>OV179146.1:21740353-24674280 GCA_921972225.1 Euplexia lucipara
TCTGGTAGGGTTAATAAATGCCGGTTGCGAGCGGCCATTTTGTGTTTATCAGCGTTCGAAATTGGAATTATGAACGGCGATTCGTCTTTGCGGGCGGAGTTTTCATTTGGATGATCGATTGTCGTTGTGTGTGGTCTAGATTAGAGATAAATACATTACATAGTTGGTTTAACTTTTATAAATTCTGTCATACTTACCAGCTTAATATTAATTCGTAAAAGTGGGTATCTCCTAGCAGCTACAGATTTTTAAGAGCGGATTTGTATGTAGGTTATTAACGTCTCATCCATGGTCAGGTTTGTGGTGGCTTGGGTCGATCCTCCTCTGCATCCTGGGTCTTTCACAGAACTTACGAGTAGTCAGAACCTCGAAAGTCTGACAACAGTTTAACCTTGCATAGGCAGTCACTTCAAGTAAAATACTGGTATTCAGCTGAATCCACTTAGACTTCCGACAAACCGATTCCAACGTTCCCATCTATTATAAATAATAATAATAATAATAATAAATATTCCACAACTTTTCACACAACGCCATTTAGTCCCAAGTTAAGCTTGAGAGCTTGTGTTATGGGTACTAAACAGCTGATAAACATACTTATATATTTCTAAATACATACATATTATAGATATACACCCAGACACAGAACAAATGATCGTGCTCATCACACAAACATTTGTCCTGGGTGGGAATCGAACCCACGACCTCCGGCATAGCAGCTCCGGCAGCACATGATATGTAGTACCTACTTTGTATATTTTTTAGTGTTTTATAAATTATTGTGTGTATGTGTGTTTTGATGACTGATGTCAAATAAATATTTTTCTTTCTTTTCTTTCTTTCTTTCTTTTCATAGCAGTCAGGATCACTAACTACTAGACCAACATGCCGGTCAAATCTATTACCACACACATTTTTTCATCTCAGGAATCAGTCATTTTGGAAATGCCGGTACCATTTAGTTTTGCAAAATTTGACACGTAAAAGTATCGGGGAAGATCTACTTCCAGAAACAAATATCATTTTATCATCATTTCATTTCATTTCAGTCATCATGGCCACCACACAGTCATCTTGAATTTTAAAAACGACATAGATTAATGTTATTAAGATTTTTTAAAAGAAAATTGTGAATCCTAAAAATAAAAGTTCGGTTAAATCTCAGTAGGGTTACTTCAGTCTTTATTCTATAGAAATGCAATGATCTTTCAAACGTCAACCCTACACGGTAAAGGAGGGTGAGCAGATGGTGTGGGAGGACGTTTGGTAAGTTTCGTCGGTTCAGGCCAGGATGTGAACCGTCTTCAATGTGTGATTCTGCAGGTATTATTGGTCTCGAAATAACTTTCTCGTAATAGCTCACATGAAAAAAAAAATCTTAGAAATGTCATTTAAAAAAAAATCTATCAAATATCTGATTGTATCTGTTAATCACTAAACTAAATACCTAAGATACTTACTAAGTCCTGCTTTTGTACTTTTTTCTTATTGTATTTAGGGTCTGAATAAATAATACGTGAAACGGAATTATGAGATCCTTTTTAAACGACTTAAAAAAAAGAGGAGGTTCTAAATTCGTTTTTTTTTAAGAATTTGTGCGAACGGATGATAGTGAAAGTCAAAAGTCAAAGTCAAATCCATGAGAGATAAGAAAGATAAGATCATATGAGATGTGATGATTATGTGTGAGTGTGTGTGTGTGTGATGAGTAAGATTAGGCATAGTAAAAGCTAAATCATGCAAATTTCGACTACTTAGATACTGCTAGTATTAAATATTAATTCTTGATACGAAACATTTGAAGACCTTTTTAAGTATATTAAAAGTGTGTACTTATAAGACTTGCATAGCTAATGTTTATTTTGAGAAGAAGTGCAGAATGCTAATACAATCAAATTCAACCTCTCGGCAACCACAATCATAATCATCATCTACTGCCTGACTTCACCCACTACTGGGTATAGGCCTCTCTTTTCTGGTGCCAAACTCCACGTTCCTGTGGCAGCCTCATCCAGGATATTCCCGCAATGGCCACAATGTCGTCTACCCATATCGCCGCCGACGACCAACACTTCTTTTTCCATTCCTTGGACGCCACTTGGCTTGGAGCTTTACTCCACTTGCCATCACCACGCCTGAATAAGTGTCATGCTCTATTTCATTTGAGTTCCATAACGCGATTTCCAACATTGAAGACCTTCGTGCTTCTCCTGACTTCGACGTTTGGAACGCGGTTTAGCATTTTCATGCCAAGCGTGGAACCACGAGCTTGGTGACCACTATTAATAAATTAATTATAATTTTCCTTGTCCGCAAGGAATTACAACGGTTCCCAGCAAAAAAAAATGTAGAAAGCGAAACAATTAAGTATTGCAACAATTTTCTAACATATCATTTTACCAATTACTCTAAGGGTATCTGTATAATTATCGTCCCTGTTCAATTATCAGAAATTATCGTGGAGAATGTAGCGAAAAAACAAAAGGCCCGTCAACCACGGTCGGTCGGTCCCACCGGGCTAGAAGACAATTATTGGTGTAATTACCCTAATTCATGTGCCATAAATAGATGGTTACAGAAGGTTGGTTGTGGAACAAAGTCGCATTTTAAGGGGAAGACTGTATTCTTGTGTCACGGGAAGAAATTAAATTAAATTCATTTCTGTAAGTAGATCTTCGCAGGTTCTTTTACATGCATGCATATGCAACTATTTAAGACTGCAAATGATGTCAATCCTCGGAACCGACGAGATCCATATAAACTAGTGCTAAATGATTTGCCTAGACTATCTAAATACAATAGTAACTGCTTGGCAATGAGTGTGCGCATTTATAATAAAATACCTAGGCATTTCAAAGCTTTAAATTTAAAATTATTTCAAATTAAGTTTCATGAGTGGTTACACGAGTGTAGTTTTTATAGTTTAAAAGAATTTGAAGATAAAAAATGTTGATGTTTTGTCCTAACTTGTGTTTAAAATTTTGCATGCTATGTTTTATCCTAGCTGAACATGCTTGTGCCTCAATTTGTATTTAACACCCTTGTATACCATGTTTTACGCAAATAAATATTCTATTCTATTCTATTTATGTCATTTTTTTAAAAGACGAGAAAGGTTGGCAAAGACTAGATTAGTGTTTAGTGACCCTAATTTCTATGTCGGAGGTGTGGGTTTGATTCTTTCCCGCATCAAACTAAAAAAGGATCACGTAAATAAATACCAGCGTAATCGGTGCACATACATACAAAATATAAATTAAATGTTCATAAAAATGTTCATAAAATAAAAACTACTAGGCCAAACTATGTTAATTTTTTATGGGACCAAATGGCAACTATTCCGCATTGAACAAATAAATCGGATCATTAATCTCGGAGTAATCAGTGTACCTACATAAAAAAAATACCGATTGAATTGAGAACTTCCTCCTGAAGTCGGTTAAAAAAAGGAATCATAACATACAGCGAGCGTTATTATTGTTACAGTGATAGTCTTCCTCTTAAGTCTTGCGACGGTCCTTAAGGTCCAATTCCAATGTATACGTGTCGTCTACGCGTAACTACACAGCGCAATGCCAGCCAGTTATTATTTAGCCAATGATTTATGTTTGCATTTTTACAATGACGTCGTTGGAATGCAAAATTATTGGTTAAGTTTAGTAACAATGTTAGCAAAGAGTGAAGAACATGGACTGATGCACGCTAAGTTTACGATGTTAAGTGTTTGTGTCTCATCTTGAAAACTAGAAAGTATTTGTAAATTCCATTGCTTATTTTTTATAAACCTATCTCAGTATAGTTCCTGTTACTCTAGGTGCATCGTCCTCACATATAATCTGATTGTTGTACAAACGAAATATTGTAAACCTATTTTAAAAGAGTAGGTAAGTATGGAGTTTCTTGCACATTCTTCTCCATACGAAACTACCATTTGGAATGTGCAACTAGAATCATTCTCTTAATTTATTTAATTTGTAAGTATAACGTTCAAAAGTGCCTGTAATAGGTCTAATTGAAATAAACGATTTAACTTGCCTTGACTTGACTTAGATAAGTATATTTTTCAATTGTAATATAAGTCAGTATGCTCCACAACTTGCCTGTATACTAATTACGCATCACACAGGCTGTAAAAACAATGAAATAAAATTCAACAATCAATATCAACCATAGCATGTCTCCACCCTTTCAAATAAAACTATAGTTCAAATCAAATCGTAAAACTTAGCAATAAAAATCGATTAGGACCACATAACACCACAAATCTGGGCAATATAATCATTAAACAATAAATAAACTTTTACTGCAACACTAAACGTTTGGACTATAAAACCTTGGGCTTTGTTGAATTTTAGGGCTATCAAAGACTTTGGTCTATTAATGGACGATATTTGGTAAAACGCGGGGATGGGTTGAGATTAGATGAATGAATGAAATATAAACTTAATGCTTAGTACTTTCCTATGAATAAACAGGACCTATGAGGAAACATTGAAGCAATAATCAGGAAGTCTGTGGCTTTGGTGGTTTTATCTTATTCATGATGGGCCACCGACTTCCAAATTTAGAGTTATTTTACACCGGTAAGTGTTTTTTTTTGAGTCGGTTTTATTTTTTGCTAAAAAAGTTTTTTTATTTTTCATTTTATATTGTTAATTGTTAACAAACAATACATGTCATGGTAATAGGGTTATCCACTTATCCCTAATAAATGAAACTTAACATATCTAACTGTTAAAATCTAGGTAAATTGTACACATCTGCGTACCCCTCAGAGCATTGAGGCGTGATGATAAGTCATGATGTTGTATAAACAATAAACATCCAGGCGATTCCAGCAATCACGACAGATTTGCTATTTATTTTTGAAGAGTTCCATTGTATATCTCGGAAAATAAGCACAAGATCTTCATCAAATTAAAATGGGACTCTTTCAAATAAAAAAAGAATTTTGAAAATGGGTCCACAAATGGGGGAGAAATCGGGTAAAAAATCATAAAAAAACATACACACGAACATAGAACCTCCTCCTTTTTTGAAGTCGGTTAAAAAAGAAACAGTCGCACGGGTTGGTCGAAGGTTAAGCTATGATTGCCAAAGTCGGTTCGCGGATGGGTCACCATTAATTACATATACAGGGTGTAATTTTGACCGTGGGACAAACATCCACAGGCTGTTCTACTGTTGAATATGAACAACTTTCGCTATAGGACCAACTCTGAAGTCGCGAAAATAAAATCAGCTGTTGCATACAAAAGTTTGATACCTACTCGACGAAAATGTATGAAACAGCTGATTTTTTTTTCGTGATTTCAGAGTTGGCCCTATAGCGAAAGTTGTTCATATTCAACAGTAGAACAGCCTGTAGAAGTTTGTCCCACGGTCAACATTACACCTTGTATATTATAAAGACCTCTCCGTGCCTCAATCAAACTACGTTAAGCTATTTAATTGTTACCGGCTGTCTTTAAATTTCTCAGTATGTAGTAATTTAAAAAATATCTCTAAGATATGCCAGTTTGCTCACGGCATTTCTCTTCACCAATTTTGAAGCAAGTTATATTACATTCGAAACAAAAAAAAAAACGTATGATTTTGCAGACCCTGGTCATACCAATAGGCTATCTCTGATCGTAGTTATTGCGTCCAAAATATTTGTATAGGCTTCACTAACAAAGTTTGAACTATGCAACTTATTAAATTAACACTGACGTGTTGCAGGAGAGTCTGTTCTGCCACATCTTCTTCCCATCGGAAACACTAGGAAGTAGTGAAGGGGGCGTTTTGGGGGACGTTTTTATGTATTTTTTACATTTAAAACAAGTTGATTCGCAGACTATTTGAATAGATGACTTTTAATTTTGATTATTGGACTACATAAAATATAAAAGAAGATAAAGATACCGGGCTGGTATCCGCAACTCCAAGTCAACGCGCGTATTTTTCGTTGGGGCCATTGCGAATTGGTAGATGTCACATATCTTCGAATTTTTGGTTCTAGGACATGCCGGTTTCCTCACGATGTTTTCCTTCACCGTTTTTCGGAGACTATTGGACTACATAGTGACACTATATTTCTAAAGCTCAACTTTTGCGTTAAGCTCTCAGAACACTGACACATTGTTTACTCACAGCCAGCTATAAATACCTCTGCTTCAAATCCCCAACAACCGGTACTAGTTTATGGTCATCTGAGGTCCTGAGAGAGTCATCCCGACCTTAGGCGTACATTATCGTGCACAGGAGTGCCGTTAGTGTAGTGAATAAAATGTGATTTTGTGGAAGCAAGGGTATTCATATTCATATTCATATTCATATTCATTTATTTTGCATTCCATATTGTATAAAAGATGTTACAAAGAGCTTAAAGCTAGGTACATAAATATGGACCCCGTGAGGGCACAGCAAAGTAGGATAGAGAGAGAGGGGTTTAATTTTACAATTATTTGGTATACACAAAAGCAACAAAATTTGAATATAATATTACTGAAATTTGTCATTTAAATATTCATTAATGGTATAATAGCATTTATTTAATAAAAATAATTGTAATTTATTGATGAATGAATTATATTTTTGTTCCTTTTTAATTATTTCCGGCAATTTATTATAAACTTTCATTGACATGACTAGAGTACTTGTTGAGTGCATTTTTAGCTTAGAGCTCGGTAGGTTTAATCTATTTTTATGACGTAATGTGTATCTTGACTGTATATTTTCTCGTGTAGTGTAAAAATGTGGGTACCTTCGAACAAATTTGCAAATTTCTAGAATGTATAGGCAGGGCAGGGTCAATATTTTATGTTTTTGAAAATAAGGTTTGCAGCTGTCGGTATCTTCAATGTTTACTAATATTCTTACAAGTCTTTTTTGCAGCGTGAAAAGTGTCGGTGCGTCTGTGCTGTTTCCCCACAATATCACACCGTGACCGATTGATTCCGTAAGTAGGTGATCGCTGTCACGCGGTGCTAAGCCATTGAGCTGTTTATGTTATTTTTGTAACCGACTTCTTCAACGTGGAGGAGGTTCTCAATTCGGATGTTCATAATTATATATTTGTATGACTGTATGAATACGACCCTAACTTCGTTATTTAGACGGATTTGCTTCATTCACGCTGATTAAACACTGAATCCCTATTTAAATCGTGTTCAAGAGATATAGTTATCAAATATGTCATATCAAAATAACCGAGTAATAATTACTTATAGGTTAGGTATAGGTGCTCGTAAAAAACATGGATTACCACTTTTTAGGGTCTTTTAAAACACAATTTTGTAATTTCGTTCCTTTTAAGAGCTGAACTAACAGCTGTCTTAATTCATACCTGTCACCTTTTATGATAGAATTACTTGTTATGTCGTTACCTACCGCTATTATATTTATTTGATTTCACCAAATCAGAGTACAGTTAGCCTCATAAGTCGATATACATATCCATATTTCCTAAACTCATGAACACCTTAGCTTACACAAATTGCTAAACAAGACTAGTGCCAGGATTTAATTAACGTCTTAAAGGTTCAATATTGACTAGCAATTTGTGTAAGCTAAGGTGTTCATGAGTTTAGGAAATATGGATATGTATATCGACTTATGAGGCTGACTGTACATATACATAGGCCGCGACGTCGTTCACATGTATTTCATGCTTATCCCATCAAACTTTAACATCCCCTTCACTCCCTCGTTGTTTTAGAAATAAAATAAAGCGTATGTTACTCAGTAATAATACCTAATATCTCTCTAATGGTGAAGGATTTTAAAAATCGAATAAAAATCTCCATAATAACTTCATAATCTTGAATACTGAAGCATTTCAGAGGCACTGGGTGAAGTTAGCTATAGGTTTATGTAATTAAGTAGTATTAATAACGCTAACATAGTATATAAGTAAATTCTACTACTAATTAACTAACAATGTATGGACCCTTGGTCTGAAAAAGAATTTTTATTTTTTTATTTATTTTATTGAAACAAAACATGGCATGGCATAAAACTAACAATCACTTTATAAGTACGCGAAGCTCCATCCACTTTTTCAGTAAATGACTTTATATGAGACACCAAAAGATGTCATTTAGACCACAGATAACAAAAAAACCTATTCAAAGAAACCCGATTATAAAGGAGACCGATATTCATGCAAATTAGACGGCGAAACCAAAAACGCTTTGTGAGTTTTTTTTTTTGCAACGGCCAGACGGCTTGCGCGTTGTACAGTTGAGCAAGCGACTTGGTGTAGCATGCAGCTAAATTGCATCTTGTTTTAAATAATGTAGTGGGTGTACTGAGTAGATAAGTAATTCTCAGCTATGTGAAGAAAAACGAAAAACACACCATTAAAATGCTAGTATGAATGGGTGTGACGAGTGTTTGACTGTACATCGAATTTGTATGAAAGATTTGTATCTCTTGCTGCTGAAAAAAGATTTGATTTCGACAATTTAATTGATTTTTGATTCGAAAATATAAAAAGAAATAAATAAAATTCATTTACTTCAGACTATGCATGTCCATATTTTGTTAGTATCAGTGCACTTAAAAACTATGTTAGTCACACACAATCAAAATGAATTCTAAATATTTAAAAATATATTATGACTTGTTTGTAAAGACAACGCAACAAAAACAACGTGACAAACAGAAAGACACGTTATTTTGTTTCTATTATGTGAATCTATTAAATAAGTGGTCTTATACATATTTTTCTGACTTTTCTTTACTATAAATAAATTATGGATAAAGTCAAATTACTTAGACTTTAAAAATAGCCACTTTTGAAGGTAAAATTGTTTGTAAAGACGAAGTTTCTACAAAAAGGAGTGAGAATAAATTATAGTACCTACCTACGGTAGTCAAAAATACAGAGAATAAAGTATCTAATTTGTTTGACAAGTAAAAGTGTTTGTAAAGACCAATTTCCAGAAATAAAAATCATTTTTACATGGACATTATTTTTACTAAAGGACGTAATACAAAGTAATTATAGAGACGAATGTTCGTACAATGAGCTAAACACAGTCATCTGCCATACGAATTAACCCTTCCACTGCAACAGGTGCGCAAATGCAACTGTTCGGTTCCGAATGATTTAAAACCGCAAATTTTACCCTGTTCACGAAGCGTGAAATATTATAAAGGGGACAGCAGAAATGGTAAATTATGGGCTATTGTACCAACATTTGTTGCAAGACTGTTTTAAAACGACTAAATTGCTTTATAAACTCTTTGAGACAATCTGCTGCGGTTTTGTAGATTTAAGAAAAATATCCGTGGTTTAAATTGTTTGGCGTTATTAAATAATACTTGTATCCCGTTTTTATAAGTTTTTATTATGAAAAGCTCGTTTAATGTCTCATTGAAAAAGTAATAAACAACAGAAAAAGGATTTAAGTACACCAGATTTTTGACAAGTTATACGACATAATCAGCCATGTTTAAACCATCTGCGCACTCACAGTCAAACAATCAAACAAATACGATACTAGCTATACCACGGTTCTACCCGCTTCTAAGAGTTGTAGCGTAAAATGAATGAAATAACTTATAATCCTCCTCAACAATTGTATAATCAAAAGCAATACAATCTTTTAAATACGACTGGTAGTTGTTAACGCGTTCAAACAAAATAATAAAGAACATACAAAATCTTCAGCATTGTTAAATCAGTTTAGGTGGTTCTTGTAATCTCAAAATAACATGTAAATAAATAAATAATAGTATCATCAGACATAAAATCTAATTACATCAGCAGATAAAAACTTCCAGTGACAACCAAAACCCACCCCCCGCGGTCGTGGGTCAAAAAGTCCCCACCAATTAAATAAAATGACGTCTTAAAAAAAGAAAAGGACACACGATGCGTCCGTCAGCCACATCTACTTTAATTAATTTAATTACCTACTCCTCGTATATTGCTGTTGCCGTACCTTTTTATTTGTATCGTTTGCGAGGGAAACTTAACTGCGTTTTAACATTCGTAGTACAAATTAAAAAGCGAGGCGGCAGTAGTAGGGTTAGAGTTGAGCTCGCATTTATTTAAGTTATATTTTTTAAGTAGATCAACGAAGCTATCTAGTTAAAACCAAAAACTTTTTTGCAAAAAATAAAACCGACTTCAAAAAAACACTAAACGGTGTAAAATAACTCTAAATTCGGAAGTCTGTGGCTTTAGTGGGTTTGTCTTACTCATGATGGGCCACCGACTTCCGAATTTAGAGTTATTTTACACCGTTTAGTGTATTTTTTGAAGTCGGTTTTATTTTTTGCAAAAAACTTTTTTATTTTTCCATTTTTAGTTGTTACCATAAAAATATTTGCCATGAATTTATTTTATATTGTTAATTGTTAACAAAACATGTCATGATAAGAGGGTTTTCCACTAATCCCTAATAAATTAAAATTAACATACCTAACTGACGAAATCTAGGTATATTGTACCCATCTGCGTACCCCTCAGAGCATACAGGCGTGATGATACGTCATGATGTTGTAGAAACAATAAACATCCAAGCGATTCTAGCAATCACGACAGATTTGCCGTCTATTTTTGAAGAGTTCCGTTGTATATCTCCGAAGATCAGCACCAGATCTTCACCAAATTAAAATGGGACCACCTCAGGAGTCTACTCTTTCAAACAAAAAAAGAATTTCGAGAATCGGTCCACAAATGGCGGAGAAATCAGGTAACATATATAAAAAAAAAAATACATACACACGAACATAGAACCTCCTCCTTTTTTGAAAGTCGGTTAAAAAATAACTTATTTTATTGCAGGCTGGATCTGATGCTGTGTCAAGTTGATGGCAATAGGCTGGCAGGGTATGATAATATGACATGATGATATGATTTTACTCAAAATACCTATGTGTTAGTATTACTTTGCTTTCTTTTATATTCATTTAAACTAAATTACTGCTTTCTCTGCATCACCTAAAGGTTGTCTGGTAGAAAATGAATATGGCATTAAGTCCGCTTCTGTAGATTAGTGTGCTTAAAACATTAAATAAATAACTAAAAAAACAACCGACTTCTTAAAAAAAAACTAACAGGTGAAAAATAACTCCAGTTTCGGAAGTCTGTGGCTTTGGTGGTTTTGTTTTGTTCATTATTGGCCACCGACTTCCGAAACTGGAGTTATTTTTCACCTGTTAGTTTTTTTTTAAGAAGTCGGTTGTTTTTTTTGTAAAAAAGTCTTTATTTAGTAATTTTTAGTTTCTTTGTATGTAAAGAAAGTCTTTCAAAACTTGAAAGAATCATTGAAATTGGATAACAATTGCTAAAGAAGTTCTATCTCTAAACATTAATCTGTACATCTCTGCCAGCCCCTTTTAAAATAGAATGGCGTAATGTTATGTTGTGGAAATACAAAAACTCAGCTTAGACATCTGACTATAGCAATCGCGAATAATTTGCTGTTATGCGTTGAAGAGTTCCGTTGCCTGTCTTCTTCATCAGTTTTTCTTCACCAAATGTTACTTTCTAAACGAAAATGCTTGATTTGTTACTAAAAATGTTAAAATCGGTGCATGTGTGCCTATATTTTTTGAGGAGTTCCCTCAATTCCTCGAAGATCCCTCATCAGATATGAGTTTTGATACAAATGGGACCAATCTGTTAGTATACCCTATCAAACAAAAAAAGAATTTTGAAAATCGGTCCATAAATGACGGAGTACTGAGGTAACAAACCCTAAAAAAAAAAAAAAAAAAAAAAAAAAATACAACCGAATTGAGAACCTCCTCCTTTTTTTGAAGTCGGTTAAAAATGAGACTTAAATTTTATCGGCATAATGTGGGTGTACACCTCTGCCTTACCCTTCGGCGAATAAGAAATAAATAAAGTAACTAAGAAAAAAAATATTAATTATAATGTGTACTAAACCAACACAAGACGTTGCAAAAAAAGTGTATAAATATCGTACCAAGTGACGTTTAACATGATTAATTTGGTCATTTTTTTAAGTGCTCATTCAAACTAATTTGAATACCTACATGTATTTGGATTTGTCATACTTGATAGGTCCGTGATTGAGGACTTCAGAAGATTAAATATAAAAAAACAATCAATAACCAAGCTTTACTAAAATTCTAATAAACGTGCGCAAAAAAAATTATAGTATTACTAAGAAAATTTTCGCTAAAACTAACAAATTACTGTGATCCATCTAGCAACATCTGGATCCAAGAATTATATTACAATATTTCTAATTTATGTATATCAAGCACATTCGTTCAGAAGATACCATTTTTTAACTAAAACCTCTTCTTTTTTACTTAAAAAATGATTAAAACGAAAAGTTTCAGATACGTCGGACGTGCTGTGAATAGAAGTAGTGTCGAGGTGTCACGACACTTAATATCACTATGATAAAATTGAATTACGTTGAGTCTTTTCGTGTACCTATAAGTAGCGACAGAATATTTTTTTAATATAAAAAGTTTTTTGTGCTTTTTATTCAGTCGCAATGTAGGGTTAAAAGTTCGATGAAACACTAAAGTTATGAAAGAGATCTGGTCAATAAAATACACGTAATTAAAAATAAAAGTTAGTCGCAATCTCATTTTAACGACAGTCAACATAAAAAAAAACAGTTAAAAAACGTTAGTTTGACAAATTAAATTTGATAATTTTGCTGTAATATTTATAAAATTGTACCTCTTAACTACTTACTTATTTTATCCAGCTACAAAATACCTAGTGACGTAGAGATTTTTAGTTTCTACAAAACAAAACTACTTGTTTTCGAAAACAATTGGTTCGACTAACAAACAATATAAAAAAAGTAATTTTATACCTACTTTTACTAACATGTTTTCATGTCAATTGTAACATTATGATAGATATCTATTATCTAAAAAAATAAATCTTGTCGAATCTAACATAAACTTCTCCTTTTATTTAAGTCGAAGCAAAAGCAAAATTTTTACGTCAACGCTACATTAAATGGATAAACTTTCGATTCAGTGCGGGTCCTTTAGCAGTATTTTAAATTAACTTGAAATATTGATTTATGTGACGGTCCGTAGGAACTCCTTGGGAGCTCGCTTCACTTATTCTTCGGTGTGTATTCAGCATTCAACGTGGATTCTACCTTTTGCTAAAAGATTTTAACGTAAAGACGTGGACTATTTTCAGAAAAAGGTTTTACTATAGTAAGCATTTGAGTACATAGGTAATTATGTCATTATTTTAAAGGAAAACATCGTGAGGAAACCGGCTTGTCTGAGAGATATTTATTGATGGCATGTGATGCCGAGTCAGAGGTCAGTGAGCGGCTTAAGCTCTGAAGCCAGGTCACTAACTACACCAGAAGAAGGAGATTATTTTTGTTAACAATGTTTCTGTTTAGTTATTGATCTATTGCGTGATTTATCACTAATCTAGCTCGTAGAAACAAAATATGTAAAGTAATGCAACTTGCGTTCCCTTGTGTCACGAAACACATTTAGCCTACACATTTAGTCTTTTAAAACAGTTGAAAGAAAGAGAATGGTATTTTAAATTCAGGGTGCTTCTATACGGTGCAAGTAGCTTGCGCAATTGTGCATATTAAGGCACTTGCGCAGGTTGTATGCATCGTTAACTTTACGCGTAATTAAACCGCGTAGGTACTCTGTCGCACGCATGGGTCCCTTGCGCATGTAGCTCTTGACTACGAGCAAATAACTTGTGTGTACTGCTTGAGCAAGTAGCCCAGCTCTTTATTTGCTCCAGTTAATTGCATTATGTACAAGTACAAGCGAGTAACTTGAACAAGTAGCTTGCGCATAATACTCACGCGTGTAACCCTCATCTTTACTTGCTCCAGCCACATGCACCTTTTAGAAGCAACCTTACTGAAAGAGTTGTATAATGAGCAACATCCACACAAAATTAACCACTCCTTAGAAAAAGACAGAAGGACTGTGTGGCCAATACCTGTCTCTTTCTTTCTCTTTTAATTAGAATTATAGAAAGAGAGAACTATTGGCCGCACGTTCGCTTTATCTCTGTCACGCTTTCTTACCAGAATTGACATTACAGCTGGATAGGAAACACTCAGTCTATTCTCTATGTCTATGCTACACACAGCAACACCAACTTTATGAAAATGGAGTTAATTCCTCAACTAGCAACTCCAACACCCACACTTTTAGAAGAAACAACATAAACAGTGTTCCACACTTTCTTCAGCGCTTGAAACTTTTTTAATCATTCAACTGAAGATGGGCGACAATTGTCACAGCGGGAGCGACAAAAAGTTTAATTGCAATGGCGAGGCGGCACAATTACATGGTTTTTGCTCGTCGTACTTTTTTGTCTCAGTTGCTATTTAGAAGAGTTGCTGGACCTAACCGGGTGGAATATTGTCATGTGAGAAAACTTTAATGTTGGTAATGGTGCTTTTTAGTTTAAAAGTAACAAATTGACAGCATTTGTTACTTTTAAACTACTACTTTTTTTTGGATGAGAGCCAGCAATAAAATAAGAGGTGAGTAATTAATTTGGTGTGTTTGAGTCAATATTAGATGGGATAAAAATTAAATGGCTGATGCAGACAATGATGTTGAGTCCCCTGTTAAAACCCAAACTAATTTTTAAGCTTATTTCATCTTTTCCGCTTTTAAAAGATAAGAAAAAGTTAAGATAAAAATCATCCCTTCTGAAACCGACGAAATTCAAGGTATAGATTATTTAATCACAGATGTAGGCCACGCAGCTCCCAAATTATAGTGGAACTGCGTAGGTCATTTCAGCAGCATAGTTCGAGAGACTTTTGCAATAGTAACCTCAAGCCACGAACATCAGTTGTCAGAAACGTGGTAGGCCCAGAATGAGAAAGCGAGATGATGAACTTAAAGAATAGGGATCACAATCCTAGAAATGGATTAAAAATGAAAAAGTTGAGAGAACTTCGCCCTGCAATGGACAAGTAGGTTTATATTAAAATGATGGATAGATGGAGGTGGCAAGATGACCTGGACACACACGCATTAAGGGAACGCCTCAACCCAGCAGTAAATAGCACCTACATTACAACAAGACTCAGACGAATAAAAATAAAATAAGTGAGGATTCTTGATTCAACCCTAAAACAAAATCAAGCCGAGTTACATCAGTTACTCCTTTTGATGGCAGTCATCCCTTTCTGAGCCTAAAATCGTGCTAAGTCAATGCATGCATTCACGGTTACCATTACCATAATTTATAACAAAAACCTACCCTTGACAATTAATTCTGACACATCACCAAGTACGTCTAATCAGGGGTGATATAAAATTTAAATTGACCGGCAGAAATAATATCAACCCCTTTGGAAAGGGCGAAACATTGTTCCTAGGGGTCGCCAATGTTTACCTTTTAAATTAGTATTAAATTTTTATGAGACAGACTGGTATACAAAGAATTGAGGACTACAATAACGTCTGGCTGGAGGGGACTGAAAAGGGTTTTTAGATATTTCATTTTTGAAATTGTGGCGTGTAAGCAAGCACCTATTCTGCGTATTCAATTTGATGTCCTATTTTAACTGATAGGTATGCGTTTGTTTAAAAATATATTTAAAATCCAAACAGTTTAGTTTTTAACCGACTTCTTTTTATGTATGTACACCGATTACTCCGAGATTAATGATCCGATTGACGTGGTTCTTTTTGAGTTCGATGCAGAATAGCTGCCATTTGATCCCATAAAAATATAACATAGTTTGACCCGGTAGTTTTCATTTTATGAACAATTTTATAAAAATTTAATTTATTTTTAAACACTTATTTGTATGTATGTTCACCGATTACGCTGATATTTATGTACCGATTTACGTGATTCTTTTTTAGTTTGAAGCGGACTAGTTTATTTTTGGTCTCATTAAAAAATTACATAGTTTTGTCTGGTATTTTGCATTTTATGAAAATTTTTGTTCATGAAATTTACTTTTCGATTTCATCGCGAACAGTTGTTGTTTATTTGTTTGATTGTAATATGTAAATATGTGTTGTAGAAATGGATAATAGTTTATCATCTAGGTATATAAAAATAAACACTAAAAATTGTTAAATAAAAACTTTTTTACAAAAAATACAACCGAAGTCGGTGGCTAATCATGATTGAGACAAAACCACCAAAGCCACAGACTTCCTAATTTAGAGTTATTTTACACCGGTTAGTGTTTTTTGAAGTCGGTTGTATTTTTTGTAAAAAAGTTTTTATGCGATATATCTTCAACAATTTTTTGACTTTTTCAATAGAATCAATCATTATTTGGGCGTAATATTTCTTCAAGTCAAGAAAACATCATTTTATTGTTAACTAACAGACGTCACGTGGTTTCACCCGCGTATCTCCTGTTCCCGTGGGATTACAGGGATTAAAAGTAGCCTATGTCATCTAGTGCAATAATTTTTGAAATTGGATCATCTAATTTCGAAGATTACCCCCTACATACAAACTTACAAACAAACAAACAAATTTTACCTCTTTAAAATGTTAGTATAGATATTATAGATTTGAATATGAAATATGACCCACAGAGCATGATGAGTATGATCTTACAGTTTAACAGCATGCATTACATTATTTAAATAATTGAGCAGACAAATTATTAGAACATTTATTTTGAAGCAATGAATTGAAGTTTTGCGTTACCGTGAGTTTTAACCAGGGTAACTTTTACTGAACACCTCTTACCTGCAATTTCATAATCATCATTTACATTTAGCCCTTTCCCTCAGATTCCAGGCGAACGAGATGTAGATGTATACCAGTGTTTTACATGGATCGACTGCCTACTGCCTAACGCCCGATATTAATATTCTATCTCAATCCAAATCCCGATCCTTTGTTTTTGACGGCTGCTTCTGATTGGACATCTTTAAGACTCGGATAGGCGAATTCGGTCGTTGATTGGTTACAGACAAAGATCGGGATCAAGATAGCAACCGAGATAGATTATTAATATCCAGCGTAAATGACCACCAAAACCCAGATACTGAATAACACAAAAACCCTTGATAAGACTGGTTGACAAAGTTTGTGCCTCTACTACCCGTGACGATTACCAAAGATCCCTAAAACTGACAATTTAATCTCTCAAAGCTGCAGTCTCATCTTTTTACTGAATAAATGCATCATGAATGTTCAGTGAAGCCAGATACGACCACTTCTGCCACACAAAGCATAAAGCGTCCCGACTACCTTACGACCAATATAAAACGTAACCGCGCAAGAAGAAGGCGAAAATGACTATTTAACATTCACGAATCGTCTGCAAGATAAGTGTTCACTCATATTCTTTGGCCTGTGCTTACGTGTTTCCGTACCGCGTAATTTATCGTAGCTATAAAAGTTTTAATTATTTTGTGTGCGATCCTGGTGGGCATTTTTTACTGTAGCATCATGACGGCGACAGAATCAAAAGTCATTTATTCGAACTAGGCTGATGATCAGCACTTATTGACCGTCAAAATTACATAAGACAAGTCTCCCAAACAGGACAAATTCCCACCGAGGACAAATGTTTATGTGATGAGCACGATAAGTTTTTGTGTGTCTGGGTGTAGTTTATCTATAACATGTATATTGTATGTATTTAGAAAAATATAGGTATGTATGTGTATCAGTCGTTCAGTACCCATAACACAAGCTCTGCTTAGCTTGGGACTATTTAGATGCCATGGGTGAATAGTCGTGAAATATTGTTTATTTATTCTTTCCAGCAAAAGCACTAAGTGGTGTAGGGCGGGCGTTTTAGGGGACTGTCTTATGTAATTTGACGTTCAAAAAGTGCTGATCCCCAGCCTAATTTGAATAAATGACTTTTGATTTTGATATTCGGACTAATGATGGGTTTTAACAGCCCACTCCACGCAAGTTTTCACAAGGTGATTATCACTGGATCGACCGGGAGCATTATTACAGAGATTTTATTTTATTTTATGATAGCATCTTTTATCTAGTGGTTAGAAGCGCTATCGCCGAGCATGAGGTCCTGGGCTTGATTCCGCTATTAATTCATTAAACACCGATAGGACACCGCCGTTGTCCGCGCTGTCATTGTCTTTCTATTGTGTTAGAGACACACGATTGGAAGATTAAAGGGCAAAACGTTATTAGATTGTTTCATTTGGAATTTCTGAGTATTCCGGAGTCCAGATTTGTGTCCATTTGATGGAACAGGGTCGCCTCCTATTACATAGGACTAAAACATGACTAGCACAATGTAGGTATACTATCATACCTGTGCTTATTTCTCCGTAGAACACAAACGTTGTGTTGTTACAGTAATTCTAGCAATTAACACTAATAGATTAGACACTAGACACTAAGAGACTTTCAAAATCATATAATAGACATAATGTCTATTTTTTTGTTTATCTTAAGATAATTAAATAATCGTCAAAAAGATAGACAACCATCCCAATTATAATATTCAATTTTAATTGCTTCTACTCATTAAAAGCTTCATTCACCAGCACCATTAAATTGAATCCCATCAATTAATTGTCCTAACCGAAATGGCAAGGAATATCGGAATTAATTAATTTCGCACATACAATAATTGGTTCGTAATGAAATGACAATCGGTATACAACAGCCATGCCGATTCACATCGAGGAATTATGAAATTAATGCAATTTGTAATAAATTAATTAAGTACCTACTAACAAGTGTTAAAGTTCCCATATTTTTTTGTTTGCGGAAATATTATTATGGCCTAGTTGTTCAAGTGGGTGTGAGTATAACTGCTAAGCAGAGCTTGTGTTATGGGTACTAAGCAAATGATAAACATGATTAATTGATTATGGACAAATTACACCCAGACACAGAACAAATGATCGTGGTCATCACACACATATTTTTGTCTTAGGTGAGAATCGAACAGACAACCTGCGGCATAGCAGTCAGGGACACTAACTACTAGACCAACAGGCCAGTCAAGAAGTGAAGTGAAGTGTGTTGGGTTCTTCAATCTCAATAAGCCCGAACTCTGAATTTGTGACCAGTTGTCTCTGTCATATAATAATCCTTAAAATTGTCTCAAATTTTAATCAAATTAAATTTTCTTTTTTCTCTTTCAACTAAATAAAATGTAGCTATATTTATGTGCAAGCTTTTCCAATCAAACTTTATTCTATTTAGAATAACTTGAAATGTATGTAATAGGTATATCTTTTACAAAACTGATGTTAAGAACGTGTCCCAAATAATTGTATTTTAATTCTTTCCTTCATTCTTTCTTTTTTTCTTTCTTTCATTCTTTCTTTTTTCTTTTCTTTCTTTCTTTCTTTTTTGCTTTCTTTCTTTCTTTACGAATATAAAAACAGGTAAGACCCACGGTAAAAATAAACTAAAAAAAAAAAAAAAAAATTGTATCTTAGTTAGTTATCTAGATACAGACGCCAGCACATCAAGCTATCCCAAACCTTATTCTATTAGCAATAAAGTTCAAAAACTATAAAAAAAGTTTAACATATTGGGGTAGCTTGATGCGCTGAACTCTGTACTATTGATTTGTTAACATTCTGTTCATTTAGGTATGTACGTAGAACTACCAAGCAATAAATTTTAGTAAACTAAACTAATGCGCGCACGCTGCTGTACATAACACAGTTACCAACAAAATCAACAAACTATTTAGCTGTTATGTCTGTTTTCACACGCCCAGGGCTGAGGGTAGTCGACCCCGCGTAAATAGACTGGCACTCCTGGGAGCAATGCTTTGCGGCCTTTAGGAAACCAGGTTATGATGTAATGGTGAAAGTGGATTCTGGTAACAGATTCATGGATGTTTACACCTTTCGGAGAAAGGAATAAGGAAATAAGGATAATATTTTGTTAAGAGATGGTGGTCTTGTCATATTTACTGAATCATTTCACGATATATATAGAGATCTAAGTATGTAGGCAAAAGAGTTAAAATATTATACAATTCCGTAACACAAGTCAATTCACATTGATTTACGAAAATAAGTGTCCCTAAAATTGTGCCTCGGTAGAGGAAAAAATTACTAGTTGTCACACAGATAAAGTGATCAAGATCATTTTGCTTTCGGCACTCCTTTTTCATACAAACTTTATTTCACAAGACGAATCGAAAATTTCTCCGTGCGAGCAATTTTTTCACTATTCGCTACGTCTTCCCAATTTTCATCCTAGACCATCATCTTCCTGGTATACAGCGCCCAGATTTTATAAATCAGAGCACGTTTTTTTATGTTTTACTTGCCAGCTCGTTCGGTAGATATAAGACAGACATGCTATACCCAGTCCCGTCTAACCGCTGGTCGGCCAACCCGATATATTAAAATAAGTTAATCAGCACTTAGAGCAAAATCAGTATCATATTTTGAGGGGTACTGCAGTGTTTCGAACATGATTTGTTAATTTAACACCTGTACCTACTCCGTATCATATTGCCAAAGCTGAAATTTGACCATTCGAAATACACAATTATTTTTACAAGCGTGTTGTTGTCCTACTGCAGAGCAAAGTCCTCTTCTCAAGAGAAAGCACGAAGATTTTTACCAGATGATTACCACGCTTGCTCGAGGCGGATTGGTGATTTCAAACTTACACTAACTATAAGTCTAGGTTTCCTCTTAATGTTTTCTTTGTCATTGATGCCTAAGACAACTTTTTGGGGCCTATACCAAAAGTATCCATTTGACCCTGAATAAAATATCAGCTAACACAACAAATTGAATCCCTACCAATATCCTAACCCACACATTAGATATTCAAAACACAATATAACTAAACTCGTGGCCAACGACTCAATTAAACACAGTTGTCCCGTGTGCGTCTGCCCTAACCGCTGCCATTCGTCCGAGACGGATGGCTCCCTCGGGGCCGGATCTATTTGCGCAGTGTGCTCTGCCCTTGTCGTGAGACAGTTGGGACATCAACCCAAATATAGTTTGTGTTTTGTAATGCACGCGATGTGTTGCTGTTTTTTTTTATACAGGGTGTCTCATTCAAATCGGTCAGTATGGGAAAGTCTGAAACCATAAGACATACGAAGATCTGTTCTTATGAACCATGTCATCGATTTTAATAACAAGAAAAACTGCATTCATACATTTAAAAAAAAAACATTACAGATGTTTTTTTTTTTAAATGTATGAATGCAGTTTTTCCTCCGTTCGGGAACCGAACCCGGTTATTTTGAAAAAAAAACATACACTATTTCTATTTAGATATCGATTGTGGAGGTCTTAAGCAGTAAATGTCTGTATGAAACATGCTGTCTAAAATTAATAAAATGCATTGTTTCCACATACTTTAATTTATTTTAGTAGGTGCTCAAAATAACCGGGTTCGGTTCCCGAACGGAGTACAGATGTTTTTTTTTTAAATGTATGAATGCAGTTTTTCTTGTTATTAAAATCGATGACATGGTTCCTCAGAACAGATCTTCGTATGTCTTGTAGTTTCAGACTTTCCCATACTGACCGATTTGAATGAGACATCCTGTATATGGATTTGGCTGCTTTGGTTTCATGATGGCCTGAACGTTAAGGCGCTTACCACTTATGCACGAGTTTGTTATTTGAGCTGATAGTCTCTTATAATTCTAAAAAACGGAATATGTTTAAGGTGGCATAAGAGAAGTGATTGGAAATCGTAAGTTTAATGCACCAGGTGCAAAGCACTTGTCTTGCCCGCCGAACCAAAGAATGAGAGTACTGGATTGTAAGTGATGCCTTTGAGACCAAGGTGCTATTTTCTATTTCACGAGGTTGTGGTTTAAATTCGATCAAGTGACTTATTTAACTCATTTGTACCTTCTTTTAACTTAGAGTTGGATATCGGTAATGAAAATCTTCGTGAGGAAACCTGGATTTTTAGTTAAAACAGGTTTGAAATTAGCAGAAGAGGAATTTACCCTGCAATGGGACAGTAACAGGCGGGCATTATTATTATTAATTTAACTCTACCGATAAATTCAAGCGCACAACTAATGAAATGATTTTAATCATTAAAACAAACGTCAAACAATCTAATATTATGATTAAACCGGATCTCGTCCAAAATAATTTCCGCTACAATCAACAAAACAGAAAACACATACAATTAAAAACGGAGCGTAACAATCCAAAATCAATTTAACAATAATACCATTATTCCGTGCACATGAAATTTTTACTAAAAATCACATTTGCCGTACAGAATCGAATGTTTTCAGCGAAACGAAATACTCTCCCTGCGTTGTTTCATAGCGGAATGGCTTTTCAACCAATTGCTTTATATTTGTCCATGCATTCAATGGCAGCGAAAAAAAACCTTTGGATGGTCGGGAGTTGAGTAAAAAATTTAATTGCTATCAAGTGTACTGTACGGACGGTAACGAATCGAAGCGGTACGATACGATATACGTGTCCTCGGTATAGCTTGAGGGTAATGCAAACTTTTTTTGGCTGTATCCTTAATCAAACAGAAAGCCTTTTTAAGAGATAAATAAAAACTGAGACTTGTTTTTAGGTAAGTTTTGTCTGTAGATTTCATAAATTTTGATAACATTTTGGAAAAGGGTGGGGAAAGGGGGGTTTTATTTCTATATGGTTGACACTGTTTGGTATAGCATTAAAAAAATAAAATTGATTTTGTTATTTCAAACTAAGTGGGAAATAATTTCCCAGTATTTGATTAAGGGTGGATAGGAACATAGAGAATTTTGCAAAAGTGCCGTGATATATTATGATCATATTATGTATGTAGTCAATGATATTAAAAGTAAAAAGGTGGTACACATTAAAATGTAGCTAACTTGTTCTCAGTGTCGCGTCGCGCCGTCAACTTATAAACAAATTTTACCTCTTTATAATATTAGTATAGATATATTATGTAGGCATGTCTTTAGAAATATATAACAAGTATGTTTATCAATTGTTTAGTACTCACAGCACAAGTTCTGTTTAGTTTGGTACTAGATGGCGTTGTGTGAAACTTGTGGAATGTTTATTATATTTATTATAGTCTCAGTTCAAAGCAAAAATAACATCAGAAAAATCTTGGAAATTGGGAAAATCCGACGAGAAATGGGATCGTCATGGGTTTTACTTATAATAATAATAACAATTGTTTATTTAAAGAAACTTAGACATAACTTACTAAAAATATTTAACGGGCTAGATTATATCAATATAAGTAAGTGGTGTAGTATCATCTGTAGCCGAACTAGGCAGTGCCTGTGTTTCGACTATAAGCGCCAGACCCGTTGAGTATGAAACATATTATGTGTAACAATTTATATAGTTATATTTACTAAGCTTTGATAACCAAAAATTTAAAAAAAAGTAAGATGATTTGGTGTAGAGTCTACACTCCTCCTCCTTGCGTCGTACTCCTCAATGCTGAGGGTCGTGACCTCCCTGCTTCATCACCTCTTTCTTCACTATGTTCCTCAATCTGCTTCTGTCTCTGGCGGTGTGAAGGGCATCGTATACCGAAGAGTCAAGAATGGTGCGGATCTGGTCGGACCAACGTATTGGGCTGCGTCCACGAGGCCTTTTCCCATTCACTTTGCCGGTCAAGATGAGCATTTCGAGATTACCACCGTCTTTCCTTGCTATGTGACCGAAGTATTGAAGGATCTTACGTAGGTACTCGGACGACAACCGCGAGGAGATCTTGAGTTCTCGCAATATGGATACGTTGGAGCGAAATGCTGTCCAAGGGATTCGAAGCATCCTTCTCCAGCACCACACAGAGTCTACACAAATCATCTTAATTATGTTGTCCGGATGTGCAACAATGTTCCTGCTACCTTTCATATCATCACATCACGCCTGTATTCCCCGAAGGGTAAGGCAGAGATGTACTTACTTAAAGTTCACCCGCATTTCGTCAGTTATATTTAAGTCACCCAGCGGGGTGATCTTTACAGAATGGGCCGGTAAAGTCCAAACAAATGCATGAGAAACCGTTTTATCCCTTTTCATTACTTTTATTATTTGACCAGCATAGTTTGTATTTACAAATTGTAAATGGTTCCATTGATGCGCAATTAATTAACTATTTTAAGTTTTGCACCAGTCAACGTAGTAAGCGACATCATCGCACTTTTCAATTACCGACATCTTCCTTAAATTCCACCTTTAATAGCCCCTTAACTCGAATGGCAAGGTTATATAATGAAAGGTCAAACTTGACGGATTATCCTATCGAGGTTTTCTCTATGAGTTTCATGTCATACAGACGTTCCCTTCATAAGCAGTGCGGACAACGTACGGCTGTGTAGCTCAAATTGTTAGTAGTGTCCTAGTTTGAAGCCTTCTGGTCACACTTTTTTACTTTATCCCTTTTCATTACTTTTATTATTTGACCAGCATAGTTTGTATTTACTAGAGCTCCTGTAATTATTACAGAGAAGAAACGCATAAAGCTAAAAGGATTGATTTTCAACCATACACCTTTCCTTGCGCGAAGTTTTCTTAGAAAGGGATAAATCCATCAAGTTTAAATATTTTATATAATAACTAGGTGACTAGATGCACATTTTTGTTCACTAGATCTTGGGGATCAGAAAAGCACTTGCTTAGTAAAAATACTGGAAATCAACTGCATTCAGTTACATTGTTAGCCCTTGTAGCCATCGCCAATATAGACGCTATTAGAGTTATAAAAGGGCTAGGCATAAATAGTTTATGACAACGATGCATTAACATATTCACACTACCATTTTTAACTCATTTCTGACCAACCACAGTGCAGCATATATTTGTAATCAGACAAAAAACTCAGTAGGTACAGCCTTTTATATCAGCAAATGACACATAGCCCACTGACATAGTAGACAAGAATGACAATCATAAAAAAAACGCTTAAAGGTCTTAAAATCCTATTACACGTTAATCCCCAATAAAAGCGTCGTCAGCAATCTTTTCATAACACGTTTAAAGAGCGTAAAGTCATTAACATGGTCACAATGTAACTTTATGTGTAACAAGTTACAAAGTCACAATGTTACCGTCAATGTTGTGTTGAAGTGGCATGGAGTAGATAACGTGACAGAGGTCTGACTTTAACCCCCTTTTTAATTAATTCAGAAAAATGTTAATACTGGTATGGTATCAGGATTTGTCATATTATATTTACGAAGGACTTTAGTACGCTTTTGCCTAATTGTTCAATAGAAAGAATAGTTTACACAAATATGAGTGACCGAAATTAGAATCTACTAAACCGATCTTGTAATAATTTGACGTACATAGTAAACTACAGCTACTATTGTGCTACAATTGTTTAATAATTATTAAGTTAACACCTTAAGCTTGATATTATTATTTGGTTGCACTTGTTAAAAACAGTCAACGCTTTGCTGACATAATCATTTTAAAAGTACAAATCAACCTCAAATTTTCCCAATTGAACATGAACTATATGGTGTTTGGCATATAGTTGAAATCCTATAAAAAAAAAATACACATTGGGGTAGGTTGATGTGCTGGCGCCTGTACGCTTCAAAAATCTCTGTTATTAGATTTTAGGGGTATATACGCTGGTACTTTATATAAAAATAGCGTTAAGTCATCAAAAGCAATAGTTTTGACATTGAAACAAAGTTTGACCAGAGACAAAATAAAGAAAAATTACATCAAAGCATTCGTGGTTTTCATTAAACATATCAAAAAAAGAAATGTTGCCGTAAGTCATTACTCGTTTGGAAAAAGCTTGACCTATTATTGCAATCAATGTTCGAATCACAGTGCGATTGTGTGAACATTTGTCTCTGTTCGGCTATCTAATCTGTGGTTGGAATTGTAAACCGTCCTTTGAGCTTTATGGTGACAATAAAAAACTGTAACGACTGAGTATGTTGAATATATTCTGTTGTCTGTTGTGCGGTTGTAATGTTGAAGTCAGTGTTGTAGAATGTATGCAGAATAGCAATGGCTGTAGAAGTAATGTTAGGAAGTTATGAAATAGGAAGGTTACTGTACAAAACAGTCGCAAAATATTCAAGAGAATATATTACTTTCCATAGAAAGAAGTACCGCTGTTTTATAGACAAAACAAATCCTGTACAATCTACGTTGTCTCTCTCTAAACTTGAACATTTTATACAGGACTATACCTAATACCTTTAAGAAAACTTACTGCATACAAAGTTTGCCCCACATTTTAAATCTATTGTCTTATATTTTAAACAGGTGAAATTCGTTTTGTATATTAGTCTATATGTATTAGTTAAACTCCTGAACTACTACCCGGTTTGAAAAAACCGTTTACTGATTAGAAAGGTCTAATTGCAAATAGAATATTTTAGGTTCCTTTTAAGCGAATTGTGTCGCGAAAATTAGCTAATTCAAATAATTTAAATAAAATAACTAAAAATTTACGTAGGTAGTTCACCAATAAACAAACAATATAAAATAAGTTTACCGTGCTTACCTTCAAATACGAGTAGGTACCAACTTACACTACAAGAACTGAAGTTTTGTTTTTCCGAATTTGTACCTTTTTGAGTGTTTTAAAAGTGTTTCCTTTTGACATTTCTTTATTTCCGTAGATTTATTTTGTATTCCCAGAAGCAAATCCAATCGATCAAGTGTCATATTAATCAATAATACATCGTTAAACTTCTACCAAACAAACAAATCCTTTTTTTTTGTCTAAAACCGCTTCTTGCTCCTTGATTCCCATAATATCAATTAGAAATTTAACAAAAAAACAATCTGACTCGATTCTCGACTCGAATCCTGTATCGATACCTCTCATTATATTTTTTGTCATACTTATATGGGTTACAAATGATGGCGGCTGTTAATACATGGCGTATTATCATTCCTCTTCGGTTAACACGATATTGATAGTCTATGACTAACTATGGTGGATAGTACCTACCTGTAGTGGTATAGAGTTGCTGTTACCACCAATGTTTATCGATGTTTAAAATGATCTTAACCTTTCAATCGTGTCAATCAGAGACACAATAGGACACCGGTGTCCTCTTGGGGTTTAATTAATTAAAGGTTGTCGTTTTCAAACCTAGACTCATTTCTACCCAGGAAACTTGGTTTCTAACTGTCAGGAAGCTTAGTGACCTTTGTGAACATAAAAATCCATCAGTGTTAAATGCAGACATAACGAACGAATACAAGAAGGTAAGTAGGTATTATGCTGTTTTCAGGACATTTAGAACTAAAACCAGATTTGCACAAAAAAAATATTATAATAATGGACTTATAGAATACAATTATATTAATAAAATTTAAAAAAAAAATGTTCTTTGATAGCACCTTAGAATATTAAAAGAAGCTAGCTTTATGGCTACTATCAAAAAACTGAAGAACTTTAAATAAAGAAATATAAAAGAAAGTCGTGTTAGTTACTTCGCTTATAACTCAAGAACGGCTGAACCGATTTAGCTGAAAATTGGCAGGGAGGTAGTTTAGAGCCAGGAGAAGGACATAGGATACTTTTTATCCCGTTCGACATCATAAAAATAAATATCAAGAATATCGGTTGTCTCAAACATTTTTCAAACGCAGCGCCATCTTGGATGACATGACAGGAGTCAAACTTCCCAGTTCATTATCAGGTGACAATTTGAAATTGACAAGTCTTAAGCTAAACCCAAGAAGGTAAGGTTGTCAATTTATAATACGCACCTACGTTCTGAAATTTATTTTGTTACTAAACTTAGAGGTTTTATTTAGCATAAAAAAGTCTTATATTTCAGAAATCAATTTACGTAACTAGCAATGATGACAGAGACGAAATTTAATAATTCTTTGCAAATAGAACTTATTTTACTGTTAGGACTTTAATTAATGTAGACCGGGAAAACTATAGTCATAAATTATTGTATGTAAAATAGAGGCAATAGTTCAGATTAAAATTATGAATTTAGTATTTTTTAGTAAGGTAGTTAGGTTAGATAGTTGGGTTAGCTATAGGATAGGTATGGTCAGTTAGGTTAGGGTATATATACATGTTGTAATTTAAAAGTAGTAGTAGTTATTATTGGTTTGGATTTATTTGTTGTCGTCTTATTCAACGTATGTATATCTAATATAAAAAAAAAATAAGAGCAATGAATTGACTCTAAGGCACAACGAAGTTTGCCGGGGCAGCTAGTAAATTATAATTAAAATCCTACATACATTTTGTAGTAAGAACAACATCTGACACACAAACATTTTGTATTTTGTTAATTTATGTATATCTACATCTTTTATTTATATTTATTCTTAAAGTAGTACACATGGCTACACATCAAGCTATACATTTCCAGTGAACGCTGATCTCGCTTTGTTTCTAAATCCTATACAAAGCGAGATCAGCTTATACTGGTATAGCTTGAGGTGGTAACCGTGTGAACAAGTAGAATACGCCTAAGATATAGTCTGCCTTTTTACTGCTATTTCAAATTAGGCATATTTTTTTATTACGTTTCAAAATGATTGTGACCTAGCACACTCTAATATGTCAAAAAAATACGTTAAACAACTTTCAAAACTAAACTCATGCTAAATCAAAACTGAAACAATAACATTCTTCCAAGAAGGGGTATCTAACCCCTCTACCCAATCTACGGACAATCAGTTCCACATTACAAAGTTATCCTGCCGATGTGTCCGCGGCTTAATTTATTCACAGATATGCATCTGGTAGTAGACGGATGTGCCGTAAATAAAGCGAGGTGCACAACGGGGCGCCTCTAGAAGTTTACCGCCACATCGCCATGGCCCCCTTCTCAAATTAAGAATGTTGGATTTCTCTTATCATTAGTGTTATAAGCAATGATATTATAAGTATAAAGGTGTAAATAGGTTACCTAAACAACATTATATCTTCAAAAACGGCACACTAACGCACACACGCGTCCGTTGTCGGCGCGACGCGACCCAGATCAAGTGTGGCTAGTTAGCCACACTTTAACGTGTCGCTTGCTGAGCGCTTATAACATATCTAAACCTTTTTACTTATAATATAACTAGCTGCCCCGGCAAACTTCGTTGTGCCTTAGAGTCAATTTATTGCTCTTATTTTTTTTTTTTTGTATATTAGTTATACATACGTTCAATAAGACGACAACAAATAAATCCAAACCAATAATAACTACTACTACTTTTAAATTACAACATGTATATATACCCTAACCTAACTGACCATACCTATCCTATAGCTAACCCAACTATCTAACCTAACTACCTTACTAAAAAATACTAAATTCATAATTTTAATCTGAACTATAGCCTCTATGTTACATACTATTTATGCCTATAGTTTTCCCGGTCTACTTTAATTAAAGTCCTAACAGTAAAATAAGTTCTATTTGCAAAGAATTACTAAAGTTCGTCTCTGTCATCATTGCTAATTACGTAAATTGATTTCTGAAATATAAGACTTTTTTATGCTACATAAAACCTCTAAGTTTAATAACAAAATAAATTTCAGAACGTAGGTGCGTATTATAAATTGACAACCTTACCTTCTTGGGTTTAGCTTAAGACTTGTCAATTTCAAATTGTCACCTGATAATGAACTGGGAAGTTTGACTCCTGTCATGTCATCCAAGATGGCGCTGCGTTTGAAAAATGTTTGAGACAACCGATATTCTTGATATTTATTTTTATGATGTCGAACGGGATAAAAAGTTCTCCTGGCTCTAAACTACCTCCCTGCCAATTTTCAGCTAAATCGGTTCAGCCGTTCTTGAGTTATAAGTGAAGTAACTAACACGACTTTCTTTTATATATATAGAAGATTGGTTATAAGAGATAAAAGAAGATTGCTGTGTCAGTTGTGTTTTTTTTATAATTTTGTTTTGCAATTGATGTCATTTTAATCATTGAATCCCAAATTATATTTTACTACCCGAATTCGGCGAAGCAAAAATTAAATTCGAAATTTAAAAAACCCCCATCGCAAAAAAGTAAAACATTTAAAAAGTTAAAAATAACACTTTAGCCATGAAATTTTACTTCACGTCGGGGTACCGCTTAAGTTAGGAATGTTCCTAGTACTTGTAGGTATGTAGGTACTTATTTTAACGGTACCCCGACGTTACGGAAAATTTCATGGCTAAAGTGTTATTTTTAACTTTTTAAATGTTTTACTTTTTTGCGATGGGGGTTTTTTAAATTTCGAATTTAATTTTTATTTTAAAATTTTTAAACGCATTCATTTTGTTTTATAGAGTTTACAGTTAAGAGATTTTTTCAGTGCATTGTATGTAGAGTCAAATGCTGGTTAAAACGAATCCAAACACAACATATCTGCTATTATTTTGTCAAGAGTCTACCTACTGGTGTGCTGGATAGCCTGGCTGCAGCATCAGCTCATCCTGTTGCCATGAGTGCATTGTGTTTAGAATCAAATGCTGGTTGAAATGAATCCAAACACGACATATCTGCTATTATTTTGTCAGAAATCTACCTACTGGTGTGCTGGATAGCCTGGCTGCACCATCAGCTCATCCTTTTGCCATCAAAGCATTGTGTGCAGCATCAAATGCTGGTTAAAATGAATCTAAACACGACATATCTGCTATTATTTTGTCAAGAGTCTACCTACTGGTGTGCTGGATAGCCTGGCTGCAGCATCCGCTCATCCAGTTGCCATCAGTGCATTGTGTGCAGAATCAAATGCAGGTTAAAATGAATCCAAACACGACATATCTGCTGTTATTTTCCCAAGAGTGTATTATCCTGGCTGCATCAGACCAAATACACCATAATGTTGCTTATTAATATTACACACATGGGTGTTTGAAATTTTAAGACACACATATGTTTGTAAGTAAAGTTAATACCCATAGACGTCTAAAATAGCAACGGTAGCTAACTCAAAAGAGCTGATAACCTTGAAACGGCTGAACCGATTTTGATAAATCATATCTAAGAACCATTGCAAGAAACCCTGCTTTCAAATAAAAAAAACCGCATCTAAATCGGTTCACCCCTCTTTTTGCGTCGGGGGTTAAAAAAGGAGGGTTATGATTTCGATCGCCATCTATAAATGTATGTATGTTCATCTTTTCCTCATAACTTCTAAACTGCTTGTCATAATTTAACAAATGAGATGTCGTTAGAAGCATCTTGCTTGCCCGCAGGTTTTAGGTTATGTGAAATTTCATTTAACTCAATATGACGCGCTCTGGAGATTATAAAATAGTGAACTCATATTTTTTTTACATACACCTTAACATTTTACATGTTAGGTTTAAGTCGAACATAATAGGGGACCACAAACAACCTGCATGTATTTCTCCTTCACTAAGTATTACCTACATGTTGCCTGTAAGAAATCGTTTTTAGCGACCCTTAAAGATTTTTATTTGTAAGTTTGTATGGTGTGCAATAAAGAGCCATGATATTCTATTCTAAAGCTGCTACAGAGAAATGAATTCCAGCAACCTATTTGAATAAAACTGCTTGACCCGTAATTGAACCCTAGTTGTTATGCCCAACAGTAGCACTTAGTACCTACTACTGGACGATTTTTAAAGAAAGAAAAAAAAGACACGAGTTTTTATTTATATCCTTACCTATTTAGTCAACCATTTTCGTTGCTTAGTTAATCTTTCAACGTGTGACAACTCCCACCCCTCACTCCAATGGGTTAAGAAACTAATAACATTAGTATTATATTTAGAAGACGGAACGCAATATTACGAAGTCTAATTATCAAACCCATAGTTGATTATAATGTAGGAGAAGATGATGAAGTGGATTATATTTTATAATTATATAGACCGGACATCACGACCAAATTTTCGTCCGAAAAAGTGTGTCCTGCCTGCTGGATACAAGTCTATGAGTTTTTTGTAGTACGCTTCGCTGCCGCTCCAATATTCATATATTATTCTAGATGGCGTTACTGAGACATGGGATCAAAGTTTTTCTATGACATTTCCTTGACATGCCCGCTCTATAGTATTTTAAATCTCTTTGTGATAAAGGAAAAGTGAGCTGTCATCCCAAATGAATGCTTGAGATTTACAGTTCACTTCACGCTCATCTCAACCTGCAGAATCGAACGGCTATTTAGAACTACCATCAGACAAATACAGTTGTTCCAAATTTTATGTTGAGCTGGGTGTATCACTCGCTGTGTTACATATTTTATTTGGGTGAAAACGTCGTTAACTGATTCTTTTTCTTAAACACGACAGTTACATATGAAAAATGCTTTTTTACACCAGTCAGGCGAGGTTGGTATTTTACTATTCAACTATTCCTTTTTAAGTCCAAACATAACGTTAACCAAGTCATGTGATAACCATGTAAATTAATGTCTTTTGAGAGAAGAACCACGCAGATATATAATAATATTACGTTTTATTTCAAGCGATGCAGGCCCAGAGATAACCACAGATATACCTTAACCTAAAAATACACATTTTATACAATACTAGCAGACGTCACGCGGTTACACCCGCGTAGTTCCCGTTCCCGTGGGAATACAGGGATAAAAAGTACCCTATGACATCCGGGAATAGTGTAGCTTTCCACCAGTGCAACAATTTTTAAAATTGGATCATATGTTCCGAAGATTACCCCCTACATACAAACATACAAACTCACAAACAAACAAATTTTACCTCTTTATAATATTAGTATAGATTACTTAATTTTATACAATATTTTAGTTATGTAAACTAAAAATTACACGTCACTAGCACGTCATTGCGTTGTTGCGTTGTCGTATACAACATGAGATGATATTATATGAGTGTACCTGTCGAGTCAGTTCACGCAATTTTCAGTAATCGTGAGCTGAAATTGGAACTTAAGAAGCGCCAAGTATTAATTTGTTGTTTAAGAAATCTTTGTCAAGGCAACAATTTTTTCTTTATTTATTTCATTTTTTCAAATATTTGCCATAACACAACGCCTTAGTACCAACTTCAGTTTTAATCGCTTGAACTACATCAATATCTCATTTATCCAACATTTCTGTATCATCAACATCATCAATCATGTAGTTACAAGCAAACAGGAGTCCAGTCAACGTATGAAGACGTCGCATGGTAAACCCTTTGCCAGCTAATTAAAATGGTTGAGACAGATAACTTGGGTGACAAGCGGTTCCTGCTTGAGACAGCTTTGATTTATTTCGAGTGGTTGCTGGGTGACAAAATAGTTAATGAAAAGATAGATAGTATAGAAGAGATAGAAATAGGTAAGTACATCTTTTAGTTGTATAAAGCGGAAGATGAGAGAGGCAAAACTTTCACTAAGTGGTTATGGTTAAAAATCACACCGTCCACGTTGGTCATAAGCTCTCAATATCATCGAGTAGATTCTGTTGTAGTGGAAAATATGAATCGCAATATTTGAATGTCGAAGATGGAAGTGGCAAATCATTCAGCGTTTACCTATGTAAAAATCTCATCATCCATTTTCGTCAAAAGCTCTCTTAAGCAAAATAATATCCACGAGTATATCCTGCTGTAGTGGTAAAAAATAATTGCAAAATCGTGCTATTCGCTTGATCTTGCAATTCTGTAAGATACTCATATCAAATCTTCTAATTACACGTAAGCAATAAAAAATGTTGTTCCTCAACACACCAATTTGAAAAATTGCAGTCTTAATTGAATTGCAGCATTTACAAGACCAACTCAATCAAAATTTCTTCAAAGCACAAATATTTGAGTAATATCTCCTTAATGAAATAAAATACAAAGACACGAAAACCTTTGTCAAAAACTATACAGTGTACATTAAATATTATTCGTGTTAATCAACACTGCAGCGCTAATTAGTAAGACAGGGTATCTCCGCTATTTGTCGGTATCTAATTTGAGATGTTGACAAGTATGGCCGACCACGGACTGTGTGGAGTTCAGACATTTCCTGATTTTTTGTAAACTTTGTACTAATATAAGTTATGATTATTTAAGCATTCATAATGCTTTGAGAGGGGGCTAATGCCTCAATTATAACAAACACATCAGGGTCGATCAAAGGTTAAGCTTTGCTTGCCAAGGTTGGGCTGTGGTTAGGTGAGCATGCATGACATATAATTACCCTTAGTGCCTTGGAAAGCACTAACACGTTAATCCGTTTGCTCTCGGCTGTAATTTATAGATATTTGACAGTTATCACAAGTAATCACAACTCCGAAAGTCTGACAACAAGCTTACCAAGGGCAAATCGTAAAGTTGTGGAATATTTATTTATTTATTTTATCGTATGTATAAGGTTGTCCAGTGGGTTGTGGAGGTTAGATAGGCAGTCTCCTTTTGAAGGACTGGTATTCAGATGCATCCAGTTGGACTGAGACCAGCCCAAAACAATGAGGAAAAGTGCTAAACAGGTGATGATAACATTAAAGATAGATAGTATGGAAAATGTTGATAATTTTACAATTAATGATAATTATTTTACAATAATAACTAGCCGAAGCTTTTGTAAAGTAAATATCGCTGGCGTTTCAAACTGATTGCTGATATGTTCTGCTTTGACTATTTATGCTTCAAGTTGTAAAGTTGGTGTCTACTACGTACTCCTTTTTGTCAAAACTGTTGGTGTTAAACATTTCTTGGTCAACTGATAATAATGCAGAGTCTTTAAAAACACACCATTTAACACTTTTGAGAAATGTAGATATTCAGCTGAAAATCAAATATTTGATTTGCTGAATATCTAATTAGTTTAATAAAAAACCCTTTTAAATATAACCCGCATTAATTATATTATGTTTCAGCTTTAACCAAAATGTCAGCCACTTAATTTATTTCGAAACATTCTCCAAAACAAATTTATTTCAGTAACTAATATTTTCTTTTACTAAAACATTTTATTTAAGTACATTTATTGTAAGTGCCATAAATCACTTGGACATCTTTTGTCCTGAAAATTACACCAACAAATTTGATACCAATGATAAAAATCTTTTTGCTACAACATTTTGATACCTGTTTTAATTTAAATTTGGACAATATTATCTCCACTAAAATCGTTTATTGGAATATTTGGGAGCAAATGTCTGTGTTATAATGAATAGTTGTTTGGGTTTAATGTATTTGAGAATCTAGATAATTTTCTTTTTTATTATTTTCCATATAACCATTAGAAGTTTTAAATTAAATCTAATTAATAATACGAAATTATATTCCTAGTATTAGTACACACACGCATACTACCGGTGTTTTTATGTCTAACGCCTAATTAACGCCACATGGGAGCATACACGACAAAGGACGGCCATTATTCATATTTCTCTGTCAAATTGCGTGATCACTTCCTAGAAGCTATTCTTTGTAACATTCATTTTACTACTCTTATGTACTGTTAATATTTTAACTTCATTTAAAAATCTTTTGCTTATCAATTAGTTTTTACAACCACTTTGTATTGCCACCACTATCTACATTTTCATTTTAACGTTGCCATGACCCGGCTTTCAAAGTATCACACAGAAATTTTACATTTATGAAATCACAAACCTGGACTAAAAATCGCAAAACATTAATTACCAGCCATTTCTCAAAAAGACGAGAAACGTATTCTAACTCATTCAAGAACACACTTAAATAAAACGTACAAATTACATACAATAAAAAAGAATGGAGTGCGCGCTTAAAATTTTAGACCAATTTATAAAACCGACGAGGCCGTGTCCGTTCTAAAAGGAATTTTATTATGTGTCATTACTCCATATTTTCACATTAAAAAACAGGGGTCCGAGAAGAGAACCCTGCGGGACACAGGAACGTACGGTGGGGCTTTTTACATATACGCACGTAAATAGCCTCGTTATAGCCCAGCTGTGAATGGAATTGGTATCGTGTTGCGTCCGTAATGAATTTGTTACCGTGGTTTTTTTGAACATCCTTTTTTGTTTATAGTCAACGTTATCGAAAGGTTAAGCGATAATCAGATGTTTAGTTAACCATGTTTGGGCGTTGGTAATTGGTGTTGTATATTGGTGTTATGATATATTTTTGGGTTGTAATAGAGGTATGTAAATCGAGGTTTCTTACTTCGACCATGATTATTGAATGTTTCTGTATGATTAGATTGAATATATTAATAGTAATGTGTAGATGAGTTTTGTTTACGTTTAACTATTTCTATTTTACATGGAAGCGTACAAAATGATGGTGCGCGAATATATTAGATCAAATCTAAACTACGCATTTAGACAGTAAGTAAAACTTTAGTGGTGTTTCATAGTCAAAATGAAAGAAAGAAAGATGCCAATAAATGTACTTCATTCAATGAAAATCACTTTTTAGTATTTTACTAAAAATAAACTAACTTATTAAACAGCAAACAATTTTTCGTATTTTTTATTTGACTCCCTCGCAAGCGGTACTGTCGTTCATAAGGTCTCGGGTTTGAGACCCATGTCGAGCAAAGCGTTATTGAGTTTATCCATCTAAAACTTTTCTATACCAGTCCGAAGTCTGGATTGGTGACCGATTGATGGCAATAGGCTCGCTCCCATTTGACTTAAATATAACTGGTAAAATATGGATGCAATAAATCTTTCGGTTACTAAAGACGTGATTTTATGTAGAATTTTACCAAAAAAAACTAAACAGTAGTGAGACTAAGACTACGATAAAATTAAAATCATCCACCCACGTAACTCCATAGCAAAACACCTTCACATAACAGCAAAACCACTACGTCTACTATAAAGATTTCTCCTTTTAATCTCGCCGGCGCCCAAAAAAGCTCACGTTTGACAATCTCCCAGAGCAACACGTCCAACGTAATATAATATGAGGTACAAGTATATCGTCCCTTACTTCAGTTTAATCTTGAATCAAATGAATTTTATAAACGAGGTGTACGTGAAATAATTTGAAATTGTCGTCATATTTTTGGTGTTATGTAAGCTTAGAATTTTAATCTGGGTGTTATTTAGTTGAACTGTGAAGGGTATGTTTGGGTGTTAGTCACTTAGATACTATTTATAGTCAAATGATTGTATCTTCTGTGTATCATAAGAAAGAAAAAGAATAATCAAAACACACGATCAGGCGAGAAATGCTATTACTGCATTGTTCTTAAATTGCCTTCAATTTTTTATAAAATAACTTTTCATGGGTTCGAAAGAACTGTGGGAGAAGCGCCTAATTCTAAACTCGTAAAGTTTATTGTATTCGAGAAAAATAAAAAAGTTTAAACCTCAACTTCATATTTTGTATTTGTCTCACACATTACACCGTCACAGTAAGCACTGGCCAGTTAACTTCCTATTTATTTCTGTTCTTAATCCTGTTCACGCGAAGCTCGTCTTTATCAATCGTATGTAATTCATCACGGGGAAAACGTTAACTCCGAGTCTCTAGGGGCCAGTTTTGTGTGTGAGTCTGTTATAGTTTGGTCGCTTTAGAAGGTCGGATAGGAAGTCTTGTTCAAATAATTTCGTAAGAACTTCGCAGAAGGGCTTTCCTGGCCCTTAGGGCGCAAACTTATCAAGAGCCGCGATGAAAACGAATTCCAAGGGAAAGATGTGGAGTTGGGTAAAAACTTCCTTTGAGTTTCGATTTTAATTTTATTTCTAATCTTTTGAATATCTTGCTCTGGTTTCCGTGATTCTGTTTTGAATTGGATATCAATTGTTTTCTTCCGGAATGTTAAATGACTTCCATTACCTGAGCGATTATATTCATTACTTTACAGTTCTTCGTCAAACTCATTTGATTTTTTCACGATAGTGTAAATGAAGTTCGGTAGTAACTACCTATACAAAGTCTTTGTTTTATTCAAAAATGATAAGAGTCCTACCCAACACAAACAATACATGCTATCTAAATACAATTTTGAGCATGGACCCTACGTTGTAAAACCAATAACTTGCTGTGAACTTGATGAAGGTAATTGACAAGTGTCAGGTACACGGAAGGCTTCGCCCCGTTTTGGGCTTTCTGCAAAGATATGTAAAATGCCGGACGACTAGAGAATCTGCTACAAGTTTCTCACTACTATACTTTTATAATATTCGTTTAAAAATTTTACCAAACGAATATAAACCCACATGATATCGCTGTCCCTTCTACGATTATACTCAATAAATCTTATCTTTGTCGCATCCAGGCTATTGGACAAGGTGACACGGCCGTGCCCGCGGGATGAATACCAAATGTCGGTCCGGACCCAGTTCACTTGCTGATGACAGTTGCGGAGTTTGATTTTTTAACAGTAAGAATGGAAAGTAAGTAATGGAAGACTTTGTTGAATGTGAAAAGCCTAAAATTTGGAGCAAAGTTTGACTAATAATTTGTTTATAAAAGTAACTTAGTTACTTTGCTGGATAGATCATTATTGTATAAGCTTTACTGCTACTTATACTCTCACTTACTGTACTTATATTGTCTTTGTTAGCACTTTAAGTATGTAAAGTAATACGTGTTACTTATAGAATGTCACCCCAATTTTTATTTTTTTATTTTTTTGATATTTTTTATTTTTTTAATAAGTGGCATCAAAAAATACATACAACTCTAAATTTGCACTTTTTTATCACCAACGCTTGCTTTTCAATAGTCATTGCAGTACTTTTAATGTCTTTTTGAAATATCACGAGGAGAAGGAAGAGAGAGAGGAGTGGAAGGGGGAGAGGAGGGGAGTCGGAGTGGGGATCGCGAGAGGGGGAGGGTAGAGATTGTGAGAGGGGAGAGGGAGATTATGTGAGGGGGAGGGGGGAGATTGTAAGAGGGGAGGGAGGGACAGGGGTGGGAGGGGGGGAGGGGTAGCGGGAGGGATGGGGAGGGGATTGGGGAGAGGGATGGGTAGGGGAGTGGGGGAGGGATAAAAGGAGTGGAGTTGATAAAAAATGCTATGCAATAGCTTTACCGCGGCAGTCTCCGAGTGCCACACGTCATTTTCTCTTTTTTTTTTAACCATTCAATCACAATGGGCCACAGCGAAGCGTGGCAGGGTACAGCTAGTTTATCTATAATATGTATGTATTTAGAAATATTTATGTATGTTTATTAGCTGTTTAAATTAGTACCCATGACACAAGCTCTCAGCTTAGCTAGGGACTAAATGGCGTAGAGTGAAAAGTTGTGGAATATTTATTTATTTATTATTTTTGGATACTTGAAGGTGGTAACGGGTAGTCAGTAGGTAAAAACAATAACCAAAGGTGTTACCCAATATTTAGGTTGTGGAGTGTAAATGAATACTGAAATTCAGCTGCATCTGGTTGGACTAGAAACCGACTCTAACATACTTAGTTGGAAAACAGCTAGCTAGGCAGGTGCTGATATATATCTTCTATATCTATACTTATACTTATAATAAATCTGTAGAAGTAAAATTTCTGTACATTGAAAATATCAAAAAAATAAATAGCAGGGGGTGTTACTAGACCGACACCGAACCCAAAAATATGATTAAAAAATTTTTTGTCTGTCTGTCTGTCTGTATGTTCAGGTATCACGCAAAAACTACCGGTTCGATTACGATGACACTTGGTATACTTATTCTTTAATATCCTGGGCACCACACTGGGTACTTTTTATCCCGGAAAAGTATATACAACAAAAAACAAACTTAATTTTGCGGTTCGATCTCTAGACCCGACTACTGTAACAACCGCAAATAAAAAGTTTGTCGTAGGTTACGTCACCGCAGTGGCCCAGTGGGGTTCACCAAGGGACGCTGCACACGGGATAGTATAATATTTTATCTTAAGATACAATATCGCTCGCCATGCAATTCAATGGACTATCACACACTACGAAGATAATTATGTACATTGAATATATATTCAAAATTAATATTGGAGGATGATTGGTGATCGATACTGATGCTAAAAATGCAATCAGTAAATGTTTTGTCTGTCTGTGTCTCTGTCTGTATGTGCACGCATAATTCAAAAACTATTATAGGGATTTTAACCAAACTTGGTACTGTTGTAATCAATACGGCTGGGCAGGTTGATCTTAGTCTCAGTTGTTTTACACATGATCAGTTGTACGGCGCTCTTTCCTGGGTCAGTAGTTCCAGAAATCTTTATGCATACATACCGGAAGGATCAACTTTGAAAGTAGTCTATCCGGAAGTATTATGCTAAAATTATTACGTTTATATATCAACGCTCAGCCCAAACCGCTGGTATAAGAGACATGTAACTTCAAGGGGTGTTCTTAGTGATGTAAGTATCCACTAAAAAAACGATTTTTTGGAAATTGAACCCTTAATGGGAAAACATAGGGGACGGAAGTTCGACATCCACGCGGGCGAAGCCGCGGGCAAAAGCTAGTTATATTAATAAAACAAAGCTGAATATATCATGACTCACTGAATCATACCGTGACACACATTAAGACGATCTATACTTCAACAGGCATTGTCCTTTCACCAGCGCAGATACGAATTCATTACCCCCTCGCTCCAGATCCAGCCATCCTTTTAAAGCTAAACCAGAAACCGTTGCTTAATTTGAATAACTCTTAAAACAGTGTACTGTGGAGATCAGCCGATATTATTGTTGTTGAGGCAAATGCAAATGAATGCATTGCTAGTGCCGTGAGAATAAGATCGGTTAACCCGTTCCCACGTAGCGTTTCGGTTAACCCCGTGTTAACCCTGCGATGGTGCGAAATCGATGGCCTGTTTGACCCTAGTGGACAATTTGGTAGCATCGATGGTTAGAAATCGGCACTTGACGGTTCAGAATTTTTGAATGATTTTTCTTGGATAGTTTTTTTAGGGTGATGAGCTCGTGATTGTACGTACCAACGTGGCTTACAGTTCAGCCGGTCATATTCTTTTAAAATCACTTCGTGAAAACTTGAGTGAAGTGACTACTCAAGCTTGTGGCTATCAAAATACACATTACGGTCCGCTACTTGAAATATTCCTGATTGATTGAAAAACTCAATATCTCTTTTCGCGACCCGAGAACCAAATCTAGGACATAAGCAGAAGCACTTGAGACCTCTAGACCAACGAAACTTTTAATATAGATATCCTTAATATACAAGCTAAAGTTTAACTACAAAAAAAACTTTTTCCATGACGTAATTATTCCGCGTTTTTTAATCTCAAATACAACTCTTTTGCCGAAATAACAAAAACTGCATTCTTAATATACGTTTCAAAGGATATAAACGAGGCCTATGATTCAGAGCTAAAAGGCGCTCCACCAGATTGTACACTTTTGTTCTGTTAAAAAAATACAAGTTTTTTCTACTGTTTTTAATCTGCATGCCTTCACAACGCAGCTCCTTTCAGCTCGGGGCCATTTTAATCTATTTTCCGGTACACACAAACGTACAAACAAAAAGATCTCACTGTTGCTCCAAAGTCGTTTACGGGAAATTATCGAGTTCTCATTTTTTCTTCGCGTTAACTTCTATTTCAACTTTTTGAACACTTTTCTCCGGATTTTGTTTTTGAAGAATGGAAGAATTTTGAAAAGTTCGAAATAATTGTTTGCCACCAAACAGTGAAGTGTAAATGAGCTGTCTGATTCAATTTAAACTTGTGATACAGTAAACAGAGGCAAATGGATACAAAAAATCCTTACACATATTTGTGTGAACATCCTACTAATAGGGAGATATTATAAACGCGAAAGTTTGTGAGGATGGATGGATGGATGGATGGATGTTTGTTCCTCTTTCATGTAAAAACTACTGAATGGATTTTAATAAAATTTGGTATGGAGTTAGCTGACACCCTGGATTAACACATAAGCTACTTTTTATCCATGTATTCCTACGGGAACGGAGCCTACGCGGGTGAAACCGCGGGACGTATGTTAATATTTGAATACATTTACGAGTATAAATATGTTAACCCCTTTATGTACCTGGGTAAGCACGCTAAACCCGGCTGTCAGTAATAGATCTTTGACAGTCGGTGTGGGCAGTCTAGTCTGAAACCCAAAACTGACGACTAGTTAAACCAAAATGTGCAGTGTCACCCAGTAATTGGATTGTGGGGGTCAGATAGGCTCCACCCAAAACACTGGTATTCAGCTGCCTTTGGTTAGACTAAAATATTGACCCTAACATAGTTATGTGAAAAAATAGACTTATAATGAGATATATACATACATTGCTGAAAACGAGAAAATATAAAACTCAAAAAAATAAGAAAACAAATCAAAGAAAAACCGTCGAAAAATTGAACGCTACCAAAATTGTGTACTGTACTAAATAGTATTAGAATAAGTGTCAGAATAAGTACCAGAATCTGTAAATGGCTGGAATATTCCATTATACATATACATTCCCTTCCCTAAAAAATAAGAAAATTGAATAACTTGGAATTCAATAGAACTGTAATCAATTGGCTTTGTGACAGATGTTTTTATTCAATAAATGATTATTTAAATTTTAAACAGACATGATGTGTATAAATTTACGAACATATAATTAAATTGTAATTATTGATAATTTTAATAAATATTATTTATTGAAGATAACTGTGAGATATAATCTATGATAGGTAATAGTATAATATATTTTAAAATGTTAATATGCCTAATTAATATTTAGCGAAGCAAGACTATGCATTTTATAATGATTATGATGTGTATGACTAATAAAACTGATGTAATTTCTTGATACTCGTATTAAAATGCATGTACCACAAATATTTGCACGACTGATAAGTCGAATATAGTGAAACTAAAATTATGTTACCATGTTACTATGTAAGTACCTATATTCTGGCAAATAAATGAATTTCATTTCATTACATTTGCGATCAGTCACACACCTCATATACCAAAAGCGTGTTTAAACCTTTTAACCTAAATAAGAAAACTAATAATTGTAAGAACGAAAACACAATCAAAAAATTGAACGCTGCACTGGGGGTCCAAAATCATGTGCTATACTCATAGTATTAAAATGAGTACCAATATCCCTTCAACCCTACATTCAAGCTATGTCTGCAATCACTCACACACCTACTATAACAAACGCAAGTTCAAACCTTTAACTTCGAGAACCTCACACCGCAGATCAATTCAAAATATATCCTAGCCAAAGCTAATAAATCAAATCTTCTGAGCCCAAACAATTCTAACGACGTGATGTTAACGTCGAACATTTTATCGATCGTTATCAACAGCACAAATTCCTTGAAGCTGGATTGTATTATGTGCGCCGGCGACACAGCGTTGTCCGCAAAAGCGATGCCTCGGGCTAACACGCCGGACATGGGCCAGATCCTAAACAGAAACCTAAAGCCGTATTCTGGAGAATTGATTGGAGAAATATAATGAAGGGAAGGTTTAATAAAAATACACAATGGAGTAGTTTCCTTGTGACTGTCTCGTTGGTGTAGACGTCGCAAGCGCTACTGCTGAGCATGAAGTCCCGGGTTCGATTCCCGGGTAGGGCAAAGTGTAACTGAGTTTTTCCATCTGGAATTTCGCAGCGGCAGCCTGGAGTCTGGACTTGTGCCCGATTGATGGCAATAGGCTCGCCCCCTATTACATGGGACTTTCACATAACTGGTGAAATGTGTTACTGTACTACAGGGTACACCTTTGCCTTACCCTTCAGGGATTACAGGCGTGAAGTTATGTTATGTAGTTTTCTTGTAAAATTTAGGTGTCCAAAAAAAAATTTGTCATTTATAAATCTTTTGTCACCTAAACAATGTGTCGATAATATTATACATGTTAATATTTCAGGTGCCGTCACGTCTTGGTGTCCCTACTTTCGATTTAGTAACGACGTCTCAAGTTGCCGAAGCCGGAACTTTGATGCAATCTGTATTTAACCGACTTTAAAAAACGAGGAGGTTCTATGTTCGTGTGTATGTTGTCATTAATTATTGATTTGATGCAGCATTAAATACGTTGTTCAACACTTTAGTTAGCTGAATTTACAAACAATTATTGTCAACCGTATTGTATGTATATAAAGATCGTAGTAGTAGACGTTTTGTACTTTATATCCATAAGGGAAAAAAATTAAACCGACTTCAAAAAAAACACTAAACGGTGTAAAATAACTCTAAATTAGGAAGTCTGTGGCTTTGGTGGTTTTGTCTTATTCATGATGGGCCACCGACTTCCGAATTTAGAGTTATTTTACACCGTTTAGTGTTTTTTTTGAAGTCGGTTTAATTTTTTTGCAAAAAAGTTTTTTATTTTTCCATTTTTAGTGGTTCCCATACAAATATTTGCTATATATATTGTTAATTGTAACAGTACATGTCATGATAATAGGGTTATCCACTTATCCCTAATAAATGAAAATTAACATACCTAACTGTCGAAATCTAGGTATATTGTACACATCTGCGTACCCCTCAGAGCATACCAGGCGTGATGATACGTAATGATGTTGTATAAACAATAAACATCCAAGCGATTCCAGCAATCACGACAGATTTGCCGTCTATTTTTGAAGAGTTCCGTTGCATATCTCCGAAGATCAGCACCAGATCTTCACCAAATTAAAATGGGACCACCTCGGGAGGATACTCTTTCGAATAAAAAAAGAATTTCGAGAATCGGTCCACAAATGGGCGAGAAATCAGGTAACATACATAAAAAAAAAAAAAAAAAAAAAAAAAAAAAAATACATACACACGAACATAGAACCTCCTCCTTTTTTGAAAGTCGGTTAAAAAGGCGTACGCTAGCATAATTACTTTTTAAAAACGCTTAACTGTCGGGAAATTACTTTGGGAATCAAAAAAGCGTATTGGGTTTCATCAGAAACAGCCTGGAATCTAGATTTGAATAAGTTGGATATTCGTTTAGTTTAATTATCATCGTCATTGTCTCATTTTATTTCATCGTCATTTGATTATTAATCAGCACCAAACAAACTCCACGTACTTAATTCATCCAGAATAGTCCCGTGGCTCCACGAGCACTATTGTGGGTTTTGACGAGCAATAACTATGTAGTGTGCAGACATTTCGGGACAATGGAGAGCAATCTCCATCATTTGATAGTCCTTGTACAATACCAGCTTTAGAGTCTATGGCTTTTGAAATAACTGCTGTAATTATATGTTTAGTCTTTTTATTAGCTAGACTAATATTATAAAGAGGTATCTAATGTTTGCGAGTTTGTAATGTTGTAGGGGATAATCTCTGGATCTGCTGAAGTGTTTAAAAAAAATCCTTTACCAATTTTAAGTCATATTATTTGTGAGAGTTGTTGGGGAGTTGTTGGGGTCTTCGATGGTATTTAAATAAAATAGCGGACTGTATCAATAGGTGTGGTTTTATATTAAACTTGAGAAACGCGCGCGTTCCGAGTGGCTTCAATGATTCTGGGGCTCGAGTCTGCTATTGCAATCGTGTCTCAATGACCGGTTATTGATCGAATATTTGACAACTTTGACAGTTTTTGTGAGAAATGTGTCATAAGTTTGACGTTATACGTCAAAAATTGATAATTGACCGGTCATTGAGACATGATTGCAATAGCAGACTCGAGCCCCTGTTAGCATTTCAGCGGCCATCGGCACCTCGTCCCCCATTCCCCGCTCGCCGCTATCCCGCTCGCGTCATCGCAATGGCGGCTGATGAAGTGATGATATTTTGTCTCCGATAGAGTCATAAGCTATATTTTATTTTCAAAACTAAGGGGCGAATGTGTGTTGAAGTACACACGGCTACACATCAAGCTATACATTTCCAGTATATATCTTTAGTCAATAATAGGTGCTTTTGCTTTTGGAGCTGGTTAAAAGTACCTACTTTTAAATAAGTGACTCCATCAAAAGTGGTTTTAACTGGTTTTATCAGTCAGGTAAAACCGTCTATGGTTGGCGAATCATGTGGGTTAAGTTAGGTTAGAACCATGACCATTAGCGCCAGATCCCTTAGTGCTTTTGGCTGATGCTTTAGTGCAGTTAAAACTACTTTTGACGACGAGCGTCTGTCAAAAGTACTTTTAACCGCAAATTTGCAGTCAGAAGTACTAATAACCAATAATTTTCAGTCAAAACCACTTTTGACCAATCTGTTCAGTCAAAAGTAGTTTTGACTGATTTTGCTAGTCAATAGTACCTACTCTTGACGGGTTAAGAGTTTTGACTGCAACATATATATCTCAATCGGCTTCCTAAAAAATCACCTACCACCACTTCGATGTGAACGAAATCGACAGAAACTAATTGCCAATAAAGTTGTGAGAGTTCAAAGAGAAACATACAATACACAGTTCAAAGAGAAGAACTGCCATCCCTCTTTGAAACAAGTAACAACTTACTACACTTATTTACAACACAAACACGTTTGCTTAGCACGTCGCATGCTAAACACGCCAACTATCGAAGCATTAATATTGGAGATAATTTATAATGATTTATTATACGAGGGGTTGCAAACTTCCTTACGGGAACAATGGTAGAGGGACCAAGTTTTAAGGGGAGTTTGTGTGGTTTTTAAAGATGATTATGGTGTTCTAGAGTTTAGCTACATAAACATAGCATCAGGCCTATAATCCGAGAAGAGTTAGGCAGAGGTGTACTTATAAGACATCCACATTTTAACTGCCTCGTTGGTCTAGTGGTCGTAAGCGCTGCTGCTAAAAGGTCGGGCAAAACGTTATTAAGTTTTCCGTTGAGTTATTCATCAACTCGCCCTCAATAAACTCGCCCGATCGGGGGAGACAGCACATTTTTGAATTAACCTATTCTTATATTCGTCAACTCGCACGCCGGTGTAAAGTACAGTCAAATACAAAATACATTTCACACAGAATCGATTATTTAAACAGGGTTATTTGTAAAATACCAACAACCTCGCAGGAATAGATCAAAATAAAAAAAAAAATATTCCGCGAAGCGCAACCATAATTGAAATAGAGAGCGAGGGGTACGATGGATTAATCAAATATCGATAGACATTTTTATAACGACTGTCTAAATTTCTTACCAGGCAAACATAAATTGACTGGAACTAAGTGTTAAGCAACTTTTGGTCAATTATGTTAAAGAGACATACAGGTTCTTTAAATTGAATTATGACTGTTGATTTGAAAGTACCAGGGCATCAGAAATATTTATTTTGCTACATAAAAGATACACTCCAAAAGACTTTTATAGCTCACTGTACCAAATCAGCAATGATTAAAAATTTTAAGTATCGTGCGAGTTGACGACAAGAAAAATAAATTCAATTATTTTGTGCCATATCCCCCGATCGGGCGAGATTTGGTCGGGTGAGATGACGAATAACTCTTTCCGTTTGGAATTTCTCAATATAACAATAATAATAAGAAGGCAGTAAGAATGCGTTTCCTCTCTCAGGAGCCCTGACCATCGGTAGCTTGGACCCTGTTCCCAATACCGCTGGGCTACTATTTTTTATATTTTTAAATGTTTTTTTTTTAATTGTTTATTTAATATTTAAAAATATAATGTTATGCATATTTCGGAAATAAAGGAAATAATAATTACATGAATTACTTTATTTTCTTCCTTAAAACATGTTCAGTAGCAACTCGGGAGTCTGGATTGGTGCTCGCCCTCTATTACTTAAACTTAAACTTTACCGGCGAAATGTGGGTGTCTTATAACAGGAGTTTCTTGCCGTACTAGCCCACAGGCCTGTGTATTTATTGATTTACTTATTTATTTAATACCTACTTTAATAATACTGCACACAAATGTATAGAGGCAGAATTAATGCCATAGGCATTTTCTACCAGTCATCCTTTGGGTGATGCATTGACAAATAGTGGAAGGTGCTATTCCGTAAGAGATAGGAGAAGAAAAAATCAAAATAGTTTATTTAGTTTCGCAATATTGTTTGTTTATCTGTACCGATGTATTTGTACATAACAACAGTTTATTCTTCAATAATTTTGATAGTGATAGTTGTTTGGAATTACCTTCAAGAGAACTTAAAGTCACGTTAAGTAATCAATAAAGTTACTTCCAAGGTACATTCTAGTTTCATTAAGTTGACTTATTGCCACTTTTTATCCACATTTAAGTAACTTAACGTTTCCTTCCAGTTACTTGAAGTTACAGTCTTAAATGAACATGAAAAAATATGTTTTTAACAAAAAGAAAACTACACACGCTAAAATAAAAGATTCCTTCATGTTCAGGAACCTTTCAGATTTCGTATGTATTCAGAAAACCGTCCAATTTATTCAAACACTGCGAAACCTGTTCAGACTAGTCTTGAATAAATCCAAAGATCTCAACCAAATGTAAATAAAATACTCCTCACAAATCAACCCAATTGGTTCCAAATATACAACGTCAAATCAAAATACAGCAGAAAGCGCTTCAACATTTACAGCGCCATCCGTATCAAGAGAAATAAAGAGCGGAGTAGGAAGGCTGCTTTCATTGGGGATTATGCAGTATCAAGCGCTTAAGTCACACTGTGGCTTGGCCAAGCAACAATAGAGATGTGGTTTACTTACCACTTCGCAATGTTTGTTTTATTAAGAAATGTTTTGGGGTGAGTCTCGACTTTGATACGTTTGAGGTACCTAAAGAAATATAATAATAATAAGCTTGTTGGAAGTGTAAGAATGTATTATGTATGCTTTAGTTTAGTAAGTGAGTACGCTCCTTTATATATAACTAGCTGTACCCTGCCACGCTTTGCTGTGGCACATTGTGATTGAATGGTTAAAAAAAAAAGAGAAAATGACGTGTGGCATTCGGAGACTGCCGCGGTAAAGCTATTGCATAGCATTTTTTATCAACTCCTCTCCCCCTCTCCCTCCCTCTCCCCCACACCTCCCACGCCCCTCGCCTCACCCCTCCATCCCCCTCCCCTCAACCTTCCCTCACTTTCCCCTTCCGCCCCCACCCGGCTACTGCCTCTTCCCCTCCCCCTTTCCCTTCCCCTCTCACCTCACCCTTTCCCTTCCCCTCTCACCTCGCCTTCCCCTACCCCTCCCCTCTCATTCCCTCCTTCTCCACCCCCTCCCTTTGTCCTGACCTCCCTCCTCTCCCACTCCCCATCCCTCCCCCACTGCCCTATCCATCTCTCTCCCACTCCCCTCCCCATCCCTCCCGCTACCCCTGCCCCTCCCCTCCCGCCCCTCTCACAATCTTCCCCTCCCCCTCACACAATCTCCCCCTCCTCTCTCACGATCCCCACTCCGACTCCCCTCCCTCTCTCCCCTCCCACTCCCCTCCATCTTCCCTCTCCTCGTGATATTTCAAAAAGTCATTAAAAGTTCTGCTATGACTATTAAAAAGCAAGGGTTGGTGATAAAAAAGTGCAAATTTAGAGTTATATGTATTTTTTGATGCCACATAATAAAAAAATAAAAATTAAAAAAAACATCATAAAAATAAAAAAATAAAATTTGGGGTGAACACCCCTTATCACTTAGAGGTTAGAAAAATAGATAGTAGCCGATTCTCAGGCCTACTGAATATGCATACAAAGTTTCATGAGAATCGGTCAAGCCGTTTCGGAGGAGTATGGGAACGAACATTGTGACACGAGAATTTTATATATAAGAAGAAGAAGAAGATAATTGATCATTAATACTGAGCTTGCACTATACCTTATTGCACCTATTTTTTATTTGTTCAATTCATTGGTTGTTTCCTTAACCCCAACATAACAGTGCGACCTAAGATGACTCTGCCAAGGGGATTGTTAGAAAATTAGATAGAGTTTAGTTCTACATAACAGTAATTAATTTCATTAATAATGTGTCAATAATGTGACATTATTATGTTGTTTCCACATCTAAATTACTTTAGACTAATTAATGTTTGTTAGTTGTGTTAGTCCCAACTTGATAAAATCTGGAGGAGTCGCAACATCTCCATAAAGACCAAAACCAAACTGGTACGGACCCTGGTCTTCTCGATCTTCTCATATGGTGCTGAGACTTGGACGCTGAAAACTGCAGACCGCAGACGTATTGACGCTTTTGAGATGTGGTGCTGGAGAAGGATGCTCCTAATCCCTTGGACAGCATTTCGCTCCAACGTATCCATATTGCGAGAACTCAAGATCTCCTCGCGGTTGTCGTCCGAGTGCCTACGTAAGATCCTTCAATACTTCGGTCACATAGCAAGGAAAGACGGTGGTAATCTCGAAAGGCTCATCGTGACCGGCAAAGTAAATGGGAAAAGGCCTCGTGGACGCAGCCCAATACGTTGGTCCGACCAGATCCGCACCACTCTTGACTCTTCAGTATACGATGCCCTTCACACTGCCAGGGACAGAAGCAGATGGAAGAACATAGTGAAGAGAAAGGTGATGAAGCAGGGAGGTCACGACCCTCAGCATTGAGGAGTACGACGCAAGGAGGAGTTGTGTTAGTGCATTTAACCGGGTGCTTCAGCCGTGCATCTTCAATTACCAAGATCCCCAGCGCAAGTGTGAGTCGGAAACCCGTGTTTCGACTCACACCTGCGCTGCGCGTTTTAGTCAGTCGAAGTCAGAATCCTTCGCACTTCCTAAGGTGTAGCACGTCCGTGAAAACTTTCTTCTGCTGAATCATAAAAACAAACAAAAAGTGCATGAAATTTATTAATCTATTTGAAGTATTTTTTTTTAAAGTGAATCTTTTTCAAGGGTTATTTTCAAATGCTCTTCTTTTTCCTTAAATTAATAAAAACAAAATCGTTTATTTCAGACTATTTAGGACGTTCATATAATGTTAATATCAGTGCTACATATTTATGTATGGCTATCAGTCCTTGCCCAGGGCAATGCAGTCTCGTCTGGAAATGTTCAACGATTTTCGACTAGCACCGTGTAAGGAATTATATACCTACGATATTATTTCCTACATAGTTTTATCATAATATGTGAGATGCCTTAGTAATGGAATACCAGCATTTTACATGGAACGACTGTCTCTTTCACCTGCACACTATTTTTATTAATAAACAATTAACAATTAATACTATAACTATACAATAAAACTATTCTAAATTAACTGGTTACATATATACCTAAAAATTAACAAACAAAAGAACAGTAAACCAATTATAGGGCATCAAAAAACTCATCCGCATCGCTATCAACGGGAAAAGTGCCCAGAAGACTGGCCGCATTGCCACGTTGAATGGCAATGCTGATTCTCTGACCGAAATAAAGGCCAGCCCTCTGGTCACGTGAAGAGTCGACCAAACGCTTGGCGATGTCCCGGAAAACTAGATTCGGACCCCATGGCCCGAGTGTTTCAACCCCAAACGGTTCAAATATATAACTTCCAATAAGGTTGTTATATTTTCGCCCTGCACAATCCAGTGACCATATTATAACATGATACCCCTTGCTTAGACTATTGGTCAGACTTCCAGAGTTTTGACTAGTAGTCACAACTACAAAGAACAAAGATTGTCAAAGGCTTATCGTGTTTTTCTAGAACTATCACTGCCCTGGGGGTCGAGTCTGCTATTGCAATCGTGTCTCAATGACCGGTCAATGATCGATTTTTGACGTATAACGTCAAACTTATGACACATTTCCCATACAAAAACTGTCAAAGTTGTCAAATATTCGATCAATGACCGGTCATTGAGACACAATTGCAATAGCAGACTCGAGCCCCTGATGTGTAATAAATGATCACCTATCTACGGACGTTTAAACATAGGAACAACTTACCTAATTAAAACAAATGAAAACCATAACCATTATCAAGTACAATGGGCACATGAATTCACCCTAAACAAATTTTAATCAAAAAGCAAATGTTATAGCTTCCAATCAAGGAGTCATCTATCAGGTTAAAAGAATTTGATTACTCACGAAGTCAATTAAGTGGGTCCAGTAGGGTATAAGGCCTTATCAGTAACTATATCTCGGTGTTATCTTAAAGGGGATCTAATACAACTCATTTTGAAGGGTTTAAAAAGTCATGACATGGAAATATTTTTTGGGTTCTAGGGTCTGTATTTTACTTTGGGTGATTTTTAAATGAGCTAGAATGAAGTTTGTATGGTTTATGAGTTATGTAGATTACTATTATACTGGGTTGTTTTATTACGTGTAATTAAAAATTAAAGCACATGATCTTCATACATTTAGCCTATTTGGAGTTAGTCCTGTCTGCTGTGTCTATTTAAAATCATCCACCATTTCATGTGCAAACTTTATTCATTTATCTAACGAGAATAAATTAATCATGCGGAACCCTATTAAAATAAAATGTCAACCCACCCCGTCTCGGGACATCAAGATGTCACGCGACAATGACTTTCATCATTTTAATATCATTTATCTTTACCCTGTTTTGCTGTGGGGTGGGCAGATTACGTCACTACGGTACTGGGTAAATTTTACCAAAGCGTGACGTCATAATCATTAATTTATTTGCATACCTAACCTATCTACCTTTACTTTAAAGGATGTTAAACATGAATAAGGCACCTTTAAGGGAAAGCCCTAGAAACACATAATAATAATATACAGATCTTATTGTTCTTCAAAAAGATCAAGTGCGTAAAATTCGCAACTAGATTATTTGCAACCAGAGTACCTACCTACCTGCGTGTATTCGTTGCAGATAGCAGCTGTAGCAACAGTTAGCTCTATATCTTCTGCCTACACCCAAAGGAAAAAGGCGTGAGTTTACGTATCGGTGCATCCATAAACCTTCGCATGTATAATGTACTTCTAAAACAACAAAGAAAAACAACAAAAGGTGAGTGTATAGGTACCAACAATAGTCCACTAAAATCAAATTTTACTTGTAAAAAAAATAACAAAATTCTTTATGTTTTTTTTGTTTTAAGTGCTAAGGTACACATATTAACTTGTGTTGTAATAAAAAAGTTATTCACGACCGTTACAAATATGCATTTACCAAAACACAACTTTCAAGGTCAATAGAATCGGTAAATTACAAGAAGTAGTAATTAATTTCACTACTTATTTGATTTGTTTTATTGATGGTTTTAATAACATACAATTCAATATTGAGTTGCAATTTTGGTGTCTCCTATCTGCCTAAACCTTTGAAAAATAAAGGCGCGATGATACCTATGATAAGTAATAAAAAAACTGCTAAAAGATTTATCAATCAAAATAATTTGACATTGCTAACGAAAGTCGTATGCCGACATAAAAACGCAACGTCATCCAGACGTCACTGTTTATAAAGAAATCGTTATTCTTATCATTTACTTAGATCAAATCAAATATCTTCAAGTTTGTTAAAGACATTGTAACTCAAATGCACCTGTTCCATTCAACATTCATCGATATTAGAATAAGAGGTCAAAGTTACACTTATGAACAAAGCAGTGACTTTAATTAATTCAATATTGGTCAGAGCTACTTGAATGGATGCTGGCAAGTTATTTTGCCGTAGTTAAGTAGGGGTCGTTCGAAGATAAAGGTACGCTTGGCATGATCAGTCTGTGGATGACTGATCATCCACCACATAGCGACACCTCTCGTGCTTCAGAATGTACGTATTTGAAGGTATTTGCAAGCTAATACGGGTAGTTTAAAGCTCAATAGCCTGGCAACTGGTCTTAACAATGAGTACTTAAGTACCTTCCACGTTTACTAGTGACTGAGTTAAGTAATAATACCAGTCTGTTATACATGGCGTTGTGACCAGCCAGTCGATGTCCGAAAAGGCACGACTGGCTGTTCACAATGGTGTGCTGGTGCCTACACTAACGTATGGAAGTGAATGTTGGGCGTGGCAAAAGAGACATGAAAGTAGAATAAATGCTGTAGAAATGCGTTCCTTGCGAAGTATGTGTGGTGTAACAATGAATGACAGATTGAGGAATGATGTGATAAAGCAACGTTGTGGTTCAAAAGAAGATGTAGTAACAAAAATTGAAAAGAGTATGCTTAGATGGTTTAGTCACGTTGAAGGATAATTGAAAGGCGACTAACGAAAGGTATTTACAAGGCAGATGTAAGTGGGAACGCCGGGAGGGGACGCCCTAGAAGGACATACATAGACCTTATTGGTGAGGTTCTTCAGAAAGGTCAGGTGCGTAGTACTCGCAACCGGCGTGTGTGTATGACAACATGTATGAATGTAAACGAAGCAAAAGAAGTATGTAAGAATCGTAGCATTTGGCGCTCTGTAGTTTCTGACTACCCCCATGGGAAAAAGGCGTGAGTTTATGTATGTATGTATGTATGTATGTACCAGTCTGTTGATGCCCAACTGCAGGGCAAAGGCCTTTACTCATATATAGGTTAGGTTTAGTCCGCTAACCCGAGAATCAACAACCAACGGTACCGGCAGATGCTGGTTGCGGCAAGCTGAAGACAGGACACTGTGACGCTCATTAGGGGAGGCCCATGTCCAGCAGTGGACTAGCTGTGGACTGAAAATTATGATAGGAAACAAAAGAGACTCCACATCTATACAGGGTGTAACGGAAAGGGTATATACAAACAAACAGGGTGAATAGAGTATTTAATAACGAGTCTTTCCTCAAAATTTCAGCTCCCATCTAATAACTTTGAAACTTCACGATATTATTTAATGTCGACGGTTTATTAAATGCAAAATCATAACAAACGTGTCACCGCACTATGAGGGTCATAATCCTGTCTGGCAAGGTTCAAGTATATTTATCTCGGGTTCTGCGCGCCTAGTACAGACCTATCGGGCTCTGCCTAACCGCCGAAGGCGCGACGGCGCGGGCGGGCTCAACTTTACAATTATGTATGTATATGTATAAAAACGTTGCCATGTCGTTTCTTATCACCAAGAGAATCCGTGCCCTTCGTATGTATATACCCTTTCCGTTACACCCTGTATATATAAAAGAAAGTCGTGTTAGTTACACCATTTATAACTCAAGAACGGCTGGATCAATGTGAATGATTTTGGTCTTTTTGGATTTGTCTTTGTCCGGAATAGCAATTATAGCATAATAATTAATAAAAAACATGAAAAGTCCTCGAAAAAATAAATATCAAGAATATCGGTTGTCTCAAACATTTTTCAAACGCAGCGCCATCTTCGATGACATGACAGGAGTCAAACTTCCCAGTTCATTATCAGGTGACAATTTGAAATTGACAAGTCTTAAGCTAAACCCAAGAAGGTAAGGTTGTCAATTTATAATACGCACCTACGTTCTGAAATTTATTTTGTTACTAAACTAAGAGGTTTCATGTAGCATAAAAAAGTCTTATAAGTATTTCAAAAATCAATTTACGTAATTAACAATGACGACAGAGACGAACTTTAATATTTTTTTGCAAATAGAACTAATTTTACTGTTAGGACTTTAATTACAGTAGACCGGGAAAACTATAGGTATAAATTGTATGTAACATAGAGGCAATAGTTCAGATTAAAATGATGAATTTAGTATTTTTTAAATCAATGCATTTTAGTAAGGTAGTTAGGTTAGGTAGTTAGGTTAGCTATAGGATAGGTATGGTCAGTTAGGTTAGGTTATATATACATGTTGTAAATTTAATTCTATCGAACACAAAATGTTGAAATAAGATCACAGTAGAGACTTGCTACTTAAAAAGTAGTAGTAGTTATTATTGGTTTGGATCTATTTGTTGTCGTCTTATTAAACGTATGTATATCTAATGCAAAAAAAAATGATAAGAGCAATAAATTGACTCTAAGGCAGCACAACGAAGTTTGCCGGGTCAGCTAGTTAATAATATAAAGTTTCTAATAAAATACGTCTTTAAAGCATACAACGTAAGAACGTTCGCATAATAGAAAAGATAAAAGATTTTAAACCAAATGGCACCGTTCTAACAGAAACACCAACTTCTGAATACTATATTGAATGGAAATCAAAGAACGTTCAAGAGAAACGATTATGTAATATTAGATCTGATTCGTTCGGATAACATCGGAAAGCGAAAAGTTTTCCAATAAGGATCGTCCGAACTATCCGTACCGAATCGTACGGAATCGTACGGAGGACCCAAGTTCAGTGGCATACTTCAAATGTTACTTTTAGATTTTCATTGAACAAAGTCATCCACAGTATGTTTTAGTAGTCTGATTGTTTGAGTCCTAAGGAATAGGGATATTTTTTAAGTAAAAATAATAATAAGTTTATTTGTACAGACGCCAGCACGTCAAATTACCCCAATTTGTCAAATTTCTTTGATTGTTTTTTAACTTTATGACAAACAGCATAAGGTTCATATTCAATTGGGAAAATTTGACCATTGGGGTAACTTGATGTGCTGGCGTCTGTACATAAAAACAAACACGTAACGTACGTACACATTACGAAAAACCTTGATACGGCTGAGCCGATTTTGATGAATCATGACTAAAAACCATCTAAATCGGTTCAACCGCTTAGGCACTACGGTGCCTCAGACAGACAGACAGACTGACAGACACACACACATAGCGGTCAAACTTATAACACCCCTTTTTTTGCGTCGGGGGTTAAAAACACATTGCTTGCACTTTGCTTTTGCTTTGCTTTCACTTCTTTTATTCACTTTTTTTTCGTTTGTGTAAGTCATAGAACTTACACAAATAAAATATACCTATCACTTAGGTATCTTTTATTTTTCATGTTACACTGATTTTGCATAATTTAAAAAAAGAATATCAAAAAAGTTTGTAACATGCAAATGAGTTTTAAAATGTTTGTAATTCCAAGTCATAAATACCCAGAGACTAGATAGAGACTTAAAGTACCAAAGTTAAAGTCAAACATAAAACTAAAATGAATAAAATTTGCATAAAAATTGTACACGAAAACACTTTTACTCTCAATTCCAAAAAAAAAACTAGTTACAAACCAAATTAAAATTTACATTCAAACCTTTTTACGTTATTTTTTAACCCTATTAATTATAACTGACTGCAATTTTTAATTTACGACGTCCAAAATCATTAATTTTAATATCACAACGAAAACTTTCTCAAAATTATCCTTAACGGAGAATAACTTAATTTGGCGAACAATATTTTCTATTACGCCTCTAAAGATTTAGGGGGTCGGCAGTACAATAGAGGTGTTCTACAAAGGTTTTATCGCAGCCAGCGAGGTGCCTTAATAACGTTTTCTTAAGGTGTAAATAAGAGCCTACAAAGGAAAATTTTGAAAGGCTAAGGATTTTAATTAAGCGTAATCATTTTGTTCAAATCAGTTATGATCATTATCTAAATTGTGTTGCTTTATTACTATACTTTGAACTTGTTTTGATTTATGAATATTGCGTGGAAACTAACGTAGTAACTTAATTTTTAGAACCATGGTAAAGTATTCTTACATGATACATAAATGATTAAGTCTATCGCATTATGCTAGCAACGAATAGGTACTCAATATTACTAACCTGCTTTGATGCCATTAATTGCTCTCATAAAACTGGTTGGCTCATCTCTGTGAAACAGAAAAAAAAAACATTAGAAAACCAACAGTCTTTTCAAATCGCGCCAAAATCACAAACAATCCTGCCAACTTTACCCGAAAAACATTCTTAAAAGAAAAAATGAACTTAAAAAGGAATTCTTTTTTCAATCGCGGCCAATACCGAAAAGTGATCTGACATCCAAAGAGGCCGATAATCATTTGGCGATGACTGGCCGTTTCTCGGCTTTGGGCCCCGTCACCTGTCATAACGCGATTGGCCTCAAACGAGGCCCTAATATATTTCCCCTTTTTTATTATTGTTCATATTTATTTTATCGGACGTCTGAGGAAAGAATGGCCTTAATCGAGTGAAGGGTGCCTTGTTATTAGAGGTTCTCTTTGGTATGTCGAATGTTTTGGTTCGAGGATTTTATAAATGTACCTAACTGTTGGTTTGTACTTATGACATTTCGTTATAATAGACTGAAATAATTATTATAAACTGGGTGCAAGGGACATCGTGGGCGGGCCCAGTAGCGTTAGCTACCGGGCGATAAACTAATTTAACATATTAATAGTGGACACCCTCGCATGTCGTCTCTCACAGAGCACCAAACAAGCACGCATTATCTTCTTCCATATGTCAGTATTAAAAATACAATACTGTTTGGTTTATACATTAAATGTTCTAACAGTTATACCCAGCTATGATCATTGTACCTATCAAAATCTAAAATGGTAATCGAAACAGAACTTAGATCTTCCAAAACTAAAGTCAAGTTGAAGTCAAATTGAAATCCAACTCATGCATTTCCTACGTTAGAGCTTCATAAACTTGTATGGGAACGTCAAAAACTGGAAAATCATAGAGGTCTGGAGTGAACGGATTTGAGAGGGATTCAAACTACTTTATTGGGGACCAACGGAAGCTGACTATAACTCAGCCAAGTTGGGAGCAATCCAAGTTTGGAGCCGGTTTGATTGCATACCTTCTTGCTCAATTTGCAATATTTGTTAGCGACATATTTTTGCGGTTTACCTAAGAATTGTTATGATCGATAGCCTAAAGTTTACAAAGGAGGTTTTTAATGTAAAGCGACTATATTACTCCATTTATAACAGCATTAGAAAAAATAGGCTCGTAGAAGCAGAAATGCAGAACATTTCACTTTAAAGAAAAGTTAAAACAATTTTTACTATTAAAGAATTGTTTTATTTAAAATTCAGAAGAATAGAAGTAAAACGAATAACGTTCCATATATTCTTATTCCCTTATTTTGGGTGTTTATCATTGACACTGTAATTTTCAATTAAAATGAATTAATATATAACTAAATGAAATCCGCATCATTTCTTAAAATAAATAATCGTTGTAATGGTTACAATAAAATTGTGTGACAGCTACTGTGAAAATAGATTATAATCAATTCGGCGTCTATCGTATTTGTAACATGCTTATTGTACTTTCGCTACAAAGTGTGTTTAAAAATAACCTTTTCGTACCACTTGCTCAAAAAAGTGACATTCTATGCCACAAAAAGCGAACATAACAATAGTCATTTTTAATCTGTTAAAAACAGGGAAAGAAAATTGTACTGGATTTCATTCATCCCCTAGGGAGAGAATGTGATTTAAATTTGAAATACTTACCGAAATGTATACTGAACTACATCTGTGTTTACACCATTGAGTTTGTATTTATAGCATTAAGTATAGGTACATCTTTTTGAAAAAGGAATACGCGTTTATTATGCAGTTGTGATTATTAATTTAATAAAATTACGAAAACCGACGAGGCCGTATGAGCTTGATGCCTTTGCTTTTCCGACAAAAAAATATTAATCTAGGAATTTGCCGCGTTTTCGTTTTCTTCAAATCATGGAGCAAACAACCGGGTTGTTTGCTTCATGCTTCAAATATTTAAACGTTAAGTTTATTTTAATTTATTTTTATAAATAAGTTAATGTTCTAAAAGTACGTCTACTTTTAATTGTCATTATTTTTAATAACTGCTTATCTCATATTATTAGTGTGTTATTTTTTTCGCAAATGGTACGAAAAGTAGAGTACCTATTTTCCACGGTGATAAAGCTGTCTTAGTCTTGGGTGAAATTAAATCCCTCGCTACTCTCAGGACTCGTCTTAAATCCCTCGCTTCGCTCGTGATTTAAGTTTTTAACACCCTCGCTACGCTCGGGAGTAAACCTCGAGTCCTTCGTTACGCTCGCGATTTAAATCGTCACCCGCGACAGAAGACACTGCTTTATCCCCTTGGTTAATAATCTACTATTTTTAACTTCTATCGTGTCAATCAGAGACACGATAGAAAGACAACGACAGCGCGGACACCGGTGTCCTCTTGTAGTTTAATGAATTAATGTTATAGCATTAGACAAGAAGTTAAAAAAAGGTAAGTAGGTATCGGTGGGCTGAAGTTCACAAAGGGGGTTTTAAATGTCATGAGCGACTGGCAACTTTGAAAGTTAACATAAATTTAAAAAAAAAGGATAGGCACGTGTAATGATCCTGCACTAATCTTAAAAGTGAACTTGAAGTTCACCTCTGCACGATAATTTGGTTTGGATCTAGTTTAAGATAATACTTTTGAAGATAAAAGAGAATTTAAATTGAGATTTAATTCGATCGGTTGAGCGAACAAGAAGTTTTAAAGCTAAGAAAATAATTTATGTGCTAGAATTAAGCGGTTATTTCTACCATTCAGAGATCTTTACATACAAATTGGTGCTAATTGTGCTCTCGATAAATGCGATTCTTTAATAATATCTTTTCCTGTAAAACAAATGTTTTTTTTTTTTATGTTGAACTAAAACGTTCATAGAATCTTACAATTTTATTGTGCAACCTATCAATCGTGTGAATTAGAGACACAATAGAAAGACAATGACAGCGCGGACACCGGTGTCCTCTTGGGGTTTAATTTGACAGTTTAAGTCAGTTATTCATCTGTCACTGTGAGTCTCTGTTTTTTTCTAGACACGTAAGACTAAAAGTGACGTCCATTGTCTTTTTTTAACTTATTGTTATTAGAGAGAATTGGCTTCATTATCTTACTAAACATGTTTTCACTAACTTTTGTCATACATTTGACCGAGATTTTACTTTCATTTTTTTTTTTGATGACATTATAATATTTTTTATAATTACTTTAGGGAATAACACTTTTATAGGTCTAAATACGTCTTTTTGTTGGCATTTAAACCTTTAGGTCTAGCCAGTGAGTTCTTAGAGTTTGAATAAATACAAATATGAATCAACGATCAACGTGGGTGTTTCAAATAAATCAACAGAGAATGATTTGCGCAAATCACAGGTAAGGAGTGTACTTGGATTCGTTGAGTGAGGATAAGAAAATCTACAAAATTTTAGTTAGGGATACCCATAGATAATAAAGATTTAGATTTCTATGGGGATACCTCATAATATTATATTTCACCAATTTAATTTTAGTTTTTTCAATACAGGAGGTGTGTTTTGAATATATTTTATAACAATAACTGTTTTCCAAAACATACATTGATATTTAATTTCACCCGACTGTGTGACCCAATAGAGGTTAATGTTTTTATGTGTATGTGCGTTTGTGTGGTGTTTTATGTGCCAATTTGTTTGCTTAGTCGATAATTTAACAGTTTCTTTGTTTTGTTTTGTGCGAGTTCAATAAATACTTTTTTACACCACCTGCTCGAAAATGTCAAATTATATGTCAAGCAACCTTAACCTAAAGTGAGTCATTAGTGACCGGGGGCACAGCCGGTCAATAATGTTGTACTGGATTTCCTAATGACCCGCTGGTCAATAATGTGATTTGAATTTGGAATCTCACATGCTCAGCTAAATTGGCAGTAAAGTACTAACAAACAAAGGGAGGAAAGTTATTCTCGATACCCTAACTACACGTGAATGATATTCTCGATTTCCTAAAAAATCATCATCAACATCTATAAACGTACCAAATAAAATCTTAACTTTATCTTTGCACAACTGGACTAATGTCTCAAATGTTACCATTAACTTCGATAAATTATGTAAGTGCATATAACTAACTAGTTCTAAATATGTTATTCTTACTGTTTGTTTTTATAAAAAATATTTTGTTTTTCGTACTATGGCTATTATTTTCTCACAGTGGGTGTAAAAAGTAGAGTATCCTCTTCTGGGCTAAAGGTGTCTTTGCCTTGGGCTAGCTTGAATCCCTCGCTGCATTCAGGATTCTTGTACTAACTCCCTCGCTTTGCTCGTGAGTTAAATCCTGAATCCTTCATTGCGCTCGAGATTCAATATGACGCCCGTGACATAAGACACAACTTCAGCCCCTCGGTGCATAATCTACTATTTTTTTTTCTGAATCAGTCTGTGTCTGTATGTTTGTTCGTTTTAAGTTTAGGAAATAATAAATCACTATTAAGTATGTTATTTTCTACAAATTTCTATGGGGTTGAGTGTTTTAAATAGCAACCTGAAATTGTAAAAAAAATCCTTGAGTTTTTTTTCTGTTCAATTCCTTTTGATCTTCAATTAATTACTGAGCTAACCAGCCAAGCATTTGAAACCGGAAACGGTACTATAAATACAAACACGTCTAAGAATTGGAATAAAAATCACTTAATTCCAGTCCAGCACAAAAAATCCAAGCCCAACCTTTTACAAGGTGCTTACTCACAGATGATTTAAGGACTCATTCACGAAGCAATAAATATACTGGACAGTCATTGGTCATTTATGTTCCACGAACATACAGATAGAGCGTATGAGGCATAGTGAAAATTGTGGCAACTGACTCATAGATAACAAAGATTTATTGTTTAATTATTTAGTTGTGCTACAGATAATAATATATGGCGCTTCGCCGAATTCCTTTAAGATCTTTAAGAAGGAGCGAAATGGAGGAAAAATATTCTTGAAATCAAAATGAGGGCGTTTTTATGGTCTACTGGTAATTAATGCGGGTCTGGGTGTGATTGAATGCCATCTATCTCGCCTCATACGAAGTAACGACTGGCGATGATGAAGTTGTTCGCGCGATTGGACGCGTATACAAGATCCCGACAACAACCGCCGGGAAGTAGTAGCCCACCAGATTTAACACCCGTCTGGTCGGAGGGTCCTACCTTTCTATGAGGGATGAGGGACTTTACAACCTGTTCCTCATACCCCTGTTTTTGTACGTGAGTTGAAATGTGCGTTAGTGCACCTACAATACACATAACAGAGCATTTATTTCAATAATGAGCTTCGAATAAGCACTTTCTGAACTTTTTTGCTGGGGAGTTTGTTCCGCCATTAAATTCCTCCCAGCAAGAACATTAGAAAGTGTTTTAATATTCATAATGTAAGTAAGTACCTAATAATAATGTAAGTATTAACCCAGAGAGCAGCGGTGGTCCAGTGGTACCAGCCCCCAACTTACGAACAGTAATTCGTGGGTTCGAACTGCTCTCAAAAACGGTGAAGGAAAACATCGTGAGGAAATAGAACCTAGAACATACCTAGAACATATCCTAGAACCAAAAATTCAAGAAGACATGTGACATCTACCAATTCGCACTGGGCGCGCGTGGTAAATAACCTATAGCCAGTACCCAAAATACGCGCTTTGACTTGGAGTTGCGGTATCTTTAATGTAAGTATTGTGTATTCAAGTCCCCACCTTTTTTCTTATAATCAACACCATTAAATATTAGTTTTCTCATTAATTATTAAATCATTAACGCTGAGTAGAGGACACGTTGCCTGCATAATAGTTGCACCGGTGTTTAATTTTACTACCCACATTAAAACTTTATAATTAGTAGGTAGTTGCTCCGTCGTTAATATTTTAGTAATTAATTATAGTATACAGCTGTTGTCAACAGCTTTGTTTGTTATAATGTCACTGTTTTTCTATAGTTTTAATGATAGGTAGTGCTAGCATGTTAAACTTCGTTCCGCCTCAGAATCAAAGAGATTTAAAAGACTATAGAGCGGGCATGTCAAGGAAATGTCATAGAAAACTTTGATCCCATGTCTCAGTAACGCCATCTAGAATAATATATGAATATTGGAGCGGCAGCAGAGCGTACTAAAAAAAACTCATAGACTTGTGTCCGGCAGGACACAAGTCTATCTAAGAAAATTACCTAAAAAAACTATCTAAGAAAATTTTGTTTGTGATGTCCGGTCTATAGGTATTGAATGTCTTTGCTCAGAATGAATAAAATTAATGTGTTACCTTCTTTAGCTCAAGACTTGTCAAATGTCCAACAGTCACCTGTCATAATGTCAACCAAGATGGCGCTGCGTTTGAAAACTGATTCATTAAACCCCAAGAGGACACCGGTGTCCGCGCTGTCATTGTCTTTCTATTTTGTCTCTAATTAAAACGATTGAAAGGTTAAAGCAACATTTTTATTTATTTTTAATTTTTTTTCGTGATTTCAGACTCGGTCCATAATTATTCATGGGTAATTTGGCCGGTCATTGGAAAATAACCCTGTAGGTATAGGGACAAATATTTTTTTTATTTTGATCCTATGTGTTAGTTGATTGTCCTAGGGGTTAGAAATCACATTGCATCAAAATGTTGTGTTGTTTGCGTGTGTGTGTGTGTGTGTGTGGAATATTTATTATTATTATTTAGTTACTGAGCTAGTGTAGTGCGGAGTAATAAAGCATAAAAGGTCAGTTTATATTTATTTTATTTAGGGTAAACCAGGCAAACGTGCCCCAGTCGAATACGTGCCCCACTAGCGAAACTCAGAGATGCGTTTGAAATAAGCCGCGAATTTGATGACAAAACATTAGTGCCACAAGCATGACGGCAATTTAAACAACATAGTGCCGGTTATTATTTGTTTTATTGCGAAAAAGTGAATAAAAGGTTTGTACGAACATGTGAATTTGTATTGGACGTATTTTCACGTTAAGTCAAAGTATTTTCTCTGTAAAATTTAGTTTATTTATAGTTTTATTCCAAAACTAACCTCTTTGAACTTCTCTTGGGTTATAATTACGTTCCATTTGTCGTTAGATTTTTTTTCGTTTTTAAGTGGGGCACATTATACTGAACTTTGGCAAATGTGCCCTGATTTTTTTTCGGGTAATGTGCCCTACTTGGTGATTGATTTTCTGTTGTTATTTGAGTGAGTTTCTATTTAAATTATAATGAAAATTAAAGTATTTTGTTAATGTTCGGATGTTGAAACTTATTTTGAGGTTTTATTAAAATTACTGACTACTGAAAGTATTTACAACATGGACGGGAGTGGAATTCAAATTAATAATAAAACTAAACGCGTAGTTACTAGCTAGCGAAGGCGCTAAATGTGTTAATACTGTAACCAGCACTGAAAAAAGAGAAAATATATCTTTGATTGCATGTTGTAACGCAGAAGGCACATTTCTTTCGCTTGCAAGTATTGACATTGAAGGGAAAACACAAGAAACCTAAATTTTCTGAAGGTCTACCGCCTGGATCAGATGTGTATATAAATCAAAAATCATCTTACATCAATACCAAACTATTTTTCAATAAATTGGAAGAAGGATCATTTTATTCCACGAAAGCAAGAGGGTAAGCTTCTTCTGATTTTAGGTCACACTAAAAAAAGACAGACTCAGTGTATACAATGTTCTGGATTCAGTATATGATCTGGCTGGGTACACAAAGACTGTACAAGACATGCACACAAATGCAACAAGTGCGATACAACAAATAAAGGAAAATAAAAAAGAGAAAAGACGTCAAAGTGAGAGGCTTTACCGGGGCACTTAAGACTGACGTATCAGTGTAATGTGCCCCACCCTATATTTTAGGAAATACTTGATACCGGTTAAATTAAATCATATTTTAGAAGATTTTTTTAGATTTTGTTATGTCAATTGAGTCAGAGGATAAGACTGATTACTTTAATAGACATGTTTTATGTAATAATTTTATTTTATTTCAATTCTTCGAATTGTGGGGCACGTTTGCCTGGTTTACCCTACTTTATTTTTCTTTTTAGTCATGTTTGTTCTGTGTGTGTGGAATATTTATTATTATTATTTAGTTACTGAGCTAGTGTAGTGCGGAGTATTAAGGCACAAAAGGTCAGTTTATATTTATTTTATTTACTTTATTTTTCTATTTATTCATGTTTGTTCGGCTTATTGTACCTGCAAGAATAGCGTTGAACGGCATCAATGTTTTTATATGCAACTATTTTAAATAGCTAATTAGTCGGTACCTAATTATTAACATGTATTTATGTAAGTGTGTATAATAATAGAAGCAATAAACCACGTTAGAAGAATTACTAATGCTTGATTAAAAATACATTAAAATAAATAACGTTTTGTATTACAAAAGATAATATGTATAACGATTCTCGTGATATGTTGTTAAGGTACTGTGTAAGTACGTAGTACCTATTACGAAAACAAACAATTGTTTCAATAAAAGTGTTCAAAGAATTCTTATCACACTTTGTTTGTGTACACATAATCACTCGTGTTGATAACCTTCCAACTCTCAGCGATGACATCATGATTTCTAGTGATGAGTTGCTATGCTATACGTAGCACACGACTATTTCGATCGCGCCACCATCGCCTCCGTGGCGCAATTGGCTAGCGCGTTCGGCTGTTAACCGAAAGGTTGGTGGTTCGAGCCCACCCGGGGGCGTCACTTTTTGAGATTTTTCTATAAATATCTTACTCGATTTTTTGTAGCACTGAACGACCTTTAAATGAATCGCCATATTTATTGTAGGTATCTACTATCGGATTTTTATCTCTCGATGCTAAACTGAACGTTGAAAACCCAAAATCGTGGTTTTTACACTTCCATGTAGATCTTGCACAGGGGTTATGAACATTAAAACCATAACCAGTGTTAACTACTAAAACAGTCTTCATAGTACCGGGTAAAACGGGGTAGATAGAAACTCAAGGGTGAATAGAAACAAAACTTTGAGTACGATGTTCACGTAAGTTAAAAGTTGTTAATTACATACGAGGACTGTAATGCTTATACCTAAATAATTGAGATAAATAGTTTCGACACCTTGTTAGTATCAAACAATATTAAACTAGCGTAAAAATCCTCCTCAAAGTTTTGTTTCTATTCACCCTTGAGTTTCTAACCACCCCGTTTTACGGTAAATAATATGAAAAAAATAATACTGAAATTCAGTTAGTCTCTAGATAATTAAGTTAACATGAGAAGTTCAGAAACGTTTCAAGGTCATTGAATCCACGTGTAACAATTTAGACCAGTCTCTAAGGATAGGTAACCTTAAACTTTTTACAACCTTATCTAACAGCACGTGTATAATATATTGCCCGTGGGCACTTGTAAAATCTGTATCTCTTCAATAGAGAAACAGATTTTACACGTGCCCTTAATCTGGCACGATTTTATACTAGCACTCTGATCGCGACTTCGTCTGTGACACCCTAGTGGGTGTTACATTTCGCAATCCTTTGTTGTTTTATTAAGGAAATAATGTAAAATAAAATATGATTGTTTCTTTACAGTCATTTACTTAGCTCCAAAACTACTAAACTTATTTAAAAAAATATTTCTCTGTTAGTAAGCTATATTATCGCACCGAGTAATGAGTATTTAAATACTTAAATGAGCCCATGACTCTGAGTTTCATTTGGTATTTCTTCTGAGAGTAGCCTTCTTCCTAGTTTGAAAATATTGTGACTGGCCTGTTGGTCTAGTAGTTAGTGAGGTTGGTCTAGTAGTTTAACACACAATCACACATACCCACACATACACACGCACACGTTCACACACACAAACACATACACCCACACACACGGCACTCATCCTGTTCACTCCCATATATTTACATTTTTCTTCCCATGTGTTTAATATACCTAGCTTATAAGATCTTCGGTTGGGGCCAGGAGACCCAAGACACAAGCTTTGCTTAGTTTGGGCTCCTGTCTCCCTTCTTTTTTGTAATAATCTTATTGTAAACATGTTTAAGGGAGAAAATAAACGAATTATTATTATTATTTATTATTATAGTGACCCTGACTGCTATGCCGAAGGTCGTAGGTTCAATTCCCACCCAGGACAATCATATGTGTTATGAGCACGATCATTTCTTTTGTCTTCTGGGTGTTATTTATCCATAATATGTACACACATCAAAAGTGTCTAGGGATCAACATATATTTTTGCAATAACTTTTCTCCTGATTGATATTAATTAAAATTTTCTTTAAGGATTCATCAAATAAAGTGTTTTCGTTTGTCACAGTAACGATAAACCAAGTCACCTTTGCATTAACAAAGCAATTTGCCATTTTCCTAATAAAGGGATTTTTGACATTTGAATCGAGCGGGTTGCGAGAGTCTGTCTTACAACTCTTGCGGTGTGCAGTCGTGCATTATCATGCATTAACTGAAATAAGGGACCGATTTGCACTTGTAGAGGAACGATGACATCTGATACAATCGTCTCAGCATAAATTTGAGCGTTGAGGTTGCCTCTGATCCAAATCAACTCAGTTCTTCCACCGATCCAAATACCCGCCCATACCATGATGGATCCACTACTATAAGGATGGACTTCCTGGCAGGATTTTAATCGCTGTTGGCGTCCAGGGGTTCTCCAGTGTCGTATACGTCTTGTATCCGGTCTCATACCAAAACGAGACTCATCAGAAAAGCACACGAAACGCCATTGTTCTTCTGCCCAATTTCTGTGTTCAAGAGCCCATTGATATCGAATCCTACGATTGTGCATTGCTATAGGTGGTACCCGTAGCGGTCTTCGGGAATGAAGGTTCACTTCATGCAAGCGGTTTCTGACTGTTTGGTCGCTAATTAAGTTCCCTGAAGAGTGATGAAGCCTCACGAGTTGTAAGACAGACTCTCGCCGCAGCTAACATCAATGTCCTGCCCTGGCCTGCTCAGTCGCCAGACTTGAACCCGATTGAGCATGCATGGGATATGCTACAGAGAAGAGCTCTGCCGAATATGGAGGGTATCCAGTCGCAAGAAGACCTTTTTTTGTTGTTGCAACGAACATGGGCGGCCATTCCACAGCGTGATTTGGATGAACTCATTTTGAGTATGCCAAACCGATGTTCTTGTGTTGTTAGTGTTCGCGGTAGAAACACGGATTATTAATTGTTTAAGTTACCCAATAAAATTTTAAAGAAAACTGTTATTTCAGTCTTTTTTTCGAACTTTAATGTTAGTGGTTCAAATGTCAAAAATCCCTTTATTAGGAAAATGGCAAATTTCTTTATTAATGCAAAGGTGACTTGGTTTATCGTTACTGTGACAAACGAAAACACTTTATTTGATGAATCCTTAAAGAAAATTTTAATTAATATCAATCAGGAGCAAAGTTATTACAAAAATATATGTTGATCCCTAGACACTTTTGATGTGTGTATGTATTTAGAAATATATAAGTACTTTTATCAGACATAACACAAGCTAGGCTTAGCTTGGGACTAGATGCCGTTGTGTGAAAGTTGTGGAATATTTATTTTATTTATTAACTAGCAGACGTCACGCGGTTTCACCTGCGTATTTCCCGTTCCCGTGGGAAAACAGGGATAAAAAAGTAGCCTATGTCACCCGGGGATGGTGTAGCTTCCCAACGGTGAAAGAATTTTACAAGTCGGTCCAGTAGGTTTGGAGCCTATTCGATGCAAACAAACATACAATCAAACTTTTCCTCTTCATAATAATAATATAGATAAAAATATTTTTTTGCATACACCTTAGTTTCAAACAAACTTATTTTATTACTAGCTTCTGCCCGCGACTTCGTACGCGGATCCTGTTGCTTATGCCAGCGACAACGGGGTCGTCAAAATCGAAGATCTGAAACGTCTGACGTCGAATTGTAAAAGCCCGGGGACGGCAAAACAATGGAATGCGCGAGACGATCCAAGACGTTCCAGATTTTTTATTTTTGTTGGTCAACAGGAAATGCCATCAGACTTAACAACTTTTGCTAAGACGCCATTTTTATTATGTATATGTTATATTGTCGCTGGGCTTTAGAGTTCCACTACAGGTGCTCCAGATCTTCAAATTTAGTTTCACAGCAGAAAACACTCTTCACGTGAAATAGTTTTAGCAATGGCACCATTTTTATATCTCTTTTACTTTAGGTGTTCCATTTTCCAAAATAAATTATAGCCTATATGTTGCGTGACGTTCACGCTCAGCGGTCAGTCGCGCATCTCCTTCCCCCACTTATCTCTAGAGTAGATGCGTATTTACGCTGAAAACTCAAGCGTCATGCTTTTTCCGTGAACGTCTCCAACTCACGAGACAGTGCATGATGTTCATGATCAGCGGTCAGTCGTATATTCTTCACTGGTGTCTAGAGACCTGGATACCTGGTAGATGCGTAAATACGCTGAGAATGCAGGCGTGCTTCGCAATCCCAAGAAGTTTCCACGGAGCGAGTTGCAACCTCATGTTGTCGAACAGCATCAAGTCCCTCCTAACGCTCTTCGGTAGATTGTTGGGATCTTATGATCTTTAATCATTTAGCACTTTTGGAACATTGAGAACGATTTGACCTCTTTCTAGGTATGGTTATAGTTTTATTGTGATGATACCTGATCAATTAAAATCTAAGTGGCTGCTCCCCAGCGTTACCGGGTAGGCAACCATGTAACAAAGATAAATAGAAAAGGAAATTAAACACTCAAATAACATAAGCCCGAAGGCATATTTATACGATAAAAAAAAAATGGAAGTTTTGGCCAGTAGAGTCTAATTTTCAATGATATACCATCGTCATCGAAAATCAGCCCTGAACTGTTCCCGCCTTCACCGCGTGGAGGTACTTATGTTATTTTATAAATATGCAATGAAATTAGTGATAGCTTTAATTTCTATATCAAATGTATCTGATCTTCGATTTTTATAAGTCAACAGGAAATGCCTATCAGACCGAACAACTTTTGCTAAGATGTCATTCCTATGTGAGTTATGGTGTAGCTGGGCTCTTGGAGTTCCACAACAGGTGTTCCAGACCTTCGATATTTATACGTCAACAGCGAGTGCTCATAAGGCTGAACAACTCTTGCTAAGACGTCATTCCTATATATGTTATAGTGTAGCTGGGCACTTGAAGTTCCACATCAGGTGTTCCGGATCTTCAAATTTATTGTCTCAGCAGAAAATGCTCATCACGTGGAACAATTTTTGCTATGGTACCATTTTTGTATCTCCTATAGTTTAGCTGGTCTGTTGCGGTTCTGCATCAGGTGTTCCGGATCTTCAAATTTATTCTCTCAGCAAAAGATGCTCATCACGTGGAACAATTTTTGCTATGGTACCATTTTTGTATCTCCTATAGTTTAGCTGGTCTGTTGCGGTTCTGCATCAGGTGTTCCGGATCTTCAAATTTATTGTCTCAGCAGAAAATGCTCATCACGTGGAACAATTTTTGCTATGGTACCATTTTTGTATCTCCTATAGTTTAGCTGGTCTGTTGCGGTTCTGCATCAGGTGTTCCGGATCTTCAAATTTATTCTCTCAGCAAAAAATGCTCATCACGTGGAACAATTTTTGCTATGGTACCATTTTTGTATCTCCTATAGTTTAGCTGGTCTGTTGCGGTTCTGCATCAGGTGTTCCAGTTTCCAGGATAAATTATAGCCTATGTGTTGCCCAGACTTAATATCTATACAACAAAAAAAAAATCATTCAAATCCGTCCAGTAGTTCCGAAGATTAGCGCGTGCAAACAAACAGACAAACAGACAAACAGATAAACAGACAAACAGACAAACAGACAAACAGACAGACTTTTTTTTTTGGATTCGTGCTCTATTACTGTTTCTAAACCCCCCTCAATAATTATTTTTTAAATATATTCAATGTACAGACACAGTTTTTTTACAGTCTTATTATACGTATATAGATAAACAAGAGCTCCGACTTATAATCCTTAGCTCTAAGTTCATCCACAACATTATAATCATGACAAAATAGTTAATTCTCTCATAATACAAATGGGGGAAACTAGGTGAGGTTGCGAACCTTTTGAATGGGTTCATTAACGCTTTCACGGGAACTAGGTTCCGCCTGCCTTATTACGCTGTGTATTTTGTAAAAATGTTACTTAATACTGGCTGGATAAAGTCTCAATACAAAAGTAACGTAAAGCTCAAAAATCATTTTTGAAATTATATTTGGACTCTTTTGATCAAACCTGTAGGTATTGTAAGTTACTGTTTTTGTTCTTGGTTACTTGTAAATATTTATTTGGATCCTGCCAAGAAGTATTTATAAGGTGTATGGGTTATGTAAGGATATTGTTAATTAGAGTAGGATACCATGATGCTGAGGTTAAATCTAGGATTGCATTAAACCTCAAACGTAATACCTTAATAATATCTTGTTTAGAAACAACCTTCAATTCTATGTTCGAATCCATATTTCCAATTAATGTTTATTATTCTAAGAAAACGAATATCAACTTTACGATCCTACATAATTATCGTATAACAATTTTACAATTATAACTGGTAGGTACTTTTAAAAATTTCATCAGGTCGTATCGCGATTTAAACCGTGGGGGTGTAAAAGTATTAAAAAACACATAGGTAGGAACTTGTTTACAATTTTGGAATTTTAGTAGTGAATGTAGAATGTGTTATATACATAGGTATCCTAAGTTATAATAGAAAACGGATATCGGAAACCTGCTTTTTAAGAATTAAAATGTTGTTATTATATTATGTAATGCATTCAATACATGAGTCGGATTTATTGACTGGTTTTTTTAAGCAATAAGATTTTTAATGAAAAAAGTAAACTATTAATGTTTAGCATTACATAATTATATAGTAAGATAGAAATCTAATATGGCTTGTGAAGGAGGACTGATCCTCAGTTTTATTTAAATAAATGGACTTTTGATTTCAGAATAATGATTTCCTCATGATTTCTTCATACCTAGTTTCAAGAAAAAAAAAGGGAATACTAAGATAAGCAAAAATTTCAAGCTCTGAGGTAAAGTCAAATCATTTATTTAAATTAGGCCATTTAGCAAGCATTTTCTTTTTTTTTTCATTTTATTTGGGAAAACAAACACATTTTTAGTAAAGAGTTAGGTAAATAAAATATGTATTAATGGTTCTAGTTGTTCTGTGATTCAAAATTATGTACTGAGCTCATGGTATCAGGGACTGACGTTGTCCGTCGATGTCGCTTCCACCCCGTATTAGTTGACGAGTAAACCTTAGAGTCTTTACTCTAAGGTCTTGTAACCGAGACTTACCGTGAAGATAACATTATTTTTAAATTAATTATTATAATAGCCTGACAGAGATAAAAACAACTAATTTATACCCCTACTAAAAGCAATATGGCGTCTCAAACGACTTCCAATTACTTAAAGCTACCGGCCATTTTAGCCCCAGGACCATCTCTCTGTCCCTTTCATTTTTTAGAAGGCAGTAAGGGACGGAAATAGTTTATTTAGTTACTAATTGGACCACCCGTTGATACGGTACTTAATTACTATCTTATTTGAGATCAAGATAACAGTTTTACTGATTAATTTAAATGGACGCAAGTAAATCTGAATGTGTCTGGAAGAAATTTATTTTGTGATTGTTTTTTACTGTTTTTTTTAAAGGTAACTACTTCCATTTATTTGAGAATTTATTTCAAAAGTCTTAACTCTATTTCTTCTTTGGGTATTATTGGTTATTAACTTGCATAAACTCAACATCATTGACGTCATCAAAATCATTGATAGTTTGTGGAATTATAAGCGTAGACAGGCCTCGAGTTCGAACCCAAGGCACGCACCATTGACTCTCCGGAATCATGTGAAAAATATTACTCGACGGTATGTGAAGCCAAGTTAGAGACCATAGGCGGCATGAACTCTGACATCTACACAAAAAGAAGAAGATTACAAATTTAGTACTACAAATGACTATTGTATTTATTCGTTTAACTTAGAATTCATACGAAATGGCAACAGGCTCGCCCCCTATTAGAATAGAATAAGAATAAGAATTGTTTATTTGCATAACATTCATTACAGTTTCAATGAAGCCCTGACTCCAGAGATACTTAAATAAATAATATCTGTATTTCAGGAGTCAGTACTTCTTCTTCCTAAATACATGTTGCTTATAGTATGCAATAATTATTAAAAGCAACTAAATCTTTACAACACGAAAACATAACAAATATAATTTATAATATTTGTTAGAGAAAAAAATGTTTAGGATTTGAATTTAGTTTGGTAATTAAATACAATTGTACTGAATAAGTTACTCGTAAAATTATAATAATTGAATTTAATTTAAATAAATAATTTCAATAAGTTAGTTACGACTTGAAACAAATAACACAAAACAACAAACAAAGTGCATGTGAGTGAGTGTGAAACTGTTAGTGTGTAAGTGGTGTGATGAATGTGTGTTGTGTGAGGGAGAGGGGCATTATATCATCATATTATATGTGGCTTAAAAATGGTGAATAGTTTGCTATATCTCTGCCTTGCACCTTGAGGTGCGTGCCTTGGGTTCGAACTCGATACCTGAGACTAAGCTGATTGCTCATTCTTCAAGTATGTAATCATAAGTAATAGAGCATAAGAATCATAACCTCCTAACTCAACAGTAGACTAAACTAAAACTAAAAACTAAAATAGCCGAAGCAGTCCATAAAGACAGGTGGCACAAAAAGCGGACGCTCTTTGTTACAAAGTTATAGCGGTAAAAACCTGGACACGAACGCCATCTGCCTGTGACAATGGTAAGATTTATCGTCTACATTCGCCATAGAAGCGTCTGTGTTAAGCCGTTTAAAGCATAAGAGGTAGCGGGATCACTGTGAGTGGGTATTGTTTGCATTGATAAGGCTTCGGGACAACTGGAACGATTTGAAAAATTCTTTCAAGCTACACTATCCCCGGGTGACATATGCTACTTCTTATCCCTGTATTCCCACGGGAACGGGAAATACGTGGGTGAAACCGTGTGAAGTCTGCAATCATTTATAATAGAAAAGAATAGAATGAAATACTCTCTATTGCTCAATTTATAATTTAAAGACCTATTTAGGGTGATAACATAATTAAAATGACATTCATATGTATTTGAAATAAAGTATATTTGTTTTAGATTATACCAGACAGTGTAGATCTAAATAAGATGACCTTTAATTATTTTGTTCCAGTTGTTTGTTCATTACGACCAATACACGAAGACTTCATGGTTTGCTGCGTTGGTTGCATGTCACAGGAACGATTTACGCACGAGACAAATAAGTTTTTGCATACCCTACTCTACTGGTAATTGTGTAGTATCTGTCTAGTTGTGTAAGGCAATTTATATGTTTGTACAGACACCCACGGTACAGGGACCATAATCTTACTTGACGATATTGTATTGTATGCAATAGCTCAAAACGCCGTTTGCGACGACAATTTGCTTTACTTACTAATTGTTGTTTACACAGCTGACATCCTGTGACTTGGACCAACCCCTTAAAGCTGTCTTGCAGATTAAAATCCCCAGCATGTACCAATGAAGTCCTCTCACAATATATAATATATCAGCAGTATATAACTATAAAGAAAATGTATTTATATACTTGTTGATGTTCTGTTTGAACTACCATAATTCATAAATTGAAGAGAATATTCGGTTCGAAGGGTTCAAAAAATCCTAAAGATACGTGTATTAAAATAAAATAATGAGTTGAATCTTGTGGATCTTTTGATTATTTTGCTAAAAATAGTAACATAAATAAAGTTATTTATTATTTTAAGCAAACATTACTTACATGCAGAATAAGATTTTATTGAAATAGAAACCGCGAACGTGTATGCAAATGTTTACACTACAAATATTAAATTCCAATTATATTATTAGCCAATGATAACAAATAAGTAAGCTCTCTTAATAATTATGATCCCAGCAAGTTGAAAAATAAAAAGACATTACACCAAAAACAGATTTTTAATAAGTACCATTCTAATAAATTGATTATTTTTAAAGACTTTTAATCTGTCATGAGATTCAGCTAATCAATATTTATACATTAAAAGCGTCCAGAATATACAAACATAATGCTATAATCTAAGAAAACATACTAAAAAATTTGGAAAACAGGCACCCCACCATTAAAAGATCATCATAAAATTAACTTCTAATTAATAAACTAGCTACTTTAATTCACTCATCTAAATAAAAAGTTTTATACCAAATGACATTTACACGAACCTAATCCGATCCTGCCACAGATAACGAAATATTCCCAAAACGTAAATTATAAAGAAAAAAAAAGTATAAACAGCAGGCGACATCCCTTTTATAGTTTCACCTTTATTAATGCGTGTTTTTAAAGAATTTATGTTTGACATTTGTGGCTGTGTAAGCCGGCTACCATGAGTCAAAAAAAAAACTATTACATAGGTGCATGTTAGGAGGTTTATTTATGCAAAGGATAGTAGAATGGGATGCGTGTTCCATTTTTGAAACAAAAATAATGTTTTACTTTTTAGGTTAATTAAAGAGTTTTCTATTAAGTATTGAAAAAATAAAGCAATGACGTAATTATATAATAAAGCGGGTTTTTATATATCAATAGTACAGCATGCAATATTTTAGAGTGAAATAAACAATAAATTTTAATGTTATAAAACCGAGTCCAATCCGTGTGTAAGTGTTGTTTTTATTTTTAATAAGTCCACCTCTGTTTAATTTACATTATAGTTCGTTCGCGCTAAGAATGCAGTAAAAATGCAGTGCAACTGCAAGATAAAGGTGTATTCCACAGTAGTGTTAAATTTAATAAAAAATATTTTAAAAGATTAAGTTTAATGAATATAAAAAAATGAATTTGAAAAGATTTGGTTGGCTAGGGGGTGGGGCTAGGCCGACGGATAATGATTTACTGCATTCTTAACGCGAACGTACTATAGTGTGCTTCAAGTATTAAATAAATAAACCTATAAGTTCTATTATTAACATATTTTGCCGTTCATGAATTTATTAAAATTACAATTAAAGCTTGCCAAGAGGCTTGGTGTTACCCAATTACTAGGTTGTGGAGGTCCAATTGGCAGTCACTTTTTTGCAAAATTGTTGTGTGAACCTGCATCTATCGTTACACTAGATATACTTGGAAAAAATTAAAACTAGGCAGATAAGTATCTATTGCAAATCTCATTTAACAAACAAACCATAAAATCACGCCTGTATTTCTCGTAGGTTTAGGCAGAGGTGTGCCTGTAGTAGGTACATGAACAAACCGTATTAATAGGTTAAAGTATTACTTACCCTTAGGTGAATTTTTATAAAAAGGTAAGTTATCTTAACAATTATAATTTTAATAAAAAGAAAAGTAAGGTAAAAAAAAATACAAAAAAAAAGGTATAAAAACACACGCTCTACTAATAAAGTTAAAAGTCAATCACACACACTAATAATCCTGCCGTCAGTCGAGCAGACCAGGGGCAGTAGACCAGGGGCAGCAGACCAGGAGCAGCAGACCAGGAACGAGTCTCTCGCCAGCACAAATAATCCTGCAGTCAGGCGAAAGACCAGGGGCAGTAGACCAGGGGCAGCAGACCAGGAGCAGCAGACCAGGAGCGAGACTCTCGCCAGCCTGGGGCAGCAGAACAGGGGCGAGTCTCCTGGGGAGAAGTGAACTATATGTCGTTCACGTTAAACCTTCCTTTACAGAAGTTAGTCGAGAAGTGGCTAATAAATTTATTTTTGAAGAGACAACTAGCGCCATCTGTTTTCGTTCCCATTCACTAACACATCTAACATGAAGAGAATTACTCAATACTCAATACAATTAAACTCTTGCGCATTGAAACCAAATAAAAAATAATAACTATGCTGATCGTGGTCACTTTTTTAAACTCCAGACAAAAGAGATCGTTTTGTTTTCTGCCACATTCCTTGGTCTGACGCATCTTTATCAAATGCCCCTATAATGACCGTGTTAGCCCGGGGGCTGGACAATTTAAGGGATATTTTGATAATTCCCTTCAATCATCCTAACACAGTAATTTACTCAATTATTTAAACTGGATACATTTTTTTGGACATTATGATTTATTGTGTGGGATCTATTATTGTGTGGTGGTAACTTATATTAAGTTTTTTTTTCCCAAATTACTAAATTGTCTACGTTTTGATATTTCATCAAAGAAAATAATAACAATAATACCGGACTGTTATCGTCCTACAGCAGTGCGAAGACCTCTTCTCATACGAAGAAGGTACGAGCCATAAACACACGCTTGCTAAAGATGGGTTTGCGATTTTAAAAATACATTTATAATAACTCAAGGTTACTCTTTTTTACTTACCCTTTTTTTGCACCAATGTCAGTTAAGACAGTACAATTACATTGACAGGGGAGATTATACAACAGCCCCCCTAGCCAAGTTACAAACGATTCGTATCTATTCTCTTTCTACAATCGAGAACGCCTCAAATCCCTTTGTTTTGACCACGTGATTTATCACCTTTCGCTAAGTCACGTGGTCAAAACAAGGGGATTTGAGGCGTTCTCGATTGTAGAAAGAGAATAGATACGAATCGTTTGTAACTTGGCCAGGGGGGCAGGCCTAGCCATATAACAAATTCTATTTCTATTATAGAAAGAAAATGGCGTATATGGAATCAGCTGATTGTCAACTGTCAAGTGTATTTCATTTTCAGCCATATTACAAATTCTATTCGTTAATACTTGACGGTTGACAAACAGCTGATTCCATATACCTACGCCATTTTCTTTCTATTGTCGCCTCATGGATTTCAATAATAGAAATAGAATTTGTAATATGGCTAGGCTTGCAGTATACTTTCATGAAATATCAAGAAGAACAGGCGTAATAATATATTATAAAATAATAAATCAATAATGTCATCGGGACTCGCCTGATATTGAACCCAAAACCTTAACCACTAGATCATCACGACATCTTCAATGTTTTGTATAACATAAGTATTTGTAAACTTGTAAATTTTCCGAAACATAAATACCTACCTACCTACACAAACATGCTTCAGTCTTTACTCACCCCACATACAGGGAACGTAAAGAGCACAGAGCTCAGAAACGTCATTGCAGCGAATGCTAGGGACGACACTGTCAACATGTGTTCGTGAATGTCACCGAATATCCATAGATTCTAACAAAACATACATCAAATAAATAAATAAATATTCCACTACATTCACACTACGCCATCTAGTTCCAAACTAAGCAGAGCTTTTAATTTTAATTTTTTGAATGTATGTGTGCACTATATAATGTATTACATATTACTATTAAGTGTCTGAATACTTTTAGACAATATGGTTATATGAGTAGATATACCGACCTCATTAGAAAACAATATTATTTTTCTCGAACGACGAGCATACGTTTTTTTTTTAACCAATTTACAGAATTACCTATAATATTAATTATTAAATTCATTTAATTATCAAAATTAAATGAATTAATTAATTTAATTTAAGTCTTTTAGCTACCAGCTCTATGTTTCCTTGTTCTGTGGTGCAGACATACAACATACTAACATATCCCGCAGTGCAATTTACTAAATCTCGTAAAGGGGCGTCGCAAAAGTTAATAATGAGCGTTGCAATTAAAGCGCGTCACACACCTGCGGGTTGGCACTGAATGCGTTTTTAGGGTTCTGCACATTAGGGTAACTTGATGTGCTGGCGTCTGTACATTTATAATAGTTGATATGTTAAAAACATCGAATCAATTAAATGGACCTTGGCGGGCAGAGCAAAGTTGTTTAGTTGGTAGGAGAGAGGATAAGAATAAGTATTAACTAAGAATTTGTTGCATCTATATCAATATGTAGTTAAACAAGACCAAGAGTTATTTAGTTATACAATCACCTGAATGTGAAAGCCAGATATGCAGTGACTGTCGCTCGATATAAAACACAAGTATGCTGCAGTTGCATCCAGTTCAACTGAAAGCCGACCCCCACATAGTTGAGAAAGACTAGGCAGATGATGATTAGGAAACGTGACTTTATGGCGTTTTTAGCAACAATTGCTGTATCTGGTATCTCTTCTACGACAGTACAGAACCCTACGTGTGCCAATCCGACTCGCACTGACCTTCTTTTTTATTAAAATACTCACAACGTGATATCAGTTTGAATAGCAGTACCTAATGTTAAACTTTTTAAAGAACATCTAACGGTTGACATATCATAAAAGACATTTTGTATAAAGTAAATCTTTTAATTTACAAGGTAACACGTGTTCATAAATTATTGCGTGAGTTAGTATGTAAATTAGGTTTTTGAATTTAAAACGGAATAATATAAAGTTGTTCGTGAAATAACTTGAATTTAGCCGTTGAAAAAGTCTTTTGAAAAAGAATTTATCTAGATTTTTGACAAAGCGTAGGTAGTCAAGTAGAGTTATCTTTATAATACCTAAAGCAGCTTCGCTAATTCGCAAATGATCGGCGCACCTATTCAAATAAAATTTTAGTAGCGTAAAATGTATCTTGAAATTCGTTTCAATTGGTGATTTTAACCTCTCTTATGTCACACCAGTGTTTGATTGCGTTATTATCGCTGCTACTCATATTTGCCAAAGAAAGTGCAATTACCACGTCATCTTTTAAGGAGTTGCACCGTTTTGACAAACAATCATGTAATTTATGTTGTTTTTGTCAAGCATATTTTGTATTCTTATATGGTAACTTTATAATTGATACCATTATGAACTCTGTAGGGGCTCTGCAAAAGAATTTAGTAGGCATAGTTTTTTTATAAAAAACAAGTAAATAAATAAAAAAAAAACATCCGCATCGCTGTCAATAGTAATAGACTGGCCGCATTGCCACGTTGACTGACAATGCCGATTCTTGACCTAAATAAAGACCAGCCTTCTGGTCACGCGAAGAATCGACCAACCGCTTGGCGATGTCCCGGAAAAAAGTTAATTTTAGTAAACCAATGCTTGAGCCATAGATTACCAACGTAAACATGAGTTCTGCCGTTTTTCGTGAAAAAAAAAACCATTTAATTACTGTGCAGACCCTAGTAAGGTATTCAAGTCTAAACGTTCCTCTGTCAAGTGGTCAGAGTGACGTAATACTAAATGTGAACTCGGACTAATGTGGAGCATTTAAAACTAAGTCACATAATATGCTGTTTTGTTGGTAAATAATCGCAGGTTCATTTAATTTTGTCGCTGTAGGGTTAAGAATGATAGTAGTATAACTCTTCTTGTTGCAGGATGCGCAAGTGTGTTCTTGTTGTGGAACATTAGAGAAATAAGCAGTAATAGGGAAATAAGAGCAACTCGTGGTAATTTACCTTAAGCACACTGAAGTTTAACAAATATTTTATGAGGTAGAGCCAATCCCAGCCTGATTCTTTTATTAGTGCATTAACCGTACAGTATACGGTTAAAGTACGTGTAAATTTTAAATAAAAATAAACAAAGGTGTTAAAAATACCCTTTGTATAGATGCATAATATAGTGCTCTTAATTAATTATTTAAAATAAGTTATAATTTGTCAGTGTCTAATACTCTCTAGCATTTACTTGTTTCAATCTGCGTAGAAAGAAGAAAATTTTGAGAATTTATTCTTTAGTTAGGTAATACTTTATAATAAATGTTTTATTCTTTTTAATACTTAGGTACATATTACATTTTCAACCGCTGGGAAATTTTCCTGTCGAACTACAAACCAATCAACATAAAATCCTTTCAATACCATTCACAATCAACAACTGCAATTCCTCGAAACAGATGTCGATGAAAATACCGAAATCCATAGTAGTTGAACAAAGAATGACGCTAAAGTTTTGACAAAACAGACCTGGAGTCCTTTTTAAAAAACCATTATCGTTCAAACGGAGCCACTCTGTGCCGAACTCTAGAGCTATGCTGAGTCGGGGTGGCAGTCACAGCGGATTTGGGATGTATCTCGTGGTGCCAGAGTTTACAGCAGTAGATGGGAAGAGATTGATGGGTGACGTGGCTGAACTAAATAAAATATGGGTATGATGACTCGTTAAACTCGCGGCACAATGGGTGACCATTTAAATCAGACTTCAGGAGGAGGTTCTGAATTCGATCGGTATTTTTTTTTTACAAATAGCGGGCCTTCCGTGCCTCAGAAAGTATTTAAGGGACAAAGCGAGATGGCCCCAACACAAGTATTACCAATTCCTTACTGGGGAATTGGGGTTGTCTCATTTATAAAACCCATGTAACCATTTGGGACAAATAAACATTTTTCATTTCAGAAAGTACAGTGAAGCTGCGTTCAGATGACTCGCACCCGCTAAGCAAACGTCACGCAAGTCAGCACCTGCATCTAACTCACTTTGAAATTTTTTTGTGTTTTTATTTTGAGTTTTATGACTCATCAATAGATCTCAATTTGCAATGCATACGGTGTGGAAGCAACGCTGTATGAAAATAATTAGAACAAGACTTGTCTATTGATTTGGCAAATGCGAATCAGGCGGATTCGGTAAATCCAGATGCCAAATGCCTGACTCATTGCGTCATTTAATACTTCTTCCTGCCAACCGATACAAGCTATTTAAGCTTGGTAAACAATACACTAGCGGATGTGCTATCGCTGAGAAAGAATAAAATCCCTTTTGTGCCAGCCCGCTCCGCTCATGACCCACCGCTTACATCACAAACCAACATCGAATTAATAGCAAAGAGCAATTCAATAATGCTCCAATGATTTTTAATATTCGAACAATTCGCAGCCTCGATGTATTGTCCATTCACTGAGACCAATTTTTGGTTGAAACCACGTCAACAAGGCAAATCAAACCCTAAAAGATTCACAGGAAAGTTGAAATTCGCTTGTGCAGTATTTAAAAGCACATCCAGACATGTGTGTACGGTTGAGAATAATTACGGGGTTGCCGTAGACCAATATTTCATGGTTGATCAACCAACATCATAAGATTGGATAGAATTTTCAATAAAGCGAATTTTTAAATCGGTTCACACTGGCTGCACAGTGCATTCGCGAAATTTGTTTTTGAAGTTTTTATTGTTTGTAAAAGCAAACAGTTTAAAATTATGATACACAATAATTTTGGAGTGGTTGAACCGTGTGGATTTGGGGTTTCCGCCAGATGCGATAAAAGCTCTGTGGTTAGGTTAGAATGGCCGTCTGTTTAAAATCAGACATGAATTCTTAGGTTTCTGTAAGAATAAAAGAAAGGCGATTAATGTAAGGCAAATGTAAGTAGAAACGCCGAGAGCGGACGCCCTAGAAAGACAAACAAAGACCTTACTGATGAGGCTCTTGAGAAAGGTCAGCTGCGTGGTACTCGCAACCGGCGTGTGTGCATGTCAACTAGTGCAAATACTTAAAGGGCTTATTCTAGATGGTCTTCTCATTATATTTGTAACATATCAATAAATAATATTGATAAACAGCAAAGTTATTAGCATTTGTTTATATCCCAAAAAGTCACCCAATTTATGGAAAATTTCACAGGCTATTCTAATCGTCATCTCTCGCTCACGTTCGCGTGATCCCGCTCAAACATGCCCGCCTCCAACAGCTGTTTTCGTTATTTAAGTTTGACTAAATAATGATATTTAAAATTGAATTTCGTTATTTTTTACTTTTGATTATGCAAATATGATCAGTAACAGGTACGGATACCGCCCAATTCTTTTTTGTACTAATTAAAAAATGAGTGGTGTATATATTTCACACAACCTTTTCAATAATATGAATTACATTTTCTTTAGATAACATTAAAATTATTAAATTTATTACATCAAATATTCTAAATACTGAATAAAAACACTTGTCAAGAAGCAAATTTTTTAGTATGACTCTGAATTAAGTAAGTGACAGATCCCTCATATATTGGTTAAAAAGTATGATAGTCGTACATAAGGCTGCAATTTTTTCTACACAAGTGATGGCTCTGAGACACTTACCAATGGTAACTGCTGCTTAGAGCTAGAGCATTCAACGTATTGGTACAAAAATCTTATCATAAAAAATCAAGAGTGAAGCTTATAAAAGAAGCAAAAACACGAGCTTTATCGTGTTCATTATAAAAGTAACACCAATTACTCGTGCCATGACTCCTAAACTCCTAACAATTTAAAACTATTTTTTCCTAAAAGTTTTTCTTTGCATTCTTTGAGCGGTTACGGCGTCCACAAAGTCTGTCGAATGCAGGACGTATTCCAGCCAACTTCTCTTGTAAAATAATGCAATTAAATATTTCCGCTCTCAATATTTTTGAAGAGCTCCAAAGCAAAGATATTGTTCGGCCGATAGTTTGTCCTGCCTTTGTAAGTTTAATTTTTTGCCGAGAAACTTGCCAGCTACACCTTTTGTAAATTCATAAAAACATTTTGCTTGAGTAAAATTAGTGGTGCGGATTTTACGAACTTGTTTACTTTTGCCCCGTTAAAGCAGAACAAGTTTTCGGGATTTAAATTAGGTTTGTGTAAAGTTTAACATGCCTTTAGATGTTGTTATGAATTTTAATTAGAATATCTTAAAAGAAAAACATGAACCATCTAGGTACAACTTTTTCTTTAGCTTTGAATAGTTTCATCAAAATCTTGTAGGTACATCTAGATCATTACCATGATCGAGTAACAAATATTTAACATGACGTCCAAATTGCTTATTTTAAATTTCCATACTTGAACACTGTATACGGTAACAAAAGATTACCTTAACACGAAAATAGCTTAACTCAACTACCTCCTCTTTTTCCACAAACACTTAAAAAAAACTAAATCCAGCACATAAAACCCGTAACAAAGCAGCTACAAAAGCCTCACTATAAAGGATTTACTAAAAAAATAACGTTCGCAGCGAAAGCAATTAAGTCTTCTGAAATATACCTGTAAAAAAATACACTTAATATTTCACCGTAGTGCGCAGTCTCAAAGGGTGACGCAACAAAATCTTGTTAAAGTTAATGAACAAACTTAGAGTGTCTCAGTTAAATTAGACACTTGCTTTGCCACCCTACACGGGGTCGTAAGAGCGTTGAAAACTACCGCCATATTAATAATTCTGTCAAATATTATGTTCATGTAGTTGTATGAACTATCACCATCAACCTGTTTGCTTAAAAGGTTTTCAAAGATACCTGTTTGCTTTTTCATACACGGAAATTAATTTCGACCTTTTCCATCTTATTCTTCTCATAGAACAAAAAAGGTAAGTTGAGATGAGTTGTTCCTCAGAAAGGAATGTCATTGATACAAAAATCATTGTTTATCTGGATTCCTACATCATAATCTGCCTAGCCTTTTCCCATCTATATTCGACTTCCAGTCTAACCGAATTCAATGGCATACTAGTATTTTACATGGCGCTGGTAGTAGGCTAGGCAACGGCCTAACTCTACCACCAGAATCCTATAACTAAGTACATAATTAGCACTTCACCTCTTGGTAATCTAAAACAGATTGATGTGTTTTACATTTGTTTAATTTTGTAAAATCTTTGTTCAGACGCCAGCACATCAAGTTACCCAAGTTATGTGTCAAATTTTCCAATTTTTAACCGAAAGAAAGTAGTTTCCTTTCTATAGTTTTACTTTAGCCTTATTCGGTTCTGCAGTTTCTCTTTAACCTTTCAATTAATCTGTCATGTCAATTAGAGACACAATAGAAAGACAATGACAACGCGGACATCAGTGATTATATTATTGTCACAATAAATTTAGAAATAGTGATGACCTAGTCATAAGTAGGTATTAACCTACTTATGACTATAATTATGTAGAAGCAAACATTTAAAGGAAGAATAAAAGAATGAAAGGAAGGGGTATTGAAGGGCTTTTACTCTTCGTAAAAAAATAAAAGGGTAATTAACTGTTAACTGATTTCTTCATTTTTATTGTTTGTTATTGACGGATTTCTGTTGAGTTGATGATAAACCGCATTCGTTTACTATTTTTAGTGTTACTTTATTACTTCTAGACAAACTCCTAATACCTAATAATAATAATGTTTTTGCTTACATTAGACGACATCTATCTATCAAATAAAAGCCCACTGCTCTTGAACTGTGCAACAATGCATCATTACTTATAAGTTAGAACATCTTTCAAAAAGGGTCAACTTACGCAGAAAGAGCGGCGAAGGGCAGCGAAGCCCACCGAGCACGGCTCCGTTTATGGAATTCGCCCGTATTCCCGCGGCGCCGGGGGCATCCGCGCAACTCGTTCGAGTTTCTCATACAATAAGTAGGTATTATAGTAATGAAAATAAAGTTAAAATTCCTATAGACACTGAAACTCCTCTTCGGTATGCGATGCCCTTCACACCACCAGAGACAGAAGCAGATGGAAGAACATAGTGAAGAAAAAGGTGATGAAGCAGGGAGGTCACGACCCTCAGCATTGAGGAGTACGACGCAAGGAGGGGAGGGGTGACACTGAAACTGCGCTCCGCTTCGCTGCACTTCGACGCTCTTTTGGTGTGAGTTGAGCCTAAGGAACCAACCCTACAATGTGAAAACATTTAGAGAAAACCATCTGACTGCGTAGATTCAATCGCCTATTACAAAAATAACATGATAAGTGTTTTAATTTCCCATTATAAACATAATTCCATACACCCATGAAGTAAAGTATAGTCCATACCTTCTCTTGCTATGCACAAGCTGTATAAAAATGTAATATAAAGTCGTATGATATCGAATATGCTTGCACGAGTGTAAATATTACACCTGCAGCTTTATGACAATTTTATACGGTGTTATTATGATCATACATAAAAATATTAGATTTTATGAGTATGTAATTGGGCAATGGGCAAAGTTTTATGTAGGGAGACTAGCTGTTGCCCACGACTTTGTCTAAGTCTTTGACTAAATCATTTCACACAACGCCATCTAGTCCCAAACTAAACACAGCTTGTACTATGACTACTATTAGTACCTACTAGACAACTGATAAACATACTTATATAATTATTTCTAAAACATACATATTTACAGATAAACTCTTTAAAACATGAGTTATCTGCCAGTGAAAGACACGTCAAAATCGGGCAAGCACTGTCGGAGACTACATTGAACAAACAGCTAGACAGGCAAAACAAACAAAAATGTTTTGTTTTGGTATAACTACCTTTATAGATACTTTCATAAGCATTGAGTAAAAGACAATTGAACTGGCATTACAAACTGACACTTCAAATGTATATTATTTATTTGTACAGATATAGGGCTAGGAAGATCTTCTAATGTGTATTCTGCCTATCCTTACTTTAGGAAAATAGATTTCAATTAAGTTCATTAAAGTTGCTTACTGAAAGGTGACTGTACTTTCGCGAAGAAACCCAAATCAATCATAGATAATTTTACCTTTGTTATAAAAAAACAAAGTTAGTACCTAGGTACTAAGCATTGAATTGAAATCATCTACTTTACATTGTAACGTTCAAATTAAAGAAATTCCATCAAATTTTCAATTTTAAAACAAAAACTGACGTAAAAGTAGCTCAAAGCTATCTAAATATTCATCATCAGTTCGATTATATTTTTCAATTTGTTTTTTTTTTATCTACACTAATAATAAAAAGAGGTAAAGTTTGTGAGTTTGTTAGTTTGTGACGATGTAGGGGATAATCTCAACTGAACCGTCAGTTTTATACTAATAGAGAGCCACGTTATTTTCGAGTGTCATAGACTATTATTTAATCAATCAATCAATGTTAACATTAATTATTTCATCCCAATAAGTGTTCTTAAAAATAATGTACAGACGCCAGCACATCAACCTACCCCAATGTGTCAAATTTCTTCGAAAGGTTTTCAACTTTATTCTAAACACACTAAGGTGTTTAACTGGGAAAATTTGACAGTTTGGGGTTCGATTGATGTGCTGTGGCGTCTGTACACTTAAAACTGCTTAACTTTTCCCCCTTTGCGAGAGACTGGTGCCTGAAGTAGGCTTAGGAATAAAACCTGTGTCACAGGTCACCAGCCCCCCTAGCCTCAAATCCCTTTGTTTTGACCACGTGACTTATACCTTTCGCTAAGTCACGTGGTCAAAACAAAGGGATTTGAGGCGTTCTCGATTGTAGAAAGAGAATAGATACGAATCGTTTGTAACTTGGCTAGGGGGGCAGGACCCTCACCATGGTAAGATTTTTGTAGCAATGACCACGCAAATCAAACACAAAACAAAACTTAAAAAATATGAATAATACAATTAATTTCAAAAGAGATTTGAAGAAGCTACTAACTAAAAAATGTTACTACTGCGTTAAAGACTATTTAAATGATACTTACCTTATAATTTTAATATTTTATATTTTAATTTTGTTGTTTCTTTTTTTTCACTCAATGGTTTTATATTTTAAACGTCTGTATTTTTTTTTGTCTCTTTTTTTTATGGAAAAACATATATTGAAACTTACCTACCTGTTTTCAAATTTCCATCCCCATTTGCATCTATATGTACCTATTGTGTTTCACATGTTTAAACAAATAAATAGGTATATCTTTTTCTTTATCTTTATCAAAAATTTACTAAATAAAAAACAAAAAAATATAGTATAACGAGCATAAGAAGGAATGTCCAAGTATATTGATTAAAATGTTATGTGTGAGATTATTAAAACTCAATACTCAATACTCAATATATTTATTGCATTCCACAATGTGAACTTAGGTGGTAGGTACATAAGGATATAATAATAATATGCATCATTGTGGGCCCTGTCGGGCATAACAATATAAAAATTAGGAGAATTACGAAACTAGGATAGGAATGTCAAAGTACGATATGTATGAGGACGCAGTCGCGAGCTAAATGCTAGTCTTTACTACTATGTATAAAATAACATTATAAAGACGAAAGATCTGATTATTTGTTTGCATTGAATATGCGACCACTTCTGCATGCACCAGAGCAAACACTTATTATAGGCGTGATGATTTTTTTCTTAGAGCCTGTCGCAGTTTTAACGAGATTGCATGTGAAACGGGCATTGGACAGTTAGAAAGCACTTAGTAAAGACATTTTTTGTACAACCTTTACAAAACTTTTAATATGATTGTATAATAATAATAGACCACAACTTTTCACACAACGCCATTTAGCCCCAAGTTAAGCTTGAGAGCTTGTGTTATGGGCACTAAACAGCTGATAAACATATTTATATTTTCTAAATACATGCATATTATAGCTAAAATAACACCCAGACACAGAACAAATGATCGTGCTCATCACACAAACATTTGTCCTCGGTGGGAATCGACCCCACGACCTCCGGCATAGTAGTCAGGGTTACTAACTACTAGACCAACAGGCCAGTCAAAGTTATTAAGTTATTACCTATTGTAGGAGCAAATATGTTTCATTCATTTCTTTATAGCTACTTACATGTGGAAGCTTGTAATTAGCAATTTAGTTATCTACTATTGTCGTAATGTTGCTATAAGCCTGTATAAGCTTTCCCAAAATGTGAAAAAATAAATAAAATATATGAATAGAAACTACTTTTTATCCCTGTATTCCCACGGGAACGAGAACTAGGCGGGTGAAACTGTGTAACGTCTGCTAGTTTAAAATAAAATTCTCAGTGCTTTGCAAATATTATAACCAGAGGTTGATTAAATTCGTTACAAGGTCGGGAGGTTAAGAGATGACCTCATAATTGGTGATGTTATTAAGAGAGGTCAGGATGGTCACCTTTCTACAGACCCACCTAGACAAGCGTAGCTTAACCTATATGTATATATAGATAGAAATAAGTAAATACAGGACTGTTACTCTGCAGGTCAAAGGCCTCTTCTCATAGTAAGAAGGCGCAAACATTAATAATCACGCCAAAAGGCTTAACGGTACCGTTACGGCTAATTGAGAGAACAAAATTTTATGAATCCTCTAGGATTATAAAAATCCCCATTAAAATAATACTAAAACGTTTATAAAAAGCAGCGAAAGCTTGGCTTTTAGAAAGGTTTAACTTTTTGAAATTATATTATCAGTAAAAAGACCTCTTTTGGCCATAAATAGCATGATTGTTTTTGTTTTGACAATAAGATCTATCTACCTAATAATAATTTGCTTATCTTCTTTGTTACTTATATAACACCTTGTACAGCTATTTTAGTATAGTAGTTTTTATTCTAGGTAGCTTCATCGTCTTCATATGTGAGAAATATGTGAGGGACAGGTACTTGCTACTTGGAAGCGGAATGAAACAACGTCTCGATAGCACAGTGTATATTCGCAGACTAACGCGGGCGGTGCGATGACAATGATAACTTATAAACTACTACCCACTTATTCTAAATATCAACACATACATCACAATATGAAATTTTACACACACTTTTAAAATATACTTAAAAAATAAAATAAACAAAACAGAACAAAGAAACATATTAATAGTTAAAAATAATTGCATTTTGGAACGGGCAACTACGACTTTTTTATAATTGATGTAGTTTGTAAGATTGTCCTTCGAAAGTGTAATTTAAATAGTCGTATTAAAATGTGTAAATGATTTGAGTTTGACTTAACATAATTATAATGTAATAAGTTCTCACTACTGAGACGCAGGCTGAGATGTAGCAATAGGTAATGAATTTTTTGTAATGAATACATAACTGAAATGAAAAATAGTTAACGGTTCTTTCAATAAAAATGTTAATTTCGAGAGGTAGGTACCCGCAAGTGGGCTATTCTGCCTTTTGCTTAATTAAACCCTTAAATTATGTGTCTATTTAGTTAGAAATAGTAAACTTGGCGGCGGGTTTGTTTGGTTCAAAACAGGCAGACTTTTTTTGATGGCTTCTCGCTAAAAACTCATACTATTTTATATGAAAATAAATAACAAATACATTTCTATACTAATAGTGTATCTAAACTGATAGGAAATAGAGGTGCAAGTGTTTGTATATTTGTAAGATCTCTGAAAATGACCAGTATTTTCAGAGATCTTACAAATATACAGATTAAGAAAGTTCTGTCTTTAACAAAGTGGTACTTACACCATTTCTGTATGTTAAACTTGAATCCCAACAAATTGGCGGTGCCTGTTGGATAGACGATGATAGCGATTGTCACGAAAAAAAAGGTTTTTTCAACAAGTTTATTTTTTACTAGCAGACGTTCCGTGGTTTCACCCGCGTAGGTCCCGTTCCCGTGGGAATACAGGAACAAAAAGTAGCCTTTGTTTTAATCCAGGGTATCGGCTAACTCCATACCAAATTTAAATAAAATCCATTCGGTAGTTTTTACGTGAAAGAGTAACAAACATCAATCCATCCATCTATCCATACTCACAAACGTTCGCGTTTATAATATTAGTAGGATTTTAATGAACCACGAGTCCACGATACATGAAAATACGTTTAAAAATAAGATCTTGACTAAATTATATTTGTGCTAATGTAAATAAAGCTGAAGTGTTTGTTTGTATTTTCTTTTTGTAAAATTATTTTAGTATTTGATAGACTAATTATTAAGGAAGGTCAAACGCTATTTAACAGCACTCTATCAACATTAAGAGCGCGTGATGCCGCGAGGCATAGCCGGTGCAATTTACGTGTAGGTAAAGTATCTGTTCTAGTTAATTAATATTAGGTACTTTTCTCACACAGTTCACAGCGTACACCCAAATAAAAACACACCGTGACGGTAAATAGTAACCCGATCATATTGACGCTGCACTAAAGCCGAGGTTTTCAAAGACAGTTTTTACTGTCATCGACCTCAAATATTTGCTTATGAGCAGTGCACTCCAAATGTTTTGTAAACAGAGAATAAATTGGGCGATCATACTTGAGAATGGTGGTTAAAGAATTGTCTTTTTAATGCTTTTATTTATGATGTGTTTATTTAGATGAATTAAAACAATTATTGACGATGATTTGATGGCATTGTTAGAGCAGTTAGGTATCGGCTGAGCGATTAGCTGCTGCGCTGCGTGTTGCGAGTTCGATTTTCGCACAAAACAAGTATTTGTATCGCCTACAGGTAGTTCCTCCTTGTTCCACTCGCGATAAAGGAGCTATTACTAGTGTGAGGCAACTTTGTTTTTAACCGACTTCAAAAAAAGGAGGAGGTTCTATGTTCGTGTGTATGTATTTTTTTTTTTTATGTATGTTACCTGATTTCTCCGCCATTTGTGGACCGATTCTCGAAATTCCTTTTTTGTTTGAAAGAGTAGACTCCTGAGGTGGTCCCATTTTAATTTGGTGAAGATCTGGTGCTGATCTTCGGAGATATACAACGGAACTCTTCAAAAATAGACGGCAAATCTATCGTGATTGCTGGAATCGCTTGGATATTTATTGTTTATACAACATCACGACGTATCATCAAGCCAGTATGCTCAGAGGGGTAGGCAGATGTGTTCAATATACCTAGATTTCGACAGATAAGTATGTTAAGTTTCATTTATTAGGGTTAGGTGGATAACCCTATTATAATGACATGTATTGTTAACAATTAACAATATAAAATGAATTCATGGCAAATGTTTGTATGGGAACAACTAAAAATGGAAAAATAAAAACTTTTTTACAAAAAATAAAACCGACTTCAAAAATAACACTAAACGGTGTAAAATAACTCTAAATTCGGAAGTCGGTGGCCCATCAAGAATAAGACAAAAGTACCAAAGCCACAGACTTCCTAATTTAGAGTTATTTTACACCGTTTAGTGTTATTTTTGAAGTCGGTTTTATTTTTTGTAAAAAAGTTTTTTTAAAGGCAAAAATGGCTGAGTACCTACTTATATGTATACAAATATGTAAAAGAACAAGAGCATTATTAATAGCATTATTAATATTAATAATGCTCTTGTTTAAATGTTTGTGTCGTGTACCTACATGTTTCTAAATACTTAGTTAAAAAAAATTAAAATAAATATTAAACCATCCTGAGTGTAACTTAATAATGTTCGATTTTGATAAATTTGGATTAACGTGTTACGGCTTAATTATTTATCCAAAAACTAATTATTTTATATACTATTCTTGCGATGGATCTCAAAACACTTGAAGAGTATAATCCAAGGTCGCACTTGATACCAATATAACAAAAATATATCCTATCTTCCTTCGAAATTTCCTCTGTAAGCAAAACTTTTTAGTAAAGGCTTCGAAACAAAAAACTATTGGGAAAATATCAGTAGGTACTCGTACTTGGTTTCAGAAATACGGACAACTTTGGCTCAATTCCGACTCAAATTCCATCGATGTTTAACTTTTTGAGTTTTTATGGAGTGGGTACGAAAATAATAATTGACGTTTTAGTGAATAACGATAATAAAACTATTTTTATGTTTAATTCAAAAGGTACTGCCTTGTTAGTCCAGTTTTCGTAAGCGCTACTGCCAAGCATGGGCTACCACATGCTCGGCAGTAGCGCTTACGAAAACGGGGTACTGGGTTTTGTCCTGGTCAGGAAATGTGTGAATGTGAGTTATGCCAGTTGGAATTTCTCAGTAGCAACTCGGAGTCTGGAGCTTTTCCGGGTTTATGGCAAATAATGGCAATAGGCTCTCTCGCTACTACATGAACCTTAAACATAACTAGCTAAATGTGGGTAAGTACTTTGGTTTAAATAGGTATAATATTTATTATTTGTTAAAATAGGTAACCGACAAATACAGATCTAAAAAGTGCGCTATGTTTTGTCTATGGCTAGACATACATAATTATAAATATGGGTACTATGGGTAGTTTTAAAGTTTACAGTAAAAAACAAGTCGATGGATTCAGTAGGTAAATATTATAGAAAAAGAAAAATAAAATATTATTAGCACCGAAATTAACATTGGTAGGTACAACATATTATGACCTACTTAGATTGTACCTTCAAGTAATCAATGGGGTTTTTTTTTATTCATAAACGATTAAAAGTCACCCCATGAAAACTTGAGTGAAGTGAACTGTCAATACCTAGCATTGACAGCTTAATAAATTCACCTTCACTTCATCTACATTCTCACTGGGAGATTTTTACAAAATAGCAGGGGCTCAAGTCTGCTATTGCAATCGTATATCAATGACCGGTCATTGATCGAATATTTGACAACTTTTACAGTTTTTGTATGGGAAATGTGTCATAAGTTTGACGTTATACGTCAAAAATCGATCATTGATCGGTCATTGAGTCACGATTACAATAGCAGACTCGACCTCCTGATCTTGTCCTATAAAGTAACCTACACATAAAATGTGATGACAACATACATTTACAACTTTTTCTCCATTAAAAAATGTCATAAGTTACTGGATTAATTTCAGCCACTTGCCCACGTAAAAAAGTTGAATGGTTGATCAATTCCGGGACTTTTAATAGAGTTTTTTGGACTACCCACTCTCTCCACATATAGTCCTAAGTTGCCTCACTTTATAATGATAGTCGCTACTTTTTTGTGCCGCAGAACTTTGAATAAGAAATATGAAATAAGTTTTTGCATAAAATATAACTTTCGCGAAAGCTGTCGGCCGTCAAAAAGAATGGGTATTTAGATACATATAATTTTGTATATAAATATGTTGTGTTTTTGTATGTTGTCGTATTACATTCTGATAATTGGAAATATGTATATATATTTCTGTAGGTATACTATCGAACGAAGTTGTAGTTTTCATGAAATTTTAGAAATTAAAAATGAGTTTCAAAAATTGCTTCAAATTCAAGGGTACCTATTAGATATTATGTTCTACGTACCAAATAGGTAATGCTACTGCTGCAGTTCAGCCTTAAAGGTACAACCATTTCAAATAAATATCAGACGATTAAACTAAAATGAATTTCGGGCTAAAAAAAGTGAACTCACGGAAGGCATTATAAGATAATTGCACACTTTTTCCTATCACCGATCAGAAGCGATTACTTTGTTAAAGATCGTAAAAGGTCGGGACGTGTCGGAACCTTATTACCGGCGGAACGTCGAATGGGACCGTTCGGAATGACTTTGGAACTCGACTTCTGGCGCTGCAATTTAAAACAAAGTTTCGAAAATGGAACGCTACGAGACTCTTAATTGAAATAGTTGAATTTTTCGTACAAAGATTTCTGGGACTTTTGTGTTTTTTTTTTCTTCCAACTTCGGAAGTAACTGTTCTAAATTCCAATGTAGATTTGTTTTTTATGGAGCGGATTTAGAAACTTTAGTTTGTGTTAAAAAGATTAATGGCTTCTGTGTTGGCTTTGATCGAATCGACGTAGATTTCTTCTTAAATTGTCCGGAGAGAGAAATAAATCGCACCAGAAGGAAGTAATTAAACAAAATATGGACCGAACTCCTCAAGCTGCGAAAATAAGCAGCAATTTCCGCATATTACGAGCGGCTTCAACTTTTTAACAACTCAGTAACTCGCAGGAAATTTCACTGTAACCTTAAAAAAGTGCGGCTTTAAGTTAGCCTTCCCTAATCCTGCACGACACACGGAATTGTTTAAAAAGGTAGAAAAAAAATCGAAGGCAGTTTCCCAAGCCGGCCTCTAGTAAATAATTCTTGAAGTGGGCTTGTCTTCATACATCTTTTATGCGGTGTTATTTATGTGTTTCTGCGGTGTACATCTGGCTTTATTCTTCCGAATGTGCGCAAAGAAAAATGAAACAAGTTTCGGAATAAATAAAAGTTTTACAGCGGACCGTGATGACGCGGTAACGCTTTCGCGCATTGCTCTGATGAGTTGAGATTTTTTTCGGAAAACCTTGGACGTTTATGCTTTTAACGAAAATAAAAGCTTTATTTATCAGTTCAAAAATAATAAATAGAGATGTATGAAAAAAGTGAATGGCGCCATACATGGCGTTCTGACCAGCCAGTCGATGTCCGAAAAGGCACGACTGGCTGTTCACAATGGTGTGCCGGTGCCTACACTAACGTATGGAAGTGAATGTTGGGCGTGGCAAAAGAGATATGAAAGTAGATTATATGCTGTAGAAATGCGTTTCTTGCGAAGTATGTGTGGTGTAACAATGAATGACAGATTGAAGAATGATGTGATAAAGCAACGTTGTGGTTTAAAGAAGATGTAGTTACAAAAATTGAAAAGAATATGCTTAGATGGTTTGGTCACGTTGAAAGGATGGATGAAAGGCGACTAACGAAAGGTATTTACAAGGCAGATGTAAGTGGGAACGCCGGGAGGGGACGCCCTAGAAGGACATACATAGACCTTATTGGTGAGGTTCTTCAGAAAGGTCAGGTGCGTAGTACTCGCAACCGGCGTGTGTGTATGACAACATGTATGAATGTAAACGAAGCCAAAGAAGTATGTAAGAATCGTAGCATATGGCGCTCTGTAGTTTCTGCCTACCCCCATGGGAAAAAGGCGTGAGTTTATGTATGTATGTATGTATGAAAAAGTAAAACATCCAGAGCAGATTCCAAATAAATTGACATATAGGTAATGAATTCAAAATTGAATTCAAAATCACAACAAATAATATGTATGTTAGACCCACTATCGGTATCAGCTCATTGATTCTGATTAGCAAAATACTATGCACATAGAAAGTACAATTACAGAGCTAAAGATTGGTATAAATTTATCAAGATAATAAATTTAACGAGTTTATATTAAAATTTCAACACTCAATACTCCCTTGAAATATCCATAATTTACTAATACTATAAAAAAGAAAGATTTTTAGGAGGATGTTTTGTATGTTTATTAGACTGACTTAACTCAAAAACTACTTAATAGATTTAAAAAAATCTTTCTATATTTAAGTTAAGGTTTAAGCTAAATTTTATTTTTAAAACCAGAATGCTCGTAGTGGCGGTAAAAACGCTAGCTGTATTCAAAATGAAAATTATTGTCGTAACTACGCTTAAGAAAAACTGGTATAACCATTTTGAAAACATTTATGGGCACATACCAAAAAATTTATAAAAACGTAACCCTTCTAACTTGTCTAGCATTTCCTAATCCTCGCTGACCTTCGGACCTCTTCGTATCCTTATTTCACCGTTCGCAAAATGGCGGGAAAGGCTATAAAAACTTCGTCCTCTGCATTATGAATATGACCGCAACTTAGGCGCGGACATAAAACAATTTGTTCCTATATCTCGTGTAGGTACTGTCATTTATTCAGGTGTTAAGATAACATACCATCACGCTCATAACCACCGAAAGGTTATAGGCAGAGGTGTACAGACGCCAGCACATCAACTTACCCCAATGTGTCAAATTTATTTGATAGGTTTTCAACTTTATTCTAAACACAATAAGGTTCATGTTTAATTGGAAAAATTTGACAGTATGGAATTGCTTGATGTGCTAGCTTGAAAAAGTTGGAAAAGGGCTTGGGTAATTTAATTTAAAAATGTGGGTCTGCTAACCCAATCTAATAACGTTGGCAAATTAAAATAATTATTAAGCCATCATTTTTTGCCATCAAACATGCTGTGTGTTAAAAAAAGGTGCTTCAGCCGACTTATCGTTATTCCTATCTAGTTTACATTTAGAATAATATCTTTTCGTCAACTTGTCATTACTTTAATATTAATAAAGACCTATGAAATACTAAATAAATAAAATCAATGTATATACCAATAACGCATTCGTTTATGCAAGGCACATAAATTATGGTGTACCTTAAGGTAGAAATCAATGTATATACCAATAACGCATTCGTTTATGCAAGGCACATAAATTATGGTGTACCTTAAGGTAGAAATCAATGTATGTACCAATAACGCATTCGTTTATGCAAGGCACATAAATTATAGTGTACCTTAAGGTAGAAATCAATGTATGTACCAATAACGCATTCGTTTATGCAAGGCACATAAATTATGGTGTACCTTAAGGTAGAAGTCAATGTATGTACCAATAACGCATTCGTTTATGCAAGGCACATAAATTATGGTGTACCTTAAGGTAGCATGTATAAATGATCTTCCAAAAACTACAGGATAACAGTTTTGAAATCTTGGTCGCTACAAACCAATTACGTTTAGACACAATGACGTAACAGTATATTTGCTATGACGACCATGCAAAAAGAGATACTTTTTTATGAATCAAGATATTGCTATAAAACCAGTGGTGAGAAATAAATGATTAACTACTGCAAATAAAAAAATAATTTCTAAAACTAGTTTAATGCGCTCATATTATTTCAAACGTTAACAGTTAATTATTCTAAATTAAAACAACCCGCTCTTATTAAAAAACCAATAGAGAATTATGAATTAAATTTAAGTAATAAAACCAGTTTAACCGTATTACAGAATTAGAACTTTAATGAGAAAATATGTTTCAGCGCTTAATTATGTCGTTTTTGAAGATAATTTTGGAATTTAAATTAATTTAAAATGTTAACTTAGGACTGAGAGCCTTTTGTTTCAATTTGAAAGAATAATGTTACGACAATTCAAAAAAGATTTTAAGTTCGTTTCACCTATTTACCTTTGCAAAATAATTATAAAAGCATTATATTAAGCAGACTTTTTAAAGATAATATTAATAATTTGCATATAGATTTCAGCTCAATTGCGTAGTATTCTTGCTTTCATATTGCATAACATAACACCTGAATTACTCAAAGGGTTAGGCAGAGGCTCCTATATGGTACACCCATATTTAAAAAAAAACGTAAAAGCAGACTGATATGTATGCATGTTTGTGAGTGTTTGTGCGTGTGTTGTGTGTGTGTAGAATAAATAAATAATGTATTTGTAGTCAACAGTGTGAGGTAGATAAATATTTAATGCAAGGAGAAAAAAACAAGAAAGAACTATGTAACTATATAAAGTTATATACCGAATACCGGTATTGATAATAATAAGCCTGACGATGATTCGGATGTTTAATGTTATGCCTCGTGCAATAGGGGTCCAGCATATTGGCATCAACCGTTTTCGGCTGCATCTAAAGTCATAAAAGTGAAGTTTACCACTTATCTGACCTTCTCAACCCAGATACTTGGTAACACGTTACTCTGTAGTAAGACCTAGAGGTCAGACAGTCGGACTTATGACTACAGCGATTGTACAGTGACTTTTACTGAATGCGCAATCAACCTGTGCAGCTCTTATCATTTAGGTAAAGCCAACAAACTTGAACACTAAGCATATACCTAAATGCCCTTCAGACGAAGCTTCAAAAATCTTTAGTGCGTTCAAAATGGCCGCCCAACCAATCATATAACTTTATGTGACGAAGAAGACAATAATATTGCAGTTTTATTGCGCATGTATGACCCTAGGGTTTATGTTTATTCGGTCGGGACCATAACAATAAAAGTTTTTGAAATAATATCTCGTTTTAAGTCATTTTCGCTACGTAAATTTTCATATGTTTTCAGACAGATCCAGTGGTTATTACGTAATCACTGCGTATATTAACTCACTCGTCGTGCTTTTATTTTTTTCCTTTTAAGACTTTTTAATGGGAAAAACGATAGCGCTTGTTCTTCTTATCGTGTGGTTAGTGACCAACCTGGTTAGCTGTTAAGTTTTAATGCTGCCCATGGGCTTCTGACTAGGCATCACATGCCTTCGAGAAATATCTCTTAGGCATGCCGGTTTCCTCACGATGTTTACCTTCACCGTTTTTGAAGCAAGTGATAATTAAACAATACGCACATGAATTCGAAAAGTTAGAGGTGCGTGCCTTGGGTTCGAACTAATGGTACAGACGCCAGCACATCAACCTACCCCAACGTGTCAAATTTCTGTGACAGGTTTTCAACTTTATTCTAAACACAATAAAGTTCATGTTCAATTCGGAAAATTTGGCAGTTTGGGGTAGGTTGTAGGTGGTGGCGTCTGCACATAAGCGCTGTGAAGATACTACTGCCAACTGAAGAATATGCTATCGTTTGGTTGCCATTCTGATGTCCCCAGATTTGAGTGTTACCCCAGTCTATATTTTTAATCAGTGTAAACTTTTTACTTAATCCTTCCTCCGTCAATGTAAAACACTCCATAAAACGCCGTAAAAGTAACATCATGCATTTAAATAAGTATACCTACAACAAAAACACAGTGCATTCGTAAACAGCCGAACTTTTACGAGCGTTCACGAGCTCTCCCGAAAGTTTTCGATGCCGTTCGGAGTTTTCGCAATTAAAGTGACGAAAACAGTTTTACGGGATCTTTATTAACTCAGTCGAGGAGTTCATTCGTTTGCTTTTGCATTGGATACAACGTAGGCACTTGAGTCTTGGCACATACATAAACTCCCACCTTTTTCAGTTTGGGGTAGGCACAGAACACCACTTACTACGACTGTTATTGTATTGAAGGGGCATTGTGCTTATCACCTAGAACCATTACACAACGTGACGGTTGCAGCAATGACTATAGATCGGTCTGTCGTAATAATTAACTGGCTTTAAAAATTGACTGGCCTGTTGGCCTGGTAGTTTGTGCCCCTGACTGCTACGCCGGCGACCTCCGGAGGTCGTGGGTTCGATTCCCACCCAGGACAAATAATGTTTATGTAATAAGCACGATCATTTGTTCTGTGTCTGGGTGTAATTTATCTATAATATGTATGTATTTAGAAATGTATAAGTATGTTTATCAGCTGTTTAGTACCCATAACACAAGCTCTGCTTAGCTTGGGACTAGATGGGGTTATGCGAAAGTTGTGAAATATTTATTTTATTTATTTAATTGCTGGTGTGTTGGTCTAGTGGTAAGTGGTCCTGACTTCTATGTTAGAGGTTGTGAGTTCGATTTCGTCCCAAGACAAATTTTTGAGTGATGAACACGATCATTTTGTTCTGTGCCTGGATGTAATAAGTATGTTTATCAGTAAGCTAGTAGGTACTCATAGCGCAAGCAACAGTTGTGGAATACTTATTATTATTTTTATTCGCGAAATCTATATTTAAGAAATACAAAAAAAACTGTCATAAGAATTCTAAGGTCCTGTTTTGCGACAATTTTATCAGTCATAATTAAAATTTTGGTCAAGGGTGGTAAGATCATTTAATTGCAATTTAAGAAAAAAATCAGTACCTACAGCATAGGTTGGTCAAATATAATGAAGCTGTACCTATTTGTTTTTAAGATGCGAGTTTTTGCTGTCGCTCAATGTAAATTACTGGAATTAACCACCATTCTGACATAGATGAATACAAATGTAATTCAGTAATAAAATCTGCCTACTTACACCCTAAAGACAACAGTATTCCTATGTCTATGCTCCTTCGTTATCCGGTGTCTGCACTACTTGCACCATGAAACCTGCACGACAGACTGCAACCATGTTTGCAATTAAACAACGGAAATGTGACAGTTGGGAACTAACTACGTGCTCAAATAATCTCCTGTCTCTCAGGATATTATTAAATTTGTGAGTTATAGAAACACTACATACTAATACATACTGTTAACTGTTAACTTACGTGTGTTTATGTACAAAACTTAATTACGCGATTCAAACGCAGAGGTCTGACTTCTACAACGAATGCTTGATGCACGTGCCAAGTCGAAAAGCTTTATTACTATTGTTATTTAGATAATGAGATAAAAGCTTAATTTATTCCGTACAAACAAATTAAAATAAATACCAAAAAGGCACACGATAATAAACAAAAATAAAATCAAAAATAAAATAATCGGCGTGCGGTGTGAGTTTACGTAAGTGTAAGCTATTTTAGTGACCACATTCAAAACAGCTGTTGAACATATCGACTGTTTAGACCATTTAAAAAGCCAATTTGCAACCAACCCTTTTTTACATCAGCCGCATCATGCAAATGGCGACATAAAGACCTCAAATAAGGGTGTTTGCACACGATCAAGCTGTGAGGTGCGCAGGTGGTGTGATTGTGGCAAATTGCCAATAGCATGCAACCGCGGACAAGCTTTATCACATTACCCGCCGCTCACAATCGCCCGAGTATTGATGTGATTTTAAATTTGTTAGGTAAGATGGTTTACTTTTATTTAACGGTGTTATTATTGCCTTACACACAGTAAATTTGTTATTGTTAAGTCATTATATTATATTAAGTCATTTAGCGAGTCAGCCACTTAAAATAAAATAAAATATCTTTATTTCAGACCTAAGCAGTCCATAGTCAGTGGTTAGAAACAAAATGTGCTTACATGCTATGTTATTATCGTTAGTACTTAATTCTTTTTAACATAAACCTATACCTAATTCTACCCAGTGCCTTTGGATGGGGCAGTCCACTCTGCTAACAATCATTTTCAGGATGCCGTTCCGAGTACTACGCAAACGTTGCAGTAGGGAAGCCGCTTTCTTACTCATGATGGCGTGAAAGCGTGCTTCAGCAAACATTCCCGACGCACTGCAACGTCGCGGCAACCGCAGCAGGAGGCATTGTTACTTAGACGAATGACGTTGGCAATCGATTATGTCAGAAGCTAAGAAAGTTGCACAATTTATTTTATTGATTATTATACAGGGTGTCTCATTTAAATCGGTCAGTATGGGAAAGTCTGAAACTATAAGACATACTAAGATCTCCTCTGAGGAACCATATCATCGATTTTAATAACAAGAAAAACTGCATTCATACATTTAAAAAAAAAAACATCTGTACTCCGTTCGGGAATCGAACCCGGTTATTTTGAAAAAAAAAAAACATACACTATTTCTATTTAGATATGGATTATGGAGGTCTTAAGCAGTAAATGTCTGTATGAAACATGACGTCTAAAATGAATAAAATGCATTGTTTCCACATACTTTAATTTATTTTAGTAGGTGCTCGAAGTGACCACGTTTACAATATTACTACAATTACAGATGTTTTTTTAAATGTGTGAATGCAGTTTTTCTTGTTATTAAAATCGATGACATGGTTCCTCAGAACAGATCTTCGTATGTCTTATAGTTTCAGACTTTCCCATACTGACCGATTTGAATGAGACACCCTGTATACCTACATATACACACGCAATCTCACACCCACTCATAAGCAAACATAAACTTGAAAACTTCAGGTTGTAGTCTAAATTATAATGGAGCTAGCGGACGTCACGCCGTTTGACCCGCGTTGTTCCCGTTCCCGTGGGAATACAAGGATGAAAAGTCACCTATGTCATCCGGGGATAGTGTAGCTTCCCAACAGTGAAAGAATTTTTGAAATACACAAGAATACAAATCTTTTCTGTCTATAATATTATTATAGTATAGGTTATAGATATTGATTGTGTGGTACTATCTCTATCAAACCAACCTCGGCAAGTATGGTTTAATTTTGAATATCGACCGTATAAGCCATTGCCATTGTCGCGATAAGGTTACCCTGATTGTATCACCCTATGTAGCCCTTAAAGTTCATCTTTGCGTTATGCTCGTGAACGGGCGCTGCTTGTGGTCACTGGTCGTCTCGCTGGCCTTGGTTTTGCTATTGTTTTAAGTATTTTTTGTTTTATTTAACTTCGATAGTCCTAGTTTATCATTTTGTTACATAAACTTTCAGATCTATGGATTTAATCCAACTCTGCACGTGTTAGCCGGCACACCCTTTATACCTGGAGGCTTCTTATTATTTAGACAGTTGCTTTTGCTTGAGTTAATTAGTATTAAAGTCGGTAACTATATATTATATTACTGGTATTTTGTATTCTGTATTGAGTGTACTAGCTAACATGTGAATAACTTGTTTTAATTATTTTATAATTATAACTAATTTTACTGTGTAAATTCAAGTTCTTCTAACTTATCAGACAGATATGTTGCTTTGTTCCGCCGTTTGTTGGAGTTTGTTCCGCCACTTCTTCTTCCCAGCAAAAACTCTAGGAAGTGGCGAAGGGCTTTTTGGGGGACTGTGTTATGTAATTTCGACGTTCAAAAAGTGCTGATTCTCAGCCTAATTTAAATAAATGACTTTTGATTTTGTAGCCAAGCCATGAGCCCCTTCTAAAAAACAATATTCCAACTAAAGTTAATAAATGTACAAGTCATTTTTCACGTGGACACGACTTCAGCGAAGACACGAGCTTGCCACGACTTCACGATGATAAACGATGTCAGATAGTGGAAGGGATTTGGGAAGGTTTTAATATCTTCGGTGACGTTATGTTCTAGGTTATTTTGTTAAAGGTACGCTTGGTGAAGTGGCTGAGGTATTGGCTGTTGTATTGTGTGTTTGGGGGTTTGATTTGCACGAAACAAAATATATTTTGTATGATCTATGGTCTAGCTATGTCAGATTTTTGTAAATGTTGTGAATTGACCTAAAAAAATGGTCGCAAATTTTTTCTCCTTTCTTAAAAAAGTTGGAGGTTGTGGTTAGGAGTTAAGTTTATATTAAGTTTATATATTGGAAAAACTGAAAAACATCCACTTAAATAAAAACTAAAAATAGCAAAATAAAAACGTTTTACAAAAAAATTCAATCGACTTTAATAAAAAAACACTTAAAGGTGTAAAATATCTCTACTTATTTTCGGGAGTCAAATTTAAGTAGACAAAACCGCCATAGTCACAGTCTTCCGAAACTAGAGTTTAGTTTTTTTAATTAAGTCGGTTGTATTGTTTTGTAAAAAAATGATTTTTCGCATAATCTGACTCCACGTCTATAAATAAATTAGGGGGTCTGAATCTATTCACCAAATTCTGAAACAAAAGATAAGGGAATATACTGTCGGTCCACCCAACAAATAAGCGTAGTGTAATCACTGTAATCAGTGTAGTGTGTGGGTGTGGATTTAAATACCCAAGAAAAAAACTCAAATAACATAATCTCCGAAAAAGAAGAAACACAAATTAAAAATTTAAATCTAATTTGCGACATGCTGACACAGTAGTAGCAGAGAGTGGCGAATAAATAACGAAGGCGTCACTTCCGGTTGCGTTCGGAACAACTTTCGGTTTAACTGAATTAAAAGCTCGCGACGAGAGTTGGCTTACTAACGAACGTACGTTACTCGGAGGCTGTAAGGATTCAGTGTAGATGGGAATAAAATTGAGATGTTATTTGAAGAAGTGTACAAAATAATAGGTTATAATAGGTGGTAGGTAGGTAGTAATGCAGGTACAGACGTTACCCCACAGCACATCAAGTTACCCCAAAGTGTCAAATTTTCTCAATTTAATATGAACCTTATTGAGTTCGACATAAAGTTGAAAAACGATCAAAGATATTTGTCACATTGGGGTAACTTGACGTGCTGGCGTCTGTACATCTCCCTTAGAAGATTACAGGCGTGATGTTATTTTTAATTTTTATCTTTTTTTGGGAAAACAAACGTTTTTACATTAGGTACATGTAACTTTTATCAGAAGAGTACATATAAAACATAATCAATAATAACCGAAACATCTTTCAAATATTAACAAAGAGGTTGATACGATAAGGAGTTATTCAAGACTTATGTTTGCATAATTCCCTTTGGGGAATGGCCCATTTGCTAAAGAAACTTTGGCCAAGTAATGCACATGGAAGAAGCAAATGATAGCATTGACATCATAAATAAAGAAACACTGGCTATTTTTCACATAGAACTCAGTGGGACGTTTTTATAAAGAACTTACTGTACCCTGCCACGCTTCGCTGTGGTACATTGTGATGTGGAAGTTTTTTTTTTTTTTTTTCTTTTTTTTAACCCCTTCAGGGTTAAAAAAAAGAAAAAATAATAATAAAAAAAAATGATAAAAACAATCCTTGATGCGGATTATATATCATGCTAAAATTTCAGCTCGGTCGTCGCAGAACTTTTAGAGTTTTTGAAGCGTACACAAACCAACATAACATTTTTATATATATACGAGTAGATTGCAATTCCTATTTTGATAGTAGGTACTGGCGTCTGAATGAAAATTTTAGAACGATATAAAACATTTGATACTACAAAAAAAAACATAAATGCGCATTTTGCTGTTTGAATGCACTTTAGTACCGACAGCAATTTAATACTGCAATCAAACTGCTAATTTTCAGTTAAAAATACATTCTGTCTGTCTAATGGTTTAGCCATATATCATCTTCACACAATCTATTCATCGTGTCTGTGGTCTTCTTATACTATTGTAACCCTCAACGTTTAGGTATACTCAAAGCTTTTCTTACAAAATGACCCTCATTCCGCATTACACATAGTCATAACCTCCCAGCCTTATCAACTTTTTAAAAATCCAACTAAACATGATTCAATGCCCCGGTGCCAATACTTACCTATCTGATTTTCACAACCCAGTTGCTGGGTACGATACCCTTAGGCAAGACCAGGTCTCAACTTCTAACTACCTTACATAACATGCTTTCCGAGTCATGAAGGTGTTTCGGTATGCAATGGCCAACATCACCCATCTACGGATCAACCTTGGTAAGCGTAGCTCAACCTGATCGACTCCTATGTCTGCTTTATTTCGTCACAAAACCCCGCAAATTCCTATCGATACGTAATTCATCAGCAACAGTGTATAAGCCTATTGACAAAGTTGCACTACATTCAGTACATTCCTCTTGAACTCCGTTTTAAGTTCCGGTACAAACATTAGACATGTAAAATGTAAAAGCTTTCGTATGAAATATAATGTTACAGAAATACCACTCTAACCGATTGCTAAAAAATGCGATTCGAAAGAATTCTTGACACTGACTTCAGATATTAAAAATTGAATTTATTTTTGACTGCTTTATTTAAACATTAAATATCTCATAATAATATGTCAATCATTCTCATAAGTTTATTTGAAAGCCAGCGGCAGACTGAACCTGTCAGGCATACCTAACCATATTATGCATTTTTTTTGCCAGCCGTAACACACACGTAACACGTATAAAAGAAACACGTTTTTTTAAAAAAACGCTATGATTTTTTCCATACATTATAGTAAATTTATTTATTAACAAATGTTTAAAAGCACAACACTGTGCTTTTAAACATTTGTTAAAAATTAAATTTACATAAAGCATTATTATTTAAAATACACTAACGTCATATAAGATCCTTCTCTTGACAATAACAAACACAACATTCATTTTAATATTATTAAATTATGTTATGTATAAAAAGATTTTCGGACACAATACATTGTATAAAATTTATACAGTTTTTTAATAATACTGATAAGTGACAAACACGAAGTTCTGACCTCCTAGATTCAAACCTTCTGTATTCATTACTCTCTTCCGTGGCTCCAAAACATCCACACCACGTCCCAGAAACGTCTCTATTTTCAATTATACCAACTAGGAATTTGATTACGAATCCTTTTTGGAGTTTGCGAGTTGCTTCTTTGTTTCAAATTCCATTTGAAGGTGGTTCTAGAGGATGCATCTTTGCGTTTATTAGCTTACGGTTTAAGTGATGCGCGTTTTTGGATGAGGTTTTTACTTAATAAAGATAAAGGGAAATGCGGGCCATGTTTTTCCAAACTGTTTAACAAATACTAAAAGTACACTAGCTTAGTAACTTAAATATTGCTTTTACGAATTTGTACAAAATAAATGAACACCGATTTTCATATGACACTCATCGTTTACGTGCATTCTCATATTGTGCTTCGGTGGTCAGTATTATCAAAGTAGGGATTACATTTACTTTTAATTACACCAAGCTCTCAAACTTTGGCCACCAAGTTTCCTCAGCAAATGGGCATTCCCCTTTAAAGTATATCTGTCAATTAGACTGCTCAAATCGTTGTTTTGTCTTCAGGATAGAAGAACGTTCACACTCTTGTGTGATACGGGAAGAATATTTGGGCACTATTTAAAAAACCAAGTTATTTTTAGAATTTTTGTAGCAAGCACTTTCAAGTTTACTGGTGTACGAAATGTACCTTTACTTATTCAGCAATGCTTTAAGTTATATCTGATGATAAAATTACTATGTTGCTTATAGCACTATGTTCGGATGCCACAGCATTTACTATTTACAAAGTTGTGTTATTAACGTGTCGAACATGTTGCATAAGTTTCGATTAGTCGAATCGTCCATTCAAAGATTGTCTTCAACAAGACGGATTTTTATGTTCCACTCTGTCTAGTCGCGTAGCACTTTTATAATTTTTGTTTTCCGTGTTATCACCTTGGCCCTACCAAGGTGTTAGAACTTTGAGCTCCTCAAGTTTTGAGTTGAGCTCACGATTTCTGACCAATGCTTGCACTGACTGATCTGGTCCCCTCATATCTGTGTGGTTCTTTCCTCAAAAGACGATTTCAGACACTTATCTGCTTGGTTCTTACATTATCGGACCAAGACAATGTCTGGACTTTAAAAGAGACTGTGACCACTGAGAGCAAAGACATTCAATACCTATAGACCGGTCATCACGAACAAAATTTTTATCCGAAATTTGTGTCCTGCTGAACACTTGTTAGTACGCTCGGCTACCGCTCCAATATTCGTATATTATTCTAGATGGCGTTACTGAGACAGGGGATCAAAGTTTTTCTATGACATTTCCTCGCATGTCCGCTCTATAGTATTTTAAATCTATTTGCCCCTGAGTTTATTTCGGTTTCTCAGAGTAGTCATATAGTGAAACATCGACCTCTTCTTCTTGTTAAAAAATGACATGCAAAAGTGTTTGTTTGAACTTATTTACAGAAATAAATATGATTTAGTTTGATTTGCCTATCTACCTAGTTCACCAATAACACAAAACCAGTAGAGTATCCCGTGGAATAAGAATAGCGAAGTGAACAACTAGAATAGCCGTCTGCTAGCAACAACATTAACCTATTTCCTGTCTGTTGATTTTTATAACTTGCTCCGGCAGCAGCTTTGCAGCTGACACATTTCTCTAATTGAGACCGACGCTAGAAAATGTACCGTATTTAGAACGGGTGTATTAAGAAATGGCTCGTTTACACGTCCTTAATAGAATTAAAACCTGGAAAATATGAAACTTAGAAGTCGTGTATGACGTGGTGTTAAATCAAGTATAACATAACAATACTTGCTCTCTTTTTTTAGATAGCTTGCTATTATTGTGGGGTGCACGTTACTAGTAGTCTTGTTAACTAAGCTAAATATATTTGTGTATGGAGTGGTTCACGTCAAAATAGTATAATGGGTGGCAGTGCCAGGCCGACGCATTAGCCATTTTAGCGAATGTTTGCTTACTGTGTAAATTATAATATTGTGTACAAGTATAGTGTTTGAATAAGGGTGGAAGAATCGCCTGCCCGGGTTCAAACCCAGGTAGGCGCATTACTTTGTATAATTATTTCATCACCACTGCTCTGAAAAACGGTGAAAAAGACATCGTGCGGAAACCGGCATGTCCTAGAACCATAAATTCTAAGACATGTGACATCTACCAATTCTCACTGGGCTCGCGTGGTAGATTATGGCCCATGTGCAAAATACGCTTTGACATGGAGTTGCGGATACCAGCCCAGTATCTTGTCTTTAAAGGTGGAAGACCTCAAATAGGCATCCAAAAGTATTTAAGGCTATCAATGAAAAATCGTCCTTAATGCGATAAAAAAACATGGCAATGGCCAGCATTGCCATGTTTTTTGCCGCAAAATTAGGCCTGCTCGCCACTGGCCGAAGAACTGCAGCTATGTACATATTTTTGAATAATATTTTGGATGGTGTTTGGATCCTGTGTCGAGTGTTGCGACTGGTGGGCAACTAGGTACTGCCGGGCGGTTATTGTCTGCAACACCTACGTTCAAAACGCGCGCGTAACTTTAACATCGCGATGTAGAACGTATGTAACGATGTCTTTAGTTTTTAAGTGGCGAGACAGATGTCGCTACAAATGAAAGGAAATACATTTATTTAGGACACCAACAGGAACTTCAACAACAAAAACTAAATCTAAACGACAAAAAAGAGAACAAGAGATTTGTACAAGGTCAAAAAAAATAGAATGCGAATCTACAATCATTTGTGATAAGATCGTAATATCGCCTCTACACTGCGTATAAGAAACTAATTTCATAATCAGAAAAATGTTCAATCTAATGAAACGTACAGACGCCAGCACATCAAGTTACCCCAATGTGCCAAATTTCTTTGATCGTTTTTCAACTTTATGTCTAACAGAATAAGGTTCATATTCACTTGGGAAAATTTCACACATTGGAGTATCTTGATGTGCTGGCGTCTGTATATAACACTCAAGATCACGCCTGCAATCCCCGAAAGGTTAGGTAGAGTTGTACCTGTAATAATTAACCCACATTAAAAAACTAAACTAAAATAAATACAAATTGTTGCCAACTGCTGCTCGAAAAATTTCCGCAAGAAATTCGTTCTAGCATGTCAATTTTACCACGATTCTACTGTTGAGAAACGATATTATTTACGTGTGAACACGTCCTAAGGCAAGTCAACAACTTTTCTACAACATACAAAGCTCTAATACATTTCTTTTCTAATCTTTTCCCGTTTTCCTGAGGCGTGTTCTGTCTTGTGTCATATTATTTAATTATGGAGAGGAACACAGCCTCCGGCGTTCGTTAGATAAAGCGAATCATGTCGCGTCTGCGGGGACGACTCGTTGTTTTGATAAAATATATCGTTGTGTACGATTGTTCTGTTCCGTTGAGAAAATAGAGATGGGAAAAGTTTTTTTTGTGTTTCAAAAAAACATAAAAAAGTGCAAGGTGTTAAAATATCACATAACGCATTTGGTAGATAAGAATGTAAAAGGTCTTTGGTTATTATGTTCTGTATAGCGGCCAGCACATCAAGCTACCCCAAATGTGTCAAATTTATTTGATAGTTTTTCAACTTTATAATTAACAGAATAAGTTTGGGATGCTTGATATACTGGCGTCTGTACAATGGCAGGTTCAATGATAATGTAATAGATCTCCTTTTCCTTATAATATTTTAATCAGTTTGACGAGAACTAAATATGGTTTATTTCAGCTTCACTTTTTAAAGTGTAGTCACCACTAGAAATTTCTCCTGTATTGTAGGTGCGTTAATAAACATTTAAACACACATACAAAAACAGCCCGATCCGGAACATGAAGACTATACAAATATTGCTTTAATCCGGGATTCGAACGAGCGACATGGAGTGAAGTAGCCAATTGCACAGCCACTCCGTGCCGGCCTACCTTAACCGTGCCATGCGAACTACTTACTTAAATGATTATCTCATTGATTTACAAGCAAAAACTTACCTAAACATGTGGTGTAATTTAACCTGATGGTAGTATACCTACCTATATTAAACGTACAGATGGTGGGGAATTCCAAGTTTTCCTATACACATTTCATTTTGGCCTTGCTCCTTCTATTGACAATTTGCTTGTTATAAAAGCGGAGGAAAGCAAAGCAAAGCAAACGTGACACCGGAGCATAAAAGAGGAAATTACGTCACACGGGGTCAGACCAGGAAGCATGGTCAGGGCTCACCAACATTTTGTAGCTTGCGCAAAAATGTTGTTATTTCGAACCAGAATATTTTCTAAAGAGAAAATTAGAATCGAGGAAATTCACTGCTGCGGTTTAAAAATGCGCAAGTGTAGAAAATATGGCGTAGTGTAGATACAACTTTAATTTTTTTTACACAACAAAGTAGAACATGTGAATGTGTATACAGAAAGAAACGAGAATAAACAAAGTACATCGTGCATAGTTTGCCGCGAATTCTATACATTTTCGTGGCAAGAATTTTCTTTAGTAGGGCTTAAACTAAACTGAGCTCTATATTCTACAAAGATGCAGCAATGGCTAGCTGGAGCACGCTGACATCGCACTGCATACCAACTCCATCTCCAAGCATCTACTCACCATCGGACGCTACTCCATCGCTTAATAATTTCAGACTGAATATTTTTGAGGGCTCTGTTGTTCGAAATAACGCAAACGAAACCCTAAAAACAATCTAGATCCAATACCAAAAAGACAAGAGATCTAAAATCCTATCATGTATACCAAACCATTATTTCCATTTTAACCCCTTTAAATGCAAACAACCGCTCAGATAATCTTCACACCTCTGTTCCCAAACAATCATAATCCCCGATTCCCAATTCAAATTTAAATCGTGGAACGTTCGCGACGTCTGCACCAATCGAAAATTAATAACGGCCCATGCTCTTTGTTTATTGGACGCACTAATCGGATCGCCGGCTTTCGGCCGTCGGCAGTCGGCTTTCGGCGAATAAGCGATGTCCGGCACTGTTTTTGTTTTAATTGACATCGCGCTTACATTTGCTATTTTAATTCGATACAGAGGATTATGAGGATTTTAATTGTTTCATTATAATTTTGTTTGGTGAATTTTGGGAAGAATAATTCAGATTGTGTTAGGCTGGGCTGGCGCGATAAACGTTTTAAATCTGCAGAATGTTAAGAGCAATGTTGATATGGGAGAAATAAGGATGCATAACTTAAACCTATTCCTTTATTAATTACCCTAGAGCATTTTGTTCCATCTGTTATCAATGACAGCAAAATACAAACATTTGAATTATTGTAATCATCATGATTGTAACTAATACGCTAAATGAAAACTTTGCATTTATTTTTAAGAACACAGATTTCGCGCACAGAGCATTGCAATATAGAGTAATCTTTTTTTAGGTAAATACTTACTCATTTTTTCATCCGTAAATGTAAAAGACTAACCTATTCAGTCGTCACAGACTAGGCAGAATGACTATGCTTTTTTTTACACATAAACCTAGGAGTATGCTCACTGAAGTCTGAGTGCCTAGTGCGAGTTTGTTTTACGTTAACGCGATCGACACGTTCATGACGTTCGGCGCTCCGATTGGGCCGCTCCAAGCTTTTAACCAATCAGAGAGCCAAGCGCGGTGAACGTTTCGATCGCGTTAGCGTAAAAACAACTCGTACTTGGGTACTAAAGGGTTAGGTAGCGTTGTACCCACATTCCGCTAGTATAACAGCTATAATATAGAAGAATAATTAGTATTTAGTTACATTTTTCATTTAAGTAGTATTGCGTGTCTGCGTGCTTGTGCTAACTGTATAAATTCTGTTTCTTTTTTTACCATAACATAACATAACTTCACGCCTGTAATCCCCAAAGGGTTAGGCAGAGGTGAACCTGGTAGTACACCCACGTATTGCCAGTTATTTTAAAGTTCCATGTTTAATTACATTATTAGGGGGCGAGCCTATTGCCATCGGTCTATAAGTATGCTTATTTTTGTACTGAATAATAAAACTTTTTCCTGCATACCCTTGCTGTATACCCTTAAAAATCACACACGTCACCAATGATGGTTCAATCAAGTTAACCGGCCCGGGTACCGTAGGACCCGATCGCACGTACTTCATTAACCTTCTCTCACTACATTTGAGTTCGGTTAATCGCTCGGAACACTGAGTTATAGACGGTGTGAGGACGATTGGCACCATCCAAGGTGTAGGTGACAGCGAGTTAGGACTTAATACTCGGTTTTCGGACATAAATGATCGAAGAACCGGAAATAAAGAGAGGGACAGTGAATCCTAATATTATTATAAACGCGAAAGTTTGTGAGGATGTTTGTTACTCTTTTACGTAAAAAAGACTGAATGGATTTTAATAAAATTTGGTATGGAGTTAGCCGAGACCCAGTTTAACACATAGGCTACTTTATATCCCTGTATTCCCACGGGAACGGGACCTACGCGGGTGTCCACCCGGGCGTCTTCGTTGCAACTATTGGTCCCAATCTTCTTTCTCTCCCCCTCCCTCTCCCCTCTCCCTCCCTCTCTCTCTCCCTCTCCCCTCCCTCCATCTATCCCTCTCCCTCTCCCAACAACTGGTACACATACAACAAACACACACACAACAGAGAAACAAGCGCACGCCGCACGTCCACAACTATAACAAAAAGTGTCGTTACAACTTTTTGTCTTCATTTTTTCCGACTAGCCCCCTTTTGCAACGCGCGATAAGGAACTTCGTTCCAAAAAATGTTTCTACAATCGTCATTTTGTGAATTCTTCTGTAGACAAAATCCATTTCGACGGTGATCATGCTACGCGTGCAGGTCAGACAAAATAAAAAAATAACATCATAGAAATTGTGAAAAACTCGTTTATCGTTTTTCCTACTGATTCACTTCTGCACGATTAAGTTTCTATAGAAACTTATATTATTAATAATAATACTTTATTTGCCAGAACGTAGGTGTACAAAGTTGTAATCTTAGCATAAAATGGCCGTTTACATTCTACCATTATCCGTGGTGTGCAAATATTTAATTAACATAACGTCACGCCTGTAATCCCCGAAGGGCTAGGCAGAGGTGTACCTGGTAGTACACCCACATTTCGCCAGTTATGTATGAGTCCCATGTAATAGGGGGCGAGCCTATTGCTATCAATCGGGCACAAATCCAGACTCCGGGCTGCTACTGAGCAATCCCAGATGGAAAAACTCAATAACACTTTGCCCGACCCGGGGATCGAACCCGGGACCTCATGCTCAGCAGTAGCGCTTGCGACCACTAGACCAACGATACAGTAAATATGTAATTCTAGAATAATATAATTGTACCTACTACATGTCGGATAACATGCATTCATTAAAATGTTTAATGTCCTTAAATAAATTGTTAACATGTCAAGATATAAATAATAATTCTAGGTAGTAAGCAAATGTCAATTAAAAAAAAATAATAATATAATAAAAATACAATAATAAAAATTGAGATTATTTGTTTTGTTCGACATGTGACACAATCACAAATGCTTTGACGGTGTGTAAAAAGTTATTCAAAGAAACTTTTCTTATTCAATTTTAGGTCTCCAAAGAACAACACTGCATCTATCTCATTCCGCCTTAAACTTGCGCCAACATTGAACTAAAATTAGGAATAACCAATGACATGGCAAAAATTTTATGGTTTTGCCATAGACCAGTGTGTGTGACACATGATTCGGTGAATTAGGGTTCCCTATAACGTAAGAACCCTAATGGAAGTAATGTTCAATTGCTGTAAAGAGAATTTTCAGTAAACAAGTTATTGTAGGTACTAATAATAATTTACCAAAGGTTTTCTTTAGTGGAACAGCGAGACCTTTCTTCTTTATTGATATTGTGGACGGTTTTAGTTTTTCGTTTCTAAAAACCAAGATCTCAATTCTTTTCTTTCTGCCTGGCTAGGCAGAAAGAAAAGAATTATTTTTTAATTAGACTGGAAGCCGACCCCAACATAGTTGGGATAAGGCTTTATCTCAACTATGTTGGGGTCGGCTTCCAGTCTAATCAGATGCAGCTGAATACCAGTGTTTTTAACCGACTTCAAAGAAGGAGGTTCTCAATTCGGTTGTATGTTTATTTTTTAGGGTTTGTTACCTCATTACTCTGTCATTTATGGACCGATTTTAAGAAATCTTTTTATTATTTGATAGGGTATACTAACAGATTGGTCTCATTTGCATCAAAACTCGTATCTGATGAGGGATCCTCGAGGAGTTGAGGGAACTCCTCAAAAAAGGCGGACTTAATGCCTTAGACATTTTCTACCAGTCTACCTTAAGGTGGTGCAGATGGAACAACGTAGGTGCAACAGGGTGAAAATTAAGGACAAATAAGTGACACAAAAAATAAATACACAGACACGTACATAACTGAAACAAAATAAATACACAGATACTTACATACTTAAACAAACTAAATACATAGTCAAGAGAGATAAAAAATACGTTTATAAAGAACAACTGTTCTGAGTACCAATTAACCCGGCGATGAACCTGACAAAATCTGATGCATTATGTTCACGAACTTTCATTTTAAATGTAAACCGACTGGTTGCCATCCTGATGTTTAGAGGGAGCGCATTTCAAAGGAAAATCGTTTGGACGAAGAAGGAAGAGTGAATAAAACCAGCTCGATGAGAAGGAGATCGTAGAAGCCGATTATTCGTGGGCCGAAGACATATCGGGACACAGTTTGACTTTTTAATCGGTTTTTTTTACGTTAATATTTGACATTTTTTGCTTTAAATTTTGTTTGTCAACAAAAATGTAATTTTGCATTAAACACCAAAACATATTAAGGTGTGGGCCGCTATCCAAGACGCTTGGTAGATGTGGCGTGTCTTAGAACTTTAAGTTCTAGTCGCATGACGGTTCATTCACTAGGATGAAATAAAGTATGCACGCAACATTGTTAAACACCAGTATTATTCGTACTCACGGATATTTCGTACTTTTAAAATTTTGCTTTGCCTCAAAGCCACCCTTTACTTTTCTGAAAGCTATTGAAAGTATCCTCTTAATAGAAATAGAATGAGCTATAATTAAAGCAGCAACAAACGTCAAGCCACCAACCGACTTTCCCATAAAACGCCATTTTACAATAAAAAAATAGAAATCCGCTAGAGGACGCTGCAGCGCTTTAATTAATCAATTATCTTGATGGCTTCGAGCGACGAAAGTTATAGTCAACTTACCACTTTACACAGACCTCTCACCCTCCCCGCTGGTCAAGGAAATTCGCTGGGTTGAGGAGAAATAGGGGTGAGGGCAGAGATCTAGGTAATTGGACAATTTAATGGCACGCCTTCTGATTGTTTTAACTATCAAGTTTTTTTATAACGTCTGTATGGTAAATGGGTTTCGTAGTAAGTTCTATTATCTGCATAGTTTAAGTATGATCATAATGGTGACAGTAAAGGAAAGTAAAAGGTTTGGTAGAAGGTTTTTCACCCGGTCGATTCAGTAAAGTGAAGTGAACTTTATATCCCTAGCATTAGCATGAAATGAGAGCTAAATTTGCTTTCGCTCCACCAACATTTCGACTAACTACACATGTATGGACATAAAAAAAGCAAAAGAAGCGTGTAAGAATCGTACCTACGTAGCAGATGGCGCTATGTAGTTTTTGCCTGCTCATCAAATACACCACTATTTTTTAATAAGTAAAAAAAAAAAAAATGTTCCACAGCTTTTCACACAACGCCATTTAGTCCCATGTTAAGCTTGAGAGCTTGAGTTATGGGTACTAAACAGCTGATAAACATACTTATTTCTAAATACATACGTATTATAGATAAAAATACACCCAGACACAGAACAATATTGATCGTGCTCATCACACAAACATTTGTCCTGGGTGGGAATCGAACCCACGACCCGCGGCATAGCAGTCAGGGTAAATCTTTTAAAAATATCTTTTTGGAACGCAAATCAAAAAGTTTTAAAAAACTAATTGCTGTATTGGCAACATCGTAGCCTTTTCGATTCCTATTAAATCTCAACGAGACACAACAAAAGTCTAATCTCTTTAAAGCGGCTGCAAAAAATGAAGTCGAAGTCGGAAATTAAAGCCACCGACTTCCGCCGGGAGACAGGCTCGATTTGTTTCAGAAAACGAAGATGGCATACCGTCTGCCGGGCCTCGAGATCGGAGCATTGTGATTTTAAATGAAATCTTAATAGATGCAAATGAGGATTAGTTTTTCATTTGCTACGAGAGAGGGCGCCGTTTCTTCGGATGACTTGAAATGGAAAACTACTTCAATCTTTTGTCTTTTTAAATTAGACTTTTAAAAGGAATTGAGGACCATCTACAGCTGTGAAAAGGCTTTCTTTCGTGTTGAAGGAATTTACGAAAAGTTCGACGATTCGTCAATAGTTAGTGAATTAGATTTCTTAAAAATAAATGACTAAATTCTGGTCCTACTCCATGGCAATAAACTAATTGGTTTGCATTATAGTGAAGAGAGAGGGCCGGGCAAAAGATTTTGAAGATAATATATTAAGTATAAATTGGCGTTTTAAAAATTCAAGTTTTGTATTTTATAGTATGGACATGACATGGACATCGACGCTTTGTACCACATACTGATAATTATTGATACGGAGGACATTTACGTTAGCTTTTTATAGTTTTTATATTTTATTTCTGTCTTAGCCTGTTGCAATAGGAGGCTAGCTGAGCTGATCAACCGTGTGCAAATCCATACTCAGCGCGGATACTGAGAAATTACAAATGAAAAAAAAACCCTTTAGTTTAACCTAAAATCGCACACAGCAGTCTGATGTAGGTACTTGCAACTAACTATTCTCCAATCCAGAAACGTTTTTAAATTTATATCTACTAATTTTTACGGAGCTTGTATCTAAACAGATTTTAGCCCCATCTTTGCTCAACATACTCGCCAGTATAATCGATGCATTTATCATTTAGTCACCCTTCGGTCTTGTCAGGTACTCACAATCGATCAATGTTATAAGCTACCGGTAATTCCCTATCGGTAGCATAAACGGTAACCGAAACACCGTATCTATCGGCCGTCAAACATGATTAAATACCGAAACTCAGAACAACTGAGTTGTAAACAACGCTACCTATTAGCTGTGTTGAAAAACTAGAGTTGACAGTTTGAGATAACGTTGTGGCGTATGGAAGATAAGGTTCTTTCAGAAGGTTAACGCGATATGTGAGCTCTGAAGTCCGTAATTAAAGACGTTCAAAATCAGCGACAGTTGATGTAAAAAAACTTGGAAAAAAATGAATGTTATTAACAAATTGAAACTGAGTTGTATAAGATGGCGCTCCTTAGATACGACTCATTTGAAAACTAAATCGAACCATAACTACTATTCCCGTACATATTCATTTTAATTAATTGCTTATCAGCTTGGGCGTGAGACATTTTTGTGCCAATTCCATTGTTCAAGAATATACTCAAAATAAGATAATTAAAATCTTTTACTGACGCTCTAGAAAAGGAAAACAGACAGCCATAGAAGACCTTAGACCTTTAATACCTTAAACTTTTAAAACGTCAATGTGTTGAACTAACATCACCAATCAAACGTATTTCCATGGCTGTAGAGGTTTCAATTACACTTAAATTGAAAGATCTAATGCGCTTTGCTTGTTATATACGGCAAAACTTTATAGAAATAGCTTAATTTAGGATAAGCTTAAATTAACTAAGGAATCGGCTTTGAAAGTACATAAAATGTATTAAATCAAACGGCCTAAAAGCAGATAATTCTGGGCCACCGCAACAAATCGTAACCTGCGTCAAGCAAGCCTTCTGCCTCTATTATTCAACGTTTTACCCACAGAACCACCGCGGGTCATTTAGACCGATAGCGCAGATTTATGCGAAGTGATTTTTAACCCTGTATAATGCGAAAGCTAACGTGTTGGGTCGAATGACGGATGGCATTTTTGGACCGAATCTCCTAAATTCGTGTTTCGTCTGAATTTTTTTATCGCAGTTCTGGTATTTGTACTTTATGATTGATTGTGGGGTTATTGACGAGGTAGGTGATAATATTATGTTCGTTTATTGTACAGGTGATGTTATATTCGTGTATGTATGTAACATGCATCGTAAACCTGTAGTCTACTTTATGTCGTTAAAAGAGGAACGCTGGGCAGTTTCTTTGGTATTATTCGTCAATACGTGAAGCTCTTCAAGTTCCGAATTGAGCTCACGATTTCCGACAAATGCTTGCACGGACTGATCTGGTCCCCACATATCTGTGTGGTTCTTTCCTCATAGACCATTTCAGCCATTTACCTGCAAGGTTCCTACATGATCTGACCAAGATATATATCGATATATATATCTTGGTCAGATATATATATATATCGCCAAGCGGTTGATCGACTCTTCGCGTGACCAGAAGGCTGGCCTTTATTTAGGTCAGAGAATCAGCATTGCCATTCAACGTGGCAATGCGACCAGTCTTTTGGGCACGTTTCCCGTTGAGAGTGATGCGGATGAATTTTTTGATGCCTTATAATTTTCTTTTCTTTCAGTTTTTATTAAGTATGTAATAAATGTATTATTAGTTAGATAAAAATTATATTGGTTAATTACCAAGATAATGTCTGGATTTTAAAAGAGACTGTCACCACTGAGTTTCTTTCGGTGTCTCTTTTCAGAGTAGTCAGATAGTGAAACACCAAAAACAACACTAAAACCTTACCTTCCTGTTAAAAAATGACACGTAAAAATGTTTGTATGAACCTATGTATTACATACAGAAATAAATATCATTAAAATTAATCAGCGGACAGTTTCTTGTCCATTGTTGTATTTGTTTGAATGCCTTGTGTCATTGACAAAATTAAACGTTGTGTGCTTTGCGTGTTTAAAGTCAAATTAAATTAATTTCTGTAAATAGTTTTCCAATACACTTTGAACGTTACAGAATGTTAATAAATGAGGCAACTAATTGGTTTCCTAACTCCTAAAAGAAACTCATACTTTTTTGGTTAAACCGCCCATCATAAAAGCGGATTAGGAGTAATATCTAAGATGGTATGTTGAGGAGGACAGAACCACATAGACATGAATAGACCTATCCTCAGTAGGTACATGCACTGGATTTAATCAGTCCATTAACTTTTGGATAAGAAACTATATCCCGTGAGCAGTAATAAGCTAGTATGTCAATCAATACTGCTTCTTTCTATACAAGAAAGAACATTTTTCCGTAACAATTGCCTCCTTTATATATTTTTGTTCTACCTATTTTAAATTCCCAATGACTCATAGTGTAACTTTTACAACCAGTTGTAAAACAGTCGCGTGACGAGCGCGGAGTTAGGGCGTCCCTATTCCCGGGGGAACGATAAATAGAACAAGTTTATAGCACACCCTGTGTACTTCAATGTGCGTGCAATAAGTTATTAGGGACCCGTAGATATTTTATTTTTTATTGGTGACGTCATTCTGAGGAAGTCTGGAAGTTGTGCCTGTGACTGAGAAGTGGTAGTGGCAGGGCAAGTTGTGAAATAATAAAGATGATACTGTTAGGAAAGTACCTACTAAGCATGAATGTAATGCGCATAACAAGAGTAGAAAAACACCGATGTGGGATCGATTCCCACCCAAGAGAAATGTTTGTGTGATGAGCACGATCATTTGTTCTGTTTCTGAGTATAATTAACCTATGTAGATACCTATGTATTTAGAAATATATTATGTAGTATGTTTATCAAATTAATTCTTTAAATTCAAGGCGTACTTTTCTTGAGTGTACATTTCTGTATGACTTATGCAATAACTCGTATGATTGTTTGAATATTAGTAACAAGTTGTGCTATATAGTTCCCAGAACTTGCCAGGGACGTGAGGTGCGCGCACGACCTGTATTCGCCACTACTACTAGTCGAACAAAAGCTGGCTTGCGTGCCCCTCTTCGTCGCCTTACGAGAAACTTTAATGAAAAATTCTGCGATTTGGATCTCTTTGCTATGCCGAAAAGAAATTTCAGAGTAATGTTACTTGATATGTTAAAAGATCAACACAATTAATGTTTTTTTATTATTATTACATTTATTTTTTGTACATACATATAAATTATATTTTTAAATATTGATACAAAAAAGATCTAAAAACATTTAAAAATATAAAAAATAGTAGGCCACCGATGGCGGGAGCAGGGTCCAAGCTACCGGTGGTTAGGGTCTCAGAGACAGGAACCTCCTCACAATGCGAGCCGTATCGAGGAGTACTGCCTTCTGTATCAGGCCTTTGATCCAACCGCGTAACGAAAGCCTCGACAGATGGTCGTCGAGGCTTTTGGCAATAAGGCCATTCGCCGTCACAACAATCGGCACAATGACAGCAGAATCCACATCCCACATGTCGACAATCTCGTGGGCTAAGTCAAGATATTTTATTTGTTTATCTTTTTCAGCTTTCACGAGATTTTCGTCATGTGGGATGGTAATATCAACTATCATTGCGCGGCGCGCTAATCGGTCTATCACTACTATATCTGGCTTATTGGCGACAATAGTCCTGTCAGTAATGATAGACCGATCCCAGTACAACGTGACATGGTCATTTTCGAGAACTGGGTCGGGCACATACCTGTAGTACGGTACCTCAGTGTCCACAAGCTGGTATCTCAAAGCTAGTTGCTGGTGAATAATCCTGGCTACTTGGTTATGCCTGTGCAAGTATTCGCCGTTAGCCAGACGAGAACAACCAGAGATTATATGTCTGATAGATTCACCAGGGCGGTGACATGCCCGACACACGTCAACCGTCCCGTCCTTCATAATATGTCTCCGGTAGTTGTTCGTTAGGATAACTTCGTCCATAATTGCACATACAAAACCTTCAGTTTCCCCAAAAAGGTCACCAAAACGTAGCCAGGATACCGACGCTAGTAAATCTACATCGGGCCCATGAAGAGCCCGGTAGAAGCGGCCGTGAAGCTCTTTGCTTTGCCATACCCGTCTGCGGTCATCTGTACTAAGCACTACAGGTTTGCGCCAGTTCTCGTTAGCCATGGAAAGCGGGGTGAGCCCTTTGTCCACGGCGACCACATCTCGGTGCATACCCACCTCGGTTTTTAAAAAATATTCCCTGAGGCTGTACACTTCGCGGTTGTGGAGAGTCTTAGCATTTAGAAAACCTCGACCCCCACACTTCCGCGGAATGTACAACCTCATAACCGAAGAACGTGGGTGATGCATCCGATTTGCGGTCAGCAATGTACGGACTCTCCTATCTAGGGTGTCCAGTTCAGTTTGAGTCCATTTAAGTATGCCGAAAGAGTACATCAAAACCGGCATGACCCAACCGTTGAAGGCGCGCACCTTGTTTCCACCTGAAAGAAGACTGTTAAGCACTTTTTTCAGGCGACCAAAGAAACGCTCCCTCAACGATTGCTTCATGTCAGTAATATTGATACCTAACGCTTCCGACATACCTAAATATTTATAGCTCGCGGATGAGGAGAGGGATCTGAGGTGTATGGAATCCGAGAGTTGAATTCCCTGGGATTCCATAATCTCCCCTCGCTTTACATGCATGACCGCACATTTGTCCACACCAAATTCCATCCTGATGGCGCTACTGAAAGTTTCAGTTACCCTCAGTAGCTCCATTAGTCGTAAATTGCTGGGGGCAAAGAGTTTTAGGTCATCCATGTAAAGTAGGTGAGATATGACCTGACCATCTCTTCTCAGTCGATAGCCTAGACCTGAATCCTCTAGCAATGTGCTTAGAGGATTCAGGGCTAAGCAGAACCATAAGGGACTCAAACTGTCACCCTGAAATATTCCCCGCTTAATCCAAATAGGTTCATCATTCCCCTGGATCTGTCGACATCCTGGATAGCGAAGGACCGTCCTCCACTGCCTCATACAAGATTCAAGGAAGGTGCGCAGAGTTGTATCTATTTTGTACAACTCCAGCACCCTCACGAGCCATGAATGTGGCACGGAGTCGTAGGCCTTCTTGTAATCTATCCAACATGTCGACAGATCCTTGTGGGATCGACGAACCTGTTGGCTTATGGCCATGTCTATGAGGAGTAGCTCCTTAGTGCCAAGGGACCCATTCCTACACCCATTTTGAGAAGTAGACATAATAGAATTACTGTCTATATGTTCAGTAATTTTAGTTCTCAAAATGGATGTAAGAAGTTTATATACCGTCGACAAGCATGTGATCGGTCTATAATTCTTGGGTTCCGTGGCACTACCTGACTTATGGAGCAGGTGAGTAACACCAGTTGTTAGAAACTGTGGCAGCGACCCAGACTCCAAGGATGACTGGAACTGCGACGCCAAGCGCGAGTGTGAACTACCTAACCATTTTAGCCAAAAATTGTGCAGTCCGTCCGGTCCCGGTGACTTCCAATTAGGTAACGGACGAACTGCTTTGGCTATGTCTGAAGGACAGATGTTAATTTTTTCCATTTCCGGTATAGTTTCACACGCGCGCTCGACATCACACATCCAGCGAGCTTCAACATGACGGACGGGCTCCGACCAGATGCTACGCCAGAATGCACTCGTGGCGGCATCATCCGGACGGCGCACGTCCGTCACATTTTGTTCAGGTCGCTCCCAAGCTCTGTATACCCACCTCTCATCGCTCTGGAACATGCGATTCTGTGAGTACCGGTCAACCCGCCGTTTATACCGTCGAATACGGTTTGCCCATGCACAAACTTTTTGCTTCAGGAAGTCGATGCGCTCTGTGGCACGGGACATGTATTCACGAGGACTGATTTCAGTCCCCGAGAACGCCCGCTTCACAAAGCGCATCACTCGTGGCCGTGTATTGCCCTCCCTGAAGCAGTATAGTTTGCCAATGAGTACCCTGGCCCCATCGATACGGCGTTCAATCCTGCCCTGCCAGGCTGGTACAGCTGGCTTCGGTCGGATAGCTACGTCAACATTTGGGAACTTGACGTTAGCTAAACGGCATGCTGCAACAGCCGCGCAATACAGGATTGAGTGCGTATCAATGAGGTCCTCGCTGCTTTTGAAGAAATCCTCAAGCAGCAAATCCAGGGCACACACCAGCGCCCTATTTTTTTTGTGCATCGGCAACCACGGTAAACGCGGTCTAAGTTCGGTTGGTGTTGACCTATACTCACGAAGCGCATCCTCCAGTACTCTCCTCAGTTTGTTATTGCACTGGCTACTTACTGTGACAACCCTATCATCCACTTCGTCACTAATAGGATTGGACCGTGGTGGAGTTGCATTTACAGCTGGTACCACGGTCTGTGTCAAAGTCGAGACGACATGGTTGTTCAGTACGTCTGAGCGCAGCCTATCAAGCGCGGCTTCGTCCAACCTGTGGTTACGTTGGATAACCCGCACCTGATCCGACAGTCGTTGGGCCGAGACGTTTACGGTTGGTTCCAATTCCTGAAACAGAGACAGCATTCTAACACGGTACGCAGTGAGGTTAGTTCCCCCCTCTGTAGACCCGTAGTATGCGCGCATGACGTTCTCGTTCATAGACTGAGTCCATCTCATGCGCTGCACACAACCACCGATAGCGGGGACCTGGCTCGGGGCTGGTTGGCTCCTGGGTCCTAAGCTCTTCGGTGGCCGGCCTCTCCCCTGCCGACGTACAGGTGTTGGCGACGTCGGCGGGGAAAAATACTCGTCGCTGGAGCTCGACGCTACTGCAACCGCCGGTGACACAGGTGACCTGATGTCCGGCGGCGGCGAGGCGGAGCTGAGCGACGAGTCCGGAGGTGGTAGATGTGCGCGTCGCGAAGCTGCTCTTGTTATCATTGTTACTTAGTCATTTTTGCTATCAATATTTTCGTGTTGATTTGTGACATGTGTCACCCGTCCTTTTGTACTCGTATTTATTTGTTTATTCCACATTTTGTTGTATTTAGTTTTGTCCGATATTGTTGGGGATTGTATTATTTTTATTTTTCACAAAAAGATTAAATATTGTCGGTAAATTTGGTTAAAACTGTTAAAATTCAATTTTAAATACGGGGATAGTTTAGACAGCGTCCTATGACAGCCAGAGTTGCCAGCTTATTATTATTATGTTTCTTTTTGCTTCCAGTTTATGCAGCTTTATTGTTGTTACCAACTTTGAATTTATCGAATTGTATTTAATTATTTTTCACTTTCCTTTTTCTAAAATAACGATTGACAAACCAAAACGTCTCATGTAACTATCTGTGGAGAACGTTGTTGGTTTCACATTTGTAAACTTTTTGTTTTGCTAATTTATTGTTTTGCATGATATTTAATGTGTTACTGTTTGTTTTCCCTAATAAATAAAATAAAACAAATGTCCAGTACCTACTCATAGCTCTGCCTATTTTCATCGTAAATGGGATACTTAAAAGAGATGTAATTGCCTATTAGAGTAAACAGTGTTCTTGGTTAAAGTTGGAAAGGTTTTTAGGTAATTGATTAAATTATTATTTCTATGTTTCTTTTTCTAGATGGGTTATTCCATTGATTTGATTGCATTTTCTTAATTAATTTTTATTTTTTAATGTATGACTTTATCATCTTGTATTTGACATAACTAAAATTTTAGAAGTAAGATCTCTAATTTTGAATGTATGACTAGATTATCATCTTGTATTTGAACTAAACTAAAATTTTAGACTTATTATCTTTTACTTATTTACAGAAAGAACAACGAATGACGGGTGACGGATAAGCCTACTAAATTAAAAATATCACATTCGATTTTCCTTGAACTTCGTCATGTTTTTGGTCGACTCGTATGAAATTTCTATGTCAGTATAAAAACTTAAGTTTTTAACTAAAAGACTAAGACGAACCTAGTCTTTTTCTTTTTGCTCAAGAGAGAAAAAGATAATAATATCCAAATGCAGTTTAGTTTGACAAGTACAGAATTGGCACCAATATGTAGGTACTTATTATGTGCCCATTTTAATGTGAAATCATTTGTTTCTTTAACCCATCATGTATTTACTAAACTAAAACGAAACTAGACTAAACTAAACGATTAACGCATGTCATTTTAAGTGTTAAGTTTTTATGGTGTACACTAAAGAGTATTCTGTTGTATTATTTTCATGTCATTCAGAAGATACAAATCGTCAATTCCTGGAAAACCTCTAGATTTCTCTAGATTTCTTATAAAAGAAGAAAGACAGGAGAATGGAGCTGGCAGTGGCGTCATTCGTTAATAAAGCCCAATTGAATAATTATATTTATACCTACTCAAACAAATCATTTACTTAATAACATAATAATTGGATAATTAAATAACTTCGCAATAATCCGGTTGCGATAAATACGAAATGAGCAATATTCATTTTCATTAATCCTATAACATAAATTGGTTGTAAAAAATATTTTAAAGTGTAAAAGGGACATCGCTCACACAAATATTCTTTACGACATACCTATATGTTTAAGGACCCCCAAATATTAAAATTTTTAATCGGTTTTATTGCTAGCTTAAAACTCTAAAGAACCATGTAAAAAATAGTCATAGACATAGTAGGTCGGTACACACGGCTACATATTAAGCTATACATTTCCATATTGGAAATGCAAAGCTTGATATGTAGCCGTGTGTACTTAGTTTATTGGTAAGAAATACTTAGAAGTTTTTGACAGATTAATTTTAGTAGATACAGATAACAAATTATTAAAAATAAATTAACTGACATTCATTGTCAAATGTCAAATTGTAAAAGATGTCAAACCAATAAAAGAAACAAATAAATAGCACTCAAATTGCTAATATTACAGTTAATACATTTTTAAAATACATTACATTTTTAGACAAATGTCAAATTAATAATAAAGATGTCAAACCAATAAAAGAATTATAAGGATTTTCGGATTAGATAAAACTTATTTCTTTTATTGTGTGAGATTTTTACTCGTTAGTTAGGGTAGAAATCAAGATTTGAGAGCGTTTAAAGTAAAAGAATATTATTAAGAATATTATAAAAGAACTAGCTTCTGCCCGCGACTTCGTCCGCGGAAAATTTCTTATTTTAACATATGATTACACTCGACTAATTTTATTAGTACAATATTTTTTGGAATCAGATCAGTAACTTCAAAGATTACCGAATGTTATGGCATTTTGCCTAGCGAGCCGCTGCGAGCGCTCAGCGCTAGTCTCCGTATCCCTTGTTTCAGAGACATGCTGCCTTAAATCAGATAGACGCTGGGCACGTTCAGCGCTAGATTCCTGAGCACGGGCCTGCGATGTTATGGCATTTTGCCTAGCGAGCCGCTGCGAGCGCTCAGCGCTAGTCTCCCTATCCCTTGTTTCAGAGACATGCTGCCTTAAATGAGATAGACGCTGCGCAAGTGCGCACGTTCAGCGCTAGATTCCCGAGCACGGGCCTGCGATGTTATGACATTTTGCCTACCAAGCCGCTGCGAGCGCTCAGCGCTAGTCTCCCTATCCCTTGTCTCAGAGACATGCTGGTGCACACGTTCAGCGCTAGTTTCTCGAGCACGGGCCCGCGACGTCCTCACATTTTGGCCAGCGAGGCGCTGTGAGCGCTCGGAGCTAGATTCTCTAGCGCGTGCTTGCGAAATATTTTCTCTATTTCTCAGATTCTTCCGTACGGCGTACTCGAGCGGCTCTTGTCTGTGATGTCTACCGGGACAGTTGAGATTTCCTTTTGGGCATGCTCTCATCAAACTACGCACAGACTTGAAAACAATTATGAACAAAGGGAGAGCGACTCGAACACCGTCTGCCTTTACAAAACAAAACAATCGTAATATCGATAGAACGAAGTACGAAACTACGAAGATGAACATACAAAACAACGAAATTACGATATTTCCGATTATGAAGTATCTATCACCTACAACAACCATACGAACGAAACAACCGAAACCAATAAGCAACAGACGTGTAATATTTAGAACTCCAGAACTTACAACAACGCGGGCATAAAAATTCGAGAGGGTCATCAATCCACGGAAAGTGTTAACACCGCGATTCAAAAAAATGACGTAATTGCAGAACGCCATCTATGGGCAAATAGGTAATACGTCTGCACAATGAAAGATATGCTGCATTTTGCGTTTTAGTAATTTTATATTATCTCCGAAACTGTATGACCAATTGATATACTGTAAATGGCAAATCTTATCTGTATGATGTTCTTGTGATACTGAAATAATTTATTGTCATAAGAATTAATATTTTGTTGCTCAAATAATCAACCAAACGTAAGTATGCCCAAAAAATTTTTTTTCAATGCAATAAAAGAAGTATAAAAGCTAAAATATAAAAGATAGAGATATGGTATCGCGGACTTTTTTGTAGAAATAATTAAGACGAACCAGGTAGCCATACATTGTTTTTAATTTTAAGCAACTGTTTAGGCAGCGCACGCAAATAATTCTGTTTTATGTGGTATTTTTTTCCGACTTGCTAGACAAAAGTTGTGATAGCTCGGTTAATATACATGTTATATAAACAATTTATAGCCTATGGCACTCAGGAATAATGTAGCTTTCTGCCAGTTAAAAAAATTTTAGAATTGGATTATGAGTTCCAGAGATTACCCCCTACATACAAACTTACAAACTTACAAACTTACAAATTTTACCTCTTTATAATATTAGTATAGATATAGATATTGGGGTATAATTTGTAAATTAGAGTAGGCCAACAAAAAATTTAACAGATGAGTTTTCATTTTGATTTGATCTTTTTGAGGTAAATAAATAAAAAAGCCATGCCATACGTAACCTAAAACGTTGATATAAGAGGTCAAGTGGCTGATAATAACCATGTAAAATTCAAACCCTACATTTCCAAAAGGAGTATTCTTGTTGGTTTAGTGGGTCGTAAGTGCTACAGCGAAACATGAAGTCCTGTGTTCGATTTCCGGGTCGGGCTAAGTGTTATTGGATTTCAGCTCCTGTGAATTCTCAGTAACAGCCAAAAATCTGGACTTTGGAAATAGGGTCGGGTCTTAAAAATAGCCTTATTATTTATTTATTGTACGAGACTAAAGATATTGTTTAACTTTTTCTTTGAATTGTGTAGGTATATAGCTATATAAACAAAATAGACCCACTCTTGTTAATATTCCTCAAAAGAAATCACCCTACGAAGGGGACATCGCATTTTTAATTCTAAAAACGACGCACCATCCATTTTCCTAAATCGAACACGTCATCAATTAAATTACTTACCCCTATTGTGACGTAGCGAACATGTACTCTAAAAACAAAATTTAGGCATGCCCGGATCATTTGAAATTCAACCTTAGTTTCCAAGAAATAGAGTTGTCGAAGACTGTAGGTGTAACTTTGTGAGGGGACGCCAGGGCAAGTTGGTACAGTGAGGAAATTTCTACCGAATTTTCTCTTAAGGGAAGCTCTTTATGTGGTCCCATGGGAACCATAGTGTATGCAACTTGTAGTCTGCAGCGTCTGTGTTTGTCTATGACAAGGGGAAGTTTTTGTTTAGACCATAAACATGGGACGATATCGATAAGGCGTAGGTATGAATAGCATGGACATAGTTTCACTGCTTCTTTGGTGACAGAAAGAAAGATAAGAAAGAAAGAAAGAAAGAAAAGCATTTATTTAAGACACACAACACATAATTATGACAGGGTCCGTAATTGTACTCTAGCTTTAAGCCCATTGTAAGATCTCAACACATTATGGAATGCGAATAAAGATATGAATATGAATATGAATACATATTGAACGTAGAAAAGTTGTGAGTGTGTGCGTGTAAAATAGATTTGTTATCAGTCCCGTCACCGGTTGCAGGTAAATTCCAGTGTTTTACATGAAGTAACTGCCTAACTGACCTCCACAACTCAGAGACTGGGTAACACGGTACCCCTTTATTTAACTACTTGTCTGATAATCGGCTAAACGTGCTTTTCAAAGCCTAAACCTGTCCACGGTCCGGCCTCGACAAATGTAGCTTAAATTTAAATCGATTTATTTAAGTACTAGCTGCCCCAGCAAACTTCGTTGTGCCTTAGAGTCAATTTATTGCTCTTATCATTTTTTTTTACATAAACCGACAAAAATAAATCCAAACCAATAATAACTACTACTACTTTTTATGTAGCGAGTCTCTACTGTGATCTTATTTTAAAAGCGTGCGTGCGTTAGTGTGCCGTTTTTTTAAGATCGAATGTTGTTTAGGTAACCTATCTACACCTTTTTACTTATAATAGCATTGGGTAAAACCGTTATTTAGTCGTTATTTAACCTCATACCTTCTCTGGCGAAAGCAACAAATCAAAACAAAAAGGTCTACCAAAGCCAAGTAAAACAAAAAAGTTTACTTAAACTTAAATACCTCCACTATTTAATACTCCGCAAGAACTATGAAAGTTGAAAACAAAACATTTCTGAACAAAAGTAAGTAACATGAAGTAGTTACTCCGCTTTTTTTTGAACATTGTCAGGAAAGAAATATTTTCAACTACCCGCACACGAAACTTTGTCGTTCCAACTGCTAGATTAATAAGTAAAGGTTTGTGTTGATAAACAAACCTCGTGTGGCTACCTAGCTGGTGTAATAACCATGAAGTTATAATAATGCTAGCCTGTTACTGACACATTGCAAGGCTAAGGCCTCTTCTCGCACAGAGAAGGCACGAGCATTAACAATTTCACTGTGCACAAAGTAGACACAATAGTTAAACAATAGGGTGAGCCTGGAGATCTGTCATACAGGTCCCGAACCTATTTCAGACTCCAGCTCTCATAAAGGTTTTAGATTAGGGTAGAATTATACCATAGTGTTACAATGTACCTTTATGAGAGAAATAAATGATATTATTATTATTAAATCAACATGAATCATATGTGACTCATGGGACAACGATGTGGTTAAGCACTTGCTCAAGGCAGGTTGGCGATTTCAGACTAATTTTCACAGTTTTTTTATGGATAGAAAGTAATGTCAAAGTTGAATTGTTGTTAATTTTGAATTTTAAACAAGTTTGGTAAAATATAATGATTACAGTTGCCCCTTCCAAAAGGTACATTCATGTGTAAAAGAATGGGCAAGAAACTCCACACTTACCTACTCCTTTGAAATAGTTTTTCACAATATTGTGCATGTAATATTATATACATTTATTAAATGAATTCGATGTAGGTACAGTCACGACTCGCGAGCAATAACATGCCTATATACATTGTCACATTTTGTAACATAGCTTAACTTCTACCATTCAAAAAATATGTGTATGATGTATTGCTCGCGGCTGTACCTAGAGTAAAAAAAATAATAATATATAATTGCAAGAGCCGCATGGTCTCACATAATTATAAATAACAAATATTAAAATTGTGAATTATTTTTACCAAAAACTAGAAGAAAAATTTAAATTAAAAACATAACAAAAAAACATGGTCACTTAAGATGGAGGCGCCAGGGAAGCCCGCGAAATTCAAATTTTCAGTATGTTGAACAAAATATGATTTCGGTGGCGACCGATCTGTTAGGCAATTCTTCTGACTATTTTGGTTAATTTGTTTTTCTTGCGCGTCTCTCATTTTTCGTTTGACCCCGCTAAGAACTTAACACCAATCAGAGGAATAAAAGTTTAATTAAATTGACAAAGAGAACTATAAAACATCTAACTATCAAGCTGTAAATCAACAATTATTTAATTGAACTTCAATTGTCTACAATTGTCGATATCCTCTTCAATATTATCAGACAACGGAGTAAGTAACCGATTGATTCGTCCGAAATGTCAGAATTATACTGTTCCATTTCTTTCTGTCAATTCACTCCACTCCGAAGGGGCATTTATTGATGGTTTACTCAAAACTAAGCGGCGATAAGTCTTTTATTGGGTGGGCCGGACTTGAATGGAACACACGTGTTGTAAAAAGGAACGTGTATTGTTTTTAATCACAGCTACCAATGTAATGTTTTTTTATGGTTAATAAAAATGGCGATAGGTACTGGAACACTGTCTTATTCCACCTTCAGATTTTGCAAAAGTTTATCGAGTGGTACCTACGGATAAACAGTTATCATTATTATCTGTTAACCTTGTATAACTACTGATGTCTAATGCTATTGTAAATTGAGTATAAGTAGACCATGCCTAATGATAATGATTGCAAAATAATCGTAAATGTTCGTATCAAAGACATTCAATACCTATAGACCGGACATCACAAACAAAATTTTCGTCCGAAAAAGTGTGTCCTGCCGGACACAAGTCTATGGGTTTTTTTTTAGTACGCTCCGCTGCCGTTCCAATATTCATATATTATTCTAGATGGCGTTACTGAGACATGGGATCAAAGTTTTTCTATGACATTTCCTTGACATATCCGCTCTATACCTAGTCTTTTAAATCTCTTTGGTTCGTATCTTTTACGTAAATGTTGTTTCTGAACGACTCAAACTCATTATAGATACGATAAACGAGGTTTAATCATGTACCTATATTTCAGGACTCTTTTCGCCAACGTCCATACTACGTTGAATACACCGGTTCTCGTCCGATCACCGAAGTTAAGCAACATCGGACGCGGTCAGTACTTGGATGGGTGACCGCCTGGGAACACCGCGTGACGTTGGCTTTTTGCTTATTACATTTTTGCTATGTTCAAGAAAAACTATTTTTATTTGAAACTAATTTATGAATCTGAATAGAATAGATTTTTATTGTATTGGTGAAATTAATTAAAATGCCCTAAATGTAAAATACATTCTTGTATTGTTAATTCACTGCTAAGTAAACAAATTAAACGTGCTTCTAATTTTACATTCAAATTCTGCAAGACCTCCAGCTGTGCCAGTTCAAAATTATAATTATTTTGTTAACAATTTAAATAAATAAATAAAATAGGGTTCATAGCTGATTCGGTATCTACAAAATTCTATTTGCATAGACTTTTTGCTTTGCGCTACAATTTCAGCAACTTTTACTTGTAATAATAGGCCACTGTAATTGACTTGAATCTTATAGCCTGGCCTAATTTTGACCAAAAAATTTAAAGTATCATGGAATGCGGAAATAGCTTATTTAACCAGCCTTTTGGACACTTTTTCCATTGGCAGCGCTCTGCGGGTGATTTTTTTTCTGCCTCGTGATTCTGTCCTTTTCTTTTTAATATTGGGAATTACGTATATAGGTACTTTATTTTCGAGTAGGTATTTTAAATGTCAAATAATTTGAATATGGAATAAATACATCAATTTGAAAATGTATAGGCGGATGCGGATGCCCGAAATCATTTGAATCAGCTATTTCTTCAATAGACGGTAATGTAGGGGAACCAACAAAGAATCGCTTGAGTCACAATTAAAAGTCATTTCTCGCACTAAATTATCTTTTTTACAGAATCATATTGAAATCTATTCACTAGTAGTTAGGAAATCATTTAGCCCTTTGGTTTTGATTACTTCTTGTATCAAAAATATAGAAGATCGGTCGGATATGTGGTGGGCTTGCCGTTGACGTTCAAATCTTTCTGACGTTCAAAATGGCCGCGCTGACCATCGCCTCGAAGCTCCGCTAGACTGATAGTTGTCAAATCTCCTTTCTCTTTACAATAAAATTCTAATATTCACCGACACATGAAATAGTTGTATTTCATGTGTCGGCAAAGTGTTGCTGTCAAGCCGCTAAATCATCTCGGGCCCTCTTAACGATCTTAATACAACAACTCAACTTTTTTGCCACACGCGAGTACATCTCTGTTGCCCCTTTTGACACTGAGTTATCTGCCGTGAATTGCCCCTATAAGTTGCACTGGACACTTTAAGGGCCCAGCACCAATTGGCAAGCTTACAAATAGATTTTTTATCCATATAATCCAATATGGGGTGAATCTTTCGAGTCCTTTTGTGATTGAATGCGTAGGCGTTTTTCTTCTTTGCTCTGTTTGATATTAGCTAGCTACAAATAGATGCGTTAGTCAGAGATTTTAAAGAGCGTTTCAATGGAAGGTTAAGCTAAGCTACCTGATGTCGGTAAGGATGGTTCACCATCTAATACGTACCTACTTATTGACGACAAAGTGACAAGAACTCCGTTCGGGCAAAATTTTATTTTTCCTCATGAGCTAAAATAAAATTTTGCCCGAAACACATTGCTATGCATATTGATTATAAAAACTATAGTTAATTCAGTAACTCGATTAAAATGTAAAGAAAATTTTGTGTTCTTGTCAGCTCATGCAAACGATTTCTTGAAGCCAATAAACGTAATACCGCCAAAATGTAATTTAGGAGCACTTGTCGTCGATATAAATTCGTCTTGAGCAAGCGTGGTCATCGATGCTCCTGCCTTCTCGGTATGAGAAGAGGCCTTTGCCCTGCAGTGGGACAATATTATTATTGTTATCAAAGTGCCTGTCTGGGTTCCAATTTACGGCCTACACCTCGTAAGTCGCGACTGTTGCCACTGAGCCACCACTGTTCTTCTAAAAAGGATTAATTTAAACAAAATCATCACTATCCATGATTGATGATCCTATTGCATTAATATTCGGCGCTATCTTAATAATGGGAGCACGATTCCCCTTAGCTAGCAAGACATGGGTACCCCTAAATTGGTAGAAATTGTTGTGAACCACATAATACCAAGTTTTGGGTGATATGATAAATGGGGAGAGGGACGTTTTGATAAGCGGTATTTCGAATTAAAATTGTTAATGTTACTTGACATATTCTGTGGGTAAGTATTGAACGAAGAGTGAATGGAATAATTATAACTTAGTATTATAACATCCCATCTTAAAGTTGATACAAGTTTAAAATCGCGAATCCTTCTGATAAAAATAGTTGTAAGTATTTTTATCATGTTATGCTACAGTGGTGTTATTATCCTAAGATGTTTCTAAAGATTAATCTTAGTTAATCTGCTTGTTTAAGGTATGCCTGTAAAGAAGGTTTATTTTGATTTTAATTAAATCCCTAAAAGACTTATTTTGGCTTAAGATGATGACTAGAATTAAAAGAATACTTCTAGATCGTGCTTGCAACAGCAACTTAAATTTAAGGTGTTGGAGAAAATGTCTATGTCGTCGGAGGAATATGGTAGAGAGTTGTATTGATTGGACATCCTAACAATTGGCAAGTGCTCACCCAGAGAATTGTTCTGCATTGAGTGCTTTTTAGTAATGGGCGGGGATATCGAGGAATACGAGAAGGGACATTAATGCATAATTTGCTTAGAAGATCTGGACAGTCAATGCCATTGTTAAATAATTTATACAGGAACATCATGTTGGAGATTGTGCGGCGAGATTTTAGACCTTTAAGTTTGAAGTGACTTAGTCTATGTACGTAAGATCTGCAATTTCTTACCTTAGACTAAAACGCTAGATGACGGACCAGTCTCTTTTGAACCCTTTCGATGCGAGTTATGTGCATAACATCGTTTATAAGTACCTATACTTACATTGTTACTATCACTGTGAGTGTTGTTGCTTGAATTAAATTAATATTACTAATATTCATCCTATCGCATTGAGGTTTACAGTTATAAGTAAAGCAGAACGCATTAATATCAACCATAGATTAAATTAAATTTAAATTAAATATTCAAAGCGAGTGTTTTAAATTTTAAAATCATCGTAGTCACGTTTTGTGTATTTAAAAAAAACCGCGCTTTGCTTACAGACTAGAATAACTTTAATTACTATTGCAATATAAATAGACATAGGCACCACTCGATTTCCTCCCCTGCCCTTCGACCCTTAAGACACAAACAAAACGTACATAATACGGTTAATTAATAGGTACACAAAGAGTTTCAAACAAAGATTTTGAATTCAAATCCGGCCCCTACAGAACCCTAATTTGCGTAAATCTTTAATTCTAGTATTCACCCCTCCATCGCGAATTAAGTACTCATTCTCTTACATCAGGGGTGCGAACCTGTGGCACATTACAAGACAAAACTTTATCTACCTACACACAAAGTTGACAAAACTAAAAATATATTTTATAAAAAGACTTTTACTTTTTTTATTTAGTAAAATTAATAACAAAATAACAGCTGCCTAGTGCTATTGACTATTATTTAGATACCTACATCAAATACCATCATAACGTATTTAAAATTAAGCCGCATCGCTGTCAACGCTCAAAAACAATTGCGCACTTTTCCAGTGGGCGATTGTTTTGCAGACTTTTAAGTCAACAGTTATTATAGTCAGTCAGTTGTTATTAGTCAGTTATTTGGCCTTAACAGTGGTTCTTCTTATTTATACTCCTACAAAGATATTCAGATATACTAGTTAACTACATTCCACATAGAAAAACCGTTCCAAAAAAATTTAGGTATTTTTATTATCTTTTTTACATTAATAAATCCATCAGTCTGTGTCCGCAAGTCTCAAAGTAGCCGTATCAATAATTGATTTGACTATTTGTTCTACAAGTTGCATTATTTCTACGTCTAGGCTATTGATATTTACTTAAACCCTAATAATGATTATATTAGCTGTCGGTTTAGCCACTTTTTAATGTCTTCTGAGCGGCATTTAACCCAAAAAATACCACTAGATTTTAAACTTTATTTTAAAATGATTTTTTTGCAACTAAACGTTTCAAAACATACATTCTTCTATCACTAAAAAGGTTCACCATCCCTGTACCCTCAAGGTGGCTATTAAGGTACACAAGTGGCGTACAAAACATTTGAAATAGTTCCCCCAGCATGCTCAGAACTTGTGCCGGTTATTTTGCATCCGAATTACCTGAGGGAATATCCACCAGGCGCTGTTTACGGATGTAGCCAGAATGGAAATGGCCCAATGCAGCTAGTATAGTCTGATGCTTGTGATGCAGTCACAATAATATACTGGATGAATTTCAAAATTTAAGTAGAGTACGATGACGATTCTGAATACTCACCTGTGTTCGAAAAATATAAGTCGGTTTTTTGTCTAATTACCCGAATTTGGTGAAAAAAAAGGAGGGTTATGACTTTGTCCGCAATGAGGATAGGCGTGGTCATATTCTACCTCCCCTAACAAGTTCTCAAGTCTAACAGTAGTAAGCGATCATAAGTTTTAGGGCTACGTGGCGCAGACGGACGTACACAATGAAGGAGGATCGTCGACGTAAAACCTGTTAGGTATTGAGTTCAATAGGTACATGATTAAAGATTTCCACAAGAATTTTTACTATTTTAATTTTTAAACAAAAATAAAAGAGGAAAGAAAAATCCAGCAATAGCAAAAGAGGTGCACTAAAGTTTTATGGGGCATTTTTTTTTGTATATTTAAAACATTAGTAATTTTCATGTTTTGAGCAATCACAATTATTATTACCTTCATAATATACGACTGTTTTCTATGAATCAATTTATAGCTTTGTCAAATGTTAACTCATATTTTTTATTTAGTGTGTTATTCTTATTAATTTTGAAATATATTTAGTTAATAGTAGCATGCATCCATAATTGCTCTCACTAATCCACACAAAAGAGAAAAATTAATTTAACTAACAAGGCACCGCATCCAGTAGGTACATCTTACGTCCTTAACCATAACAGTAACTCAAGGAGCACAAAAGCTCACATACGCATTATCTAATTTAGTATTGTCTCAAACGAAACTAATACCTTTGATCATAAATTCTGAAGGAGTTCAAAATTAAATTAAAATTCATAAGAGACTTCAGGGTAACGATTGTCTGCGTTAAACTATGGAGCAATGTGTTTTATCAGTGATTTTGCTATTAGTAAAATGTCAGGCGCTCAATACATTTTAGACAAAACTTTACAACCTATTTACATCGGTTTCATGTTGGAACTTTTAATAAAATGTAACAACACATGGATGCAATAAAAAAAATTGAGTTTGAGTTTATTTGTCAATGCACTTAAAAAACACCGGTTCATAACTGACAAAGAGATTTAAAATAATGTCTTAGTTAACTGATTACCGAATTATACTACATCGAGTGCACTCAATAGGTAGTTGGATGGGTGACCACACTGCCGATTAATTGTAATTATTTTAAAACTTTCTAAAAGTGTTCATTGTTACACATTAAAGGATTGCATCTGGGGGCACGGGAGTTCCCCCGCCAGAAGCGCAAGGGTCGTTTTTTTGAACCCTCATAGAGTTTGTTTCCGATGTAGCAGAGACTTCATATTCTCAGGATATGATGTCATTAATTAATAGACTAATTAAACATACAAAGTTTCAATAGAATAGCTCTAATACATTGATATCAATATATACATATATCAGTATAAATGTACAGCTTGGCTGTTTCGTTACTTACTTCAGAAACTAAATATTCGCATCACCTCCACGACGGTAGCGAAACAGCGAAGCCATACATTTTTACTGTTAAGTAAAAAGTTAGGGTCGGTAAGTTAGGCCGTGAAGATTCAGAAGCTTGGCTCTACATGAGATCTGATATCTTTTTCACAGGGCAAACCTTATGTGGTCGTCTTGGCAACATTTTACATGAAATGTTTTGGTGGGATTCCGTATTTTCAGAAGGTTTCAAATAATATCTTTGAATCACGCGACATTTCCTTCAATTGAAACATTAATTTCCCGGACACTTTGTGTTTGGCCTGTGGACCTTTTTAACCATTTTTAGGGTCATTAAACTGAACGCATTAGACGAAAGGGCGCAAAACTGATCAAGTGTAAATATCTAATGTTTTTATTTGCGCCGTTTCGGAGGGTCATACGCGGGAATTGTTTATACTGGAATGGAACTTTATTTTTTCATTTTTACGTGTTATTTTGTGCATTTTTGTAAAAAAATATGGAATAGCAACAAAAAAAAATTGTGAGTTATTTCTTTCAAAATTAGGGTAAGTATAAAATAAAATGAAGGAATCTCTCATGTGCCTTACTAACCACGGGTAAGCGAAAATGATAATCTTTATAAAATAATACTTACATGATTATTGAGCTCAAATTCCGCCTCTTTTTACATTGGACTTCGACAAAACAGTAATGTGGGTGTTCTATAGGTAGGTACCTCCTATGAATATAGGCGTGATAATAATACTAAACACGTAATAAACTTTACCGATTTAAGACGCACCATTTTTGCGTACCCATATTTCGTGAAAGCAATTGCCAACGTCCATACTACGTTGAATACACCGGTTCTCGTCCGATCACCGAAGTTAAGCAACATCGGGCGCGGTCAGTACTTGGATGGGTGACCGCCTGGGAACACCGCGTGACGTTGGCTTTTTGCAATTTTTGTAAAGAAATACCAAATTAGATTTATTACTACTACTATTAACCTTAGTACCAATGGTAAAAACATGTGCTTGTATTGATAAATATGTGTTACTATGTCGTAATTGCTTAATGGTTAGGTACTCAAGTGCTTGAGTCTGTGGGTTCAAATTTTGGCAAGTAATACCGATAAGAATTTTCACATTATACCTACAGCATGCTTTCTAAGTTTATTTTAGAAATTATCTGAAAAATATCTTGAAGAAACTTAGAGTAGGTATACAATAGTTAATGTTGAAATCGCCAATAAATATTTTTGTGAGAAGAGTCTTTACCCTGCATTTAAAAACAATGCAGGGTAAAGACTCTCACGATTGTTTGTATTACTCTTTCATTGTTAGGTTGTTTAGTTGTTATTTGACATTTTTTTTTACTTTTACTTGTACAGTTTACCTACCTAATAATAATAGATACTTATCTTCTGCTTTAGTGGGACAATAACAGGCTGTTAATAGAACTAGTACTTCTTCAGGGCTCAATTCTTCTTATCCATATTTTTTAAATCTAAGCTTACAGCAAGCTTTAGTGTTGGGTGGCATTAATTTGGCAAAATCGAGCGACATTTTGCGACATTTTGGCAGATGTTAGCTTTAAATCGTTAACGTAATTGATTGGAGCAAGTCAGTGTATTTTTTACTTTATTCTTTTGTTTATATCATGATTGGAACTGTTTGTGTAATAGCGGGGCTCGAGGAGTCAGACTTTATCGTTTTGGTAAAAAATAAATGGTATACGAGTACCTACGATCTTAGAGTAATATCTTAATGCTGAGATAGGAGCCTTTTTGGTCTCGCACAGGTTTTTTTTTTTTTTGTCTTTAGTTTTTTAATCTTTTCTTGTTTTTATTAGTATTTTTATTTTTGTTATTTTTATTCTGTGCGTTCAAATAAAGTTTTTTTTTTTCTTTCTTTTTTTCTTTCTTTCGTTCTAGTGTTATACGTTACTAAATGACTGTTCTGTTCGTCTAGCGGTTAGTCGCCCTGACTGCTATGACGGGAGTTCGTGGACTCAATTCCCACTCAAGCGTTTATGTGATGAACACGATCATTTGATCGGTACCTGTGTGTAATTTATGTATAATACTTATTTACCTATTTAGAAATATATAAAAGTATGGTTATCAGTTATCTATTTGATACTCATAGCACAAGCTCTGCTTAGTTTGAAACTACATTGATGGCGTTGTGGTTAGTCAGAAGTGTATCTACATAGTAGTTCGCCGGATATGTTTAAGGCCCATGTAATTGGAAGCGATTCTATTGCCAAAAAACAGGCACAAAATAAAACAATTTTTCGGTATCCTGAGCGTATTTTATCATTAAATTTTCCCTTACTTTAAAACGGTAGGAAAATATCGTAAGGAAACCGGTATACCTGAGAGATACTTCTTTGGAGGGTTCGATTCCCACAATCCCACCCAAGGCAAACATTTGTGTGATGAGCACGATCATTTGTTCTGTGTCTGGGTGTAATTTATCTATAATATGTATTTAGAAATATATAAGTATGTTTATCAGTTTTCTAGTTCCCTATAACACAAGCTCTGCTTAGCTTGGGACTAGATGGTGCTGTGTGAAAAATGTGCTTTATAGTAGAAAGTTAGTTACTAACCACATTAATTAAATAAACCATTAAACGTAAAAACAATCCCATAAAAGCACATTAATTTGACTGTATTTATATCAAAATAAAATGCAGCCAATTACTTTAAAATGGAAGTCGGAGCTCTGTAGTTGAATGCAAATATAAAAAGTTACCCCGAAGCCCCCCGCTGGCCGCAGACCCCCGTTTACCCCGACCCCCTAGTCCCTTGGGTAAACATGGGGGATGAATTAAAATTATAACGAGTACCTCTACTTATTTATGTTTGTAAAGTATTTGGTTTCTAGTGAATTACTTACTTAGAGTGAGATGGATGTTTGATGCGGAGTCAAGAGTTGATTTATCAGATTAGTTCACCTTTTTTAACGTACCGGTAAACCGAGGTTACTTTGAATCTTTGGGTAACTTTGATAGTTACACAAAGTACAATGTTTTTTTTTCGTTTTACCCGTAAAATGAACGTAGCTAATTTATTTATTCCCCTACTTGGAATTCTAGTCGTTAGACTATGTTTCGCCAATGTTTTAGCTTTAACAGCTAGAACTGAATGAACTAAAAGTCATGACAATGTTAGCCCTGAATTTCCGTCTAAAATGCATTTTAGATAGGGGCGACTTTAGAGAGCAATGTTTAATTGGGAGTTATCAAAGTAGTCTCATTTTCAATAGCCATTTATTTAATAACTATTCTTTTCCCGGAACTTGTATTACATTTTTATTAAAGGATCGTTACTTAGTTATCATTTAATGTATCGTCGCTGTTACTTTTTTTTTTTTTTTTTTTACTTTATAATTGTAAAAAAATACATGACTTTTAAATTAAATATTTGTCAGTCTAACCTCGTTTTACGGCACCTAACTTTCTTTACTTCATCTTATTTTGTTATTAGTAAATGATAAATGATATTAATTTCTGTTTGTTTGTTCGACTCCCCACCAGGACAAATGTTTGTGTGATCAGCACGGTCATTTGTTCTGTGTCTGGGTGTTATTTATCTAGGTATAAGTAATATGTACTTATGTATTTAGAAATATATATTATATAAGTATGTTTATCAGCTGTTTAGTACCCATAACACAAGCTCCGCTTAGCTTGGGACTAGATGGCTTTGCGTGAAAGTTGTGGAATATTTATTTATTTATTTTACACAAATACATACCTACTTACATTAAACTCACGTCTTTTTCCCATGGGGGTAGGCAGAAACTACAGAGCGCCATATGCTACGATTCTTACATACTTCTTTTGCTTGGTTTACATTCATACATGTTGTCATACACACATGCCGGTTGCGAGTACTACGCACCTGATCTTTCTGAAGAACCTCACCAATAAGGTCTATGTATGTTCTAGTACTGATATAATTGAATTCATTGAACTTGAAATTAAGTATTAAAAAAAAGTTTCTTTGGGAAAGTTATTCGTATTCATGAGTACAATCACGTGTTTAAGTATCGGTCACTAATTACCAGTCACCCTATATACTTTATAGTAAGTATTTAATGTTTTTGGGTAGGTATAGGCCTCTCTTTGCTAGTGCCAAGCTCCACGACCTTATTAGCCGCATCAAGGATATTCCCGCAATCGCAACAATGTCGTTAGCCCATCTCGCCGTCGGAACACCAACACTTTTCTTTCCAAGTGAGTACCTATGTACCTACATACGGGTACAGTCAGCCTCATAAGTCGATATACATATCCATTTTTCCTATAACACTCATGAACAACTTAGCTTACACAAATTGCTAAACAAGATTAGCTCCAGGATTTAATTAACGTCTTAAAGGTTTAAAATTCACTAGTCTTGTTTAGCATTTGTGTAAGCTAAGGTGTTCATGAGTTTAGGAAATCTTCCACCTGGTGTTAATCCCGGCTATTGCCAGGGTCCGCCTTCCGACTGAGCTTCTTCCACTTTGCCCGATCTTCAACATCCTTTTCGGTCAGGCTATTGGCTCTCATGTCGGACTTGACGACGTCCAGCCAGCGTTTGCGAGGGCGACCACGGGGCCTAGCCCCAAGGACAGCCATACATGCATCTCTGACCAACGTACTCGATAGGGCGGCGCATGATGTGTCCATACCATCGGAGACGACACTCTTGTAGTTTTTCTCCCACGTCGCGGACACCAAGGCTACCCCGGATGAATGAGTTGCGTATGCGATCGGATCGCGTTACGCCGCTCATCCACCTAAGCATCTTCATCTCCGTGACGCGGAGTTCCTGGGTGTGTCTACTTAATGCTGGCCAACATTCGCCGCCGTACAGGAGGACAGGCCGTATGATGCATTTATATATCTGCCCCTTGAGCTTCGGAGGCATTTTGCGGTCGCATACAACGCCCGTTACCTCGCGCCACTTCGCCCAAGCTGCGCCTATACGTGCTTGGACATCGTAATCCACGTTGCCAGACTCGTGCAGCACGGATTCAAGGTACCTGAACTTATCGGACTTAGAGATCAGGTCCGAACCTATTCGGATGGTATTTGAATCCGTGCTGCCATAGGACATGTACTCAGTCTTCGCCACATTTAGTCTCAGACCACCGTTTTCCAGCGTATCCTTCCAAATATTGACTTTCCGCTCAAGATGTGATATGTTCTGATTAACGAGGGCAATGTCATCGGCATACATCATTAGCCATGGAGGCTGATCTTGGATGTTTGCCGTAACTACATCGAGCACTACGTTAAACAAGAGCGGGCTAAGAGCCGAGCCTTGGTGAACGCCAACAGATATTGGAAAGCCATTGGATTCGCCAACAGCGGTCTGGACAGAGGACACGGAATCGCGGTACATGTCTCTGATAATGTCAATATAGACTTCGGGAACGCCCCTGAAGCAAAGTGCCCACCAAATGGATTGCCGAGGTATACAGTCGAAGGCCTTCTGCAGGTCTAAAAAGGCCATATGCAGAGCTCTCCTTCTCTCTCTGTAAGCCTCAGCCAGAGTCCGTAAGGCAAACACTGCGTCCATGGTACTGTTACCCGCCCGGAAGCCATATTGACACTCAGAGACAGTGCACTCGCTACGGAGCCGTGTGTCAATGATGCGCTCGAAGAGCTTCATGGTGTGGCACATGATTTTGATACCGCGGTAGTTACTACATGAGTTTAGGAAATATGGATATGTATATCGACTTATGAGGCTGACTGTACGTATAGGCGTCTACAGAAACATCGAAAGATGTCAGTGGATGAATTTTAAGCAGCAGTAGGTACCTACCATCAACAATTTATATTTTATCGACATGTGGCATATTTGCATGCCTTCTGCACGTGTCTCCGGGGACCGGGGAGTAAGCACATGTGTGCAAACGTGTTTTTTTCCCCACGCTTTTTTTTGCGAAGGGGTGAAGTGAAACTTCATTGTGAGAAAAGGTTTTTACACTTAGGACGAATGTGATTTCTACGTGTTTTGTTGTTTTGCAAATTTTGCTTCTGAATTTGCGTAGGTACCTACTTAGATAAGTACCTACGCAAATTCAGAAGTAAATAATCACCATTAAACGACTTTCAACATTAAACCTAGATAGGTATAATGTTGAAAGTCGTTTAAAGACAATATTATCTCTGTATTTATTCTATTTGCTGATATTAAAAATGATACAAGTTTGGTATACTTAAAAAAAAGATAAGTATCTTATTTTGTAATAAGGATAACTGCATAACTAATCACCTGTATTTCCCAAAGGAATAGGCAGACTTGTACCTACTTTATAGGAAGTAGGTAGGTATCTACACCCGAATTTTGTGAAATACCAAACATTCGACTTTTTATTAAAATGTTAATATAACATCACGCCTTTATACCTCCAAGGGAAAAGCAGAGGTGTAATGTCAGACAGGTGCTGGCTGTCTGACGTTGATTCTCAAAATTGTAAGTACACCTACATTTTGGCTAGTCATGTTTAAGTTCCAAGTCTCAATAAAAACGGGCATATTTGGCAAAACGTGGGTCATATTCAGACTTCGTCCTATAGAAAAATTCAATATCTACCATTGCCCTACCCGGAACTTAAAACCAGGACGTCATGCTTAAAAGCACATCGCTCACTAGACCACTCTATCTCGCTACATAAGAACTAATGACTGATATCCTAAATCGTGATATTAATGTTATCCGCGCGATTTGAAATTATACAAGTTCCGGACTTTACCTGTTTCTCACACCTCTAAACATCTATTGATTCGAAAGTCAAACCTAATAGTAATATCGTGTTACACACATTGCACAACTAAAATATTGTAAAACACTTACAGGTGAAAAATAACTCCAGTTTCGGAAGTCTGTGGGTTTGGTGGTTTTGTTTCGTTCATTATCGGCCACCGACTTCCGAAACTGGAGTTATTTTTCACCTGTTAGTGTTTTTTTAAGAAGTCGGTTGTTTTTTATGTAAAAAAGTTTTTATTTTGCAATTTTTAGTTTCTTCATACCTATGTAAAGAAGGTCTTTTGAAACTTCAAAGACTCAATGAAATTGGTTAACAATTGCCGGACCCCTTTTAAAATAGAAGGGCGTAATGTTATGTTCTGGAAATACAAAAACTTTGCATGGACATCTGACTATAGCAATCGCGAATAATGTGCTGTTATGCGTTGAAGAGTTCCGTCGCATGTTTTCTTCATCAGTTTTTCTTCACAAAATGATACTTTCTAAATAAAAATGCCTGATTTGTTACTAAAAATGTTACAAATGGTTACGTGTGTACCTATGTTTTTTGAGGAGTTCCCTCAATTCCTCGAGGATCCCTCATCAGATATGAGTTTTGATAGCAATGGGACCAATTTGTTAGTATACCCTATCGAATAAAAAAAAGAATTTTGAAAATCGGTCCATATTAACGGAGTAGGTACTGAGGTAACCGAACTGAGAACCTGATAACTTTTTTGAAGTCGAAGTCGGTTAAAAATATACATATAAGTACTTTAAAAGAGTAAATAAAGAGATTCTTGTCCACGTTTCTCCTATCTTTTGGTATGGGCAACTAGAATAACTATTTGTGTTTTTGAAGTAACCTAAAGCGCCTTATAAATGGTCTAATTAAAATAAATGATTTGACTTCGGCTTTAACTTAAATACATCATTATCTTGAAATAATAACAACAGAATATGAATTGATATATAATTTGCTATGCTAGCCAATTCAATTGCTTTAGTCAAATTAATCAGTTTCAATGCTAGGCAATTCAACAGCTAATATTTATTTTATTCCCGACTAGAATGACAATCACAAAACGAATCTATTTAATGTGTCTCTCATTACTTTCAATTAAAACAAAATGGACTCGTCAACACAAATGAACGGCTTTAATTGTTGTAGATTGTAGAATTATAAATAGAAATAAAACGTCGACACTCCCCCAATACAGAGGAAATATAAAAAGATCGCGTGACAGAAATGTATTGAAAGTTAATAGGGAATTGAGCGGAAAGGGCGTAATAAACGGAAACTATTATTTTTATAACAGAAGGGGACGGCAATAGGCAAATAAATTTTGAAATACTGACAGCACAATTTGAATTCATTAGATACTTAATTATTATTGTTCGGTACTTTTGTATATGTACGCACAAATACTACGTATTTTCTTTTCATTCTTTTAAAATCGATTAATACTTAATCGACTAGCATATTCCAAACGGGACATGCCTAAAACGAAACGTTTTTGCAAGCGCGCAACACTGAACGCTGAGGTGTTGCAACATTCTCTTCTCAACGGAAAAAGTAACCCGCACGTTTGCTAAGAGCTCGCTCCGGTAGCTTGAGCCTATAAAACCCATCATCACAATTTTCAATCGTTCAGCACAATAGCAGATTGTATATCGACTCCAGCCTACGCGATTGCTACATTCATCATCGAAGGACAGGGGCCCCTGAAGAAGATTGCTTCGTCATCCCAGGTCAGTCCCAAAATTACGGTCTATGCTAGCCAAATCTCTCCAATTATTCAACATAATTAGTTTCGAGCCGGATTTTACCATCTGGTATTGATATAAACGTATTATTTGTGCTGTACAATAACAATTTCAAGTAAATTCATTTGTCTTTGTTCGTAAGTTGCGAGAACCTACCTCCACTTACAAATTATTAATATCGAGTTTTCGACAACGTCGTGCGATATTTCTTAAAAATACCTATACGTACAGTTCGATCTCAACGAGATCATTCTAAATATATATGGTTTTATATGCTTTTGATCACTTTAGGCGAAATTACATTCGTCTATAATTTCCGGAACCGGGCGGTATTTAGATATACCCACTTAGAGCGGGCGCGCGTGAAGTCATTTGCCTAGTAATAATAGGTCTAATTACTCTGAATATAGTTTGTTGCAATTCATTTCTTTATTTTGTACAACGTACATTACATTACATTTAGTATTTACGTACTTATGTGTAATTTAAGGTTCAGGTATAACATACCGGTAAACCAAATTATCGCTTGCTGTCATAATTACAGTATCGACCAAACTGTAGCTCGTATTGCATACGACACAGTGTTCAAATTTCTTTAGCTCGGGTTCTACCGACGGGAAATATTGTCTTTGTATTTAACATTGCATGTTATTACAACTTGTATCTTGCGACAAATTATATTATAACTCTTTTACTAAACAACTAACATTTTTCTTTTATCTCGTGATAACATTGTTATTCTCCACAGTATAACAACTCAATTTCGTAAAAATGTCCGCTATGGAGATTGAACAATTGATATTTGAACGTGATTTAGCGATTAACAATATTCAAAAAATTGTAGACTGTTCGAATAATATAGCCGAATTTCGAGTTCGTGTTAAAGAGTTAGCCTCAATCAAAAAATCATTTTTCCAAGTTCAAGCGAAAATTGAAAAGTTGTCAGCAAAGAACGAGACATTTAACCGCGATGATAATTTAGCCGTGAGAAATCAATTCGATTCTTTGTACTTTAAGGTCCAAGTTGCCTTAGACACATTTAAGGAGGAGCGTAAACAAAGCGTTACGTCCGTCTGCGGCGGATTTAATGGGTTGTCACATGCGAACAGCTGCTGCGCTCAACAATCAACGCAATCACATATTCGTTTACCGCGCTTATCGCTTCAAACATTCACTGGGATTTTAACTGATTGGAATGCTTTCTACGATTTATTTAAATCACTTGTACATGGCAACGTCACCTTAACAAATGTCGAACGCTTCCGATATTTGTTATTATCTTTACAGGATGAACCGTACAATCTTATAAAATCTATTCCCGTTACGGATTCGAATTACGAAAATGCCTTACAGGTATTAATTTCACGTTATGAAAACAAACGAATCATTTCAACAAAACATTTTGACAACATTTTTGACTGTGAGTCGGTTAACGAGAAAAATGTTGAATCAAGTTTACGTAATTTGATAAATTGTTATCACGAGAATATTACTGCTTTGAAATCATTAGGTTTACCAGTTGACGACTGGAGTTTCGTACTATTAAATATTTTGCTACGAAAAATTACCCCTAATATTCGTAAGCGTTTTGAATTGTCATTAAAAACTTCATGTGAAATTCCTGACGTGACTGAATTTCTCGATTTTCTCGATAAGGAATTGGCGGCATCTGAAGTGATGACCGCATCCGCGCGTACTGCAAGTACATCCGCGGGGCCTGCGCAGCGCGCGGTACCCGCCCGCACTGCTGCTGGCGGAGCGGCCGGCTCGGCCCGGTCAGCTGCGGTGACGTCATCGCGCCATGCCATGGCGGGAAAGCGTGCGATGTCGCTTACTCACGCACACTCTGACGTGCAACATAATGCACCGCGTGCTATGAGCGTACATGCAACAACTGCGGTGGATGACTTAAATAAAGTTAAATGCGCGTATTGTAAGGACAATTCACATCCTTTATATAAATGTGAGAAGTTCCATACGCTCACTTCAAAGGAACGAAAACTTTTCGTGGAACAAAATAAACTTTGTACCAATTGTTTATTTTCTGGTCATGAGCAAAGGGACTGCAAGTCGCGCCATACTTGCCGTGTCTGCACTCAACGACACCATTCTTTACTACATGTTGATGCGCCTACTCCAAACGTCTTGCTGGCTATGGAGTCATCTTCTTCCCCTGAGTTGCGCTCAGTAGCGGAAACTTTCACGCCCCCTCCATTACATGGAGCTACGGGGCATCCTTCGAGTCAGAACTGTACAGTCTTACTCACGACCGCGCTTGTAAATGTTCGACCCTTGAACCAAGGGCCTTACACGCCGCGGTCCGTTCGCGCCCTTGTGGATCAAGGTGCGCAGACTACGCTCATTTCTGAGTCGTGCGTCCAACGTCTCGGCCTGCCGCGGTACTCCGCGCGGGCAGGCACCACTCTCACTGGTATCGGTGGTGAAGTCCAACCACGTGGTTACGTGTTGTGCGAGGTCACACCTCACAACAAACCCGAACCGAAGCTTCACATCGAAGCTTTTATCCTACCTAACCTGACAAGCTACACTGCCAATATTCCTAAATCAATTGGGAATATTCAGAAGTTTCAACACCTACAAAATCTTGATCTAGCAGACCCAGAATTGCGCTCAACGCGGCCTGTTGAACTGCTACTGGGATCTGACTATCTGGATAGCATACTGCTACTGGACAATATCAAGGGTCCACCGGGCACACCCGTGGCCATCAACAGCATTTTTGGTTATCTGATAGGTGGTAGAATTTCATATGACAGTATGAAACGACTAAGTGTCAACTCGACTACTTGTCAACTTGACATGAAACTTCAAAGGTTCTGGGAGTTGGAATCCATAGCAGAACATCCACATCTTACAAAAGACGAATTACGCTGTGAGGCGATCTTCGTCGATACTCACACACGAGATGCAAATGGGAAATATATAGTTTCCCTACCCTTCAAGGAGAATGCTACGCCCTTGGGCGAATCTCGTGCTATAGCTCTCTCGCGTTTAACCAAACTAGAGGCACGCCTGTCTCGCGACCCTGCTTTACGAGAGAATTATAACAAAGGTATCCAAGAATATTTAGACTTGGGACATATGGAGCCAGTGACGGACTCTGCGAGTCCGGGCACTACCCCTTACTATCTACCCCACCACGTTGTGGTGAAGAGTTCCGCATCCACTACGAAGTATCGTATTGTGTACGACGCTTCATGCAAGACTACGTCAGGTCGCTCTCTTAACGATAATCTCCTCACTGGTCAGAAATTGCATCAAGACATTTCTGATATCTTGCTGAAGTACAGACTTCATAAAATAGTCTTTACGGCTGATCTCAAGATGATGTATCGCTACATCGGTCTTTGTAAAGAACACCGGGACTTCCATCGGATTCTTTGGAGATTCTCTCCTCATGATCCCGTGAAGGAATATCGTATGTGCTCTGTCACATTCGGCGTCGCTTCCGCACCTTTCCTAGCTTTGCGAACACTTCGTCAATTAGCAATTGATGAAGCTGCTAACTTTCCACTTGCCTCGCAAGTACTTCTTAACGAAGTCTTCGTTGATGATGTTGTTACTGGAGTTGATACGGTTGAAGATGCTATCACTCTTCAGCACCAACTAACTTCCATTTGTAAAGCAGGAACCTTCGAACTCCGCAAATGGACCAGTAATAGTTCCGAGTTTTTATCACACTTAAGTAATGAAACTTCCCATCATGATGACGCTCTTATTTTGTCAGCACTCGACACTGACACTTCTGTCAAGGTCTTGGGGCTCAAGTGGAACCCTAAATCTGACGTCTTTTCCTATCAAACGAATGAAGTGGCTAACCCACGCAAATGTACAAAGCGCATAATGCTGGCAGAAATCGCAAGGATTTACGATCCCCTCGGATTCCTAAGCCCAGTGACAGTATTCGTGAAGCATTTAATTCAACTTCTATGGGTATCAGGCTCAGGTTGGGACGCTACCCCTCCACAAGGTATCTGTGACTTGTGGTTTCGGTTCATCAATGAGCTACCGTTACTACAAGACATCGCGTTACCTCGTCATGTTCTTCCTAGCACTCATCAAGTGTCACTTCATGGCTTCTCCGACGCATCTGAAAAGGCGTACGCCGCCTGCGTCTACATTCGCGTTATTGACTCGAACGGTGCCATCAGCACACACCTTCTCATAGGCAAAACAAAAATTGCGCCTTTAAAACGGCTCACCATCCCGAGATTGGAGCTGTGCGGTGCTCATCTATTGTCAAAATTGATAAAAAAGGTCCTCACTGCTTACAGCAGTAGGTTGTGTTTCGACCAAGTCTACGCTTGGTCTGACTCCACCATAACTCTCGCCTGGTTACGTTCGTCTCCAGACAAGTGGCGGACATACGTGTCCAACCGCATAGCGGATACAACAAGCAACGTGCCTGCCTCGCAGTGGCGCCACGTGCAATCCGCAGATAACCCCGCAGATCCTGCGTCTCGTGGTGTTCTCCCCTCTCAGTTGAACCATCAACTATGGTTCACGGGACCCGGTTGGCTCAGTAAAAACGAATCTGAGTGGCCTAAGACTAACGTCGTATGTCACACCGACGAAGAACGTCGCAATCACGTTCTTCTCACACAAACCAATGACCCTAATAGCTTAGAGTTCATTGAGCGATTTTCATCGCTTCCAAGGATGTTACGCGTCATTTCATATATGTTACGATTCATAAACAAATGCCGTAAATCCAATAGCCCTACGACTAAACATGTCACAGTTCCTGAGACAAAACAAGCTCTCAATAGAATTATATCACTTGTCCAAAGTGAATGCTTTTTTGAAGACATCTCGCGTCTCAAGGACGACGATAGATGTACAAAACGTCTTCAAAAACTAAAACCTTTCTTGGACGATGCCGGACTCCTCAGGGTCGGCGGCAGAATAAATCACGCAAACGTACCGTATGATGCCAAGCATCAGATTCTGTTACCCAAGAAACATCATTTCACTAATCTTCTCATTGATGTCTATCATAAAACACATTTACATGTGGGACCCCAAACTTTGCAGTTTGCCCTCGCACAGACCTACTGGATCCTGTGTGCTCGCGATGCTGTTCGTATGCGTACACGACGCTGCGTATCGTGTGTTCGTGCACGACCTGTCCCGCCACAGCCATCAATGGCTCAATTACCTACTACTAGGGTTCGATCACTTCGTCCCTTCTTAAATACGTCCGTTGACTTTGCGGGACACTTCTTTCTTAAATCGAGTAAACTTCGTAACGCGAAAATTTACAAATCGTACGTATGCGTGTTCGTTTGCCAATCAACGAAAGCAATCCATTTGGAATTAGTTCCCGATCTCTCAACCGAATCCTTTTTGAACGCATTGCGTAGGTTCATATCCCGGCGCGGGTATTGCAAAACAATCCGGTCCGATTGCGGACGGAATTTTGTAGGTTGTGACAGGTATCTTTCCGAACTTTACACGTTTCTGCGAAACGAGTCAATTCAGACTTCTATAAACAACCAGCTGACAAACATGCAAATCACCTGGCTGTTTAATCCTCCGTATGCTCCGCATTTCGCCGGTCTCGTCGAACGAGCCGTAGGTAGTCTGAAACGACACTTACATCGTGTCATAGGTACATTGAAACTAACTCAGGACGAATTCAATACTCTACTCTGTCAAATTGAAGCGGTCTGTAATTCACGACCTCTCTGTCAACTTAGTAATGATCCTACTGATCCATTACCCCTTACTCCTGGACATTTCCTCATCGGGGAACCATTAACGTCTTTACCTGAATTTAACTTGTCTAACGACAATCCACACCGCCTCGCTAGATGGCAGGTTATTCAACAAGCCGTTCAACATTTTTGGAAACGCTGGAGCGTAGAATATTTACACCAGCTACAACCAAGAGGTAAATGGTTCCACGACAATACTAACACACCCCTTAGAGAGGGTTCTGTAGTCGTGTTGATAGACAACACACTGCCACCACTGCAATGGCGTCTCGCGCGCGTGCATCAGCTGCATCCCGGCGCCGACGGTATTACCCGAGTCGTAACTGTACGCATCGGTAATACTCTTACTAAGCGACCTGTAGTTAATGTCTGCCAATTGCCTGTAGAATAGGCATCTCTTAGGTATATCGCATTACATGTTTTTAGTCTTAAGTTAGAATAACATTATGTATCTAGTTCTTAGATAAAATAAGCATTATTTTATCGCCGGCAGCATGTTCGGTACTTTTGTATATGTACGCACAAATACTACGTATTTTCTTTTCATTCTTTTAAAATCGATTAATACTTAATCGACTAGCATATTCCAAACGGGACATGCCTAAAACGAAACGTTTTTGCAAGCGCGCAACACTGAACGCTGAGGTGTTGCAACATTCTCTTCTCAACGGAAAAAGTAACCCGCACGTTTGCTAAGAGCTCGCTCCGGTAGCTTGAGCCTATAAAACCCATCATCACAATTTTCAATCGTTCAGCACAATAGCAGATTGTATATCGACTCCAGCCTACGCGATTGCTACATTCATCATCGAAGGACAGGGGCCCCTGAAGAAGATTGCTTCGTCATCCCAGGTCAGTCCCAAAATTACGGTCTATGCTAGCCAAATCTCTCCAATTATTCAACAATTATTTTTATTTTTATTACAAAACATGTTACATGTTGGCTGCAATACATGAACTTGCAGGTATCTAAAAGCTCGTGTATCAAAGAGATTTTAAAGACTATAGAGCGGACATGCGAGGAAATGTCATAGAAAAACTTTGATCCCATGTCTCAGTAACGCCATCTAGAATAATATATGAATATTGGAGCGGCAGCGGAGCGTACTAAGAAAATCTCATAGACTTGTGTCACACACTCACACTTTTTCGGACGAAAATTTTGTTCGTGATGTCCGGTCTATAGGTATTAAATGTCTTTGTCGTGTGTAAACGGCAACACGGTTTAATTGAAGACGAATTTATTGAGCTGTCATTCTACACGATTATTTTTCAATGACCGGCCAAATTTTGCATTGGTGTTCTACACATGAATATGAACAACTTTCACTATGGGACCAACTCTGAAATCACGAAAAAAAATTCAGCAGTTTCATACAAAAGTTCAATACCTACTCGACTATAATGTAGGAAACAGCTGATTTTTTTCGTGATTTCGGAGTTGGCCCCATAGGGAAAGTTGCTCATATTCATGGGTAGAACACTCTGTGAAAATTTGGCCGGTCATTGAAAAATAACCCTGTATATTAATACTAGGCATGACAGTTCCATTAACTCAAGTTTTCATAGGTTGTTTTTTACTAAATCGACTGGCAGTAACTTAATAACTCATTGGCGCCAAGCAATGGTGGCCGACGACAACGTTTTCATGAAAAAAAAACTTCCGATTATCCACATAGCCAACATTCACAGGAGCCCATAAATTTAGCCATAATCCGTCTGGATACAAGCTGAGTGGGGGAACTAATGGCTCGTCTAAAACACAGCGAAACTTTTAAATTAGTACCGAATCTCGGAGTTATCGTGCGGAAAATTGACGTGCCTACGGGGAAAAAACGGGCCCCAAACTATATACCACTTGATGGTGAATTTGTGGGGATATTCTTCGACAAAAAAATTAAGATTTACGCGGTTGCATTTTTTAAAGAATAATCTTAACAAAGTGCTGAGTCCCAGTCAAGATTTGAGGATTGATGTGGGTGCTCTTTTGAAGTAAGCAAGTAGCTCGGAAATTTTGAGGTGGTACCTAACTACATGTTGAGAGTCACATACTTAGTGGAGATTGTATAAACTGTTTTAACTGCCTGAAACTTCTATACTGTACCGTATAGTTCGTATACCTATGTATAATATAACAAGATCTCACCTAGGTATTTTCTGTCATGTACCATTTTGCTTTAGCACATAATGATATTATAAGTTTATCAAATATATTATAAGTAAGAAGGTGTACTTAGATAAGTTATAAGCGCTCAGCAAGCGACACGTTAAAATGTGATACATGACCTCAGTATGATAATATTAGCGTGCCTCAGTTTTGAAGATCGAATATTGTGTAACCTATGGTCTAGGTACACCTTTTTACTTATAATTATCATTGATAGCACAGGTATCAGCGTTGTAATGCCAAATAGAAATATTCACGGGCGCAACAATTAAATACCAAAAGAACAATATAAACTTCGGTAGGTATTACATTCAAATATGGAACAGCCATGAAGTCTTTTTTTTAGTAGCGGCCAGTTTGAATATCGAATAAATTATTTTTGATGCATATCTCTTGGTAAAGGGTTTTTAAAAACGAATAAAATGACTAAGTAATTAAGGTTCCAAATTCAAATCTGATCAATAGTTTACTCGGAACGGAGGTGGTTGACCGCCAACGCACGAGACTATTTATCACAATATTTACGTAATTTACGTTAAGTTTGTATGAAATACCTATAATTAAACATTATCGACCCGATTTCGAAGATGTGAAAACAAAATTAAAATTAGAGCTTCTGTTGGTAAAGTCTCACAACTGCTTCGTTACTTTGAAGCTTCAAATTCGCTGCTAGAACACCCTGCCACCGCCATTTCGTGCTATACGAACAGTTGGAACTTCAATTTACTTCGTGTTCACAAAAAAGCTGGCCAGTTTAAGTACTTACCCTGGGTCTGCACGCAGTTGGAATTGGTGACAAACGCGAATCAATGTTCTTAGCATACAGAGTTAGCAATTCTTAACTTTTTTTTTAGTTCTGACGGTTGTCACAGGAAAGTACTGCACTAACATACACTACACACACATCAGTACACTACAACACACACACACGTCTTTTACTTAGGTCTCTTTTCGTGACACAAACTAGTTAGGTATATATTTGATTGAATTATTAGGGTTTACGAAAACTAATATAACTTTTCACCAGTTTTTGGCCGCGCCGGCCATAACTCTCAGGTTGCGCCCGCGTCTTTTCACTTTTCACGTCTTAGACTATAAGTTTTAATAGATAAGTAGGAGACTGGCCGAATAAAATGCTTGAATACGGTCACTACTTTTTTATATTATTATGGTTTAATTTTCACAAGCCTATTTTCACCGATCAACCATCAACAACAATGTTCCAAATTCCATTCTACAATTTTTTACAAACCTTTTAGTATTTTAGTCAAAACACAATCTAAGTATTGTTAATAACACGTTCCAATAAATTAAATATATTATGTCATCTATTTAATTGTGTTGGTAATTAATGTAATTAATTATATTGTATACAGTGCATTTTTTTCTATTACTAAATTATAAACTATTAAAATCCCACAATTAATCTGTTGCGCAACCATTTATCCGCGCGGAAACGTCATGTCCGGTGGTTGGCTACTAAGTTAGAGTACCCCAGTCGTTATGGAATGCAGAATATTTAATTTGATAGACAAGTGAAAACAATTCTTATTCAAATTGTTTTATTTTAAATTTAGAAGAATAAAAGTGAAACGAAGAACGTGTCATGTTTTGTTCATCCCTGCTTCTTTTAGGTTTTTATCATTGAAACTGGAAGTTTCAACTTAAATTAAATAATACCTATAACTAAATGAAATCCACATAATTTCTTAAAATAAATTGTTGCAATGGTTACAACTAAGTTTGACAGCTGCAGCTGTGAAAATAGATTATAATAAATTAGGTGTCTTTCGTAATTATAACATTCTTAATTGTACTTTCGTTACAAAGACGCATGCATAAAAAATTACCTTGTTTAACTTCTGTCTAATGCTATTGGAAATCAAGTAATAAGTGCCATGTACTAGCTACTACAGATAAATATTCGACAAATGAAGTTGGTGGGTGAGTTTCGCAATGATATTGTAAGTAAAAACGTGTAGATAGGTTACTTAACAACATTCGATCTTCAAAACCGGCACACTAACGCACGCACAAGTCCGCTGAGCGCTTATAACCTATCTACACCTTTTTACTTATAATATCATTGTATATTGCCGTAACACTCAATGTCACACGTCTTATTAAGACAAATAACATAATGTATCTAACATCACGTCTAATATATCTAATATCCCCGAAGGATTAGGCAGAGTTTTACTTGTAGTAGGTACACCTAAATTTCGCCAGTTATGTTTAAGTCCCATGTAATAGGGGCGATCCTATTGCCATCAATCGGGCACGAATCCCAGGCTAATACTGAGAATTTCAAGATAGAAAAACTCAATAACGGTGCCCGACCTGGGGATCGAACCTGCGAGCACCGCGTTTGGAGCACTTCAATTAAAATAACCACACTTGATAAACACAAGACCAGACACGCAGTCAGGGGGTCGAGTCTGCTATTGCAATCATGTCTCAATGACCGGTCAATGATCGATTTTTACGTATAACGTCAAACTTATGACACATCGCCCATACAAAAACTGTCAAAGTTGTCAAATATTCGATCAATGACCGGTCATAGAGACACGATTGCAATAGCAGACTTGAGCCCCAGGTAATGAAGTTGAAAGCCAACATGAACCCACCATCACACCGCAACAACCGTGCCGGTAAGGAGTTACAAGACAAGATAATAAAGATAATAAAGTGTGATTATATTTTAAAACTTTATTTTTTTATTACTAAACACAAATTAACAAACCAAAAACTGAATAAATTGAACTAAATGAATTAAAACAACCAATCAGACGGCTTGTATGAAGCCTAGCTTCTTATAAAATATTAGCTCCCACCGTTTCAGCTTTCTTATGGGAGCATCGCTATCAATCTTCTTGCTTTTTTTGTATTTTCTGAAGAACTCTGCATCGACCTGTCAAACAAAGAATGATTCAAGAGAAGATTCTGAGTAAATAATAACAGTCGCACGTGTTGATCGAAGGTTAAGCTCCGCTTGCCCAGGTCGGTCAATGGATGGGTTGCCATTCATTACATACTTATCAACAGTCCTCCATGCCTCGGAAAGCAAGTCGTTGCCAAGGCGAGTAGTCAGAAGCACAAAAGTTAGACAACCAGTTTTACCAAGGGGTATCGTGTTACCCAGTTACTGGGTTGTGGAGGACAGGCGGGCAGTAGCTCCATGTAAAACATCCATTTAAACTGGAAGCAGACCCCAACAGAGTTGGGAGAAGGCTAGGCAGATGATGATTTAAGAGAAGATGAAGTGCTAGAGTATGGTTTGGTCTCGTTGAAAGGATGACTGAAAGGCGACTAAAGAATATGCACCGAGGGGCTAAAGTTGTGTCTTATATCACGGGCGTCATATTGAATCTCGAGCGCAATGAAGGATTCGGGATTTAACTCACGAGTTAAGCGAGGGAGTTAATACAAGAATCCTGAATGCAGCGAGGGATTCAAGCTAGCCCAAGGCAAAGACACCTTTAGCCCAGAGGAGGATACTCTACTTTTTACACCTACTGTGAGAAAATAATAGCCATAGTACGAAAACCAAAGTATTCATTAAATAAACAAACAGTAAGAATAACATATTTAGAACTACTTAGTTAGTTATATGCACTTACACACATTAGTCCAGTTGTGCAAAGGTAAAGTTAAGTTTTTATTTGGTACGTTTATAGATGTTGATGATGATTTTGTAGGAAATCGAGAATATCATTCACGTGTAGTTAGGGTATCGAGAATAGCTTTCCTCCCTTTGTTTGTTAGTACTTTACTGCCAATTTAGCTGAGCATGTGAGATTCCAAATTCAAATCACATTATTGACCAGCGGGTCATAATGAAATCCAGTAAAACATTATTGACCGGCTGTGCCCCCGGTCACTAATGACTCACTTTAGGTTAATGTTGCTTGACATATAATTTGACATTTTCGAGCAGGTGGTGTGAAAAGGTATTTACAAAGCAGATGTTAGTGGGAACGCCGGGAAGGGACGCCCTAGAAGGACATACATAGACCTTATTGGTGAGGTTCTTCAAAAAGGTCAGGTGCGTACTCGCAATCCGTGTGTGTGTGTGTGTGTGTGTGTGTATGACAACATGTATGAATGTAAACGAAGCAAAAGAAAGTACCGATGTAAAAATCGTAGCAGATGACGCTCTGTAGTTTCTGCCTACCCCCACATGCTGGGAAAAAGGTGTAAGTTTATGTGTGTACGTTACTAGACCAACAGGCCAGTCAAAGATGGTATGATTTTTATGGTTTCAGGACTTACCTTGACTCTCTGATCAATGTTATCCCTGGTCCCTGGAACTTCACCAGTAGTAACTTCGGTCTGGTTTTTGTTCCTGGGATAGAACAACCACCTCTTGGAACCAAAACCGTCACTTTTAAGAATCTCCTGAATCCGGTTCTGTTGCTTTGTCGTCGCCAAGAATTTTGATGGGTGCTTCCCGTGGTTACTTGCTGTAAAACAACAATGTATGTCATTTATTCATTTATCTATGACCTTTTTTTATCCCTTACATTTAGTTTTTGTGTTTGTACTTAACTAGTGTGTTAGTAATGTTAGGTGTAGGCCTATTTTGCGAAGAAAGCCTCCTCCAAACCGTTCCAGGTGGCTCGGTCCTTAGCCCGTCTGGGCCATAAGGCTTCAGCAAGTATGATGTCGTCACTCCATCTTTTAGAAGGTCTACCCTTCCTTCTTTTTTTATATATTGGATGCCAATTTAAAGTAGCAAGCATACGTCAGACTACTTCGTATGTGGCGATACAGATTTTGCTACAAAGTAATATGGTGGCAAGATAATTACCAACCAAATTAAAAGATGGGTGAGCTTTGATCGTTTGTAATGTAATAGGTGGGTATCTAGTGACATTAACGACGTACGTCGTACACGTTAAAATTAAAAACGTATTACATCAAAATAGTATAGGTAGTTGTGATAGTAGAAAAAATCCTTACATGTTGAAGTAGTTACCTCAATAGGCAGAGACTTTCTAAAAGTTTGGCTAATAGAAATTAAGAATAGTAAAATAGACTTACGAGTAAGATATAAGACTCTGAAAGCGTCAAGAAATCCGGGCTCTTTATAGTTTAATTCGCGAGGACGTGTACCAGAATGAGTGCGACTGCGACTTCGCGTTCTAGTGTGGGATCGTGTTCGCGACCGTGTTCTCGAAGTCGTCCGCGACCGTGATCGTGACTTCGATCGCGTTCTGGATCGGGACTTAGACCTCGAGCGGGATTTGACACGTGTAGTGGTGCTTGGTGTGCGAGAGCGTTTTGTATCTCGGTGTTTTCTCTCTCTATGTTTTGATCTACTTCTCCGTCTGAAATATACATAAATAAAATTATGAAAAGTAGCTAGATTTAACATCATACCTGTATTTGATTCCCGAAGCTTTGGCCAGAGGTGTACCTATAATTCACGCATATTTCACCAGCTATGATTTTAAGCTACATCTGGATAATAGGGTGCCAGCCTGTCAATCAGGTCCTGCTACTCAAGAATGACCAAATAGATAAACCTATAACATTTTGCACGACCCGAGAATTGTTCCACCCACTAGACCAACGACGCAGCAACATGTAAATAAACTTTCTACTATGTCAAATAAAGAGTACCGTAACACATAACATCATCACGCCTGTAATCATATTTTGTAACACCCACAATTCACTGGTTATGATTAAGTTTCATGTAAAAAGGGCCATCAATTGGGCATACATCCAGACCACGGGCAGCTCAAAGACATTCAATACCTATAGACCGGACATCACGAACAAAATCTTTGTCCGAAAAAGTGTGTCCTGCCGGACACAAGTCTATGAGTTTTTTGTAGTACGCTCCGCTGCCGCTCCAATATTCATATATTATTCTAGATGGCGTTACTGAGAAATGGGATCAAAGTTTTTCTATGACATTTCCTTGACATGCCCGCTCTATAGTATTTCAAATCTCTTTGGGGCAGCTACTGATAAATTCTCGACAGATAAACTATTGAGCTTTGCTCGACCCGGAATCAATTCCGATACCTCGTGCTTAGCAGTAGCGCTTGCGACTATTAGATCAATGAGGCAACACACTACCAAAGAGATTTAAAATACTATAGAGCGGGCATGTCCAGGAAATGTCATAGAAAAACTTTGATCCCATGTCTCAGTAACGCCATCTAGAATAATATATGAAAATTGGAGCGGCAGCTGAGCGTACTATAAAAATCTCATAGACTTGTATGCAGCAGGACACACTTTTTCGGACGAAAATTTTGTTGGTGATGTCCGGTCTATAGGTATTGCATGTCTTTGTACACTACCAACTAAGACACACAGACTTACACACTTATACTCCATCTGTCAGACTGATGATGCACAATTGGCCGTTCTCATAGAAACACAATATGGTTTCAAAAAGGCAAAGACATTCAATACCAATAGACCGGACATCACGATCAAAATTTTCGTCCGAAACTTGTGTCCTGCTTGGACACATGTCTATGAGTTTTTTTTAGTACGCTCCGCTGTCGCTCCAATATTCATATGTTACTCTAGATGGCGTTACTGAGACATGGAATCAAAGTTTTTCTATGACATTTCCTTGACATGCCCGCTCTATAGTATTTTAAATCTCTTCGCAAAAAGGTTTCATACCTGGATCTTTCCCGGTCCTCTTTCATAGTTCCTAGCGCATAATATTCACCAAAACCATCTCCATGATCAGGGTAGTCTCCCTCTGGGGGTCGCATCGGCGGGAACGGTGGTGGATACTGGTAGCCATAGCCTTCCATTGACAATTAACAATTCAACACCATGTAATACAAAATATCACTATAAATTTTTGCCAAATTTGTTTTGGATGCTGTCACTGTCAATTTTATTCTTTTTGTGGTTTGGAACTTTTTTGCTGTCGGTGGAGGTTGGTGTTTCTTCGTTTGTTTACCATGAAGGTTTTCAGCTTACACAACCTGTATTTTGGTTTTGTGTAAGTACACAGTTTTCATATTATTATGCAAAAAGATTGCTTAGTACTTTTTTTAAGAACTTTACACGCATGAGTGAGTGCGAGATTTGGCACAGTTTATGATATTTTGAAAGAATAGATAGACAAAGAGCACTTAATTATGGGCTTGCTTATAACTACTATTTTAGGTTTACGCACTAGGCATTTATTCTATTATTTATAGGTAGTCAGATAGCGGCAAATGAGCCTTGCGTTATTCATAAATATTACAACCAAAGTTCAAATTTCAACCTCTAAGTAATATTTGCCATTCTTTTTTCCGGAGAGTAAAATAACAAGGTGTTAACGCTGTGTATCCCATGACTAGCGCGGACGCCGACGCCACCGCGCCGGCCGGCCGCCATGACAGCGCGCCGCGAACAGGGGGTCGAGTGTGCTATTGCAATCGTGTCTCAATGACCGGTCAATGGTCGATTTTTGACGTATAACGTCAAACTTATGACACATTTCCCATACAAAAACTGTCAAAGTTGTCAAATATTGGATCAATGACCGGTCATTGAGACATGATTGCAATAGCAGACTCGATCCCCAGGACGCGCGACTCACGCCCCGCCACTCCAAGGCGCATTCGCGATCGGACGTTATAATATCAGTACAATAAACCCCTTAAAGTAACATTTTCTTTAAATCTAACTCTATTCTCAACACAAGGCATTCAGCAGCTGCAATTAGCAGAGTATTAGATTCATTTTTTATTTCTGATTTATCGCCCTTAATCTGTATGACACAAACTAATTGAACACCCTTATAAAAATCCCATTAAATTTTTAACCAAGTTATAACCCTTTAAAACTCAAGTAAACTTTCTCCAAAAAGTCATTAAGGCACACCATTGATACGATAATCTAACTTAAAAAAATTCTAAGACATTATTATCGCGAAAACTTACGACTTTTTGTGAGTTTCAAATCGATTGTAATCGAGTAAAAAAGTTCACGAGTAACTTATCGATTTGGAAAGAAAGAACAATTAAAGAAGTAAGATAAATTAGGAATCGATGAATGCTTAATGGTTCCCTCCATTAGAGGGTTTTGAGTTGGTGGAGCTGATTTTTTTTAAAGAAAATTTTTAACTACTCCCCTTTAAAGTTTGAGGGAAGACATAGATGTAGAGAAAACGGATGTGTATAAATTCAATATTGTAGTGCCAAGCTCTATACTTTGTGTGCTTAATATATCAAGTCCCAAGCGGAAGCCACGAACAATAGGTAATTTAAGTGAGTCAGAAACTCATAAAGTTGACAAGTTAATATATTTCATTACCTCTCTCTCAAAAGGGTGAAGTAAAACGCCCCAATATGAGGAAACCGTCATGTCCTAGCACCAAAAACTCGAAGACATGTGACATCTACTAATCTGCTCTATGCCCGCGTGGTAGATTACAGCCCGTTCCTTCTCTCAGAGAAGAATCATGTGCTGTCCCAGCAGTGGGAACACTATAGGCTGATATATGCAATTGCAGTTTCCTGTCGGCACCTCTAGGTTCGCCTTGAAATAAAAAATAATAATAATTTTTATATGGATGGGAAAATGATATCTGATGATTAGGTAGAAAAGCTGATATTTACATGTAGGAATGTTTTTTAAATTCACAGCAATAGTTAATTTGTGAACCCTACCGGGTTTTATTGTGAATTTAATCTAATAAACTCGATCCGACTGTTTAGAAGAACAGAGCAAAATAACTATTTATGTAACGAGACGGGTTAATTTTTTTTCAATAGGTACTGGTAGGTCCAAAATTATTATATCAGAATTGCACATTAATGTCTATCTGTTCGTGTGATGAGCACGATCATTAATTTATGCTCTTTCTGGCTGGGAAATATATAAGTATTTTATTCAGTTGTTTAGTACCCATAACACAAGCTCTGCTTAGCTAGGGGCCTAGATAGCCTTGTGTAAAAGTTGTGTATTTTTTTTACATGTATATTGGGAACTTGATCGCGGGAATTTTAAACAAAAATAGTTTTAAGAGCCAGTTGAGTTTTGGCCACTTCCATAACCCATAACTCTTTGGCACAGCGAAGGCAGTACAGTTTTCTTTAAGTCCGCTGCTCACAGCCGCGGTCTATTCTTGACTTACTTTTTAATATTCCGCAAGTTTTCAGCTCATTTAGATTTTATACTAAGTGTACTTTGTTATAGCAGTCCGACAGTCCAGCTTGGCCGTTAGTGGGTTTAAAAGAGCGCCCTATAAGTGGTTTTTTTAACGAATAACAAATAAGCTGGAAGAAGGATTGAAAGCGATTGTTTTATGGAAGATAGTTTGGTTTTTGCTTTATGCTCTTTTTTTTAAATGTGGTTAGTGACTCAGCTTCGGCTACGGTTTCCTCACGGTGTTGTCTTTCACAGTTTTTGAAGCAAGTGCTGAGATAGGCGCCTTTTTGGTCTCGCACAGGTATTTTTTATTATTATTTTTGTCTTTAATATTTTAATCTTTTCTTGTTTTTTTTTTATTATCTGTATTGTTGTTCTTTTGTTTCATGTTCTGTACGCGTCTAAATAAAGTATTTTCTTTCTTTCTAAATTTATTCTCAGACACCGTTGCTATTTTCTGACTTTCTCTTAGGTACAGGCGCCAGCACATCAAGTTACCCCAATTCGTCAAATTTTCCCAATTGAATATGAACCTTATTCTATTTGACATAAAGTTTAATAACGATCAAAGAAATTTGACACATTGGGGTAACTTGATGTGCTGGCGTGCGTACATACATTTTTTTAAATCAATGCCGTATCTCTACACAACCATCTTAGCATTCTTATCTTACCAAACCAATGTACTGAATACATGTTATCAGGATGTGATGGCCATTCTCCTTTGTACCTATATATTAGCTCATATCAATATTTAGTAGGCATCGAATGGCAGTTCCTTTCGAAAGAAAGAAAATAAATTAGCAGTTGCTGTATAAAGAGGAAAGATTCATTTGTTTGTTTGCAGGGGGTTGACTCAAAAACTACTGAATCAATTTAAAAGTTCTTTCACCATTAGAGAGTTATAGTTTCACCAAGTAACATACCTACTAGGCTAAATTTTATTTTCAAAGCTACGTGGGGAAAGGGGGGATGTTTGAAAATTTACATGGAAATTCACATAGATGAAGTCGCGAGCGAAGTATTTTAGGTAAATTTGATTTCGAGAAGATGTAGTAAGTAACAACAATTGAAAAGAGTATGCTAGATGTTTGGTCACGTTGAAAGGATGGCTGAAAGGCGACTAACGAAAGGTATTTACAAGGCAGATGTAAGTGGGAACGCCGAGAAGGGACGCCCTAGAAGGACATACATAGACCTTATTGGTGAGGTTCTACAAAAAGGTCAGGTGCGTAGTACTCGCAACCGCGTGTGCTTATGACAACATGTATGAATGTAAACGAAGCAAAAGAAGTATGTAAGAATCGTAGCATATGGCGCTCTATAGTTTCTGCCTACCCCCATGGGGAAAAGGCGTGAGTTTATGTATGTGTCGATTTTGGGTTTGATATGCCCGACCAATATCAAAGATTAGACAGAATTCTAGCTCGCGGACTCATGTTTTTCTAATCTATGACCTACTTTTCGGTAAAAATCACCTCGTGGAAATGTAAAGTGAAGGTGTGTTGAGCTGCCATTCCATACTAATGCAAGGTATTGACAGTTCACTTCACTCCAGTTTTCACAGGAGACTTTTACTGGATCAACCGGCCAGTTTGAAGTACACAGGTGTATTCTTCCGTTTATCTCCCTGATAATATAATCCATTACTCACTTCTCACAAAACCCAAGGGAAGGGGTTTTCCTTATCTTGGTCAAGGTCCTAATGGACAGACCATTAGTAAATTAATTATTCTGAAATGACCAGCGTGTCTATCCTTATTTTCATTTAAAAATTGTAGTTGATATGGAGTAGCATGTTGTTTGCTTGACGTTTTATTGCTACAATTAATTTACTGCAATATTAAAACATGTTTTATGTCACCCAAAAATGTAGGCAAAGCTATTACTATATTAAGTTTTATTTATATGTATGAGCCATCGACGCCTGTTGACAAAAATCCTACTAACATTTTAAACGCGAAAGTTTGTGAGAATGCTTGTTACTCTTTCACGTGAAACTACTCAATGGATTTTAATAAAATTTGGTATGGAGTTAGCTGAGACCCTGGATGAACACATAGGCACATATTTTTATCCCTGTATTCCTACGGGAACGGGACGTACGCGGGTGAAACCGAGGGACGTCTGCAAGTAAATTAATTAAATGATTTCACTACATCTTCTTCCCTTGTCTCAATTTATTTAAGGTCAGCGCAGCAGGTAAATACACAGATAGATAGATAGATACAACATTTATTCAGCGCACACAAAAGACATAAACAACACACACAAGAACAAAATTAATAACATTAAAATAGTAAAAAGAAAGAAACAGTGTACCTACCAATATAAAAGAAAATAAATCAAATGTGTCACAATTACTGAAAATAAAAACTACGATGTGTGGTGAGCGTCTCAAGGTTGCACTAATTGGGAGTCCAGCCGGTCGATTCAGTTAAAGTCACGCCGTGAAAACTTGAGTGAAGTGAACTGTCTATGCCTTAGTATGGAATGACAGCTCAATTCGCCCTCACTACGCCTACATTTTCACGCGGTGATTTGACCAGAATCGCTCTGCAGCTCACCATGTGGCAGGCAAATGTACCTAATGCTGATATTCTGTTGGATACGTGCTCACTCCTGTTGGCCCTCATCTCAGTAGGTAACATATTTTCTAGTCACATTATCTTTCACACAATCCTTCCCAATCCTAATTAACAAAACCCTAATTGTAAGCCATAGCTGGAATTCTACCTGTACTAAATTCAATTAGTGCACACATCCAGAATCCATGCTATTATTATTCATGGATTTAATAAAAATAATTTAATAATAATTTATTGTTAATTATAATTGTTCATAATAATTTTAACATTGGCCCTAAACTCGGCAAGCCTGTATCTTGGGAAACCAATTTCAGAAATAATAATAATAATAATTTATACAATAAAAATGAAAACAAAAACAATATTCAAACAAAACTAAATAATAAAAGTATAAACGCTGTGCTAAGTAAGATGTGTAACTGTATGTGTCAATAAGAGAGTAGAGAATGTGTAGTGTATAATGAAATTGATTGTGTGTAAACTCTAACACACAATCAATTTCACACACACTCACACACACACACATCATTTTTTATACACTTTCACACCCCATACTCACTCGAGTATGGGGTGTGAAAGTGTATAGGTATATAGGTGATTAAAATTTAATTTAAACCTTAATTATATTTTCGGCTTCTTCAAATGAAAGATTTTAAAGCCAGGAAGTTAGTTTTTTCTTAATTTCTGATCGAGTGAAGTTTTTTATATTGCAATGTTTGATTACTGAATTATAGGTATGAAGATGCAGAAAAAGTGGGAGTATTTAAAACACATCATTGGCATGTTAAGTAATTAAGTCATAAATCAAAATTAGTTCGTAGATACAAATCATTATCTGCCTAGCCTTTTTCCAACTAGGTACTACATAATATGTTAGGGTCGGCTTCCAGTTTAATCGAGTGCTGAATACCTACCGGAGTTTAAAATTGAGCGACTGCCTAACAGACCTCCAAAACCCAGTTAAAGCCCTTGGTTAAACAGGTTGTCAGATTTTCCAAAAGGTTAAGCTACGTTTGACCAACCTCGTTAAGCTTAGCTTACACTTTTTTTTTTTTGAGGTGTGGAAAATCCTCATGGATGTCCCCCGCCCGGGGAGGCGGTGGGGTATGTCAGACTCTTACTGACTAAAAACCACCCCGTGTTCCTTCTCACACCTGCGCCGGGGGTCACGGGAACGCGGGCCTGGCCAAGTCAGCGAGGGGAGTGAGAGGAGGGGTGTTAGACTCCCCTCGCGACGTCTAAGAGCGGAGCCACCTTGGGTCCATGTACGTGGGGGCGGCGGACATCCCCTCGTCCGTCGCCCTGGACCCATACAGGGGGCAGGGCGTTGTCCGCCCTCCGCCTGCGCCCGGTGCGTCTGCTGCGGGCTGGGTGAGTGGAGATAATCTCCCTCTCCCTTTCCGCAGCGTCCTTCTGCGAGATGACTGTTTCGCAGAAGAACACCACCGCGTCCCAGGACTCGACGCTGCCGACCATCCCCTCGACCACGGCCGGCAGCGACAAGTCACGGTCTACTCCAGAGACGAGGGCACGGCGCGGCTCCTCCCAAGCGGCACACTCTGCCAGCGTATGCCGCGCCGTGTCCTCCCGACAGTCGACGCAGTGGTGACACCGGGCGTCCGGCTCCCTGTTTATGCGACACAGGTACTTTCCGAAGCAACCGTGCCCGGAAAGTATCTGCGTCACCCAAAACGACGGGGAGCCGTGCCTCCTCCCGAGCCAGCGCTCGAGCACCGGCCGGACCGCCTCGATGGTGACGAGGTAGGGCGCGAAAGCCTGTCCCGCCATTCCGCCACCAGGACCTCGCGCAGCTGCGACCGACGCAACTCCATGTGTCGCTGCATAGGTCGCTCGCCGCGCGCCTGCATTTCCTCGCGCCACCGGTACAGTGACGCGAGTACTTTTGCCTCCAGGTCCCAGAGCGGGGAAAGCTACGTTTGACCAACCTCGTTAAGCTTAGCTTACCCTTCGATCAACCCCGGCTGTTAGTATTTACTTACAAGCTCCTCAAGTTTCTTTTTTGCAATACATATTTGCCCGAAAAAATAAAAGATTGTTTCGTGCAAATATGTGCTGAAAATAACTCATAAACTCATGGAACCACATTCGTTTTTAGTCCTCATTCTACCCCAATTGCAGGTAGTAAATATTATACAGAATTTTAAAGTAAATAAACCGCGAAATTCCCAACATCGCTCACTACCAGTCAAAGCTTGGTAGTTTATTTGAGTGCCAGCAAAAAAAAATGCAAATCGTACTAATTAACTGAAAATAGTTGGTACCTGTCGGGGGTAACCTACTTTTAGTATTGAGTAGGGTTACCTTCGAGTTAAGTGTAAGTTTTTGAGCTGCCTATGAAACACCCCACCTGAATACGCGTTAACATTATATCTGCCGATCTAGACTGAAAAAAGACAAAAAAGGTCCTTTTTGGAGGTGTGGTAAGTTGCTTAGGTTATACTCAAAACACCACTATTTTTTAAATAGTACAAAAAAAGGGCTGTATCCGTTCCTGTTACTGATCATGTCTGCGTAATCAAAAGTAAAAAAAACGAAATTCAGTTTTTAAATATGCCACTATTTAGTAACTTAAATAACGAAAACAGCTGTCGGAGGCGGGGCATGCTTGAGCGAGACCACGCGAACGTGAGCGAGGAAGACGATCGACTGGCCTGTTGGTCTAGTAGCTAGTGACCCTGCCTGCTATGCCGGAGGTCGTGGGTTCGATTCCCACCCAGGACAAATGTTTGTGTGATGAGCACGATCATTTGTTCTGTGTATGGGTGTTATTTATCTATAATATGTATGTATTTAGAAATATACATATAATTATGTTTATCAGTTGTTAAGTACCCATAACACAAGCTCTCAAGCTTTACTTGGGACTAAATGGCGTTGTGTGAAAAGTTGTGAAATATTTATTTTTTATTAATGAATACTACTATGCCCATAAATTGGGTGACTTTTTTGGATATAAACAAACGCAAACTATGCCGTTTATGAATATTTTTTAATGATACTATACAATTAAGATGAGAAGACCGTCTAGAATAAGTCCTATAAGTATTTGTACCAATTAAAAAATAGTGGTGGAATATTATATGTATGTTGTCATTCTTATTCTATAATAATAAGAGCACCAAAGAGATACACCAGAGAGGACTTGTGATGAAATATCATAGAAAAACTTACTGTCATCCCATGTCTCAGTAACTCCATCTAGAATAATATTAGAGCGGCAGCGGAGTGTACTAAATTAAACTCATTGACTTGTGTCCACTTGGGCACAAGTATCGGATGAATATTTTGTTTGTTTGTAGTATGTATTAATATTGAATGTCTTTGAAGAGCCCATTAGAGACTCGCTAAATAAAAGTGTTCGTAAGTAATTCTTATTGTTTTGTATCTATTTCTTGTCATCTTATTGTAAGAATGTAAACCTCTTCTTCCACCTGGCGTTAGTCCCGGCTATTGCCAGGGTCCGCCTTCCGACTGAGCTTCTTCCACTTTGCCCGATCTTCAACATCCTTTTCAGTCAGGCCATTGGCTCTCATGTCGGATTTGACGACGTCCAGCCAGAGCGTAGGCGAGGGCGACCACGGGACCTAGCCCCAAGGACAGCCATATACATGCATCTCCGACCAACGTACTCGATAGGACGGCGCATGATGTGGCCATACCATCGCAGACGACACTCTTGCTGTTTCTGCAAGACTACCCCGGATGAATGAGTTGCGTATGCGATCGGATCGCGTTACGCCGCTCATCCACCTAAGCATCTTCATCTCCGTGACGCGGAGTTCCAGGGTGTAAGAATGTAAACCTAATGTATAAAATTCTTGTGTCACAGTATTTGTAACAAAACTCCTCCGAATCTTAAATTTATTTCAAAAACATTTTGTAGTTCATTTTTAACTTAAGCTCTAGAACATAGAGTGAAGATCAACTTTACTACAAATCAATGGATTTCGTTCTGTTTTCCTTGCTGGGCTAAAAATAGCATGTGTTAAGGAAGTACAGTTGCCACCTCCCAAGATGGAGTTCACTATTGAATTTAGTTCTAAGTACATTAAGACATGATGTATACCTACCTACTATAGCGCTATATAACAGGTTTAAGTGTGTGTGTTTTAATGTGCAAAAGTGCTTGTAATGTGTGGCAAATGAAAGCCAAAGGGTTTTATTAGTTTTTTATTAAAGGTCGATGCAGCATGTTATCTCCCTCTTATACAATTTTTTGCATTATTATTTTGCTCAATAAAGAACCAGTGTTTGATAACTTGTAAGGTTAATAGAGCTCAAGCTCAATCGATTAAAAAAAATGTAGCACAGAAACATTCCAGCACAAGAAAAAACACCACCGTTTTAAATTAAAATATTAAAGCTTCAGAACTCATATTCTCAGTAATTTCGCAGATGGCAACCCTAGGTTTTTCCTATTTGAATATAATTTGTGCAGTAGACCCTCCTCAATCGAAAGTCAACTCTACTTCTTAAACTTTATGGTTGATTTTTGATTGTGTGTGCGCTCATGCTTTACAGTCCTTCATAAGTATTTGGCTGAAATCCCGCGTCATAATATCGCCGGCAGGCACATGACGTCACTGACAGGGAGTGACGTCATTTTGGAGTGTTGGCTCTGTTTAGCTCTGTTTTGATATTTTCCAGCAATATCGCTCAGCTTTCGTAATTTCAAGTTCTGCAGGAAAACTTAATTTTGTCTGCGGTTTGACATCGTTTTGTTGACCGGTCTGTAAGGTTTGGATGTACTTACTCGACTGAGCCTGAATGAGGGTAAAGTTTTTCAAGAGTCTATTTCTTTGGCACGTTTTGTAGTATGTAAGATTCATCTAATATATGAAAATCTCGTGACGCAGTGTTTTAACAAAACTGCTCGGAAACGACTTGGCCGATACTTATGATATATTTTTGTATTAATTAAGTAGTTTTAAAATTGGACTTCGTTAACGTATCCCTTTTCTATCTCAATACTCGCATAGTTGAGTTCTTTTTGGGAAGGGTCTGTCAGAATTCTATCTGACTAAAAAATACTCCGGTATTCTATCACACACTGCGGCGGGGGTGACAGAACGGACGATTCCTTCGCAACACGTTAACGTATGTTTATTATACGCGCCAACGCTACGCGCCAACGCTACGCGTTACGCTCTACGCGTCCAATACAATAAGGCATTCAGGGTGTTGTTGGGGCTGCCTCGCTACTGTAGCGCTTCGGGGATGTTTGCCGAAGCGCGCGTGGATTGTTTTTATACAACCATGCGCAAGCGGTGCACATCCCTGGTGCGCAGGGTGCGGGTCAGCCCGAACAGTATCCTGAGCATGTTCGCCCAGCGATTCGACTGCCAGTACATGTATCACTGTGACATGGTACATGTACGGGCTAATGTGGAAATATTGTTTTAATTGTATTGACTTGTATTTGTATTGTAGTGTATTTTATTTGACATTGTATTTGTATTGTATTTTATTGTATTGACATTGTATTTGTATTAGTTTATTTTTATAATTGGTCCGTGTTGGCCTTTAACTCAATAAATAAAAATAATAATTATAAACCATCTTAAAATCCAGAGTCACACTGTCTTGACAAGACAAAACAACGCAACAACTTTTTCCCAGACAGCCAACAAACTCCTTCATTTGAAAATTCTATTATTATCTAAAGTTCTTTGCGTGAATATTTGGTTTGCCCCTGTAAATTAGTTTCGCTAGTACACGCCCGCGGGTTTTCTTGCATAAAATTTAAATATTCCCTCGACATCTCAAGGGGACCATATCAAGTTTTTTCCGAGATGAAAATGCTTGAAAATGTTAGGTTTTGTCATATCTATGGCGTGAGTGGAATTTGTGGAAAAATTTTTGGTTAGTGTTTTCTTTCTATTTTTTTTTTATAGTGGGTGTAGTAATGGCCCAGATGTTAAGGGACATGTACCAATGTGACCTTTTCACTTAGGTAGATGTTAATATTAAATAATAATAAATAATAATCTATATCTATACTTATAATAAATCTGTAGAATTAAAATTTCTGTACATTGAAAATATCAAAAAAATAAATAGCAGGGGGTGTTACTAGACTGACACCGAACCCAAAAATATGATTAAAAAAATTTTTGTCTGTCTGTCTGTCTGTCTGTCTGTCTGTCTGTATGTTCAGGTATCACGCAAAAACTACCGGTTCGATTACGATGAAACTTGGTATACTTATTCTTTGATATCCTGGGCACCACACTGGGTACTTTTTATCCCGAAAAAGTATATACAATAAAAAACAAACTTAATTTTGCGGTTCGATCCCTAGACCCGACTACTGTACCAACCGCAAATAATAAGTTTGTCGTAGGTTACGTCACCCGCAGTGGAGTTCACCAAAGGGCACACGGCTAAGATATTATAATATTTAATCTTAAGATACAATATCGCTCGCCATACAATTCAATGGACTATCACACACTACGAAGATAATTATGCACATTGAATACCTATCTATTCAAAATTAATATTGGAAGATGATTGGTGATCGATACTGATGCCAAAAATGCAATTAGTGAATGTTTTGTCTTTCTGTCTGTATGTGCACGCATAGTTCAAAAACTATTATAGGGATTTTAACCAAACTTGGTACGGTTGTAGGTAATCAATTATAATACGCCTGGGCAGGTTGATCTTAGTATCAGTTGTTTTACACATGGTCAGTTGTACGGCGCTCTTTCCCGGGTCCGTAGTTCCAGAAATCTTTATGCATACATATCGGAAGGATCAACTTTGAAAGTAGTCTATCCGGAAGTATTATGCTAAAATTATTACGTTTATATATCAACGCACAGCCCCAACCGCTGGTATTAGAGACATGAAACTTGAAGGGGTGTTCTTAGTGAAGAGTAAGTTTTCCATAAAAAACGATTTTTGAAAATTCAACCCTTAAAGGGAAAACATAGGGGACGGAAGTTCGACATCCACGCGGGCGAAGCCGCGGGCAAAAGCTAGTAATAAATATTCCACAACTTTCACACAACGTCATCTAGTCCCAAGCTAAGCAGAGCTTGTGTTATGGGTACTTGGTACTAAACGATTGATAAACATACTATTATATAGTTCTAAATCTTACTAATATTGTATACGTGAAAGTTTGTTTGGTTAGATGCCTATAATAATGTTTGTTACTCTTTCACGCAAAAACCACTGAAGGGATTTCGATAAAACTTAATACACAGATAGTTTGTAACCTAGATTAACACGTAGGATAGTTTTTATCCCGATTATATCTTCCTGTGGGATATTTTTCGCGTTGTAGCGGCTGAAGCCGCTGACATCAGCTAGTACAGACGCCAGCACATCAAGTTACCCCAATGTGTCAAATTTTCCCAATTGAATTTGAACCTTATTCTGTTTGACATAAAGTTGAAAAACGATCAAAGAAATTTCACACATTGGAGTAACTTGATGTGCTGGCGTCTGTACATACCTACATACATATTATAGATAAATTGCACCAAGACACTCAACAAATGAGCGTGCTCATCACACAAACATTTGTCCTGGGTGGGAATCGCACCCACTACCTCCAGCATAGCAGTCAGGGTCACTAAGTACCAGACAAACAGATCAGTTAATGCAAGTCAAAGTCAAATCCTTTATTTCAATTATGCTATTTTATAGGCACTTTTCTACCTCAAACTTACATGTCAAATAAAATATAATGATTCTGGTTGCCTGTTTCAAAAGGTAGTTCCGTATGGAGAAGAGTGTGAAAAATAATCCATACTTACTTATAAATACCTACAGACATATTTACCTAAACTCACGCCTTTTTCCCATGGGGGTAGGCATAAAATACAGAGCGCCATTTGCATAGGTACATAGGTACATAGGTAGATAGGTACATAGGTAGGTATATAGGTATATAGATATTCTTACATAGGTACTCCTTAAAATAATAATACTCGTACTCTTTTAAAATTATTTATTTACAATATTGTGTAAACAATACTATACTTAATCTTTCTTTGTTTCTCTTTCTTTCACCATGGTCACACATGGTGAAGGAAAACATCGTAAGGAAGCCGGCATGTCATAGAACCAAAAATTTGAAGGCATGTGACATCTACCAATTCGCAGTGGGCCCGCGTGGTAGATTATGGCCCATACGCAAAATACGCGCTTTGACGTGGAGTTGCGATACCAGCCCGGTATCTTTTTATCTTTATGGTCACACACGGTATGTGTAACCCCAGTGTGTTTTTTGTTTGACACCAATTTGCAATGCAAATATTATACGATCCGAATAATATTTCATTTTATGATTACCTACGATGGAAAAAAATAAATTCTTATACCCAGATATTATTTTAACAAGATTTCCCTCGACCCTCTTATTCGTTTTTACACCTCAGCCAATTTCTTTGATATTCCACTCGTATATAAACTTGATATTGATAACAGTCAAATCAGAAATCAGAATCGATATCGTGCCACATCAAACGATACGATACGTAGAGGTGTTTCTTCGAATTTGAATCGAAATAGTGATGTGGTGGTGTCGTATCCGCCGTGGGAAAATTTGCGGATCCACATACTGGGATAAGTGCAAGAGATCCGATGATGTCGTGTGATTTGAGATAATTATGCATTTTTTAAAACTTAATAAATTATTAACTTGATAAGAAACAATAGTTCACAAATTCGGTTTTGTCGTTCACATGGAACTAGCAAATGAGCGGTCTAAAGTTTAAGATAAAAAATACATTTTGAAACTTAATTTCAGTTTTTTCTGTCTTATACAATATGAAAGGGACGGGGGATACAAGAGCTGTCAATTTTAGTTACTGTTAAGTTTCATACTAACTTAAGTGGACATTTCAAACACATCAACCAGAACATTCAAAGAAAAACTAATTTGACATCTCTAATTTAGTTCTTTTCCGTCACCTGTCTCTATCCTTTTCTAAAGCTGAGTCAGTAAGATATATCAAATTTCACATTTTAAATAGGTTATATAATAATATTTATTTTATAGAACAAGGGTATCGGCAACATTATCTCTTAAAGTTAAATTAAATTAGTGCTCGGTGTAATTTTTATTTAACTATTATGGTTGTATTAGTTTTTAATGAAAGTACGCTGGTAAGCATGAAACAGAAACTATTTTGTATACAGGTGAAATAGTGTTTCGCTAGGTATCACAAAAGGACTTGAAAATAATGACTCTTTTTCTAGGGTTGCCACTGAAATTCAATGATTTTCCGTATAAAAAACTTACAATACCACCAGCACCAATTAAAATACCTCAGTCTTCCAAAACCAAGCCAGTTACGTTGATCTGTAAACCTTCAATCAATAACTTCGAAATATCCGCTCGACAAAATAATTACTGATACCTAGTGTAAGGCTGAAGGTATTTGTTTTGTTATTTTTAATTTATAAATTATGTAATTTTATGTCTCAGTTTATAAAGTTAATTACTACTTAATATTGTTATTTAACTCTTTTTTTAGCTTATCCTAACATTGTATTCGTGAATGCTGGTCCACCTGTTATTGGTGGCTCTAAGCTCACAACTGTTACTTACTATACCTAATATTTTGTATACAGAAGCTGTTGGTGTATCTTTTAGAAATAAATAAATAAATAGATACGTTTATCGGATATTCGGGGTTATTCGGATATCGCAGCACATCACTGTCCCGAAATCGTTTGAATCGAGTGTGAGTGCCAAACGAAACAGGCAAGATCGACGCACTTGAAACAGTTCGAGAGCTTTTTTAAAACGAGACGAACCTTCAATGGTACTTAGTACCCCTGTTAGATTCGGTGTCACGCGAAAGGTGCTTGGCGAAAATATTTTTCGCGAAAATGGGAATAAAAAAGATGTGTCGGTAGAAAATCTTTTTTTTTTTTCGTTTTGAGAACTCACCGATGTGTGTTAAGTTCGCACTTGGATATTTTGGTGAAGTGATGATTATTTTCAAGGGTGATAATCTGAATATCTGGGTTTTTATGTTTAATCCCATGAGCGTAAGAAAATAATTTGAGTTACCTGAAGCGTGGTCACCGGAATTTGCGAAGTGCCTACTCTTTTCATTTCATATTTTGTAGGTCAACTTTAAGTGGTAAAGTATTTTTTTTGAAGGTGGCCTACTTGTATCGTGGGTGCTTTTACAAACAATTAAACACGAACAGGAAGAACTACTTGAAGGCCAAACAAAAATTTGTTCCACGCGACAGTCGAACTCGAAACGCGCAGCGCAACCGCCTAAAGCACAGCCAAAAGTGGTCTTCAAACTAAACACAACTATTTCTACGTTTCATAATATTGACATTTCATACTAACTTAAGTGGACATTTCAAACACATCAACCAGAACATTCAAAGAAAAACTAATTTGACATCTCTAATTTAGTTCTTTTCCGTCACCTGTCTCTATCCTTTTCTAAAGCTGAGTCAGTAAGATATATCAAATTTCACATTTTAAATAGGTTATATAATAATATTTATTTTATAGAACAAGGGTATCGGCAACATTATCTCTTAAAGTTAAATTAAATTAGTGCTCGGTGTAATTTTTATTTAACTATTATGGTTGTATTAGTTTTTAATGAAAGTACGCTGGTAAGCATGAAACAGAAACTATTTTGTATACAGGTGAAATAGTGTTTCGCTAGGTATCACAAAAGGACTTGAAAATAATGACTCTTTTTCTAGGGTTGCCACTGAAATTCAATGATTTTCCGTATAAAAAACTTACAATACCACCAGCACCAATTAAAATACCTCAGTCTTCCAAAACCAAGCCAGTTACGTTGATCTGTAAACCTTCAATCAATAACTTCGAAATATCCGCTCGACAAAATAATTACTGATACCTAGTGTAAGGCTGAAGGTATTTGTTTTGTTATTTTTAATTTATAAATTATGTAATTTTATGTCTCAGTTTATAAAGTTAATTACTACTTAATATTGTTATTTAACTCTTTTTTTAGCTTATCCTAACATTGTATTCGTGAATGCTGGTCCACCTGTTATTGGTGGCTCTAAGCTCACAACTGTTACTTACTATACCTAATATTTTGTATACAGAAGCTGTTGGTGTATCTTTTAGAAATAAATAAATAAATAGATACGTTTATCGGATATTCGGGGTTATTCGGATATCGCAGCACATCACTGTCCCGAAATCGTTTGAATCGAGTGTGAGTGCCAAACGAAACAGGCAAGATCGACGCACTTGAAACAGTTCGAGAGCTTTTTTAAAACGAGACGAACCTTCAATGGTACTTAGTACCCCTGTTAGATTCGGTGTCACGCGAAAGGTGCTTGGCGAAAATATTTTTCGCGAAAATGGGAATAAAAAAGATGTGTCGGTAGAAAATCTTTTTTTTTTTTCGTTTTGAGAACTCACCGATGTGTGTTAAGTTCGCACTTGGATATTTTGGTGAAGTGATGATTATTTTCAAGGGTGATAATCTGAATATCTGGGTTTTTATGTTTAATCCCATGAGCGTAAGAAAATAATTTGAGTTACCTGAAGCGTGGTCACCGGAATTTGCGAAGTGCCTACTCTTTTCATTTCATATTTTGTAGGTCAACTTTAAGTGGTAAAGTATTTTTTTTGAAGGTGGCCTACTTGTATCGTGGGTGCTTTTACAAACAATTAAACACGAACAGGAAGAACTACTTGAAGGCCAAACAAAAATTTGTTCCACGCGACAGTCGAACTCGAAACGCGCAGCGCAACCGCCTAAAGCACAGCCAAAAGTGGTCTTCAAACTAAACACAACTATTTCTACGTTTCATAATATTGACATCTTATTGTCTATACTTCATCCTAAGGGAATTTAGCCATTGGAACATCCAGCTAGCTTCCATTGTTGCATGCAAATTAGAGCATCGACGCTATTCGTTAGCAAGAAACAACACACGTACACTCTTGAAATAGGAAACGCCTAAATCAAACCGTGCAAATGCTCTTCAAAATTCCTAGTAGATACTCGAAACAACGACGTATCCGCTAACACCCGAAATCAAGCCGTTGCGAATTCGAACGCGAAATTCCTTTTTCGAAAGTAGTCGAAAGTATTCGAAACTCGAATGTGCCGAGTACCCGGTAAGCTCAGCAACTTGCCACTTAGCCACACTCAAGCGCGCACTCCCTAATGACGCGACTCGCATTGTACCAACTTTTTCATCCGGACTTGCATGAATATGGACTCGGACGCCTTTGTGAGCGTCCCTCCTTCCTCGCAAATCTGCAAACTTAACTGCACACCCCATAAAACATAACCCATCCGATTTTAGATTCTACAGCCAAGACAATAAGGTGCTGTCCCCAATGAAGATGTTGTAAATAAAAATTTGTTAGCAGGTTTTTTTTTTATTTATGTTTCACGTTATTTTACACGAGCCTCGTCCTTTCAGTGAGGTCCATTCACGCTTCGGAGTATATAAAGAATCTGGTTCTAATTGAATCTTCATTACAGCTCGAAAAGGTATTTTCTTTTTCTATTTCGTTTTACAAAATTTAGAATTTGGGTTACTGTGTATTTTTTTTCGTTTTTAGGGTTCCATGACGACCGAAAGAGACCGAGTGCCCAGGAGACCCTATTACTAAGACTGTGCTGTCCGTCTATCCGTCCACTTGACAACGATAAAGATCATACAACCCTAAAGAGAAAAGATCTGAGAAAGATCTAGCGATAAGACCGGTCATTTCAACAGCCTATATTACGTAGCAATAAATAAAACTTAAGTAGCTTTCATTGGGTACGGTAAAGAGTATTCTATCCTATTCTTCTCTTCTTCTTCTTATAACAACAAAAATTTTAAATGAGGCTAATAAAATTAAAATAACGTGATTTTCCTGGCGTTATCTTGCTCAATCGCAGTACCTTTAAATTTGTACGATGCCGATGGCACAGAACCCATCGTGTGCAAGTAGGACTCACACCGCAAGGTGTGCGTCTGGTGTGAGTTGTACTGCTTTTTTGTTTTTTTATTTTGCTTGAGTAATTAATTAAGCTTTTCATAATATATTTATGTGACTCTTCTTGTATGAGAAACTAATCTATAGAAAGATTTAGATTTTACACTTTAATTATTTTCTTTGGGAAAACAATGACAAGTCGACTGGAGCAAGTAGATTCGGATCCCCTTTTAAAACATTTTGAGCGTACGGAGTACATATTGTATATGTTGTCATAGTTAAAGTTGACATTATTAAGAAAAAGTTTTGAAAGCCAAAACAGTTCCATTTTGACCACAGGACGTCCCTAGGCAATATAAATTTTGTCTAAACATATATATATCTTCTCGCAAACATATACCAACTTGTAACTCGCAAGTAATAATTTACCTAATAAATCTGGCAAGTTTTCCCTGTGATACTCGTCCCCTTGTTAGTCTACCCTATTATAAACACCATGATATATCATTAGCTGAAAACCTCACAAATCGTAACTCAGCTTACCTACGCTTGGAGCTATTGTGTAAACTGCGACTGCTACTGATTGCTCTACTAAAATCAAAACCTCAAATTAGAATTAGTTTATTCAAATTAGGCTGGTAATCAGTCCTTTATAGTGCAATAAACTCCTCAGTCAAATGACAGTCATTCAACTGGGATTTTAATACAATTAATTAATTCAATTTTAAATGTCTATCTTGTGAGAGTTCAGAAATCATTAGAAAAGTAAAATAACATTTATTTGAAACACCATGTACATTGCACAGTAAATAATTATAAGAATCTATACTTATACTTATTACTTTTACAATGTTATAAAGAGGATAGATTTTTGTATGTAACGAAAAATCTTAAAAACTACCGGACCGATTTGAGTTCTTTCACCGTGGCTTGGGAAACTACACCATCTCCGGGTGTCATAAGCTATTTTACACAAGGTACAAAACTAACAAAGGGTTACATTAAAAAAAAACAACAGAGACAGAGATCATCTTCTTAGCCTTCCCTCAACAATGGTACAGTCAGCTACCAGTGTAATTGGTTATAGACTCCTAAATCCATGGCCTCTGTAATATAATACTCCTTAGCTAGACTGGTTATTAGGCTTCTGGGTATATACCACCCGTGACGATTGTACGGGACCTACAACTGTGAACCCATGATCGACAGCTTTGTGGTTTTCTGATACACGGACTGACCTCGGAAAACACTGAGGCTGGTTTTTACTTCACTACGAATTCAATCTCAACCAATCTCTCATACAAAGGAGAATCTACTTTATAAAGCATATTAATCTTAGAGGAAGAATTCGACGTACGAAAGCAGTCTGGTACCTAGTTATCGTGTACGCATTTTTACATACACGCCATTTATACTTGGAAAATGGCAAATGTTCGCCATCGGAACCGTCGTCGCACAACTACCGCGCAACCGCTACTCACTAGCATCAACACATAGCTCCTCGGATTTGAATACAGACCAATATGTTTGTTGGTACAATACGATGATGACGTCACAACCCGCGTCACACTAACAAGCCTCCGTGATACGACAAATTGTAAACGTCTTTTATCTAAACCACCATTTTACATACATTGCAACTGGAAAAAGCACAAACGAAAATGAACCTTGCATCGAAGTGTTAAGGTTGACGAAATGGGAGTAGGACAGTAGATGTATGGTGGTTGTAAGTATTTTGTTGTTTGACATGGGATGGAGTCGCGAATCTGAACAAATAACACGGGTTTATGGTATTTGCTTAATGTGTAAGGATTGATATTAGGATGTATATTTTGTGTATTTTATTTTCGTAAGGGGTTTGATGTTATGGCTGCCTTATAAATGCTATTGGTTTACCTACATAAATTCTTGTAACTAATATGGTAAAGAAAAGCAAGAATATATCAACTCACGCCTATTAGAAAGAAAGAAAGAAGAAAGAAAATATATTTATTGGCAACAGCTGGATATACGCACAGTAAAAACACAATAAGACAAAAAAGAAACAAAAAATGGCATGTCTCACGGCTGCGCCAAAAGGTTCATTTCAGCGGTAATGCCAGATAGATGCTGAGATCCTGTCTGACGCTGATTTTCAAATGAACCTTACTCATGGAGATAGGCAGGAACTACAGAACGCCAAGTACAAAGATCCTTCCATACTCTGATCACTTCAGTTGGTATGCAGTGATGCAATCAAACGATGGTGCAGCGCACTAGGTTCTGCACTCTAACCTTGAAGACGTTTAAATTATAATCCGTCGGGAAGACCGCAGAAGGCAAGTTGTTCCAGTCCTTCGATGTACGCAGTATAAACATCGAGACGAAACGCTTTATCCGGTTCGTAGAGGTGTCAACGATGTAAGGGTGAACATTCGACGTACGGTTGTCCGATGGTAGAAAGGTGATGGTGGAACCAAGTCATGCAATCCTCGTGCACACGCTCCGAAGTGCGTCCTTTAGATAATCTGACTGGCTACCCTACGCCTGTGCTCATGGCTTTGTAGCTTCTTTACCTAATCTGGATCATCAATTAGCCTTTTCGCACATCTCTTCACTTAGCCCAGAGATGCTAGATGGCATTTTGTAGCACCAGTCCATATATGGCTGCAGTTTTCCACACACGAACGGACCAGTGCTTTGTTTCACTTTTTCATTAGTACTATTCTACGTCCCATTTCCATAGATATATTCATTCCCGTTGCGTGCCCATTTATTAATAATAAATAAGGGTGCTTAATATCATCAAAAGCAATTATTTCGGAAACGAAATGGGATTCGTATTTACATGAAAAGTAAAAGTGTAGGTAAATGTTGTTATATTTTTTGGATCATTAATTTGTCAGTGAAACATTATGAGGAAAATGAGTGATTGGTGTATTTAAGATTATTTAAACAAGTCGTATATTTTTCTAGACCTTATTGCCATGGGTATCTTCATTATATTTTTGGCTCTACCTACAAGAAAAACTAAATGATCTCGTAATGCAGGGCCTCCTGTCTCCTACCCTTTTGATGTGCCCTACAGGGTCCATAATTGTCTAAGTTATAAAGTTACTACCAAAGAATACAGTATATAGAAAGCAAAAAAGATATTGAGTATAATTATATTATAATCTGGTCATCATTTTCATCGTCTGCCTTGCCTTTCTCAAACCATGTTGGAGTCAGCTAATCAGCTTCCAGTCTAAACGGATACAGCTGAGTACCGGCGTTTTACATGGATCAACTGCCTATCAGACCTTCACTACCCTCTGACTGGGTAACATGATACTACGCCTCTGGTTGTCAGACTCACATCATCTTGAGCCCAGCATTTTCTTTATTATGGTGGGGTTGGTTTATAATCTGACTACGAGAAGTGACAGTCTGTACTAGGTAATACCCCTGGTGTCCCTTCGTAAGACCTACGAAGGGACACCAGGCCGTCCGTCTGAGTACTGTAACGTTGCGCCTTGCGAGTTACAATTGAAAATAGTTAAGTCTATGAATCGTTATTAATATCAAATCTATGTACACTTTAAACTATAATATTATACAAAACTTTAAAAATAAACTAGTACTATATAAGTAATAAACTATAACTAGTTTAATATCTAAAAGTAAATCTAACACTTAAATACTATATTTAAATTAAATGATACGGAACCTAGGATTTTCGTTCTAAGCGCTCGCGCATCTCTAAAACGATCATTCCCGACTTCCCGAGTGTTGTCTGGGAGTAGCGAATCGGTTGTGGTCGGTAAGGACGATGACTAGTCAGCTGTGAGCATTTTGAGGTGACGGCTGTGTCACTCGCTCTGACAACACCTAACTAATTTTGATTAAATACTCATAAATACTTCGTGAAATCCCTCTAGGGTAAGTTTTCATGTATTTCCTTAAAAAGTGCTTATGTAAGGTGTTACTCACTTTTTTAGGGATCCGTATCTCCAAAGGAACAAACGGAACCCTTATAAGATAACTTTGTTGTCCATCTGTCTGTCTGTCTAGAACCTTTATTTCAGGAATGCATGGAGGTATCAAGTTGAAATTTAAACCGTATACTCAAGTCTACAGTCCCATGAAGTTGTGTATTAATCGATCAAAATTCTTAGCGACTTCTTGTCCGGTTTTTATCAACTTTCTCACAAATTTACATATTCATATCTTTATTGACATGATGGCCCAGAGGTTTAGGCGCCTACCTCTCATGCACGAGGTTGTGCTTCAAATCCGGGCAAGTACCAATGTGACTTTTTCAATTCATATGTACTTTCTAAGTTTATCTTAGACATCATTGACATCGGTGAAGAAAAACATCGTGAGGAAACCTGGACTAGTTAATATAAGTTTGAAATCGCCAATCCGTCTTGAGCAAGCGTGGTGATCAATGCTCAAACTTTCTTTGTATGTGAAGAGGCCTTTGCCCTGCAGTGGGGCAGTAACAGGCTGCTATTATTATTATTTATTTTTACTCAAGTCTACAGTCCCATGAAGTTGTGTATAAATCAATCAAAATTCTATGCGACTGCTTTTTTTCAACTTTCTCACAAATTCACATATTCATATCTTTATTTGCATTCAATAATGTCCGAAGATGTGCAATTGAATAAAGCTATACCTAGAAAGACAGAAAATAAGTTTTTAAGACTTCTTGTGACGTCAGTAGGTACCAAGGCTTTTCCTTTCTTAATAGATTAACTTACAACATTCACGCCTTAATTACGGCCTAACAAAACAATTGTTTGCAATAACAATAAATTAATCGGTAATACAATTAATCATTGCAGCAATGATGTAATTTATATTAATTAAGGAAACAGCGTGAGTAGTGCGACCAAGTTAATGGGAATTATTAAGATTATCCCGGGATTATTGGTACAGGCCTTATTAGTGAGGTTCTTCAGAAATGTCAGGTGCGTAGTACTCGCAACCGGGGCCTGTGTATATGACTACATGTACGAATGTACAGACGCCAGCACATCAAGTTACCCCAATGTCTCAAATTTCATTGATCGTTTTTCAACTTTATGTCAAACTGAATAAGGTTCTTAATCAATTGGGAAAATTTGACACATTGGGGTAACTTCATATACTGGCGCTGTACAAGTAACAGAAGAAGTATGTAAGAATGGTAGCAAATGGCCTTTGTAGCTTCTGCCTACCCCCGAAGTACCACTCTCGACAATCGCCTCCGCTTCGTAGGCATAACGAGCATCTGGTCTTAAGCTGAATACCCGGGTCGGACTATGCGCTATTGAGTTTTTCCAGTTTTTCTAGTTAGCAGAGTTCGAAGTCAGGATATGAACCAGGTTAATGACAATTTAGACCTACCCCTTATTATATAGCTATCCTATGATACTGGAGATTTCTTAATTAAATAGGCTATTCTCTCGCCTCTCCGTGTGGAGGTGTCATTACGTAGTTCAAAGGAGTTGACAAATGTTGTGGTCTAAAGGACAATGACCAAAAGCAGTCTTGAATAGTTGCACGTATGAAAACCAAATTAATATAGAAATTTAAAGTCATGATGGACGTTTCTTTCTCTTCATTTGTACGAGTGACGTAAGTATGAACCTTTAGACAAAAAAAGCACCTGACCTCGAAATTAAGCATGGGATCCATGGTTTTAAAACGTCGCGACTACAGCCACTACACACTGCTTACTAAAGACGCAGTCGCAGCAAAAAACTATTGAAACTCAAAACTACCCTCGAAGTCCGCAACCCGAGAAGTCGCCTAAATCCCAAACACACTAATCTGAAACTTGGTCACAGTAATAACGATGATGGATAGCTACATTTGCAGCCCGAAGGTCCGGGTCCACAATAAATCATTACGGATCCGGATCGAAGGCCTACGTACCCGACGGCCCGTAAAAAAAGTAATTCCTTCATCACGCCATTTTTTCCCGTTTCTCTCTTGAGCGAGTTTAACTAAGAATTAATTAACGAAAGCAACAGGTTCACTGTTGGCAATAAAATGGTTTAATTTCTAATGTGGTGATTTCGTTATTCAAATGTTTGGATTATATTATTTTGTTTTAGCTTCTGGGTGATGTTGCGTTAACTTGGTATTTTACTAATTAATTGGCTTGTAATGTAAGAGAAGAAACGTCATTTTAACGTCTGCTTCACAGACTTTTTCACTATATTGGGGTCGGCTTTCAGTTTAACTGTCTGAGTTTCATTATTTTACATAGAGTGACTTTGGGATAATTTTCCCAATAGTCCATTATCAAAAAAAATAAAAATGAAAAATAAAACGTAGCCATACACTTGGAATTTCTGCCGAGTTGTAGGTGTGCTTACAAACATTTAAACTCCATACACAAACAGCCAGACCCGGCACCACTAGGTACTTGTAGGCTGTATTTTTGTTCTATACGGGAATAGAATCTGCGACATGCAACGCAGAAACCAATGGGTCACCCACTGCGCCAAACATTCGCCACATTCGCAAGAAAATGGCAGAACGTCAGAGTTGATTAGTAAGTTCTTTTTCTCTATCAACGTATTTTATCTCTTGCACTTGATTGATTCGTGTACGGCCCGTAGAAATAGGGTGCAAACCCTTCGTGGAGCAAAGGTGTGATGTTAAGTTATTACAAATATGGCAATATATAACAATAGTACCAGCCTGTTACTGTCCCACTGCTGAGCAAAAAACATCTTTTCATACAGAGAAGGGACGAGCATTGATCACCGCGCTTGCTCAAGCCGTATTGGCGATTTAGACTTATATTAACTATAGCTCTTGCTAGATTCGCGATGTTTTTCTTCACTGATCTCTCTGTGTTAGATAAACTTAGGAAGTACTTATTAATTGAAAAATTCACATTGGTACTTGCTCAGATTAGCCTACAACTCCGTGTATGAGAGCCAGGCACCGTAACCATTGGGTTATCACGACATAGGCAGATAGTTTGGTTAGCTACAACTTACCGAAGACTGTTTCCACGTGTTTTCCCATGAATCCTCCTCATTTTAATAATGGTCATCCAGTTTATTCCCATCGCTGGTCCATAATACCCAAAATTGCCTTTTAACGCAATTCATAATGTAAATTATTTTAATAAACTCGAACCCAGTGATTTATGGTCACAAGTTTTAAAATAAACTTGTTAATTTTAAAACTGAAAAGTGAATTTTAAGTGTTCTACATTAATGTTGTTTTAAATATTCAAGAGATATTAAGATTTAGTGGTGATATCGAAATGAAAGAGATAAAAACCGTAGTTTGAAAAAGTTTTTGAGTGCTTTAAAAATGTTGAAATAAATATTGGATTACAAGCTAACTTTTGATTTGCGGTTTTTGATATTAAACATGAGTGATTTTGAAGGCGTTCATGTAATTATTTGATAACGGGTAGGTACATACAATGTAGTTCTTATATGAATTTAATTGGATCTTTTGTTTGAATACTTATATGTAAGTAAAATCAACTGAAAATTTCGCAATTTTTATTGAAATTATAATAACACAGACTTCAAATAATGTGTTTTATGAAACACATTGTTTAAAGTCACGTGAATTATTACTTAAAATGTTATAATATCGCTCAAAATGTTTCAATATCACGCATGTACCTCAAAAGTTAACAGACACAGGTAGGGCTGGTGTCTTTCTTAGATAGATTTTTAACTTTATTCAAATATGATAAGGCTCATATTCAATTGGGAATATTTGAGAGTTTGCGGTAGCTTGATGCGCTATACAATATTAGCACTCACCATTTCACCAGTTATTTGGTGAAACTACTGCTAAATACTGATACTGAAAAATTCTAGATGGAAAACTAAAAAAACACTTTTCCAACCCGGAATCGAACCCAGAATCTATTACTCAGCAGTAGCGCTTAGTGAAAATATTTTTCATTTTTAAGCAAAACCTACTTGTATAAAGAGGAAAGATTAGAATTTTTGTTTGTTACGAATTAACTTAGAAACTCATCACTCTGGATAGGTCTCTTACCTTCAGAAAGAACTGCGAGAACATCAAGCAGAAAGTGCACACCAGGAATAACCTGCTTCGCCGCCTAACCTCCACCAGATGGGGGGCGTCTCCAAAAGTCCTGCGAACAACTGGAATGGCACTCTGTTTCTCCGCTGGTGAATATGCTTGCCCAGTATGGAGCCGCTCCACCCACGCCAACTTGGTGGATACAGCACTAAATGAAACGTGCCGGATTTCAACTGGCTGCCTCAATCCGACTCCGCTACGTATGCTGTATCCTCTCATCGGCATTGCGCCCCCTGGTATACGCAGGACTGTGGCAAGCCGCACAGAAAGGGCGAAAGTAGAAGAGGATTCACGCCACCCGATGCACGATTACACTTCTGTTCACCAGAGACTAAAAAGTAGGAAAAGTTTTCTTGGATGCGTGAACCCACCTACTTCCAACAGCACCTCGCAAAGATGTGACCTTTGGCGAGAGATACTTAAGCCTCCTGAGGAATTCATCGAGCCATCAGAGAGACTTCCACCTGGGCACACACTGCAATGGCCGACTTGGAAATCTCTGAACAGACTTCGCACCCAGGTCGGCCGCAGCAAGGATAATCTCTTGAAGTGGGGTTTCAGCAGCTAGCACCGACCTTCAGTGCCTGTGCGGTACCTCTCCACAGACCATGGCCCACCTTTTGTTCTGCGCCGCGTGCCCTGTCACCTGCACACGTGAGGATCTTATGGTTGCGTCGGTGAATGGTGTTGCGGTGGCCGAATTCTGGGCTAAACATTCAATTTAGATTTAGTGACTTTGTTTGCCATCGACACGCTAAGAAGAAGAAGAAGAAGAAGAAGAAGAAGAACTTAGAAACTACTGGATCGACTTGAAAAGTTCACTGTTCGGAAGCTACACTATCCCCGGGTGGCATAGGCTTTTATTCGCGTATTCCTACGGGAACTGGAGCTACGCGGGTGAAACCGTGTGACGTCAGTTAGTAATACATAAAAACTTGACTCTCATTGATATAGTGGTTAGACTATTTAAGTTAGACTAGTTTTACTGGATTAGATTCCTGGATCGGGCAAAGTTCATCATCATCATCATCTGCAGCCTAGCCTATTCCCAACTATGTTGGGGTCGGCTTCCAGTTTAACCGGATGCAGCTGAATACCAGTGTTTTACATGGAGCGACTGCCTGTCAGACCTCCACAACCCAGTAACCGGGTAACATGATACCCCTTGGTCAAACTGGTTGTCAGACTTTCGGGCTTCTGTCTACAACTAACGACTGTCAGAGATCTACAAATGACAGCTGGGAGCAACGGCTTAACGTACTTTCCGAGGCACGGAGGAGTCTTGGTATGTTATAAATGGTCACCCATCCGCGGACCTACCTCGTCAAGCATAGCTTAACCTTCGATCGACCCATGCTACTGTTATAACTTAGCCACAAGCTCCTCGGAGGATCGGGCAAAGGTATATTCGGTTATTCAATCAAGCACTTCCCGTAGCAGCGTAATGGAGTCTGGATTTGATCCCGGTTGATGAAATAAGACGCGAGCCTATGACCATCATCATTAATTAGTGAAATGTGTGAGTACTATAGATACACCCTTTTTTGATGCAGGGTGGGAAACTCACATACCTAGGTCCTCCAATCCCGAGGAGGGCGGAGGTCTCTGTCATATGTTCATTAATCACCAAAGTTATGTTAACTCACGTTCTTCTAACATACCAGACAGACGTGTTGCTGGGGAGTTTGTGCCGCCACTTCTTCTTCCCAGCAAAAACACTAGAAAGTGGTGAAGGATGGGTGTTTTGAGGGACTGTCTAATTTGAATAAGTATTAAAATATTGAAATATTCTCGTGATGGCCCAGAGGTTCAGACGCCTACCTCTCATGCACAAGGTTGTGGTTCAAATCCGGGCAAGTACCAATGTAACTTTTTCAATTCATATGTACTTTCTAAGTTTATCTTAGACATCTTTGACATCGGTGAAGGAAAACATCGTGAAGAAACCTGGACTTATAGTTAATATAAGTTTGAAATCGCCAATCCGCCTTGAGCAAGCGTGGTGATCCATGCTCGAGCCTTCTCTGTATGAGAAGAGGCCTTTGACCTGCAGTGGGACAGTAACAGGCTGGTATTATTATTATTATTTATTAAAATATATAATTTGATTTTGATTTTGATTTTCAGATTTTTAGAGCATGTGCTCTCCACGTTTTTTAACCGCGCCGTTGATGCGCGTTTTAGAAACGTGCATCGGCGGCGCGTTTTTATCCTACAGAGCTAGAGCGAGAGTCTACAGGCTGCGTCTGACTGGCGTGCGTATCGCTACAATCGCGCGTCAACGGCGCGTTTAAAAAACGTGGTATGCATAGGCCCTTAATTGACTAAAAACCACCACGGCTGTGTTCCGTCTTACACCTGCGCCGGAGGTCACGGAAACAGAAAATACTTCCACAACCCCCGAGATAGCCTCTGCCTCCAAATAACACAGACGTAAAATAATGTTAAGGTGCCAAAATAGAATTAAAAGAACAAAAAAAAACTTGCACAATTCACATACATAAGTACAGTACCTAACAAGATTTCGTTGAATAAAAAGGTCGCCGGACGAACATTTCGTCTGTCTTATAAATCACGTTACATCTCTCCTTGCAAACTTTTCAATTACAAGCTTTGAGTGGGAATCTGCGGTGGAGGCGGGAACAGTGGATGCGGTGCTTTTGCATAATCCCCAAAACTGACATACCAAATTAAAAATTAATTTAGTGTTCATTTTTCATTAGTCCGATAACTTTTATGTGACTAAAGAAAAATTTGTCAGATAAAATATTAAATTATTCTTTAACCAAAGAATTAGTATTGCCATCAAACGTGGCAATGCTGCCAGTCTTCTGTGCACGTTTCCAGATGACAGCAATAGGGAGGAGTACTTCGACGCCTGAGTGTTCCGATTTTGTTTTCCTTGGGGTTTTTTATTACTATTTTATTTGTAGTTAGTGTAAGTGTACATATTTAATTAATTTTTAATTAGTTTTATTGTATAAATAAAGTTATTTATGTATGTATAATTAGTAGAAGTATTCAGTAAAAGTCCCTCCGTGTAAAGTTGAGTGAAGTGAACAGTCAATGTTGAGCTGGAATGACTGTTCAATTCGCCTGCACGTCACTTACATTTTCACAGGGTGATTTTTACAGAATAGCTGATTAAAGAACCGTCTATACACCGCATCCAAGCTTCGCGACTCCCCAGTAACAATCTAAGAGTGGGCCCGTAGCAATCTCCAGAAACATAGCGAGCCGGTGCCTTAATAGAAATTTGAATAAAATCAATTTATTTTAACGCAGCCCCCGCTTATCGTACCCTTAATAGATTGCTGTTCGGGAAAAATAAATGAATTTAACTCCATACAAGTACTTATTTCGAGTTTTTTGACGTGAGTTATTGAGCGTGTGTGTTGACGTTGTGTTAACGAGAAAACTGTGTTTTTTTGGGGTGTTCTAGGCGAGTGGAGAATGATCTACTGGTTTGAGAAAGTTCGGTTCCGAGGAACGAATTCATATTTTCGAGAACAATCGTAAGCTTTGTCCTTTTTGGCAGATTTAAACTGAGAATATTCTACATAGCTGTGACAAGTTTTTTGTCAGGTCACAAATGTTTTTAATTCAATGAGGTGTCGTGCTAAGAAATTAAATGATATTTATGACATTAATTTTTGTAGATAAATTGTATATATCAACGGAGGGTCACTTTTAAATGTTAATGTAGGAACAGGAGTTTAAATTTAGATGTCTAAAATCGAACGCGAGGTCAACTGCACAATGCTCGTTTTTGCTGTAGTTATTGCCCTGCAGTGCGACAGTAACAGCTTGACTGCAATCCCACCAGATGGTAGGCAGTAATGCAGTCAATGATGATGAAGCGCACTAGTAAATGATGCCAAAACTCAGACCATAATTTAGAACTCAAACAATACTTAACGAATTGTTTTTTGTAAACAATTTTAGGTACTTATTTATTTGTATTTATATAGGTTGTTCAATAATAGGACAGGTATTAATTATATAAGGACAGTTGCCGTCATCTCTTCTTTATGCTTCAAGAATTTTCCTAATATTGTCTGGCAACCCGCCAATAGACAACAATAATTCCTCATTCCTTTTTCAAGACTTCCAACTTTGAATAATAACGGTCATACACGTCCTGTTTTCCCGCGATTCTTATAACAGATAATCAAAATAACTCCCAAGAAAAAGTTACTAAGCAATCTTTGGAGCTCGGCTAATATAGTTTTTCACGTTTTTCATGTGCCAAGGTCAAGAGCAATGAAGCGATCTGTAACAGTATATCAAAGTCTGTAACTAATTCGAAACATGTCTAAGCGTGTGTTGGGTATATTTCAACTGGCAACACTGCTTTGTCTATGACTTTGTGACTTGTGAGATGTGTGTGTTTGCTATTACTTAAGAGGTCTTGGTTGTAAATCTTTTGGTTTAGTACAGTCAGCGGAAAAAATATCGAACGACGAGCTACAGTAGATCAAAATGATTTCAACAGTTAGGAAAATTAAACTGTATCTCAATTAGATAAAGTCCTTGTCAGAATGACAGCATGCGTAGCATTAAAAAATGACAGTAACAGATGGTAAAAACATTTCTGCCGATTATAGAAAGAAAAATGCTCGATATTGTAGACTATTATAGACTAAAGAATCTTCAACATTTCTTCTTCTCATTCTTGACGTTGTCGTGCTCAAAACAAAAGAAATGTATGCTCAAACTATCAGTCTGTCGATTCTTCGGTAGCAACGACCATTGGGCTGTATGGTCGTTGTTCTGTAGACAAAAACCGTTTTCTACGTTGGTCATACTACGCGTGAGTTGTCGTGTACTGTCTTCATTCTGAAACATTTCTTGTGTCATTGAGTTGAAATTGCATTTTCTGTTTAGATCATTTTGTTTTTTTTTTTCATCTCGACAAAGAGATTTAAAATACTATAGAGAGGGCATGCGAGGAAATGTCATAGAAAAACTTTGATCCCATGTCTCAGTAACGCCATCTAGATTTATATAAGAATATTGGAGCGGCAGCGGAGCGAACTATAAAAACTCATAGACTTGTGTCTAGCAGGACCTAAGTTTCGGATAAAAATTTTGTTCGTGATGTCTGGTCTATAGGTATTGAAAAACATTTATTTCACCCAACTGACCTTTTGTTTTGTAGTCAGGCAAAAAGTTTGAAGAAAAGAAGGGTATGCATGTAATTCTTACTTAAATAATAATAATAATAATAATACTAGCCTGTTACTGTCCCACTGCAGGGCAAAGGCCTCTTCTCATACAGAGAAGGCTTGAGCATTGATCACCACGCTTGCTCAAGGCGGATTGGCGATTTCAAACTTATATTAACTATAAGTCCAGGTTTCCTCACGATGTTTTCCTTCACCGATGTCAATGATATCTAAGATAAACTTAGAATTCTTACTTATGCACTTAAAAGGTTTATCAAAAAGTTATGTTAATAAATGTGGTGCCTTAAGGTGGATAATAAACTAAGATTTCTAATATAAATTTGACTAATGCTACACTGTGTTGAAGTTGTGGAATATTGTGGAATATATATTCGGGCTGCTCGAGGTGGTACAACCCAAAAATCCCATTTGACTACCACTAACCTTATTCAGATTAGGAATCACCGAATGGTTAAGATCCCTCGGAGTCTTACTCCAATCAAACAGGACCACGGGACATCTTCATTTCGGTGTTAAATAACGTATAAATTACAACAGATGTTTTGGAAACTTGCCTTCCCACAGAACGAGTGGCTTGCTCATTCACTACGGTACCCTAATTGAGTTTCGACAGCTATTTATTTACGCAAACGATTATCTAAATTGCGTTAACAGCATCTGTTACTTTTCGCACCCGAGCTGTTAGTCTATCTGAAGGTCGGTGCACAGAGTAGCTAAGGACAGGAATATTAATTACCGTATGGCTTATTAATGGCAACCTATTTTTTTATAATGATGCTGGTGTTGAAAATATTGGCGACATGACTAGAAGTGCCATTCTTTAAAAATCACTCTGTGTAAATATCGGTGATGTAAAGGCGAATGGAGCTGTCATTCCATGCTATGCTGGGCATTGACATATTTAAGTTTACACGGGGTGGCTTTTATTCAATCAGCCGACTGAACACGTAATGTGAGAGTTGGTGTTACGGGAGCAAAAAGTGGCGGAAGGGACTTGTTGGAGGACTTTGCCTAGCGGTGAGGAAATACAGATAGCCCGTAGTCCACCTCTGTTTAGTTTGCTCAGTAAAAATAAAATACTGGGCAAAATAACAGGAAATAGTAAGAGTAGTAGTAGAACTCAGCCACATTATTTTTTTTTGTTTCATCTAAATAATTAAATTACTCCATAGATTAAAAAAAACCATTAAAAAATAATCGTGGTGCAATCCAATCCCAAAACCATTTCCCTACTCTCTAGGGCGCCATTAACAGAACAATCAACTGGCGTTGTCTCTGTGACATAACTACTCTGTGATCCTAGAACGGGCGCAGTAAATTGTACCGAGCATTAGAACTGCAATTTGTGTATTGTTCAAGTGAGGGGCTAGAACCCCACGACAAAGTTATGGATTTTGGAGAGCCCTTACGTAACTGAGGTCACGCCGTGAGTATGTGTGTTTGAGATGCAATTTTATGGCTGTTATGAGTGTAATGTATTGTGGGACTGTATATTTTGGGAGCTGTGTTGGTGCAGTATGTTGATAACATATTTGTTATAGCCTTAACAGAATAACACCGTTGCAGTATAGAGCCCTAACAGAATAACAGCACTTTGGAATTGATTAGTTTCTTTAGTATCGTAGCATTGTGCTGGGACTTGAACCTTCTTGGTCTCTTAGGTCTTTTTTGATTTTTTTCTTGTTAGCTTTATATTTATGGTGACATATTTTGTGTGCGTATCCCAAAGTTATATTGTCATTGATTATTGTTTTATGAGACTTTTATGGTTCTGTGTACTTCTTTTCTAATATTAAATTCAACAATGTCAAATTCCAAATGGATCCAAAGCTTTCGCTTAGTGTATTAAGATATTGATTGTTCACGATTCTAGACTTAAACTAATATATTTTATTATTTAAAACTCCTCCGAAATGGCTTCACCGATTCTTATGATTTTTTTACAACTTATAAAAAATAAATAAAACTACTAAATTAAATCTGAAGCGAAACGCAGTTTTCCGGGCAGATAGCATTTTCATGTACCAAATTGTATCAATTCTAGCCTAAAATTTAAATTTTTGCACTGTAATAATTGATTATGTGTACCTAAAATTTATTTGAGACCTTGTACTGTACCATGTATCGGACAAAGAAATGAATTAGAATTAAAATTAGAATTAGAATCAGAATTTAGAATTAGTAATTACTAGCAGACGTCCCGCGGTTTCCCCCGCGTAGGTCCCGTTCCCGTGGGAATACAGAGGCAAAAGTAGCCTATGTGTTAATCCAGGGTGTCAGCTAACTTCATACCAAATTTTATTAAAATCCTTTCAGTAGCTTTTACGTGAAAGAGTAACAAACATCCATCCATCCTCACAAACTTTCGCGTTAATAATATTAGTAGGATTATGTGTAGGTCTGAAATTAACCAACATCAATTAAAAGTGCTGATTAATGCTTGTGTCTTATTTGTATCAGAAGAGGCCTGTGATCCATAATGGATCAGTAACAGAGGGTACTGTTTATTTTACAATAGTTTACGATTCTGAAAGCGAGCTGAAATATAATTTTTATTCTTTGTGTAGTTAAGTAACTAGATAACCATTTATTTTAGAAGTGTACTAAATAAACAACCTTATATTTTATTGTAAGTGAATTGCTTGAAGTAGGTATCATAAAATCTCTATAAGGAAAATATTAATAATAATACCTTTTACTATAGCAACATTTGTTCCACTATTATTATATTATTGTCTTTTATTTATGTAAGTAACGAATTATTGGACACAATTTGGGAAAATGTACCAATACAATATTTTTATATGTTACCCAATTCTGTACTGCATTGCATGTTAGGGTTATCACGAAAAAGATATAGTGATAAATATTAAAATAGTAGTGAAATAACCTTGAGATTTTTGAAATAATAGATAATAATACCGGTCCATTATTGGCCTATTTCAAAGCAAAAGCCTCTTCTTATACAGAGAAGAAACGATCATTCATCACTAGGGTTTCTTTATGACACCACGGTTAGCGGAGTGACAGAGATTCGCTGCTGTGTTGCGTGTCACGGGTTCGATTTCCGCACGAAACAAAAATCAGTATGGCCTACGGGTAGTTTTTTCGAGTCTGGCTGTTTTTGTATGTGATTGTTAATGTTTATAAATGCACACATCATAAAAAGAGGGTTATTCTAGTGCGGGGCGACCCTGTTTAATATTTTGATGTATTTTCTTATTATTTTATTTCAATGTAAAAAAAATAGTAAAAAAAATATGTATATGTCAGCGATGGCTGAGCGATGAGCTGACACCGATGGGGGTTTCGTGGTACCGAGTTCATAACGTACAATAACAATCTCCATTGCAGTAATAACCTCACTTAACAATCGTAATCACAAAACATAACTCAAATAGGTAACTGACAGTTTCGTACTGGATGCGTGTTTTCGTTGGTGCCTCAAATCAATCTGAGCTCTGCCCAGCTCCCACACACCAGCATCCACGTGACATTACCAAAAATACATTCACATATTCAAGAATATCGCTTTGCACGACATATAATAATATCAAAATTCCACAACTTTCACACAACGCCATCTAGTCCAAAACGAAGTAGAGTTTGTGCTATGAGTACTAGACTAATAATAAATACAATAATTATATATTTTTAATACGTACCTACATTATATCACTACTATAATCAATAGATATTTAATCAAATAAGTGCTTATTTTACTAGTCAAGAAATAAAATTGGAATTATCTCATTCTTGGCACTTATTTGAGCTGGAAAGAATTCACACAAATCATTTCCGCATCCAATATTCCCGTTTCGCCTCACACCCAGCCCTACACTTGCGAGCAATATTACTAATACACATATAAGCGATATCCACTTATTTGTCTCGACGCGATCACGTGCCAATTTTATAGCATCGCCACTCGTAAATTGAAATTGCGGGCCCGGGCCGTTCTCTCGACAGTGTACGGACAATGTTGCTGATGTAGTGTCCGAATTTTTTTGGCCAGCAGTGTAGGTTTAGCTTCCGTTCCGTATTATTTATTTGGCTTCATCAATTTTCTTCGTGTTCTTACAAAATGTTTTTTCTTAATTGGTTATTTTTTGTACCAAAATGTAGGGAAAGCGGTCTGGTTAATATAATACCTACGTTATTTAATTAGACCCCAAATATTTCTAAGAACTATCATAATACCGAATTCAATCGGTAATAGTCTAAAGTGTTAAGCTGGTGATCGAGAGGTCGTAAGTTTGATCCCCAACAAGTTTTCGTTATAAAGCGCCTACACGCGTTTTTGAAGTTGCCGATAGTGTACCCTTATACCAGTGTACCACTATACATATATTATAATACATCCATAGGATATTATTTTTCTTAAACAGGTTTTTAGGCTACATTCTATTTTTTTTAATATACTTAGGTACGTAAAATATTATTTATTTATGAAGTATAATGATAATTGTTACTCATCCGTCACATGTCCCAAAGCATCTGTCCGGCATTACCGCTGAAATGAACCTTTTGGCGCAGCCGTGAGACATGCCACTTTTCTCTTTTTTGTGTTATTGTGTTTTTACTGTGCGTGTATCCAGCTGTTGCCAATAAATGTATTTTCTTTATTTCTTTCTTTCTTTCTTTCTTTCTTTCTTTCTTTCTTTCTTTCTTTCTTTCTTTCTTTCTTTCTTTCTTTCTTTCTTTCTTTCTTTCTTTCTTTCTTTCTTTCTTTCTTTCTTTCTTTCTTTCTTTTCTTCTTCCTTTCTTTCTTTCTTTCTTTCAACCATTGCACTATTTTGACGTGAACTCACTTCAGACACAAGCATATTTAGCTTAGTAAGAGACGTAAACAAGACTATTAGTAATGCGCAACCCACGCTTCTATGCTTGTCTGCTGTATGCTGGTGGTCAGGATACCCTCTGGAGTCGGAGACGCAGGCTGACTGTGTGACTCGCTGGTCGAAAGCTTGAGGAAGTGATGATGACGTCACGATGACGTACCTCTGCGCAAAGGCTGTGTTGACGTAGCTATGCACGTAGGCTGCGCTGACGTTCATGCTCGGGATCACCAGTTTTGAAGTAAGTATGAGGATTAGGGTCTAAACTGTGTAAAGTTCCTCATCCCCCATAGAAAAGGAAGGATTCTCTGACCAGACGGATGTTGTGTCTGGTGGGCTACTACTGCCCGACGGTTCTAGTCGGGAGCTTGTATACGTTCAAATCACGGATAACTTTAACAACGCGATGTAGGATATCAGTTATTAGTTCGTATTCGGCGGGATAGATGTCGCTACAATGTAACAATTTGACAAATTATCTATACCTACTATTATTATAAAGAGGTAAGATTTGATTATTTTTTGCATTGAATAGGCCCCGAAACTACTGGACCGATAGGCTACTTTTTGTCCCTGTAGGACTACCTTTGTTTGTTAGTACAGTAACATTATTACCTTTCTCCTAACACGTCTTAATATAACAGTCCGTAAACTGTAAATTATTAGTATTTATGTATTGTAGGTATTTATTTTTTTATTTTGTTTTCTTATTTATACCTACTTATTTTATATTTGTATGTTAATTATTTATGTAAATAGTACACCACAAACTGCCTACTCATCTTTTCTCCTCCTCCATGAAGTCCATCCAAAGGTTGTCTGTAAGAGATCGCTTTTAGCGATAAGGCCGCCTATTGTAACACCTTATGTACCCCTTAAAGTTATTATTTGTAAGTTTTTATGGTGTACAATAAAGAGTATTCTATTCTATTCTAACAATCAGCAATAACAAAGCAAATTCTTTATTTGAAAATTTAATTCCTATTCACCAGACTATGAGGAAGGCAAGAAAGGAAGCGAGACCTTGGTTCACAGGTGGCGCAGACTGTCGCCTTGCTCAAGACATTACACACGTCCCGTTTTATTATGAACGCATGGTTACGTCGCTTTTCGTCGGCACCGGCTGCAGCTGATGAAACAGTGGAGAAGAAAAATTCGAAAGTAAATTATTCATTTCTAAGTCTTTAATAAATCTTGTAAGAAAACAAAAATAAAATACTCAAAAAAACGTGTTTGGAAAAATATACTTACTCTTAAGAAGCAAGTACCTACCTACGATTTTGCAAGGCTATGTGTTCCTGTTTCTGTTGAATAGTAAACTAACTAGTGACTTAAACAAGACTGTGATCTCCTAGTTCTTTTTGGTGTTTATTTTCAAAAAAGTCAGCTGATAGTGAAATAGTACCTATACTGGTTTAAAAAATAAACTTTCTTTTTGCTTAGCTTGTAAAAGTGCTTGAAGGTTAAAACTACAAACAATAACCTAAAAATCGAAAAGAAAACTCACATTCCGAAGATAGTATAGTAGTTAACACATATACCTGTACCGATTTAAATCTAAAACGACACTATGGACAAAAGCACATATACTTGTACCGATTTAAATCTAAAACGACACTATGGACAAAAGATAATAGTGAGTTTCTTTTGGTGTTTCTTCTCAGAGTAGTCAAAAAGTAAAACACGGTGTTTTACTTACCTCACCTGCTAGCTAAAAAAATTTCGTGTAAAAGTGTTTGTATAAACCTATAAAACTTACAGAAATAGATAAATTTTGATATCATTTATTATTTATCATTTTGTTTTTAACATTATCTACAAATTCAATCCCGAAAATCTAAATCTCAAACTGTCTATAACTCCCCCCGTAGAATCACAAGCATGTGGTTAAACTAACCTAGTGTTTAAAAACAATTTAAACTAACATCATTTAGAGCTTAGAACAGTAACATATTGAAACAAATTTATTCACCCTGGTCGCCAAACGGTGGTTTAATTTGGCGTTAAGTTTCTTCAGGGGAGACGGGTGTAACGTGTGTTTACACTAGGGGTATTTGAAATTTTAGTACAATTTTCCATCGTACTAATAAGTTTTCTTAATGCAAAGAGATTTAAAATACTATAGAGCGGGCATGTCAAGGAAATGTCAGAGAAAAACTTTGATCCCATGTCTCATTAACGCCATCTAGAACAATAAATGAATATTGGAGCGGCAGCGGAGCGTACTACAAAAAACTCATAGACTTGTATCCAGCAGGACACACTTTTTCGGACGAAAATTTTGTTCGTGATGTCCGGTCTATAGGTATTGAATGTCTTTGTATTATTGCATGTTACGAATCGATGCATGAAAGTGTGGATGTTTGTTAATCATTCTAGTATACCTACACTATTAAATGTATTTTAATTAAACTTACTATTATGTAGCTTACTAGAATCTTATCTACATATTTATAGATAGGAGAACAAACATCTTTAACAGATGGTTATCGATTAAATAAGCAAAACAAAGTCAATTACAGGACTTCATGTGTACCTACGAACAGAGTAAGTTGCAGAAATCTTAGGATTTGGATAAATAAAGATACAATAAACACTAATACACCCAGACACCAGCAGGCCTAGCCATATTACAAATTCTATTTCTATTCTATTTCTATTATAGAAAGAAAATGGCGTATATGGAATTAGCTGTTTGTCAACTGTCAAGTGTATTTCATTTTCAGCCATATTCCAAATTCTACTCGTTAACACTTGACAGTTGACAAACAGCTGATTGCATATACGCCATTTTCTTTCTATTGTCGCCTTATCGATCACGATAACAGAAATAGAATTTGTAACATGGCTAGACGTGCAGCAGGCCTAACCATAAGTTTATTTACTTTTAGCATTATTTAGTATTGTCCATTTATCATTTAAGTTTTCTGTGTTATTCAATTGAAGAATTTATTGTTATGTAAAAACTGTGTCTTCAATTATCGTAATTGGTTTTCCACATCTACAATTAAAGTGGCATAAAGAAATTCGATTTACGTCACACCAAGAGACAAATGTTGTATTCTTGACAGACAGCAAGGTCGACAATACCTCATGATTAATGATCCATGTGCTATCTTGTATTCCCAGGTCTTAGACACAACAGCCTAAATATATCAGTCCTAAACCTAACAATAAGCACCTCGGTCCCCAAAATACATTTCGTCCTCTAACAACGTTGAGTTTATATAAAATGGCGACCATTCCCACTGAATCGCCGTGGGACGTTGACAAACCGTTCCGGGTGAAAAAGATGTATTTTTCCACGATAAAATTTGGGGTGACGGCTGACTATAAATTTCTCTTCGAACGCCGCATTGAGGTGATTTTTGCCCTTTAATATAAGAAAACGATTTAAAATGTAATTTGGTATATTTGTCAGGTTAATAAGATTTCCTTTGAGATAACGTAGGATGGTGACCGATATTAGTATGACAGTTTGGTTGATGGCTAGATTAGAATTATGGAGAATTGGAATATATCTACGGCCTTACCCATATATTCAGGATTTCAGATGAAGGTATTTTTTTATATTTATTAGTTTTTGCTCGCGACTTCGTTCGCGTGAAGGAAATCTTACTTCTTACTTATATTATAAACGCGAAAGTTGGTTTGGATCGATGGATGTTTGTTACTCTTTCACGCAAAACTACTGAACGGATTTGGATAAAATTTAGTACACAGATAGTTTATAACCTAGATTAACACATAGGATAGTTTTTATCCCGATTATATCTTCCCGTGGAATATTTTTCGAGTTGTAGCGGGTGAAGCCGCTGGCAACTCTACCATAAGTATCTTAAGGCACTTGGAAATAATTTTAGCCTGTCTTTAGTGACAAAATGTTTGAAATGAGATACTTATTTAATTAAAAGATAAATAATGTTGTCTCATTAGACTAGTGGTCTCAAGCACTACTGCTGAATATAGAAAGAAAGAAAGAAAGAAAGAAAGAAAGAAATAAGATTTATTGGCAACAGGTAAAAACATGCACACACTGTTAAAATATGAAAATAACAAAACAAAATAGTAAAAAAAAAAAAAATATGAAGTCCGGGTTCAAATCCTAGGTCGAGCAAAAAGTGATTAAGTTTTCCATTTGGATTTTTTTAGTACCAGTCTAGATTTGTGCCCAGTTGATTGGCAATTCATGCATATATAAATATATTTATTTTGTAGATATATAAGTATACTAAGGGTTTATCTCGTTAATTTCATGTTTAAAATCTTTAAATATAACACAGAAAACATTGCTAATGTTTCTACACAAAAAAAAACACCTAAACTCTAAAATACTCCTTATCTGTTCCCGAAACAACAATTTAAGCAGAACGGGAAACGTCGAAGAAAACATTCAACAATTTGAATAATAACATTACAAAACGCCAAACAGAAACTCCGTGGGAACGTTATTACTACAAAAGTATGATTTTATCTCGATCGACGTCTCGAACGAATCGTCTCCCTAAGTGACCAAGTTTCGCTAAGTTTTCGCATAAATTATACTAGATAAGCGAAAATATTGTCTTCGGCGGCATATTTTCGGTATCTCTGATAAGTTTTCGCAAACAGTTCGTGAGTTGTCAGTCTCAATATGTCACGGGTCTAGTTGTTTTGTTGAGTGTGGTGGCCCTGTTTCTCTGAGGATTTTTCTGTGAACGGCGATTTTCGTCGTAAGATTGACCAATAGAAAAAACTACTAATTATGCACACTTTTTATATAAATCACTGCGCGTTTTTAATATATTTTATAATTATAATCCCCTTGATGCAACTAGTTTATGGTCCTCACCAATTAGGTACACTTTTCGCGATAAAAGTTTGTTATGACTTCACTTCGCGCTTAGTGAATGGGGGTTACCATTATCTCAGACCTTAAAATCAATTGTGTCAAAATAGGCGAATGATATCTACTGTCTACTCTGTGGTTATTCGACAAGTACTGTATGAAGCTTAAAAGAGACTTTAAACTCATGTTTTGCCGTCGAGTACATACATACAAACATACATAAACTCACGCCTTTTTCCCATGGGGGTAGGCAGAAACGACAGAGCGCCACATGCTACGATTCTTACATACTTCTTTTGCTTCGTTTACATTCATACATGTTGTCATACACACACGCCGGTTGCGAGTACTACACACCTGACCTTTCTGAAGAACCTCACCAATATGGTCTATTCTTTCTAGGGCGTCCGAAAGTTTTGTTTTCACTTCAGTAGCTCAAACATGTAGGTTTTGCTGCCTGAAATCAGTGATCAAAATGCGATTTTGCTCACTGAGTGAGACAATAGTTATTTGTCATACAAGAGTGCAAAGTTGCTTTTTAACCGCGTGTTCAATTTTGATGACCGAGCAAGCGAAGGATTCTAAAATTGAATCACGAGCGCAGCGAGTGATTCAAAATTAGAATCCTGAGCGTCAGCGAGGGAATCAATAGAGCACGAGGTGAAAAATCTTTGCACTCGAGTGCAACACGTAACTTTTCATTCCACCTTGATATGATCACCTTGAAATGATATATTCGGCACCATAGAGGTAGCAGTAAATAGGTTTAATGTTTTTTTTTATTCACAAACTTAGTGCACACGATGTTCTAAATTCAATTTACTTTATCTTCTAGCCTCTAGAGAATAAAAACGGCTTTTCCACTCAGATATTGAAGATTAAAAATACTCTTTCCGAGATGGTGGGATGAAAACGATTTTTTTTTTGCATTTAGTCATTTCCTCGCTGAGGTGGAATGAAAAGTTACGTGTTGCACTCGAGTGCAAAGATTTTTCACCTCGTGCTCTTTTGATTCCCTCGCTAACGCTCAGGATTCTTATTTTGAATCACTCGCTGCGCTCGTGATTCAATTTTAGAATCCTTCGCTTGCTCGGTCATCAAAATTGAACACGCGGTTAAAAAGCAACTTTGCACTCTTGTATAACAAATAACTATTTCTGAGAAAGTTTTGGTGATGTCTATTGTGATGTCCGTTCTACAGTTGTAAGTATTGAATGTCTTTGGTTTGGTTCTTTCTAACTTCCTTTTCTTTCATTCACTCTTCACACAATCCATCCATCTTTTCTTTGGCTTCCCTCTCGCGCTCCACCCGTCCACATTATACCAATACTTATTAATAACTCTGATTAAACTGTAGGTATTTTGTTAAAAATTTGACGTCAATCAGGCGTACTGTCGTAAGTATTATTATATGCAGACGATATCATGAGGCGTTATGTCCATCAGAAAAAACTGCCTCAGATGTCTTATAAGATAAAATTGTAATATAAAATAAATCTCCATCATAAATATCACAGGGTCATGCATCTAACAGAGGCGACGCGACAGCACGTCATCGTGGGGCCGCGCATAAATCCAAATGCGCTCAGACCGTTTGCGCGTGAAATAGAAACTCGCGGCGTGCAGTGTTGCCTGTCACTTGCATAATAAATATTATTATTTACTGCTGCGGTTTTATTTTCAGGGAAACGTTTATTGAAAAGGTTTTTAAAAATGGTTTTCCAATTTACATTAATATAATTTAACTGAGTGTTCTTTAGGTCTGAATTTATCTACTGTGGACTTCTTCTACTCTTAAAACAGCCGGCAGATTCAGGTGGGAATGGTGGGACAAGCTAGACTTCTCTCATAAAGGCTAGCACGGACATGGTTAGTCTTTACTATAATTGCAGATTCTTTATTTAGTCTAGACCAAGTTAGGTTAAACTAAAGCCTAGAAAAAAGATCAGCAGTGCTATTTATTAAAAGTGACCCCGTAAAAACTTGATTGAAGTAAACCGTCAATTTTGATAGCTAAATTCCCCTTCACTTCACCCACGTTTCCACGGGTCGATTTTACAGAATAGCACTGCTGATCTTTTTTCTAGACTTTAGTTTAGCCTAGCCTAGTGTAGTCTAAATAGAGAATATGCAATAAAATTATAGTTGAGACCAACCATGTCAGTGCTAGCCTTTATGAAAGCAGTCCAGCTTGCCCCACCATTCCCACCTAGGCCTGCCGCGATCTTCTTCACCACTTAAAAAACCAAACATTGGGTAGTGAGTTCATCCATCTGTTTTGGATTTTCTATCATTATAAATGACACGTCTTTAAGAGATATTCATAATGAGGATATTGTTATTTTAAATGCTAGTATCATCGTAAAGATATCTTCAAGAAAAAAAGAGCACTTCATGGCCACAACACAGGCACACAATAATAAAAAATAATAAAAAACACTCAAGACAAAAAAAACGAAAATATAAATATCGTATTTATAGCAGTCCCCCAGCCAGCCAGTTATTAACCTAGTGGCCAAAATTAAAAAATGAACACCGAGCTTTAGTGTGGCAGCCATCTTGTAAAATGAGCAGTTGTCATCGAATGGCGGTCAAGTGCACATGCAACCACGGGCTTGGTGGATATTATATTTTGGTTGCATCCCTCTTAATCTAAGCAGTCTATAATTATTTTGTGAAGTGTTTGATTGAATTATCGAGAGTTATAAGTGAAGTGATTATAAAAAGTATTATTTTATTGAAAGTGCCTTTACTCGATAATACACGCCTGCCTGGACATGGAGAACGCATTAGACGAAACTCAAACCATTTTAAATGTTACATCTGACCAAAACAAGCCTCTTTATTTTTTTTAACAAAACTAAAAACCCTCATCACTCTAAAGAACACAAAATTACTTCATTCTCACAGACCACAAAATCTACATTGAAAATAGAGCAGTAGGAATACGAGACAAGTGAAAAACTACAACATTTCCCTTGTTAAAACACACTATAACTCTGCCGGGTCGGGTCTGCATTTCCGCACGAAGATGAGACCGACGCGTCTAAGAGATTTATATGCCGCTTAAGGAAATTGACTGGGTAGCTAATACTGGAAACGTCGTCATGTGTTTTATTATTAGTTTTAGTTTGAATGTTTTGCGCAATAATGTTTATTTATTTGCTTGCTGTTGGGCGGTTAGAGTCTTTTACTCGTAGAATCTAATCTCAAGACATTAGGGAGAAATCTCAAAGGATATTGAGAAAAAACTGGGGGCTTGTGGAGGTCAGATACGTAGTCGCGCCATGTAAAACGCTGTAATGCACGCGCCATGTAATTCATCTGAATCCGGTTAAACTGGAAGATAACTCCAATATACTTAGAAAAGTGCAAGGCAATGATGAAGGACTCAAAACTAACGATACCAGATGAAGCGAAAAAAGGAATTTGAAGAAGATTTGAAACTTTGAAGAATACTTTAATTTCTCACCAAAGAAAAAAATGCCTACAAGTGGAAGAAAACAGTTATCATGGAGACTCAAGTTTCATTTTTCTTTTAAATTTAAAAGTCTGGCATGTGATACCGACAGAGAGAGGATATATCAGTACCGCACACCATTCACATAAGGAAACGATTATTCCTGAGTTTCCTTATCTTCAATCTCATGGGATTCGTAAGAGAACGCTGAAGGGGACAGAAGATTGCATCTCAACTGACATGAGCAGTAAGTAGGTAAGTCGAGAAACGTGTCAGTATTTGCTACACTACACTGTATTTATTTTACTTACCAACTATTGCCCGCGGCTTCGCTCACGTTAATTTAAAATTTGTTAATAATTTTGCGTTTTACTCTGTCTGAATTCAATCATGTTTATACAAACACGTGGTGCAATCGATATTGTTATGGGAACGTTTTTGTTGTTTTCCTTTGGGAAAGTACTTTTTTTAATGTAAGGCATTGTTTGTCTATTTCTGTTCACCGTACCTACAATGTATTTTTGAATGATTATTTCAGTGATTTAGGCTTAAAAAAGTAAAAAAACAAAACAAACTTACTTTTGCATTTCTAACGTTAATTGCGATTACAAATACTTAAATAAATGATAAATTATATTTATGTCGGTAAATTGAATTTTTACAAACACTTTTACACGTCAAACTAGAAATTTGTCAAGTTCCACTACATAAAATGTACAGACGCCAGCACATCAAGTTACCCCAATGGATCAAATTTCTTTGATCGTTTTTCAACTTTATGTCAAACAGAATAAGGTTATATTCAATTGGGAAACTTTGACACATTGGGGTAACTTGATGTGCTGGCGTCTGTACCTAACTAATTTCAAAGTTCATTAACAAAAGTTGTTCACAGTGATGAATTCAACAACTTCTTTACGGGTTTAGTATACTTAAATACTAAAAAAAAGGTTGTTTAAACATACATAACTATCGATCAACTCATTTACGAATCAAAGCTGTTTCTAGATTCATTAGGAAGGCGAATCTCGATTATAAGTGGGTTATACATTAATCAATTAATAGCCCCGGAGATTGAGTGGAAATTGTCAATTTACGGCTTTACGATCTAACTTAAGATATTCCAGTTTCTATAACATGCATTCGTTAAGGACTTTACGACTTCGGTTGAAAGTTTATAATTGGTTGTTAGATGACCATAGTTGAAAAGATGTTATTGTTTGAATTGATGGTTCTATTAATCATGGTTAATCGAAATCACTGCTCCGCCGCAACTACAGTACGCGTAGCATGACAACCGTTGAAACGAAATCCGTTTCTATTCTTCTGTAGACAAAATCTGTCTACAGAAGAATAGACAAAGCGACCGATCGTAGAAACATTTCTTTTGTTTTGTCCACAACATTGTCAAGAATGAAGAAAAGAAATGTGTTGATTCTTTATTCAACAATTTATCTTCAATAATCATCGGCAGAAATGGTTCTACCTTCTGCCAGCTGGGAATTAATGTAAACGGACCGAAATAAGTATGTAAGAATCGTATCATATGGCACTCTGTTGTTTCTGCCTAGCCTACCCCCATGGGAAAAAGGCGTGAGTTTATGTATGTAAGTATGTATTTAACGTAGGTAAGTGTGACGATGACGTTCAAAACTGCCTTTTATGGGTCTGATTGAAATAAATGTTTTGACTTTAACTTCAAATTCGAACCCAAGGGCACCTCTGCTTTTTCGGATTCATGTGACTAATGTATAATTATCACATGCTTTGAAAACTGTGAAGAAATTAGGATCAAGGGCTGATCTCAAAGTGTACGGATGTAAGACCATGTCTTTTCTAGCCTTTAAATGCTCCCCATCCCTTTCTCATCTCACAGAAGTTGTTAGTCTCAGGAAATAGGTTACTGTGGTGAAATAGTAAATGCTATGGAAATTTTACAATGTCGACTGGGGCCCTTTATAGCCCTTTTGGTCACGGGTTGAGTGATAAAGATGGTTCACACTTTGTTAGGGGAGGGCATGAAATGTAAACATGGAGGGAATTCGTGTTTGCTGAATTTTATTGAAAAAAAGGGTTTTTTTGAGAAATTTTTGGTAGTGTTAGAATTGAATACTCTTTATAATATTGTACACATCAATTACTAATAAAAACTTTAAAGATCGATGATTGTACAGACGCCAGCACATCAAGTTTCCCCAATGTGTCAGATTTCTTTGATCGTCGTTCAACTTTATGACAAACAGAATTAGGTTCATATTCAATTGGGAAAATATGACACATTGGGTTAATTTGATGTGCTGGCGTCTGTACACCATACAAATAATAAGTTTTTAAGGCTACATAGGTTGTTACAATGGCCTTACTTGCCGCTCTTACAGACAACCTAGCGTTTTTAAGATTCGATAGAAAAATGTAAGTAACATGGAAATATTTTATATCAATTGTTTTTGAATAGTCCAGTTAAGTGGTCATGACTAAGCAGTCAACATGAAAGTGAAAAGTTTATTTAGGAACAAAAACACAAGAAAATAGGTACAAAAAGTGAAACGATGATAGCTGCAAAAGTATAAATGGGCTTCAATAGTTGCAAGCACTAGGTACTATTGAGAATAAGGTCCTTGGTTTAAGTCCCAGGTAGACCCAAGTACGGATAGGTTTAACAGCGGGTCCCAAACTAGGAACAGCCTGTATCTTGGTGACCCAAACACTACACAGAGTTAATAAGTTCACAGTGTTCTAGTGCAACAAAATAATTAGACCCAAGTAAGTGTTACTGGATTTTTTCATGAGTATCTCCTGTATAGGGCTTCAGTGGTTGCAAGCTGTCGAGCATGAGATCCTGAGCTCGATTCCGAGATCGTCCAAGTACTATTAGATTTTCTTTCCTTTAATAATACAGAAAATAAAATTCAATCCAAATTATAATATTCCAAAAAAAATTCACCCAACGCCATTTAATCCCAATTTAAGCTTGAAAGCTTGTGTTATGCGTACTAAATAGCTGATAAACATACTTATATATTTCTAAATACATACATATTATAGATAAATTACACCCAGACACAGAAAAAATGATCGTGCTCATCACACAAACATTTGTCCTGGGTGGGAATCGAACCCACGACCTCCGGCATAGCAGTCAGGGTCACTAACTACTAGACCAACTGGCTAGTCAAATTATTAATAATGGAAAGAAAATCCAATAGGTACTAATTAATTCCAGCCTGTTACTGTCCCACTATGCAAACAAACCTCTTATTTTACAGAGAAGGCACGAGCAGTAAAACTGACGATGACTTAATGCGAGGAGGTCATCACAAAATTAAACTCATAATAAGACTTAGCAGACACCACTGTAGTTTCTGCCTACCTCATGAGGTAAAAGACATACATAATGTGTGCATGTATGTAATTAATCTACGTTTCCTTATGGTTTTTGTCTACACAGGTGCCTCTAAGATATAATAAAATAGTAGCAATGTTTTGATGAAGACATATTCTTCGTACATCTTCGGATTTGAACTATGAACCTCGCATATATGAGAAACTCTTACCACTGGGCTACCACGATACTCGTACTTTTAATACTTACTTCATTCCTATATCTATTAAATCAACCTTGATGCTGAATTGCTAATTTACATACATACGTAAACTCACAACTTTTTCCCATGGGGGTAGGCAGAAACTACAGAGCGCCATATGCTACGATTCTTACATACTTCTTTTGCCTCGATTACATTCATACACGGTAAATATAAAAGAAAGAAAGAAATGAAAATGTTTATTTGACATCAGTCATTAAAACACACGCACAATACAAATACACACAATCACACACACATACAGTGTGTCATACACACTCACTGGTTGCGAGTACTACGCACCTGATCCGTCTGAAGAACCTCACTAATAAGGTCTTTATATGTCCTTCTAAGACGTCCCCTCCCGGCGTTCCCACTTACATCTGCCTTATAAATACCTTTCGTTAGTCGCCTTTCTACTCACGTCATAAATATTGTACCTCATACCAGAAGATAACTTTCTTCAATTTGGTCGTAAGGAATATGACAATCGTGCGCATACCAACATACTTACCACATTCTGTAAGGGTGTTCCCCTTCTAATTTAATATAAATAACGTTGAGTTTCTCTCACCATTTTTATAATGTACGATATGTGATGCAACGAGGGTAGGCGGCTATTTTTGGGTAGATATAGAGGTGGTAATACCGTGTACTGTGACAGTGTTGTTGGGTGTGACTGACATTAGACTTTTACGACCTTAACTAATGACCATGCACCAATTTTGTCAATAAAGATTAAGAATTTGAATGAAATGCGTAATGACACCAATTAAATGACTATTTATCGCTGACCTGTACTTAAAACTTCTTGTATATGGAGATAGCTCTAAAACGCCGCACTTACACGTTTTATAAATTTCCCATTTATATTTCATAGTATGATAAAAACAAAATGTCTATTTCATCTAAAATATTAACATCAATGTATGTAATTTTTTTTGTACTTCATGCGCTGCCATAACGTTCATCCATTTACGATAAAAATGTGTCAACTTATTGCTTGCAGTTCCGGAAAGGTATAATTTGTAGTACAATTTTACAGAACTATTTCTTTTATCAACGTAACGCCCCGAGTAGGTACCAGCTAGTATTATATTAAAACAAAGTACCCAATCAACTAAATAAATTACGTAAACTCTCAGAATAAAGTGGTGAATAAAACAGAATAATTACCTAACTAGCTCGAGTACCAAATAAGACTATACCATACTAACGGGGAAAAAAATATGATACCTTAAAGTTAAAACTGTGTTGCAGCTATCAACGCCGTCTTAACAAAAATAAAAACTTTTTTCCAGACAACTATATTGTATCTACTAGGACAAGTAATAAAATAACAATAAACAGCTATAACGGTGCTAGTTTACCTACACAAACACACTAAAATGATATCCAGTCACACTCTTAGCACTCTCTATGTCCTTTTTACCCTCCCTCTACCACAAGCCAGGGGCGACAAACATCATAGCGCCGTTCATAATCGTTGGAAGCAGACACGTAAACCACAGATGGCTATAAAAATTGTGCAAAAACCATAAATTTTCACTCACATTCAATTATTTGAGACGCAGGAGACGCGTGGCAGTCTGCGTAGGGAGAAGAAGTAATTATGAAGTGTAATGTGTGGTACGCACTTGTAGTTTTGTAATATATTGCTTGCTGCTGAGGGCACGTCGAATAAATGTGTGGGATTGAGCGAAATTGGTAAATACTGATTGCAATTTTCGTTTGTGGAAATTAATTAAGTAGGTTCTAATGGAGTAAGTTTGATTTAAGATGTTGAGAATGAAACGGTTAATGTGTTAAGGCTCTAAAATCATTCTGGTGAGGAATTTTGTAAAAAAGCTAAGGTTTATGGTGTCAAATTTCTGAATTAGTGAAATTGACTCTAAATATAACATACATACATAAACTCACGCCTTTTTTCCATGGGGGTAGGCAGATACTACAGAGCGCCATATGCTACGATTCTTACATACTTCTTTTCCTCTCCTTCTTTTCTACTCTTCTTTTCTTACAACATTAAACTAGTTATGTTTTAGTCCTATGTAATAGGGGGCGAGCAGCCATAAATCCGGACACCAAGCTGCTACTTAAAAATTATAGATGGTGAACGCAAACAAAACTTCACTCAAATCAATCAAAACTCATTTATTTATTTAAACTAGGTAGAGGATCAGCAGTTTTTGAAAGTCAAAATGACATACGAGAGTACGCCAAAACGCCCGCTCTTCTCTACCTCTTAATGTTTTAGCTGATAAGAAGTATTGGAAATAAGTCAGAAGTTCAACTTGAATTTGTACAATATAATCAATATCAATCATTTCAATTGAATCATGTGCTACATGTCACACACATAATATATATTATATATGCCGCGAAACCCAGGACCTCATGATCACAACACAAGCTACTGCGACTCGAGTATCGAGGTAGTTGTTCCATTTAAAATTTTTCGTATTAAAGTCAAAGTCAAATAATTTATTTCAATTAGACCCAAAAAGGCACTTTTGATCGTCAGACTTACAAGTAAAATAAATTGAGTAAATGATTCTAGATGCATATTCCTAAAAGTTGTTTCGTATGGAGAAGAATGAGCAAGAAACTCCACACTTACTATTTTAAAGTAGGTTTTAAAATATTTTTTATATATTAATCGGATTATTTGTGAAGACGATGTACCTAGAATAAAAACTACTATGTATACTGAAAAAGGTAGGTATATTAATAACCCTGACAACAAGCTCCCAAACTTACTAAACCTCCACCATGAACATAAGAATATTGAGTACGTAAAACTAAAAATCTAAATCCATATTCCATCGATTCAACCCTCAAATAGCCGTCACAATAGTTCCACACGTCCGGCTCACGCCACGGTCACGCCACGCGGTCGCACTGCGGCCGCATTTGTCACGCAGCTCAACCGCACTCGGTGCCATCCGTCATACGCTCTTGACTACATCGGTTATGGCATAGATTATGGAGGTGCAGATGCGACAGTAAAGCACTAGAGTGTAATGCTGTAAGGCGTTCAGTAATATTGAACTTTTTTGGACCTCTTTATTTTCAGTCAAACTATTAGGCAATGAAGGAACAAACGAAACCAAAAATGTTATTTGCTGGGATATATAAGATTTAATGTATAAACCACTGGTCACTTGTAATTATTTAAAAAAAAACTTTGGTTATTTAAAAGTAAAAATACCAATGTTCAATTTTTAAATTTCTCTCCATAGTTCTTCGAAAGACAAATCAAATTATCGGGTCTCATTTCAAAATTTACATCGAGACCATTTTTGCGCGACGATGAACTAAAACCTGATGAGTCATTTGATCGACTTGATTATAAATTAATCGAAACATAAAAGCTGTAACATTCTTATTTTGAAATCAGTAAAACGTAATGGCTATTCGTGTTTGTTTGGATGTTACATCAGACAATTCGTTTCAAATACAATCTATGGGCTCCCTCCCACACATAATTGCGAATTCGCAACGCATCGCAAATAGCTGCGATGTATGGTCACCCGAACCAAAGCTTTACCGGACGAAATCGTATCGCAGCAATTCGCATCGCGGTTTTGTGTGGGCGCCCTATTCCTGCCTTCTGTACAACCATAATCTACGACAGCCCTCAAGCAGGCATCTGTTAGGTATCGGTTTATTGCCAGACCAACCGCAAGTGTCCCGTTAAAATATTACCCGGTATTACCCGATATTACCGGGTATTACCGACGCGTGCCGAATATTACACGTCATTACAGTGGTCATAACTTGAGAGGCTGTGGTAATAAGTGGGTTGGTATGGTTTATGGTGTCATTTGGACCCTAGTTTGGTGATGTCAAAGGTCTCGTAATGATGGTGATAATTTGATGGTGGTTGGCTTATAACCGAATAGAACTGCGTCAATACTTTTAATCTTTCTGTTTGTTAACTTTTCTATATTTTCAATGGTTTATAGTTCTTTAATAACTGCCGTACAGCAGTGATAGCCTAGTGGTGTGGCCGGTGGATTGTCAATTCATAGGTCTCGAGTTCGAACCCAAGACACGCACTTCTGACTTTTCGGATTCATGTGCGGATTGTATAATTATCACTTGCTTCAAAAACGGTGAAGGAAAACATCGTGAGGAAACCGGCATGCCTGAGAGATATATGTCTCGACGGCATGTGATGCCAAGTCAGAGGCCCATGGGCGGCATTATAACTCTGACTCCAGGTTAGTTACTAACCACACGATAAGAAAAATAACTGCCGTTCCGGTCGATCGGAAGGTCAGAACACGCCTGACGAGGTCGGCTCGTGAATGGATGACCATTAATACAAATCCTCTGTGCCTTGGAAAGCACGTGAAGTCGTTAGTCCCGGCTGTCATTTGTAGATCTTCGACAGTCGTTATTAGTAGTCAAAAACCTGGAGGTCTGAGAACATGTTTAACCAACGGGTACCGTATTACCCAGGTACTGGGTTGTGAAGGTCTGACAGGTAGTCGCTCCATGTACAACACTAGCTAGGCAGATGATGACGTACATGCATTAACAACATGTTTTAGGATACTTAATTACTTATGCAATTTCGGTCACAAATCTGTAGTTCGTACCTACAGTTATTATTAAGTACCCATTTAGTTATTCGGGATTTTTCCAAATGGTTGGTCGACTCTTAACGTGACTAGAAGGCTGGCCTTTGCCAAAGAATTGGCAATGCCATTCGTCATGGCAGTGTCACTAGTTTTTTGGGCACTTGTCTCGTTAATAGTAATGCGGATGATTTTTTCATCCACATGCTGGTATACATATAATAGTCATAAGTATTAGGTAGGTACTTAATAATTATTTATAATTTATTTAAATTTTAATAAAAGTAATGTCTCAGCGGACAGTTATTAAATTCGATTATTTAATGTAAACATGTGCGTTTACGTTTAATAATCGAAGATATAAAATAAAATATGTCCTATTTAAAAGCTCTTTAAGTATGTGTACTTAAAGGGCTCTTAAATAGGAAATACACACATCAAAAGTGTCTAGGGATCAACATATATTTTTGCAGTAACTTTTCTCCTGATTGATATTAATTAAAATTTTCTTTAAGGATTCATCAAATAAAGTGTTTTCGTTTGTCACAGTAACGATAAACCAAGTCACCTTTGCATTAATAAAGAAATTTGCCATTTTCCTAATAAAGGGATTTTTGACATTTGAACCACTAACATTAAAGTTCGAAAAAAAGACTGAAATAACAGTTTTCTTTAAAATTTTATTGGGTAACTTAAACAATTAATAATCCGTGTTTCTACCGCGAACACTAACAACACAAGAACATCGGCTTGGCATACTCAAAATGAGTTCATCCAAATCACGCTGTGGAATGGCCGCCCATGTTCGTCACAACAACAAAAAAAGGTCTTCTTGCGACTGGATACCCTCCATATTCGGCAGAGCTCTTCTCTGTAGCATATCCCATGCATGCTCAATCGGGTTCAAGTCTGGCGACTGAGCAGGCCAGGGCAGGACATTGATGTTAGCTGCGGCGAGAGTCTGTCTTACAACTCTTGCGGTGTGCGGTCATGCATTATCATGCATTAACTGAAATAAGGGACCGATTTGCACTTGTAGAGGAACGATGACGTCTGATACAATCGTCTCAGCATAAATTTGAGCGTTGAGGTTGCCTCTGATCCAAATCAACTCAGTTCTTCCGCCGATCCAAATACCCGCCCATACCATGATGGTTCCACCACTATAAGGATGGACTTCCTGGCAGGATTTTAATCGCTGTTGGCGTCCAGGGGTTCTCCAGTGTCGTATACGTCTTGTATCCGGTCTCATACCAAAACGAGACTCATCAGAAAAGCACACGAAACGCCATTGTTCTTCTGCCCAATTTCTGTGTTCAAGAGCACATTGATATCGAATCCTACGATTGTGCATTGCTATAGGTGGTACCCGTAGCGGTCTTCGGGAATGAAGGTTCACTTCATGCAAGCGGTTTCTGACTGTTTGGTCGCTAATTAAGTTCCCTGAAGAGTGATGAAGCCTCACGGCTAACATCATGGCGGTTATTGTTGGAGCTCTTCGAGTTAAGATTTGAATGTATCGGTCTTGTCTCCGTGTGGTGCAGCGATACCGTCCTCCATGGCGCTCAGCCACGGTACCAGTGCTTCTGTAACGTGTCCAAAGTCGACTGATAACACTCTGACTTGTATTCAGAGCTAAAGCCACAGTACGTTGCCGGGAACCAGCTTCTATCATTCCCACGGCTCTGAGCATTTCTTCCCTGCTTAAATGACGTCGCCGCTCCATAATAACGTTGGTTTTAATCAGTAGTAGGGAAACAGCACTAATAATGTCTTCAATGCGTTGTATGTTTTTATAGGGAAAATATTGACAGCTGATTTTCATCTTTTACTCGAATTTGATTCACAGTTCCTGATTCAAATTATGAAATGCACCAAAAAGGATCCATATAAATTTATAAAATCATAAATTTATTACAAAGCATTATCTCAATCTCAAGAAATCCGCATAAAAATGCTTGATCCCTAGACACTTTTGATGTGTGTATTTCTGTGAATGAAATTAATCACTATCTCTAGTCGTTATAATGATGCTCACACGACTCAAGATAAGCGATTGCTTTAATATTTATTGCTAATTTATTTCCTTGATGTATCAAATTACGGCGGATTTTTATATTATTGTAACAATATGGAAGCCTGTTATTGGCAAACACTCAACTTAAGTATATCATTTATTCTTGTTTTTGTTGTGTCTGTAATTCCCATTCCACATTCGTTTTATTTTAATTGTTTTTTGGATTCTTTTGCGTATTACAAGTTCTTTTACTTTGTTTATTTCTTAATCCAAAGATGAAGGCCATTAATCAAATAAATAATTACCAGTGTACAAATCATTTACACAACCTATGTTTTGTTACACCATCCTTAGGTACCAGTTTTACATTACCTAGGGCTACTTTAGCCAAATAAAGAAAGAAATAAAAAAAATACATTTATTGGCAATAGAAAGAAAGAAAGAAAGACATAACCTGTAATATATCAAGTATACTTTACTAAACAGCATTGTATATTTTATCGTATATATCCATTTCACCACAGAACTACCAGACAGCAATGTATATTGAGCATTTACATCTCACCACAGACGGCCATAACCCCACCATAACGAACGGCTATGGGAGGGAGAGACTCCCATAATCATATAAACTTGACATGGAGATTAGTGCTATATGATGGTTATTAGTAAACACAGGTGAATACGGCTGCTATCCTTAAGGCTTATCCCTTAGTGGCTGCTAACGACACCATAGAATCCCGGAGTATACGGTGTCGTAAGCAGATATCATGGGGTTAATACTAACATTGTTCTCGTTAACATTAAATTCGCTCAGGGTTTGAATTTAATGTGGATTTGGATAAAAAATGGAATAGAATAGAATAAGAAGAGTATGAAAACGAAGAAAAGGAAGAAAAGACAAGAAAAAAAGAAGATAAGATAAGTAAGAAAGAAAGAAAGTTAATATGAGAAGAAGGATGAGGATGAGGAGCAGTCTAAACTAATATTATAAAGAGGAAAGATTTGATTGTTTGTTTGTTTGCATTGAATAGGCTCCAAAACTAGTGGGCAGATTTCAAAAATTCTTACACCGTTGGGTAGCTCCACTATACCCGGGTGATATAGGCTACTTTTTATCCCTGTATTCCCACGGGAACGGGAACTACGCGGGCGAAACCGCGTGGTGTCGGCTAGTATGAAATAAAGACAAAAACGTTATGCTTTGAAAACAGACTGATCACTTGTCTTTTTTATTAACCCCCGACGCAAAAAGAGGGGTGTTATAAGTTTCACCGCTATGTGTGTGTGTCTGTCTGTCTGTCTGTCTGTCTGTCTGTCTGTCTGTCTGTGGCACCGTAGCGCCCAAACGGGTGAACCGATTTAGATGCGGTTTTTTTTTATTTGAAAGCAGGGTTTCTTGCGATGGTTTTTAGACATATTTCATCAAAATCGGTTCAGCCGTTTCAAGGTTATCAGCTCTTTTGTGTTAGCTACCGTTGCTATTTTCTATGGGTTTTCTGTCTATGGGTATTAACTTTACTTACAAACATATGTGTGTCTTAGAATTTCAAACACCCATGTGTGTAATATTAATAAGCAACATTGTGGTGTACTTGGTCTGATGCAGCCAGGATATCTAGCAGACTAATACACTCTTGGAAAAATAACAGCAGATATGTCGTGTTTGGATTCATTTTAACCTGCATTTGAATCTGCACACAATGCACTGATGGCAACTGGATGAGCTGATGCTGCAGCCAGGCTATCCAGCACACCAGTAGGTAGACTCTTGACAAAATACCTAATAGCAGATATGTCGTGTTTGGATTCATTTCAACCAGCATTTGATTCTGCACACAATGCCTTGATGGCAACAGGATGAGCTGATGCTGCAGCCAGGCTATCCAACACACCAGTAGGTAGACTCTTGACAAAATAATAGCAGATATGTCGTGTTTAGATTCATTTCAACCAGCATTTGACTCTAAAAACAATGCACTGATGGCAACAGGATGAGCTGATGCTGCAGCCAGGCTATCCAGCACATCAGTAGGTAGACCTTTGACAAAATAATAGCAGATATGTCGTGTTTGGATTCGTTTTAACCAGCATTTGACTCTACATACAATACACTGAAAAATACTCATAACTGTAAACTCTACAAAACAAAATTAATGCGTTTAAAAATTTTAAAATGAAAATTAAATTAAAAATTTAAAAAACCCCCATCGCAAAAATGTAAAAAGTTTAAAAAGGTAAAAATAACACTTTAGCCATTAAATTTTACGTAACGTCGGGGTACCGTTAAAATAAGTACCTACATACCTACAAGTACTAGGAACATACCTTACTTAAGCGGTACCCCGACGTGAAGTAAAATTTCATGGCTAAAGTGTTATTTTTAACTTTTTAAATGTTTTACATTTTTGCGATGGGGGTTTTTTAAATTTTTAATTTATATTCCTCAACTTTCACACAATGCAATCTAGTAGTGTTTTGGGTACTAAACAACTCATAAACATTTTTATATGTCGGCGTCAGCGATGGCTGAGCGATGAGCTGACACCGATGGGGGTTTCGCGGTACCGAGTTCATAACGTACAATAACAATCTCCATTGCAGTAATAACCTCACTTAACAATCGTAATCACAAAACATAACTCAAATAGGTAACTGACAGTTTCGTACTGGATGTGTGTCTTCGTTGGTCCCTCAGATCAGTCTGAGCTCTGCCCAGCTCGCACACACCAGCATGACCTTGTCCACGTGACATTACCGAAAACACATTCGCGCCATTTTCAAATGACAAGTAACGTCACGCTGGTCACCATAGACTCCGTACTAAGTTAATCAACTTCACAACTTATTATTCAAGAATATCGCTTTCCACGACATATGTATTTCTAAATACATACCTACATCCATATTCTAGATCAATTATACCCAGACAGAACAAATGATCGTGATCATCACACAAACATTTGTCCTGGGTGGGAATCGAACCCACGACCTCCGGCATGACAGGGTTACTAACTACTAGACCTACAGGCCAGTCAAAAAATATGAAAAGTTAAAATAGTGTCACCTTGACAACGGATCAACAGAATTATTTTTGGGTGTCAATGCGTATGCGTACGTTTTGAAATTTTTATTGTTACTATACTTAGAAAGAAGTTTTATAAAGCATAAAAAAGTCTTATATTTCAGAAATCAATTTACGTAATTAATAATGACGACAGAGGTGAACTTCAATAATTCTTTGCAAAAAGAACTTTCTTAACTGTGTGGACTTTATTTGAAGTAGACCGGGAAAACTTTATAAATTGTATGTAACATAGAGGCACGGCGCGCAGTAGTTCAGTTTAAAATTATGAATTTTGTATTTTTTAAATCAATGCATTTCAGTAAGGTAGTTAGGTTAGGTAGTTAGGTTAGCTATAGGATAGGTATGGTAAGTTAGGTTAGGTTATATGTATATACATGTTGTCTTTTTAATTCTATTGATCACAAAATGTTTAATTAAGATCACATTAGAGACTCGCTTAATAAAAAAAACTTTTTTGCAAAAAAATTAAACCGACTTCAAAAAAAACACTAAACGGTGTAAAATAACTCTAAATTAGGAAGTCTGTGGCTTTGGTGGTTTTGTCTTATTCATGATGGGCCACCGACTTCCGAATTTAGAGTTATTTTACACCGTTTAGTGTTTTTTTTGAAGTCGGTTTAATTTTTTTGCAAAAAAGTTTTTTATTTTTCCATTTTTAGTGGTTCCCATACAAATATTTGCTATATATCCTATTGTTAATTGTAACAGTACATGTCATGATAATAGTAGGGTTATCCACTTATCCCTAATAAATGAAAATTAACATAACTAACTGTCGAAATCTAGGTATATTGTACACATCTGCGTACCCCTCAGAGCATACCAGGCGTGATGATACGTCATGATGTTGTATAAACAATAAACATCCAAGCGATTCCAGCAATCACGACAGATTTGCCGTCTATTTTTGAAGAGTTCCGTTGCATATCTCCGAAGATCAGCACCAGATCTTCACCAAATTAAAATGGGACCACCTCGGGAGTATACTCTTTCGAATAAAAAAAGAATTTCGAGAATCGGTCCACAAATGGGGGAGAAATCAGGTAACATACATAAAAAAAAAAAAAAAAAAAAAAAAAATACATACACACGAACATAGAACCTCCTCCTTTTTTGAAAGTCGGTTAAAAGTAATTGGTTTGGATCTATTTGTGGTCATATTATTAAACGTATGTACATATATCTAATATAAAAAATGTTCGTGTCACAGTGTTTTTAACAAAACTCCTCCGAAACGGCTCGACCGATTCTTATGAAATTTTGTGTATTTATTCAGTAGGTCTAGAATAGAATGTAAACAAAAAAAACTACATAAGACTAATAAATTGATTTTAAGGCAGATCGTAGCAGGGGCAGCTAATAGTTGCTATATAATTCTAGATGGCGTTACTGAGACATGGGATCAAAGTTTTTGACTGACCTGTTGGTCTAGTAGTTATTAACCTAACTGCTATGCCGGTAGGCGTGCGTTCGTTTTCCACCCAGGACAAATGTTTGTGTGATGAGCACGATCGTTTGTTCCGAGTCTGGGTGTAATTTATCTATAACTAGCAGATGTCACGCGCTTTCACCCGCGTAGTTTCTGTTCCCGTGGGATTACAGGGATGAAAAGTAGCCTATGTCATCCGGGAATAGTGTAGCTTTCTACCAGTGCATTTTTTTTTAATTGGATCATTAGTTTCGAAGATTATCTCCTACATACAAACTTACAAACATACAAACAAAACAAATTTTGCCTCTTTACAATATTAGTATAGATATGTATGTATTTAGAAATATATAAGTATGTTTATCAGTTGTTTAGTACCCATAACACAAGCTCTTAGCTTAGCTTGGGACTAAATGGCGTCGTTTGAAAAAGTTGTGGAATATTTATTTATTTATTCTATGACATTTCCTCGCTATCCTCTCTATACCATTTTAAATCATTTTTACTACAAAATAAGCTAATAAAATAATAATGCGTTTAACACCATTTTTACCCATAACTAAGTACCACTTCAGTTGGCTTTTTCACATTAGCTGTTCTTAACGCGACACCTCTAAAACTACCCCTCACTAGCACTTAACAATTAGTCTTGTAAACATAATGGTAATTAACGTCGTGCGTACTTTACACTGTACAGTACAGGTAACGCAATCATCCGCTTTAATGACGTCGTTAACTTGCATGCGATGTGCGATGTCACTGTACTTGCGTGTACGAACGTCTGGCATAAGGACGTAAGTGCTAACTGGGGGGGAAATTGAGTTTTTTTAGTATACCCTAACTTTGACATTTCCTCGGGTACCTCGTAGTTTTTAATTTAAAGTATAACCTATATTACAGTGCTATTCACGAAGACGCGCCCCACCAATTTTTGTATGAAAACATATACTTTGACCATGACGCTCTCTCCTGATCAGTATATTCATTTTAGTGTGCGTGTGCTCTCATAGGTAATTAGTGTGTACCGATAACACTCAAACATTGACGGAAGCTTGCACACTTAAACTATAAACGGTTAGGAGGAATAGTGGAGCGCGTCTTCGTGGATTGCATGCACTATACTTGCTGATAATATTGTTTTATAACTGTAGTAGAATTTTTAAAATCGGTTCAGTTGTTTTTGAGTCTAACAAACAAAATAAATTTTTCCTCTTTGTAATATTTAAAAAGTATAGATATAGCAATTCTCATGTCACGTTATGAATTCTGGAACTGCTTGACCATTTCTTCGTAACAAGAAATCACTTACTGTGTGTATGTTGGTCAAACTGAGAAATACCACAACTTTCACACAACGTCATCTAGCCCCAAGCTATAAGTAGGCTAGACAACTGACAAACATTACTTACGTATTTTTAAATACATACATATTTTAGAAAAAAATATTGGATTGTTCCACCTGAAACAACTCGAGTATACATATTCCACAACTTTCACCCAACATCATCTAGTCCCAAACTAATCAGAATTTGTGCTATGAGTATTACATATGATAATCGTACTTACATTATTTCTAAATCATCATCATCATCATCATTTCAGCCATAGGAAGTCCACTGCTGGACATAGGCCTCCCTTATAGATCTCCAATAAGACCGGTGGCTCGCATCCAGCGCGATCCTGCGGCCTTAATGAGGTCGTCTGTCCACCTTGTGGGTGGACGTCCTACGCTGCGCTTGCCGATACGTGGCCTCCACTTGAGAACCTTTCGACCCCATCGGTCATCAGTCCTCCGTGCCCTGCCCACTGCCACTTCAACCTGCAACCTTTATTTCTAAATATATCCATATTTTAGAAAAATTACTCCCAAATACAATACAAACATTTGTCTTAGGTAGGGATCGAAACCACGACCTCCGGCATGGCAGTTAGGGCCACAAACTATAGAACAACTAGGTCATATAAGAAATAAACAGTTTTACCAGACGCATTTCTACAGCATTTATTCTACTTTCATACTTTCATTTTCTTTTACTGTGCCCTTTTGACCGTCAGAGCGTAAACGCATCGGCGTCCCTCTCAAGTCTTACGACAAGCCACAAACGCGCAAATACCGAAATCTAAGAATACCAAAATCACTTAGTTAATTTATTTCGTACTTGAATATTTTTTTTTCTTGTCAGCAATAGCCGTCGTCGGTGGCGTATTGGAAACGTTTTCATTTGTCGACTATTATATTAGAAGAGTTATAAAAAAATAGCACTTCCTCCATCATTTGCTACCACCGCGCTCCTAAAAGGGGTCGCAGGTTTCTAACTACCAAGTACCATCAGACTCGTTGTGTTATTAACATGCAAATGTGACGTCACTGTATGTTTGTTTGTCACTTCTACGAGTACACACACCTAAATTTACTGTTAAATATGATGCGGCAGATATGGCTGACAGGTAGTTACGTGCGTTTACCTACCGGTGCGTTTCTCGTGCTTGAAATTGTGGATTCAAATCTGGGCAAGTACCTACCAATGTTGCTTTTTTCGTATGTAATTTCAGTATGAAAACATTGTGGGGAAATCTGGACTCATAATTAGCACAAACATACGTCACATACCTACATCTTTTTATGTAAGGGCTGTCTACTCCTCTACGTGACATTCACTGAACAAAATATTTGAGTAAATAAGTCGTTGATGTACCTACTAAAGAAATACATAAACTCACGTTTATTTGCTATTGGGGGTAGGCAGAAACTACAGAATGTATGAAACGTAGAAAAATAACAAAACATCACGCTTGTATTCCCAAAAGAGTTAGGCTGAAGTGTACCTTTGGTTAAACCACATTTCTCCAGTTAATTTAACATAGATCCCATGTAATAGAGGGCGAGCCTATTAGCATGAATCGGACACAAATCCAGACTCTAGGTTGCTACTGAGAAATTCCACAACCCGGAGGTCGAACCCGGGACGTTGTGTTTAGCCGAACCGCTTGCGACCACTAATATTAAGCATGTATTAAGAAATATATTAATGTTCGGAGTAAAAATCTGACACCTACTATTTATTATTCACAAAATTATTGAGTTCCCCAACCCATCGCACTATACACCGATTTCACGTACCTAACCATATTGTTAACCATTACATAAGCCAGTTTGCATTGCAGATTCCCGTTAGTGCAATGCAAATACTAATAGATGCTCGCCATTGTACACTGCGGGACAAAAACATGTCGTCCATGGAAAATTGAATTTCCATAGATACGCCTCTGTCCCCGAGCCGGGATGGGTTTACAATGGAACCTAATTGTCTTTGTGTTTACCAAATGGTACTGTGCCGGAACGTCACTTATATTATTAGTGGGTAGATTTTGTGGTGTGAAGTGTAATATGGGTTGTAGGTACTATGCTAACTGCTTTATGTATGTTACTGTAATGGTTTAATTGGTTTATTGGATCGGGAACAAAACAGTGGAGGTCTGTGATTATTACCAGAATTTTGAAATGATGTAGGTACTGAACTAGCAAAAATATTAGACCACTAATTACAAACTATAAACGGGTTCTTCCAAAACCAAAAAATCCAACGTCGCACGGTGTTCCCAGGCGGTCACCCATCCAAGTACTGACTGCGCCCGATGTTGCTTAACTTCGGTGATCGGACGAAAATCGGTATATTCAACGTAGTATGGACGTTGGTAATAACTTTGTTGAAATATTCGTTAGCATTACCTATTAGTTTGTTTTTCGGAAATAAATCTGGAACGATTTTTTCTTGAGAAACGCAAATGAATATGTCGGATGCTTTGCAATCATATTACTCGTATTATGGCTGTTTAATTTATATGTGACAAAATTAATACATGAAGAGAAACTTTCAGATCCCTTTTTAGGAATAATGCGCGAATGTAAGTGTAAGCCTCAGGAAAGAGCTTGTGGCTAAATTGTAACAGCCGCTCGGGTTGATCGAAGGTTAATCTACGCTTAACGAGGTTAGGCCGTGGATGGGTGATCATTAAAAAAAAAAAATATTCCACAACTTTTCACACAACGCCATTTAGACCCAAGCTAAGCTTGGGAGCTTGTGCTATGGGTATCTACTAAACAGCTGATAAACATACTTATATATTTTTAAATACATACATATTATAGATAAATTACACCCAGACACAGAACAAATTATCGTCCACAACACACAAATATTTGTCCTGTTTGGGAATCGTACCCTCGACCTCCGGCATAGCAGTCAGGCTGAGGCACAGTAGGCAGCGATTTGCGATGCGACTGGAAGAGCGAAACGAGAAAAACATGGTATGGCTACATTACAAGCGAAATTGCGGCGTATATTCGGCGATGACATGGCTACAGTACACATGCTCAACAACGAATTAGCAAGAGCGATTCACTTTCAGCGATTCGCTCATTATGTTGATGTAGCCGATGCCGTGATTTCAGTAATGTTGTTCCTATCGCATAAAGAAATCAAAGATCGCTAGTAATATTTGATGTACGGTGTAGCCATATACTTGAGCATTCATTTACTTGTTTTAATCGCTCATGTGTCGCAGGTCGCGTCGCGGCCTAATGTAGCCTCAGCCTCAGGGTCACTAACTACTAGACCAACAGGCCAGTCAAAGTTCATTTATTACATACCAAGACTTACGTGCTTCGAAAAGCACTTTAAGCCGTTGATCCCGGCTGTCATTTGTAAACCTTTGACAGTCGTTACTTCAAGTCAGAAGCCCGACAGTTTGACAACCAGTTTAACCAAGGGGTATCGTGTTACCCAGTAACTAGGTTGTTAAGGTCAGATAGGCAGTTACCTCTAAAACACTGGTATTCAGCTGCATCAGGTTAAACTGGAAGTGGACCCCAACATAGTTGGGAAAAAGCTCGGCAGATGATAATGGAAGTGTATAAGACTCATATACGCAGCGTTCGTACAACGCTGTCCGCGTTCAGTTTAATAATGCGTTTAGGATGCTGGTGGGGCTGCCTCGCTTCTGTAGCGCCTCAGGAATGTTCGCTGATGGAGTATTCCCGTTTGAGCACCTATTTTTTGAGCACCTATGCATTTAGCACCAAAGGTATTCCCATTTCCCATAGGCTAATGCATAGGTGCTCAATAAATAGGTGCTCAAACAGGAATACTCCTCGCTGATGCGCTTGTTGAGTGTTTTTTCGCCACCATGCGTAAAAGATGTTCTTCCTTGGTGCGTAGGGTGTGGGGCAGCTCCAACAGTATCTTAAACATGATTTCAAGTCGCTTTGACTGTCTGTACGTGGGTCACTGTTGCGCAGTTTCACATGGGGTGCCGCGGCGGTGATCTACTACTTATTTATTTGTGTGTTATGTTTTTGTTGTTTTATGTTTAGTGTCAGTGCCTATTAAACTAACATAGTTGTAAATTTTACTAACCATTTATAAATTAGTGAAATATGGGATTAATTTCCTGAATTAAATGATTATTATTATTATTATAGTTCAAGTTTAAATGGAAAAGAAGTGCACAAAAGAGGCAAATTTCGACCACTAAGCAACCACCTCTTCAAATGAATCAACAACTTTATCCCACGTTCCAAATATTCCGACGTCGTCGGTACCCCAATTTGCGAGCCCTTGTGGTAATCCAAATATGATTAATATTGCAAATAATTCGAACGCAGCAAGCTTTATTTGAACACCTCTCCCTCTGCCAGACTCCCTAGGGTAACGGCTTAATTATTTTAAAGTTATGACTTAACTGAATTGGTTATAATGTGTTTGCGTAGTAAAGCTTATGCTGGGACATTTGTAATGGAGATGGCATCATGTACTGGTGAAGTTTTGAAGCATCGTTTAATTAATTAAGTGCTATTTGGTGAGATTTAAAAAAAAAAATGTTTATCAACAATCTGCAAATGATGGTACAAGATATATTTGTAATGCTGATGTGATGTTGTAGATACTGGTGCAGTTTTGAAGTACCATTTAATTAGTTAATGGGATGTGTATATGTTGGATATTGACAACGCCAAGTGGTTGGTCGAGATCTTCTGATCAGCTGACCCAAAAAATGGCTTTTATTTAGGCCAGACAATATGAATACTACAGCTATGTAGGTGACAAGGCAACGCCGCCGCGCCGCCAGTCTTTTGGGCACTTTTCCCGCGGATGAATTTTATGATGTCGTATAATTTGTATAAGTACCTACTGATTTTCTAACATGTACACATTTATCATAAGTTATAGTAATTATTTGTAAAACATGGTTAAACTAAGTAATTATAGGATGCAAGTATCCTAAAGGAATGGTAAAATAAATTAAAAAGAATACTTAAGACTTTAAAATGAATGACTTTTAATCATAAAGAACTCTAAACGTTAAGTATTTCTTGAAAGAAAGATAAATGTAGAACATTATTATCAATCAATCAATTAATTAAAAGTCATTTATTCAAATTAGGCTGAGGAACAGCACTTTTTAAATGCCGAAATTACGTAAGACAGTCCCCCAAAAAGCTTGCCCTTCGCCACTTCCTAGTTTTTTTTTTTGCTGGGAAGAAGAAGTGGTGGAACAAACTCCCCAGCTACACATCTGTAAGTTAGAAGAACTTAAATGTATACAGTACAATTAATTAAAATTATAAAACAATTAAAATAAATAGTTAGATGTAGGTACCTCTGCCTTACCCTGTCTTAAAATATAGCCGTAATGTTATGTGAAACAGACAGTTTGACGGAATTTAATAAAGACAAATTGTTGAGCAATCATTGTTTTATTTAGTTCATATCACAAAAAAAAAACATCAGTAAAAATCTTGATATCCCAAAATTGACATACAGAAATTGAATTGATATCAATTCGGCGTCGACCCGAACATGTACAATGGGCGCACATTATTTGCATTTTCATACAACTGGCCAATCTGCATTGCAAACTTCCACTACAGATATGCTAACTTAGACCAACATAAATCTACTAAACAACTATTCGAAACCATATCCTGTACCTCAAACAATAAGGTATAATGTTCAATGGCGGAAAATTAAGGCATGTTATATACAGGTTGGTGTATTTGCTATACGTCGGGTTGTCATGGGTTGGCTTTGACGTGTCGGACAAACAATTGCTCAAACATTGTTGGAACGATGCCTCGTTTGTCAGAATTTGCCGTTTAATTCTCATGTAATCGGATATATGTAGTTGATATGTTTGTTTTAGAAATCAGATGTGACAGCGATTTTAATCAGAGGTTAACGTAGGTTAAACAAGAACGCTTATTGAATAATGGCAATTCCGAAATGAACAGCGGTTAAATTTTGGCGATTTTGTCTTAAAAATTTCCATTTGTAAAGTTAAGTAAAGTGAAGTGTGAGTGGAGTGAACTGTCAATCATTAGTGTTTGGGTTCACGGTGCTTTCCAACCAACCAATCAAACCTCTTAAAACGTTTTCAGTATTGCTTTAATCTTCAGTAAACCATTAAGTTATCATCTTCGTCATCGACAAAGTCAAATCCTTTTTATTAATTAATTTAATAGAAGGGACTTTTAAATGTCAAACTTACAAGTTAGATAAAATACGAAAATGATTTAATCGCCCCTTCAAAAAGATAGTTTTGTATCAAGAACAACTCATGCAATAACCTCTATTATTACTTTTTTAATGTTTCTACTAAAACATCAAAATAATTTTAACCTCTCCTTCCAAATGGTAGTTTTTTATGAACAATAACAGACAATAACCTCCAAAATATTTTTTTTAGAGTAGTTCTCTACGATAATATAAGTATCTCTCAACTTATTTTTTTTTTGTTTCAGATTTACATCATTCTGATAATGAAAATCTTAAACTGAACTTGTAGCCAACTTCACGTCACGCTCTATCCGTTATGAACGTCAGAAACTGTCAATATGAAAAGCTTTCACAGAATGATCCATTTTAACGGTTCTTGCAACACCCTGTCTACAATCAATACAACAATAAATTTTACTACACTTCATGGGATTTTAAACTACCCATCAAATTTGCACTTAGTGCCAAAACATTGGTACACTCGTCACGTCATCGATCGATTACAGTGCTGGCTCGTAAACTTGGCACTTTCAATTGCTAGACAAGTCTTAATCCAGATTATATCCATTCGTTATTTTTAAAGAGAAATCGCCTTTATTGCCCGGTAATAAATGAGTTTGTAGATGCGAATAATAACTTGGTTTTGACAAGAAAACGAAATTTTATGGCTAACGTCTAGGGAGCTTTTAAAAATTTTAGTACCTTCATTTACGACTAGTAAGGGTGGATATAATTTTAACGGAGATTTTCATTGTTTTTTGATTGCTTCTCGATCGTACGCATTTATTTCAGTACTTGGACAAGATATAAAGACTATACTTTTTTGATGGGTATAGCAGATGTGTGTCTAATACCCGTAAATCACTTTTTTTTATTATTGGTAGGCTAAAACTAAAATAATTACCTAAAATCTATATACTAGGAACATTCCTTACTTAAGCGGTACCCCGACGTGACGTAAAATTTCATGGCATGTTTGTAAGTAAAATTAATACCCATAGACGTCTAAAATAGCAACGGTAACGGAACCGATTTTGATGAATTATGTCGAAGAACCATCGCAAGAAAACCTGCTTTCAAATACATAGAAAAACTGCATCTAAATCGGTTCACCCGTTTAAGCGCTATGGTGCCACAGACAGACACACACACTCACACTCACACACATAGCGGTCAAACTTATAGTTATAACACCCCTCTTTTTGCGTAGGAGGTTAATAAATAACTCAGATATCGGGGAAAAACCACGATTATTTTTAACACTGTCTCAGAATCATATACTGAATTTATGATTTCCGGATATACACATTATACACCTTGTATTTTAATTTTGTTTTGGTATATTATGCCAGCTCAAATCATAATAATATAAAATAATATAAAAAAATAATATTTAATCATTATTACTACATATGTCAATAATAGCAATCTAAATCTCTACTAATATTATAAAGAAGAGTTTGTGTGTAGGGGTTTAACTCAAAAACTACTCTACCGATTTAAAAAGTTCTTCCACCATTAGAAAACTATACTATCATCGATTAACCTAAGCTATATTTTATTTCCAAAACTATGAAGGGGTCGAGTAAATGCCACTTTTGGTACAATGATAGGAAATGTACTTACGATATTCACGCGGACAAATTCTGGAGAAAAGTATTCTTCTTATTGTGTGGTTAGTGTCGTGTGGTCAGAGTTTTAATGCCGCCCTCTGACTTGGCATCACATGCCCTCGAGTACATATCTCTCAGGCATGCCGGTTTCCTCACGATGTTTTCCTTCACCGTTTTTGAAGCAATAGGGTATATGCATGTATTTTTTTTATATTTTTAATTCACTGTTTACAACGTTTTAACAAAGTAAAAAAATATAAACATATTTAAAAATGCAGTAATGAAGCTTAAAAAAAAAATTTAAAATACAGAATAAATTTGAGCTGTTTAAACGCCGCCATTTTCGCGCGCCATATCGATTACGTCATTTACTATGGATCCTATCACTATTACTTTGGGTGTTTTCGTTCTTCTAACCATTTCACTATGAAAAAAGCTCAAAAACCAGTTAACCAATATTGCTTGTACCCGAATGCAATAAACATTATCAGATTGTGCTTTTACATAAAAAACTTTTTTGCAAAAAATAAAACCGACTTCAAAAAAAACACTAAACGGTGTAAAATAACTCTAAATTCGGAATTCTGTGGCTTTGGTGAGTTTGTCTTACTCATGATGGGCCACCGACTTCCGAATTTAGAGTTATTTTACACCGTTTAGTGTTTTTTTTTAAGTCGGTTTTATTTTTTGCAAAAAAGTTTTTTATTTTTCCATTTTTAGTTGTTGCCATAAAAATATTTGCCATGAATTTATTTTATATTCTTAATTGTTAACAATACCTACATGTCATGATAATAGGGTTTTCCACTAATCCCTAATAAATTAAAATTAACATACCTAACTGACGAAATCTAGGTATATTGTACCCACCTGCGTACCCCTCAGAGCATACAGGCGTGATGATACGTCATGATGTTGTATAAACAATAAATATCCAAGAGATTCCAGCAATCACGACAGATTTGCCGTCTATTTTTGAAGAGTTCCGTTGTATATCTCCGAAGATCAGCACCAGATCTTCACCAAATTAAAATGGGACCACCTCAGGAGTATACTCTTTCAAACAAAAAAAGAATTTTGAGAATCGGTCCACAAATGGGGGAGAAATCAGGTAACATACATAAAAAAAAAACATAGAACCTCCTCCTTTTTTGAAAGTCGGTTAAAAAAGCACTTTCAGTAATTTTTCTTAAATGTTTAATAACCTCACTATGAAGCTAAAATTACACTTGAAAATTAAATTAGTTCACAACACACACGGCAATAATTATGTTTTCCAATAAAAAGTCCATTCCAATACTTAATGTCATACTAACACATTTTATGTTTTGTAAGCGTTGAGTTGTTGCCGTAGTATTTGACGTCAAGTTTCGTCATAACCAATGGTGATACGTTTCAAAAATTTGAATTTCCCGCGCTTAATTCGCACTTTTATTTTTAATTTTAAATAATTATGACGCTATTAAATAGTAAAATAATGAATAAGTTCATATTTTCTGCCATTAAAGATTCGGAAAAAAAATATTTGAACTATATTTAAATTACATGCATATTCCCTATTGTTATTTATACAATACGCGCATTAATTCCAAAAGTCAGAGGTGCGTGCCTTGGGTTCGAACTCGAGACCTATCATTTGACAATCCGCCAGTCACACCATACTATGCTATCACTACTTAGCAAAGTAGGTATTGTAATGTAGCAAGTTCTTGCAAACTTATCAGACGAGGATTTGAATTTTGATTTCGTTTTCTGCACAAATGTTCTAACTACAGCCAAACAACGAAACACCATATTCATATTGACCGGATATCGAACAATTTATGAACAGAACCCGGTTATACAAACAGACGAAAATTCACATATTTGTTCCGTTAAAAAAATATACAAACCATTTTAAATTTTAATATTTGACTGTGATAGTGGAAAATGTATTTATTTACTCGGAAATATTTTTATTCAGTGTCTGTCTTTTTTTACACAGACTATAAATCTGTTAATTCATTGGTTAGTGGTGGCCACATTAAGGCTGCGTTTCCACCAGAGATGTGCGATGGAATTGTGTCATGCGAGGATGTCTAGCTGTGCTGTGAAAATGTGTGGGGGTTTCCACCAAAGCTGTGCGAAGAAAATGTGCCTACGAGAATGTGTAGCGGAGCTGTGAAAATGCGCATTAGGCTACGGTTCCATTGAAGCGACGTTTGGCGGAGCGGAGCGGAGACATGCCGAAATTGTCCTCTCACAGGCGAGACGAGTGATGCTATGAGGAATTCAATCAGTGTGATTGGTCGATTTCTGCACGTCTCCGATCCGCTCCACCGAACTCCGCTTCAATGGAACCGCAGCCTTAATGCGTGGTGCGAGGATGCGTTGCGAAGCTGTGAAATGTGTCGACGGAGGTGCGGTGTAGTAGGAGGCAATTGTCCAATTATCCATATCTATTTTGCGCACTTCTACTTTCAACAAACTCCGTCTATGGACTGGCTGGTACACTATGCGCAAAGCTCACAACACATCCTTCTCAAAACACTTTCCTCGCCACACATCCCTCGCTTGTTTTGTATGCGCAAAAATCTAGCTCCGCTGAGCCTTTTCCACCAGAGCTGTGCTGACTGATGCGAGGTGAATGAAGCGATTATTGGTTCTTCACAAACACATCCCTCGCTACGCATCCTCGCACATCTCTGGTAGAAACGCAGCCTTAGCCACTTCTTGCACTTCTTTCCTACCGGTCACACAACTAGGCTGAGAGAAGATTCACGAAAGATTTTTTGGCAATCAAATGAATAGTATCGGAGATAACCCTTACATCCAAACTTACAAAATAATTTTAGTATATTTAAGAACATTACGCTCTCGGAGCAATATGTTTGGTATAATTAAAGTTTATAAATTATATTAAAAGCTTGTTCCTCGTGATTTTTACGAATGAAAACCGGGATTAACTGGTTAAAGTACTGACCGAGGCAGGGTGGGTTCTCTTACGTATTGTTAATCTGTATTCCTCGATCTACTCATGATGCTCTTAATACTTAGCCACCAGCCACCGCGCCTCCCGCAATCTATTGTATTAAATACACGCAGAATACAACACGCAGGCTCGCAGCACGCATGCGGTTATGACTACAGAGTATATTGAACTGACATGCACGCGGATGCAAACATACATGACAATAAAATGCTCCTTACAAATAAGTCCAAATTATATCTTCATGTTCAAATCTGTATAGGTTTCTACAGAACCCAGACTTTACACTGCAGTTCAATTTAACGTCGGTACCGTCTAATAGAAGCGCTGAGTTTGTAGTTCGCATAATTTTGCATTAGGGATTCGCATACAATTAGAAGATGATCAGACGGCTGCCTGTGCAAACTGGATAGATTAACGAACTCCGTGCAAACAAGCCATTGGAGGCGCAGGCGATTCATGCGTTTGTGTGTTTGTGTGATTGCATATTGGGATGAATATGTTGAGCTTTGGGTGATGTAGGATAATACAGCACCTCTGGCTCGAATGCTTGACGCAAGTTTACGGTCGGACGTTCGATTTTAAAATTTAAATCTACGTTTCGAATAGAAACTATTATGTTAGTTTAAAGACTTTATTCATAGCTCTCTTATACTCATAGCTGGTGACACGTTTGTTCTCTCAGCCAGTTCACAAAGTAAGTAAGTAACTATTAGTTAGAATAGAATACAATAGAACACTCTTTATTGTACACCATAAAAACCTTAGGCTGTTACAATGGGCGGCCTTATCGCTAAAGTAAAAGTAAGTAAGTACGTGATGGAGGTGGTGGTGGAAGTGGTGGTGGTGTAGTAGTAAGTTTTTGCTGTGCCCGACAGGGTCCATAATGATTTTGTACCTTTATATGCTTAGGACCATTTATGTACATTGACTAGCCTGCTGGTCAGTTAGTAATCCTGACTGCTATGCTGGAGGTCGTGGGTTCGATGCCTACCCAGGACAAATGTTTGTGTGATGAGCACGATCATTTGTTCTGTGTCTGGGTGCAATTTATCTATATCAGCTGTTTAGTATCCAAAACACAAGCTTTCAAGCTTAACTTGTGACTAAATGGCGCTGTGTGAAAAAGTTGTGGAATATTTTATTAATGTGGAACGCAATAAATATTGAGTAATAAGAATTTAAAAGCGATCTATTTCAGACAACCTTTGGATGGACTCGATAGTGGAGGAGAAAAGATGAGTAGGCAGTTTACATAAATATATACCATATACCATTATTTAAATAGTAATTTAAATATGTACTGTATCGCAATAGGTTACTCTCTAATGATAAATGTAAGCTGGAAAAATAAATCCTTGGTTGATACTAATTGAACTTGCGCCAGTAATTTAAACCCAAATGCTGCAATTGTATTTACAGTTTTGAAATGGTTTGAATTGGCGTTACGCTTCTGTCAAATACTCGTGCCAATGCTACTGGTAAACGTGAGACTGGTAACTTAAGTACCTAAGTCATCCATATTAAGCACAACCCAGTAACTGGGTAACATGATACCACCTGGGTTGTCAGACTTTCTGGAAATAAATGGATAATTAATTCAAATTATAATTATAGTTAGATAACATTCTGATTAAAATAACATAATAAAGTGTATGCGCATTTTATAAGTTTGGATATAGGACGCAAACCGAAACTACACACACGATTAAAAAAATCTTAGCTAAGTTTAATAATTGATGTCAAAATTCACGCAGATAAAGTCGAACAATCACAATAGCTATTAATAATTCAGCAAAATCCGCCACCTACATTCCGCTGCTAATATTGACCGCGATTTCCCGATGTTTATTCCTACCGCAAAATAATGTTAGCCATCATATTGGGTAACAAACAAAGCATTCACTGACGGAATACGTAAACAGACGGCTTCATGCAAATTCGTTAACTGCACAGTTATCAAGCGAATCGGCGATAGATAAAATGGAACAGGCAGGGTGTGTCTAACACAAAACAAACGTTTTATGCTGAACTGTGGTAAACAACTAACGCTGGCCATCTCTCACAGAAGATAAAGACAATACTGATGTATGGAATGATGACGTTAACTCACAAACATAAACTGTAAAAATATTGTACCTACGCCCTAACGGTATGTGTGCGCCTCTATGTAATAATCCGCTCGCGTCGACAGGGAGTTCATGCTCACTCACTGGAGCCGAAATGGTCCCGTACAGTGTGGTTTCAGAGGAGTTTCCTCCAGCGTACACTTGGATTGTAGAATGAGCTCCCTGCTGTGGTTTTCTCAGAGGGCTACAGAATGGGGTTCTGGTCGTTGGGTTCTTCAAAAGGGGAGTAAATAGGTTTTTAAATGGCCAACCAACGCGCGTGTGGCGCCCCTGGTGTCGCAAGTGTCCATAGGCTACGGTAACCGCTTTCCATCAGGCGGGCCGTCAGCTTGTTTGCCACCGTCGTGGTATAAAAAAAAGTCATAAAAACTGATATTTTTCACCTGTGACAAACAATAAATAAATTTGAATTTGAATACTTATTTTTGATTTACTTACAAAAGAGAAGTAGAGAAAGATTTTTAAATTAAATCTTTTATCTCGAACACGTAGTCCATTTGGTTAGTTTAGACAACGCGGCAACGATTTACAAAATAGTGTTAGTACTAACGTCTTCCACAAAAAAAAACACAAACTATTAATTATTACTGTTGACTTATTAATAATTATAAATGTAAAGGAGCACATTCTAGCACACGGTCACAGACAATAGTTAAATATAGAGAAACATAGACAAAAAGTAAACTTTATAAAACAAACTAAACTCAGGAACTCACTCTATGGAATGGTCGGGAGTTTGTATTTCAACTTATATTCCATCAATTACTACGCCTAATACTTAAATGAAAGGAGTGACTTAGGTATTTCTTTTTCAAAAAAAATATACAGGGACAGACAGGTATGACGATTGTTTAATGGCTCCTTACAATTTCAAGCAAAAAATAACATCAGAAAAAAACGTAAAATTCAAGAACATTCGACAGAAATTCAATCCCCTAGCATTTAAATTTTTCGTCGGACGATTTTGCCTCCAGAATCATGCACAGAATGTGGGATGATATCCCTTCGACCCTGTTTGAATTGATAGCACAAAATACATGCAAAGGACTTAATTCTATCTTTCATACAACAGCAAACACCAACCCAACCCATCGAGGATCACAAACCACCTACCTAAACAACCAAACATTGCTCACCACTGTCAAAGCTTACAAATACATAAGAGAAATAGCGGGCCTAACAACAAACCCTTAAATCCGTGACGTCACTTATAATGATAACAAATGAACGGCGTCGTAAGCACGGGCTCCCAGGACTCTGGGATCCCGGTGGTTAAAGACAGGTATGTGATACACACTGCTGGGTATTGCTGCGAGCATTTGGCGGACGTATACATACATACAGTTAGATAATAATAAAAATAATATCCCACAACTTTTATACAATACTTACAACTTTCACACAACTTTTATATACTTTTTGTCTGCCTCGTTGGTCTAGTGGTCGCAAGCGCTACTGCTGAGCATGAGGTCCCGGGTTCGATCCCCGAGTCGGGCAAAGTGTTATTGAGTTTTTCCATCTGGGATTTCTCAGTAGCAGCCCGGAGTCTGGATTTGTGCCCGATTGATGGCAATAGGCTCGCCCGCTATTACATGGGACTTAAACATAACTGGCGAAATGTGGGTGTACTACCAGGTACACCTCTGCCTAGCCCTTCGGGGATTACAGGCGTGACGTTATGTTATGTATGTTTTATACAACGCCATCTAGTCCCAAGCTAAGCAGAGCTAAGGGTATGGGTACTTAACAATTAATAAACATACTTATATATTTCTAAATACATACATATTATAGATAAATTACAGCCAGACACAGAACAAATTAATGATCGTGCTCATCACACAAACATTTGTCCTGGGTGAGAATCGGCACCACGATAACCTTTATTGTTCACTTTTAACATACTGATTAAAGTGAAAAATTAAGTTTATTCCACCTGTCCCTAAGAACGAATCCAGGTAGGAATGTGGAATATTTTTCATCTAAATCTAAGGATAAATAGAATATTTTTTCACTTATTTTTAATCGAACCGCAACATGTGTGAACTAACGGAACAAAAATGACGGCGTACTTGGGTAACAAACCTGAAAAAAAAATACAATCGAATTGAGAACCTCCTCCTTTTTTGAAGTCGGTTAAAAAGAAGTAGGTAAGACTCGTAGCAGATGGCGCTTTGTAGTTTCTGCCCACTCCGATGGCAACGGTGTGTCTTTATGTGTCTGCAACATATACATGATATTTTTACTAGTACTAGGATTGATAGATTATCGCTTGCTTGAAATTCGGTTAAAGAAAACATCGTGAGGTGACCGGCTGGCTAGAGAGATTTTTCTCGACGACATGTGAAATGAAGTCAGAGGGTCATAGATAAAGGGCGCCTTCAAATTTCCTGCCAGGTGACGCGCGGCGGCATCGCGGCTGCAGCGCTACCGTCGTCGCCCTGCTTTGTTAATCCATATAAATAAAAAACCCTCGACTGCATCGCTGCCACCGCGCATCGGTTCATCAATCGAGTAGTGATAATGCGTACGTGTTTTTATTCAGACATGAACGAAAATCAGCTTGAACAATTTATCGATGAGGTTGAAACTAAATGTACAACATGATGCTCGAACCTCGCGATTGCTGCAGCGCGGCACCTGGCGGCTCATTTGAAGGCGCCAAGATATTTAAATAGTTTAAAAGTAATCCATAGTTACTAAACTTACTGGATTTATTAGTTTCACTATCCTATTCAAATAGAGATAAAAGAAAATATTTCTTTGGCTTCAAAAATATTATATTTTGCTTCAAACGGCTTTTTACCCAAATTATCTTTTAGTATGACAGTACTTAAGAAACTTTCAGTAACTCTATATTACACTGCGTGATAAACAAATGAATGCTCGAAACAATAAATTGCAACATTCAATTAACTTAATGGTCTGTGTGTCACGTTTAAAGACAAATTGGCTCCTTTACATAATAATCGTCCCAACTCTTGCTACAATGGTAAACGAAATTGTCTGATCAGCAATATTGTTACTTCACTCCATACTTTACAGTACTTTTATTAAACTTGCTGGTTTCCGCGACTTCGTCTGAGCATTAATTGCTTATTTTCTTGTCCAAAATCCTTTCTATTTTTAACCGACTTCAAAAAAAGGAGGAGGTTCTCAATTCGACGGTATGTTTTTTTTTTTTTTTTGTGTGTTTGTTACGCGATTTCTCCCCCACTTGTGGATCGATTCTCAAAATTCTTTTTTAACCCCCGACGCAAAAAGAGGGGTGTTATAAGTTTCACCGCTATGTGTGTGTGTCTGTCTGTCTGTCTGTCTGTCTGTCTGTCTGTCTGTGGCACCGTAGCGCCCAAACCGGTGAACCGATTTAGATGCGGTTTTTTTTATTTGAAAGCAGGGTTTCTTGCGATGGTTCTTAGACATATTTTATCAAAATCGGTTCAGCCGTTTCAAGGTTATCAGCTCTTTTGTGTAAGCCACCGTTGCTATTTTAGACGTCTATGGGTATTAACTTTACTTACAAACATATGTGTGTCTTAAAATTTCAAACACCCATGTGTGTAATATTAATAAGCAACATTGTGGTGTATTTGGTCTGATGCAGCCAGGATATCTAGCAGACTAATACACTCTTGGAAAAATAACAGCAGATATGTCGTGTTTGGATTCATTTTAACCTGCATTTGATTCTGCACACAATGGACTGATGGCAACTGGATGAGCTGATGCTGCGGCCAGGCTATCCAGCACACTAGTAGGTAGACTCTTGACAAAATAATAGCAGATATGTCGTGTTTGGATTTATTTCAACCAGCATTTGATTCTAAACACAATGCACTGATGGCAACAGGATGAGCTGATGCTGCAGCCAGGTTATCCAGCACACCAGTAGGTAGACCCTTGACAAAATAATAGCGATATGTCGTGTTTGGATTCGTTTTAACCAGGATTTGACTCTAAGTACATACAATGCACAGAAAAATTCTCGTAACTGTAAACTCTATAAAACAAAATTAATGCGTTTAAAAAATTAAAAATAAAAATTAAATTAAAAATTTAAAAAACCCCCTTCGCAAAAAAGTAAAACATTTAAAAAGTTAAAAATAACACTTTAGCCATGAAATTTTATGTAACGTCGGGGTACCGTTAAAATAAGTACCTACAAGTACTAGGAACTTACTAGGATCCTTACAAGCGGTACCTCGACGTGGAGTAAAATTTCATGGCTAAAGTGTTATTTTTAACTTTTTAAATGTTTTACTTTTTTGCGAAGGGGGTTTTTTAAATTTTTAATTTAATTTTTTTATTTGAAAGAGTATACTCCCGAGGTGGTCCCATTTTAATTTGGTGAAGATCTGGTGCTGATCTTCGGAGATATACAATGGAACTCTTCAAAAATAGACGGCAAATCTGTCGTGATTGCTGGAATCGCTTGGATATTTATTGTTTATACAACATCATGACATATCATCACGCCTGTATGCTCTGAGGGGTATGCAGATGTGTACAGTATACCTAGATTTCAACAGTTAGGTATGTTAAGTTTCATTTATTAGGGATAAGTGGATAACCCTATTACCATGACATGTATTGTTAACAAATGACAATATAAACATAAATTCATGGCAAATATTTGTATGGGAACAACTAAAAATGAAAAAATAAAAATCTTTTTTGTAAAAAATAAAACCGACTTAAAAAAAACACTAGCCGGTGTAAAATAACTCTAAATTCGGAAGTCGGTGGCCCATCATGAATAAGACAAAACCACCAAAGCCACAGACTTCCTAATTTAGAGTTATTTTACACCGGCTAGTGTTTTTTTTAAGTCGGTTTTATTTTTTACAAAAAAGATTTTCATACCAAAATTCATCAAAATTGGTTGTGCGGTTTTATTTTATATTTTTCGGAAAACTTACAGCTAGGCAGACATAATATTTGAAGCGATAACAACATGATGGCCAATTACAAGTTTTCACATGTAACAAATAAAAATTGATTAAGTTAACACTACGGTAGCAGACGGTGTTAGATCTTATAAACTAAAAAGTAAAGACTATTTTACGCTATCAAAAAAGGAGTTACAGAGAGATTTTTTTAATTTAGACACGCTTGTATTAAAGAGATCTATATCAACTTTCTGGCAAGCTTCATTGTACATACGGCTCGCCCTAATTATATAAGAATTTCGTCTATAAGTAGTTCGTGTCGCTGGTGTGTGCAACAAACGAGGTTTACGTAGAAACGAAGAACATACTCGCAGCCCAATTTTGCTCAGCAACTCAGGGATGTCGTTGAATCCGTTTGCAGTTTTGGATAGAAATGCTAAATCAGCAATTTTTCTTCTTTCAGAAAGAGGTAGGATATGAAATTTTTTACATCGCTTATGATAATCAGGAAGATATGTTTTAGAACGAAATTGAATGTACCTTAGGAATTTTTTCTGCATGCCCTCCAAACGATCGATATAAATATTATAATTGGGGTTCCAGACTTGAGAGGCATACTCGAGGTGACTACGAACGAAGGAGCAATAGAGAATTTTTAAAGTTTTGATGCTTTTGAACTCAGGCGAGACCCTAAAAATAAAACCTAGTGATTTCGACGCTTTTTTGATAATATTATTTATGTGAGTGTCAAAAATAAGCTTAGAGTCGAAAGTAACTCCGAGGTCTTTGATAGAATTGACTCTAGTTATTGGGGTGTCCATGAGTTTATACGAAAAGTAAAAGGGGTGAGGTTTGCGAGTGAAAGAGCATACATAGCATTTGGAGACATTCAAATCCAACTTATTTGAATTGCAGTAGATTTGAAAAGCATCTAGATCTTCCTGCAGTAAAAGAGCATCTGAATGGGAGACTACCTGTTTCATGATCTTCATGTCGTCTGCATACAACAGTATTTTAGCGTGTCGGAAACAGGAAATGACGTCGTTAATAAAAATATTAAATAATAGAGGCCCTAATAGCGAGCCCTGCGGAACTCCCGAGGGAATACGCATAGCTCTAGATGAGTAACCGTTAAGTACCACAGTCTGACACCGGTTCTCAACATACGACGTGAACCACCTGAATAGGTTACCCCTGATACCCATCGACAAAAGTTTACACATTAAAGTAGCATGATCAATACGATCGAAACATTTACTGTAATCGGTATATATAACGTCGACTTGGGACCGATGTGACATGGATTCTAACAGGAAGTCACTACAAAGAACTAGGTTGGAAGTGGTAGACCGACCTCCAAGGAAACCGTGCTGATTTTCAATGAAGCTTTGTTTGATAGCCGAATAAACTTGCTTGTAAACTATTTTCTCCAGTATTTTTGAAAACACACACAACTTAGATATCGGTCTATAATTTTCGATAGAAGTTCTTGGCCCCTTTTTGTGTATCGGCGTTATATATGCCGACTTCCAGATTGTGGGTACCACACCCATATCAAGTGATCTTTTAAACAAGATCGAGAGCGGGATAGAAAGACCTTTGGTGCAGTTCACGATAAAAATCGGCGGAATGTTATCTGGGCCAGCTGATTTATTTATGTCAACTTGTTTAAGCAGCCTATAGACCTCATGCTCACATATTTCGACGGAACTGATGTCAGATGTGCTATGTGCCGCACTACTATGATTCACATCACGTGGTAGAGGAATACTGCCAGCACCAGTGGCTGAAAGAAAGTTGGAGTTAAAAAAGTCACCAAACATGTTGCAGATTACGTCACCGTCACTAGAAGACTGCTGCCCAAGGTGTAGAACGGAGGGATAGGAATTTGAATGTCTCCTTGCTTTAACATAACTCCAAAAAGCCCGAGGGTTATTACTTATGTTCGATTCAATTTTTTTGATATAATCATCAAACATAACCTTTTCCAGATCACTAACCCGTTGCCTTAATAGAACAAAACTCTGGAAATCTGATAAATATGTTTTGTCGTAAATGCGTAATAACAAATTTATGTTACTACCAAATGTACAGACGCCAGCACGTCAAGTTACCCCAATGTGTCAAATTTCTTTGATCATTTTTCAATTTTATTTGAAACAAAATAAGGTTCATATTCAATTGGGAAAATTCGACACATTGGAGTAACTTGATGTGCTGGCGCCTGTACATGAGAAATAAAATACATTTTTTATTGTATTTATGGTTCACTATTTTGGCGATATTGGCTTACATATTAAAGACTAGCAGACGTCTCGCGGTGTCACCCGCGTAAGTCCCGTTCCCGTGGGAATACATGGATAAAAAGTAGCTTATGTGTTAATCTAGGGTGTCAGCTAACTCCATACCAAATTTTATTAAAATCCATTTTGTAGTTTTTACGTGAAAGACTAACAAACATGCAACCATCCATCCACCCTCATAAACATAATAGATAGCGTCGTTGATTGTGCAATTCCGCGTAACTACAATTGTTAAATACTGCGAATATACACCTTCGCTGACTGTGATAAGGTGCATATTCGCAGTATTTAACAATTGTAGTTACGCGGTATTGCACCATCAACGACGATAGATATATGCTGTTGTGGAGTGTTTTGTAGGACTATTTAAGATAAAAACTTATCCGTAATACGTTTTATACGTGTAATTAACAGAGGAGGAGAAGCTTGTGGCTAAAACAGCCGCATGGGTCTATCGAAAGTTAAGCTACGCTTGACGTGGTCGATCCGTGGATGGGTGACCAATTATTACATACCAAGACTCCTCCGTGCCTTGGAAAGCACGTTAAGCCGTTGGTCCCGGCTGTCATTTGTAGATCTTTGACAGTCATTACTTGTAGTCAGAAGCCCGAAAGTCTGACAACCAGTTTAACCAAGGGGTATCATGTTACCCAGTTACTGGGTTGTGGAGGTCTGACAGGCAGTCGCTCCGTGTAAAACACTGGTATTCAGCTGCATCCGTTTGGGCTGGAAGCCGAACCAACATACTGCTTCAGAGCAATGTCTCTCTAGTCGTTGCTTTACTTGAAGTTAGTGAAAACGAGCACTTGTACTTAGTTTTATTTATTTTATTTTATAATTTTCGGAAAACTTACAGCTAGGCAGACATAATATTTAAAGTGATAACAAAATGATAGCCAATTACAAGTTTTCACATGTCATGTTTCACAAATCAGAATTAATTCAATTAACACTACGGTAGCAGACAGTGTTAGATCTTATCTATACTTCTATACTAATATTATAAAGTGATAAAATTTGTAAGTTTGTATGTAGGGGGTAATCTTCGGAGCTAACGATCCAATTTAAAAAATTATTGTACTGGTGGAAAGCTACACTATTCCCGGTGGACATAGGCTACTTTTTATCCCCGTATTCCCACGGGAACGGAAACTACGCGGGTAAAACTGCGTGACGTCTGCTAGTAAACTATAAAAAGCAAAGGCTGTGTTACGCTATCGAAAAAGTAGTTACAAAGAGTCTTATAAAAGAGTATATAGAAGTCACCTTAGTGTCTGCTAAAGAAAAATCAAACCATTTTGCTTGCTACAAAAGTATAATAACAAAAATATCAACTTCATCATTTCTATACGAAAAAAGTAACTTAGTACTTTATATCACCTGGCTTTCAGACTATAAAGGGGACAACACATTTGCATTTAATACGCACAGCGGTCTGTTTGCGGCACGCATAAAACTAATACACCAACACTTTTGTGGTAAAACAAGAACTCTAAAACAGAGCAGTTTCGAAATTAGCACGAATAGAGGTGAGCGGGAAGTTTTGTTCGGCAAAGTTAATTCAGGCAGGTTATTATGATTCAAATAATAGCTAGCTAGCACTTATTCCAATGTGGAGAAGCAAAAATTGGTAAAGCAATGTCACAAAGTTGGAATATTTCATAAAAAAAATCAGGATTAATTCATCATCTGCCCAACCTTTTCAAGCTATGTTAAGATTCGTTTTTAGTCTAACTAGTACTTTTATCACAAAAAAACCCATTCGTACTCTATTAAAGTAAAATGGTTTTCAATTTTTTGTGTATGTTCATCAAAGAAAGTAAGAAAGAAAAATATTTAAAAAAAATTAAGCAATGCTGCAAATAGGTAGAAGAATTATTATATTGAAATATGACAAGGTACTGACATATTTACAAATATTTCTACCGTAGATTTCTATTATTCATAAACGGAATTAAAAATCAAAGCTTACCCAACGATCTTAATTGCGCAGATGCACACGCACCGATTCCTCCCCAAAACTATAGTCTCCTTAACACTTTAGTTTTGGGCACTTAGGGGTATAACCGCAACGTCACTTACTATGATATACGACCGAACTAAACTTACGTCGTAAACTTAAAATTTAACAGCGAAGTTACGCTAAACATTTCGCCTACAATGAACTACATTTACATTTAAAATAAAAAATACATTGGTACATTGCCAATAGCCACATTTTTTAACACCTAATCTTAGGGTGATGATTAAGTAACTCTTGCCGACTACCGAAGTCAATTAGTTATTATTAGGGCCAATATGGCGTGGATTATACGCTAGCCTATTTTGAATATTCTGTTTTATTTACTGTAACATATATTGTACAATTGTTTGTTTTCCCCAAATAAATAAATAAATAAATATCAGGGCCAAATTCAGGGCCAATTCCAAGGCCCCAGCTAGAGCCAGGCCCGATGTGAGCGCTCTAGCCAAGAATGGTCTTCTGGAAGAAGAAATAAAATAGCTGCGGCCCTGGACTTACACCATAGGAAGGGGTGAATGATTGGCATTTTAGAGGATTGCCTTAGTAATGTTACTTGACAGCGTAATTTGGAATTCATGATCTTTGATCTTCTTACGGCTTGGGCTAAAGTCAGCCTTGAACTCGTGATACCTTATTCTAATTCTGCTTGTCTCGTTGTCTAGTGCCTACTCATAGCACAAGCTCTGCTTAGTTTGGGACTAGATAGCGTTGTGTTAAAGTTGTGGAATATTATTATTTATTTACTGTCGATCCAGAAACATTTACGTCAATGGTTAGGTTTAGTATTTGCTTCAATTCATCTACATACATGATGTAATAGCAACTTCATTCTTCCAGACATACCGCGTCGTGTGACTAATTTTCTCCTCCGCGTCGCTAACTTGGAGTCCTAATTGCTAATGTCATCAACGCTTGATTGGCACCTGAGCGAGGTGAGGCGCTGTTAGCGTTGCCTGCACGAAGTAATATTGTGGTCCTAATCATAGTAAGAACTATGAAGAACTTTTGTAGCTGGTTAGTGCACGTGTTTGAGAAGGATTTGTAAGGATTTTTATGTAATACAGTACTTAAAGTTCTTTGATGGATTTCTCCTGAAGCCATGTCTGACTAAACTGAGAACGCATGAGGATTAACCCCGTGGCCGGTTCTTCTTCAGAAAGGTCAAGTGCTTAATATTTGCGACCGGCGTGTATGATGACTGCATGCATGAAAGTAAACGAAGCAAATTAAGCATGTAAGAAATGAGGCACATGGTGTTCTGTAGTTTCTACCTAATCCCATGGAAAAATAAGTTTATGTATGTATGTCACCCGCTACGATTCTTACAAACTTCCTTGCTTTACTTACAAAAAAGTCAACCCGTGAAAATTTTAACGAAGCGAACTATCAATGCCTAGCACTATATAGTATTGAATGACAGCTCAACTCTCCTTCAGTTCTCCTACATTGACTGGACTGACCTGTTGGTCTACTAGTTAGTGGCCTTGACTGCTATGCCGGAGGTGGTGGGTTCGATTCCCACCCAGGACAAATGTTTGTGTGATGAGCACGATCATTTTTTCTGTGTCTGGTTGTTATTTATCTATAATATGTATGAATTTAGAAATATAAAAGTAAGTTTATCAGCTGCTTAGTACTCATAGCACAAGCTCTGCTTCGCTTGGGACAAGATGGCGTTGTGTGAATATTTAAATTTTAGCTGTGGAACTAGCAGACGTCCCGGGGTTCACCCGCGTAGGTCCCGTTCCCGTGGGAATAGAGGGATAAAAAGTAGCCTATGTATTAATCCAGGGTGTCAGCTAACTCTATACCAAATTTTATTCAAATCCATTCAGTAGTTTTTACGTGAAAGAGTAACAAACATCCATCCATCCATCAATCCATACTCACAAACTTTCGCGTTTATAATATTGGTAGTAACTGGTCATGCACGCACGCCGTTTTAGAATACTAAACTAAACGTGAGCACAAACCTAAGTAATAATTACTTCAAAGCACACACGTAAAAGCTTACAATATCACTTTTCAGGCCAAAAAGAAACAAAGAGGAACTTTCTAAAATCCCTTTTAACTTAAAACACCGTAGAATAAAACAACTGTTTATCATATGTTGCTTTTAACATTACATTTTTAATATACTTAAGTGCAACTTTGCCGTAAAATGTTTCGGTAACATAAAGCCAGCACAGAGGCTTTAGTATTATGTAAGTTCAGACTCTCATGTAGATTTTATAACGTTAAAAGTCTGAAAAACGGTTTTGTTAGAATCTTAGGTGAGCAATTAAAATATTTCTTTTTTGGCACGTGATGACCTAAATAATGCTCGTCGAAATTCAAAATCAGAAGCCATTAACACAAATGTCAGGCTGAGGATCAGCAATTTTTGAACGTCAATAATATAATTATATAAAAAAATATATAAAATATATAAATTCCACAACTTTTACACAACGTCATCTCGTCCCAAGCTAAGCAGAGCTTGTGGTGTGGGTACTATACAACTAATAAGCATACTCACTTGTATATACTTCTAAATACATACTGTATATTATAGATCAATTACACCCAGACACAGAACAAATGATCGAAAACATCACACAACCATTTGTCCTGGGTGGGAATCGAACCCACGACCTCCGGCATAGCAGTCAGGGCCACTAATTACTAGACTAACTGGCCAGTCAACTTATAGAAGACAGTCCCCCAAAAAGCCCGCCCTTCTCCACTTCCTGGTGTATTTGCTGGGACGAAGAAGTGGCGGAACAAACTCCCCAGCAACACATCTGTCTGATAAGTTAGAGAGAGTCCCTATACTCTCATAAAAGAAATGTGTAAATAACTCGATGGTGAATGCACAGACGCCAGCACATCAAGTTACCCCAAGGTTCAAATTTCTTTGATCGTTTTACAACTTTATGTCAAACACAATAAGGTTCATATTCAATTGGGAAAATTTGACACATTGGGGTAACTTGATGTGCTGGCGTCTGTTCACTAAAACTAACTACAAATAAAATAATAATAATAAAAAAAAAACAATCTGTAGTAGATTTAATACATTCAAAATACTAAATCTCAGTTCTCATTCAAAATTCATCTAACATTTTGACTATGAATAAAAATACTGACCAAAACTTTTCTGCGTATATTGTATGAAGAAGAATTTGAAACAAAAATGTTGGGGATAATCCGCATTCTTTTAATGGATGCATTAGCTCTCCCGGCTTTAGACACTGTTGCTAGTTTTTACTTTTACGCCTATGTTTTCACTTGGATTTATATTGTATCTTTAAGCTTTTTCCGTTAATGGTTAATGGGACCGACAGGGCTTAAGATAAGTACCTAATTGCAATATTATTATGTACTAAATATTGTCGAAACTTATATTCATTTACAGTGAACAAAAGAGAAGGATTAACAGGGCCATCAGGTATAGATGATTTAATCTTAGATTTTTTTTAAATTTTAGATTAAAACTTTAATAGTAGAAACATTTCATTTATAAAATTACTAGCTGCCCCGGCAAACTTCGTTGCGCCTTAGAGTCAATTTATTACTCTTATCATTTTTTTGTATTAGATATACATACGTTGAATAAGACGACAACAAATAAATCCAAACCAATAATAACTACTACTACTTTTAAATTACAACATGTATATATACCCTAACCTAACTGACCATACCTATCCTATAGCTAACCCAACTATCTAACCTAACTACCTTACTAAAAAATACTAAATTCATAATTTTAATCTGAACTATTGCCTCTATGTTACATACAATAATTTACGCCTATAGTTTTCCCGGTCTTTTTTTAATTAAAGTCCTCACAGTAAAATAAGTTCTATTTGCAAAGAATTATTAAAAGAGATTGCCCAGGAACAGTACTCTTGATAAATCACTTGTGTCTCAAGTCTTTAAACGACATGAAATATCTAAAATAAAAATATATTTTTTAAAAAGACTTAATGATCATTTAAAATGGGATAGTTTTTTGAACAATAATTAGTACTTTTATGTTTCCGACGTTATAGAACGCCATTTTTTACTATCAGCTGTCAATACTAGGGATGTTTATTTTTAACCGCCTTCAAAAAAATAATTTTACGTTACGTTTTTTTCTTTTGCGGGTAATGTGCATTACCTACCTACATAAAATAAAACGATATCGATTTTGTGTTGATTGTTCAATCTATTATTGTAAAGTAGGCAATAAAAAAGTTCTAAGTATAGTTTTTTTAATATCAGTGGTTGTAAACGACGGCATCGGCGCCAAGTGGTATTCGTGAAATATCACTGGCTGGTTTACGGAAATCTATCTCTCATCAGTATGGGTACAACCTTATTTGACATTTATTGCGTCTGTCATATTTTGCAATACGTTGTGCGTCGAGTCGAGCCTTTTAGTTTCTCCGTTACTGCTGCCAAACCATTGAAAATAAACATAATTCTAACGCCGCAGCTGCACCGTGTGTGTTGTTTATTACGAAAGGCAGGACTTTTTTAGTTGTGATCATGGCGAGTGCGACTGTGATGCAATGTCTCCACTGCTCTTTGAGATTAACGCCACTTAGCCGCAGACGCATGTTGTCGGAGTTTTCGAATAACATCATGAACATTTTACGAGTCTGGATCTCACCAACGCCGGTAAGAATGCACATTGTCTCTTTATCGTAGTATGATTTTTTTACTTATCTCCCCCTGAAACTGTTCCAAGATTATCTGTCCCATAGAAAACAACGAGTCAAGATTGCCGAATGGGTCAGTGATGAACTCACAACTCAATATGGCGTTCCACAAGGTAGCGTTCTCGGGCCCACCCTATTTTTAGTTTATATTAACGACCTCTGTCAGCTCCAGCTCCAGAATGGAAGAATATTTTCCTTTGCAGACGACACAGCGCTTTTCTTTAGCGGTGACAATTGGGAGGAAGTATTTCAAAGTGCTCAAACTGGCCTAGATGTGGTATCACAATGGTTAAAAAGGAATGTCTTGACACTAAATGTCGAAAAAACCAAATATATCACATTTGCGCCTAAAATAAATCTTCTGCCCCCCACTACTCTTTCTATCACTGCTCACTCTTGTAAAGATCGCGATACTGCAAACCCACGGTGTTCATGCTCACCCCTACTAAGGAGCGAAACCATCATGTATCTCGGAGTTTGTATAGACCAAACGCTAACATTTAAACCCCATATTAATCTTCTAGTTACTCGTTTACGTAAACTAATTTATATATTTAAAACTTTGAAACAAGTAGCTAATCTTCAAACTATTAGAATGGTCTACTATGCCCTTGGCCAGTCCTTAATTAATTACTGCATAACAGCATGGGGCGGTGCAGCCAAGGTTCACCTTTTGGAAGCCGAAAGGGCACAGAGGGCCATTCTGAAGGTTGGAGCTGGATTCCCCTTCCGTCACCCAACGACTGACCTCTATCAATATTGGGAAGTCCTGACTGTCAGACAAAGTTTTATACTATCTATAATTCTTAAAAAACATTCACAAATTGGCTATGATCCGAATCTGAAAAAAGATAAGCGTAGAAAGGGTAATGTGTGTTCTACTGAACACCTTCGAACTGTACTATCTCACAAATTTTATTGTTTTCTCGGTTCATATCTTTACAATAAGCTCAATACCACACTTTCTATATACCCGTTAAATAAAATTGCATGCAAATTGAAATATCTTCCTGGCTTAGAACCTTGGATTATCAGGCAACTGAAAAGCTTTTAAAGCTGGATAGCTAATATTACGTACTCGGATATGTCAGCCTCGGTGGCAGTCTCTGCATCCGCGGGACTGCCGATCCCAAGTATTATCACGTAGGGCTGGGGTCTGACATACTCTGTAACTGACGCACTTACTCACTCACTCACATATACACACACGAACACACACAGTCATACTCTCACCACACACCCACCATCCATTCTCATATATATTATAATACCTAAGTTGATATCCATCATTATCATTTATTTGTATTGAAGTAAGTACTCTTCCATAAACAGAACACTCAATTACTGTATCTAATATAGATAATTTAAGTCCAATTGTAAATTGAGGGGACCTGGTGACCCGTAACACAGGTATCCAGTACCTATCTCGGGCACCAGTCTCCCACAAATGTTGCAAATATGTATTATTATGTTAGATTTATCAATATTTTCTGATGTATATGCCATTTGTGGAGAGAAAATAAATGTTTTATTATTATTATTATTACTTAGGAACTGCGCTTTATGTTTACGTACCATATAACAAAATCTTAGAGGATAAAAGTACAATCAATATACAGATATTGATTGTACTTTTGTCCTCTAAGATTTAGTGTTAACACACAGGTGTTAGTTCCTCACCTCATCAGTCCCGACTGATATGGTTCCTACCTATATTAATATAGGTCATGTTAAAATCCAGTAACCCGTACTGGATTTTAACATGACCTATATTAATATAGGTAGGAACCTTCTACTATGATAATATTACCGTGCTTCTACTGATGTGTTGGTACTAACTAACTTATAAACTAGGATTAGAAGAATAAATTACAGGTTTAAGAAATAATCATTCTTTTATTTATTGTATTTAGTGTTGTGTGTTTTTCCTTCCCTCTCTACTTACGAAGACAATTTCATGATACCTACCACATCTATGATTTGAGTACCTAGGATCTCTAGATCCTGATCAATCGCTCAGTTTCATATCTATATAACACAGCAATTGACTATATTAGTAATGATTTCTTCCACGCTTTGCCATTTCATGAAACGAGGGAATAAGATTTAAAAATGAGTAAAATCTAAATCAGTAAGACTTGGTGAGGTAGACACAGATTTACACAAATATGCTTCAAAGACACCAAGCTAACCCGTAAACCCATTCAGACCCTTTTAAATAACTTTTTTCAACTAATTTTTGGTCTAACATAACCTCAAAATAGTAATTTCATTTTTGTAAATATCTCGGAAATGCCATTGTCGTTTGTGTTAAATCTTTTGAGGTAGTATATAGACATGCCATCGTAGTATTTTAAAGATAATTTGATGAAGACACAACAATGTTAAATTGAGTACATTTGTCCATAGCGCCGTGGGCAATGTCCTTTCGTCTCTGTCATCATTGCTAGTTACGTAAATTGATTTCTGAAATATAAGACTTTTTTATGCTACATAAAACCTCTAAGTTTAGTAACAAAATAAATTTCAGAACGTAGGTGCGTATTATAAATTGACAACCTTACCTTCTTGGGTTTAGCATAAGACTTGTCAATTTCAAATTGTCACCTGATAATGAACTGGGAAGTTTGACTCCTGTCATGTCATCCAAGATGGCGCTGCGTTTGAAAAATGTTTGAGACAACCGATATTCTTGATATTTATTTTTATGATGTCGAACGGGATAAAAAGTATCCTATGTCCTTCTCCTGGCTCTAAACTACCTCCCTGCCAATTTTCAGCTAAATCGGTTCAGCCGTTCTTGAGTTATAAGCGAAGTAACTAACACGACTTTCTTTTATATACAAAATAGATAGAAGAGTTTAATTGGTTTGTATGATAACTTAAACTATATCTGACCAACTTGATAACCTATCAGTGTGGTTGACTGTACTACAGATTTTTTTAGAAAAATGCGATGAATTTCGAAGAAGAACGTTACGCCCGTTCACTTTGTCGTAGCTTGTTGCCGGAGGCGGCGTAGACCAATTCGTAGCAGTGGCGTAGCAACGTAGTCAGTTCCGTAGACTGGGCGTAGAGGGTCGGTTAGCAGAGTTTAGCTTTAACTAATACGATCTGGTTTTCATACAAAATACCGTTTAATAATTGAGTTGCAACTAAACATTTTTTTAAGTTATGCATAAAACCTCACATTTATTAATAAAAAGAGGAAAACTTTAACCCCGAACTCTTTCTACGAAACTTAGCAGCACTTTAATTATATCGATACAAAAATATTCTAACTTCTCTCATTTTTTTGGTAAGCGCCAACCCTGAATAATACAGAGTTGAAAGTAGAGCTAATTAAAACTTCGATGCCTCGGGACCGGGGGCAACCCTAACTAGTTGCCTTACATTTTATACTTTATTTAGGTATTACGTTATGTTACAGTGTTAAAGTTATTTTAAATGGAAATAGAGGAAACATATTGGTGATTATGTTGAAATGATATTAAATACAAGATTTTAAATACAAAATCAAAAGTCATTTATTCAAGTTATGCAGAGGATCAGCACCTTTTGAACGTCAAAATAACGTAAGGACATTCTCCCAAAAAGCCCGTTTTTTCCCATTTCGAGATTACACACACATCATGGGTATCTGCATAATTATTGAGGTGAAATCATATCAAAATGTAAGTCGAGAACTCAGCTGAAAGTCGTATGTTTCTCGTTTTAAAAACCTGGACAACCCTTTGTTAAAAATATGATAAGAAATGATAAAATTACACTTATCTCTGTAAATAGGTTTTCACAAACACTTTTACACGTCATTTTTTTAACAAGTAGATGAGATGAGATCGGAGATTTACTATCTGACTACTCTGAGAAGAAACACCGAAAGAAACTCAGAGGTCACAGTCTCTTTTAAAGTCCTGACATTATCTTGGTCAAATCATGTAAGAACCATGCAGGTTAGTGTCGGAAATGGTGGTAAAATAATTACTAAACCAAAACAGTTCCTTCCCGATCAGAAAGCTAACACCAGTGTTTGTACAAACATAAATATTCATCGACAAATAATAATATGTAGGTATAGTTTAAACACTGCCGCTGTAAGCTGATGGTGAGGACAACCCATAAATTTGAATGGTCAAGTGAACCCCGACATGGGACAGGGATGCATAACATTTGGATTATTGAGGCTTTTGTTTTTGGGTGATGGAAAATGGTGGTATTTGTTTAGGTAAGTAAGTTTTGTTTTCTGATTTAGGCACGTAATTTGAAATGTTTGTCATTTTTATTTTTGTATTAACAAAAAAAAAAACAAATATTAAAAACACGAATAACATTACTAACATCCACAAAGTACAAAACACTAACTAAAATAAATTATATATGTACATATAAACTAGTAAAAATAAAACAAATAAAATAAAAATAAAATAAATAAAACCAATAAAATAGTAAAAATCGGAACACTCAGGCGTCAAAGTACTCCTCCTCATAGCTGTCATCTGGAAACGTGCCCAGAAGACTGGCAGCATTGCCACGTTGGATGGCAAAGCTAATTCTTTGGCCAAAGAATAAGCCAGCCCTCTGGTCACGCGAAGTGTCGACCAGTCGGCGAGAAATTTCCTTGAACAGGCTGCGTGCACTCAGACCTCATGATCCGAGCGTATCGACCCCAAACGGTTTAAAACTGTACTTCCAATGAGGTCACAGTATTTGCGCCGCTTGAGGGCCCCAGCAGCTGCAGCAGCAGCGCCAACATTGCTCGCCGTACTTCTTCTTCTTCTTCTTCTTTGTTCTTAAATACCAATCCTTATTAATAAATGAATTAATTATTTTAAAAAAAGATCGATCATATTATCAACTATCATATCGGCTTTGAGTCTAACCAACGTTTTCATGGAGAGACAACAGCTGTCCAAGATCTACAAATTGCGGCTTAACGTGCTTTCCATCTACATAATGAACGCGTACACCACAGATTAACTTTTGACCCGTGCGGCTATTAGATATATTATTCCGCAACGAACATTAAAGATATGAAGACAATCCTCAGCATATTTTTAAGGTCATAAACTCTGACACCAGGTTATTATTGACTGACCTGGTGTCAAAGGTTATGCCGCTGAAATATCTCTCAGGCGTTTTCCTTACGATGTTTTCCTTCACCTTTGATGGTGATGATGATGATTTAATAATTAGGTCCATATTAATGATTTACAGACTTTTTTTGTTACCGGGTAAAATGGGGTGAATAGATACTTAAGGGTGAATAGAAACAAAATTTTCAGGAAGTTTTTTTCGTAAGTTAAAAGTTGTTTGTTAAAAACGAGGACTGTAATGCTTTTAAATAATTGAGATAGATAGTTTCGACACCTTGATTATAACAGACAATATTAAACTAGCGCGAAAATCCTCCTCAAAGTTTTGTTTCTATCCACCCGTAAGTTTCTATTCACCCCGTTTTCCGGTAACAAAATTAATTCAAGTTTTAAATGCATAGTCACATCTAAGCTAACTTAACTAACTGCTCATCACAGCTTTACCAATATTTTTTTACACTGCTGTAACATCACCGCTACAAAAGTAAATAGAATATTATAAAATAAAATTAATAATAAGTATTTTTCCAAATCCAGTCGTATTTTAATAACTCCACTCAATATTCGCGAGTGGTGCAGTACCTACAGTTGACAATCTTGCTTCAGGCGGTAATATAATGCTAGTTGAGACATCTCAATATAAAGCCGTCAGTCGGTTATATTGAGAGAAGTTTGTCGAAGAAAAATAGAAAATTTTGCGATAATAATCTGGATAAACTAGTAGACATATTATATGGATAATTTCTACAATCACCAATCAGATGTTTGGGGCAACAAAAAAAATAAAAATCTTAAAAGATGACCGGCATGCATGACCATTTTGCAAATTCAATGCATCTTTTGTGTATGTAATTTGCAAAGCTTTAAAAGACAAAAACCAAATTTGAAATCATGAATTTAATTTTACATGAAGTGGCAAGCCCAATAAGTGCCTATAAAATTGAATTAGTGTGAATAACACGCTATATTTTTTTTTGACAAACACAGTTAATACAAAATTTCTTGTACTTGCAGAATTTTGTCACACATCATAACTTAAATTAATAGGTAAATTTAATAAAACAATGCAGAAAATGTTATTCGCCCCTACCGCAGTCAGACTGCGGTGCCCAGAGCTGTTATATGATGCACAAGTCAATTCACACCCCCGAGTATAAATAGATATAGACCGGCTCGCCGCCTGACAGGCCATGCATGGGATATCGCTTACCCCCTTTGTCTAGGTATCTGTTTACAATGTGGGTGCTGCTCTTGAGTAATCTGTTTTGAATGAATTCAATATGGATGAAAGTGAGGAGATATCTATTTTGAAAGTGAAGATAGGAAAGTTTACGGTAATTAATAAAGGACAACAAGTATAAAAGTATGGATGAATTGCAAAGTTGAAGATAATTAATATAAATCTTCGGAATATATAGGAATAGGTACATCCACCTTAGTGCCAAGTTACTTTCGAAGAAGATACTCATGAAGACTACCCTTGTAAGCAAAGTGGGTGTTGAAATTAAAAATTATGGATGAATTGCAAAGCTGAAGATAAACATAAATCTTTGGAATATATGGGAATACATCCAACTCAGTGCCAAGTATCTTTCGAAGAAGATACTCATGAAGACTACCTTTGTAAGCAAAGTGGGTGTTGAAATTACTACAGTAGGTAAAGCCTTTGGAATGTTAAGTCACTAAAAAGTTGAATTGAACAAGAATTAGGTTCTTGTTTTTTGGTCGTGTGTCTTTATAGTCGTTTCTTACAGCTGATCCAAATGCGTTCCTCCATTTTCATTTGTTATTCTGCGCTGTTGATTCCTAGTTAGAAAAAAAAATGTTATAAATACCCTTTGTTAGTCGCCTTTCAACCATACCTCTAAACGTGACATATCCATCTTGGCATACTCTTTGGAGTTTTTTGGCACTACATCTACTTTTAAACCACTACGTTGCTTCATCAGATTATTTTTCATTCTATCATACATCGTAACACCATATACCTACACTTTGCAAGGAACGCATCTTATAGCATATTTTATTCTAGTGAAATCCTACCACCTCTTATTATTTAGCAAAAACCTTTGCTTGTCGACAAGATGGAACACTTCCCAAAAACACCAACACACATAACGTTACCATTCAGATTCATCAAAGAGCCAGCATTTTACCAAAAAACTAGACTATCGCTTACATATGCACCGACACAAGTTAGGACACAGATCCGCAAATGAATGACAGCAAAGAAGAGTGCCGCCAAATTGCATAGTCACTCACTGGGGGACAAAGCGAAACGATGGCTGTCATCCATTTTAAAATCTGTCGCCAGTCGCATTGAGCACGAAGAGTTTGAACCTTTCTAAAGTTGAGTTCACTTTAAAATGGTTTGAGATACTTTATTTCAAAAACAATACAAAAATCTCCTGGAGATTTATCGGCAGATGGGCCGATGCCGATATGCCGATATGCATTACTAACTCACTTGGCTATTGCTGTGACTCTGACGTTAATTTACACTGGCAACAGATTCTGTTAAAAATGCTAAATGATAAATTATAAATGATATTTATTTCTGTAAATGGGTTCATACAAACACATTTACATGTCATTTTTTAGGGTTCCGTAGTTAACTAGGAACCCTTATAGTTTCGCCGTGTCTGTCCGTCTGTTCGTCCTCGCTTAATCTCTGTGACCATTAGCACTAGAAAGCTAAAATTTGGTACCTTTATGATATACATAAAGGTACCAAATTTTAGCTTTCTAGTTCAATCACGCAAACAAAGTGGTAAAATAAAAATTGGGTAACAATGTTTTATTAGGGTAGCCCCCCTATATGTAAAGTGCGAAGTGTTTTTTTTTTATTTCAACCCTAACGTGTGATATATTTTTGGAAAGGTATTTAAAAATGAATAGGGGTTTACTAAAATTAATTTTTGATAATGTCAATAGTTTCGGAAATAATCGCTACAAAAGTAAAAAACAATGTGCCCTCCCCCCCCCCTCTAACTTTTGAATCATAAGTTTAGAAAATATGAAAAAAATCTGAAATGTAGAACCTTATAAAGAATTTCTAGGAAAATTATTTTGAACTTGGATGGAAACAACAGTTTTTGTACAATAAAGACAAAACGTTGTACAAAATATTTTCTGGAATAAGTTTGTAGTATAATCGTATATACAAGCATTTTAAACACTTATTGTGACGGACGGGAAACTACGGAACCCTACACTAAACGTGGCCCGACACGCTCTTGGCCGGTTTTTAACCGACTTCAAAAAAAGGAGGAGGTTCTCAATTCGGTTGTATTTTTTTTTTTTTTTTTTTTTTTTTTTTTTTTTTTTTTTTTTAGGGTTTGTTACCTCAGTACTCCGTCATTTATGGACCGATTTTCAAAATTCTTTTTTTGTTTGATAGGGTATAGTTGCAGATTGGTCCCATTTGTATCAAAACTCATATCTGATGAGGGATCTTCGAGGAATTGAGGGAACTCCTCAAAAAATATAGGCACACACGCACCGATTTTAACATTTTTAGTAACAAATCAAGCATTTTCTTTTAGAAAGTATCATTTGGTGAAGATAAACTGATGCAGAAGACAGGCAACGGAACTCTTCGACGCATAACAGCAAATTATTCGCGATTGCTATAGTCAGATGTCTATGCTGAGCTTGTGTATTCCCACAACATAACATTACGCCATTCTATTTTAAAAGGGGGCGTTAGAGATGTACAGATTAATGTTTAGATATAGAACTTCTTTAGCAATTGTTATCCAATTTCAATGATTCTTTCAAGTTTTGAAAGACTGTTTTACATACAAAGAAACTAAAAATTACAAAATAAAAACTTTTTTACAAAAAAAACAACCGACTTCTAAAAAAAAACACTAACAGGTGAAAAATAACTCTAGTTTCGGAAGTCGGTGGCCAATAATGAACGAAACAAAACCACCAAAGCCACAGACTGGAGAAACTAGAGTTATTTTTCACCTGTTAGTGTTTTTTTTTAGAAGTCGGTTGTTGAATAAGAAGATGAGGTCGGTATTTCGCTATCTGACTACTCTGAGATAAAACACCGAAAGAAACTCTGAGGCCACAGTCTCTTTTAAAGTCCAGACATTATCTTGGTCAGATTATGTAAGAACCATGCAGATTTGTGTCTCATAATGGTCTTTTAAGGAAAGAACCACACAGAATGAGTGGACCAGATCAGTCAGTGCAAGCATGCTGTATTTTATCTTAAATAAAATATTTGCCCCACACTGGAAAATTCTTCTAGGTCGTCTAGGTGCATTACAAACATTTAAACCCAACATACAAAAACATCGAAATCCGGAACAACTTGTGTGCGTGAACATAGGAGATTGTGTGGTTTTGAGTGGTTGACCTGCTTTTCTGGTATTTCAGAGCGAATTCCTGTATTATCTTACATGTTTTCCTAAACTCTTATATTTTTCTACTGTTTTTTTTTATCAAAATCGCATATTGCCATTCACTTTTATGTAATTATGGGCTTCTCATGTAACTTCGATCGTTTGATTTTCTGTTTTAGACAAATGTGACTTTTTACTTTTTTTTTCTTGGTCAAATCAACAGAACTATTTGTCAAACATATCAGAAACTATCGTTGTCGCTTTTGTTCTCCTACAGCAGTTTATAAATTTTAGTTTTGGAAACAAAATAATATCTGCTACGGAGAGTTAGCAGATCATAATTTTCATTTTTTCTATTTTCAGGCAAAAACACTAGAACAATAATTTCTGAAAAGTATAGGGAACTCTAGAACTATGTTGCATGGGAATCAATTTGATAATTCCGGGACATCGCCAAGCGTTTTGTCGACTCTTCACGTGACCAGAGAGCTGGCCTTTATTTCGGTCAGAGAATCAGCATTGCCATACAACGTGGCAATGCGGCCAGTCTTCTGGGCTCTTTTCCCGGTGGTAGCGATGCGGATGAGTTTTTTGTTGCCCTATAATTGGTTTACTGTTCTTTTGTTTGTTCATTTTTAGGTATGTAGGTATTTGATAATTTTACATTTATACTTAGACAAAATCCGTTTTTGCGGTGGTCATGTTACGCGTGCAGACAAAGCCTACAGACATAGTACAACCCCGTGATGATCTCACATCACAATATATCAATCCATAACCAAGCTCCCCTCCTTTCACCCCATCTTCCCCATATTTCCCTAAGTCCCCAACATCCGTAGTGCTGCGCTATGATTTATGGAACGGTGCAAATGGGTTACGGTGACAGCGGACGTGTGTCGCCACAACACTACAATTATGCACATTGCATTAAGCTTTGGTAGCGACTCGAGCGCTTTTTTGTACAGTACCTTCTGATTCTAGGCCATGAGTTTACCTTGATACGTTATAATGACGATTCGTTGTTAATTTTTCATGAGATTTGTGGGCATTGATAATGTTTGTGGGTTACTGGTAGAATTTATGTATTTCCTTATGTCTCTACATAAGTAACATAGAATACAATAGAACACTATTTATTGTACACCACAAAACTTAAAAATAATAACTAAAGAGCTACTTAGGGTCTTACAAAGAGCGGCCTTATCGCTATCTAGAAGCGTTCTCTTATTGACAACCTTTGGATGGACTTGATAAAGAAAAATAAAATTTATAAAAGTAAGTAATTTGTGGTATCACAACAGTGAAGTTTAAAAATTATCAAAATTGCATGTCGAGTCAAATAAACACAAAACATTACATTAAAACAAGCGCAGAACACAAATTGTCACACATTTTAAAATTACGTTTCATATACTTATATTACATCTATAGCGTAATGTTTATATTGTTTAAATATTTATACTCAACGCATAATAATACTAACACACATTGTTAGTGCTGCTAGTTATGCTTTCTTTTTAACCGACTTCAAAAAAAGGAGGAGGTTCTCAATTCAGTTGTATTTTTTTTTTTAGGGTTTGTTACCTCAGTACTCCGTCATTAAAATTTATGGACCGGTTTTCAAAATTATTTTTTTGTTTGATGGGGTATAAGTAGTGGCAGATTGGTCCCATTTGTATCAAAACTCATATCTGATGAGGGATCTTCGAGGAATTGAGGGAACTCCTCAAAAAATATAGGCACACACGCACCGATTTTAACATTTTTAGTAACAAATCAAGCATTTTCATTTAAAAAGTATCATTTGGTGAAGAAAAACTGATAAAGAAGTCAGGCAACGGAACTCTTCAAAGCATAATAGCAAATTATTCGCGATTGCTATAGTCAGATGTCTATGCTGAGCTTTTGTATTTCCGCAACATAACATTACGCCATTCTATTTTAAAAGGGGCCGGCAGAGATGTACAGATTAATGTTTAGAGATAGAACTTCTTTAGCAATTGTTATCCAATTTCAATGATTCTTTCAAGTTTTGAATGACTTTCTTTACATACAAAGAAACTAAAAATTACAAAATAAAAACTTTTTTACAAAAAAAATAACCGACTTCATAAATAAAACTAACAGGTGAAAAATAACTCCAGTTTCTGAAGTCGGTGGCCAATAATGAACAAAACAAAACCACCAAAGCCACAGACTTCCGAAACTGGAGTTATTTTTCACCTGTTAGTTTTTTTAAGAAGTCGGTTGTTTTTTTAACATTTAACTCCTCGAATGTCTTAAGTTACACAGTTCGACATAAGAAAAAACGCTCCAAGTGTCTTAAGTCGGACAGTTACACTTAAGGGCTTGGTCAGGATCTTCCTTTTTCTGAAGGCCTACCTAAAGTTATTATCTTACTCGTAAAAGCGTCGACATTGTTGTAATGTGCGTGTACGGAGGTCGACACCCGAAAGGTTAATATTGCACCTACCACTGCTTTTCTCTGCATCACATCAAACTGTGTTTGACTGGTGGAATATGGGCACTAAGTCTGCCTGCCTCTGTACATTAGTGTGTTTGAAATAATAAATGAATAAATGTACTTCAATTTCGCAATCTACCGAAAAAATACAAGAAAAATACGAAATTAAAAAATGATGGCTCATTTTAAGCAAAACGTAAGAGCACTAACACCGCATACAAAGAAAGCAGAGAAGGTTAACTTTAACAAAGTCACTCTGTTGTACAAAGTATAAGTTTCAACGCCCCTTGACCTATCATATGGCCACTCTTTCTGATTATACTAATTTAAAAATGTACAGTACCGCCAATTGCATCACAACATTCTCTTATATGGATTACTAAGCGTTATATCGCATAGCGTAGCGCGTGGCGTTAATGTATTTTCTTTCTTTAATTTTTTCTTTCTTTCTTTCTTTCTTTCTTTCTTTCTTTTCTTCTTATATTTTTCATGGTTTTAACAGCACGGTTAGCGCAGTGTACTAAACGATTGGGTGTTGCGCTGCGTGTCGAAAGTTTTCCGCGCGGATGTTATAATTAAATAGCCTACAGGTTGTTTTTCCGGGGCTGACTTTTTTTCTAGTTAGGTGTGTGGGAACGTTTTTTAAAAACCCAAAAAAAAAGATTATCAAATAACTAAACATTATATTGCATATAGATTTAAATTCTTACTTGTGATAGTCGCTTCATGTAAAATACAACTTGTTCATCATCATCCGATCCAGTCAGTATCCTGATGGACTGGAAGCCGAGCCCAACATACTTGGGAACAGGCGAGGCAGATAATACAGTATACTTTGTATCGCCAAATAATTATTTAAGGATTTTGATTTTTGACATTATAATTTATTTTAAATAATTGAATGTTAGACAATTTTGTATACTAATCCTACATTAATATTTGCACACCAGGTTAAACATGTTAGCACAATTCCATGTACCTACCCCCGCAAAATTTGCATTCACTTATTCAATTTGTTTAAGCGGTATGTAAACTCGTGTTTGAGCGAATAAATATGGCTGAATTTTGAATCAATTGCTGTTCGTTAGTATGGCTAAAAGTCAAGAACAGCTGGGCCGATTTAGTTGTTTTTAAATTTTGAAGGAAAATTTTATTTTTAAGTTTCGGGATACCCCTGTGGAGCTTCTGTGCTTGCCTGGCTAGTACCAGGGCAACGCGTTACCGCAAGCTAATATGGTGTGCTAGCTTTTAGCCGACGGCTTTTAGCAAAAATCATTTTCTACCGCCTGTATTTAGAGCTAAATCATTTTCTACTCTAATTGTTAATATGAGTGTACTCAGAATTTGCTTATGAGTGTTGGAGAGTGTACGAGTATTGTAGCATTTTTAGTGTATGCGGGAAAATGGGAATTGTGTGCCCGTTGTCTGAAGTAACTGTAGAATCGGAAATCGATGTAGAATAATTTTGAATACAAATCTTTGACTAGCCAGTTGATCTAGTGTTTAGTGGCCCTGACTGCTATGACGGACGTCATGAGTTCGATTCCCACCCAATACAAATATTTGTGTGATGAAAACGATCATAAACATTTATTATGTGTCTGGATGTAATTAATTGCCCATAATAATTATGTATGTATTTAGAAATATATGAGTATTTTTTCTGTTATATAGTACTCGTAGCACAAGTTCTGCTTAATTTGGGCTACATGGCGTTGTGTGAAAGTTTATCGAGTTGTATTATCTATTATCTATCTATTTGTATAAAAATGAATTGCTGTTCGTTAGTCTGGCTAAAACTCAACAACAGCTGGGCCGATTTAGTTGTTTTTGGTTTTGAAATGTTTGTGGAATATGTTATGTAATATGAAAAAATGCTTGAAATATAGTAAAAACAACAACTTCGCTTTGCCTTAGAAACTATTCCTACCTGTCAAACATTTGATGTTCGTCCCGTCGTCAGTACGGTATACTCCTCTCACATAATAGCATAAAAAAGTATTTTTTTATTTTTGTTAGCCTGCTCTGTCCCATTCCTAGGCAAAGGCCTCCCTCCACTCCTTCCGCTTTTCTCGATTTCGCGCTTGGTCTTTCCAGTTTTGTAGAAATTTGTCTAGTTCGTCCCGCCATCTCCTTCGTGGTCTGCCGCGACCCCGCCTCTCCTTCTCAGGGCACCAGCTCTGTGCTACTTGAGCCCACAGTTTGTCCGGCATGCGGCAGACATGTCCTGTCTAGTCCCACTTCACAAAAACGTCTAACATTTCGGAAATCAATTTACGTAGTTAATGATGACGTCAGAACTTCAATAATTCTTTGTGTAAAGATAATTATTAGACTGTCTGGACTTCAAAGTAGACCGGGAAAACTAAATAATTTGTATGTAACATAGAGACACGTAGCGCAATAGTTCAGTTTAAAATTATGAATTTAGTATTTTTTTTAATCAATGCATTTCAGTAAGGTAGTTAGGTTAGGTAGTTAGGTTCGCTATAGGATAAGGTATTGTAAGTTAGGTTAGGTTATATATATAGGTATTGTCATTTTTATTCCATCGAACACAACATGTTTAAACACAAAAAAATTAGAGATTCGCAAAATATTTATTTATTTATTAAGGTAAACCAACAGCTTCTGTATACAGCATTACATTAGAATAATAGTAAAAAGTATCAGACTTTACAGTCGCCAATAACAGGTCAACTAACATCCATGTGAGTGAAAAATTACAAATAATCAAATTAAAGTTAAAAAGGAAAACAAAATGAAATAACAAGTACATACATAATGAGAGCTAATGAGATAAAAAAATAGTAGTAGTTATTATTGGTTTTGATCTATTTGTTGTCAGCTTATTAATCTAATTTTAGATATAAAATTCTCGTGTCACGGTGTTAGTAACAAAACTCCTCCTAAACGAATTCATCGATTCTTATGACATTTTGTGTGTATATTCAGAAGGTCTGAGAATAGGATGTGAACTACATACATACATACATAAACTCACGCCTTTTTCCCATGTGGGTATGCAGAAACTACAGAGCGCCATATGCTACGATTCTTACATACTTCTTTTGCTTAGTTTACATTCATACATGTTGTCATACACACACGCCGGTTGCAAGTAAAAATAAAAAATAAAATAAAAAAAATAAATAAAGCATACTCTAGGATGTAAACTAATAAAAACTAAATAAGATTAATAAATTTATTATGAAGAATAACGCAGTTTGCCGGGCCAGCTAATTATAAATAATTAAAATATTAAAAATCTCAGGTCATGATGGTTGACTCCGATCAACTATTTGACTATTTGTTAAGAAATAAATAAAAAAAATAAAAAAAAATATTCCACAACTTTTTCACACAACGCCATTTAGTCCCAAGTTAAGCTTGAGAGCTTGTGTTATGGGTACTAAACAGCTGATAAAAATACTTATATATTTCTAAATACATACATATTATAGATAAATTACACCCAGACACAGAACAAATGATCGTGCTCATCACACAAACATTTGTCCTGAATGGGAATCGAACCCACGACCTCCGGCATAGCAGTCAGGGTCACTAACTACTAGACCAACAGGCCAGTCATTATTGACCTCTATATTTTCATTAAATTAAATAGTTACCTAGAAAAGTTCAAAGTAAAAGTGAAATCAAGCACTTTCGACCGTCAAATTTACAAGTTAAAAATACATACTGAAATAATGTTAGTTTCCCCTTCCTAAAGGCAGTTTTGTTAGGAAAATAATAGACAAGAAACTCCATACTTACTCTATAGAACTCGCAGAACATCACAAAGAAATTCAACTGTGTACAAGACAACTTCGTTTGTCAACATTTTATCTCTTTACTACGAAACTAGTTCGAATGTTTCACACTGGATCCCCCTCTTGGGACGAGGCTTGAAGATAAGGCCACACACTTATGACGACCACTGCCATTAGCCACTGCGGCTAGAAACGGTGGGAGAATACAAAAGTAGCCTTATTTAAGGGTGAGTTTTACTGTGGCGACTTTTGTCCAGTCAAAACTGTTCTTTCCTAAGAAAACAGTAGGCACATCACATAACATCATGCCTATTATCCCCAAGGGGTTAGCCAGGGCTGTACCTGTGGTACATTTCGCCAGTTATGATTAAGTCTCTTGTAAAAGGGGGCGAGCCTATTGCCATCAATCAGGCAGAAATCCTGAATCCTGGTAGATGCTGAGAAATTCCGGTTGAAAAACTCAATGACACTTTTGTCTGACCGAGGGGTCGAACCCGGGACTTCGTGCTCAGCAGTAGCGCTTGAGACCACTTAAAGAGATTCAAAATACTGGGGACATGTGGTTAAATGTCACAGAAAAACTTTGATCCCATGTCTCAGTAACGCCATGTAATAATATAGCAATATTGGAGCGGCAGAGGAGCAAACTAAATAAAACTCATAGACTCGTGTCCGACACAAGTATCGGATTAAATTTTTGTTAGTAATTTCCGTTTATACAACACTATTTTTTAATTAGTACAAAAAATGGACTGTATCCGTACCTGTTACTGATCATATTTGCGTAATCAAAAGTAAACAAAACGAATTTCCATTTTTAAATATGCCACTATTTAGTTATAAACTCAAATAACGAAAACAGCTGTTTGAGAGAGCGAGAGCGAGAGATGACTATTAATGAATACTACTATGTCATGAATAGCCTGTACAATATTTCCATAAATTGGGTGACTTTTTGGGATATAAACAAACGCTAATAAACTTTGCTGTTATTTATTGATACTTTACAAATATCATGAAAAGACCGTCAAGAATAAGCCGCCCTTTAAGTATTTGTACAAAAATTATAAATTGGTGGTGTAGCAGGTATTGAATGTCTTTGATACCACCAGACCAACGAGACAGACACTAGAAAAATAGAATACTCTTAATTGTACACCATAAACGACTGTACTGATCTTTCTTATTTGTACCTATGGTTGTTGAATTACCTGGTGTTGGAGCTTTTATGCCGCCCATGGGTCTCTAACTTAGCTTCACATGCCATCGAGAAATGGGTATCTCTCTTAAGCATGTCGGTTTTCTCACGATGTTTTCCCTCACCGTTTTCAAAGCAAGTGATAATTATACAATACAGCCACCAGTACAGCGATAGCATAGTGTTGTGGCCCACAACACTAAACTATCACTACTAAATTTTAGTTACTAAATAGGCTAGTTGACTTAACTTTATGATAAATGATAAATGATATTTATTTTTGTAAATAGGTTTTACAAACACTTTACACGTCGCCTTTCTTAGTAAATGAGATCGGTATTTCACTATTTGACTACTCTGAGGAGAAACACCGAAAGAAACTCAGAGGCCATAGTCTCTTTTAAAGTCCAGACACTATCTTGGTCAAATCATGTAAGATCCATGCAGATTAGTGTCTGAGATGGTCTTTTGAGGAAAGAACCACACAGAATGAGGGGACCAGATCAGTCAGTGTAAGCATTTGTCAGTAATTGTGAGCTCAACTCGGAACTGGAGTAGCTCCATTTCCGATTTTTTCTTTGATCAATAACGGCGATACATAAAGTCAAAATGTCGCATGACATCACTATCCTTTATAGTTTATACCTCATCTTTAATGCGCTTAATCTAAGTAGTTTTCCATCAATTTGAAAAAGAAAAAAAATACTTGTGTACTATTTTTTATAAAATACTGATGGACTAACTCTGTGGCCCTAGTGAAAGGGGTATAAGTCCAATTTTGTCGAAAATGAGTTAATTGTACCAAAGTGATCAGAAAAAAATGCTCTATCGTTTGGTGAAGACTGATCTAAGCTATCTCTAAAAATAGGAAAGTTACTTTGTGTAAAAGGGTCCAACTGACACCAAAATAAACTGTAAAAGTCGGTTTTCTGATCACTTTGGTACACTTAACTCATTTTCGACAAAATGGACTTATAGCCCTTTTTACTAGGGCCATAGAACTATATTTTGATATTCATAATCTGTCAACATGCCAATTAATACCGTTTTAGTATTACATGGATTGGGAAAAATATGGCCGAAATGGGCATTTCCCTTTAACCTCAAAATTCATATACCAAAACCCACCCCTTATTTAGTCAAACAAAAATTCACGAAACGTCACGGTGTAAGGTATTCCCTTTTCGGACAGAGTTTCTGTAAATTATTCTTTAAGAATAACGGTCACCAATCCCTCTATGGAATAGAATAGGACTTATATTAATAGTTTTGACTTAAGATTTTTTTTCTTTGGGATATTTTCGCACGTTCAGTGTGTCAACTGATTGAAAAGTCCCTTTAACTCCTCACGATAGACCTACTTAACTGTACGGTAACAAAGACGTAAAGATTAAAGATCAATGGTAACTAAACTTTAAAGAGTATTCACACGTTACGTTAATTACAATAATATTCCACAACTTTCACACAACGCCATTCAGTCCCTAACTTAGCTTAGAAGAGCTTGTGTTATAGGTACTAAACAACTTAATCTCGGTATATTGGAGTGTGCTAGCTAACACGTGACAATCATTCTGAAATGTAATGTTTTACAATGTGTATAAACATTAGTGCTATTTATTGAGCATTTCATTGTATAGATTCTTTGTATACCTCGTTCTTCAAACGAATCAGACAGATGTGTTGCTGGGGAGTTTGTTCCGCCACTTCTTCTTCCCAGCAAAAACACTAGGAAGTGGCGAAGGGTGGGCCGTTTTTGGGGGACTGTCTTTATGTATTTTTTTGACGTTCAAAAAGTGCTGATTCTCAGCCTAGTTTGAATAAAGACTTTTGATTTTGATTTTGATTTTGATTTCAACTGGTAAACATACTTTTAATAATGTATTTCTAAATAAAGTATAATAAATTTCACCCAGAGACAGAACTAATGATCTTGCTCATCACACAAACATTTGTCTTGGGTGGGAAATGAACCCACGACCTCTGACATAGCAGTCAGGGTCACTAACTACTAGACATTGTTAGTTACTCGTAAAGGAGTCAAGGACAAAGGGTCATTGACTCCTTTACAAGTGGGTTGTATCTGAAAATCAGCATCATATAGTAGATACACGTTATGTTCTGATCTGGCATCATGCTAAACTGAGGCTATTTTGACATTAAAATTTTTGTCTTCTTCATATTTTACAGAGTTAAGGTGTATTTATTTTGCTGTGTGACAACATGTATGAATGTTAACGAAGCATAAGAAGTATTAATGTAAGAATCGTAGGGCGCTCTGTAGTTTATGCCAACCCCCATAAGAAAAAAGCGAAAGTTTATGTATATGTGTGTTTGTGTATGTGTGTTTGTGTATTTGTTTATGTGTAAGTAATACTAAAAAACGCATTTTTTTTCTTTTCTTTATTTCTTTACATTTTTTTTACAAAATTTGACACTTCGATATTAATATTGAATTAACTAAAACCCCCCTTTTGCCAAGCTTTACTTCTATTTACCCTGTTTATTTGGAAGCTACGAAACAAACAGTATGTGTTATCCTCAACTAATATTATTACATTATTTGTTTTGCCATTTGCAGGTACTGCCTTGAAATAAATCGCACACCACCATTCCCCTTATAAACATAAAACAGAAAATTTTAAACTCTTCGTTTTTATGTTCGCACTCAATATATTCTCCCCCATCATATTATCACCATAGGAAATACCATAATCTGCAATAAAAAAAGCTTCAATTACCCATAAAAACAGCACCTCAGCCATTACTAATAGGGATTATTCACACTCCCTTTTAAAGCTGCTTTCCTTTGACAATTTAATAGGTATTTACCTCAGATTGTAGAAATAAATCAGATATGCTATTAAGATAGCGCAATGCAATATCACACTTAAGAAAATGCTAAAAAGAGTTTACATATTATATTAAGCATAGCTTTTACCCAACAATGTCTTGAACCGCTTCCAGTCTAAATGGATGCAGTTGAGTATGCGGAGCGACTGTCTATCCTAGGTCCACGATCCAACTGACTGCAATGCCGGAGGTCATGGGTTCGATGCCCACCCAGGACAAATGTTTGTGTGATGCTGATGAGCACGATCGTTTGTTCTGTGTCTGGGCGTTATTTATCTATAATATGTATGTATTTAGAAATATATACGTATGTTTATCAGCTGTTTAGTACCCATAACAAAAGTTCTGTAAAGCTTGGGACTAGATATCGTCGTGTGAAATTTCTGGAATATTTATTTATATTTTTTTATTACTGATAGGCACACGTTTGACCACTATCTCACCTGATGGTAAGCGATGATGTGGTCGACGATGAAGCACGCTTGCCTAGAAGCAACCTGTTCACTCTTGACTTGAAGACCCCAAGGTTGTAGCTATCAGGAAACACTGACATCGGCAGGGAATTCTACTCTTTAAATGTTCGCACAACGAATGTGCGAATTAATCTGGGGGCACGGCAGTGCACGGTTATGTATAGCTTGGCTGTTTCTTTACTTACTACAGAAACTAAATATTCGCATCATCTCCACGACGCGACGGTAGCGAAAGGGCGAAGCTATACATTTTTACTGACATTTAGAATTTGTAAAGTTAGGTTCGGTAGCGTTAGGCCGTGTAGATTCAGGAGCTTGGCTCTACATGAGATCTGATATCTTTTTCGCAGGGCACACCTTATGTGGTCGTCTTGGCAACATTTTACATGAAATGTTTTTGGTGGTTATTTATTGTACTGGGTACTGGTAGGCCCATTTCCGGTTTTTGTCTGCCGGATATCCGTGTCCGGTACGGTCTTTCAATTATCTGCATATGTCAGCCGGTATCAACGGATTAACGTGTCTTCTGAGGCAAAGAAGGATTTCTATTAACACCCTAAACTCCAATTTATACATTTATGCTAAACAGAGTGGCAGAATTTGCAAAAGTTTGAAATTCTAATTTGATTATTGAAATAGATAAAGTGAACGAGACTGGTAATAAAGGTTATAATTGAACCTAAAACTTCATTAAACTATTTATCGTTACCTACATCAATTTTTGTTAAGATAAAAGATTAGGAAAAACCAAACATTACTCTGCTATCACTGTTGATGACTAGAACCACGTCGATTGTCTAGTTTAATAGCTGAATTTCAGTCTGAAGTTTCAGTCTGAGTCTCTATAACTACTAAACTACTAAAATGTATCTCTAGTTCAATTAGCCTATAATGTTCCTACTATTAAGGTCACAAGCCATCAAATTGCGACAATTGCTCAAAAACTATGAAATTAACCAGTGAGTTTATTTAAATAAATGTAAGGGGATAAAAAGTAGGTAAGTACCTACAATGAATTTGTACTGTTCTTTAGCTGTCTTCATATAGATAGGAATTAAAACCACAATCTTTGTTTTTTTTATCCATTCTTGTATTATGTTGATAACAGTAAAAGTACTTTTAATGTAGACATTATTAACCCATCTGTTTCTTTCCTAAAACATCACATCTCCATTGTTTCCAAGATCAAAATCCTGAGGTATTTACGTAATCCCTGGTTTAAAGTCTGTTTTAATGCTTGCCTTTGCACAAGTCTTGGAAGAAGCCTGAACGAACAAGTCATGAAATCTTAAGATTAAGTGAGAGCTCCGTTTTATCTTATAGGGGCAGCGGACACCGGTTTTAACCGGTTTTACTGGATTCCACCAGTTCACACCAGTTTGCTGGAGCTTAAGTTTTGAAATTGTGGGAAGTTGGTGTCACTTTGAACTTTAGAAGCCTTTTGGTCTATACTTTTGTCAAGTTACTGGACTAAAATATGTGTTTGTCACGGGTCTTTTGTGAAAAATATAAAAGTACCTACGAAGTTTTGTATATATGTCTTTATTAAATAACTTCACCATGTTGTATCCTAAACACACTGTTTTAGTACGGTTAGTAAATAAACAATACTAATAAAGTATACCATTTTTGGGTGCGAGTCATTTAAAGGGTTAAAATGGCTTCGTCTTTGAATATAAACGGCCGTACATTCTTACAGGGAGCTTTACGAGTATGCTTAGATGGTTTGATCACGCTCTAAAAGGACACAACTGACCTTATCGGCTATATTAGTATAGTACCTACATACATACATACCTACATACATAAACTCACGCCTCTTTCCCATGGGGGTAGACAGAAACTACAGAGCGCCATATGCTACGATTCTTCTTTCGATATTTCTTTTGCTTCGTTTACTTTCATACATCTAAACATCATTAGTATAGTATCATCCATGTATATGTTTTTCTTAGAACGTGCGTAATAATCTTTTGAAACAAATATTGATATTGTGTAAAGTGAGGGTAAAATCATACGGTTTCGACTTTGTGTTTGCGTCCAACATCAAGCTAGAGTCCTACGCACTTGACCTTTGTGAAGATCCTCAACTATAAGGTATTTGTATATCATTCTAAGACCTCCCTTCTGGCGTTTCCATCTACATCTGCCTTATAAAAACCTTTCTATAGTCAAATCATCGTTATGTTTAGACGCCAGCACATCAACCTACCCCAAACTGTCAAATTTTCCCAATTGAACATGAATCTTATTGTATTTAGAATAAAGTTGAAAACATATCAACGAAATTTGACACATTGGGGTAGGTTGATGTGCTGGCGTCTGTAAGCACGGTTGTTAAGTAAAAATCATTTTAATTTTTTTTGTCGAAAGAAATATCGTCCAAAGCGCGCAATGTGAGTCACTCCCAAAATCATTGTTAAGACTAGCCGCAGACGATGCCTTGAATTAATGAACAGATCGCTCGCGCGCGGCTACCCTTAATTAATAGCTAATGAAGGCTGCCCCTACAGGGAGTTGTTTCAGAAAAATCCCCGATACTTCACTTTGTTATACCGAGTGGGCTATTTTTATAGGAGATTTTTTAAAGTAGAATAATTTGTGCCACGAAAATCGACCCAAAAGACAGCAAAAAACTGTAGTTAGTTAAACAGGTGAAGTTTGTTGAATATTATTATTATGTATCACCAGACGATTGTATATCCTGAATTGCTCATATCTGCTTCTTTTTTTATATAATATAACGTTGCCTTACACTTACCGAATTTTCTTGTACTTACATACATTTCGATCCTGAAAATGGTTATAAGGTACAGTAAGGTAAGGTATTTCCTATTTTCTGATTTAAAATTATAAAAAACTTTTTCGAAACTCATTTTTGTTTTTAGCTTGAACACGCCTACATCTGCTGGTCGATTCTGTTGAAATCACCGCGTGTAAACCTGGGTGTAGTGAGCACTGAAGTCTCTGTCAGTGTCACCTATCAGTTGCTAGGGATTGGCGAAGTATGAATCATAATCGAGAATCGACGTAACTTATTTATTTACATACAAACAAACTTAAACTCACGCCCTATTCCCATGGGGGTGGACAGAAACTGCAGAACGCCACCCACTATAATATTGCTTCACATACCTACTTGTTAATATTTTTTCTGTGATAAGTATTTTATTTATTTTATGCTAAGTAAATTGAATAGGTGTTAATTTAGTTCGAAAGCTATATTGGATTTGAATAATTAATTAAATTAAATCAATTTAGGTACTTCATACCTAAGGTATTACCTACCTGCTGCGCTGCGCCGATCCGAATCTATGAAAACGCCTTCACATCTTAGTTCACTGTAGACAAATAGCGTCCTACTTTATCTAGTCGTTGCCAAAAATATAAAGCATTTCTACCATCTCAGCACTCTCACAGATACCTACTTACAAAATTAATTCTTCTACGTTCGCATAATTACCAAAAGTCACAATGACAGTTGTACGACACTTACTCGGTGCTGTTGTCATGACGACGATACGACCACGCGATGCCGGTCGTGCTGTTGTCATGGAAACCACCGGGCGCCCGCCCGGTGGTTTCCATGACAACGCCGAGTGACTTCGATGTACCGCGCTTCCTTTTTTCTTCATCTACCATTTTATAGACTATACGGTGTTTATTTCCAAAGATTTGAATGTCTAATTTCAATTTATATTTTAACCATACAACAAATATATCGTCATTACATTATTTTGTCAAATATGTTACTTTTTCAACGTTCACATTCATCGAGTCACAATGATGCACAATCACGCCCGCGTTGTTACTATGACAACGCGAAGCGCGCGCGTGAATTTTTTTTTTTAATATTCATTGTTTGGAGGCCATGTTGTTGACGTATGAACCTGTTTGATTTTAAGTAATTATTATATTTTAAGAATAAAAAGTCTAAATTTAGTAGTTGTGCCTAATTTTGATGTCCAAAATTAAAATAAATAATCGATACCTAGGTAAAATTCTTAACCTTAGTCTGACAGTCATGGCCTTTTTTTTCGCGTAGGTACCTATTGTAGGTTAATTATAATGTCACCAAAAGAATGATCTTTGTTTTGTATTGTAAGCATTTTAGAGGTTGTAATTGATAAAAATGCAGTCCGCCGTAGTTTTTTTTTATTATATACCTACGTAATTTTCACATTAACAAAATATAAAACAAACCACTTATTAAGGGGGAAAACTAACTTCTAAGGAGGCCATGGTAACAACGTGCATCTAAGAACAAAGACGCATCGATTTGTCATTGCATTCAAATTTAGTCTTGCACTTTGCAGTGACATTAGATTTTGATATTTTGAATGTTGTTTTGTTAGTAAGTACCTACCTTGGTATGACAATTATTAAAGCTGCTACCGAAGTTCCGCCCGTGTTAGTTAAGACGAGAGTTAAGTGGGTATTTACATTGACAAGGACGGAAAAAACAATCAAGTGATATTCAATTAATCAATAATAAAGGAGGCTCCTGTCTTTTCCGTAAGGGGATGGGCGTCGGCGTCTATGTAGCAACGGTACGGTATTATTAACGTCAGTGTGTTACTTAATCCGTGTATTCTTGAGAACTGGCAGATACCTACCTACTTACAAGCATTGCAACTAAATAGGTATAAAACCTCTGCCTCGAATCGTTCCGACCAGAGTGCATTCATGCTGTTTCAATTTCGACTGTGCGACAAATAGAGGGGATTGGATTGTTTGAAACTACCACTGAATGAAAACTCAGAAATGCTAAAATAAATTTACTCACATTCGATGAATGTTTTATTGTCCTTTTTCTGAGTTGAGTACCTACATTAGTACATATTCATATTACCTACCTACATCATCCAACTAGAAAGCAAGATAAATCCCAATAAGAGGTACAAACCAAGGTAATACAGCATGTTTAGGCCAATCATTAATTTCATTTAACACTTCTAGCTACCATATTGTAGGTACAGGGGCAGAATTCTTACTTAGTGTTGTTGTGTTTCCATCTCCAAGTCTTCATCTGGGATCAAGACTTGAATCCAGTTGATAGCAATAGACGCCCCTTCTTACATGGGACTTGAACATAACGGATACATACTTACTCATTTACATACAGTGTGGCCCACAAAAAAACCTATACAAATATCATATTTTAATATATTTAAGCAATTAGGACAACAAAAATAGTATAGGGAAAACAATAGGTTGTGTAGATAATACAACTACTATCCAGATATTATTATCCCACAAACTCTCTCTCTTGCTCTAGCAGTGCTTGGTGAGGTCAGAAATAAATTAATATTGCATAAAAAATAAGTTTTACTCATTTCTATCATGTTACAGAACTTTGCAAATTTATATTATAAATTTTCCGCTGCTGGGGTTCAACTTCTTGATACCGGTGGAGCTGGCAGACTTCTGTATTGGATGTGTAGATACAAGGTGTGGCCGGCCACCTCCGTCATCATCTGGCAGGAAAACCTGCTAGCTGGAAGCATTACAGTGTACATTATTATTATTATAGCTATATTTATGCATCACTCTATTAATTAATCAGGAGCACAGTATAGAAAGGTAGCATTCTACCTTTCTAAAAGTATAGCGGCATCAATGACATAAAACACCTTGTAAGGCGTACCAACTACCTATGATGAGAAATTGTAACATAACATCTTAGTTCCACGATCAACCTCCCTGTGTTTTAAATAATTGATCTGCTCTTTAGGAATGTTTAACAAACAAAAACTGTGTGTGTTAATTGACAGATACCTTCTTAGCTCAACAGCCACTTGGATTTGTGTGATTGATGCAAGTAGTGGTGATGGAATTTGTTTCCATGGTCGCTCCTTCAAGCAGCTGCAGGCTTGTAAAGACTCATCTGCTGAACGGTAGAATACATCAGATTAATAATAAATAGAGCTTGTTTTCATGCCAATAATTTACAATGTTGGTTACACTGTTAAACCGAGTTTAACCAAAAGCTGTCAAATTTAATACATAACTTTTATATGTTCTGATGTAACTTTAAAATAATGATTAAGTAGGTACTTTGAGAATTTAAAACAGGATCCATCAGATCCAAACAGGACATAGGTACTGTTTGATTACTTTACTTAACTTTTTACTGATAATGAAAAACATGAGAACACTATTACAGGATTGCTTAGCTACCTATATTGTAGTTCTAAGTAAGTAGATTCCTACTTACGATCGGTCCGTTTTCGTTCTTGTTACGATCACAATATCCACATTATGTTATTTATCACTTACGTTTCATACAGGGTTGGCATTAAATACTATAATATTACAACTAAAACTTATACAATAACAGTGCTAGACGTCATTAATAATTGTTTGAAAGTTTTCTTTTGTTATTGTTAGGTTATGTGATTTATTATTGATCTGACAGTTTGACAGCCATCCATCACATTTTTTTTTTTTTAATTTTATGACCTGGTAACTGAACCTTTAAGTCAAGTCTTATTTTATTACAGACATCACAAGACACGACGTAATAGATAATGAATTGCGAAATAAATGTCATTATGTCATGCGTGTGAACAGCCGCGCGGCCATAGAAACTATTTGAGAACGCTCGAATTCAAATAGTCGATTTAAACAAGTAAAATGGATGAAGATTGTTTAGCTTTTTACAGCTTACTATTCGCTTGTTTTAGCTCACTATCACTTTTTTTTCTGAACGTTACAAGTATTATAAATTTCATGAAAGGCAATTTAGCGGGCTGGCTAGTGCATTCGTTCCAATGTCTATGATAATGATTTATTTTAAATTTGGATTTGTGTTTCGAGTTATCCACCAAAAACCAAGGTTTAATTTATTATTAGTACCTATCCTATCTCATTTTAGTACCAAAATTTTCTTTCGCAACATAATCTATTACGTCGCGTCTGTGATGTCTGTAATAAAATAAGATTTGACGTAAAGGTCCAGTTACCAGGTCATAAAATTAAAAAAAAAATGTGATGGATGGCTGTCAAACTGTCAGATCAATAATAAAGTTCAAAAGAAAACTTTCAAACAATTATTAATGACGTGTTGTATTAATGACGTGAGTTAATGTATAAGTTTTAGTTGTAATATTATAGTATTTAATGCCAACCCTGTATGAAACGTAAGTGATAACGTAATGTGGATATTGTGATCGTAACAAGAACGAAAACGGACCGATCGTAAGTAGGAATCTACTTTCTTAAAACTACAATATAGGTAGCTAAGCAATCCTGTAATAGTGTTCTCATGTTTTTCATTATCAGTAAAAAGTTAAGTAAAGTAATCAAACAGTAGGTACCTATGTCCTGTTTGGATCTGATGGATCCTGTTTTAATTCTCAAAGTATCTACTTAATCATTATTTTAAAGTTACATCAGAACATATAAAAGTTATGTATTATATTTGACAGCTTTTGGTTAAACTCGGTTTAACAGTGTAACCAACATTGTAAATTATTGGCATGAAAACAAGCTCTATTTATTATTAATCTGATGTATTCTACCGTTCAGCAGATGAGTCTTTACAAGCCTGCAGCTGCTTGAAGGAGCGACCATGGAAACAAATTTCATCACCACTACTTGCATCAATCACAAATCCAAGTGGCTGTTGAGCTAAGAAGGTATCTGTCAATTAACACACACAGTTTTTGTTTGTTAAACATTCCTAAAGAGCAGATCAATTATTTAAAACACAGGGAGGTTGATCGTGGAACTAAGATGTTATGTTACAATTTCTCATCATAGGTAGTTGGTACGCCTTACAAGGTGTTTTATGTCATTGATGCCGCTATACTTTTAGAAAGGTAGAATGCTACCTTTCTATACTGTGCTCCTGATTAATTAATAGAGTGATGCATAAATCAGTGCCTCCATTCATCCAAACTACTATGCTTTGCCGATGACATGAAAATATTTGCCACTATTTCATCGCTTGATGACATGCTTGCACTACAAGCTGATTTATGTCGGCTCGAAGAGTATTGTCGGGCTAATAAACTGGATCTCAACCCATCTAAGTGCTCCGTTATTACCTACACTAGGAAACGTGCAGTCCTGGTCACTACATATACTTTAGCTGGTGAAAACTTGCCGAGGTGCAATACAATTCGTGATTTGGGCGTTTACCAAGACAGTAAATTAGTTTTTGACGCACACATTGATGCTATTGTTAAAAAAGCATCTAAACTACTTGGTTTTATAATGCGACTTTCTAAGTGTTTTACGGAGGCTAAAACGCTCAAAATATTGTATTGTACATATGTAAGGAGTCAGCTCGAATATGCATCTCAGATATGGAATCCACGGTATCGTAAATACATCGACCGCATTGAAAATATACAAAAACGCTTCATAAAATATCTTTGCTTTCACCAAAAGGTTCCATATGACTCAGTTGAATATCTCCGACTCTGTAAGAAATTCCACCTACTGCCACTAGTAGACCGACGTAACATTGCAGACTGTCTGTTTTTGTTGAAAATCCTCCACGATGATATTGATAGTCCTGAACTATTGTCCAAATTTTATTTTAATGTGCCCAGAAAAGTTTTGCGTAACAACCCTCCCATTTGTGTTCCTCACTCGTCATCGAATTATAGGCAGAACAGCTATATTGTGCGTGCAAGTAGTAATTTTAATGAGATATGCAAGCGATATGATTTGGATCCTTTTCTTACTAGTGTTAACTCTGCAAGAAGGTGCTTAAGCCTCCAATTTTTTAAGTGACAGTGGTTATTTCAAGTAGTTTTTTTATTGCTTTTGTCTTTTTTTTTCCTTCTTTTAACAATTTGAGTCGAGTACTGTTATCTGTGATCGCGGCTTATTTTATTTGATTTATGATTGTAAATCTACACGCGAGGACTTGTAATTGGCTTTCTGGTGACTATTACTTTCTTATTTGTTGTGTTTTTATTAGCTGTAAGTCCTCCATGTACTAAATAAATAAATAAATAAATAAATATAGCTATAATAATAATAATGTACACTGTAATGCTTCCAGCTAGCAGGTTTTCCTGCCAGATGATGACGGAGGTGGCCGGCCACACCTTGTATCTACACATCCAATACAGAAGTCTGCCAGCTCCACCGGTATCAAGAAGTTGAACCCCAGCAGCGGAAAATTTATAATATAAATTTGCAAAGTTCTGTAACATGATAGAAATGAGTAAAACTTATTTTTTATGCAATATTAATTTATTTCTGACCTCACCAAGCACTGCTAGAGCAAGAGAGAGAGTTTGTGGGATAATAATATCTGGATAGTAGTTGTATTATCTACACAACCTATTGTTTTCCCTATACTATTTTTGTTGTCCTAATTGCTTAAATATTTATATTAAAATATGATATTTGTATAGGTTTTGTGGGCCACACTGTATGTAAATGAGTAAGTATGTATCCGTTATGTTCAAGTCCCATGTAAGAAGGGGCGGGGAATGTGAGTAAATTTATTTTAGCATTTCTGAGTTTTCATTCAGTGGTAGTTTCAAACAATCCAATCCCCTCTATTTGTCGCACAGTCTAAATTGAAACAGCATGAATGCACTCAGGTCGGAACGATGCGAGGCAGAGGTTTTATACCTATTTAGTTGCACTGCTTGTAAGTAGGTCAGTAGGTATCTGCCAGTTCTCAAGAATAGGTACACGGATTAGGTAACACACTGACGTTAATAATACCGTACCGTTGCTACATAAACGCCGACGCCCATCCCCTTACGGAAAAGACAGGAGCCTCCTATAATATTGATTAATTGAATATCACTTGATTGTTGTTTCCGTCCTTGTCAATGTAAATAGCCACTTAACTCTCGTCATAACTAACACGGGCGGAACTTCGGTAGTAGCTTTAATTGACATACCAATTGCATCCGTAAAAGTACCTAGGTACTTACTAACAAAACAACATTCAAAATATCAAAATCTAATGTCACTGCAAAGTGCAAGACTAAATTTGAATGCAATGACAAATCGATGCGTCTTTGTTCTTAGATGCACGTTGTTACCATGGCCTCCTTAGTAGTTAGTTTTCCCCCTTAATAAGTGGTTTGTTTTATATTTTGTGTTAGAATATTGAGAAAACATTAAAATAAATAATGTGAAAATTATTAATTACGTAGGTATTTAATAAAAAAAAACTACGGCGGACTGCACTTTTATCAATTACCTACAACCTCTAAAATGCTTACAAAACAATGATCATTCTTTTGGTGATATTATATTAACCTACAATACTTAGGTACGCGAAAAAAAGGCCATGACAGTCACAGACTAAGGTTATGAATCTTACCTAGGTATCGATTATTTATTTTAATTTTGGACATCAAAATTAGGCACGACTACTAGTTAAGTACTGACTTTTTAAATGGTTAATTTAAATTTAGACTTTTTAATCTTAAAATATAATAATTATTTAAAATCAAACAGGTTCATACGTCAACAACATGGCCTCCAAACAATGAATATTAAAAAAAAAAATAACGCGCGCGCGCTTCGCGTTGTCATGGAAACAACGCGGGCGTGAGTGTGCATCCTTGTACCTTTCGATGAATGTGAACGTTAAAAAAGTAACATATTTAACAAAATAATGTAATGACGATATATTTGATGAATGGTTAAAATAAAAATTGAAATTAGACATTCAAATCTTTGAAAATAAACACCGTATAGTCTATAAAATGGTAGATGAAGACAAACGCACGCGCGTGCTACATCGAAATCACTCGGCGCGGGCGCTCGGTGGGGTGGTTTCCATGACAACAACACGACCGGCATCGCGTGGTCGTATCGTTGTCATAGCAACAGCGCCGAGTAGGTAAGTGTCGTATAACTGTCATTGTGACTTTTGGTAATTACGCGAACGTAGAAGAATTAATTTTGTAAGTAGGTATCTGTGAGAGTGCTGAGATGGTAGAAATGCTTTATATTTTTGGCAACGACTAGATAAAGTAGGACACTATTTGTCTACAGTGAACTAAGATGTGAAGGCGTTTTCATAGATTCGGATCGGCGCAGCGCAGCAGGTAGGTAATACCTTAGGTATGAAGTACCTAAATTGATTTAATTTAATTAATTATTCAAATCCAATAGAGCTTTCGAACTAAATTAACACCTATTCAATTTACTTAGCATAAAATAAATAAAATACTTATCACAGAAAAAATATTAACAAGTAGGTATGTGAAGCAATATTATAGTGGGTGGCGTTCTGCAGTTTCTGTCCACCCCCATGGGAATAGGGCGTGAGTTTAAGTTTGTTTGTATGTAAATAAATAAGTTACGTCGATTCTCGATTATGATTCATACTTCGCCAATCCCTAGCAACTGATAGGTGACACTGACAGAGACTTCAGTGCTCACTACACCCAGGTTTACACGCGGTGATTTCAACAGAATCGACCAGCTGATATAATTAACCAGTCTAACGAATGTGTATCGTACTATAATTTATTTGATACTTTTACCCACGGCTTCTCTCGTCATAATGTAAATTATTTCAATAAAGAAACTAGAAGACATTTTCCTTGACAACGTATAGGCCAGTATACAAAATTCTACATAGCTCGGTTGAGTATTTACGGCGCAAAAGCATAACAAACAAACGAACTCAAATTAGAATAGAATTGATAAAAAAAAAACAAAAAACACAAAAAAAAACAAAAACAAAAAAAACACATAAAATTCACATAGGTATTTAATAATACACACATCAAAAGTGTCTAGGGATCAACATATATTTTTGCAATAACTTTTCTCCTGATTGATATTAATTAAAATTTTCTTTAAGGATTCATCAAATAAAGTGTTTTCGTTTGTCACAGTAACGATAAACCAAGTCACCTTTTCAAGTCAATTAATAATCCGTGTTTCTACCGCGAACACTAACAACACAAGAACATCGGTTTGGCATACTCAAAATGAGTTCATCCAAATCACGCTGTGGAATGGCCGCCCATGTTCGTTGCAACAACAAAAAAAGGTCTTCTTGCGACTGGATACCCTCCATATTCGGCAGAATTCTTCTCTGTAGCATATCCCATGCATGCTCAATCGGGTTCAAGTCTGGCGACTGAGCAGGCCAGGGCAGGACATTGATGTTAGCTGCGGCGAGAGTCTGTCTTACAACTCTTGCGGTGTGCGGGAACTTAATTAGCGACCAAACAGTCAGAAACCGCTTGCATGAAGTGAACCTTCATTCCCGAAGACCGCTACGGGTACCACCTATAGCAATGCACAATCGTAGGATTCGATATCAATGGGCTCTTGAACACAGAAATTGGGCAGAAGAACAATGGCGTTTCGTGTGCTTTTCTGATGAGTCTCGTTTTGGTATGAGACCGGATACAAGACGTATACGACACTGGAGAACCCCTGGACGCCAACAGCGATTAAAATCCTGCCAGGAAGTCCATCCTTATAGTGGTGGAACCATCATGGTACGGGCGGGTATTTGGATCGGCAGAAGAAATGAGTTGATTTGGATCAGAGGCAACCTCAACGCTCAAATTTATGCTGAGACGATTGTATCAGACGTCATCGTTCCTCTACAAGTGCAAATCGGTCCCTTATTTCAGTTAATGCATGATAATGCACGACCGCACACCGCAAGAGTTGTAAGACAGACTCTCGCCGCAGCTAACATCAATGTCCTGCCCTGGCCTGCTCAGTCGCCAGACTTGAACCCGATTGAGCATGCATGGGATATGCTACAGAGAAGAGCTCTGCCGAATATGGAGGGTATCCAGTCGCAAGAAGACCTTTTTTTGTTGTTGCAACGAACATGGGCGGCCATTCCACAGCGTGATTTGGATGAACTCATTTTGAGTATGCCAAACCGATGTTCTTGTGTTGTTAGTGTTCGCGGTAGAAACACGGATTATTAATTGTTTAAGTTACCCAATAAAATTTTAAAGAAAACTGTTATTTCAGTCTTTTTTTCGAACTTTAATGTTAGTGGTTCAAATGTCAAAAATCCCTTTATTAGGAAAATGGCAAATTTCTTTATTAATGCAAAGGTGACTTGGTTTATCGTTACTGTGACAAACGAAAACACTTTATTTGATGAATCCTTAAAGAAAATTTTAATTAATATCAATCAGGAGAAAAGTTATTGCAAAAATATATGTTGATCCCTAGACACTTTTGATGTGTGTAGTTCAATTCAAATTCGCATAGGTATTTAATAAAAGTTAGGATGATGTCGTATGTATACATAAATTCCTTACTTAAACCATAGTTGTTTATTCATTACGGCTTACAGCATAATATAAACAATGGAAACTTTGCAAAAGCCATTTATACTTTTCAAGAGTTGGGGTCTAGCCGTGGGCAATACAAAACGTCTAAAGAGTCCCTAAGACACCGCCGACTCGTTTCTCAGAAATGTTATATTTAAAATGTGCTCGTACTGTGAACTTTAGAACTTTTTACTGACGTCTTTAAGTAAACTATGAACTATAAAAAAATATCATTTAGAAAGAGGTCAGGTTCCTTGTGCAAGTACTGAGTTGGTTAAATTAAGTACATGGCTAAGCAGGGGGGTATAACTATAGTACCAACATTCACTCGCTTTTTATGTTTAAGTCCCATGTAAGGGCAAGTCTGTCAACCGAGTTAAAATCCAGAATCTGAGCTGCTCTTAAGAAATGTCAGATGAAAAAACCCAATAGGCTTTTGACCGGCCAACAAATTCTACATATCAGTAAAAATGTATGGCTTGGCTGTTCCGTTACTTACTTCAGAAACTAAATACTCGCATCACCTCCACGACGGTAGCGAAACAGCGAAGCCATACATTTTTACTGTTATATGTAGAATTTGTGAAGCTGGCTCTACATGAGATCTGATATCTTTTTCATAGAGCAAACCTTATGTGGTCGTCTTGGCAATATTTTACATGAAATTTTTTTGGTGGGATCTAATTTAAAATTATGGATACACATTATTTTTAGTATGTACAGACGCCAGCACGTCAAGTTACCCCAATGTGTCAAATTTCTCTGATCGTTTTTCAACTTTATGTCAAATGGAATAAGGTTCATAATTAATTGGGAAAATTTGACACATTGGGGTAACTTGATGTGCTGGCGTCTGTACATATAATTTTCAAATCAAGAAGAGTAAAAATTTATGATACTACCCTGCATACAAGTGTCCTACTACTACCTAAGTTCACTTTTTTGTCAAATCAAATTCATAGGCCAGGCCTAATCCTGGAATTAGAAGTAAAACCCAGAAATATATAAAGAAAACCCATAAAACTTACAAACAAATAGATAACTCTTTAAATAAATTCTAGAACTAAATTTACAGGAATATTTTTTAATTCCTTCACCCACGTCATCAATCCCTAAAACATAGTATAAAACTGTAAGAAAACCAACCGGCCAGCTACCTGCATCTTCTCCGACGTATTTTATACATCAGACACAAGAATCCAGTATTACGTAGCAAGATGGAGCGATATCCGTCTCGGACACGTTTGCACTGGAGTTTTACAAGACCGGCGCCGGCAGCGGAGCCGTGTGTTAGCTCATTTATAGCACATGGTATTAGGAAGTCTTGGGTAAACAAATTTCGGAACACGTCCTTGTGTATTTTCTTTTATAAGGTTATATATGTGGTTGTTTGGTGACAAAACTCTTCTCAAGAAAATCCGACATTACCTATTCTAATTAAAAATATACATATAAGGAAACTACTCAACGGTTAGAAGCAGAGAAACAAAATTTTGTATGAGCATTTAACTATAGTTAAATGCTCATACAAAATTTTGTGTCTCTGCAGAAAGAAAGAAAAGAAAGTCCAACCTTTGGCGTGAACTATCATTTTGTTGGTAATGTGTTTTAGCGTAAATAAGTAGGCGAAACATTATCCTAATGCGCGCATACGACTGTAAAAAAACCTACGAGAATGTGTGATATTTCAAACTGGTTTTCTTTAAAAAAAAAAAGGAACTTTGACCATCAATATTAAGGTCCAACACCAAATAAAAAATACAATGACGAGAACAACGAAAGGCTTGTCTACCATTTCCTGACCACGCACTGCAGACCGTGCAGGCAAGCTAGCTACGCAATAATTTATTGAGAAAAATTCCCAATCCGCTTTTCAATTATTTACCTTCCTACCATTCTCTGCCCAAACTCTAAACCTACTCCACCAAATATCTAGAACTACTCAATACCTTTTCTACTGCCGAAACTGTGCAAATAACCACGCTATTCGCCTGAGTAGCGAAGTTGTGCTGAGCTCCACGCCGCCATATTTCGTGCATCACGTTATTAAGCTGGCTCCACACGGCGCAACAGCGCGGATAGTGGCGCAACATTATGCCAGCTACGTGAGCAGCCTCGTAGTGTCTCGAATACTTTGTGAATTCCCGTCCTATTCCTTGTGGATGGAGTGATTTTTTGGTTTAGCTGAAATGTTTTAGAGTGTGGTATGGTTCACATTTAAATATGTATTAAAGTTTATGGACATAAAAAGATACTATGGGATTTAGTGCTCCACTTAAATGTTATCAAAAACGATTAACAGCCGCAATAATAGTGTTTTTCGAGACTGTATGGTTTATACATCATTATAATAATTTTAATGCATTGTATAATTATTGAAGTTTAAAAAACGCCACCAGGATCTATTTATATTGTGTATCTTCTTAGCTTTAGCATAGGACTTGTCAAATTGTCACCTGATAATGGACTGGAAAAACTTTTGTCATTAAAGATGGCGCTGCATTTAAAAAATGTTTGGAAAATGATTTTTATTCAGATTATTTTTTGAGACAAAACATAGCAATGTATCCGTCTCCAGCACGCGTAGCATGATCACCGAAGAAACGGTCTTTGTCGTGTCTCGGAAGAAAAGAAATTAAGTGTTCATGCTACGCAGGCAGGTTTATTGAAAGAAATTTGACAGAATGAGGTTACTGTCTATATAATCTGTCACTTTGCCGATTCGTCTGTAGACAAAGGCCGTTTCATCGGTGTTCAATGTGTTCATGCTACGCATGCAGGTTGCTCTAACTCCATGCCATATTTCATTACGATCGTGAAAAACCATGAAATAGACAAATAGTTACTTTCTCATTAAAGAAAGAAAGGAAAATGCGTTTATTGGCCTTACCGAAAAATACACCTTAAAACTATGGAATACAAAGATTATAATGCCAAAAGGGTCTCAGCCCTTCATAATGACAGATGAGAATACAGGGTATACTACTTATCTGACGCTGATTTTCAGCTGCACCCCGCGGGAGCCAAACCCAAGAATAACTAACAAATAAATAAGGTAGTGCATTACCGTTATAAAAAGTATAAAATATTTAAATGTGAAAGTTTATAAGCTTTATACATACTATACTGTTAAGAAGCAAATGCTGGCTGGCACGATCCGCGCAACGCGACGTGCAGCACTCCAAATTTTAAATTTAGAATTACGCGCGCTTTCCTTAATTATTGGAACATTATTCAAAATTCTCTCTGGACGACCGCGCGTTCGCGGCGTCCCTATACGTTTATTTCTTTTTTTACAATAATTTGCATACCTATGTAATTAACAAGTCAAATATACCTTTTTCAATTCAGTCTTAAATTAATAAGTTATTGAAAGTTCCCGCTACGTCCCGCACACATCAAGCAACACACATAAAACCCAACATTGGTCCTTCGAGCCGGATCTAAGAACGACGCGGGACGCAAGGCGTCACATGGAACAATTGCAATAGAAGAACATCGTGAAAAGTGGTGCGTTTTCCAGTTGCCTTTCGCTGTGCTTCGCCGCGGGTCCGTGCTGTGCAGTAAACCGTAAGTACTTTTGCCTTTCACACCCGCTAAAATGAGTGACGATGAGGCTTATCAGGATGTTAGTCAGGAAATTGATAGATCAGATCGTCTTAAGCTCGTGCAATCAAAAAGAAAACGAAGCACGCTAAAAGGTAGACTAACGCTTTTCGAGAAGTTTCTTTCTAAATTGGAAAAGGTAGATTCTTTAGATATCACCTCACGTAAAGAACTTGAATTACGAATACAGTCAATTTCTGATATGTTTATACAATTTAATTTAATACAAGATGAAATTGAGCAAATAGATTTACAACAGATAGACTATCGGGAAACGTTTGAAGAACGTTATTTTCTTCTTATGGCTACCGCGAAGTGTTTATTAAGCGATAACGATAATCAAAATAAAACAGTAAATAGTGGCAATTCAAACCTTTTGTCAATTAAACTACCAGATATTAAATTACCTGCATTTGACGGTTCGTTTGATCAATGGCTAGAGTATCGAAACTCGTATATTACCATGATTCATAGTCGTAATGATTTGGATAGTATTCAGAAGTTTCATTACCTTAAGTCATCGTTAACCGGTTCTGCATTACAAGTGATTAGTGCATTAGAGTTCACAAGTGCAAACTATGTTCACGCGTGGAATTTACTAGAAAACAGGTTCCATAATAATCGTTTATTGGTTCAAAACCATCTGAAATCGCTATTTAAATTCAAGCCGCTTCAAAGTGAATCGAGTGACCAGATAAGAATGCTTATTGATTCGACATTGCGCAATTTACGTGCACTTAAATCTTTAGATGAACCATCTGATAACTGGGATACCGTTGTCATTTATTTTATTGTCGAAAAACTAGACCCGGTCACCGAACGCGAGTGGGAAACGTATACAGGTTCGTTAGTGTCTCAGTTAAAAGGTGAGGAAATAAAATTACAGCATCTAATCGATTTCTTGAAAAACCGTGCCGATATGCTAGCCATGGTTAATTTTATGAAGAGCAATGTCGATTCTAGAGGTTCACTTAAAAATGTTTATAATCAATCGAGTCAACCTAATCACTCGCATTCTTACGTCGCCAAAGGTAAACAAACACCGGATAAGCAGAGGCGCGTTTGCGAATTATGCGGTAATGATCATCATCTGTATTCGTGTGCACAGTTTCTCAACATGTCGGTGCAAGATAGGTTTATAATCGTTGATAGTAAAAATATATGCAAAAATTGTATTCGTTCCAGTCATTCGTTAAATGATTGTTCGTATGGCCCTTGCAAATTATGTCAAGGGAAACATAATACGTTACTACATGGGATAAGCGCGTCCACGTTAAGTTCGCGTCCTATGTCAACAGCTGATGCGCAGGTTCATTCGGAACGTAATGCACTGACGTGCAGTGCCGCGGTACAACCGGTATTGTTATCCACGGCTCTGATCGATGTTCCTAGTGCTGACGGCCAATATCAGACTGTAAAGGCTCTTCTTGACAACGGTAGTCAGAATTGTTTCATTACAGAATCGTTATGCAATCGTTTAAAGTTGCCGATTATACAGTCCACTGTTCACATTTCAGGTGTAGGACAAAGCGTTTCTAAAAGTTCTCACACCTGTAAAATCAAAATAAAATCTAAAGTTAGTGATTTCAATACAGATATCCAATGCTTAGTTTTACCTCGAATAACATCAAAGTTACCATCGTTGAACGTTAATTGCGAGGTCATTCGTATACCTAAACATGTATCGCTCGCAGACCCCACGTTTAGTGTCCCGTCTGACATAGACATACTTTTAGGCGCGGATATCTTTTGGGAATTATTATTAAAAAACAAAATAAAACTCGCTTCGGGTCCTACGTTATATGACTCAAAACTAGGGTGGATCATATCTGGCCCTATTCGTAGTAATCATTTGTTTAAAACAGACCGAGTACAATGTAATCTTGTTCACATTGATTCCCAATTACGCAGGTTTAGAGAATTAGAAGAACTAACTGATTTACCTTCAGCGTTATCAAAGGATGATCGTTATTGCGAAACATTGTTTACAGAGACCACACAGCGTGATACACACGGTAGGTTCTCTGTGCGCATCCCTTTGAAGGAATCGGTTGATACGTTAGGTGACTCGTACACCACGGCTAGGAATCGATTTTTATCGATTGAAAGCAAATTAAATCGTTCACCCCATTATAAAAAATTATAATAATATTGTGAGTTTTATGCGGGAATATGAGGCACTTAATCACATGTCCCCGGTGTCTTAGCATTACATTATATTTTTACCAATTCACGGTGTTTATCGTAAACAAAGTCTCACTACAAAATTACGCGTTACATTTGACGCGAGCGCAAAAACGTCTACTAATACCTAAATCTTTAAATAATATGTAACAATACATAGGTCCGCATTACTAGTAGGCGCAAAGTTATATGTAGAATTAAATTAAAATATCCCGTTTAACTTTTGATAGAGTTTATTTTTGGACAGATTCAACCATAGTGCAAGGGTGGCTACGTATGTCTCTACACTCGCACAATACGTTTGTACAAAATCGTGTAGTACAAATCGACGACCTAACTGACGATATTGTTTGGCGGCACGTTAAGGGTACCGAGAACCCTGCTGACCTAATTACAAGATCTTAGATTCGTTAAAATATAATAAGACTCGCATAGTATGGTGGACCGGTCCAACGTTCTTATAACGTGAACCTAGCACATTTATTTTCTCTAATAATAATGAAGAATTGATTCCTACCGAATTACCAGAAATTAAGTTACAAACGTCTTTAATTTGTAGTTAGTCTGTTCAAATAATTTTTGACTTTGACTTTGATCGTTTTTCATCGTTTATTCGTTTACAACGAGCCTGTACATATATTAAGTATGTTGCGATTTATTAATAATGTGCGTGTGCACATTTTCGGTGCCGCTCGAAGCCGCATATCCGGCCCGTCATCATTCGATGAATTACAGCAATCAGTTACTGTGTTGTCTTAGTTAGTACAACAACAGTCATATAACGATGAATCTTACTAATCTACAATCTTACAAATAATATATCGTTAAAAAATTAAAATAAATTAGTGGATTTAAATCTTTTTTGGATAAATTAAATATAATTCGTGTAGGTGGTAGGTTAAATAACGCGGTTAACCTGAGTTACGATAAGAAGCACCCAATATTGCTGAGTGGCAAACATCGTTTTACTAGGTTGTTGTGTGAGTATGAACATAAAAAAAAAATACTTCACGCAGGACCTCAGCTTCTAGTGTATTCCATGCGTGAACAATGGTAGGTGCTTGGAGCTCGAAATTTAGCTGGGCAAGTAGTACATAACTACGTTACTTGTACACGCATGAAAGGTAGGACATTGACGACCCCGATTATGGGTAATTTACCATCCTAAAGATTGGAACCAAACTTTCCTTTCATGCAATGCGGCGTCGATTACGCCGGGCCATTACTCATATCGAACCGCAAAGGCAGAGGTGCCAAGTTAATAAAATCATACATTTGTTTATTAATTTGTTTTACCACTCGTGCCATACATTTAGAGTTAGTTAGTAGCCTCTCCACACAAGATTATAATTATATTAGCTTTGAAACGCTTTATATCACGTCGCGGTAAACCAAACCAAATCTTTTTAGATAATGAAAAGAATTTTGTAGGCGCTGAAAAATAGTTATCAGTTGTTTTTGAAAATTCGAGCGATATATCTGATTTTGTTAATCAAAATCAAACTCGTCTTACGTTCATACCTCCTTATAGTCCTCATTTTGGCGGGTTGTGGGAGGCAGGAGTCAAGTCCTGCAAGTACCACCTGCGTCGTGTGCTGGGTGACGCGCGCTTGACACGCGAGGGGTTCGAAACTGTGTTAAAAACACAGACTGAAGCCGTCCTTAACTCGCGTCCGTTGTCTCCTCTCTCCTCCGACCCGACCGATTATCTCTCCACTCGCTGACTCCAGCTCACTTTCTCATCGGTCGACCGCTGACTACGCCTGCCTGCGAAGACCTGACGACAACCACGCCTACTCGACTGGGGCGCTACGAACGAGTGGAGATGTTGAGGCAACACTTCTGGCAACGTTGGTCTAAGGAGTACATATCCGAACTCCAGCAACGGACAAAATGGAAGGTCGACAGTGAAGACATCGCTCAAGACAGCCTCGTGCTTATTAAAGAGGAAAAAACTTCCGCCCTTCAAATGTAAACTAGGACGAGTCACGCAAATATTCCCTGGGAAGGATGGATTTCACGTGTCGCTGACATCCGTACAGCCTCTGGCATCATCCGGCGAGCCTTCTCAAAGATCTGTCCGCTACCTATGCAATGATCGTGTTCTTCGTGTTGGAATGGTTCTTCCAAAGCGGCCGGCATGTTAAGAAGCAAATGCTGGCTGGCACGATCCGCGCAACGCGACGTGCAGCACTCCAAATTTTAAATTTAGAATTACGCGCGCTTTCCTTAATTATTGGAACATTATTCAAAATTCTCTCTGGACGACCGCGCGTTCGCGGCGTCCCTATACGTTTCTTTTTTACAATAATTTGCATACTTTTGTAATTAACAAGTTAAATATACCTTTTTTCAATTCAGTCTTAAATAAATAAGTTATTGAAAGTTCCCGCTACGTCCCGCACACATCAAGATACACACATAAAAACCCAACATATACCTATATAATCAAATAAAATTAATTAGTTTATAGTAATATTAGTATAGGTAGATAGCAGTGGTGAAGTGTCCATTCAACTCTATTCCTTACGGTTTCCCTTTGGAGGTTTAGAAGAGCAACTATAGGTACCTATGGCTTTTTAATAATGGCAGCATTGGCAGCCACAGTCTAGTAAATTGCCAAATATTCTATCATCTACCGATGAGTTCCAAAGAGACAGCAAATAGTGATAAAATACCTACTAAGTTTTTTTTTATCGGCTTCCCTCTTGAGAAAAATTGGGGTATTCCTCGTACCGCAACCTTTTCTTAGCGCAACCATCGAAGCGCAACTATCTTATTCCGCGAAGCGCTACCGTTAGTTGCGCTCATAAAATCAAAATAAAAATTTAATATTTTTTATTCCGCGAAGCGCAAACGTGATTAAAATTAGAGAGCGAGGGGTGGACTGTCAAGAGTTTCTACCAGGCAAACATAAATTGACTGGAACGGTTGCGCTTCGCGGAATAAGATAGTTGCGTTTCGATGGTTGCGCTTAGAAAAGTTTGCGCTTCGAGGAATACCCCGAAATTGACCCCTCGCTACTGATAGTCGGTAGATCTATAGACACACGTAGACGCAAACTGTGTCCCACTATGCAACCAACATTATTCCCTATAGGTATTATACTGATTGTGAGCATTCCATTCCTCTTGTGTAAAGTTAAAACTTGAGAAGTTATGAAACATATTTGCATATGAACAGTATTTTCGTAATATTTATAATTTTACTTTCAAACGTCTAGACGGGAACGTTAGGAATATTAAAGAAAATTTTATTACTGCGAATGGTTGAGTGTAGCGACGCTTGTTGGATAGAATCACTTAGAGGTAGTACGAAGAATTTGTGGATGGAAGTTCAGATAAGACTGGATTATATTGTCTCAAAGTGTGGTTGTTCTATTTAAGGAGTAGGGTGCAATGTTTCCGTTTGTAATTATCTTAAAAAACCTACATTAGGTGTTATTTAATCATAGGAGTAGAAATCTTATGTTACCAAACACTCTATTAAAATATTCGAGATTGGATTAAATTTAAGTTAAAGAGTTAGTTGGAACGCAAACTGTACCGTGAAAAAAAAAAAGAAAACATGTTTATTTGGGACACGCACAGGAATTTAAAACTACTTTTTTTATATATATAATGGGTCTACTCTTTACCTCAATCTTGTCCTGCGGTCAGAGAAGAGGTCGACGATGGAACGAGCTTACCCAAAAAAAGCCTATTAACTCGCGACTTAAACAGATTGGAGTCATCTGAATTCGGGATTTAAAACTAAAACTAAATCTAACATATTAAACAACAAAACGACCTGTGCGAGGCCAAAAAGGCCCCTATCTCAACACGATGCCACGATATTTAAAAAAAAAACAATAAATACCGCAGCGCTGTTATTCTGATAGGGTCTATAGTGCGAGAGCCGGCTGCAAAAATACCTACCTCATCAGATACCCCAATAAGCTGTATTTAGATCGTTAACCGACACTTAAACACGTAAAAAAAATCAGGTCTGCCAGAGCCAATCCTGCCGGGTCATAGAAATAATTGATATTTTTTGACGTAATTTTTTAGTAAAAATTACCTCATAAGATACCCGAATGAAAATGCTGGCAGCAGTTAACCATTGATTAGTTATGTAAAAAAAAGTTGGTCTGCCATTGCGCACCCTGCCGGAAGTACTTGGCAGACCCATTTAAATATGCCCTTCTGACACACTAAACCTACCTCATCGAGTACCCGGATGGGACCAACGCTAAATAATAACCAAGATACCCCTGATAATGGATCAAAAGGTCTGCCAGGTCTAAGCTTGCCGAAACTTAGTGTTCAAAGCGTTTGAAGTTGATAGGGAGCATAATTTCACCTGTAGTGAAAATAACATTATTTTGTTTCTAAATTACTTTTTATCAAAACATTTAATAAAACAACAAGTGTAGAGATAATTAGATGTATATTCAAAATTTAGCACAATCACTACGAGTTCAATAACATGCTTACAATTTATTTATGTACAACTATCAAAACTTAGTTTAAGTTGGCATTACAGTTACCTGAATTCTGTATTTATATGTGGGTTTAGGGAACTAAGTAGGCTTCTGAGTGTAGAACCTGTTATTGCGTAAATCATCGTAGGAACCGCTAACGCCTAACCAAACTGACCACCCCCAGGATCTCTCAAAATCAAAGTTTAAACAATAATGGTTAGGTTGACTAGCCATTTACTGTCAATACCTGAGAAGGTACGATAACTATCTTAATTCAAAAATTACAAGCCATTAAATAACTAGCTACAATGATGGTGAAATGACAGCAAGAACTATTTTTAAAAATATAAAGATGCAAAAAAAATTAAAATCAGTCAGATTGAACTGTACTAATGTAAATCAGTAAAAGTTTGTACAAAAATAAAATTATAATTAATAAAAATCACTTTCATCACTTGAACTGTCATATGACTTATCAATATCGTCGTCCTCAGATCATTAATTATAATAGACTCTACACTGAGTGGTGTTGGCTCACCTTCATACCATAGAGGTTCTAGGCGATTGTTATTCAAATCCCACCCGTATTTTTTGGTATCTAATTTTATCCGTTTATTTGAACATGCGTTTTGCCACATAGCGTTTACGAAAGCCGTTCGCAATATTTTTTGTTTTATAACCTTTTTACATGGCGGCATTCTACATGAACTAAAATTCCTATTTTTTTCAACAAGGGACCTTTTAATTTTTTGACTTGCGTATGTTTTACTGAAAATGACGTTTCTGGCAGCATTAGTATTTGTAAAGTTTTTATTTCCATACATTTCGCAACTAAACTTATGAATCAAATGAACTACTTCTGTATCATTCTCGTATACAAAATTCTCGTCTTATTTATTGAAAACTTCCTGGTAGATGGGATTCTGTTTTAACACCTGGAAAGGTTTCGATTTAGGTACCTTTATTGTGAAAAACAGCGGTGTAATCACAACCAGCGTATGCATGAAATGCTGATAAGGAACGACATAACGTTTCACCTAGTGTTTTTGAAAAATGGGTACAATTTATAGCATTTGGATCTTTGGTTCTTGATAATCCGCCCGAAAGTAACCAAATATTTTGGTTTCAGTGGGTGTGCGTGTGCTAAAACACCAACTAAAATATCTGTGTCAGATGCTAAAATGGATACTTTAGTCGCGTTTTTTTCTATATGCATGAAAAAGTATTCGAGTATCTGATTCTTCATGATCGCAAAAGTTTTGAGACCATCCTCAATTCCCAGCACATTTGAAAAACTTTCCGAAATGATATTACCAAAAATTTGCACCATAGAAGCTGATGAAATTCATTTAATATTTGACAGATACTTCAGCTGTTTTTCACAATAAAGGTAAATCTAAACCTTTCCAGGTGTTAAAACAGAATCCCATCAACCAGGAAGCTTTCAATAAATAAGACAAGAATTTTGTATACGAGAAAGATACAGAAGTAGTTCATTTGATTCATAAGTTTAGTTGCGAAATGTATGGAAATAAAAACTTTACAAATACTAATGCTGCCTGAAACGTCATTTTCAGTAAAACATACGCAAGCCAAAAAATTATGATATGTAACATAAAAAAAAAATCAATCAATCAATCAATCAAAATCAATGTCAATTATGTATGTGTTGTGTATTATGTGTGTAATTATTATGTTTTGTTTTTGTTATTTTTGTGATATGGAGGACTTAATTATGTAAAAAAAAAGAACAGCTAGCTAGCTTGATTTGATTTGATTTAAAAGGTCCCTTGTTGAAAAAAATAGGAATTGTGGTTCATGTAGAATGCCGCCATGTAAAAAGGTTATATATTTAGGAAACTCATTTCTATTTTATGGCGATGCCTATAAAAGGCGGCGCGCGCCCGAGTATCGGTCATTTGCTCGTGGGACTTCATACGGAACGGTAGTTGTCGACGTGATTTGTGAGTGCTTTATTATTTTAAATCAGAACTGTTGAAACTCTATAAGTACATGCCATTTTGTGTATATAAGTGATTGGTGATTTATTTTAGCCTTAAAGCTACGTAAAAGTTAAATAATAGCTCGTATTTAATTATTGTTATTAAATGATTTTTAAAGTGTAAAGTCGTTGTTTTTTTTTAAGAGTTTCTGCTGCTGAATCCTAAATTCAGAAGTGGGATTTACTCTCAAAAAAAACGCCCACAGTTTCATTTTCATAGTACCTACCCTCTTGATTTGTAAAACAAAATTAAAAGAGGAAAAATAAAACACCAATTAACGGTTTTTTTTTTGAATTTTTACTGTTGTTTGTAAATGAATATGGCTGATAGACAGCGTAACTCTCGCAACAAATCGCGTCGACATGATAGGGATCGTAGTTCGCGGCATAAATCTCGCTCTCAGAACCAAACTCGAACCGGGAGTCGAATTAATTCCCCATACCGATCTCGATCAAGAAGTAGGACGCGTTCGCGGTCAAACCATTGTCCTCGCGATCAAAATGGGGCCATGCAGCAAACATTGCAATCAATCTTGTCTCGGCTTAATTCAATAGAAGCTGAACGTTCTCCCTTACGTAACGCGACTCATAAGCAGCTGATTGAAAACAGTGCGAACATACGATCATACACGCCTCCGTTAGGTCAATTACAGGATGATCGGATCCTTCAGGTTACGGAACCATTGTCTGAAACCCCGCTACCTAGTTCCATCACTGCGTCAAATATACCCGCGTCTGAGACTACAGCACCAGAAGTATCGAGTGCTAATGCAAACGGTCACGACGTACGAGTAGTATCGGAGTCGGCACGAATATTAGCTGAAGCAATTAGATCCGTAAACTCAGATAGAACACAAAAGTACTTTGTTTCTAACTTTGACCCGACTATCCATGATATAGACGCGTGGTGTGAGGAAGTTGAACGGGCTAGGTCTTCTAATAACTGGGGCGATTCAGAGTGTCTGTCACGCGTATCAATATGCCTCAAAGGTGACGCACGTACTTGGTTAAACGAATGGGTAACTAACGATAGAACATGGAGCAGCTTTGTTAAAGAATTCAAACCTTTGTGTCCACGGAAGCTTGATTACGCGAATATCCTGTACGATACGATGCATGCCACCTCGGATAAATACAGCACGTACGCCGAATATGCGAGGAGAACATTATTACGTCTTAAAATCGTTAAGGGATTAAGTGACGAACTGAGAACCCTGATAGTTATTCGCGGTATTATGGATCCACAAGTTAGGGCAGCGGCCGCCAATGCTAACCTACAAATTTATGACTTGGTTTCATTTTTATCAATTTACGCGAAACCTACCCGCACTAAACCCGATAATCGAAATTATACCTCTAAACCAACGCCTCCTAATCATTCGTCGAGTCTGAGATGTTTTATTTGCCGACAACATGGGCATAAATCTCACCGTTGCCCCAAAAAGCTAAAAACCGATCAAACATCAAACGACAAACCTAACGTCAGTCCCACTACTAGCGATGCCAAGAAAGTGGCGTGTACCTTTTGTAAAAAACCGGGACATAGCGAAGATGTGTGTTTTGCTAAGGAAAGGTCAGGCTCTCGTAATAAGAAAAACGTTAATCTATGTAACACACATGTGCCTGGTTCCCCGCAAAATAATGACCTCAAAACTGCAATTATACAAGGCATCCCTGTGGATGTTCTAATTGACAGTGGTGCTTTAAACATCTCATTAGTTTCCTCTGAAGCATTGAAACATTTCACATGTGAACGAAAGCCCAGGCATTGCATTTTGAAGGGAATTAGTGACGCAGTCGTACATGCCGATTCTTTTGTAACATTAACGATTGAGTTCGATAATATCTCTATTGAGGCCGACTTTGTAGTGGTACCAGGGTCTTGTATGACTACGCCCGTAATTATAGGAACTGATATCCTAAACCGTGATGGCATCACATACGTGCGGTCCAAAGAAAAACAGTATCTAACTCGAACCGTAGTGGTCGGGAAGGCCGTCCAGACAGTATCCGTTGATGTGGCCTCGCAAATTAATACACCCCTTAAGGGTGCGGAACTTGAACGTCTCACAGCGTTAATAAAACAGTTCTCAACTTACCTCATTTCGGGCACTGCATCGACTATCGTCACTACTGGTAAAATGTCAATAAAAGTAACGGACAATACACCTGTCGCTTACCGACCATACAAGCTGTCACATTCGGAAAAACTTAAAGTCCGAGAAATTGTGTACGACCTAAAAGATAAGGGGATCATCCGCGACTCTAATTCCGAGTATGCAAGCCCCATAATATTGGTAAAGAAAAAGGACGGAAGCGATAGGATGTGTGTTGACTATAGGGCGCTCAATAGAATGACTGTTAGGGACCGGTATCCCCTACCACTCATAGACGATCACATAGATAGGTTAGGTAACTTTAAATACTTCTCTAGCCTTGACATGGCCACAGGCTTTCACCAAATTGCCATAGAAGAAGGCTCGATCCATAAAACAGCATTTGTCACACCCGAGGGACATTTCGAGTACCTCCGGATGCCCTACGGTTTGACGAACTCCCCCATAGTCTACCAGCGAATTATTAACGACACGCTCCGCGGTCACATTGAGGCTGGAAACGTCTTAGTATACGTTGATGACGTCCTTTGTATGAGTGACAGCGTAGATGAGGGTGTTTGTTTATTAAAAAAGGTGCTAGAAACATTAACTACGTCTGGCTTCTCGATAAACCTACGAAAATGCTCATTTCTGTCGATGGAAGTCGAATATCTGGGACGCGTAGTTAGTCAGGGTCAGGTCAGGCCGAGCCCAAATAAAATTCAAGCCCTAATAGACGCACCGGTACCTCGTAATGTTAAACAAATACGACAATTCCTGGGTTTGGCGGGATACTTTAGGAGGTATATTCGAGACTACGCAAGCAAGACCGCTTGTATAGCACGTTTGATGAAAAAGGACGTGACTTTTTGTTGGGGTAGGGAACAAGAGAAAGCTAGGCAAGAGATAATAAGTCGCCTAACTAGTTCACCTATATTGTCCATTTTCGACCATTCTTTACTCACAGAAGTACACACCGACGCTAGCAGCATCGGCTATGGTGCCGTATTGATGCAGAAAAAGGCTGATGGTATGAAGCATGTAGTCTCCTATTTTAGTAAAGCCACACAGGGTGCCGAGAGCAGATACAACTCTTACGAGTTGGAAACCTTGGCGGTCGTGAGAGCGTTACAGAATTTCCGTCACTATCTAGTAGGGATAAACTTTAAAGTAGTCACCGACTGCAATGCTCTCAAGGCCACTGAAAAGAAAAAGGATCTGCTTCCACGCGTAGCCAGGTGGTGGATCTATTTACAAGATTTCAATTTTAGCATTGATTATCGAAAAGGCACCATGATGACACATGCAGACTACCTAAGTCGAAACCCAGTCACTACCAATGTACATCAGATATCTAGGCCACGCAACTGGGCCCAAATCGCTCAGTCAGCAGACGATGAGACGCAAGGCATATTACAGAAGTTACAGGACGGAGAATTAGATTCTCAGCGTTATGTACGTCAGAATGATTTACTTTATTATCGGTTTACCCCAACGGGTGAGGAAGCTAGACTTCTTTGGTTTGTCCCCAAGGGTCATCGGTTAAGCCTATTGAGAATCTTTCATGATGAACACGAGCACATTTGCGCGGAGAAAACCATAGATCTAATCCTCAAATATTTTTGGTTTCCCGGACTTCGCCAATTTGTGGCTAAGTACATAAAACACTGTCTTGTGTGTGTATCGTATAAACGTGTACCTAGAGCCCCTCATCAACTGATAACATCTTGGGAAAAACCCAGTCTCCCTTTCCAAACGTTGCATATAGATGCACTTGGTCCGTTACCGGAATCTAACGGTCATAAATTTGTTTTGTTAATTATAGACGCGTTCACGAAGTTCTGTTTGCTCTATCCAATTCGTAAGCAGGACGTAAGCGAGCTTAAACGCACATTTACCAACGCAATTTCACTCTTTGGCGTTCCTAAGCTTTTAGTAGCTGACCGCGGACGAATGTTCGAATCCTCGGAGTTTTCTACTCTGTTAACTGAGTTCGGTTGTGAAATCCATTTTATAACACCCGAAATGCACAATGCTAACGGGCAGGTAGAAAGATATGTCAGAACCGTTCTGAACATGATTCGTATTGAAGCTAATCATAGACGTGCGGAATGGTCAGAAAAACTATGGAGACTTCAACTCACACTTAACATAACTAAGCAGAAGACAACACAAACCTCAGCATTGAAGCTCCTAGTGGGCACTGACGCTACTACACCTATCGTTCGAACACTAATTCGTGACATCGCCATCGAGAGGTCCGAAAACCATGAAGGCTGGCGGGAGCTGTGCAGAACGAGAGCTCATCAACTGTTAACACAAAATCAAGCCAAACAAGATTCACATGTCAACCGGCAGCGCCAAGCATCACGCACATATAACATTAACGATCTGGTTTTCGTTATTAAATATTCTCAGTCTACAGGAAAACTAGACCCGGGCATGCGCGGACCATATCGGGTGATTAAAGTGCTACCCAGTGGGCGCTACCAGTTGAAGCTCATCAGTGGTTCGTATGGCAAAACCACACAAGCCGCTGCTGAATACATGGTACCCTGGAACGGAGAGTGGTGTCCAGAATCTTGTGCAGCCTTTTTCGAGGGTGAGTATTGAATTAGTTATATGCAGAGAATCAGTGAGTTGCTTTGCCATAAACTTTCCACACGCACTTCCTTTTATTTTCTTTGCTGTGTTCTTTTTGTGAAACTGATTACAAAATTAATTCTTTAAGTATAACTTACATTTAAATGAGTAAATTGTAGCGCAGCAGCTCGCTGATCGACCGACGCATTAAACTAAATGATTAAGCTGCTTTTGCGTTGGATGTGCGATTCAGAGATGCCTCCATCCACACAACCATGTATGTATTTGCTTGTGGTGTTACGTAAAGGACGTGCGATTCAGAGATGCCTCCGTCCACACTAGGCATATGAATGAATCCATTTATGTATTTATGACAAATTTTAATGTGATTATTTGTAACGTCATATATTGGACGCGCGATTCAGAGATGCCTACGTCCAAGTAGACGTACCTATAGTGAGAGGGATTTGTCTACGAACTGTAACTGAAGTGTTGACGCGCGATTCAGAGATGCCTCCGTCAACCTCAGACAGAGGGGACGCCTTCTGTCTGATTTGTTCACAGATGCAGCTTTGTAGCGGTGAAAGCTCGCTATTATACGTGGGGCCGTGAAGACAGGAACACGATCATGAGAGCTCTCGCGAATATTAACATTTTTCCATACAAAATAACATGTGTGTGAAAACTGATGTAGCAATGTCTTATGTGTGTTCACATTTCAGATAACGAAGTATGTGACCCCAACACAGGGTCATCACCATCGTCCCTTCAACCTGGTGCTGAAATGGCTGGACCCAGTGACGACTCTCCTGCTGCAGAGTTGGCGCCATTACCAGCCGAGCATCATGAAGACAGCGCCGAGGACGACGCTTCGTCGGGATAGGCCGATTTAGGAAACTCATTTCTATTTTATGGCGATGCCTATAAAAGGCGGCGCGCGCCCGAGTATCGGTCATCGCTCCGATGTCTCCCACTCATTTCCCTCACTGTCCCGATCAACGTGAGGATATTCTCGACATAGCTCTCCTTAAGAATGTAAACCTCCGTTTACAGTCAATCGAGACTATACACGAGCTCAACTCTGACCACCGCCCGGTCATTTTGTATCTAGTCCCTCGCTCGGGTCCCTTTGACCCCAGCCTGCCTCCCCCGACTAAAATAGTGACCGACTGGAGGAAAGTAAGCGAAAGTCTGAAATCCACCACGTCGCCTCTCTTAGACTCTATCCCCGACCAAATAGCCTCAGTCGCTGACACGACGGGCGCGATCGACTCGTTCACAGAGCACGTACAATCAGTCTTGAACGATTGTTCACGGACAGTGCCAGCGGAGGATCACCTCCGCTGGCGACTGCCGGACGATGTACAGGCTCTCGTGACCGAGAAGAACGCGGCTATCCGTGCCTACAGTGCTTTTCCCTGTGCTGCAAACAAACGCCATATGCGCCGCTTGCAGAAAACTGCAAAGCGACGCATATTGGAATTTCGTTCTGCAACCTGGGACAAGACGCTGAGCGAACTCGAGCCCACCCACTTAGCTTTCTGGCAGCTTCAGCGGAAACTACGCTCCACTGAAGAAGCCACGATGCCCCCCCTAGTACGCCCCGATAAGAGCGTCGCCTTTGACAACACCGATAAAGCCGACTGCCTTGCGGCCAGCTTAGAGTCCCAATGCACCCCTAGCACTCAACCAGTAGACCAAAGTCACCTCTCTGAGGTCGACGCCGAAGTCGAACGTAGAGCAGCCCTGCCCCCCGTAGAAAACCCCGACGATCCTCTGCCTCCCGTCACTCCCGACGAAGTGCACGATCTCATCAAAGGTCTTAAACCTCGCAAAGCCCCCGGTTCTGACGGTATCACCAATAAGGTGTTTAAACTCCTCCCAGCCCCCCTCATCATGTTGATGACTGCCATCTTCAATGGCGCTCTATCCAACAACATGTTCCCACAAACGTGGAAAAATGCCACCGTGATAGGTATCCCTAAACCAGGCAAACCCAAGTCCGCGCCCTCCAGCTACCGCCCCATCAGTCTCCTCAACGTATTCGGCAAAATCTATGAGCGACTTATTTATAAGCGACTCAAAGATTATGTCGAAGCAAAGAGTCTCATCCCTCTCGAGCAATTTGGTTTTCGAACCCAGCACTCGTGCGTCCAACAAGTGCACCGCATAGTGGAGCACATAAGCCTCGGCTTCATGCGCTCCAGGATGACGGGAGTACTATTCTTCGACATAGCGAAAGCATTCGACAAGGTCTGGCACAACGGCTTAGTATACAAGCTGTACAAACTCGGTGTGCCGGATCGTCTCGTACTCATATTACGGGACTTTTTGTCGAATCGCTCCTTCCGCTACCGGATCGAAGGGGCGTTTTCTTCCCCCCATCCGATTTGCGCGGGCGTCCCTCAAGGCTCCGTGCTCTCCCCTCTCCTCTTCTCACTGTTCACCAGTGACATTCCCATCAGTAATAGGTCCCAGTTAGCTCTCTTCGCCGACGATACGGCAATCTACTTCACTGGCACCAATCCAGTCACGATAGCTCGCACCCTCCAATCTTCCGCAAACGCCCTAGGCGATTGGTTCCGGAAATGGAGAATAGAGGTCAACCCCGAAAAAAGCCAAGCGGTCCTGTTCACAAGACCGCGTCGCACTGTCCCAACCCCCGATCCAATTACTATGTACGACACCCCCATCCCTTGGGACTCGGAGGCAAAGTACTTAGGAGTTACTCTCGACCATCACCTTACCTTCGCGAAGCACATAAAGATGGCTCGTTCGCGAGCCGCTTTCGCTTCCAGTAGGCTTCATTTCCTCACGACCCCGAGAAGCAAATTGTCACTCAAGTGCAAATTGCGTCTCTACACCGCGGTCATTCGCCCCATCATGACCTATGCTTGCGCAGTTTTCGCACATGCGCACCCTAGGCATATCCATAGGATGCAAACCCTCCAAAACCGTTTCCTCCGTAGGATAACGGGAGCCCCCTTCTATGTCCGAAATGAGATTCTCCACGTAGATCTCAAAATCCCCACAATTCAGCAGTTCATGAAACGCCTCACCAAGCGTTTCATGGACGTAGCTGAAAAACACCCCAACCCCCTCGTGGTGTCGGCCGCCCGATACACTCCGTCCCGCATCTCTAAGATACGGCGACCTAGACACACCCTCACCGTCCCTGATGACGCTATCACCCTCCTCCAGGAGAGCGATAAGTCTACCAGCACAGTTCGCAAGAACGCAGCCCGATTCCGGCCTCGCCGTCGAGGCCCGTCGCGACGCCCCCGATAATTACCCGTCCTCCCGTCCCTTGCTTGTGTGCCAGCCCGCGAGCTGAGCAGTAGTTATAATAAACTCGCTGCCCCCAAATAATAACCACACAGATCCAGCCGTCCCTTGCTGTCCTCTCCCAGCGACGCCCTAAGCCGAGGCTCGTACCCCGCAGGGGGTGCCCTTAGCGTAGTCGCTTAGTTTTTAAGTTTTTTTTTATACTCTGGCTGGAGGTCTTAACTTTTAAGATATCTCTACAGAGACGCCCGGTTAAGCTATACACGTCCTCTTCAAGGACACGATATGCGATACGCCCCTCAAATAAATAAGAGTATCGGTCATTTGCTCGTGGGACTTCATACGGAACGGTAGTTGTCGACGTGATTTGTGAGTGCTTTATTATTTTAAATCAGAACTGTTGAAACTCTATAAGTACATGCCATTTTGTGTATATAAGTGATTGGTGATTTATTTTAGCCTTAAAGCTACGTAAAAGTTAAATAATAGCTCGTATTTAATTATTGTTATTAAATGATTTTTAAAGTGTAAAGTCGTTGTTTTTTTTTAAGAGTTTCTGCTGCTGAATCCTAAATATATAACAAAAAATATTGCGAACGGCTTTCGTAAACGCTATGTGGCAAAACGAATGTTCAAATAAACGGATAAAATTAGATACCAAAAAATACGGGTGGGATTTGAATAACAATTGCCTAGAACCTCTATGGTATGAAGGTGACCCAACACTACTCTCTATTATAATTAATGATTCAGAGGACGACGATATTGATCGTACATATATAACACATTATAAATATTGCAGTATTAGTACCTGCTTACTCTTTTAAAATAAGAAAATAAGATTTTAGAAATTAAGTTACTGCTGCATTAGCCCTCTTCCTCTCTTCTAAGTTTTTGCTGTGCCCGACAGGGTCCATAATGATTCTGTGCCTTTATATTCTTAAGACCATTTATGTACATTGTGGAACGCAATAAATATTGAGTATTGAGTATTGATAAGTCATATGACAGCTCAAGTGATGAAAGTGATTTTTATTAATTATAATTTTATTTTTGTACTAACTTTTACTGATTTACATTAGTACAGTTCAATCTGACTGATTTTCATTTTTTTTGCATCTATATATTTTTTTAAAATACACTTCTGGACACATCTATTGGCCCACCTTAGAGTTTAGGTTTCCATGGCCCCTACCGAAATATGATTGCTAGATTGAACAAAAACTGTTGATGCAGGTTTAAACCTGATACATTTTACCATCTTTTACGATCGTATTGTTTTAAATTTGAATTCAGAATACCATATGACATGGAGCTACGCCTAACAAGTCGGATATGCGCCTTGTTAAAGGCAATTGATTTTTGAATAAAAAACATGTTTTATCAAATAAAGGTTTAATTTAATAACGCGTGTTGCCTCCATGGGCATCTACCACAGCTCTCATACGATTAGGCATAGAGTTAATCAACCGCTCTATGAAATTTTGAGGGATCATCTCCCATTCCTCTTCTATGGCAGCTTTCAACTCCTGCATCGTCTGGGCAACTGGCTGACGAGCCCTAACACGTCTTTTTAGCTCGTCCCACATGTGCTCAATGGGGTTCATGTCTGGGCTTCTGGCTGGCCAGTCCATAACTGTGATGTTCACATCCCGAAGATATTCCCTGACGATGCCGGCCGCATGGGCTCTTGCATTATCATGCATAAAAAGGAAATTCGGGCCCACATAGTCCGCGTATGGTATCACGTGAGGTTCTAAGCACTCACGAATGTACCTTTCAGCATTTAATGTTGGCAGCCGTGGTCCTGTAACAACCTCAAGTTGAGTTTTGCCGCTCGCGGATATACCGCCCCAGACAGTCCATGAGCCACCGCCATAAGCAACCCTCTCTACAAAGCAGCATTGTGCGATACGCTCTTCCTTACGTCGGTAGACCTTCATCCTTCCATCATTGCCATGTAACACAATTTTAGACTCATCAGAAAAGAGTACACGGCTCCAATCTTGCTGTGTCCAATTTAAATGACTGCGTGCGAAATGAAGGCGCGCTGTTCGGTGGGCTCGCGTTAGTTTGGGCCCATTAGCTGGCTTGTGTGGTACCATATCGCGTTCTTTTAACCTTCTCCGAACAGTTCGAGCGCTCACAGATACTCCGTGGAAGTCGCGAAGTTGGTTTTGTATCTCAATGGAGGTAAGGTGACGATTTCTCAAGCTGGTCGTCACGATGAATCGATCCTGCCTTTCAGTTGTGACCCGAGATCGTGGCCTTCCTTGGCGACGAACAAAGCCGCCAGTCTCTAGGTACCTCCGATAAACATTTCGGACCGCAGATCGACTTAAATTAAGTTGAGCACTCACGTTTCTTTGGCTGTGTGCGGCCAGAATAAGTGCCACAGCTTGGGCGGCGACTTCAGGTGAAGTATCCATAGATTATTGATAGAACCTCACCTTAATGTTAAGAATAAGTAATGTTTGTTCAAAACCAAAGATATCAATCACTTTTTCAAGAATTAAATCCAAGTAAACCAATAAAACCAAGTTTTCTTAGTATTCGATTGTTTGATATCAACAAACAGGCTCCAAATTGTCTTTTGTTTCTTTAAATTCTGTGTTCGAAATTCAAAAAAAGACTATTGAATGAAATTGTGAATGTGCCAGGTTCAAAACTGCATAAAAACTTTTGCTCGACCTAATATAAAATTTTAGCTAGGACCTAACGAAACTGAAAATACAAGGTGGGCCAATAGATGTGTCCAGAAGTGTAGTTCTTGCTGTCATTTCACCATCATTGTAGCAAGTTATTTAATGGCTTGTAATTTTTGAATTAAGATAGTTATCGTACCTTCTCAGGTATTGACAGTAAATGGCTAGTCAACCTAACCATTATTGTTTAAACTTTGATTTTGAGAGATCCTGGGGGTGGTCAGTTTGGTTAGGCGTTAGCGGTTCCTGCGATGATTTACGCAATAACAGGTTCTACACTCAGAAGCCTACTTAGTTCCCTAAACCCACATATAAATACAGAATTCAGGTAACTGTAATGCCAACTTAAACTAAGTTTTGATAGTTGTACATAAATAAATTGTAAGCATGTTATTGAACTCGTAGTGATTGTGCTAAATTTTGAATATACATCTAATTATCTCTACACTTGTTGTTTTATTAAATGTTTTGATAAAAAGTAATTTAGAAACAAAATAATGTTATTTTCACTACAGGTGAAATTATGCTCCCTATCAACTTCAAACGCTTTGAACACTAAGTTTCGGCAAGCTTAGACCTGGCAGACCTTTTGATCCATTATCAGGGGTATCTTGGTTATTATTTAGCGTTGGTCCCATCCGGGTACTCGATGAGGTAGGTTTAGTGTGTCAGAAGGGCATATTTAAATGGGTCTGCCAAGTACTTCCGGCAGGGTGCGCAATGGCAGACCAACTTTTTTTTACATAACTAATCAATGGTTAACTGCTGCCAGCATTTTCATTCGGGTATCTTATGAGGTAATTTTTACTAAAAAATTACGTCAAAAAATATCAATTATTTCTATGACCCGGCAGGATTGGCTCTGGCAGACCTGATTTTTTTTACGTGTTTAAGTGTCGGTTAACGATCTAAATACAGCTTATTGGGGTATCTGATGAGGTAGGTATTTTTGCAGCCGGCTCTCGCACTACTACTGTAATGCCATGAATACATTGATGATACAATAGCCCACAAAGAGGCATAAAATAAATAAAACGAGACATAAAACAAAACACAGGCATAAAACTGATCATCTGCCTAGCTCTTTACCTACTACAGATACACAGTTTTTCCATACTTTATACACGTACGTCCTGGCAAATGAAGTATTTTTATTATTTTGTTGGGTTCCAGTTTTACAAGGAGCTACTGCCTGTCTGACGTCCACAACCGTTGACTGGGTAATACGAAACCACTAAGGATGAAATTATCAGACATTCGGGATTCTGGGTACCCGTAACGCAGTCGTTTCGGGTACCCAGAATCCCGAAAGACTATTCGTAGATATTGGACAGTTCCAATATCTATGAATGACAGACAGCACAAAAAAAGCCATAAAATAACCGAACCGAAAATAATATTTATAATTTCAACGGTGGGACGTCCAGAATCGTGAAGGTTACTAACTCATGTAGGTATGGCTCTAGTTTTATTTTATCAATAAATAATAATAGTAAATAAATTCTACAACTTTCACACAATAGGAGCGGAGCGGCAATAAGAAATGTTGCAAGCGGGAAAGAAGCTGCCGTTGCGTGCGCTGCGTAAATGGTTTAAATTACGCAAAAATAAAGTATTACGAAATTATTCCTCTTTAAAAGTTCTAAAAAAAATCCTCGACAGTATATACTGTCGAGGATTTTTAACCCTTTTTATGGAAGTCAAATTTGTTCTAAATTAATGCATTATTTGCGACGAGGAAGTTTTTATTAACATCCTTATCCAAATAAATACGTAGTTAATCATCACAAAAATACTTGTATAATAATAATTCCACCTTCTACATAAACGAAGTAGCGGTTTAAAGTTAGCGTTAGTTCAAAGTAACTATTCCACGCGGACGAAGTCGCGGCAGAAGCTATAGATAAATTACACCAAGACACAGAATAAATGAGCGAGCTCATCACACTAACATTTGTCCTGGGTGGGAATCGAACCTACGATTTCCGGCATAGCAGTCTGGGACTACTATACCAACAGGCCAGTCATTGTATATTTCACATTCCTCAATTCCACAACGGTAAACTAAATTTCATTTTCAATAATAATATACCTACTTGAATAAACAGTGGGCGTTCTTTATTTTCGTGTATTGCAATACATTTGTTGTGGGCCATAAAACAAGCGTGGGGTCAGCTTAATGTTACGGAAAATTCGCTTTTACGAAGGAACTGTAGAGCTGTCGAGAGAATGAATGCTTCGGCACGTGGATGAGTGTAAAACAATGGTTTTATGGCCCTACATGCTCTTTTCTTGAGGTATAGAAGTGTTGGGTTAGTATATAGGTCGGTGGGGTTTTAAAGATAGATAAACTAAAGTGGGGAGAAGGAATATTACCTACGTATACCGTCTTTCTTTCTTTCTTAAATGGTCAGTTACCAACCTGGTGTCAGAGCTTGATGCCGCTTAACATCTTCGGATTTGGCTTCAAATCTGTTTCCTCACGATATTTTCCTTCAACATTACTGAAGTAATATAGCAGACGTAAAGTAAGTAAGACCTAAGAGGAATCTCGGAAAAAAGCAGCAAAGCGTCTGGAGCGGAAGGGCTGGAACAACTTGCCTGCTGCGGTCTTCCCGTCCGGTCTTCAAGGCTAGAGTGAATAGGCTGTTAATTAACTAGTGCGCTTCACATCGCAAAAATGAGTCCCGACTGCTTCTATTTATCTTGTATTTTATGTATTTCTTGTTTTAGGGTTTTTCAGAAATACTCAAAAAAGCAGTCGGGTTTTATAGTTTTTTAAATTTCCGCGTTTTAGTTTTTTTAGTTTATTTTTTATTACGATTTCACTTTCACAGTAATTACGAATCTAACGACACCTCTCAAACTAAAATTCATTGAGCCGTTCAGGCTGCAGAGCGTGCCAAACAATTATACATACATACATACTTACCTACATAATTACATACATACTCTCGAAAAAACATAATCCTTCTTCTGGCGCAATTGGTAAAATAAAACGCCGAGAGGGGACGCACTAGAAGAAGGAAATACAGAGACTTAATTGGTAAGGTTCTTCACGGAGGTCAGGTGCGTATTACTCTCAGCTAGCGTGCGTGTATGACTTCATGTATGGACGTGAACAAAGCAAAAGAAATATCTGTGTAAAAATCAAAAATCATAACAGACAGTGCTGTGTAGTTTCTACCTATTCTCATAGGAAAAAGACGTGAGCGTATGTGCGCAATACGCACATGAATCTGTAGCAACATCTATCTCGCCACATACGAACTATAGTTCGTTCGCGTTAAGAATGCAGTGAAGTCATCATTATCCGTCGGCCTGGCCCCGCCCCCTAACCAATCAAATCTTTTCAAATTCATTTTTATAAATTCATTAAACTTAATCTTTTTAAATGTAATTTGTTTGAATTTAACACCATTGTGAATACACCTTTATCTTGCAGTTGCACTGATGACTTCACTGCATTTTTAACGCGAACGAACTACCTATAGTGAGTTATATCCTACATCGCAATGTTCAAGTTCTCCGCTCGATTGAACGTATACAAGATCCTGACTACAAGCACAATATAAATATTAATACAGTGGACGACGCCTTTGATCTCTGGAAAAATGCCGACAACTTCTACACGCGTTAGACTTGAGTGATACCTCGAACAAAACGATGTTCGCAGTGCGGGAGCGGCTTTCCCGCGTCACGCTCCGCACACCCCGCACGATTGCCCTGTCTAGACAGCTTCGTCGGACGACTGTATGTTTTAGACTGTGCTACAAGCGTCGGGCAGTAGAAGCCCACCAGACACAACACCCGTCTGGTAGGTGGATCCTCCCTTTTTTGAATGGTGGACGAGGAACTTTACACCCAGTTCCTCATGATCTCTAAAAATTCAAAAAGTCAGAAGTGCGTCTCTATTGCACTATCAATAGAATAAAAATAACGTTCTACCTTTTTTGTGTTTGATTTTTTTGTGTTCGCTTAAGGTATTCACAATAGGCTATTTGAGAAAATTTTAGTTTTAGTCCCTCATCTAGATTACAAGAAAATATTCGACACCTATTTTTATCTTTTTCAAATTGATGGAAAACTGCTTAGATTAAGTGCATTAAAGTTAAGGGAGGGGGCTTCTAACGTTGAAGTCCGTCGTCTAAGCAAACAGGCCCGAGTTGGTAACGCGTGGTGTTTCCGCATGTCTTTCACAATGTATGACAAGGCGAGGAGTAGCTCACTCCTCCCTTGATCAGAGATGGGGTTTGTCTGACAAACCGACACTGCTGTGGTGATTTGTGGAGAATGCGAATGCGTACCCGCACCCTGGCCAAAGTGATGAGGAGAAACACCGTGTGGTTTTAGTCAGTAAGAGTCTGACAGACCCCTTCACCCGCCCCAGGGTGGAGGACATCCATGAGGATGAGGATTTCCACACGAAAAAAAAAAAAAAAAAAAAAAGGGGCTTCTAACGTCATTACCAATCTAGTATAAGCTGTACTGGCTAGTGACGTCATGCGACATTTTGACTCGATGTATCGCCGTTATTTTTTGATTACGTGAAAAATTAAAAATATGTGTCGAATATTTTCTTGAAATCTAGATGAGGGTCTTAAACTAAAATCGCAACAGTACTTCGAAACCTTCTTTACAAAAAGTTTGAAATGGAAAATATCATCCACGTTAGGACAGTTGAATTTCTCGAATGTGTTCCGAAGTCAGCCGGGCGGGACGAGCACGTGGCGACGAGGATGTGAAGACGACAACGCCAGTGATGCTTATGAAACTCGTATAAACGTACCTTTAAACTGACTTGTGAAATGAATAAGAAAGGAAATTTTAAGACATTATTTAGTAAAATAAAATTCTATTTAAACCCTCATACACAAGATGACAAAATTCTCCATTTTTTCCATAAATTCATAAGATTTATTTTTTTACTTATAGGAAACATCGCTTCATTTTTATAAAGAAATAAAATTGAAGATTCTCGACAAGGATATTTAAACGGAATCGTACCAGCTAAAAAAATAATAAAATAAACACTCACTATTTTATTATAGTAGATACGTTTATTGTACAGAATAAAAAATACTGTCTAATACAATTTTCATTTTGATATTGAACCAAAAAAAAAACACGAAATGAAATGAAATAAAATTCACAAAGCGAAAACCCACCACTACACCACCACCACCATACCACCACCACCACTACCAAGCGATATTAACACCAAGTAGGTAAGCTAAATTTTACTAAATTTAGCTTAAGTACTTGGTGATAATATCGCTTTCTAATGGTGTACGAATGGTTTAAATACAGTTGTACACAAACAAACAATCTTAAATATCTTCCCTGTTTAAAGTATAGATTAGATACTCTTTAATGAACACCTAAAAAACTTACAAATAATAACTGCTTACACACACACACACAAAACTCAACACAACACAACACACACCTTGACACTTTTGTTAGTGTATTATTTGCTTTATTTTGTAAATATGAGGAGGGTTTGTAGTGCTTAATGATTAAATATGTTGACCATTTTCTATTTTGTTCAAAGTTTGAGTTAAGTTCTAGTTGGTGTATTGTGAAGTTTCAATGCTATTGAAAGAGGTACACCTCTACTTAACCCTTCAAAGTAAAGTCAATTTTAAACCACCTTTTCAACACGTACGACTTAAACAACTTAGCACTTTGCAATCGCAAGTAATCACCCATTTGTACACACAATCCACACAGCGCTGCAGCGCTGGTCTGCAACTATACATGAAAGCATTTAAGCGAAACAGCCAACTCTTCTAGCGAATAGTTGCGCTGGATGTGCATTTGACCACGGAGGTGCACTACTGTTTGTTATCATGAGTGAGTCAGGCTTCAGTTTAGTGGGTTTTGAGTGAGTTTCGTATTTACCTATATTCCCCTTTTTTATCTCAGTTTCTCTAATCCAATAAGCATAAAATAAAGCTCATCTACAGGTCGAAAGGTTTATCGACGCACTTGTAATTTTTTATTTGTATTTTTTTGTTTTTAATGATATTTTATGTAACTATAAGAGCTCCACCCTTACTGTCGTCGGTAAAGGTACAGCTTGCCTCATATAAGTTTAAAAATAACTGAGGTATTTATTTTTCTTAATTTATTTATAATCACATAATAATTAGCTTGTATTTCAATTATGCAGTAGGTAGTTTAAATTTTAATAAACTATTAGATTTCAAATAAAAATGATTAATTATGAATATCAAACAGTACATTTCACTATTAACAAAACCAAGAGCCTGATGCCATTTACATTATACATTCTATAACAAAAATATGTTAGTAAATTATATTATGTACTTACACAGAAGAATCGAACTAAAAAAAAGATATGAAAAACTAATGATAAATAAAAAGGACAATATTATGTAGTTCTGTCCAATTTTTTTCATACTGTCTCATGATCGAGTAACCGTAGTAGATCCCCACAATATTAGAAGCAACATTAGTCGCCAGCGCGAAGTGTAATGCTCCTCGCCATAAATATACGCTGAGCTGATGTATTTACAGCCGCACACATTGTTCCTTTATAACTGCTCGGTGGCCTGGGATCACCTGAAACCATTCTACTTAATGTTGGTGATAAAGGATCATTGTTTACTAGCAACCCTGGGTCTCTGGGACCTATGGAGTATGATATTTTGAATATGTATAGTATGTATACAATACATACATTAACTCACGCCTTTTTCCCATGGGGGGTAGGCAGAAACTACAGAGCGCCATCTACTACGATTCTTACATACTTCTTTTTCATTCATATACATGTTGGCGTTAGCGATGGCTAAGCGGTAGGGCTGACATCAGATATTTCGTAGTACTAGGTAACCAGGTTTATGACGTAGAATAATAATCTTCATTGCAGTAATAACTCGACTTTATTGATAGTAATCACAAAACATAACTCAGATAGGCAAACCGACAGTTTTGCACTGGACTAGTGTCTTTGTCGGTGTCTCAAGTCCAACCCAGCTCCGCCTAGCTTCCACTTTCCAACACGACTCCGTGTCCTCTTAATAGACCACCCCGGTGCTCCCTCTGTGCAACGCCAGTTAAGGCACGTCCCCGGATAGCACACACTAATGTCACCTACATGTTTGTATTGAGAAAAATATGGCAAAGTTAAATTATCCAATAATACTCAATTATCGTCCTAGATATAGCTATTATTCAGAACGTGATAACTACCCTCCCGGGCCTTGGTTCATGGTTACACGAAACGGGAGTGGTTTGAACTAAGAAATTGGTAGTTGCAGCGTTCCTAGACGCAATGCAATGATCCAAGCCTTACTAGGTCGTGTTTGCGGATGAAGTTAGCAGTTCAGCTTGTAAGATGTAATTAAGATTTGGTGTTTGAATCTTGATTAGGTAATTTAAAATTTAAAGTTCCAAGGCAAGGTCCTTTTTGAAGTATCGATATTTTTTTATAAACTTGACATAAAATGTTAGCATGAGTGATAAGTCAATATTTGACAACACTTGGTATTATTTTTTTGTATTTCTCATATATAAGGTCTAGTGGTTTCAATAATGTAAGTACTGCTAAGCGTGTCCTGGGTCTACTCTATACTCTATACATAGGAGGAGTCCGGCGTGTGCGCTCCTACCGTTCGGACTACTGCATACGCGACACCTGTCACGCGAGTCAGTGTACGGAAAACGATTAAAAACTATAACACTATCGCAATGGTTCAGTGCAAGTCATGTAAATTGTCGCTGGCCCGAGTAAAAGGTGACAGTCTTGCTAAGTGTAATGGTGACTGTGGTGGTGTCTTCCATAAAAAATGTGTGACAAAAATCAAAGCATTTAGTGACGCCGGCTTATGTGACGAATGCCAAACCACGCCAGTATTTCGCCAGGCAAACATAGAAGTCGACATGTCCCGAACCACACCGGAGAAATTACTCGCCGAAGTAAATGAAAAGCTCACAATAGTTTTCAATATGAAAAAGACTCTTGAAGCAATGTCGGACGACATAAGTTTCTACGCTGAGAAGTACCAGCAATTGATCGAAGAGAAAGAAAAAACCGATAAAAAGATTAAAGCATTGGAACATAAAAACGTGCACTTGGAAACCTGCAATAAGGCGCTGGAAGACAGGATAGTTTACTTGGAGGTACGTGAGAAGGAAAAAAATGTTGAAATATTTGGATTGGAGGAACAGCAAAACGAGAATTTATATAGTACAATAAAAATTATAGCAAGCAAATTAGGAGTAGAAAGTGGATTTATATGTGAGGTAAAGAGGGTGGGTGAAGAAATAAAAAACGAAAAGCCGCAGCGCGAGAAAAAATCACGGCCCGTGGTCATCACTCTGGCTACGCGTGCTAGCCGCGATAAATGGATCGCCACTAGAAAATCACACCAACTAACTAATGATGACATATTTGCTAATGGGAATAGACAGCGAATCTATATAAATGAGGACCTTACCAAACATATGCGCAACCTGTTATGGACAGTTAAGAACGAGCTAAAGCCAGCATTCAAATATATTTGGATACAAAACGGTAAGGTGCTTATAAGAAAAGATGATGAGTTGGGCCTGGAATGTGCTATCCATGACGTAACGCGAGAGGAGGTGTACGGCGGTACAGTGACGCGATCGTGCATTGACCATGTGTGGGTCAGAACTCGGCGTGCAATATCTGCGTATGTATTAACTATTAAGATATCAGATCATTATGTTATAGGTGTGCGCCTCGTTAGTAAACCGGTCTTGGAAGATGTTACAAATGTATTCAAACCTTATAAGACTATTATTTGTGATAAAAAGGTATTAGATAAGCTTAGCGATGTTTCGTGGAACGAGCTATTAAATTGTGATTGTCCAATAGACCTGTATGAAAGATTATGTTCAATTTTTTCTGATGTTTATAAAGAAGCGAAAACTCAAGTATTAGTACGTAATAAAAGAAAAAGTAAACCCTGGATTACTCAAAAGCTTAAACAAATGATAGGTATTAGGGATAAGTTATTTAAAAATTGGAAAAATAAACCAGATGACATGAATTTACGTAGACAATATAAGATTTAGAAATCGATTAAATAAATATATAAATAAAGCAAAAAATAAAAGCCGCCAGGAAGAAATAAAAAAATGTAAAAAGAATATTAGAAAGATTTGGACAAAAATTAACTCATGGATAGGTAATGAAAAAAAGAGTGTAGATTCTGTTATTTTGAAGAAATTTGGTAAATCGGAAAGCTCGATTCAGAATATGTGTAATACGTTTTCGGCAACATTTACTAAAGAAATTATAAATATAAAACATGTGTGTAAACATAGGTTTTTGGATAGGTCTAGCTATGTTAAGTCTGTTGATGTATCACTAAGGTTTCAAAAAGCTGTTCCAATGGAAATAGATAAAATAATTAATATGTTGAGCTGTGAAAAGTCAGAGGGGGTAGATAAAATTAGAGGGAAAGAAATTAAGTTATTGAAATTTAAACTGAGCCCTGTTATAGCTTTATTTATTAACTTGTGTGTTGAAAAGGGTTTATACCCCGAGAAGCTAAAAACAGCATTAATTAGGCCAATCTATAAACAAGGTGAGCGTAGTAATTATGCAAATTATAGGCCAATAGCCATACTGTCAGTGATAAATAAAATCGTAGAGAAGTTTATTGTGAACCAGGTTACTGTTTTCCTGGAAAATCATAACATTCTAACAAATGCACAACATGGTTTCCGACGTGGGCGGAGCACGGCGACGGCCTTGGCGCAGTTTGCGGATGACGTCAATGATTGTTTGGATCAGCGGAAGCAGGTGGTGGTGGTCTACATTGATTTCAAAAAAGCATTTGACACTCTGGAGCACCACCAGCTGCTTCAAGCCATGGAAGAGTGTGGGGTCGCGGGACCACTTAACAGGTGGTTCCGTGCCTACCTCGCAGACAGGACACTACGAACGGTCATTGACGGCGTCGTCGGGGAACCTAGGCGCGTCACTTGCGGTGTGCCGACCGGATCCGTGTTTGGCCCAGTCGGATACATCATGCATGTCAACAGCATGTGCAATGTTGTTCGGAAGTGTCGCATATATATGTATGCTGATGATACGTGCCTAGTCTATGCCGACAAAGATTTGAATTTAATTGAAAACACTATCCAGGAAGATTTCACTAATATTATTAAATGGGCTCATGACAATGGCATCATAATTAATATAAGCAAAACCAAATGTATGCACATACGATCTCCCTACAGGAAAAAAACCGAACGTCCGCCGCGCATAGTGGGGCATAGCTATGAGTGTCTACACAGCTACGGTATGACGATGTGTGAGTGTGCAAGTATTGAGGTGGTGGAGGAATACAAGTACCTGGGTTTAGTCATTGATAACAGCTTCTCGTGGAAAAAACACATTATACAATTATGCGACAAACTCAGGTATGTGCTTGTGAAGTTCCACCACCTTAGTTTTGTGCTAGATAAGGCAACTTTGTTCATGTTATATTATGCGCTGGTGGACTCACTGCTGTCTTATGGGTTGGCATGCTATGGTAATACATTTAAGACATATTTGGATAAAGTTAAAAAATTACAAATTAGATTTATGAAATTACTCGTAGATAAAAATACAAAAAAGCGTTGTAAAATTAGTGATTACGAAAAATTATTTCTAGAATGCAAAATGCTGCCGGCTCATGAGGGGGTAGTGTTGGCTATAGCTTTGGAGCAGTATAATAGTGATATATTTAAAAATACTATAATACGTACGAGATCTATAAGGAATAATAATATGAAAAGGTTTGCCGTGCCCACTTGTAACAACTATTATGGTCGAAGATGTCGAAAGTTTTTAGTTCCTACCATTTTTAATAATTTTCCAGTCGATATAAACAGCTGTGTTACAAAAGCGTCATTTAAAAATAAAATACAAAAGTACCTATTCAATGAATTTGTTCAAACCCTTGAAAAAATTAAAACTGATTAAATGTTGATTGAGAATAGGTACATGTAATAATACCTACGTAATCGTTAGGAATTGCTTGTATATTCATATTTATTCATAATTATTTATTAAGTAGTGTGTTAATTAGCATTATTGTATTATTAGTTTATATTTTATTTTTGTGTTTATGAAAGTATATTTATGTATTTTATATTTTTAAGTGTATAACTTTTATAGCTATTTATGAAAAACGTGAGTAAATTTAATTTCTTGTGATAGACAAAAGGAGCTACATCTGCCAACAAACCGGCAAACTGCAAAACAGGCAGTTTGCCGGAGGTAATAATTGTATTGTTGTCTGTGTTGCTTAAGTGAATAAACTATTTTTCATTTTCATTCATTTTCATTTCATTTCATTTCATTTTATTTTCATTTTCATTTCATTTCATTTCATAAATAAAATCAGAATGGGGTCTTCATACATATGAAATGTGATTTTTCTGCGTTTTTTTTCAACCATAATCCTTAATCACTATTTTCTATTACGTACGTAATACCCCTTCCTGTGCCAGTCCGATTTTTTAACATTAGGTATTTTGTTTTTCCATTTATTCATTTGTTTGTTCACTTGATTGTTTGTTTTACATAGGAAAAAAATGACGTGTGGCACTTGGAGACTGCCGCGGTAAAGCTATTGCATAGCATTTTTTGTCAACTCCTCTCCTATCCCCCTCCCCATTCCTCTCCTCCCCCTCTCCCCCTTCCTCCCATACCCCCCACACCTCCCACGCCCCTCCCATCACCCCTCCATCCCCTCCCCCTCCCTCCCCCCTCCCCTCCCCCTCCCCACTATCACCACTATGCCTGCAATATAAATATATAATATATATGTCGTGGAAAACGATATTCTTGAATAATAAGTTGTGAAGTTGATTAACTTAGTACAGAGTCTATGGTGACCAGCGTGACGTTACTTGTCATTTGAAAATGGCGCGAATGTGTTTTCGGTAATGTCACGTGGACAGAGTCGTGCTGGTGCGTGGGAGCTGGGCAGAGCTCAGTTTGATTTGAGACACCGACCAAGACACACATCCAGCACGAAACTGTCAGTTACCTAGACTTGAGTTGTTTTGTGATTAAGATTGTTAAGTGAGGTTATTACTGCAGTGAAGATTGCTATTCTACGTTATGAACTCTGTACCACAAAACCCCCATCGGTGTCAGCTCATCGCTCAGCCATCGCTGACGCCGACATCAGAAGTGGCATAAAGAACCTGCTTCCAACTTTACTGGCGAGCTTCACCGAGATGTGATGAGATCTTCGTCGTGATGCACCAGAAGAACAAGATGCAGTGATCGAAGTCTGCTTGCTACATCGGGCTCCATCAAGAGAGTATGCGAGGTGCAAGATGCGAGGCTCCTGCAGCGCGGGTTGGCAGCGCGGCGCAATTACAGATGCGCAGTTGTGCACGAAATAACTGGTATTTTCTGGTAGTAACAACAATCCGGTGAGTCGTGTAATTTTTGTTTTGATTTCGGTAGGTACCTACCGGATGTTGTCTTGCTAAGTTGTACTATAGTCGCAATTTTAGAGGTCAATGCGAACGTTTGTGTAAAGGGCATACCTAGGTAGTACCTAGTAGTACCTACAAACATAGACCTAGTACCGAACGAATTATTTACGAAGTTTTAAATAGTGGCAATAGTTTATTTTATATGCGGGTAGCGCGTAAAAAAGATAATTAATCATTTCAAATAGGTGTGTGATGGTAATGATCGTTCGAGAAATGTTTTAAGGAGGGTATCGCAATCAACAAAATGTTTGTTGGTTAATTCGAAACAAAAATGTGTGGTGGATTATGGGTGTTTACCCAATCAGTTCTTTGTTTTAAAAGTGTCGATACCGCGGGTATGTACAGAGATCCTATATGATTACTTTACGTTATGAATATTGCCATAATTTTAATTAGGTAACGGTTTATCGTGCAGGGGTTGAGTACCCCTTGTGAATTGAGAATTAGACTTCAAACTCAAACCTTATCGTCTATAGGCAAGCTTAAAAACTCAGCCTAGACAAAAGGCAATAAATAGTGTCAAAGGTCAAAGGTCCAGGAACTATTGGATGCTTACGGCATGCGTCCGTGTCAGTCCCCTATTAAGAAAGCTATTCTTTTAACAAAGCATCTAATAGATAGGCTACTTGAAGGTAAATTAGCAAAGGGCTATTTTAATGCGTTAAATTGACAATAATACGATCGAGATATTGTTTAGCGTTTTGCCTGGGGTCTGTTTACGTAGCCATATTTTGTTACGTTGTTATACAACAGCGATCGAAGTTGTGACATTTAAAACTCAGTAAGTAAATAGACCGAACCGAACCGAGAAAAAGGCTTCAAAACCTGAACCTTAACCTCTGACGTCAACCTTACAGACTAAGTCGGACGAAAGGAAAGTAGTGTGATAGGTACTCAGTTCAAAAAAACTATTGTGAGAAACTGTTATTTGCCCTAGTTAAGCCCTGTTTCTAAAACCTGCTACTTTAGCAAGGGTTGAAAGGCTGCTGGGTGTATAATAAACGCCGACTAAAGCCGGATTTTCCTTGAACATTTCGAAGTGTTTATTTGTGAAGCGTTATGTAAAGTTTCTAGGCTATATATATCATAGCAAAGGTGAGCTGAAGCTTAGTTAAATTGCCTTTCTTGATAACATTCACCATGTTAGGCGGTGCATAGGTTTTTCGTATAGGTTTTCGTTTTTTTAATTTACCCTCACTGTTTTTATTGATGACTAGTAAACAATTTGGTCCATATAATTGGAAATTGAGACACTGACAGATAAGATAACAAATCATTTCAATTTTACCGACTATACCTGGTTGATTATTTTCTTATTATGACGCTTAATTTAAATGAGATTGAAATTCAAACTGATGCAAGTGCGGCGCTATTCCCTTTATTTTGTAAATCGTATGGAAACCTTGTTGATATCACCACGGTATCAGAAAGCTGGTTGTTGGCCTAAATTTAATTTGAGCAAAGCTTAAAATCGGTTTGACCACAATATTAGGACCAGGTTTTTAAATTAGCTTAATGATTGTGTTTTAATTAAAAATGAGGACAGAAGTCAAACTAAATTAGATTCAAGTATGAATGCCCCGATCACCAAGTTCCTTGAGAATTGAATGACACAGTGGTAGTGAAACCACATTTGGTTAATAGCTTGTATACTCGTACTCGAACCTTCGGACCGCACCTCATGAGTAACATGTGGCGATGGGTCTATAAGGAATCGTTGGTGCGATTTCTGTCTGTGTTGGTGCACAAAGCGCTTCATGTGTTGTAGCACATATTGCGTTAGATTTTTGAGAGTCGTTGGTGCGATTCTCTTCGTGTTGGTGCACAGATTTTAATGAGTTTCATGAGTTGAGTATGCATTGCTTATAAATGATGATAAAGAGTAACAGAACTGTTAGAGTTACTGTGTTGTAACTTATTGGTCGGACCTTTACTAATTACAAGTGCGCAGTGCGCTGTGAACCTAGGATAAACAAGGTAGTGTAGTTACTAGCGGAGTTCAATACTGTGCTTAGACATGTGAAGTACCAATAGGTTATTATCTTGTTTATTAATGACACAAATTCATTTGAATAAACTTAAACTGATGTTTCACCGACTAGACGACTGTCCAAGATAGTCGTGAGCGTCTATTAACTGAATTACAATCGCGATTAATGGGTGGTTTACCATTCACTCTGGTAACTTACAAAAGTTCCAACTCGTACTCGTGTTGTTTATCGCTGTCCTTACCAACTCGATCTTCGCGAAGTAGAGATAGTATCGTTCGACTATCCGACAGCGTAGTTCCCGCTTTTCTAACCTGTTTCTTCTTCTCGAAAAGCGTGATGGTTTCGTGTGTCTGTCCGTAGATGATTGACAGTCAAATTTAGATAGTAGGTACTTTGGGTAAATTCCCACTACCGTGTAAAGAGATCAAACTTCTTAGGTCAATGGTAATGAAACACGTTTCTCTAAGTTCCGTTTTGATAGACTAAAATGAAACTTAAGTGTTAGTAACTTGGTTTACATTAAAAATGAAAAGCCTAGCTTATCTAAGCTTGACCCGAAGTGAAGGTTCTTTTAAACGCTTGCGGGCGACCAGTATGTTGTAAAGTCAAGTCGTAAGATGCCAACCTGTGAAGTTCAAACGAGTTAGAAGAAGAAAACAATGTTTCTGAGGGCAAAAGAACCTCAACAGACCTATGATACGCTTGTTGGCTTTCCGGTAAATCCGCATCCATAAGATGCAATCGCAACTGCATACGTTGTCGTTCAGGGCGTGATGAGCGGCTTGTGGTCTAGCGGGGACCTGGGCCTTGAAAGAGACTATTTTGTACGGTCATGTAATGACTTGAGGGTCGCGGACTCTGAGGTGATAACGATATGGGTGGCAGTACCGAATTGTCAATAGCTGTGGCAGGGCCATGAGTAGTGTGTTTATTTTTGAAATTTGATAATTATGAACTTTCCGTGTTTAAGTTCTAAAAATGGCTTAGTTAAAGTTCGTTTAGTTATTGTGAGTACTGAGTAGTCATTACTAGGTAATGATTATCTGTAAAGTTTTGGAATACATTTCATCTTACTTAACGTATATTCTATGGATTAAGTGTGAGGGTTTGGTGACCGATCCAGTTGCGCCGGAGCATGTAAGAGGTGCGCGTGGTCTGCTTTTTATGCGCAGGATATCCTTTCCGAGGGGTAGCACTTACGCGGCTGAGATGGTTAGCTTCTGGGGTTGGATCACAAGCCGATGGCCTGTGTGGCAATGACTAGCCTGAGTGGCAATGACTAGCCTGTGTGGCAATGACTAGCCTGTGTGGCAATGACTAGCCTGTGTGGCATTGACTAGCCTGTGTGGCGATGACTAGCCTGTGTGGCAATGACTAGCCTGTGTGGCAACGACTAGCCTGTGTGGCAGTGACGAGCCTGTGTGGCAGTGACGAGCCTGTGTGGCAGTGACGAGCCTGTGTGGCAGTGACGAGCCTGTGTGGCAGTGACGAGCCTGTGTGGCAGTGACGAGCCTGTGTGGCAGTGACAAGCCTGTGTGGCAACGACGAGCCTGTGTGGCAACGACGAGCCTGTGTGGCACCCGTGAGCCTGTGTGGCACTTGTGAGCCTGTGTAGCACTTGTGAGCCTGTGTAGCACCCGTGAGCCTGCGTGGCACCAGTAAGCCTGCGTGGCACCAGTAAGCCTGCGTGGCACCTGTGAGTACCTATGTGTGGCACTCGTGAGCCTGTGTGGTACCTGTTAGCTTTAGCCTGTGTGGTATGTGAAAGTCTATGTACATACATCCTTGGAAATTTAGTTGTGGTCAGAATGACCGAGTTTTGAAGTATGTGAAAAATGCGTGCGTGCGTGTGTTTTGAAGTATGTGACCAATACGAGCGTGCGTGCGTATACGTGTTCTGTGTGTGTGTGTGTGTTTATTTTTAGTAGACACGAGGACGTGTGATGGTCATGATGGCCGTGTCGTGGAAAACGATATTCTTGAATAATAAGTTGTGAAGTTGATTAACTTAGTACAGAGTCTATGGTGACCAGCGTGACGTTACTTGTCATTTGAAAATGGCGCGAATGTGTTTTCGGTAATGTCACGTGGACAGAGTCGTGCTGGTGCGTGGGAGCTGGGCAGAGCTCAGTTTGATTTGAGACACCGACCAAGACACACATCCAGCACGAAACTGTCAGTTACCTAGACTTGAGTTGTTTTGTGATTAAGATTGTTAAGTGAGGTTATTACTGCAGTGAAGATTGCTATTCTACGTTATGAACTCTGTACCACAAAACCCCCATCGGTGTCAGCTCATCGCTCAGCCATCGCTGACGCCGACATATATATAAATATACAGGGTGTTTGGCGCATGGACCGACACAATTTTTCCAGGGATTTGGGAGGTCATTAGCTAGGTTCTACCCATACATCCTTTGTCCCAAATGTCACGGTTGGTTACATATGAATTTTTTTTTAAAAATGAAAAAAATATCCAAAATGTTTCCTTTAATTCGAAATAACATTTTTGTTTGTGGGTGTAGTGGCACAAAATAAATTTTGTTGCATTCTCCAAAGTCTTTTAAATCTAAAAACATCTTTGTTGGATACAACTGGTATCAAGAAAATTCCTTACAAGCTTCCAAAGTTTAATTTTTTATTTATCGAACGAAATTTTACAACTTCTAAATTCATTATAAAAAAAACCAAAAGCCATTTTGAACTTAGCTTTATTTCAAAAAGTTCTTTAATTGATACCCTTTCTAACGATATGCTACATGTCATAGAAATTATTCATTATGTAGTCAAAATACTAGTTAGGAGAGTCAGGGTTAAGAAAAGACTTTTTAAGGTTATTTTGTTTTTATTAAACTAAAGTTATGAAAAAGGAGGCAAAACACCGGGAGAGGTGGAAAGTAATGGGGGAGGCCTTTGCCCAGCAGTGGGACAGAATAGGCTAGTTAAAAAAAGTTATAAATCTTGTTCAAATTGACCTCCTCCATTTCGTATGCATGCACGACATCTCTTTCTTATTTCTACTGTCGTTGTACGTAGTCGCATTTCTTCTTTCATAGTTTGGAACGCGCCGGTTATTCGTTCAATCAGAAGTTCCCTTGTGGGCACTTCTGTCTGGTAAACCAATTCTTTTGCACGTCCCCAGACGTAAAAATCCAGAGGCGTCAGGTCTGGGGACCGTGCGGGCCAAGGAATAGGGCCGCCTCTACCAATCCATGCGTTTGGAAAGGCATTATTTAAATGCTCTCGCACGTTCAGTTGGTAGTGTGCTGGACAGCCGTCATTTTGGAAAACTATCGGCACACCTTCTTCCAAAACTGGCACAACAAGTTCGGGTAGATTATTGATTAAAAAATTTAAATAAATGTCTCCATTCAACCTTTCTGGCAAAAAATATGGGCCGATGAGATTGCGTCCAATAACACCAGCCCAAACGTAGACGCTGAACTTTCTTTGAAAAGAACTCTGCCTTTTAACGCGAGGATTTTGTTCTTTGTGACTCCAGTGGTAAAGATTGTGGAGATTCACTATTCCCTCACGGCTAAAATTTGATTCATCGGTCCACAAAATTCTTTTCAAGAAGTTGCCATCTTCGACGTCTGTATGCAGTATAAATCTGCAGAAATCCAGGCGTCTAGCATAATCACCATCTTCGATCCCTAAAACAAAAAAAAAAATTCTTGAGATACTAACAATACCACAAAAGATTTTTGTTTTTCTGGAAATAAGTTAAAAGAAATTCAAACATGAATAAATAACTTGTGAAACAAAAAAAATCAAACAACTAAAAATTTATTATCTATTTTACTGGACGAAATAACTAGTCATTGAAAATTGAAATAGGTTAAAACGGGTTTTTTGTTACATTAAAAAAAGGGCTGGTGTATTATTTACCTTGAACAGGGGTGTAATCATAGATATAATAAAGAAGGAGATATGCCCGTTAGACGAAAATGTATCGGAACCATGTGTCTCCACTTTGCCCCTACCACACGGCAACTACTACACATGCAGTTCAGTAAAAGCAATAGATACGCAGTCGCGCACACACCCGCATTTCTTAAAACAGAACGTGCTACACAATCAATTATAAACCTTATGCTGTCAAACACAGCGTGTATTTACCATGCACCATACAACTTACGCACACAAAAACAACGGTCGCTATCACTTCGTCGCATGAAGCAGCGGCCGTACAACGCGATGCATCCGCTCAATGAAGTATCGTTGTGTGATTTTTACATTGCTCGTCCAGCCACTTAGCGACAAACTTAGGTAGTGGTTACGGAGCAATGTATTTATTGCAACAATAGTACAGTCGCTGTGATTTTTGAAAACAAAAATAACATAGTAAAAGCAAGAAATATATTACGTTTTGTTGTTTTGCATGATTAGATAGACAAATATAGTAAAATACGTGTACTTACATGTGATAAGTAATTCCGTGATTTACATAGTTTTGATTTGTGCTTCGGATTTTACAAAAAAACACTGAACAACACGGCATTGCTATAAAATGTCACAATCGCGGTCGAAAGCACACAAGTTCGCGCAGACGGCCATCGCGACGTGATTATTTTGAGCATGTCGCGGAGACACCGACACGCCCCCATGCCACTTCTCCTAATATTTAGATTTCTATGGGTGTAATGAAATGCATGCCTCCCATCTGCCCGAAGAACCGCCCAGACTTTCCATACTGTTAAGTTAAGTCTTGCAGCAATAGTTCGTATGCTTGTTGTAGGTTCCTCATCAAAAGCTTGAAGAATCATTTCATCTACGACTACATTATGTTGCACGGCACTCACTCGAGGTTCTTGATGATGTAGGTTTCCTGTCTCTCTCAAACGTCGATAGGTTGTAGAGAAGGTTTCGTGGTGTGGTATACGTCGATCAGGATATCGCTCCTGATAGATTCTTCGCGCTTCGCGCGCATTGCAGTCAGCCCTGCCATACGCGAGTAGCATGTCGGCATACTCCTCGTTACTGAAGGTAGGCATTTTACTATCAACACCGAAGATAAACACAACAATAAAACAGTTTAAATGCGGAAATAACAATAACAAGATTTAACAAACAAAACTCAACGAAAAAAAAGAGAAGAATGTGAAACACGGGCACTTCCAACAGCAGAGATAGTCAGACCTCAACTGACTGTACCGTACCTGTCACATCCCGAACGTCCAACCCAATGTTAGACAAAGACAAAAATCATTTTACATGTGCAAGAAAGAGACGAGCTTTTTACCTGCGCTTACATTGACGGTATCGTTCAAACTGGTTCCATTGTTGTGTCCGGTTCGGCCGTGGCATATTATTATCCCTTATTTTTACAACTTAATGAATAATTTGTATGACATGTAGCCTACCGTTAGAAAGGGTATCAACTAAAGAACTTTTTGAAATAAAGCTAAGTTCAAAATGGCTTTTGGTTTTTTTTATAATGAATTTAGAAGTTGTAAAATTTCGTTCGATAAATAAAAAATTAAACTTTGGAAGCTTGTAAGGAATTTTCTTGATACCAGTTGTATCCAACAAAGATGTTTTTAGATTTAAAAGACTTTGGAGAATGCAACAAAATTTATTTTGTGCCACTACACCCACAAACAAAAATGTTATTTCGAATTAAAGGAAACATTTTGGATATTTTTTTCATTTTTTAAAAAAAAATCATATCGCTGGCCCCGGGCAATATAGCGGTAAACGCCGGTTACGCCCTTTTTAATGTTATTTGATTTTTGGCTTCTCGGAGTATCAATCTATCACTCTTATTTTTTTCAATTTTTTACATTAATATTTCTTCAGAATAAATGACAATAACAGCTTTATTGCATGGAAAATTCTCTAACGACTAAAAATGTATTATTGCAATACTCTAAGAAACATAACACAAAAAAACGGTGAACATCTTTACGCTGAATTTGTAAACAAAGGGTAACAGTAATAAATTTAACCGCCTTTTTGGAAATAAACGTATTATATCAATAAACTGTAAACACTTAATACGAAGTAATCACAAGAGGTTATATTCTGTACAAGCCTGTTACGCCTTTCTTCCCGGAAATGTATTGTAACTTACACGAAGATCAGTGGCACTTGTAGGTTTGTTGGTGTTTGATGCAGTATTTAAAGAAATATACTCATCGTCAAAGTTATACTTTAAATAAATAACATCTGGATGAGCTAGAGTAATCTTGATTTTGTGAATCTTTGTCCACATAACTTTTTCATTAGTTTGGTCTGCCCGCAACCAGTGTCTTTTGTCCATTATCTCCTTCAAATTTAAGAAATTATGTTGTTCCATTTCTTTAAGATGAAATTTATCACCATTGATCTTAGCATTCATGATTATGCCATACATTTGATCAGGAGTATAAAAGTAAGTGGTTCTTTTTTGCGCGTTCGATAAGAGAATGCATCGAATCTCCTTCAGACTGGCTATGTTTCAAAGTACCTATGACCTAGAGACTCATCAAATCATCGTAAAGTGGTTTTGGTAAGGCGATTGGCTCTCTGTACAGATTTCTCAGTTCATCTGCTGATACATCAGTCACTGGCGTCTTTTTGGGTCTTCCTCTTGAAGACAGATCTTTAAGAGGAAGACCCAAAAAGACGCCAAATCTGTACAGAGAGCCAATCGCCTTACCAAAACCACTTTACGATGATTTGATTAGTCTCTGCAAAACCGAAGCAATCCCGAAACATTATCATACATTTTATAACAATTTGCATTGTGTTGGGAACTCTGAAGCAGAAATCGATATTGAAAGCGAAGACTCAGATTAAAGCAGCATATTTTTAAAACAGTTCCTAAAAATTATGTGATTCTCTTCAAATTAAGGTAGCATAGTATTTTTTCTTTTTTAAGAGTTTTGCGTGTTTGTTTCCAAAGTTTAATCTTTATCTATATATAAAAGAAAGTCGTGTTAGTTACACCACTTATAACTCAAGAACGGCTGGATCAATTTGAATGATTTTGGTCTTTTTGGATTTCTCTTTGTCCGGAATAGCATAATAATTAATAAAAAAAACATGAAAAGTCCTCGAAAAAATAAATATCAAGAATATTCGTTGTCTCAAACATTTTTCAAACACAGCGCCATCCTGGATGACATGACAGGAGTCAAACTTCCCAGTTCCAATTTGACATTGACACGTCTTAAGCTAAACCCAAGAAGGTAAGGTTGTCAATTTATACGTACCGACGTTCTGAAATTTATTTTGTTACTAAACTTAGAGGTTTTATGTAGCATGAAAAAGTCTTATATTTCAGAAATCAATTTACGGAATTAATAATGACGACAAAGACAAACTTTAATAATCTTTGCAAATAGAACTTATTCTATTGTTAAGACTTAAATTAAAGTAGACTGGGAAAACTATAAGTTTATATTGGATGTAACATAGAGGCAATAGTTCCGATTAAAATTATGAATTTAGTATTTTTTAAATCAATGCATTTTAGTAAGGTAGTTAGGTTAGCCATAGGATAGGTATGGTCAGTTAGGTTAGATTATATATACATGTTGTAATTTTAATTCTATCGAACACAAAATGTTTAAATAAGATCACAGTAGAGACTAGCTACATAAAAAGTAGTAGTAGTTATTATTGGTTTGGATCTATTTGTTGTCGTCTTATTAAACATATGTATATCTTTATAAAAAAATTGATAAGAGAAATAAATTGACTCTAAGGCACAACGAAGTTTGCCAGGGCAGCTAGTATTTAATAAAAAAATTAAAAAAATGTGATCTTGTTAAGGTAGCATAGTATTTTTTATGAGTTTTTTTGTGTTTGTTTCCAAAGTTTAGTATTCAATAAAAAATATGTGATTTGAAAGGTTTTTTTTATTCAAAGTTATTATCATTTAAAATTTAACTAATTAAAAGTTAGGTAGTAGTAACATTAAAAAAAAATGTATAAATATCATAAAATACTGTCTAAAATGGTAAAAAATATAAATAAATAACATTGTAAGGTCGGTCTGTTACAATGGTTACAAAAAATATGTTTCATTGATAGGATTCTAAAATAGCGATTAGTGGATGATACAGCTAAGCTTTGGCTATAAAATTTCCCTGAAGAAGGTGGTAATCGGCTGGTACGCTCTAGATCTAAAGCGGAAATTACGTCGTATTATATTCTTACATTCCTGAATCTCAGTGGTCGGTGTGTTTATAAAGTCATTAATGATGTTGCAATTGAAACAGTATCGTCTTTAATTTGTATTATACATTTTTTCAATTATTTCATTACATATTTATACTATTACAATTATTTTTAAAAGGCTAGATTGGTAAAAAAATTAGCTTTCATTTGAAATTTTGAACGTCTATTTTGGATCAGTGTACGCTGCACTATAAACAAATTAGCTTCTTTTATTTCTCCTGTAAAATTCGATTTTTGATATTACCGCTTTATTGCCCGGGCCCAGCGATATGTAACCAACCGTGACATTTGGGACAAAGGATGTATGGGTAGAACCTAGCTAATGACCTCCCAAATCCCTGGAAAAATTGTGTCGGTCCATGCGCCAAACACCCTGTATATGCAATAGCTTCGGCCTTGAAGCCACACCTCCTTGCCCGTCGGAGTGGGGAGCGTGAGGTTTTTTCGTTACGGAATTTCTGGATTCGGTCCCCGCGCTCAAGACCCGCAATAGAAGCTATGCAATAGTTTAAAAATACCTAACATTAATAGTCATCTTGGTTCGTATTTATGTCCACGGACGGTCGACCACGGGCAATTGATTCTTAAAAGTAAATACCTACTTATGTGGACCACGGGAAAAAAACTGCCCCTGGTCCACCAGGTGGACTAACGTGGGTGGACCACGGGCAACTCCCGAAGAAATGTAATAATTCTAGTTGCCAAAAAGTAGTTTCGTATAGAGAAGAATGGGCAAGGAACTCCATACTTACTTACTTGTTTACATAAATCAGATTATATGTGAGAGCGACGTAAAATGGTGCTCATTTCATTTGAAGGTCTGTGTTTATGTAGGTACCGCTGTGTATATTTTACAAACAGACAAAACAAATCACCCGGTACACAACACACACTACCATTATTAATCAAACAAGTTTTTTTTTCCCGCGCTATTTTATCAAAAAGTGAATGCAACTTGACATCCGGGCTGCAACCTAAATAAAATCTGTCAATCAAATGGTTCCGTAGGCGATTTGGACGCACACGACATAAAACATTCCGTTTTGAGTGGTTTCGGTAGGTTGTGGTTCAGGTAGAAGAGGTAGCGATCATTTTTAAAGCGATAAAAACGTGTTTTGTCGCCATTGAAGAGTTTCGTCAGTCTTGGGACACCCGACAGACGTGATATCTTATACTAATCTAAGTTGAACTATTTAATATTAAATATTTTGTTTCCAAAATACGGCTTGCTCTGTGGGTTAGGGTGCGAGAGATGGAGCCTGTTTACAGCTGCCGCATGCGTGTGAAAAGGGAAGCACGCAGACTTGCGCAGTAACGCGTTACGCTTATCGCTGCCGCTCATCGCTCGGCCCACAAAGTCACGCAATGTGCGCGTAACACAGACTGGACGTGGGACGCGCATAACGAATGTCCAAACACTGAATAGCTGATGAACAATTTGCATACCTGAATCGCTATAATGTACTGACACCGCTGCTCGAATACTTTGAAGGACAACCCGTCCCTAGGGTGTTATTATAATTACTTGGCGTCTTTATTCGTCAAAGAGGTAAACGGGGCTGTATTATACACATCAGAAGTTAGGTCACGGAAACCTAATTTGGTGATGGTCTTCAGAAAGGGTAAGTTCGTAGTAGGTTACATGACTTGATTCCGCCATCACCTTTCTACCATCGGACAACCCGGCGTACGGCGAGTGTCCACCCTTACATCGTTGGCACTCCCACGATTCGGACAAAGCGTTTCGCTTCGTCGTTTATACCGCGTACATCGAAGGACTGGAACAACTTGCCTGCTGCGGTCTTCCCGTCCGATTATAATTTAGGTGTCTTCAAGGCTAGAGTGAATAGGCTCTTAATAAACTAGTGCGCTTCACCATCACTGATTGCATCTCTTCATGATGATTCGCATCTTACCATCAGGTGGGATTGCAGTCAAGCACTGGTTTATAACATTAAAAAAAAACTGTATGGACGTAAGGAAAGCGAAAGGAGTATGTTGCAAATGTAGTAGACGGGGTTGTGTAGTTTCTGCCTACCAATTTAGGAAGATGGCGTGAGTTGCTATTCGTCTGTGTAAAAAAAATCTAAAGAAGTAAGTGATTCTTACAAAGCTGCTTTTGCTTCATTTACTATCATTCACGCCAGTTGCGAGAAATACGCACCTGACCTTTCTAAAGAACCTCGCTAATAAGGTCGGTGAATGTCCTTCTAGGGCGTCCTCTCCCGGCGTTTCTATTTAAATGTACCTTTTGTTAGTCACCTTTCTTTCATACTCTCAACGTGACCTAAACTAAGTAAGCATACCCTTTTCGTCTTTTATCTTTATCTTCTTTTAAACCACAACACTTCTTCATCATATTCCTCAATATGTCATTCATTGTTACACCACGCGCATACTACGCAAGAACGCAATTCTACACCATTTACTCTACTTTTATTCACTTGCAAACATGGCTGTAGGCAGTATCTTGTATATATAATTTTAGAATATCACTTAAAGGGAATATAGAATATAACTTGCACTTCAGACAAGCCAAATATAATACATAAATATCGACAATAACATTTTAACAACCCGCGCACGTATAAGACGTCTAGGGCCTTGACTTCAGTCGCCTTTTACATGATATTTATTAAATATTTATATTTTTTGGTAACATAAAATTTGTTTTTACAATAATTCAAAGTTCAATAGTAAAATTTCTCTACTGTTTCTCACGAAGCGCAAGGCAGAGTTGTTTTGATAGTAGGTACCTACAGTACACATTAAGTACCTAGTTATGTTAAAGGTCTATGACCAGATGAAGCTAACTTTAACAGCCAATCTGACCTCCCCAACTTAGAAACCGGGCAACATCCCCTTGGTAAAACCAGTTGTCAATCTTTCGAGCTCTGACTTTCCGTAATGACTGTAAAAGATCTATGGCTTACAGTTGGAACCCAGGATATCCAGGGCACGAAAGAAAATGGGTATGTAATGTAATGGTCACCCATCCACCAACTGACCCCGGTAATCCCAGCTCAGCCATCGAACGAATGGCGCGTGCTGCTGTTGTTATTAAGCCAAAAGTAACCTCTTATTAATGCACTGGCATGATTAAATAGGTGATGAGAGGATATCTCCTTATCCCTTTGCAGTATAAAGGTGTGAAAAGGTGACTTTTTCTAAGTAAGAATATGGTAGAAGCAAATTCACGCAACCTTATTATGATCAGCAGTTGACTATCTTGGTTAAGAACAAAGAAGTTTAAAATACTATAGAGCGCGGCGGGCATGTCAAGGAAATGTCATAAAAAATTTTGATCCCATGTCTCAGTAACGCCATCTAGAATAATATATGAATATTGGAGCGGCAGCGGAGCGTACTACAAAAAACTCAGACTTGTATCCAACAGGACACACTTTTTCGGACGAAAATTTTGTTCGCGATGTCCGGTCTATAGGTATTGAATGTCTTTGGTTAAGAATCCCTAATGTGTACGCAGTGTTTCTGACACTCACACTCAATAATACTAGTTCTCCTTAGTTTTATGGGAAACTGTAAGTTAATACATTTTGTACCATGTGTGTAGCTAACAAAAATTTACTAAGTAATCAGCAGGCCATATTACAAATTCTATTTCTATTAGCGTAATCGATAAGGCGACTATAAAAAGAAAATGGCGTATGGAATCAGCTGTTTGTCAATTGTCAAGTGCTAACGAGTAGAATTTGTAATATGGCTGAAAATTAAATACACTTGACAGTTGACAAACAGCTGATTCCATATACGCCATTTTCTTTCTATACTTAGTAGAAATTGAATAAAAATAGAATTTATAATATGGCAAGGCCTACTACTGTGGAGAACGTAGTAGGGAGCACATCTGTCGTAGTTTTTTGTTTAATATCAAGTAACTATTTTTTTTTTCATATATGCTACTGTTTGTTCTTCCCCAAAAATAAATCTTACGAAAGTTTTCTTAAGATTAAATTATGTGGGTGAAAATGGGTGCCATCAATGTGCCTATCATACCTTAAACCTAAATTCTAGTCCAACCAATCACAAACCTTTGGACGAGTTGACATGCGTTCTAAATAAAAAGTCCCCAATTAGTTGAAAAGTCTCTCAAACCTGCGCAGCGTGGTCACCGGACGTTTGAGCGGACGCTGCTGCGATTTCATTGATTGAAATGTCCTGCGTTTGAATACTTGACATACTATGTACCTACGTGTTTGCTTGTTGTGATGTACCGTATTTTCTATCGGCATGAGCTGTGTTTTTACTCGACTGCCCCAGATAAGAGGTGATATTTTTCCAGTGTATGTTAAACAGGACAGGCTGTCTGTCATTCCTAAATCTTTGACAGTCGTTACGAGTAGACGTCAGGTCCTCACAAGTCTGAACACCAATGTTCACCTCCAGGCGAAATGTAGGTGACCTCTCTCACACACAAACACACACCCCAGAATTAAACACAAAGAGAGGTTCATTACTCATTAGCACTGTATTTTCTTCTTAATCTTTCAACTGAGGTAATTAGAGACACAATAGAAAGACAATGACAGGCGGACACCGGTGTCCTCTCGGGGTTTAATGAATTATATATTGTAGTAATTTTATAGTTCCGTTGCCTTACTTACATTAGGAAGGCTAGTTTGATCCAATTTTCCTGCGGGGAGTGGCGCCAAATGCTGAAATACAGGTTTTTAACCTAATTCGGCAATCGGATGCTGTCTTTAAATAATTGTGTAAAAATATCGGGTGTGTAATGTTTGGCATAATAACAAATGCTCTAATTTCACTTGAACTAACGTTCACATGACATAATTTTCATGTGACATAATATCAAATGACATAAATTAATATGACCTAATGTTTCACATCATATAATATTCATTTAACATAATAACATTTAGTATAACGTTCATTTTGTATAATTTTCAATATGTATAATATTCTTATAATATAACGTTCATTTGACCTAATTTTCATATTTACTCATTTTCTGCCCAAACTATGTAGTGAATAAGTAAATATCAGAAAACATCATACTGTAATAACCTCACCTAACCTAAATGATTCACCAACAATAGAAGAGATCTGGCGCTTGGCGGCCGCTGCCGCCGCACGCTCGCTTCGCTCGCTCGCCTTCGCGCGCTAATGGTCATGGTTCTAGCCTAACCTAACCAACATGATTCACCAACGATAGAAGCCATCTGGCGCTTGGCGGCCGCTCCCGCGGCACGCTCGCTTCGCTCGCTTGCCTTCGCGCGCTTTTGGTAATGGTTCTTTTTTTTTTTTTTTTTTAGGGGTGGAAAATCCTCATGGATGTCCCCCGCCCGGGGAGGCGGAGGGGTCTGTCAGACTCTTACTGACTAAAAACCACCCCGTGTTCCTTCTCACACCTGCGCCGGGGGGTCACGGGAACGGAAGATACTTCCGCGACCCCCGACTGGTGCCGGCCCCGCGGGCTTCGCCAAGTCTGCGAGGGGAGTGAGGTGTTAGACTCCCCTCGCGACGTCTAAGAGGGGCGCGCGTGAACACAACGCGCCGCCACCTCGGGTCCATGTACGTGGGGGCGGCGGACATCCCCGCGTCCGTCGCCCTGGACCCATTCAGGGGGGCTGGAAGAGGGCGTTGTCCGCTCTCCGCCTGCGCCCGGTGCGTCTGCTGCGGGCAGGGTGAGTGGAGGTGATGTCCCTCTCCCTTTCCGCAGCCTCCTTCTGCGAGATGACCGTTTCGCAGAAGGACACCACCGCGTCCCAGGACTCGACGCTGCCGACCATCCTCTCGACCACGGCCGGCAGCGACAGGTCACTGCCTACTCCAGAGACGAGGGCACGGCGCGGCTCCTCCCAAGCGGCACACTCTGCCAGCGTATGCCGCGCCGTGTCCTCCCGACAGTCGACGCAGTGGTGACACCGGGCGTCCGGCTCCCTGTTTATGCGACACAGGTACTTTCCGAAGCAACCGTGCCCGGAAAGCACCTGCGTCACCCGAAACGACAGGGAGCCGTGCCTCCTCCCGAGCCATTGGTAATGGTTCTAACCTAACCTAACCAACATGATTCACCAACAATAGAAGCCATCTGGCGCTTGGCGGCCGCTGCCGCGGCACGCTCGCTTCGCTCGCTCGCCTTCGCGCACTAATGGTCATGGTTCTAACCTAACCTAACCCACATGATTCTCCAAATATAGCAGGGATCTGGCGCTTGGCACACTCGCTTTGCTCGCTCGCCTTCGCGCGTTAAAGTTACTTAGAGATTATGAATATTATAGTAAATGAATAATATGCTAAATGAATATTATGTGAAATGTGCATTATAGGAAATGTTCATTATGTCATATGAAATTAGGTAAAATGAAATTATATCAACAATTCATTATGTCAACTGATCGTTATGTTAAACAAAATTATGTTAACTGAAATTATGTCAAGTAAACGTTAGATATTTTGTTATTATGACAATCGTTACACACCCAAAAATATCTAGCCCATATAACTAAGTAAACCTTTGTGAAACATTTTTGGAAATAAATAAACTTATAAACTGTCAGTAGAAGCACATCTGCCAAACCTGTCGGGACATCGGGCGTGATGTTATGATGTCAATTTACATAAATATTTGGCACGAGGAACATTGTGTAAAGTTCCTCATCCACTGTTGAAAAGGGAGGATCCTCCGACCAGACGGGTGTTGTGTCTGGTGGGCTACTACTGCGCGCCGGTTGTCGTCGAGAACTTGTATACGTTCAATCGTGCGGATAACTTTAACATCGCGATGTAGGACAACAGTGTTTAATTCGTAAGTGGCGAGATAGATGTCACTATAAGTAGATATAGTTGATCATTTATATTCATTAGGCAACCCTGACGACGCTTTGTCATTTTGTCTTTAGAAACACACACAATTTTATTACTAAAACAGCTTCTTCTTCTTAAAAATTACTTTCCCAAAATTATCCCAAGGAAACACATTACCCGATTTAAAAATTTCTTACGTATTAAATCCAGGAAACGGCTACATTATCTACACTGGCCTGCAAAACTAAGTATCACACTTTTAAATCCGTAATAACTTTTAAGTACACATGATATGGTTTCTAAATAAAAGGACGTGAAAAAGAGTTTAACTCATATTTTCCAAGAAAGCTGATAAAATTTGCTAATAATCGTTTTTTATTTTAAATCTCTTAATTCTATAGTTTAGAAAAAAATATTAAAAGTGTAGTAGTTACTCGTCGTGTAATGTAATTGCTGTCGGTAAATCGTCACCATGGCCCAGAGGTTAAGGCGCCTACCTCACATGCACGAGGTTGTGGTTCAAATCCGGGCATATACCAATTTAACTTTATCAACTCATAATTATGTACTTTCTAAGTTTTTCTTAGACATCAATGACATCTGTGAAGGAAAACATCGCAAAACCAGGACTTCGGTAATAAAAGTTTGAAATCTCCATTCCGTCATGAGCAAATGAAATGAAATCATATTTATTTCTGTAAATAGGTTCATACAAAAACTTTTACATGTTATTTTTTAACTAGAAAGTGAGATCGGTGTTTTACTATCCGACTACTCTGAGAAGAAACACCGAAAGAAACTCGAAGATCACAGTCTCTTATAAAGTCCAGACATTATCTTGGCCAGATGGAGCAAGTGTGGTGATCACTTGTGCCCTCCAGTGGCGAGTGTCCATACAACTTGATTCCTACCTATCAGCTTCCCTTTGGAGGTTTGGAAGAGCAACTCCACCACCATATTGAGTAATGGTAGCCGAACTCGAGTATTGCCAAATATAAGGAATTTACACTAAAGGTATACCTACACGGTGGTAGGTAGACCGATGACTTTAAAAGAGACAACAAATAGCACCACGTATACTAAGTTTGTTTTTGTCGGCTTCCCTATTAAGAAAATTGACCCCTCGCTACTGGTGCCTTCTCTTTATGAAAAGGAGCCTTTCAAATAGTGGGACAGTAATAATAATAATAATACCAGCCTGTTATAATACTGTCCCACTGCAGGGCAAAAGGCCTCTTCTCATACAGAGAAGGCTTGAGCATTGATCACCACGCTTGCTCAATGCGGATTGGCGATTTCAAACTTATATTAACTATAATTGATTACCTACAACCGTACCAAGTTTGGTTAAAATCCCTATAATAGTTTTTGAACTATGCGTGCACATACAGACAGAAAGACAAAACATTCACTAATTGAATTTTTGGCATCAGTATCGATCACCAATTATCTTTCTATATTAATTTTGAATAGATAGGTATTCAATGTGCATAATTATCTTCGTAGTGTGTGATAGTCCATTGAATTGTATGGCGAGCGATATTGTATCTTAAGATTAAATATTATAATATCTTAGCCGTGTGCCCTTTGGTGAACTCCACTGCGGGTGACGTAACCTACGACAAACTTATTATTTGCGGTTGGTACAGTAGTCGGGTCTAGGGATCAACCGCAAAGTTAAGTTTGTTTTTTATTGTATATACTTTTCCGGGATAAAAAGTACCCAGTGTGGTGCCCAGGATATCAAAGAATAAGTATACCAAGTTTCATCGTAATCGAACCGGTAGTTTTTGCGTGATACCTGAACATACAGACAGACAGACAGACAGACAGACAGACAGACAAAAATTTTTTTAATCATATTTTTGGGTTCGGTGTCAGTCTAGTAACACCCCCTGCTATTTATTTTTTTGATATTTTCAATGTACAGAAATTTTACTTCTACAGATTTATTATAAGTAGGTATATAGAATATAGATAAGTCCAGGTTTCCTCACGACGTTTTCCGTCACCGATGTCAATGATGTCTAAGATAAACTTAGGAAGTACATGTGAATTGAAAAAGTCACATAGGTACGTGCCCGGATTTGAACCACAACCTCATGCATGAGAGGTAGGCGCCTTAACCTATGGGCCATCACGACATTTTGAACAGGTAATGGACAGTAATAAACTGGTTATGTTATTTAGTAGGTACTTAGTTTTGCAGGCCAATGTATCTGCCAATTTTCATCCAAACGTTTACGTGATTGAATAAAAAAAAACATCTTCACAAACTTAGGTAGGAACCGATATAACGCGTTTTTTCCCTTAAAAAACCTGACCGAACGAATCTCTGAATCTTTTCCAGTTCTTTTTTTCCAGCAAAACAGATCGATGGGCTGCCCATGTATCCCATTTGAATGGTTTCTGACCCACATTGGACGTCAGGCATAATATCCGGTCTGGCGTCCAGCACACACCGGAAATTTCATCAAATCTGTCACCCGATTGATAAGTCATCGTCCGCTAATGTTTGGGACGGTGCGGGACTTACACTTTCACAGTGAGAGGGTAAGTAGAGATGTTGTTTGTAAGAAATGAATCACACGAGCTGTCATTCTATTTTAGAGGGCAGGGAACATATTATATCTTCGAACGAAGCACGCAGAATAGATGATCAAACGAATGTGATGTCGAAACCTTGAACCACATAATGTTTTCAGGCAGAATTTTATGGGAATACTCCCGATTACATAGGAATATCGGCGTTGATGCCCTCGAATTAATGGCATTTTATTTACTTTCAACTCTATTTTAACCACAACGTGGTTAATAATTGTTTACCAGTGAAAACCGCGTTGCGCTGAGCCTCGCCAGATATGCCTTAGCCTTTAGTCTTACTGTGATAATTTAAATCAGACAATACGTCAAACTTTGACGGTCTTAGCTGAGCTCGCATCATATAGACACTCGGGACTACACTCAGTCAGTTCTAGGTCAATGAGTTACCACTAACGGACGACCTTCTCTACCGCTAGAAGTGGTCTCTAATATTCTACAAAGAACAAATCTTTATATGGACGACCTATCCATAAAAAACTAGTCCAAAATTGACAATACCGACCACGGAACCCGCACCTAAAGTTTAGCACAAGAGTTTTGTTTGACTGTAGTAAGAGCAGACATAAAAAATGTGAAGCAATTTCAGTCGCCGCCCGCAGACTGTCATGAATATTAACCATTTTGCGCCATCCGACAAAGAATAGAGAAAGATATATGCAGTAGGTGTGATTGTCTGACTGTGACTGAAGTCAGAACAAAAAATGACACTATTGTTGACTATTTAGTGCATCGCGGCCAATTGCGGTTGCAAGCGATTGATTGCATGCGGCTATTGCGATAATAGTCAGAACCTATACAGTCACACGCGATCAATCGCGAGCATCTACGATCGGCTGCGATTCTCGGAAATGTCATAAGAAAACAATAACCACAAGAAAATGAATAAATATTTTGGTCTTGAATATGAACAAACAAAGGTCCGAATGCCGAATAGCTAGAAAAAGATATAACCGTGGTAAAAGCTACTCGAAAGGATTCCAGTCGAACCAATCGAAGCTGAATTCCTGTGTTTCTTTTGGAAAGACTGCCCTATCTGAGCTCCACAATACAGTGACTGAATGATGGATAAGTGACTGTGTATACGTTTATTTGGACTATTAAAGATTAGATTAAATATACTAATTTGCCAGTAACAGCCTGCCTGCCTGGCCAGGATCAAAAACAAAATCTTCTAAGTTAGGTAAGTATGTATACTTACTAACACACATTTCAGCGTCAGGCAGGATCTCAGCATCTGTCTGGCATTACCGCTGAAATGAACCTTTTGACGCAGCCATGAGACATGCCATTTTTTGTCTCTTTTTTTGTGTTATTGTGTTTTTACTGTGCGTGTATCCAGCTGTTGCCAATAAATATATTTTCTTTCTTTCTTCTTTTCTTTCAAACAAAAAGTTTCCCTTTTAAAACTAAGGTGTCCTGAATCTAGGTAAACGAAGTGTTATGCGTATAAAGTCTTTAAATATTAGCAGTTACTAGATAGAATGAAAAACGAAACGTGACTAGTCCACCCTTTGAAACAATGATCCTAAAGTATCCACTTATAAACTACAAGTTGTACCTGCTACTTAAGATCATAGCTTGATGATAAAAAGCCTAAAACCTTTTTTATGAAATACGACTGTTAAGTTTCAGAGTTTGGCGCGTTCAAACAAATATACCCTAGAAAGAAAGAAAGAAAGAAAGAAAGAAAGAAAGAAAAAAAGAAAGAAAGAAAAAAAGAAAGAAAAAAAGAAAGAAAGAAAGAAAAATGTTTATTTGGGACACACAGGATTTTAACAGTTTAAAACTAAAACTAAATCTAACATAAAAAAAAGACCTGTGCGAGGTCAAGAAGGCCCCTAGCTCAGCACGATGCCACGATATTTAAAGGAAAACCATAAAAAAAACACGGCATAAAAAAACATTACATCACACCTCTTTTTGATTTAAGTTTATGCAATGTGTGTAAACTTAACTTACACGTTACTAGTAGTACCTGTTGCCTTTGTTGGGTTTGCAGTGGGTTCACGTCAATAGTACAATAAGAGAAGATCTCACTCACTATTCCCGAAGGGTAAAGAAGAGGTTTAAGGTACACTCACGTTCCACCAGTTTTGTTTAGTTCCCATTTAAGTGGCGAGCCTATGTCCTTTGAAAGGGCACCAAACCAGAATCCGAATTATGAAATTTCACATGAAAAAACTTAATAACACTTTGTCCTACTTGGGAATCGAATCCAGCGGGTCGATTCAGTAAAAATCATCCCGGGAAAACTTGAGTAAAGTGAACCGTCAATGCCTAGCATTAGTATGGGATGATAGCTAAAACGCATCACCAACACCTGCATTTTCACGCGGTGATTTTAACAGAATCGCAGTGCAGGACTGAACCAACGAGTCAGCCAAACTCCTCAGTTGTATTAATTAATATTAGTATAAAATTTGCACCATCTGTTCCAGTTACCTAATCTTTGCCAAACAACAGTGTAACAAAGTGCGGCGGGCGTCGATTGCCGCGCTTACGATACTTCAGGGTCGTATTTCAGCTGAAACCGGCGCGTTACAGATTAGCTCCAATTTTCTTTCGTACTACATTGAATACGCTTCAATTGTGTTGTGGCGGGAAACTGATTTGACTTCTACCGATGACATCAGTTATAGTTTGGTTTGATTTAACAAATATCGAGATTGTTAGTGTTAATATTATATTTTTTTTTTCATAAAAAATGGTGAGATGTATTAAAGAATAGTAATTTTCAAGAAATAGGCACTTATAATTTTTAGTATGGGATACATTTCAAGAGAGTGGAAAAAAATCAGCTGTTGCATACAAAAGGGTTTATGTAAGGATGGTAAATGTATGAAACATCAATTTTTTTTCGGGTGAAAACTGTTTATCGTATCCCTAAGTTATAAGAGTAGCCTAGCCCAATTTAAATTGATTCTAATGCAGTGCGAAGTTTGCAGGAGCAGCTAACTCTACAGCTATCTTTATACTTAAAAATCTCGTGTTTCATTTTTTACCGATATAAACTACGGAACTACATAATACATACACATTACACAGTACCTACATTACACAATACATACTACATTATGATATAAGTGCGGTAAGTTGATAATTACAGCCGAGGCGTATGTCATACGATGTTTTATAATAACATAGGTATTTGCGAGGAAATAACTAAAACCTGGGCTGCAATTTTCAAATAAAAACAATACTGCGAAAAGAAAAAGCGCGCGGAATAATTTAAACTTGATCGCAAACTGGCGATGCGTGGGCATCAGTTTCTTTTTAAGTCAAAGGCACAAATACAGTCAGTATTACTAATAAAGTAAATTAATAAATATTTTTTTGTTTTGGTTACTAGTGGTTGCAATTTATTGTCAAAATGTAATTAATTAATTAATGAGTTAAATGTTTATTTTTTATATTTTATCTCCCATAATTAATTTTATTCATAAAATGTTGAGCACTGTTCTGACATAAAAACTCTTTACTAAGATTTTAAAAAAGGAACCATTCGTTTTATGTCGGAGCATCTTAAAAACCGTGCGTTTTACATTACCATTACGCACTAGTGCGTAATGAGATTCATTACGATACTGAATTTACCGGAATAAGAGACCCTTTACGAGCAAATGTGTCATAAACAATATTTATGTATTCTAGCTAACTGTGTGTAATTAGGTCAAACTTAAAATATATGTCGTGGAAAACGATATTCTTGAATAATAAGTTGTGAAGTTGATTAACTTAGTACAGAGTCTATGGTGACCAGCGTGACGTTACTTGTCATTTGAAAATGGCGCGAATGTGTTTTCGGTAATGTCACGTGGACAGAGTCGTGCTGGTGCGTGGGAGCTGGGCAGAGCTCAATTTGATTTGAGACACCGACGAAGACACACATCCAGCACGAAACTGTCAGTTACCTAGATTTGAGTTGTTTTGTGATTAAGATTGTTAAGTGAGGTTATTACTGCAATGAAGATTGCTATTCTACGTTATGAACTCTGTACCACGAAACCCCCATCGGTGTCAGCTCATCGCTCAGCCATCGCTGGCCCCGACATATAGTATAGTTTTTGTCTTGATAACTCGACTTCATCAGGTTGGATATTAAATGTTTTCCCCGTTTTCCTACGAAAAATCATTGAATAAGTTTCTAACAGATGGCAGTGTGTAAGTTACCTAATTGGAACTACTAAATCACAGCAACGTGTAGCCAGGTTAGCGAGTAATATGATGTTTACCTAAATAACTGTTCTACGAATTTAGGTAAACATCGTATTACTCGCTAACCTAACCACACGTAAAATCCTACGATCGTCAATTTATTATTCGAAAATTAATTTATTTATTTATTTATTTATTATTATTAATTACAACGGTTATACACCAGTGACAGTAATTAATTAATTTCTTATGTATTATGTAAACTTAAATTTCATCTGGATAGGTACAGCATATACATTACATTATAAAATACATTTTGTTAGGTTACAAATAATTAAGACATATAATAATAATCACGTACAATATCTTTCACAAAATCTCGAGCACAATAACATGATTTGGTTGAATCTGTCATTCAACACGTCACAATCGGGCAGGTCAAAAATAAGGGCATTGATTGCGCTGCGCATGCGACACAGCGGGGAATGCGCACGGGACACTGTGTGACTCTGCGCAGTCGCGAATAGTCTGTGCCGGCGGCTGGGCCGGTGGCGTAGGTAATTATCAGGGACATAAAATGTGCATAGTATGTTGTGCAATTCTGGGGAGTCAATTACGTTCCTTAAAATTTTCAGAGCAGTGATGATCTGCGTTTGTGACCGCCGCACAGCTAGGGAGTTATATCCCAGAGTACCTAGCAAAAAATCTGTGGGGTACATAAAAGGATAGTACCCGTAGTTTCTCTTATATAGGTATCGTAGGAAGGCCTTTTGAATTTTTTCGATTATTAGGGAGTATGTTGATTCATATGGACTCCAAACGCAAGCTGCAAATTCCAGTTTACTTCTGACCAGGGAATTATACAATATTTTAGTGATGTTAGGGTTACGGAAGTCACGTGCATTACGCAAGACGAAGCCCAGTCGTCTGTATGACTCGGCGGCCACCAAGGAGATGTGCTCGTGAAATGTCAGGCGACAATCGAATGTCACACCAAGATCACGGATGTTGGATACGCGGGTTACCTCTGTATCACCTAAAGTGTAAACGGCTTGACTAGGCCGTGATTTACGACTGAACGTCATAACATAACACTTACTGGTGTTAAAATACAATTTATTAGTTCGGCTCCACTGTAAGACTCGGTCAATGTCGCTCTGAAGATCCTCATGAGTGCAATTCTCGGTAATTTCGAGTACTAACTTTAAATCATCCGCATATAGCAGACACTTAGCATGTTGTACCACCCTGACGAGATCATTTATCATTAAAAGAAAAAGTAATGGGCCAATAACTGATCCTTGACTCACCCCAGATCGCGTATGGTAAGTTCCCGAAAGAAAGCACCCATGAGCAACAAATTGTTTCCGGTTCAAGAGATAGTTAGCGAAAAAATGCAGAAGCTTTGGTGTGAATCCTATGGCTTGTAATTTACTCAGTAAAATGTCGTTGTCCACTGCATCGAATGCCTTTCTGAAATCAAAATAGAGAACATCCACTTCATGCCCCCTATCTAGAGCCCTCGAGATGTAATCAACGAGTGACAATAAATTTGTTTCGACTGAGCGACCTGGTCGGAAGCCATGTTGTTCATCACATAAGTGGGATTTTAATTGGTGATAAATTTCCCCATGTGCAATTGTTTCAAACACCTTGGCAGGACATGACAAAATGGCAATAGGGCGATGCTCCTCGACTGACGATTTATTATTGGTTTTCGGTATCGGCGTAACTCGAGATACCTTCCATTGGTCGGGATATATGCCACTTTGAAGTGCTAAGTTCATTATGTAGGTCAGTGGAGGAGCAAGAATTTCCCCACAGCCAATCAAAACATATGGTGGAACCTTGTCTGGGCCGACTGAGCTACGCGGCTTTAGCTTACGAATTCCGTTCTTAATTTGAGATAAGGTGAAATGTTCAATGTGTATGTAGCCCCCGTCAGTCGTAGCTGCGACAGGTAATATATTATCAGCATCCAACTTAGGGTTCTGCGGCAAAAATACACTAGAAAAATACTCAGCAAAGGCATTCGCTGCGTCACTGCCAGTAAAGGTTTTGTTTTTGTAGCTCATGGTGGGCTCAAAGCCACCTTTAGACCGAAGACTTTTGATGTACTGCCAGAACTGAAGTGGGTTACTTCTAATGCAATTTTCGATCGAAGCAGTGTAAGTTTTGTATGCACAATCAATACGCTGCTTTAGCTCAGATCGAATTCTACTAAAGGCAGAATACGTAAAAGGGTCAGCGCAACGTTTCCATTGCCCGTGAAGCTTAATTTTATGATTCAAATCTCTAATAATATCTGAGGAGAACCAAACAGGATAGCGTTTTCTATTCGATATTGTTCTCTTTTTTTTTGGTACACAAATATCGAATATTCTATAAAGCATTCTGTAAAACTCACCAGTAGCCGACAGTACATCCGTGGCATTAGTAACAGAGCTCCAGTCAGCCTGTGACATATGTTCATAAAGTAAGTAAAAGTCAGCTTTAGAAAAATTCCAGTCAGTCGTCGAGTCGAGATTACTAGGGCAAGTCTTCTCCTCGCTCAATGTCGTACGAAGTCTAGTTTCAATGTCTAGGGGAGGATGATATGAGTCAACATTCACAATGCCACCAGCCTCAGCGGCCTGGACTTGCACAGCGCAATCAGTATCCCTTGAAAGGACGACATCCAACTTGCCGCCAAAAACATTAAAAACATGATTATTCTCCATCATTGAACAAAATGAAAGGAAATATGCAAAATAGCTGTTTACAGATTTCGATGCACTGTTCAGGTTTATATCACCAATTATAAATATATTTCCCTTCAAATCATTTACAAAGGATTCCACCCTTCGGAACCAGTCAAAATACACAGAATCCACAGCACTTGGAGGAATATAAACGGCACAGATATATACACTAATTCCTTTAATGCAAAACTTAACCCAGAGATCTTCTCCATCGGCAGTTTCAAACTCGTTTATTCGAACAGGCACGATCCCCGCCTTAGCAGCTACTAGAACGCCACCTCCGGGACTGTTTCTATCTCGGCGTACTACATTCCAGCCAGTGGATACAACTTCAGAGCTCTCCACCGAGGAATCTAGGAAAGTCTCAGTGGCAACAATAAGGTCATGGTCCAGAAGTGACATATTGGTTTGCCATCTATGCAACTTGGTTTTAATACCACGAACATTTTGATAAAATATATTAAGCGTAGTTATTGCTCTCGCGCGAGTAGGGCGATTCTTTATGACAGACATGGGATTATTCTGTATGTGGAAATAGGCTGTCCTGTTCATTGGTGCGAAATCGACGAAAGGCAATCCACGGCTTAATCCGAGCATTTTCTGGCCAAATCTCCGGCGAGAGAATGCGATTATAGTAAGCTACCGGTACCACCAGTTTGTATGACCTATAATTGCCTTTTGTTTTTACTTCATCGACGACACATTTAGCTTGAGGGTACAGTTGTTGTAGGTATTCTGCAATTTCGTCGGGACCGGACTCCATATTCCACAAGTGTATGCTTTTGGTTTCTTCAGCCGCCCTAAGTGAAGTAATATTAGGTCCAGCAGTGCAACGAATAGAATTTTGTCGTTTTTTATTGCTGAGCAGTCCATCAGTAGGAGCAGCACAAACCTGCGTACCGTCAGCGGTTCTCAGAATCTGCTCCCTCACTGAATACCGGTGATTATTACTTATAGAGCTGGCAGAATCTAGAGAAGCATCCATTGCTGCTGTGTGAATTGATGGAGAGACAGTTACGACTGGGGCTGCAAGCACCGACAAGTTAGTAAGGTCCAAATTCCCAGCTGGCTTCGTGTCGATGTCAATACGATCGTCATTAGTGATTTGTGGTTCATCGGTTGCGTGAGCTGAACTTATAAGGTCTGAGTCCCTAACAATAGGATGGTTACTAGTGATGATTCGGGCCTTGCCAGTACTTGATAAAGAAGAAGAATCAGACCGCGTCTTACTTGCAGGCTTAGACTGCGAACTTTTAGACGCAGACTGCGAGTTTTTAGACGCAGAATGCGAATTTTTAGACCCAGACTGCGAATTTTTAGGTCGTCTCATGGTAGTCGTCTTCGTCAGCTCTCGCCCCTCAGGATTAGATATAGAGGGAATTGGATCCGCCTGTTTCGTACACTGTTGATAACTGATGATATTAGATTCCATAGATTTAAATTTTTCGCCGAGACTAATCAGGTTATCTTTGCAATTTTCTATATTTTCGTGGCAGCGTTGCACATAAGTGAATATTTCAGTTACCTTAAGACTCATATCCAAAACTCGCTCCTTCAAATTTTGCATCTCCAGCACAATGTTGCTGAATTTCTCAGGGATGTCAGTCTTACAGTTGGTAGATGTTACTTTCCTGATGGTTATATTTGAGTCGCGGGCAGAATGTGGGGTGCCAACAGCAATCTCTGAGTTGTTGCCACCCTTTTTTGAGGCGCAACGACATTCAGGACAGATCCAGGCAGCTCTTTCTTCCAATGTCAGTGTTTGGTTGTTGCAAAGGTAGTGATATAGCCTACTACACTGCTCAATCATACACTGAAGATATTCCTCTCCAGGATTCAAATCAGTGTTACATGCGGAACACTTCATCTTGAATCGATTTGCTTGTTAACAGACGCAGAAATACCACACAAAATATCTTTGCCTCCCAGAAGCAACACTTCGTAGGTACAAATGGTTGCACCGTCTACGTTGCTTTATCTATGCCACGATCGCTCAGACACGTCACGGGGTACGCGCGCACGCCGAACTGCTCCTTACGCCGACCGCACAACCGTGCGTGTGGCGTGCACTGCGCGCTAATTGACTTGTCATGCAGCCACCGGTCAAACACTCGTGGCTTAAATATCACTTAGTTTTTCACTAAATTTTGATAGTTTAACACTTTAGTTTATAAGTTTAGATAGTCACTTATTTGCACAAAAGTATATGTGAGATTTTTCACACAATTGAATGATTTTTAATGGCACTTCATGCACCCCTGAGATTAATCCAATAACCGTACATCAGACCATAAACATAAAATAAACGCAAAATTTTAAACTAACATACCCACACTAAATCACTTAAAGCTAAAACTAATCACCTAAAAGGTCCGACCGTCCATAAACAAAGTAGACTGACCGATAAATTTTCACGTCTAGCTCCTTACGGTAGTTAATTTTTAATTCGACAGTCCGCAGGTCTTACCCCGAGGACGGTCGATGCGAGACTGATGTGTTTAGTGGTGGGGGGTGACCGCACAGCTTAGTTATTTCGACTACCGTCATTTGTTGACTTGCTCGTTTTAAATTAGATGTCCGAGAAGATGTTTTCTTTTATCTTTTTGGACGCTGTTCGGGTTCGTTTACCTGAGTTAGGTAAATACCTTGTCAGGATGTCCCGTTTCGTGCTTATTTTGGAATTTCAGTGCGCTGTTAACTATTTCAAGGTCAATGCGCAGTAGGAGTAACCATTATTTTGGGTCTACTCTCTAGGGGGCACATGGAGTAGGTGCAGAGGCCAGCACATTAAGCTACCCTAATGTGTCAAGTTACATTAACAAATAGAATAACGTTTGGACTGTTCAATTGGGAAAATTGTTGAGTTTTCGGTCGCTTTATTTGCTGGCGTCGTTGTACAGTCTACTTGATGACGTTGTTCTAAAACTTAACTAAAAGACTTGAGAATTAACATCTTTTACTGGCTTACTGCATTACGAAAGGACAGAGACTGACATTGATAAATAAGACCTAAGCTAGATTTGTCAAATTAGTTTATCCTTAAGATTTCCTTTATTTTGGTCGATGCGTTTGAAATTTCAACTAGGTATGTCAAGTTTGAAAACTTAAGTTTGACTAAAATGGATAGTTCAGAAGTCCGTCTTTTTCTTATTGAATAAACGAGAAAAGATGGAAATAGCCTTAATTAAGTTTACTTTGACATTATTTATTTATTTTAATGATTTAATCGAAATCGTCGTCAATACCTGCCTCTCGATTGCCATAACTTACAGTATCATATACAAGTATATGTTTATACGGTAACAATTGATACTGAAGAATCTTAGTGTCACTTAGGAAAACAAAGACAATGTCTTCTGAAACCTATAATCTTAAGAGCGGCGGGTTTTTACGACTAATCCCTATGAAAATGACTAAATCCAAACCCGCACTTCCTTAAATCTCGCTAAAGCCAAAGACAAACTCTTAAAGGCATCTTTAACAAGTGTAACGCAAACTTACTCAGTAAGTATATTTATTTCTCCTCTGAAACTTGTTACGAAATACCGACCCAGAAGTTTGGTGTATCGTTTTACAGTCCATTGCACCATCTCTGTAACATCATTAATCAATGTCAAAATACTTAGGAGCAAACCCCGCATTGGAATGCGCATAAAAAGGAATTTGCTGTACATTTCGTGTTGGCCTGCTGCACGATTATTCTTTTTTGTGATTTTCAAGTGAAAGAAATATGCTTGTTGCTAATGTGTTTTTGAATGCTTTTATGTTGAGGGTGTAAGAAAGTATAATATGTATGACGGCTAACAGACCTTATGGGCGTGTTTCATTGAGATATGGAAAATGTGTGGCCGATTCTTATTTATTATTAAAGAGAATTAAGTAAACAACGTGTTTTTTTTTATATCCCATAACTCTAGGGTATGATTGAGACCATATCAAAGAATCAACTGGCATATGAATTATGTTTCAATCATATATTTTTTTTTTACTATCATACAAAATAATTCGACAAAGTCACGATGATTAATGTAAAACACCCTTACGTGAAAGAAAAGTGACGTTAGAAAGATTCGTCGTACTGGTGACAATTTTTGAACTAATTAATAAAAATAATACCTAATAATAATATTCCACGACTATTCACACAACGCCATCTAGTCCCAAGCTAAGCAGAGCTTGTGTTACGGGTACTAAACAACTGATAATTTAATTATGATTGATGATATCTCCGAAACTATGCATTTTTGGACCATCTATTCTAGAAGTTTTAGTATTATTTTTACCAAAATCATATAAAAAAAACACCTTGTATATTTCAAAACGTATTTTTGCCACTGCCTAAAAAAATAGTAAGCCATGTTAAATACAAAAACTATTTATTTGTTAGTAATATTTAACACGATTTTTAATAACAATTAAGTGCCAAACTAATGAATTTTGTTTTCAACAGCGCAATGGTGGATTTTGATATTTTAACTCTAACTACCGCTTACAACAGCATTGTCTTAAATACCCAACTTGATTTTATTCTTAATTTACATCTAAAGGCAGATGCCTATTAATTAGCTGTTACAATTTTTGTGTTGTTGTAAAATGTACATAATAATAAAAGAAACAATAAATAAAAAACGAATGGGTTACTCATTCATCATCAAAGACATTCAATACCTATAGACCGGACATCACGAACAAAATTTTCGTCCGAAAAAGTGTGTCCTGCCGGACACAAGTCTATGAGGTTTTTTTAGTACGCTCCGCTGCCGCTCCAATATTCATATATTATTCTAGATGGCGTTACTGAGACATGAGATCAAAGTTTTTCTATGACATTTCCTCGCATGTCCGCTCTATAGTATTTTAAATATCTTTGTTCATCGTTAATCTTTGCCCAATTTTGTTGGGGTTGATTTCGAGTTGAATATGTACCGATATTTTCCATGGAGCAACTGGCGCCCTTTCTGACCTCCACAACCCGATGACTACTCAACTTGGTACCCTATAGTTAAACTTATTGTCAGATTCTCGAGGTTTCGAGTTTCTAATATCCTACCATTCTCACATCCAAAATTAATTCCAAGACCTTCCCTTCAAGCTATTATGACTCACAATTCTTAATTACTCTCCCACCACACAAGACCTCAACATGTCCCAGTCTATTAAAATTCACACCTCGCCCCTAATTCGGGGGGTAAACATCAAAAAAGTATATTTTTTTACCCTAAACTCTTGAACAGAAGGTATGTAAGTAAAAGGACTCATGATTTCTCAAAGGAATGTTTGCAGGGGCTGTGCCGACAACGCACGAGTTAACTTTTTGACAGGGATACCTTTGCCGACGTGATAAGAATCATAGAAATGTGGTGTATGGTGCAAGTGATGAGCTCACAGGGAGTTTATTTTACTTTTCTTTTCTATAGAAATTCAAAACTTAAAAACGAATTCAAATGATTATCGCTCAACACAGTAGTAACATTGACATTTCCAGGTGTCAATTGAATTCGTAGTCAACTTTGTTGCACCAAGTTAGGCGTACGAAAATTATACAATTTAATAAGAATCAAAGTTTTCAGCATTTAAGTTATTTAAAGTTCAAAGAAATTCCATGATACAAAACTTCTGGCGCAAACCAGTCATGTTTCGCTATAAAAACATGTGTTAAGACTATTTTATAACTTAACCCATGTTTTAGGAAACCAAGCAAAGCGACGCAATAATCGTCACCAAACATTGTCTCTTACTTTGTCAGATGCGGTATCAAGATCGTATGTAACGTAACGTTACTTCTGCATCAAGACATACATACATACATACATAACGTCGCGCCTGTAATCCCCGAAGGGCTAGGCAGAGGTGTACCTGGTAATACTCCCACATTTCGCCAGTTATGTTTAAGTCCCATGTAATAGGGGGCGAGCCTATTGCCATCAATCGGGCACAAATCCATACTCCGGGCTGCAACTGAGAAAGCCCAGATGGAAAAACCCAATAACACTTTGCCCGACCCGGGAATCGAACCCGGGACCTCATGCTCAGCAGTAGCGCTTGCGACCACTAGAACAACAAGGCAGTGCAACGTGCAACGTGCATCAAGACATACATAAGTTTATTATAAAAGACCGTTGTTCGCTAAATAAGACCACCCATTCTAAGACCATAATTATTAACGTAACTCTTCACTAGTGAATATTCTATTCCGTGCAATAAAGTGACTTGATGTAAAAGAGAAAATGCTACTCCGGATTAGCGTTCAACTCATTTTGTTAGGTTCAAAATTAAAGTTAGTATTATTCCAAAGACATACCTAGTAACTCTCAGTCACTCGTTACCCGCTCCGCTTATGACTTGCCCCACGCTCTAACCGCAGAATCCTGTGAGTTTTTCCGCACTGATGATTTTCAGCCAGATCTCTTGTTGATCCGAGAAAGGCGAATTTTTCGCCAATACGTGAACGAATTCTGTAATATTTGGGGTTAAATGTGTTACTGCAGCCTATGCCCTTTACTTGGTACCTCAACTGTTAAGGTACATAGATTATTTGTTCAGGATTCGTTACCAAAGGCTGTTGTCAGCTGTTTCGGACTACCCTCATGTTTGGCTAGATTTGGGAGTAAATAGAAAAATATAACTTATTTATTTGGTGCTTTGACTGGGATTTTAGCGTGAAATTTGGCTTTTTGGCATTTTTTTGCGGGTTTTTGAAAGGTTTTCTTTGCTTTTAGGGTTAATTGGCCCCAGCAGTGTCTTAGAAGGTGTTAAGACCGCTAGCGAAGTAAAGTGCCTGATAAAACAATAGTAAATTAATTTAAAGTAAGATGTTGCTACGAAAATCTTGACAGGAAGTAACTTTTTTTTCAGTAACACTAACAATGCTTATACAGGGTGTAACGGAAAGGGTATATACATACGAAGGGCACGGATTCTCTTGGTGATAAGAAACGACATGGCAACGTTTTTATACATATACATACATAATTGTAAAGTTGAGCCCGCCCGCCTTCTTCGGTTAGGCAGAGCCCGATAGGTCTGTACTAGGCGCGCAGAACCCGAGATAGATATACTGGAACCTTGCCGGACAGGATTATGACCCTCATAGTGCGGTGACACGTTTGTTATGATTTTGCATTTAATAAACTGTCGATATTAAATAATATCGTGAAGTTTCAAAGTTATTAGTTGGGAGCTGAAATTTTGAGGAAAGACTCGTTATTAAATACTCTATTCACCCTGTTTGTATGTATATACCCTTTCCGTTACACCCTGTATAGTCTTAACACTAAAGTATGCATGGAATACTGAAGGTTTCTTATATAAATAAAGTGATAGGAAGGAAGGGTTTTTGAAACTTCATTCGTCTTGTTTTATAAGAAAACTAGAACATTGTAGTCTTTTGTTTTTCACAAAGTAGATATTTACAAAACAACACATAGGTACGGAATAAATCGAGTTTTCTCTTTTCTTTTTCTATCGTTAGAAAAACAAAATCACTACCGTCGATGTTACCTGTCTAACTACTCTGAGAAGTAATACTAAAACAAACGTAGACATCACTCTTTAAATGTCCAGACATTGCCATGTCTTGGTCAGATTATAAAAGAACCGGATTAGTCTCAGTTATCTAGTCTTTTGAGAAAATAACCACACGGACACTAGGTAATAAAGTTAGAAATCTAAATTCTAGACGGAAGTTCTAAAACTGAAGCCAAGTTTGGAGTAGGTATCATGTACTCAGCTCGAATAATAAACTTATAGCGGGCGACATAAAGTCATAATCGTGCGGTTACGCGAGCTTCACGCAACGGCCACTCGGGGGCCATCAGACGTATAGCGTGGAAAAGGGTCCCCTACTAAGATGACACGATTTAAAGTCGACGATGTCTGGTACTTCTCTGGGTAAAAATGTTCTTCCTAGGATATTTTTGTAGGTATGTATTTACATCGCCTGCAATCATCGAAGGATTAGACAGAGGTGAACTAATAGTACACGCACATTTTGCCCAGAAGTGTAGGTATGTACTAATAGTACACCCACATTTTGTCCAGAAGTGTAGGTACTAATAGTACACCGTGGGTGTACCGTGGGTGTAAAATGTGGATTTTGCCCAAAGTGTAGGTACTATATAGACCCACATTTTGCCCAGAAGTGTAGGTAGGTACTCATAGTACACCCACATTTTGCCCAGAAGTGTAGGTACTAATAGTACACCCACATTTCGCCCAGAAGTATAGGAACTAATAGTACACCCACATTTTGCCAGAAGTGTAGGTATTAATAGTACACCCACATTTTAGCCAGAAGTGTAGGTACTAATAGTACACCCACATTTCCCAGAAGTGTAGGTATTAATAGTACACCCACATTTTGCCCAGAAGTGTAGATATTAATAGTACACCCACATTTTGGCCAGAAGTGTAGGTATTAATAGTACACCCACATTTTGGCCAGAAGTGTAGGTATTAATAGTACACCCACATTTTGGCCAGAAGTGTAGGTACTATATAATACATCCACATTTTGCCCAGAAGTGTAGGTAGGTACCTACTAATAGTACACCCACATTTTGCCCAGAAGTGTAGGTACTAATAATAGTACACCCACAGGTAAAGCATTATTGAGTTTTTCCATCTAGGTTATATAAGTATCAGCCCGGAGTTTGGATTTGTGCCCGATTGATGGCAATAGGCTCGCCTCCTATTACATGGCAGTTAAATATAACGTGCGAAATATGGGTTTACTTCTGGTATACCTCTGCCTAACCCTTCGAGAACAACAGGCTTGATGTTATGTTTCTATTCAGCTGTTAAAATTAAGGCAGACAAAATGGGTTATTTGACAAATTTTTAATTTTTAATCCTTGATCTAGATCGCAAGGAAATATTCGACACGTATTTTTTCTTTTTTCACGTAGGTAATCAAAACACAAAGGCGATAAATCGAGTCAAAAATTCGCCTGACGTCAATAGCCAGTACAGTTTATTAAATACCAGTTAATGACGTTACAAGCCCCCTCTCCTCAACTTTAATCCGCTTAATCTAAGCAGTTTTCCATCAATTTGAAAAAGAAAAAAATACGTGTCGAATATTTTCTTGTAATCTGAATCAAGGACTAAAAATGAAATAACCAACATTTTGTCAAATATCGCATTCTCGTTCCATTTCGGAGACCTCGTTCCTATAGTACCCAGTCCTCACGCCGGAAGGTCATGTATCGCCGAAATTTCTATAATAATGTGGAGTCGCGGCGGCCCCGACGAGTGGTTACCAACGCTACTCATGAATAAAATTATCTTTCCCTGCTGATAATGTAAATCTTTGATGGCGTAGCGATTATGACAGGGAAGTGGTTCTTGTTTGAACCACTTGCGTAACATCACGCTTGTACTGGTGTCCTTAGACGGGGTATACAGAGGTATATGGTATATTCATTTGACTGGCCTGTTGGTCTAGTAGTTAGTGTCCCTGACTGCTACGCTGGAGGTCGTGGGTTCGATTCCTACCCAGGACAAATGCTTGTGTGATGAGCATGATCATTTTTTTTTTTTTTTTTTTTTTATTTATTTAATGAAATTTAAATACAGTGGTGTAACTTATTTCTAAACTCGCCAAACTTTTACGTTTGATGGCGAGAAACGCTCTTTTACATAACCATGAACCACCCTTGTACATACATGCTTTCTATTACTAGATACTATAACAGTGTTATTTTAAACTTAACAAATTACATCATCAATACATTTTTTTTTTAATTTTGTCTTAAGTGATCCTAAACTAACTTTAACTTCTTCTCGTAATAAATCTATTTTGTTAAACACTTCCGGTACCAAAAACTTAGATGTTCTTTTATCTTTTATTTGTTCTGTATCTGCCTGGTGTAATTTACCTATGATATGTATGTATTTAGAAAATATATAGAAGCATGTTTATCAGCAGCTGCTTAGTACCCATAACACAAGCTCTGCTTAGCATGGGACTAGACGACGTTGTGTGAAAGTTGTGGAATATTTATTATTATTTTTTTATTTTCTATGTTAAATCTTACTAGCAATGTGGGTTGCACTTTACTACTTGTATAATAAGAGTAGTCTTGTTAACCGCTTCAACTAAGCTAAATATGCTTGTGTCTGTAGAGGGTTCACGTCAATAGTGCAATGGGTGGGGATTGAACTCACAATCTGTCGATCGCCCGTCCAACGTAGCCTTTGGGCTATCGTAATTGTCTGAATCATGAAAAGGTTATTTTTTTTGTTTGTATGTAGAAGATAAACAGCGTAACAACTGAACCGACTACGAAAACTCTTTAATTTATTGAAATCATTACTACTGCTCAGTGTAGGTATCTGTTACTGTTTACATCGCCTCGGGTCCTGAAAAAGTAGTACATTTATAATTTGGAAACTTTTGAGCTCAGAAAAGTTTCTACAGAAGGAAGTGGCGAAGGGCGGGCTTTTTGGGAGACAGTCTCATGTAATTTTGACGTTCAAAAAGTGCTGATTGTAATTTGAATAAAAGGAATTTATAATTCTGACTTTGATATAAGTTTATCCCAGCCCTACCCGCCAACCTATTTACGTCAATTCAATATAAAAATATTCTCCATATTCGTCCAATAAACATACAAATCTCCCGAATAGTTATTTAAAGCCGGCTGATATTCCTTCACGGTCCAAATACTAGTATCATTCCAACCGCATCACAGATCAAGTGATTTTATGAAGGATTTCAAGTATTTGCTAACATTTCAAGTATTTTCGATGTTATTTGAGGTATTTTGCTGCGATTTCTTTGCTGGGGTGGAATTGGATGAGGTGGAGGACTTATTATTGTAACTAACTGGTACCCGTGACTTCGTTTGCGTGTCTAAGGTGAGGCATAATTACGACCTGCTATCGCAAAATCTGCTGTTAAAAACTGGTCGCCGTTTGTTAACACACAAAAGACTTTATTTATGGCCAAAGTGTCGAATTGGCTCGATTAGGTACACTTTACAGGTGTCGAAAATTACACTTTATTTAATAAACTCATCATTAGCCACATCAACTAGTCCTGCGGCTTACTAATGCGTCAATTACCCATAGATCAAAATAAACTAAAAATGTTGAATTCTGCGCCATCTAGAGGGGAAAATGGGTGACAGCTCGTAGTATGTTTTACCACATAACATCTTACTTTCTGGTACAAAAATTATTTTCGGCGCAGCCGTTTCTGAGATGAGCTCAAACAAATAGACAGCAAAAATAGGTTATTGAGCCCGAGACCTCAAGCTCAGCGGTAGCGCTTTCACAGTTTCCATGATAATATCGACATCTAAATGCATTGGGTCATAAATTCATAATATTCAAAAACTCAATCAACTCTCTAATTAATGGGCAGTTCACGTCTCGTTTATAGTGATTGAACTAATAGTATTAATTTATCAATTACAGATGTGCTAACGTGTTTTCGTATCAGCCGGTGCCTAATAGGAATGTTAATTACCCCAGTTAATACCAATCTAGTACACCCGGCTACACATTAAGCTATACGTTCCCAGATTACGCTGACAATGCGAGACCAACTTATAGGTACTTCCCCCCTAGCCAAGTTACAAACGATTCGTATCTATTCTCTTTCTACAATCGAGAACGCCTCAAATCCCTTTGTTTTGACCACGTGACTTAGCGAAAGGTGATAAGTCGCGTGGTCAAAACAAAGGGATTTGAGGCGTTCTCGATTGTAGAAAGAGAATAGATACGAATCGTTTGTAACTTGGCTAGGGGGGCTGGAAATGTAAAGGTTGATGTGTAGCCGTGTGTACAAGCTATAATAGCAATAAGATTAAAGTGTACAGCGCCATCTATGGTACCACATAAGAACTAAAACTTACCTCACCCCAATTTTCCTCCTATACGCCTTCAATTCAATGTAGTAACTCGACCAAATTTTAATGTACCTACGGCAAAACTGTTATTTTTTTCGCGGTTTCAGAGTTTACAAAAGTTGTAAGCAATTAGGAGTGTAACCACCTCTTCAAGGTCTAATAACTCTGACAAAAACCCAACGACAACCGTCACATATTGGTGCAAATACCCTCAAATCCACGAATAAATAATAAAATCTTAATTAAATTTCAAAATACCCTCATAGTTCTTACTTAGAATAATTATTGTCCTAAATCAAACCCAGTGTAGGTACTTCGCCTTACAAGCTAACGTATACCCTATTCAGTTTTTGTGATTTAACTGGCAACTTTATACTAGTTATGCGCTCCAGTGAATCAATTTGGTGTTATTTAGCTCCTTTAGGTATGTATTTATTATTTATTGTCTGTCTTAAGTAATTTCTCAGTCTGATTTGAATAGCCTACCTAAATTAACTTTTAGTTTCGATTTTTAAAACGTAGATACTTACAGACTGATATAAAATCGTTTTCCCATTTTAAATAAAGCAATCTATCCCTATTTATCATCGAGGGCCGGTTAACGCGGACCTGTTCGGTGATCCGTGAGCCGGTCAAAAGTCTCCATATCCGGGCCGGCTCCGTCGAGCATATTATGGCGCATGGCGGCGCGGAAAATATTACGTAAATCAAATGTCGGTTCGGTAACCTATAAAAGAGCCTTTTTAATTTAAAGTTAAGTTTTTAGGAGTATCTAAATGACATTTGTATTCCTGTAAATACTTAGGTTGTTCATCATCTGCCCAGCCTTATCCCAGCTATGTTAGGGTCTGAAAACCAGTGTTTTACACGAAGAGACAGCCTGTCTGACTTCCACAACCCAGTTAATGGCTAAAACGATACCCCTTGGTTAAACTGGCTGTCAGACTTTCGGGCTTCTGACCAGACTTTTACGCTTCTAGCTACCCATACCTTACGACTATCAAAAATCTAGCCGGGACCAACGGCTTAATGTCCTTTGTGAGGCACAGAGGAGACTTAAGGCACATTCTATTTATTAAGGATAATATTGTAGAATCTTAAACCTCTTAGATCTGTCTACTCTGAGAAGAAACTGTGAAAGAAACTCAGAGCTCACTGGTTATTAACACGTGTGGGAGATTACAGAGGTCTGTATTTCCGTGTTCCTTGTAGGTACGTACTTGGAATTTGTAAAATATTTAGCAATTATTATGAACAAAGTGGAAAAGGCTGACTAATGATGGTAAACGACAATGTTGATGTTGTTAATGAGATATTGTTGTTTCCTTGTTTTCCAGGGCATCATAAAGCTATCTGCTACGGTTTTCCCGTTCAAGCGAGATTCAGACTCGCGCATCCAGAGTTCCCTACAATGCGGGTATGTAAATTGTATTTTTTTTTAATAATGATATGTTGCCTGTGTAACACGATACCCTTTGGTTAGACTGGTTGTAAGACTTTCAGAATTCTTCCTCGTAAGTTCTTCTGTCAAAGATCTAGAAAATTACAGTATTTTTGTTGATGCATGGTCTGATAGACAGTCGCCATATAACAAATTCTAGAAATCTGTTGCATTCGGTTTGGCTGGAAGCCGATCCGAACATAGTTACTAGTCTACAAGATAATCAAAATAACATAACACATAACATAACATCACGCCTGTAATATCTGAAGGATTAGGCAGAAGCGTAGGTACAGGCACCTACGCAGAGGTGGCAGAACACCTGGTAGTACCTACACCCATTTTTCACCAGTTATGGGCAAGCAATCGGGCACAATTCCAGACTCCGGGCTGCTAGTGAGAAATTCTAGATAATCGAAATAAAAATAAAAATATAAATTACGCCCATGACGCAGAACAAATTATGATCGTGCTCAAAATCAAAATCAAAAAAATCAAAAGTCATTTATTCAAATTAGGCTGAGGATCAGCACTTTTTGACCGTCAAAAATTACATAAGGCAGTCCCCCAAAACGCCCGCCCTTCGCCACTTCCTAGTGTTTTTGCTGGGAAGAAGAAGTGGCGGAACAAACTCCCCAGCAACACGTATGTCTGACATGTTAGAAGAACAGTTTAAACAGCATTGGTAATTAATAAACCTAATCATTAAATTAAATAATTTGCTACATGCTAGCTAGCACACACCAATATACAAGACAGTAGTTATAAGAATAGTAAGTACCGACGTTGACAACTAAACTTATGCAAAAAATAAAATATTTCTTCAAGTAAAAAGGGCGTGCCCGCTTACCTACATCACACAAATATACTTATGTCCTGGGTGAGAATCGATCTCACCACCTCCAGCATTATAGCAGTCAAGACCACTAACTACTAGACCAACAGGCCAGTCGCCCTATGTTAAATTCTTGAAATCTGTTGCATTCGTTTTGGCTTGAAGCTGATCCCAACTTAGTTCAAGATAATCAAAATTTAAATAAAAATGTCTCAATTCTACTTCTTACACAATGCAGCAACAAGAAAAAGGTCGAAACTACATTTCATACACTTTATCACTACACCGAAAACAAACTTGGTACACAAGCCTCGTTTGTTTGCAAATGGCGCGAAATTTCTTTATGTTTCAAACCTTTTTGGGTAAATAATGCCAAGGGATTTTTTTACTGTAAATATTTCTTATACTTACCTTAAAGTTTATTGTGAAGGGTGCTATCGCCTTAAGGACGGTTGGTATAACGTAAGACCTTCATATTTATATAAGAAAACTTTCACTCCTAATTTTAAGTTCAGATTTCTCGTTAAGTAACGCTTTTGTTGTTTGCGGGCCATCATTTATGAATATGATAATTAAGAACACATTTAACTCTATGTTTTTTTCAAGTCGTACCCAGTTTAGTAACTAACCTAGTGTCAGGGTTTAAATACCGCCCGGGGTCCACTGACTTGGCATCACATGCCCTCGAGGAATATCTCTAAGGCATGCCTGTTTCCTCACGATGTTTTCCTTCCCTGGACCCTGGAGTATATGAGTTATAAATCGCCAAACAATGATCAATGCCTTCTCTGTATGAGAGAAGAGGCCTTTACCCAGGGCTGCCAACCATAACTTATATTATCTAATGTATCGTACTTTATTTTTGGTACTTAACTATACTTTAAGTATACTTTTGCATACTTACCAATAAAGTTTGTGAAAATACTTTATTTCCAACCTCTACTGTGATACGTAAAACAAATTCCAAGAAAGATTAAATATTAAAATGGACGATACATATTCCAAGTCAATAAGACTTAACAAGATCCAAAGAAAATTGACTAATAATAAAAAAAAAAGCTTTATTGACACAAAAAATATTTACAAGTTGATTTTGGTAAACAGTAGGTATAATTATTCTGCAATCGAACACACTTCGAATTACCACTAACACCTAAACTAGGCCGAGCCTGTACCTTAGGCGTTAGATCCTTTCCAGGTAACTATCTACAGACGTGTACATTAAGATCTAATAGTAAACTGTAAACAACTTTTGCACTTTAAATAAACCTATACAATAAACAAAATGATGATGATGATATGATGCTAAAGAATTTTCAGTAAAAATTACAAGCACGGTGTGTAGTACCGCCGGACCTTTGCGAGAACGCCGAGTTTCCTAGCAGCAATCTTGACTTTGAACTCAATGAACCGCCCAAAGTTTAGGTTTACGGGAATTTCAACACCCAAGAGCTGAAGGCGGTCGGTGCATTCCAAAACCATCTCATACGTTTTTTTTGTCAAACAAAATTGTCAACCCTACCTTTACCTTGCTTTGGGGGATAAAACAGGATGGTTTACAAAGGTATTATAAATTATACACTTAAATATCCATATTTTCACCTTATCTATAAAGTCGGCCGCCCATTATTGTAACACCTAAATAGCTCTTTTAGTTATTAGTTGTAAGTTTGAATGTATTTTATGCTATTGAATTATTTTTAACTGAAATAAATTCCAATCTCGTTCCAATAGATGGCGCTGTCACATCTAACAACGCCGTCCCGTATTTTCTTGGTAAAAAATCATCTCAATATATTTTTAGAAAGCTCCACGGTTATCGTTTCACCAATAAACGTCTTTGAGACTTCGCCATCAATTTTCTAATCGTCCCATTTCTCAACTCTGAGAGTTGATACGAAAAAAATACTGTGCGCCACAGAATAAAAAAAATCCATACATTTTTATTAGTATACTGTGGGTTTTGAAGGAGGTTTTGTTAAAGATATTTTCAGCGATAAAGTTTTATGGGCTCGTTTCGTTTGGAAGTTGAAAACTGTTTGCATAATGTGTATACGCTTCTGCTATAAGCTCACGTCATTTGTATGGATCATAGTTTTTTTTATAAGTTGGTGGGTGTCGATAGTGATAGAGTTTTCTTAAAGAGTCTATGGAAAATCCATATGTATATTAATATTATAAAGCAGAAGAGTTTGTTTGTTTGTTTAGTTGAACGCGCTAATCTCAGGAACTCGGAACCGGCTCGAATTGAATAAGTAATTATTTTGCGTTAGATAGTCCATTTATCGAGGAAGGCTATGGCCAATAGGAGCGGAGCAGCAATAAGAAATGTTGCAAACGGGAAAAAAGCTTCCGTTTTCATGCGGACGAAGTCGCGGACAGAAGCATAATTTGAGGATTGACTCTAATGTCTTTTGCTAAATTATTGTAAATCTGAGCTCCCTCAAACAGTATAGTTTTCCCTCCGTACCAAGTTCTAACTAAAGCCAGGCTAAATTAACTCTTATTTCTGGTGATGTTGCCATATTAAATATAGGTAGGTACCTACTCCATACTTACTTTTTAATTACTCCATACTTACTTTTTAATTACTCCATTAGCTCTGCAATAGTCGTGACACCTAATCCATAAGTCCATACTTACTAATCATTATTGTAAATGAGATAGTAACTCTGTTCGTCTGTTTGTTTGTCAGCTTTTCACGACTTAACGGTTGAACGGATCGCAATAAAACTAAGCATGGAGATAAATCATATCCCGGAGACGAACATAGGCTATCTTTTGTCTCAAAAAAAATAAAGAATGAACATTTTCAAAATGCAGCGCCATCTTGGCCTCAAATCCCTTGGTTTGGACCACGTGACTTAGCGAAAGGTGATAAGTCACGTGGTCAAAACAAAGGGATTTGAGGCGTTCTCGATTGTAGAAAGAGAATAGATACGAATCGTTTGTAACTTGGCTAGGGGGGCTGTTGTTTGTCAAATGTATTTCATTTTCAGCCTTAATACATATTCTAGTCGTTAACACTTGACAGTTGACAAACAGCTGATTCCATATACGCCATTTTTTTTTTGGTATCGATTACGATAATAGAAATAGAATTTGTAATATGGCTCTGCAGGTCTGCAGTTTATTAATATGCGACAATTTAACATTTGACAAGTCTTGATTCTAAGGCAGAACGAACAAAAGTCTAGAACTCAGAATTAAGAAAGTATAGGTACTTACTAGGTACTAGGTGTTTTTTTGGACACCGCTGGTATTGGTAGGAGGCTCCTCTCTTTGGAGTTTTAACCGGCGAAAGCCTTTTCTACTCTGTTAATCAGTGAATTAAGTATCTTCTGTATTTTACATTTTCAAATGATTTTATACTTACTTCTTATTTTCAAGTAGATTATTAAAAAATGTAAGTACCTACTTCATTATTCTATTTGTTTAGTAACAATGCAATGATAAAATGAGAAGAAATAAATAATTATTCATCTCTAAAAGCCTCAAAGATATGATTGCACATGGCAACCCTGAACTCGCAGTCAACTAAAAACCAATTAGAAAAGCAATAGTAAATTTATAAGTACATAGCACAAACATTCCACTTTCATTATACCTCCTAATATTCTTTAAAATGAACAGTGTAACCAACAATAAAAAACAAAAAATCGGCTACACATCTAAGTAAAATGCATTCACCACCCTCTCTGCCTACACCCCAACGTCTGGCACGGATATAAAGGCCCGGATATGAGATGCCCTTTGACCGGCCAAGTTATATCCTGCCCGGAGAATGTAGATATAGGTACCTAAGTTCAGCAAGTACTAAGCAAGTAAGCAAGCAAGTACTAAGTCGTGTTTATTGAAGGATTGAAGGCGTTTTGGGAAAGATTTTTTGGAAAAGTATTTTTACTATCCAAGTGCCGATTTATTTTACGTTAATTTATTTTATGCACTTGTCTTTTATCATTTTAAATAGGTATTTCTTAATATAACATCACGCCTGTAATCCACATAGGGTTACGCAGAGTTGTAGGTACTGTAATACACCCACGTAACAGGGGGTGGACCTATTGCCATCAATCGGGCACAAATCCGGGATCCTGGCAGTTACTGAGAAAATCTAGATAGAGAAACTCAATTACGCTTCGCCCGTACCGGGGATCAAACCCGAGACCTCGTGCCCAGCAATAGCACTTGCGACCACTAGACCATGAGGCAGTAATTTTTTTAATTTACATTTCAAACATCAATCACTGTTAGAGAACTCTTTATTAGTGATTATTCCCGTCCTTAGTGATCGATGATTTCAAAACATAATAATAGTAGCTCACTGGTATCGGAAACAGGGTCCAAGCTACCGGTAGTCAGGGTTCCAGGGAGAAGAATCGCTTAAAATCGCATTTTTATCAATCGCTCGGCGACGGCGACGGCTAGTGCCGACAAGAAAACATTTTTTTTAATTTAGTTTGCGGCGTGTTGGGTACGTTTTCATTTGTCGGCTATACCCGACGGTGGCGGTCAATAGGTTAAAGCCCTTGATCCAGCTGCCTATGCTGTTGGTCGAGTTACTTGGTTAAAAGGGAAAATAAGTAGACATTTTAATTTGGCACAAGCGGCAAAATGTACAAATATCACTAATTGCTAACGGTAATGTTTCAGGCGCTTAATATTTTTATTATGTATTTTTTTAATGCACGCCTTTCCACGCTTCGTCAGCAAGCAGTGATTTATATCAATGACATGAATGTGATTATGCTTTGTTTTATATCTTAATGACACGTTAGTAAAACAATTATATAATATATAAAATTTACACATTTCTACGCCAAGTAATTGAATTCAGCGCCATCTAGTATCTTAGTAGGGGACTGAAATAGCTGCGAGTACTGTGGTGAAAGATGTCGAAAGTAGTTTTATGGAATGCCGCTAGATGGCATATTCTGGAATAGGTTCAATAATTTAATAGATTTTCCAGATAAAAAAAATATATTTGCGTAAAATACTTAGTTAGGTAATTTAATTTGTTCCTACAAACTACTAAAAAGCGAAATTGTTCCGTAACCAAAGAAAATCCGAAAACCATTGCTTGCCATTGGTTCAAAATCTCGCACAATCGAATAAACTCTCAATACCTACCTACCTACTTGATATACCTATTCAATCCAGAAAACTAGGAACTGACAAAAAAAATCAGTTTCCTTTGTTTTACGACTAAATTATTATTTTAATACCTCAGACCTCAGACCAATAAAAAGTATAGACGGAGTCGTTTTATAGGTAGGTACCTACCTACAATAGCGACTAAAAAAGTGCCGATTAGTTTTGGCTTTGTGTGCGTATAGGTACCTACACACGAACATAGAACCTCCTCCTTTTTTGAAGTCGGTTAAAAAGGAGTTTTACCTTTTTACTCTGAATAATAGGTATCATTGATTTCAACCACCCTTTAATCGGAACGACGACGCGGCGACGCGCCGACGACGTGACGGCAAAAGACTACCTACGACCAAAGAGATTTGAATGTCTTTGCCTACGACTAAAATATTTATAACACACCCGTAGATTAAAACTTCGGGAACTCAAAAAGTGTCAATTTGGAATAACGTTTTCGAATTTCCGTATCAAATACCTACACGGAGATATAGGTACCTAACTCACGTAGGTGATATTAGGTACCTAAGTACCTACTAGCAGACGTCCCGCGGTTTCACTCGCGTAGGTCTTGTTCCCGTGGGAATACAGAGATAAAAAAGTAGCCCATGCCCATCCAGGGTGTCAGCTAACTCCAAAACAAATTTTATTAAAATCCATTCAGTAGTTTTTACGTGAAATAGTAACAAACATCCGTCCATCCATCTATCCATTCTCACAAACTTTCCCGTTTATAATATTAGGAAGAACTGTCTACTGTTTTCAAAAAGTGACGTGACAATGCTAAGGGCGAGACTCCACCAAACCGAAGACGAGATTAAAAGATGTGTCGTACAACGGTACAACCAATCAGCTTGCGTTTTGACAGCTCCGTGCTTAGCTTCATCGCTTTACAATATCCTATTGGTTATTCACGAGACATCTCGTTCTTAGCCACTGACCAAAGTATAGGCCAGCCCTTAGGTCACGGGGAGCGTCAACTAACCGTTTTGGGATGTCGTTGAAAAGAACACGAGCACTCGGACCCCATGGCCCAAGAGTTTCAACACTTTCAACCCCCGGCTCGAAAATATATTTCCCAACAGAGTTGCTGTAGGTACCTACAGAGACCAGCCTGCACGTCAAGCTACCCCAATGTGTCAAATTTCTTTGATAGTTGTTCAACTCCATTAAGTATAAACACCTGACTAAAGTTCATGTTCAATTAGGATAATTTGCTAGCGTCTGTAGTTAAGTAGGTAGGTACCTACTTACTATAAAAAAACACAATAGGTAGGTAAGTATATTTAAGATATCACTCACACTCACTTCAGCCATAGGAAGTCCATTGCTGGACATAGGCCTCCCCTTAAATCTCCAGTAAGACCGGTTTAAGACATACCTAGGTACTTAAAGTCTATTATCATTTTATTCATAAGGAACCTAAGTATCCCCTAAAAAAAAGTTGTTTGGAAAACTACTAAGAACTAAGAGCGGGAATTTTGTATGAAAATCTGAAGTAATCTTAATGTTTGGGCCTCGTGAAGCCGGGGAGCGGCCCTAGTACTGTATTCCATAGTAAGATAATAATATTACATTTAGGCATTAAGTCTGCCGTTGTACAGTTTTTTTATACTTGTGAATAAAGCTTTAATAAATAAATAAATACAATCTGTTCGGAAAAAATGCAAAAAGAAGATTTCGACCGTGACAGGACTCGAACCTGCAATCTTCGGATCCGAAGTCCGACGCCTTATCCATTAGGCCACACGGTCCTTATGAACTTACGTCAAAATTATTTGTTATATTCGCATTTTAATCGATCCATTATCATGAAGTGGTTTTGGTAATGAAAACTATTGAAAACAAGACTGAATAATGCATTTATTTATTATTTTCAAGAATATTATGTTTTTATTAAAATTTTTTAAAGAATTACCTTAGATATTTATTATTACGAGCAGAAATAAGTAGACATTATTTCGCTTGCTACTAATTTTGTGAATCTAACATTTATTTGTACTGTAGTAAGAAATCGGGAAGATACCTCTGCTGTGCCACTTTATTTAAATGAAGTGGAAATGGTACTGAAGTTTTTTAGTAACAAACACGTGAGAGTTACCGATTTAAAAGTATAAATTAAGGTGAAGAGAATTATCTGAATCACAAGTTTTGTAATAGAATCCCAAGAGCCATACAAACAACACAGAATTTTAGTACAGCGCCATCTATCTTTTTACTTGAGAACTGTTTCATTAAGCATGGATTAGGTTATGCCTCGCTTGTCTGTCCCGAAATGGAGATCCGTTGGAAATAAGTTTATCAGCAAGTTCAATCACAAGAAGACAGATGGCGTTAAAAAGTTATACCAGTATTCCGCTAGATGTCGCTATGCGATTCTGAATTCTTTTGTTTCAAATCTATATTTCATTCATTGAGCTTTCTTTGTGTATTGTGGAATCCAGGGCCTTGAAATGTTTTGTGCATTACTGATTACTTTTTAAACCAGTTTTATAACAGGAAAATAAAAAATATTATTAAAATTATTTACTTTAGTATTTTTATCGATTCTTTCTTTCTTTTTGATCTAAAAAACTTTGCAAGGTCCTTTAACTAAATAACTTCTGTTTTCTTAAAAATCGTAGCAGAACAGAAATACGTCTCCAAGAAACCCAAATACACTTCGGGCCAAAATGATTAGGCAGCTCGGCCCATTGACTTGGCACCATCGTCCGCCTTGAGTGCCAATTTGCCAGTCCCTGGAACACTTACGCGAATGTGTTTGCCCCTTAGTACGTGCCCTCGACGACGTTTAACGACAACTTGGCAATTTTGCCAGTCTCAAGTGTCGTCCGTTCATTTGGCTTAAAGTGTACCGATCTTATACCTACCTATAGGTAGGTTATTTTATAAATAGTTACTGTTGTGCACCTTTTATCCTACTAATCCTACTTTATATGTGAAAATTTGGGAATATGTTAATTGATATTTATCCTACTTAAGTTGTTATTTATTCAATTTGCTTCACTATTGCATTGGGTTCTACTTACCTGTACCTAGTAGGTACATATCTAATAGTTGTTAGTGGTTATATACTTATGTATAAATAAATAAATGTTGCAACGGTCAGATGTTTGAATTTCTGTATGTTTTGATGTTTGGATGTTAGTACCTACTTCCAAACATCAAAACATCCAGAATTGAGGAGCATACCTCCTACAGTAGGTAGGTATGCTAGATGCTACTCAATCACGATAAGGCGCCGAACAGATTAAGAACAGATAGTAAATAAATTAATGTTTGGATGTTTGTTACTCAATCACGCGTAGGTAAACCGTTGAACAGTGATGGATACAAATTTACACATAGGTAAGTAGAGACAAACCGAGTATCAGACCGATTGACACAAAGGTTTATAATTGCCTTGATATAAATCGTCAGTAAGTACGTAGGTACAGTTACGCGCGGGCGAAGCTGCTGGCAGAAGCTAGTTTACCATAATACCTATAGGAGAAATGTAAGTATGCCTACATTAGTAGGTAGCCTGTATGGACTGGTCCAGTGGTAGCAAGAGCTATTGCTGATCATGAGGTCCCGGGTTCGATTTTCGGGTCGGGCAATGTTATTGAGTGTTTCTATCTGGAATTTCTCAGTAGCAGCCTGGAGTCTGGATTTGTGCCTGATTGATGGCAATAGGCTCGCTTCCTATTACATGGGACTTACACTTAACTGGCGAAACGTGGGTGTGCTAAAGGTAGGTACCTACACCTATGTCTAGCCCTTCTCGGATTAGAGGCGTGATGTTATGCTAATGTTTTGTTAATGTAAGTATAGTGTACGTTGAGTTGGTAAGGTACAATTACTTACCCGATAGAAATAATAAAATACTTAATTAAAACTCTTTATTTCTCCTCACAAAGACAAGTTTTAAATTTTAGGTTTTCCTATTATTTGTTAACTTTTTTATCATTATTCGTGGCATGTGCCGTGTGTAGGTTGGGTCCGTAACTTTTTCTAATGCTATTATGAATGGAGTATACTTACTTAGGTACTATTTTGTAGCAGACTAGAGCACTTAGGTAGGTACCTACTTATTTCATTTTCTCTTTTACACTTTTTCGCACTAGTAAATCGTAATTTGAAAAGAAAATATTATATTACCTACTTATATAGCCTATATTAATCGGTGATAGGTAGGTAATATAGACCTTTTAATTGGTAAAACGTTTTTAAAATTAGGTAGGTACAGTCAGTGAGCTGCGTTACCTGATCAACCCCCCCCCCCCCCTCCCCTTAAAGTTATTGTTTGTAAGTTTTTATGGTGTACAATAAAGAGTATTCTATTCTATTCTATCAACCTTAGAAAAAAATATAAGGGGAAGATGGCCGGTCAGGCAACGCAGCTCACTGGCTGTAGGTACAGACGCCAGCACATCAAGTTACCCCAATGTGTCAAATTTTCCCAATTGAATATGAACCTTATTCTGTTTGACATAAAGTTGAAAAACGATCAAAGAAATCTGACACATTGGGGTAACTTGGTGTGCTGGCGTCTGTACCTACCTACATGAAATCAAACGATTTTAAAATTGAAAAATAGATAAGTAGGTACCTACCTACCCAATAATTTAAACACATGTCATCACGCCTGCATTTCCGGAATGGTCAGGCAGAGGTGTACCTACCTATAACCTACCTATACTTAATTCACGAACATTACCGCCAGGGTCTGTTCAGGTAACTCCCATTGATACAAGGCGAAGCTATTGCTACCATGCAATCGGGCACAAATTCAGACTCCAGGCTACTAAGTAAGTAGGTACTGAGAAATTTCAGCTGGAGATACCCAATAACACTTTGCCCGACACAGGAATCAAACGCGGTACCTTACCTAAGCTCAACAGTATCTAATATTCCACGACTTTCACACAACGTCATCTCGTCCAAAGCTAAGCAGAGCTTGTGTTTGGGTACTAAACAGATAAAAAACACCTTATCCCTTCCTATATTTCTAAATACATAGGTAGTAGGTAGGTACATAAGTAACCTATAACTAGGAATACTTAGATAAATTACAACTAGACACAGAACCACTGATTGTGCTCGTCACACAGTCATTGTCCTGGGTGGGAACCGAACCCACGACCTCCGGCATTGTAGTCAGGGTCACTAACTACTAGACCCCAACAGATCAGTCAGTCAGTGGGTAAAAAAGTAGGTACCTAGGTAGGTACTTAGCGTTTGAGAACACTATAATAGACCATCGAGGCATTCTACAAATCCCAGCAGCAAGGACGAACTGCTTAATGTATTGTCCGAATTCAAAGAGAAATCTTGGGCTTATGTTATGGATGGTTACCACCGACGGACCAACCTTAGCAATCGTTACCTACTGGGTGGCTATTAGGGAATGCAATCTCGTCTCGCCGAGATCCCGATCTCGCGAGATCCCGGCCATATTTTACGAGATTGTATCTCGTCAAATTTCGTACGAGATCTCGCGAGATAACGAGATCGCCAAATGCAGCGTGACGACGTGTATTTGAACTGAATCCTGGCCGTTGCCTAAATATAGATAATTATTGTTTTGTTACCAATATTGTAAGAATTTGAACTGATTAGCTACAGTAGGTATAATAATTATAGACATAAACAAATGTTATTAGAGTTAGAGACAAAATATTAAGTAGGTACTCTGTTGATTTTTAAAATAAAACTTACATTATTTTTATAACTAAGCAACACAGTTTCTATACCTACCTACACATATCACATACACACGTTTACATATATCATGTCAATTACTAGTTCTTAAAACAAGCATTTGAATATGTTTTAATTGCGATTCTTCCAATCTCGCGAGATCCCGTAATTTGCGAGATCTCGCGAGACTGGGTTTTGAGACTCGCGAGATCTCGCTAGGCGGAAATCTGGTACGCGATTGCATTCCCTAGTGGCTATTATTTGGCTACAAGACCGTGTTGCCCACTAATACAACTACTTGGGAGAGAGCTCCACTCCGTCGATTATTAGAGACGTACAACTCACATTTTATAAATTTAGATATTTTCGCTCATAATAAAAACAAATTTAGAAAAATTGCTGCTGAATTACTTTCAGGTCATCCTTAACGATGACTGCTTTTTGCTGATTTAATTTTGTGATCTTGCTTGCTGACTACAAACTGGACGAAGAGCGCTGTCTAGAGTTGGTTTGTGATATCTTTCAGGTTTATTTTTATTTTCTTATCACTGTCCCTTTCTGTATTATAGGTACGTCCGTTTCCTTATTTCTTTTAAATTGTTGTTATTCCGTGGACAATAGTGTGGGTTATGCGTTTGTTAACTTTTATAAGACCTAAGCTAACTATTAATATTGTAACGTGTAACTGTTTTTTGTCCCAAATAAATAAATAAATAAATACTTACCAACTCAATTAAAAGCAACCTAGTTCTTCTCATAAGTTATAAATTACAACTCTGGTGTAAGTATCTGCCATCAGAATCTAACAACTGGCTACCAATACACCCGGTCGTAAACTGAAAAAATGGAGTCAACTTCACTCACAAACAAAAACACACCCTATGTGACAACTGTCAGGGTTCAAAATCCCCCGATGAAAACAACAACGCATTAAAAAAAATACTATTTATAGAGAGCTGTCAATTTAATTCGGATCAAATTCTGGTCGATTAAAAGCATCTGTTCTTTCATTCCGTACAAAAATAAACTCTATTTTCCAACTGATAAGGTGAACTATCAATCGATTCTGCTCCCAAGTGTGTAGCATCATATTTTTTCCGAAACATTCTTGACCGCGGGTGGCCTCCACACGACCGTTTTCTCATCCAATCAGAATCTTTGTATTTGAGATGAAACAAAGCCGCCTTTGTTGGGGGCGTGGCTTTCTTTGTTCCCCACAATGGGATGACAGTTGGTCCCTTTGTGCTCATTGTGTGGGGTATTGTTCGTCTATTGTGTGGTTGGCAGGCAGAGAAGGGGGGCGGGGCGAGTTTGATATGTGCTGAAATTTCGTTTTTACCTAAAGTCAGGTTGTTTTGATTGGTGTGATGGGAAACTGTCTTGGGTGGCTAAAAAAGGAGGTTTGATTAGAACAAGTGGGTGTCTCTACGCCCATACTTAGTTTACTAGTGGCACCTCACTAGCAATTAATTAGCAATTAAGTACTTAGCTATCCTCGTTGAACCTGTGCAGCTGTGAATGCCTCGTCTAGAGGTCGCAACTGCTGAGCACGAGGTTCCGGGATCGATCCTCGGGTCAGGCAAAGTGGTATTGAGTTTTTGCATCTGAAATTTCTTAATAGCAGCCCGGAGTCCGGATTTGTGCTCGATTGATGGCCATAGCTTCACCCCCGATACCGACATGGGACTTAAACATAACTGGCGAAATGTGGGTGTACTACCAGGTACCTACACCTCTGCCCAGCCCTTCGGTGATTACAGGCGTGATTGTATGTGTTTCTTTACTTAGCAACCCACCGGTCACAATCGCTGGATTGCTAGGTTACAGGTCTCGGGTTCAAACCCCAGATCCCTCATATATGTGTGGGTATTTCCTCAAAAGACCATCTCAGACACTAACCTGCTTGGTTCTTACAAGATAATGTCTGGACTTTAAAAGAGACTATGACCTCTGAGTTTCTTTCGGTGTTTCTTCTCAGAGTAGTCAGGTAGTGAAACTCCGATCTCATCTACTACCTAGTTAAAAAATGACGTGTCAAGGTGTTTGTGAAAACCTACTTACAAAAATAAATGTCATTTTATATTTGTTTTTTACCTACTTCTATGCAATTATAATTAAGTAGGTAAGTATTCCACTCCACCATTTTCTTATCTCTTAGCAATTCTGCTTTAATTCCTTTGATTCTTCTGTACATGATGTCCTAGGGTCGAACCATACGTTACCTAATTAAGTACTAATTTTTTTAAACCTAGTATTTCTAAGTAGCAGCTCGAAGTATGGATTTGTGCCCTATTGATGGCAATAAGCTCGCCCCCTTTACATGTACAGACGCCAGCACATCAACCTACCCAAAACTGTCAAATTTCCCCAATGGAACATGAACCTTATTGTGTTCAGAATAAAGTTGAAAACTTATCAAAGACAACATGACTGGTGAAATGTTGACCAACAGTAGGTAGGTATACCTCTGCATGCCTGACTTTCGAGGATTACCTTTAGGCGTGATGTGGTGGGTTCTTGTTTATTCCAAGTTACTCATTTCATTTGTCCAGGGGCTCGAGTCTGCTATTGCAATCGTGTCTCAATGACCGGTCATTGATCGAATATTTGACAACTTTGACAGTTTTTGTATGGGAAATGTGTCATAAGTTTGACGTTATACGTCAAAAATCGATCATTGACCGGTCATTGAGACACGATTGCAATAGCAGACTCGACCCCCTGGTGGCCCTGCAATGTGGTTAAGGCCTTTCATGCTCGAGGCACCTAATGAGTTCTAATCCAGGCAAGTAGGTAGGTACCAACTGTCAAGTGTCTTCTACAATTTATATGAAGGAATCTAAGTAGGTACCTAGGTCAGTTTATTTCAGACATCTTTGACATCGGCAAAGAAAAACATCGTAAGTATGAAAACCTGGATTCGACGAAGGTCTGAAATCGACAATCCCTCTCGATTAATAAATATGCTTGTGCCTTCTCAGTATGAAAAGAGGTTTACTCCCTGCAGTGGGATCGTAAAAAGATATGAAATTTATTTCTAAGTAATCTTTTCCATAAACTTGTTTATTTGTTGATTTCAAACTTTATTCTACACCACAAAACTTTTAAAACTACATAGGTACTACCTATACTTACTGACGCCGTAACTGACCGTAAGTAAGTTGCTACATTCAAAGTGACTGGTTCTTGAGAAGAAATCTTGAAAGAAATTCAGAGGGGCCGTGGTTCTCGAACGTACCTACCTAGCAGACGTATATTTTTTATATCTCTCCACTTAAGGCCGCTACATTTTCAAACTTTTTTGGCTCTGTATTTACTGCATCTCCCGTTCCACTTAACTCCTCAAACCAGTTGAGTGCTACAGAGCAATAAAAGTGACGTAACCCGTGCGGAGTGTCACCCAGACAATGTTATTGATCGCAGCGCGACAACGGCTCGCAACTACACGCGTGCGTTACGAACCTCTCTGTGCCGTTTAAATACCTTACAGAAACAACTGTGCTTAACACATACCTACATATACATATCATCATTTGTGTATTTATTTTTATTTCTACATGTATTGTTCCTTAAATTTCCTATGTAATTGTTTATCTTGGTTGCATGTAAGTATCTTGTTCAATCTCTGTACCTACTTAAGTAAGTATGTATCACTTTAAGGTAGACTAGTAGAAGATACCGAAGGCATTGAGTCCGCTTTTGTACAGTTTTTTTACTTGTGCATTAAAGGGCAATGCCCATTTCTGGTCATGTAGTTCCCATCTATGCAAAAAAAAAACACTAAAAATATACTACCTACTGACTACATAAGTAGGTTATTTAATTACCAACTTAAATGTTACTAGTGCAGCCACGAGCAATAATAATATGTATATACCTACATTGTCACATTTTCTAAAATTTCTTAACTTCTACCATTAAAAAACATGTGTACGATATTTTCTTCTAAATTATCATAATATATCTAAATAATTTAGAAGAAAATATCGAACACATATTTTTAGTGGTAGAAATTAAGGTATAATAAAAAATGTGACAATGTATACATATTATTGATCGTGACTGTACCAATTTGTAATAAGTACGAAGGTACCAAAAGCCGTTTTTTTATGACACTCAATTGTTTATTGCAAGCATATTTACCAGTTTTGTCACAATGTTTTCCGTTTCAACGTTTTCAAGTTAGTGATGATTCAATACGCACATGAAACCGAAAATTCGGAGGTGCCTAGGATTTGAACCCAAGACTAAATAGGCAGTCCGCCGGTCACACAACTTAGATTAAAAAAACGCGACGCTATAAGTTGAAAAGGTACCTATGGGCAGTAACATAGGTACCTACATATTTAAACCTGGCTGCAAGATTAGATACTTAAGTATCTGTCGGTTTTTACAGTGCACAAATCAATGGTAGACTTTAAACGGAAGCGCAAAAGGAAAAAAACAGATTTTGTGAAAAATTTCCCCAAAGAGTTTCCACCACACTAATCCTTTTTAAATCAATCGGGGTAGCTAGGAACCTATTCACCTCCACTCATGTGTAGAGGTACAAAATATTAATAATGCAAGAGTCTACACGCTTCGCCGTTTATGGGGCTCTATGGGGCTGTATGGGGTTGTGTGGGGCATTGTGACACGATCAATGGATAGTACCCCACGACAACAGTACACCTGTGTTGTAAATTATTGATTATTATACGTTTTTGGGTGTCTGTCTTTAGTTTTTAGGTCGAATTGCGTTGGTGTATATCGGGAGCATTTGTTATTTGGCCAAGATTTTTGATGACCAAGATGAATGTCCTTTTATTCTTTTGAAACAACAATATGAAACCTCAATGAGCCTGGTTTTCACTCTGGGTTTAAACTACGGTGATTCAAACTGAAGCTAACTGGGATTTTTGGGAAACGAAGAGGTAGGGGTCGTCAAGCAAGGAGATGGGAAGATAAATTGAAACAGACAGCGGGACCTTTCTGGTTGAGAGTAGCAAGGGACAGGACACATTAGAAGGAATTGGAGGAGGCCTATGTCAAAAGGCACACCTAACTTAGGGACCTCTTGTAACCCTATGTTTTAGGAATAAAAGGTTATTATTATAACTTTGATGTCCAAAAAGTGCTGATTTTTGAAATATTTTCCGGGGGTAGGTTAATGACTGACCCTCCAAAGTAAGATAATTAATCCTTAATTAATAAGGTGATCCTTACATGATACTTACAGATGATAAATGTTGTGAATGTGAACGGTAGTTTCAAGACTTTGTCAATTATTAAAATTTAGATTTTATTAATATTTCATAACTAACTGCTTCAGTGGCTTATTAAATGATCAGAATAGGGCAAAAAAAAACCCCTGAAAAAAGAAATGCAGAAATCTTGACGGAACCTCCTTAAAAAAAACAAATAATGGAGTATCATTATTCTAAACAAAAGTCCTTCTTCAGTAACTTAACTAACAAATCTAGTATCTATGCTTATAAGTAGCTGATAGTATAGCTACTCAGTCCACTTTTATAAGCCGCAGCCTCCCGAGGCCGCGAGATTGAATGGAGTGACCGTCTGGGATGAACGGATTACCTCCACGATATCAATACTGATGTTATTATCATCCTATAAATAGCACGACCTTTTGTAAATGTAGAAAAGTAATTTCGTTGCGATTGTTAGTAGGTAGGTATTATTATTTAGATTTGTTTTAGAACCTAACCTCATAAAGTCTTAGATATTCCACATATATGTAAAAGGGACCACACCCATGCCTATGGTGATCGCAGGTTCAGCTACACTTGCCGAGGTCTATCCGTGGATTGGTTATCATTTATAATGTTACTCCTCCGGGTCTTTAAAGGCACGTTCAGTTGTTGGTGCTGGTTTTCTTTGGAATTCTTTACAGATTTAGTCAGATAGGTATAAAAAATTGACAATCGGTGCCTACTTATGACCAGGGGGTAAGTATACCTACTAGGTACTTAAAGTGTACTCCAATAGATCCTATGTCATGTCCATAAGAATCTACAATAAATTATCTGAAATAATTAAGAATTGAAATAAAAATAACATCTTTATCAATAAATTGAAGCTTTTTCTAATTAACAAATGCTACTATAGTGTAAATGAATAGGTACTTGAATGATAAATTATAGGCCACTTAAAACCTCTTTATTTCTATAATATTCACTGCAGTGCTCTTCCTCCTCTCTCCTACTTGATCTATATGCTGTGCCCGAAAGGGTCCATAATTGTGTCTATTAGGTTTTATTATTTTATCAACTTTTAACACATTATGGTATGCAATAAAGATTTGTGAATTAAACTAAATTGAATAAATAAGTACCTACCTACCGGTAGGTACCTATCGTATTAACCAGAAACTGGGTTGTGGAGGTAAGATAAGGGTTACCCATATCTGAGGATTCGTCCTGAGATTTCAGAATATTTAAGCTCCTAACAATCAGTAAAGTACGGCTGACATTGTAGGTCAAATACCTGTTGAAAAACGGGTAGGTTTAGAGTTACCTACATCCAAAACTGAACCTAACATAGTTTGGAAAAAGCTAAGCAAATGATGAATTTGATAGAATATTCTAATGGCGGTACTTATAAGTTCAAATACGAAACATTCAGAAGTGTAAGTAGGAACATGTTTGATCGAAAGCTTTTAATTGTTTGGTTCGTGTACAGCTACATGGGTCTTTAACGTGAGAAGAGTCAGGGGTCAACTTTATCATCAATTATGATCTGGACTTTAGAAGGTAAAAGTCTTCACACATTTTGTAGCAGGCTTGACATAATATAAAAATATTAGTAGATAAATATGTACCTAATTATTTATTAAAACTTAGCTTTACAACTTGAAGAATAAGACACTAATCACTAACTATTTGATGGGTGACAAACCAAATTACTTACGTGAATGTCCACTAGGTACAGACGCCAGCACGTCAAGTTACCCCAATGTGTCAAATTACTTTGATCGTTTTTCAACTTTATGTCTAACAGAATAAGGTTCATATTCAATTGGGAAAATTTGACATATTGGGGTAACTTTATGTGCTGGCGCCTGTACTTTCGAGGTAGGTGATAGACCGACATTCGGGATAATTTGCGGAAGAATTGTCTGTTGCCGGTTGCCTATAACAATAATGTAAAATCTATTTTAAAAGAGTAAGCATTAAATTTCTTGCACATTCTTCTCCATATGAAACTACATTTTGGAATGTGCAACTAGAATCATTCTCTTAATTTATTTAATTTGTACGTCTGACGTTTAAAAGTGCCATTTATGATTTGACTTTGACTTTGGCGATAATTAAACCTAGCATCAGCTCTAAAGACTTCAGAAACCGTTGCAGTATAACGCACGATGCAGTGTGATGCTGAATGGTGTTCTATTACTGCGTGATATCACTTATCAATGGTATTAATTTAGCCAAGCTGTGGTACCTACAAGCTTGGCTCGGATTTGCTCAACAATGCGACGCCTAACGCGTCTCGGGTGGGGGCGAACTGCGGTACGGTGACCATGATCTTAGCAGAATGGGAGACTTCTCAAGTTAGGCAGAATTCACGACTAAACACAATGCAAGTTGAAAAGATAGATAAAGTGTTAGTAGCTGTAGGCAAGATGGTGGAAAAGTGACTGCACTTGTGCTAGGAATTGTCTGTTAGGTACCTACTATGCTTAGATGCCTATAGTAACGTGTTAATTGTTCCCTTCACTTCTACCTCAGAGAACAATAAAAATAATAAATATAATAGGTAGTTATTCAAAAATAAAAAGGTTATGGTTATGGTTTTATGCCCTATTATGACAACAACAATAAAAATCAGTACAGGTGTGCTTAAAATCTCCACCTAAATTATATTTCTAAGACATGCATGATCTAAGTTATCATGTTTTTCAGGCAGTTGGTATTCCATTAGGGCATTATCCGGGTATTTTCCTCAGGTAAAAAGCAAAAGCTAAACGCATCACCCACAAGTTTAAAACGATTTTGATAGACAAGCGAGTGTTCAGTCCCCAAACAAGTTTAATTGAGCGGAATTTTTGTTTTTTCTAAGGATCAGCCGGCATTTTGTATCGTATGTCTAACCTCTTCTCAGCACTGATATATTAAGAATAGTAGTAGGTAAGTTATATCTGGTTAGTGTTTTTGTGTGTCTTAACCCTATTTACTGTCTTTAAATTAGGTAGCCCCTCTTTTTCAATTGTCGTTTTTACAACCATAATAGATAATTCTACCTTAATTTGGACTATCCTACCCCACCACAATATCGCAGTCGCCCTAGCGGGGAGACCGGGCCCGTCTGGCACACAATGGCGCCGCGTAATAATATAATCGTCTGTCGCCACTTGCCATTAATTAAATTTAAAATTTTCATTGCTACGCCAGTGCTGTTTCAGCGTCTTAGCTATTATTTACATATTTATTTAAACTTTATGTAGATACCTACCGTTGTGGTAGCGGGCTAAATGCCGCAAGACATGGGTTTAGAGGACAATATTGTTATCGGTAAAAGAAAAACTTGTAGGATAGAATACTCTATACTGTAGAAACTTTACCTACCTAAGTACAAATTCTAAGAGCTAGATAAGGTGTTACAATGGGCAGACATAGCCTAAAAGGGATCTCTTACAGACTAGATACCTTTGGAGGAACTTGATCATCATCATCGGCCTAGCCTTTTCCCAACTATGTTAGGGTCGGCTTCCAGTTTGACCAGATACAGCTAAATACCACTGTTCTACATGGAGCGACGAAAGCTTTTTATCTCATATCTTCGCAACTCGGAACGTACTTACTACTTAGATTCTACATTGTATTAGACTGTATGAAGCGAAATGTAAGCCGATGACCTCTGTGTCTAACCTTTTGGAGAATACAGGCGTGATGTTATATTATGGTCTACGTTCCCCACTCAATCATTTGTGTAATGTTTAACCTTAGGAGGTCAAAAAAAGTTCTAAAGACGTCATGATCAACAGTTCTATGTCTTCGATAAACTATATTTCCATTAGTTACTTTTTTACCTATCTACCTAAACTTATGTAAAGTAAATAAAATGTCAGCCACATTCTTACTCGACCCACACAAAAACACCATAATCAATCTTACGTAAAAATATAAAAAATACAACCGATCATTTACATGAATGGTCGAGTTTATAGGTTAGAAAAAAAATATGGCGGCGAGCGGCGTCCCTAAAGAGGTGCATTGACAAACAGCCAACCGTTTGGCTAATCATTGGGTGTAAGGGTGCAACTTTATAACTTAGCACCTGCGTCTTTATATCCACTATAAATATATCGAAATACACCCCCCTATGAATAGGGAGGAAGTGATAAAAAACCCTTAGAAACTGACACCATAAAACACCTTGGACTTGACTTTAGTTTTTTTTTTAATTTTCATTCATAAAGTTCGGTTGTTTGGAATTCGCGTTCTGTTCTTTAATTTTGAATTTGTTGATATGAAATAAGAATGAAGATGTTATGAATTATTATTATTATTTTTATTATTATATGGCAACCTATTTGGAGACAGGTGACGAGTGAGTGAGTAGGTACCTACCTATCCTTTATTTTGGAGGGTTTTTAGAATATATATATATATATATATATATATATTCCTACGAGATTAGAAAGGTTCTAACTACATTGATGCTTTAAATTTCACATTCGTCAAATCATTTCAATCAGACCATGATTAACTTTTATCTCATTAGGTACAGGTAAAAATAAAATATGAAAATGATTCTAGCAGCCCCTTCCAAAAGCTAGTTTTGCATGGAGAAATCCATCAAAATCCACACCAATAACCATTTTAGCCATGCTTTCCCCAAAAGAACCTATAAATTAAACCCAAAAAGATCTAACGACCACCACAATACCATTTCAACAAGTACTTAATTTAAAAAAGAAATAATACCACCTATTTTGCTGAGTCAGAATCCCACAAGGACATTTAGTTACGGCCAAAGAATACCATAAAAACTCCATGGGAGCCGGGAATTCCTTGCCACCGTCCCATCAATGACCCTTTTTTTCAACCACCATAGTTTGTGTAGTTTATCCATTGCTAGCTGCAATAGTAAAGAGGATAGTGGTCATATTGATATGGGATTTAAGTTCAATACTTTCAGAATAAAACTACTTACTTATTAATCTTTGTCTCCTTAATCTTAATTCTAATTAAGATTAAGGAGACAAAGATTAATCGATTTTTGAAATGCATTGACAATCTGTCTCTTTTTTTATAAATATACTAGCTGCCCCGGCAAACTTCGTTGTGCCTTAGAGTCAATTCATTGCTCTTATTTTTTTTTTATATTAGATATACATACGTTGAATAAGACGACAACAAATAAATCCAAACCAATAATAACTACTACTACTTTTAAATTACAACATGTATATATACCCTAACCTAACTGACCATACCTATCCTATAGCTAACCCAACTATCTAACCTAACTACCTTACTAAAAAATACTAAATTCATAATTTTAATCTGAACTATTGCCTCTATGTTACATACAATAATTTATGCCTATAGTTTTCCCGGTCTACTTTAATTAAAGTCCTAACAGTAAAATAAGTTCTATTTGCAAAGAATTATTAAATTTCGTCTCTGTCATCATTGCTAGTTACGTAAATTGATTTCTGAAATATAAGATTTTTTTATGCTACATAAAACCTCTAAGTTTAGTAACAAAATAAATTTCAGAACGTAGGTGCGTATTATAAATTGACAACCTTACCTTCTTGGGTTTAGCTTAAGACTTGTCAATTTCAAATTGTCACCTGATAATGAACTGGGAAGTTTGACTCCTGTCATGTCATCCAAGATGGCGCTGCGTTTGAAAAATGTTTGAGACAACCGATATTCTTGATATTTATTTTTATGATGTCGAACGGAATTTAAAGTATCCTATGTCCTTCTCCTGGCTCTAAACTACCTCCCTGCCAATTTTCAGCTAAATCGGTTCAGCCGTTCTTGATTTATAAGCGAAGTAACTAACACGACTTTCTTTTAAATATATAGATTTTTCGTTAATTTTGTCTGTTTAATACATTCATAACTTTTACTCGTGCTTTACATCTGAGCATCTGACATTCATCATAACCACTCATTTTACTGTCTTCTCCGGAACAAAACGCAAGAATTATTTATGGAATTAAACTACTGAATGCTTCGTTACCTATGTGTATTTTGTATTTATTTTCCATCCTCACTTACCTATCCTCCTCCTTGCGTCGTACTCCTCAATGCTGAGGGTCGTGACCTCCCTGCTTCATCACCTTTATCTTCACTATGTTCCTCCATCTGCTTCTGTCTCTGGCGGTGTGAAGCGCTCACCTACCTATACTTACACTTATATTAATACTACATTTCAAACATGCTTTGACAATCTCCTTCGCTCTTTGTCTGTTTACTTATGCTTATATCTATCATTCATCATTACGTCTCGTTTTATATTCTTGTCAGACTAAAACGCAAGCTTCTTTTTGTGAGCTACTCTGGCACATTCCTTGAACTTTATCAATAACGATGTCAAATTTTCTTGCCACTACTCCTACTTTCTTCTACTTACATAAAGGGTTAAGACTCCCCACGTTCCTACTCATTTTTCAGTGTCTGAACTGGCCAGATACATTTCGTTAAGTTCATATTTACCTGCAAAATCCTTCCCTGTTCAAGCCCAACCCTTAAACTCCCACAATGCACTAAAAATCCACGAACAAGAAAAACACTGGCTACCTATATATTATTTTTAATCTACAGCCAGCCAATTAGATGGAGTTCAGCACAATTGTCGCCGCAGAACTTTGATTGGCTCCACTTGGGCCCAGTACACAGTCCAATTATGTTGAATAGAGGCCAATTCAACGCTACCAAGTTTTATTGTGGTGTACTGAACCCGGCGTCAGAGGCAGGCCAGGGTTCAATAGGCCAATAATTAAAACCGACGACATCGGCTTCTTCGTTCGAGAGATTTCGATTTTTAATTAAATTTCGTTTTGTTTTAGTTCGTGGTGTATAATTGAATTGTTTTTCCTTTTTGGTTTACGGTTTCTGAAGGATTGATCAAGATTGAACAGTGGTTCTGTTGTGTAGTGTGTTGGCCGTTGCGATTGGCTGGCCGAAATATTGACAACCAATCATAGAGAGGAACAGGAGCGCCATTCTTTTAAAATCACAGAAAAATGAGCTGCCATTCCAAACTAATGCTAGGCATTGACAGTTCATTTCAATCAAGTTTTCGCAGAGCGTCTTTTACTTAATCGTCCGACAGATAAAGAAAATGAGTGAGTTGACATGAGATTTAAATAAAATTATAAATCCAAATAGGTACCTACCTACAAAACTTTACGTCTGTTATCCAGAAGTCTTACACAGAGGCTAAACATAGGTACATTTGCTTTCTTGTCAATTACCCACCTTCTGAAGTACTTAGTTGCCACACAACCACACAATAAACTATCCAGTGTCGCCATAACCACCAACGCTAGCGAACGGGCAGATGCTTATAAAATCCTAAATTCTGCTTATAAAACGCAACCTACATATCTCATGCCCTGATATTCTTAATATCAAACTCAGCATTAAAATCTATTACTTACTTTATAACAACATTCTAATTAAAAAACTAATTTAAACAAACCTTATGTATATAAAAACGAATTTAATTATAATTTAATAACCTAGTGTGGTGTGCGCAAAGGGTGTGCGTCTCAAGATTGCACCAAATGGGAGTCAGCATGTTTAGCAGCAGTAGGTAATAAACCTAAACATACCTTTAAAAAGTTAGTTCGAATTCGAAACTAGATGGCGTTGTGTGCAGGTTAATTTTAATTTTCAAAAGTTTCCAATTTAATTTTTCTTTTAAGAAAATGTGTACCAGGCTTCAAAGCAAAATATCCGGCTAAAAATTTTATCGATCTTTCCATTTTTGGACTTGGCAACTCTGGTTGTGTACTTTGCTTTAATCGGAGTGAAAATTATAAACATACCCACAACTTAAATTATGTCTTCTATAGTAACCGCTGCGTGACTTGACGAAATAATAAAAGCGATAGAAAAATTAATTTTGCTATTTAGCCACAGTTGAGCTCATCATTTGAGATTACTTGGTTGTTTTTAAAGTCATACAGTATAGTTTTTTAAATTATTATACTTAATTATGGTGGCGAAGGTGTGAAAAAGAAAAAACGAATTAAGCAGTCCAATATTGTCTACAGTGAATGAATTAAGGTAATTAGCGTGTGTTTTATATCTAGCCAAACATACAACTTATTTTCGTATGGTTAGTGACTATTAGACTAACCTGCAGTGCGATTCTGGTCAAATCACCGCGTAAATATGTAGGCATAGTGAGGGCGCATAGTTGTGCTGTCAGTCCATGCTAATCAAAATCAAAGTCATTTATTCAAATTAGGCTGAGGATCAGCACTTTTTGAACGTCAAAAATTACATAAGACAGTCCCCCAAAACGCCCGCCCTTCGCCACTTCCTAGTGTTTTTGCTGGGAAGAAGAAGTGGCGGAACAAACTCCCCAGCAACACGTCTGTCTGATATGTTAGAAGAACAGTTTAAACAGCATTGGTAATTAATAAAATTAATCAATTAAATTAAATAATTTGCTACATGCTAGCTAGCACACACCTACAAGACAGTAGTAATAAGCTAGTAATGCTAGGCATTGACAGTTTACTTCACTTAAGTTTTCACGGCATGACTTTTGCTGAATAGACCAGCTGTAGGAGACGTTTTAGAGCATTACGAACGTGGTCTTTTGGTCAAAAGACATGAGCACTATTATAGGCAGCATACAGATGAAGGAACAAACGACCATTCTTCTACTTATCGTGTGGTTAGTGGCAGTGTCAGAGTTTTAATGCCGCCCATGGGCCTTCTGACTTGACTTCACATGCCTTCGAGAAATATCTTTCAGGCATGCCGGTGTCCTCGCGATGTATTCAAATCTGTACTCAAATCATTTAATTAAGTACCTCATCCATCATTTTACAGCCTAAAAAAGTCCATAGGTCTCCCCCAAATGTTGCCACAACGACCAGACACCGGTCCAGTGCATCTCGCATCTAACGGATCCCAGCGACTACTTACTTCTGTTGTATTTTTACTTCAATAATCATACGTGTTAAACTTTAATATCTATACTCTTTGTTCACAGGTTTGAGACTTGGACTACCTACTTCGAGAACTGGGCAGATATTATTAGCTCGGAGCTTGGAACAAGATCGCCAGTTTATAGGTAAGTAATGGATGTGTTTAAAAAAGGCAAAAGGTACTTACCAATGATATTATAAGTAAAAAGGTGTAGATAAGTTACCTAAACAACATTCCATTCGACACTGAGGCCAAGAGTGGCTAGTTAGCCACATTTTAACGTGTCGCTTGCTGAGCGCTTATAACCTATCTACACCTATTCACTTATAATATTATTATTGGTACTTACCCAGTTTTTTCCAAGAGACGACAAGAAACTGCCGAAGTCCATCTCTAAAGGTAAAGTAAGACGTTCAAAATTTCTTATTGGCGGGGGAATTTTGTATTTACTATAACACCACGGCTGTAATTTCCCTCAAGGGTAAGTCAGAGGTGTACCTGTAACTTGTAGTACACCCACATTTCATCTTAGTCCTAATTAATTCATTACACCCCAAGCGGACGCCGGCGTCCGTGTTGTCATTGTCTTGCTAGTTGCTATTGTGACTCTAATTAACACCATGGAAAGGTTGATAGGGGCAAACATAATAATAGGTAGGTATTTTGCCCGACCCGTGTGTAAGATCCCGTAGTAGTATGCAACTTACACTTGCAGTATTAGTAAGAAGTTTTAAGTTGCAGTTTACGATCGAGATGAGTTGACGTAAACACGTACAGATTTTGTAGCACTAAAGTTTATTAGATGTAGGTACTGCCCCCCTAGCCAAGTTACAAACGATTCGTATCTATTATCACCTTTCGCTAAGTCACGTGGTCAAAACAAAGGGATTTGAGGCGTTCTCGATTGTAGAAAGAGAATAGATACGAATGGTTTGTAACTTGGCTATGGGGGCTGATCACAACTAAGTTTGAGTTGGATGCTAATCCGCGATGTTCGTAGTAGGTGAATCATTGTTAACTGACCTAAATTGTATTGAACATCATTATAAATACTTACGATACAAAAAGTAGGATGTTTGGCAGTCTGTACGTACCTAAACCATACCGTGGATGAAATCTAGGACCTCACGAGTTGCAGTAGCGCTTGCAACCATTACAATATAATATTCCGCATTTGGATGCTGTGTACTTACCTGAAACTACTTCTGTGCGATTGAGTGGAGAGCTGTTTCGAGCACTGTGACTGTCTTCTTAGAAATTCCCTTCTAATATACCTACTTAGGTATTCTCTTTTGTTGCGTAACGTGTAAGTAATACAAATAGTAAGGAAAAAGCAAACAATAAAACAAACAACAAATAAAACCAAACAGTACCTAAATAACAACAACAAATAATACTACAACGACAATTTTTTTTTTCTTTGAAATATTACCTATTATTTATTGGCAACTATACGATTGGAAACCAATTGAAATAAATTAAATAAGTATGTATACTTAAACTAACTACAAATAGAATAGTAACAAAAAAAAAACAAAAACCCCTAGGAAAAACAAAATCGGAACACTCAGGCGTCAAAGTACTCCTCCCCATCGCTGTCATCTGGAAACGTGCCCAGAAGACTGGCAGCATTGCCACGTTAGATGGCAATGCTAATTCTTTGGCCAAATAATAAGCCAGCCCTCTGGTCACGCGAAGTGTCGACCAGTCTTAGTCGGCGAGAAATCTCTTAAACGACCAAGTTGATAACATATTTATGTAGGTACAGACGCCAGCAGATCAATCTACCCTAAACTGTCAAATTTTCCCAATTGAACTTGAACGTTACTGTGTTTAGAATAAAGTTGAAAACCTATCAAAGAAATTTGACACATTGGGGTAGGTTGATGTGCTGGCGTACTGTACATAAAAACGTATATTGAACAGCTATTTTTTCACGTATTCACGGTTTGTTCGAAAGTAAAAGTTATACCCAGTCAGTTTACGACTTAACATACAGACACACTCCCTTAAATCATCTGCCCAGCTTATTTCCAACAACGATGAAGTCGGCTTCCAGTCTTACCGCAGCTGATTAGGTAGGGACCACTATTTTGGTCTGCTTATTTGGCCTTCACAACCCGCTGACTGCGTAACACGATACCCCTTGGTTAGACTGGTTGTTACACTGGGTCCTGACTAGGGTTGCAAAATTACCGAAAACGCTGGTAAAATACGGGTATTTTACGGTAATTACGGTAAAATTACCGGCCACTTATAACTCCCGAGTCCCGGCACGTAAGTCTAGCGCTGACCTTGGGTGCGTCGTCGCACAAACGATTTTCATCTCGTGATCTTGACTCGGAACTTTTCTTAGTAGTAGTTTAATTCGTTTCTTACCCAATCCTACCGTATTTTACCGTAAAATATAATATTATACTTTCGTAAAATTTCGTAGGTATTTTACGAAAGTAATTTTACCGCTTTACATCCCTAGTCCTGAGTGTCCTGGGGCTCGAGTTTGCTATTGCAATCGTGTCTCAATGACCGGTCACTGATCGAATATTTCACAACTTTGACAGTTTTCGTATGGGAAATGTGTCATAAGTTTGACGTTATACCTATGTCAAAACTTGATCATTGACCGGTCATTGCGACACCATTGCAATAGCAGACTCGACCCCCTGACTACTTGTAACGACTGTCAATGATCTTCAATTGGCAGCAAACCCTGTACAACCCAGTAACTGGGTAACACTTTACTTGGTTAGACTGGTTGTAGCACACTTGGTTCTGACTACTTGTAACGAACCAAAGAGATTTAAAATACTATAGAGCGGGCATGTCAAGGAAATGTCATAGAAAAACTTTGATCCCATGTCTCAGTAACGCCATCTAGAATAATGTACTACAAAAAACTCATAGACTTATATCCAGCAGGACACACTTTTTCGGACGAAAATTTTGTTCGTGATGTCCGGTCTATAGGTATTGAATGTCTTTGTAACGAACTAACGACTGACTGACAAATTACATCTGGTACCAACGGCGAAACGTGTTTTTTGAGACACGAAGGGATAACCCATCCCTGTACCAACCTCGGCACGCGTAGCTTAACCAGCTATCGACCAACGAGTCTCTCATTTTTTAGCCACAAGCCCCTTTTTCGACTCCCTAACTAACCGCAATAATACCTAACCACTTAAAACTCCCCTTGCGGCGCGAGGCGTGATAAAAATCCTCGTAATTAAATACTTTTGTGTCACAGACTCATAGATCAGATAATATCTGGATGTTTGTCTGCTTGTCTGTCTGTGGGAGATACTGTACCTTTGAAACTAGTTAACAATTGCGGACGGAGATGTGAATAATCAAGGGAGTGTTTTGACAATGTGATTTTTATACTCAATGATTTTAATATGTGTTTGCATTGAGCCATGGTAAAAATGTGTCATTTCAGAGGAGGTATGGGGGCATGCATATTCATTTAATTTGCAATAAGTATAGAAAGATCAACCTCTTAGCGTGCGTGTCGTTATAGAAATATAGGTAGTGAACTAGGTGTCTTCCCATGGTGGCAGGCACACACTACTGCGATTTTTAACCGACTTTCAAAAAAGGAGGAGGTTCTATGTTCGTGTGTATGTATTTTTTTTTTTTTTTTTATGTATGTTACCTGATTTCTCCGCCATTTGTGGACCGATTCTCAAAATTCTTTTTTTATTTGAAAGAGTATACTCCTGAGGTGGTCCCATTTTAATTTGGTGAAGATCTGGTGCTGATCTTCGGAGATATACAACGGAACTCTTCAAAAATAAACAGCAAATCTGTCGTGATTGCTGGAATCGCTTGGATGTTTATTGTTTATACAACATAATGTCGTATCATCACGCCTGTATGCTCTGAGGGGTACGCAGGAGGGTACAATATACCTAGATTTCGTCAGTTAGGTATGTTAATTTTAATTTATTAGGGATTAGTGGAAAACCCTATTATGATGACATGTATTGTTAACAATTAACAATATAAAATAAATTCATGGCAAATATTTTTATGGTAACAACTAAAAATGGAAAAATAAAAAACTTTTTTGCAAAAAATAAAACCGACTTCAAAAAAAACACTAAACGGTGTAAAATAACTCTAAATTCGGAAGTCGGTGGCCCATCATGAGTAAGACAAACCCACCAAAGCCACAGACTTCCGAATTTAGAGTTATTTTACACCGTTTAGTGTTTTTTTTTGAAGTCGGTTTTATTTTTTGCAAAAAAGTTTTTATATATTAGTTTTGCTTTGTTTGTAAGTTTTACAGAAATATCAATTTTATAAAATAGCTACATGTATCTACTAACGTCTTCCCATGGTGGTCGGCACACACTACTGTGATTCTTACATATTAGTTTTGCTTTGTTTGTAAGTTTTACAGAAATATCAATTTTATAAATTAGCTACATGTATCTACTTACGTCTTCCCATGGTGGTAGGCACACACTACTGTGATTCTTACATATTAGTTTTGCTTTGTTTGTAAGTTTTACAGAAATATCAATTTTATAAAATAGCTACATGTATCTACTTACGTCTTCCCATGGTGGTAGGCACACACTACTGTGATTCTTACATATTAGTTTTGCTTTGTTTGTAAGTTTTACAGAAATATCAATTTTATAAAATAGCTACATGTATCTACTAACGTCTTCCCATGGTGGTCGGCACACACTACTGTGATTCTTACATATTAGTTTTGCTTTGTTTGTAAGTTTTACAGAAATATCAATTTTATAAAATAGCTACATGTATCTACTTACGTCTTCCCATGGTGGCAGGCACACACTACTGTGATTCTTACATATTAGTTTTGCTTTGTTTGTAAGTTTTACAGAAATATCAATTTTATAAAATAGCTACATGTATCTACTTACGTCTTCCCATGGTGGTAGGCACACACTACTGTGATTCTTACATATTAGTTTTGCTTTGTTTGTAAGTTTTACAGAAATATCAATTTTATAAAATAGCTACATGTATCTACTAACGTCTTCCCATGGTGGTCGGCACACACTACTGTGATTCTTACATATTAGTTTTGCTTTGTTTGTTAGTTTTACAGAAATATAAATTTTATAAAATAGCTACATGTATCTACTAACGTCTTCCCATGGTGGTCGGCACACACTACTGTGATTCTTACATATTAGTTTTGCTTTGTTTGTAAGTTTTACAGAAATATCAATTTTATAAAATAGCTACATGTATCTACTAACGTCTTCCCATGGTGGTCGGCACACACTACTGTGATTCTTACATATTAGTTTTGCTTTGTTTGTAAGTTTTACAGAAATATCAATTTTATAAAATAGCTACATGTATCTACTAACGTCTTCCCATGGTGGTCGGCACACACTACTGTGATTCTTACATATTAGTTTTGCTTTGTTTGTAAGTTTTACAGAAATATCAATTTTATAAAATAGCTACATGTATCTACTAACGTCTTCCCATGGTGGTCGGCACACACTACTGTGATTCTTACATATTAGTTTTGCTTTGTTTGTAAGTTTTACAGAAATATCAATTTTATAAAATAGCTACATGTATCTACTAACGTCTTCCCATGGTGGTCGGCACACACTACTGTGATTCTTACATATTAGTTTTGCTTTGTTTGTAAGTTTTACAGAAATATCAATTTTATAAAATAGGTACTTGAACTAACGTCTTCCCATGGTGGTAGGCAGACACTACTTTGATTCTTACATACTAGTTTTGCTTCGTTTGTTTGTTTAGTTTTACAGAAATATCAATTTTATAAAATAGGTACATAAACTAACGTCTTCCCATGATGGTAGGCAGACACTACTTACTGTGTGTGATTCTTACATAAGTACTAGTTTTCTTTCCTTTGTTAGTTTTACAGAAATATCAATTTTATAAAGTAGGTACATGAACTAACGTCTTCCCTTGTAAACTAGTATGTAAGAATTACAGTTGTGTCTGCCTACCACAGGCAGACACAACTGTACTAATAGTTTTGCTTCGTTTGTTAGTTTTACAGAAATATCAATTTAAACAGAAATTAAGCTAGCACTTTTACGAATACAAAAAAACGTCAAAAGTTAAAATTCGTTGATCCCAAAAAACGTTATTTTTAATAATCAAACAATTTTAATCACAAGTATTCCTATCCTACCTATTATTGATGATTTTAATAATTATGTTTCCCTAAGAACATATTATTTGTTAAGCCTACTTTAACACTTATTTTTAACACTTATTGAGCTCTATTATAAGTAGTAAGTGTAGTAGGAGTAATTTGTAAGAAACTTAAGATAATTTTATTTTTTCGTGGCTAGTAATTGCATGTGTAATACTTATTTACTAAAACAAAACAAATAAATTGAACTAACTACTTACCCCTAAGCTATCATACACATAACCATATCCATATCCGATATATTTCCACCTTACAAATAATTAAACAACAAACATCCCAAAAAGAAACAAAAGCTGAAAAACCAATCCAAATTTTCCCTCCAATTTATAAAAAACAAACCTCCCCCTTCAATCTTCCTTCAGATTGAAAAAAAAAAACTCGAGAACAATTGACTAACGTCAATACTTGATATCACTCATAATCTATAACAATCTTAGAGGGGCAATCTTAAAGGTATAAAAAGAGGGTTTTTAAAGTCCTCTGAGGGTCCATACAAAGGATGTTTTTCAGAGTGACAGAGGGGTGGGGTAGGACACAATACATGTCAGACAGCACCTAAATTATGTGTTTGTACCGAAAGTTGTACCAAGTTTCGAATTCATAGATTTATTGTGTTTCTTGTTTAAAATATGCGAGAATGTTTGCGAAGTGAGGTGGACTAGGTACCTATGCGGTGCAGTATTTTGTGGTGTGGCCAAATATTGTTAAAAAAATAAATAAAAATATTATACTGTCAGGCATTAAGGCACATAGGATTTTAGTAGGTAGGTATTACATCTTACTTAAAAACAAAATATTAGTAACATGTAGGAAAACTAAAATATAATCACTATTACAAATACCTACCCATGGTATTAAATCCGCTGCTGTACATAATTGAAGCTAGTGAAGCACACTAGCTTCAAATATTATTAAAAATAATAATAATATGAGCCTCGAGTAACATATACGGAGGCTCTCGTTAGGCAGCTGGACCAAGGGCTTGATTCAGAAAGCAGTTCATCAGGACACGGCCCACATTGTTAGGCGATGCCTCTGCCGAGACCGTATTTCCGATACCGGTGGGCTACTATTTTTTTATGTTTTCAAATGTTTTGATGTTTTTATGTTAACCTAAAGCAATCTTGAAATATATTAAATAAGTTCTATAATAAATAAACGGATCAAAAATATTGACAAGCTTTATTGTCAACGTTTAGCTTGGTAAACCTCCCCATTGTAGGCCCATACAGCTCAAACTCCTTCAGAATGCTATTGCTGCAATACAATAATTAATTAATGGTTTCATTATTACAGTTGTTGTCTTAGGTAACATGCGTAGACACTGTTACTGTTAGACTGTATCTCGCACTACTGGGCAAATACCCATAATGAATTCCAGTTCTTTCGATCCAGGGCTAAAGTGGACCACTGATCGTTTGTTTTGTCTAGCTCGTCTGTGTCTTGTAGAGACTTTAACAACTGTCCTATTTCCAGAATTTCTTTCATTTCCAGAATTTCCTAAATATTCAACGTTTTTTGAATGAAAATGTAGTTGTAGGACGATACCTCACTCTTTAAAAGTTTTTGCCGATTATTTTCTATGTTATGGACAGAATCTTTAGTCTTTGCTGTATCTTCATTTACATGTACATAATTAGACTACCATTAGCAATATCTAGTACACACTTAACATAACATCACGCCTATTATCCTCAAAGAGTTAGGCAGAGGTTATTGGTACTCCCAATAGAACACCCGCATTTCGCCGGGTCTATAATAGGTACCTACCTACTAAAACTTTTTTTATGCGCAAGTTTTCTGTCGCAAATACTTATTTTTCTTTCTTTTTATTTGCTATCTCGTGATTCATAATGTATGCACACTATTTTTAATTCACACCATACAATAGTAATAACAAACCAAAATGATTATCGCGCGCCGTCACCCACTATTCAAAATACGATCATACTTTTGACAGGATGCTGTCAAAATCCGATAAAAGTTTAAAGCGCACGCGCCGACACGTGCCGTTTTGACATTTGACATGTCGGGAACTGTCAAAACTAACAATAGAGAGCGAACGGTCAAGTTATTGTTCTTTAAATTGACTTTTGACCACAGGGGTTGGTGGTGACAAAGAAATTGTTATTATTTTGGTATATTATTAGTAGTGGTTTTATTTAAACCCATTGCTATAAACTTGAATAGGTGGCGAAATATTTTCTTCTTTTGGTGAATGGTTTGTGAGATCAAATCAAATCAAATCAAATCAAATCATTTTTATTTGTATAACATAGGTAGTAAATACAGTTCTTATATAGAGTTCATAGGTCGCTATATTATGCCAAGAGGCGTACAAAAATGGCTGCATGCAAAATAAAAATATTGCTCATGCGAGAGGTAAACATAAATTAGTACGTATGTCAAAATGTCAAAATTACTACAAAGATGATTAATCAATAAATACACATGTCACAATATCGCAAAATTCCCATAGTCAATGCAAAAATAAGTAATCATAATTCGGTCACAATAATAAATTAATTGAATCTCCAGTCATACAAATAGGTCTACATCAAATTATCATTTAGGAACTCATCAATCGTGTTATAGCACTTTTCAGTCAATAACAGTTTTATTTCATTTTTAAATTGCGTTACATTCAATTTTTTTAAGACATCTGGTAATTTATTGTAAATGCGTGGTGCCATGCCTAAAACGCTCTTTCTCACTAATGCAGTATTACAACGCTGATTGCTTAAACAGTTTGCGTATTGGCTACGAACCGCAACATCTCGTAACGTTGACACTTTTTCGAACAGTCTCATGTTTGTTTTGACGAAAACACTAATTTCAAAAATATATAAAGAGGGTAATGTAAGTAATTTTAGCGATTTAAAGAATGGTACACAGCTTTCATCAACTTTCAGACTACACATTGATCTTATGCATCTTTTTTGGGCCTTAAAAACAATATGCTGATCAGTAGAATTGCCCCAAAAGATAATACCATATCGCAAAATGGACGCCACTAAGCCGTGATATGCAACTAGTAGCGCATCCAGATTTATTTTTCTTGCTATTTGGAAAAGTGCATATGCTGATTTATTTATTTTCTTACTTAAGTCATCTATGTGAGCCTTCCAGTTAAGTTGGTTATCAAGGAATAAACCTAAGAATTTTGCTACTTTAACTTCTTCAATGTCACAGTTACTATGTCTAATATTTAAGAGAGAGTGTAGCATATCGAGATCCTTCCGTGGCGACTGTCATTTATAGTTCTTTGACATCAATGATATTATAAGTAAAAAGGTGTAGATATGATAAAAGCGCTCAGCAAGCGACACGTTAAAATGTGGCTAACTAGCCACACTTGACCTCATTGTCGCGTCACGCCGTCAACAGACGCGTGCGTGCGGTAGTGCGCCGTTTTTGAAGATCGAATGTTGTTAAGGTAACTTATCCACCTCTTTACTTATAATATATCATTGTTAGACAGTAGTTACGTGTAGTCTGAAGCCTAAGTCTGGGAGCCAGTCTCACCAACATAAATTGTATTCACCCGTAGGTACCTATATATGTGTTGTGGAGGTCAGATAGACAGTCACTCCATTTTAAATAATAACCCTCAGCTGCATCGTTTAGCTGGAAACCGACGTCAACTAAGATGGGTGAGCTTTACAAATGATGGATAAGTTAGCGAGCAACTGCGTGAGTCCGTGTTGATGTCCATAATCGCAACCTTACAAGAAAACATCGGACCACCAGACGTCTTACGGCACTGCGCCACCGGTACATGGTAGATATCCCAACCATACGTACTAAACGCTTTGGAAACACATTCATTGAGCGAACAGCTAAAGAGTGGAATTCCCTGCCGGAGTCGGTGTTTCCTGATAGCTACAACCTAGGGGTCTTCAAGTCAATAGTGAACAGGTTGCTTCTAGGCAAGCGTGCTTCATCGTCGACCACATCGTCGCTTACCATCAGGTGAGATAGTGGTCAAACGCGTGCCTATCTATAATAAAAAAAAAAACAAATTAAATGAATTTTCTTACTCTATTATATCAGCCTGTAACAGTCCGACTGCGGAGCAAAGGTCTCTTCTCAAACAGAGAAGGCACGAGCATTAATCACCGTTTGAGGATTTAAGACTTCAATTTTAGAAGTCCAGATTTCCTCGTAATATTTTCGTACTACGAGGCCTTAAATTAAATTCCCTATCAATAACAAACATTTCGTAGAATCTATCACTATTACACACCTGTCCAAGTGTCCACGTTTCCACACTGCATTCGTAACGTTATTGAAACGGTTCCAAGCAAATAACGGTAACGTAATTACTGTTATTAAGCTAAATAACCGTTTTCACTGGAATGTTGTGACACCTCTATGACTGCTGTTCTTAATTGCTACGTAGATATAGTTTCAGCGTTTAATGTCGTACCTAATTGTAGGAAAATTATTGAGAATTACCGTAGAAAATGTGTGAAGAAAATACACGGTAAAATATTGGGTGGAAATGGCATCGACACAAAACCATAAGTTCAGTAAGTACACTTGAGAGCAATAAAATCGCACACGTTGACTTTTTGTTGTTAAAGCAGTTTTTTTCATAAATGTGAATACATATTAAAATAAAACTTACACTATTTGAATGTTTACTTCAGTACCTTTCTAATGATATCAAATACAGTGTAAAAAAAGTACCCATAGGGAGTTTTAGGGCACAAAACCCAACATACGGATAAAATTACCCAATTTAGCTTAACAAAGAATAAAAATAAAACTCAAAATGCTTGATCAAATTGTTTTTTAATAAGGTGTATTCCCTCCCCTAGCCTTGATTACAGCTCTTAATCGGTTTTTCATGGACCGTATTAATTTCACCATGAAATCTTGTGGTATGGCGTTCCACTCCTCTTCAATGGCAAGTTGAAGCTCTTGGAGGCGCGTAGGAGCAGGGCTTCTTGCTCGAACTCTTCTTTTTAGCTCATCCCAGACATGCTCAATCGGATTGAGATCAGGACTACGAGCTGGCCACTCCATCGCGGTGATTCCAACATCTTCCATGTAGTCGCAAACTGTTCTAGCGACATGCGGTCTGGCGTTGTCGTGCATTAAGAGAAAATCTTCTCCCATAAGCCACGCAAGCGGCCTCACATGTTCTTCGAGCACTTCTTCGACGTATCGTGCAGCCGTCAAACTTCTCGATCTCGGGCCGGTATTCGCCGTAGTGATGAATACAATGTCAGTTTTAGTGTCCAACATTATGCCACCCCAAAACATACACGATCCACCTCCAAAAGCCACACGTTCGCTTATGCAGCATTGTGAAAATCGCTCTGATGACCTTCTGTAGACCCTAGAGCGTCCATCATGACCATGTAAAGTCATTCTGCACTCATCAGAGAACATAACAGCCCGCCATTGGTCATACGTCCAATTTAAATGTTCCCTAGCAAATTGTAGCCGGGCTTGTCGGTGAGCTGTGGTCAATTTGGGACCATTTTCTGGGCGATGTGAAGTCATTCCTGCTTCACCTAGTCTTCTTCGAACTGTCCACCGACTTATACTGACATTGCGAACTTCTCGAAGCTGTTGTCCCAGTTGAACCGCGTTCAGTTGCCGATTTCTCAAAGACCTTGTTACAAGAAAGCGGTCATCACGCTCTGATGTTGTGCGTCGCCGGCCAGATCCTGGTCGCCGAATGTAGCCACCGGTCTCTTGGAACCTCTGGTATACACGACGAACAGAGTAGCGGCTCAAATTTAGCCGTCGAGCAACTTCACTTTGGTTATGGCCTGCTTCGAGCAAGGCAATAACTTGAGCGGCTTCTGCGGGCGTGGTATCCATATTTTTCCAGTAAATCCGTATGCTTCCAGTAGAGATGTTATCACGTTGACCTTCTGTATGCAACTGAATAAAAATTCTTTTTTATTTATTTATTTTAGGGGCGTATCGCATATCGTGTCCTTGAAGAGGACGTGTATAGCTTAACCGGGCGTCTCTGTAGAGATATCTTAAAAGTTAAGACCTCCAGCCAGAGTATAAAAAACTTAAAAACTAAGCGACTACGCTAAGGGCACCCCCTGCGGGGTACGAGCCTCGGCTTAGGGCGTCGCTGGGAGAGGACAGCAAGGGACGGCTGGATCTGTGTGGTTATTATTTGGGGGCAGCGAGTTTATTATAACTACTGCTCAGCTCGCGGGCTGGCACACAAGCAAGGGACGGGAGGACGGGTAATTAACGGGGGCGTCGCGACGGGCCTCGACGGCGAGGCCGGAATCGGGCTGCGTTCTTGCGAACTGTGCTGGTAGACTTATCGCTCTCCTGGAGGAGGGTGATAGCGTCGTCAGGGACGGTGAGGGTGTGTCTCGGTCGCCGTATCTTAGAGATGCGGGACGGAGTGTATCGGGCGGCTGAATAAAAATTCCAATAAACTGACCTTTTTATACCTGCGGCTAAGGGTGCAAGTAGTGACAACGCAAACGCGTGAATTTGGGGAATTCGGTGTACGGTCGGTTTTTGTAAGTTACGTGAAGGTCAATGATTTTAATTTTATGTTTTTGTAAAGCTAAGCTTGTATGCTTTAATTTTGTCTAATGATTTTTACTCAATATCTTTCGATTTTAGAAAACAATCAGTAATAAACCAAATTACAAGGGGTGTGCGATTTTATTGCTCTCAAGTGTAGTTATTACCTACATGACTTTGAACCCCACACACCACACACAGTGTTGATATTTTTCGACAGTTTTTCTCGAAATTCTTCTGATGAGCATCAGCTGTTTTTTTTAGTTTTACCTACTTTAATTACAGCCCTGCGTTGATGTCCCTTTCACCCTAACAAGCGGATATTTTTAAATTTAAATGCTTACGAGAAACTTACGACATTTTATTGTACTATTAAGATCTCCTAAACAATGGGAGACAGTCACAGTCTCACAGATAGTTGTTACTTAATGTGTCAGGGTAGTTCGCGAAATTAGAATTTTCTTGTATTTTTTTCAATTTGCCGTTTAGTGTCACATTGTGGGTTGATTAAAATATGATTCGTGACCGTTACAAGTATGGTAGAATTAAATTATAAAATTACCAATACAACCCTCGTGTTAATTAGAGAGAGACACAATAGAAAGACAATGACAGCGCGGACGCGCCGGTGTCCTCTTGGGGTTTAATGAAATAAAGAATTAAATCCCAATATATGTCTTTTTCGTAAAATATCGTTCAATGGGATCATAATAATATGAACTTAGAGGGTTGTCTTAATAATTTGAATAGTTATAATTCTGTAATTATAATTATTCAAATTATTAAGACAACTATAAGTACTTACTATAACTAGCACTAATGTGTTGAACAACAATGAAATCCCAATATATGTCTTTTTCGTAAAATATCGTTCAATGGGATCATAATAATATGAACTTAGAGGGTTGTCTTAATAATTTGAATAATTATAAATACAGAATTATAACTATTCAAATTATTAAGACAACTATAAGTACTTACTATAACTAGCACTAATGTGTTGAACAAGAATGATAAAGTAAAAAGGTGTAGAGGTTACTTAAACAATATTCGTTCTTCAAAAACGGTACACAAACGCACGCACGCACGCGTCCGTTGGGGCGCGACGCCACACTGAGGTGAAGAGTGGCTAGTTAACCACATTTTAACGTGTTACTTGCTGAGCGCGTATAACCTATTTACACCTTTCTATTGATATATCATTGTTGAACAAAATATGAATAAAGACCGTGTGTGTATACGTATACACATAAGGTCTCTAATCTATTTATTTATCAGAAACAATTAAATTGTGTTTGATACATTACATACATCATAATTAATCATATTTAGTTCAACATAATAATGTACCCTGACACTGAACAGAAAATTGCAAATAGAAAAAAAATGACTTATCTGTTACAACTTTTTATTTTCCTGATTATTCATTAAACTATATTAACAGGTTGAAGCATCTTTCATCATCTGCCTAGCATTTTTCCAATTAATTTAGGATCGGCTTCCAGTCGAACCGCCCAAATCATTGTGGAACGCAAATAAATATTATCTTTGCAAAACCCTTTGCTTCAATAACAAAACGGCGGCGCCATAGTGTGTCATTTTCAAGAACCATCTAGACCCAAAAACTTATTTTTTATCTGTTCCCATTAAATTGAAGTGGCTTAAAAGGCAAATACCCTAAATATATTTTATGTCGTTAATATATTTAATGCTGATTTCTGTTTATTCTAAAAACAATCGCAGCAGAACTGCATCCGACGCGTTGATTGTTTGTTTTCCTTCGTTTTTGTCATAATGGTGTAGGCAGGGGTGTGCGTGCGTACGTTGGTATAGGATGTTGTTTTAAATGTTACGCTTTTCATTGCAAATTATGTGTTTTTTTTAATTACGTGATTTGCTGACCTATATTTAAAATGTTAGGTAAAAACCAAGTCTCAAATAAGATGTAATCTAGACTAGGTACTTATTTATGTACCTACTCTTGTTCGATCTACGAACCCATCCTTCTTTCTCATTGCTCAGAAGTTCCTTCAATATACAATTTTCAATAGGTACATAACTACGGTCTAGTTCCCATTTTTTCATACTCAAAATCAGACATAAGTATTTTATTAATTGGCAATAATATAGATTCCGCGGTCGTATATCCCTTTTGCTCTAAACCTTAAAATACATTCCTTTGTTAGAGCTAAATACAAAATTATAACCCTTCTTTTTGCTTTGCCGAAGTCGGGTAATAAGTATTGCACCGAGGAACTTACACTACAGTGTAATATTAACGTCTTATAAGCTACATTATACATATATACTTGTTTTACTCACAAGATAACATTCACTCTGAAGACATACCAGTAGGTAGTAACCAACAAAACCCGATACCCTTACGTAAGTTAGAACCAAGTTTGCATAAAATAACAATAAGGATATTGCTGGTACTGTGAATGTCTCAATTGCTACTTCGTAGAGAGAGGTTGTAGGTATAGTCCCTGTCCTACTCTAATAACTTAACTGGTTAGATAGTTTCTAGAGATACATACCTAGGTACTGGGTTAGTCCTATTTGTATGTTAAGTACCTATCTACTTAGATATCTTTTAGGTTCCTCACCTATAAGACCAAAACTTTTGCAACCGCTGTCTAAACTCTTTTCATACTATTAACTTATAATGTACTAGCAGGTTTGGAGGTTTAATATTATAATAAATTCAGACTTTTCTTTTTCTGCATTGTCTCTACGCCTAAGGTACCGGTACCTACACCATAATAAAATTGTTCTGATATAAAATCACCATTGCAGTCAACTTAATGCTGTCTTGGCTTATTTCGTTGTGTGTGTGTGTACTTATTGTATGTATGGTAGAATATAACAGAAAAGAAAAAAGCATCTACTCTTTATTGTACACCAGAAAAACTTACAAATTAGGTACTCAGTAAAGTTAATCTTAGACATTTTTGACATTGATGAAGGAAAGAAACCTGGATTTATAAAAATAATCAGTCCCTACTATCACATAACGCCTTCTAGTTGCAAACCAAGCAGAGCTAGTAGTAGTAGACAATTTATAATCATATCTACTTTTATATTTCTAAAAACATACATTTTATAGATAAATTACACCCAGACACAGAAACAAATGATCGTGCTCATCACATTTTTTCACACACACATGCGAGCAAGCGTGATGGAAAATACTCGTGTCTTCTCTTTATCAGTAGAGGAATTTGCCCTGCCGTGGTAATAGTAACAGACTGGTTTGGTTTTATCTTTTATTCGGCTCGTAAATTTAGCACCACCCTGTAGGTAAATTTTCACCTTCAAATTACTAGGGTTCGTATTGTTTATGTTATTTCATCGTATTTGGCGCACAAAAGACAGCCCAGTTGTTTATTTTATGCCAAATCACTACCCTTGTGCGCAATGATATCTATCAAGAGCGCATATTTTATTAAAAAACATAGGGGAATATACGCCTTCACAAATTTCATACTTGATTGATACTCGAAACTTCTACTGTCACTGCGAAAATGCACTTTAATCTTAGTGAGACAAGGTGGATATTTGAGTATTCAGTGGGTACCATAATTTGGCGACTGTCGTAGGGTAGTTTATTATTTTAATAAATTTTAAAATTGTGTACCGAGCGGTGATAATGACTGAATAAATAGATTGTTTTGCTTCAAAAATTGGATATGTTGATTTTGTATGAAGGATCGGATTTATTGTGATGGGTTCTTTACATAAAAAGTGTGAAGGGCCCTTTGGTTTGGAGGTTGAATCTTAATTAGGCCTACATTGTGCAGCAAACAATGTCTGTTTGCTGTCTCGTTGGTCTATAAGTGATCGCAAGCGCTGCTGCTGAACATGAGGTCGTGAGTTCGATTCCCGGGCAGGGTAAAGTGTTATTAGAATTTTTTATCTGGAATTGTTCAGCAGCAGCCTGAAGTCTGTATTTTCTGCTGATGACAAATAGGCTTGCCTTCCTTCACGTTGGACTTAGATAAATGGGGAAATGGTATTTGTACCTACCGTCTACTGGTAGGCGCATTGCTGCGTATCCTACCAGAATCACTGGCGTGTTTGTTTCTCAGCTGTTTTATGAGCTTATTAGCTCTTGGTAGACTAGACAAATAGAAGCATGTAGCGAAATAATAACAGCCTTAACACACGGGTCGATCGAGGGATGGGTGGACCATTCATTACATAATATCAAGATTGTAGGTCTTTCGATTCTTGACAAAATCAACCTGCCTGCGTAACATGAACACATTGAACACCGAAGAAACGGCCTTTGTCTACAGACGAATCGGCAAAGTGACAGATTATATAGATAGGAACCTCAATCTGTCAAATTTCTTTCAATACACCTGCCTGCGTAGCATGAACACTTAATTTCTTTTCTTCCGAGACACGACAAAGACCGTTTCTTTGGTGTTCATGCTACGCAGGCTGGTTGCTAATCTAATAGTGTAGGTACCTATGTATTATTTTCTCTTTAATTTTTTCACTTTTTTAAAATGAATGTTGTGTGTATTACATTTGTAAATATGTGAGCACAATGTATCTAGCTATACCAAATGTAATTATCAACTCCATTGCTTATTTTCTATGCAATATACTATCTTAGTACTTTTCATTCTAGGTGCATCGTCCTCACATACATATAATCTTATTAATGTATACAAAGTATTGTAAAATTTATTTTAAAAGATGAAGTATGGAGTTGCTTGCCCATTCAAATCCACTTTTTGGAAGGGGCAACTAGAATCATTTTTTAAAGTTAATTTTTGTTCGACGTTCAAAAGTGCCTTAAAGGGCCTAATTGAAATAAATGGTTTGACTTTGACTTGGGCTCTAGACAGACGGACTGCATTTATTTCAATTAGGCCCTTTAAGGCACTTTTGAACGTCGAACAAAAATTAACTTTAAAATCTTTGATACCTACTAGAAGCCCGAAAGTCTGACAACGAGTTTAACCAAGGGATATCGCATAACCCAGTTACTGGGTTGTGGAGGTCGTACAGGCAGTCGCTCGATGTGAACTTCTGGTATTCAGCTGCATTCGGTTAAACTGGAAGCCTCTCCAACATAGTTGGAATAAGGCTAGGCAGATGATTGTAGACTATACATATAAAAGGTGTAGGTGGTCCGGAGTAGTTCGGTATTTTCCTACCTTAATGGTAAAAAAAAATGAAATAAAATTTCTAAAATTACGTATAATATTTTTTAATCGAGATAATAGTCCCATCATTACAATCGGCTATAATTTACAACATATTTTTACAAATACGCCGCTTAATTTTTTTTCATAAATTACAATTTATGCCCTAAATATGTAATGATTAAAAAGTTATTTTCTATTTTATTTAACTTACAGGACTACTATATTACGGTTGATCGACTCTTCGCGTGACCAGAAGGCTGGCCTTTATTTAGGTCAGAGAATCAGCATTGCCATTCAACGTGGCAATGCGGCCAGTCTTTTGGGCACGTTTCCCGTTGAGAGCGATGCGGATGAATTTTTTGATGCCTTATAATTTTCTTTTCTTTTAGTTTTTATTAAGTATGTAATAAATGTATTATTACACAAAAAAAAAAAAAAAAAAAAACTTACAGGATATATTTTACTGAAAATGTGGATTGCAATACTTAATTGGTACAAAAAATGAATTTATTTTATATGGCAACTTATAAATGCAAGTAAAAACAAATGGCCAGTAGGTACTAAGTAATTTAATTATTTATTTATTTAAAGAATTGCAGTTATTAATAATTAAAAAACTTTGAGATGGAATGTAAGTTTTGGAAGTTTAGACCCCATAGTTGCAAACGACAGATTAAATTAAAATAATTATTTTATGGAATGTTGGTTTCGAGAAATATTACTAATTTAGAGACTATTTAAAATAATCTGTCCCAAAAACTACAGGTTAACAACATCTATTTAATTTTAGTTTAACATTAAGAATTCATTGAACAACAAAAAAAGACTTTGTAATCTCAAAGCCGTTTTCTAAATTAAAACAAAATTAAATCAGTCAATAATTTCCTCTTAAATAGCAACAAAATCAGATCTACTAAATATTGGAAATAAAAAAGCCGTTTTTATAAACGTCAATAAAAGGAACCGTTATTCTAAAGCAGTTTTGACATTTAAACATTTTTAATTTTACAAAATGACACGTACGAATCTAAAGACACAATATAACAATTTATAGAACTATATTTACAAATAATATCAAAAGTCGTTGTAATTAAGTTTGGACTTTTAAATTCTAATAAATTATTGTAATAATAACACCAAAATTTTATTCAATAAATTATTAGCGATTTCGTAATAATTTATTTTTATTTTTTAATGGTTACTATTGCAATAATGAGGTTGAATATTTCTTGATCGATGAAATAGTTTTAGCTTGTTTACGGAGTTAGGATCCATAATATTTTTTTATCTGACAGCTATTAACTTTTTGTCTAAATTACGTGCAATCAGTCAATCTTGTCCGTTGAGCGACGTAGACGTGACTTAGGTGTCACTATTGCTTTACTAGTTATTTATAAAAAAAATTGAAAAATATCTGCGCTATTTTCCAAGTATCGAAGTGACTTAGCAGATTACTGTACAGAAAAAACCGAAAAAGCAATTAGTATTGAACAACATTTTGCCACCTGTACGTATTTACATATTTTTTACTAATACTTTTCATCGATAAAGAAACGGCTCTTATCTTAACAATTAACTATATTCACAATGTACAGATAGGTACATATTCCTATACACATAGTAATATCTAATAACTTTAATTTATTTCCGAGGAAATCAAGAAGGAACTTTGGAGCACAAAATAAGAAATAGTCGAACACTCGTTTAAAAAGACCAAAACATCACAGAAATCAATTTAGTCCGTGGTAAACTCGCGTTACAACATGAAAAAATTTTTTATCGTTTGAATAGAAAATATAATCTTTTTTTTATTATAATAGAATCAATTTATAATTTTAAATACGCGCCGAATAATAATTTCGAACTTTTTAATAAAAAATTTAACGTACCGTGACTTCGAAAGAATACTAACCTCCAAATAATTCGCAGTCGAAAAACTATAAATATAAACAAATAAATAAAAATTAACAACAACAATCTAAGTTTCTGGTCAGAATATGACGGTGAGAGGTCGCCTGAACTCCGGCCCTCCTTGTGTCGCCTGTGGATACTGACCGGGGTACTGTGGCATGAGGATACTTGATGACCCTTGGTAGTACGGTAAGGAGGGTGAGGGGTTAGACCCTGATGATGAGCTGCCTTCGGTCCTGTCTTGTGCTTTGGGCGTCATGTCAGGGGACTCTGCAGGGGAGCGGGGGGAGAGGCTGGACGGGGCTGAATTGACGGAGCTGAGTCCAGCCATGGCGGCTGCTGACGCCTCCGAGTACATCTTACTGATGTCGACCGGGTATGAGCGCTGCTGTTGCTGGTCCATGTACATGTAAGCTTTGGACAGGGCAGCTGAGTCCAGGTACCCGCGGGAAGGGTCCGGGTACATCCCGTAGCTGCGGTACTTCTCAGCCTCTAAGGAGTATTTCGACATGTCCATTGTCGAGCCAACCTGGAACAAGCGGAAAAATAGGTTAGTATTTTTTTTACTTAAATTATAATTATTTTTTGTCATTTTTTAATAAAAATAAAAGCAAGTTTTTTTTATAGCGTGCTTCTTTCAATTAAACGTTTGACTTTGAAATTATTGACTTTACTTGTTGGCAATTTTATTTTAATTTTTAATGCCATTAAAATTAATAATGACTTGCAGTCAAAAGTAAATAAATAACGTAACTTAAGAATGACCTTCTCAAGAGTCAAGAATTTAAGAGAAACGCAGCTAAATGAATAAGATCTTCATTTCAATATCTGAATCATAAATATCGGATAACTACTGAATATCGAATGCATAATGAAGCGGCTGCAAACAAATCATAAATCGAGGCATTGCCCAACATTTACAAGTCAACAGCACACTAAGATCTTTTCATACAACCTTTGTAAGAAAACTATAATCTATCTTAACAAGAATTACTCACAAACAACATAATTCAACTGAAATTAAATATAAATTTTCGTTCAATTTACATGTAATTCCTACACAATCAATATCCTACTTTATGTTGTGAAGGTAAGGTTTGAATTTGTGTGCGGATGTATTGAAACGTAATGCAGTACTGTATTTTACACGCTCAGACACACAAATCATACGTAACAATGAAATCGAATAAAGCTTCGAATTTTAAATTTTTTAATGAAGTGAGCCCCACACAATATTGTGAGGAAAATATCGTTTGGACGTAACACACACGGACACTTTGTTCGGCGAACAAAGGAAGGATACAGGTTGGAGTTACGTGCACTATAATTTATGGAGCTCGACAGGTGATACATTTTGTAGCGTTAATACTTCACGTAGCTCCGACATCGTTATGGAAATTTTCTGCCTTACGCAAATAATGACACGTAACTTTGTAATACTCGAATATTTGGTTCGGTTCCAAATTACCTATGGAACATATTTTTATTCAGAAAAAGGCCTCTTTTACTGTATTCTATTACCGTTTCACTACTATAATTAATAAGGATTAGTCGACCATTTTGACATTTATCACACACCACAACAAACTATTGAAAAACCATAAAGTTATTTAAGGACCTTTCCTAATCTCCATTCTTTGGCTCCAAACGTAGAGCATTCCCATATTTATGTAAAAAATTCAACAATAGGACATCTTTGACACAAATGATAAAGTTAACCCACTCAACCCAACATATTCGCCCACAAGCTAGCCCATCTTCCCGGTCGTGTGTAGCGTGCGTTTGCGCATAACATACGATGGCCGGTCACAGCTAGAGCGCTAAATCAGGATTAGTCCGACGCCCAGGCATCATGTACCGAGTTTACTGCCCGCCCTTAGGGCTATTTTATTGCAAGCCAGTTATATACGAGTCATGGCTTTTTTGTTCTGGAAAACTATGCTGCGTTTATCAATGTTTAAATAGGGTGGTTTTGTACAGGTATTTGAAATGAAAACGTTTTTTTTTTACTAACTATCGGCACGGCAGTAAAATTCTTGAGACATTTTTTGACAAGTGAAAGTTTCTAAGGCAATTAATAAAAAATAAAATAAATATTCCACAACTTTTCACACAACGCCATTAAGTCCCAATTTAAGCTTGAGAGCTTGTGTTATGAGTACTAAACAGCTGATAAACGTACTTATATACTTCTAAATACATACGTGTTATAGATAAATTACACCCAGACATACAACAAATGATCGTGCTCATCACACAAACATTTGTCCTGGGTGGGAATCGAACCCACGACCTCCTGCATAGCAGTCAGGGTCACTAACTACTAGACCAACAGGCCAGCCAATTAGCCAATTAATGTGACTTTCTGGGATTTTAGAGAATTTTTTCATAAAATTTTATGTAAATTCTCTTTTTAATATAAAGTCCTCTGTAAGAATTAATCTAGATAAGTACTTTTTATTAACTAGAATATTTTAGCTGGAAACTTTCACAAGCCCAGTGCCCATATATAAGATAAATATTTATTGTGATAAGATAGAGAAAAATAGTGGAAATAATTTTAGGGTCTTACTAATATAATTAAAAATAAACGTATCTCTATCAAAAACCTGTATCTATCTGTAATCTGCATCCATATTTTTTTCCAAAATTAGTGGCAACCTCCCAAACGACTCTAAAAACTGATTTCACACTGCATCAAGGTTGCTAATGAGTCGCCAATTGCACCAGCAACCGTGAAAGTAACCCATATCACATCACCATCGATAACCATGGATAAATCATCTATCAACATAATCGAATACTGAAATCACAATGGTTCGTTAAAGAACTCAACATTTGGCGGTAGGAAATTAAAGGTAGGGTTGCTGCTACCGATATGTTTTTTATGTAACCCTACGTCTGCCGCGCTTGGACTTATATCGTTAAACTTTTGTAGGTTCTGATTGACCTTTGTATTGAATTGTTGGTGTGGTGGACGCAAACGCTACTGCTAAGCGTGAGATGCTAGGCTTGTAAGATCATCCCAAATAACCCAGATATACAAAAAAAAAAAACGTATTAAGAGAAAAAAAAAGACAATTTTTACTTTGCTTTATTCCCTATTTAAAATACTCTGCTCAGCCAGTTTTTTTATCACAAATCGAAAATCAAAAATCAAAATCAAAATCAAAATCGTTTATTTGTGATACATGGGTTACAATTACATGCAGGTGTTAATTACGGTGTTATTATTCGAACAGTACCTATTGGATAAAAATCTAAGTAGTACCATGGAACAGTACCTTAGATGGGGTTTTGGATATGTTTGATTAGCCAGGGTACCCCACTTTGCTAAGGCTTTTATTACGCGAGCCAGTTGACGCATTCAGTAACGTACCTACCTTATTACTTAGTGTTGACATTGAGTAGGTACATATAGGTAATGGTTATGGTTTAATTGAGAACTACTAGCTTCTCCTCCTGGGTCTTTTCGCATGAAAATACTTAATATCCAATGGTACTCAGTAATAATGTAGCTTACTATTAATGAAAGATTTTCTGAAATCAGGTAAGCAATTTCGGAGATGACCACTTACACATAAACTAAGAAATTTTACTTCGTTGTAATATTAGGTAGTTTCTATTGATATGTAGATGGTTTCTTTAAACCTATATCAGTAACATTTAGACGAAATAGCCAACCCTAATAAGCCGAAAACGCCCAATCACCATTTTTAATACAACACAGGTAAAGTTGCAGTTGTTGATATGAATAGTGGCTGATTATATTGTTTACTACCGGTATACCGGTGTCGGTATCGTGGGCATTCGTCACGGTAATCGGAAAACTGCGGTATCATCCAATAGCTGGTCTATTAAGGTTGGGGGTGCGAAAGACCGGTGCCGACGGGTGCAGGGTTAATTAAATGTTTTGGTCACACCTCGGCAGTTTAAGGTTAAGTTTTTTTTTGTGATGTGTGAGTTATGATGTTGTTGAGAAGTTTTTTTGTGGAGCAGAAGCTAATTAGCTCTTGAAAGCGTCAAAATTTGGGTGATTTGGTGTCATGGGTATTACTGAACATGTATCTAATGATTGGAAGCCATAAGGGAAAGTATTGCCTAGCTGTGAGAGGACGCGGGTGAAAGAACAGGAAAATATAAGTAAATAATAGGTATATGACTACATTCCTAAAATAAACAGCAACTGTCGATTAAAAACGTTCAAAATTTCGCTCAACGACAATCAGTGACAAAACAGTAGGTGAGTTAAGATTGAGACGCATAACGCAAAAGTTCTTTTATTTAAATACGGGAACTTCTCCTGAATATTATTTATTTTTAACTGATCTCAAACAAAATTTGTAATAGTTTGAATTAACAGCAAAACTGCTTAATTCTGTTTATATCTTAAAATCAATGCTTCATTTATTTAATTTTAGTTCGTTAACAGATTGGTGTCAATGTCAAATGTCAATCATTATCAATTCAGCCTTTTCTTGTCTTCAATTATTTCAATAAGCTAACTAAATTTCGAAATTTTGATGAGGATTAAGAAGTTGTCATTCTCTTATTTAGGTAGGTTGTTTTTGATAGACAATTACCTTGGTTTTATTTAATGTTTTTTTTTTTTAAATCAATCGTCATCATGATTGTTATTGTATTGAAGGGGCATTTTGCTTATCACCTAAAGCCATTTCACAATGTGATAGTTGCAGCAATGACTATAGATCGGTCTGTCATAATAATTAACTGGCTTTATTAATTGACTGGCCTGTTGGTCTAGTAGTTAGTGACCCTGACTGCTATGCCGGAGGTCGTGGGTTCGATTCCCACCCAGGACAAATGTTTGTGTGATGAGCACGATCATTTGTTCTGTGTCTGGGTGTAATTTATCTATAATATGTATGTATTTAGAAATATATAAGTATGTTTATCAGCTGTTTAGTACCCATAACACAAGCTCTTAGCTTAGCTTGGGACTAGATGGCGTTGTGTGAAAAATTGTGCAATATTTATTTTATTATCTACTTAGCCTTTTCAAACCACGTTCCAGGATCCAGGTTTATTGGATGCTGCTAATTACCATAGTTTTGCTGTCTGACCTACACAACACAGTTACTAGGTAACAAACACGATATCTTTCGGTTAAACTGGTTATTTCAGGCTTTCAGGGCTCTCTCTAACTCCCCTATTAAACATTTCTGCCGATTATCGTATCGCTGTTTCTGTTTATTTTGATATTACCACCGAACTACTAAACATATTATAAGTCAGAGCAGCGGTGGCCCAGTGGTTGCGGCCCCAACTTATGAACAGTAAGTCGTGGGCGCATTACTTTGTGTAATCTAATTCATCACCGCTGCTCTCAAAAACGGTGAAGGAAAACATCGTGAGGAAACCGGCATGTTCTAGAACCAAACATTCGAAGACATGTGACATCTACCAATTCGCACTGGGCCCGCGTGGTAGATTATAGCCCATACGCAAAATACGCGCTTTGACGTGAAGTTGCGGATACCAGCCCGGTATCTTTAATCTTTTTTTTTAAACTTCTAAACCGATTACGGTGAAATTCAAAGGTGACTATATCAAACTCTATCAAACTAAGAATTTTCCAAAAACGGAGTTTAAAAGCCGAAAAAAGAACCTCCTTTTTTTGTAAGTCTGATAAAATAACTTGTCTGCTTACGACACATAGGTAAGTCACATTTTTTATTAAACATTCCGAATCACTTTTTAAGTGAAAGTCGAGATTGTAATGATAACTGTTGTCTGTCGGTATTCAATTAGTTGATTATATTAACTGATAACTCTGTTTGGGTAAATGCTTTTAGCTCCAGCGTGTAAGCTTTCTCAAAAGTTAAAAGGTGTAAGATATTCTTTTGAAATCTTGTGTTTATGTATGAATTGTATCTAATGAAAATATAGTGTGTGATTTTGAAGTTCTTACTTGCTGGTTCAAATCCAACTTTCTGCTGACTTTATTAACCGACTTCAAAAAAAGGAGGAGGTTCTCAATTCGACGGTATGTTTTTTTTTTTTTTTCTTTTTTTTGTGTGTTTGTTACGCGATTTCTCCCCCATTTGTGGACCGATTCTCAAAATTCTTTTTTTATGTGAAAGAGTATACTCCCGAGGTGGTCCCATTCTAATTTGGTTAAGATCTGGTGCTGGTCTTCGGAGATATACAATGGAACTCTTCAAAAATAGACGGCAAATCTGTCGTGATTGCTGGAATCGCTTGGATATTTATTGTTTATACAACATCATGACGTATCATCACGCCTGTATGCTCTGAGGGGTACGCAGATGTGTACAATATACCTAGATTTCGACAGTTAGGTATAATAAGTTTCATTTTGACTTAATAAGTCATGGAAAAAAATAAATCATTAAATAAAATAAAATAACCTTTATTTCGGACAAGTATCATCCATAGTAGGTTAGTAAACAGAAAACTTATGACTATGCTAGTAAAGCTTAATTATTATTATTCTTCCACAAGATTACTCTGGGAGATACATCTCTTCATAATGCTATGCATTATCGAAGAGTCGTATCTCCCAGCTATGATTTTCAGGATAAAGTTGGAGCTCGCCCGCACTCTACAGAACAATGAGGCAGATTTCTGTCTTATGATGGCATGAAAGCCATTAACGTGACTCTGCGCGAACATAGTTGATGCACTGCAGAAACGGGGTAGCCCCAACATCATCCTGAAACCATTATTATATTGCACTCGTATGGCGCAAGCGCAACCCGCTGGGTATAATTGGTCCACAGGCTGCACGTGTAGAACACCAGACAGTAAGCTTTAAGAGTTACTTGTTTATTTATTAACCACTTGACTGGCCTTTTGGTCTAGTGGTTGGTGACCCTGACTGCTTTGCTGGAGGACGCGGGATCGATTCCCCCCCCAAGACCCATGTTTGTGTGATGAGCACGATCATTTGTGCTGTCTTGGTGTAATTTATATTTATAACACTAGCTGCCTCCTTAAAATCAATTTATGTTGTGTTAAGTAGGTACCTTCTTAGTTTTTGTCTATTATTAAGTGACAATTTGACAAGTCTAAAGACTTGTCAAAGCGTCACCTAATAGACGCGGAAAAATTTTGTAATCTGCCACGTCATTCAAGATGGCGCTGCAATTGAAAAATGTTTTAAAAAACGAATCCTTTTCACTATTTTTATTCCGTGAATTTTCCATTGTTTTTAATAGGCAAAAGATAGCCTAAATCCGTCTTCATGATATGATCTATCTCCTTGCCAAATTTCAAAACGAACCGTTCAGTGGTTTAGTCATTAAAAGCTGAAACACATACAAACAGAGTTACATTCTCGTTGTAGTAGAGTTTCTTGCCCAATCTTCGTCTCTATTTGAAACTATCTTTTGGAATATGCCACGAAAATCATTCTGTTAATTCTGTAAAGTGCCTTTTATGGGTGTAATTGAAATAAATTATTCAATTTTGAGATTTATAATATAAAGTATGGATTAATAAAACAAAACACTAATTCGTCACCCAATCATATTACAACACCAACGGCATCAACTTAACCACATTTACCCCACCACATCTCATAATTCAATCACGTTAGTACTTGCAAACAAATCATTTTATAATCCCTACCATAATGCAATAGGCTGAAACAACGTTCGCCCTTCGCCTCGACATAGACGTCACTTTCACAAGATTAAACGTCAAATAGAAGGAGGCAGGAGGTTTTTAAATCGGAGGGCGAAGTCCCAGGGGCAAGCGATTAGGGTGTTGTCATATTACAGCAAAGATTGTGGATGTCGCGTGAAGTTTTATGGGAGATTGGTGCTGTAATAACATGGACTTGTCATCAAATCGTTGGTGTTATTGGGCCTTAGTTGTTCAATTGTTAGTAATCTGTGGACTTGTCTTCAATTCATTGGTGTTATTGGGCCTTAGTTATTCAATTGTTAGTAATCTGTGGACTTGTCTTCAAATCATTGGTGTTATTGGGCCTTAGTTATTCAATTGTTAGTAATCTGTGGACTTGTCTTCAAATCATTGGTGTTATTGGGCCTTAGTTATTCAATTGTTAGTAATCTGTGGACTTGTCTTCAAATCGTTGGTGTTATTGGGCCTTAGTTATTTAATTGTTAGTAATCTGTGGACTTGTTTTCAAAATAAGTAATCTAGTAGTGTCTGCTTTACCTACGTTTATTTTGTAGGTAATACTTTCTAATTGCCTTATAGGATAGTACCTACTTTCAATTCTAGGTACCTATGTATCGTATTTACATGTATAATTCTTTAATCATCATTTCAGTCGAAAGAAGTGCCCTGTTGGACATATGCCTCATCCAAGTGTGATGTCGCCAACAACCGGTCCAGTACGTCTCGCATCCATCGGACTCCCGCGACCCTCTCCAAGTCGACAACGGTCCAGTTGTTGGAGGCCTATCAACGCTGCGTCTTCTGACACGTGGTCGCCACTCCAGAACTTTACGGCCCCAACGACCATCTGTCATTGCTCGCAGAACAATTCTTATAAGAGTAAGTAAATAAATAAAATAAATAAATAAATATTCCACAACTTTTCACACAACGCCATTTAGTCCCAAGTTGAGCTTGAAAGCTTGTGTTATAGGTACTAAACAGCTGATAAACATACTTATATATTTCTTAATACATACATATATCGATAAATTACACCCAGACACAGAACAAATGATCGTGCTCATCACACAAACATTTGTCCTGGGTGGGAATCGAACCCACGACCTCCGGCATAGCAGTCGGGGTCACTAACTACTAGACCAACAGGCCAGTCAGTGCGGAGTTTTACGTCCATTCTTCTCCCTTTTAATAAAAGGGGCAACTAGAATCATTAAGTATAATAACACAGAGCACAAAGAGCACTAACCACTCTGTTTTCATTTCTTTACTGTCCTAATTCCCCTAGTTATCTATCTCCTCACTTTCAATACATCTGTGCCAACCACAATAAAAACCTTCGCTCATCGCATAACCGTCTTCTCCTATGTCCCACTCACCGTACTGACTTTGTTCATAGTTCTTTTTTTGTGCAGTCTATTTCTCTGTGGAACGCTCTCCCCCAGGAAATCAGGATGGCAACCAACCGTTTATCTTTTAAGGTTAAGGTTCGCGAACATATTCGTAAGAAGTTGGCAGTAGTATCTTCACAGCGCTAATGTGTTTTCTTTTTTCTATCTCTTCGTAATTTAATGCAGCAGATGATGATATATTATATTTATAGTGTACATATTTATGTATTTATACTCATAATATGTATTAGTATTCTTTGATTCCTTTTATTTTTTCATTTTGAATTGCACCTACCACTCTTTTTCTCTGCATCACCTAAAGGTTGACTGGTAGAAGATGCCTATGGCATTAAGTCCGCCTCTGTACATTAGTGTGCTTGAAGTATTAAATAAATAAATAAATAATAAACTTTTCTTTTTTACGTGCAAGTTTGGTGTCCAAAAGTACCCTATCCCATAATGTTCTAATTGAAATTAACTAAGTATTTATGGCTATGACTGTGGCTTAAGTGTCACTATGCTTTAGTCGCCTAGTTTTTTCACAAATACGGTGCTATATAATGGAAATACCTATAGGGTAGAAATGTATTTATTACACACATAAATTCACGCCTTTTTCTGATGAGGTAGAGAGAAACTACAGAAGCCACTTGCTACACTTCACTTGACTTCACTGAGCCACTTCTTACATTCACACATTCTTACTTTGCTTAGGTATGCAGGGACATAATGTACCAAAGCACTAACACCAGATGAACAAATTGTTCGCGAGAGAGACGGATGGAGGAGCAGTGTTTTGTTTCTTGTTTTTTTTTTATCAGTGTTTTATTTTTTTTATTTAGGTTTTTTTTCTTTTTTTTATTGTGTTGTAGTTCCTGTTCCTGTGCGTCCTAATAAATGCTTTCCTTTTCTTTCTATTTTGTTTCTTGATCATAATAATATCAGAGATGACGAAATAACCACAAATGGATACTTACAACTGAAAAGTAACAAACTCTCAAAAGGAAAATTTCTATATTAATTTCGGCCAAAGAAAAGGGTCAGCCATATAACATCATGTATCAAGTATTGTGTTAATTCCCCAGAATTTGTTCAGGGGAGTGAATTTATTGTTTGTAGGGTGTTCAGTTACAACTCCGAAGAAGATTGGGGGACGAAATCGCGAAACTCAATGAGATGTGCTAAATAAGTAGGCGTGTGTGTGTTAATCTTTTATTTTTTTTGACATTTGATTGAAGAAGGGTTAGTTGTTTGTGTAGGCCAAGTGTGTGTAGATTTGGACTCAGGAGGAATATGTTTGTACAGTGTTAGGTTTTGGAATTGTTTGGTTTACAATGATGAGGTAATGTGAATAAAATCAGTTTTCAGACATTATAAATACCTACAAGAAAGGATTTTTTTTTTTACAAAATCATACAACCGACTTCATAAAAACACTAACAGCATGCGTAGCATGAACACATTGAACACCGAAGAAACGGCCTTTGTCTACAGACGAATCGGCAAAGTGACAGATTATATAGACAGGAACCTCAATCTGTCAAATTTCTTTCAATACACCTGCCTGCGTAGCATGAACACTTAATTTCTTTTCTTCCGAGACACGACAAAGACCGTTTCTTCGGTGATCATGCTACGCGTGCAGGTGTAAAATAAGTCTACTTTCGGAAGTTTGTGGCTTTGGTGCTTTCCTTTTTCATGTAGACGATTTAGAATATTTCATTTGTTTTGATATTGTAACAAAACTACTAAAACGATTTCGGTGAAATTCAAATGGGTCCATACGGAAACGCTTTAAAACAAAATCTAAGGAACTGGGCACTATGGAAGTCCGTATACTCTTCTGTTGGTATTTCTACAAAGTCTGGCTTATTTGCGGAAACAAAACCAAGAGAAGAGATTTTATTTTAAAGTAAAAAGCATGTGTTGGTCTTGGATATTAGGTACCAAAGAGACAAGATACTGTACCTACGTAGAGATAACACACATCAGTAACGCCATCTAGTATACCTAATATTGGAACGGCAGCTGAGCGTACTGAACTAGACTAATTGATGAGAATGTGGTCGTGATGTTGCGTCTACCTACTAAGTGTTGAATATCTTTGAATATTACCTACCTACCTTACCTTTAATAAATACTCAATCCCTTTCATATTAACACCACTATAACTACATTTATTAGAACATCACAAACAACCCCTCGACCACTAATTATTTCGCGACTACCCGCTGTTACGCACAGGGCGGGGGTGCGCAGCGGTGCGGCGGCGGGGATACGAACCAATTGGGCGATATTAATCTTTGTACCTGATATTATTATAGTTTAATTAAATTGTGATGTAAGTGTATATATATTTGTAAATAACTCAAGGAAATATTAGTTAAAAAAAAAACCTCAAAACGAATGAATAGTTTTTGATAAAAAATTCATTGACAGAATCAGACACCAGATGAATTCAGTTATGTTAATCATGTTTTAATAACCTTTTTTTCCTTTTTTTTTACTAAAAATGTAAAATTGCCCCACATTAGGAATTTCTCCTGCGTTTAAATTTAATTTTATACTCATACACAAACAGCTAGACCCGGAATCTACCGTACCAACTACTAACTAATATATTTATGTAGGTACAGGCCATACAAATATAATTATATTTGTTCCAAGCGGAAATCAAACCCACGACCACGAGACGTAGAGACGTAGAGTAGAATAGAATAGTCTATATTGGACACCATCAAAACTTACAAATTTTAACTTTAAGCGCTAAATACAATGATATAAGTAAAAAGGTGTAGATAGGTTATCTTAGAAACAACATTCGATCTTCAAAAACGACACACTAACGCACGCACGCGACACTGAGGTCAAGTGTGGCTAGTTGGCCACATTTTAACGTGTCGCTTCGTGAGTGCTTATATCTTTTCTACACCTTTTTACTTATAATATTTTTGGCTACATAGGATGTTACAATGGATGGCCTTATCGCTAAAAGCTCAGCGCAGCAGCCAACCAAGCCACTACGCTCACCGTGCCGTATTAAAACTGAACTGAGACTGTTCTCAATTAGCTAAAAAAACCTAATACACCATCAAAATTGGATTCCAAATTTACTCTAAGGTGTTAAAAACCTACCCCTCACAAATTGAATTTCTCATCCTTCATAAAACCATCAACTTCTAACATATGGCTTATCAACCCCAAGCGTATTACACGCTGACTTAGTGCCTCCGAAGTTTTTTTTCTACTACTTAAGGAGTAGCAAATTTTCGAAAATTTTCGAAAATTTCTAACGTAGACTATAATTATGATGTATCAGCAGTTTTCTGCTTTTTTTTTGGGGACGGTGGTGTTTGGAAATTATGGTGCTCAAACATAACAAATTTCATGCCTCCGCTCTAACTGGTTGATCAAATAATTAGCGCCTAAATTGGGCGATGCTTCGGCATTTTTCGGTAATATTCGTTGTTTTTTTCTCGTTGGTATTTTGTAGGGCCTCTTTTTTTTAATATAACAAACCAGTGCTTGACTGCAATCGCACCTGATGGTGAGCAGTGATGCAATTAGTGATGGTGAAGCGCACTTGTTTATTAAGAGCCTATTCACTCTAGCCTTGAAGACACCTAATCGGACGGGAAGACCGCAGCAGGCAAGTTGTTCCAGTCCTTCGTTGTACGCGGTATCAACGACGATGCGAAACGCTTTGTCCGAATCGTAGGAGTATCAACGATATAAGGGTGGACACTCGCCGTACGTCTTTATTACGAATTGAATTCAGAAGCTCGTTAGGTATATAGTATGATGTTTAATAAGGTTTAGATGTAGGTACGACTAGATACCTAGTTCACAAAAAGACTTGATCATATAAAGAACATATTTTTTATGTGCAAACTTCTTTAGGCTTGTTACATTTTTGAGATGGAAATAAACTATTGAACTCGCGACACTGAAACCGTTACCGAAGAGATACCTCTGTAAAATTCAATTTACGTTTTAAGCAATAAATGTAATGCTTTTTTTTACTTCCTGACGTAAAGTTTTCATTTCTGTCGGCGTTCCCGGAGTGCCACTATTTTTTTTCTTATTGAAATAAATACACTTATTTCTTGTGCTCTAAGTTTAGCAATACACAGTCATCTGGAGTTTTCTTACCTGTGGATTAGGCTGCAAAGCTGCATTGATAGCATTCTGCTGGGCTGCAGCAGCTGCCGCCGCTGCCATGCTGGCTCCTAGTGGCCCATACGCAGCACCATAATACCCTCCCATCGCTTGACCCATACCACCACCAGCCATGCCTGTAGAAAAAAGAAAATTGTTTTAGTGACGTAATCAGAGGCATAATAAGCGAGATTTTTTATACGAAACAAAACTTTTTCATAGTTTCAACCTCATTTCAAACCTTGTTGTGATTCCCTTGGTTCTAGAAGAAAGTTACTTTGGGTCATTGCACGCGGTAGAGGAAAGAAAAGTTCACACTTGACTCACGCAAAGTCGGTGAATTATAGACATATTGTTGGATGATTAATTAAAAATTAATAAAATAGATGTATTTTTTTTGTAGAAAAGATGGCTGAAAGCCTTATGACGTTGGTATGGGCATGCGAAAAACTCGCAGTAAAGTTCTTGCTGTCCCAGGTAAGAAGAAAGGGCAAGGACTACCACAGGCTACGTGGTGAGGTATTCCATGAAGCACACCCAAACAAAGCACACCCAAACGAAGCACACCCAAAGTATTCCACCTAGCACACCCGTAGGTGGGCTTCAAATAGAAAAATAAAATAATTAATTTCCTATTCCACGAAGCACACCTACGATTATCACTCGCATAGTGCGGAGACTAAGAAATAAAAATGTCGATAGAAAACAATATTTATTACTTAAAAGACTAACTTAAATTTCTAACATATTTCAGTTTCATTATAGTAATGTGATACAATACTTGTAATTTTCATAATATTAATATATAAATCCTATAGAAAAGACTATAGGTACATGATGCGCTAATAGTCAACGCGTGCGCCCGCCACTGAATTCCCGTTCAACCCGAATTTAGCCGAGCGTTTTCGGAAGTTGTTTACATGCTTAGTTCTCATTACACTATCGCGATGTCACGGGCTGAGTGTATGCAATTGTGCACCGGTCTTGCTATTGTTATTTTTTCTGTTTTTCGTGCAATTTATTAAAACAAACTAATGGAGCCGATGGCAGGTCCAAGTAGTAGAAATTTTAACCCATCTATTATGTACTTGGCCGAAAGGGGACACAAGTGTTAGTGTTTAATAACAAACAATATAGTAAACACAAGATTTATAAAAACGGTAATGCCTTGTGGCGGTGTATTAAAAAAGGGTTTAATCGCTTACTCACATTAAGTAGCATGGAAGAAGTTGTTAAAATAAAGGAACATAAATGTGCCTCAAACGTTTTGGAGACCCAAATTAAGGAAGCAATGCATGAACTTGAGCAGCAAGTAGTCTCCACCATGGAACCCATTCCTACAATCTACAGCAAATACTTAATGATACATTGGACCGAGGATTGAATTTAGTCAGTGAGATGCCACAATTCAAAAATGTTAAGTCTGGCCTCTACGATAAGAGAATCAAATCTCTCGATGTAAATAGATTGTTTGCGAAGTCACCTAAAGATGTACAAGTAAGTAGAGTTATTATTATTAGTTAACAGTTAAGTTAAAAGGGCTACCTTTTAACTTAACTGTTGTATACGAAAACATTAACATAGATCTCTATAGAAACGAATGAGTATGAGTAACGAATTTTTCGATGTTAATTAATTTTTCTTATTTGTGATAAGCGTGTATTATGTGTGTATACATTGTTACCTATATGTGGAAGCTTGTAATTAGCAAAAGTTTTACGTACCTTAAAATTATTTATATTGTTATTAGTCTGTAAGCTTTCTTTAAAATAAATAAATAAAACTATATTTATAATGTTTTTGATATTGGTCCAAGTTTTTATTGTATTATTATGAAACATTCTGTGATTTTTTATGTTTAAGTAAAGTATTTTTATTATTCACTAAACAGGGTAACTGTTTAGTGAATAATAAAAATACTTTACTTTCAGCTATCTGAAAACTTCATCATAGATCTCTACCTATGTAAAACAATATTTGCAATGTTTTTAATGTTTGTCTAAGTTTTTATTGCAATTATGAAACAATCTGTGTTTTATTTATGTTAAAGTAGAGTATTTTTATTATTCACTAGACAGGTAGCTATAAGAAAATTTCAACAAAGATCTCTATGAAAAACTACCTACATTTACAATGTTTTTGATATTTGTGCCAGTTTCTATTGCATTATTATGAAACAATCTGTGATTTTATTAAGAGAACAAAAAAGGAAAGTAATAGAAAAATAGTTAAAAAATAATATCTTTTTTGGAAAGATAATTATGAAACAATCTATGATTTTAAATAGTAAGATTAGAAAAATGACAAATATTGTGTCACATTATTCTAATGAAAAGTAATGATGTTGAAAATTTAACTTAGTCTTTTAAATAATAAATATTGTTTTCTATCGACATTTTTATTTCTTAGTCTCCGCACTATGCGAGTGATAATCGTAGGTGTGCTTCGTGGAATAGGAAATTAATTAATTTATTATTCTATTTGAAGCCCACCTACGGGTGTGCTAAGTGGAATACTTTGGGTGTGCTTCGTCTGGGTGTGCTTTATTTGGGTGTGCTTCGTGGAATACCTCACGTGGTGGACAACCGTTGCCAAAGACATGGAACGAGGTCGTGAAGGAACAGACAACCCAAGACCGACTGTCTTGGCGTCTTATTACGAGGAGGGCCCAAATGAATAAGGAATTAAGAATTGCAGAAGAAGAAGAAGAGATTATAGATGTCTTTGTAAACATTTTGATGAAGAGTGTCTTCACATACGTATGTAAGTATGTTTCTATTTTCTGACACTGGCGGCGCTGGGTTCTATTAGTTGACGGGCAAATGCCGTGTCGTGTGTGCTTTGTTAATAAATATCGTTTTTATAGAAATCTAACGTGAGTTTTATTGAAATATTAAAGAATCCCAATAATAATATTCTGCGTTTATTTTTTTTAGTTTTGCAAACTCCAGTTTACATGACATCTTTTTATTTTTTACCATGGCAGCACATTTGAACCAGAACTCAACAAAACCAAGCCAATCCCAACGAACTATTCAAAACAAATTCCTCAACAGTGTTCTAAATTCAAAACATTCATAGACGCTAGAACGGAATGTCTAATTCACACCAGTAGGCAAGTGGCCGCCGTAATGGACAGTACTCTATAGACCGACGCACATTCATAATGGCGCTCCGGGAACTCTGATTCGAGCACCAATTAATTATTTCATTGTGCCACGAATAATCCCGCCCTCGAGTGCTATTAACTAACGGTCAGTTCCTTAGACGTGTTTATTAAATACGCCTCAACGGGACTAGTTTACTCGCTTATTGATTACTAATGAATTCGGATTAGGAATTTAATTAAGAACGACTGATTTATTAGGTACAAATCTGGTTTTATTTAGTTTTTAATGTGTTTTTTTTTCAACTGATCTATATATGGACATAAATTATGTAGATCATAAAATAAAACACATTGTTACAAGACACAATCGAATTAAATTTTATTTGAAAATTAATTTCACCATTTTTATTATTGTCAGAAGGTTCAGTATAGATAATATTTGATGAAATTAAAACCTATAAATTACATCAGCAATCCACGTCACAGACGTAAAATGGAACTGTCAAATTTCGCCGCGAAAAATATTTATAATACAACCAAATTAGGATGTCACGACAATCTAACCACTCGTAATGCTATTACGTGAAAATCAAAATACACTTCATGTCCCACGTGAAATATTCGAATATAGAATTTAAATAAAAAATATATGAGACACCCCTATTGTGGTGACGTCAGTCGAATCTACAATATATTATAAACCGCAGCAAAATTATAAAGCAGTACATTAAAAGGACAATGAGTCCTCCGTCAAAGCGGTAAGGTGCGATATCGCTTGGGAGTTTATTTTCAGGAACGCAAATAGGACCAAGGTTTTTAGAAAGGGACGATCGAGATTTTTTTTATTATATTTATAATTAAATTCCCTGTCATCTCTTTTGGGTATCTGGCCTCCTGGTATTGGCGTTCGCGCGATGGATTTTTATTTTCATATTTTCCAAGTTTTCATTTAATTCGAAGAAAAAATATGAATGAATTGAGACTGGTAATAACAGCGTTGATTGACGGCGCGGCCATCATTAATTATTACTTGGTAAATGGCAGATTTATTCAAGTATAAATGTGGGTTGGTTCGAAGGAAATTATTAGTTACATGTAACTGACATACAAGGTGCTTAGTTAGAAGTGATTGCCGACATTCAACGTGCCTACAAATTATATCTAATTGTCTATTTACACGCTTATCCGAGTATGAAAGAATAATACAGTGTAATTGCTGCTTAGGACGCACGTGACAACTAAAGAAAGCGGATCATAGCGGTGTATTAGAAGACTTATAAAATCAGTTCACTCAGAGCAAATAAAGAATATTTATGAATTGTAAGAATATTGTTTGGAATACAGTGATGCTTACATGCATGTTAAATAGTTTTTTTTTTCACTTGATATGTGTCAAGAAAAAGTTCAGTTCATCATTCATACACAAAATAAGTAATCTTAAGATATTACATTGGCGACTTGTATTGTAGGTACGGGACTTGGTGTCAAAGGTATGAAAATTACAACTACATTAAACCACTAATACTGTTCTACCATGAATCTTTATGTACCGTTTACTGCATAACTTCCAAGAATATAAACCACAAGGTCTGAATACTTAGCTCACGTGGCAACTCCATTAGATTTTCTCGATACGAACCCTCACAAGTTTATCAAAGGCTGCAACATACTTAACCCTAAATTACCTCACTGTTGGTCGAACAGACCGACAACAAAAACCCAATTAATTCCTACCAACGGTTTATACAGAAACCGCTTAAATGCAACATCAAAACTGTAAATGACTAATTTTAATTAATAATACAAACGAAAATTTCCTTAAAGAGTCGTTACGTGGGACTTTTTCGACTCTAAACTTGGTTTGAAAGTTGAAAAAGTCCTTGGAAGGGTTCAAAAGGGTTATTAAAATAGGCGATTTTTGTTACTTTGTGGAAGTTTGGAAAGTAAATGAAAAGCAACCTGCCTTGGTTGAAAATGTTTATGTTGAATTTTTTAATTTGCATGGAGCAAAACAAAAAAAAAATTACGAAGTTCGTGGAATTCAGTGAAAAACTTACACGTGGAAAACATAGGAATGTATCAATCAGCTTAGATGTCGCAAATCTCACGGGAGGGAAAATTCGAAAGTAGGTACTAGAAATGCTTGAGTCAAAAAATAAACAAAAGGACTTTGGACTGTTTGTTCACAATTCTTTCAGTCGACCCCAACAATAAGAAAAAATTGAAAGCTGCCCAAGAATAGATGTAATTTCAAACAAGATTCACCTCCGACACAATCCATATCATTCATAATGACCATCTTCCGACCGGGCCCCTCAATATGTAAATATAGCCCTAGCATTGTCAGGATCGACAGAAAGGTCGGACACCGGGCTAAATGGGATTTTCGTACGGGTTTCCTTTTCAATGCCCCGTTTTTTCTTTCCACTCTTTATATTTGAATGTGTTAAATTTCTCGGAAAAATGCTTATTTTCTGTCCCGTCAGGTGGGTAAGGTGATTTATAGAGTGACCTTAGATGGTATCAACGGCTGAATGTGTGGCTTATTTCAGAACTTTCGTTGGAAATGAGTTTTGGGTTGCCGAATTGTTCGTACTTATTTTTGGGTTCATTTGCTTGGGTTGACGTACCTAGTGAAATAAAATCCAAATGGAATGAAAAGTGTACTTGTTTATACAACCACACTCGACTAAAACGGGCGGCTATTTTTTAGTAAGATTTCGGAATAATTTCCATTTTGCCACTGTTTTTAAGCTAACAAAAAAAAATACATTCAAATTCGTAATAAAATCAGATCACAACTTAATCCCGTGGAACCCTAAAACAACCTTCAGCAGTTCCATTTATCCTTCAAAAACGATCGGAACAAATGACAAGGGGTATATTTTCGCCGTTTCATATCATGGGGTGGGTTGTCCGCAGACGTACTTAACAAACCGTGGTTAAATTGATAGATTAACCACAATTTGTGCAAATCATCGTTTTTGCTTGTTTGCAGTTATGGATATTAAGTGATATGGATTTCGGTTGAGTGATAGAATTATCTCATTGGGGTTATGGTAATAATGAGATTTTATAAAGGTGTTTGTTACGAGTTGCTTATGAGTTTATGTCTTGCTTGTAACTTTGAGTTAGGGAGATATTATGAATATATTCAAACCGTAACTATAAAATGTTTTTATTACACTATTGTTTCTGTAACATAAAATAATACAACGCAACTTTCTCACGAACACACCATCCATGTGTCGTAAACCCAAAAAAAAGCAAAGCAAAAATATAAACAAAACGGCGAGTCATTTCCTAGAGCCATAAACAAAAATTTCTCGCTCCGCACGTCCGTTCTCCCCAAAGTCCCGAGCTCAACTGTCATGTAAATGACGTCACGTGACCGGAAGCAGTTTGGCGGGGGGAGGGTCTTCCGGCGACGCACGCGATTGGACACTTCCGTTCGGTAACAAACTGCTGGTATATATAATATGCTAATCATGAATAAGCAATTTATTGGATTATTGGATGGATTAGCGTTGCCTGTTTTGCCCGTAAGTGAGGATTAAGTTGGATATTTTCGCGATAACAGGAACTTTGTAGTAGGAAAAATGATTCATAAATTGTTTGAGTACACCTTACAATATATCTCGGTTTTTTTAACATTTAGCTTTTTCTTTATTATGTTTCGCACGCTTTGTTGTCCATTTTGATAGCGTCTATTACTTTCTCTGTAACCCAATTAAACTTTCATTGTGTATTCATTTAATTATTGTTGCAATGGTTTTTTTTATCCATATTAACTGTACCTACTATAATATGTTTTTTGTCACAGTCAATCAAGAGACGGAAGTACCGTAAAAACGTTTGCCTTAAGGTACTTGAAATAAGTGACGTGTATACTTATAGGAAAAATATTGGCCCAGTTTTTGTCAGTTATTACCAAGAACTTTTTTCATTAGATTAATTTACCGTAACATCAATAAGTTGCATAGAAGGTAGGTACTCGCAACGGGCGTGTGTGTATGAATGTAAAAATTGCCAAAGAAAAATATAAGAATCGCAGATTCGCAGTAGATGGTGCTCTGTAGGTTTTACCTTCCATGGAAAAAGGTGTGAGTTTATGTAAGTAATATAAAATAATAATCCTACACGCCTGTTACTTTCCCACTGCAGGGCAAAGGCCTCTTCTCATACAAAGAAGGCTCGAGCATTGATCACCACGCCTGCTCAAGGCGGATTGGCGATTTCAAACTTATTTTAACTATAAGTCCAGGTTTCCTTCACCGATGTCAATGCTGTCTAAGATGAACTTAGAAAGTACATATGAATTGAAAAAGTCACATTGGTACTTGCCCGGATTTGAGCCACAACCTCGTGCATGAGAGGTAGGCGCCTTAACCTCTGGGCCATCACGACAATAATGTAATATAATAACGTAACGTAACGTAATATATGTACTACTAAATATTTTATTTGTACCACATCGATAATTTCATATAAATTTATATCATGTTGGTACCTAAATCAAAGCAGATTTGTTCCTTATAAAACAAATAAAATAAAAGGCAGTTTAGAAGTATTGTTTGAAACTTAAAACACACAAATCGACTGTATCTATGACATTTGTTGCGCCCAAAATTAGGCTAAATGCAGCATTTTTAGTTGAGCAAACAAGAATAATTCTTGTTTGCTCAACTAAAAATGCTGCATTTACCCATTGTCTTCGAAAAATTAACCGCCAAACAAAAGAAAATCGGTGTCTTCCATCATTCGTTAAAACTCTCTTCATGGTTTTAAATTTGGAATGCTGTGAACAAAAACAAAGCGAAACTCTTTGGCGAACTTTTTTATTTAAAATTTTAATGCATCGAATATTTTTAGTCGAAGTAGTGGTCAGTTTTCTGATAGATTAGTCCACTGCTGGACATAGGCCAGCCCTAATGTGCGCCACAGTGCCCTGTCTTCAGCTTGCCGTATCCAGCACCTGCCAGCAGTCTTTCGCAGGTCGCCATGCCACTTAGCCGAAGGGCTTCCTACAATACGATTGTCTAGTCACGGTCTCCCCAGCAGTGGCAGCTTCTTCCCGAGATATGACCGGCCCACTGCCACATCAGCTTGCTAATCCTTTGAGCTTGTCGATGACATAGCATGACAGTAGACTAGCAGTAGACTACTGTGGACTGATGATGATGTTGATGATACACAATAAAAATCTGGATTCAATTCCTTAACACACTGACTGCCAGCCAGACTGCCAGACACAACAGAAATTAAATTGTTCGCGGCTCAGCAGTGACCGGCGGCGTGGTGTACAAAGTCTTAAATTATGATGAAATCCGCGTCAATCCATTGCATAGTTGAGAAAAACAATGCAGATAGACACGATAAACGACTCACTTTTATAGGTACTATTTAACGATAATGACAACTATTTACCACCAAGAAAACACACCTCCAATACAAACAAGAAAACAATTGATATCTGCGTCAATTAATATTAGCATTATTAATAACTGAACAAAACAATAAAATGAAAAACATGTATAACTAATGTGTAAACGTAAATTGTATAAAAGACGGCATTGTAATGTTGTAATTTACATAACAATTAATATAGTTTAACTTGTAGATAAAGCAAAAGCATTTATGTATGAGCGTTGCGACACAATCGACTAATTTTATGAAACACACTGTATGTGAGACTAAAGCTGATACACACAGTTGTTAAAATAAAAGTAATGCTTGTCAGGAATTATTTATTATTCTATTTCGTCATTTGTTTGCCAGAGTCTGAGTTTAAAATGCCATTTAAATAGGTAATGTTAGTATTGTTTTTTTACAGATTTGCTGTTGTGTAAAGAATGCAACACACTATAGCAGTAAGGATGCAGATCAAGCATCATCCAATTTTGGACGTCTACTGATTGTCAACTGATTGGCAGTTTATATTTTGGACGTCTACTGATTGTCAACTGATTTACAGTTTATTATTATTTTGGTCGAATAATGATTGTCAACTGATCTAGAGCTTATATTTTGGACGTCTACTGATTGTCTACTGATTTACAGTTTATATTTTGGACATCTACTGATTGTCAACTGATCTACAGCTTATATTTTGGACGTCTACTGATTGTCAACTGATTTACAGTTTATTATTATTTTGGTCGAATAATGATTGTCAACTGATCTAGAGCTTATATTTTGGACGTCTACTGATTGTCTACTGATTTACAGTTTATATTTTGGACATCTACTGATTGTCAACTGATCTACAGCTTATATTTTGGACGTCTACTGATTGTCAATTGAGCTACAACTTATATGTTTAAGATGTCATTTTCTTGGATCGTTTGAATTGTGAACTGACAATTAAATATTTACCTAAAAGTGACGTGTGAGAGTTTTGAAGAAACATGCAACAAATGTGGTTTTCAGATGTTTAATACGAAGACATTAAAAGCTGTTTTACCTAAAACCTACAATGCAGTGAGTAGGTACACATCTTTATATCGTTGTGATAGCGATGAAAAACAAGCATACAAAATAACAGGACCATTATCTGTGCATTTACTTAGTTAAATACAGCTATGTCAATTCGAATCGTTTGCTTGAATATGCCAGACAGTTTGTTTATTTTAAAGACAATAATAATTAGCCAATATCTACTGTTATTGTATGAAAAAGAAGTTTGAGGTACCAACGTACCTAAGTGTTCTAAAATCTTTTAAAATGGACCTTCGATCCGAGTACTTAAGTATCCGAATCGAAGGACCATTTCTATACCTACTATCCGTAATAACTACCAATACGAAGCCAAGAACCAGTACTGTGGTATTTTTCAACTGTTCATTACTTAACCGCACAAAACATAGAAATAGGGTGAACGTTGCAATTTAGTACCTAACGGCCAAACTACAGGTGACGTAGAATATAACACAATAGATTAAATAGGTAAAGGTAAGAGATGATCAAGTGTTCGCAAGCGCTACTGCTGGGCATAGAGACGATTCTCAGAATTATAATTGAGATGGCAGTCGAGGCAACAGCCTCGCTCCCTATTACATGAGACTGAAACATTACTGGCAAAACGTGGGTGACAAACACCTTTTCCTAATCCTTCAAGAAATACAAGAGTAAAGAAGCATATTTGGTTCCTTTTTGTACCAGGATTTTGGTTTTATGAGTATTAGTGACGAACAAAAGATTGAAACAATACCGAAGTCATTACATAACATTTTCACATCCAAAATCGCGTAGCCTTTTGTTGGATTTAAATATTTCAAAACTACATAGTTCATTCAGTTAATTAATAAAGTAATTCTGAACGTAATCTGTAACACATGTTTACATTGTCCTTGTATTTATGTAGGTTTCATGTGGACCTGCGGTTCTACTGACAGCGGAAAGATCAGCCGGTCTAGTCTGTTATTTACCAGCGAAAAGTTAAGTGATGTGAGCGTGACTTTCACTCCCTAGAATAGGACTCTCTTTAATATGCACCATAAAACCTTGAAAATACTAACTTTGAGAGCTACTTAGGGTGTTAAATGGGCGGCCTTCAAAGTCAAAGTCAAAGTCAAATCGTTTATTTCAATTAGACCCATAACAGGCACTTTTGAACGTTATCTTACAAAATAAAATAAATTAAGAGAATGATTCTATTTCCTTATCGTGCGAACTCTTTCAGACAAACCTTGTACGGACTTGATAGAAAAGGAAAAGAGATATACGTATAACAAATTTCTCTACAAAAATGTACTCTATTGTATGAATTCAAATTGTGAATCCCCAAATTTTAAAAAGTCTGTTAAATAGGGCTCATGTTTTACAACATGCAAGACAGGCCCGCCTATCGGACAATCAATCAAGCTTTCGAAATCCCGCTCCCCGCTCTCACACTGACCACATCCCAACACTATTTGTTCAAGAGATTCCAGCGTTGTGTTCAACATAATTCGTGCGGAGCCCTGTCTGTATTGTGTCCACGACAATGACCGATGGAATGAATCCCTCAGCTTCGCTACTTGTGCACAATGTCCGATTATGATTGGGAATACCTATGCGTGTGTTGGGATATGTTTTTTGGATGTTATTGTAAAAATCGATAGTCATATAAACAATGCGAGCTGATGTAGGTGATCTTGTGTGAATCCGGGGTAAGAGCGAATTACTGAAAATTCTTTAAGGTTTTTACAGTTATGTAGAATAAAATAATATTATAAAGAAGAAAGATTTTATTGTTTGTTGGTTTACATGAATAGGCTCCGAAACTACTAGACCGATTTGAAAAATTCTTACACCGTTGGGAAGCTACACTAACCCCGGGTGACGTAGGCTACTTTTTATCAATGTATTCTCACGGAACGGGAACTACGCGGGTGAATCGTGACGTCTGCTAGTGTACAACATAAATAGGCTATTCAAATATAATAGTTATCTGAAGTATAAATATGGCGGTTTGACATAATATCAGTTATTTTCATCCTTAACACCCGTAATATCTAAATATCGATACCAACATTATAGCTCCAATGTATACCAAAGATTGACCCAACACGCGTAAACCTAACCTTAAAACAACTTTAATTGTATCAGAGCAATTGCTACAATTTGTGACCAAATCACCAACATGAACCTATCAAGTTTTGGTCAAATTACCCGTAATGGGCGGGTCTGGCGCGTGCGCAGGCTCTTAGGTCGAAGTGTGGAGCCCTAATGTCAGTGACGTCACGTGTTGGCCGCGTGCCGCTTGAGCGTTAAGGGCTTTTAGTTGATAAATATATTTTTGTGAGTTTTTCGAGAATAGCTATTATGATCATAGTATTTTGTTTTTTCATTTGTAGCAAACGTTGGTAGAACCGTAGAACACAAAAATAAATACCTACTTCACACATAAATGATGGTAGACAACATTATTTTTTTCAATGTTTCATGTAAGTAAGGGCAAGGCAAAATAAATTGTTAAATGTATTAAATACCATAAATAACACCTTTTTAGCGTAGTCTTTTGCCTGGGTAAATAAATGAGTATATTTGTATGTGTCAAATTATCTTGTGTAAAACTTATTTGTATTTTTAAAGTTTTTTTTACTAATTACCATCGCACATGCTCATATTTGTCAAACTCAAATATTTAATTAGTTTAATTCGTGAAAGGAAAGAGAAAAAAACCGCCAAGTACTTTCACAAAACAAAAAATATTACTAATTAAAACATCCGCGGCCATATTAAAAATGATTTCGAACTCGCGAAGTAATTATTCACCCCCAGTTTTATTTCACAACATAAATTCACAGCTGCAATTAACTTAAAAGCCATGTTAGTGCAAAGTATGGCGCGACCCTTAAATAAGGGTCACGACACACGTGCCGACTCCGCCCACGTTTAGTTCGGCGACCGCAATGTTGACGGCTAGTGAAAAAATAGTGTGAATTGGGTAATTTACGAATGATTTAAGTAATAAAAGTGGTGTTTATTTTTGTCAAAATATGAATGGTAGTGTGGGACTTAATAATGGAAAGGATTAAGAAAAGCCAGGTGATTGACATTGCTCATTGATATTCTATTTGGGGTGGTGGGATCTACCTCCTAGTGGTCCACCCCGGGCAACGGCACCGCGCGTCTACGCGATGGTGACGGCTAAAGATCCCTTACAGCGGTGGTAGGCTCCGGCCGCCTGGCGCGCGACCACCCTCCTGCCGGAGTCCGGCGCCAAACAGCTTGTCTGTGTTCCGTCGGTGTGCGGGAGTGCCAGTGCCATTGGGGGTTGGAGATGGTCAGTTGCGCGACCTAGGACCGGTCTGGGTCTCTATGTAACTCCGTACTGGGTGACTCATACTGGAGGGTAGCGGGATCCGAGGCACGGTCTCTGCCGTTGGCCGACCGCAGTTAGTAGAGGGCCCAAGTACTTCGCCAGCCACGTGGGAAAGGCTGCCCCGCCAACTCGCGAAAAATCCCGAAATGCTCCACTGTGCCAGTTGGCGACTGGGTGGGAGGACCCAGTGGCCATTTCGGGGGGGCTCGGGCGTCCCCGCAGTCTCCAAATGAGTCTCCCTCTGGTCGGACGACCAAGAGAGTCCCGTTGGGTGACCAGGCCGCGTCTCGACCATCCTTCTGTTCCCCCAAGAAAATACTCCCACACACTATGAAGAAGCTTAAAAGAAAATCGGTTTTAAAGCGGCGGCACTTCCTCCCACTTAAAGTGCATCTCACCAATATCAGAGGTTTGCACTCAAATCTCGATTCGGTCCACCACCATCTCGAGACCGAGAAGCCGCACCTGCTCTTTTTAACGGAGACGCAAATTGCAACTCCGTCGGACGTGGCGTACCTCAACTACCCAGGTTACTCGCTTGAACACAAGTTCGCAAAACGGGCTGGGGTCTGTTTGTACGTCCGCGACGATATATGCTTTCGGCGTCTCCGTTGCTTCGAAGATTCCGGGTTATCTACTATCTGGATACTGGTTGATACCGGGGTGGAGAAATCACTCTACGTCGGTGTCTACCGGTCGCACAGTGGTGACCAGGAGACAACCAGGCTCTTTGAGCACCTTATGGTGAAGGCGGATTATGCCCAGCAACGGTACCCAACGGCGGAGCTTCTCTTTCTGGGGGACTTTAATGCCCACCACGAGGAGTGGTTGTTCCCGTTCCGGAAAACTGACCATGCTGGGAGAGAGGCGCGCAAATTTGCATTATCGCTAGATCTCACCCAGCTGGTGAATGAAGCGACCCGGGTACCAGATGTTGACGGACACACAGCCAATTGCTTGGACTTGCTGCTGGCTACCGACCCAGACAGGCACTCAGTATCGGTATCAGCCCCACTGGGAACATCCGACCACTGTCTAGTCAAGTCCGTGTCGCTCAGCTCTCCTCCAGATGATAGCCCTAGAGGCATGAGGCGAGTTTGGCGGTACGAGTCAGCAGACTGGGATGAGATGCGGCATTTTTTTGCATCCTTCCCATGGCATCCAGTGTGCTTTTCTTCGGGTGACCCCACTTGCTCAGCTGAAGCGGTTGCGGATGTGATACGGCAGGGAATGGAATACTACATTCCATTCTCCGATATACCGCTCGGTCACAAAGCCCGCCCTTGGTTTAATGCAGACTGCGCTCGTGCTGAGCACCAAATGCAGGCTGCATACCAGGCCTGGGTACGCACTCGTGACCGCAAAGTTCGAGCTCGACGGGTTCGCGCGAAGAAAAGAGCATTTAATTCTGCCGCTAAGTTCTGCAAGCGGGTAATCCGAAAGGCGCGTTTCGACCACGTCAGCCGTATAGGGGCTAAGCTTGCGTCCTACCCCTCTGGTAGTAAACAGTTTTGGTCCCTGTCCAAATCGGTCGAAACCAACTTCTGTCGGTCGTCATTACCTCCCCTGCTCAAACCGGATGGGTCGCTAGCTCACTCCGCCACCGAGAAGGCAAACCTATTTGCATCTCTATTTGCGAGCAATTCACGTCTTGATACTGAGTCAAAACAGCCACCAATGATTCCTCACTGTGGTTCTTCGATGCCGGAGATCAGAATACACATGAAAGAGGTTCGTAGAGTACTTTGTAGCCTGGACGTGAATAAGGCTAGTGGTCCTGACGGCATACCAGCAAGAGTCATGAGGAACTGTGCGCCTGAGTTGTCCTCTGTGTTGACACGCTTGTACCGCCTCTCTCTTAAAACAAAAACGGTGCCGAGCTCATGGAAGGTTGCCAATGTACAGCCCGTGCCCAAGAAGGGTAGTCGTGCCGACCCCGGTAATTATCGTCCAATCGCTATCACCTCCATACTTTGTAAAGTAATGGAAAGGGTTCTTAATGGGAAGCTGCTGGCGTACCTAGAAGCAAACGACTTACTAAGCGACCGTCAGTATGGTTTTCGCCGGGGACGGTCAACTGGTGATCTTCTAGTGTATGCTACGCACTGCTGGGGCCAGGCCATCGAGAAACACGGCGAAGCTCTTGCCGTGTCGTTGGATATCTCGAAGGCCTTCGACAGGGTATGGCATGCTAGTCTGCTGGGCAAACTTCCTGCATACGGCATTCCCATTGACTTTTGCTGCTGGATATCTGATTTCCTGAGAGAACGGTCGATCCGAGTTGTCATAGATGGCTGCTCGTCTGACCTTTTTGGTATTGACGCCGGAGTTCCTCAGGGGTCTGTTCTCTCCGCGACACTTTTCCTGCTACACATCAATGACCTCCTTGTTCCTGGTATTGTTGGGTATGCAGACGACAGCACTGTCATGGAGAGTTACACATGTAGCGCAAGAGCCAGTGGTGATGAATTTCGGTCTTTGAGAGAGGCCATGGTAGAGCGAACGAATTCAACCTTAAGTCTTGTCTCCAAGTGGGGTGACGAAAATCTGGTTGTTTTCAACGCCACTAAAACACAAGTGTGCCTGTTCACCGCCAAAAGGAGCCCCTTCAATCTGGCTCCTACTTTCCGAAGTGCATCTGTACCAGTTACCGACGGCCTCGAGCTTCTTGGCACGAAGTTAAGTGCAAATCTTAACTTTGGTGCCTACATTGAGTCGAAAGCTCAAACTGCGGCAAAAAAGCTGGGCATCCTAAATAAAGTTAAGCGGTACTTCAAAGCTGACCAGCTTTTAGTTCTTTATAAAGCTCAAGTCCGGTCCAGCATGGAGTATTGCTGTCACCTTTGGGATGGCTCAGCCAAATACCAACTAGCCACACTCGACTCAGTAGAGCGCAGAGCCAAGAGGCTCATTGGTGGCGAAAAGCTGGTGGGTACCAAGCTTCATACCCTGGCCCACCGCCGCAAAGTTGCATGTCTGTCGGTCTTTTACAGACTGTATTTCGGTGAGTGTGCTCTTGAGCTCCACGAGCTCATTCCACCATCTCCTTTCCTCCATCGGGAATCCAGACGAACTGCGGGTTATCACCCATTCCTTGTAGATGTTCCACACATTCGCACGAAGCGCTTTGCCTGTTCCTTCATTATGCGCACAGCCAAGGAGTGGAATTCCCTGCCTGCATCAGTGTTCCCGAGTTCATATGACCCCAATCTGTTTAAGTCGCGAGTTAATAGGCTTCTTATGGGTAAGCTCGTTCCATCGTCGACCTCATCTCTGACCGCAGGACAAGATTGAGGTCAAGAGTAGACCCATTATATATAAAAAAAAAAAAAAAAATTCTAGCGTTTCTAGCCTACTTTTCAACAAAAAGGTAGGTATTTTAAATAGGCGATTTGTTTCATCACCTGTAACAATTTAAGAAGCTAACAGCGCTGTCACCTCAAGTCACAAAGTAAATAAAGTGAAGCTCAATAATTTACTTTCTTTTTACTCGCCATTGTATATATTTTTAACAGTTGGCCTTTTAATACAAATAAAAACCTTTTGTCCCAAACTAAACCGTAACAGTTTAGAAACTTTTGAGTTTTCATTTCTAATGTTATTGCAAACTCTAGAAACCCTATAAACTTACAAAGTTAGACACAAACAACTCTTTCAAATTCAATAACAACCCACGCATATCGTTATAAAGCGAAATCTTTCAATAATTTTAATCGCATGTCAATGGGGTAACCCCAAACGGACGAGGCTTGACGCACCCCAACTAACCCTATTGTCACTTTCACATTGACAGTGAAAACTGTCAACTGTCAAAAGCAGCCAAGACGGTTTAAACTATGCGTTCCATTTTCGCTTTTCATATTTGGAAATCTTTTGTTGAGCGCGCGGCGGGCGCTCTTATGTGACGATGTAAGCGCTTTTTCGATTATGTGTACTGAGCTTTATTTAAGTGTGGCGTGTTTTTAAATGGTTTTGCTTACAATCTTGCTTTTTCATGCTTCTTATTGTTAAGATGTTATTAAAAAGTAAGTTAAAAATAGAAAGCGTATCACTAGTACGTGGGCTACGATAGCCATTACTAAAGGGTTTATAACCTATTCAATTTGTAGGCTCCTAACTTCCTAGGAACAGTAAGGAAGCAACCAAGCGGTCGGTACCCTAAATCGGATCCAATCTGCGATTACATCTACCGATTTCCTAGTTAAGTTTCCCACAAATTGAATAGTGTTATAAGCCCTTAAAGAAAAATGAGTGCTCCACAGTCAAAAATATAAGTAAGCTAAGACCACATATTATGATTTACGAACTTCAAAGCCGACATACGGGGCTCTGAAGTCCTTACATCATTACATCATTGTGAACGTTTTGAGGACAAGAAATAAACATTTTTGTCAACGGCCACCATCTTCAAACAGGGCGTTCGAAAACTTTCTAATACAACGAATCAACTTTAGGATATAAAAAAAAAAACATCATAAATAACGACATTCATGTGTTGTATCGTCTTGGTTTCAGTAAATAGCATATCAAATATATAGTTTTTAATATAAAAAGGCTTTATATAGTGTATATCTACGAGTAAAAAATGTTACGTCTGTTCGTTTTATTTTAGGAGTCACGAGATATGATCGTGATAGTGGGCGTAGTTTTTTGTTGGCAGTAGGAGACTGACCCGCTTGCTGCGTTTAGTAGGTGGTTTAGGTGCCAGTTGATTGTAATTGTTGCTACTGGAAGATAGTAGCAGAGCGCCTTGCATGCAGTGTTTCTTTTTCAATTATTTAAAAGACAGAGCTACAAATTCACTCATGCAGGTTTTTTTCTTTACTGTGAGTGATTAAGTAGCTACCTACTAAAATATAAAAAAGCGACATCAATTTTTACTATTAATACTATGTGCGTTTAGTTTATGAACTACTCTGGCCGAATTGTTACTGTCGTCAAATAGAAAAATCTAGTTGATTAAAAATTAATTGTCATTACATGCAAAACTAGGCAGATGGACCAAAAGTTAAGCTAAGCTATGTTGGTAAGCACTCAGTCGGGGGTTGCGGAGAAATCGTCTGTTTTTGCGACTACCGACGCAGTTGTGAGACGGTATAGCGGTAAAAACCACTCCACCATCCCAAGGGACGAAGACATCCATGAGAATTTTACATTTTTAATTTTAAAAAAAACATCGGTAAGCACTAACTTACTTTCCTCATGATTCAAACAAAAAAAAACCCAGTTCTTAACCCAATACCTGCAAAAGATATCAACTGCCAACAATACCATAGGCCAGCAACAGTAATTTCTTTATACACAAACCATTCTTTCTCGCACAAAAGCGACTACAAATACCTACTCGACTCAATCCACTATCTCGTCCACTGCGTCAAAACGAGGCACAGCAATTGTGTAATCCCAATTCGACTAGCGGATTCGATGACATCCAATGAATAGGCTGATAACGTCGGTACAACCGGCCCTTTTGTAGCCTGCCTTCTATGTAGCTATTTGTACAGAAAGTTTTATAACATTCACTACATAACAGAATTGTTTCGGTTTGAAAAAATGTATTGGAAATTCGAATACGATATTGGATTGTGGACTGGCGCGTGACGACAGTTTTGACTGATGAACGTGTAACTTAGAAAGGTGATAGGAGGATAATTATTAAGGAAAAAAAGGTTGTAGGTACTCGTCAGAAGTGTATCTGACGAAAGTAGGTGATGATTTAATTAGACGTTTTGTTGTTAGTTCCTATTACAGAGTTACGTAAGTAAAGTGTTTTGTGTTCTAACTACCTATCTGCAATTATAAGGCACTTTCGATCTTGAAACGGATTTAACTTCAAGCTTTGTTTGATCCTTAATTCTTTTAGATCTCAAAAACATCACGAATTCACAGTAGGCATATCCTGAAATTGACGTAATGTAAATTCATTGCACCACCATTCTGATGATGCATGATCATCAGAATGAAATACCTTCTCAATACTGAATTCTTTATTATATTATATTTTATTAACTTAGGTGGTCAACACCAAATTATGGACCCTGTTGGGCACAGAAAGAAACAATGTGGAGAAGAAGACTTAAGTATCATCTACGTGTCTTATAATCTAATTAGAGATTACAGTATAGACGCATAAAAAACTAAGACTTACGGAGAAAAACTTAGCCTAAACTATAAACCAATAACATTGGATGTTGCTCTAATTAGTCTTCCGTAGGTAGCCCGCAAAATATTAAAATTTCTAAAGTCTCTATGTAAACTGCAGCGATATCTCAAAGTAAACAATTCGCAGATACATACCTAATCTTATTTTGATGTGGCTATATTACAAAGTAGAAGTATACTATAGTCAAAGACATTCAATACCTATAGACCGGACATCACGAACAAGATTTTCGTCCGAAAAAGTGTGTCTTGCTTGCTGGATACAAGTCTATGAGTTTTTTATAGTACGCTCCGCTGCCGTTCCATTATTCTAGATGGCGTTACTGAGACATGGGTTCAAAGTTTTTCTATGACATTTCCTTGACATGCGCGTTCTATGGTATTTTAAATCTCTTTGACTATAGTTCTGTTACTGTTACCGCAGTTTATTTATTTATTTAAATGATAGGGAGGACTTACAGCTAAGACAAATCAGGTAAGAAACAGTAAGTTAGACTGACAGCCAATAACAAGTCCTCACTTATAAAGGTCAGGATATTTCAAGATTCCATGGACACCAGGTGCAGAAAAAGAACAAATAGTTGCTTAGTAGCTAATTATTTACAATAGGAACCTTAATATTGCGTATGACACTCGTGGGTTGCAGCTGAAAATCAGCGTCAGATAGCACACCCTGTGTTCTCATCTGACATTATGCTGAGCTGAGGCTTTTTCGGCATTATAATCTCTGGATTTTATAGTTTTAAGGTGTATCTTTGTTGTAATGCCAATAAACGCATTTTACTTTCTTTCTTTCTTTCTTTTATTCAAGTTCAGTTCTCACATTCACACTTTAAGGTGGATGTGCCAGGTCAGGGTCAGGCTGGAAGTATGCTGAACAAAATATGATTTCGTTGCGACCATAATACGTATGTGTTTACAAAATTATTATCAACTAGGCGACGTCCCACGGTTTCACCCATGTAGGTCCCGTTCCCGTGGGAACATTGGGATAAAAAGTAGCCTATTTGTTAATCCAGGGTGTCAGCTAACTCCATACCAAATTTTATTAAAATCCATTCAGTAGTTTTTACGTGAAAGAGTAACAAACATCCATCTATCCATACTCACAAACTTTCGCGTTTATAATATTGGTATGATTTAATCATTAAGACAACTGGTGCTTCCATATTTAAATATCATTCACAAAACATTTATAGGCACCAAAAGCCCACCAAAACAAAATGGTATTACAATCGTGTTATCCGTCCATCAAGCCGCGGCAACAATAAAATGCAATAAACAAAGGTTTTACAACGCATAATGACAGCTCTCGACAAAACATTACATTTTGTTGAACACAATGATGACGATTAGTTTGTAATTAGCGACAATGTTGTCGGACCGTGTGTAGACGGTATTGTGGGGTTTATTTTTTCTGGTCCTTGGAACTTTGGAGCGGTTTTCAAGAACTTGAGGACCAGAAAGTCAGAAACACACTAAACTAGCACTTAGTCCGCGTGAATTTCTTACATTTCCCCATAAAATTTGACATTCCCTCGACCCTCTCATAGTTTCAAAAATAAATATTCCACCAAAACATTTCATGTACAATGTTGCAAAGACGACTAAATAAGGTTTGCACTGTGAAAAAGATATCAGATATCATGTAGAGCCAAGCTTCTGAATCCACACGGCCTAAACCCCCGACCCTAACTTCACAAATTCTACATATCAGTAAAAATGTATGGCTTCACCGTTTCGCTACCGTCGTGGAGGTGATGCAAATATTTAGTTTCTGAAGTAAGTAACGAAGTAAGTAAAGTGTTTAAGTATAATAATAACCAGTCACCCTATATTATTGAATAGTCAAACGAACTTACCTGTAAGTGAAGTTCGACGGTAATTACACGAAGTCTTTGTTTCATTCGAAAATGAGAAGAGTCCCACCCGACCCAAACAATTCATGCTATCTAAATACAATTTTATGCATGGACCCCACGTTGTAAAACCAATCATTTGCTGTGAACTTAATGAAGATATTTGACAGATAACTGACAGGTGCGCGTAACACGAGGGGATGCGATCAGTTTTTGGCTGGAGGCTTCAAACTAATGTAATGCCGGTGATATAAATGAGCCCTACTACAAGTAAACCTATCTCATTGAGAATGAAACAAAGACGAGTATAATTAGAAAGTGGTATAGACTCACCAGCTCTTAGCGCATCCATGGGCACGCTGGGGTACGGTATGGAGTAAGGATACCCCTCCTTCCTCAGGGTCTTGGGTTTCCTCCTGGGCCTGTACTTGTAGTCAGGGTGCTCCTTCATGTGCATCGCTCGGATGCGCTTGGCCTCGTCTATGAAGGGCCGCTTTTCGTCTTCCGAGAGCAGCTTCCATTCGGCACCTAGGGAGCAAGAAGTTTTTAGTTTTAATCTTTTGTATAAAGCTGATCTTCTTGGAGTCTTTGACAGATATGAACTGTCTTTGAGTTATTTACTGAATGAAGCGACAGATTTAAATCCAAAATAAGAACACGGGTTCATGTATTTGTAGCTTTATGCACATCAGGCACGGCTCAGATCGTGCTGTTGTTAGCGATTGGCTGCTATGCTCTGTGTTTGGTTCCCGCATGGAGATGATTTTTCTTTGGCCTATAGGTAGTTGTTCCGGGTCTAGCGATTTGTGTATGTTTGTGTATACCTCCATGCATCCACGACACAAGCGATATTCCAAGTGTGGGACAACACGAGAGTTTTTTCTAACAACATAAGTTAACTAATCATCGATATGTTTAAGCTGAAAGAATGTATTTTTTCAGTCAACAGCTACTTACACTCAATGTATTGACACTACGCTAACCATAAGTTTCACACCCACGTAAATTTTCCCAAACCGATATTTTGTAACATTTCGCACTCCCATAAGTGACACATTCAGTACCAGGTCTTCAAACATTGTAACCTGTATTTTATTACTCAATTCACAGCAGTGTGTAATATTGCCATAAACGATCATTTTCGTTGAATATTAGATAGTCTTCAAAACAAAAAAATATCGATCAGTTTTGCTTAATAAAAGATAGATAAGAACTTCTTAACTAAGCATACGGCTAGTTAGTGACTATTGATATGAGGTATTCCTCAAAGCGTATATAACATTCTTAAGCGCAACACAAAGTAGGCAAAATCGATTAGGACAGTATTATTGAATCCATTATACCTACCCCTCATTATTTTTTACCAAAGTTATAATATGCATATAAATAGAGAGAAATTATGAAGGCAAATACAGATATCTATAGGTACGGTAAATTTAAAAAAAACCCTGCGTCGACCTCAAATAAATTGGGATGAGTTAAGGGTAGGATGGTCATAATGACAATACTGTAGAAAAGATTGTTCAGCTTTCTTCTAAGTAACTATAGAAGAAATGTTGATACTGACTTTGTGTTATAGTCCAGACGAAATAAACGCTCAGTCCATGTCACATCAATGTTTCATGCCAATATTTTTACCGTGACGAACGTGATTTTAAAACTGGCGGGTTACAAAAGTTTAGGAGGTACGTGACCAGATCTAATAAACAACAAAAAAACGAAATCTGATATCATTAACAGTAGATACTAAGTATCGTTAATAATGGCTATAAACTATGAAAACATAGAACAAAAAAAAACAGAAAAGTAATTTGCCCTAACCATCCTTCATTGCTGAAACAATGGCATTGAATCGATACAATATAATCGAAGGCACCAACGACCTGTCTCCCAGCGCGATTCAAGAGACCAACCCTTTGTCTCCCCCCATTTATAGAAGGTTGTATTCATCCACCGTGGAGGGGCGCCATCGTCCATTCAAACAGACAAGACAATCCCAATTCAGGCGGGTATAAAAGCGAAAACAATGTCGCTAACATAGAAAGGAACAATCCGGCTCGGAGGACCAGCGGTAGTCTCGCTCGCGCGCTGGTAAATGCCCCTAAGAGTGAAAGAGATAGGAACAACAATGGCGGAAAGCGCCGCCTAATGACGAATTTGCGCTTTTCATTCCACAACAGAAGTTTTTCCCGGTTCCTCATTATTATGTCGATACTTTGGGGTGGGTTCGTATCTTTTGTCGGCGCGGATGATAGGATCGTGTGCTTAGTAACGACAATGGTATAAAAGACTAATGTTCTATTAAAATTACGTTGACGGTTTCGTGATTGTTCGGGAGACATCGGCTTTTTGTTGTTATAGAGAGAAGAAAATTGTCTTATGGGCTGGTGGCACTAAGCAGGTACGGAAAATCAAGCGCTTTATCTGGTTATTATAATTATATTTGTTTTTTCTATATGCCTTTTACATGGTTTTTTGATGGGATCGTCAATTTATGTTTTTTTCCCAACGAGCCAAATACATATAATTAATCAGGTTGCATTCGCATTTTTCGTGACCGCATGTTCAATTTTAATAACATGTTTATTTTTTAATGTCGACCAAAAATCAAACAGCTGTAAAAACGTAAAAAAAATACTTCAACCTTGCCTTATGTTCAAATAGCTTTGGTGTATTTTGTTTAAGGTAAAGATACTAAATCCTATCACATTTGTTTCATCTACCAATATTTCCACTTTTTGGAAATCGCACAGTGGGCCTTGTTACGAAAACTCGCAGCCAAAATTACGAGCTATCTACGTTAATAGATATAGGTAATTACAATCATTGCTAATCTTAACCAATCGCGCAGTTTACAGAGATTAATCTAAATATAAATTTATATCCCAAAGGTCGATTAACTGGGTCTCATACAAAGCATCGAGAACAATGATCGATACTATTCGATTGTGAGCGGGCATTGCAAGCATTGTCTGCGCTCGAATCGAATAGGTTTTCACAAGTTCAATAGTTGGAAAAGTTCGCCTGGTGGGCGGGCGCTTGTAATTACGCGACCTGTTATGTTATTTAATTAATGATTGAACTAAGTATTCATTGATGGAAATGCTCAAGGGCTATTGTATTATAAGAGTACTACATTGATATCCCAAACTTACTTGAACTGTATTGCAATTATGTGATGGCGTAATGGTTAGGGCCTCGCTTTTCATGCACGAGGTGAAGGTTCAAATACGGACCAACGTGACTTTTTAATTTAAATGTTTAAGTTCATTTATGTTAAAAGTTTTCTTAGACACCTTTGACATCGGTGAAGGAAAACATCTTGAGATAACCAGGGTATCATAATTTTCAGTCTAAAATCGTCATTCACGAATGTGATGATTAATTCTCGTGTCTTCTCTATATGAGAAGACACATTGCCCTACAGTAAAACAGTAACTCTCTATAGGGTTAGGGCTTCAGTTCAACCTGCATAATTATGGTATCATGTTTTTCTAAGAAAAGTAGAACCCTCACATTTCCTTAAATACTGCTTTAGACTAAATTAACCAACTAATTAAACCGACGACATGTGACACTATTTTTCGTTAAACAGAAGCTCCTAATAGTAACGAATTCCATGCTTTATTTATTCAATTGCCTACCAGTTTTGAACGCAAAACATACATTCAATATTAGCTAATTACAACTGCATCATTCATTTGCATACGACAAAGCGAAAAACAAACCTTTCAACACAGTAGAACAAATACTTTTGTAAATATCGAGTAGCTTTCCAACAGGCCACTGTGCACGGTTGTCACCTCCATTTTGAGCGCACAAGTGTCACAATTTCTTTACAAATATAACACTGTGCACTTTGTGTCTGAAAGCTGTGGAGCGTAAGATTTTTTTTTCTTAAGTATTGTCTTTAAGACAATGCAAATTATAATGTAAATAGCTACTGCATGTTTTTGTTGTTCGACACGTAATTCTTGTTTCGTGAAAGTTTTTCTAAGGAGCTTACGATGTTATTATTTATTATTGATATGTTGGCGAATATTCGTGGTTAAAATAGGTTGGATGGATTGTGAATTCGTGACAATTTTTAATTTCTTTTGTCCTTTAAGACATTGGTAATTTTGCAAAGTATCTAATTGAATTATTGATTATTGTAATGCCGAATGAAATGGATTGTTATCTTTGAACTTATTAATTTCCCGCTTTTTGAAGTTAAGCTACTTTTTTACGAAGTAAATTAGTTTCAAAAGGTATGTACTTATTGCAACCCTCAAAAGCGCTCAAATGGAATAAACTTTAAAATGACCGTTATCAATACTTTCAATATTAATACCCACAAAAAGCCCGACCCCCTACATTTTTCGCTCTGACAACCCTGCAGGTATTTATTTATTCTTAATTAAAGGCAACACTAACAGTCGTAGCAACAATACGCACGTGTCGATACTACTAAAGTGTTGCCACTACACAATAATTATTTCCTACAGCGCCCGTTCGTTACGGGAAAACAATGGCAATGGGATGGCAACACTGAACAATGATTGTCCGGTATTCAGTTGTGGAATTAGGTATAAATGGTTATTAGTTATTTGTGCTTAATTTGAATTGAGACATTGGAAAAAGGTGGATACATTCAAGATTATAGGTATAAAAGCTTACAGATTTCGAGAATCTCATTTACGCGTCTCTTTTAAACTAGAGATAAAAAATTACTATGAAAATAACATCATAACAGCCTGTAAACCGAGAAGGGTAAGACAGAAGTGTATTGTAGTTCACTCACATTCCACCAGTTATGTTAGTCCCATGTAATTGGGGGTGAGCTTATTGTTATTAAACAGGCACAAATACAGACTCCGGGCTGCTACTGAGCAAATAAAGATACAATCACTAAAAAACACTTTGCTAGACTTGAGATTCGAACCGGTAACATCATGCTTGCGACCACTAGACCATTGAGGTAGTCAAATAAACAACAAAAACATAATTTCACAACACCTCTTCGTTCTTCAACATATTTTTTTTTACTGAAGTGTATAGAGCAAAATGGCGAAATGAAACGGTGGTTTGAACGTTATCCTTGTATAATTAATTTCTCAACACTTCTGAGTCGCTTAAGGCTACAATTAAGTTAAGACGACAGCGGGGAAATTACTGGACACAGACAAAAAGCTAAGGAGACGATATCGAGTCAACTAGCAGAACTTAGGTCTACGAGCAAGTCTAGATTTGGTTGAAAGTTCAAGCGTGTACTGTTCGGGAGGTCAAAACGAGTACTGATCTACATGACGATGCTTTATCGCTATTAGGCAAGTCATATGCTCCGATGAAAGCCGAGCTTTGCCGAACGCGCCCGAAGTTGCGTTCGGAAAGGCAGCGACCAGAACATTACAATTTTAAGCCTATATTTTGTATAGTGTAAATAATTATGCGTATTGTTAAATTTGTAAATAAATATTATGTGTGATGTAAATATAGCAACTAAATAAATATGTAAATATACTTCTAATAAAATATGTTAGTTTTCACCCACAGACAATGATCGTGTTTTGTGTTTGAAGTTTTTTGGTCTTTGGTTTGACGTTTGTTCAAATTTGACAGTTCGGTGTAACGGGACAATAAGGAAAAGTTTTGTATTGTGGAGTGTTTACAATTATAAAAAGTTTAAATTAATATTACGAATTCATACGAATTCCGGTGTAGCTGTGACCGCTACACTACTCCCCCCCTGAGACCGTGGCTACTTAGCTACGGGTGATAGTAGTCCGGGAAGCGAACGGTGCGGCCGGAGCGTGTTTTCTTCTCGACGGTGGGCTGCGGTGGCGTTGGTGCTGTGTTTGCGACCGTTGGTGCGCTGGTTACACCGGAGGGACTGTAGTCTGCGTTATTGAGGTAAGCGGGTTTCAACCGATCTATGGTTACTGTGGTTTCCTTTCCGTTTACCTCAATACGGTACGTTTTGTCGCCTCTTTGCAGGACTCTGTAGGGGCCGGTGTACGGCGGGTCTAGCGGTCGGCGAACGGCGTCATGTCGCAAGAATACATGAGACGAAGTTGACAAGCTGTCGGGCACGTAGAACGGCTTGTTGCCGTGTCGACTCGCCGGTTCTGGAGACAGCTTCGCCATGTGATGCCGGAGTCTTGACGCGAAGTCGGTGTAGTCGACGTATGAGCTCAGCCTTCAGCTTGGCGTACTTGTCCTGTGCTGGTGGGTTCTCTATTATGTCCCGAGCTTCTACCATGTAGCGATGGTCTAGCTGCCCCACGACCGTGTAGAATTTTGTGGTGTCGGCGGTAATGCCGGCTATTGTAAACTGACCTTCTACTTGTGCAAACCAAAGTGTCGGCTCCTCAGGCCAGAATGGCGGCAACTTCACGCTGACTCTGCACACGTCCTGCTTGACCATTGCTGCGTCCGCCTGCGCTCCCTGCTCTGCTCCGGTAGGCATCTTTGCTCCGCGTGGCTACTGTGCTCTTTGACGGGGTCACCAATGAAGTGTATAGAGCAAAATGGCGAAATGAAACGGTGGTTTGAACGTTATCCTTGTATAATTAATTTCTCAACACTTCTGAGTCGCTTAAGGCTACAATTAAGTTAAGACGACAGCGGGGAAATTACTGGACACAGACAAAAAGCTAAGGAGACGATATCGAGTCAACTAGCAGAACTTAGGTCTACGAGCAAGTCTAGATTTGGTTGAAAGTTCAAGCGTGTACTGTTCGGGAGGTCAAAACGAGTACTGATCTACATGACGATGCTTTATCGCTATTAGGCAAGTCATATGCTCCGATGAAAGCCGAGCTTTGCCGAACGCGCCCGAAGTTGCGTTCGGAAAGGCAGCGACCAGAACATTACAATTTTAAGCCTATATTTTGTATAGTGTAAATAATTATGCGTATTGTTAAATTTGTAAATAAATATTATGTGTGATGTAAATATAGCAACTAAATAAATATGTAAATATACTTCTAATAAAATATGTTAGTTTTCACCCACAGACAATGATCGTGTTTTGTGTTTGAAGTTTTTTGGTCTTTGGTTTGACGTTTGTTCAAATTTGACAGTTCGGTGTAACGGGACAATAAGGAAAAGTTTTGTATTGTGGAGTGTTTACAATTATAAAAAGTTTAAATTAATATTACGAATTCATACGAATTCCGGTGTAGCTGTGACCGCTACATTACTATAAATTATTGTAATCATTGTTTTATATCGTTTGTATTTTGTGTTGGTCTATGTCTTTTGTGTGTACTAAATATATATTTTATCTATCTGTCTGAATAAAGATTAGAGTATCGGTCATCATTATCATCGGCCTAGTCTTTTTCTATCGATCCTAAGATCACCATCCAGTCCATTCGTGTCCAGCTAAATACCAATATTTTTAATGGAGCAACAGCCTGCACAAACTTCACGGCCCAGAAACTGAGCCACTAAATAACCCTTGGTAATACTAGACCAACCAAACGACCCTATGAGTTCTTTTACATGGCAAACGACATCGCGGCCCAAGGCCCAAGGCCCAAGCGAAGATGGCGAGACGAGCTGGACTCCTGCGATAAGGACTGGTCCCAAAAAGCCCTTGACAGAGAGAGGTGGAAGGAAAGTAGGAAGGCCTTTGCCTTGCAGTGGGAAAACACAGGCTAGTAATAATAATAATAATATAATACTACTATACTATAGAGTATGCTTAGATGGTTTGGTCACGTTGAAAGGATGGATGAAAGGCGACTAACGAAAGGTATTTACAAGGCAGATGTAAGTGGGAACGCCGGGACACGCCCTAGAAGGACATACATAGACCTTATTGGTGAGGTTCTTCAGAAAGGTCAGGTGCGTAGTAGGTACTCGCAACCGGCGTGTGTGTATGACAACATGTATGAATGTAAACGAAGCAAAAGAAGTATGTAAGAATCGTGGCATATGGCGCTCTGTAGTTTCTGCCTACCCCCATGGGAAAAAGGCGTGAGTTTATGTATGTATGTATATAATACTAGACAGTACTAGTTACAACTGAATCATGCATCTTCCATCATGCCACTGCTGGGCGAAGCCCCCCATGACTTCCAGTTATTTTGATCCAGGGCTAAAGTGGGCAACTGATCCTTTATTTTGTCCAGGTCGTCCGATGCCTTTTAACAGTGCTAGATATCCACGTGGTGGTCACTTTGGCCCACAGCTGTTTAAGCATACGGCACTCGTGCATGGTCACATCAGTCCCAAAGCATGGAGGAGTCTCAACAGTTTTTTGCGGAACGTTGTGAAAATAGGGATTATTACTGAATAGTGAACTATACAAATGGCAGCAAAACGTGTTCGATATTCTCAGGAATACCACACCATTACCTACTTTCTTCTCTTTGCGAATATCACATACATTGTCATTTTATCATGAGTGATAGATATTTATTGATTTCCTTTTCGATATGTTCAGCTCCTTTGAAAGAAACATGATTGTGTTGGTACTTCTCATTGTACGGAAAATATTATGCTGAGCTTTTACAGGAATTGGTCTGTGAGATATTTCTAGAATATTCGAACTATACTTCTTGTTTGGTTGCCTAATAGGGTTTTGAGTATTTTAAAATGTTGGATTGCTGTTGCCAACCCAGAAAATAGCTCGTCTTAGATTACACGACTGTGCAACGCTCTATAATATTGGTTAAATGATCTGAGCAACAAAATAGATTGACTTTATGATGTTAAAAAACGTCTATACGTAAGTCATTTCATTATGAATATTAAAATTAGAATATTACGTAGGTAAGTAGTTACAGTTAAACATCTTTTTAAGCTTGGAGACCTCAAAAAGCAACAGAGAATAAGCTAGTCTTAGATCTGAACAAATAACATTTAAACAAAATAGCCTTATCTATCAAAATTTTAACTGAAAATGAAAGCATTACCTCTTCCATTGTACCCGTAAACAATACCCACCTCTAAATTTAGGACACAAACAAAACATCAAACAACTAACATTAGACAGATCATACATAACATCATTGTCACAAACAATCACGCGAACAAACATGACAAAAAACAAAGCGTACACCAAACACACACGATAGGTACAATACTCCCGTCAACAAAGAAGTTTCCTCTCTACCTAGTATTAAAGAGGCTATTGTGCTCAGAATCGGACGAAAATGCTCTTCATTACTCTGAAAGCTTGTGTGCCATGCGACAATGGTGAAACGGGGGAATGGGGGATGGGGAGGAGGGAAGAACCAGCAGGCGGGGGCGTTTCATAAAGACGCATGGCGAAGGAGCACCCGCCACCCTTTCGTCCGTAAAATTGAAATGGTAAGAAACGTTATTTAGGTCATGATTTTATTAAATGTTAATAGATTTTTTTTTTCTTTCGAGGGGTGTCGCTGGTTTGTGTTTGTAAGTTGTACTTTTGTTTGGGGGTATTAAAGTTGGGACGCTGCTGTTGCATCTTGTTCGGAACTTCATGCATATATTGCCTTAGTTCTTGTTAGTTTCCGGAGTTCTTACAGCTTTGAACGTAACATGTTACGTAAGTTCAAAGTCTTTGTTTCCATAACTATAGGGGCAAGACAGAGAAGAGTTATACGAGGACATTTGTAGCCCTGTACATACAGGGTGATTTTTTTTTATCACGAGTCAAATTTTCATTAATATAAACAGTTTTCACAATAGGACTAACTCTAAGGTCGCAAAAAAAAAACAGTCCTTTGACACATTTTAGTTGGGTAGAATTAGATTAAATTGAATGAGATGATGAAGAATACATTCATGGGTAGAATACCTTTTGAAAATTTCTTTTGTGGTAAAAAAAAAACATAACTAAGGTGCTATACTGTACTTATAACCAGACTTGACATTCACGACAGTCAACCAGACAAATTAAGCCATCAAAGAGAATAACCCACTAGACCAGGAGCTCAACAAAAATATACACCTAACATCGTTTACACAGCGTCACAAAAACGCTAGTAATTAAACAACAGCAAACAACGGGGGCCCTTGCCGGCAACAACGACAACAGTCGACAACAATATGGAAACAACAGTATTTTTGTTGCGAACACCCCCGGTAGGGCGGAGTGCCTGCGACGGAGCGATAAGCGCCCCATTTCAAGCACATAACTATGTATTACGTGTGTACTAGACGGCGTTTTTAAACTAACATCAATCTCTGGTTACAGGCTGGAGTAGGCTTATTGTTAGAAGTTTTTTTTTCCTGTAGAATTTAAGCACAGACAATTTTTCTTAGTTACTACTTTGTGATGTATCATTTGTATGAATTGAGGGAAGGATTATACGTGGAAAGCGTAACATACATTACATAAATTTACTTGATCAAATAATCAAGTAAATATAATGTAAGTTCTGTGGGCACAAAGTCTTAAGCAGTATTTGTCTTCTGAGGGGAAATTCCAGTATTTTCAAGAAAATTTGAACTTTTAAAACTGGCAAATGTATGTGCATGTTCGAGAAAATGAGACTCGGCGCGGTCGAAAGCATAGATTATTCGCAGTTCCATCATGTCGGACGGTTGCTCGGAAAAGATCACCAATACCGCGAGCCCTCGCCACACTTAATGCCCTCCCGGACACCAGACCGGAATGTGATGTGTTTGCGGATGAATGGAAGGTGATTTTGTCGGAATGTCTGAAGTACTGGGAGTAGAATGCATGCCAAAGAAATTAGTTTTTAAGATTTATTTAATTTTATTTTACATTTATTTTATGATATTCTGCTTATAGTCAACGTGTGTGTTGTTCTTTTACTCTCTATTTACTGTAATTGGTTTTTTTTCTACCGGAGTAAATAAGCAAATAAATAAATAAGTAAATAAATAAATGATTAAATAAATAAATAGTAAACCCCTTGCTACATTCATCATCTACCTAACCTTTTCCCAACTATGTTAGGGTAAGCATTTTAACTGGATGCAACTGAACACTACTTCTGTGCTTTACCTTCATGAAACGATTACCCATTTGACCTCCACAACCTAGTTACTGGGTAAAACAAAACCTATTGCTTAATGCTTTACAGTATTTCTAGCAATATCACCAGAACTCATAAAACAACACAGAAGAAAATAAAACATGGCTGTTCAGAAAAAATACGAAGCAGTTGTATATCCTTACAGAAGAATATCATAACGTTAGATTATAATCATTCGAATACTTATTGAACTCTAGAAAAAAAACCTCGATATAAGTACTTAGTCTAGTTAATAAATAAAAATCGGCCAAGTGAGTGTCTGGCTCGCAAATTGAATGGTTCCGTGTCAGTATTTTTTAGTATTTACAAATGCACGGTATTATGGTTGTTTTCGACAGCAAAAGTAAGTTTGGATTTCATTATACTGGCTTTCGCAATAAAGATTGCATAATTAATTATCGATAAAAAGCAAGAATTCAAAAAAAACAATGTTAATGTGCTTACTTTTCTATGTACGTAAATTCCAGAAGCATCACACATTACTTTTAAAATTATGGGACACTTCATTATCCTCACATTCATCCTTCAGTTGCAAGAATGTATCTTATAGCCTACCCCTAATTGTTTTATTGGAGGGGTCAGTTTATACTGGAAATGTATTGCATGATATTTAGCCCTGTGAACATAAAATCTCTTAATTAATTTCATAATTTATGAACAATAATAATACTATTTAATTTACTTACTTATGTAAGTAGTGTAAACTTACAGTCCTAAAGAAAAATGTCTGAAACATTCGGGCAAGACCGTGAAAACAATAAGGGTTACACTCCTATAGCCATTTTGCTACGGTACCCTACAAACATGGCATCTCCTAACAGATCTAAAGACGGCATCAATACCGGACATCAAAAGTACAATAACCTTTTAAATCAATTTAAACACAAAACCAGTCGAGACACGAATAACTCATCCTTTTGGATATACATATAATAAAAAAGTATTATGCAATTTGTATCAGTTACTTATAATAGATGAGCTCCCTGACTACAAACGGAAGAGTCATTCTCACAAAATTTTCTTCTAGCTAGTATCACATTAATAGATTCTTTACAAAGAGTATAGGTTATTTGTGCGGACTATTCAATGCTTTGTTAATAAAAAACTCTAACTTTTATATGAGAAGAGAATTCTTTGTGGGCATTCGTCACGGTTCTACGATTGGCCGTGCCTCCGTTGTACTCGTTCTAAAATATCCAATAGTATTCTGTAATTACTTGCATCTAACAAAAAAGTTTTGAAAACAAAAAAAGTGTCCAAAAAACTCCCGATACGCCTACGATAGTTGGAGCGAAGAAAATCGACGTAAATTAGGTATTAGCTATGTGTTGTTGTTATGTAACAATAGAGGCATCTGTTGTGGTATTCATTTCTTAAAAAGATGGGAAAAGGGCGGTAATATAACGTGTTCCCTTAATTACGTGGAGGTGACGGAAAGGTCGTCTCACCTTATTGTTTGCAATATGGCGGATGTAGAACTAATTGGAACGTTTTTTTAAATAGGTAGGTAAGTATCGTCAATGCAACAGTAGTCTACAGGCATGTGGACGGTGTATAATTATCAAAATATTTAGTCCGTCAGTTACATTATGAAAAGTAATAAATACACAAGCGGACATCACGAACAAAATTTTCGTGCGAAACTTGTGTCCTGCTTGAGACAATTCTATAAGTATTTTTTAGTACGCTCCGCTGCCGCTTCAATATTCATATATTATTCTAGATGGCGTTACTATGACATTTCCTCGCATGTCCGCTCTATAGAATTTTAAATCTCTTTGGCTTTTTCAAATTGATGGAAAACCTACTTACATTAAGCGCATTGAAATTAAGGAGAGCTTGTGACGTCATTATTCAGTATAAACTGTACGGGATTGTGACATCTTGCGATATTTTGACTCGATGTATCGCCGTTTTCTTTTTACTTACGGACGAGTGATGAAAAATATATTATGTGTCGAATATATATAATATATAATAAACTAAACCTACCGAAAAACACTATAGACAAAATTAGATATAATAATGAAATTGTAACTGACCCCGTTTATATTGCAAATATATTTAACGATTACTTTATAGATAAAATTAAACCTATGACTGGCTCGGGAACCTCAGTGACCAAACATATTTTAATAAAAAAAGACTCAATGTTCATGGGCCCAAGTCTAGCACATGATATATTAAAAATTATTGCAGCCTTAAAAAATACAAACAGTGTAGGGTACGATGGTATATGTACAAAAATTATTAAAACTGTAGCATATGAAATTTGTGGTCCTATAAGCTACATTGTTAATTTAAGCATCAGTGAAGGTGTTTTTCCGAATGCGCTAAAAAAATCAATAGTTAAACCACTATTCAAGAAGCAGGATAAGGAGTTAATAGAATTTTACAGGCCAATATCGTTAATACCAATAATTTCAAAAATCATGGAAAAATATATATACAAAGAACTCAATACGTATCTTGAAAAAAATCATATACTCTGTGATGAACAGAAAGGATTTAGGGAGAAAAAAACAATTAACATGGCCATATATGACTTTTTACATATCATAATGACAAACATGGATAGAAATACACCTGTCAGTGCCATTTTCTGTGATATGACACAGGCATTTGATTATGTCCAACATAACATATTATTGAAAAAACTTGATGCATATGGTGTAAGAGGAAACATATTGAATCTAATACAATCATATCTAGACAACAGAAAACAAGTCACTCAAATTAATCGAATAAATATGAGCTCTAAACGTGAAGAGATTTTTAAGTCAAGCGAGCGTACAGTCCCTCATGGAGTACCGCAAGGCAGTGTACTTGGACCTCTCTTATTTACACTGTATATTAATGACTTCCCTAAATCCATTAATCACCCCATGACACTGTTTGCAGATGACAGTACGATAACTATACCATGCCATAATAACAATACTTATGAAACGGACATAAAAAATACATTAATTGAAGCGGTAACGTGGCTGAATAATAATAATTTGAAAATTAATATAAACAAAACTTTGATTATGCACTTCACCCAACGATCATCATTATTCTCTAGTCTTGACATCGAATATAATAATAATAAGATACAAATAGCTAATTATACAAAATTTTTAGGCCTAACAATTGACAAAAACTTAAACTGGAAACCTCATATTGAAGCTGTAGCCAAAAGAATAAGTAGTTGTGCATATGCGTTATATAAATTATCTCGTACTCTAAATATAGAAGCACTATTAACGGCCTACTACGGTTTAGTTGAATCCATCATTAGATATGGAGTTATCTTCTGGGGTAATTCAACTGATAGGGATATCATCTTTAAAAGACAAAAGTACTGCTTAAGATCTATGTTCAATCTGAAAACTACCGATAGCTGTAAAAATTATTTCATTAAGTATCACATATTAACATTGCCTTCACTTTATATACTAGAAATAGCAATGTTCGTAAAAACAAATCCACATTTGTTTCCTCGTATGGCAGACAAATTTCCGAGAAATAGACGTGATGATAGTAAACTTTGTGTACATCCATCAAAAACTGCACTTATGCGCAAGAGTGTATTTTGCATGGCACCAACTATCTATAATAAATTGCCCAAAAGTTGGAAAGAGCAGACTATACCTAAATTTAAGCAATCAGTGAAATTGTTTTTGTCACAAAAAGCATATTATAATATTACAGACTTTTTAAACGACTCATTGTGATTACTATCAAATAACAAATAAATCACATCACATTACAGTAATTTAGGTCAGATAGATAAATAATAAATAATTTTATAATGTACATAATGTAAATTATTAAATTTAACAATTTTCTTTCATTGTGTAATATTTAATTGAATAGGTATTTAATATATATAGTAATAAATGTAAAAATTATAATAATTGATTTAATAATATATTTGCACGCCATGAGAAATGGCAGACATGTCGTGACCCACTATTTTTATTTAAGATCTAACATGCATGTATTAACTTATTTCTGTATGTATGTATACACATGTTTGCGCAAATAAATCTTCTTATTCTTATTCTTATTCTTAATATTTTCTAGTAATCTAGATGAGGGACTGAAAACTAAAATTTCGCCTTCTTGCCTATTATTGGCAGCTTTATGTTGTACACTGAACATCAGCACACTGGAATGTATTGTGTGCGTGATGATTGTATGCTGTGCCGTATGCTTTGCACAGGAATGTTGGAATATCCTGGTGTCCTATTAATATTAGGAGTCCGTCTCTTCGATATTTAAGCCTACAAACCTTTTAAGTAATTTTTCCATAGGTGTGAAAGAAACTACAAAAAACCTCCCGCTACTCCTTTTGCTTCGTCTACATTTTTAATAATAAAATATTAATAATAAAAATGTTTATTTATCTCCAACAAATTACAATAATGGTTAATTAGTACAGGTATTTTTTAAAAACAAAAATCATAAGTAATTTGTGGGAGTTCTGGAGTCTAAACTAAGCCTGTATTTTAGAACTCCAGGCCCCACATTACAACACAAATAGAAATAGTCAACGTGCGCATGAGTGTACGAGTGAGTGAGTGTGTGCATAAGTGTGTGGTTGTGTGCATGAGTGTGTGTGTGTGTGAATGTGTGCGCATGAGTGTATGAGTGTGTGGATGAGTGTGTGCGTGTATATATAATTTTGTGAATAATGTACATAAAATGTATATAATATATACATTGTAAATAAATATTTTTAGCAGACCTTTATAATTTATACAATAAAGCTAATGGTAATTTGGTTGGGTATTTTCCTAAAATAATCTTAGCAATGTTTGTTTACGGTTAAAACCAATCTGCAAAGCCTTGAGCACAGGCGTAGGGTAGCTAGCCTTTCGGTATTGTATAGGATACATTTTGGAGAGTGTGCACGGGAATTACATTCGTTGTTTTAGCCATCACCTTTCCACCATCGGACAACCGGCAACAAAAGGCGTACGGCGAGTGTCCACCCTTACATCGTTGGTACCTCAACGATCCGGACAAAGCGTTTTGCCTTGCCGTTTATACCGCGTCCGGTCTTCCCGTCTGAGTATAATTTAGGTGTTTTCAAGGCTAGAGTTAATAGGCTACTAAATAATAGCTCAATAAACTAGTGCGCTTCACCATCATTGAGTGCATCACTGCTTACCATCAGGTGGGATTGCAGTCAAGCACTATAAACACTATCTGTAGAATTAAGTATCATTTTCTTTCAGCAGTTTGTTTGTGTCTGATGGTTTACAGTCTGCGCGTCACCTGTGGCTATTTTAGTTTTTCTTTCTTTCAGGAACAGATACAAATTGCTTAGTAACTGGTCATCATTTTCAATTCTAGTAGGACTTCGTCTAGTAGGTTATCAATTTACTGGAGCCTTATCAATTTACGTCAAAACATTTATTAACCTATTTTACTTTAAATTTCACATAATCTAAGTAGTTTTAAATTTAAGAAAGAATCTTGTTACTTGGCGATCTAAATTGTAATTGATATTATAATTGGTTTATTTGATAGTAATGGCGTCTTGAACTAGTATCATAGTTGATTCTAAAGCTAACCCGGATACATTTTGTGTAAATAGTTTTTAGTTAAAGGTATTTTTAGTACCAATTAGAATCGTATCAGCCTTTTCAACGTCTAACCAAGGTAACAAACCAACACAAGAGACTAAGAACTTACAATTAATATGCATTACATAGTCATCAAGTTGTACACGACACCAGGCGATAGTGGACCCCCATTACACATCACACAATGGCCCACTCCCTACCTTAATTAATATTAACTGGGTTGCAACGCCCCTACGTGTAAACTATTAAGGGTATGCATCAGACACTGATGAAAACAAACATAATATCGTGACATACGGGGGTGTAGGATGGCTAGCAACTAATAGAACAATGTTTAAAAAATATCGGTTAAACGGGGTGAATAGAAACTGAAGGGTGAATAGAAACAAAATTTTGAGGAGGATATTCACGTATGTTATGGATTTAGATTAAGACTTGTGAACAATGTTGCCAGTTCGTGACTCCGTAGGGAAATAAATAATATTTTTATTTTTATAAGTTGAAAGTTGTGTGTTACATTTACATATTCTCAATGCTTTATAACCGACTTCAAAAAAAGGAGGAGGTTCTCAATTCGGTTTTCTTTTCTTTTTTTAGTAACAAATCAAGCCGTTTTCATTTAGAAAGTATCATTTGGTGAAGAAAAACTGATGAAGAAGACAGGCAACGGAACTCTTCAACGCATAACAGCAAATTATTCGCGATTGCTATACTCAGATGTATATGCTGAACTTTTGGATTTCCATAACATAACATTACGCCCTTCTATTTTAAAAGCGACCCAGATTAATGTTTACATAGAACTTCTTTAGCAATTATTAACCGATTTCAATGATTCTTTCAAGTTTTGACAGACTTTCTTTACATACGAAGAAACTAAAAATTTGCAAAATGAAAACTATTTTACAAAAAAATGACCGACTTCTTAAAAAAAACACTAACAGGTGAAAAATAACTCCAGTTTCGGAAGTCAGTGGCCAATAATGAACGAAACAAAACCACCAAAGCCACAGACTTCCGAAACTTGAGTTATTTTTCACCTGTTTAGTATCAAATAATATTAAACTAGCGTGAATATCCTACTCAAAGTTTTGTTCTATTCACCCTTGAGTTTCTATTCACCCTGTTTTATGGTACCGACTGTACTTATTTTTCAAAAATGTTGACTTGTCTCAAATACTAATTTGGATGTTTAACTTTAAGATGATTATATTAATCATTTATTTCATTATTATGATATAAAAAGCTTTTCTGTTACTATCTGAACTTTTTCTAGTCACGAATAAGTAAGGTGAGTACTAAAATCTCGTATTCGAACATTAAAGTGTAAAGTGTAAAGTCAAAAGTGGAACAGAATTTGTTTGAAATAGGTACCTATACCTGCGACAAGGCAACTTCTCAGAAGTTGGTAGTAAGTAGGTAAAAATGCCTTACTTAAGCTCAAGTTAAGAAGCCTATCAAAGTATGTTTTCCATAGCAGCGGTGCGATATTAATGGCCTAACGGTCATTACCCCGTTTTCCCGTTTTTATTAGGTAAGTACAGGGATTCTTGGGAATATTCTTTATATTTCTTATGTTCGGTATGAAATTGCGATACCTATGCCGTATTCTTGTGCTGTCAATTTGAACAACCCAACTTCAAACCCAATAATTCTTTTGTTAGTTTATATTTATTTAGTAGACCTATCAATTACATTATCCTCTTAAGCTATCTAGAATCTATTCTAGTCTGGAATTTAGTCTTATTTATCAATCTTGACGAAATGAATACAGCTTAGACAAGGTAAGATAACCTTACCTCCCATAACTTTCATTTTCAAAATGGCTCATAAAACTTAAATGCAAAATAATATTCCAGCAGTAGTAGTATAAGAGTAAAAACTTTACAACAATTACTATAAAAGTGTCATAGTCATAGTCATAGTATTTTATTGATAAGGGATTGTGAATGCTGGAAACTTTGAGAAATCCCAAATAAATGATCGATTTACTGTTGGCGGCAAATCAGTTTACGCGGATATCACACCTGAGCGTAATGCAGGGCACCAGTTTTAACATCGCCGTTAATTTTGTCGTGGTCTGTTTGAAAACACGCACTTTGTGACACAAACAACGCGTGTTTCGATTCAGAGTGACATCTGCCTTAGTGCGCATATTGAACCAACAATTGCACAATCCCGCTCGCCGTCCGCAGAATCAATGAATCACGCTAAAACTTTCGCGCCATTGTGCACCGTACCTTTGTACCGATCGACATAACGATTGATTTGACGTAAGTACAAAACGCGCACTTATTTGTGCGCGAACGGTAAACAATGCGCGTTTTGTCGACAGGTTGCGCACAACGCAGATGCGTTTACACATGTTTAGGGAATACGATATCTCGTGTTTTGTTGAGATTGGTCTTCTATTTAGAGGGTGGGAGTGAGTTTTGATTGATTTGACGTCGAAGTGTGTAATTTTGACAAATAACAAAAGTCATTTTTAATAAATTGGTGTAGGTACAGAGAACTACTGTCCATCAGTGAAAATAATTGATTAGAAAAAAAATGAGCCATTGACAGCACCTTATTGGGTAGCAATAAGGGTGATTTTTGCAAAGGAACTGTCACTACAATGTGCGGTTTTTTTTACTGTAATCGTCTAAGCACCGATTTTTCAATCATCAGATAATTTTATAGAAGGAATAAAAATGGAATAAACTTGACAGCTTTTGTACAGACAATATTCGAACCACTATAGGGTATTAATACTTGAGATAAAAGTTATCCGACTATTGACAAATTTGCCTTAAGACACCACGGAATAAAAAATCAAGCGATAAAAATATAGGTATTTTCTATAATTACCAACATTTTCAATTCCCTCCCTCTATAATCCAAACATACAGCACAAAACGCAAGACGAAAACGTGCCAGTATGAATAATGCATGACTTGTATTTGAACAGGACAATGCCAGTTTTACGTAAAGCCTTGTCGCCCTCGCTTCACTTGCAAAAGGAAAAACTAATATTGAACGCGTTGTTTTCTTTCGACAATAGATGGCGTTGGCTGTAGGATGATTTATTAAGAGGGATGTACGCTAATACTAATTTAGAGGAATTATGATGTTTTATTAGATCTGAATGTAGTTGAAATTTCTATCTATAGTTTTGTGGTGACAATGTTTATTTTTTCTCCGGTAGTTATATGGTGTCTAAATTCTTTACAAAATCAATCTAAATCAAACCTCAATATTAAAATTATTGGTTCTGGAGTACGATTTCAGTCACAATTACCTACTTGTATGTTCCTTAAAAAAATAAATAAATTAGCCTTGGATTCAGCCCTTTACAACGTCAAAAATTACATTAGACACTTCCCCAAAACGCCCGCCCTTCACCACTTCTGAGCGTTTTTGCTGGGAAGACAAAGCTTCTCCCTAACTTCCTATCAGAATCATATTTTCATTGTTCTGTTAAATAGTTAAAGCAGCTTGTGTTGGTTAGGACAGCATCGTTCATTTTCGTTAATCAAAATGTGACTTAATTAAGACCTCTTTAGTCGATCCTCAGTCTATAATAACACCAAAGACTATTCATTATTTTATTCTTCCATTAAAAAAAAACATTCTATTCAAAAACCGAATACCGTTCCGTATAAAAAATCCCATCTTCAATATTAACAAATAGGTGTCTAAAACCGAGTACACACCGCATCGCACGGGCCGAGTTGAAAAAGCCGAGGGGGGGAAAAAATAGAAAATGTCGTTTCCTCTCGCCGTCACCGCCAGAATGGCCGTGGCCGGTTTTGCTCGTATTTCCATATTCTACCGCTCGTGTCCTCCCATCCCTATTTCTGGGCATTTTTAAATTTCGAATACGAAACTGTGCTTACATTTGAGCTGTTGATTATTTTCGAGAATACCCCCGCTGTGTAAGCTTCTGTTGGCTGATTGCGGCCATTTTTTTCTTTCGTCTTTAGGTTGCAGTTTATTTTTAATTTGTGCTTCAGAGTTTTGGACTCATTTCTGTGGAAGGGCGACGGACTGTTCGGGAGTGGATGTTGGGCTTAACTTGTTTTCGAGCTGTTTTTGTTAGTGCTCTAAACTTTCCCATTACGATGCTAGTGTGAGCATAAATAGTTTAAATTAAGTGGTATTTTGCGCGTTTATGTTCGTTTGCTAACCGTTGCATTATTTTTTGGCATTATAAGCTAGCAACAACGAAACATCACACCCGTCAAGCGCTTGTCATCTTAACTTAGCTCAAGTGACACAATAGCGACAACGAACTAGACAATACAGTCAAACAATCCGCCTACGGAACCACTTCTCACTTCATATATTAATATTAAATTGATTCAATAAATCATAATCCAGACGAGATCCTAGAATGATCAATTTGCAATCAAAATGAGCCCCTTACAAACTACAGAGTGGGATCCATCGCTTACCATAATAGTAATTTACTTGTGCCGAATTGAATGGATTGTGCGAAACAATGGCGTCTTAGAGGAGAGACGTAATCGTAGGTATAATATATAGTTGTAACACAAAGGTGTTTTGTTACTCACAACGTTAATTTAGAAACGGTAAATCTACGCTGTTACGGGTTTATTTGATCCGCACCCCAAACACTATTGAACAAAATTCAAATCATCGCTTCATGTTTGAACCATTCATTACAATTTTAAGAGTCCGCTGTATCGTGGAATGCACGTTAAGCCGTTGGTCTCAGCTCTGGTGATATTTGTAGATCTTTGGCAGTAGTTAAGTTAGGAGTAGTTAGAACCCCGAAAGTCTTACAATCAGACTAACCAAGAGTTTGTCGAGGTCAGATAGCCACGTCACTGCTGCTTTCGTTTAGCCTGGCAGACTACCCCAACATAGTTAATAAAACTAATCAGTTCGACATCTCAAGTGACGGTAATGAATATTGTTGAAACGTCAAAATGAAAGGCATTGCTTTTGTTCCTAAGTAAATAAAACTGATTAGTCCTGCTTCATTTCAATCTTCTAATTTCATTATCTTCCTTGTCTGGGTCTTTATGAGTTCGAGCTCGTTCGTTGAGACTTTTAGACAAGTTGGTATGTCTTTATAAATATCATCATCATCTGCCTAGCCTTTTCCCAACTGTGTTGGTAACACAGCTTTCAGTCTAGCCGGATGCTTGTTAATACCAGTGCTTGACACCAAGTGACTGCCTATCTGCTTAGTAAGTCTTCAAATATATGTGAATCTTTCAAACAATATTTTTTAACAAAATAACATCTTATTGGAATAACCGTAATGTGTTATGATCTACATTCAAATAAGATCAGTACACAAGATACGCTGTTTGTAGTAGTGATCAAATAGCTTCACTGTTTCACCTACGTTGAAACACGGCCATATTGACTATATACCCGTATATATTGACTTAAATGTTTAGTAAAATTCTTTGTATTGGTAATCAGCGACAGACAGCACACCCTGTGTTCTTATCTGACATTATGCAGAGCCGAGACCCTTTTGGCATTCCAATCTTTGTCTCACGTGTATTTGATAGTTTTAGGATGTATTTGTTTTGCTGTAATGGCAATAAACGCATTTTTCTTTCTTTCTTTCTTTCTTTCTTTGGATATTGAGATGATTCTTTGCATGAACTGTGTCTTTATTTGTCCAGCCAAATTTATGACAACAACCTTATCGGGCAATGCTTTCACAGTTCTGGAGCTGAATCCAGTTATACTGGAAGCTCAACATCTATATATATATAAAAGAAAGTCGTGTTAGTTACTTCGCTTATAACTCAAGAACGGCTGAATCGATTTAGCTGAAAATTGGCAGGAAGGTAGTTTAGAGCCAGGAGAAGGACATAGGATACTTTTTATTCCGTTCGACATCATAAAAATAAATATCAAGAATATCGGTTGTCTCAAACATTTTTCAAACGCAGCGCCATCTTGGATGACATGACAGGAGTCAAACTTCCCAGTTCATTATCAGGTGACAATTTGAAATTGACAAGTCTTAAGCTACACCCAAGAAGGTAAGGTTGTTAATTTATAATACGCACCTACGTTCTGAAATTTATTTTGTTACTAAACTTAGAGGTTTTATGTAGCATAAAAAAGTCTTATATTTCAGAAATCAATTTACGTAACTAGCAATGATGACAGAGACAAACTTTAATAATTCTTTGCAAATAGAACTTATTTTACTGTTAGGACTTTAATTAAAGTAGACCGGGAAAACTATAGGCATAAATTATTGTATGTAACATAGAGGCAATAGTTCAGATTAAAATTATGAATTTAGTATATTTTAGTAAGGTAGTTAGGTTAGATAGTTGGGTTAGCTATAGGATAGGTATGGTCAGTTAGGTTAGGGTATATATACATGTTGTAATTTAAAAGTAGTAGTAGTTATTATTGGTTTGGATTTATTTGTTGTCGTCTTATTCAACGTATGTATATCTAATACAAAAAAATGATAAGAGTAATAATTTGACTCTAAGGCGCAACGAAGTTTGCCGGGGCAGCTAGTAGTTGATAAAGACTCAGGCAGGCAGACAGGCAGGCTCATGTTGGCAGTTTTTTCGAAATCACCGAATATTTTTACCTTTATTCCTTCGGAACGTTTATCTGCTTGCTGATGTCGTCAATTTAACAGTTGAAGATATGAGTCTCCTGCTTTTTGAGATAGAAGATATTTTCAGCAAAAGTGCTAGGTACTAAGTGATATCAACATAGTTCCTACTAATACACTAAAGATTAAGACTATGGTATGTTATGAGTATGGTATGTTTGGTCGCGTTAATGTCCGGAAATGTCAGTCAGATTTGCAAAATTCTTTTTCCATTTGATAGGGCAATACTTAAGGAATGTTATAGGTTCTTTAACATCACGGTAAGACATAAACGAGTAGAAGAAGCCGCAGGGCACAGCTAATGGAAAATATAATCTAAATGACTCACCTAATCTCTTAGATATCTCCGAGTTATGCATCTTTGGGTTATCCTGTGCAATCTTCCGCCTCTGTAGCCTCGACCACACCATGAAAGCGTTCATAGGTCTCTTTATGTGTTCCTCCTGGACCTTCTTCTGTTGGGGCCCGTTCATGGCGGAGATCGAGCCCATGGTCCCGATGGCCCCCATCGCGGACATGGGCCCCATGGAGAAGTGGCCCATGGACGTCCCGAAGCCAGTCCGGTCGCACATCGCACCAGCGGCACTGGGAACAAAAGGGGATGTTAGATGGATCAGTTAAACAGTTTGTTGTTTAAACAGTGTGCATAACCTTGTTAGTTACTGGACAGTTATGGAATGCTAACTTCTACATGAAAGTTACTAAAGTTTTTTGTGGTTTCTTAATATCCAGTCAAGTTCTTACTGCAAACATAGTTGTAACAAGTAAACAACACATAATATTGCACTGATGTTTGCAACACAGGAATCTTTAAACAGGACATAACATCACACCTGTAATTTTTATGTAGGTAGACGTGTAACCAAGGTACCTATAGTAGGAGTACCTTGGTTACACGTCTACCTACATAAAAACAGTAATTTTAGAGTCCTCTTATGTAACAACCTAGGGGTCTTTAGGTCAAGATTTAATAAGTTGTCTTGCTTTATCGACCACATAAGCGCAAACTCAAAGTCAAAATCAATCCAATCATTAACAAAAAAAAATAGGGGGACAGACTCCTACAGGGATATTTCAAGAGGAAAAATTAAAAAACACTTAGGTGCTGAAGCCCTCAACACAACAAATTTTTCATCTCCTACATTACCAATATATGGCAAAATCATGTTATTAATATCAAAATACAATAAACGATGCCCTTAAAAATTAAAAAACGTTTCCACGACACAGCACAAGCATTAGTGCCCCAATACACGGTCCACCACGTCTTTCAAACTTTTAATATGACTGACAATTATCGTGCTCAAAAATGTGGAAAATATTAATATTAAGGAGGGTGTCATAATGGCTTATGACGCGGGGATGGTTTTAAAGAGCTCGCTACTGATTGGCTCTCCCCTAAAGCCGGTGTTTCCTTAAGTGAAACGGTAAGAAGTGAAATGCGCAGTGGAAGTAATAAAAAGCTTATGTTGTAAGGGTGTGCGAGGAAGAAAGCGAATTAAGGAATGAACAAGACGTTTTTAAGCCCTCATTTCAATATTAAATAAGATGGACAATACAGTTAGTAAATATCTACGTATATAGTTAATTAATAGCTGTTGCCATTAGTTACTGTTGCGACTTCGTCCGTGCGGCAATTGATAATTAAAAAATGCGTTGAACCCTAATTAATGATAATTAAAAACTGTTTAAAAAGAGTAACTTAGGAATTTCTGTACTCATACTGTGTGCAATAGGACATCAAAGGCATTTTGAGCTGTCAGTGTCCAATATTTTAGACACTGACAGTTCAAAATTTCTTTCCAATCTTTCCGTCTATCCCAAAGTTTCCAGAGATTAACTTGTAAAATAAAGTCATTATGTGGAGCAGACATAATATTTCCCCCCTAAAATATATGTGGAGTATAATTATATAATCTTTGATTAATACATATACCTAGGTAGGTGCCTAATTTTGACCTGCCTGCCGTTCACAACAACCCCGATGACGTAGGATGATGCAATCATGTATAGTGGGTTGTACAGACGCCAGCACATCAACCTACCCCAAACTGTCAATTTTTTCCAATAAAAAATGAACCTAATTGTGTTTAGAATAAAGTTGAAAACCTATCAAAGAAATTTGACACATTGGGGTAGGTTGATGTGCTGGCCGTCTGTACAATTGAACTACATGACTAAATGTATAGTATCGCTATGAATATGAAACACCATTTCCGACACAATTGATGGTCACCCTAGTGCTAGGGTTGGTACGATAGAAAGTAGGATGTGTTTATGTATTTACGATCATGTTTTTCGTTGTGGTATAAATTTTATTAAATGTACTAACAATACTAACAATTATAATATTTATGTAATTTCATTTTTTGTTTGTTTCAGTCCCACACTAACCCATGCAGATCTACATTGAGTCCAACTGTATCAACTAAAGTTTTTTTTTTCTTTATTTATTTATTTTTATTTTTTATTTTTTTTGCGCACTTGCTGTCCAATACACTTTAGACATTGGCAGAATAGTCGACATCGGCTCTGTTTGCCATAAACAAAAATAGAATAGAATGTTTTTCGTTATCTCACCGTGTTTTGTGATAGGATGGATGACATTTGGTATCTATGACAGCACGATTCCATATCATACTTTAGTCCTTGGTGATATAATGAGCATCAAAAACGAAAGTACTGCTGAGCATTAGGTCCCGGGTTCGATCCCAGGGTCGGGGACAAAGTGTTATTTAGTTTTTCCAAGTAAATTTATCAGTAGCAACCCGACTTCTGGATTTGTGCCCGGTGGATTGCAATAGGCTCGCTACCTATTACATGGGACTTAAACATAACTGACAGTGACAGTTATGAAAAAGCCCTTTCAAAGTTACGCTTCTAAGTATTTATTGAACATTACTTAACAAGAAAAGTTATTAAAAGCAAGCCACTTTAAAAACAGTGACACTAGATTAAAACACAGCTGTCAGTCTGTCACTTTAGAGAAACAGTGTCATAAAGAAAAATACATAAGGCACACCCCTAATTAAAGGGTTTATTACACTATTCAGTTTGTACGATTCTAACGAAGATCCTAGTTAGGAAACAACCAAGCCCCCGGTACCCTAAATTGGATCTAATCTGTTTTAACTGCGATTACATCTACCGATTTCCTATTTAACAGTCCTACAAATTGAGTAGTGTAACAAGCCCTTAAGTAATGTGTGTATCAAATAATACTTTTATAGTGTGTGTGTGTGCGCAACTAGGGTAACCCTCTTAATTGATTTCAAATCCCGGATTGCTCGTAAGTATAACTTTATTAAAATTTCAAATAAATAACGTTTTTCTTTTAAAACTCAACGTTCCATATTCCTGGAAGGCTGTATTTGGGTCAAAAAGGGTGTGTGTCTGTGTATTTGTCAGCGGAATGTGTCAATATTTGTCACCGTGCAACTGCCACTGGTTGCTATTTGGTCATGTTATTCTTAATTCCGGACGCTCTGTTAGAATGCATTATGAGGTTTTAACAGCAATTAACGTAACTACCGAATTGTTTTTCTACTTTTAAAGTTGTTTGATGGTGATTGCGTGTTGTATTGTTTTATGTGAGTTTTGAATTGTTTAATGGATGTATTGTGTTGTTTACTTGTTTTTTAGTTTCAGGGTCGTCATAAAATTTCAGTAGGTACTACTCAGCGTTAGCAAACCATAAACATACTTCGTGATATGGTAGAGAAAGAGCAGTTAAAAATTATGAAAATAGGATCTCAACTTTACTCATCGTAATCTTTCTCAATGGGAAAAAACTTTTAAAATGTGACAAGTGAATATAATCATTTTTAAGTACGTACTAAGTACCTAAATAGTACAAAGTATTTCTGTTTCAGTTTCATTGATTGGTACGTTTATTTGTTTCTGTTTGCTTTAGCCATCGGAAACCCTGCACAAAGTTTAAAATTATCCCTCTGAATCGTACCTACTACCGGATTGAAAAGATATAAGTAAGTATCGTATGTCCAAATCCAGGACTTTTCTAACCGTGTATCACCCAAATCCTTTCAGTTTGGGTGTGGATGGAAATCTGACAACTAGTATTGGTACTTATCAATTAAAAATTCTTTAACACAGTAGCAATTTGTTTTTAGAAACTTCTTCAAATCTTTTTTCAAAGAATCATAGAAAATGGCTTGTTACCGACATGAATGCGATCTTATTATACCGCGGTTTAGGTGTTGTACAAAACAAAACACCAATGGTTTCTTGCAACGCTGACGATTTGACGGCACCACGTGAAATGGCACCAAATATTGACACTATTATGTAGCTACTGTAGGTGACTTTCTGAAAAACCTACCTTTAAGCAGGTAACAATTAGAATAACTTTTAAATTGGTTCATCAAGACTGTAGTGCATTTTCTCTTTCGTACGCCTTATTTTTCTGTAATATACATTTTTCGACTGTTTGCCTCCCCGTGTAAAATGAGGAAACATAATGAGGGTTTAAATAAGGTGTGATTCTGACACCTAACCTGTCATTATCGCTCTTTAGCAAGCGCAGGGGCTTCTCTCTGATGTCTGCCATTTTTATTGTTTGATATTTTTCAGCACGTTGAGTAAAATTTTTGAGGCTTCGTTAAAATGTTTCCACAATAGCAATAGGTACTTAAACTATTCATCCAAAGGTTGCTAGATGATCTTCTTCTCAGATCCTTATACCAAGGGTCTAAAACAGCTGGTTTTACTAACTTTACTTAGCACTTTTGACATGTTAATCATCATCATCAAATCATCAACGTAAATCTCTAACAGAGTAAACTAGCCGTGCAAAGTATCAAGAAAAATGAAGAATTCTTGCAATAAAAGACTCACAGACACTCAAAGACCACGATCTCTTCACCAGGACTAAGAACAAGAAGAAACTTACATTCAAACTATGGCTCTTTGGACACTAAAATCACAAAAAATACGTCGTCGTTGAATTATTTTCTGAACAACAACATGTCAGAAGCATTACAACAGCCTGTCGAATGACTAAACTAAACCTCGACAGTGAACAAATAGGTAAGCTACTGTAAACTACTTACAAGTCGTAAGACATCGCCGATGCAAACAACAAGAGAATTTGTCTTGACAATTAACGACCAGACGTCGAACCTTTGGGATTTCGCTTGAACGCTCGAAAAATGCGCTTACATTCTTTGTGTGAAGGTTCCGTCAGTTTTTCAAGTGTTTTGTGAGAATGAATCATGGTTGTTGATGTATTTTAGATAAGTTTCTTGAATTTGTTCACTTCAACTAGACACAAGTTTGCTGATTAGTAAGAATTCGGTATAATTTTGCTAATAAAACGAACGTAAAGTTAGCTCTGCAAAAGCAACGGTCTTCCTCAAGGCACTAGTTGAGCTTTATGTTCAAAAGTCGAATGCAATCGCTAAAATCATTGACTAAGGAATGAATTCCTATCCCGATGAGATATTTGAATAAAATTTAATTTGATGATGCAGAAAATTGCGAAGAAAATAAAGTTTGATAGCGATAAATGCGTTCATCATCGTTTCAGCCGAAGTCCACTGCTATGTCTCAATATGCCTTTCCAAATATTTGTGTAACGATCGACTTTGCAGTACCTCATTCATGCACTTTCTGTGATGCCCTAATGTTATAAAGCAATCAACAGATTCTTATGAAAATTACTGGTGCCACAGCAGAACAAATCACTCATTGAAAGAGCAAAGAGTTGAAAACTTTTGATTTTTCGTCTAACAAGAAACACGAAGTCAATAATTTTGTTGGAAACATAAAATCTTACATTCATGCAAGAACCTCAAAGCATGAAAAAACCATGACCTTTTGTTTCTAAAAAAAAACAGTCGTCTGTCTGTAGGTAAGTGAAATCGGCACTCGTTGAGAGGCACTAATTTGATGCGCAAACGCACGCATGATCTACTGTTTGCGGGCGGCGAGAACACAAGCTCATGTTAAAATGTAACCGACTGCGGAGAGGTGGTAATCAGAATTAGAGGTGTATCGAGTATTAGTTTTGTGTTGGTCTTTATGTCATAGAAGGTTCTAAGTAATTGGATGCTAATGAGTGATGAAGAGCTTAAAGTTTCCGATGCGGTGAGTTTATATGAAAAATCAAAAATGCGCGTGCACACGCGTTAGCCTACTACACAGCTCTTGTATGGAGAAGACAGAGTGGCAAGTAGGTACTTAAGGTTCGTTTTGTGGTACAGCTGAATTATGTGATGTTTTCAAAGAAGATATCTTCACAAAGAATCGTGTGAAATTTGAGGCTAGTTATCAAATTCTCCTTTCCTTTAAATTACTAGGATATTTGTTACATCTTTGCATCCCCGTTTTGAGGATATTGCGCCATTATAAGAGTGTTAGATTTCGTACAGTTAAAGTTTATACGAAAAAGAAGTAGTACGGTAAAATATCTAACAACATGCAACCACTGATGATGATATTAGACAACTTGGACGGAAAAAGCCAGCTCATAATCAGTTAGTTATCATAGCAAGACTAAGGGCGAGACTCCACCAAAGCGGAGACTTGAAGAGATGTGTTTTACAACCAATCAGCTTGCGTCATTTTGACGGCTCAGTGCTTAGCTTCAGCACAATACAATATCCTATTGCTTAATTACCTACAAGACATCTCTTGTCTCCGCTTTGGTGGAGTCTCGCCCTAATAAAGAGTGGAGAAAGTGTGAAGAGAGCTAAAACGATCAGATTGCGGCCACTAGTATGTTCATTTCTTCCCCCAAACCTTAGAAGCATCTTCTCCTAGTCCTCAAGCAATCATGACGTCATCACCACGAGACAAACAAAGCAAGAAGCCCACATTCCTTCACAACAGACACCAACATATTAATCTGAATATCTCACAAAAGAATAAAAACTGTCGGCTTACAACAAAGCGTAATCACCATTGTAAACGTGTAAATACGGGCCCTTTACGACCCGCTATAAAGGAGAGGCGATTGTGGCCTCATTAGGCCATCAGTTCAGGCACTAATTGGTTTTATAAAACACTGCCGATTTGTGGGGGCCAGTAAACATGTCATGGGGATTTTTGAAGCGAAAATTTCTTTATTGAACTTGTGACTCTTAGTGCAGTAATTGTCATCTCTGAATATAAGTATTTTTTGGTCTTAAAAAGAACTGCAAGTGGCCTTGCTATTAGTTAGTTAGAGGTACCTTAGTGAAACGACATTTCAACTCTTATGATTTTTTGTAAGTTTTTCTTCCTAGACATCATTGACATTGGTGAAAAAAAACATCGTGAGGAAACCCAGACTTATAGTTAATGTAAGTTCGAAATCGGCAATGTATAGGTACCTTGAGCATGCGTTGAAAAAGAGACCGCTTGAAATTGTAAATCGGCCAGCCCTGAGCAAGCGTGGTGATCAATGCTCGTGCCTTTTCTGTATAAAAAGAGGCCTATGTCCTGTAGCGGAACAGTAAGGGCGTTTGTGCACTACACGGAATTTCAGTAAGCGTCAGGACCCCTGGACCAAGAGAGATATTTGATGTTTTGAAAATACCAAAATTTACTACCTTTTTGGTACTATTTGGTACCTATCTTCAAATATTTAGTACCTCAACTGATAGGGAAAAAACACGTAAAGAAAGTGGTCAGCCATTCTGACATCAGGATGTCTGGACCAATTTTTTTTTTCATAGTTCGAGACAACACACCTAATTTATCTCTTTGTAAATATTTACTACCTTTTTAGTACCTCAACATATATTTTTTTCAATTCTTTTTGGCATTCCTGAAAAATGCTACGCATGAAAGATTGGACCAATAGAGATATTTGATGTTTAGAAAATACCAAAATTTACTACCTTTTTGCTACTATTCGATACCTAACTTCAAATATTTAGTACCTCGACTGACAGCGAAAAAACACGTAAAGAAAGTGGTCAGACATTCTGACATCAGGACGTCTGGACCATTTTTTTTTTCATAGTTCGAGACAACGTAACGAATTTATCTCTTTGTAAATATTTACTACCTTTTTAGTACCTCAACATATATTTTTTTCAAATCTTTTTGGCATTCCAGAAAAATGCTACGCAAGAAAGAAACTTTGTTAGCTTTGTTGATACAGTGTCTGGGTGTGAGTTGATTAAAGTATGATTCGCGACTGTAAAAAATATGAACTTACAGTTACAATTACAATTATAATCATTACAATCAGTAATACAAATCCCTATGCTAGTATTGCTATCAAATGTCAGGATTTCATGACATCTTGCAAATTGCAAAAAACGTACGAAAATTTGAATTCGGCGGGCTACTGTGAAGGCTCCCTCTCTTTGTACTTACGGTATATGGAGGGAGGTGATAAAAAACTTAAAAAAATAACAAGAAGAAGAATGTAACAAGATTTAGAGAAACAAAACAAACAAACTTACAAATTTTAACATTAAACCTGAGATCGCGAAAAAAAATAAGCTGCTCCCTACATTTATGTTTGCTTAAGTCGTCAAAATGTAGGGAGCAGCTGATTCTGCTGATGACCTCCCTCCATATACCGTAAGTACAAAGAGACGGAGCCTTCACAGTAGCCCGCGAAATTCAAATTTTCGTACGTTTTTTGCAATTTGCAAGATGTCATGAAATCCTGACATTTGATAGCAATACTAGCATAGGGATTTGTATTACTGATTGTAATGATTATAATTGTAATTGTAACTGTAAGTAAATATTTTTTACAGTCGCGAATCATACTTTAATCAACGCACACCCAGACACTGTATCAACAAAGCTAACAAAGTTTCTTTCTTGCGTAGCATTTTTCTGGAATGCCAAAAAGATTTGAAAAAAATTTATGTTGAGGTACTAAAAAGGTAGTAAACATTTACAAAGAGATAAATTCGTTACGTTGTCTCGAACTATGAAAAAAAAAATGGTCCAGACGTCCTGATGTCAGAATGTCTGACCACTTTCTTTACGTGTTTTTTCGCTGTCAGTCGAGATACTAAATATTTGAAGTTAGGTATCGAATAGTAGCAAAAAGGTAGTAAATTTTGGTATTTTCTAAACATCAAATATCTCTATTGGTCCAATCTTTCATGCGTAGCATTTTTCAGGAATGCCAAAAAAAATTGAAAAAAATATATGTTGAGGTACTAAAAAGGTAGTAAATATTTACAAAGAGATAAATTAGGTGTGTTGTCTCGAACTATGAAAAAAAAAATTGGTCCAGACATCCTGATGTCAGAATGGCTGACCACTTTCTTTACGTGTTTTTTCCCTATCAGTTGAGGTACTAAATATTTGAAGATAGGTACCAAATAGTACCAAAAAAGTAGTAAATTTTGGTATTTTCAAAACATCAAATATCTCTCTTGGTCCAGGGGTCCTGACGCTTACGGAATTTCACCGTCCGGCAGTCAGATTTACATCAACTTTCATTGAGAATTCATCGAAATTCATTGACAATTGTAAATAATCGGACTGCCGGACGTAGTGCACACAAACGCCCTCAGCCCGGGATTTAGGTTGGAATTGAATTGAATTAGTATGTTAATTAAGACTTTTTTTGATGCCTTTTTATTTGCTTTTTATTTTTTTAAGGTACCTAGTATGTTAATTAAGACTTTTTTTGATGCCTTTTTATTTGCTTTTTATTTTTTTAAGGTACCTGTGCCTTTGTTTTCGTAGCTTTGCTTTTTTTTGCCTCATAATTGCCGATTCGGAAATAGGATACCTATTTTAGTAGTATTCTTACCTATTTTAAGGATCTCGCATTTAGGTCCTGTAGGTATATAACCATGTCAAGTGTTAAATTGTCGCTTCGAAACCCGCTAAGCAATATAGTTTCGCGCTTAAAAGTTCATTCTTGACGGCCATTGTCTTTTAGTAGGTACCTATCGACGATTATCTACAAAAAGTATAAGTAGGTACCTGCCTACACCATTTTGGGTAATTTGGATATCGTTGTATTTTCCTGTGGCATTGGGATTTTTAAGAAAAAAAAACTAAGTTTCAACATAGGAGGAAACATTAAAATGACTTAATAGATACTCAATTATTTTGAAAAATATTTAAGTACTTGTCACAGAATGTATTTAAAATGATGGTCACCCTACTAAAAATACTTGCAAAGAATAAGGTATTATTGGCAGGAGCAGTCAATAACCTTACACGATCTAGTAGGCATTTTTATTTCAATTACATACAGGTAAGATAGGTACAAACTTATATTAAAAGTAGGAATGATTTAATTTCTTGTTTGTAGGTATGTTTGTATCTTAATCAAAAAGTACTCGACCGACTTTAAACACTCTTTCGCCTATGTAAAGATTCATTGTCAGACAGTAACATAGGCTATATTTTATCATAGAAAATAATAGGGGATGTAGGGGATGTTATAGTCAAAGACGCGGGCGAAGATCTAGTTGGAAAAACAAATGGTACCTACCTAAGTAAGTATTTAAATACACCAGTTAGAATCTTATAAGTTTATAGGTACCTAGATACCTAAAACAGGAGAAACAATATTTAAAAGTAAGTCTGTAAGTCAATGTCGGTACATACCTATTTTGCCATTATTTATTGTCCTTTAAAACCACGGGTATAATAAAGCTGCTGGTAGGTAGATATGTACCTAGTTTTACCTATTTTGCGGTCCGGTACAGATCGTGCGCCTTACGCGGCAGCTTCGGGCGCCTTACGGCAGCTTCGGGCAACTTAAGGCAGCTTCGGGCGAATTACGGCAGCTTCAGGAGCCTGAGGACTGCTTCAGGCGGGTTCGGGCGCCTTAGAGCTGCCTCTGAGTCCTTACATTGGTATGCTTATGACTGACGAGGCAGCCCGAAGCAGCTTTCAGGTGCCTGAAGCCTCCAAAGCCGCCGTTAAGCGCGGCGCCCGAGTTGTACCGAGCCACACTGATGCCCACCAAAATCAAAATCTGCTGCCAAGGATAATACCCACCGAATGAGTAGTTAGGTAAACAATTCCCCCAAATACCCCCACAACCAAGTTACTGAGCAACCCATAGAAATCTAACACCCATTGGTAGGCATAGATAGACAAAGGTAGGTACTTATGAATTAAGTATTAATTGTCAGACTTTCAGCTACCCGTAACAACATGTCAGTATGTCACAGATAATAAGCGATTGAGTAGGTAGTTTCGTAGGTAACGCGGGTGGCGCTCGATGCGCTCCTTCGTAGGTAGGTAATCCAGTAATGTCAGGGATGGAACCCATCCACGGACGGATCGCGGTAAGCATAGCTATTAAACTGCTATCGACCCATGCTGCTGTTATTGTACAGTAGTGTCACCCCCTCCTTTTATGTAGCTACTACCAATTGGTAGGTGGGAGTTTGAAGACCTGGTTTTCATTGAACTAAGTAGGTTGAAAAGGTCGACTACAGTTTGCATTTTACGGATAGGTAGGCAGAGAAATAACTATGGTCCTAATAATGGATGCAATGATAGGTAGGTACCTACCTGAAGCTACTTTTCTGATTATTTTTTTAGTAGGTACCTACCTACCAGGTAGGTAATTGAGTTTCATAAGATGGTAGGTAGCTCCATGATTTGCTCAATTAAGTAGGTAGGTACCTACTTAATTAGGAAGGCACCTAGGTATACTCGCGTCGGAAAGTTGGGTCAGTGGGTAGGTAGTCTTAAGGGCGAATTTTGGCTGCGGGACCTTGGTGTAATAATACAGAGCAGATTCTTTTAAGTAGGTACCTAGGCTTTATTTTCCCATTCCATTTCCCATAAGCATTGCCAAAAGATTTGTTGGATAATAAAATGAATGAAAGTGGGCACGCCCTGTATTAAATCAGTTTTTTGTTTTACTAAGACTTACACAGGTTGGTTATCTACAGATTTGTTTACCTACATAATCTGGGTATGCATAGCAGAAATAGGTACCTACATGTAGGTATAGTAAGTACTTATATAGGTACCTTACAGTGACCGATTGTACTTTAGTTACAGCTGATTATCTTAGGAATTCTTATTGTTAGGTTACCTACCTACCTATTACCTACTTACATTGCAAAAGGTCAAAATGAGAAAAAAAAACATAGATTGAACAATGAAATTCAAAAATAAATCTTATAAGAATTCCCGCAGTACCTACCTAAGTAAGTAAGTATACCTACATAATACAGTTTTAAAAGGTATTTAAGTACCTAAGTACCTAAGTATCTTGAACTCTTTTTGCTGGCCTTGACATTCTTTACCGAGAATACTGATTGAGGGTATTTTAACTTACTAAACAAAAAAGCAGGAAACTACAATCGTGGAACAAACAGCAAAACAAATTGATTTGTCACAAGTTCAACGACCATCGCTAGTGTTGCGACCTGAGCTACCATCCGCCATCATTAAAATATTCGAATTTCGAACACAAGTTTTTTTTAACAAAGAAATCTATGTTTACTAACCTCATAAAGTGACCGCTGGCACGCTGGTGTAACTCCAGATCCAGATTGAAGCCTTTTAATCACGATAAAAAACAAAGTCCCGCCGGCACAACACACACAAATATTTTTCGGAAAAAAAATAAACAATTTCTCAGTAATTATAAACAACTTGTCATTGTATACGTAACTGTTATTACACGATCGATTTACTCGATTTGCGTTATCGTATCGCGTGTTGCAAATCAAACAAGCGCGAGCTCCGCGCGTTCGTCGCTCGCTCGACACAATGGCGACAATCGACAATCGCGCGCCGCGACTGCGGTGACGCCGCTACCGACAAATCGAGTGATAAACCCGAGCGAGTGGACCAATCCGCGCGCTCCACTACGCCCACGAGTGCGCGCCGCGCCTCCCCATTGGCCAAGTAACTGCCATTGCCTTACGGATGTTATTATGCAGAACGAGACCAACAGTTCGAAATAAGAATTTTAAACGTTTACTAGCCGGGCGTACAATGCAAATTGGTTGCGCGCGTTCTGCGCCGCGGTCTCACTCTGATGCTTCGTCTTTTTGTTTATGATGAGTTGGTGTAAGAATAAATTCTTATGACAGCCAGTGGTCGTCTCACCTGAACCACTCAATAGCCACTTAGCATTATTTTGTTATACTGCTTATTGAGAAAACAAAGCGGGCAACCATATTTACTTTATTTTTGATACTTATATAAGTATGCATGTTGTTTTATTTTCTTACAGGCACCTATGTGTTATCCGAATGGTTGGAGAAGTAAATAAAATTTCAATATTTCTATAACAACACATAAAAAAATAATACACAAGTATTTTTTTCTATTTCAAATTAATGGAAAACTGCTTAGATTAAGCTCAGTAAAGTCGAGGAGAGGGGCTTGCAACGTCATTATCTAGTATAAACTGTACCTACCTTCTGGCTAGTGACGTCATGCGACATTTTACTTGACATTTTTTTTGACTCAGCGTATCGCCGTTATTTTTTGATTACTTAGGTGAAAAAAGAAAAAATAAGTGTAGAATATTTTCTTGTAGGTAATCTAGATGAGGAAGGAAAAACATTTTTTTTGTCTATTCTATTATTAAGAGAAAATAAATTATACTGTTACGACTTTATTAAATTGTCAAAGTAGGGTCATATACACGAGACTCTGTAAATTATAACTACAGAGAAGTAAGTAATTGATCGCAAAGTTTAAACTTTAAGTCAAGCTGAACAAAACTAAAACTTCGGTGTCAAGTCAAACAAGATTTATGTCTTAGTAGAAAATAGTATATTTTCCTTGTGTCACATTCACACCTGATTAATATGAAAGTCATTATTTTACTTAGGTACTATTAGATAGGTAATGGATATTTATAGCTAAGTGTAAATAGGTATAGGTAAATAGGTACCTAATGCTCTAGCTAGATCAATCCTAATGTGACTTCCATTTTTTCGATACTCCCGACCTACTTTAGCTGTCTCATGCACATAAACTCACGCCTTATATCCATGGGGGTAGGCAAAAACTACCGAACGCCACCTACGATTCTGACAAGCCTGTCTCACTGCATGGTAGACCCGTCTTCTCATACAGATAAGGCACAAGTATTTATCGATAGGCTTAGGTACTCAGGGTGCGTCGGCGATTACAGACTTTATTTATTAAAAATCCAGGTTTCCTCACTATGTTTTCCAACACTTATAAAATATCCAAAATTAACTTAAAAAGTACTTACATATGAATTGAAAAGTACCGTTAGCAGGTAGGTACCTACCTACCTATTTACTACTCGTTAGTGTTTAATATGAGTTAGTTGATTGCTAATAGGAACATGACTGCGACAGAATAATACCAAAATCAATGACGAAAAAAAAACAATTTTCTTATAAGACCCATGTGGGAACTTGACGAAATTAGGCTAGGTAAAAATATACCAACCGACAATATTAATTGGGGATTTAAAAATACCATTCGTTAGTTGTTTTGTAAGTTTTATGATTAAAATAGACAAGAAATATGACATGACATGTGTTCATTTACGTGAAAGTGTTTGTTCGTTTCAGGAATTTTTAAATTGATTTTCCGATTTTGAAAACTGAAAAGGTAGCTAACTTTGTTTTTGTAAAACATTGCTGAAAAGGTACCTAACTTCGTTTTTGTAAAACATTATAGTAGGTACCGATTTTCCTAAGTATGCACAGAAAGGAAGAAAATAAATGTTTTTTAAAGCTTGAAAACGTTCTGTTTTATAATTTTATTAACTATATCAAACTACTTGCAGGTGTGATTCACAAAATTACAAATGAATAATTCAGTCAATTAAACATTAAAATACCTACCTACCTACTTAGCTTTAAGATTTTATTACATTAATGAGCCCCGATCTTTTTTTACTACTTCTTCACTTGATTTAACATCCAAGGATGTTACATTACTTATTCTTATACGCAGCAAATGTAACCCATCTTTAAATACTTGAATATATAAAGATCAACAGCACAACAGAAATAGAATTCATTTTTTTCACATCATTTCACACGATATCTAGGTACTTAAAAATACAATACCGTATCGATTTCTAAACTAGAAGACCGTTGGAATATTTTAAGGTCAAGAATCGATTCACAATAATGCAATTTTAACATCAATAGAAATTATAACGGAAGCTAGATTGAAGAATAACATTCTGTCGTATCAAAGGAGGCAATAACTCCAACGGCTAAGAATCAATATAATTTCTATAAGGATTAGCATATGTCTATCATGAACGATATGATCCAAGGAAACTACAATGCAAAGTAAAAATGCAAATTCGTAAGTGATACAAGATGTCCCTTATCGAAATCACTAAAAAATTCAGAAATGTCATCCGTTTGCTTCAAATTCAAATGAGGTTTTGACGAGAAATCGACATGGCCACCATAAAATGGAAGGCCATTTAAAATTATGAATATGACACAATGAAAGCGTTCGATAATTGAATTGTAACGTTGTGTGAAATGTTGGCGACACGAGGGCAGCGGGTCGCGCCCTAAGGGCGGCAGAGTGACGTGTACGCACAATGTGCGGTCTACAATGCAACATACGCAAATTAACTACGTACACATTTTATTGGCAATAAAAAATCTATTGAGCAATTCGTGTCGCAGTGTACATGTGCCGTTGATAAAAGAATTTAAAATGTCGATAAATGATTTTTACATATGACTGGGGCACAAAAATACGTATGATGCAAATTTTATAACATGTGTAAATGCAGGTAGCTTTGTTATTTTTATTGCTTCAGCTACTGTGATTTAAATTGTATAATACGATTCACAACGGAACTCAACAGACCGTTGCAAATTTGTTTATTGGCATAGTGATATAAATACTTAATTTGGTAATAGGCAATTGGCACATTATTGAAAATCTCTTTGAATAATAATATGTAAGTATTAAATAAATAAAATAATATGTTGCACTCTGAAGTGCATTCAAAGAAATTATTTATTGGAGCATGCAATGTCTTTATTAAATAACTCAGTCCAGATTAGTTTTGTTTAATATATTATGTAATTAAGTAAACATATAAATTGCCAATTATTCTCCTAGAAGTAATAGTAATTTATTAGCACTCTTCAATCTCCGGTCTCAAACTCGTCGATAAATTAATATTTTTATCAGTTTCGTCGCACACAAAAATACTCGCAATAAAACACGACAGTAAACAGGAAAAATATCAAGAAGGAAAATATTACAAGAGAGAGTATTATTGCCATAATACACAATGATGAATACAATATAAAAAAATCTGGGAAGTACTGAAACGATAGTTAGTGGAAACAAAATAGTTGCCGTCTATCATTCTTTTTTGACGTACCTACACGTAGCGTTTTAAAGAAAAACGCGATAATTAAAATGTATTTATCTATACTCTTATTTATTCCATGTTATCGCATTACATTCGCCTGAAACACAGGATCACCTAGTTCAGGCACAAATTCCGGGTGAACTTTATATAGATTTAAGGAAAATTGTATTTAACGTTATACCTTATAATTATGAATAAAAATTTATTATTATTATTATTACATTACCTAAATAATTTGTGAATATTTCCAAAAATAACTCATTGCATTAAATACCTCATTTTTTTTTGTAACTTATTCTTTTTTAGTAGTAGGTACCTATATTACTGTTCAGAAAATGTTTAATACGCCATATGTCAGCTATAAAGCTATCAGATTTTCCATAAAATCGCGTAACAACAAATAATTTTGATGCCTAAGCGATTCACCACACCGATCACAATAAAATATCATTAGCATATCATACACCGCCTATGCACATGACACAATGTCATATGTTAATTTATTTGGTTTACAAAGGGATACAATTTTGCGTATTTGTCACACTTTGTAATACGAACAAATCCGTTATATCGATATTTTCATGCTAATTCAATTTTTTACAAATTCAAAATCGATACAACACGATGGTTCCTTTGTGCATGAACAGGCGTGAACGGATCGCTCTATTTTTTAAAATTTGAATTTAGAAAAGTTCATTCCAAATTCGAATTTTTGATTGATCTGTGCTTTCTTATGCAAAAGTTCAAAGATCTAACGTCAAACTGATTGATCCGTTATTGTTGTTGATTAATTGATATTTAAATAAGTAGGTACGTGATACGGTTTGATTGGATTATCACGCTTGGCTTCAATTATTGGCTACTGAAGAAGGTTGTCATCTTGATAAAAGAAATTAGAATATGATGGTCTGGTATGGCAAAAATCATAGAACACAATGTCACAATGTGATATTATATTTTAATGCGTGTAATCTGCGGGACACAGATTTAAGACATTTCCCCCCTTTCCTTAAGGTTATGTAACAAATAAACTGCACCTATTTGTTACTTAAGTACCTACTTAGATAACTATGCTTAGGTACCTAGGTACTTACTTTCTCTTCAAATCTCTGGTAGGTAACTATTGGTAGCATGCAGAGAGGCTTGCGACTGAAAACCAGCCTGCATTTGAGCTGATCGAAGCTTACCTAAGTAGGTAATGCTTGCCGAGGTCAATTTGTGGATGGGTGATCATTCGTTACATATTAAGCACGTTAAGGCGTTGGTACTCAACGGCTATCATTTTTAGATATTTGACAGTCGCTATATATGAGTAAGTGCCTACCTAGAAAGTCAGAACCACAAATGTCTGACAACCAGTAAACCTTCTTATCCTGTTACCTGTCTTGTAAAAGGGATGTAGAAGTCAGACAGGCAGTCGCTCCATGTTAAGCACCGCTATTTAGCTGCATAAGGTTAAAAAAACATACCGTCGAATTGAGAACCTCCTCCTTTTTTGGAAGTCGGTTAAAAATGGAAGACGATCCCAAAATTATTGCCAGATTGCAAGCTAACCTACAAAGAGCTTCAAACGAATCAGACAGATGTGTTGCTGGGGAGTTTGCTCCGCCACTTCTTCTTCCCAGCAAAAACACTAGGAAGTGGCGAAGGGTGGGCCGTTTTTGTGGGACTGTCTTTATGTATTTTTTTTGACGTTCAAAAAGTGCTGATTCTCAGCCTAGTTTGAATAAAGACTTTTGATTTTTGTTTTTTTTTTGAGCTAGAGGATACTATCACTACTACCTATTGTACCTACCTACTATAATAAATTCAAGTTCTGCCAACTTATCAGACAGACGTGTTTACTGGAAAATTCATACCACCAGTTCATCCTCCCAGCAAAAACACTCGGAAGTGGCGAAGGGCGGTTTTTTTGTGGACCTATCTTATGAAATCTTGTGAGACATGAAAGTAGAATAAATGCTGTAGAAATGCGTTCCTTGCGAAGTATGTGTGGTGTAACAATTAATGACAGATTGAGGAATGATGTGATAAAGCAACGTTGTGGTTTAAAAGAATATGTAGTAACAAAAATTTAAAGGAGTATGCTTAGATGGTTTGGTCACGTTGAAAGGATGGATGAAAGGCGACTAACGAAAGGTATTTACAAGGCAGATATAAGTGGGAACGCCGGGAGGGGACGCCCTAGAAGGACATACATAGACCTTATTGGTGAGGTTCTTCAGAAAGGTCAGGTGCGTAGTACTCGCAACCGGCGTGTGTGTATGACAACATGTATGAATGTAAACGAAGCAAAAGAAGTATGTAAGAATCGTAGCATATGGCGCTCTGTAGTTTCTGCCTACCCCCATGGGAAAAAAGCGTGAGTTTATGTATGTATGTATGTATCTTATGAAATTTTGACGTTCAAAAAGTGCCTCAGACTTATTTGAACAAAATGACTTCTGATTTTGATTACTTATAGACTGGCCAGCTCCATGCTAACCACCTGTCAATTTCGTCTCAAATAGATGATGGAAAAACGCTATCGACTACCTATCGAATCGATATAAGTAATACTGGTGAATCGAGTGGACGTGCGTCTGATCGATTCGATTGATGATACTTATCGATGCGTCTTTTTGGGGTGTGTAATTTTTATTATCTGATCTGCTGAAGTGTAATCATGTCAGACTCATGACGGCTGCTGGTGACGTGTTTGTATCGATTGTTGTGCAAACAAATGGTGCTTGCCTACTCACTAAAGATATTTTATTCAAACTACTATCATCTTCTGTCTGACATTTTCCTGATTAAGTTTGGGGTCAGTTTCCAGAAGTATCTCTGATTAAGCATCTATGTTGAGAACACCTTTGCCTTTAGAACCAATCAATAAAATACCTGCTTTTGGTGCATAGTGCTTAAGTGCTGGAAAACCTAATGGTGCTCAATCGGGAATACTTTGAAACTCCAGTCCAGTCAGACTGGAGGCAATAAATGCCAGTAGCTACTTAGTTACCTATTTTTTTTTAGTGAATTACCTATGGGGGGTTTGGTAGGCACCCAACCTTCTAATCCAGTTACTGGGACCTCCCCAGAATTTAACTGGGTTGTCAGAACACAATGCTAACCTACTACGCTCTTCAATCCTTTTTTTAATCTGCCAAGAAATCTATAGCTAAATTCTATCGCATATCTTTAATAAATGTTGTTTTTTATCTCGTACTAATAAATCAACGTTTTGAATCCTCATCAAATTTCAGGATACTGTTAAGAAAGACATAAACACTTAAGTAAATAAAGTAAAACTTGTTTTTAGGTATTTAAGATTGACAGTATATCAGAATTTACCGATATCAACGAACAGAATCACTCCGTTGCGTAGGCTACTTATGCGGTACTAAGGTAGTAGGTACTTATAGCACGAATATGTCGCTATGTGCTTGCGTGTCGACGATCTGCAGGTTTCATGTGTGCCCCACACATGCAAATATAAAAAAAACAACCTACTAAGTAATTGTATTATTGATTTGTGTCGAGAATCATTATTTACCATAGTTAGCTCCTTGATTTTGACGAGGATGCAAAACGACACCTTGTTTAAAAACCAATCATCAAAACCGCGATACCCACCCTTGAGAGCTATCATTGAACCACTTACCTCAAAGCTCAAATAAAACGCTCTAATAATCAAGTCCAACTAAACGACATTGACATAATCCTCACTACGAAAGCCCACAGAGGTACATCCACTAATTCGATCAATTCGCAAACAATGCGACAAAAGTTCGCAGACATCATCGTTTTTACCTTGCAACAATGGGCTATGGGAGTACGATCGAGTGGGCATTCGCACTCCGTCGAGCGAAAGACCTGAGACTTAATCTGAACTGAATACGTGCTGATCATTTGGATGTGCGAATTTGTGGTGTGGTATAAGTCAAAAGATTTGAGCGAGAATTAAAGTTCTTTTAAGATAGGTCACGCCAGAATATTTCAAAAGTGTCTTAGAAAAAGGGTGTTTTTATTGAATTTTCATGTTGGATATTAGGTATCCCGTATCTATCAAGTACCTACCACCATATATTATGAAGTTGTTGGTGTCTATAAAATGTCACTATCTGGTCTTCTTTCATTTTAGGTACATGTGGTTGGTAACTGACCTGATGGCAATGATTCTAGAACGCCCATGGGCCTCTGACTTGGTTGCACAGTGCACATGCCGTATGCCATCGAGCAATATCTCTTATGCACGCCGGTTTCCTCACGATATATTCCTTTACCGTTTTACAGTCTATTAAAGTGGCGAAGTGTCCATAAAACTCGATCCCTATCAGCTTCCCTTTTGAGGTTTGGAAGAGCAACTCCACCTCTAGATTAACTAATGGCAGCTGGACTCGAGTATTGCCAAATTTATAATTATAAGGCATTTACACTAAAGGTATACACGGTGGTAGGCAGACCGATTACTACAAAAGAGACAAGAAATAGTTTACACGAACTAAGTTTATTTTTGTCGGCTTCCGTATTAAGAAAATTGACCCCTCGCTACTGTTATAGAGTTAGTTTTTACTTTTGTAGCTAGCATTCAGATAAATATCCAACATCTTAGCAACAGCACTCACGAATTCTGTTTCTTTCAAAAATGTCTTTCAGAAAACGCCTCGATATTAAATAAACTACATCAACTTATGACTTAGACCACTAACAACTACACGCTAATAAAATGACAGAATGAGACAATTTTTTCACCTTTTTGACGCCAAACCACCAAGGGAATTTGAACCTTATTTCCATTACCACGTAGTTCCAAATACCCTTGATAAAAGCTACAATTAAAAAAACCACGACCTCTATTTGTTTAGGTGTGCAAAGATAAATATCAAATAGTCCAATGAATTTTATTGTACCTAACACACCTTGTTAAATCCAGTGGAAGATCGTTTTTGGTACCAAAACCTGTCTGTTGTCAATGTATGCTGATCTGAGGGTTGAGGAAACCATAGAATATTGAACTGCTTATCTCCTTGGGAGAATGTTGTAAAGAAGAAAAAAAAGTGAAGCTCTACTTGGTAAGCCGGTTGATTGTCCATACCAGGAAAAGGGTTAGTTATATAGCTATTATTTATCACATGCATATACCTAAGTACTCACGCCTTAATCCCATAGGGTTTGGCAAGAACTATAAAACGTTATAAGTATGCTACGATCCATACATACTTCTCTTACTTCGTTTGCGTTTATAACTTACATCAGCCAGGTAGATTAGAAAGAAAGAAAAGAAAAAAAGAAAAAGTATATTTACATATAAAAGCAATACCAAGAAAAAAGACAAAAATTAAATTACAAGAAATTGAACAGTCGAAATAACAGGACAAAAAATTGTGTGCCTTGCGGATGCTCCAAAACGGTCCAGTTCAGCAAAAATGCTGGACAACTAATGCCTATGCCTGACGCTGGTTGTCAACTGGACCTGAGATTTTGAGGTGTCACGGACGTAAAATAGATTGGTAAGCATGCATGTGGTTGCGGTGTGATTCAGTAAAAGCCACCCCGTGAGTCAATGCCTAGCAATAGTATGGAATGGAATGGCAAGCTCAATTCGCCATCACACTGCTGTAGTCCTTGCACGAATTCTTGAAAAAATATAACGGTAATACAAATTTGAAATAAGTACAACAGCTACCCCGCAGTATTTCGGTTTAAAGTAATTAGGCAATTATTTATGACCTATAGATATAAAAAGGCTTTAAACTAGTTTATTATTCAACCTTTAAATTGAGTCAATTAGAGACACAATAGAAAGACAATGACAGGCGGACACCGGTGTCCTTTCGGGCTTAACGAATTAATTTAATCGAGTGTTTAATCATACGATTAACATTATTTTTCACAAATATCAAGAATTTTATTTTACGTTCTTTGCTCGCCAAACTTTACGTTTTGAGGGCGAGAAGCGCTCGTTAATCCTACTTAACCTAAAATAATAAACTTAGACTACAGCAGTAAGAAGTCCTACTTGAAGTTAAAAAGTATTTTTTTTCATCCCATAGTAAGTAGAAGTTGTTCACAATGATGTGTACAACCCACGGATATATATGAGTACAACCATCCCTTACTGAGACTGACACATGGGAAGATACTGCCTTTCAGTTTTCGAAAACGTTATACAATTACCAACCAACAGAGTCAATGAATGAGCTCGGGGAATAGAAGAAATACAAAATACAGCCAATATACAGTTAAACACTCATCCGTTGGCCATTTCTCATGACCTGAATACTTCACAATAGGCCATCCACCATCTGTTTCCCAAAGAAAATAAAAACCAAAGTGACCAGAACTCCAGAGTTACCTACTAAAGCTGTCTAAGTGTCTACACCATTCATCTGCCGATTAGTCGCAACGTTTTGTCTGAATCGAGGAATTAAGTACAAAACGCGACAAAATGTGGTAACCATGCATGTGATTCCTTTAAAATAAGATAAAATCTATTAAGATCTTAATGAATAGGACTTTCTTCTGAAGTACAGGACTTCCGAATTTAAAATGTTATTCAAGCAACCTTTTATACTCATTATGTCGTAGGGTGAATGGTCCTTCGAAAGGGGCAGATGACACCACTTAACTCGCACAATTCAATTAACCGAAGATTAAGTACTTCATTATAAAAATGTAAGGACTTTCTTTCGTTAATCCCGATTTTATTTACCGTAGAATTCACCAACAATAACTGGTTCCAACCGGATATTGTGGAACCGGCCACATTAACAGATAACAATCTAATTTTGAATGCAGATTTGCGGGATTGCATTCTATTGACGGACGACTATTGGTTTTTACTTATTTGACCTCATTCAGCGCTGTAACTCTTGTTACTTCGAATTACAGTTGATTTTTAAATGAAAATGGTTTCGACAACTGTGTAACAACAGTTTGTAATTTGCTACTGAGCTTTTGGTGAGCCAAAGATATCTTTAGCTTTACAATGGACTGTGTATCTTTTGCGATAAGGTTGAATATTGACTGTTTAACTGTAAAATGAGTTGGTAAAAGTCCTCGTTCATTGGGAGGATTATCGATGTCCGATTTTCGTTAAAGATTCCCATAGGTTTTGTTTGTATCGGCAGCTTTGACGGTATACATGGTGTTGCGTATTGTGACAGGAATGTAGGTACAGCTGGTTTACTTTTGTGTGATTGTGTGTGAACTGAATATTCAGATTTTAAATGACGAAATGTTTTTGTAAAATGTTTTTAATTTTGTGCTCTTTTCACATGCCTACTTAAACGTCAATAGGTATCTCGTCTTGAACCAAGATATTTAGGTATCTAGTTTTTATATAATGTTTTAATTTAAATTGCTTTGTTTTTAAATAGATCACACATTCACACCATGTCTTCGCGCGCGCTTATTGGTCAAATCAAATATCGCGCGCTTTTTTCTCGTAAAACAATTATGTAGCTGGCAAGAGGCACTGAGGAGTCTTGGTATTTAATACATGTCACCCATCCACGGATCGATCTCGTCAAGAGTAGCTTAACCTTCGATAGACCCATGCAGCTGTTATAATTAAGCCACAAGCCTATCTTGCTATCATATTACCTTAGAGAAGATTACTACCCCTTACAAAAGCAACAACTTTATTAATTAAACCACAACGTATTGACAAAACCACTTAATAGCTCATGTAATTTTAACCGCAGTAAAAAAAATACTTACCCTGAAAAAAATAACGGAAATTCATCAACTTACTTTGATCACCACTCATTTGAATTTCGACTTAATTTTTAGAGAATTACATTACAAATTCTCTTCAAACTTATCTACCTAAGTCATAATGCATCTAATGCATATGTTACTGTAAAAGCTCGAACTGCAGTAAATCCTAAGATATTCCAGTAAAACCTAAGATCTACCAATCCCTAGTGGTAAATGTCCAAAAAGATTTGCGATTCGAACTTTTACCACCATTCCGTTGGTAAATCTTAGGATTTACATCAATGGCATGGTAAATGTTGAAAAAAAAAGTGGAAGTGGGCCAAAATGTAAGACTGAAAGTACCTGAAATTGACAGAGCTAAAACTGACCGTAAAAGCATTATTGCAGTTGTGATAGATGTAAAGGACAATGAGTTTTATCAACTAGGTACCAAAATGGGAATACTAAAACAGCTTTACACCAAGAATCAGTTCGCCGCATGCTCTGAAGATTTTATAAAGATAGAAGAGATTGTTACGGATAAAGAAGTGAGTCTTCGAGAAGTTGTCGGAAAATTGTCGTTAACTGGAGGACAAGGATTCAAAAAATGTAATTGTCAAAAAAAATGCTCGACGAAAAAATGCACCTGCAGATCATCAGGATTACTTTGTAATTCTAAATGCCACAACAGCAATCCGTGTTGTAACAAGTGAAATGTTTTTTTAGGAACCTTACCTATTAATCAATTACATTTGATTGTCTTTTTTTACTTCTAAACCAAATAATAAGAAAAATAATAATTAAGTTAGACTAGCTTTTATAAGCATTATGTTTGTATTTCGTTGTTAAATTCCAAATAGAGAAGTACTGATTCAGTTAGATAGATATGACAGAGATTGAGATATTCAGATATATACGTTATGTGTTTTTTCAAAATAATTTAAATAAGTTGATATCAGTTTGTACTTGTTACTATCATTATGATATCTTTATAATACTATGTACCTGTTTTGTCTAATAGTTCAAAGTAAATAATTAAGAATTACTCATTGTTTTATTCCTAAAACCAACATCTACCAGCTGACAGTGGTAAAACCTAGCATATACTGAGTTCGAATGGTAAAAGCTCGAAAAAATCGTCGTATCTTCAGAAATACTTACATTTACCAACTCATGTCGGTAAATCCTAAGACTTACACTTAAATCTTAAGATTTGCCGTAGTTCGAGCTTTTACAGTAACACATATACTGCGCAATTGAAATCGAACTCTATTCTTTTTGCGTTACAACTTAGTATCATTGTGTAGCAAAATCTATGAGGGTAGTAACGAAAAAGTCATTGTACATGATTAGTATAACGCTGCGAACGGAAGTGGATAAGTAGATATTATAATATTTAGTCGAGTAGTGTACAGTTGTGTTAAGAATGTAGGATGTCAGGTTTTTGAGCCTTTGATGTACCTACCTTCTTTGTTATTGGTCCGACTGCATGCTGTATAAGACGTTCCGGTGTGTTAATGTGAAAGGGTTCCATGTTCTCGGAAGTGTTCGAACCTCCTTATGGTTCCTGAAAGCCTGGCACACAAGTTGTGAATTGATTTAATTCATAGTATCTAATATTTTCTATGATACCTATTAAAAAGAAAAAGTTTTTCTTTAATACGTAAATGGAACATTGTTTTTTACGAAACACCTGCTGTAAATGGTTTACAAATCCATTTTATCATTAACGTACACAAAAGTAACTCTCCTATAAATGAAAAAAAATAAAAATTTCGTCTTACGAGCGAGCTTGGGAGGCGTCGATTTGCTCGTAAGGACTGATCTCAAAAATTACTCAACCAATTTTAAACAATCTTAGAAACAAAACCATTAGAAAACTACTTATATTATCACCGACTTACATATTAATGTCCACCAGTGTGTAACCAGTTGTCCTAACAATAATAATTTTAAGAACTCATATCGCCTGTGATACAGGTTTATCCTAGTTTATCCTAATACAGGCAATAATAAATTACCCATATTATTTCTAAGACTAAATACTGTATTTTACCAATTTCATTTTTCGAATAAAGATTATTATTTTATTTATTTATTTATTTATTAAAACTTTATGCACTAGTAAAATAAACTGTACAAAAGCGGACTTAATGCCTTTGGCATTTTCTACCAGTCTACCTTAAGGTGGTGCAGAGACAGAACATGGTAGGCGCAAGAAGGTAACAAAAACTTGAAAGAAAAATAAATTATTATTTATGATAAATACATATATACATACATATTATATAAAATCCAGAGATACTGTCAAGAGAAAAGAAAAAAAATAAAAGATGTATTAATGGAGAAACTAATCTAATTTTACGCTTTTATTTCTCGGGATAAGTGGGTTTCGGACCTTTTGAAGGCGTACGAGAGGCCGAAGCCATCTTTAATGAAATGAAGCACCAATCGTAGATTTTCCCTGTATGCACTAGACAAGTGCACCCAAGGAAAACCTACGACTGGAGTAAGACTATTGCAGAATATGATAACAAAAGTACTGGACTAAAGTTAGGATAGCTAAAATGGACTGGATACCTAGAACTATGAAAGACTATATATAGCCCATGCCTTATCAATGTTTTATATACACAGATTAAATTACATTCCATTCCACGTCTATCAGGTCAATCCCAGAAGTACGGTCAAGATCCCTACCAGCACCTTACTGGAATGCTTAATTCCTCCGAGCACGTTTGATCTTGCGAATCTCCACTCTAGCGGGCCAACTAAGGCAAGAAAGAGGTGGGAGTTCCGTTCCTCGTCAGAGTTTACTCTGGCCGGCCATTTAAGGCAAGCCAGAAATAAGGAACAAGACATCTCCCGGGAGATCAGGTCCGTGGGGTCGCTACTGCCCAACAGTTCGCCACAAGCTGCCCTGCGGGGTTATTATTATTATATTAAAAAAAAACATTAAAAATTGGATTGGGCTACGATCTAGGTACATGAGAGACTACTGAGACGAGGTATAAACAATTTTACTTAGACTTCTAGCACGTTTGCCAGAGGTCGTGGGTTAGATTCCCACATAAATGTTTGTGTGATCTGCACGACCATTTGTTCTGTGTCTGGGTGTAACGTGTTTGTATTTAGAAATATATAAGTATGTTAATCAGGTTTTTAGTACACAAGCTCTGCTTAGCTTGGGACTAGATGGCGTTGTGTGAAATTAGTGAAATTTATTTATTATTCATTTATTTTAATGGGAAATATATGTGTTAATCCTGTGAAAATTTAGCTGGCTCATTATTAAATTGGACACGGAGGGCACTGTAAGACTTTTGAGTATAGTCAGTTTAGTCGTGAATAGCCAATAAACAAACCAACACTTTCTAATTTATTTATAATATTGGTATGGATATTACTTGGTTTAACTAGATTAAAATAATTACTAACAGAGTATCGTAAAGATAAAGATACCGGGATGGTATCTGCAACTCCACGTCAAAGCGCGTATTTTGCGTATGGGCCATAATCTACCACGCGGGCCCAGTGCGAATTGGTAGATGTCACATGTCTTCGAATTTTTTGGTTCTAGGACAGTGCCGGTTTCCTTACGATGTTTGCCTTCACCGTTTTAGAGAGCAGTGGTGATGTAATAAATTACACAAAGTAATGCGCCTGCTTGGATTCGAACCCACGCCTTACTGTTCGTAAGTCGGAGCCGCCACCACTGGGCCACCGCTGCTCTTTCAGCGTATCGTAATTATTCATATCAATTCAGGCAACTTATTTACAGTCCTTTGAAACCAAATAACCTACATACTTACGTTAACATTCTTTCCTATCTTTCTACTTTTAATCTGTGATTCTGGTTTTGTAATTAAGTTATGTTTCAATTGATCACTGTGATAGGTACCTACTAATCTTTTCATTTAAGCCTCTCTAAGGACAACCGTCGTTGTTATTTAAATTACTAGAATCTCGATATCTTCTCCAGTTAGGAAGAAAGGGTCGAAGTTACGACGATCTTGTGGGATAAAATAGCAAAGACAAGTTGCTGATCTAAATCAGACATCACTATAACCCAATCATTTGACTCTTTCAACTCCAACTTACCAGCTGTATCATCAACTTTATTTTTCTTCCATTAAGAAACCATTCAGATAATCCTCTGTTTGCCTCCTCAAGAAATAATCGAAAGCCATTTACCAAATAAACAAAATTACTATTAAAATTCGAACAATGCGGATCATTCTCCGGCTGTCATCGGTTCGATTCGGGTGTCTCCGTCAGCTGCGTACGCGCATTCTCACGAGCTGTCGTATGTGTGACCTGTCGCAGGATTGCCGTACTTGCGAATTGCGATGCGATTGTTATGGCTAGGGTTGGCAGGAGCAGTTTTCAATAGATAAAATATATTTTATTAACTAAAACTGTATTTTCTCACTTATCTACGCACCAGCATGAGTTAATAAGTTAAAATCCACATGACATGTTTCCTTTGCATACTGGTGTAGCATGTACACTGGTGTAGCATGTGTGGTACCTAATATTTAGTTCAAAACTGACTAAGATTTTTAATCAATAAATTATAATCAATGAGTAAGTAGGTATAGTTTGATTAATATAGTTATGTAAAGAATGAACATTCAATTAATGATTGAATAAATAATCCCACAAAGAAAAAAATGGATTTTCCAAAAACGAACCTCACATAATTTCTTATTTATATTTAAATTGTTTCTTATATCAAAAAGAGAATGTGGTCCATTCTGCTGTAATTAATAAAAACCGTTTTGATTTATAACACAGTCTCAAGGTGTCAAACCAGTTTTAGTTCGTTTTCACTAATAAACTTAAATCATTGATCGATACGAAGATTGTGTGGTCGTAAAATACTAACATCTATGATATTAGATTATATTTGGGTTCCGTAACTCAATAAAAAAAAAAAATACATACACACGAACATAGAACCTCCTCCTTTTTTGAAAGTCGGTTAAAAAGAAGAAACAAAAATCATCGCTGATCACTTGATTCGTTTGTCTGTCTGTAAGGACCATTTTACTGAGGAACGGGTAAAAGTATCAATTATAAATTAAAGTCTAATTAATATATCTACGGCTTCATGGAAGGGTGACAAATTTGACCTTCTCGTTCTAAAACAATTTTAATAAATATTTTCTTATCTTTCTAAACATAAAGGACTCTGCGTTCAATTAGCCACATGAAATTTAACAAGAAGCAAAAATTTGTAGAAAGTTTAAATACAGGAAGAAATCATCATCTGCCTAGCCTTTTCCCAACTATGTTGGGGTCGGCTTCCAGTTTAACCGGATGCAGCTGAATACCAGTGTTTTACATGGAGCGACTGCCTGTCTGACCTCCACAACCCAGTAACTGGGTAACATGATACCCCTTGGTTAAACTGGTTGTCAGACTTTCGGGCTTCTGACTACAAGTAACGACTGTCAAAGATCTACAAATGACAGCCGGGACCAACGGCTTAACGTGCTTTCCGAGGCACGGAGGAGTCTTGGTATGTAATAAATGGTCACCCATCCACGGACCGACCTCGTCAAGCGTAGCTTAACCTTCGATCGACCCATGCGGCTGTTATAATTTAGCATCTCTGATTAAGCATCTATGTTGAGAACACCTTTGCCTTTAGAACCAATCAATAAAATACCTGCTTTTGGTGCATAGTGCTTAAGTGCTGGAAAACCTAATGGTGCTCAATCGGGAATACTTTGAAACTCCAGTCCAGTCAGACTGGAGGCAATAAATGCCAGTAGCTACTTAGTTACCTATTTTTTTTTAGTGAATTACCTATGGGGGGTTTGGTAGGCACCCAACCTTCTAATCCAGTTACTGGGACCTCCCCAGAATTTAACTGGGTTGTCAGAACACAATGCTAACCTACTACGCTCTTCAATCCTTTTTTTAACACTTTCTATGCCACGTAGGTCACCGGTGACCTCAAACAATTGAATTTTTATTGTGTCTGGTAGTCTGGCAGTCAAAGTGTTAATCTGCCAAGAAATCTATAGCTAAATTCTATCGCATATCTTTAATAAATGTTGTTTTTTATCTCGTACTAATAAATCAACGTTTTGAATCCTCATCAAATTTCAGGATACTGTTAAGAAAGACATAAACACTTAAGTAAATAAAGTAAAACTTGTTTTTAGGTATTTAAGATTGACAGTATATCAGAATTTACCGATATCAACGAACAGAATCACTCCGTTGCGTAGGCTACTTATGCGGTACTAAGGTAGTAGGTACTTATAGCACGAATATGTCGCTATGTGCTTGCGTGTCGACGATCTGCAGGTTTCATGTGTGCCCCACACATGCAAATATAAAAAAAACAACCTACTAAGTAATTGTATTATTGATTTGTGTCGAGAATCATTATTTACCATAGTTAGCTCCTTGATTTTGACGAGGATGCAAAACGACACCTTGTTTAAAAACCAATCATCAAAACCGCGATACCCACCCTTGAGAGCTATCATTGAACCACTTACCTCAAAGCTCAAATAAAACGCTCTAATAATCAAGTCCAACTAAACGACATTGACATAATCCTCACTACGAAAGCCCACAGAGGTACATCCACTAATTCGATCAATTCGCAAACAATGCGACAAAAGTTCGCAGACATCATCGTTTTTACCTTGCAACAATGGGCTATGGGAGTACGATCGAGTGGGCATTCGCACTCCGTCGAGCGAAAGACCTGAGACTTAATCTGAACTGAATACGTGCTGATCATTTGGATGTGCGAATTTGTGGTGTGGTATAAGTCAAAAGATTTGAGCGAGAATTAAAGTTCTTTTAAGATAGGTCACGCCAGAATATTTCAAAAGTGTCTTAGAAAAAGGGTGTTTTTATTGAATTTTCATGTTGGATATTAGGTATCCCGTATCTATCAAGTACCTACCACCATATATTATGAAGTTGTTGGTGTCTATAAAATGTCACTATCTGGTCTTCTTTCATTTTAGGTACATGTGGTTGGTAACTGACCTGATGGCAATGATTCTAGAACGCCCATGGGCCTCTGACTTGGTTGCACAGTGCACATGCCGTATGCCATCGAGCAATATCTCTTATGCACGCCGGTTTCCTCACGATATATTCCTTTACCGTTTTACAGTCTATTAAAGTGGCGAAGTGTCCATAAAACTCGATCCCTATCAGCTTCCCTTTTGAGGTTTGGAAGAGCAACTCCACCTCTAGATTAACTAATGGCAGCTGGACTCGAGTATTGCCAAATTTATAATTATAAGGCATTTACACTAAAGGTATACACGGTGGTAGGCAGACCGATTACTACAAAAGAGACAAGAAATAGTTTACACGAACTAAGTTTATTTTTGTCGGCTTCCGTATTAAGAAAATTGACCCCTCGCTACTGTTATAGAGTTAGTTTTTACTTTTGTAGCTAGCATTCAGATAAATATCCAACATCTTAGCAACAGCACTCACGAATTCTGTTTCTTTCAAAAATGTCTTTCAGAAAACGCCTCGATATTAAATAAACTACATCAACTTATGACTTAGACCACTAACAACTACACGCTAATAAAATGACAGAATGAGACAATTTTTTCACCTTTTTGACGCCAAACCACCAAGGGAATTTGAACCTTATTTCCATTACCACGTAGTTCCAAATACCCTTGATAAAAGCTACAATTAAAAAAACCACGACCTCTATTTGTTTAGGTGTGCAAAGATAAATATCAAATAGTCCAATGAATTTTATTGTACCTAACACACCTTGTTAAATCCAGTGGAAGATCGTTTTTGGTACCAAAACCTGTCTGTTGTCAATGTATGCTGATCTGAGGGTTGAGGAAACCATAGAATATTGAACTGCTTATCTCCTTGGGAGAATGTTGTAAAGAAGAAAAAAAAGTGAAGCTCTACTTGGTAAGCCGGTTGATTGTCCATACCAGGAAAAGGGTTAGTTATATAGCTATTATTTATCACATGCATATACCTAAGTACTCACGCCTTAATCCCATAGGGTTTGGCAAGAACTATAAAACGTTATAAGTATGCTACGATCCATACATACTTCTCTTACTTCGTTTGCGTTTATAACTTACATCAGCCAGGTAGATTAGAAAGAAAGAAAAGAAAAAAAGAAAAAGTATATTTACATATAAAAGCAATACCAAGAAAAAAGACAAAAATTAAATTACAAGAAATTGAACAGTCGAAATAACAGGACAAAAAATTGTGTGCCTTGCGGATGCTCCAAAACGGTCCAGTTCAGCAAAAATGCTGGACAACTAATGCCTATGCCTGACGCTGGTTGTCAACTGGACCTGAGATTTTGAGGTGTCACGGACGTAAAATAGATTGGTAAGCATGCATGTGGTTGCGGTGTGATTCAGTAAAAGCCACCCCGTGAGTCAATGCCTAGCAATAGTATGGAATGGAATGGCAAGCTCAATTCGCCATCACACTGCTGTAGTCCTTGCACGAATTCTTGAAAAAATATAACGGTAATACAAATTTGAAATAAGTACAACAGCTACCCCGCAGTATTTCGGTTTAAAGTAATTAGGCAATTATTTATGACCTATAGATATAAAAAGGCTTTAAACTAGTTTATTATTCAACCTTTAAATTGAGTCAATTAGAGACACAATAGAAAGACAATGACAGGCGGACACCGGTGTCCTTTCGGGCTTAACGAATTAATTTAATCGAGTGTTTAATCATACGATTAACATTATTTTTCACAAATATCAAGAATTTTATTTTACGTTCTTTGCTCGCCAAACTTTACGTTTTGAGGGCGAGAAGCGCTCGTTAATCCTACTTAACCTAAAATAATAAACTTAGACTACAGCAGTAAGAAGTCCTACTTGAAGTTAAAAAGTATTTTTTTTCATCCCATAGTAAGTAGAAGTTGTTCACAATGATGTGTACAACCCACGGATATATATGAGTACAACCATCCCTTACTGAGACTGACACATGGGAAGATACTGCCTTTCAGTTTTCGAAAACGTTATACAATTACCAACCAACAGAGTCAATGAATGAGCTCGGGGAATAGAAGAAATACAAAATACAGCCAATATACAGTTAAACACTCATCCGTTGGCCATTTCTCATGACCTGAATACTTCACAATAGGCCATCCACCATCTGTTTCCCAAAGAAAATAAAAACCAAAGTGACCAGAACTCCAGAGTTACCTACTAAAGCTGTCTAAGTGTCTACACCATTCATCTGCCGATTAGTCGCAACGTTTTGTCTGAATCGAGGAATTAAGTACAAAACGCGACAAAATGTGGTAACCATGCATGTGATTCCTTTAAAATAAGATAAAATCTATTAAGATCTTAATGAATAGGACTTTCTTCTGAAGTACAGGACTTCCGAATTTAAAATGTTATTCAAGCAACCTTTTATACTCATTATGTCGTAGGGTGAATGGTCCTTCGAAAGGGGCAGATGACACCACTTAACTCGCACAATTCAATTAACCGAAGATTAAGTACTTCATTATAAAAATGTAAGGACTTTCTTTCGTTAATCCCGATTTTATTTACCGTAGAATTCACCAACAATAACTGGTTCCAACCGGATATTGTGGAACCGGCCACATTAACAGATAACAATCTAATTTTGAATGCAGATTTGCGGGATTGCATTCTATTGACGGACGACTATTGGTTTTTACTTATTTGACCTCATTCAGCGCTGTAACTCTTGTTACTTCGAATTACAGTTGATTTTTAAATGAAAATGGTTTCGACAACTGTGTAACAACAGTTTGTAATTTGCTACTGAGCTTTTGGTGAGCCAAAGATATCTTTAGCTTTACAATGGACTGTGTATCTTTTGCGATAAGGTTGAATATTGACTGTTTAACTGTAAAATGAGTTGGTAAAAGTCCTCGTTCATTGGGAGGATTATCGATGTCCGATTTTCGTTAAAGATTCCCATAGGTTTTGTTTGTATCGGCAGCTTTGACGGTATACATGGTGTTGCGTATTGTGACAGGAATGTAGGTACAGCTGGTTTACTTTTGTGTGATTGTGTGTGAACTGAATATTCAGATTTTAAATGACGAAATGTTTTTGTAAAATGTTTTTAATTTTGTGCTCTTTTCACATGCCTACTTAAACGTCAATAGGTATCTCGTCTTGAACCAAGATATTTAGGTATCTAGTTTTTATATAATGTTTTAATTTAAATTGCTTTGTTTTTAAATAGATCACACATTCACACCATGTCTTCGCGCGCGCTTATTGGTCAAATCAAATATCGCGCGCTTTTTTCTCGTAAAACAATTATGTAGCTGGCAAGAGGCACTGAGGAGTCTTGGTATTTAATACATGTCACCCATCCACGGATCGATCTCGTCAAGAGTAGCTTAACCTTCGATAGACCCATGCAGCTGTTATAATTAAGCCACAAGCCTATCTTGCTATCATATTACCTTAGAGAAGATTACTACCCCTTACAAAAGCAACAACTTTATTAATTAAACCACAACGTATTGACAAAACCACTTAATAGCTCATGTAATTTTAACCGCAGTAAAAAAAATACTTACCCTGAAAAAAATAACGGAAATTCATCAACTTACTTTGATCACCACTCATTTGAATTTCGACTTAATTTTTAGAGAATTACATTACAAATTCTCTTCAAACTTATCTACCTAAGTCATAATGCATCTAATGCATATGTTACTGTAAAAGCTCGAACTGCAGTAAATCCTAAGATATTCCAGTAAAACCTAAGATCTACCAATCCCTAGTGGTAAATGTCCAAAAAGATTTGCGATTCGAACTTTTACCACCATTCCGTTGGTAAATCTTAGGATTTACATCAATGGCATGGTAAATGTTGAAAAAAAAAGTGGAAGTGGGCCAAAATGTAAGACTGAAAGTACCTGAAATTGACAGAGCTAAAACTGACCGTAAAAGCATTATTGCAGTTGTGATAGATGTAAAGGACAATGAGTTTTATCAACTAGGTACCAAAATGGGAATACTAAAACAGCTTTACACCAAGAATCAGTTCGCCGCATGCTCTGAAGATTTTATAAAGATAGAAGAGATTGTTACGGATAAAGAAGTGAGTCTTCGAGAAGTTGTCGGAAAATTGTCGTTAACTGGAGGACAAGGATTCAAAAAATGTAATTGTCAAAAAAAATGCTCGACGAAAAAATGCACCTGCAGATCATCAGGATTACTTTGTAATTCTAAATGCCACAACAGCAATCCGTGTTGTAACAAGTGAAATGTTTTTTTAGGAACCTTACCTATTAATCAATTACATTTGATTGTCTTTTTTTACTTCTAAACCAAATAATAAGAAAAATAATAATTAAGTTAGACTAGCTTTTATAAGCATTATGTTTGTATTTCGTTGTTAAATTCCAAATAGAGAAGTACTGATTCAGTTAGATAGATATGACAGAGATTGAGATATTCAGATATATACGTTATGTGTTTTTTCAAAATAATTTAAATAAGTTGATATCAGTTTGTACTTGTTACTATCATTATGATATCTTTATAATACTATGTACCTGTTTTGTCTAATAGTTCAAAGTAAATAATTAAGAATTACTCATTGTTTTATTCCTAAAACCAACATCTACCAGCTGACAGTGGTAAAACCTAGCATATACTGAGTTCGAATGGTAAAAGCTCGAAAAAATCGTCGTATCTTCAGAAATACTTACATTTACCAACTCATGTCGGTAAATCCTAAGACTTACACTTAAATCTTAAGATTTGCCGTAGTTCGAGCTTTTACAGTAACACATATACTGCGCAATTGAAATCGAACTCTATTCTTTTTGCGTTACAACTTAGTATCATTGTGTAGCAAAATCTATGAGGGTAGTAACGAAAAAGTCATTGTACATGATTAGTATAACGCTGCGAACGGAAGTGGATAAGTAGATATTATAATATTTAGTCGAGTAGTGTACAGTTGTGTTAAGAATGTAGGATGTCAGGTTTTTGAGCCTTTGATGTACCTACCTTCTTTGTTATTGGTCCGACTGCATGCTGTATAAGACGTTCCGGTGTGTTAATGTGAAAGGGTTCCATGTTCTCGGAAGTGTTCGAACCTCCTTATGGTTCCTGAAAGCCTGGCACACAAGTTGTGAATTGATTTAATTCATAGTATCTAATATTTTCTATGATACCTATTAAAAAGAAAAAGTTTTTCTTTAATACGTAAATGGAACATTGTTTTTTACGAAACACCTGCTGTAAATGGTTTACAAATCCATTTTATCATTAACGTACACAAAAGTAACTCTCCTATAAATGAAAAAAAATAAAAATTTCGTCTTACGAGCGAGCTTGGGAGGCGTCGATTTGCTCGTAAGGACTGATCTCAAAAATTACTCAACCAATTTTAAACAATCTTAGAAACAAAACCATTAGAAAACTACTTATATTATCACCGACTTACATATTAATGTCCACCAGTGTGTAACCAGTTGTCCTAACAATAATAATTTTAAGAACTCATATCGCCTGTGATACAGGTTTATCCTAGTTTATCCTAATACAGGCAATAATAAATTACCCATATTATTTCTAAGACTAAATACTGTATTTTACCAATTTCATTTTTCGAATAAAGATTATTATTTTATTTATTTATTTATTTATTAAAACTTTATGCACTAGTAAAATAAACTGTACAAAAGCGGACTTAATGCCTTTGGCATTTTCTACCAGTCTACCTTAAGGTGGTGCAGAGACAGAACATGGTAGGCGCAAGAAGGTAACAAAAACTTGAAAGAAAAATAAATTATTATTTATGATAAATACATATATACATACATATTATATAAAATCCAGAGATACTGTCAAGAGAAAAGAAAAAAAATAAAAGATGTATTAATGGAGAAACTAATCTAATTTTACGCTTTTATTTCTCGGGATAAGTGGGTTTCGGACCTTTTGAAGGCGTACGAGAGGCCGAAGCCATCTTTAATGAAATGAAGCACCAATCGTAGATTTTCCCTGTATGCACTAGACAAGTGCACCCAAGGAAAACCTACGACTGGAGTAAGACTATTGCAGAATATGATAACAAAAGTACTGGACTAAAGTTAGGATAGCTAAAATGGACTGGATACCTAGAACTATGAAAGACTATATATAGCCCATGCCTTATCAATGTTTTATATACACAGATTAAATTACATTCCATTCCACGTCTATCAGGTCAATCCCAGAAGTACGGTCAAGATCCCTACCAGCACCTTACTGGAATGCTTAATTCCTCCGAGCACGTTTGATCTTGCGAATCTCCACTCTAGCGGGCCAACTAAGGCAAGAAAGAGGTGGGAGTTCCGTTCCTCGTCAGAGTTTACTCTGGCCGGCCATTTAAGGCAAGCCAGAAATAAGGAACAAGACATCTCCCGGGAGATCAGGTCCGTGGGGTCGCTACTGCCCAACAGTTCGCCACAAGCTGCCCTGCGGGGTTATTATTATTATATTAAAAAAAAACATTAAAAATTGGATTGGGCTACGATCTAGGTACATGAGAGACTACTGAGACGAGGTATAAACAATTTTACTTAGACTTCTAGCACGTTTGCCAGAGGTCGTGGGTTAGATTCCCACATAAATGTTTGTGTGATCTGCACGACCATTTGTTCTGTGTCTGGGTGTAACGTGTTTGTATTTAGAAATATATAAGTATGTTAATCAGGTTTTTAGTACACAAGCTCTGCTTAGCTTGGGACTAGATGGCGTTGTGTGAAATTAGTGAAATTTATTTATTATTCATTTATTTTAATGGGAAATATATGTGTTAATCCTGTGAAAATTTAGCTGGTGATAAAAAAACACCCTGTATTAGAAAAAGACACGTGATAACTCCGTATCAAAACAAGTAACCACAACAGCGAAACAGCGTCACAGAAGTTCAGGTCAAGTTACTGTCAAGGACGGTCACAGACTACCGTCCGGTCAAACGTATCGGTTGTACAGTTCAATAACTGTGAAGTTAGTTACGTAACACCGTAGTTGTAAAGGTCATCAGGTTTTCTGGCATGATGACGGACAGAAAGTAAGACATTTCTATAGTTTCCATTTTCGTTGTTTTTAATAGACAAAATATAGACTCTGTCCGTCTCCAGGGTATGATCTGTGTACTCGCCAAATTTCATAACGATTCGTTCAGCCGTTTATAATAATAATAATAAATACTTTTATTTCAGACCATGGTGTCCATTTTGTTAGTAACAATGATCTTAAATACTAGTGTTAATAAAACTTAAAACTACCCACAAAAAAACATTTAAAAATTAAACAAACTCAACAATCACTACTGCGCCATTACATGACAAATGGCGCAGCAATGATTGATGTACTTACAGTCCAGCCGACTAGCGATCATGCTAAGGATGCTGTTGGCGCTGCCACGTACTCTATGCACCAGGGATGCGCATCTTTTATATACGCATCGTAGCGTAGAAGCAGTCTACTTGATGTTCAGCAAACATCCCCGATGCACTACAGAATCGCCGCAGCCCCATCAGCACCCTGAACGCATTATTAAATTGGACACGGAGGGCACTGTAAGACTTTTGAGTATAGTCAGTTTAGTCGTGAATAGCCAATAAACAAACCAACACTTTCTAATTTATTTATAATATTGGTATGGATATTACTTGGTTTAACTAGATTAAAATAATTACTAACAGAGTATCGTAAAGATAAAGATACCGGGATGGTATCTGCAACTCCACGTCAAAGCGCGTATTTTGCGTATGGGCCATAATCTACCACGCGGGCCCAGTGCGAATTGGTAGATGTCACATGTCTTCGAATTTTTTGGTTCTAGGACAGTGCCGGTTTCCTTACGATGTTTGCCTTCACCGTTTTAGAGAGCAGTGGTGATGTAATAAATTACACAAAGTAATGCGCCTGCTTGGATTCGAACCCACGCCTTACTGTTCGTAAGTCGGAGCCGCCACCACTGGGCCACCGCTGCTCTTTCAGCGTATCGTAATTATTCATATCAATTCAGGCAACTTATTTACAGTCCTTTGAAACCAAATAACCTACATACTTACGTTAACATTCTTTCCTATCTTTCTACTTTTAATCTGTGATTCTGGTTTTGTAATTAAGTTATGTTTCAATTGATCACTGTGATAGGTACCTACTAATCTTTTCATTTAAGCCTCTCTAAGGACAACCGTCGTTGTTATTTAAATTACTAGAATCTCGATATCTTCTCCAGTTAGGAAGAAAGGGTCGAAGTTACGACGATCTTGTGGGATAAAATAGCAAAGACAAGTTGCTGATCTAAATCAGACATCACTATAACCCAATCATTTGACTCTTTCAACTCCAACTTACCAGCTGTATCATCAACTTTATTTTTCTTCCATTAAGAAACCATTCAGATAATCCTCTGTTTGCCTCCTCAAGAAATAATCGAAAGCCATTTACCAAATAAACAAAATTACTATTAAAATTCGAACAATGCGGATCATTCTCCGGCTGTCATCGGTTCGATTCGGGTGTCTCCGTCAGCTGCGTACGCGCATTCTCACGAGCTGTCGTATGTGTGACCTGTCGCAGGATTGCCGTACTTGCGAATTGCGATGCGATTGTTATGGCTAGGGTTGGCAGGAGCAGTTTTCAATAGATAAAATATATTTTATTAACTAAAACTGTATTTTCTCACTTATCTACGCACCAGCATGAGTTAATAAGTTAAAATCCACATGACATGTTTCCTTTGCATACTGGTGTAGCATGTACACTGGTGTAGCATGTGTGGTACCTAATATTTAGTTCAAAACTGACTAAGATTTTTAATCAATAAATTATAATCAATGAGTAAGTAGGTATAGTTTGATTAATATAGTTATGTAAAGAATGAACATTCAATTAATGATTGAATAAATAATCCCACAAAGAAAAAAATGGATTTTCCAAAAACGAACCTCACATAATTTCTTATTTATATTTAAATTGTTTCTTATATCAAAAAGAGAATGTGGTCCATTCTGCTGTAATTAATAAAAACCGTTTTGATTTATAACACAGTCTCAAGGTGTCAAACCAGTTTTAGTTCGTTTTCACTAATAAACTTAAATCATTGATCGATACGAAGATTGTGTGGTCGTAAAATACTAACATCTATGATATTAGATTATATTTGGGTTCCGTAACTCAATAAAAAAAAAAAATACATACACACGAACATAGAACCTCCTCCTTTTTTGAAAGTCGGTTAAAAAGAAGAAACAAAAATCATCGCTGATCACTTGATTCGTTTGTCTGTCTGTAAGGACCATTTTACTGAGGAACGGGTAAAAGTATCAATTATAAATTAAAGTCTAATTAATATATCTACGGCTTCATGGAAGGGTGACAAATTTGACCTTCTCGTTCTAAAACAATTTTAATAAATATTTTCTTATCTTTCTAAACATAAAGGACTCTGCGTTCAATTAGCCACATGAAATTTAACAAGAAGCAAAAATTTGTAGAAAGTTTAAATACAGGAAGAAATCATCATCTGCCTAGCCTTTTCCCAACTATGTTGGGGTCGGCTTCCAGTTTAACCGGATGCAGCTGAATACCAGTGTTTTACATGGAGCGACTGCCTGTCTGACCTCCACAACCCAGTAACTGGGTAACATGATACCCCTTGGTTAAACTGGTTGTCAGACTTTCGGGCTTCTGACTACAAGTAACGACTGTCAAAGATCTACAAATGACAGCCGGGACCAACGGCTTAACGTGCTTTCCGAGGCACGGAGGAGTCTTGGTATGTAATAAATGGTCACCCATCCACGGACCGACCTCGTCAAGCGTAGCTTAACCTTCGATCGACCCATGCGGCTGTTATAATTTAGCCACAAGCTCCTCAAATACAGGAAGAAATCTGATTTTAATTTCTAGTTTTAAAAAGTTAAATATTGTGTGTACCTATGTGTAATGTTGTTTTCTAGTTTAATAATGTTAGTTGTCATGATTACAAACTTGCAGTTGAGCGTTGAAAGCGATTTAAAACAATGTCTCTAGGGAAGAACATTTTGTCTACTAGGTACTATAAATTATATTTGGCCTTCAAATCGAAAATGAAAGTAATCGTCAAAAGATAAGCAAAACCGTAGGCAGCCAGGCACAGATTTGGACGGAACTCTTTAAACAAGAAACCTACTCATACTTGTCGTTTTTTTTAAATAAAATGACGTTATTATACGTAAAGTAGACTATTTCTGATGAGTAGGTATTGTGGGAATAAATTAGATTATAGTTATAAAGGAAGCATAGGTATAATATCTCATTGTGGTGGTAGTAAAAAAACTTTTCAAAGATAGAAATCTTTTAGATTCTAAAAAACGAGATTATGATGTACTCTTACTTATTTTATACCTAGAGTTTATTGAGATTAGGTAACAATACAGACTTTATTAATGTTTTACCTTAATACAAATTAAATTATTCTTTACAGTTCAGTAGACAACGTAGATATATGTAGGTATGTACTAATACAAAAATGTTGAATACTTAGCAACTGTTTTTTTTTCTTTCAAAACATATTTAATTTCATCATTTATTTTCTCGAGTCGATTTTTATTTTTTTTAATTTGTGTACCGTTTACAACTAAACTTATTAGAAATACGCGAATTGACAGACTTTAAAAAAACAACGTAAAATAATAAAAAGGCATCATCAAGTTCATCCGCATTGCTGTTAAAAGTCATAAATATTTTTATTCACACATTTAGACATGATATTAAGAAATTCAAACGAAATATTCTAAAAGTAAGTTTAAAACAACTTGGTAGCCGGTTAGTGACAACCCTTATGTCTTGTATTAGGAAGTATAGGGGTGTGAGCAAGTATGACCTCAAGTTACCCATAACGCACCCTAAGGTTTTTTTTCACCCAATTGTCCGTATCTGGAGCATTACACGCTGAAATCGAATCGATTCAATAAAAAAAAACGCAATAAATATCATTCGATTGTATTTAAAAGGGTTTTAAATTTAATATAACTACGATTGGGGCGACACAAAGACAAGAACTGTGAATTCTTTGCGATTGTGCGATTTTTTTTTCTGTCTTTGCACATTGTCGGGTCCTACGTACAATCGCATCTGTCCTCTACTTCTTATTTTTGTCCTTTGTATTTGAACAAAAAAAGTAAGAATTGGTGAAGATAATTTTCTGTGATTTTCACCCTTTTTGACGCTTCCTTTATAGACGTAATCATCATTGATTCATGCTTGTACAACAACTTTTATCTATTTTTTTTAAATAAAACTTTCAAGTAGATTCTAACGTTTTCTTTACTTACTTTTTATTCGTTTACTTATGGACTTAAGTATAAGTCGTCAGAGATGAGTTTTATAACAATCGTAAATTGTTTTCTACAAAAGATCTTGCAGTAATAAGAATTTAGATTTGGATAAAACGGTACACGTGAGATGTTTTTTGATTTTATCCAAAGAGTTACTTACCTACATAAGATGTTACATAGTTACCAGGTTGGATAGCAGTGATAGCCTAGTGGTGTGACCGGCGGATTGCCAATTCATAGGTCTCGAGTTCGAACCCAAGGCACGCACCTCTGACTTTTCGGATTCATGTGCTAATTGTATAATAATCACTTGCTTCAAAAACGGTGAAGGAAAACATCGTGAAGAAACCGGCATGTCTGAGAGATATTACTCGAGGACATGTGATGCCAAGTCAGAGGCCCATGGGCGGCATTAAAACTCTGACACCAGGTTAGTTACTAACCACACGATAAGAAGAAGACCAGGTTGTGTGAAGGTCAGATCTGCAGTAATACCATGCAAAATTTCCTTCAGTAACATAATGTAAGCAGAAAAAGCTACTGACACTATTGTTCAAAATTCCTGGTAACTACTCACATACTAACTTTTACATGTTGTCGTGTGTCAAAAGATGTTTCTTGCCTCAAAAGACTGATCTGACCAAGACAATGTCTGGACTTTAAAAGAGACTGACCTCAGAGTTTCTTTCGGTGTTTCTTCTCAGAGTAATCAGATGATCAGTGAAACACCGACCTCACCTTTTAGTTAAAAAAATACATGTAAAAGTGTTTGGATGAACCTATTTACAGAAATAAATATCATGTAACATTTGACATAAGTAATCATTGATGCAAATAAACATTTTAACTTAGTTTCTTACATATTTGCAATAAAATAAAACACACTTCAGTAATTATATCCCATGGGAAAATTATCATAAAAAAACCATTCCCGATCCTCCATAACTAAAGAAAACACTATAAATAAGTCCATCACCATACATTAAATCGATACCTCATTAACCAACGTTTAATCCTCCGTTACATAAACGCTAATCTCCTGCTAATCTTTAGTTATGTTAGCTCGTTAATATGCCGTATAAGTTAATAGGCTGGCTGCTTACTTAAGATTATTCGTTATGGCCGGAGAAATGATCGGGTGCTAGCGAAAGTGTGAAGTCAACTTTACGATTATGTATGTGATCGGTCGTGTAATTGCAAGTTGACGGCTATTTGTTTAGTATTTAAGATGCGCTAAGATATTGTTTGTAACGAGACTTGCTCTGCTTCGTTAGAGTCGCATAATAAAATTATATCTAAAAAAAAAAATTAAAAAATTGTTTGGAGTTTAAAAGGGACCATGACCCCTGAGTTTCTTTCGGCAATTCTTCTTAGGTATCAGTCGTTTTATCAATCATGTAAAAGTAGCTGAAAAGATCAACTTCCATATAAGTATTGCTCAATTTTGCCAGTTGAATTAGTAATGTTAGTATTGTCATACACATGTCCGTCCACCCCTTTACACTGTAAACTACCCTCTCCCCACAATCACATTTTGGTTCTAGGTTTTTTTTTAAATAATCCTATTCGCATAAATTATAATTATGTCATGTTGTTCGTAATTTGTATAAATAAAATAGGTACTGTAACATCGCCTGACAGTTGTGGTTCTAGAAAATTATGTTTTCATTTAATAACCTAATTCTTGAGCACCCTTGGGACCACCAGAAGCAGGAGACATCGCTGGGCACAGTTAGTAAATAAATAAAATACAAGTTTAACTACTACCTAAGATCATCTGCCTAGCCTTTTCCCAACTATGTTGGGGTCGGCTTCCAGTTTAACCGGATGCAGCTGAATACCAGTGTTTTACATGGAGCGACTGCCTGTCTGACCTCCACAACCCAGTAACTGGGTAACATGATACCCCTTGGTTAAACTGGTTGTCAGACTTTCGGGCTTCTGACTACAAGTAACGACTGTCAAAGATCTACAAATGACAGCCGGGACCAACGGCTTAACGTGCTTTCCGAGGCACGGAGGAGTCTTGGTATGTAATAAATGGTCACCCATCCACGGACCGACCTCGTCAAGCGTAGCTTAACCTTCGATCGACCCATGCGGCTGTTATAATTTAGCCACAAGCTCCTCAAGTACTACCTACTACTACTACTACTACTAACTACTACCTAAGATATTTTTTCTATTATAAACAGTTTCAAAAAGAATTTAAAGAACTGCTCTCTAAAAGTGGTCCCATATATTACGGAAAGGTATTTGAAATGATCGTTGTATTAATTTTTCAATGAATATTTAATATCTAGCTACTTATTTAACCCAATTTAGAACTGATAGATAGTCTTTTATTAATTTGCATTCGATTTAGCATACGTTTTTGTCTAGAATCAGTGAAAGTAGTTAACACTTTGTTTTTAAATCGCGCATAATTTGAATTATTTTGATTTATTATCATGGATTTAAATAATTCTGTTTCCTATAGAAAGTCTTGTGGTATCGGTAGCCCCTAATTCCTTTCTTTTATAGGACGTTTAACTTAACGTTTGTTCACATTACATCATACTCGTATTCTCTCAACTAGGAACCCACATTTTGCTACCTACTCCATTTATAATTTAAAAAAAGAGGCTCGTAGAAGCAGGAATGCAGAACATTTAATTTAAACGATAATTGTAAAAAAACTGTTTTATTTTAAATTTAGAAGAATAAAAGGTAAACGCATAATGTATCCATGTATTGTTCATCCCTGCTTCTTTGAGATTTTTATCGCTGACACTGCAATTTTTAACTTAAATAAAATAATATAAATTTACTCCATTATAAAATAATATGTATCATCCACAGACTATGTATTTTGTAATTACTACTAATTATTATTACAACGAGGCAATGCGGCCAGTCTTCTCGGCACTTTACCCGTTGACAGCGATGCGGATGAGTTTTTTTATGCCCTGTTATTGTTTTACTGCTTCTTTTGTTTGTTTATTTTTTAGGTGTGTACATAATAGTAAATAATATAAGTAAATAAAATCCACAAAGTTAAAAAAAAAATAGTTGTTGCAATGGTTAGAACTGCTGCTGAAAGCTACTGTGAAAATAGATTATAATAAATTCGACGTCTATCGTAATTTTACTTTAGTTACAAAGTGTGCGGTAAAAATAATCTTTTTTACCTTCTATCTAATGCTATTGTAAATGGAGTATAGTTATGTTTAAGACCCATGTATCTAATGGGAGACGTCTTAAATTGTCATTAAGCCAATACAGACTCCGGACTTCTACTACTACGGAATTCCCGATGGCAAAACGTAATAAGACTTTACCCGACCCTAAAATTTAACCTAGGACCAAGGAAATTTTCTTGGTGCTATACCTTAATCATAAAACTTGATCCAAATCTGTCAGATTCTTGCTCGTATGTAGAAGACTAAGTTGATATTGTTTTTAAAATCCAAAATTCTCATTTAATAACATAACATGAGATGATGCTTGACCATGAAATGTACGACTTCGAAGAAAACGATTTTAAAATAGGACTCCTTGTAGCTAGCAGAGCTAATGCGTATCTTCGTTGACGTTCATAGTGAGTATCACTGAGCAAAATGTTCATCGATAGTTAGTAGTTTCGTATTGGCAATCGTCATTGTGTATCATAAGTATGACGTCATTCGCTCTCGCAGAAATGTGTTAGAGCGCACAGTACTCCGTCTGCTATTCACCGTAACATGAATTCCACTTAAAGTTTAATGCCATTTTTTTGTAAATTCTCAGTTTCAAGTCATCAAGGTTAAGTGTGCAACTGAAAGCCGCTTAGCCACTGGCAATGATAAGATTCCAATAGCTCAGCAGATAACGCGTGTTTAAATGATAGATAAGTATGTTCATGCATGAGACTATATGATAACAGCCAGATAGTTCGATCCAAGTCACGCTGGCTGAGGTCGGTTCGTGAACCATGCATTACATAATCCAAACTTCTCCACATACGAAAGCACGTTAAGCCTTTGGTCCTGGCCGTCATTTGTAAAAGACCTGGGAATCTATTGTGGTAGTGTATTAACACTTTGAGCTGAGCAACGTTATAATACGTAAAATTTGATAAACGCTATTTCACACAACATTTAATCACGTCAGTAAAAAATATGTCTTTCATCAAAGAATGTGTATAAACGGCTGAGGCTTATACAAATTCCTTCAAGCTACGTCATCGCGCCGTATCACTTTAAATTTTGGGACTGCTAGCGCCACTCCAGTTTAGTTTTTTTGTGCACTTTATATGGCTACTCGCAAACACACATTCTAATTACGCATACATTCTCAAAAATGGATAAACGTCGACGTGTAGTAACGTTGTGTCACATTTCATATTATATTATCTTTGGTTGTATGAAAAACCGAACGTCACTAATCGTCATTTATTTTGTATGAGAAAATAGTGCGCCGCGCAACAAACATTTGAATTATACCCAGATGGTCAGCTGAAAGTGTTAAGTACGCAGTAACTGGTATTTAGAAGTCAAATATGCAGTCCCTTCTTGCAAATTACTTGTATCAGCTGCTGCTGGTTAGAATGCAAAAGGCTATTCAGATGTTGATGATGGTGACTTTGTCTTCAAGCTTTCGAAGAAGATAAACAAAACAAAAACGAATTCAAACCAGGTACGCAAGGCTTAACACTATGAAGATAATGATGTTGGCGTCTTGACGCTATTAAAGAAAACAAGCAATACAAAAGCGAATTCGAATCATCAACTGGGTAAGGTTTATATTTAAAACCAAGTCAAAGAAGTCATTCCAATAACCTTAAATAAAAACTGTATTTGACACTTTCACTCTCAGTTTAAAATAAAGTAAAAGTAATGTGACGTACAGTTTTATTAATCTGAGCTTAAGACAGATTTAAAAGTAACGTTTAACATAATTTATTTCGTCATGTTCTACAATTTTGACATTTGTTAGCATTCTGCTTTCATCGGAGTTGATCTGTGGTTTAACATAATTAGATGATGATGATTTTTTATAATTTTTCGGTGAGAACTGTGTTTATTTAATTTTGAAAGTAGTTACTGATTGGGACAGTATCTAATGATAAGATGCTTACCATTTTAATTTACTTTTGGATGTAACATAGCCTGTATAATCCTTGTCCATAATGTAGCTTTCCATTAGAGAAAGATTTTTGAAATCAAAGTTTCGATGCTTACATTTAAATAAACTAATTCTACCTTTATAAGGTTTTATTAATTTTTGTGTTTATTTTTGTACTTTTAGGTGTATTAGCATGTTTTTACAGCGCGTGTTTCTAGTTGTGGTTGCGGTTGTTGTGTTTCTTTTTTTCTGTCTCTCTCTTTCTTTCTTTGTTATTAGGTATGTACTTAAATATGCTAAATCATTGCAGAACTGTTTTTTTGAATGTCCTTTCGTACTCATTGGCTTAGTTGTATGCTGTCTCCTGTTTGGTATGTTATATATCGATTCCTTTGGAACTGCTTCTTCGGGACTCCTGCACGTCCGCGTCATCAACGAAGCTTTCCTGGTGGTCACTTCTGTTTCTTACGGACTCCTGGATGTCATCAACGAAACTTCTCTGGTGGTCACTTCTGTTGGGTGTGGTTTTCAACAGTAGCAGTAGGTAGAATTAATAGGACAAGTTTTCCTCAATTACACCTAACTTATTATTTGTTGTTTTATTGCTAAGAGCAGAAATAATAATGTCATTAATGTTATCTAAAGTATGTTTATAATAATAATAATAATTATTATTTATTTTCAGACTAAGTCCATAATTACACATTCACAAGTCAATCAACAACAAACAATTAAAAACTACAATTAATTCTAAATTACAAAAAGCTAAATAATTACAATCACCGATCATTATATTAAAATACGTAAAAGTCCAATTAAATTCCAAAAATTATACATAAAAAGAAATAAAATAAGATAAAATAAAATAATAATAATAATAAAACAGAACTCATTACTCAGTTCATAAACCTCTCCATACGATCAGGCCCGCAGCTATGTCTACGGGACCAGTGAAACAGAAAAGGGCAGTCTGGCTTGTTCACAATAACCTTCAGGATGCTGTTGGAGCTTCCACGAATCCTACGCATCAGGGATGCCGACTTTTTACGCATGACAGCTTCAAAACTGTCTATGCGAGCCTCGGCAAACATGCCCGACGCACTACAGAACCGCGGAAGCCCCAGCAACGCCCTAAAAGCATTGTTGTACTGAACACGGAGGGCGCTGTAGGCCCTCTGCGTATATCTGACCCACAGGCTGCAGGTGTAAAACGTCTGGCAATATGCCTTGAACAGCGTTACCTTAACGTCTTTAGAACACCTTGCAAACCGACGGGCCAGCATATTACATCGAACCGACAACGCCCTTCGCTCCCTTTCAATGTCCTCGTCATCTGATAGATTCTCGGTCAGAATGTGCCCCAGATATTTGAAGCGAGACACTCTTTTAAGTGCCACACCGTACAGGTAGACAGGGGGAACTGTCGCTGGTTTCCTGGACCCAACACGAAACACCATAACCTCACTTTTTCTGACATTATACAGAAGACCATGGGCCGTGGCGTAACGTTCACACACTCCAAGCAACTGTCTGAGACCATCAATCGAGGGACTCAGCAGCACCATGTCATCCACATAGCTTATGCTATTGACCATCTTACCATCAATAGAACATCCGACACCAGTGCTACCAAGCTCCTCCACCAGCTGATCGACGTATAGACTGAAGAGCGCCGGAGAAGTCAATCCCCCCTGCCTCACACCACACTCCAGTCCATACTCACCAGACAGTGCACCCGCCCATCTGACCTGGTTAATTTGGTGGTCATACCAATACTCGAGAATGCCAACTAGCTCCTGAGGTACGGCTTTCTCCCGCAATTTTGCCCATAAGATGTTATAATTAACCAGGTCAAATGCCTTGGAGAGGTCCAGAAAAGCAGCATACACCGGTGTATTTCTGTCGGTATAGTACCTGACCGTGTGCTTGAGCGCCAGAATAGTAGTTTCCGTTGACAATCCAGCTCTGAAGCCAAACTGAGCATCATGTGGACAGAGCTGTCCGGCCACTCTACGCTCAAGCACACCGTCAAGAACCTTAGCCGTTATAGTTGCCAGAGAAATAGGCCTAAAATTGTCTGTGTCCGACGTATCCCCAGTCTTATTCTTGGCTATAGGCACCACAATCGTCCTCATTAGCTCCTTAGGTAGATACGAGTGTCGCACACAAAAGTTGAGTGTCGCACACAAAAGTTTATGACACGTTTCATTTTAGTCATTAAAAGACCAAACATTTGACTATTTTATCTTCTGGCTGTTAACATTGTTTTTTTTATTTTACTTTTTTTATTTGCAATACGATAACACTACACTTCGACAAAACTTCTTAATTGTCTATATGAATACAAGTGATGTGTAAGTAACCACACTGCTAAATATGCTCACAATCCTTCAAGAAGAACAGGGTTTCAAACAAATTAATATTTACAATTCCTCAGTGCAAGCAAACTCAATGCAAAACATACGAATAGAATATCAATAACACAAATCAACAAAAGAGCTAATAGGAAGTGTTCCTGTATAATTTTGCAATAAACGTCAAATTTGTGACTCTGCGCTGACATCTTTATTGCTTTTAGGGATATATTCATCTCCCTTTCTTGTCCCGTACATTAGATAAAGGCAGATATATTAAATTGCTGAAAAAGGGTAACTATTACAAAATTTGCAACACGTTAGGGTTTAAGTGGGCGTGACTTTATGTCAGTTTTAATAAATCGAGTGGAAGATATAGTTGTCTGATATTTTTTTTACTGTGAACCACTTTGTAAGGCACAATTAAGATAAAATATTGAAACGTATTGTATAGGATCATAAATTCTGTCAATGATTCAATTAATGGAATCGTTTATCCTATCATTCATCAAGAATCTATTAAATTTTTCTTGACGCTTTTGTAATTGTTGAAGATATACAGGTTTTCCAATGAGCGTTATAGATGCTTTATGATTTCTGCACTATCGTCTTTCTTAAAATCTTGGAATTGCAAACTTTACATTTGCCAACAGCTCCATTTGATTATCTTACCTATATGCTAAACTTTTATTATTTTTACGATTTTACATGCAACCATAAATAAATCTCTTATTTCCAGAATATGACTGTACTGTCGTAAATTCTAGTTAGAATATTATAGTCCTATTTCTCTAGTGAGAGTTCTGGCCTTTTTATTTATACTAAACTGCATTTTATTGTTATTATTCTTATTGGCTAGCGCAGGTGCATCATCATTACGTATCTTTTCTGTAAGAACTTCTCACTCCACAATCTTCATATATTTGAATGCAGTTTTTTCTCTTTTACTTATTAAATAATTCAGCTTCCACACAAATCACTAATGAATTCATTTGTTCCATCTGAGTCAGAAACAGTATCCTGTTTGCATCATGTTAAATGCATTGAACTTAATTTCATCTTATATTAGGTTCATTATTTGTTAACACGCCAAGTGGCAACAGTCAAATATAATCCATATTTTTAGAAATCATAAACAACTGATTCTTTATTAGCTGGTGTCGTAAATATCAACCGTCGTCCGCGGGAAGGGTATCACACTTTTTTTACAAGGCTAAGTCTTAAAAGACAGCGGGGTATCAACCTATTATTTTGTTATATAATGGCCAGGTTATCATCAGTAGTCACACCATTAGCTTCCTTGTGGACGAGTGTACTTGTTCTATAGTCTTCAAATTCCAATTATATTTCAAGTTTTTAATTTATCCGTGCAAAATTTCGGATAATTCTATAACATGTTACAGGATCTGCCACATTTTAGCTACTATTACCTTACTATTAAGTTGGATTTGACTTGTGAAGCACTTTGAGTAAGACTTATCTCCATCGCTATCAGTTCTTGCATTGTACCATCACTCTGCATTTCATATAATTGGTAGCTTGCCGTAAACAGCTCCGAACTCACGAACACGGCAAACGGTGTATCTGTTTATGTAAATTATTAGAATTTTATTTAAAAAAGAACTGTTAAGGTCTACCTTTGAAGATCATTTTCTTCTTTTACTATAATATGATTGGATATATGACTTCTACTTAGGTAAGTAAGTGCACAGCTTATACATTCTAGTGGTTTCATAATATCCTTTTGTAGAGTACAATGTTGCAAAGACAGACCTTAATATCATAAAATTGCTGCTGATGCTGCTGATGATACTTGCTTGTATTCAACAATTTATTCGTCGTCGTGTGATTGTTTTTGAGTTTTATGTAGGCCGGATTATAACGGAATTAATGTGTTTAATGCTTTCAACGAAACTGTAAGTTATCTTCTTTTTGCGTTTTTAGTGAATAAGTGTCAGAATTTTTATGACTTGTCTTAACATGAACTTGACAAATGTCTTTCAGGTATGCCGGTTTCCTCTTGATGTTTTCTTTCACCGTTTTTGACGCAAGTGACAATTATACAATACGCACACGATTCCGAACAGTCAGAGATGCGTGGCTAGTCTTCCAACTTTATAGCCATGAGTTGGTAGTCCGTAGGTCACACCACTAGACAACCACTGATTCTTCTTACTATAAGTAACGTTACTACACGGAACCTCACACACAAAACCGAAGGCAGAGCCTGAACCATTGCAAAGAAGGACCGAACAATGCCATCAATACAAACTTTCCCTGATTCTAATGTCACAATGACCTAGCAAAAAGTCCCCTAATGATTTATCTAGGAGAGGTGAACAGAACCGGACATGGGACACTGTCCCCTCACCTGCTAAGCTGCCGTTAAGCTCTTCGACCACATTTCCCATAAAATAAGATTTAAAACTGGCTCCATAAATAATGTTTACCTTATTATTCATTGTTGTAGCTTTGTGTGGAGCAATTTAATTTGACATGGTCGGTGCCGCCCCTTGGTGTGACAAAATGACAGTGACAACTGACAACCCTAGGTCTAATTTAGTTGGTAGTGTAAATCATTGCGTGATTTTTATACTTTCATGGTGTGAGTTCACTTTTTCTTTTCAAAAGTCACCTTAAAGTTTAAGCTTATTAAAATAATAAACGGCTGGGTTTATTAGTTTGTTTCCTTACTACTATAGAGCAAACGCCTCTTTTCATCCAGAGAAGGCACGAGTATTAATCACCACACTTGCTCAAATAGTAGTATAATACATATCCCTCTATCATTTTCTGACTCTCGCTTCCTGGGTCCTAAACCTACTAAATACTTACATTTAAAAACGCGACATAATATTATCTACATAACACTAAAAAAATGAAAAGTCACCGCTCACAGTTCCCACGTCACGCCAGCTCGTTCGGGAGCAAGGCAGGGATATAAAAATGCCTCCGTCCATCCTTGTACATTAATAAAACCTTTAATAAAAACGGAGTTCGATCACTTTGCGATGCGCGGGCGCTGGTGGCCGTAGTATATGGAATATTTTCAGATGAAGTTGTGGTAAGGGGCTAAGGGCTGGCTTTTACCATGGTCAAAGAATAAGCTTTGCCATACAACGTGGTAATGCGGAGGAGTCTTTTGACGCAATATTTTACAGTTCATTTTTAGTTTTTATTTTCATTTCTAGTGTAGCTATATAGTTAAGTATTTATTTGAAATAAAGATATTTGTAAACAATGTTTCAAAAAAATGTGGTTATAAGTTTAAGTTAATAAAAACATGGCAAAAAATCTATGTTGTGTTAAAGTGTAGTTCTGTAAGACCTTTCCATGCTCTCAGAGGACAGGTTCTGTGAATCTGATCGAAAAAGAAACAAAGTTGAAAACTCTCGCATTGAGAGAAGAAAACAATAGTTGCATTGAAATAAAACTAATCTTGCTTCTCGACAACTAACTTGAAATTTGGGCTACATCAAAATATGAAGAAAATCACAAACGTTACAAAACGTTTGAACATCCATTTAAACCTTGAGTTATCTAAAAACCCTACACATACTGCACTTCATACTCGACATTCAGAAATATCATTCCTCACACATCTAAAACGAAAAAAAGGCTGCATTAAAAATATATTCATCTGAGATAACACTTTATAATGACGTGGGTCAGTTCGGGCGGCTAGAACAAACAAAATCGTACTCGCGCCATCTTTTTTTTCACCTTTTCATTCAAATGAAAGGAATGATGTGCTGCTTGTTCATTCACACGTACGATATACGCATGTGAGTGAGCGAGATGGAACAGGGATTGGATGCCAGGTAGGTGCCGCAACGTCTGCCACGGCAGACAGAACGGCACCAGCATTTGGGTTATAAATTCTGGAATATTTTTTTTGTTTTAGCTATGATATTATTAATTGGATTGTAATATGTGTTTGGTATAAAATGTGTTTTGGAAATATTTGGAATCTTATTCGATATTAAAAATCTGTCTTTCATGCACATGTATTGCTGGATTAACTTTCATCTTTGTTTTGTAATTAGTAACACTGTTTCGAACACTGATGTTACAGACAAGTAAATAATAATAATAATCGCCAAAGAATAGGAGACCAACGTAGAGCTATAGTAAATAACAAGTTATTACCACAAGAAACAATAGAAGAGATAACAAAAGAAGTAAAAGAAAACTTAGATCAACTACAATTGAACCATTTTACACTACAATTACAAAACTCTATTGATCATACACAACAAACACAAACACAACTAACTAACCTAGAAACACACAGTACACAGAGTCGAATGAGATGGACCACTGAACAAAATGAAGCCATAATGCGGTCTTATTATAGAGTTACAGATTTAGGTAAAAATGAAACGGTGTATAGAAAACACATGTATGAAGATTTTATCAAAAGTTTCCCTTCACTTGCTCACCTAAGTGAACAGCGAATTGCTGATCAGAGGAGGGCAATAATAAATAATCAGTACATCAGCAATGACAAACTAAATTCACTAATGTCAGAGGTATCTGAAGAAATAGGGCTAGATAACCTTAACTCACACAATAGAGAAACGACAACAGTTATTACTAACATCAATAGTAATAATATTCAAATAACACAAAATACTCACATATACACTGTCGAAGAATCTATGCCTAGCGATCAAACTCCGAATAACGTCGAATTAAATTGTATAACAGAAACTTTACCTAATACGCAAATTAACCATGAAAGAGACCCAGTAATAGACGATACTTTCCATCAAGCACTCCATTTTTTTAATGAATCTATCCCTACAAATAGAATGTATATTCCAAAACAGAAACCATCTAAAAATCTTGCAAAAATAATAAGCTACGTAGACAAAATCATTCTTCCGGAAAATGTTACCATAAACACCGATTTCAATACATTTCAAACCATCATATACTGTGCGGCATGGACAGTCGCTAAGATAAACGGAGCAAGAATAACACTTGAACCGAGGGACAATATTCGAGTTAAAAAAACAGAATACAAACCGAAATGGCAAAGACGATTAGAACAAAAACTTAAAGATCTACGATCAAAAATAGGTAGAATGACACAATTTATAAACGGCAATAGGAGTAGAAAATTAGGAAAACACGTAAACAAGATCATAAAACTATATAAAATTCATACTGTACACGAAGAACCTAACACACAAGCAGCTCACACTCTAGACACACTGAAACAAAAACTCGCAGTCGTAACAGGCCGACTTGCTAGATATAAAGCATGTACTTTACGAAAACAACAAAACACTCAATTCATCCACAATGAAAAACTTTTCTATCGCAATATTAGACAGACTACAGCTAATACTCAAGAGATCAATCCAAATTACAACGAAAATAACTCCCCTGACCCAGAAATATTACAACAGTTCTGGGCCAGAATATGGGAACAACCTGTCAGCCACAATTCAGAAGCTGACTGGATACAATCAGAAATATCAAGTAACAATACAAACACTCAGCCAATGGCATTTGAACACATACCCCCAGAAATATTTCATAAAGTCCTATCAAGATTGCATAGTTGGAAAGCTCCTGGATCAGACCACATACATAGTTACTGGTATAAAAAATTCACAACTATCCATTGTCATCTATGTAATTTTATAAACACATTCATCCAAGATCCCAAATCAATACCTTCTTACATTACATCTGGTACTACGTATATGATACCAAAGGACCCTAATGACCTCTCGAACCCAGCAAAATACAGACCAATCACTTGCTTGCAGACCTTATATAAGATCATTACATCCTGTATATCAGAATTGATATACCAACACACTGAAGCCAATGACATTTTAGCCGAACAACAGAAAGGATGTCGAAAGTATAGCCAGGGCTGCAAGGAACAACTAATTATAGATTCTATTGTTTTAAAAAATATTAATAAATCCAAATCAGATCTTTTTACCATGTACATTGATTACAAAAAAGCTTATGACTCAGTACCCCATTCGTGGTTAGTGCAAGTATTAGAAATTTACAAAATACACCCATCTATAGTGGCATTCCTGAAGACCATGATGACAACCTGGACTACAGTATTAAGACTTACTACACCTATCGAAACAATTGACACCATCCCAATTAAAATACAGAGAGGAATCTTCCAAGGAGACGCACTAAGTCCATTGTGGTTCTGTCTTGCTTTAAATCCTCTGTCTAAAATCTTAAACGCAACCTCACTAGGAATTCCATTAAATTCATCTGTAAGTAATAGACAGAATGAAACTCAGGGCAGCATTTTAAACCATTTACTGTACATGGACGACATAAAACTTTATGCGAAAACTGAGAGTGAACTTAACGAGCTAGCTAACCTGACAGAAAACTTCACCATCGACATTAAAATGGAATTCGGCATAGATAAATGCAAGATAAATTCAGTTAGAGCAGGACAACACTACCAACACCAGTATACCTTAGAAACAGGAGAACAAATAGAACCTCTAAATGAAGAGGATACCTACAAATATCTAGGGTATATACAATCCAGACAGATACACTATAAAGAGACAAAACAAAAACTTAAACAACAATTTCAACATAGATTAAACACAATTCTGAAAACACAACTCTATTCACGAAACACAGTAAAAGCTATTAACACTTTTGCCATACCTGTCCTCACTTATTCGTTCGGTATAATCAACTGGACAAAAACCGACCTCATAAATTTACAACGCAAAATTAATACTACAATGACTAGATTCCGTAAACACCATCCTAGATCTTGCCTACAAAGGCTAACACTACCACGTAAAGAAGGAGGCAGAGGGCTTATAGATATTTCAAATTTACACAACCGACAAATCTCGATCCTCAGAAAATACTTCTTTACCAAAACTACATCTTCAACACTTCACAACCTAATTACTCAAACCGATAAAAAGTTAACACCTCTTAATCTTGAAGACACAACTGAACAGAAAAACGAAAAAGTGATTGATGATAAAACCAAATGCTTAGAGTGGACCCAAAAGTCACTACACGGAAGACACCGTCAAGATTTATGCCAATCAAATGTCGACAAAGTTGCGTCGAACGCGTGGTTAAATCGAGGTGAGCTCTTCCCGGAGACTGAAGGCTTCATGCTAGCTATACAAGACCAAGTGATAGAGACCAAAAACTATAGGAAACACATAATAAAAAATCTGTCAAATGATACATGTAGAAAATGCAATAGTTCCCCAGAAACAATTCAACATATAACAGGGGCCTGCAAATCAATAGCCCAAACCGACTATAAACATAGACACGACCAGGTAGCCAACGTAATTCATCAGAAACTAGCTTCTAAATTTAAACTCATAGAAACCATAGTACCATATTATAAATACAGCCCCCAAACTGTACTAGAGAACTCAACAACAAAATTATACTTTGACCGAGCTATCCTCACTGATCGCACAATTCATTTTAATAGACCAGACATCACATTAATAGACAAAATAAACAAAACTGGATTCCTAATAGACATAGCAGTGCCAAACACTCACAACTTACAGAATACAATAGCCGAAAAACTAACAAAATATATCGAATTAAAAGATGAAATAACCCGAATTTGGCATCTCCAAAAAGTAATAATAATCCCCATAGTAATATCTACAACAGGAGTCATCCCAAAACAGCTTCATCAGTCCCTTAGATCCCTGAACCTACCTTCCAACACTTACCATCTACTGCAGAAAGCAGTTATTCTCAACACATGCAGGCTAGTAAGAAAGTTTCTTCAGTGTGAGACGGACAACGTACAACCCTTTTAACCCAACTGATGAACACTTGGCTTAGGCCCGTGCAATCAGGAATTCCCGGATAGCCGGAGATAAAAAAATTAAATATCAAAAATAATAATAATAATAATAATAATAATAATAGCAAAGAGCCTCGACCAATACCTAAAGAGGCTCTCGTTGGGCAGCTGGATCAAGGGTTTGATTCAGAAAGCAGTACTACTGGACACGGCTCGCATTGTTAGGCGATTCCTCTCCCTGGAGCCCTGACCGCCGGTAGCTTGGACCCTGTTCCCGATACCGGTGGGCTACTATTTTTTATATTTTTAAATGTTTTTATTTTTATATTAATATTTAAAAATGTAATTTATAAGAATTTAAAATGAATATACGAAATAATAATAATAATAATATTTATTCAAAAGTAAAATTGGTAAAATAAAATACAAAAGTAAAAAAAAACAAAAAAAAAATGTATGGAAATGATGACTTTAAATTCGCGAACGAAGAAAAAATATAAAACAGACGTAACAACACTACGCGAATCAAAAAAGATTAAACAACTGAAGTAGCTAAACTTTAACATCTCTAATACTTACTTGAATTGTGCAAGGTTGTTATTTTGATTTGGTGAATAAAAGAAGTTTTTTTTTTCTTTTTGATAACTTTGGACTTTTAAAACAACGAACTCAAAAGTATAATATTAATGATTTGAGTACAACAAATTAGTTTCATCAACCACGCATGACTGTAAATGTCACTTAAACTAACATCAATAACCCACACACGGTAACATCATAAAGCAATGCAATCGTAATCAAATCAAATTAAGAATTAAATGGCGACCGTGACGTCACGCGCCATATGCCACTGTGTGCCTTTGATACAATCACACAAAATGTCTACGTTTGTACAACATTCAATGCTCTTAAAGATGTATTAAAAATAAACAGACATTGATTTCTTTCAGTGGATATGAAAGGAAAACGTAGCAAAAAGATTACTGTCTCCGTTGGGGGCGATGAAAATGAATATTCTATTTTTAAACTTACATGTGTATGTCGCAAAATAGACAAACAGGGCAGGGTTGATTAGGTATTGAAGCGAAAAAGATCGAAAATGTGAGCACAAGAAATTGTACGAAGAAAAATGTTTCGTCAATTCGTCATACAACTAAAAACATTTCAAAAATATTAAGACTGACTTGTGCTTGATGTAACTAGAAATAATACAAACGAATTTGAAAATGAACCAGTAAACACACTCAAGACTTTTCATCTCGAAATAGATCCTTTTTACTTCCAAGACCTACAAACGATCAAATTGAAATAACACGAACAACGTTTGCCATAATAGGCTCCATTCAGCAAATCAAAGCTGTATGAGTGGCGTTTAAAGCCAAGTGGCTTTCCATACAGGCTTTGATCTGTATGGAAAATCTATGGGGCATTTGGAACAAGCTCCCCTTCCCTGGATATGAGGGCTCTTGAGGTTTGGTGTCCAGTCGCTTTGGAATCGCTGGACCGATTGTAAAGGTGTAAACATCAAAGGTTAGTTGTTTTTCTATAAGCAATTATGGAGGTTTAGGGTGGTTGATGTTCTATTTACTAGTGGAAGTTTTTATTTTTAATATTAAACTGTATGTAACAATAATGATTATCTTGAGGGTTGTAGGCTAAATATTAAAAGCCACTTGAATTGATTGAAGGTTAAGCTACGCTTGCCGAGGTTTTTCGGTGGATAGGTGACCATTTTTGTTGCATATTAAGACACGTTAGTTTTAGCTGTCATTAGGGTAGATCTTAGGCAATTGTTACTAAGGACCCCGAAAGTCTGGCGTTCAGTTTACCGGGTACGCGGTACCATGAATTACCGGGTTACGCAGTCACTAGGATGTAGTCAGATACGAAATCACTATTTGTAAATCACCGGTATTCATCTGAACCCTGAGGTTAGACTGGAAGCCGACCCCAATTTAGTTGGAAAAAGCTAGGCAAAGATGATAACAGAAAACATTGTAGTTCAATCAAGGTTCATTTGAAAATCAGCGCCATGCATCCCAGCATCTGTCTGGCATTACCGCTGAAATGAGCCTTTTGACGCAGCCGTGACACATGCCATTTTTGTGTCTTTTTTTGTTAATGTTATTTTTTTTTTATTGTGTGTGTATCCAACTGTTGCCAATAAATGTATTTTCTTTCTTTCAATCATGGCGACTGTAATTTAAATTTACATTTGCGTTAATAGACCTACACTTTGAGCTATATGAAGAACCCTGGCTCCTCAGATTTTATTCTCAAAAAATCTATTTATTAATCGTTGATTAAAAAATAATGTGATAAAAGTTACAGATTTTTACAACAGCTGTAAAATAACATTCCAAACCGACCGACAAACTTCCCTGTACCCTATAAACCTACAATTTAGATGCTTACAAAGGTCAGAAAGTCATCTACATACTCACCGAACAATTTTCTGTTACATTCACGTGATGCTTCCTAATGTCCTTCACCATTCAGGGCGACCCTCAATTCCTTAAGTCCATAACAATCGGTTACTAAATGCACAAAGGCACCCACGTTCCTTGTTATAACCTGTCGAACAAGTAACTTTGGATTTTTTCAAAACCTGCTCATACCCTGTCGCATGATCCATCTCTCTCTTTCCTTGCAGACTATTTAGACAAGGATAGTCGATATAACTCGTTTCCTAATCTTTGCCGCGGGCAGTTTGGTTAGGATCTGACACGGTCCGACGCCTATCTTTAAGGGGGTGACCAGACATTGATAAATATGATAAGCACCCTTTTACGTATTACGTTGTTTTCTTAATAAACTTGATTTTGTTGTGTAGAGGTATTATTAGAAGTCAAAGTTTGCTTAGTGACGGTAACAAAAGATTATTGTTATGCCAAAATGTGAAGCATTGTGTTCTATCTCCAAGGTCTGAGTCATACTGGATAATAATGCTAAGATATATTCCCACCATATTACAATAAAAAGGGGATATCTGATATAAAAGATCTAGCAACCAAACCCCAGATCCAGAACTTACTGAGCTGGTACTTACTGTTATTCAAATTAAAATAAATGAAAAGATCGTTTATTTCTGAGAACTATGATTTTCAGACACTCGAATGAATATGAAAATTTATATCAGAATAATTATAATTATAATATCGAGAATCTTTTAAAGAGCTATCTATATATGTGAGACGTCCGGTACGAGGGCCCATAAAATAATTTTCCGGGCATCGCGAAGCAATTGGCCGACACGCCACGTGACTAGAGGACTGGCCATTTTCATGACCAAAGCCATTAAACGCGGCATTCCTGACAGCCTTTTGGGCACTTTTCCCGCTGACACGTAAGCGACATTTTTATTGATTCCCAATTTTTTTTATTGTGAGGGCAATAAATAACTAATAACTACACTAGTAGGTAAGCAATATAGAAACAGGTAGGATTGAACACGTAACCGATTACAATTCATATGAAGACCGAACTAACACCTGACATATTAAACACCAACACGACAATAACAAAGCAGATTACAATATCGTTTTACATGGACAAAAAACGTAAGGTGTCACACATTGTGAGCAATGTACGGATAACATTACTTATGCGTCATGTGGGCGGGGACCGGATGTGTATGATAATATAGATATGAACAGGGGAGGTTCACACCCTGCGATTGAATTTAACAACGATTCTGAGACGGTCTTAGAGTTCCGCGCCAAATTTGAGGAAATGGAACCCTTTAATGCGCCGTTGTCTTTCAGTCTATCGACTTGAAGGATGAAACAGTTCTAAGTAATGTTTACTTAGCTATGAATTGCAAGAGAAAGAAATCTAAGTATAGTTTTTTAGGGACTCGAATAAGAAGTGAAAATGACCACTTGGTCGAGTAGTCCGTTACGGAATATATTTTTACTTACAATTTTTCCGCATGGTTTTCAACGTATGACGTAAAAAGGAACTGCAAAGTTTGCAAAGCGAACAACTGAAATAAATCTATGAGATGGAGGTGAATATGTGAATTTAAAAGGATAAATAAAACACCATTTTTGGTTTATTAGCACAGCCTTTTTTAGAAATTAACTGAATCTGGAAAGCTACGTTTAAGACCAACGTACGGAACTCTAGACTTGCGAGTCCGTCTCATTGTTTTATTGACATCATCACTGGAAAAAGATTCGAATTCTTTTCCTTAGTTGATGTTTCTAAAATGTATAAATTATTTCATGAAACAAGTTACAAAACGGACCTAAACGTATTACCGGAAGATTTTCAATTTCGCTATTTTCTATGACCGTACCAATATCAGTACTTTAAATAAGAATTTTGTCTATAACATTTCAAGAAGTCTATCCACTCGAATAAAGAAAAAAAAACTAAAAACACCTACAATACATATGGACCAAATAAAATAGACACAAAGAACTTTTGTGGTTACTATATATGATGAATATATTCTACGGTGATGATGAATGAACGTCTATATGGTGGTCAGGCCAGACTTGCTGGAACCGACCATTGACTAACAACCGACCATGACCAAAAAAACTAAACATTATTTATCTTTACCGATTTTGTCGTGTGTATTAAAATACAAATGTAACAATAGAAAGGCTTTGTTGGAAGCAGCGGGTATTGGCTGAGGATCTTAGAGGTTCCGTATTCAATTTTCATTTGTATATTCTTACAGTATAAAATACCTGCTTTATCTAAAGAGCTCTTGTAGAATTTAAGTTAGTAGAAGAATCAATCAATTATAACGCGTTTAATTAGTATTGGGAATTTGATAGACCCGGATTCAACTGAAGTCGATTTCGGACTGAAATGGGAAAATCTGTTAATTTTTATTTAAACTTCTTGGACAATTAATATAGAAAAGAAGGAATGGCTAATTAGTATACAAAATTTACACTCATATCTTAGTAAAGATAAAACAAAAAACTATAAGCACATAACAGAAATAACTGGCAGTTGTAGTGACAAGAAGGAATGATATTGTGTCAAGGGGGACGACAGAACAGCGCAGCAGTTACCTAAAACCAATAAACAAGTGCAAATTATCTTGCACTCTCCTTTAACAAATATGAAATCACATTTTTGTTAAAACCCTATACACACTGAACCCCAAAGATGTGAGAGAATTTGTTTCCACCGACATCGCTGCCCACAATAGCCTGTGGGGCGGAGCGGGAAAAAAATCATCAATGAACGCGCAACAATACGCTCCCCAGAATTCTGGATTTACACCATACATGGACTGGCGTGAAATTTGCTCTTTCTCAGTACCCACTTTCTCATTACATTGAAGACAAATACTATAGGTGCAACAGTAGCAGACGAAAACCTTTGTGGAATCCTCCATTGTCAGCCGAGATGAGTCTCGAAATTGAAATTTAATGGAAATATCAAATGAAACTGACACAAGAGCGGGTTCTTTGGCCGATGTTTAGCCAATAATGGCGTTTGTTACTTGAAAATGTATTGTGAGTTAAATTAAACTTTGTGTTGCTATAATGCTGTCTCGATTTAATGCGTTTGATATCATTTGAATTGCTATCGAAAATTATATTAGATTTTGTTACTTTGTTAACTTTGGTTGGAGATATATAATATTCTAAAGAACTGGGAGAAATGAAATGAATATTATTTTCTTTGTGGTTTTATAAGTAATTGAATACAAAATGTTTAGGTGGTATTCGCAGTTACTTGTGAGAGATTTGTGTGCTTCAACGATACAATAAATAAAAATTGCTAGCAGCATGTTTACTACCGCAGTTGTTACTCAATGAGACTTATTAAAATGATCGTATCAATAAGTTTCGTAATAACTATATGAATTAAAAAAAAATACAGTATTCAATGATGGTTTAGGTCTGTTCTGCAGTTACCGATGGTTGTGACTCAAGTTCTACGTGTATGTTAAACAAGACCGAGACCTCCAAGTTTCTCTCGGCATTTCTTCTCAGGGATTGATGATTTGGAAACACATTGATCTTTTAGTTTTAAAAATCGTAACGTGTCTGTTTATTCATGTGCGTATTGTATAATTATCAGTTGTTTCAAAAACGGTGACGGAAAACATCGTGAGCAAAAAATGCCTAAGAGATATTTCTCGATGGTATGTGAAGCTTAGTCAGAAGCCCAGAGCGTCATAAAAACTACGAAACCAGGTTAGTTACTAACCACACGAAAGGAAAAAAAGACCAAAAATAAATCAGTAGTTAATTTCAATATGAAGCGAATATATTTAGAAAAAGTAGGGTACATTATGAGAGATTACAAAGAAACTGAGATTGAATTGAACATAATTTGGAAGGAAAGTAAAACAAAAAATTGTAATATGCATGAAGTTATTACGAAGTCCTATGCGACGATCGCTGATGCCATATACTTGTTCAACATGTTACACGATAGTGCATTTTCACCGCGGTGCATTCTGAAGTAGCCATTTTCTCCAAAGCTTTCGCCCCAAGAATTCTTGACAATCCAAAATGGAACACCATTCTCTGAAACAAAAGATAGGAAAGAAGAAATTATAAACCTTGGGTTCCGGACCTTTGGAAGGCGTACGAGGGGTCGAAGACAACTCGCAGAGGCCCTTTGTCGTTTTTAAAGAATTGAGGCACCAATCGCAGATTTTCCCTGTATGCACTAGACAAGTGCACCCAAGGAAAACCTACGACTGAAGTAAGACTATTGCAGAATATGGTAACAAAAGTACTAGACTATAGGTTAGGGTAGCTAAAATGGACTGAATACCTAGAACTATGATGCCCCTGCCTTATCAATGTTACATATACACAGATTAAATGACAGAGGGTGACTTGCACACTCAATAATGGGCCCTCTAAAACGGCCGCTAGCACATAGTGACGTAGCGACAAGAGGGCAACATGTCCTGAGGTGCTAAAGGAGCGGCATTCAACGGCTATCAGGACAATCCCGGAAGTACGGTCAAGATCCCTACTAGCACCTTACTGGAATGCTTCCTTCCTCCGAGCACGTTTTCTCTTGCGAATCTCCACTCTAGCCGGCCAACTAAGGCAAGAAAGAGGTGGGAGCTCCGTTCCTCGTTAGAGTTCACTCTGGCCGGCCAATCAAGGCAAGCCAGAGATGAGGAACAAGACATCTCCCGGGAGATCAGGTCCGTGGGTTCGCTACTACCGAACAGCTCGCCACAAGCTGCCCTGCGGGGTTATTATTATTATTATTATTAAAAAAAACTAATATTATGATAGTGAAGTCAAAATATAAACTAAAAGTATTTCATTTTAGGTGAAAATTTAATGAACGTGAACTGAACAGTCAATCTAAGAATAAAATCACTTCAATTTTCAAAGAGAGCTTTTTACAGCACTACAACTACAGCTTGTATATCATCATGAACAACAGATTTCAGAGAGAATGCGCCAGATTCGACTGCATCATCTGATAAAGTAATATAAAATGTACCTGTTCCATATCCCACCAGCAGGACTCCATGATCTATTGGTCCGGAATTACACTCCTCATCAGTCATTATTCCTTTTGCATAAACCTGTAGGTTGTCGGCTTGGATACCTTAACAAAAAGGATGAAATATAGCGTTTTTAAACGTGTTCATTTGAAGAATGAGTTAAAACGAGATTTTTTTGTAATAGCAGTCTATCAAAATTAATAAGTGCCGCTGCCCGTTGAGGAGTTCCCTTGTTGAAAGATAACACTAAGTTAAGCAGTGAGATAATGCACAATGTTGCAATTTCAACCGGGCAAACAAAATTAAATTCGTATACAAAATTTTGTGTCTTAACTGTTGACTTTTAGTGTTATTTCAAATTAATCATCATAAAAATCGACAAATAAGGTTTTGAAGCAGAGCAAACAACGAATAAATGTTGCCATCGGCAAAGCTTCAGTTGCAACTCGGAAACTGTGTTGTGCCCGATTGATGGCAATAGGCTTATTGATGGTACGTGGTACTTACATATAAGTTGCCAAATAAATACTTATGAAGTATCCCTTCGAAATTACAGACGTCAGAAGAAAGTAAAATTTACCAATCGCAAGGGGCCCATTATGATACAGCAATTGCTTCAGTTTCTCTTGTGACGTAAGATCATAGGAGCGACAGTCGGATAACTGGACCTTTACTTTATTTGCATTAAAATCACAGCTGTTTCCATCTGTTCCTGTGTATGGATAATCAGCTTCGGCTTCGCATCCTCCTTGGTTGATCAGCGACCTATCAACATGAACATAAAATACAGTGTCGAGATATTCAAGGCTACTTGCATACATGTCTACTCGTATTCTAACTCATGACTCTTTCTTATAAGACTTGCTAAAACAGAACGAATAGACATCTACTACCATCCTTATACACTTCTTTTACCAACTTGGTTAGTCACTAACCATACCAAAAGAAGATGTTAGCACATTTATTGAAACATTAACATATTTGAAAAAATAAAGAATTACCGAATTGCAACGTCCATAAACCCGCCATTACAGCCAAAGTCGTCCTTGTCACAATCTACAACTTGTTGTTCAGATAATCTTACCAGCTCCTGGTGTTTAATGGCGTACTGGCTTTCAATGTTACCTGTAAAAAATATTTTTTTAAGTTTAACCATTCCAAACAAAGAGATTTAAGATATTTACTACACAGAGGACATGCGAAGAAATAAAAAAAAAAGACTGATCCCATGTCTCAGTAACGCCATCTAGAATAATCCTACTAATATTATAAACGCAAAAGTTTGTGAGTAGGTATGGATGGATGGATGTTTGTTACTCTTTCACGTAAAAACTACTGAATGGATTTTAATAAAATTTGGTATGGAGTTAACTGACATCCTAGATGTTAATCTAGGATGTCAGTTAACTCCATACCAAATTTTGGAATACAGGGACTTTTGGAATAGGCTACTTTTTATCCCTGTATTCCCACGGGAAAGGGACCTACGCGGGTAACACCGCGGGATGTCTGCTAGTATAGCAATATTGGAGCGGTGGGCAACGGAGCGTACTAAATTAAACTCGTAGACTAAACACTAGGACACATCACACAAGTATCGGATGAAAATTTTGTCCCGTTTATAGTAAGTATTGAAAGTCTTTGATACCAAAAAACAAAGACATTGATGATGTCTTTGATTTTTGGTATCAAAGACTTTTAGCCTAGCCATGCCATTTTTCAACTATGTTGAGGACCGCCTCCAATTTAACTGGATGCACCTGAAGACGGGTTTCACTATATTCGCCATTTCGGCCTTACAAATATTAAAATTCTATTTACTAATAGCATTTTGTGATCATTAACAGTAATAATTATTCAAATACTAACAATAAATAAAATTCAGATAACAATGCAATAAATAAGTTAAAATTAATTAAATACAATTCTATTATTTTTTATTTTTTGTTTTTAGATGGAGCAACTACCTATCACTCTTTCATAATCCAGTGACTGGGTGACACGATACCCCTTGGTTTAAAATTATTGTCATACTTTCAGGCTTCTTCAAGAATCTACAAAATGACACCCGGGACCAAAAGCTTAATGTGCTTGCCGGGGCACGGCCCCTCCGTGCCTCGGCAAGCACATTAAGCTTTTGGTCTTAATATGCAATGGGTAGCCACTATCCACAGACAGACTTCGGCAATCGCAGGTTTACCTTCGACCAACCAGTGCGCCTTATATTTAGCCACTAACCTCTGAAATATTTATTTATTTATTTATTTAGGCAAACCAACTAAATACACACAAAGACATTCACATTACAAATCACATTAATTATAATAGTTTTGCATGCATCTAAATTATAGGTGAGCACAGCATTCTTTATTATTCAGATCTCACTTTACAATAATTAATATATAAATAGATAACACGTAATTAAAACTGAGATCAACAATAATAATATAAAAGACACTAATGCTAATAAATTCAACCACACACTCACTCACCAACTGCGCTAAATGCGTAACAACTTCCACAAATCTGTTGGTCCTTAACTGGGGTGACAGCACCGTGTTCGCGCCAATCGAACGACTCCGGCGCATCACTGTAACTGATATCTTTGTCATAGATGTATTTACAAGCACCACTTTCAACTTCTTGAAAGTAAGGTGAACTTTTCAAACATTTAAATCTTTGTTTAAATTCCTCATGAGACATATCGGCAAACTGCGTTATACCTGAAAAAAAAAACCGAAATTATTTTATTAAAGGAACGCAATCAAACGACAGTTAAAATAAGTGTAGTCGTAGTAGTAAGTGTAGTAATGTAAGTTAAGTTTAATTGTAATATTCCTAACCAAGTTTTAAGTTATCTTGCTGCACCCTTGAAGGGTCATGTACTCACAATTTTTAAGCCTATCATGCATTAAAATCAAAAGAAAATAATATTACCAAACACCGCGTGTTTGCTTTTCTCGTTCAATTTGTTAATCTTTTCCAAATGTTCTTTGAATATTTCGAACCTGGCTTGCTTCTCATGTTCGTTGGCATAGTTTCGTTCAAAGTCTTGTATGAAATTTTCGAAGTGCTGTTCCGCGTCTTCGAGTTTGTACAGCGCGGGTGCAGGGCCGGTTGACCACGAAGCCGCGAGCGCAAACCAACTGACACACAACAATCCCAACATTGACGACATGATCGTCAGTTACGAGAACAACTGATGTAGAATCACTTCCTACAGCCATTAATATACCATAGTCTAGGCTAAAGAATCCTAAACATTGGCTTTCGCTTTTCAAGTATTTGCATTTTACTGTTTATGACAAATTACAAGTTTTAATGACCAATGCTATTGAAATTCCTTATGATAAAGAATTAGGTACACGTTTATACTAATACTAGTTTCTGCCCGCGACTTCGTTTGCGTGATGTTTTTTTTTATTTGGTTATGGATTAATACCATGTTAATAAAAAGTTCTTCCCAAATAATGCATTATTTTAGAACAAATTTGATTTGATTTGATAGCTTCAATCTTTAACTTCAGTTCAATCAGTCGAAAATCTAAGAAGATTTATACAAACTTTCATTCCCTATTTTATCCCTTTGGAGGTAGAATTTATGAAAATCTTTTCTTAAGGGATGCCTAAGTCATAGTAGCTTTATGCATGCAAAGTCTCAGCCCGATCGGTTTCAAATTGACAAAGTTTCATACAAACTTTCATCCCCTATTTTATCCCGTTGGGGGTAGAGTTGATCAAAATCCTTTCTTAGCGGATGCCTACGTCATAACATCTACCTGCATGCTAAATTTCAGGTTGATCCGTCCAATGGTTTGGGCTATGCGTTGGTAGATCACTATGTCGGTCAGTCAGTCATCTTTGAGTTATATACACATAATACACCACTCATTTTTAATTAGTACAAATACTTAGAGGGCTTATTCTAGACGGTCTTCTCATTATATTTGTATAGTATTAATTAATAATATTCATAAACAGCAAAGTTATTAACGTTTGTTTATATCCCAAAAAGTCACCCAATTTATGAAAATATTGTACAGGCTATTCATGACATAGTAGTTTCATTAATCGTCATGTCTCGCTCACGTTTGCGTGATTTCGCTCAAGCATGCCCACCTCCAACAGCTGTTTTCGTTTTTTAAGTTTAACTAAAAAGTGGCATATTTAAAAATTCAACTTCGTTTTTTTTTCTTTTGATTACGCAAATATGATCATGTTATTGATCATATTTGCGGACGGATACAGCCCATTTTTTTTTGTACTAATTAAAAAATAGGGGTGTATATTTAGATAATAATAATACCAGCCTGTTACTTTCCCACTGCAGGGCAAAGGCCTCTTCTCATAAAGATAAAGATAAAGATAAATTTATTGCTTAACTGTGTACATTGAGTTCTTTTAATCATTACAATTTTGGTTTCAACAGTCTACCCAAGTCGGACATGCAACAATAGTATTAGACAATTATAGATTATAAAACATTAGATATTAGGTACATTTTCAAATATTATTTTTTATCAAAAAATTCATTAAGATACAGATAAGGCATGAGCATTGATCTCCATGCTTGCTCAAGGCGGATTGGCGATTTCAAACTTATATTCACTATAAGTTCAGGTTTCCTCACGATGTTTTCCTTCACCGATGTCAATGACGTCTAAAATAAACTTAGAAAGTACTTAAGAATTGAAAAAGTCACAACGGTACTTGTCCGGGTTTGAAGCACAGCCTCGTGCATGAGAGGTAGGCGACTTACCCTCTGGGCCATCACGACATGAATGTTTATATAATACTACAAGAACTTTGTTTTCTTGGGTATGTCCGTGGCATCACAAGGGGCCCTATCAGAATAACAGCGCTGCGATATTTATATTTTTAAATGTCGCAGCTAATGCTGAGATAGGCGCCTTGTTGGTCTCGCACAGGTCTTTTTATTATTATTTTTTTACTTTTGTCTTTATTTTTGTAATCTTTTCTTGTTTTTTTTATTAACCCCCGACGCAAAAAGAGGGGTGTTATAAGTTTCACCGCTATGTGTGTGTGTCTGTCTGTCTGTCTGTCTGTCTGTCTGTGGCACCGTAGCGCCCAAACGGGTGAACCGATTTAGATGCGGTTTTTTTTATTTGAAAGCAGAGTTTCTTGCGATGGTTCTTAGACATAATTTATCAAAATCGGTTCAGCCGTTTCAAGGTTATCAGCTCTTTTGTGTTAGCTACCGTTGCTATTTTAGACGTCTATGGGTATTAACTTTACTTACAAACATATGTCTGTGTTAAAATTTCAAACACCCATGTGTGTAATATTAATAAGTAACATTATGGTGTATTTGGTCTGATGCAGCCAGGATATCTAGCAGACAAATACACTCTTGGGAAAATAACAGCAGATATGTCGTGTTTGGATTAATTTTAACCTGCATTTGATTCTGCACACAATGCACTGATGGCAACTGGATGAGCTGATGCTGCAGCCAGGCTATCCAGCACACCAGTAGGTAGACTCTTGACAAAATAATAGCAGATATGTCGTGTTTGGATTCGTTTTAACCAGCATTTGACTCTACATACAATGCACTGAAAATTTCTCATAACTGTAAACTCTATAAAATAAAATTAATGCGTTTAAAAATTTTAAAATAAAAATTAAATTTAAAATTTAAAAAACCCCCACCGCAAAAAGTAAAACATTTAAAAAGTTAAAAATAACACTTTAGCCATAAAATTCTACGTAACGTCGGGGTACCGTTTAAATAAGTACCTACATACCTACAAGTACTAGGAACATTCCTTACTTAAGCGGTACCCCGACGTTACGTAGAATTTTATGGCTAAAGTGTTATTTTTAACTTTTTAAATGTTTTACTTTTTGCGGTGGGGGTTTTTTAAATTTTAAATTTAATTTTTTATATCTGTATTGCTGTTCTTTTGTTTTATGTTCTGTGTGTCCAAATAAAATATTTTCTTTCTTATTTTCTTTCTAAGAATATAAATAAAATAGAACACTTACTTATCTGTCATTATAAAACACACAGTTACAAGTCCGGAATTAGACCAATCAGAATTCCAGAGCTGTAACTGCGTTCATGGCTTCGATGGCTTCCTCAACTGTCAGCGTTGCGGGGTGTTCTAGTACCCGAGCTCATTTTGCTCACTGCAGAACTATTTAGCCATTGATAAAAATCGACCGACGCGACGGGGCCCAATTGCGAGTCTCTTATCACTGACAAATATTTTAAGTCGAAGGGAGTGCGGGGGACCCCGTTTGCTTTACACCCTGCACTGTTCAAAGGGGATGCCCTTTGAACCTAAACTGTCCCTGCTGGGGTGCCCCAAATTCCTAAGTAAAAAGTGTGTGTTGGGCCACAGCGCTTAAGGGTTCCATAGGTGGAATCAAGATAAAGTTTAGTTTTGGTTTAGTCAAACATACCATAACAACACACAACACCCATATTTCGTAAGTTATGATAAAAGTTCCATGTAATACAAGGCGAGCCTATTGCTACCATTCGAGCACAGATCCAGACTCCGGACTGCTACTGAGAAATTCCATATGGAAAAACTCAACAACACTTTGCTCGTCCCGGGGATTAAACCCGGGACTTCATGTTCAGCAGTACCGATAGTTTACAATAAAAGTAAAAAATAGTTATTTGTACGTCGATATCCCTTCTACATCTGTCAAATTTCTTTGATAGTAAGTTATTCAACCTTATTCCAAAAAGTTAAACTTCATCATCAATTGGGAATTTATTACAGTTTGAGATAGCTTTATGTGCTGGCCTCTGTACATAATATATTATTTTAAGGGAATGTAGTTCCCTTATTAACGCAGTTCTTAAAAAAGCCTTTTACAAAATAAAGTTACAACATAAAACTTAGTTCGTTAGATCCTCTTCTAAACTAAACAGATGTAAACGCCAAACGACACCATTATCAGTAAACTAAGTAAGTTAGAAGTCTTTATTTGATCATGCCTGATTTAGAAAGGCAGCTAATTTGATCATTAGGCTTAGAGCTGCAGCAAACACTAAAAATACAACAAAATGAAAACAAAGATTCTATTTTAAATATTTTCAGAAAGTATAACAGATACAATTAAGCACCAATTGAGAACAATTGTGCTTAAGCGGTGAGCCAATGCGTTATGCTATCACGGCTGATGCTATATATTCGTTCATAATGCCACAAGATAATGCATCTTTACCACGGTGCATTCTGAAGGAGCAATCTTCTCCAGATGTTTCGCCCAAGAATTCTGGACGGTCTAAAACGGAACACCATTATCTGGAACAAAAGGCTTGTGATGTGGCATGTCTGTCTTAAAGAATTCAAAGTTGACATTCGCTTTTCGAGTAGATATATATATTTTATTTTTATTATATTTTTTTACCAATTTGAAATAGTATGTAAGTAATTTCTAAAATTTGGAGCTCATACGTATCTCGCAAGTCTCAATACATGAGCAAAATTTGACATGTTTATGTGAAATACTTATTGAGTTACGAGGCGGCCCAAAGTGGCTTTTTATTATTTACCTGATCGACCTGCTCGTGGTCCACCTGCTTTGCCACCAGCACCAACACCAGTGTGCATATTATGTATAAATCATATCAAATACTCAAAAAATGGCCCCATACAAGAAATGTGATTTTTCCGCGTTTTTGTTCGACCTTAATTTAGTTCAGTGAAGACACTCTAAGTTTTGTAAATTGTACTGATAAATCAAATATTTGCCAGTAACTCTTTTCGTTTGGAGAATGTGTCACGAAATTCATATTTTTACAAAATTTCATCAAACTTCTAGCATTTCCTTACAATGACAGTTTTTTAATCGCATAATAAAATTTTAGTTACTGATATTTTAGGTAGGAAACAGTTCATTTGTTTCATTTTATTAAGTTTATGGTAAACTTGACCCTAGTCTGAATAGAATTACGAACATTATTTTTCAGTTTTGATCTTTCCTTAAAAATTCTAGTATGAAGTACATACCATGTTTATACACGCTAATGGTACAGTAGGTACCTATCAGTAGTAATATTATAATTACAACAGTCAAAAATTTATATGTAATCGTTTTCACAAAATTATTGGTCTCTAAGTATTAAGCTTGAAGAATATCTTTTGGCAATGTACTTTTTCTTTTGTTATTTTGTGTAAATATAATGATAGTTGCAGTCTCAGACTGTTGCATGTTATGTACTCGTGTTGTTTCTAGCTAGTTTTTAAATTCTGTAAATTTTGTAATCTGTGGAGAACGTAGTGGGTAGCATAGTTATTTAAAATGTTAAACTTAAGATTTCATGACTTATTTCTGATGTGCTACTGTTTGTTTTTTTTCCTAAAATAAAATAAAGTAAATTAATAGATTCCAATAATGCCTTTGACCAAGAACTGTACAAGTTTTTAGTCAATTATAATTATTATATTTAATACTTCAAGCACACAAATGTGCATCTAGACGGACTTAATGCCTTATAATCAAACTTGCTTATATCTATTTTTATTAAAAAGAAGCAGTAGGTGTGGCTGGATATGTTGTTACAATACTGTATCAAAAGTATTGTTTGGTGTAGTGGTCGCAAGTGCTACTGCTGAACATGAGGTCCCGGGTTTGATCCCCGGGTCGGGCAAAGTGTTCTTGAGTTTTTGCATCTGGAATTTCTGAGTTTGAGAGTTTGCGGGCGATTTATGGTAGTAGACGAGCCTTTTGCCATCAATCGGGCACAAATCCATACTCCGAATGGCTCCCCCTATTCCATGGGACTTAAACATAACAGGCGAAATGTGGGTGTACTATCAAATACACCTCTACCTAGCCCTTCGGGGATTACATGCGTAACGTAATGTTAAAGTAAAATTATTTTTAACTGGTTTTTGCTCACAAGTGCGAAACTATACTGTGTTGTTTAATAATAAAATGAAACATAACAATTAATTTGTTGCTGAATATTTATTATGTAGTTTCCCAGAACCCAAATAAAGTTTTTAATTTTATTAATTACGGAACAATTACACAATTGTGGACGATGCCATAAATCCATTATTCATCATTTTACACGAGGCATTTCGTTCTCCGCGTTGTATTCTTACGTAGCCTCGTTCGCCAAAACTTTCGCCCCAAGAATTCTTAATAATCCAGAATGGAATACCGTTTTCTGAAACAAAATAATTGTAATACAATCGCAATCCTTTCTAAGTTTATCATCATGTAGGGAAACGTCATGAGGAAACCTACTTAACCTATAGACTTATAGTTAAACTAGCATTTAATTAGGACGTACCTGTACCATATCCTACCAGTAGAACAGCATGATTGACGGCGCCCGAATTGCATTGCTGATCCGACAGTATTCCTCTACGGTAATTCTGAAAACTGCTAGACTGGAGGCCTGAAAAAAGACGTAGAAGAAATATGTTAAGTTTAATGATTAGTTAGAGTAAAACAAAGACATTCAATACCTTTAGACCGGACATCACGAACAAAATTTTCGTCAGAAAAAGTGTGTCCTGCTGGATACAAGTCTATGAGTTTTTTGTAGTACGCTCCGCTGTCGCTCCAATAATAAATAATAATAATAAAAGTTTTTATTTGGAACATATAAGGTATATATTCATATATTATTCTAGATGGCGTTACTGAGACATGGGATCAAAGTTTTTCTATGACATTTCCTTGACAAGCCCGCTCTATAGTATTTTAAATCTCTTTGGAGTAAAATAATTGATTTCAATTAGACTATGAATAAGGCATTTTTAAATTTCAAAAATAAAAGTAACATGAAATACAAAAAAAATATTCTAGTTGCCCTTTAAAACAGTACTTTTGTATGGAGAGAAACTCCATTCTTACTATTTTAAAATGGGTTTTTACAATATTTTCATTATCAGATCAAATGTGAAAGTGATGTAAAATAAAAACAAAGATACCTATAAAAGGAAGTAAAAATATTGCAAGAGTTCATTGTACAGACGCCAGCACAATGTGTCAAATTTCTTTGATCGTTTTTCAACTTTGTCAAATGTCAACCAAAATAAGGTATTCATATTCAATTGGGAAAATTTGACACATTGGGGTAACTTGATGTGTATTTCTTTAACTTTAACTTGTTTTGTATTTCTTGTCTGTAGGTACAGACGCCAGCACGTCAAGTTACCCCAATGTCCCACATTTCTTTGATCGTTTTTCAACTTTATGTTAAACAGAATAAGGTTCATATTCAATTGGGAAAATTTGACACATTGGGGTAAGTTGATGTGCTGCAGGCGTCTGTACCTACTATCTTAAATTAATAGATCTACGACGATTAACTAGTATTGTTTGCGGTCACTTACCAATAGATATAGGTCCGACCTTGAACAATATTTGTTTCAGTTTTTCTTGTGAAGCGATGTTGTATGAGACGCAGTCAGTAAGCCTAACCGCTGCTTTACCAGGGGTGAACCGACACTTTTGCTGCTTACCCATGTACGGATAGTCAGCTTCTGTCTCAATACCGCCTTGCTGAATAATTGATCTGTCAACAAGTTTAGTAATTTTAAAAAGTTAGTTGTTTTTAAGTCGTTTGTATCATAAAAATCACAAATAAAACTATTCAGCGATTTCTGGATCAGTCTTTATATTCGTTTTTTTTACGACGAAAAATAAGATTTAGCAATAGTGGATCTGAAGTGAGGGTAGACAAGATCGAACAAGTTGCTTCGTTAGAGTGCAACTATGAAGTAAATGGAAAAAAAGTGGAAGACTAAAAAAGTACGAAAAAGAAAAAAAATAGTTAAACTAAGGCTGTGCAACGTAAGAGTAAGTTGGCAACATTGCAAAGATCTGTCAAATATTTGGGGTATTCCTCGAAGCGCAACCTTTTCTAAGCGCAACCATCGGAGCGCCACTATCTTATTCCATTTACATATTATGTAGTTGCGCACACAACATCAAAATAAAAATATCTACTATATTCACTGTTTTATGTAATTTATCAATCAAATATCGCTTTAAAGCGCACAAAAGTATTGATTAAAATATTTGGTTTAAGATGTTAGAAAGGCATTTAGAAATGTTGCTAGTTGATTATACCCTTCGGAGGAAATAACATGCTTGAAATGATAATTATAGCGAAGGTTTTTGTAAAGATTGGTGTAATAGTTACCGAAAAGCAGCAGTCATGTATCCACCATGGCATCCATTCGAATTCTTGTCACAGTCAACAGTCTGTTGCTCAGATAGTTCTATCAGCCTCCCATGCTTGATTGCGACTTGACCCTCGATGTTTCCTACAAAAGGTAAATAGGTATATAGCAATTTATAGAAAAGCAAAGCAATAGGTAGTCTAGACAGTCAGCAATTAATCGAATAGAAAGTAATAAGTAATACAGTCCGTTTTCATTGATTGTTTTTGTTTTTAAGAATATATGTATAAAATAATAATAATACCGGCCTGTTACTGTCCCACTGCGGGGCAAAGGCCTCTTTTCATACAGAGAAGGCTCGAGCATTGATCACCAGGCTTGCTCAAGGCGGATTGGCGATTACAAACTTACATTAACTATAAGTCCAGGTTTTCTTACGATGTTTTCCTTCACCGATGTCAATGATGTCTAGGATAAACTTAGAAAGTTGAACATATGAATTGAAAAAGTCACATTGGTAGGTACTTGCCCGAATCTGAACCACAACCTCGTGTATGAGAGGTAGGCGGCTTAACCTCTGGGACATCACGACTTTTTTATATGTATCTATTATAGTAACTATTTTTATTACTTATTGGGCCTATTTTTACCTGTTTGCACAACTACATCGTTCCATCTCTGGACCATCAGATCATCAAGAGACTGATTGAAGAGTTCGCTAACTGAAAGGGCGTATTACAGTATAGCAGAGTTTATGGAAGAGGACAATTTTATTCCTTTTTAAAATGACAATGTTTTTGCTTTTTGACATGTTATTGTTTACAATTTAATTTTTAATGTTATTTAGAATTGAAATTTTATGGACATGACTCATACTTAATTGAATAATTTATTCTGTTTTTATTAACTAATTTGACATGGAATTGTAGCTAAAAATTATGCTTAATGAATTGTTATGGTACCTATGATTAATGGATTATGATGAATATTATCACGGTTTATGCACCATCTCGTCCTACCAATTTGTACGCCACGAAATGCGGCTAAACATGTTAGAACTATTTTAAATATTGTCACTATCTTGCATGCAATGTATACCATGTTTAAACAAATAAAATTTACTTACTTACTTACTTCCACAACCTAGATTCTGAGTAAAATGGTATCTCTGCTGCGTAAGACTGGGTGTCGAACTTTTGCTAAAAGAAGTTAAGTACAGCCAGTCGATTTAGTAAAAGTCACTCTGTGAAAATTTTAGTGAAGTGGGCTGTTACTTCATACTCCCGTTATGCAATGACAGCCCACTTCACAAAAATTTCACGGAGTGACTTTTGCGTAACGTGAGTATGAAATAACAGCCCAATTCACCTTCACTTTTGGCTACATTTTGGGGTGATTCTTACAGAATAACACAGCTGTACATTCTAAAGCAGTAACTAGTTTTGGAAAGAGATAGGATAATAGCAATTCTAATAAAAAAATATAATATACGCACCACTTGCACTGAAGGCGTAGCACCCACCACACTTATGTTGGTTTTTGACTCGAGTTACAGCATTATGCTGGCGCCAATCGTACGACTCAGGCGCATTGTAATTGGGAATCTGACCATCGGACACACCGTTGCATCCTCCCCCAGTCAAATTAAAAGGTGTATCTACCAAACCAGTGAAATATTTTACAAATTCATCTGGAGTTAAATCGCTAAATTGTGTTATACCTGAAATGATTAGATATTGTGAATTATTAACTATTTTTACTTAGAGTACTAAAAGTTACTAAAACATCGTTTATAAAGGGCATATTAATAAAAGAGCACACATATTTGCGCACACATACCGAGACATACAAAAATACACAAAACAAAGCATATCCACATAAACATATACACATACCTATACCCAAACACCAAAATATAGACATATAGAACTGTATTTAATTGTAACTTAGTTAATATAACTGTAACTGTACTGTGAATTTGTTTCATAAAAGTATGAAATGAATCTGCTTAACCATGTGTCTTAAATTGTAACTGGAACCTTGTGGTAATCTGTTGTTCTATGGTTGAGGAAGACTATCCACTCGTGATACAGTTTTACACTAGTAGGTACGAGGGGATAGGGCGAATCTGTCCAAAGACAACCAAACTATTTGTTCACAATATACAAGCACCGTTCACATTCTTCAACTGTTGAGCAGCCCAAATTTTATTGTTAAATTTAGTTTGAACAATTTTATTCAATTCTGTGTTTTTTTTATCATTTCGGTGTTTATTATTAAGTTAATCTGTATGGTTGTCTCTTGTTCATAAATAAAAAAAATATTATTATTAAATTATTTACTTAGAGTTATTTATTTAGCTTCATTAATTTGTCAGGTACCAAACACAGCGTGTTCACTTTCTTGATTCAGAATGTTAACTCTTTCTAAATTTTCTTTGAATATTTCGAGCCTGGCTTGCTTTTCTTCGTTGTTGGCGTATTGTTTGTTATATTCTTGGATGAAGTACTCGAAGTGTAGCTCAGCATGTTCGCGAAAGAACAGCTCAGGTTTGATGTTGGCCGTCGCAAGCGTCGCTAAACAAAAACACACCAAAAACAGCGACGGTAACATTATGTTGTTTAGGTTACCAAAGAAAACTGTAGGTTTATATACGCTTTGGTTAATAAAATATTCGACAATAACTCTTATCATCTCGAAAAATTTAACAACACATAAATTTATTTTTCGTTCTCATCAGGTAAGTAGGTAGGTAGGTAGTAGTGTATCATTCTATGTATGTATGTTTTTATATAATGTTAAATGTGTACTTTCTGAATTAGACTAATGATAGTGTGCTGCATTTTCATCTTCACGAATGGTTGAATTTTACTGGATATAAACCTTCTCACTACACACTTCTTACTTCACTCAGCATCACGGTCATATGTGTATGTTTATTATGCATGCGAGCAAAGCTGCATTATAAATATAGTGCAAATATCATACACGTGCCCACGGAGGTACATACTTATATCACGAAAAAACTTTTTTATAGCTCATTTAGGTAGGTAAATACTTTGTAATTCTTTGCGTAACTAAATTCTTTTGCTAAATAGTTCAATTGCATGTTAGTATAAATTGGATTACTGCGTTGGAACAAACATTGTGATTCAGGACATACATTCGATAATGTTGTTCTTCTTATTTTTCTATGGATTATGCGTTTCTGCTGCCTGGTCCTTAAGGTCAGCACCAGCCTATGAACTTGAGGATGCAGAGCTGTTCTTCGAGTATTTTATACAAATGCACAACAAACATTACGCTAATGAACATGAGAAGCAGGCTCGGTTCGAAATATTCAAAGTGAACTTGGAAGAAGTAAATCGATTGAACGAAGGGCAAGATGATGCTGTTTTTGGTAATACACAATTTTGAATACTCATTATGCCAGGAGCAATGGATGTGAATGGATTTGTCTGTGTGTGTGGGTGTGGGTGAAAATATAATTGTGTTTCGTTTCAGGGTTGACACCGTTCATGGATCTCACTGAAGAAGAGTTTCTCAGAGGTTTTACTGGTTTTGGATACAATTCTACTGCCTTGCGATCTGCGTGCAGTTACGTTTCTGAGGAAGAACTTCAAAATATTTATGCCCCGGAGTCATTTGATTGGCGTCACTATAATGCTGTCACTTCAGTTAAGCAGCAAGCGAATTGTGGATCTTGCTATGCGTTTAGTGCCCTTGGTTCGTAAATTTATTTTCTTTATTGACAACAAACAGCTTATCTACGGACTGTACCATATTTATGTTACGTTTCCAACAAGTAACTTTAGGCAGGTATTGGCAAACCTGTGAACAAATTTCAGTCATTTACTTACTTCTATATATCTGTATATTTAGAGGGAAGGTTAGCAAATGATTTAAATACAATAGCTAGATAATAATACATTTAAGACCTTTATTTATTTGTTGACACTGTTTAAGCTGACCATTCGTTTATTTTGTGTACCTATTTACACTTTCAATAGCATAATACAAGTATAAAAAATACACTGCAAAATGTTTATGAACGACCAAGAAATCGCTAATTATGAGCTGAACTAAATAGTAAATATTAAAACAACTTGTCATACAACGCCATCTAGTCCCAAGCTAAGCTAAGAGCTTGTGTTATGGGTACTAAACAACTGATATATTTATATATTTCTTAATACATACATATTATAGATAAATAACACTCAGACACCGAACAAATGATCGTGCTCACCACACAAACATTTGTCCTGGGTGGGAAACCCACAATCTTCGGCATAGCTATCAGGGTCACTAACTACATGACCAACAGACCAATCAGAACTGTGAATAATTAGACATACTTATTTTTTCTATTGCTCACGATCGGTATTTAATATCACCACAGTGCGCCGCGGTTACTGTAGGAAACTTAATTTAGGTTGCGGGTATATTTATAATTGTCACTCTTCTTAAAGCAAACTGCCACAACACCAATTTTTCTTGCCTGCTTGGCGTCCGTACGTTGGCCTGACACATCCTGAGCTGCCGGTCAATTCAGTAAAAGTCACGTCGTGAAAACTTGAGTGAAGTGAACTGTCAATGCCTAGCATTAGTATGGAATGACAGCTCAATTTGCTCTCACTACGCCTACATTTCACGCGGTGATTTGACCAGAAACGCACTGCTGAGCTGCAACTTTGAGGCGCACACCACAAATTGTATTTTTAACCGACTTCAAAAAAAGGAGGAGGTTCTCAATTCGGTTGTATTTTTTTTTTTTTTTTAGTGTTTGTTACCTCAGTACTCCGTCATTTATGGACCGATTTTCAAAATTCTTTTTTTGTTTGATAGGGTATACTAACAGATTGGTCCCATTTGTATCAAAACTCATACCTGATGAGGGATCTTCGAGGAATTGAGGGAACTCCTCAAAAAATATAGGCACTTATGCACCGATTTCAACATTTTTAGTAACAAATCAAGCATTTTCATTTAGAAAGTATCATTTGGTGAAGAAAAACTGATGAAGAAGATAGGCAACGGAACTCTTCAACGCATAACAGCAAATTATTCGCTATTGCTATAGTCAGATGTTTATGCTGAGCTTTTGTATTTCCACAACATAACATTACGCCATTCTATTTTAAAAGGGGCCGGCAGAGATGTACAGATTAATGTTTAGAGATAGAACTTCTATAACAATTGTTATCCAATTTCAATGATTCTTTCAAGTTTTGAAAGACTTTCTTTACATACAAAGAAACTAAAGATTACAAAATAAAAACTTTTTTACAAAAAAAACAACCGACTTCTTAAAAAAAAACTAACAGGTGAAAAATAACTCCAGTTTCGGAAGTCGGTGGCCAATAATGAACAAAACAAAACCACCAAAGCCACAGACTTTTGAAACTGGAGTTATTTTTCACCTGTTAGTTTTTTTTTAAGAAGTCTGTTGTTTTTTTTGTAAAAAAGTTTTTAATATCAGCACACAGATTGTTGTATTTAAAAAATATATATATTTATCTATCTATCATTTGTAGATAATCTTCCTTTCGTGTAGTTAGTGACTAACAAGGTGTCAAAGATTGTATGCCACTGTAACTTGGCTTCACATACCGTCTAGAAGTTTCTCCCAAGCATAACGTAAGGGATGGCTACCCATTGGTGGTTCAACTCTGGCAAGCATACCTCCGATCGATCTGTGCCGCTATTATTCTTTAGTCAAGGAGGAAAATAATATTCAGGTTTGCATTTCAGCAAACATTGAGAGCCAGTACGCAATCAGAACCGGACATCATTTAGATTTAGCTGAACAACAGATCGTTGATTGTGATGCAACTGGAGGTGCTTGTGACGGTGGACGTATGACAAATGTGTTCCGGTATGTATATATATTAACAGTTTCATACATACATAAACTCACGCCTTTTTCCCATGGGGGTAGGCAGAAACTACAGAGTGCCCAATGCTACAATTTTTACATACTTCTTTTGCTTCGTTTACATTCATACATGTTGTCATACACACACACGCCGGTTGCGAGTACTACGCACCTGACCTTTCTGAAGAACCTCACCAATAAGGTCTATGTATGTCTTTCTGGGGCGTCCCCTCCCGGCGTTCCCACTTACATCTGCCTTGTAAATACCTTTCGTTAGTCGCATTTTATTCATCCTTCCAACGTGACCAAACCATCTAAGCATACTCCTTTCAATTTTTGTTACTATATCTTCTTTTAAACCAAAACGTTGTTTTATCACATCATTCCTCAATCTGTCATTCATTGTTACACCACACATACTTCGCAAGGAACGCATACAGTTTAACAGTTTCGTGTTCTTATTAGGCACAACGCTGTAATTGTACCAGAACATTGCCAAATGGCGAGTTTGTTATTTGCTTTGTTCGCACGAATGATCGAATTTGATAGAACTATCTATCTTCTGCCTAATGGGACGCTAACTGAAATTTCTTTGGTGATCTAAGCGATCTCTGTGAGGATTACGAAAATTTAATGTAGTGGTGATTATTTATAACCCATGTAACGACAGAAAGGGTCTAGTTCATAATATCGGCAGTCACTACATCGATGGTCGCTGTATCGAAAACGTTCCATCGACGGGCTATTGTATCGATAGTACCCCAAATCGATGGTATGCTAAATCGGCAGTTCCCTAAATCTTTGGTACGCTACATCGTTGGTACACTAAAACGACGGTATGCTACATCGAAAAGTATGTGAAAGTATGTACAGTAAGTATAGTAAAAACATTAAGCGATCGTCAATTACTGGTTGACAAGCATTCTAGATTTTACATCACAAACATGACAAATTAATTTTAACGGGCAAGCGGTTTGTGAAATATAACATTAATATGAAACAGAAATAATTCTAGTTGCCATGGTAGTTTTGTATGGAGAAGAATGCACAACAAACTAAGACGGTACTCTACACTCTTCTAAAATGCGAACGTCGAAAACTCTTAGAATATTTTTTTACACCTCATGAGTACGTACTTTAACCCCTGAAAGAATGACGATGATTCAAAATACACCCTGCATCAAATAAGATCTCACCATTGCATTCAATACAAAAGTGATTTTATTGGCGTCTTCGAAAAGGTAGTTTCATGTGCAAAAAAATGGCCAAGTAACTCGAAATCTACTCCTTTGATTGTTGCTTCAGGTATCTCATAGAAACCGGTGGAGCCCTTGGTGAGTTAGACTATCCATACCGGGATACAGTGCCGGGACAATGCCGGTTTGATCCAAGTAAAGTCAGGGTCAGATTAGCTGACTGCCTGACTTTCTCTTTAACCTCTCAGGAAAGTCTGAAGAAACTGTTGTACGCGAATGGACCGATCTCTATTGGTAAGTGGTTCTTGGAACTTTAGAATTACATTATTTCATGTTGTGGGGTTCAAATTTGGGCAAGTATCAATGTGAATTTTCTTAGTTTATCTTATTTTCCTTCAACACTAACAATGATGATGAAACATCATTGAAATCGGCAAAGGAAAATATGGTGAGAAGACCTGAACGTATGGTACTTAGTTAAAATAAATCTAAAATCGCCAATCTGTGTTGAGTATTGAGTAAGCGAAGTCCCTTATGAGAAGAAGCCTTTGCTCTACAGCGGGATAACAGGTAACAAGTTGGTTTTATTTAGGTTGAAAAATATGCTCTGTCATCATTTCTAGATTGCCACATAAGTCTAGTGGTCGATTCTAGGTCATTAGGATCACCCCCTTAATACATGATTATTTTAACATAACTGGTGACAACTCGTTATTTGGATTTGCTATTCATACTAATACAAGGGCTAAGTGTGCAATATCTACTAGACAATTTACGTGCTGTTTGTTTTTCCACAACCAATACCACCAACCAGTACCAATGTGACTTTTTTAATTCATATGTACCTACTTTCTAAGTTTATCTTAGACATCATTGACATCGGTGAAGGAAAACATCGTGAGGAAACCTGGACTTATAGTTAATATAAGTTTGAAATCGCCAATCCGCCTTAAGCAAGCATGGTGATCAATGCTCAAGCCTTCTCTGTAAGAGAAGAGGCCTTTGCCCTGCAGTGGGACAGTAACAGGCTGGTATTATTATTATTATTATTGTTTTTTTCTAGCAATTAGGGGTAAAGGTATAAAAACCTATAGTGGAGGTTTACTCACGGATGAAAAATGTTGTCACGGCGATATCAACCATGCAGTCTTACTTGTTGGATATGGAACGTATAGTGAGTACTATTTTATCGTTACTTAGTAATGAGACAGATTGTCATTATTATTATTGATAATACTGTAATATTGTTTGTACCAGTAAGGAGCTTCAGTTAATTGCTTTCCACTTTGTACTCATTCGTTCTCTGTCTGGGTGTATTATTTATCTTTTATATTAATTTATGTATTTAGAAACTATATAAGTATGTTTATCAGCCGTTTTGTACCAACAACACAAGCTCTGCTTAGTTTGGGACAAATGGCGTTATGTGAAAGTTTTAAATAACATAAAGAATTTCGACGTCATGTTCAAAATCGGGGTTCATTGGGGTAGCTTGATGTGCTGGCCTCTGTACAGAACAAAACTCAAGATACCTAAATATCTTTATCATGTACACACGACTATTAGATTATGCTATACATTTCCAGTATAAACTGACCTATCATTGAACGGAAATCGTAAAAAATGCGATAAAGATGCGATGCGATTTCCGTGTAAAGCTTGAGAAGTAGCCGTGTACTAATAACTGTTTGTTCAATATTTTTTTTTAAAGTTTGCTAGCAACGTGGTTTTCATATTACTAGTAGTCTTGTTAACCCATCCTTAAGCTAAATATGCTTGTATCTGGAGAGCGTTCACGTCAATGGTGCAATGGATGGGTATCAAACTGACAACCTCTCGATCGCCATAACCGTTGGGCTTTATTAAGGTTTTGCGTTAGTCTCTTCCACTTAGTATCGAAATAATTTTGAAATGTTTCAGGAGATGGGACCCCCATCTGGATTGCAAAGAACTCTTGGGGTACATGGTGGGGCGATCAAGGCTACATGTACATGGTTCGAGGTGAATACGTACAATCATGTGGAATGCTGAAATGGGGAATTTCATCCGCTGTCCTCGCACCTTTAGTACCTTTCTGGCACCGATTAATAAAAGAAAACTAACATAATCATAAAAAAAACGATGAGATAAATTATAATTATTTCATGTACCTACTTATGTCATCATCTGCCTAGCCTTTTCCCAACAATGTTGGGGTCGGCTTCCAGTTTAACCGGATGCAGCTGAATACCAGTGTTTTACATGAAGCGACTGACTGTCTGACCTCCACAACCCAGTAACTGGGTAACATGATACCCCTTGGTTAAACTGGTTGTCAGACTTTCGGGCTTCTGACTACAAGTAACGACTGTCAAAGATCTACAAATGACATCCGGGACCAACGGCTTAACGTGCTTTCCGAGGCACGGAGGAGTCTTGGTATGTAATAAATGGTCACCCATCCACGGACCGACCTCGTCAAGCGTAGCTTAACCTTCGATCGACCCATGCGGCTGTTATAATTTAGCCACAAGCTCCTCTCATGTACCTACTTATGTATTTGAACTAAATATATTCTTTGTTTCTCATTCTGCTTTTAATTTCTTTTAGAAGGTTACTTTATTTCATTCACGTTGACACCTATTTTTTTAAAGAGCCCGTGGTTAAATCTACATATTATATCCGTGGGCTTAATAATATGTAATAGCCACACTACGGGTCGATCGAAGGTAAAGGCTACAACAAAATTTCAACAATTATTATGGAAATCTATATAACATTGGGACAGCTATTATCATTAATAGGACACAAATCCAAACTCTGGGTAATTCTAACCAAACATTAGAAGTAGTATGTAGTTAATACACACCCACACACACCCACCCAAACCCACAAAATTAAATTAAAAATTTAAAAAACCCCCATCGCAAAAAAGTAAAACATTTAAAAAGTTAAAAATAACACTTTAGCCATGAAATTTTACTTCACGTCGGGGTACCGCTTAAGTAAGAAATGTTCCTAGTACTTGTAGGTATGTAGGTACTTATTTTAACGGTACCCCGACGTTACGTAAAATTTCATGGCTAAAGTGTTATTTTTAACTTTTTAAATGTTTTACTTTTTTGCGATGGGGGTTTTTTAAATTTTTAATTTAATTTTTATTTTATATTTTTTAAACGTTAATTTTATTTTACAGTTATGAGAATTTTTCAGTGTATTGTAAGTAGAGTCAAATGCTGGTTAAAACGAATCCAAACACGACATATCTGCTATTATTTTGTCAAGGGTCTACCTACTGGTGTGCTGGATAGCCTGGCTGCAGCATCAGCTCATCCTGTTGCCATCAGTGCATTGTGTTTAGAATCAAATGCTGGTTGAAATGAATCCAAACACGACATATCTGCTATAATTTTGTCAAGAGTCTACCTACTGGTGTGTTGTATGGCCTGGTTGCAGCATCAGCTCATCCTGTTGCCATCAAGTCATTGTGTGCAGAATCAAATGCTGGTTGAAATGAATCCAAACACGACATATCTGCTATTATTTTGTCAAGAGTCTACCTACTAGTGTGCTGGATAGCCTGGCTGCAGCATCAGCTCATCCAGTTGCTATCAGTGCATTGTGTACAGAATCAAATGCAGGTTAAAATGAATCCAAACACGACATATCTGCTGTTATTTTTCCAAGAGTGTATTAGTCTGCTAGATATCCTGGCTGCATCAGACCAAATACACCACAATGTTGCTTATTAATATTACACACATGGGTATTTGAAATTTTAACACACACATATGTTTGTAAGTAAAGTTAATACCCATAGACGTCTAAAATAGCAACGGTAGCTAACTCAAAAGAACCGATAACCTTGTAACGGCTGAACCGATTTTGATGAAATATGTCTAAGAACCATCGCAAGAAACCCTGCTTTTAAATAAAAAAAACCGCATCTAAATCGGTTTACCCGTTTGGGCGCTACGGTGCCACAGACAGACAGACAGACAGACAGACAGACACACACACATAGCGGTGAAACTTATAACACCCCTCTTTTTGCGTCGGGGGTTAACAAACCAACCCACACACACACACACACACACTCACTCACGTGCGCACACACACACAATCTCAAGCAAACATGCACCTTATTACGCTTATTAGTCACATGCCCGCTTACGGACACAACACGTCAAAACTACCCTTTTTCATTTATTTTTGGTACTTACTGTAAAATTATTGTAAGTCATATTGTTAGTCTAGTAAGTCAAAATTTTTGTTTACACCGTTAATGTGAGGCTTTCCCAACACAAGTATCATTTGATTACTTTCTGGGAAGCCCCAGCAATTTTATTTATTTATTTATTTATTTCATTTATTGCATCAAATATGGTAGGTATATGAAGTAACTTAATTGAAAAGATTTACTGAAATAAATACATTTCTGTTTTATTAGTTAGTAGCTTAGTTGCGACCACAGGACTAACGTGGATATTTAAATACTAATCAGAATAGGTACACAATGTCTTAGTGGAATTCATGCATCGAAGCACGACCACATTCTTGTAAGACTGACATTGCTACTAGTTGAGTACTGTACAAAAGCCGTGCTCTCACAAGCGAAAAATTGGTCGCTGCGGGAACCGACTAATCCGGGTTTCAATAGCGACATTGTATTCGTATCATGTGTAACGCACTTTATTGTGGCTTTTACCAATTAATTTTGTCACTCGACTAGATGATCACGCGTGGGTTGTTCTGAATGCCATCGCACAAAATGATAGTGTGTATAGGATGCGGATAAGCTGGTTGACAATGGGTTTTGTTTTCTTTTTTTGTTGATAGGCAGTTGGAAATTAATTTGATTAAATTATGTTTTACTTAAAACTAGTAGATAGGTGCTTTTGTTAGTTAACTAACAGTTTGGTTTGTTTTACGAATTCACGAAAGAAGACTTTGCTAAGAGCTTTTTTTCGTTATCTACAATCATCTATTTTCAGTGTCATTTACAAGGATTCTTGTAAATGTTGCCAGGTTCAAATCTAGTATCTCTGGGATGAGAAAACCAAATGATACATCTTTGATTGTCTTATTTGAAGAAACTGATTTGCATTCCATAATTCTCTCATTCATTCTTCCAAATGTATCGGTAGCTCAAAGTGATCCTACAAAAAATACAACTCAAACGGACTTCCTTAATCCGACTTTGCACACAATACGAAGTTTACACTTCAACGTACACAAATATATAAAGGTTCCAAATAAAAAATATATCCCAGAGGATGTTAATGAAACTTCAGATAACAATAAGGATAAGCCTGGTGCCGCTATGTCTGATGCAGCAGACAAATAAACTGAAGCCAATCGTATTCTGAGTGAAATTGTAACTGAATGGTAAGTGCTTCTACAGAAAGATGTTCTTCGAAAGGTGTCGCTTGAAAAGAGATTTGGAATTAATGAATGAGTTGTACAGTTGCAGTTTTATTGATCATCCATAGAGTGTTGATTGTATAGTCTATAATAGAATGTGAAAGGTGTACTTTAGTGGTATAAAGGATTCTGAAAGATAACAGAAGCAGGCATTTATAATCCCACCTCGTCTAAAGAGCTTTGCAGTGCCCTTTTAGGTCTCTATATAACAAATAATAATATTATCACTATTAATAATAAATAGTGTTTAATTATCACTTGCTTTAAAAACGGTGAAGGAAAACATCGAGAGGAAACCAGCATTAATTATTTTTTTTTACTTAGCCATAAAATTACAGAACAATGACCTACTGTTTGGCGGCATGCTTGGCCTTTAGGCGGGGGCCTGAGCGGCGATTCTGTCCAGATCACGTCTACCTTGAACGGTAAGGATGCGACCACCATCTTGACCCTTCTCAACCATTTTCAGGGCTTCGAGGGCTTGTAGTGACTTGCGGGCGATGCTGCCTGATGACCTGCAGAAATGTGAGGGTGTAACTCCATTATGTTTGCGACCATCAAAGATCTTGGTGACAGTCTTGACTCCAACAGGGGAACGGATGTAGATGTGACGAAGGATAGCGGCACACCTTACGTAGAACCAGTCGGGGTCGTAGGGAGCCAGTTCCTTGAAACGGCCAGTCTTGACCATTTCCATGTGTTCTGGCACCTTGACCTTGCCTGTCTTGACGACCTTGTCCTGTTCAACATCCTTCATTGTGACGGAACGCATCTTGCCTTGTGTTGGCAACCGGAAGAAAGGGCCTGAGAGATAATTCTCGACGGCATGTAAAGCCAAGTTAGAGGCCCATTGGTGGCATAACCTTTGAAATAGGTTAACTAAAATAACCACACGCAAGAGTAACGAATGTGTTAGTAAAACTAATGTTGGTACATACCTAAGCCATAATAAACGGAAGCTCAAGTTATGATGGTTATGGCGGAAAGGTGGTTGGATAGGTAACTGAATTAAATATTTACCTGCTTTAATAAATGTGTAGAGAAAACGGGAACACTAGCAACTACAATCTACCCAGAAACAGATGATCTCAGAGATTAGATTTCAAACAGAGATAGACTGATCCAAATTTGAGTTTCAATGAATGAATCTACAAACTACCGGACAATACCAGGATTACCGGAACGCAACATTTAGATCCTGGACAAACATGAATGAAACAGAATGTAAGATCATGAATGAACCGCGGAACGGTCTCGTGTATTGTCACAAATTAAAGCCGCATTTGTAAATATTTGTGAATGAAATTCAGATAAGGGAGGTCCTAAGACTTGATCTGGGCTTGTGTAGTGCTTCAAATAAACCGCTTACAATGCAGAGGAAGGCTTAAATAACTTTGAGTTTGGATGAGGAGACTAAGTAGCAATTCCTTGTTATTTTCGGCTCCCTTCAATAGTAGTTCTCTAGAAATGAAAGGAAAAGTAACGGCTGATTGTTCGTGAATTTGTAAAAGATGGATCAAGTCATGACCGACAAGGGGCAGCTGCTGACCAGATACTTTTATTGTTATTGTCTTCGATGTGTGTTTCTAATCATCTACCTGAACACCAGGCATACAGCTAAACATTAGGTATCACAAAGAGTTACTGCCTATCAGACATCCACAACCCAGTTATGGCATGACTGGTAGTCAGACTTTCATTCTTTTGACTACCTGTAACTATTAGGCGATTAACACACTGCCCCGCATGATGCAGCGTAGCGCGTGGATGCGTGTTCTTCCGTTGCTTGTAAGTATCTCCGTTTGTATGGAAAACACGCACAGTCCAACACACAGAAAATGCATCCACGCGCGTTCAATTCAGTTCAGAGACACGCAACATGCAGCGTGATGCGGGGCAGTGTGATAATCGCCTTAGAGATAGATAATTGTAAGAGAATATCATTTTCCTTATCTTATGTTCCCAGATCTAATGGATTCTGTGAAAGTATTAATCTACGTTAAAAAAACCGATGCAAAGTTTCTACGCTATGAGATACAGAGTCATGTTCAGAAGTCATGGTGTTTCATGTGCGTAGGTATGTCCTTTCCATTCTGTAGGTATATCTACTAATCTTAAATTCTTTGGCGGACAACTCAAAACCGCGGAATCTAGTAGCTTAAAAAATTTCACGTTATTCGTTATGAAACGAATGTTTTCACTGAATCAGGATTTTATAAGTGTATTTTCAAAAAAAGGGTTAAATAAGGCATAAAAGTTTGTGTGGAAATTCTTAATTATTCCCATGGGAATTTCCATCAACACGGCTTGTAAGACTCGTAAATTTTCCTTGTTTTCAACCGAAACCTTATAAATCAAAGCAAGGGTGGATGTGAGGTAAATAAGTTTTAATTTCAGAACAATACTCTAACACTTTGAGGAAAAAAACCAAAGCTAAAGAAAACAAAATTTCGAATTAAATCTGAGTTGATTTTACTTGGTTTCTAAGTTGTTAAATGGCTTTGCTTGACAAGGTTGGCTTCTAAGTTAGCCACATTTGTGTGCTTGAAGTATTTTATAAATAAATATCTATGTGAATGAATGTCACAGGCATTTTCTACCAGTCAACCTTTAGATGATGTAAAGGCAAACAGTGGAAGCATAAATTTTAGCGAATATAATAATTAAGACTGATTGTTTTATTTTCCCAATAATGATTTGCCAAAGTTAGCCTGTAGGGCTAAAGGATTAGCTTTTTGAGTTAACTCAAGGCTTATCTGTATTACACAAAATTTTAGGCTTAACAGATGCTTTGGACACCTTGCAATATCTTGAAGCATCTGTCAACGATTCAAGGTAACTTCATGGAACGGCTTATTTCTTGCTTTGTTAATTCATTGTGCATACCAAATAACGTTAATGCAACCACTTAACTTCCGGCAGAAGAAGACTCAATTGTGCAATCAGTGGAAAATACTGACCGGATGAAGATTATGAAGAAAGCGACGCAAAGAGACATAACTCTTAAAGCTAAGGGATTAAAGGTGAAAATAGTGTCAACATAGAAAATGAGAATAAGAACTAGAATGTTAACAAAGTGATGAAGAATAAAGGTGATGCAAAGATATTGTATGGTGTTGTATGGGACGGATGTGTCGTGCGGAGTAGTGTTTGAGCCGTTGATATATGAATGCATGTGGGGACAGTGTCGTATTGCAATAAATTGTTTGCGTGGGCGGACAGAGAAATGAGTAGAGTAACGGTTAGCAAAAAAAAACAATAATTGACATTAGGTTGACATTATGAAGAAAAACAGTGTGAAGATATGTAGTAGCGTATAGTGTTGCTTTTAGCTGTTAAAGCTGTATGTTATAGCTTTGGTTAATAGTGTCTCATTAACCGTAGCAACATTTTGAGATTCGTGTTTTTATGTAGGTAAGTACAGTAAAATAAAGCACACGTGTGATTTTTGAGTTTGATTGAAATGAAAGAATAGAATAACATTTATTTGCTTATAAACACGGTATAAAATATGGTAGATGGTGATGGTGATGGTGGTGCTGGTGGTGGTGGTGATAGGTATTATTGTTGCTTGGTAGAGGCAATGCTCATGACAAAAATATTTATCACAAGAAAGGTGACTCCATACAATTCTTGTCCACGCAACTCACGGAAGACGTTTATAATTTAGTAATATTAAAATGTTTCACATTGATCCCATTCAATAGAGCACGAACAATGTGACAATAGGTGTAGGTAACAATGACAACTATAGCAAACACGCGATGGACACTAAACGTTTCGGAAACGTCACAAACGTCATAAATTAAAGTTCCAAAATCAAAATCTACGATCGAAAATCCAGAGTCTGCATTTGTTCGAACTTCGAAATTGACACAGAGCTGTGTGGTACCAAATGGGTTTTTATTGTTAGTAAAAGTGGCATTGTTGCGAATAAAGAGTGGCTAAGGATGGCCATTGTGTCCCATTGTGGCGGGTGTGCGCATACAATGACTTGATCACGTTTAGAATTTTTGGACAATTTCTGTCTGTTTTTGCAACGGGTTGCACCTTGGTGTACAGTGACGAATTTAGGGAATTTATACAAGGATAAAATTAAAATTAAAAAGTGATGTAGTACAGACGCCAAGCTACACAGCCTCATCAAGCTACCCCAAATAGAAAAATTTCCACATGAACCTTATTCGTTTTGAAATAAAGTTGAAAAACTATCAAAGCAATTTGACACATTGGGGTAACTCTGTACAATATTTAACATTTGTAAACTTATAAAAATTCAGTAACAACATTTTCAAATGATGCATAAGTGAACAATCAAATTTTGCGACGAAAGTTGAGCAAGCAGTTCAAATACAAATGTTTCTTTATATATTCCTCATAATTTATTCACAAAAAAAATAGGTATAGAACATAATAACTTAAAATACAGGTAACAACTACAATAAATCTTTCAGACTAACAAGAAAGCAGCTATCTTTATATTTAATTTCCTCATAATAATATATAGTCACCAAAACAAATTACAAAAAAAAAAACATAACTCAAAAGATAGCTAACAACTACAATAAAACTTTCAGAAGTAGACACATAATTTTAACGAAATTACCAATTTATACCTCGATACGGCTAGGGCCACCCCATTGGCCAATGCACCTAAATCCATCCCTGTACAAATTAGTGCCAGTTACGGGGTGGTATATTTTTCCGAAACTACTTGTCGTCTAACAATGTGGCCTTTCATGCAGATCGGCTATGACGGCTATCCACCCGCCGCGCACAAACGGGGGCAGAGATGCGCAAAATATGGGCCCAACGTGGCACGATGAGCCCAATTGTCGGACATTAGCCGCACAAAGGACGAATTTTGAATTTCGACCGGCGCACTATATTTTCGAGAATTCGTTTGTTCGATTCATGAAAGAAATTTTGTGTATCAATGAAATTTCTTTTTTATTGCATGAGTGGGTATTCGTGAAATGTTTTTTTTTTTCACTTTAATAATGATAATAATATGAATTAGTACTCGTACATGTTGTAGATAATACTTTTCCGAATCTAGAAATCGGAATCACAAGACCTTATGCTTTGTAGTAGCACGTCAACGAAGTAGTCAGTAATTAAAATATTATTCTAAGTAATGTGATTAGTGCGAATGTAAGTTTGTTTATTTGTTACGCTTTAACGGCTGATTACTGGGCTGGGTACTTCTATTTGGCAAGGTGATAAGGACCATGAGCTAGGTAAGTATAAAGGATACTTTTTATCTCGGAACCTCATTTATTGTGTGAAATAATTGCTTACCTAAAGGTAGCGGGCGAAGCCACGGTTTAAAAACTTGAAGCCAATTATTTCAGAATAATAATTCAGTTAAGTACCTACTTCAAAGTATAATATTAATAATGTTTAATTCAGGTCAAAAACTCATAAGTAGCATGAAAGTAAACCCTAAAAATACTACTACACAAAACTACACGTACTATGGCGTCAAATTAATATTTCTGCTGGCCAAAAGTAATAAAAAGTTCACTTTTATTGTTTTGTTGAATACTAAAATGAACTAACTAAAAGAAAAGAGACTAATATAAACCGTTTACCTCCGTTACTTCCAACGAAACTACGTTGGTGCTAGCATAGACTATAATCCAAGAAACTATTTCTTTTTTAATGGCTTTATAGTCGCCTCAGCAATTATCCCCAAGAGCTATTAATATGTTCTCGCTTAACAAACGAAATTGAGTATTGTAGTAAAGTAAAAAAGTAATTGCAATTAACATCGCTTTACACAATTACTAGAAACATTTCATCGTTGTATGTTTGTATGTATTGTTCGTGAAAAAAGGCATTATCCGCTTTAAGTTGCCATGTGTAGGGCTTCGGGGCATTTCGGGGCTGTTGGTGGAAGTAATAAGCGAAGGCGATTTAAACAAGTTTAAGAAATTACGTAGAAAGGTGGGTAACGTTAAAAACGTCAGAAAAATTGTAAGAGCTCATACGCACTATGCGGCTACCCGCATGCGGGCAGCCGGACGTCTGGCCGCAAGCACAATTATGTACGCAAAATTAATTTCTATGCGCACTGCGATGCGGCTACTCGCAGACCGCTCCGGCCACCCGGACGGTTGCTATACGTTGCTATATCACGGGCATCCGCATAGTGCGTATACAGCTTAAGTATCTTTTCTTATCTTGAAGACGATGTGTCAATTATAAAAACAAATAACTGCTAACATTACATCGTGTGTTGTTTGTAATTTGCAAGATGTGTACAGTTAATTTATTAATTACAAAGAAAAAAACTTAGATTCTGAACTATGTAGGTACGTCTTTTTTTTATTGGACTTTCCAACCGTAAACTTAAATTAATTTAAGTTAATATTAAATTTAAGTTTACGGTTTACGGCGGATATTGCGTGCTGTCAATATCAATGTGGCTATGCAAACTATTAACTAACCTTTTAAATTTAAGTTTACGGTTGGAAAGTCTAATTATAATGCGGGCAGGGCAGTGTTTAATATGCAATTGGCTGCTACACTGTGTGCTTAGGGTTTGTTTTCCGTACGTTAAATATATTTCTCAGGCCTCAAGGTAGTTCCGAGTCTGACTATTTGTGTATGTAAGTTTGAATGTAGAAATGAAGTTCCCACTTTTCATGCCAAAGTGCTTTTCCTGGGAAAAGTAAAAGTTAAGTCGTAGAGCGATCTTCTTCTAATCGTGTGGTTAAAGAGTAACCTGGTGTTAGAGTTTGAATGCTGCCCATGGGTTTGGCATCACATGTTCTCGAGAAATATCTCTTTGGCATGCCGGTTTCCTCACGATGTTCTCCTTCACCGCTTTTGAAGCAAGTGATAATCTTACAATTTGCACTTGAATCAAAAAAGCCAGAGCCTTGGGTTCAAACTCGTGACCTATGAATTGGCAATCCGTCGGTAATACAACTAGGATATCACTGCTAATAGCGTGTAGAGCGATTAGAGGTTAACTCGCTTGTCGCTTATACCCCGAACCATACATACACGCGCACCGGACAATAGTATGTAGTAGGTACAGCAATTTTGCATACACAATAAACAATTGAAGTGTTGTATAATATTGACGCCATATGCTTTTTATTCTGTCCCACTAATTCCCGCTTAGGGGCTTTTTTGGTAAATGAGCCTATTTTCTTAATACAAGAGGAACATTTTAAGGAAATAACAAAAAAGGGTTTAAACGCTGTTTATTCTTATATTATTGTAGCAGATTGTGTAGGTTAGGTAGTAATTAATGGATCAAAAGTGGCCCTACCCCTGCCCTAGTGGTTCAATGTTCTCAAAATGCAAATAACGATATAATCTTACAATAGTGTTTTTTTTTATTCTAGGTACATACATCGTATTCACGTAACTTTATCGCAATAAAATGCATTTGATATACAAAATATTGTGCAACTATATTATCTTAATTTGTAAGTCTGGCGTTCAAAGGGCCTTTTATGGGTCTAATTAAAAATAATGAATTGACTTTGACTTTGTAAAAAAATATTTTAAAAGAGTAAGTTGTAAGTATGGAATTTCTTGCCCAATATTCTTCATACATACAATATCTTGAAAAAAAGATACTGAAGCTAACTGACTCTGCCATCTGTTAGAAAGTTATTCAACTATTGAATATAGAAAGCCAAATACATAAACTTGGTTAAGTAGTTCCAGAGTTTTTCACGAATGAACAACGTCCGGTTTATACTATATAAATACGGAATAAAATAAAACTAATATCAAACGGTTCAATACTTTATTAGTATACAGTAAATAAACTTCACAAAACAAGTTGGTATTTTCAAATAATAAAAAATCGCAATGTTTTCTTTGTTTCTATACGCAATGTTCTTTTTAAAGGAAACGTTGCCCCGCACAATATAAATGTTTGTTTCCATGCGGGAATCGAACCTAAGACACGCAGCGCCGCAGACAATCACTCAGCCATTGTGGCAAATATGCAACATTCATTTGAAGAGGGTTGCATTTTATTTTGCCTAAACTGATACTACTTAAATTCTTTTACCCATCTTGCATAATCTTCAGCTAAATAAAACCATTTCAATCCAATAAAACATTATTCCAATTCCAATTTCAAAAACAAAAACTACACTCGGAGGACACCGTAAAAATTCCAAGTTATTCATTTTTCCGCACGCAGTGACCTCGTAGCGTGGAGCGCGGATTTACTTTATAAATAACGCACAAATGAGACTGCTTGGACGCGGGCTAATCCTGATTTACTGAGGTGCGGCCAGATAGCCCATGATATTCTTCGGTAGTGTTCATATTGACGTGGGAAATAAAATGGGAAAGAAATATGTAAGTTCGTGTAAAAAATAGTCGGGAGTTTATGTTGGTGTTCGTAGTCTATTCGATGTGTTTTTTTTTGTATGTTTCCGCTGTTGATGTATGATTTTAAGCATGTTATATAAGTATAATCCTGTTCTGAGTTTTTTTTTAGACCCAACTGAAAATCATTTTTCTAAAATAGTCCGACATTGTGGCTTTTTCTTTGGAATCCGTACGTTTTTACGATACATTTTTCTGTTGCTCTGGATTTTGTAGAATTTGACACTTACCTACGTCAGACATGTAATAAAAACACCATTTTTTCATCAAATAAGCGTGTTTTGATACTTGCCATGGACGTCAAATAAAACAAATGTTGCAATGAGTTGTCAAAAAACTAGTTCCTCAACACTGATGTCTTGCCAACCCTTGCAGTTATTATACGTAATTTTGACCTATATCAATAATAACCTCCCCGACAAACTTCGTTTCGACTTAGATTTATGTATTAGTTATATTTATTTATTATTAGTTGCGTCCTATTCTCAGATCTTCTGAATATACATAAAAAAATTCATTAGAATCAATTAAGCCTGTTCGGAGGAGTTTTGTTACAAACACTGTGACACGAGAATTTTGTACATTAGATGGAAGATTCACACCATTTGCTACCTAAAATAATATGCACTCATCTTTACTTTCAGGATCATAGCCCAATTAGGATCATAGCGAATTAAATTTCAATTCCTAAAGCCGTGTGCATACAGCCGAGTCGCAAAGTCGCAAGTCGCTACGTCAAGTGCGTTGACTGGTCGCGTCTGATATATGAGTCAGCAATTAATGGCGGGACATAAATAATATTGACCGTAAAGTAAATATCTATGGGCTTATGTATTGTGAAGGATCTGCCTTTGGTACAGTGAATGGGGTTTAGGAGTGAATTCAATCGGTGTTTTTTGAAATCTTAGTGCGACGAATTTTTTGTTTCTTTCTTGGAGATTACTAGGAAAGTTAGCAACTTATTTGTGAAAATTGTAACTAATATTAGTTGTGTTTCTAGGTCATGTTTATAATGTTTACAAGATTCCTATTTTATTTGATATCAAATTAATTTCATTCAAAAGGTTCGATGCAAACAAAATGTTCCAGTCATTGGAATGTAGACTAATACTACTGTTACTACTGACTACTGTTGTTACTGTTACTATTCCTATCTAACAGAACATAGACAAAACATACCACGCCAGAAGTATGACCTATAGTGACGATCCTATCGCCATCTACCGAGCACAAATCATAGCTCTAGGATGCCAAATTTTTCTTGAAAATTTGATAGATTATTGAATGGTCTTTTTTTCTTCTATTATTTAGGAACATTTAGTACCAATGTTCCATGTGTCTAGCTAGCTAAAAATACATAAAGAAATCTTTGGAGAACGTAGTAGGTATCGTGTATTATTTTTTTATAATATACTGTATTGTTTTTTTATATGCTTTTGTTTCTGTTTCTTAAAAAAATAATTAAATTAAGCCAAATCATTTATTTCAATTAGGCCGTTTGAAAGGCACCTCAAAACGTTAAACTTGAAAGTTAAATAAATGTTAATGATTCTGGTTGCTTCTTCTAAAAGGAAATTCCATATTTACTCTTTTAAAATAGTTTGTACAATACTTTGTATACAATAAAAAATACATTAAGCGTGAATACATTAAAAAAATATCTCCTTGGATACCTTGATTCAGCCCTAACCTCAACATAATTTTTACCAAAGACATTTAATACTTGCTATAAACGGGACATCACGAACAAAATGTTTCATCCGATACTTGTGTCCGATCGGACACTAAAGCCCGGTTTCCACCGCTAGCAGAACGGACCCGTTAATGACTTCCCTAAACTCGCAAGCGCAAACTGCATAGAATGTATCAATTAAAGAATACACGAAACATAGCTAAAAAAGAAGCGGCATGGAAATCTATAGTTGATGATGTAAATTTAGCTTAAATAAAAAAAACAAGTAGGTATGCAGTTTGCGAGTTTAACGAAGTCATTAATGGGTCCGTTCCGCTCGCGGTGGAAACCGGGCTTTAGAGTTTTGTTTAGTACGCTCCGCTGCCGCTCCAATATTGCTATATTATTCTAGATGGCGTTAGTGAGATATGGGATCCCAATTTTTCTATGACATTTATCCTCATGTCCTCTCTATATAGTATCTTAAATCCCTGTGCCTGCGACCCGATCAACCTACCAGTGTGCACTCGTCCTAACATTTTAGTGTAACAACAAATCACTTTCCGTCTTCGTCTTCAAATTGTTATTGATCATCCATTGTGTGGCCACGCTGGGCCATGCTCTGTGCCACATAATTCAGGATCCTGTCTGCTGTTTGGACTCTTACGGCAAAGGCGTGAAGCTGTGACGTATTGGAATAAGCGATTACGTTTGTACGTTTTCTTGTTTTTAATGCATTGTGGAAATTGTTTATAGTGGAGCTGTAGCGTGAGATTAAATTTACAGTTTATTGTGAGATATATATTGTGTTAAACCGTTTTTATTACAAGTTTTACGGTTCTTACACTACTCAGTTTTGATGAAAGGTAAGCCTCGTATCGAGTTAAAAAGATAAGTAGTGTATACAAGTCTTTAATTTCTTTGGGGAGATATATCGAGATAACGAGTATCGACAATATGCCGCACCGAACGAAAATAATCAACCGAACTCAAAACTACATGTACTTTGTTCAGATCCGATAAAATATAGCACCAATACAATAAGGTTGTGGAAAAATGTCGATGTGGAATGCATATGGCATTTCTTTTCGTTTCAAATATCTTTATTAATTCATTAAACCACAAGCGAACAGTTCGCGCTGCCATTGTCTTTCTATTGAAAAAAATGCACTTACCCTAAGTTACATTAACACTATAAAATTGAGACACTTTATAAGGCTAGTGATTCGCCTTTAAAAGCTTAAAGACATTATTTTAAAGTCTTATGTGCATAAAATTTTAGGAAATGAGTTCCTACATGACCATTTTTTAATTTATCGAAACCTTTTAAAATAACGATACTGTTTAAAACTTCCGACAATCCTTATTTTCTCATATTAAAAACTTTGCCAGTTGGCTAAAATTTTCCGCAAGAATTAATTGGGCTATCAAAATGTAGGAACCTTATTTTATTAATAATAAATAAATAATAAATATTCCACAACTTTTCACACAACGCCATTTAGTCCCAAGTTAAGCTTGAGAGCTTGTGTTATGGGTACTAAACAGCTGATAAACATACTTATATATTTCTAAATACATACATATTATAGATAAATAACACCCAGACACAGAACAAATGATCGTGCTCATCACACAAACATTTGTCCTGGGTGGGAATCGAACCCACGACCTCCGGCATAATCATAATCTTCCTGTACCGTAGGCCGCTGAACAAATATTATTTCCCTGTGTGTCACTTATTTGTCTAGCAACTCGCACGTGCATATCCGAGTTGGTTCCACAAAAAGGGCACGACACTTAACCTAATGTAATCTCCTCTCACTCCATTTTCTCATGACCACACCAATATATCACTATTAATTATACATTCATACACTAGGTAAACATAATGTATTGTGTCCCATTTTGTCTATTTATGAATTAAAATAACTGCCCACCGTACTAACTATTTTATAATACAGCTAATTATGCTCTATGGTAATTCCATAGTGTAATACCATACAAAGGGCGTATAATTTTTGTGTGGAAGTGAGTCTGTATGGGAATTTGAATGGGTGAGTGTCAGAGTGATTGCATTAGCGGGATTATTTGATTTAGATTGTCGTTTTATGACAGTTTTTTATGTTAAATTATTTTTTGTTACGGATTAATTTTGTTTTGTGATTTCGCTAAGCTTTTGTTTGCAGGACTGTGGGTTTTTTTAATGACATAATTGTATTAAGGTTATACATACCTACACAATATAACTAAAACGGTTGCTGGTTATATTGTACAAGTGTACATTTATAATATTCTTACATATTTTGGTAAGGACGAAATATTGTTTTGGGGATTGATGAGTCAATCTAGTTAAGTACGTTTAGACTTAAGTACTATCTTTGGGTCTTAATGAAGCAACGGTGATGTTTCTACGAATATCATAAAATGTTTGATTTCTAATATGGAAATGTTCCTAACAAATAACAACCAATTTCTTTTTAACTTTTCTATTTTCTTAATTTTGTAAATATAATAATATGAAATGGAATAGTTTGATGTTTGTTAATAAATTATCAAGACCAAATCCAGACTACAGTTACTTAGAAACTCAAAATGGAAAATATCAGCGCAAACATTGACCAACCGGGGGTTCAAACGTACAATTTACTTTTATAACATGTTGCTTGCATTTGTTGATGCAAACATTAGATATACAGATAGACAGACGACAATACGTTTTCATCGTATAATTATATTTTCCGCAGAATGGAGCCTATTTGAGCCTTCCAACACTGGAGTAATAATTTTACAAGTAGCAATTACTTTCACAAAAAAAAACTAACACTAACTTCTCACACCCGACAAAACTCAATCGAATCTTTGAAAGTAATCGTGTGAATATAATCTCCAAGGGTACAGCGATGGGCGGGCCGCCCAGCATGAGCAGAACCACCTTACCTCCACGCTCCCATGCACTCCTGGTCACATTCCTGTAGTATGCAACCTGGGTGGGTCTTAACACCACTCCCAAGGTATCCCGCGGTGGTGGGTGTGTCGCCATGGTCCCTGAGAAAATATTTTGATGGGGAAACATCTAGAAACGTGTGTGTCATAAAAGGATTAATTTTGTCAATTATATGTTTGAAATTTTTTAGCTTTTAGGGGTTGAACTATTGAAACTGATTTCTGAACCGCATTCCTCTTCATATACTTAAATATATGTCGAATCTCTGCTGCTACTCTCAACCGAATCTGATAGGTATGATCCAAATAGGTATATCTACAGGTAGTTTTTATTGTGAATAAAAATTTGTTTTATTGAATTGGGGCATGCTTAGTCCAATCGCATAGGAGTCAGCAGTAGGCATGCGTGGTAGAAACAAAAACTATGAAAATTCATCAAATTCATCTGCGTGTAAGCATATATTGTTTAGTTTTTATCGTAATTGTTATTGCAATAGTCTTTACGTTATTCAAGGTAATTAATGATGTTCCGTATTATGTAACTAGGTATATAAATAAATAAGAATCCCAAACCTCTTACCGAACTATTTAGTAACCTATCCCATAATACACATAATCACAGTCATAATTTTATTAATATATTCGTCACTTAAAACGATAAATTAAACTCTAATAATGTACAACAATTCCCATTGAACGCAAGACAGCGGGGCGTCCCCCATTCTTGACTAAAACTTGCAACTTTACCCTACGCCTCTCCTTCGGTAGGCGTATCTTCACGCAGAGAAGATTGAGGACTAGGCAGTAACAAACATTGTTAATGCTAACTTTGAAGTCAAGTTACAAGTTAAGTAGAAAACAATAACAGTTCATGAGAAAAATGGGCGTTGATAGGTTAGTAATGATTTTATTATTAAAGAAGTGAAAAATGAAGTGTGAAAAGCTTGTTTTGTATGTTCCCAGGTTAGGGAATTCGTGATAGTTTTATTGTAAAGCAATTGAGGTGATAAAAAGGGCTTGAAATAAGCTACATCTTGATTCAAATTATTTGAAGTAAGAATATCGTTTGAACGTTACTTATATTTAGAATTTCATTTACTAACAGATAAAGTATGACCTAAATCACTGGGTTAAGATCTAGAACAGAATAAAACCTTATTGTCTCCAGTATTACACCTTATAGTATTCTGTAAAAAACGTTTTAAGCGTCAGCATTATCCACAGGTCCCGTTGAAGGTAACTCCAGCTTACAATGATTTAGAATTAAAGTAAAAAAATAAACATGAGTAAAACAGAACAATTGCAGATTATGCAATTTCAATGTGATATATTCATATTCTAGATTCGTTTTATTTTGAATAAGAGATCATAAATACGAAGGAATTTTGAAAACTTATTAACCTAAACTAGTTAACCGATGGAATCCAGTATTATTCTTGACGATGAGAAATCACATCGGGAAAATAGGTATATAGGCATAGCATCTTCATAACTACAGGCTTAACAAATTCTTTTCTTATCTAAAACAAATTCCAAAGTAATTAATTTTTATTGCATTGCTGTCAATGCAATAAAAAATAATTACACGTTAGCGACTTATTTCAGTTGTTTCCAAACACAACGGTGCTATGGGTAACTAACTATCTTTGTTATCAATGGGAAGATACTTATTTGAAATCAAAGCCTTGCATCCGGACAAAGTCTTCAATCTATCAACAAAACAAATAAAATTGATCAGCAGTTTACTCCAAAAGGGATGCCAGGATTCAGGTGTCAAAAGTGAAGAAAAAAGAACTAAAAACCCATTCATAGAAATCCGACGACGTATCAAATCTCTTTGTCACTAAAAAGATAAAAGAATGAAAAAAGATACAAAGGCTTGTGCACGCAATCTTAGAATCCAATATGGCGACACAATGTCGTATGTTATTTTTGGTAGAAAAGCTACTGTGAGAATTGGAATTAGGCATTCATCTGTTTTTACAGAGTTTAAAATCAACTTTGGGGTTTATGCGTAAGGGTTTTATATTGCAATGTGTTACGCAATCTAACGCATATGAAATAACTAAGAGTTATAGCCTCGTCCTGCCCAAGAAAATTAGAACCTGTTTGGTAATTCTGCCCACTGTTCTCTACAAAGTACAAAATCTTACAAGTGCTTCCTGCCCAGAATAAGTAGAACAAAAAAAAAGGTCATGTATAAGATATATATTTTTTATATTTTTTTATGGCAGTAAATAGATCATAATGAACCGATTCACGCTATTTTCAAAATCATACATTTTGTTCTTTTTACAGAACATTGGGCAGTATTACCAAAATCAGCTGTGCTTTATTTGTCCTTCATAAAAGACACTGGGTACAATTGGGTAAAAAAATAAAAGTTACTTTTTATGTTATTTATTATGTATTGTTAATCAGTCTTGAACTTTCTTCTCTGTATTTAGTAAAAAATGTATCTACTTTTATTACAGATTCTTTGGACTTAAAAATAATTAAGCAATTGAAACAAAAAATAAAAATAAAACGAAACCTCTTAATTTTCTAAAACTTTAAAAAATAAAATCCTTTCAAAAAAATAGTTAGGCATGCAAATCAGCAAAGCAATTTCTTTGCTTAGTTAAGCACAAGTTTATACGACATGAACCACATTTGAAGTGGGTTTTGCTGTAATGGCAGGACCTGCACTTGGACTGTTTCTCTTCCAACATAGGCATATGTTTTGCCTCAGATGTACGATGGCTCATTTTTGAAAGAGTAACTACTGGTAACAAGTATAACTCGTTTGAAGTCCCCAGTATCAGAACCTTCTAACAAATTGCCGAAGGATTAAGCGTCCAATTCTGCAAACAAAAAACACAATTTACCAAAATGTTCTGCCCAATGTGATTTTTAGATCACATAATATTATTTATGTTTACTAAAAATGCAATTATTAACGAAAATCAAAAATAGTTACTAAATTCAAAGTATTGATTATTTAACTTTAATCTTGTTTATTTTTAATTAAGAAAAGCCACCGATCTAAATGATAGTAAAAGATTAAACATACCTCTTCTCCGACGTGACTCCATTTTTAACACTAAAATGGCTTCCGACGTTAATTTGCTGTCTATTACCCGAATAGATTTAAGGTTCACTGATTGGTTATAACCTAACCAATCACAGGAAACTTAAAAAACGACGGCTGAGTAAAAAATATAAATGCTAGGTGCGAAATTTGAATATGTGCTTTTTGAAGGACAGTGGGCGGAATTTTGAACATTACAATATTTTAGCTGGGCAGGAACCGTGAAGTATGTTTTGTGATTTTAAAATCACAATGGGCAGGACGAGGATAGAAAAATGTTAACAAATGGTACATCTTACCAATATTGAATCGCCGTAACTCATGTATTCTAACACGCGCCTTTCCTCCTCTCTCCTAACAAACTATGCTGTGCCCGACAGGGTCCGTAATTGATACAATACGAGTATGTATATTGAACAACATCCTGTAACATATTATGGTACGCAATAAAGTATTGAGTATGTATGCCAGAATGCTGGTTATATTGTAAAAGACACGTGATTAGACTGGTGGTCAGACTTTCAAGGTACTACCCGAAACGACTGCCAAAGGGCTGCAAATGACAGCCAGGACCAACAGCTTAACGTATTTTGCGAGGCACGGAGTGGTCAAGGTATATGTAATTAATTAGCTATCCACGGACCAGCCTCGGCAAGCGTAGCATTACCTAAGATGAAAATATCGTACACATATTTTTGAATGGTAGAATAAGATAAGATATTTTAGAAAATGTGACAATGAATATATGTATTCGTTGTCACATTTTCTAAAATATCTTAACTATTGCTCGGGACTGTACCTACATATAATATTTGAGGAGTGCCCTCAATACTTCGAGGATCCCATCATCTGAGTTTTGGTAAAATGGGACCAATATGGTAGTATGTTCCTATTAATAAACAAAGTTTTATAAAACCGGTCTATAAATGACGGAGCCTTGAGGCAACAAATCCTAAAAAAATACAACCCAATTGAGAACCTCCTCCTTTTTTGAAGTCGGTTAAAAATAATCGTGTCATTTCCAAGCAACATTAGTTTTCGCAAAATCGCTTAACGAAGTGGAAGTTAATCGTAAATCGATAAATTCGTGAATCATGATTTGACTGTCCGAGCGAAACCGATCTCTTATATTGAAGTCATCGTTTTTATTTACCTTTAAATATTTTGATAGTAATTTGGAAAAATAGAACAAATAAATTGAGTTAGAAGTCTATCGATGCATTTGTAAGGACGTGTGCCCATATAACTTGCACGAATGGAGCTATGGACGACAAAAATGCGGAATATTGTAAGCCATTGTACACAAACAAGAGTTATAAAATCAGGATGTAAAAGAAACACCTATATAATGCGTCCAGAATGGCACTTTTCGTTGTAAAGCACTGTCAATGACTTTTAAAAGATAAAGTAGGTTTTTATTTATTAACACAAGACACTCTCCTACAAATCCAAAACGATTTATTGGCTAAACAGATCTTATTATTAAAAAAAAAACTAAACAAGTAAGTATTTTACAATTACTGCATCTATATTTAGAATGCGATCCCGTTTGTCAGACTCACGCGCGTCAAATCCAATATGGCTGCCTCTGACAACCGTCATTGTTCAAACAGAAACGACACAATCTTTTTTTTACCTTTTCCTTTTATCTTTTATTCTATTCTGTGGACAATGGCGGCGCGCTGTGCCCGTGGTATTTTACTTACCTATGTTTTTACTTTGTTTTTGGAGGGCGTTGAGTTTTATTACCCGGTTGAGCTTAAAAAATATATTATGTTTTACACCTGTGAATGTAAAATGGAAACTAAGCACACTATTCCACAGTTCTCCTTATTATACATGCACGTTTTGTAAAATTAACATGACGGACGAAACTTTGTGGGAAATGAGAAATTGCTCACAGCATTTGCACCTATCTATGGATTACTACAGTGACACAGTATCTAAGTTCAGTCTCAATACCGAAGTAAGTTTCGGTCTTTACTATAGACCCTCTGCAGCTTATATGGCAGCATAGATAGTAACAGAAGTGTGAGAAACTTTGACCGTTAATAAGTACACGTGTTCGGTGTTTTGGTGACTTGCCATTCAAGTTTTTCGGGCCCGATATTCTTATTACGTATAATAAGCTAATACGCTCTCATAAAATCATGTTTAGTGCGAACATTCGTTTAGTAGGATGACAATGATTTTAGTACAATCATTGTGATGCTGTACATCTTTGTGATTTTAGCATACAAAGGGGTCAATTCTTAAAACATCTGGTGTCAAATCAGCATCCTTGCTCGTGGAGTGTCTAATCTCATAATTGTACAAACTCAAGGCCTCGATTTGCCACCATTGTCGTGCGACAATAACACAATGGCGTCTCGCATATTATCCATTCATATCATAACGTTTATAAATACGTTTCACGGTGGTATTATGGACGTTGTCTCGCGTCTCCCCGAGGATATCCAGTAACAAAGAATCCATCATAATAGCCCAAAGTTCGGTACGCACAAAGCCGTTCGCAACCCGTCATTTTCGTACTTACCTATTGGCTATTTTATGACAATAACTCTATTGTTGTCGAAAAGGAATTGTTGGAGTCTTATTGTGTCCATCGAAATTCGCGAAACTGGAATTGTCTCTATACGCTAACGAAGTTTGCTTGGGGCGCACAATTTTCTCGTCTTGCGCAGATGTTCGAAATCGTGACCTTAAAAATGATTGGCCAATTTTACAGCGTGTTTGTTTCAATGACAATGGTTGATAATGCACCCTGTATTATCAGAGGACTAAAGCTGTTCACTGGTATTGTTTGCGACAACCTCGAGTCAAGCTGTGCGTGATAATATTTAGTTTTTTCACGAGCTGGCCACCATTGTGGTGTCTGGTCGGCCTGGCCACTTGAAGCCTTCTTTGTATAGACGGCCATGTAAAGAAATTCTAAGGTGTGTTTGTTTAAAATCTCCTTTCGGCTTCTGTAGGTTTGTGAATGGCTTCTGTTATATAAACATGAGCAATTATGACGCTGTTGGTTTTGTGTGCTTCTACGTATGCCTTGATTTTGTGATGATCTTTGTATGTACTTAGTTCATTCGTTATAGCTATTACAATATTGTTCTTTGAAGTATAATACTCCATTCACACTTGAATCCAGCAGAAGCTTTCAGTGGTGTGTTTAAATAATATTCTATAGATCAGATTAAAGCTTTGAAATTGGTTTGTGGGAAACCAAATTATGTTTCAGTTTTATTTTTTTCTAACCATCGCTAACAGGCTTATTTGGATGACGTATTCGAAACACACTTATTTATTGGTTTGGCAGCAAAAAAAACCTTTTGCCGTGAGAATATCTATAGAATCAGACACCCCTAGTGTGAAACTATAACATTCAATTCAGAAAAGGCATTAGACTAGAAAAATTAACTGATCCTATATCTCAAAACATACGGAATTATTTTTGCTTTACAAGATTGGTTCCGTTAACAAACTCCGTTTTACCTTTTATGTCGTCTGCACAAAGGTCAGTTTTGTTTGGATTTACACCTAGCACGATGTCAGTACGTGTTGGTAATTCGTTATCGTTTATCTATTGTATGACACCCTTTGCTTTTATAGAATTAACTTCTCTTGTCTTATTACGATCGTGGTCAGATAACAAAGGGCCCTGAATGGGATTTTAATTTGGACCTTAACTCTGATTCTATGGTTTGAGTAGGGGACTTAAGATGAGTTCCATATGATGCCAATTTTGGAAATGTAATTTCTCGACACATAAGTATGAACGTTAATTTTGATGTACTTATGTATACGCTCAATGTTTCATTCATTTTTAATTATTCAGTTGTGTGGATAAACAGATGATGATGATGATGTAATAATACAACATTTTAAACTACTACATAAAATTTAAATACCACTTCAGAGCAATTATATTTCTAGCTGACATTGAAACAGTGACCACAGATTAAAATATACAACACAAAAACCCTAGCGGTTTGTGTTTTGTTAATCAAAAGGAGAATGATAAACTTAAGATCAACTTAGCGACACAAAAACATAAAAAGCGGCACAAAAAAGCTTTGATAGAAATTCCTTCACAATTACTTGACTTTAAAAAGTTATTATAATTGAACTTAAAATTAATATTTAAAAAAGAAAAAAGGTTTTGACTTTCAATTACATACATGGACTGTCTCAAGAGGCATTAACCACTCGTTAACAATCCAAGACGTTAATTGTACAATTATTTTTAACTATTGTATTAAAACGAACGGTAGTTAGTTTCTTTGGTACATTGTGAGTGGCACGTGGTACGCAAAGTACCACTTCATAGTCCACTCATTACTGTTTAATGGGCTCGGGTAGAAAAAGTCTTTACTTGTAAAGTAGCTGACAAAAATACAAAAACTGCTGGTGATGAAGATTTTGAACTTTATGTTGAGGTAGCAAAAGCGTTAAGAGATGAATTTGAAAGGGTTGCTGTCATAGTGATGAAAGATACGTTATTTAAATTTGACGTTTAGGATGTCAGATAAATTGTCGACCTAAAAATTGGTTGTTCGTATTCACCGTCAGTAATTACTTTGGTTGTACCTACTGTTCAGTATATTAATTTGAATAATGTTTTTCGTCTTTTTAAAATGGTGACTTTGTTATTTTTGTAAGTGTGTTTTGAAGATTGGTTTTATTCTATGTGTGACGTAATAGATTCATTAGTGGGAGTGAATAATTGTATGGTGAAAACTTTTATTGTAAAGGAACGTTTAAGTAATTTCTTCACTGTGTCTTTATTGGATTTCGAAATCATCAGAGTCAAGAACACATAATGGCATTACCATCCATCTATTTCTTATAAACCATAGCTATTCATTAAATCTAATGAATCTTTGGTTGCCTTCAAACTATGTTGATGCTATGCTTATGTTTGATACTTGAATCATATTCGTGCAATAAGATAAGCCTGACCGCCAGATTACCCCGTTCCTTTAGTGGCCACAAGCGTCACTGTTAAGCACTATAATATGTAGACACATCTATTGTAATAAAAACATAATTTTTATCCGTCCAGTGTATCTAAAATCTCATCGTTTACAAAACTGAACTACTTCTATATAAGTCATTGCCAAATCACCTTTCCAACCTAATAACGATCCTAGTATACCTTAACAATGCACTAACAATCACTAACAATCGCTCACTAGACGATTGTCTCCAAGCGTCTTGGCCAACAAAAAAGGACATCAATGGCTCACGAGTGTTACCAGTTATATAAACGTATTGTAGCACGAACGAGTTTAGGAACGGACCAGACTGATTGTCGCCACATGCTTCGATACATTTAGGAGTATTGAGGTTTCAATCCTTATTCAGTTTTGTATTAGTTCTTTTCTTCATATGTAGTGGGCCACTTTTTAGACCATGCAATATTTGTTAGTCGGTGAAAAATTAAGAATTTTGATTGTTTTAGTCTTAGTAATTATATGTATCATAAGTATTTATTCAACGATTGATAGTTTGGAATTATTCTTATTCGTTGTTCTTGTGTTGTTGTGATTGTCCCTGCGTTAACTTTTTGCTGTCTATTAGCTCATAGTACAATGTCGACTGATTCACCATCAATCATTTTATTATTCTCTTGAATAATATCATCGTCATCTGAATTAGTTTGTGCTGTTCCTACTGCTTTTATTATAAGTCAAAACTCATCGCCATCAATGGATATTTATAACTTAAACGAAATACAGTTAAGTCATACTTTTCATAGGAGTTTCTCGATTTACCAATAGTTAATTGAGTAACCTAGTCATTATGATCCATATTATTCCTCTACAAATAAACAGATATGATATTAGTATCATTGAGGGTAAGAAACTCAGTAAGAAAGAAATGATCAAGCTCATTGTAGTCTGTTTCGGAAGCTTGGGACCGGCCATTGTAACACCGCCAAACTGCTGTGTCATTTTAATCAAACAGCATACGTTATTTATCATCCTACCCTCTTTTAAAATCATTTTTAAAATAAACACAAAGAATGCGCTCGAAAGAATGCGTTATAAAAATATGTAAAGGATTTAAAGGTTTTTAACAGGTGTACAAGTCAGTTGCCGCTTTGAGACTTGTTATAAAATTTCAAGCTTATTTATGATTGAACAGAGTTGGTTTTTGATTGCAAATAAGTTTGTGATGACCAAGTCGCTTGTTCAATGAAGGTTTTTTCTCTTCTCTGTCTACTTAATGTTATTTTGTTTTTATTAGATACATATGTTTTTTCCTATGTGTGAGCGGCGCATTCCTTTTGATTGCGTATGTATGTCCTAGCTTTAGTAGTTCGATCGTATCTCAATAAAATGGGTGTTATAGAACTTAATAGATGGATTATTTTTGTTGTTTTTTTCTTCTTTTGTACGTTATCTTTCGGTAATTAAAAGTGCTTGCGGCTTTTTGTGTTGTGTTGTTGAGATATTTAGATGTAGTTACCTGAATACTTTAAATTCTATTGTTTAATTTGTCCGACAGTATCTTACAGGGGCTGGTTGCTGTATTTGATACTTAAAAAGAACCGTTTTTGGTTTTTAAGCCTACATATTTCTAACAGAATCACCCTGCCTTTTACAATAGACAATTTAGGGATTGGCTCTTATCTTACGGAATACTTTTCAACTATCATAATAGAATTTAATTTTTCAAAAGAGGAAATAAATAATTATGCTTCCAAAGGCACCGCCACTTATGAAACGGAAATATCATATCATATCCTGAAACTATTATGATCCATAACTCCAAAATACCCTACTTGTATGCGCATGAGTGGATTTGCGCAAAGAAACCGACTCCAACCATCCGAAGCAATAATAACGATCAATGGCGCCGATATTTAAGAAAAAAAAGTAGATAGATACTTACTTGTTTTTTTATTTACACAATAGTATGATTTTATTTTTCTAATAATTTCAGATTTCTATTCCGAAATATCTCAACCGAACTTCAACCATATCTCCTTACATTTAGAGTAAAAAATCGAAAGCAACAACGAAAAATATTACTTCTAAATCATTAAGCTTGGTTCACATGCACGGGTAAATGACGTCGCGTTTAACAACGCCCCATTTAACCGTATCGAATAAGTTTGCACAACAATCGCTCTTTACTCGATTCGCCAGTTTTTTCCGCGATTTTTAACGCGTTCATTCATACCATTGTTTGATAGACAATATTGCTTGTACTAAGCTTTAAATCAGTTTGCCGGCGTATAAATTCGATTATTTTTATTATACAGATGGTCGCTAATGGTCGTGTTTACCCGATTTCGATAAATCACGATCTGTATTGAGAGCATTTATTAAATATCGCTGTTTTGTGTGATTTATTTTACGTATTTTCTTTGGCTATTCATCATGACATTCAAATCCATATAAATCCAAGTATAATCTGCCAATTGCAAGTTTTTAATTTATAATACGTAAGTAATACCTTCTTTCTAAGATTATCTTCGTCTATCAGTGAAGCAAAAAGTAGTGAGAAAATTTAATTCAACGTGAGAACTTTTAATTCAAAGTCAGAAATCGCCAACCTGCCTTGAGCAAGCGTGGTGATTAATCACGAGCCTTCTTGGTGATAAAAGAGGCCTTTGCCATGTTTAATGTGGAGATGGATTGTAAGACAAAATTATAAGATCCGTAAATAAATGTTTCAAGTAATTAATTTGATTGATGCAGCCTTTGAATTTCTTTTCCTCCCCATGGTTTCCATTCATGTTTGCAATTTTTTTCATTAAATCAGACAACTGCATCAATGCTCTAGCTCGTCGGCCCATCATTGTATAGTCCCGCCTCCATGGCATGACACCCGTCTTTAGGTATTCAGCCATGTTTAATTTTTAATTATTATAAATAACAACATAATATTCAAGTCTAAATCGTAAAGAACAAAAAGACACAAAATTGATCAGCTACCTCAACGGACCTTACAATCACCATACTCCACGGCGAACAACAAAAGCATATTTTAAAAAGCAAAAATATTCATAATATCAGTTTAAGATTACCGGATACGGGGGTGACACGTTAAAAAACCCTTTTTCGAGTGTTAATGCCGTGACAAATGTAGAATTTATGCGGTTGTAGTGGTTTCGAGCCACCCCGCTGCGCGTGCGCTCCTCGCCTTAGGACGGCCATTATGGGACAAATAAAATAAGCATGCACGTAAAGGAGACCGCAGACCAGTGCGAAATGGTGAATAGAAAAATATCTTGTGTGTTTATTCTGAATAGTGTAAAACTTGAAACAATGTGGTGCTTTAGGGACATTATTATGACGTTTATGACATATTGCTTTGTCAGAAAGGTTCTTTGATTTACAGTGTCTCTTTCGGTGTTTCGAAATAAAACTTAATTAGGGTTTTCCCTTTTACAACAACACTCATTATTAAAGTCCATTCTGTTTAGTTTCTTCTTACTAGTAGCGGTCATATTCCGAAAAATGGTACTTAGGTATTATTTACGAAGTCTTGTTAAGAGTTTTTGTAATAAAAGTACCAACAAATCAGGCTTGTTGTGTCACATAGATGGGTAAAACCGTTACTCTCAATTTTAGCCAGATGGTCTACCCTTGCCATTACTGGCCATTCTTTCCTGAAGGAGCCAAGTTCATCCCTCTCTTGGTCTTCATAATTCGCGATGTTAAAGATAAATATTTATGTTTATGCATCTTAACAGTTTATTTCCAGATAGCGTACTTACAAATACATTACAGCGTTTAATAAAATTTTTGTGATTATTCTTACAATAAATAGACCACCTGGATAGTCTAGGAGTAGGCTAACGTTTTTCCATCTGTATTATTTCTGTAGCAGCGAAGTCTGGATTGAAGGCAGTAGGCTGCCCCCTATTATATGGGACTCTCCTAATCATAACAGGCCAAATGTAGGTGTACTGAGGTACACTTCTACCTTTCCCTACGGCCGTAATCTTATGTTATGTTCTTAAAATTCTCAGTTTTGTATCACAGCGCAACGTCTACCAATGTAAAACCTCCTTTACCAATAACATAAAAAAATACATATTTTTACGCATGGCCCCATAATGATGCGGTTTGCCATTATTCGTGGCGGTGGACAGGGACATATTAGCGGATTGCTCTTCGTACAACCTACTGGTATCGTGCGTGACGTCATTACTGAACACGGTAGCTTCGGCCAGGTGGCTGGGGAAGCAAGATTTTTTGGTGATGGAGCAAAAATGTTTTATTAGGAACTATTTTGAACCAGTCTTTTGGGTACGCTTCCAGTCGACAGCGATGCTGATTAATTTTTTGACGCCATTTTTCAGGGACAATTTATTAAAGGGTTTACATTTTTTTGAGTGTGTAGAGTATATAATACTGTCCAGTATTCCAAATGAAAATCAAAAGACATATATTTAAATAAGGCTTAGGATCAGCACTTTTTAAACGCCAAATATTAAATAAGACAGTTACTCAAATCGCCACTCTGACCCTTTATTTATAGGAACCTTCGATTAGTAATAGTAATGATCGAAGATAGTAACTATTAAATAAATAAAAATAATGTAGAGATAATCTCTCTGCCTGTACATACAATAAAGCATTTTAATTTAGCTACAAAAATGAGTAGCACTGATGTTTGCTAAAAGGGCAATCGGAATTTAAATTGACCAAAATAAATGAGCTCCAAAAATTTATAGGTTTTTGATGACAAACGAACAAACATGACAACGCAATCAAAAACCTCTGTATTTTCCAATCAAAATTATAACTAAGCTACACCTTAGCGTGACATAAATCGTAAAACACACTTAAGACCTGAAAAAAAGTTCACACCTAAGCTTTTATTCGTTTATTTACCGTCATCAAACCGGAATAAAAGTTCTATTCTCAAGCAGTTAAGAGCGACAGTAATGAAACTAGCTGTAAAATTAAGTTGGTATCCAAACCTAATTTAATTTGCACGGCTTTGTGTTGATTAATCACGAAATGGATTCGAGGCGACATTTTTAGAATACTTGTTCTGACTTCTGACCAATGTTCGATCAACTTTTAATTTATTAAGTTTATTTGGTAGATGAAAGGAAGCGAAAAAACTGACAGCGATCTATTTTATGAGATCTTATTTCTAAAAACTGCTAAATAAGGACAAAAAAACCAGCTAATAGTTTTTTTAATTAGGGAATCCTTAATTGACCAACCCTTCCACGACTACTTCTCTATCGTTTCCTAGTCTAGCTAAAAGGATTTTTAAAAATGTGCTAATTAAGGGAAGGTTCATATCTGACGAAACATGCGCCGAGCGTTTGCGACAACGCATCATCTGTTGAATGTGAACCGTCAAGTGTTTTTCTATACATTTGTCTGTTCTGGCGTTACGCGACCGATAATACGCGACGCATGTTCCGTCAGGTATGAACCTTCCTTAAGCCCAGGTTTAATTTGATTACTTACCTAACACAACATCATCACATTTTTTTTTGTTTATTTTTTATGTGTTCTAGAAGACGCTATATTTGTTTTAATGTGAGGCCACATAGCCTATAACTAGTGGATAAGTAAGATGATTACAACGATAGGTACCTTATTTGTCAAATTATGATTTGAAGTTATAAGGAAACAGATGAACATAGGTACATACATCGCTGTGAAAATCGCAACCAAAGTTTTCTTTCGCCGAAGGCGATTTAAAATTTACTGTGCGACTAACTTTAACTTTCGGAGCGAAAACTGACATTTTGACACTTCACATAAAAAATAAATCTCATTTTTTATAATAATTACATTTGTTCAAGATAAAAGAAAGGCTCATTATCACCATCCAATCTCTCGGACCACCGACCCGCTCTCACGCTCCTGAGCTGGCACAAAAATGGCATTTTGACATTTACGTCACTCTGACACATCCGGAAGCCATCTTGGAATGTTAATCGGAAAGCGATGGTATCTGTTAATAAGACATTGTGTCAGGAGATGCATTGTCGCATGTGCTCCCGGCTTTTATAATAAAGTATTTTAAGCATTGTGTGTAACTATGTTGTAATTGTGACACTTTTGTTTTGAAGATAAGAATTGAGTGGAAATGAGGTGGGTTCGAGTTGATTGGTGTAAGTTGGGAGATAAATACCAAATAAGGCATATGCTACGTACAGTCAGTGAGCTGCATTGCCTGACCAGGTACATGACCTGATGGATCAGGTAATGTAGCTCTCTGACTGTACAACTGCTTCTGCAGCTTGAGCCAGTAGAATAGATGTGTTTAGTTTATGTTTTCCAACTGGCAACTGTGCCTTATTAATATCAGCCGCACTATTCAATCAAAGGTCAGTTTGGTCTATGAATGTGTTTACTCCGTGTCTCGGAAAGCACTAAACTGTTGGTACCGAAGTAGTTATTGTAAAACTTATAATAAAAAGAGAGAATGGGTTTGTTGCCCATTCTTTTCCTTAGCAAACTAAATTTTGGAAGGGGCAACTAGAATAATTTACTCATTTTATTTAACCTGTAAGTCTGACATTCAAAAGTGATTTTTATTGGTGTAATTGCAATAAATAATTTGGCTTTGACATTACCTACATTAAAAAAAGGATCACAACAAGGTTTAGCGCATTCCAAACCTCTACCAAACCAACACCAACATTCGTAAAACTCCTTGTTAACCCATTTTCAGCATCGGTTACTTCAACCGAAAAACTCGAACAACTCATTTACGACATACCTGCATGAATAACAATCGTTTCACATGTTTATAGTGGCTACTGTGCCCAACAATAAAACGCTACAAACGGACAGACTGACGGACTGGGTGATATATAGGCACCAATTAAATTGGTGTCGTAAGTTCGCGGCCGTACTAATGACGGCTACCGGCGCGCGGCGGTCCCGGACAGACTTAGGAAACAGGTAGAGCTGACGTCAAACCAAGACATGTTTTAAATGTTTTACGAACAATTTTGAGATTTTAAAATGAAAATATGTAATCGTTAATTACTTGTGCACCTAAGCCAAAATATGCCAACGTGACCGTATTACTATAAGCCTTCATCGTGCGGTCCTTCTGCCTGTCTATCTGTCTGCCTACAGAAAGAAATAAAGAGTATTTTTTGGTAACAGATTGAAAAACGCACGGTAAAAACATGATATACAAATAAAAAAGCATGCAAATAAAGTCACAGCTGCGGCAGAAGGTTTATATTTGAGCGGTAATGCCAGACAGATGCTGAGATGCTGCACAGCATTGGTTTAAAAATGCACCTTTGGGGACAAATGAGCTATTTTTACAAAATGTTTAAGTACCTGTTAAACAAAACCAGGGCTTTTTGCTTGACATATTCCTTAGCGCGGTCCTGTACGAGCAATCTCACACTTAGCGAGTTTATTGATTTGTAACACTGTTATCACGAATTAGTAGACACGAATCTAAATAAATTAGGCACTTAAACTAGATTAGGATAGCCTGCAAATTAGATAAACAAAGCTAGCTTGCATAGCAAGTTTAGAAATTAAAAGCTAGGAAAGCTTGTGTAATAAGCTTAGCTAGCTTCTGCCTGCGACTTCGTCCGCGTGTAATAGTTACAGGCAACTAAAAACCCCGACTGTAATACATTCTTCATTGGTGCTCTGCTTCTTTTAGACTGAGCGTAATGTTGTATAGCCTTCTAGCCAAAAATGCCAAGGCTATCTAACACTGAGAGAATTTTTCAAATCGGACCAGCAGTTCCTGAGATTAGCGCGTTCAAGCAAATAAACTCTTCAGTTTTATATAATTAGTATAGATTTCTTAGAATACTATCACTTTTCTAAAGTCGTTTTCTAAAGCAGATTTGCATTTCTTAAGTCTCCCATTTCTAACTCGCAGGCGCACACTACAGGTTATAATAATTATTTCAAAATGTCCATTCTAACACCAAGTTTCACAGAACCTTTATATCATTCGGACATGTTTATTGTAGCTGTAAAAAGTTTTTAATTAAGGTTTTGAAAGCGATGATCGCTTGCCTGTTTACGAGTTATATCGACCAATTAGGGTGTATGGTTGTTGAAACACCTCCAAGTCTTGCTAGTCCGTTGTCGTTTATATCCCAATTTGTTATAAGATGAAAGAAGTTCAATAAGAGAACAAGGAACAATACTTCGATATTAAATTATTGTTTTTAAATAGAGATACAGTCTTTTGTTTTGTTTTTTTTTCGGAGAGCAGAGCCAAAAATATTGCCTCTCTATAGATCAAAGTAGAAGTCAAAATCAGCTATTAAAATTCCAGTTTCTAACGTCAAACTTATAAGTTAAGTAAAATGTAAAGATCATTCTAGTGGCTCCTACGTTCGTAGTTTCGAATGGGAACAAAAGTCCATAGGTACTTCCTTTTAAACTTAGTGTTTTACAATATTTCGTAGGTAAACAATATTAAATACATTATATATGAAGATGAGTTACAGAAGCCAGCACTTTAAGCGACCCCAATGTGTCATATTTCTTTGTTAGTTTTTCAATTTTATGACAAACAGAACATGGTTTATTTTCAGTTGGGAAAATTTGTAAGTTTTTAGGAGCTTGTTGTGGTGGCGTCTGTTCAACCACGGACATATTGTTATCAGAAAATATTATTATCACAAACTATCTTCTGCTAGTTTGCTATACGTTACACAATAACGATAAAATAATAACGTATATACATGAATATAGGTACGTTAAGGATTTAAAGTGGTTTTTAAAGTGAATTTCTTCCACCCTGTATATCTTTCATGATTGAAATTCAATCATTCTTTTACTGATATAAAAGAATTATTAGATTTTGAAACACACAAACTTGCAAATTAATAACAAAAAAAAATCTTTATTTCAGAACCTTATATATAAGCTTATATACTATGTTAGTGTTATTAGTTCTACATAATTACATAAACCTATAGCTAATAAATACAAATTAATTTTTAAATCATAATTAGAAAATGAAGAAAAAAGTTTTCTTCCCACTATTAATATGTAGGGTACATAAATCTGACATTTAAAATGACCGACAGAGCTCTTCTTGAATTATCATAGTGTTTGGCTTCACTCTTGCGTAGGCGATCTTAAAAGCCTACCCTTAAAACTTATTGAATTATGAAAATAAGTTCTAAAATGCTGTATTAAAGGAAAGTCTAAGTAGGTCGGTAGAAACGGTTTATAGGTCTAGGAGTAATAGAATACTTTTCTTTGTCTGGCTGTAACGTAAAGAAGAGGTTTTGGCAATCTATAACAGTCATAATCTGCCTTACCTTTTCCCAACTATAATAGGTTAGCTTTCCGTTTAACCAAATGCAGCTGATCTAACCAGATTTACAAGGAGTGACTGCCCGCGTACCTCCACAACTCACATACTGGGTAACACGTTGCCCCTTGTTTAAACTGGTTGTCAGATATTCGTGCGCCTCTGACTATTTGTACGACTGCAGACAATCAAAACAATAACAAACAATCATTCAATCTGACAATCTATTCTACTAAAAACTATTTTAAAATATGTATGTGTTTAGGAATATATAAAAATGATAACACACGCTCTGCTTAGCTTGGGACTAGAGATGGTGTTGTGTGAAAAGTTGTGTGTGAAAATGTTATTATATATTATTATCCCACCAAAACATTTCATGTAAAATGTTGCCAAGACGACCACACAAGGTTTGCCCTGTAAAAAAGATATCAGATCTCATGTAGAGTCAAGCTTCTGAATCTACAAACCTAACCTACCGACCCTAACTTCACAAATTCTATATATCAGTAAAAATGTATAGTCCACGACGGTAGCGAAACGGCGAAGCCATACATTATTACTGATATGTAGAATTTAAAATAATACATTTTTAAGATGGCTTGAAAATGCCCAAACAATAGTATTAAAAGCGAGTCTAATAAATAGTGTTCCCAAAAAGTTATTTACCTAATTAATTGGCAATTGAAAGATCTGCGCCACATAAATTAGAACAGCTCCAAATAGGCCACAACAGGGATGGGGGGTGATACTCATATTAGGGTGGTATCAGGATAGTGGTTAGGTTTACCCCAGTCCTAGACTCGATGCCCCCTTCCCCCATCCTCCCCACGAACCTACTATTGGAGCTGAGTTTCTTAATTGTGTAATAACAGTTTATCGATTTTGTCTATACTAGATGAGTATATTATCATCACTTGTTTATAGTTTTGTTCTTTATACGTTTATTAATTACACACATTAAAATACTCACAATCTATTTGGTATTAGTAAGAAATACTTGTTTAATATTAATATTACACAATTTACAAACAATGCCATCTAGTCCCAAGCTGAGCAGAGCTTGTGTTATGGGTACTAAACAACTGATAAACATACTTACATAACACATACACAATATCTATATATATAAAAGAAAGTCGTGTTAGTTACTTCGCTTATAACTCAAGAACGGCTGAACCGATTCAGCTGAAAATTGGCAGGGAGGTAGTTTAGAGCCAGGAGAAGGACATAGGATACTTTTTATCCCGTTCGACATCATAAAAATAAATATCAAGAATATCGGTTGTCTCAAACATTTTTCAAACGCAGCGCCATCTTGGATGACATGACAGGAGTCAAACTTCCCAGTTCATTATCAGGTGACAATTTGAAATTGACAAGTCTTAAGCTAAACCCAAGAAGGTAAGGTTGTCAATTTATAATACGCACCTACGTTCTGAAATTTATTTTGTTACTAAACTTAGAGGTTTTATGTAGCATAAAAAAGTCTTATATTTCAGAAATCAATTTACGTAACTAGCAATGATGACAGAGACGAACTTTAATAATTCTTTGCAAATAGAACTTATTTTACTGTTAGGACTTTAATTAAAGTAGACCGGGAAAACTATAGGCATAAATTATTGTATGTAACATAGAGGCAATAGTTCAGATTAAAATTATGAATTTAGTATTTTTTAGTAAGGTAGTTAGGTTAGATAGTTGGGTTAGCTATAGGATAGGTATGGTCAGTTAGGTTAGGGTATATATACATGTTGTAATTTAAAAGTAGTAGTAGTTATTATTGGTTTGGATTTATTTGTTGTCGTCTTATTCAACGTATGTATATCTAATATAAAAAAAAATAAGAGCAATGAATTGACTCTAAGGCACAACGAAGTTCGCCGGGGCAGCTAGTTATAGATAAATTACACCCAGACACAGAACAAATGATCGTGCTCAACACACAAACATTTGTCCTGGGTGGGAATCGAACCCACAACCTCCGGCATAACAGTCAGAGTCACTAACTACTAGACCAACAGGCCAGTCAAACTATGAACAACTATGCTGCTATTATTGAACTGTGTTAGTAAAACTTACGAATTAACCGTATTAGGTACTACTAAAAACTACGAGGCTGAACACATGGTTGGTACGTACCGCTGCACCAAAATCAAAACTCATTTTTCAAAATTAGGCTAAACTCAGCACTTTTTAAACGTCTAAACTACACAAGACCGTCCCTCAAAGTACCCACTCTTCACCTAGTGTTTTTGTAACTACACCCGTGCAGTGCATTGAATTGATAAATATCTTAGTCATCATCATCTGCGTAGCCTTTTCCAAACCAATGTTGTGGTTGGTTTCCATTCTAACCGATTGCGGCTGTACACCAGTGTTTTACATGGATCACCGCAATCGAGTTCCAGGGTAGTACCTACAGTACCACCACAGTATAAATATTAACACAGTAGGACGACGCCTTTGATGTCTGGAAAAATGCCGACAACTTCTACACGCGTTAGACTTGAATAATACCTCCCGCACTACGAACATCGGTTTGTTCGCAGTGCGGGAGCGGCTTTCCCGCATCTCGCCCCTCACACCCCGCACGATTGCCCTGTCTGACAGCTTCGTCGGACGACTGTATGTTTTTAGACTGTGGTAGTACAGTACCACCAAGTAAGACTGGTTGTCTGATTTTCAGGTTTATGACTACCCGACTATCAAACATTTACAAATGAGTCACCGAGGGATCTGGATATGTAATAGAAGGTCACCATTCCGCATAATTACTTTGGCAATTGCAGCTTATCCTTCGACCGAACAATGCCTGTCTTATTCAATCACAAGCTTAAAGCCAGTGATAGCCTAGTGGTGTGACCGGCGGATTGCCAAATCATAGGTCTCGAGTTCGAACCCAAGGCACGCACCTCTGACTTTTCGGATTTATGTGCGTATTGTTAAATCATCACTTGCTTCAAAAACGGTGAAGGAAAACATCGTGAGGAAACCGGCATGCCTGAGAGACTATTCTCGACGGCATGCGATGCCAAGTCAGAGGCCCATGGGCGGCATTAAAACTCTGACACCAGGTTAGTTACTAACCACACGATAAGAAGAACAAGCTTAAAAATATGTAAGTGCCTAGTAGTTACATTAATTAAATAATAATAATAATACTAGCCTGTTACTGTCCCACTGCAGGGCAAAGGTCTCTTCTCATACAGAGAAGGCTTGAGCATTGATCACCACGCTTGCTCAAGGCGGATGGGCGATTTCAAACTTATATTAACTGTAAGTCCAGGTTTCCTCACGATGTTTTCCTTCACCGATGTCAATGATGTCTAAGATAAACTTAGAAAGTACATATGAATTGAAAAAGTCCCATTGGTACTTGCCCGGATTTGAAACACAACCTCGTGCATGAGAGGTAAGCGCCTTAACCTCTGGGCTATCACGACATATAATTACTAATTATTAATACGGATACCATAATTGCCGATTTCGAAAGCTTCTGAATTTAACATGGGTCTTCTTTTCGTATCGTTTTCAAAATCTTCTCTTTTTTTTTAACGTCGGTCACTAAGGTGACCGATGAAAGATAAAATTGTTTAAATTAGTTGGTAACCAGCTTGTCAGTAATAATGTATTGTCTAAACAATAGAAACATACAACTTATTACTAACCTTAAAGGGCCAAAATGACTCACAATTTTCTTTGAGAGATCTGAAACTATTTACACAAATGTGCAAGGACCCTTTTTAGAACGGTAGTATTTTTGATATTTAAATGACATTTGTTGAGAAGTCATTTACCGTTCATTGATTCGTGTTTCGTTCATTCATTATGAGTTTTACACTCACAAAATATAACCTTTTTGTCGGTACGACATAATACACCCACGCCAACATACGGGGAGGTCTAGCGAACCCATTTGGACGACACGACAGAGCTATTAAACTACTATAATATAAATAAACTTTATAATAAAAATAGGAATCATAAAAAATTGACAACCATAAAAAAGTATCTAACATTTTTACAAATACACCTACATTATTTATCTTAAATTTTACATATACTTCAACAGAAACCGCATATCGAGCGTTGCCTATAAAGTTTTGATATTAAAATTAATTGTTACAAGAAGTCGAACGGACATTCTTGGCATAACACCCTCACTGTTGTAAAGTCGGTATCAATGGCTCGCGTCAAAAGGCCGTATTCTGTTAACGATGTCTGATGACGAGTGTAGCGAATCGATGAAATGTCGAACATCTATGGAATGTACCTAGACGTAGATAAACTTTCGTTTCGGTAATGGAGTTGATTTCATTAAGAAATTAAAGAATTAACTCGAAGTGTTTTTTTATGGAAAGCATCTGGTATTACCCGTACTGTCTCAGGTAAAAGATGGCTGAATTACTTCTGATGGGAATGGAATCCGGATATTTTTTATAATAAAAAATGTAAAGGAAATGACGTTAATGGTAAGTATGTTAAATTAATAAAATATTTTGTCTGCGTTATTGTTTCACTGGCCTAAACTAAACGGTTTAATGCCATAGATTGTAAATTAATTAGTTCGCACACGACAACATTCAATAATAAGGACCTGGAATGTACCTAGACGTAGATAAACTTTCGTTTCGGTAATGGAGTTGATTTCATTAAGAAATTAAAAAATTAACTCGAAGTGTTTTTTTATGGAAAGCATCTGGTATTACCCGTACTGTCTCAGGTAAAAGATGGCTAAATTACTTCTGATGGGAATGGAATCCGGATATTTTGTATAACCAAAAATGTAAAGGAAAACGTTAATGGTAAGTATGTTCATTAATAAAATATTTTGTCTGCGTTATTGTTCCACTGGCCGAAACTAAACGGCTTAGTGCCATTGCTTGTAAATTAATTAATTCGCACACGACAACATTCAATAATAAGGACGCGTAAAATCTTTTGTCATAAAAATGGATACGGACATCTCATAAATTTTACGACGCATAAGATTCGCTGTTATTCGAACATTCAATACTAATATAAAATTGGACAGACCGGACAGATAGAATATTGGTTTAATGTAATAACAACGTTAGGTGAGTGTAATGAAAACGTAGATTTAATCAAAATAAATTAACTTTTCATATTATTCTTGGTCACTGTCATGTAACAAGGATTAATTGCGATAGAATATTTGATTTATTTATTCCATGGAAGACTTACAGACAAAATAAAATCATCTTAAAGTACAGACGCCAGCACATCAACCTACCCCAAACTTTCAAATTTTCCCAATTAAATATGAACCTTATTCTGTTTGCAATCCAGTTAAAAAACTATCGATGAAATTTGACGTATTGGGGTAACTTGATGTGCTGGCCTGTGTACCTATAGGTAATGCAGGTGCCATTCCCTGATCTTCAAAAAATAAATTTTATGAGTAGGGAGATTATTAAAATGTAGTAAAAAAGACAAGTAATAAAACTGAAAATATGGTCAGAATATTACTTACACAAAAACTAAACTAAAAAAGTAAAGATTACAATTGAACTTTCGAAGAAGTTTGGCAAAAAGTAAAAAACTTTAAATGAAACTAAGTAGGTAGTACTTGAGCAAAACTAGTCAATCTCAAACAGTAGTTCATTGAATTATTATATCATTCATTACACGCGCGTAAGTAAATCGATATAAGAATTTTCAAAAATAAACAAGTAAATCCGGGACACATAACTTGTTTCCTTTAATCTCAATCATTATGATTCAAGGGCATAATGCGGTTTGTTTTGGCGTTAAAATAAAAAATCCAAATGAGAAGGGTTGTCATTTTAAAGATGGCTAGCAAACGATTTATGGGTTTTGTTGAGCCGTTTGAGTTATAATAATTCGGTTATTAGCCATGGTTCTTACTGGATGTGTTAGGAATGTCGGCGAATCATCTTCCTGGGATAGAAATAACTTGCTTTATAATCAAGTTATTTTTAATTATGGTAGAAACCACATTTGGGAATAGAATAGCAATTTGAAAGATTATTGGTTATTAGTAGCTGGCGATCCGCGTAAAACTAGAAGCTTGCACATTTTGGAAGAAAACAAAAATGTGTTTAATAATTATGTATTTCGTGTTCTTGACGACAACGATCATTTTTGTAACGACAACTACTGAAGCTACATCGGTCAAAGTCAAAGTCAAAGTCAAAGTCAAAGTAATTTATTTGTATAACATAAGTAAAAAGTATATGACTTGGTGACAATATCAATAGGTCCAACAATATCGGTAGGTCCTTACAAGAAAGTATTGTGGTTTTAACTGTTAACTGCAGCGTAATTTATTGATAAATTAATTGATACAGAACAAAACAACGAGTAAGAGTTCAACAACATCACAATGAATCAGCAGCACAACATATCTTAGTATGTGAAATCTGAACTACAAAACAAAAACTGGTCTATCAACTAAAATATTCGCTGTCACGAATTGGAAGAACACAAAAATACCTCACTAACATATTGCTTACGCCACTTTACCAACGCACCGTGACGATATTGAACAAATGACAAACAAAACACAGGCATAAGAAAAGACACACACTTATAAATCAGCCGACACAATCGGTCAAACAGTGTGTGATGAATTATTAGCCCGTCGCGGACAAATGATGGAAGGAGACAAAGCTGTCTTTGGACCAATTCTGACATAAATGTGTCTTTGAGTCGTTATGGTTTTATGTTTAATGAAACGGTTATCCCTCGGTGTGAAATTTTCATCATTTAAAGATGTATCAAGGACTGGAGGACCGAACAGACGTGTTGTCAAGCCTTCACTTTGGTCTCGAACCCGATCGCAGTGCCACTTACCAATTGTGAATACCCAGGGCCAAACATAAATACAACAGAAAAATCATTAAGTATCCAATTTGATTCAGTCGTTCGGAAGTTACACATTTGGATGATTCATTTTAATTTATATATAGATAGATAGATTCTTAAATGTTTGACATGTTTGGTTTTTAATTATCCGTCAAGTGTTGAAGTAAATGACGCTTTCAAATTGTTAGTAAGTACCTATTTTTACCTGCCTACTAGATATTTCAAAGCTTCGTATTTTAATTCAGGTAATTGCAAAGACATTTAATACTTAAGTACTATAGACCGGATATTACGAACAAAATTTTCATCCGATACAATTGTGCTCTAGTGGTCACAGGTCAATTAGTCTTGTTTAGTACGAATCGCTGCCGCTAAAATTGCTTTATTTTTCTAGATGGCGCTACTGAACACAGTTTTTCTAGAACATATTTTCTTCGCACGTCCTCTGTATTGTAAGTTAAATCTCTTTGGGTAATAGCATGATACCAGTTTGCAAGTGACCCACACTCATACCACACTTTGTGTCATTTGGAATGACTGAATGTATATCTTCTTTTGAACAAAAAGTGTAACGAATCAGAAACAGGTAGAATAACAAAGACAAACACGAATAAATCTGACGATCATACGGTGTCCGATGAATTATTAGTCCGTTGTGAGATAATGGCGGCGGTAATACAAAGATTTGGTGCGTGACGTACTGTCGTTTTCTGGGTTCAGTATGAGAAAACGTCTCTTATAAATCAAATATCTATTCATTTTCAGAATTGGCTTCGTGTCGATATTTTCTGCAAAGAAATCTTGATCAATGAATGTAATTATTTGATTATTCGCAATCTATTTTTCATCGTATTACTTTCTTGTCTTGTCTATATTACACAGCAGTACTAGTTTTAAACTTCAGCGTTCATCCAATTGAAGATTTGCATATATCATCATTACAATCTTTTTTATGAAGCAGATACATGTTATTTTTTTTTTACTCTGTATTTTAATTAAATATTTTAACCTACTAAGCATTGCTTAGCTATTCGATTCTGTGATGCACATATATTTGGTAAGCAACAAAAAATAACGCAAATATCTATAGTAAAATTAATTATTTCAGTGACATTTACCTAAACAAAAGTAATTGTAAAGAAAGAAATACCTACATTATGTGAACTTTCTTTGAAATTTAATTAATTCGTCTGATCTGACGTTTCGTTAGTGAATAAAAAACCAAAACATACACAAAAAGAAATTAAAATGTCGCAATGATTGAAAATTAAATAAAGCCAGGAAATTTACTCATAGACACATTTCTAATTGAATTTGGTGTATCAAAACATGAACTTGATATAAACTTGGTGGAGAGATTAATGTAAGTAGTATAATCGGTTTATTACAGATAATTTTGAGAAATGAAAGCCTTCTCAAAAACACACTGGATATATTATCCACTTAATGATGCTTATTTTTACCAAACGTTTTGACGAAGATAGTTTCATAAAAGATTTCTCAAACTATCTTCGTCTACATGCAAGTCTAAATGATTACAAAACTAATACATTTTGAAAAGGAACCCTGAATTATGACAAAGCGGGTGTCGGCCGAGTCTTTTGTCAACATCGGGCGTGTTATCAGGCACATCTTAAAAGCTGATCGAACAATAAGTGAATCTTAAGCGCTCGCCTTATCAACGCTATCACGGATATGGTCAGGTGTGGTTCTGATGCTGTAGTTTTTGAATGCAGACACTATCTTTGCTTTCAGCTTTAGATAGCTTTAGTATGTGATATGGAGCCTTATAATCCTGCTACAAAATATTGCGCGATAATTTGAGAGTCTGAGATTTTACCTCTTACTGGACGACGAGCAGTCATCAAATTTGTTTATTTATTTATTAACAAAATCCACAGCTTAAGAAAAATAAAAAGCTCAATAAGAAAGCTGTAATAAGCTCATCATACATTATCATAGATTTTTATACACCGTATTGATTAACTATTTCTAAAAAACAAGATATGGTTTCTAAACAAGCTATTTATGTACCGTTTGTGTTAATTTGTATACTTGTTTGATAGCAATAGGAAAACATCCTATTACATGGGATTTAAACATAACTGGTAAGACAATAGGTATAATGACTAAAATAGGCGTAATGTTACGCTTATAGAACTTTTTTCCATTCAAATTCCATCGCAGTGAAATCCATCTCTAACAAGATCAAAAGTGTACCCGCAGCATCACTGTCCTGACCAACCTTTATAATAATATTATTTTCGTAAATATTTTGCGTCGATCGCAACACTAAGATAATGACAGTCGTGAGATGAAACGATACTATCCAATGACAATCGATTTTATTTCCAAAACAATTGTAAATCGATACATTGACTTGGTTTAGTGTCATATTGTTTCGTACGAATTCCTGTTTTATCGATTCCCTTTATATGAATATCTCGGTTAGATGTAAAAGGGTCTAATCGTGTATCTTTTTGTTCATCTTTATCTTTCTAAATGTGAGGGTTATTTGTCATAGTGATTTTGGACACGAAGGCTTTCATAGCATCGATCGGTACTTTTGGTAGATATTAAGATAATAATTATCAATTTTACTGAGAGCTTACTCAATAAGTGGTTCATAAGATCCATATATTATTAAGCCAATAGAGATTTTTAACGTGGGAATTTTCTTAAAGAAGCCATCAAAAAATTGTGACAGAAATTATGAGAGTTATTCACGTAAAATTTTTAAATGATTTAAAGCCCAACGCAAGCCACTCAAAAACAGATTCCCAACTGCATAAATACCGGATAGAATCCCTATTCTATTTATATCACGCCATAATAAACACGCTTATTGTAGTTAAATAAGTTTCAAACTCTAATATTTCTGATACGAGTTTTTTTTTATTTCTTCTCACTGCACTGTAAGGTTTATAAGGTGAACTGTTACCAAAAAGGTTGAATGCGTCCATAGTAAGTATTGTGGCACTTCGGGCAGTGATCAAACGACAAAGACGCTTAAAAATGTACTCTAATATACCAAGTTAAATTTTCACTTCAATACAAACCCTTTAAACTTTATCGTTATTGTGTTAAAGTTAGATTTCGATTGCTTTTTTTATTCTGATGTCGGCTAAAAAGGAAAAAAGTAGTGGTTCTCATGATAATGTTATTATTCGAGGCTTTGGAACGAGTGGGCTGGTGATCATAGCCTATTCTGTTGGTGGAGGAGTAAGCGTAAAGTTCTTATTGTAATAAAAGCGGTCAAGTGTGAACATTTTGGTTCAAAGGGTTCTCGATGTGGAGGATACATATTGGATTATCTTGGCAATTTAATTTCTGTTATTTGTTGGTTTAGCGTTTTTGCTATGGGAAGTAATACCATTTTTTTACCATGTCACATGAATTACAAATTGTGGATTAAAACGTCGAGAAAGAAAGAAACAAGAAAGACATTTTTTTTTGCTAATAATGTAGCTAATGTAGGTAAACATATAGGTTGGAATATTTGCTTATTGTCCATATTACTTAAATTAGCATTTTAAAGCAAGAATTAGGATGGATAGATTTATTGATTTGCATAGAATGTAGGTAATTAATAGAAGAAATTGTAAATACCTATGTTAGTGATAGACTGATACCATAACTGATACTATATAAAAATAAATCTGATTCACTTTATGATTGCAACTCTGAAGTGCCAAGCGTCAATCAAGAATACTGTTTCACATTGTGACCCACCAAGTTAAAGACTACTTGCCCAACGTGTTTTCAAGCTTGCACCGCATCACGGTACCCTAACCATTATTAGTTAAGCTATACAAACATTTTGTGGTCCAAGCCGAGATTAAAGTTGTAACATAGGATAGTCAAACGCAGCGTATGTCACCTAGCCGACTTCACAAAGCAGATAATTTACTTATGAGAAAGTTTCAAAGGGAATAATCATTTCTTAAGTGTCCCAAGTCGGGTTACGTAAAATTATGATTTAATTTGGAAGGTTAATGCTTAAATATGTTTATAAAGTAGAGCCAATGTTGAAAAATTTACCTATTAAGGTAGTTAGGTTCAGTAATGACAGTAACTTGTTTGAACTTATCAGTATGTGGGAATCAAAGTATGTCTTAAATTTGGTAGAGCTAGAAATTCAAATGCAGTTACAGTACAACACAGTTTTTAATATCTGTGATTTTTTATCTTATACAGACGCCAGCACATCAAGCTACCCCAAACTGTAAAATTTTTGCACTTGAGTACAAACCTTATTCTATTTGCAATGAAGTTGAAATACTATCAAAGAAATGTGACACATTGGGGTAGTTTGGTATGCTAGCCTCTGTACATTTGATGCTGATTTTAATGATCCTGCAAGCCTAGTCATAATAAGCATAATAAGTCTTTAGCGTTCTTCTAAAACACCTGTTAAAATTTAAATCAATCTTTAGAAACTTCGATATGCATTAGATAAAGACATCCAACCCAACTCGAATCAGACCATCAGAATTGGAACAAAAAACCATTTAAGAAATCGTTGACATTACTCAAACCGGGATTCGATCCCTCCTCCTCCACGGCCGCATTCCTTTGAGACTGCGCAGACGCACCGTCGCCGCACACACACATGCTTGAGCGCAAGGAGGCAGAGAGTGTTTGAATTCAGAATTTATAATAGCAATCCGATTGGTTCCTTGTTGTGAGTCATTAAAATAAGGTTTATGTTGTGTTTCGGGATTGGGGTAAAAACTATGAAGTTAGAGTAAATTAAAGATTTTTTGGGTTAGGTGTTCAAAAAAATGTAGGTTCAACTTAAGTTTCATAACACACGCAATGGAATACATAATTAAGACTCTTGATTAGAAACGCATAATAGCACCGTTGGGCCATTAAATGAAGAACTACTTACGTTGACAAAAGTAATTTCACACACTTACACTACAAAAAATGTTTGTCGCAAAAATGGTATATAGTCAAAAACTTACCAACTCAAACATTAATCCTTATAAGTTTTACAGGCATTGTGTACCAACACAGCCGCCCACGCGATATTCGCATAAATATGCATTCACACGCATAATTCCTGTCTCGGCATGTCGGCATAAAACGTGGAGTGTGCTTTGGCGTTTTACCAGACTTCAGCTTCATAATAGATAGGTATGGTGTTATACATAATATTTATGATGATTTATGTTGGGGTACCTATTCGGGCGAGTCTTTGAGAGGTTTTTTTATTAAAATAAATAACAAAAAAAAAACTAAATATGTATCGAATAGCATTGTTTAAGTCTTAATGTTTTTTAATGAATCAAAAACCGTGATTTTCGGTCGAATCATAATAATTTGGACAATATATTCTTTTTGCATCTGATGTTGCATTTCGTAATACACAAGTTAACCTAGTTTCAGCATGCATTCAGAATGTATTGTGAATCGTGAACTCTTGTTTTTAAAAGGAGCTCCACCTTCGTTTCAAATTGGAGTCACAATTTCACCGTAATCAACAAACAATAACTCAATGACAGCATAAAAAGCCCTTTTCTCCCATTAAAATAGCTGCTCTATTTTCATACAGGTTTCAATGATGACTCCATTCACCTTTTTGAATTTCACAGTAACCAAATGCCACTGTTAACAAAAATGGTGGACAATACTTACCTTCGTACAAACCTTTATAAAGGAATTCCCGCTAAATTCACTCCAAACGCCCGCAGTGTCGCCCAAACGCGTGAAATTATCCAACAATGCTCGGTAATGATCCTTTACAAGTGAAGAAATAAAAATAAATACACAAAACATTATTCCTGATATATTATACTGGTGGTCTTTGAATTTCAACCCTATCTTCCGAAACACAGATGTCATATTCCTTTTCGTCTATCCACAAAACTGCATTGACAATTTTGAATTTTGACAAACTTATAAACAGCCATATTCAAATCCCAAAACATTCTTATTATAATGGTGTACGTTTTAAAATCCTTTAGCATCAACAGCAAATACTGTAATTTTTCCTCACCTTTCCTAGTCATTACAGCTAGATCCGCGGGGTGCTTCAACAATTGTTTTGCGAACATTTTCTGGATACGGCGATTTGTGCCATTTGTAATACAAAATAATGTATTGTATTGTACAAAAGGGTGGCTTCCGCTAACCTACAATGTTTAGTTTTGTGGCCTACCCATCAGATGCGGGTGTCACAGCGGGTTGATTTTGTCACAAACAAATTGTTTGTATTGTTGTCGAATTTTTACTGATTTTCTTAAAGCTATTGTTGATGCGTTTTTACGACACAACTGCGTGAAACGTTTGTTTTTAAAAGAAAGTTTAACTGTTTGGTTTTGTTTCACAATCAGTCTGAAATTGTCTGGGAAACCAACCATTATTATTAATACGTCGTCAAAATGTTTGTCTGGCTTAGCAGGGAGTCGTAGTGGTAAGATAAGGACAGCAATATTTAATACACTATTGTATTAACTAATTGTTTTTTCTGGAATTGCCTATTTCATGAAGTAGTCGGTAATATTTGACTGTACGGGCATATCACTAATCGATTCCTATGCTTTAGTTTGGTTTTGTCATTTTATAATGATTTGACGTAATTACACAAAAAGGTTCATGTAATTCGAAGCCTACGCCTTTTTAACATTTTCTCTGGCAGTTTAAGTATTTTATGCGACCAACCCAAATGTTTTTTCTTTGGTATTGTTCGTCAGGACGTAGAGCTCCTCAAGTTCCGAGTTGAGCCCACGATAACTGACAAATGCTTGCACTGACTGATCTGGTCCACTTAGATCTGTGTGGTTCTTTCTTCAAAAGAGCATTATCAGACACAAATCTGCATGGTTCTTACATAACCTGACCAAGATAATGTCTGGACTTTAAAAGAGACTGTGACCTCTGAGTTTCTTTCGATGTTTCTTCTCAGAATAGTCAGATAGCGAAATACCGACCACTTCTTTTAAAAAAAAATTGCATGTAAAAGTGTTTATATGAACCCATTTACAGAAAATAAATATTATTTATCATTTACGATCCTGGGTTCGACGTACCAGAGTCACTGCATGCAATTCGTCTTGAGTTACATGTCAGTTTGCCCAATTTTTAACTTCTTAAGTGAAGCCTGATAAAATCTTTTGCCACTATTTTGAAATCTCAAGAATGTTTTTCGGGACAAAGCTACCATTATTATAATAATTGCGTGGTCAAACATACTTAAACCCTATTGCCAAAAATCTATTCAAAGTGCGTTTGGTAACACTTAGAATTACAAATTTCCTCTTTATTCATATTTGTATGTTCTTAGAACAAGAACGCAGGACCATTAGATTCAATCGAACAATTAGCGTCAACACAATAGTCGCGCGCGCATATTTAAGGTGTACAAGCGCAACATGTTGAACAGCTTCAGTTTTGTTGATCGTTGTGTTGTGATTTATGTCCGTTGTGCTTGGTTGGTTGGACTTCCGGCTTTTGGTAGAAATCTAGTAATGGCTAATTGATATAGTGCAATTTTGACTTTAATTTATTTCGTTCCTTTGTTTAGTGAATGAGGCTTATTTAATCTATTAACTACTCTCTCGTTATATACAGTTGACACTAAGACCCTTACCGTCAGTGGCAGGTTTAGTAGAATATGAGGCCAGTTTTTACTAATTCAGTCAGTCGACTACTTATACGTTAATATTGATAAAAAATATAACGTTTTTCAATATTTTTAAGGACTTAAATGCAATCAATGACATTAGTCAGTAACATTATGTCTTCATTCTACGATATTTTATTTCGTGGATTTTTTTTATACTGATGCATTATTGGTTATGTAACGTAAACGGGCATTTTAAATATCCCTTTCCACAGAAATTCTGTACACATAAATAAAATAACATAACCTTAGGAATAAGCACGTAAAAATCTCACAGGCACAATGAAATTTAACAAGCACGAATAAAATATCGACCACGTACCCTGGACTCCAACAAGCACACCTTGATCTCCTCTTCAGCTAACATTTTCTTGAAATCGAGGTCAATTTAAATTGGACAGAATAATATTGTGAACGGACCATATTAACTTGACCTTCTTGCTAGTACTCGGTGTAGCTCTATTTATGTCAATTTAAATTGGCCGAGGACTCTGCCTATGTTATTTACATCTGGTAAGGTTTTTCTTACAATTGGAACGGCCGATTCGTTGCGAAATATGGATCGTCTCTTGAGAATACTGTTGAGGGCATTGCTGATAGGATTTGTGAGGTGGCGGATTCGTTATATGGTAATTGTTAAGAAGTCAGCACAGTTGTTTGTGTATGCGAAGAAAATAACTATTGAAATATTGGAGGAAGTGAAGGAAATGATGATGTTGTTACTGCAATAAAACACGACGACGCCAAAGAAATCAAACTGACAATAAATCAGAGCTAGGATTGTTTTGTTAGTCAGTTAGCCATTCTTACAGCTATGTAGGGGACTGTATGAAGTACCAGTTGTTACGTTTTAATTATTACGACTAAAACACTAGATATACATATTCCAGTCTCACTAGGTTAACATATTTCTTATAGATTGCTTGTCTAAAATACGGAATTTTTGTGTACTTATTGTAGACCGTCACTAAACAGAGATCCACAGAGGCATTGTGACGACATCGGCACGACATTTACATAAAAATATATTTCACATCAACCTGACCTTTTCCTGAATAGACCTTTACTTTTGGGTCCAGATGAGACCCACACTTCCGTTGATGCAGTTACTTTCGATACATTACATACAAAATAAATCACGACTGATGATGATGGAAAAAGGAGCTCAACACTTATAATATATTAATTGATATAATATTAAATACTGGTGACAGTAATAAAGATCCAACATTAGAAGTGAAGAAAGATTAGGTATATAAAGATTATGAAGATTACCAAGTTAATCTAGTACATGGTTTTCTGTTTCAAAATATATAAGTATGTTTGTCAGCTGTCTAGTACTCATTGCACAAGGTCTGCTTAGTTTGGGGCTAAATGGCGTTGTATGAAAGTGTTTTTGTTTTCGTGCGGTTAGTGATTGATCAGGTGTCATTTTTTTATGCCACGCAAAAAAGCAACTTACTAACCAACCATCAACTAATTGAGTCCTCCAAATCTAAAAGATCGAACAAAAGAAAACCTTCTACTTCCTTGACCCCCTATCACAAATGTTATTCCTATTCTCACAGCACTTTTCGCTATCAAAACTCCATACATTACCAGGAGCACATGATTTCGAGTAGATTTTTGATAGAATCAACAGTGGGCCTCGGTGGAGAGGTGTCGCCGTGTCGATAATGTCTTCCCCTCTTAGACCCGTTTGAATACGGAGTAAAATTCGGTTTACCAAAGTTCCCGTTTTCAATTCAACGCCGGAAAAGTTATAGATTGTTATTTTGTGAAGGGTTTGTGGATACCGGAATTTTATTTAGTATTTTTCTCTTTAATACTGGTTGGTTCTGATTTTACTTGAGCTACGAAGTGGTTTACATTAATATTCTCTGTCTTTCGTCATATTATAGTATTTTATACCGGTATAAATGCTTTATTACTATCATAATAAGTCTAATTACATGTTACTGTACTAACAACAAGCTGCGAACAACTATTCCTAAACAGGTTTGAACCTACATCGATGAATACTCCTAAATTAAATTTATGACCATATCATTGTCTAACTACCACATTTAGACGTCACTAAAAAGCATTCTCAGTGCCCTAAATCACTCGTTTCATTAAAAGGAACAGGTTCTGTACCTCAAAGACCGTTGTCTCAACCTTTAGCGGGACATAAACTTAATAACAAAACACACTTGACAATATATCTATAAGCCACACGCGGAGTCTTTAATAAAAATCGACCAGTTCTGCAAACTCCTAAAAGAGACCAGAAAGTTCATAGGTATAGTTCAAGAAACACTGGCAGCTGACAACACCGTTCTCAAAGTGAATTATATTATACATTGTTATCACGTAGGCCGAGACGTCGTTACAAACAATAAAAGTAATTTTTACGAGTGGCAACCCCTTCGTTAATAAATTAAAAAGTTAGCTAGCTAGGGTTGTGAAACAATGCCACTTCACCCTGTTACCCGGAGATCTAAGTTTTGTCGCCCTAAGGTAATAAGGGTGGCTAGGGTAGCTATAAATTAAGAACTAATGAAAATCCTTTTGAGGGGATTAATTCATTCCATTTTATAAATGAAACCAGACCAAATTGAAATACTGCTATTGTGATGGGTTGTTTAAGAGCAAAGTTGCCATATAGATCTTCGTCTCTTGTTCTTGTCATTTCCGCAGTTGATGCTTCATTCGTTTGGATTTTGACTGTTTTTTTTTTCTTTTTTAAGGAGCTGATTCACAATATTGACAGTGTCGCTCCATCATAAACTGTTTTCTTGATTTCCTGAATATGTATTAGGATTGTTTCGCTGGTAGACAATTTCATGGCATTAAGTCCGCCTCTGTACATCAGTGTGTTTGAAGAATTCAATAAATAATTATGTCGGCTATTTTTAATTTAGTTAAGACATGCAAGTTGGGTTGATAATAATGTCATTCTTATCACGATATGATTACTTATATGTTCAGTTTGTTAATTTCCTTACTACAAACTCGATCAACTTTTCACTGCTTTTATGAACCTTTTTATCCTTAAACGGGAAAACAAAACACAAAAAGTGTCGCAATGCGGCTTCACAGTAAGAAACAAACAACTAACTTAATAAGGAAAGTGTTACTTAACGAAAAGTTTATTTTTAGGGTTCCGCACTCAACGGCGCCTTTTAAATAAGCCTCCGCTGTCCGCTCAACTTGTATCTCATGAACCGCAAGTCCGCAATACATAGATAGACGGTGAAACGTTCAAAGTGTATAATTTCTATAGCCGTTATAACAACAAATTATTAAAAATAAAAGGCATAAGTATTAGTAAAGTGTCTTTTACATCTTATTTTTCTTGACTTTTTTAATCGCTTTATATCTTGCACCGTAATAGGCAGACACTTGACATTTTCAAAAAGCGTTTTTGGCTTGACATGGTGCGGAACCATCAATATGCAACGACTCGCACTTGGCCATTTCTCTTTGTTACGAAACGTTGCGTAATCTTTAACCATTTCAATTCTCTTATAGAAACAACAAAAGTAACCCTTAGTAGTGACATCTGATTGGGTGCAAAGCTCTCAAGTACCCCCAAATTAATTTTTGAGAACAAAATCTATTAGCGAGGTGGCGTTTTTTTCTTCCCATTGTTCAGGATTGTCCCATAATTTACGCGAAACTCGATTGGAGTCGTTTTTAAACGCTAGGGCGGCGAATGTGTGTTGCCTACAAAAAACGATTTAAATTCACACCTGGATCTTACAACCGTTATGTTCCACACATCAAGGTTGAAGTTTCAATGCGTTTTACTTTCCGAGGTGGATGTATAATTTTGTGCAGCCGTGTTTTCTTGTCAAGTCTATGATTTATAGGATCCAATTGTCTATAGCTGAATGCGTGTAAAGAGAATATTTCTATTTGTATCGTTATCCATTACTTTTTGTGTTGCTAGGTGCGGGTTTACATTTAATTCGGTATTGTTGGTTGTGGCATTTATTGCGTTCGATTTATGGCCGCTAAAGGGTTTTTTTAAGTCACTAGTTGTGTTAGGCTTTTAGATATTTTTATTGGTTTGAGGTGTGATAGGTGTGGAAGATGTGAAAATATGTAATAATATATTTTTTTTATTATTGATAGGCACGCGTTTGACCACTATCTCACCTGATGGTAAGCGATGATGTGGTCGACGATGAAGCACGCTTGCCTAGAAGCAGCCTGTTCACTCCTGACTTAAAGACCCCTAGGTTTGTAGCTATCAGGAAACACCGACACCGGCAGGAAATTCCACTCTTTAGCTGTTCGCGTATGTGTTTCCAAAGCGTTTAGTAGGTACGTAAATATGTCATTGTTTGTTTGAGGATTTCATTCGTAAGTTGTTCTAAGAATACCTAATTTTTCCAGCCCGCTGCTGTCCCGCTGCATGGGTGTAGGACTCTTCTCATGCAGATAAGGTACGAGCATTGATCACCACGATTGCTCAAAGTGGGTTAGGAATTGAAACCTTCAGGGCTATTGCGTAGGTATCTCCGTTCACAGTTCATATCGATGATCACTGGGTTTGTTTGACGTGTCCATCAATTAACTGTCAAACAGTTAGTTTCGTATTGGCTATCGTCAGTGTGTATCTAGGATAGTTGACTGGCCGGTTGGTCTAGTAGTTAGTGACCCTGACTGCTATGCCGGAGGTCGTGGGTTCGGTTCCCACCCAGGACAAATGTTTGTGTGATGAGCACGATCATTTTTTCTGTGTCTGGGTGTAATTTTATCTATAACTAGCACTTTGCCCGCGACTTCGTTCGCGTAGCTTCCGAAAATGTAGTCCATGAGTATTACTCGATATATTGACGTCACGCAGTTTCACCCGCGTAGTTCCCGTTCCCGTGGGAATACGGGGATAAAAAGTAGTCTATGTCATCCGGGAATAGTGTAGCTTTCCACCAGTACAATAATTTTTAAAATTGGATCATTAGTCCGAAGATTACCCCCTACATACAAACTAACAAACATACAAACTTACAAATTTTACCTCTTTATAATATTAGTATAGATATGTATATATTTAGAAATATATGTGTAAGTATGTTTATCAGCTGTTTAGTACCCATAACACAAGCTCTCAAGCTTAACTTGGGACTAAATGGCGTTGTGTGAAAAGTTGTGGAATATTTATATTTATGTATTTATTTAGGATGACGTCATGCGCACTCGCAGAGATGTGACGAAGCGCACCGAGCCCCGTCTGGTAGTCATCGTAAGTAAATTGAATTCCAGTTAAATTGCAGGACCATTTTTTTGTAATTTCTTAGTTGTCACCGAAACTCGGTGTGCAACTGGATGCCAGTTAGTTAATGGCAATGAAAAGATAGCCTATAATAATAATAATAATGTATTTATTGACACACACAAGTTGAGCATATAAACCTAGTAGAGACAAAAGAAAACATTAAGGTAGGGCAGAACTAGAAGTAGCCGTGGGCCCCAAACTAGGCACAGCCTGTATCTTGGTGGCCCAATTTCAACAGTTAAAGTAATAAGAATTAGAAAAGTTCAGTGTGACACAGCACAGCAAGACACCAGTTAAAAAAATATAAGTAGCCCTGCGGGCTTCTTCATATAGAGGGAGTCCCTGTGTACTACTCCGTGTGGAGCTCCTCAAGTTCCGAGTTGAGCTCACGATTACTGGTGGTTCATTCCTCAAAAGACCATCTCAGACACTAATCTGCATAGATTACAATCTTACATGATTTGACCAAGATAATGTCTGGACTGTAAAAGAGACTATGACCTATGAGTTTCTTTCGGTGGTTCTTCTCAGAGTAGTTAGATTGTGAAACTCCGATCTCATCTACTAGTTAAAAAAATGACGTGTAAAAGTGTTTGTGAAAACCTATTTACAGAAATAAATATCATTTAAGTATCATTTATTTCTCATTTATCATTTACTCAGTAAGACAGTGGTCTGAGGAAGGGCTATACCGCTCCTAATGTGTATTGAGCCCAACGTAGTAATAATAATAACCATATTCCACAACCTTCATACAACGCCATCGAGTCTCAAACTAAATAGAGCTTGTGTTATGGGTACTAAACAGCTGATAAACATACTTGTATATTTCTAAATACATACATATTATTACTATAGATAAATTACACCCAGACACAGAACGAATGATCGTGCTCATAACACAAACATTTGTCCTGGGAGGGAATCGAACCACCTCCGGCATAGCAGTCAGGGCCGGTTAATGTGTACCTAACGGGCCTATGAGTGAAACATGTTTTTCTTGATCGAAGTTGGAAAAGATAAACTTGGAAAAGCTACAGCACAACCCACGACAAGACACTAGCCCAGAACGCCATATTAATACCACTCTAAACAATATAACATCGCCCCTATATTCTTTAAAGGGTAAAGCAGAGTGTGTAAGCAGCGTATAGTCACACACACACTCACCAGTTATGTTTCGGTTTAGGAAGCGAGCCTACTGCCATCAACCGAGGACATATCCAGATTTCAGGTTGCTACTGAGAAATTTCAGATGTAAAACCCAATAACACTATGCCCGACCAGGGAAAAGAACCCAGGACCTCATGCTCATTAGCAACATTTACACCAACGAGGTACTATATTTATGTGGCTATTAATGTTTTATTGGTCAAAAAGCTGTCATCAAAGATTTTATGAAGAAAATCACTTTCTAATGTGTGACTCTACATAATAACTTCATGCTGAAGTAAATTAGCTTACTAGCAATGTGGGTTGCCCATTACAAGTAGTCTTGTTAACCTCTCAACTAAGCTGAATTTGCTTGTCTCGAATCGTCTCACACCGGCACCGGGGGTCGCAGTAACGTACGATTTTTCCGCAACGTCGTCGATCCATGGATCAACCTCGATTGGCTTTGCCTAACCTTTGATAGACCGTGAGTTTATTTTTATTTGGTCATAACGCCTTAGTTTCTGTTATATTATAATTTAATAAACCTAATGTAATTAATTATGCTTTGTTTTCCACTCTTTGTTAGGTGTTTATTTTTCTTCATCAACTCATAACAGATCATTATGTAAATAAAACGACCATTATTTAGTATTGTGACGATAATTAAAATACATAAAACAAATGCCAATCGCAATAACACACTCTATTGACAATATTATTCCTCTGTACTGCAAACAATACGAAATATGTTTTCAATTAAAAATGGAACATATTTACAAGTTATTAAAGAAATAAAAATACTAACAAAAGGCGGTACCGGCGATTCGCAAACACGACCGGCTATTGTTTCGAAAAACATCAGCTGTGTACATCGGGACACAATAAATGTAATACCCCATTCCGTATTCATATAGGATAATCCACACAATAAACCCTGTGTGCGACGATCAAAATAACTATAAAAATACAATAAGCAGCTTATACGTGTACCCTTAATGTGTCTGCCAGTGTACACGAGAGAGACGAAGCTATATGAGCGAATGAAACTGGTATACCGAACAAACGTATTCAACTTTTGACTCAATAATTTGTTTGGTCACGGCTTTTCATGATACACGATAGAAAAGCGCTTTCAAAGGTATCCAAAGCGAAACTTAAATTATTTTATAATGGGTCTTGATAGCTTTAGCATTTGTTAAGGCTTTTTCAATACTATTTCAATAGTATTTGTAAAGATTCTACGTGAGTAGCGTTTATGGGATGTTCAAGCATGCCTGACTTTGGAATTAAGGATATACTTATTTTGATAATCTAAAGGAATTTTCTTATAGGTACCGCTGTATTTAAAGATGTTTCTTCAGAAGACTGCAATTTTCGAAGTGGTACTTAACGGTAATAAAAATATTACTAATTCCCGTATCCACTATATGTGCATGGATGTTGCTACCACTTAGGTAGATTAGTACACACGGCTACATATCAAGCTATACAAGTCCAGTTTACGCTGACCCCTCATTGTATTGAAATCCTTTACAACGCGAGATCAGCTTATACTGGAAATGTATAGCTTGATGTGTACCACAAGCACGAATTTCTTGCAAAAAGTATTTGAATAGTAATCGCTAACAATTTGTACTAAGATTGTAGGTAAGAGCGCCTCTACATTGCGCACTGATTAAAGGATTTTCCTAATGTCAATCTTCAACCGTTAAAATCACTAGATTCCTAATTTGAATTTTAAACTTCTTATCAATTCCAAAATGGCGGTTCATTGTTGCCAAATAAGAGAAGTGTATCGAAAAGACTTAATCCTATTGGTTCATTGTAAGCTCAATTTATAGAGCGTTTGTGCTTTATTGTGCTAATAAAATGTTTTTGCTATTGTGTTTAGAATTGGGTCATGTTTGTAACGGGCACAATGTTGCGTTTATGTAATATTTTGTGAGTTTACGCTCCATTATTAATAATAAACTTTTGTTATAAGGGCTTTTTTCTGAGTGATTTTTAAAAATTACCTATGACAGGTTAGTTGTTGTTGTCTCGTTGGTCTAGTGTTCATGAGGTTCCGGGTTCGATCCCCAGGTCGGGAAAAGTGTTATTGGGTTTTCCATCTTCTGGAATTTCTCAGTAGCAGCCCGGAGTCTGGATTTGTGCCCGATTGATGGCAATAGGCAAGCCTCTATTACATGGGACTCAAACATAACTGACGAAATGTGGGTGTAGGTACTACCAAGTACACCTCTGCCTTGCCCTTCGGGGATTACAGGCGTGACGTAATGTGTTATGTGATTAAGAATAAACTTTTGTTGTTAGGGTTTTTTTACAAACATGATTTTAAAATTACCTACCTAAGACAAGTTAGTTGAAATCGTTTCCAATTAACATCGTGATTTGTCCTTCAAAAAATAAGTATCGCTAGGTTTTTTATAAAATGTAGACGACAGATGACAGACGGTGACAAACATACAGATAATGTGATGAGATATTGCGTGATGAAGGAAGGGTTAATTTGTGTATGAGAGAAGTCAGAGTAAAAATTGTTGAGGTCTAGAGATAATTAGGTAGGTACCTATACAACAATACAAAAATAAAGTAATATAAATGTTTCTTTAGTGTGAAATAAAGTTTTATTACCTATAATGCGTTTGCAAAAGGATAGAAATATAGATGTTAGGAATTCAGTTGTATAGTTTGTTTAGTTTCAAAACACTGATTTATCAGCAGTGAGATTCTGGTCAAATCACCGCGTGAAAATGTAGGCGTAGTGATAGCGAATTGCTGAGCTGTCATTCCATACTAACGCTAGGCATTGACAGTTCACTTCACTCAAGTTTTCACGGCGTGACTTTTACTGATTCGACTGTTTGGTCCCCTTATATTATATCTGTGTGGTTCTTTCCTCAAAAGACCATCTCAGGTTGGTTCATGGTTCTTACATGATTTGACCAAGACAATGTCTGGACTTTAAAAGAGACTATGACCTCTTAGTTTCTTTCGGTGTTTCTTCTCAGAGTAGTCAGATACTGAAACGTCCGATCCCATCTACAAAGTGTTTGTGAAAACCTACTTACAGAAATAAATATCATTTATCGTTATACGAATTAATCCAACTAAACTTACCTCAAAGAAGGACATCATCATAACATATCCCTAATAATATTGTAACTATCTATATCATAGTCCAAAAAAAGCCGGTATCTTCTCGTGACGTCACATAAGGACGGTACACATCTGCCCTTTATCGTCTTCGATCTAAAGCTGCGCTTAGCGAAAATACTCATTTATCTTAAATACGATCTGGATGTGCCCTAATCTGTCTATTGTTGTTTTTCTGTTTGTTTGTATTGGGGGATGGTTTTGTGCAATTAGCTGATAGTTTAGTGTCAATATATATACGTCAAAAATAGCGGTGTAAAAAATTAGGGAAGATGATGTAAATTGATTTTGAAGTTTTAACCGCTTTGGTTGTTGGTGTGTGTGACGCGATTTTGTTTTAATTGTTTATGCAAACTAATGTTACGATAATGTTAATTTATGTGTTACTGGGGAGTTTGTTCCGCCACCTCTTCTTCCCAGTACACAACGGGAAGTGGTGCATGGCGGGCGTTTTGGGGGACTGTCTTATGTTATTTCTGACGTTTAAAAAGTGCTGATCCTCAGCCTAATTTGAATAAACGACTTTTGATTTTGATTTAGTTCTGAAAAAAGTACCTACTTAAGGAAGCCAATCTTGGTTTATACTTATTCTTGCATTAATTCTGTACTTACGGTTTATCTTTATTGCGGTCTGTATTGAAAACAGAATTATAAGAATAAGTATACGAAATCCCAATTTTGTTCAATGTCAATCAACAAAAACAAAGGCAGTCCACAATACAGAGAACACAGATAAGACAATTAGTATCTAAAACAGATACAAAAAAACACTCACGTCTAAAAATTACTTACACACACATTCACCATTCACTAACAATAATACAGAACAAACAAATAACAAAGTACAAACAAATCAATAATCAATGATATCGGCCCCGCCATAACGAATATCTTTGTTGAAACTTGGACTTTTATCATTTTCCCTTGCCACTGCCGATGACAGTTCACCTAATTGATTGTTTTTTTTTTCTATTTTCTTTTTTCCCTCCCTCCGCCTTGGCGGGAAATTTAAAAATCGCTTTCTCAGTTCGTTCTCAAAGTTATGATTGGGAATTGAACTATTTAAATCAAGATTGGAAATATGCAAATGAAAACAGACCTATTGTGTGTTATTTGTGGGCTAGTAAATAAATAGTTGGGATTTCAAACTATTCTGATTTGACTTTGGATTGATTTCAGGTCTTATAGTGATTCGTAAAATTATTTTGTAGTAGGTACCAACTTAAAAATTTAGTTTTAGGTTAAATTCTAATAAAGCCTCCTAAAATTATTTCGGATCCGGTCTATCAAAATATTTTGCCGCAACTCTCAAAAGGTTTCCTTTTTACTTATTTTGTTAACTTCTTAACGACGGCTCCTCAAATACAACAAAGGTGTTGCGTTATTTTTCCAAAATCAATAAGTATGCCACTATAACAATAATTTACTAAACAAAAGAAATAATATGGTTACAAGCTTCAATAAATTATCCTAGAAATACGCTTTTTTCAACACATGAATAGAAAATGGAACTAACCGTAAAATTTTCTAGAACCAACTGCAATTAGCTATTCTTTATCTGCCGTAACGTTACTATTATGTCGCCACTCGCCAGTGAAATTATACAATACTTATTACTGTGGTTCCGAAACAGCACGACATTTCCAAAATTTAAGTGAAAATGGTTTCAAATCCACAGATAATAAAACGCATATTCCTGCAAACGATTTCGGCAAAACTGCAGTCTACTGTGACCTCCAACTTTGAAATAGAAAAGAAAGAAGAATAATTAAATGTCCACAAACATCTTTGTTAAAAACAATGAAGGAATAATGTAGTTACAAAAATGTTCAATAGCACACAGTGGAAACGCCAAAGGGCTTTAAAACAACAGTTAAGAATAGTTGACACGACCATGGAATGTCTTTCTTTCATAATGTTCCTCTATTGTGTATAGATGTCATAAAAAATAACTTTAGAACCATCGGCGAAAGCTTTGATGGTTCAAGATATTACTCCGCTTCCATCAGCTCCTTAACATCCCAACGCCCGTTTTCATCCTCCTTCAAACTAGGCTCTGTGATCTTCTGCTAAGGTTCAAAGTCTTCCAACAATGGTTCATTAGTTAAGCACAATGGATTCAAAGTTAATGCTTTTGTCTAAACAATTACAGTGTGTATTGTAACAGGCATTCATTTGTGTTTCTTGTTCTATTGATACCAAGTTTTTGTTCCTTGGGTGTCCGAACCACATCATAAATCAGCCGTTACAGGCGAATGTTATATTATTTGCATATTTCAAAAATAAATTCTGAAGGATTTTGAACTTTATCTTTAGACGTGTAAAGTTCTTTTGCATTTAAATGCAAGTAAAAAAAGGTTGGTGAGTTAGGTTTGCGCGCGCGCTTCCAAATGATGCTCTTTACTATTGACGTTTCTATTCAAGCTATGTGCGATGTCTGATGTTTTTATAAACGATAAATTTTCAATTGTCAGTCTCCATTGTGAATTGGCGCGTTCTTGCTTCAGAACCAACTTATGCATTCTGTTCTCGAATCACTCTTAGCCTAACATTTATTCGAGTTAGTCGAAGATTTTAGCTTTTGAAGCAGCAAGATATATGTTTGTTGTAAATGAAGTCATGCAACATTGTTTGGTATTTTAAAGGCATTTTGAAAACGTTGATTGGTGTGGTTTATTTAGTGAAATGAAGACCTCTATGGCAGACAGCATACAGAAGTAAATTGCCTATTCATAGCGCGTGACTGATCGGACGGAACCCGGAACAGTGTGTAATCATATAGTTACGCGTGTAATTATAGTTATTCATGTCTCTGTTAGAATGTACCGTTAAATTGTAAAAAGCTTCTAATACTTTCTGCTTCAATACATGACTGGAAAAATAAATAATGTACAATCACTCTTTGTACTGTCCTTCAATGTTTAGTTATTGTATTATATGTATACATACGATACATACACACATAAGATATGTAACATAGAATGATGGTTTGGTCGTTTAAAATGTTGCCTTAGAGATTTGGATATGTTTATTTGCTGTATGCCTGTATGTGTTTACAAGCAAAATATCAATGAACCATAATGTTAATCTGACTTTAAAGCTATGGCTCAGTGAAATTTTACACTAATAATTAGTCTGTCATTAAAATAATATGATAAAACAGCACGTCAGCGATGTCGATCATCAATGCAAGTCTGCCGACTCTATCGTCATCGAGCGGACTGCATAAATCTCAGTTTGAAAAAGTAGCATATTTTTCTGATTGCAAGCAACATCGTGATATTCTTAAGAAAGTAGCCACGTAATCTCACGTAACAATTGACTGATATTTTGAAAAATTCGATAACTCTTCGATTAATCATTTTTATTCACAAAACAATACGTCTGACCTTTGAACAGTTTACCTCATGAAATAAAACAATGAGAAAGCTGATAAAAATTAGCTAACAAACAAACAAAACTCGGAATGACTTAATTAAGAAAGTTAAGCATTTGGGGAGTTATTCATCGCCCACAAAGGGAGAGGGTTTACCACATTTTTTTTTTGAAAACGTATTACGTAGCCTACGATAATAAAATCAACTTTCAGGATTGTGTAATAAACAAAAAAGTTACACGAATTTTGTAACAGAAAGAATGAGAAGATTATTAATTTATTTGAAAAATTGGAGTAGCCCTAATATTACGCAACATGGCGACTTGTCGAATTGTAAGAATTTCTTATTGTTTACAATTTAGGCGTCGCCGCGTCGCCGCACTCGTGGTGCGAAATGTCACCGTTTTTTTTTGTTTTACATTACGTAACTCTTTCAAAAGTATGCTTTAATCGTTATTGTTCGAGTTATACTCACATTGAAGATTTTTTCAATGGTTTGTTTGAAAGAAATGGGCGAGATTACTGAGTTAACAATGATTTTTGTTATGTACTGTTTCAAGCTTTAGAAGAATATGAAGATAAAAGGGATTTGTTTCTTTTGTCATCGTCCGCCTGACCTTTTCCAAAGTCGGGGTCAGCTTTCAGTCTAATTACATGCAGCTGAATATCAGAGTTCAACATGAAACGATCTGACCTCCTCAACCCGGTTACAGGGTAAAACGAAACCCTTTAGTAAGACTGCTTGGACTTTCGGGCTCGTAACTATCTGTGACAAGTGTCGAAGATCTAAGAACGACACCAGGGATATAATTACTTAACGTACTTTCCGGAGCACGTAGTTGCCACCCATCCACGGAGCGACCTCATCAAGCGTATCTTACTCTACCTTGACCTGTGGGTCGTTTGTGTATTATTTAGTCACATGTTCCTTCGACTGTTTTGTATTCAATGTTTACTTAATTTGTAGCTATAAACAACTAGAGTTATTATGTTTTCCATTTGTATTTTACTTTATAGAGGCTCTAGACTTTTCTTTTTCCTTTCACTCTCACATTTATGGTATTTTGTTCATGGTGTTTGATTACACACTCTCAACACCCTCATTTTTACACCCTCCTCCACAAACTTTGTCGCCTAAAACGCTAATCGCTTCAACTTTGTGAAGACGCTCATTTGCCTTTTCAAGTCACTTTTGTTCAAAGCCGACGATGCAATGTCACTTCGCTGAAACTCTTAAAACGACTTTATCAATGTTCTTTTCAATATTAAAGCTTGAGTAGGAAGTTTTAGAGTTGCGATTGCTTTGAAGGCATCTTTGTCAACTTTGATGTAGATAACAGAACAAATTGAGAAGTGTCCTGTTTAATTAGAAGTTGCTTCGAAAAGATGTCTGTCTCTACCGATGTGGATAATACAAGGGCCTCCACCAATTAGTTAATGGTTAGATTGTACGGTTTTAATGAGATTTTATCTTTGGTAAAAATGTTGTGTCCTTTATTTTGGGTAGACAACGAGTTAATAGGAAGTGTTTGGATGGTGTCGGGTACAATTTATATAATTGTCTCTAAATTTATTTTTTTCTTATCTGATTTTGTGATACCTTCAAAGCTTCAAAGGTTTTCAAAGAGTTTTGTAATTAAAATTTTATTAAAAATTCTAAGTGGTTACTCCACTTACTTTCATAATTGACTTCGAAACATTTATTATTTACTTAAATTCCTTAACGCAATGGCTTGAATACTAAACAAAACGAAAGTAAAAGTTTTTCATTTACAAATTACAGACTGAAAAACATTTCGAACAGTTACAATCGTTATAGGTAGTCTGAAGACTGGTTTTCAGGCTTCTACCAGTATTATCAAAGGGTACCGAATAGGTTTTGGAGATCAGATAAGAAGCCTCTCCATGTATAAAACTGGTACTCACTAAGCTGCATCTGGTTAGGCTGGAAGCGGAACCCATCATTGCCAGGGAACTCTGAAAAAAAAGAATTGTTGAATGTACTAAAGTAGCGTAGGTTGAGTAATGAACTGCCATAGTCAACCCTTTTCATAGTTAATTTTACTATAACAAGAGTGAATTTAACAAAATCCACTTTGTTGATTTTACATAATAAAACAGATTGACTAAAACTATTTTAAGTATAGTAAAATTTATCGAACAAATATTTGAATACACTAAAGAAAATTTGTAAAATACTTTCGTAAGAGTTCTCTAAATTTCCACAGGTGACGTTACTAAATTTGTTCGTAAAATCTAACAAATTAGGAAATTGATTTTACTTGACACAAATTATGAGATACATTTCATATAATTGACATTAGAAATATGTACATTTTTCACAAGCTTGTCAATAAAAACAACAAGCGCGAGTTTAGCAATCAGTTCTCCAGATATCCGATATGTGTGGCTTGCTACTCTAGTTAGTTTCGGGCCCGATAGATGGCGCTTTTTATTTGAGATCAAAAATTAGATCGCGGTGTTAAGATTCTCCGCGAATACTATAAGATGTTTAGGTTGTGAGTGCTGTTGTGTAATGTTACCATTTCAACATGGTAGATTAAACATTTGTGGTGATTGGTACCCTATGTTTCCTTTTTTTATAACCTAGCGCCGTAGCGAACCTTTGCGTCCTTCACTAAGCCCGGGGGTTCGCATTGACCCTCACGAAGCCTGAGGGTTTCGGAACCGACGTCCGACAGAACTTTTATTTAAACAACAGGTAGCAGCATTTATTTATTTAATTTCACATATTTTACTTAACCCGTTAAGTAACATTTACTAAATCTCATCGTAAAATATCGAAAATAATCGTTGTGAAATATACAGAACTTTTTAGTTGAATAAACAAAACAAATTTGTAAATTTACTAAACATATGGGTTACCTAATCAACCAGTTCTATTTGGTAAAATCAACAATTTCGTGTGTAGGACCTATATTAACCCGCGGATTTGATAAAATTTACGCGGAATTTAGTAAAATCAATCATTCTTTTTTTTCAGTGAAAGGTTAAGCAGATTCTATACAAAACGAACGTAAACATAATCTTTTGTACACCCGCCGCTTGGTCGATCCAAACTAACCATTGCTAATTAATGAAATAAATTAGCACTAACCGAAACTCCGTGGTTAACTGAGTAAAAAATTAAACGACTGAAAAGCTTAATTAACGCTACGAGGTTTTAATATCAATAATTTTTTAGTTTAAGACACCCTCTTTGCGGTTGCGGAGTGATGAAGACAGGTGAACGTAGTCGGTGTGCACTGGATGTGGTATCACAGTATAAATATTATATTAATACAGTAGGACGACGCCTTTGATCTCTGGAAAAATGCCGACAACGTCTACACGCGTTAGCCCTGAATAATTCTCTCCCGAACTACAAACATCGTTTTGTTCGCAGTTCGGTAGCGGCTTTCCCGCGTCTCGCCCCTTACACCTCGCACGATTGCCCTGTCTAGACAGCTTCGTCAGACGACTGTAGGTTTTTAGACTGTGGTGGAATGCTCGTTTTTCCTAACGCCAGCACGCGGAGCGTGGCTACCAGAGAAAAGAATTTTGTCCACAGAAGAATCGACAAAATGACAGATTGTATAAACATTTCTTTTGTTTTGAACACGACAATGTCAAAAATGAAGAGAAGAAATGTGTCAATTCTTCAGTCGACAATAGTCTACAATATCAATCATTATTTCTTTTTTAATCGGTAGAAATGTTTCTACCATGTGGATGACGGATAGGTCTGCGGAAAATCGACAAAGTGATAGCACTTTGTCGATTTTTCCGTCGACCTATCCGTTTCTATAGTGATCGTGCTACGTGTGCAGGTCACACCTAAATGTCGCGCAGTGCAAAGACAATGTCAAAATCATAATCAAAAGTCTTTATTCAAACTAGGCTGAGAATCAGCACTTTTTGAATGTCATAAAAATACATAAAGACAGTCCCCCAAAAACGGCCCACCCTTCGCCACTTCCTAGTGTTTTTGCTGGGAAGAAGAAGTGGCGGAACAAACTCCCCAGCAACACATCTGTCTGATTCGTTTGAAGAACTAGGTATACAAAGAATCTATACAATGAAATGCTCAATAAATAGCACTAATGTTTATACACATTGTAAAACATTACATTTCAGAATGATTGTCACGTGTTTGCTAGCACACTCCAATATACCGAGATTAAGAAAAAAAAAGTAAATTCATATTAACATTGAAATCTAAACTCAAGCAAAACAACTACAAAACTGAAAAATAACAGCCTCCAGGTATAAAAGGCGTACCCGCTTACATGTGCAATGCTGGCTTATATTCATAAGGCTGTGACTCTAAATTTAAAATGATAATCTAGGACCATCGAAGTGAAACCAATAAGCAGTTAATTTTTATAACAATAAAAAAACCATTGGTAAGCAAGTCGACCAGTCACCACAAGCAGCACCCGTTCACGAGCATAACGCAAAGATGTGCAAGAATGTGTTTTTATTAATGCAATAGACAATGTAGTTTTTCGTCTTTAATATCCATGGACACTAATTGTGCTTGCCACATCAATTGTAGCTAAAAGGTTTTTTCTTTGCACATAGGTTTGTACAGAAGCCAGCACGTCAAGTTACCCCAATGTGTCAAATTTCTTTGATCGTTTTTCAACTTTATGAAAAACAGAATAAGGTTCATATTCAATTGGGAAAATTTTACACATTGGGGTAACTTGATATGCTAGCGTCTGTACATCAAGCGTCATAATTGTTGCGGAATCTGAGATGATGATAGGAATCGAAATAACCACTTACCCACTTGCTCTACACAAATAATGGATTGTGAAAGTTCAGGCCACGATATGATTCAGACCAGCCGAAAATATTATGACTACCGCCTCTGCCCGCGATCTACAGCACCACAACCCAACTACTCCACGCTATAATTGCACAAGGCGCGGGTGGAAGCGTCGGCAGAAACGCTAACTAATTGCCATTGAAAAAAGGCGAAAGCCCGACTGAAAACATTCCCAACCAGCTTTGATGTTTTTTTTTAGTAAATCCGAGCCTTTTGCCCTCAAAGCTTGATAAGCTACACTACCCTTAAACTCGTAATAAGGCACTTTGATGCAGGTGTGACGTACTCGCACGTTGAAAGAAGAGTGTCGGTCGACCTTTATGTGCGCCATCTTGTAAAATGTAAAGGTATTTCTTTTGGGGTGTTGTAAGTTGGCTGTACGCTTTTGAGGCCAATTAAAGAATTTTTTTATCGGTGCTGCGGAGTTTTGTTGTGACGAGGAAAGTACCCAGCAGAAGTCATTAGTGAAGGTACAGGAAAAGCTACTTAGCTTCTAAGCTTCTGAACCTCATTAGTTCTTTGCGATAAGTATTGACAATAATGTCGTGTCATAACGAATCATAATATAATCATTTGCCTTGTCTTTTTCCTAACCATGTTGGGTTTGCTTTCACTTCATTTTACACGAAGCTGTCCTATCCAACCTGTATCACCCAGTAACTGGGTAGTTACTGGGTAATGTTGTGGTGATTAAGAGGAAGCCCCCTTATTCGACACTTAATTGATTACAATTATTAACGTCCTGGCCAGTCGATTCTGTAAAAACCTCCCCGTAATAACTTGAGTGAAATGAGCGGTGAAGTGAGCTTTTCAGTGTTATTTCGCCTTGTGTAGTAATTTTAAATGCTCAAATTCTAGGTTTGATAAAAAAATAACAATTATCAGTAGCATTACTATACAAAAGTATCACACTTTAATGACTAAATGTACTTTTTAAATCACCTGTTATAAATTGAATAAATGATTGCAATATTATACCATTGCAGGCACGGCATCTATTTACACACATTGTAAAACATTTACAAAGGTCATTCATTACAAGAGCCTACAAAACCATTATTAATTTAAATAGTTTATTATTGATTGTACTAGAACTTAAAACTATTAACAGTATCGAATTAGTACTTATCTCAAAACTGTTACGTCACAACAGTCTGAACCTACCCCACTTTAAGGCTGCTGACCAGTCATAACTACCTTGAACACTCCCATACATTTATGACCTTTAGTTCCTTACTACTAAAGAATTATAATCGCCTGGACAAATTAAAGGATACTTGAACTCCGTTTGACCAAGGGCAGGTCCTTAGCACTAAGTACATTGACACATGAGGTCATACAACCAGAGAAAGATTGCCTGAAGTCGTACAAATAGTTATTTATAACAAATACAATATTCTATTAAGTTTTCATTCATTACTTACGAGGGTAGTATTGGATTGACTTTGGAGTGTCAGTTTACACGTTCATTGACTGGCTGGACAGTGGTTTGACCTGGTCGGAACTGGATGAAGCATTGACCTTTTACAAACAAGTTTCAAAACTATTATTGACTCCTCAGGACTTTTCTTCTGATTAATTTCATTGCGGGATCCAAGACAGTAGAATCGTTACTCCGGGACTCGGCCAGCCTCATTGACTTGTCAATTCTGGTTTTTCAAGAGCTGCAATGGTTAAGTCAGACATGATGGGCCATAGGTTAAGGCGCCTATTTCTCATGCAGAAAGTTGTGAGGACAAGATCAATCTTTCTCAAATCATAATGTACTTTCCAAGTTTAGACATCTATGAAGGAAAAGCATCGTTCAACATCAAACGTGAGAAAACCTGGACTTAAAGTTATTTTAAGTTTAAAACCACCATGAACAAGCGTGGTGATCAATGATCACGCTTTTTCAGGATGAGAACAGGCTTTTGGTTTGCAGTTTGACGGTAGCAAAGTAGGTTGTATTATATTAGTCGTGGTTCAAAATAGTTAGGTGGTAACAAAATGTGTTGACACTGGACAGATACACCCAAATCCGCGAGGTTATTTCCTGAAAAGACCATCTCAGACTCTCTTTCAATATGAAACATAATAATTAATACTGCTTGATGCGGTCACTATAATAATTACTGAACTCAACCTTTACTACCAAAAACAAAACCAAGCCAGTTTAACTATTATAATTAATGTGTCGGACTGCCCAAAAATAGTTGGAACAATAGTTTTAACACCTCGCTGTGTCGGACGGATGTGGTAGGAGCCCCGCCCCTCAATTGTTTAGTTCAAAACATAGTTATAACCAGTTCACTCTTGAACCTCGTACACCCACGGAATGGAATTATTAGAATATGTGATCCTGCTTGCTCAGGGGGACCATGGGGTTTGGAGGGTATCTGGGACTTTGCGATCGACATCTTATCGTCCCTATTTTTAAGATAGCACTGAGCACAATGTCATCATCCGTCTAGCCTATTCCTAATAGGCATGATGAAGGTGTATGAATTTCAAAATTATATTTAGTCCATGAGTTAGTTAATAAAAAGTAGGTAATAGACAAGTATTTTTTTGCTTTTTCAGATTGTTTGAAAACTACTGGGATTAAGCTCATTAAATGAAGGAGAGAGGGCTTGGGACGTCATAATTTAGTATTAACTACTTATGCGAAGTCGTGACATTATGTGAGATTTCGACTCGATATATCGCCGTTAATTTTTGATTAGGTAGGTGAAAAAAGGAAAAATATGTGTCTAATGTTTTGAAGTAGTCTAGATGATGGACTAAAACCTAAAATTTAGTCATCTAGCCTACTATATTTAGGTCAGCTTCCAGTCTACTCAGATGCAGCTAAATATCACAACAACGAAACAGCAGCCGGTCTGGATTGAAGTTAAACTACGTTTACCGAAGTTGATCCGTGGATGGAAGGGCTCTGCATTCCTAGTATTGCACTTTTAAATGTTGGTCTCGACTATTATATTCGTTACGGGTAGTCAAAAGCCAGAAAGTCATACAACCAGTCTCACCATGGGCAAGTACCGTATCGTATACGTACCGTATCGTATACGTATTGCCCAGTAGTAAACTGGATTCCAAAGGACAGATGGGCAAGTTAGTTATTTTAAAAAAACAGTACCTACTTATTCGGTAACATCTTGTTCGATTACAAGCCAAAGTTTTCTTTCTCTCTCTCCTCTTCTCTCTCTTACATCTCTCCTTCTCCTCCATTATATTCTTTACTAAGTGTTACAATTACCATTGCCTCTGGAATATATAACTGGCGCTCCTGCGTCGGGATTTGTGCACGGTTGGTTGCTCGCTAACTATACATGGAGCTTAAAAATAACTGGTGAAATATGGGTAGGTAGTATCAGCGATGCCTTAGAATTCTTCGGGGACCACAGGGTGTTGATATCATTGCAAATGACGTAAGAATATTTAAGCTCATTATCCCACCTGCTCACAAATGATGGTGTCTGTAATCAGAAACGCGTACCTATACCTGTTCCACACAATGATTCATTGTCTACAACACTAAACTTCTGTTCAATAGTTCTGTTCCGGCCAAGCCTGTTGAATAATTACTTTCCGGCTACCGTTCCTAGGAAACCGGGATGTTATTAAGAAAATATTAATATATGTACTTAAATATTTAAAAAATATCAGCAGAATAGTATACTTAGCTTATTAGTTTGTTTCTTTTTTTGTTTGAACGCGCTAATTTCTGAAATTCCTTTGGAGAAGATTTTGCATTTGATAGCCCAATTTCGGACCAAACTAATAATACTAGGGTGAGTGAGACGAGATGTCACAGAAAATTTGTGATCCCATGTCTCAGTAACGCCATCTAGAATAATACAGCAATATTGGAGCGGCAACGGAGCGTACTAAATTAAACTCGTACTGATGAAAATTTTGTTCATAGTTTTCCGTCTATAGTACCTAACTGTATTGAATGTCGTTGACTATTAGATTAGGTACTACGTTAGCTACTTGTTATAATAATAATATGTATAGGCATTAAATCGGTATCTTTATATTTTACTGTTTTTAATTTGTAATAAATAAATGTCAAACAAAATCTTGACGTAATTAAAGTTGAGAATGAGGTTATCCTAAAAAAATGGGCTAGTTTATTTACCTACATAAAATATAATTTAATTTATGGTTTCGTGACGTTGTTTTTCCATACTTTAAAACACGCCTAATTTACTATTTAAATTAATTTATAAATAACACGTCTACCACGAACCGTTAAATAGCAGTTTCACCAAAAATGTCGACACCGTGAATAGAAAAACATAATTTTACATAATGAAAGAGTTAAATAAATTGAGATTTATTATTAGCACAAAAAGGCGCCACAAAAAGTCGTCTACACATTTATCATAATAATAAAAGCTATCATCGACAAAAACGTAGAAAAAAAAACCTGTGCATGAGTTGCGTTCCACGGCTTTGAGTCGCCGACGACGTTCGAACCATTGTTTTCAAATCGGTAAAAGATCCAGTTCCGCCACTGGAACACACCGCATTAATTACACGTAATTGAATTTCGAATTGGAACGATGACATTTAAAATTTGGCGGGATCCGTTCACTCGGTAGTGATGTGCAACAAAGACGCCGATTGCCACAATCGAGACCTCCCGCCGCTCGACATAATGGTATATTAGAAACATCGAATAGTGAAATGTGTGTAATGAGAATTATCTGGATTGCTTCTGTTGTAACGGCAGGCTTGAGACTGATACACGCTTTCATTGTACCATGAATAGCATTCTTCACTCCCCTCTATTCTAAAAGATTATTTTATATTGTACTCCCTTTATTATGAGCAAAATAGTAATCAGTTAGTTTATTAGGTGCGTTACTTGCAGAAATGCTTGGGAACTTCTTTTATTCTTGCCCATAAAAGACGCAAGCACCTATTTCGGTAAAACGTTATTAAAATACGCATAAAAATGTTTATAGCTATATTTTGTATTATAATGTATTGATAAGTTATTCTAATTTATACAAATATTTTGTACGAGTATATAATCTTCATTAAATTAAAATTCAGCTCAGCAGGGGTACTCGAAGCGAGTATTACCATGATAATTAGCGGAAACTCTGTGCGATGTGCATTCATCTTGGTAGCGATTATATTGTTAGCCTTGGTTAAGTGTCAACTTTACCCTCTTGATTATAAAGTCGATTATTGTGAAAATGTGTAGATTAGTTTGATTCGTGACAATCGTCGGATTGTCTCGCGTGGATGCGTACATCCCCGGTAGTCGAGGCAGTTGAGGCGTCCACGTGGGACTCCCTGCGGGGACGTTGATTGCCGACGAGTGTCGTTTTACGCCGATATGGACAACACTAGTGCCAAATTTGAAATTAGAGGTGCTATTAGTGTGTTAAATGAAATCGGGGTGATATTCTAATACGTTCGACTGAGCATTTATAAATACCTTTTATAAGTGTTTATAAAGTAGTTTCTGTCTATTTTATTTTAAGGTCGAAATTTATGTAAGTAAATGAATATATTATAAAACGAAATAAAAACGTCTAATCAAAAAACAATTCTATTATAAAACTAATAAAAATAGTGGTTTTATGAACAATATTTTTCCGTTTTAATTGATTTTGTAGCAGAATATTTCATTGTTTTTATTTTAGCATCGAAATTATCAAAGATTTACTAATCTTGCGAAATAATACCATAACGATCTATTTTTTATTTTTCTATCCTTGTCTATTTCTTAGCTATAATTGATACCTTTGTTTACAAGGTATAATAACGCGCAACAAAACTTATTAGTTCCCCTTACCCGCCCCATGTTCTACCGTTAAATTAACTTGGAGAATCAAGTAATTTGCGTGTGTCGTGCGTGACTTGGTATATTTCTACTAATACTTTATTATAAGCATCGAAATATTTCGACTTTATTCTCTAAAGAGGAGGCGTAAAAATGAGCGCAAATTTTACAATAAGTATTAAATATCAAGACTTAAAACGTAAAAAACTTTTCTGGAAATTAAGAAAGCATCTTGAGTTGGATAATTATTATTTATACTTAGATCAATTGAGAGTGGCATAAATCTGTGTCCTCAATACTAAATTAATTAAAGTCGTTATTATAGGCTAGCAAATGAACTTTCATACCATATAAAAAAAATACGAAGTAAATATTTACGTTGCCAAAAAATTAAAATGTTGTTTACGGTTTGACAATTACATTATATTATAACAGTATTACCTGCCAACAGTTGTCATACCGCCTTGCGCCTTGTTAATTCCTCAGATCGGCCCTTAAATAATAAACAATTAATATCCATAGTTTACAAAATATTTCCACAAGCTAAAAAATCGAAAGTTTATTCATCAGCACACACCATTAGCAGATAATTAACACATGACAACTAAAAATTCGTTAGACAGGCAAAGGTAGCGCTAAAAATGCCGCCTACCGCCGCCGAATGACACAGCACTTACCTACTAACATTGTTCTGACGTGTTATTCGAACAATAATTAGCAGGCGATATATAATTTCACGGGAATTATAACGTTATTAAAATTGTGGTCGAAGCGCCATTTTATTGCTTTGATAGATTCTGTTGTATTTTTTTTCGTCGGTGTTAATTGAAAAAATGATTCATAGTGCTTGTTGCGTGCTAAAATGTGCGAACTAATTGCACTTTGTGTCAATTACAAAAAACTTCTGAAAATCTCTTCCCCTGGCCATGGCTAACATAAGGTCTCAGTCTTCAGACACAGGTTGATCGAAGTAGGGAAAAGCAGTTCATATTCAAGTAATATGCAGCCACTAGAATGATTATATTTTATTGAACTTGTAAGTTCCTTGTGACTGCCTCGTTGGTCTAGTGGTCGCAAGCGCTACTGCTGAGCATGAGGTCCAGGGTTCGATCCCCAGGTCGGGCAAAGTGTTATTGAGTTTTTCCATCTGGGACTTCTCCGTAGCAGCCCGGAGTCTGGATTTGTGCCCGATTGATGGCAATAGGCTCGCCCCCAATTACATGGGACTCAAACATAACTGGCGAAATGTGGGTGTACTATCAGGTACACCTCTGCCTAGCCCTTCAGGGATTACAGGCAGTTAAGTTTAACGTTCAAAAGTGCAATTTAAAAGGCCTACTTAAAATAAATGATTGACTTTGACTTTGACTTTATGGAGATTGACAGATTACTCCAGCAGGGCTATTGCGTATCTCCGTAGACAGTTCATAGTGATGATCACTGGGCAAAGTGTTCAACAATTAACTGTCAAACAGCAATACGTATTGGCTATCATCAATGTGTATCTAGGATGACGTCATGCGCACTCACAGAGAAGTGACGCAGCGCACAGTACTCCGTCTGATAGTCAGCGTAACTTGAAGTTTACTTAAAGTGCAACATCATTTTTTTTTGTGTATTCTCAGTGGTCATCCATTTTCGGTGTGCATCAGGGGGTTGAGTCTGCTATTGCAATCGTGTCTCAATAACCGGTCAATGATCGATTTTTGACGTATAACGTCAAACTTATGACACATTTCCAATACAAAAACTGTCAAAGTTGTCTAATATTCGATCAATGACCGGTCAGTTACTGGCAATAAAAAATAGTTACAGAAATATAGAGCCTGACTATAATAGAGTGGAAGTGTGATATTCCACAAACGATGGAACACCTGAGGATATAGATAAAGTGAACATCAATCAACGATGACGACTGTCAAACAACCGATGTCATTTGGAATACTACGTGGCATTGTGTCACACATTTCGAAAGTCGTTACAACTGATGGAATGTCACTAGGTTTTCTCTAGGTCCCCTGATATTTATGACTTGCGTGCAGGTTATTATAGACGCTACTTTTGGCAGATGAGAGACCACTTTGAATGGATTGCCCTTGACACGATAAAAAGAAACATAGGTTGTGTGGTATCCACGCTCTGCTAAGTCCGTGTTGGTGCGAAAAGCATCCTGGTACTGGTAGCGAGTCGGATGGACACTGTACACCAGTGGCGAAGTGACCATACAACTCGATCCCTATTGGCTTCCCTTTGAAGGTTCGGAAGATCCGCCAGGCGCGGACCCAACCCTCAAAAGAGATTGTGGTCACGGCCACTCAAAAAATCGTCAAGCTCGTGGCTGACTATCCATATTCCCTACGATCGATAAGTACAGACACCAGCACGTCAAGTTACCCCAATGTGTCAAATTTCTTTGATCGTTTTTCAACTTTATGTCAAACAGAATAAGGGTTATATTCAATTGGGAAAATTTGACACATTGGGCTAACTTGATGTGCTGGCGTCTGTATATTGCATTCATACAAAGGAAATGTTTTAGCCCCGCAAAGCTGGCACTTAAGTCTTCTAAACATTAATGCATCTACAAATTTTGTAAGAATTCAAAATGTAGCTACATTAACATGTGGATGCGAAGTTCATCACTGTACTTCACAATATTATGAACTAAAAACCTGAATAAATTAATGAATAAAATCGACACCTCAATGTAACTTAAATAGCGTTGCACTTCAGTCAGGTTTGGAGAAGGCGCTCTGGGCGACGCGGTCCCGATTTCCTACCCCAAAGCAGGCAGTAAATTGAGTATGTTATGGGGTAACTCCATCGAACACTTATAAAGAACTAAATGTTTACGTAACTAAATTAGTATATTTAAAGTATTTATTAAATTGTTGGCAAAAACATGGCCAAAAATAGGCATTTCCTTTTAATATTTTTTAAGAAAAACTACAAAACATTATTCGTTCCCCAACCTCCGCTGTCATGGCACGCCGCTCGTGTCTTGTATGTCGTTTGTGACTGTGCGTTCACAAAAATACCCTTTTTAGGGCTACTTATGTATATTTCTGATAATTAAATGTTTCTTTATATAACAAAACCTTACCCTATCCCGCCCGCCAAACCTGCAACCCAACACTCAAGTTGATGTCAATACACTCATACCAAAAACATACCAAAAATATGCCAATCTATAATAGTAAGTAGTTCTCTTTATGTATGGATGATATTAAATAGGGTTAAATTATTACCTCTTACTACTATTTCAAATATTGTGAGCACTATAGAGACACGCAGCATAAAAAAACTATAAAATTATGTGAAAGTATCTTTCAATATCAATGCATTTCAGTAAGGTAGTTAGGTAAGGTAGTTAGGTTCGCTATAGGATAGGTATGAAGAGTTAGGTTTGGTTATACATATATATATATATTTCTATATATTATTGATCGATCGGCAACACTGATAAATACAATAATACACGTAACACAAGTGTTATGATATTATTATTAAGACGTCTAAACAGAAAATTTGGGGTATTCCTCGAAGCACAACTATTTCTAAGCGCAACCATCGGTGCGCAACTATCTTATTTCACGAAGCAAGAGAGAATATTAAAGAGCGAGGGTATGATGGATTAATCAAATATACATCAATACACAGTTTTATATCGACTGTCTTAATTTTTTACCAGGCAAACATAAATAATTGGAACTAAGCGTTAAGCAACTTTTGTTCAATTATGTTAAAGAGACATACAGGTGCATTAAATGGAATTATGATTGTTGTTTCGAAAGTACCAGGGTATCAGAAATAAACAGAAAATCGACGCCTTTATACAACCAATTTCCAAATATAGTATAGATATTTACACCAATTGTAAACAGGGTGGTGGCCGGTGGGTAATCCAATGACTTCAAAAGATAGTGAGACGAATATATTAAGGTATTTTCATGACGGCTTCTTAAGAAAATTGATCCCCCGCCACTGCTTTTTTTAGTATTGACAACATACATCTATTCTATTCTACATTTCTACATTGACTGACCTGTTGGTCTAGTAGTTAGTGACCCTGACTGCTATGCCGGAGGTCGTGGGTACGATTCCCACCCAGGACAAATGTTTGTGTGATGAGCAGGATCATTTGTTCTGTGTCTGGGTGTTATTTATCTATCTATACATATAATAAGACTGTAAAAAAACTGTGTCTGTACATTGAATATATTTAAAAAATAATTATTGAGGGGGGTTTAGAAACAGTAATAGAGCACGAATCCAAAAAAAAAAGTCTGTCTGTTTGTCTGTTTGTCTGTTTGTTTGCACACACTAATCTTCGGAACTACTGGACGGATTTGAATGATTTTTTTTTATTGTATAGATATTAAGTCTGGGCAACACATAGGCTATAATTTATCTTGGAAACTGGAACACCTAATGCAGAACCGCAACAGACCAGCTAAACTATAGGCGATACAAAAATGGTCCCATAGCAAAAATTGTTCCACGTGATGAGCATTTTCTGCTGAGAGAATAAATTTGAAGATCCGGAACACCTGATGCAGAACCGCAACAGACCAGCTAAACTATAGGCGATACAAAAATGGTCCCATAGCAAAAATTGTTCCACGTGATGAGCATTTTTTGCTGAGAGAATAAATTTGAAGATCCGGAACACCTGATGCAGAACCGCAACAGACCAGCTAAACTATAGGAGATACAAAAATGGTCCCATAGCAAAAATTGTTCCACGTTATGAGCATTTTCTGCTGAGAGAATAAATTTGAAGATCCGGAACACCTGATGTGGAACTTCAAGAGCCCAGCTACACTATAACATATATTGCAATGACGTCTTAGCAAGAGTTGTTCAGCCTTATGAGCACTCGCTGTTGACGTATAAAAATCGAAGATCTGGAACACCTGTTGTGGAACTCCAAGAGCCCAGCTACACCATAACTCAAATAGGAATGACGTTTTAGCAAAAGTTTTAGCACGTTTTAGCAAAAGTTGTTCGGTCTGGTAGGCATTTCCTGTTGACTTATAAAAATCGAAGATCAGAAACATTTGATATAGAAATTAAAACTATCACTAATTTCATTGCATAATTATAAAATAACATAAGTAGGAGGTACTACGCGGTGAAGGCGGGAACAGTTCAGGACTGATTTTCGATGACGATGGTATATCGTTGAAAATTAGACTCTACTGGCTAAAACTCCCATTTTTTTTATCGTATGCCTTCGGGCTTATGTTATTTGAGTGTTTAATTTCCTTTTCCATTTATCTTCGTTACACGGTAGCTTACCCGGTAACGCAGGGGAGTAGCCACTCAGATTTTAATTGATCAGGTATCACCACAATAAAACTATAACCATGCCTAGAAAGAGGTCAAATTTTTCCCAATGTTCCAAAGGTGCTAAATGATTAAAGACCATAAGATCCCAACAATCTACCGAAGAGCGTTAGGAGAGACTTGATGCTGTTCGAGAACATGAGGCTGCAACTCGCTCCGTGGAAACTTCTTGGGATCGCGAAGCACGCCTGCATTCTCAGCGTATTTACGCATCTACATCCAGGTCTCTAGAGACCAGTGAAGAATATGTGCGCGACTGACCGCTGGTCGTGAACATCATGCACTGTCTCGCGAGTTGGAGACGTTCACGGAAAAAGCATGACGCTTGAGTTTTCAGCGTATATACGCATCGACTCTAGAGATAAGTGGGGGAAGGAGATGCGCGACTGACCGCTGATCGTGAACGTGACGCAACATATTAAAGGCTATAATTTATTTTGAAAAATGGAAAACCTAAAGTGAAAGAGATATAAAAATGGTGCCATTGCAAAAACTATTCCACGTGAAGAGTCTTTTCTGCTGTGAGACTAAATTTGAAGATCTGGAGCACCTGTAGGGGAACTCCAAAGCCCAGAGACAATATAACATATACGTAATAGAAATGGCGTCTTAGCAAAAGTTGTTAAGTCTGATGGCATTACCTGTTGACCAACAAAAATAAAAAATCTGGAACATCTTGAATCGTCTCGCGCATCCCATTGATTTCGCGTCCCCGGGCTTATAGAATTCGACATCAGATGTTTCAGATCTTCGATTTTGACGACCCCGTTGTCGCTGGCATAAGCAACAGGATCCGCGTACGAAGTCGCGGGCAGAAGCTAGTTTATAATATGTATGTATTTAGAAATATATAAGTATGTTTATCAGCTGTTTAGTACCCATAACACAACCTCTTAGCTTAGCTTGGGACTAAATGGCGTTGTGTGAAAAGTTGTGGAATATTTATTTATTTATTATTTATTTATTATTCTCAGCTTTCATGGAACAACGTATCAGAGCTTGAGTTTTCCTCGTAAAAATGAATGCGTTTTCCTTCTTACATAAAAATTATGAGCCTTTTATTACGAGCTTGGAGTTCCAAAAATATAAAATTCATTTCATTTAAGTTACAATAATGAATTCATTTATTAACATGCAAATTTAATTGTTAACATTTTTATATAATTTTATTGTTTTATAATTACTTATAATTAGGAACGATAAAGTCGGAAATTAATTGATTTTTAAATTAGTTTGTAACGGTGAACATTTAAAATTAGAATAAAAATGGTTAGTATCTTATGTATCCTAATCAAAATACTATTTTATTTGTGACTATACGCAAGAACTTTTTTCGGTCAAGTGATATTCGAAAGAAGATCAATATTCTTTATTACGCAACTAACCCATCTCCTTTTCCCTGACAAGCCATAGAGTCAGCTGTTATGGTCTAACCGTCATCGATGAGTCTAATTATTATTATGTCAAGAATACTCCTCATTTCTTCTAAAATGTCCTGATAATTATGTAACAGTTCGTGGTTTTTGTACACCACAAACTACCAATATTTTATCCTTCTCTATCGAGTCCATCCAAAGTTTGCAAAGGTTAGTTTTTGACTGCAAGGCCTATTGCAATACCGTAGCTCTTACAGCCGAATACTGAAACGCTACTCAAATCTCCTACTCAAGTAAAAGCTACTTAAATTTAAGCATCCCTCAAATTTAAATGGTATACACAAACACCACTCAAGCAATTCGAAACCATACTTAAATAAGCAGCCCTCAAAATTGTTTTCAGCACGTTCTCATTTACCAAATAATTTCGTTTACGTCTCGTAATCGTTTTACGCAATCTTCTTCGAACAAATAATGTTTTCTATAATTATTTGAGACATTATTATCAGTTGAAATATAACAGCGTAATGTAAGTTTGGTTTGAATTATGCATTTATTTACTTATAAATCAGATGAACATCAAAAGAAGACGTCCAAAGATTTTTTTTTTTTTTAGTTAATTGTCGTAGATTGGAACGTCACACTTGACATTTTACGCGGGATTAGTTAACTCCAAGTGTAGAAAGATATTATTATTTTTTAGTTTCTTTCTACAAATCAAAATACTATAGAAAATGGAAGAAAATAAAAAGAGACGTGGGTGTAATTACACAACTATTTCATTTTATTACTTTTAGGAAAACTTACAGCAAATACATTCAAATAAACAGCAGTAACATACAGAATAAGGCCAATTACAAGTTTTCACTTATATAAACATACATTTAAAATTGTCAAGACGGTATTAACAGCGTGAGAAATAAACATTACAACTGAAGAGATTAAATAAATATAAAATACATTTTGCAAAGTTATTACACCTCAAAGAAAAAGTTACTTAATTTTTTTTTTAGTTTTGTGACACTGCTCAACATCACGGCACACCTTATGGAACAAGAGATGTTGTTAGACCTGGTGAATAGCCCTGTTTCGTTTTGATAAGGGTTTGATGTTGCTTCCGAAGACTGAATCCAAATATAAAACTGTTTCTTTGCAAACGCGGAACCGTACACGAAATTCCTCGTCGGTATATTTTTCGAAAGCATTTAGCTTTTCAGCGTTCCTGCGGCTCGTGGTGGGTCTTTCATGATCAGAAAGGGAAGATAACGACAAAACAGACATTTTAACACCAAAAACTAATCTAATTTAAGATTTAAGAGAGCCCGAGACCACTCTCAAATATAACACCTACTTAACTCGATTTGACAGTTGATGTGTCAGTTAAAAAGCGCTAAGTGACGTTCCAGTATACGGATTTTATACAGAGTTGAGTTTAAGTACAACTTAATTTGAGATCCTGTTAAATTTAATCAATGCTTTTAAATGACATAAATGAGAATATGAATTTCGACTATGAGAGCTTCTCAAACGTTTAAGTAGCCGTCAAATATTTGAGAGGCGTTTCAGTATTCGGGCGTTTAGAGTTATTATTTTGAAGTTTTTTTATCGTGTAAGAGTACCTACCTATCTATTATGAAATAAGTCTGATCCATTTCGGCCTTACATAATTAGGTAGGTACGTAGGTACTTAGAAAATGAAAAAAAGAAAGGAAAAGACATTTGACATCTCGTGCATGCAATGACGTTGGTTTTCAACTGTTCCTAAAGCTGTGAGATGTGACAAAAGTAAATCACATGGATATCGTATAATCTACTTGTGCCTGCATTTGTGTACCTAAGTGTGCTACAATACTCATACAAAACTAATGAAATAATTCATAATACAGTTAATACGTATAGTGAAACTCAAATTGATATCAGTGAATACCCATAAATCAACTACGTATCATGGATACGGTGTACAAACTGAAACAACGAATGTATTCCGTCTGTAATCCGACGTGACTATCTCCGAAAACATTATTGTACTGAAAGACGACGAATGCCCAATGATATGTGGGGTTCATGCTGAAAAGAACCAGACAGTTAAATGGTAAATTATTTGTTTTACGTTTTATGGGTCGATAAGTTCCGGTGGTTAGGACTTGTCTTTCATGTAGGTACCTACTAAAGTAAAAAAAAAACATTTTTTTACTCAACGTAGTCATAGACATACAATAGTAAAGAAAGAAAATAACAGCCGCGCCCACAGATTGTGTTGAAAGGCTGTTAATTGAATAGGATTTCTCAAGAATTGGACTATCAAATGCAACAACATTTTAAAATCAGAAATACATAAATGCTTTTAAAACAAAGAAACTATTCGGCTTATAATAATAAATACGTTACGTCCTCATAGTAACCATAGTAGCATTTAATAGCCATCAAATGCAAAAATAACATTTTTCAAATCAGAAATAAATGCTATCAAACTAAGAAACTCTTCCGCTTGATAATTTTTACGCGCAAATCACTTTTATTAGGAACACAGTTACCAAAACATCTATTCACCAATACGCCACCACCTTTTAACCAAACCAAGCTCCAAATATAGCACAGAATGCATCGTGCATCCACAACATAACACCATCCAGATACCGTCCACATTCAAACATCGAAACCTAATTTCCTGTCTCAGATACAGCGTGCACGCCGGTCTAAGCCTAAAGACAAATACACGAACAACACCACTGTCAAACGACCTGTCACCCCCTTCTGAGCCATCCACCAACCAACTGATGGAGGGGACTTGTCATAGAAATGCGCGGGTCACGTTAGACTGGACACGTTGACCAAACAGTCCTAGAGTATTGTGGGGTAAAGGAGATCTGAAAACTGAGTGTTTGATGTGTCTCGATTCGTCTAGCGTGCTCAAGTAGTTGGATTCTATAGGGACAGTAGGTACTAGGTTGTCGACAGTTAGTTAGTATTATGTGGCGTGGATATTGTGGAACTGAACGCATACGTTATCGTGATAAGGTTAGTAAAGAGCGGTGGGGTCATTGCATAACCCATAATGCGTTTTAGTCTGACAATTCAACCCCGTAGCAGATGGTGGGACGAGCTTGAAAAAACAAACGTCTAGTTGAAGAGAGACCTTTGTCCAGCAGAGCGATAATGCAGACTAACAGCAATAGTAACAACATTAATTGCGTTAATTACGCTGTCGAGCGAATTATTCAGATGTATTAGGCAATAATATGGGAAATTTCTTATAAAACCTTGAGATGGTGAAATTGTGTCAGGGTTATGGTTGTAACAGCTGCTTAGCCACCAAAAACACAATATTGCTAAAAACAGAATATTGTAAGATATTGTGTACAGTTTTTACTTCCACGATCTTTTTGATCAAACTAGAATTCGAAAAAGACCAATAAATACTTGGAATAATATTTTGGTATCATAAAGTAGCTCCCGTTTCCCTTAACTGTCAAAACAGTCAAGTATGTGTTAAGAATAAAACGAATGCAATATCGATAACCTTTAATCGATTTAATTGATCCCTATCCTAAGAGATTTCTGCTGATCCAAAATTTATTTCCCACAACAAAATATGTGGACTTATTTAATTTAAATGGTCCAGATGATATCAGACAGTCACATGCTCGTGATGAGGCACACAATATACTACCGTACAATGCCTTTAATTTTAAGTACGATCCTTTGTCCGAAGTCGGACGAAGTATTCCGAAGCTAAAGTCCGATATTTTGACCAGCAACACTACCCTTAACGATAAAGTTCTCGAACTTCGACCCGAGTTTCTACAAATTTTGTGTTTAAAAACTTTTTTTTCTCGTAATTACTGCAGTATAAACATTGGTCCCGTTGAAAACTGTTGCCAGTTAATAGAACCAGGACTTCGATCGAACCCCTTTTAGTTCCAGAAGTTTGTCGAACATCCATCGATTCTTGCGGATTGGTTCTTCAGAAATTCGTACTATAATGTTGCTATGTTTCGTTTAGTGGAAGAAAACTTGTTAGGAAAAAAGTTATATATCTTATCTCAAGGCACGTGACTCACAAGTAATTTCTCGAACCGTCGGCAAACGTGGGGTTGGTCATGGATTAAAATTCAGGAATTCAGGATTAAAATGTTAAAGGCGCTCCAAGTTTTTTTCATAGGTATAGGAAGCCCAAAAATGTACTTGTAATTTGAGCCAGACTCATGAACTTTACACAAAAGAGTTTACGATTTATTTTCTTTTAACGTAGGAGTATTTGATTCAAGTTAAAGGCAGTTTTTTTTCTTTTATGTCTCTGGCTGCCAAATTTTACGTGGCAGGTTTTTATAGCTGGTCCCTTATGCTTGGCTCCGTCGTTGAGGAAGCTCTGTGTATCTTAAGTAACAATGCTAACAAACAATTGACATTGTGTATCTACCCTATATTCATGAATAGATCTTAATTCTTCCCCCAATCTTGGCAAACTTCTCACAGCCCCAAAGAGTTTGCATCTCATATCAAATTCGCATTAGTAAAAAATTGACACGGGATTTTTTGATTGACGTGGACATCTGTATAGAAATGTTTGGAAACCAGACAATAGGCTGGTTCAAAGGTCGTTTTGTTGACTATAGGGAACGGACCTCTTTTGTCCTAAAAGACAGTGTCGCGCTTTGGAACAAAGATGGCAAATAAAGGTTAAGGAAACGAATTTCGTTAGCCAAGTTAAAAAAAAATGACAAGGATGATTTTTAATGAAGTTGGACGGTATGAATGTGACGATTAACTACCTATACATTACTTTAGCTATCTTAATCGGAGAACAATAAATTGTTATAAATAAGGAGGTCAGAAGTTATGAATAGACCTAATTTTAATCAACTCGTTTGTTTAGTGGTTGAAGTCAAAAGGAATTGGTTCGTGAGATTTTATAACTTTGATATTGTTCTGCATTATTGTTCTGTTATTATTTTCATTTCTTTTGTTGAAAAATCAGGTCAAGTAAATTAATTATGATGAAGTTCTTACCTTACCTTTACCTTACCTTACCTGCACAGTTGAAACAAATACAAAAAAAAAACATAGCAACTTAGTGATCTATATTTACTATTGTTCGTAACTGTTTGAAACTTAAATTATGTACTTATGTTGGTAAAATAATGAAAGAAAATGATAACTATTTGTGAAAGAAAAACCTTACGGCTGGAAATAAAAATTAGCTACGATTGTCTTGATAAGATGGACGAAATATTTGACGCGCATCGTTTTCGGAATACTGTAAGAATTTATGTGTACTTACTTTGTAATATGGGTTTGGGTGGATAAGACAGACGGAATAAACTTATTTATCTTTCTTTCTAACTCAATATTTATTAGTATTTGAAGTAAACATTATTTTTGAGAGATACCTCTATATACGAGCTTTGAATTACTTTTTCATCTGATTGGGCCTTGTCTTTTCCCGTTAGGTCGCATTTTTCCATCATGCAATGCCGTCTATTTTTCTGTAAGTCCCATCTACCTCATTTTAGAGGAACGTTAAATAATCATTTAAAGATTTCACGATTCGAGTTACATAAAAGTAACGTATCTATGAAAAAATCGTTCTATAATGAGATGCTGGACCAACGGCCTACCCTGGGAATACACTTGGGCCATAAATATTATCCGTTATCATACAGTTATTAAATCAGTACGGATCATAAATCTAGGACAACGGGAGTGACCACCTCGTGCGACAATATGGCGTACTCAAAATTACATTAAGCCGTGTTACCAAGGCCTTTTATTAACTAATAATGTGCACCACAGAAGAGACTTTGCATATAAATCCCCTAATTACTTGATTCATAGTGAACTAATCTCTACTAGGCCTTTATTACATTTGCATGGGGTTTTTTTGGGGACAATTGAGAGTGATTTAGGGTGCCCGGAATCCTATCCGTGGACCGTGGATAGGAAGAAGTCTCTAGTTTGGACAGACGTGCACGAAAGAGTTATGAGAAAAAATTACACACAATTTTTGAGTATGAATTCGAATAAGTTATACATAAGTTTCTCTCGACCAGACCATAAAAATATTATAACACTTTAAATATTCTCATTTAAATATACGCCTCTATTCCCCGAATGGTTAGGCAGAGGTGCACTTTTAGTGTGTTCACGTTGCCATTTATCATTAAACCCTATTGCTATAAATCTGGAAAATAGCAAACGAACCCAATAATATAAAACTGCCGGAATCTATAACTGTCCAAAAACCTTATGCTGAGCAGACGAGGAATACAATTTTAAAATCCGTAATGAAGAAAATTTAATTATATTATTACCGCATTAGTAGAAATGAAAAATTATGCTTTGAAATACTAGGTGTTCATAGTGCTAAATAAGTTTAAAAACAAATTGTTGTCCCTCATCCTACTGAGCAAACAATGAATGCACTATCCAAACCGCTGTGTCCGATTTTATGTACCATTTTGACCACACCAAACTTTACGACTGTACAAATAACTTAAAAAAGCAGCCAAGTGCGACTTGAACTTGGAAGAATGGTTCCGTACCATGTCAAACATAAAAGGCAGAAATTATCACGTATGGCCCTTTCATTTTTATATTTATGTGTCATTCTTATCATTGTGGCAATGGAGATAGATATTCCGTGGACAGACAGACGTACTAACAGACAGCAAAACTTTACTAATAGGGTCCAGTAGGCACCCTTTAGGTACAGAACCCTAAAAACCAACTGCTCGTGACACGCAATAAAATGGATTAACGCAATTGAATTGCCCTTACGTTCTTACTGTACAGGGCCCTTTCGCTCGCCCGGCTCCATTCACACAAGAACTTATTACACTACATATAAATTAACATATTATTACGAAGGTGACACATGCATTTTGTTACAATTGTACTTTTCTAAGATTTATATATGTAAACATGAACGTGAGACAGTAAGTGGAAGGATGCGTTCTATGACATTGTGTTGGACTATTCATTTGCTTATAAAGGGTAAACTAACGAACTATTGTTGTTGTCTTGAGTTATTTTTTGTGATTTTTTTCCTACTTTTTATTTCTTTTTTTTTGTCAACCGTTGATGTCGCCATATTTACACGTAATCTAGGCTGAATGATGGCGCGTATATTTTTCGCTTTTGTTCGCGATTATACGGTGAATTAAAATGGATTGTAGACAGTTTCATATTTTTAATTAGACTCTCTTCTTTTCTGGTTGGTTACTTATTCTTCGATCCTTGCCCTGTCCTAGATGATAGAATGATTTAAAAGAACTGAACTGAAGTTTAACGGTCGTAGGTATACGCATAAGCAAGTTTTTTCTACCAGAAAATATTGTTTTATGAAATAGTTCATGTTAACTCAATATTATGCTAAAAGACATAAGCCGTGATAGCCTAGTGGTGTGACCAGCGGATTGCCAAATCATAGGTCTCTAGTTCGAAAACAATGCCTCTGACTTGTCGCATTCATGTGCGTATTGTATAATTAGCATTTGCTTCAAAAACTATGAAGGAGGACATCGTGAGGAAACCGGCATGCCTGAGAGATGTTTCTCGAGGGTTTGTGATGCCAAGTCAGAGGCCCATGGGCGGCATTAAAATTCTGATACCAGGTTACTCACTAACCACACGATAAGATGCTAAAGAAACATTATTTATTTAAAATGTAAGCTTTATAAAGTGTAAGTACTCGTACTCGTATTGTCGCCCACTCATTTGACAAATGCCACGAACTCATAGTAGGTAACTATAAATATGAAGTGACACTCGACACATCATTGACCGATACGAGGAAGATAGAAAAGTAAATAAACTTTCTTTTACACAGAATAATAAAAATACTCATTTTCATTCACAAAACAGTTACAGACGTACGAACCTTTTGAAGGTTAAGCTACGCTTGCTGAGGCCAAACCGTGGATGGATGACCATTCCTATTAAAACTCTTCGGTCCCCAGGAAAGCCGTTAAGCTATTGGTCCCGGCTCTCATTCTAGGATCTTTGACTGTCGTCACAGGTAGTTAGAAGCCAGTTAACTCAAAGGTATTGTGTCACCCAGTAACTGGGTTGTAGAGGTCAATGTGTTCACTGGAGATCACCAGTTAGGGCTTCGAGTTAATAGTTAAACAACTAAATTATCAGTAAGCACACTACGACTCAACGAGAACGTTTGGTCGCCGCTAAAGCTAGATCAGGACTTCTCTGCGGCGCTACCATGCCGTGTGAAATGTTTATTGGTACATCACATCTCTCTGGTGAGCGGTTGTTCCATGTTTAATACTGGTTCAATCTCAACCTGCATCTACTTATTTTGACTGGAAGCAGACCCAAATATAGTTGATAAAAGACTAGGTAGATGATGACTCATTTTCACTTACACAATGACATTCCATTTAAACATCACCCATTCACCATTTAACAAAACTTATTTGCACGACACTACAGCAAAATTACACATAGTTGCAAAAAAAAATATACCTAAAATCTAATCTCATTAGGAACAACAAACACTTGAACATTCACCACCCGCTCTCGACTCAACGAGCCAGTTTATTTGGCACGCACTGCAGTACACTGGCGGACAATTAAATCGCAAATAAAATTAAACACTGCGATGGATTATCGCGTATTATCGGGGGTGGGCTCTCGTTGCAGTTTTACTCGTACAAACAGGAGTGTGAAGTGGTGTTTAGTGCGGGTATTATTATTTGCTGGGTGATTTTGTTTGGTGGGAGTGTAATACTAATGGGTGTGTTAATATTTTATTGCATGGGAACACGGCGTTGCTTTCACAAGTGTCTATTTAATAATGGCGAATTGTAATTTTTTTTTTAAAACAGGTTCTATATAATTTGACTTTGTTTTTCTAATCACCCAGATTAGAAAAACAACAAAAGAGAAATGCTCATTTGCTGAAAAACTTTTAACCAAGTGATGCAAATGATAGGCATTAGGATTGACAGCACAGATAAAGGAATAACGGCAGTTTTTCCCCCATAAAACTCGGTGGGATTTTTTATTAAAATTGCAATTCCTACGTTGATAGGTAGTACTGACCACCACCAAATGGAAATATTAGAATGCAATAAACAATTGAGTGTCATAAACTTACGGCTTTTAATACCTTTTTGTACTCATTACTATAATATTATATTATAGTAAAAAAAATAAAAATCCCATTATTTTCATCCAACATTTATAAGCACACCCAAAATAAATCCCAGCAATTAATTAAAAAGCTCCGTAGTCCGTACAAATCGTTTACAAGCCAGTTATCACCACGTTCACTGCTTACCCCTCGCACTTGTGGGCTAAACGAAGCTAGAAGCATATTGTTTGGACCATAGTTTAAGTTACCATCAATAATGGATCCCCCTTTTTTGAGGGTAGTCTGATTATGTTGTGGAGATATCGTTTAGTTTTGAGTACATTGATGGCTAGATATTGTAGCTTCATTTTCTTCTTGTGCAGTTAAGTAAACTTAGGTACACTGAAAATGTTTGATGTTCTATGACAACATTAAATTTTAATAAAAACTTCATCATTAAAAATTACTAGAATCTTAAAACGCTAAATATTTTTTTCATACTTAGGTACACTGCCACAGACCAGGCAAAAATCCAGACTTCGTACTGTTAAGATAAGATAAGGTAAAGATAATTTAGTGCGAAAAACATGGTGTACATACATAGGTGTTAATAAAGCATAAGAGGTCATACACGTTTCGTTTAAAAAATAAAGCATGCAAACTACAAACCATGCATGCATGAAATGCTCCAAGTTACTTAAAAATTCTGAGCTTAACTTAGAAATCGCACCCTAAAAGGTCTTAACTAGCAGTAGCATTTGCAAACTTTAGTGATTAGACCAACCTACGAGGCACTAAACAAATCAACCAACATTGCAAATTTGCAACCATATTTTGCGTCCTATTAGGTATAGAAGAGCATACACAGATCACAACATGACACAGATGATAAAACAGTTGCAAAAAAAAACAATACATACTTCAAAATGACTATAAATTTAATTTTATAGGTATAGCTGAGACTAAAAACTAACAAAGCCCAACGCTTAGGGCAGATCACCAAACAAAACCAGCAATGTAACTACACCATTGGAAATACCATTGATGAGTGGCGAACACAATACTCTCTATGAGGGAGTTGCATTAATCCGTTTTAAGGGGTGAAGATTCAATTGGAACTGATTTGGATGGCCCTCCAGCGATTTTTGTGTGATACGCCCCTTATGTTTGATGGAATCGATTATCGTGCCGAGAGATATCGATTTGAGACTTAGCGAGTGAAGAGGGAGTTTTGAGGGTCAAGGTTGTAGGCAGCCATAAGTATTTCTTTAGTAGTTTTTCATGGAAAAAAATCGCTACTTATATCATGTCTTGTAGTCACTATAACTTCGAAGTCTAAGTCACTTATCTTTTTCATACAAATTCTAAAATCATTATCAAAAGCGCTAGCTTTTTGTTTTTGCCAAGTGTTTTCCCATCTAAGTTAGTTGCTAGTCACCTGGAAACCAGTGTTGTGTTCTAAAGGATCAATTCCCTATCTGACCACCACAAATCAGTGACAGTCAAACCCCCTTGGTTGGATTAGTTGTCGGACTTGAAGATAAATTTTCCACTTCTCTTTGTCAAGGGCTTTTGCGACCAGTCCTATCAGAGGAGCCCAGCTCGTCCCGCAATCTTCTCGTGGGCCTACCGCTATATTGCTCGTCATATAAGGGAACCCATTGGGTCGTTCTAATTCATTCGTATCGTATTGTATTTTTTCAATTTTTGAATTTAATAAAATTTGCATGCCCATGTGACGGTGGAATGTGGACTTAATTATGTAAAAAAAAAGAACAGCTAAGAACAACAAAACTGATGTTTGCAAATAAATGATTTGATTTGATCGTGCTTTTGGCCCACTGATTGTCTGACATGCAGCAGATGTGCCCAGCCCAGTTTTATTTTAATGTGTGAAGTTTTTGAGTGACATCTGCAGTAATTTTTGTGATGGAACGGATGGTTGTATTCCTCGGTCTTCAACTTTGATTCCCACTCCACTCTCTGGCAAACCTCAAACGATAAAATATAGATTTTATATAAATTGTGAAAACCCTGTTGATGTCTTCTAGAATTCAAACCTACAACTCCAAATATCACAACAAATTGTTTACTTAAAACCGTAGCACGCTGCTGTCATGTAGGTACCTCTTGAAACAAAGCAAGCAATGACAAATATGCTTCTTTCACGTGCACGCAATGTAACGTACCTGGCTACTCTAGACACCACTTACTACCGAAACAGAAGTTTGACACGTATTGTGTCCATCCTTTTGTATCTAAACGACTTCTTTAAGACCCTTCATTCCACCACGGTCAGCAATTTGAAGTGACTTTACAAAAATAATGGGAACGTATTAGGAGTTAATGTTCTTGAGGATTTGTTCTTTTGGGAAATTAAGGTAATGGTGAGCTAGGAGCTGAAATGGTTGAACATATAACTTATGGGGAATAAGCCAAGGTAGCCTGCGGAATTAATTTTCATTGAAATCTAAAATACGTTCAAATTACTTGATTGAATTACTGTTTCACGAATCATGATTTAAGTGTTCTATTAGTGGTTGCAATACCTTTACTTCGGTTAATACCTTAATGTTTTAACTACCCTCCTTATCACCTGTGTACATTATGGATTTAGCAATAAACGATTTGATTTGATACCTTTGTTAATTTTGGGATTCAAACAAAAATCACAAGAAGTACATTGTCCAATCATACTTGCTACACCCATGATTGCCTATGAATCAGTAGTAATCTATACCTATTTTAGAATCTGAAAATTGGACTCTTATTTAGTAGGTCAGACGATTATTATGACCTACTTACTGAATAAAACTCCTTAGCTTTCAATAAACTAGGTATGTACCCCACACGTCGTTCCTAAAAGTTCTCAATTATAATAAAGCAAATCATAAGAGCGCAAAACCTCTCCCCGTGTGACTCACTAAATTCATTTTCATCGGACCTCAACCAACAATAGTGGTCAGCAGTGGTTGATTGAACTAAGAAAAGGCTTTCACGGCGTTGTACGTGCAGCATTAGCATCTGTGGCGATAACATCTAAATGACAAAGGCTATGCGAGCGTGTAACGCGGCTCAGCTCGGCTATCTTTTGTCATTACAATCACTTGACACTGTTGGAAGCAGACAGTAGGTAAGAGCTAATATGGGCTACTTTTAGGTTGTTCCAGAATTCTGAGATGCTGGAGCCAGTAGCGAATAAGATAATGGAAGGATGGACACCACGCATGAACTTTGTCAGAAGTTATCCAGATAAGAGGGTGTTAAAATTACATATTACTTTTAAAATGTGCTCCATAAAATAGTGACAGAAGGACTAAGTGAACAGAGGTTTAATAGACAATAGAAGAAAGAAAACAAAATGTTTATTTGTCATAAAACAAACTAAAACCAAAGAAAACGGTAAATGTAATGATAGTGTCAGTAAACATTTTACCTAAAATTATGATATTGAAGAAAAAATATATAAACTAAAGGAATGACATAGACCACTCAGCATGATCTTTAGCCTTAGAGGAGCCACAGCAAAATACTGTGGCTCCTCTTGTGACGTACGAAAATAAAGGGGAACGCATGAAGAAAAATGAAAATGAAATACAGAAACAGCCAGTAGTACAACTAAATCACAAGTTACTAAAAACTTGTTCTACTTTATAACTTCCACTGTGACCTACGGAATCTTGTCGCTTTGTTCTACCAGCTACCCGAGTTAGCGTCGCCATCCTCGTTACAGACTTTGAAAATTAATGAGTGACTTTGTCCACGGACGTCTCAATCCTCATCTCATTGTTTAGTATGAATATAGGTGGCATTGTCTGTAAAACTACATGTTCTAGCTTGTACTTCTATGGAGTGTTTGGTATTCATGCCCGCTTGTGTGTTGTCTTGTTTGTTGTATTATCGATTTTGATTTTGTTAGAACTTGTTGGATGATATTGTTTTCGGTGCTTAATGCTGAGTATTGCTTCCTAAATCTGGTTTACTATTTAACTATTGCTGGCCATGGCATTGCTTTTGTTTTCGTAGATTTTATAAGTGAGTAGTTCACATTCTTTCTTTTAACAGATATGGCGCAACTTTCCTCAAGTCAGTATAGCTAATGAAAAGTACCTACGTGTGAAAAAAAAACATATTGGTATTTAACTGACCTTGATTTAAACCCAAAACATCAAATACGGGAGGCTATGCTCTATTTAATAAGCCACGGCGACAAACCTTCTTAATTACTTTCAACAAATAGTAAAAGTTGGATGCTCAGCTTTTGGCCTCATTGTTTATGAATTACATCACAATTCTCGCCTCGTTCTACAAGCAGCTGGTGAATAACCAACATATCCTTCTCTCATTCAGAGCAAGGTGTTCAACAATCCTACATTTCTTTAATAATTCACTGTTTAATGTGTGCAAACGTGATCGCTAGATCAAGCACACAATAGAACTGTGTTTAGCTGTCACTCACGCTGCTAACAATAGGGATGCGCTTAAAGTATCCGTTTTGCAACAATACCTCGAATAGTGGTGTTTATGTAAAGGTCCACAGATAAGGGTGATTGCAACTGTCTGGAGCGTTGGCAGAATAGTAATTACGTGAACGCTGTTGGGGAGAAACTGATACGATGATTCAACAATAACCTATTAATTAAAAACATTTCAGAATCACGATAAGAAGAGGTTCCCGCTAGCTTTTTTCTTTCCTTGACCAACCTTTGTACACATCACCACTGCGAATCTGAGCTGTTGTTTTTATACTGCTTTAATAAAAACTATTAGTACCTATTTATAAGTCTAGTTTTAATTGTTGATGAATATTTATTTCACTTTTAGTCGCCCAGAGCGAGTGGTTGCATTACTTCTTCTCTACCTATACATAAGACAGATTTTACCGACTTAGGTAAGAAATATCAATAAGAAGGGCATCTAGTGGTCAAAATGCGATTATTTAATTGACCATTGTGCACTTCTTCTACCTACACACTTTAACATTCCCAAATCTAACACTCCTCTATGCGCACAATAATTTATAAAACGATCTAAGGTTTTCGTTTAGCATATTAATACAATGATTAATGTATAGTTTTAACGTTTTTTTTTTTGGTACTGGACAATTATAGTTGACAAGTTAAAAAAAAGCAAGTTCACTTAATATATTTTTATCCATTAGATTGTTCTGCTGACTCTACGTACCACGTACCGACCATGGGAAGAGGATTACAGAATCTCGTGTCGGTGACGTCATAAATGTAAAATTAATACCGCGAGACATGACGCGAGCCGACAGACGCAATCGTTGGGAACGTATTAGTGCGTGTAGAGTGTGGAGAGAGCATGATAGAGGAAAACTATGTAGAGAATGAGACTAAAACAAATAGGGCAGATAAACACAAAACAAAAGAGAAAAGAAGAGATTGATGTATGAGGATATTATGTGATGATGTAGAGAAAGAAGATCCAGTATCTATGCAGTCTCTTGTAGAAAGATGGAAGTAGAAACATAGTGTATATTATAGCCCATTGCCACCGACTGTGTACGAAATCAGACTCTATCGGATGCTAATGAGAAGTTCATGATAGAAAAAACCATCACGCATCACCACACCTTGCCCGACCTGAGAAATAAACCCACGCTCTCATGCACAATTACTGGATCAACGAGGCAAGAACAAAATAAAGTCTCTATGAATCAAATGAAGCACATACTGCGCACGCGATTATGAGCATTGTTTTCTAGTAAGCTGCAATTATAAATTAGGGGGGACTTCATCACCAAGATATCAAGACCTATATCCTAAACCCTAAACTCATCTTCAAGATCCCGTTTACATAGCAACTTAAGGGGCAGGGTAGGTCAATCTATACTGCTATAATACCAACGTAACAAGAGCTCTGATCTATCACGTGTAAAGGGTCAATGCAGTCCAAGTTATATTGGGTTACCACCCTGATGTAAAAGTTCAGACAAGCCGAACTCTAACAGAATATCTGATTGTTTCTATTGTTGCACAGTGATTTAGGGTAAGTGAGATCTGTATTAATACATTCTTTATCGTCTCATCAAAACAGTTTTATTTACATTCAAAAGAATGTAAATAAAACTGGTTGGTTTGTTTGTGTGTTTTATGGTAATTTGCAAAGAAAACAATTGCTGCATGGCAGAGGTTCAGCAAATTGTTTCTTCGCATTTTTTGTATGATGTATTTTTTCTTACTAAATTCAAATGTCTCTATTAAAACATTATAAGAGAAGGCACAAAACACGTAAAAAGTACATCTATTGATGATTAAGTAATTTGTTGAAGCGAAAGTAGTACTTTTGGTGCAAACTGTAAAATACAATAATACAACTATATTATCCTCACGCTGATTTTTTATCAACGTAGGTATCTGCAGATTATAACAATGCTCTTATTCAAACAAAAAATCTATAACTTTTACGAGCAATCACATAAAAGCTAAGTAGACATTGAATCTTTGGAAACAATTTAGACGTCTTTTACTTAACACAGATTTTCTAGAGTATCCCCTAAATGAAGCTAAGTAATCAATAACAACTACATTTGAAATGTGGATAGTCACTCAACAAAACCTTAACCTGGTATCATTTGTCTAGTGGTAACACGTGTTACTGCTTGGATTCTAATTATGAGTCGGACTGAGTATTTTTTGGATTTTCCCTCTAAAATTATTCATTAGCAGCCCGGAATCTGCATTGGCGCCCGGTTGATAGCAATAGGCTTGCCTCCTATTACTTACATGGGCATTAACACACCACGTCATCTGCTTGACACATCTGGCTAACCCTTCGGCAATACAGACATATTATTATTAACTCTCACTAACTTTCATCCAGGACTTATATCAGGTTAATGACCCCCCACCAATTTGTATATCAATAATTTTAGCTACTTTTCTACAACACTTCTGCCTGACCCGGAGCTCGCAGCGGGCTACCGTCTTCGATAAGGAACTCCGAGAATTTACGATAACTTCCCGTGATGGCCCCCGGCAGGAATTAGCATGCAATGGTGATACCAGGCACGCAGACATACCAAGAGATGGCTGCTAAAGAAATTATTGTAGCTAAATAGATTTAAATAATAATGATTTAGATGAAGAATACGTGATAGATGATTACGAGGAATTGCAGATTATGTTAGGTGATTGTGATGCTGATTAGGAAGATGATTGTAGTAGCATTGTAAAACGATGAATCAGAAGTAGGTAAAGTTAACAATAGATACCTGAACAAATATCCGACCTGAACCTGGCAATATATGTGAAAAAATTGTAGCTAAATATTTATAGTGATTTAGATGGAGAGTGCCTAGTCCGATATCTTAAATTACATTTAAAAACACATGTCATGTTAGTCTTCAGACATTTTATTTGGAACTACCATTCATATTTGAATCTTGACAACCAAGTCACTATGTGACGGATTACAAATCGAACTGCCAGTATCGGCTGTACAAACAGTATCAACCTCCAACAGATTTAGATAAAAAATACCTTTTGGAATAAGTAATAGACAATTACGAGGATTTGTTAGGTGATTGTGATGTTGATATGGTAGATAATGGTAGTAATTTGATTATAAGTAGATGAATGAACAAAACTCGAAGATTTTCTGGCATCGTGGAAAATCTTCTTCTCAGTAACATACCCTAAAATAGCGAAATCTGTAAAGTTCTAGCAAAACATTGAATTAAAGATAAAGTCTAAACTAATAATAGAAAATTACCACCTCCTGATGAATGTACTCTTTAAGCAGTCACACCTTTCAGACATAAAACAATGTGGTCATCAGTAGTGGTTAACTGATGAAGTTATCTTCCAACTTGACCCACATAACGTCTCAATACTTCAAGAAAACAATAAGTTACTTAATTGAAAGGCCCTAATGTACAGTTGTTCCATAACAATGGACAAACAAAAATGCAATCTCGTGCCATGTCAGTATAAATCTAAGAGCGAAAAATACTAACTTTGCCCTTTATTACCTGAACAGTGTAACTTTCAAAAGATCCCAACATTTATTCAAAGACACACAGGAATATCAACTCTATTTTTAAAAGAAGCAAGGTGGGGTATGGGTTGATACGGACCTGTTGTCGGTTTTACGAGAAAACTTTTAATAAATGCATAATTAATCACTTAAATGTGGTAACAACCCCAAAATGGGTTTGTCCGCAGAAGGCAATATAGGAAATGATACTTAAACGTCTTTCGATTAAATTAAAATACAATACTTGAAATGATAGTGGCTAAATAATTTTACAGACTTACGTGTTAATCAAAGGCCCAGCTACGCTTTCACGGGTTAATCTGTGGATGGGTCGCATACCTAAACTTATCCGTGCCTCGGAAAAGCACGTAGGAAGTTGGAGTCTCTGGCTGTCATTAGCAGATTTTTGGTCGTTAAGGTAAGTCCCCTTACAACGTAACTATAACTTGAACTAGTGTACTGTAAATGGGTTGTGGAGGTCAGTTATGTAGGCCACTCAATGGAAAATATTAATTAGACTAGAAGACCTCAATACAGATGGTATAAGGTTAGACAGATGATATATTCAGAAATTGAGATTCTAATTGAGACAGCTTAAAAAAGTATGCTGTATGCATGTAATTGCGTATATATTTATATTTGTGCTGTCTTTATTAGACTATAATCGTATTGGAAAAATAAGGGTAAATATACAAAATGACAAAGATTTCTTTAGAAAAAGACAACTTACCAAAATGGTTAAACTCGACTTACGCAAAACCAATTGCTAGGTAACTTACCATTTCTTTTGGAAAACAGTCATCGCCAAAATATGTCCAAACAAATTCATCAGCATCGTAAACAAAAACAATACCAATAAAACAAAAAGCACAACAGATCCATTGCCTAAAATATTACACACCTTAAACCTTTGTTTTGCACTCCACCAGAAAATATACAGCGAAATGCAAATCACTAAATCACGGGCACCCATCAGAAAGCATCTTTGTTTTCAAACTCTAAGGGAGATCTCATAACGTTGCGGTCGAAAAAGATGCTCTTGAAAACATCGTGTTGCAATATCTTACAAACTCTAAAACATAATTCCACACGAAAATCAACCTTATGACTGTTTACCTAAAGACGTGTAGAAATTGCTATGCTGCAAAATCCAGTTGGCACAATTTTATCGGAGTCAGACAAATGAAGTCATCCGTCAAAAGCGTCAATCTCGCGTCGGTCGGTAAACCCGAACGAGCCTTTGGGGATGCGACTTTTACGACTCAATATTTCAATATGCTTACGAGGGGTTATCTCGTTGTCCATTCGTATAATCCAATGTGGTGTGGGTTTGAGAAGGTGTAATTAGGTTTCGAAGTCTCAACAAATGTGTGTTTGATGTGTTAAATGAATGTTTGCCTTAAGTTGGCGCTTAAGTAATGTCTTATTGAGATGGTGGTGCGGTTACTGAATGACAAATATAAGATCGTAGCAATCTTCTGTCAAATTTAAATAAAATAAACGACAGATTTTTTTTGTTTGAATTGTCAGTCGGACTTAAAAATATTTTTGCATTTTATAGTCTAATTTCTGAATAGGTGCAGACTATTTTATATTATGCTACAACATTTAGCTTGCGTGTCATAGCTGGTTGCAGTTGAAGAACGTAAATTAGTAGGACAACTACAGCTACTCCTACATTCGTGACCTAATTTTACCATCTAATTAAATAAAATGCTTCTTAGTATCAGAACATAGCTTCAAACCAATAATTTCAAATAGTTTTAAGTTTCAACTTATAGGTTATCTTACAATTTCATTGTCGTGCTGTAAATTAATATTTAATAAGAAATCTAATTCAATAGGCAGTTCTCTTTATACTACTAAAATCCACTAAAGCCTTAATCCAAACTCACAAGGCTCAAACGAGCAATCAATTGCCGAAAACTCCTTTACAGCCAAACAAATCTTCTACCAATTCCCAAAACCGTATTCAATCTGAGCTAAACGATAAACACCAAAAGGTCCAAAGCCATGGACCGTCAAGGGTCTAAAGCTGGCCGTCAAAGGTTCGTCCAGTGCGAATGGGCACTAAATCAGTGCTAATCCGAGCATGACATCCCCCGCCCCACTCTCGTCTTTATTCCTCAACAAAGGGAGACGAGCGTTAAACAAAAATCCTGGGACTAAAAGTTACATCGATATCGAAATGCTAATCCTTGGTTTGCTTAACTGTAGTTTACTGTTGTGAAATAATTATCCCTTAAAAAATTGTTAAGAGTTTTGAGTCTCTTACCTACCCAAGATCATAACTATTGGATACGTTACAAACACGCTATATTAAACATTACGTCACGCTTTTGTTCCGCGAAGGGTTTGCCAAAGACACCTATAATTCACTAGTCATGTTAAACTTCTTTGTAATGAGAATGAGAGCGAGCCTATACACTATAGCTGAAGCCGACTAATCCAACAAATTCAACTACCAAAAAATAGTTTGTATGCACTGGAATCTATCAACCAAATCCACGTCACGACTGACGACAACGATAACAACCGCTACTAGCGCTATCAATGACGATGAATAGCTTGACGATAAACAGAGAAATTAAACGCTAACCGTCGTTTAAATTAAAATATCAAACATATATGCCACGGTGAAACCCACCAAAGCATACCGAGAAAAACACTCAATGTTCACATAAATCTATACGCGCATTGTTGCTTGTCCTCGGACAACGGGCTTATAAACACGGCCAAAGCTGGCCAGCCACGTCAGGTGGCCGTAAATACCGATAAACGGCCGTAAATGGCTTTAAACAGCTTTAAACGGGTATAAGCTATTTATCCTCGGTTGCCGTTAATAGAACCAAGCGATTGGTGTCATTAATTTGCTCGTTAATGGCTTTTGATTTGCGAAGCTTTGAAATTGTTGATTGGCGATGTATGGAATGGCTGTGGTGGGTTTTATAAGCGTTGTCGTTTGTGGAAGATGGTAGAGAGAAATGTGATACTTACTAGTGGGAGGATGTTTAGGCTCGCAAAGGTCATAAAAGAGAGGCCTCCTTAGATTTGTTTAGTGGTTTATGGCTTCTGCAATACCCTAATGCAAAATAAAGAAACTGTTCGCGCTGACGAAGTCATGAAAGTAATCTAGAAAGTAATTATTCCACCAATTTATTATTTTGACAACATAAGTCCAATGGTTAGAAAGACGTAATATCAACTCACGAAATGTTACTATTCTTAACACAAAGAAATATTTTACTGTCATCTACTATTTGTCAGCTACTATTAATAATCCAATTTAATTGTAGGTCAGCGCAGTATTTTAAGTATTTTTGACTGGCCTGTTGGTCTAGTAGTTAGAGGCCCTGACTGCTATGCCGGAGGTCGTGGGTTCGATTCCCACCCAGAACAAATGTTTGTGTGATGAGCACGATCATTTGTTCTGTGTCTGGGTGTAATATATCTTTAATATGTATGTATTTAGAAGTATATAAGTATGTTTATCAGCTGTTTAGTGCCCATAACACAAGCTCTGCTTAGCTTGGGACTAGATGGCGTTGTTTCAAAAGTTGTGGAATATTTATATTATATTTATTTATATTATATTTCTACTTCACTTATATTTGCCAACCTCTTTTCCAGCAGTAGTTCATCTTTCGCACTATTATATCCAAAATTCAATTATTTTTGAATCAAGAAATGTTTTAGCCTATTTCATTATAATCAATTATTATTCAAGATCATTTGCGTTTTCTCATGGCGATAGTCAGAAACAACAAAGCACAAACTATGGCGACTCTTACTTATAATTTCCTATTTTACTTCGTTTATGTTCATATACACGCACGTGCCTCTCGCTACAAGTACTACGTTACGCAGCTGATATCTGACCTACTTATAAGATCACCAATAAAGTCCGATTAGGTCTTTAGTAACGCACATCAAACTCCAGCCATCAATGTATTATTTTTTAATTAAATATTCATTGTTAAAGTTCATACGATCTTTTTTATTACCATACAATATTACTGTTTAAGATGTAAAACAAGACATTGACACTTACATCAGCACCATCAATTTCTTCATCCCAACACCAACTATTGGGTCCAACATTTGAAACCGCAACAAACACCCATGTTTGTTAACCAACGTCTTCGATAAGTTTCATTATTTATCTACCATTGTTTGGTTCACATAAACACAGTGCTTTATGGGCACAGAGTCAGTTTCCTAACAACTCTTTAGAGGCAATAAAATCTTTAGGGTTTTGGTCAGAATTAAGTTTTTAGTGCTGCAACGCAGTCTGGGTTTGAGCAATATTTAGCTGGAGGTAACATTTTTATATAATCATCACGTTCAATGAGTTCCAGATAACAACTTTTAAAAAAATCTGCAGTATTATTATGGCGTGTGTTTGGTACCACCTTCTGTGAAAAATTAAATTTATTTTTGCTTACAAAGTTCACTTCATATCAACGTGGGATCCTCACGGGTCTCCCTTGTTTTACCGAAAAGAAATTGCCAAATTATCACTTCCCAAACAAATTTTCGCATAACTTCATTTGCCAAATTATTACTTACCAAACAATCTCTTTACAAATAATTGTTACGAAAACCTATGTTTGGCAAGTGAACGTTTGAACAATAACTTGTTCACCAACTAGTACTTTTACCATTTTTTATCTAGTCAAATATTTCAGTTGGTATAACATATTTTACGCAAAATTAAATAAGCCCAATATTTGGTGTCGTCAGTTTTAAACTTACCATTTCTGTTTAGTCGATTGCGTAGCCAATGACAAAAATTTTGCATCTATATGTTAGTTGCACAGATTATACAAATTAAATTACAATGTGTAAATAAGTGGGTAGTAGGTAAATCATAAATGTCGCGCGATGTGGGTAAGTCATTCAAAACACTATCACTGTGTTTTGTAGCGGAAGTTTATTGAGATTGTTACGATATATTATTTTGTAGATAATTGTTGTTAAAAGTATAACGTAAATAAAGTTTACGATGAGTGAATGTAGTGATGAGTGTGAAATTTTTAAATCTACACGAGGTTGTGTAAAGTTGTTTCGAAACGGATTTACATATGAAAATAATAACAAAGTGAATGATACCTATTATTGGTACTGTGAGTACAGGAAAAATAAATTGTTTAAATGTACTGCATCCCAACAAACTACACTAAAAGATGGGATTCATAAGGTATTAAAGAGCAATGAAATTCACAATCATGAACCAAATCCTGGGAGAAAAATAACCAGTGACCTTATAGAAAAGATCAAAAGTGAGGTTTCATCTGGAACAAAAATATGCAAAATAATACAAAATAACAAAGCAAATGCTCCTTTGGACGTTGTAGATAACTTGCCTTCAACTTCGGCTCTAAAGCAGAGGATGTATCGACTACGAAAAAAACAAGAAGTAACAATAGAACCAACTGATGTACATTTCCAGCTAAATTTATCACAAACATCTATCAAGGGTGTAAATTTCATAATAAAAGATAAAACTTATGATGAAAATAGAAGAATATTGGTAATGTCAACACTAAGTTTAATGACCACTTTAAGTCACAGTTCATACTGGATTTTAGACGGAACCTTTAAAGTGGCACCAAATATCTTTAAACAATTATACACTATACATGGCAATGTATTATCTGATAACAATAAAACATTTCCACTTTGTTTTTGTATGTGTACCAACAAGGATAAACGTACGTATGACTTAATGTTCGAATTAATAATGCAATACGGAAATGAAAATAATATTGACATGACGCCAAAAGTCTGTATATTAGATTTCGAAAAGGCAGCCATTTCAAGCATAAGATCTAACTTTGAAGACGTTTTATTACAAGGGTGCTTTTTCCACTTGGGACAAATTCTAAACAGGTAATAATAATGTTATTATAATTATATTATTTCTCTCGATAGCCTCCTAAAAATAATCTCTTTTTTCCATATTTTTTTCTATATAATCTAGTCGTTTCTGGCACTCGCCGGCCGCTGCCGCGGCACCGCTCGCTACGCTCGCTCGGCTCGTGCGTAGGTGGTCACAGTTTTAACCTAACCTAACCTAACCATTTTTTTTAAATTAATAACCTACTGTAACTAGTTCCATAAATAACCTATTGTCCATAAATTTGACTTTGATTGTTTCAGACAAATTCAAGCACATAAGCTTACAAAGAAATACGCAAATGACATCAAATTTAACAAACAAGTAAAATGTTTACTGGCTTTAAGTTATTTGCCAGAAAATGAAATCATTCTATATTTTAACAAGCTAATAGAAGGTATAGAAGATTCTGATTGGAAGCAAATCGCGAATTGGTTTGACGAAAATTATGTTAGCGGATCATGGAACACGCAACCGAAGTATCCACCAAGCTTTTGGAGTTGCCATGTTGTAAACGAGAGACAAATACCTAGAACTTCAAACTCAGCTGAGGCGTGGCATCGTAGAATAAACATTCTCATTGATAAACACCACCCTGGAGTGTATCGCTTAATTAAAGAATTAATAAATGAAGTTTCTTCAAATTTAGCTGACATTGAGATTATACTATCAGGTGAACCGCCACAAAAAAAGAAAAAAAAATATATGGATAAAGACGACAGAATTAATCGAGTTCTGCAACACAAGTCTGAATACTCCGAAATAAATCTGCTAATGTCCATTGCAAAAAATTTAAAATTGTAAGTTACAAATATTTTGTACTAGCTTTTGCTATTTTGTACTCGCGTTAATAAATGATTACCTATATTAAAATAAAATTGCATTTTTAATTATACAATTCCCAAAAAAATCTTATTTTTGCCTTTTTATTTTTTGTCATAACAATTCATTTGACTAAACGTTTATTGTCTAAATATTGTTTGCTGTAATAAATCATTTGATTAAAGACCAAAAACCTTAATGACATTATCCTTGGTAACAATCTGCCAAGTAAACATTTGACCAAATGAAAATGTGCATACTAAAATTATTCCAAATATTACATTGGTATAAAAAAAGGTTGCTAAAATTTGTTTGGGTAATGAAAATTTGGCAAAATCTTTTCGGCAAAACGGCAGGATCCCGATCCTCACATTATGGCATAGTAAAAAAATATTTAATAACACGCTATAGTAATTGTCTTCTATACAAAGTGTTATTAAAATTACTAAAATCCTATAATGAAGTTAAAGTTATGAACACCTTTGAATATGGGATCAATCCAAAACATGTAAAAAAAATGTTTTTCTTGTGGTCGTAATTGTCGAGACCAAAGTACGGAAGAAATATTTATTGCAAAAATTGATAGTGGGTATACTACTTCCTATAAAATTTTGTTTGTTGAACAAAATGCTGAAGTACGTCGCTGATTTAATATACCTATAATAAATATAAGTAAGCTTATGCATTACCATTTAGTTATGATGTAAACTTCTAAATCAACAAGGTTTGTTGGATCTGCCTAAATACTAATACCTACATTTTTCCTAAATCGTACCTACCACAACACATACTTTCAAGAACTACTCAAATTCACCCCAAATATTTTTCCAAATAACTAATACACGTCTAAATAGGTGTAAGTAGCGACATGTTCGACAAACACCACATTGAACAGGGAGCGACGACGTGTCAAATGCACGGGGGCCATCTTGGAAAATGTCGTGATTTCCTTTTTCGGGACTTGTTGTATAGTGTACTCCCCGTACTTGTATTGTCGTATTATAGAGTTCATTATGAATCAACAATGAGTGGGGTTGTGCTTGGGTGTAGTAGAAGATATACTATAGATGTTTATTGATAAACTAGGCTTCCTTTTCAAATTATTTAATTGATTGGCAATGCGATCTTGTGAGTTTTAAGTTAAGCTCAAGGGTTATTAATGTTTGAAGAAAAAACTTGATTTATAGTTTATCTTACATGTCTATGTTTTCCATTTCTTTTAAAACTGCTTATCTTGTGATTTTTATTCACCGTTTATACCTTTTCTTGCCGTAAGCCCGCCCCGCTGCACTTAACAGCCGAGTCGGTCAAGCGGCAATTTTCATACTTTTGAATCTTCGCTCTACCGCCCCGCGCTTAGCCGCTGCTCACAGCGGCAAGCTCGTGAACGGACCGTAAGATCGCATGTTTATCGCTTCGCTTCAACTATCCTACCGGCCTACACATTACGCCCAAAATGACAAAGAACTAATGTCATAATATTTGAAGGAGACCTAAACGCCGCTACTGGTCAACCTCACAGCTCCGCTAGTCACAGCAGCAGTGTCAACAATGCATTTCCTGTCAAAAACACTGATTAAATAACTTCTATGTATACACATAGCGCCGGTAAATATAGATTTCCATAAACGAGGACACATATAATGGCTGCGCTCACGTCGAATAATATAGATTGTTGGAAATAGCTTTCTATGGACAACGGCGTTTTGTGGTTTTGTGAAAGTTGAGATTTTATTTGTAGGTGTTGATATGAGGTGGAAAGCTCGTCACGAGGTGTATGCGACTAAATATTTATGATACATTAATGTTGACACTTGTGAACTTATTAGCTTTTCTGTCTTTTCATTCGTCATCACTTGATTTTAAAAGACTGTATAATATATAGTGTGGCATGCATCAGATTCGTAGTAATATATAATGCACATCTGTCAATCTATAATATTTAACGGGGCCAAAACTCTGATAGGGTAGTATCGCCACGATGTATTTATCTTTGCTGATGACGGCCCGCGTAAACACCGGTGCCGTGAAAAGTTGATCATCATGTAGATATCTTACTACGTTACGTGCAAGAATTTATTTTCTCTTTAAGTACATATTATTATTATTATTTTGAAAATTGTATGTCATTACACACACCCACACACACACATATACACATTAGCTCACATTGTACATAGTTTTTAAGTTCTTACTAATACTCTTTTTATTATTATTTTATGGGTTTTATGTGGAAAATTATTATTATTATTGGAAAAGACAAATCCAAGTTCCTACATCAATCTCAAAGGATAATGAAGACAATCTTTAGTGATACTAGTTCCTTGTCAGTTTCTGAGGTGAGGGCAGACAGACAAACAGGCCCACGTGGGTGCAAAGTGGCCACTACACACAATCCCCGGTTTGTTTAAGTAATGGACTATGCCAGGAGCATTGACGAGATACAGACGTGAGTGGAGAGGACTTTATGTTGTTAAAAAATTGCTATTACTATGGCGAGATATATATCTGTTCAGTATTTTTTGAGAAGCCTAATCGGGATAACCAATCGTTAACACGAATGGAGTATGGTGAGATGTTCTATTTTAAAAAAACCCTTATTATTAAACTTATAAAGTGACACCAGGGGCCAGGGAGCAATTCCTGTACTATTAATTTAATAACTTTCGTATTTAAATTTGTCAAATATAAGTCAAATTTCCCAACGTTTTTAACTAATTTTTAACATTTATGGGAATTGGCCTTCAAGAAAGAACTATAAACTACAAAGTATCAATTATTTTATCACATTACTCCACGTTAAAAATGCTCATTGACGCAGGACCGATGCGCATTTAATGTACTTAATCATTTAGCTTACAGAATAACTGGCTTAAATAATTATTGGAATACAAGTTTAACAACCTAATTGACATGAAATAAATAATGTTACTGATAATAATAAGTTTCATAGGACCACCCAACTGAAACGATCGTAACCACTCAAAAAAAAATCGAGGTCAATTTGTTTTAAATAAAAATTGGGATTCAAGTTTAGCAACATATCACGAAAGAAATGACGTTACTGATAATAGGTAGATTCATAGGACCACCCAATAAAAACCAAGGATCGTAACAGCTCTCTCAAAAAATAAAATCGATGTAGACTCCATCTCTCTGTTCCATACTTTCATGGCGCGTACTACAGAAGTCGTCGTTTATTTTGTAAATGTGTGTCCTTCCCAGAAGCGTCACACAGCCTCTAAGTAGGGTTATCATCATTATTTGACCAAATTAACACTTTTAACCACAGCCCAGTCCACCCTAGTTTCCTGTATTTTAAGAGTTATTTGTTCTAGTTCTGTGGTCCTAATTTACACGTTATTTTTGCCTTATAGGGCGAAAGGAACTCAGGACTAAATATACCTATCTTTATTATTTACTTTTGTCTTTTTTAGGGGCTGTTCATAATCATCATCTGACTAGGCTTTTCCCAGCTATGTTGGAGTCAGCTAAATACCAGTGTTTTGCATAGAGCGGCAGCCTTTTTGGCCTCCACAACCCAGTAACTGGGATACATTTTTCAGACTATGGCTTCAGACTACCCGTGACGACTGTCAAAGATCTACAAAAGACAGGACTGTTAATTGGATTATTGGCGATTTAAGACTTAAGTATAATAACTATAACTGTAAATTTCGTCACGATGCTTTCCTTCGCTGATATCAATGATGTCTAACTCTAAGAGCTTGTACATAAAACTGCGATGCGTCGTTGCATCGCAAAAATGTGCGACGTCCCTCTAATTTTCTGATTCTAATTTTCTTCGTAATTTTCTGCGTTGCAAATTCGCATCGCATCGAATCGCAGTTTTGTGTACTAGCCGTAAGATAAACTAAGAAAGTAACTACATGGAAAAGCTCATCATAATGATTAATTTATTTAAACACAGTCTAGTGGTAGGATATACAGACCATAATGTATTAATGGAGTGTAACACCTATTACAAACCTATGTTCACAAATAAATTGAAGTGAACTGAATTGAGAAGAAGCCAAAGACAGCCACAGCCTACAAAAACTCACTGAGACTCTAGAAATAACTCAAAAACTAACACAAAACATTCCAACACTCAAATAAGTAGCGTTAACTCCGCCAGATCTAATTCGTTTCTTTATCCGTTCAATTAACACCGTAAGAACAACACTAGCGTGCCAGTCTGTTTGTCTTATAATGCCTTAACAACCCGTGTTAATGTGACGAACAAACACAAAATTGGATCGGTGGGTAATATTGGTAGCGAGGGCTTTTATATTCCTAGAAGACATGGATTGAAATTGAGAGTGTATTTTCGAGTTTGTGTTTAAAAGAATGTTGTCCGTCAGACGTGGTTGTTTGAAATTTTCTGAATGTGAGCTTGGAATTATGGAACAAACACAACAGTAGATCGGTACACAATTTATTGTTTGATAGGGCTTTAGGACATCAGTTTTTGTATGTGTTTAACAACACATAACATCACGCCTTTTATCCCCGCAGCGTTAGGCAGAGGCGTACCAGTAGTACACTCACATTACGCAAGTTATGATACTAAGACATTCGAGATGGTAAAACTCCTCAATAACGCTCAGGCCGACCCGGGGATCTAACCCTGGACCTCACGCTCAGCAGTAGCGCTTGCGACCACTAGACCAACGAGGCAGTCTAGTTTGTGTGAGTTTGTAATATTTTTAATGTGTATATCGGTAAGTGGGTCGTCTTAAGAGCGGACTAACATCGCTAATTATGATCAGTTTCTTACTTAATGTAGGTATTAAACGCCGATACGAAGTATCGTTTAGTACGGTCTGGGTTCTGCATTACCCGATCCATCTTTGAAAGAAAAATAAGGGTAATATGGGTCAGGCAACGTAGCTCACTGACTGACGTACAGACGCCAGCACATCAATCTACCCCAATGTGTCTAATTTCTTTGATAGGTTTTCAACTTTATTCTAAACACAATAAGGTTCATGTTCAATCAGGAAAATGTTGCAGTTTGGGGTAGGTTGATGTGCAGCAGCAGCTGGCGTCTGTACGTCAGTCAGTAAGCTACGTTGCCTGACCCAAATTCCCCTTATGTTTCTTTCAAAGATAACTCATGCTCATTTGTATATTCATCCAATCCGTCTTACACTAATAAAAATTCATAGTTCATCATTTTCATTTCATGTCACTTTTTTGCAAAGTCCTATTATCAAGTGCTCGTCTATCAAAATGAATACAAATTAATCTTTCACCTTCAACGACATACAACAAATATCTGCCCAGTAACACAAACAATCAAATTAAATCTCAACAAAAGATTACAATGACGGCTCACCCACATATTCCCACGACTATTTTCTAAAATGGCCGACTGACAGATGTCATCGAAATGTCAATAGTGCTAAACAAACGCGGCTTTGTATATAGCATGTTGAGAAATACTTGTTTTGTGATCTGATTGTATTAGATTAGTTGTAATACATTGCTGGGGTGCGACAGGGTAAAGCTTGGTGTTGTTGTACTTTATGCGCAATGTGGAGAATACATTTTATATATAAATATGTGGGCAGTTTATTTGGATAGCTAGTACGATTAGCGGTAATCTTTAGCTGGATATTAAATATGTGGGTGTCATTTTGGTTTGACGTAATCGGACAACCAGAGACCATGATACTATAGACATCATCTTCCGCCTAGCTTTATCCCGGCTGTTGGATACTTACCAGTAAGTATTTTTTGCACGAAACGACAACCTATCTTACCTGTACTACCCAGTGACTAAGTAAAATATGTAGTCTCTACTGGTTGTCATACTATACAAATGACCAACGGCATGGCCCCTCCGTCTTGAGATGTACACCGGTTACTGTCTCAGTATTGCTTCTTCAACATGTTTCTGACGTTGAACTGTTTGAGAAATGCCACGAGAACCCGATCGACCGCCACATCAAGCGTCGCAAGTGGAGTTAGATTGGTCACACGCTCGGAAGGGACCCCGACCACAAGCCTTAACAAGCTTTGGACTGGAATCCCCAAGGGAAAAGAAAGCGTGGCCGTCCCTGACAAACCTGACGTCGGACCGTTTAGGCAGAAGCCAGCATCGGAATGACGTGGAGCCAAGTGAAGCATGAAGATCAAGACGAATCGCAATGTAGGATATCTGTAGAGGCCTTTTAGCTCCATCTAAGGGAGTTAGGACATTGCTTCAGCAATGTTTACCAACACACGCACTGACGGTTTTGATGCGTTGTGGCGTGGCAGTCCCAGCAGTATCCTGCAATCGATAGCCGCTCGGGCAGATAGCTCACTTGTGTGGGCGCTAACCAATCGCACTAGATCTGTTTTAGTTATTAAGTACTAATATAGGCTAAGTTATGATGTTACTTACACAGTAGACTTCTTTGTTGTCTGATAAATAAATGAATTATTATCATTATTAAATCAAGTAATATGCGAAGAACTACTCTATCAACATTGCAAAACTTAGATGTTTCCACATAAATGAGCCAGTCACATTCCACAGTGATAGATCGCAGCCACTAAATCGAACACGCCATGTCTAACAACGCAAGATTTAACGCTAAACGCAGCACAATACGTTTATTGAAACGCAACAAAAGAACGCTCAAACGCACGTTAACGAAACGTGACGCATTGTCGTTAAATACTACGATTAATTAAATGAAACTCGTTGTTACGTAAACTTTTGCTGTTTAGTATTGAGGTTTGTTGTTATACAGTCTTTGTGATGTAGTAACCAGCGCTACTGCTGAGTATGAGGCCCTGGCTTCGATTCTCAGATGTATCAGTGACATTGGGTTTTCTATTAGCAATTTCTTGGCAGCAGCCCGGAGTCTGGATCAGTACTCGGTAGATTTCAAAGGTTAGCCCCTTATTACATGGAACTTAAATGCAGGTGTACTATAGACACACTTTTGCCTGACTTTTCGGGACTTTAGGTGTTGATGAATGAACCTTTTCTATGGTTAGTGGCTAACCTGGTATCAAAGCTTTTATGCAACCTATGGGCCTCTAACTTGCCTTCACATGCCGCCGATAATAGCCTCTTAGGCATGCCTGTTTCCTTATGATGTTTTCCTTTACCGTTTTGAGAACAGTGGTGCTGGTGATGAAATATTGAAGTGACAATAGCCCAATAGCGTCAGCCTGGTGAACATGAGGTCGTGGTTTTGAGCCCCAGACACGCATATTAAGCTTAGTTGGAAGGGTTTACAAGACTATTAGTAAAGTGCAACCCACACTGCTAAAAGCTTTAAAAACATACTCGCTTGTCTGGTTTCGAACCTTCATATACAACTCGTAAGTTGCAACTATTACCACAGGGCCACTACTGCTCTGAAATGTGAAAAGCTATGCAGTGGGCCAGTAACTATAAACTTTTGACCTTTTAAAAGCTGAGAATCTCATCCAAGAACAACAGCGAGAGACTGAAATGCTCAAAGGAAAGTAAAGATAATGTTAGGAAGCAATAACGTTGGGAAGGAATAACAAGTTCCGAGTTGAGCTCCCAATTTCTGACAAATCCTTGCAATGACTGATCTGGTCCCCTCGTATCTGTGTGGTTTTTTCCTCGAAAGATCATTTCAGAGACTAATCTGCATGGTTCTTACATGATCTGACCAAAATAATGTCTGGTCATTAAAAGAGACTGTGAGCTCTCAGTTTCTTTCGGTGTTTCTTTTCAGAGTAGTCATTTAAAGAAACACCGACCTCACCTTCTGGATAAAAAGTGACATGTAAAAGTGTTTATATGAACCTATTCATTTATAGAAATAAATATAATTTCATTTCATTGTATGTCATTTCATTTCAATAAGGATCCTCTCATAACTGGTGGGGGTTCTTATAATGTACAGCACCCATTTTAAAGATTCATCTAGAGCGTCGGTGCTAATTGCTTCCTTATACAATCCGTGACATCATAAACATACCAACGTATGTTTGTGTAATCTATTAACAAATACATGTCAATACGAGCTTTAATCGTCCAAATCAGATCTTAATAATAACTGCATCATTATGTTTTATAACTTTACTTACTCAAACATCAAAATCTAAAGTAATTTATTCCAATTATGATGAGGATTAATACTTTTTGAACGCCACAATTACAAAAGAAAGTTCCCAAATAAGCTTCTACATAAAGCTAAAAGGGGATTCTGGCTTAATAATTACTGTCACACGAGAGTGGATAGGTGATCTTTACATATCAACATCTCTTTGTGCATCTAAAAGCAAGTTAAGCTTATGGTCTTGACTGTCATAATTCGTTATAGAACTTTGACAGTCGTTTTGGGAAGTCGGAAGCGCAAAAATCTGACCACCAGTTTAACCATGAAGATAGGTAGTCGCTATTTGTATAAAATACGCGTATTCAGCTGGATTCATCAGGACTGGAAGCCGAGGCAGATAATGATGAGTTGAAATGAAATTATTTATTATGCAAGTAGGATATGGAAATCACTTGTTCACGTCATTTTTTCCTTTAAAGCTTCTGAATTTTCTTACTGACTACCTCTGAGAAGAAAAGCCGAAACAAACTCAGGGATAATCGTCTCTTTTCGAGTCCGGACATTACAAATATTATTAAAACTTTCGTGTAGCAAACCATGCAGTACAGTGTCCGGTTTGGCCTTTTGAGTTACTAAAATTAATTAAGTTAAGTACTGAGAAAGTACAGTAGATTAGCTATGTGGCAATGGAAATTTTGATGATGATAGTGGGAAGAAAATAGGCGCAGTAATCGCCGACCCACATTGTATTGAATAGACTCCCAGAAAATGTTGTGAAGATTTCCATAGGTACTGACCTGGTACAAGACCAGAATAGGCAGATTAAATATATCCAAGCTTTTTGATACATACGCGTCAGCTAATTAGATGCTATTAGGTACGCATATCCAAATAATAAATGCAAAAACATTATCTGTAGAAGTAGAGACCTTTGCCCTGCAGTGCTGTATATAGCAAAGGCTGGTATTATGATTTAAAGATAGTTAACTTGATACATTTGTAATTTTGCTGTACAATTGAGTGCAATTATTGTTTTTTTCTTTTAATAGATTTGAATAAGTTCACCAAGAACAGAATTGCGGCTTCAAGCTAATTAAATTTAGTATTTAGTAGCAGAAATATTGTAGATTTTTAAGGTCCCAGGGTGCGACGTCAATAGTATCACGTCGTAGTAGTTTTCGTAACGATTAGCCGCCATAATCGAAATCGGTCAAAAATATTCCAAATACAAAATCCTGCTTTCATAAATCGTTACTAAACAAACTCGTCACTAGGGTTGTCAATCAACTTTAAATAATAATAAGTGACGTGTACCCGTCAGAAGTTGTCCAAAATCGCATCGGGGCGCGATGACCCACACTAACTATGTAGACCAAAATCCCTTGCTTTGTTTTGTCGTCGCGACGTCCGTCACAATGCATTAGAATACTGTAAGAAGGTACCCTAAGGAGTAGGGTGACCAAGGATTTTGTTCAAGATGAGTCATAAGTTTGGACACGAGTAAAATTAATTCTCATGTAAGAAGAAAAACTTTTAAGTGGTCACAGAAAATTTATGTTTTAGAAATTTTGCTGGCGTATTGTACCTACTTGTATACACAGATTAAGTACAAATTGGAAAATATCTTTTACCATAATCCTTACCTTCATAATGTTGAAAAATCTCCTAAACTATGGTTTAAGCCTCTATAAACTGAACTATGCCATGCTTCATCCTTTATCCTTCATTTTTATCAATCTCCGTGCGTGTAATATTCTTTTAAACTGACCCAAAGTTTTCTCTTCACTTAATACATATTTATTTCGATCATGTAAACATGTCCGAGGCAAACTCCAAACGCATATGCATTCTATTAACCCTCAAACGCTGACCCGTCCAACTTCTGTTTTCGACTAACAAAGAGACTAAAATAAACTATCATATAATATCAATAATGTGAACACAGACGCACGGACACATGTATTTTAAATACGTATTATTCGAAACCAGTTGAAGGGGCGCCGCGCATTGTCGTAACTGTTTCAGTGATGTCCGATTGAAATTCCCATGCATTATTCCATACAACAAAGCTATCGATCTGTAGGGGTAAGTAAATCATGTTGATTCTAAATATTTCGTGACGTGTTTTCTTAAGTTATGACACGACTGACGTTTATGTGAATTTGATTTTAAATAGATTCGAAGTGACAGCACGTTTTGTTGTGGAAAGTGTACAGAAACCAGCACGTCAAGCTAACCGAATGTGTCAACTATCTTTGATAGTTTTTCAACTATATAGTTATCAGAAAAAGGTTTACATTCAATTGGGAAAATTTTACAGTTTGGGATAACTTGATGTGCTGGCCTCTGTGCTTATTTTAAACGGCAATTTGTATTTGAGTAGAAATCTAATGCTAGAGAATGATCGTGTAATTATGTAATTATTTAAAATTATAATTGATAAATATTAAAATCCTACCATGTTTTTACGATGTACAGACGCCAGCACATCAAGTTACCCCAATGTGTCAAATTTCTTTGATCGTTTTTCAACTTTATGTCAAACAGAATAAGGTTCATATTCGATTGGGAAAATTAGACACATTGGGGTAACTTGACGTGCTGGCGTCTGTACATATACATTTTCAGATATATAATAAGCTCGTCTTAAACTGGCATGATGTGGGTGTTACCATAAGTACACCCCTGGCCAACCCATCAAGGAATAAAGGCGTGATGTTATGTGATGAAGATTGGTACTCACAACCATTTTTGGAAATTAATCACCGTCAAATTACATGTACCATATTTATCCACTTGTTGATTAATAACCACAAAACACAATCACCATAAACATTATTACTAGAACCAAAAACCACCTTTATAGCCGTAACGTACATAAAGGACACATATTTAGGTCCCAATAAGACCTATCATTGTGGAAAGACCATTAAATATCCCTTCAATCAGCTTTTACGAGCGATATCGCATAAAAATATTTAACTGTTTGTTTGTACTTCATATTAACTATATGGTCCATTATACCCAACACTGGGGTACATGCAATCTAATGTCGTCTTTATATCTACTGCGATAAGAACTTTGCTAAATTATATATTTTTAAGTTGTGGCCTTTGAGACCCTCGTCGCGCTTGGAGGGTTAGATTAATTAGTGCCACCAATATTAGTTTTGTGTGGATTGCAAAGTCGTAAAGATTTTGTTGAGGTGTGAATAAATACACAGATACAAAGATGTCGTTACACATACATACATACATAAACTCACGCCTTTTTCCCATTGGGGTAGGCAGAAACTACAGAGCGCCATATGCTACGATTCTTACATACTTCTTTTGCTTCGTTTACATTCATACATGTTGTCATACACACACGCCGGTTGCGAGTACTACGCACCTGACCTTTCTGAAGAACCTCACCAATAAGGTCTTTGTATGTCCTTCTAGGGCGTCCCCTCCCGGCGTTGCCACTTACATCTGCCTTGTAAATACCTACCTGCCTGTATGCCTGTATGTCGTTACAAAACAGTCAAAAACATAGATTAAAATACGTTGATAGAGAAAAACTAATTTGCCATTGCAAATAAACTCTGAGATGAACCTGCTTACATCCTCATCACTGTAACAAACAGTATTCAGTAAAGTATAAACATGCTACAATAAAAAGGATAAACTCATAAACGGCGCATAAAGTTAGCCATTACAATAAAATTTAAACTACTAATCAATTATAGTAATCAAAGTCGTAATAATTAAAGGATAAAAACTGTTAAATGTTCTGTAAAGAATTCGTCATTATTATCTATATCTTCTATATACCTACATAAAATAAATCTGTAGAAGTAAAATTTCTGTACATTGAAAATATAAAAAAAATAAATAGCAGGGGGTGTTACTAGACCGACACCGAACCCAAAAACATGATTAAAAATATTTTTGTTTGTCTGTCTGTCTGTCTGTCTGTCTGTATGTTCAGGTATCACGCAAAAACTACCGGTTCGATTACGATGAAACATGGTATACTTATGCTTTAGTTTCCTGGGCACCACACTGGGTACTTTTTATCCCGGAAAAGTATGTACAATAAAAAACAAACTTAATTTTGCGGTTCGATCCCTAGACCCGACTACTGTACCAACCGCAAATAATAAGTTTGTCGTAGGTTAAGTCACCCGCAGTGGAGTTCACCAAGGGGCGCTGCACACGGCTAAGATATTATAATATTTTATCTTAAGATACAATATCGCTCGCCATGCAATTCAATGGACTATCACACACTACGAAGATAATTATGTACATTAAACATATATTCAAAATTAATATTGGAGGATGATTGGTGATCGATACTGATGCCAAAAATGCAATCAGTAAATGTTTTGTCTGTCTGTCTGTATGTGCACGCATAGTTCAAAAACTATTATAGGTATTTTAACCAAACTTGGTACGGTTGTACCTAATCAATACGCCTGGGCAGGTTGTTCTTAGTTTCAGTTGTACGGCGCTCTTTCCCGGGTCAGTAGTTCAAGAAATCTTTATGCATACATACCGGAAGGATCAACTTTGAAAGTATTCTATCCGGAAGTATTATGCTAAAATTATTACGTTTATAATATATCAACGCACAGCCCAAACCGCTGGTATTAGAGACATGAAACTTGAAGGAGTATTCTTAGTGAAGAGTAAGTATCCACTAAAAAACGATTTTTGGAAATTCAACCCTTAAAGGGAAAACATAGGGGACGGAAGTTCGACATCCACGCGGGCGAAGCCGCGGGCAAAAGCTAGTTATTCATAATTTTATTGTTGAAATTAAATTAAATGAAATGTTATTTATTTCTGTAAATAGGTTTTTACAAACACTTTTACAAGACATTCTTTAACTAGTAGATGAGTTCGGTATTTCACTATCTGACTAATAAGAGAAGAAATGCTTAAAAGCCTTATCCTAAGATCTTTTTTCTAAGATTCTTTTTTCTTATCATAAAGATTGTACTTTTTCATTCATTCATATATCATTTATTTGCAATCATAAATGATATGAATACAAAGTTCAATTTGTTAGAAAGAGAGATAGAAACTTCATATTTACACGTCATAGTCCATAGTTCAAAAAGTCCCCGTAGTAGCAGTTACGTATCATAAGAATTACTCAACAATACAAACAGCTGATAAATCATACACTCTCATACAAATGGCGACCAAGCCGTCATTCTCATTTGTCTTACAATGCTCGTAATAACAGAATTATCGGCGGCCATTGTTCCGTAAAGGGCAGGAAACAAAAAATGTGTCCTTATCTGATGGACTACGCCATTAAAGCGATCTCATCTTAAGATGATGACCATCACTTGTCATATTTACAGGTATGGATTTGGAAAGGGAGAGATATGAACAGAAACCCTGATTTTTTCGGTTGTCGTTTTGATTTGTTTCATCATCATCTTCTTCCATACTTTTCTCAATGCCCCGTTTCTAGTCTACATGGATGCAGTCAAATTCGGTGTTAAACATAGAGCGATTGTCTATATGGCCCCCGAAACCATGTTGCTGGATATGCATTCCCTCAGAATTTGTATAGGATAATCAAAAGTTATGGATTCAAGTAATAGACTTTCATATAAAGATAGTTTGATATGTGGACTAATAAGGCAAAAAACTATACTTAATATTTTATTCGTGAGAGACCAAAAGTTTACCGATCGCTACATTACTTTTTATGTCACAAATACACCATATTTATTACGAACAAATACCTGACTCAAACATCAGTATCCTCAATCCAACCCTGCCACCATCGACATAAACGCTCACACCCAAAATCCAACATAACTACAACGGGAAAGCTCCAACTTTCTCTCGAAGACTTCACTCCCAAGACCTCCATCGAACAATAATGCATGGTCGTTAAAGCATTCGTTGCAGCCAGTAATCTTGATACTGATAAGAGTGCTGGAGCAAGGAGTGTCCCTTTGTGTCCACGTCAATCACTGATCGATTGAAATGGATCGGAATACTTATTAAGATAGTAGCTCTGTAGTGATGTATTCAAGAAAATATTATAATGGACAGTCTGTGCCTCATTGTAATTGAAAGGTACTTAGGGTTTCTCTGTCCATGTTTTGCTAATAAATATTAGCTCTCTTGCTGTGCTACGATAAGGCATAAATTGAGGCATGTCGCAAACCACCACAACTTTAAAAAATACCTCTGTCGTTCTGGACAATGGTGTTATAATAAATATATGTAATATTGCCAGCCTAGTGCTAAAATTGGTACCTCTTCATGATCAGCTTAAAAGGAAAAGTTCTACATTAACAAAATACAAAAGTCATACATGTAATTGAATAAAATCACAATCTAATTTACAAATTAGCACGGCGCTTCATTTGATTCACAACAATATTGTATCCTTTACAAAGTTCACAATCTCAATCTTACATAACTTTGACAAAATGACAGCCGCGTTAGTGGTGTCTCGCTAAATGACATTGTAGCTTGTATGCTTTTGTGGCAAACAGCCCCATTATAACGCGGGCGATGCAAATCGACGGATAAAAGCAAAGGCTTCGGTGGACACGACTGAGGAGATGGTGCAATTTTAGAAGATGAAGCGGATGAGTGTGTTTTAGAAGTAAAACCGATTACGGTTGATGTGTGCAGATTTAAATTAGTCGTTGCGTTAACATAGAAGAACACAGTATTAATGTATATATGCAATGCTCTGCGACAATCCGTATTGCTTTTGAGAGCTTAGTTTTTGGGATCATTCCAGTGATAAACTCTTATAACCTACATTAGGCTCCCAAATTCAAATATTTCTTAACTCTTCTAACTTGCGGGGTTGTTTTACCTCAATAAGTTAAAATAAATTCATTGGTTAATCAAGGTTTTGCAAAAAACTTACGAAAAAAACAAACTTTGAATCACTACTCGCTACATCTCAAAACACAACCCGCGACCTCTAAAAGTAAAATAAAAATTGTCACATTTACTTTTCGTGGTGATTAACAATGAACGCTAAAAAATCTATCATATTAACACATGACGGGATATTTAACATCAACATGGTACTATAAGCTATTGACGACAATATATAATTGTTGGCTAATAATAGGTGCTATTGCGTGTCGTGTGGACATAGAACAATGTCACCCATACAAAGTTGGATGATGTTGGCGTTTTCAATTATCCTTTTCAAGAGCGTGATGATCCTTTGAAACTTTGTTGTGGTCGTATTTGTGTTACTTTGTAAGTGTTCATTGAAATGGGATTTGCTTAGGTACACGGGAACTATTTATGTGAAATAAAGGATTCGTGTATGTAGTTTCTACAATAAGTTGTGTATTTTCTTACCTTCTCTTATTATCAGAAGAATATAATTTACTTAAGGAATATAATTTGATCACAATACTCGATTTATTAAATTTGTTCTCTCTTTCAATTTATAACATCGCAGAACGTTTTAACTCATAATACCTAAGCTGTCTGATGAATATTCACGCCGAACAATAACAAAGTTGTCAAAGTATTCGAAGCGAATTATGTGCCAAAAATATTTAGAAATTATCTCCACTTACGAATCTTGTGAATAATCGAGTTTTCGCACAAAGAACTTCAGACTCATTTGCTTAATTGCTTCAAAATCGTAACAACAATATAGATATCAGTTGCCAACGTTAATATTTTCCAATAGCCGATTATCTACACTTACGGGTCGCTACAATGGCGGAGCGATTCGTCAGGCCCAAGTTTACGTAACTTTACTAATAACGACATTAATAACAAGTGTATTTTTTGACACAAATTGTCGAACACGCTCGTCAAATATTGTTCAAATTACAAATATCGTAGTGTCTCGGTCTTTAAATTCAGACCTTATGTGGCTGCAATAATGACTTTTTGTGAATTATCGGCGGTAATATTAACGTTGTCAAAGCGTACTTCGTTAGTAATTAGTGCGCTAACTCGGCCGACACGAGCGTCATTGTCAAGTGCTTTATGACATCCGCGTTTAGCTTTTCTGAATAATATTTGTGGATTTTTCAGTTCGTGTATACCTCATTTGTAGTTAGTACAAAGGACACAATATTTTTTGACGACAATGATACCTTTGACTGTAGTTTTGTAATCTTTAACAAATTTCCACTTTGTTAGAGGCCAAGTTGCACAGTAGTGTCTTTCAGTTGACGTTTCAATTTTTCAAACATACTTTGTGCTACAAAATACCATTCATTTTGGTAAGTATAGAAAACAAAAGTTGGACACTTTTTGAAGGCAGAACAGAATTTCGCAAATATCACTAGAATCTTCAGAGGCTAGAGTAGAAAGGTCTTTAAGCCTGTCAAACTGTTCTATTTCTATATGTTTTTACTCTCGAACTTTAAAGCATTTCATCTTAAATCCACAACTTTTCGTATATTCAAACATACTTTTCCACACATGCAAAACAACAATGACTCTACAAACTCCTTACGAACACCCACTTAAAATGTAAATCGAACTCACTGACCAAGCTTTTAAGAAACCCAACTGTACCTCTTGATATAACTGTTAAACAATCAATCTTCAGAAAGACCCTTTTTGCATAGCGCTCGGATTTTAGGGATAAACGGGCCAGTCACGCCGGTCCAGTCTCCTGGGTACAGAACCGTTTAATGCATAGTTGGAGATTGTTAGGGTGTAAGCCTCGATTAGGATCAGCATTGTGATAGCACGGAATTGTTTGGATGAGCTAAGTTTCCGACTGATGGACGATGAGTGTGTGTTTTGGTTGTAGACAAGTGTGAAACTTGTAGTGGATTCCGTAGGGTAGGTTTGAAGTGGTAACAGCTGTTTAGGAGTAACATTTTAACCATCAACTTGATTTCTTAAATTACTGGTAATGTGCTAGTGCCATATAATAATATAGTATATTTAAGATCACTTGTATTGCATGCCTAACCTAAGGTAGATTGTACAAAGATCATCTTCAATCAACAGCTGTATCATGTGTACTAACTTTCAGTGGTAATAAACAATTCATCATATTCATTTTTTGCTATAGGAATCATCTAAGTAGCCGTTCGGAGTTTGGGATTGTGCCTGGTTACTGCATGACTATAAACTTTTACATAGGGATAAGAACTTATAAAACTAAATATATCCATGTAGATAGGTACTACATCTGTGAATACAGATTCAATGTTATGCTGTGATTTTAATGTTGATGTTAGACAAACATACGCATATTCGCGATGATTATTCAGTGTTGGCCTAGCTAGGTAGTCCGGTCATTAAGACGAAAGAAATCCGCAAGATTGATACTCGTGAACACACTATGTAGGGAACGTCTAGAAAGACATACGCTGACCTTTTTGGCGATGTTCTTCGAAAAATTCATCAAGTGTACTTATAGTAATCGTAATGCCCACACGTGTATCAAGTACAAGACCGAATGGAACGTGGATCAAGTACAAGGAATGCGTCAGCAAGTAGTACGTGTCCTTCTGTAGCTTCTACCTACCCTCCAGTCACAAGGACACGTGTTCATAAAAGTATTTTCGAGTGCCGACCAACAATATCTAGTCATCATTCTTGTTGTACTTTGTATTACCTTGAACCTATAGTAGTATTTATAGTAAGTAGTTTTTATTCTAGAGTACATTATCTTCACGTATTATTATAATGTATTTTGTTCTGTTTTTACAATCTATTAAAACCCATAAATATTTAACTAAACCTGATAATAAATGATTAAATTAAGTCGAAAAATTCACTTCGATATACTCATACAAAATAATCTAAACTTATTATTCTAAAAGAGTAAGCATGAAGTTTCTTGATCATTTTTGCAAACGAAACTAACCATTGGAAGTGGCCATTACAATCATTTGTACATTTTCATTTAAACTTGTAAGTTTCAAAATGGTCTAATTGAAATGAATTATTTTACTTTTTGTCTCTTCAACAAAAGCTATCAACCACCGTACTACTATCTTTAATCAACCTAACTTTGTTCTAAGCATTCGATTACACATTTCCTATTAAGTCTCTCCTAGGAAACTTAATCAACGTGGCACAATATGTATGCATTTCCATGTGAACGTGATCATGAATTGATATGCAGTTCTCAGAAGTGAAATGCTGCAGAAACCCTATCATTGTGAACTGGGTGCTTTGATTTGATTTGAAATATAATTAGCTAGTGTTGTTATGTTCCTGTAGTTTCAGAGAAATGGAAACATGTGTTAACGGACTAACATAAATATATCATAGGTTGTAGATGATTAGATATTATTTTAATTTAGTACGTCAAGCGAGAACTTCGGATCCGCTTTAAAGAATATTGGACGCATGGAGAAATGTCACTTTTGGCAAAGTTAAAGTTATAAGAAGAAGATAAAAAACTGTTGAGTTTGGACCACTGAGCGATCACTTCTTAATTTATACGTGGTGCGAAAACTACGGATTCTAATTTTGGGAATATTGCGCGCACTGCACTTGCAGTGTATGATATAACGTTAGTTATACTTTGTAAATATAAAAAGTGCAGAATGCTAGAACAGTCGAATTTCCACTAAGTACTAAGCGATGATTATTTTAATACATGAGTTATGTTATTTTTGGCGTATTGCAGTGTGTTAGCCAGTCACGTGGCAAAAAACTTCATTAAATTATTTGGTTTTACATGATACTTAACTGATTAACATAATGTTGAGTAGTTTCAACTTCATCTAAATTATTAATGTTGCCAAGGGAGATTAAGGACAGACGTTTAAGGAGATTGTGTTTGTCAGTTATTGACTTTCTGTTAATAAATACTTTGATAATCGCTTACTATTTCCATACATCATTGTTTTTAAAAACACACAAACTTATGGAGAAGACATCCCCAAAACCATAACAGTGGTCGAATAAAACACAAAACAAGATCAACATAAACTTATCAATTTTATGAAATCATCACATTAATAATTGAGTATGAACACTTCCCCTTTAACAAAACTCAAATAATAACCATAAAAATGATCATTAACAGAAGTAATTTCCAAAACAACGCTGCAAGATTAATTCGGCGTGCAATAATTTTTATTGCTATTCTCACAAGCGGGGCCCCCTTGTTGGGCCCATTTGCATAAGAATCGTGGGCCCCTCGGATGTCACCGTCAATATGCGAATGTCTGTTTATTTGCTTAATTGTATTTGCCACCATATAATTGATGCTGGTCGATAGCTCATGATTAAATAGCGTGTTTTATCTATTTGTAAGGGTTGGTACTTATGTAAGTGTCGCGCGTACACTGTATAACCAGTAGGTTACTGACCGGTTTGAAATGCCACGTGGATGTCTTAAGGAGATCGGTTTTATTGATGCAGGTTGTAAGTAGTTTTCCTGATTCGCAGTAAAAGTGAAAAGCGAAGACGGCGAAGGAGGTCTTTGGGTCGAGTTTGTATCTGGATGGAGAGGATGGAATACTAGATAGGGTGGGGCTTGTGGCTAAAGGATAACAACCGTATGGATCGATTGAAGGTTAAGCTATGTTTACACGGGTCGGTTCGTAGATGATCCTCCTTTCGTGCCTCGAAAAGTACGTCAAGCCCGGCTGTCATTATCACATTTATGAAAGTTATTTTGATACAAAAGCCTGAAATTCTGATCATTAGTCTTGCCAAGGGCAGTCGTATTGCTTAGTAACTGGTTGTAGAAGTCAGATATGCAGTTACTTCAAGTAAAATAATGATATTTAACGTCAACATTAATGATCATGACATGCTAAATGAAAAATTCGATGTATGAGAATTATTATTATCTACATAACTAATTATACAACCACATTTAAAGTTGACACAAAAGCGTCATCTTCGGACAACCGTAGGTCTTTGATTGATCAGACAAAACAATTATCATTTTTTGTCTGCATTTTAACCAAATTTCTTCCAATCAATTTCATTATCATTCAGCTTCATCTGTTCCAGTCAACCTCATAAACCGCGTTCTAGACCATTTCATGCCTAACCTAAGTGGCTTCATTACCTCGTACCATCACGCTAACGACCCATGGAGGGGGGCACACCGCAAATTGTTCACGATCGGCTTGTCACCAAGTTTCCCGGTTGAGTGCCACTGAATAACGAGCCTATGTGCTCGTGTATGTATGGCTTTACGTGTTATTGTATGAGTATTTAAAACGAAAACCAGGAGTTTCGTTGAATGAAAAGATTTAGGACATTGATAACGTTTAAGGCTATTTTTTACTGTTCTGTGTGAAGTAAAGAGCTTTGCAAAGATTTTTGTTATAAGTCTGCACCACTGATATATCATATACAATTTTAAAATTTGTCACGTACGGCTCCAAATCAATCTATTTTTTTTATTTTAGATCTAAATTACCTACAAATAGACACATTACCGTTAAATAAATTTATTCCATGGTCCACTACTATCGAAAGCTTTATATCCAACGTGATCGACGATGATATGTCACTCATTTGTTGGGAAAATTGGAAGGTAGGTGTAGGTGAAGCAACGATGCATTTGTGTTCGCCGGCTAAAAGAACGCGACGGTCCAATCTTCGCGCATCGATTCTTACGATCTTAAGACACTACCTCAAAACTAGGTAGATTGTTTATTCTAAATAAATAAACTTAACAACAAACTATAATGTGGTGTCCATATCTTCCACATTGCAGCTATAAACTGAATAATATCCCAAGAAATATACAGCTAAGCCTCTGGACAGAGTAAAATCTTTGGGTCACGAGCAGTGTCAACTAAATTTATCGAGATCTGCTTAAATATTGCAATTACATCAGTAAAACTATTTTCGATATTACTGACACACCAGCTCTCTTAACCCATAACTTTACACACACACACACACGCAAACAATCACTTCAAAAAATCCATAATTTAATTCACAATATCGCTTACAAAACACAATGCGAAGCAAACGAGACCACTCAAAAGTCCATTGAATTTCCAAGCGGACACACATAGGTATCAGCATTGTTACCCTTTGTTCTGACCGCGTATCGTTCATGTATTTATTATTATATTATTAAAAAGATATACAACGTATATTAGAGGTCTGTTGAGGTCCAACCGAGCGAAAAGAAGCGGTGGTATCCGGTTCTCAAGTGCACAGGGATGTTCGCAATTAGATAAAAGAACTGGATTATATTCTGTTATTAGTGTAGCAGAAGGAACGAAGTGTTTGTGAAAGTTATGTTTTGATCTTACAGGGCAAAAAATAGCACGGTTTTGAAAATATAGGGCAAAATAACCCTTTTTTCAAAACAAAGATTCTTTCTATAAAGAGAAATCCGAGCAGGAACCAAGGAAATTAAATACATAGCTAAAAGTATGTAATCAACACTGAAGAAAACAATAACTGAAATGCCTCAAGAAAATATTAAGTACTTACCCATAAGTTTTGAAAAGAAATTATTAATTCCGAATCACAATCAAATATGTACTTCAGTACTCACTACGGATACAATACACACTACAGCAAAATACCTCATATTTCATACAAAAATCAAATAAACAATTAACAATAAAACTCATTGTAAACGATAGCTTGCATTCAGGAACCGTACAAAGAACGATCATAAAAATCATTCTAATTATATTTACCACAATAAGAGCACTCGATATTATTAACTTTTTGTATAAAGAAAAACAAAATTAATGATTGCGACTAATTCGCAATAAAAATGCCACATGCGAACAAACATGAGTATGGGGGGACAATTATAACAAATTACGCACACTACCCTTAAAACTCGAGTGAGATTTGCATTGAATGGTATTCACGTTTTTTGTTGGTTACTCTCAACTTTGCCAAACAAAATTAAACTGTAGCACCCTCATTTTAAAACCCAACATCGTTCCCTACGACAGTCCTCACAAAAATCTTTTTACAACCAAGCATCTTCTGAAGGGTCATCTTAAAAATTCAATGCAAAATCAAATTTAACTCGCCGTCACAGAGTAGAATTTGCCTCGCTAGAGACATTACGGAATCACTTGAATATTAAAAGTCTTGGTAATTATTCAGGAATTCATCCATCATTAATCACAGAGAAGGGGGGAAGGAGGGAAACGTTGTAAAAATGATTGTTGAAAAGATAAATCATACAAGACACGGTGGTGACGTTTATGGCGATGTGGACACGTGTGACGTCACACATCCTGGTCCTGATGTATGAAAGGAACACATTGTTGGTGCTATCATTAGACGTAATTATGAATATTTATTTGAACCAACAATAGTACATTTTGCTCTTACCAATGCAATATTGCCCATTGTTGGTTTAAATTCGCTATTCACATGTATAGAGGAAGGTAGGTTATGTGACAAGCTTAATATAGACGATATTTTATTACTACTGGTATTAAAACAGTCTCCGAGATTTGTAACAATTGATTTTCTGATAGTTTATCTTGCTTCATAATTTGAAATAATTTATGAATGAAATAGCATAATTTACACAGTTTTTTTTATGGTTATTAAAGAAACCTTATCAGATATGGAGCGTGGTTATAATAATTGATATAATGCTTTAAAATCATGTTTATGCAAAACTATTTATAAACTTGGATTTTGAGTTTGCCACTCCATCTAAAGTTACACTACCAAGGAAAACTGACAATGACACCACTTAGATAACAACATACCTATTCATAAGATGAATTTCATAGAAACGTGACAAATGTCTAGACTGTCTTTACATTATTTTCTACCAGAGATAAAAGAAGAAGAAGATCAAAATATAAAACTATAATGACTCATCTAAAAGCCGTTACGCAAACCCCAGTGAAAACAATTAAAATCTAAAATCAAATACATTTACAAATATAATTGTGTATCAAGACAATATAGATTACAACACCTTTATATTGAACGTTATAATAACTACTGTTAAAATGCTCGTAAGAGCCTTTTAGAATCAAAATGAGTCCGGGTCAATCACTCACTCATTGCTGAATGAACTCCGTAACATTCTAGACCCAAATTCGGTGAATACTATTCATCTTAAAACATTGTTACAATGGGATAAATAACTATTGAAACACCGTATACCCATTAACCCAACGCGTAACTGTCAGCCGAGAACTTTAACAATTAACATCGTCCAATAACAGAAACTATAGCACAATGGCCCTTACTACAAATTAATTTATTCATATATAAAGGTCAGCAGCGGGATAAAAGAAACGTACACGAATTTGAATTCAATACAACGAAACACAGAGTTCATTTTTATCTGAACGGCATACTAGTTTTGGTGATACGCAAAAGGTGGGTGAGTTTTACAACAAAGCTTTTTAGGATTATTTTTGTTTGTCAAAAGCGAGCAAGGGAAGCGTTTGGTATACTTTTTATTAATATAATTGTTGTGCACAATGATACAACTGCGATTTTTCATTGCGACACATTTGCGGCACTAATGCGATTCGCGACAGTTTAATCGTTGGTCGTGGACAAAAGCTTTTTGTTGCGCTCAATGCATTTGTTATTGTGGTTTGTCTAAATGCTGATTGAATAATGCAATTTAATTGAACTTTCATTGCCTTGGCGTATTGTATAGGTATTGTTTGATCTCATTTCAAATTGACCTTTTATTGTCTTGATATAGACAATGATATAGGAGTAGGGCCCTATATTAAAAATAATTGTTTTTATCCGTACTAAATAAAATAGATACAGCATTTTTTGTAAACACGTATTGTTTACAAAAAATGCTAACTCTATAAAATAGGGAGGTCAAGTAGAAGGTCAAGGTTGAAGGGGTTTTGATTAGTAATAAAAGTAAATAAAAGCTTACAAAAATGTTGAAGATAGAAAGACACATAACGATGAAATAACTGAAGCAAAATCAATCAGCAATTACCTATCTTTCGTTGTTGGTGAACAGAAAACGAAAGATACTTTTCCTTACAACCCGCACAAACAAGAATAACTACAATATCATCATATTTCTTAAAAATAACCCACTCACTTCAATTTCATTACGCATTCTCGTGACAAAAATCAAACACGTATTCCTTACAAGAAAATCGATGGTATTAAATTCAAAGCACAAGTCTCGAGATAAGGGTTGTCGTACAATATGACGTATACCTTATTTGTATGTGTGTACTGTATTTTATTTTTATTCCTCTCTTTAGAAAGGGGGAATAATCCTGGAGCTTGTGTGTTCGTTTTCACGGAAAATAATGTTAATGCGCCCTTATTTTTTCATGTTTTTATTTGTTCTATTAGTTTTAAGGGTTCAGTGGATTGTTTTCTCTTTCGAGTGCCTTGATTTTGGTTTATATCTATCGGAGGGCTAGATGAATGTTTCATTTATTACTCATTTTCTCCAATTCATCTCACAATATTTGTATTTCTTCTTCTCATTCGGTTATAACCGTCATGAATCACGATGCAGATTTCTTTCACAACCCTTTAAGGGGCATATTCTATCGCTTGAACTTTTGCTTACCGTTTTACTTTTTTTTAATGTACTTACTACATACACGGGACAGGGTCGGGTATATATTAATAGTGAAGCCGTATATTATTATAGTTTGATATCTAGACCTTTAAAAAAAACACCTAGTAATGTGAAATATTTGACCTAGAAGTATTTTTTCCACGTCGTGCAAAGTCCTTCACTTTATTAAGTTTACTTCATCAAGCCAATTGATAGTTCTGTCTCAAGAGACAACTCAAAAAGAATATACAGTAAAAAAATAGATGATTGCTTAATCAATGTACTCACACATCTGAATACACGCAATGTGTTAAATCTATACAAAAAGTCTCGATTTCATAACACGATTAACCACAAACTGAACAATTTCAAACAAACCCACAACGCAACGAACAACAAAGACCTCTATACTATGCAACCTCTTTTGATAGAACACAAAAAGCAACCCGGTCTTTGCTTAACTAACTGTTTAAGCAACACTAACTTTAATTAATCTTGACAACGCCTTTGTACATTATAAATATCATTTATCACTTTCAATACGTATCGACGCGAAAAATTTTCGAATCACGATCGAGCGCCATTATTGCAGTTTATTTTATAACTGGCAACACTGGCCATCAAAGCTTTTGTCTTGACGACGCCGACGACGTTTTGTTTGTGGCATTGACAAGTGAAATGTTTGCGAATCATTTTGAAATGATTCTGTTGGTATTTTATATTTAATATTTGTATTGTGATCGTTTTGGCAGAACAGTGGTGAGAGCAACTTTTGAGTTGAAGGTTTGTATTCAACCGAGCAATTAGCTTTGTTTAACTATATATTTTTTTAATTTTGTGAGGAGCTGACATGTCCTAGAAACATAACTTCGTAGATATATGTATGACCTAAAACCACACTGTGTCCGCGTGGTTGATTACGGCCCAGTCCCAGTCCAGAGACGGCCTACACCAACCAATATTCCCATTCCAGTTTTGTTTGCTGATTTTATGTCTGTTTTGGGGTTGTACGTCTAGTGTAACAAGTAGTATCTATATAACAAATGTGTATAACAAAATAACATGTGTGTAATCGTTACATGTCATCTTTTACTACTATTATTATTATTACAACTATAAGCAATTGAGCTTGAGATCTTGGACTTCATTCCGAGTTCGGGTAAAATATATTGGGTCCTTCCATCAGGAATTTCTATTCGCTGTCCAGAGTCTGAATTTATACACTGGTGGTAGCAATAGGCTCGCCCCGTAGGTAAAACATAGAATGAGAGTTTAAGAGCAGCAAAGGTACTTACATCACTACCTAACCCTTTACGAAATAAGGCGTGATGGAACACCATCACGCCTTATTACATAACAATGTTAAACATATTAGTCCACTATTATAACCGTTTTTTTTTTCTTTTTACTATGTCCATTTAAATTTTCACAGTCATGTAAGTGTATTAATGTGTTTTCAATAACTCTTGTATTGTGTAAGACGCACTTCACTCTACACGGTACTCCATCTTGTTACACTACCTACCCCAAGTTAGAAACGCACAAATACATTTTTCGTTAGATTTTTCTAACAATAGCAGGGGCTAGATTTCAATTATTTGCCAATCCGTTACCTGTACGGGCACAGTGGTCCTGACTCGATTGCCTCCCGTCTGGCAGTACGCCGGAATCGAACTCCGGTCCGCACAATGAAATACATCTAAATAAATAACACGGACTTCTCATTGTGATGCCGTCTCCATACAAAATATATTTTCACTACAATACCCGCGCTAGGAGCGGGGAAAATGGGGCACACTCGAACGGGAGAAAATGCTCGAATGCTGGCAACACTCGAGCTTAATTCGTGATTCCGTTTTTGAAAATTTGAATATTATTGGGTATTTTGTGTCGGTTGGACGGCCAGTTGTATTTCGTGGTTTATGTATAATGATTCTGAATAACTAAGTACCCTATATGGGTAAAATTCTGATTTGGGTCATTTGATTTTGAATGGATTGACAATACGTTATGTCTGAGTATACTGTGAATGGGTACAGAAACTTTTAGTAATCTTGCTTAAGTGACAAAATACACACATATATTATTCTTATCTTTTCTCCTTCGCTACCAAGTCCTTCCAAAGGTTATCAGTAAGAGATCACTTTTACCGATACGTCCGCTATGTTATGTAATGCTCGTAAAGTTATTCTTATCAATTAAGTACTCTTCTATGCTAAAAATACAGTTCCAATTAACCGTATTTTTAAATCTGGTGTTTATTAATTTATAAAACCTAACAAAACAATAAATATTAATAAGCTCAATAATATAAAACTTAACCTTCTTTCAACTCCTCAAATATCAAATTAACACAGAATCTTCATTAATTGACAAATCAATTTACTTTCCGACAGACAAATCCACTTGACGAAATCGCCGAAACCCTTTAAAGACCGTGGATCTAAACAATGACCTACCGAACTAATGATTAATTCAGAAGTCGTTGGATTCCTTTCAAATTGGGGCTACAGAAAAGGCGGAAGGAATCCACTTGTATCTAATCAACGATAGATCTTCTCGTCTACGAGATCGGTGTCTCACACCAACAGGGTCTTCAATACTCAATACTCAATACTCAATATATTTATTGCATTCCACAATGTGAACTTAGGTGGTAGGTACATAAGGATATAATAATAATATGCATCATTGTGGGCCCTGTCGGGCATAACAATATAAAAATTAGGAGAATTACTAGGAGGGCTATTATAAATATTTCAAATTTTTATATTAATCTCTATGTCCATTGATTGCCTGTGAACAATATGTTCAATATGTCCATTGATTGCCTGTGAACGAGATAATAAAAATATCAAGTTCTGAGTTGAGCTCACGATTACTGACAACTGCTCTGCCTGAACTGGTTCACTCATATCTGTGTGGTTCTTTCCTCAAAAGACCATTTCAGACACTAATCTGCATGGTTCTTACATTATCTGATAAAGATAATGTGTGGACTTTTACAGAGGCTTCTGACGTCTGAGTTTATTTCGGTGTTTCTTGTCAATATAGTCAGATAGTGAACCAATTAGAACTCATTTTCCTTTTTGTTGTAAATAGGTTTACACTCGGTGTTGAACCTATTCATTCGTACAAAAATCAATATAATTTATCATCAACTGTAAGTCGCTAGTAAATTCTACAAATAGTTTACCTATTTATACATATTGAGTAATATAATAATTTGAAGAGTTAATTTGTTTGAGCGTGTTTATCTCTAGAAATGCAAGATTCTATCAATAATCTTTTCTGTATTCATTGATTGTCCCTTTCTTGAAGAAGGTTATCTAAGGTAAGGTACTCTACTGCCCTTAGGACGCGGACAGACTGCAGAACATAGCAATACCATACCATAACTATCTACTGCAAAACAAAGTCTCTTTTTATCCAAAGAAGGCACAAGATTTAATCACCACTCTTGCATAAAACATAAGTCTGCAATCACCAACACGCCTTGAAGTTGGGGATTACAAACTTAAGTTTATTACAAGTACAGGTTTTCTCACAATGTCTCCGCTCACTACAAAGTTAAAAGCCCCCGCTAACTTTACAGCTCCATAATAAAAGCTAAGAACGGTATAAAATAAAACAATTGATTTGAAAAACGCCCCCGCACATAAAAGGGGTCCTAATTATTAAATTGAAAACGCTGTTTTATGCCCACAGTCAAGGGGGTTGGGGGACGAACGGACCCCAAGTTGTACAGAAACTAATCTAGAATATTGTATCTATGCCTGGGCCGATTGTTCTATATATTTGGCTAGGGATACTACCTATTTGCTAACGAAGAGTAGGTTGGCAAAATTTCTTTAGCATTACTATAATTTAAACTGATTCTGAATACTTAAAGTGGGTTAAACGTCTTTTGTTTGATGGTAAATCTATTTTAAATACATTTCTTAGTATTTCAAAGTGTACCGTCTATGTCTACAGTAAATCCTCAACTCATTTCCATTTCCAACCTACTACTTACGTCATAGGACTACGTTTTCGCCGTAATTTATGTCTATGTAAACGCATAGCGACATCTAGCGGGTGGCGAGGAGCAAATGTAAAAGGTGCGGTTGCACTTTAATTCATAAAACAATTTTCTGGTTAATCTTTACTAACTTTTATGACGTTTAGGTAATTCATAGTTTAAAACAATCTTGTACAAAAATTAAACATAACATTTGTAAACACTTTTTTCTTCATATACTTAAATTATTATAGATATTATATAAAATGATGCACTCACAAAAAAATCGCGACAACAAAAAATATGACACATTAAATATTTTCGTTTGTATGGTTATCAATCTTGTTCTCTGATCTTTACCGAAATATTATTTGGGCATTGTCAAAAAAACCCAAAGCCGGTTCGTACATGTTAAAAACCTTCTTTAAAATAATATTGAACGGCTAAAATAAATATAAACCTAACCTAATCATGATTAATTATACAGTGCAATGACACCTGACGTGTTATACACGGAACATAAATTAAGAATTTAAAGTCTAAAAGTGGCCGAGAAATAACAGCCGTACAGACCGATGTTTAAGGCTAAGCTACGCTTGCCGAGGTCAGTTCGTGGATGGGTGACCATTCTCTACACAATTTTGAGCCGTTTGGTCCCTGCTTTTTTATTTGGAACAAGCCAGCCAATCTGTTGAATACAGATTGGCTGGCTTGTTCCAAATAAAAAAAGCAGGGACTACAAATCATGACTACAAATCATGAAAGCCAGAATCAACATTGGCGACCACCAGAAAAGCATTTTTTTTTATTTATTAAAGGTAAACCAATAACCAACAGCTTCTGTATACAGCATTAGACACATTAGAAAAATAGTAATAAGCATCAGACTTATACAGTCGCCAATAATAGGTAAGTAATAAACATCAAATCAATAAAACTCTATCAGTCCCGGAGAAACAATTCAACTGCCTTGGATCCCGCTGAGAACAGCTGAAGAGTTGACAGATCTTTGACAGTCGTTTCGGGTAGGCAGAAGCCTGAAAGTCTGATAACTAGTTTAATCAAGGGGTACCGTGCTACCCAGTCTAAATTATGGAGCTCGACCGATAGCTAATCGCTCCATATTTGGCTATTTGGCTGCATCTAGTTAAACTGGAAGTCGACCTAAACGTAGTTAAAAAAAGGCAGATGTTTTTTTTTATATAATTGAAAAGATTTAAACTTAATAAAAACTTTTTCACAGTTAGTATTGAAACTCTTAAAGTCGGACAAATAGTCTTGCTACGGAGTATTGCGATACTCAGTATCTGGATTCTGAAGGTCAGATAGGGAGTCGCTCCATGTAAAATACTGGTTTCCAGCTAAAAATATTTGCCTTAGATAACAGCCCCGACTCTAGATTAATACACAGTTGAGGACAGTTACTGGACTGTTATAACATAAATAACTGGCCTAATGTGGGTGCAATTGATACTTATAGACCAGGTGGGCAGATCTCTACTAAAACCTTCGAGGAATACAGGTGTTGTTTTCTTATGTTGGAAAACCTACACATAATTTCAAAGATAACACCTATTATTTATTGTAATTAGCAAAAAAGTATGGTAACTGTACTAGTTAATTGCCACAATATAGGTTTACATAATGTTAACCCTACTAGCTCTTACTGCATGTATTTACCCAGCTAATGTTTAGTATTTATTTCTGTAAAAGTGATTTAATTTTGTAATCTTTAGAAAAAAAATAATTCAAACCGAATAACTTGCTAAGGCTACGTAGAAAGTGTCCGTCGGTGTCAGAATAAGTTTGTATTTTTAAATTTAATTTAAAATTGTTTATCTTATTATTTAATGTTAGGTACAAAGCTTTAGTATTCTATACAATGTTTTCTTGATGGACCAGAAGATTATTTAATAATTAATAAATAGGTATTAGTTGTCGCTCAGTAGTTTTAATTTTCTTAACTCCCCTTCAGATTCTCAAAAAGTTAGTAACTCGAAGTTTTCGTTTTACGTTTTAATAAATATAGATGTAGTCTATAGTAAATGATTATTCAAATATATTTACAAAAACCCACTGCATGATTTAAATTGTTAATTGTGTATTTTTATGTTTATGTGTATAATACAACTGTTTCATTATTATAAATACTATTGACTAATGAAACTGCCCTAAACACTATTTATTGCGTTCATTCAACAATAAATTATGAATTTAATTTGTATATTTCAATAACACCCAACCTATAAGCCTAATTGAATGTAAAACAGCAAACAACGAACTTTTCATTCAAAATAATAATCAAATTTAAATTGTGTTGATACCAATTAACGTTAATAGGAACTGAATGTCATTTAATTATGTAACCACAATAAAGTTCAAAGAGTTGCTCGGTGCCCGGAAGTCGGTCCAGCCATTATTAACACTAAAACTGTCAAAATAACAGAGACATAATCAAATGTTATTAAAATAAATCCAAACGAGTGTGGAATTTGATATTAATATTAAAAATGTGAATAAATTAAAAAGAGGAGAAATTAACGACGGTGTTAACTTTAATCTTTTGAAAGTTCCAAGCCGGCATTTGGAATGTGCCTACACATTCAATCATTGCAGTCTATTCATCATTGCAGTCAATGACTCCTTGAACTAATCACCTGAGTGAGTGTTAATTCAATTATTTCACTTCGAACCTCTCAACACGTCAAACGAAATTAAAAGGGTGTCAATTAAAACGAGAAAGTAAAATAAAAACAATTTAGTGTTTATTTTCTATGGCATTTAACAAAGTTATTTTCTCAAATACTATAATACATCGTTGGTACTCACATCGACAATTCAATTAATACACTATTATATACATTTTGAGATGTTCTAATGACTTATGATTAAGACAACTAGTTCTTAAACTTACATCTACAGTTGGAACAAATAAATAAATTATACATGAAGAACTGAAGCCGGACAACCCTGAAGATACGGGTATGAAACAAATAACTCAACAAACTGACGTTATGTTAGTAATAAAACAAAATACAGGGTTGACAATACATGACTTAACTATTCGGCTACATGAGACACCTATAGAACATAATCTCTTTTTGGTACCAATCTCACTTCACATAACTAACGAACCGGCGGCGCTACTTTACCTTAAACATTTATAGACGCGTCAAAACAAAAGTAATCACAGTTAAACTCAATTCGCCCCCTCTCGGGTCTACCTTAACATATTTACAAGCCACTTGATATGGGACTCACTTTACATCATCAATTGTTACTCTAGAAAATAAATAATGTTCATTACATTCTTGTTCACAGTCTGTTGCACTTAAACTGCTGGATCCGTCTCGTGCGGGGTTGCCAAACCTCGAAAGATAGGCATCCTTCAAGGAAGGCAGGTTGGTCTTCAATATATGACGGAGACCGGCCGCCTGAGCTGGTCATCATGCGGGCTGTGTTGTGTGGGGGTGCCGGGGGACACTGGTGACGAGGGAGCGACGCCGTACTGTGGAAACAGCGACGAAGGGAAGGGCTTCGGAGGAGCCGTCGGCGACGTGTACAGCGACGAGTAGAACGACGAAACCACAGCCGCCGCCGACGACGACACCGTCGGCAACTTCTCCGTCGGTGCCATTAACTTGGAGAACTGCAGGTGGTCCAACTGATGTGGGAAGTACGGCGGCACTGCGGAGTATGATAGTGCATCTAAGTGACTCACTCCATGAGCCGGGCCAGCAAAGTATGGCAGCGGGAAGCTCGGGAATGCTCCTGCGCCGGGTGCTCCTCCCTGCGTAGGGGGCTTGGGCTTCCTGCGGGGCCTGTATTTGTAGTCCGGGTGCTCCTTCATGTGCAGAGCTCTCAACCTCTTTGCTTCATCGATGAATGGTCGTTTCTGCATCTCAGACAACAGTTTCCACTCTGCGCCGAGCCTCTTCGAGATCTCGGAGTTATGCATCTTCGGGTTGTCCTTAGCGATCTGGCGCCTCTGCAACCTGGACCACACCATGAACGCATTCATGGGCCTCTTGATGTGTCCCTCGGACTGCGGCGAGGTCGCCGGCAGCGGCTGCGGCGCGCTTGGGTAATCCGGTAACATGCCTGGGTGCATGGAGAACGCGTACGGGTGATGACTCAAAGTCGACATAGCGATTGAACTTTAATTACTAAGTCGTAAGTTCTGTTAGAGCATTAGCTCTATGGTGATGTATGGCACAAAGCGGTGAATGAGCACAGACGAGGAGGTGATTGTGTCACGTCGGAGACGGACGATAGACTGGCGAGTCGGTATCGGGGCCTTGTGGGTATCGAAGTGCGGGGGGTGGGGTTATTGGGCGGTGAGGCGCCGGCCAATAAGAAGCCAGCGAGTACAGCCTGCGCCCCTCCTCGCGCGCTATGTTGGTCTCGCTCTCGTACACAATAGGTGTGTGCGGGTCTCTTTCTGCCTCAACAATAGAGCGGCGTGCCGTGGCGCGGAACAGGCGTGCAGCTGTTCGGAGCCATGTCAGCGACTGAATGCGGCTCAATGCATGATGTAACTGTAGTAATAGAATACTTTACACACTTGTATTGTGGAATTTGGTTGTGTACCAAATAAATGGTTGATATAAATAGACCAAAAGTGAACGTTTGAATGTCACCTTTTTTGTGCGAAAACTCGACATATTCGTAGTAATAAAACGCTTGAGCTTTTAAGGTATGAGCGATTAAACATTTTTTATTGGCTAGTAACCGATTAAAGTAAACGTTCGAATACATTGGTTTATTCTTAAAGTTTACTTTGTGTGTATCTAATCCTCGTATTATAACTTAAGACGTATCGAATCTTCTATTGGTACCAGATGTAATAAAGCCGTATTGCTAGGAAGCTTATTATTTTGTAATAGTAATGATCGTAATTTTACGCTGAAACCTTAACTCGTGCTTGTTATAAATGGAAGTTTGTTTATTTATTAACTTAAAGACTGAACGGATTTGGGTGAAATATGGCACATGAATGGACCTGGTTAAGGACATAAGATTCATTTATCCCGGTAGTTCCTACGTTCCCGTGTAATAGTTGCTGACCACTAAGTAGGATAGCGCAATTGATCAATCAGCTGTTTGTGACTGCACCGTTTTAAATGTCAAAGCTGCTTAAGTATTAACAACTTCTCTCAAAACGGTGAAAGAGAACATGTTGAGGCATGTAGTAACCAAAAATATGAAGACCTGTTAAAGTCTACTTCCTAGCACAATGTGGAGACCAATGTCCCAGCAATGGGTACGCTCAAAGCTAAATAAACACATTGAATTCTTAAAGGCTGTGATAATACTAACTACTTGTGGTATATTACTGTCAAACCATAGGTACTTAGTGGATGAGCTGATTCGCTGCATTTTGCGGGTTTCATTCCCGCACGAAATAAGTAATTACCTAGATCATGGCGTATTTTACAGTAGAGATACCTAGTAGTTTTCAGTTTAGATGTTTGTGTAGGTATGTGAATTTATGTTAGTAAACGCAATCATGCATGAGATAGAAGAGATGTGGAGCAAACAATATGCTGTTTTAAACTGTGATTAAAGCTAACAAGTAAAATAAAAAGAGATTGCAGAGTCTGCTAATGGTAAGGGGATAAGAGCGGTTTAGCGATGATAGTATCGCTGACATTGTACGCAATGCGGTGACCGGTATTTTTTTCAAACTGAATCCTGTTTCTATTGTAAACGTATTTTGTTTTCTTATTGGTTTAGAAGCGGTAAGTGTATAATTGCAAATTGTTGTTAGTGTTTGTGGTTCTCACGTTAGGAAGAAGCTAGCGAACTATTTTGTTGCTATATGTATTAAGTATGGAATGAACGATATATTTTAATGAAGTTAAACCTAAGTAGTTACGATCTAGTAATACTTAGTTAAGTAAGTAGGTACTTCAGTGGATGCTCGATTCGATTTTTATCAAGTAAATTGCTATCTAGCCTAAATCGTTTTTAGTTAGGAATTCCTCAGTAGCAACCTAAAAGCTAGACTTGTGCTCGGTTGATACCGTTAATTGCTGGGCGTAAGTATAACTAGCGAAAAGTGGGTGTACATATTGTTATAAATACAAATATATTTCGGTAGTTTTAGAATGTAATCACCTTTATAATTAGGGTTCCGTTAGTCAACTAGGAACCCTTATAGTTTCGCCATGTCTGTCTGTCCGTCCGTCTTCGCTTAATCTCTGTGACCGTTAGCACTAGAAAGCTGAAATTTGGTACCAATATGTGTATCAGTCACGCCGACAAAGTGGTAAAATTAAAATTGGAAAAAATGTTTTACTAAGGTAGCCCCCCTATGTGTAAAGTGGGAAGTGATTTTTTTTTCATTCCAACCCTAACGTGTGATATATTGTTGGAAATGTATTTAAAAATGAATAGGAGTTTACGAAAATCATTTTTTTATAATGTCAATCATTTCGGAAATAATCGAATCGAAATCGAATAATAACCGGTTTTTTTATTGTTAAGTTTAGTTATTGTCGTTATATATTCTGTGCGAGACGAAAACAAATTTTATTCTTTCTTATTTTCTTTTCTTTTTTTAAAGACGACTCTAACAAGCCCTTCGAGAAAATTAAACGTAATGTTACGTATTTTTTTTGTCTAATCTACCCATGTCTTAATAGTGATACAATTACGTCACGACCAAACGATAGATTTCACGCCTTTATACATATATATCTAAGCTCAACAATTTGCGGATTACAAGCTTGTCTCGATCTCAAGTGGAGCTTTTAACCTTGACCACATTTTAGGCAGTTACTTTAGGTATGTGATTATAAATGGATGTATATATGTATGTGTGTACCTAGTTGTGACTGCGTGAAAGATCACCAATAATGGTAGGTATTTATATTTGATTTGCGTTAAAAAGTTTCGGTATTTATTTTACTTAAAGTATACAGGAAAACATTTAGAAGGCTGCTTAAATAATTTGTGGATGACATACTTATTAGTCGAATGATGAAGAAAATTTTGAGCTGACTTTTTGAAATAAACTTGAAATAATTTACTTACCTACTTACTATTTTCAATTTTATTTTTGATTTTGCACAAATAGATAAAAAGGAATATGAAAGAGAACAACAAGTAAAAGTTTAGCAAAGATTTCTAAAAAAAAATATGATAATGTGTACCTATGATAAATTTTCACAGGATTGAAATCCAAGACTTCGAGCAAGCAGGCGAGGTTTTAACTTTTGAGCCATCACGACTAGAAATATGTAGTAGGTACTTACCTACTATTATTAGATATAGGTAAAACTATAATTTTCTAGTTGGATATGTTATAACTGATAATACTACAGTCATATTTTTACGCAATAACACTATCTACTTTTCAGAAACACAAACAGGTCTAAAATAAAATCTGTGGCGATTTCAAAATCGATGAACAATTGAAAGAGCAATTGACCAAACAAGGTGACAAAAAAACATACTTGTACAATCTCTTTTTTAGAAGTCAGTCAAAATGCAAACGTCACTATTAAAACGAAATCAGGAAACAGCGCGCACGCATACCAAACAGTAAATCATACGAACAACATCCTGAACAGCTTAGCAGGTAAACTCCATCTAAACCCAATCATGAGGCTGAATACCCACAGTACCACAGCGCTATAAACCACACAATATATTATATCACATAAAACAGGAACACAGAAAACCGTTCACAGGGTTCTTAACTTTAAATCGATTCTTTATAAGTCGTAAAGTGATCGTTTCACGGATGGAACCAGACGCGCATTGTGCCTTTGTTTCATAGGAATCATTATGTGGCGACACTATACGTCCAATAACTAGGATTAAGCTCGTAAACACATTCAACAATCATAAAATGACTTTTTCATTATTTACACATTTAAGACTTAAGTCTGATTCTTGCTTAAGAACTTTTAGTTTTACCATCGGGTGAGTAGAGTTGGTTTTCGATTGGCGGTTGTCTAAATACAGGATGGACGTTTGTCTTGCCAAGATCTAAAAGTACTTCCAAGAAGTCTTTGATAATAAAATAATAACAAGCCTCAATGTGAGTAATTTCTATATTTTATAGCCGAAACTTTAGTTTGTTCGCGTTTTGTAGCAAAGCTTTATTAGCAATCAAAGTTTTCGTAATTCAGCTTAGTCGTAAACCGAAATGGCTAATGGAAATTAATCATTACCTTTTATAGTCAAAAACAGTTACTTAACTTTATTTAATTGCCGTGAAGAATTTGAGAAGAAAATAAACAATTCTGTAGTAGATGAACGTGGGTATTTTATATTTGTTTAAAATTTAGGTATATACATTTATACATCGTTGCACATCCGGATACTAGGTACTTACTTATGAGTTCTCTGATTCCTCTTTCTGGATCTCACAGCGTTGAATATTTTGGCTTTTCATTTATATCCATTTTTTTTCTGATGTTCTTTGTACTATAATCTGTGTAATTATAATCGTAATTTCTGCCCAAATAAATAATAATAATAATAAATAAATATTCCACAACTTTTCACACAACGCCATTTAGTCCAAAGTTAAGCTTGAGAGCTTGTGTTATGGGTACTAAACAGCTGATAAACATACTTATATATTTCTAAATACATACCTAATATAGATAAATTACACTCAGACACTGCTCATCACACAAACATTTGTCCTGGGTGGGAATCGACCCCTGACCCTGACTGCTATGCCGGAGGTCGTCTCCGGCATAGCAGTCAGGGTCACTAACTACTAGACCAACAGGCCAGTCCAAACCAATAATACCTTGACGAAAATATCATTGAGATAGATCTATTTACCCCAAAGAAAATGTTTGATGGTTCTTTTCTGTGTTAAGCACAAGTGATATCAGACTTAATAAGATAGGTATTCTTTAGCCCTATCACAAATAGCCACACCGAAATACAAAATGAACCCCAACAAACCTCGCAAGTCGAAGTCAATACAATCACTTTGTAACGAAACTTTAACATTGCGGTACTACTAACGCCATCTATTGACGCCACGCGTAAAGTACGAACTAAGTAAGCTTTAAGTGTAACTAAACTATTGTGGTGCAATATACAACGGAGGCAATTTTATTTTTGTATTCAAATCAAAACTATTTTTTTTATAAAAAAAAAATATTATATTACAGTTGGAAATAATTCATTAACTGTACTAAAAAACTTTAATGTAATGTAGGTAAGTTACCTGTATTAGATTTTGGAGGATACAATCCTGGAAGACTAATCGAATAAGTACCTAAGTAAGTACAAAAGTAGTATTCAGCTGGGGTAAAGTCCACTACTAATACCGATAGAGTAGGTACGAGCATTTATCACCACGCTAGCTCAAGGCATGCTGACAAATTTACTTTTAATTAATAATTGTAATTTCAAGTCTTCTTACCATTATTTGTTCCTTTACCGGCTAAAAGAAAACACCGATAATTTTCAAGTTTACATTTATCTAGGAGTGTAAAAATTAGTTGATTTTATGGTAGGCACCTATAAGCTTTATAATGTTTTAAGCAAAGAACCAACACGAGTCTATAATAAAAACTAGATAACTCCTAATAAACTAAAAGCGAGTCTTATTTTATCACCACATTGTATTGAGAATAAAATAATAAAAAAAACAAAACAGTGAAACAAAAGCATAACGAAGTAAAACAGCTGAGTGAAATGTTTTACAAATTGTTTTACTGTTTGACAACAACTGTCATCTATATCTATATACTTATAATAAATCTGTAGAAGTAAAATTTCTGTACATTGAAAATATCAAAAAAATAAATAGCAGGGGGTGTTACTAGACCGACAGCGAACCCAAAAATATGATTAAAAAAATTTTTGTCTGTCTGTCTGTCTGTCTGTCTGTCTGTATGTTCAGGTATCACGCAAAAACTATCGGTTCGATTACGATGAAACTTGGTATACTTATTCTTTAATATCCTGGGCACAACACTGGGTACTTTTTATCCCGGAAAAGTATATACAATAAAAAACAAATTTAATTTTGCGGTTCGACCCCTAGACCCGACTACTGTACCAACCGCAAATAATAAGTTTGTCGTAGGTTACGTCACCCGCAGTGGAGTTCACCTAGAGGCGCTGCACACGGCTAAGATATTATAATATTTTATCTTAAGATACAATATCGCTCGCCATACAGTTCAATGGACTATCACACACTACGAAGATAATTATGTACATTGAATATATATTCAAAATTAATATTGGAGGATGATTGGTGATCGATACTGATGCCAAAAATGCAATCAGTAAATGTTTTGTCTGTCTGTCTGTCTGTATGTGCACGCATAGTTCAATAACTATTATAGGGATTGGGATTGACTTGGTACGGTTGTAATCAATACGCCTGGGTAGGTTGATCTTAGTCTCAGTTGTTTTACACATGGTCAGTTGTACGGCGCTCTTTCGCGGGTCAGTAGTTCCAGAAATCTTTATGCATACATACTGGAAGGATCAACTTTGAAAGTAGTCTATCTGGAAGTATTATGCTAAAATTATTACGTTTATATATCAACGCACAGCCCAAACCGCTGGTATTAGAGACATGAAACTTGAAGGGGACTTCTTAGTTAAGAATAAGTATCCACTAAAACACGATATTTGGAAATTCAACCCTTTAATGGGAAAACATAGGGGGCGGAAGTTCGACATCCACGCGGGCGAAGCCGCGGGCAAAAGCTAGTACTTATAATAAATCTGTAGAAGTAAAATTTCTGTACATTGAAAATATCAAAAAAATAAATAGCAGGGGATGTTACTAGACTGACACCGAACCCAAAAATATGATTTAAAAAATTTTTGTCTGTCTGTCTGTCTGTCTGTCTGTCTGTCTGTCTGTCTGTATGTTCAGGTATCACGCAAAAACTACCGGTTCGATTACGATGAAACTTGGTATACTTATTCTTTGATATCCTGGGCACCACACTGGGTACTTTTTACCCCGGAAAAGTATACACAATTAAAAACAAACTTAATTTTGCGGTTCGATCCCTAGACCCGACTACTGTACCAACCGCAAATAATAAGTTTGTCGTAGGTTACGTCACCCGCAGTGGAGTTCACCGAAGGGCGCTACACACAGCTAAGATATTATAATATTTAATCTTAAGATACAATATCGCTCGCCATACAATTCAATGGACTATCACACACTACGAAGATAATTATGCACATTGAATATCTATTCAAAATTAATATTGGAGGATGATTGGTGATCGATACTGATGTCAAAAATGCAATTAGTGAATGTTTTGTCTTTCTGTCTGTATGTGCACGCATAGTTCAAAAACTATTATATGGATTTTAACCATACTTGGTACGGTTGTAGGTAATCAATACGCCTGGGCAGGTTGATCTTAGTATCAGTTTTACACATGGTCAGTTGTACAGCGCTCTTTCCCGGGTCAGTAGTTCCAGAAATCTTTATGCATACATATCGGAAGGATCAACTTTGAAAGTAGTCTATCCGGAAGTATTATGCTAAAATTTTTACGTTTATATATCAACGCACAGCCCCAACCGCTGGTATTAGAGACATGAAACTTGAAGAGGTGTTCTTAGTGAAGAGTACGTCTTCCATAGAAACAATTTTTGAAAATTCAACCCTTAAAGGTAAAACATAGGAGACGGAAGTTCGACATCCACGCGGGCGAAGCCGCGGGCAAAAGCTAGTATAAAAATAAAGATAAAAAGAACAATGACAAATAGGTAGGTTGTAATAGTAGATATTAAAATAAAAAATAAACTTTTGCAGGTGCCGTGCAGGATTACAGGTAATTTTTAAAATGGTGGCACGAACTTGTACGTCACTTCTGGTAAAGACAATTCATTTTATTGATAATGAGGTGAGTCATGTGACTTGTGAATGGGATGTGAGGTACAGACGCCAGCACATAAAGCTACCCCAAATTTGTTAAATTTCTTAATAGTTTTTCAACTTTATTACAAACTTAACAAGGATCCTGTTCAATTGGGACAATTTAAGCAAGCTAACTTGATGTACTGGCGTCTGTATTATAAGTGCATCTCTGCTTAACACTTCCGGTTATACAGGCGTGAGGATATGTCAAGTTTCTAGATTAGACTAGGAATGTTAAGTTGTGAAACCTTTCTAAGCTTCACTTAGCTTACCTGATCCTATAAAATCATAAGTAGGTAGTAGCCTATTTCGACTTCCTTGACCTCCTCCCAGTGAGAGGGAATGTACCAAATCCAACACACGGTGAACATCACGTATTTGAATTTTAGCTAAGTCGTAGCATACGAAACTAAACGTAAAAATTAAATATTTTCTCTAATAAAAGAACGTATTTTTAAAGAAGTCTTAATGATACACATGACGTCAAGAAGGAAACATGACATATTTCCCGCGGAAAAAAAATGAGGCACACATCACAGCTGAAACAAAACATCCCTAACTAACATACGCAGTACATAAACACCATTAATTAAAACCGCAACAAGCCAAATACATAACGAGATATAAAAAAAATATGTCACAAAGAAACATCGCACCTAATTACTTATTTCTCGACACCGGCACAATACGGACGCCTGCAGACATGACCTGGCTATCTCCATCTTGCTCCATCCCCTCAAAAAAGAAAGAGAGGAAAATATTAGCTAGTTAGTCTTCCAATGCCGTTGTGCTTCGAATAGTGACAAAAGCGGGGTGAGCACAATATAGGCTTAAAGCCTATTCGCTCCATCTTCCTATTTTAATTTACGCAAATTTCCCATGACACTTCACCCGACATACCATTATGGTTGGTTTTTTAAAGGACGGGTTTGTTATGTTTTGGTTAGTTTAGGTTAATCGACGGTTAACGGTAATGTGTGGTTTTAGCGGATTGTTTTTTAGCTTGATTGGTTTAACAAGTGGGCATTTTAAGTCTGTCTGTCTGCCACCAAACTTGGACTCTCTGGGATGCTGATCTTGCTTTTTGTATAGCTAACAAAAAAAAAGTGGTAAAAACTTCTTAAACACAATTCCAATATTATTAAATGTTCGTTACGGACAGCCCCTATGAAAAATCGTTACCGCATTTTACAATAACAGTATACAGTTAGACAATTCAAGAATACAAATACAAATTGATTTAGCTATTCCAGACTATACAGACCAGGACACACATGGTTAAGAGGGCAACAATATAAAATTTTTGGTTAACAGTAATAACTCATTTTAGGACCGCTGTTAACCGCGAGAAACTGTTAACAAAAGGAAATAAACATAGTTTAAACTCAGCATCCTTAACTCTAGTTTACACAGTGCCACCGGGCCTTCCTGAATCCTATATCCTATACGTAACTTTTGCAGAATCTATTATCTTTCACCAAGAATGCACTCAGTTAATGACCTCCCAATGATAATGGTCCATTGTGATGCCTACGCGCAGGCAATCTTCGTAGTGCCTGCATTGTGTGCACGAAAATTCATTTATAGATAGGTTTTTTTTAATAAACTAATGAACGGCACGGGGTGTGTTTTTTATTTAGATTAGTTACTGTGTGATGTAGATGTGTGTGTTTGTTCGGCTGTGTTCGGTGATGTTGAACCGTTCGGTGTTTTTTATTCTTTTTCAGAATAATGTTTGGATTTTAAGTACGGTTGACGGCATTTAAATATACATTCGTACACTCACGCCTTTTTCCTATGGTAGGTAGAAACTACAGAACTATAGCGGCTACGATGTTTACATACTGAAGGAGACTGCATTTCGCCACACCTGGACCAGGTCCCCATGCTCAGCCACCATAATAGATCAACAACAAATTTTATTTATTTCTCAGTAATAAGTTATTTGTCGATTGAAAATTCGGTCACAGTCTTAAACTAGTGAGTTACTTGGAGATAAATTACTAAGCTTTTAGGTGTCAAATTGATAATGGATATTAGCCATCCATTAGAACAGTATGTTCAGAGACCAGCACATCAAGTTTATTCGTTTTTCAGTTGATAACAAAAGAATAAGGTTCTTGTTCAATTTGGAAAATTTGACAGTTCAAGAGCTCTTTAAAAGTCCCTACTGACAAGTACTTTTAAAATATGATTCTCTAAAGTCCAGTTTTTGAAACAAAAATTTTCGAGACAACAATCTCACGCGCGTAAACTGCTTAGACTGGTTGAGTGAATTATCAATCAAAATCAACAGCCAATCTCATCACTTGGCTTGAGTTTAATTTGTGACACATCAATACTTTTAGGTGCAAAGTAAGTTAGACAAAGATACGAAAGAAACCAACTTATTAGTTTATTAGATACATATTGAAACACAAGTCGCTCACTACAGATTCAATGACAGAAAAAGATACCTACTGATTATAAAACTTTCATCAAAGTAGCGCGTGCAACAGCGATAATCACAGACGTCATAAAAATAAAACTAAGAACACAACTCAATGTCTTCGAAGAACAATAACTTCCAAGCAACCCACATTATCAGACAAATGACGAACAAACATTACAAGAACAAAACCTTTTAAAACCAATCAACGCCGACAAACAGACGAACAAACGACAAAACAAGATGTCTTCATAACCGCAATAAATATCTTTGTTTCCAAAATAACGGTTCATAAAAACCAAATTACATGATCAAGCGATACTGTTTCGTCCCGTATAAGGTAGAGTTTGGTCATAAAAATTTGTATTGTCATGGCGTCACAATGAATTTTGTCAAATGTCAAAACAAAAGAGCAACCGTTTCGTGTATTTGTAAAGGCGGTGGTGCTAAAGACAGACCGTTCAATTCCCGGAACGTACTTAGTTAAAAAAATGTTGTAACTGCATTATTATTGTTATGGAAAGATATTGGTAGATTCGTTCCAGAGGTCAAAAAGGGACCTCTAAAGCGAAATAACCCAATGTTGTACAGTTTTTGGGCATTACTGTTACCAGCGGCATCGTTTGAAACATTATAAGTTGACAGAACTACCTATTATTGTCTCATTGAAACGCAACAAAGAAGTCAATAATGTTACTATTACAAATACATAACAACACGCCTAAATTACCCGATGGGTTAGGTAGAGGTAGGTATGATCAGTCACATTGCCGACCTAATTTTAACATGTTACATGTAATAGGGAGTGACCATATTATTATGTAGGTGGCGCTAGTTTTGGCTACAGATGTTAACATGATGTTGTGTTATTTTCATGAAAGCATGATTTTGTTTTTACGCATTATGTTTGTCATAATGTTAATGTTTTTGGTGTCAATAAAAAAAAAAAACTTCTTTTTCTTCATATGTATTTCCACCAACCAGTTACTGATCCACTCCGGGCTGCTGCAGAGAAAACGGCACTTTTTTTACTATTATTGATTGGCACGTTGGACCACTATCTCACCTGCCCCCCTAGCCAAGTTACAAACGATTCGTATCTATTCTCTTTCTACGATCGAGAACGCCTCAAATCCCTTTGTTTTGACCACGTGACTTATCACCTTTCGCTAAGTCACGTGGTCAAAACAAAGGGATTTGAGGCGTTCTCGATTGTAAAAAGAGAATAGATACGAATCGTTTGTAACTTGGCTAAGGGGGCTGATATTAAGCAATGATGTGGTAGGCAAGCGTTTTGATTGCATCATGCAGTGACTCTTAACTTGAAGACCCAGGTTGTAGTTACTTTTACGAAAATATCCTACTCTGTGGTATTTATTTAATGAAACAAAACGAACTTTTTTTAAAAATCTTATAAACCAGTGCTTGACTGCAATCCCACCTGATGGTAAGCAGTGATGAAATCAGTGATGGTGAAGCGCACTAGTTTATTAAGAGCCCATTCACTCTAGCCTTGAAGACACCTAAATTATAATCGGACGGGAAGACCGCAGCAGGCAAGTTGTTCCAGTCCTTCGATGTACGCGGTATAAACGACGAAGCGAAACGCTTTGTCCGAATCGTGGAAGTGCCAACGACGTAAGGGTGGACACTCGCCGTACGCCGGGTTGCCCGATGGTAGAAAAGTGATGCGGAATCAAGTCATGTAATTCCCGTTCACACTCTCCAAAATGTACCTATCCTATCGAAAACCGAAGGCTAGCTATCCTACGCCTATCCTCAAGGCTTTGCAGATTGGTTCTAACCAAATCTGGGTCACCAATAAGCCTCTACTCATATTAAGAAGTTATGCATCAACGCTCCATACATCCAGTATTTCAACAAAATGCCGTAAGTTGCTTATATGCAAATAGGTAAAACAAAATTATCTCCCTACAAAACTCAAGATGTAAGAAATAGGGTAATAACTGGATTCCCGATACTGTTACGGAAGTGTTCCGGTAGTTAGTTCGCATGGAACAAGATTAGACCCCTGTCCCTGACTGTCAAACTGGTCATCTCACTAATGATACGAGAACCAGTTCTCCTTACTTACCCCTGCTGATCATGACAAAGTAGGTAAATCAAAAAAATATAGACCCCTATTTTTTAATTAATACAAAAAAAATGGGCTGTATCCGTACCTCTTACTGATCATAATTATTTGCGTAATCAAAAGTAAAAAAACGAAGTTCAATTTTTAAATATGCTACTATTTAGTTAAACTTAAATAACGAAAACAGCTGTTGGAGGCGGGGCATGCTTGAGCGAGAACACGCGAAAGTCAGCGAGAGATGACGATTAATAAATAGCCTGACTACTATGTCATGAATAGCCTGTACGATATTTCCATAAATTGGGTGACTTTTTGGGATATAAACAAACGCTAATAACTTTCCTGTTTATGAATATTATTAATGGAAACCTTACAAATATAATGATAAGACCGTCTAGAATAAGCCCTTTAAGTATTTGTACTAATTAAAAATTAGTGGTGTATATAGGTAGGTATATACTTTGTGAGGTTTCTGGCTATATTTTTTTTCTCTCTATACCTTTTTAGATAAACTGGTTGGTTGATAAGTATTTTTAATGAATAAGTGAATTAAAATATTTTTTTACTTTAGTTTAGAAAGCTTTGGTTTCAAATTATTGTGAAAAAAAAATTGAATTTCGTTATCTTAGTTTTTATTTTTACGGATGATTAATAAACTAATCTCCCTATGTTGGAGTTTGCTTTCGCAGCTCTGGTCTAACCTGATGCAGCTGAATACCAGGACCGACTGACTTCACAACCAAGTTTCTGGATAACAGGATTTTATTTGGTAAGACTGGTTGTAGAAGTGCGACAAGCAGTGTCTCCATGTAAAATGCTGGTATTGAACTGCGTCCTGTTAAACTGAAAGCTGACGCCAACAAAGTTGGGAAAGACTAGGCGGATGTTGACAATCACTGGTTATCAGATTTTGAAATTTCTGACAACCCAAACATTATATAATATTTCATCATCATCATCATCATCATCCACAGCCCGACTTCACCCACTGGATATAGGCCTCTCTTTTGAGGTACATATTTCCACGTCCCTGTGCCAGTCTCATCCACGGTACTCCCACAATAGCAACAATGTCGTCCGCCCATCTCGCCGCAGGACGCCCTACATTTCTCCTGCCGTTTCTTGGACGCCAGTCTGTCACAGCTTAACTTCATCGGCCATCACTGCGCCTAACTAGGTGTCCTGCCCAACTCTATTTGAGTTCCATACCGCGATTTCCAATATCGATGACCTTTGTGCGTCTCCTGATTTCGACGTTTGGAACACGGTCTAGTATATTGATGCTGAGCATGGAACGCTCCATGGCTCTCTGTCCTACTCTGAGTCTGTACACAGCCTCCTGTGTGAGCGTCCACGTCTATATAATATTAAGTGCTATTGTATTTGCAAAATAAGTGTAAAAACGTTCTCATACGCAAAACCTGGGTTAAGTCCTCAAAAAAAAATATTAATAAACTTAATTAAAAAACTTAAAACATATTCCCCACATCTAACTATCGAAGTTACATCTCTTTGGAACTCAGCCATTTTTGCGCGACACAACTTTCTAATTAACTCACGGAGACAATAGAAAGTGCGACACATACACACTGAAAGACCGAGGGTGACGAATACCGTATAACCCTTAATATATTTAATTTTCTTCATAACCAAATTTCAACTCTAACATTAAAGACTTAAAGTGTAAAGTTATGTGATGTCTTCATCATTAAGGGTTGTCGCTCAAGAGATGTCGTCAAACAAAATTTAACTCTAAGATATTAAAACAAAGTCAGCGTCTGTGTGCTGTTCTGATATCAAAGTTGGCTTCTAGGGTTGCCAACAAGTTCATTATGCACTTAGACAATTAGTGTACGCCGGCGGCCGAGTGTGGCAGCCCTGAGTCCTTCCGGTGTCGCGCCTTGGTTATGGAAGACTGTTAGTTAATAATACTTACTCATTAGGGATTGAAATAAGGGAGGTTTCTTTTGAACTTAGTCTGAAGTGGACAGCGTTGAACAGCTAGCTGAAGGAAACGTTCTCCAGCGTCGACATCAAATTGAAATAGATTTTTATGAGGTGCAGTGATTTTGAAATCATTTTAAGGTACTTGTGTGGATTTTGGTGTGCCTAAATGTGACTTTGATATGCACATGAATGACTTAAACTGAGTATTTCGTTTAAAGGTCGCATACTCTACTGCTGAGGCTGCGGTCCTGGGATCAATTGCCGTGGCGGACAAAGTGTTGTTGGGTTTATTTAAGACTTAGGATATTTTCATTAGCAGCCCGGGGTTACGCCTACTATATGCATATTAGGACTTAAACTTAACTGTCGAAATTAGGGTGTACCTACATTTTTTTTTTATCTTTCCGGATAGTACCGGCGTAAATTTATGTTTAGTAAATGTTATTTATACGTTTAAAACATAACATCACTTACCAAAACGTTAGGCAGAAATAATAAATAATAATAATAATAAAATTCTTTATTGATATAAAAGAGGTACATCAAATAGTAGGATCCCCTAACACCTGCGCTAGTAAATACTGTGTTACAGGTGTTAGTGTCTTCCCCTGTGTATGTTGACATTATTCTAAATCTATATCAAAACAGAATAATTAAATTAAGTAAAAATTAAAAGGACACAATAAAACAAAATTTTATAGCAACAATTTTGCTTGCATGCTAGGGTGTCTGTGTGTGCGTGTGTGTGTGTGTGTGTGTGTGTGTTTGTGTATGTTTGTGTGCGTGCGTGTGTGTGTGTATGTGTGTGTATGTGTATGTGTGTATGCATGTGTGGGTATATCTATAAGTGGACAGGATTTAATTCATTATCAATAGATTTTCTACTGCTTCATAACTCATCGATTTCAGCCAAGTAGTTAGAACCATTTTAAGAAATGTATACAGGGTTATTTTTCACTGGGTGTTCTACCCATGAATATGAACAACTTTCACTACCTATGGGACCGACTCTGAATCTCGAAAAAAAAAATCAGCTGTTTCATACAAAAGTTCAATACCTACTCGACTATAAAATGTATGAAACCGCTGATTTTTTTTCGTAATTTTCAGAGTTGGTCCCATAAGGAAAGTTTCTCATATTCATGGGTAGAACACCCTGTGAAAATTTGGCCGGTCATTGAAAAATAACCCTGTCTAAATATTGCGCTCATTTCTTATTATACGCCAGTTCTATCAACACTCAACATACACAGGGAATAATGGCGTTTGTACAGTTGCGTTCGTTTAAAATTTGAAGAAATTGATTTTTGTATAACGGTCACCATCTGAAAAATCTGTGGGAAAGCTGTTATACGCCATGAACTGTCAACAAATCACTGCTAATAGATAATTAAGATGTTCTACCAAAATTGTTAGTTATCAAGCGACGATGTGCACGAACATTTCAACCGAATTCTTTGACGAAACACCATAAGTAAACTACGAAATTATACCCAAGCAATACCAACAAACTAATAACATACACATTCCCATACAAACGTAAATACATTTCAAAACTCATCTCATAACATTAATGCAAAATCGGAAATATCATGTTGCAACTTGAAATTTCTAATCCCTATGCAAACAAATTTGAAATTCTAACGCGATACGCTTAGAAATGTGGTTAAATACACGCTGGACGACACACGATGGACGTTGGACCACCTCGTGTATCTATCGAGGCGAAATCCGAATGTAACCGGTCTAAAATCCGGCGAAATCCGGTCGGATCCGGCGGGATCCGGCACGGGCCTGAATCCGGTTAGTGGATCAACATCGCGGACGCATTGTCGTAGACGGGTGAATGTGGTCGCCGTTTAGTTTGGGACATATTGAATTTTGCTAAAGTCATCCCACTAACATTTCGCCAGTAACTAATTATCACGGTGATATAGTTTTGCCAATATTAGGTACAACATGTGTTTGTAATAACTAGTTACTAGAACTAGGACAAATTGGTTTAGTCACTGTAGCTGTAAACTCAGTAATTAATCATGATTTTGTGATCGACGGAATTGAATCTAATCAACTATTTGAATTTGAACTAGGTAATATTGACAAAATACGGTACAGTAAACAAAATAGACGCACGGCTGAACAAGTTAAGATATAAATTCACTATTTACCAAGTGGAGATGATAATTAGGAAGAAAGAGGTAGTAATTTGACAGCAGCAACATCGCTAATGACAAATGATGTAAAAGGTTTAAAAAAACACCATAATACGCCAAAACTACAACATACTTTTTCAACTTTAAAAGTTAGCATCACTTAATCACTGTGAAATAACGAACAGGCGCGCTGAAGTTGACAAGCACGTCCAGCGCTTTAGCACTGCATGATATGTAAACAACCGGACCAGCTATTAAAAAGAAAGTGTAAGTTTCAAAAAAATATTTTCCATTTTTGGCAGGTTGCCAATCTGACTGCTCTGAGAAGAAACTCCGAAACAAACTTAGAGGCCAGTCTCTTATAAAGTCCAGACATTATCGTCGTTTGATGTTATGAGGACCATAAAGATTAATTTCTGCGATGGTGTTTTGAGTAACTGCATAAAGTCTTTTAGGTCTTGAAAAAACATAATCAAATATTCAATTTCTGTCTGTATTCAATTTCTCAGAATCTTAGAGAGTTAACTATTACGAGTATATTAACCATAATATAATAGTTAACTCTTGCGAAAGGTCAAGAATTTACTAGACCGCATGACAAAAATAGTCTGAGGTTGTACTTAGATCGTGAAGCAACGTCTAATAATAAATTAACTATACTATAATATCTTATAGACTACAGTTTTTGTTTGTAAGGATTTATCTCGAAAACTATTCACCCGATTTAAAAAAGTTGTTTCACCAGTAGTAAAAGTTTATCATAGAGTAGGTACCTACGTAACTTATGCTATATCTTATCTTTAGAACTACAAGGAGGTGGATGGAAGTTAAAGTTTGAAGAGAAAAGGTACAAAATTCACGCGGACAAAGTCGCGGGTGAACTGCCAGTTAATTATAAACCTAATCACACTATCTAAGCACATATGCTACAACGCCAGTAACATGTAATTACGAAGCAGCAATTATTCCGCAAACATAAGTCAAAAGCAAACGTATCGACTAATATTGGCGACGAATCAGACCGCGTGCGACACAATAGTCGCGCGACGTTGCGACAAAATTGGCTGTTTTCACACGCGACTGGTAATGATTACATGTTGGTAAACGATGTTTAGAAGTGTGCGTGTGCAATGTCAGACGGGAATTTTGCTTCATTACTGTAATTAGTTGCAGTCCTTCTAGTATTGTTTAATATAAATATTGTGTTTACTAAAAATGAAGAATTTGTTATCTTTATGTACTCTGAAGTAGGTAATAGTAATAATAAAAAGAAAATATTGTAAGTCGCTTTTACAATTTCCCATTTCCAAAGTTTCAAAGGCAGTTTAACATCACATTATGCCTTTTAGATACACGTAAATACTAAATACCAGCTAGCTTTTAAATCATAAAATAAAAGATCACAAAGTATCTCGATCTTGCTCATGAGTTTATGAGCATCTGGAATACCTATGTACTCAACATTTATTGTACAAATATTTGTGTTAGTAATTTTTTTAATAGCGAAGAGTTTGGACCAAGACTTAGAAAAAATATTGCTAAGAGGCTGGATCAAGAATAAGTAAACTATCGTCCAATACACGGCACGCATAGTGTATTTTCGCAGTAATAAAGTTGTTGTTTGTTTAAATTCAAATATGTATTTAAAGATGGCATAAGTTGGTTATGGCCATCAAGTCACATCGTCGAAGAACATATCACTAAACTATATCGTAATTACCTAAAATATTTAGTTTCCAACTAAATTCATGACGTCTTACAAACAAAGACCTTTTCAAAACTCTCTAAGAAACCTCCAAGCTAGAAATTCCCGTACCGTGTTACACGTAACAATGTGTCCGCGCTCCGTGGGCGTATGCAACAACAAATAGCTACTTGCGGTTCAGACGTGTGATCAGATTCGTCGCCGGTTCAAATTAGCTCGCGCGTTTGTTTCGGCGGCCATTGTCGCGACTGTGGCTTTGTGTCGCGGGTGTGTGGCGAGCCTAATATATGGTTTCTTGTTACGTTTTTAAAACGGTTGCTTTGTTTGGTTTTAATGTTTATTTGTTAGGATTAAAGGTCAATATATCCGCCTTTGTTTGGCTATGAATTGTAGCTTTCTTTTGAGTGCAAAAGTAAAAGCTGCATTATAATCAGAATTTTTGAATGCAAACTTATACAGCATAGAAAGGGCATTAACGCTCTGTCTGATACTATGAGTTTAGTACATGATTCGGTTTATTGTAATCAAGAAAAAGCCGATCCTGCCCTTGTCCCATGTTACTTAAGTTGCGCCGACAATACGTTTTATTCTTCCATTCTCCTCGATCTTTCGTCGTACTAACATTAACTCCTCTCTCCTTCATATTATTTCTCACACAATCCATCCATCCATCTTTTCCCATACCAAGACATACGAATCCCTTTCATCTTTTCTGTAACAGGTGCCACTTTCAAACTTCCTCTTATTTGCTCATTACCAACTTAATTCATTTTAGTGACTCCACACATTCATCTCAACATTCTCATCTCTGCTGCAATGCAATCTTTTTTCATCCTTCACGACAGGTCGAATCACAGACTTGTATATTTTCCCCTTTAACTTGAGGGGCTTCCGTGGGTCGCAAGTTGTTCCCGTGACCTGTCCATCCATCCTGAGTTGATCCGGTGCTTTACGTACCAGTCCACTTCTCCATACGTATGTACTGAAAAGTCAAAAAGTCCCTTGTATAGTCATACATTAATATTATATTTAAAGAGCCGCTATAATATATTATCACTGTCTGCAGAAAAGCTACACAAATTATTAACAAATTATTCTATTTCAATAAAATTTATTCTCACTCTTAATTTATCGAAACGTGCTACGAGCTACGAGCATCGATGTGAGAAAACCAGACACCTGCTACGCGCCTACGATCGTAGCCATCGCTACGAATCTTCTCGTGCGTTACGTTTAGTTTGGTAGCGATGTGATGCCGTGAAAATTTTATTAGGTGAATTGTTAAACTACATACATACATACATAAACTCACGCCTTTTTCCCATGGGGGTAGGCAGAAACTACAGAGCGCCATATGCTACGATTCTTACATACTTCTTTTGCTTCGTTTACATTCATAGATGTTGTCATACACTCACGCCGGTTGCGAGTACTATGCACCTGACCTTTCTGAAGAACCTCACCAATAAGGTCTATGTATGTCCTTCTAGGGCGTCCCCTCCCGGCGTTCCCACTTACATCTGCCTTGTAAATACCTTTCGTTAGTCGCCTTTCATCCATCCTTTCAACGTGACCAAACCATCTAAGCATACTCATATTGTTAAACTAATAAAGTTTTAAACATCACGCCTGTTTGCCCCGCATGATTAAGCAGAGCTGGAACTTCTTAAAACACTGTGTGTGTTTTGATAAGTTCCAGCTTTTGCAACATTAGGATGTAGTGCAAAATGCTATCAAGTAATTGTCTACAAGAATGTTTCATTTCGATGTCATGTTTTTACCATTAAAAAAGGTAGTTTTAACCAATGTTAGGAGTTCGAGGAATCAAAGTTTTTTGAATCCTTCTTTCCTTCAAGACGGTGTACTTAAAAGGGTTTTCCAAAATACAATAAATATTCCACGATTTTAACAACAACAATAATAATACCAGCCTCTTATTGTCACACTATAGGCCACAAAGGCTTCTTCTCTTACAGATAAGTTACGAGTATTAATCATCACACTTGTTAATTGTGGGGTGAAGATTCCAAACTTATATTAAATATAAATCTAAGGTTTGGCTACTGTGTTCTCCTTCACTGATGTCAGTGATTTTCAAGATAAACTTATCTACTAATTGCTAACATATCAATTGACATAGTTCCATTAACACTTGCCCGGATTTGAATTCACAAACCCGGACAGTAAAAGCGATGTCGTCATAACCAGTATCACGAATTCTTAAAAATAATTCCCAAAAGAATTATTTTCCCACTGTTTGGTAAATGATATTAATATTCTTTGTCTTGCAACTGCAGAAATCACAAGTGCCTACATATTTCAAGTAAAGAAATAAACTAACACGCAAATATAATATTACACACTAGTCCAGCAATTGTTGAATTGTTTCTTCAATCGAGTCGATATAATCGTAATATCGATTACATCCAGTTCTCGAGTGCTCTCGAGTCGAATACTCGAGTACGTTGTATTTCACCCCTATTCGAGAAATACTTCAAACCGTTTTGTTTTTTACCCCTTTTGTTTAACTATAGTGAGATTTGGCAGATAACAGTTATACTAAGGTTTGTATGGAAATAAAATTAAACATACACGGGCTGTACAAAAATCAACCGTTTCATGGAAAAAACTAAGTTGAATTTCAAATGACAGAGAATACTTAAAAGGTCATAAAACAAATTCAGTAGCAAAGGCAACTCGACTATCGCTCTTTATGATAAAGTATATTATTGTTTGATATAAAGTTTAAAGTGCAAGTGCCCGATATAGGTTTACAATACCTTTGTAAAGTCGGTTTCTTTGGTCACATAATGTTATTTGTTTTGTTAGATCCCGTGATAAGATTACAAAAGTAATGTTAAAGTTTTTCAATTTGACAAAGAAACCACATTATGAATGTTTAGAGTTAAATAAAATAAACGAGTTTATTGAGTGTTGCCAATTGTTAAATTGTTTTTTATAAGTGTTACCTACCTACCTGTTATACGACTGTTTTGTTAACGTACTACGTTAAATCATGTAATAATTTGAGTAATAAAAACAAAAACAGAGTTGGTACCAAAAAAATGTCGTACATTTCATAATGTAACAGAAGATGGTTCAACCTAAATATTTTACTCCCTGTTGACCTCCAGAATCCAGTTACAATGTGATACCGCTTGGTGACATCGGGAGTCAATCCATTGGGTTTTATACCAATGAACTAAAAGAGTGTAGGTAAGCGAAGATCAACGATTTTAATATTTGTAATGGATGGTTAATCATCCATGAATGACCGGGGCAAGCACAGCCTTAACCTCTTCCCTGTCCCATGAGCCACATATGACTCATGTTGCTTGTTCAACAGGGTGAATTTTCGAGCGTTTCAACCGCCGTCATTACCTCCCCCTTAACATTAAGGGAAGAGAATGTATTCAATGCAATATTTCAGCTTTTCTCAGAATCTGCTAAAGTACTAGAATCTGGAAATGGTTGAAATATTCCATTAAATACATTCTCTTCCCTTAATGTTAAGGGGAAGGTAATGACGGCGGTTGAAACGCTCTTTTACTTCGTATACAGTGAAATTTTTAAACACGTGCGGCTGTAAGCGAAGATCAACGGTTTAACGTGATTTATAGGGTACTATGAAGTTTTATACTTATAGTGGATGGACGCATCCATGTGGTGCTGGTGAAGGATGCTCCGAATCCCTTGCACAGCATTTCGCACCAACGTATCCATATTGCGAGAACTCAAGATCTCCTCGCGGTTGTCGTCCGAGTGCCTACGTAAGATCCTTTAGTACTTCGGTCACATAGCAGGGAAAGACGGTGGTAATTTCGAAAGGCACATCGTGACCGGCAAAGTGAATGGGAAAAGGCCTCGTGGACGCAGCCCAATACCTTGGTCCGACCAGATTCGCACCACTCTTGACTCTTCGGTATACGATGCCCTTCAGAGACAGAAGTAGATGGAGGAACATCGTGAAAAAAGGTGATGAAGCAGGGGAGGTGACGACCCTCAGCTTTGAAGAGTACGACGCAAGGAGGGGAGGTCACTCATCCATGAACTGACCGGGGCAAGCATAGCCTTAGAGACGTGCGGCTATTATTAAAAGTATTCTTCTTTTCGTGTGGTAATTGACTAACCTGGTGCTCCTTACTAAAAATGCCGGTTTCCTCAAGATATTTGCCTTCACCGGTTATTAAAACAAGTGGTAATTATACAAAATACGCAGATGAATTCGAAAAGCCAGAGGTACGTGCTTTGGGTTCTAACTTGAGAAGGTCACAGTACTGAGCTATCACGGCATATTTACTTGTAATCAATGTATGATAACAAGTAAATCTTACCAAGTCTCAACACATTTTTTCTCTTATTTTACGTATAATCTCCTTTCATTCACCTTTGTCTTAATTTCTCACAAAAGTGCTACCAGAAAGCCTAAATGGCATTCGGAGACGGTCAGCTGACTGCCCAGTCGGGTGTCAAATCGAATCATTCAGTAAATTGAGCGCTAATTTGAGCACCATACCCGTGGGAGCTACCGCTGGGAGACGTCTGTATGGAGTAGGGAGACCATTGTGTAGAGAAATCGAAGACGTAATAGAGGCCATTAAATTAGAGAGTACCGAGATTTAGAACCTTCCCAAATTTTGATCTATGGAATAGAATATTGCAGGTATACATCGCAAATTAAAATATGTGTTAAAAAGTGTACATTTTACAAAGTTAATTAAACATATTTGTACGCTTCTAGGCAAAACATAGCAGATCTGCCCATCTGCATTTAAAACAAGTAGACCAAATCTGTCGTTCTCAAATTTTAAAGACCTTGATTTTTACCACCGAACAGCATTAAATTTTAATTAAAAATCTAAAGGATCAATACACAAAACATAATTTAAGCATTTTATTAAAAGTTGAAATAAACACTTACCCCAGTCACGTTCACTCGCCACATTTTGTATCTGAAAAGGTATTTTACTTTAAGTCACATTAGTTACGGTAGAAGAACATAAGTAGATAAAAACCACAGTAAAGACCTAGAAGTGGATTTAAATAAATAAGTAGTAGATTTTGAAGTATAGATGCCAGCACATCAATCTAACCCATACTGTCAAATTTTCCCAATTGAACATGAACCTTATCCAATCTATATCTATACTTATAATAAATCTGTAGAGAAGTCAATTCTGTACATTGAAAATATATTCAAAATTAATATTGGAGGATGATTGGTAATCGATACTGATGCCAAAAATGCAATCAGTAAATTTTTTGTCTGTCTGTCTGTCTGTCTGTCTGTCTGTCTGTCTGTATGTGCACGCATGGGTCAAAAACTACTAAAGGGATTTTAACCAAACTTGGTACGATTGTAATCCATACTCCTGGGCAGGTTATAGGCTATATAACATAACACTAAGACACATAGGAGCCGAGCAGTGACGATAAATTCGAAGCAAGTCGGATGAAAATATGCGCTTTCGAGCTCCTATCCTCGCATACGTTGATCATACACAAAAAGTATGTATTACAAAGATGTTGATCTTCAAAATATCCACAAAAAAGTTCTCAGTAACATATACCTATATCTTATAAATTATCCACAATTACACGTTTACCTAATCGTTAGGCATTTCTTCAAAGTACCTATATTTAATAATAACGTATACTTTTATACTATTTATAATAAATGAAATAAAAAATATAGACATTGAAATATAAACACACAAGATATAGATGAACTTAAACCTTAAACTTCCAAATCTCGCCGCGCCAGTATGGTAGCCTACGTATGCTATACGGTTGCTATTTGTTTAACGCGCGAAGCGGCTCACCGCGGCACCTGGCGGGCGTTCACGCGCCAAAACGTCACTTATTTGACTGTGGATGCGAAGGGACATGCCAAACATTGTTCGTTCTTATTGAATAAGCAAGACTTTTATTAATTTATTCGTCCTTTTCATGAGATTAGATTTAAATTATAGTAGTTTTTAGATATTATTTTGAAGTAGTTTTTAGTAGGTACCTAAATGTAATTATTATTTTTATTTGTTTAACTCTTTTTATTCCGTAGGTACTTAATTACGATCATTATTCCTTATATGTTTTTTTAGATTTTAAATATAGTAGGTACGTAGTTTTGAGATATTCGTTTTAAATAGGTATAGCTACCTAATATAATTAGTTTGTTTTTTTTATTCCATAGGTAATTCATACTTTCTTTTTTTTATATTTAAGATAAAAGTACCTATATGGTAAGTTTTTTTTAGTTATTTAGTTAAGTTAAGTTAGTTATGATATTAATTGATTTAAGTTATTCGACGATTAGCGTCTTTTAGACTTAGGAAATAAGCTGTTGCTTCTGTTTTTTTTTTATTTGAATTCAAGTAGGTACGATGCCACCTAGAAAACGGTCTTCTTTATTTCGAAATTCGATAAAGCCAAAAGAATGAGAGATGCGCGTTCTGAGGAATCGTCAAAGAAAAGAGCACATAGCTTAAACTCTATGATAGTGAATAACGCAACTGCACGAGCACATGAAAGCACTTCTGAAGTTCTGAGAGGGAGATGCGATTAACTTCTGATAGGGAAAGAAGAGCTACATCACGAGCATCTGAAACCTTTTCTCAACAAGAGCTGCGTCTTACAGTTGACCGTAAAATTCATGTTTTATCCCGACTTCCCGAGAGTCGGAAACGTTCACCGAGCGACATTTAAGGCTTACAGCTGATCGCGAATTCTATCTCGAGAATCTGAAAGATATAGGTACTTAACGAGAATTACGATTTACATGTGACCGCGAAAGGCATGTGTTATCTCGAGAGTCCGAAACGTACTCAGAGCGTGAGTTAAGATTTACAGCTGACCGCGAAAGGCACGTTTTGTCTCTAGAGTCCGAAACATATACTGAGCGAGAGTTAAGACTTACAGCTGACCGCAAAAGGCACGTTTTGTCTCGAGAGTCCGAAACATATACTGAGCGTGAGTTAAGAATTACAGCTGACCGCGAAAGGCACGTTTTGTCTCAAGAGTCCAAAACATTATACTGAGCGTGAGTTAAGACTTACAGCTGACCGCAAAAGGCACGTTTTGTCTCGAGAGTCCGAAACTTATACTGAGCGTGAGTTAAGACTTACAGCTGACCGCGAAGGCACGTTTTGTCTCGAGAGTCCAAAACATTATACTGAGCGTGAGTTAGGGAAGGTTCATATCTGACGGAACATGCGCCGAGCGTTTGCGACAATGTACGCTCGACGCACTAACGTATCATCGGTTGAGTGTGAACGGTCAAGTGTTTTTCTATACATTTGTCTGTTCTGGCGTTACGCGACCGATAATACGCGACGCATGTTCCGTCAGATATGAACCTTCCCTTAAGACTTACAACTGACCGTGAAAGGCACGTTATGTCTTGAGAGTCCGAAACATATACTCAATATCACGACCGTCTGGCAGTTGAAAGGATACACCTAAGTTTGTCAAATGAAAGACGACGAATTGATAATATTTGATCGCAGGAAACGGACGAGCAGCGTGAAGCCAGGCTTTCCGCGTATAGATTTATACATATTTTTAATAACTTAGATGCACATGCAGTGGATTTAGATGTACCTACAAATTTACTACCGTGGGCCAACAAATATAAAAGTGGGTTCACCTACGCTGTCACTATTGATTACAGATCATATTCGAAAATCGGTGATATGAACGTAGCATGTTCTTTTTGCAATGCCTCCGCTGCTCTTAGAGACATGAAACTGGAGCGGGTGTTCTTTGTGAAGAGTAAGTATCCACTAAGGAACGATTTTTGGAAATTCAACCCCTAAAGAGAAATAATAGGAGACAGACGTTCGACATCCACGCAGGCGAAGCCGCGGGCAAAAGCTAGTTTGTAATAAAGTTGGAAAATTGCCAAAGAAATTTGACACACTGTGGTATCTTAATGTGCTGGCGCCTCTGTACATCTTAGCCGTAAGTTGTTTTTTTTAAGGTAAGTAGTTGTTGTTTGTGGTGAAAACCACATCCTGTAAAAAAATAGTGTGTGTCGTTTAATAACAAATAATTATAGTGAAGTCCGTATCTGTTTGATCCATTTAAATTTAACAAGAAAAAGCAAGAACGTTGTTCAAAAATAAAACTAGTAGCAATACGAGACAGTATGATGAGCTGTAATTACGTATAACGGCACAAATAAACAGAAATAACAGTAATTTAACTTAATCCTTGTTCATCAAAACGTCATTATTTTAATATGACGCCACGAAGGTAATTAACAGATCATTGCAGCAAGTGCAGCCACATTATATTTTATTTTAAATATTAAAACAAACGACGAACGGAATGTGGAGGCAATTATCTCAAGTCCATGTTCGTTAAAATCTGATCGTAATTACTTCGACAGAAAATCGGTGCATGATTATTTTTCATTTTGGACAATTCCACGAATTGGAACTTTTTAATTATGATTTTCATGTTTTTACTTATTTTTTACGTTAATTTTTTTTTTTCAGATTGCATCAAATTACCAAGGAAGTGACGAAGGGTGGGGCGTTTTTGGGGGACTGTCTTATGTATTTTTTTTGACGTTCAAAAAGTGCTGAATCTCAGCCTAGTTTGAATAAAGACTTTTGATTTTGATTTTGATTTTACCAAGCTACTAATAGTTAAAGAAATAAATTGTAGGTAGTATTATGGGGCCTTAGAATCTTTTTAGATTTTAAATGAGTGGAGTGTTATGGAGACAACATAAATTCTAATTTGGAATAGTAAAGAGTTTAAATAGACTGCTATTGGCTGACATGATAGAACACTGCCTCTAACATATAAAAGTAAGTTCCATTTTGTTTTGTTTGTATGTATGTATTGTAAATTAAATAACAATTTCTTGTATCTTACCATAATAATTATTATAATGTAGGTATTACACCCTGTATCTCTGAAATGTTACGTTCAATTTACTATAGATTTTTAATCACTATCACTTGTTTTAGCTCGCATAAAAATTCTCCCAAACTACAGGACTGTCTCCTAAACTCATTAAGCAGTTACCCACCCTAAGCCCCATGGCTCCCTCTAGCGTCAGTACCAAAACATAGCCCCATGAGAAACACGCACCACCAAACCACTTAAAGATGTAATCGCACCATTTTTTTTGTTACCCAGCCTCAGTTTAGCCATTGTTTTTGGTCACTATTAATAGTGGTGAAAAGGTTCCCTTACAAGTTTCAAGTACCATTTCAAGCGCCAACGATATTGAGAACCTCTAATGAAATTAATTAGGGGTGCCTTAAGATGACTGACTTTATGAGTTTGTGTGAATTTTTGCTTAAGCTGTGGTTGTGTTGTGAATTTATGCGTTGTGAGCGATATTTATTTCATTGTTATGGTTTTCTGTTTTTTTTTTGTTGTGATCATGATGGACGTGTTTAGAAATACGGATTTTCGCTATCATTTCTATGGATTTATAAGAACCTTAATGGTTATAAATGATATTTATTTCCCTAATTGAATGGGCTAGTCTAGTGGTCAAAATAAATAAATATTCCACAACTTTTTCACACAACGCCATTTAGTCTCATGGTAAGCTTGAGAGCTTGTGTTATGGGTACTAATTAGCTGATAAACATACTTATATATTTCTAAATACATACATAATTATAGATAAATAACACCCAGACACAGAACAAATGATCGTGCTCAAAGAAGAAGACAAAGAAGAAGGAGAAGTCAAATACTTCAAATAGACAGTCATAAAACACTGTTTCTTAGCTGGTTAGACTAAGATTCGACCCCAACTTGGTTCGGAGAAGACAAGGCAGATGAACACGCTGGCTTCTTTAATTACTTTATTTTGCCACAATCACAAATTATCTACTAGGTACTCGAAATTACACAAACTTGTAAACTCAAGTTCTTCTAACAAAACAGATAGACGTGTTGCTAGAGAGCTTGTTCAGCCACTTCTTCTTCCCAGCAAAAGCACTAGAAAGTGGTGAAGAGCGGGGGTTTTGGGAAACTGTCTAATATAAATCTTGACGTTAGAAATGTGCTGATCCTCACCCTAATTAGTATACTTTTGATTTTGACACAGATCAATATTATTCCTACACAAAACATTGTTGCGCTCATCATCTAATCAATAAGTATTTATTCACCATCACGCCTTTATAGACAGAAAACCATTTATTTATACAAAATATTGAAAAGTAAAAAAAAAACATTCAAAAAGGACACATCGGAAACAGAAAGATGTGAACGGTGAAATGAATCCCTGATTTCTGATATTAACTGACGTGAAACCGTGACGTCAGAGATAAGCCAACTTTTGCGAACGACGTATATTCAAGCCGGTTGAGCGAACAGGAGTAAGCAGCATTGTGTTTATGTTCAGTATTACAGTGATGGATAATGAATATGTTTTTGTGTTTGTGTTACGTTTGTTTACGGTTATGCTTCAATGGATGACAACGTACAATTTAAAGTTGCTCCTATTCAAAAAGTGTGAGCAAAGTTGCGTGCTTGTGAAAAACATTGCTCATAATTTTCCGCAACAGACTCATCTCACAGTTAAATTAATTTTTTTTTTTTTGTCGAAAACTGAATAAACCGAAGTCAATCTTAAAGATTTGGAAGCAATTATTTTATTTAGAATAACTTTATTTCTTTAAAATAGGGTAAGGAGCAAAGTTGCAAATACCTCTTATTTACGTAGTTATTGTACCTATTTTATTGATAAGGGATTCTTACAAGTCATATATAGATTAAACAATTATTAAAAAAATACTTTACATAAATAAACACACCAACTCTAACACTCTCTAACTCTTGAGAATAGAACATTGCTTATATTTTTTACAAACTCACGCAGCTGTTATTAGCTAAGTCAATATCACCTTTGCGATGAATAAATTAAAAGCTTTATTTATCGCCTTATTTATCGCATAATGACTTAGCTTAGACTGACAGCAATGGCTGAGAGATTGGCTACAGCGTGGCGCGGATTCGATTCCTGCACGGAACTAATATAAAATGTATATAGCCTGCAGATAGTTGTTCCAGGTTGGGCTATTTGTGTATGCGAGTCATAAAGTTTGTGTATCCACGACACAAGTGAAACTAGATACTAGTTATGGCAACAAAAAGCTAAATTAATCTCTAAGACTAAAGCGTTCAATTTTAATAAGCAACCTTAACATTTTTAAAATTAGGTACCTTAGTACCGAAAACACTACTTGTGTTCAAATCTTCTAACTTAAACTTATATTTCTTAGAATTAAGAAAGTCTTTGCACTTACCTACCGCGACTCAACCCCCAGCTCACTAAATCATAGCAGTTATGAAGACGACGATGAAATCATTTCTATCACAATAAATATCATCACAAAGCCATCATTATGACAAACAGACACACCCGCGCGCATTTTTAACAGAAAACTTCAAAAAGAAACCTTTGTTAACATTCACCATTATCATTAAATACTAGCGAATTCCTATTTATCACGCCAAAAAGCACCTTAAGACATCGTAATACTAGCTGCTAAAACAGCTTAGATAAATTTGCAGATATAATGGATTATTTACTGGTGATTAAGGTTATTCTGAATCTTATGCAGTCGTGATAAGGAAAAAGGAAGTGTTTAAATGAGGTTGTGGTGTCTACAAAGACGGCTTTCATTGGGCGGATGCAGGTTTTTTGACAAATGGCCAACTGGACGATTTGTCTCGTGTAGGGCGGCGATGCCAAAGAGTAAGTGGAAAACTCAAGAAAATAGACAAGTCATCAGCTATACTTTTTCATACTAATATTATAAAGAAGAATGATGTGATTGTTTGTTTGTTTGCTTGTATTGAATAGGCTCCGAAACTACTGCACCAATTTGAAAAATTCTTTCACCGTTGGGAAGCTGCTCTATCCCCGGGTAACATCATTTTTATCCCCGTATTCACACGGAAACGGGTACAACGCGGGTAAAACCGCACGTCATCACGTCTGCTAGTTCCATATAAAGGACGTCGATTAGGTATTAATTCCGATGAATGAATACTAATAAATAACAAAGACTTACATATATTTGATAATTTAGACAATTTTCACCAACAAAATGTCGTCTAACGTTTACCTATTATATATTCTTTAAGTATCCTTCATTCCTTACTTTCGCAATACAAATTCAACGCTTGGACAAATTTCATCGGTAACTACAGGGCCTTTCTATTGACCAAATTAAAAGCCCAGTACCCATAAATGATGGCTAAGTCACCAAGGATGTATGACAGCCATTCTTGGTGACTTGGCAAACCTAGGCTTTTTCCAACGATTTAAGGGTTGGGTTCCAATCAGATGCAGCTGGATATCAGTATTTAACATGAAACGACGGTCATCTGACCTCCACAGCCCAGTTACAACTACTAGGTCAGATGTCGGAATAGTCCAATTGTGCATTGTATCATTAGATAAACCACAATTCACCAGACATTGACACTTCTTCACCGCATCCCCTCCTAGAGACTCCCACAAAATAGGTAAAAACTGGCCATCCTCGACCGTCGCATCTGTCCTTCCCCTATCTGTGTCAGGGTGGGCAAGCCCAGTAATGGTCATAAAAGGATGTTACGATATTATATCATTTTTCCCCGAGCACAATACTGAATGTGTACGCCGCCATTTCCGCTCCCTAATGCGTTCCCCCACATTAATATTATGTTTAGTATCCAAGAGTTTTTGTTGCTTTATTTCTCTGTAAATTTCAGTTTTGTGTATCCATAATGGTGCAATTTTTGCCAGATTGAGCTGTATTTCTCCTTTGCCAGAACCTTTTTTCACTCTCCTTTTATTCTTTTAAAAATGATTTCCTGAATATCACAAAGAATGAATACTAGATGATTAAGAAAACGGTTCGTAATCATCTAGTATAAGAAAAGAAAAAGAAAGAAAGAAAATATTTCATGCTTTCATGCTAAAGTAACTTAATAGTAGAATACCAATGCGTTTTAATTACTCTCTCCAACTCAAACAGGTCCTAGAGTATCAGAGTATATCAAGGCACAGCTCAAAATCATTTCCCTTAACTTCTCGAATAAATAAAATATTACCAGTTTGTTATAGTCTCACTACAGGACAAAACCTGGTTTTTTATCATGAGTATTTATTGGCACACCTCTATAGGGCTAATCTGTGATTTCAAACTTATACTATGTAATTCAAATCCCGGCTTTTAATTCCATTTTACTTCACAAGTTTTTAGTTCTAGGTACATTTTTATATCACAAATCTAATTGATATACTTACATATAAGAGTACAATATCTTTACTTTTATAACCTTATTGTGTCTCAACTTACAAATAATAACTTAAAAGGTAACATAAAGTGTAACAATATGAAGGTTTTACAGTTTACTGCAGTTCAAAACGATTTTTTGCTGACCTTTAGTTAGGCTTTAGATGCCTAAAACCGCCTCCGTACATTAGTGTGCTTGAAGTATTAAATACATAAACTTAGATAATACACATTACTTAAAAAGTCACATCATTACTTGCCCAGATATAAACAGACCAGGCAACGCATACATTACAGGCAGTCACCAACTTCTTAATAAAAAAAATCTATTATTCAAATCCATTCAATTTAATAACCTCATAACATAGTTATAAAGACTCCAATAAATAAGCACTAACATTTAACAATCACACATTGTAGCCTAGCTGTCGGTACTAAACGGATTTAACCGTTCATCTGACTAAAATGCTGTTTATTACCAATCTCGTAGCAGTGAATGGGTTAAGACAGAGTTGCTTCTTCCAATTCAATCACTTTGTTTGTATGACTCTAGACTGTACAGTGGGATAGGGTTGGAATGGCTTAAATTTGTTTTTTTTTTCAATAATGTAGCCAAGAAAAGGGTTTTCTTCGTTGATACAGGTAAAAAAAACTCTGCTGCTGCTGCGCAACCGCGCTATTGTTTGTCAAATAACAACAATAATGATCATTATAATAATACCAGCATGTTGCTCTTCCACTGCAACGGGAAGGCCTCTTCTCATTCAAATAAGGCACACGCATTGATCACCACGCTTGCTCTACTAACTATAAGTCTAGGTTTCCTTAATATAATTTATTTTATTACTTTTATACCATGCAGATTTTCAATCGCTTGCGAGTTATTGGTGTTTAGTTACAAGTTTATACCGACACATTCTCTACTAACATGGCAAATCTAATAGAGCTTGCATGCAAAAAAGGTAAATTCAAAAACAAAAAAGCAAAAAACTAGACTACTGTAAAACCACGCACTAAAAGTTGAAGTCTAAAAAATATTCCCCATTAATATTGAAATAAATTTGTTCTGTAGAAATTAAACAATGTTATTTTTTTAAATTCATAAACTTATAATAAAGTGACATAATGACACGATGAAGACATTCCAAGTATTGACTGGCCTGTTGGTCTAGTAGTTAGTGACCCTGACTATGCCGGAGGTCGTGGGTTTGATTCCCACCCAAGGACATATGTTTGTGTGATCAGCACGTTCATTTGTTCTGTGTCTGGGTGTAATTTATCTATAATATGTTTGGATATATAATATATAAGTAGATATGTTTATCAGCTGTTTAGTACCTACCCATAACACAAGCTCTCAAGCTTAAATTGGGACTAAATGGCGTTGTGTGAAAAGTTGTGCAATATTTATTTATTTATTTATACACCGTTGTTACCATTTTCGTGTATTAGTCTGTGAGCATTCATAGGATTAAAATAAAAATAATATAATATTTTGTAAATAGCTTAGAAGTTATGAGGATACATGACGGTCAAAAACATTATCCTCCTATTTTTTCAGCCTTCGGATAAAAATAATAGGCTATTATTTTAGAAGAAGTGGTATAGGATATATATTACACAACCGTGTAATATCTATCCTACGCCACTTTCATCAACCGTACTGCAAGTAGTATATCTTATCCACTTCGTCTAAAATATTCTGAAGGCACTTTGGTTGTCCGCCGGGAGTCCCAGAGGGATAATTTGCATTATACATTGAATACTATTGTCTGTGCCACTCAGATAAGTGTTGAGGGACCTTAGGTTTTATTGGACGCTTTAGAGGTCTTAGCCAAAAGGTTTTTAATTTGTTCTTGTGGTGGATTACAGTGTCAGCTATTTTAACTTATTAGATAATATTTACTAATAAGTTAAGATAGCTGACATGAGGCTACTGTTGTGCATAAGGATCCGGGCTCGATCAAAGTGTTAATGAGTTTTTCCCACTGGAATTTCTCAGTAGCAGCTCAAGGTAGAAGTTTGCCTAAAGTATAGGTACTCACATTTTGTCCGTTATGTTTTTAACTTTTGTGTAAAAGGCAGCGGGACTATTAATGTAAGGAAAATCCAGATAGAAAATCTTAATGACCCTTGATTCAAACACAGAACGTTATGCTCAGCAGTAATAATTGCGTAATAATACTAAACCAAGGAGACAATTAAATTCAAATTGAATAAAACCTTATGCCTGGAGAATCAATCCTCCACTAAGTATTTTCCCATCAATTTTTCAGTCGACTTCCATTCTGACTTCACAAATTAGCATTTTACACGGAGCAGATTGACAACATAATATATATACCTAATAAACCCCCCCCCCCCCCCCCCCCCCAACCACCTACCTATCCATCACAACCCAGTTACTACTGGATAACGCAGGACCCACTGGAAAGTGGTATCGACGACTGGTGTAAGGCTTCTGAATACCCGTAACGACTGCTAAAAAACATTTAATATCATTATAAAAAATCTTGTTTTTTACTATTCAATAAATAAAAAAAATAAAAATCTTACAATAGCATATTGTCAAATAATATATAATACAAATATTCAACTTACTATATACGGAATAATAAATACTGCCTTAGGAGCTATATGGGTTTCTGTTTGTTAGTTTACCAATGGACGCTTTTAGTTTTTTTTTATGAGTTCAACTCAACAAACAACAAACACGAACACCATTCGCAATAACTAACACTAAAAGCGACAACCAAAACCTTTTTAATTTCAAACAAACTTTCGTAAACGATACAAATACACAATATTTCACAAAAGTACGGCCATTTTGACTGTTTATTATCACAGTTTACTCAACGATCCATTAGCGTTTTTACACAGAGTAACTTAGTTATTTCTACTTTATTTATTATACTGCGCAAAACTTAACACCATTACGACGATGTTTTTTTTATCGACGAACTTTAATCTTCCAATAACTATTTGTATTTGAGGGCTAGTGAGACGAAAGCTGTAATGACTTGGAAAAAATAATACAATTTTCCAATTGATTGGATGGACCAATGGGTTTCCTATTACCCTTGTACCCTTCGTGAATTTTTGTGTTTACTGACGAAGGGAATTGCGATAATGGCCGGTTTGTGTCGTAAATAGTTTAGTTTAGAATTTAAATGGTATCTTTTTGCTATAAACTATTTTGGTGTCAGTAAATTACGCTGTTCTTTTAAAAATGAGTGCTTAATTGATTCTACGTCATTGAACAATAATTTACTGACACCGTTCGAAGGCATATTTTGTTTATTAGTTCTTCTTTTCAATGAGATTAAACTGCTACGAAAATAATTATGACAATTTTGTTTTTGACGCCTTAAAATATTGTATTGGAAAGCGTAGTTAGCTAGCATGTAATATTAGTTAAATATTATTGCTCGAGCCATAAGTCATTATTTTATAACAACACACAAAATCAATGTAATTATTTCGATGGATTCACCCTAAAAACATCCAAAAACCATTACGAATCAAATCGAAAGCACCGTCAATCGGGTGGTGTGAAATAAATAATGTAAAACGGGCTAATTGAAAGCATACGGAACGTAACTCGATAGAATTAGTGTTGATTTTGTCCATGTTTGAACATCTGGCGCACTGGGCACACTGTGTTTAAATTGCATTGTCTGTCTGTAATGTTGTTGTGGGGAGTTTTTTGTTTATTGTGATGTAAGTGAATGGTTTGATAAAATATTTTATTTGGAAAGTTTAAATTAATAAATTGTGGTAGCTAGTCGTAGTAGTGGCTTGTAGCTACACAAATTGATTGAATGTTCAGCTATGCTTGCACAGATAGATCTGTGGGTGGGTGACCATTAATAACATACCGAGACCCTTACGTGCCTCGGAAATTACTTAAGTACTTTAGTTACGGGTAGTTAGAAACCTATAAGTCTAGGTTGTGAAGGTCAGATAGGCAGATAGCAGCGCATAGGTGCACCATGCTAAATATTGAAATTTAGCTGTATACCTACAGTTAGGCAAGAGATCAACCCACCACACAGTTTGATGGTTGTAAGGCTATTTAGTCTAAGCGACATTTTTCGCGAAATAGACCTATCTTGATTGGAATCAGTGAAATTTACTGCGTCATTTGAGCTAGATTGAAAAAAATGTCGCTTAGAGTAACCTTCGATTGTTTTTTCATGCTTAACAAGTCTTCTTCTCCCCGTGTAGTTGGTGCCTAAGCTAGTGTCATAGTGCTTAGCACGTAGGTATAATCACTAAAATACAAAAAAGACTCAACTTTTACAGCTTGTCCACCATCTCTAATAAACGTCACGGGCCATGAACCATATTTATGTGAGAAGAAGACATAGCCACCCTTTTAGAGGTCCTATAAATAACGGCGTAGTTATCCCCCACACGATGACAGAAATATGTAAACAAAAAATCATACTACGAGGTTTCGTGCACTCGACATAAGTTTGTTATAGGGTTGGCGTAAGACGGGATTGGATACGCGAGATAATGTGTAGTTTTGGAGGTCCCGGGATTTTGTAAATCAGATATTTAAAAAAATCTTTGCTGTCTAAAATGACTTTAATAATAACTACGGCTGGTGGTTACGGAGTGGTCGGAATTGGACCATTTTAGTTTACCTACTGTGCAGTTAGTAGGTTAGTTAAAATGGTCCAACTCCTTCTATAATTGAATTTTAACTTAGCCAAAAGTCACGCGTGAGCGCAATTGTCCTAAAAATAGTTCCAAAGTTTTTGCTTCACGTAATAATATATATAGACTATCGTTTTAACATTGTTTTGCTTGATTTTAAAATTTATAATGTTAGCCACCCAAAAGCCGATGTAAAAAAAATAATTATTAAAACCGCTGAATACTATGTTACTACACCTATGTTATCCTGCTTAATAGATAAAGTTGTTGCAGGCAGAACTACTCCTGAGCATGAGGACTAGGTTTTATTCTCCAGTCAGGCAAAGTGTTCTGGGGGTACATCTGACAATTATCAATAACAGCCCGGAGTCCAGACTTTTGCTCGATCAGTGGCACTAGGCTGGCCTCCTATTACATGCGCAATGTGAGGTACTTTAGTTACAGAGAATACAGGTGAGATGTAATACCTACGTTAAAAATATATCGGGATACTGGTCAAAATCCCGGAAAACTCTTTCCACATCCCCACATTCCTACATCCCTAGTTCCGAGTCATTTGCCACGCCGTTAATACGTTTCCGTACACAATTCATTTTGTACACAAGAGTGTCCTTTCTGCGCACTGTGCGGGCATTAGACCGCTTATTATTAGGGGACATAATGCTTAAGAGCATTATTTGGCGACTTAGTTAGATATCGGACCCGATGTGCAATGGTTTATGATATTGAATTGATTTTAGGAAGTTGTGGTAGCTTTTATGAAAGCCAGCTATACCTACCTACGCGTAGGGTACGACATATATTTATTGTTATTTTATGTGTTTATTTTTGCTAAGAGCAAAATAAAAACGTTGATGATGGATTTATGCGCAATACTATGAAAACAGTCAAAATCAAAATTAATTTATACATTATAAAAGACTGCCTTCCAAAACGCCCGCATCACTTCCTAGTATTGTAGCTGGCAAAAAGTGTCAGTACATATACAAAAATGTATTAGATCAGTAAGTAAACAAAAAACTCACGCTTCCTTTTAACCCCCAAAGCAAAAAGAGGGGTGTTATTCTTTATTAGTTTTTCCATAAAAAATAATAAAATATTGCAACAAAGGGGCTCATTCACTGATGGGATCTAGACATCATCGCGCGATGCCGGTCGATCCAGATCACAAGCATCGTATTGGTTTTTCTGCCCACAAAAATAGAAGATCCACCAACCAAAGAACAATGACCAAATACCAATCAAAACCCACAAACCGACAATTATTTCTGAAAACCTACAAACTCTAAACCAAAACAAAAACATATGACATGCCTCTACACATTCTTTCCTTGAAAAAAAATCCCAACCTACATAGCACATACAATCCTTAAAAACATTGTACCGTAAAAGCCTTTGCGAATAATATCGTATTCAGAAACATTTTCACGCCTTTGGAATATTATATCAACGCGTAGGCAAGTTGTTAAGGGTGACAAACGGATAAAAATACCTTGTATGTAACTGGTAAAGTTGAATACCCAAATGTCGTGGTGGTAGTACACATACATGGGCATCACTGGAAATGACTTATCACCGTTTACATATAATATTTAAACATACACACACACATACCTAAACGCACGCCTTTGTCCCATGGGGGAAGGTAAAAATTACAGGGCACCATAACGTACTTCTTTTGCTTCATTTACATTCATACATGTTGTCTTAAACACACGTACTGCAAGTACTACGCACCTATTCTAAGGTCTATTATAATATGTTCTTCTAGGGCGTCCCCTCCCGCCGCGGCGCTTCCACTTACATTTGCCTTATAAATAAATAACTTTCGTTAGTCGCTTTTTATAATAATACATAATAATATTTCTAAAAACAAAAGCATTAACATTCATTCAAAGTCCATTATTTGAGAGCTACGATGTCACAATCAAACACACAAACAAAACAAACTTTGGAACCCCGTCCTTTTGCGCCGAGTAAAAATAATTTATAATAATTTGAATCCTACTAAGTATTTTAAATTGTTTACAGCAAGAATCTTTTAGAAATGGAATATCAAAATTATAGCCTTCATAATCTGGCACAAGGACATCCATGATTTTCAGATATCGTCTTTGTCACAGGATTAAATTTGTGTGACACCCTTCCAAGGTCTAACGTCACACATTTTACAATTTCTATATTTCAAAACTATTCAATTAAAACAGCTGTACTTAAAATAAAAATATCTTATTTTAAAAATGTATTTACCTCTCTTCTTGTCACACGATGTCGCACTGAGTGGAACCCCTTCCTTCCCCCTTAACTTGACGTAATTTATGGATGGCCCCAAAGATATTTTTGAGTGAAAGTAATTGACATACATACTATATTTCGAGAATAAAATGTGATAAGTAGCAAGTAATGTTGCCCAAAAGATAAACCTGAGTTCCTAAGTTCGGCAGTGCACGTCGAAAGGCCAACAACATTCTTCCCAAACATTCTAGACGCAGTGAAATCATTTCTTGCAAACTTCTTTACATCGGAGATCGTTCCACATTCAGCATACAACTTTTGGCCCATTTGTGACTCCTATGAATATACACAGATATCTGCCTGACCAATTTACTTTGCACTCCTTAAACCACACTGTAACTCTTAGTGATCAAGTAATAAGGTTTAAAATTCCATGTCAAACGGGTTCCAAGCCGGAAAACGACAATTTGTTTCCGCCATACATGGAAAAAGCTGGATTCTCATGCTGCGATTCATCCATCATTCATTCTTCATGTGCGGTGTGAAAGACGTCTGTGACGATTATGACGTGCGCTTCGGTGTGATAACGGCAAATGCTGGCGACGACGCCTTTACTACCATTGTGTTAAATGCGTTTTTTGATTGACAATGCAACGTTCTAAGTTTGTTGTGCTTTGAACAGTTTTGTGCGGCGTTCGCATTTTGAAACGTCGTTCCTTACTAAACTTCACATGCAAGTTTCAACTTTAGCAGTAAACTAATAAAATCAAAATTCTTTTGTTGAAAAAGTTTACTGAAACCTTTTTCAGTAGAACACTTAAATGTAACGAAGCCTTGATAATACGTGGCAGTTATTCGTCAGAATTGCATCTCATGTCATTTTCTAGGCTAAACCCAGCTCTTTCACATCGGTGCAAGGTCTAAATTTCCTTGCCAACAGACGGATAGTGCTTAAGCCCAGTGAGATAGGTGTTAGACAGTTGCCTAGCATTGTTCTTGGCTCTTGCAGAGATGTTTTGGATGAATGCGTCGCGTGATATTGAATGACGCGAGATGCGAATGTTTGGGAACAAGAGATATAGTATCAAAGGACGTGAACGGTGTTTTTTTTTCCTTCAAAAGCTGATACAATTCTGTCAAGTGCTCAACAAAGTAATCATGTTGTTTCGTAACTGTTGCCTCATTGTTGTCAAAAGGTTAATAAGTAAGGCAAATTTTCAAGTATTGCGCAATGAAAGGTTCGCTTTGTTCAACTTATTAAGTCATCGAAGTAAACAAAACGAAAGAAAAACGTGTAAAAGGAGGTTTTGTTCTTTCGTAAATTTTGTTTTCTTTTGTCATAAAGGAAAGGTTGTCGTTTTTTTTAGTCTGGAATGGATTAATGAATGAGTTTACCAATGTACGCTTCAGTACTTAGTATTTATTTTACGATAAGTATTCTATTCGAAAGTGTAGTCCAATATGTTTATCACTTACTATTTGAATTGCAAACATAATAATGAGAGATTCTTTGTCGATATTTTGATCATATTCATGTATCAAAGTCAAAGTCAAAGTATTTATTAGCGTGATTTTTGGTAAACACAAATAGGTCTTACTAGTTGTTTGACAGAACTCAAAAATCTACCTTTAAGGTATACACTATTATTATTAGGTATACACATATATTAATTTCAGAATAATTCAGTTCTTAACTTTCATAAAGATTTTCAAGTCTCATAAACATCATTGAATTATTGTTTACTTTATTTACTTAATATTTTATCAGCCATGTGGTAGAAGAATGCTCCTTTTTACCTTTGCCAAGAAAGAGCTGTATTTTCACGCGTATTTTGTATGTATGTTTTTTTTTTTAATTTTGTCGTATCGTCCAAACAGTTAGAGTCATGTTTCGTAGAAGTTAGTTCTGTTAAATTGAAGTGGAGCTTTCTTTATAACTAGCTTGGCGGCGAGATGGGCACACGACATTGTAGCCATTCTAGAAATATCCTGGATGAAGCTGGTAAAAAACCTAGAGCTTAGCACCAGCAAAGAGACGTCTATCTATACCCAGCATTAGGTGATGTCGGGCTGTGGAAGCTGACGATAATAAACTTGCTTCAAACTTTTAGTGCAAACGTGAGCATCATGTGTGACTGTCGTGGCGTGACTGTGACGTCACGTGACGTGATTTGTTAGAAGTAGTTAGGTCCGATAGCGGTTAACGTAACTTATTACGTTACTGTTTATAGTATTTTTTATGACTTTTAAATATTGTCTTTCGTGAAGACTACCTACTTGAGTTCATCATCGAAAGTTGTCGGAGTATTAGATGATGATGTCAGAATTGGCAGTTTTGTCTTTTAAAATGGTATTGTGTATTTTGCTTTTTGATTTATTTTCTTTTACATGTTTCGCGATTCTTAATATGAAGCAAAACACATTTTGTAAAGCTCTTCAGGGAACTGGGTGAGAAGAATTTCTATGGTGTAGCAGTACTTCACCAATTTTATTTTAGTATGGATATACCTAAGTAAAACAGCTAAACTTGGAACTCTTCGTTGCTGTTACCGAGTTCAGGAATGCTTTTACACCCACTACACACACCCTTTTACACTATTTTGTAAAATTATTATAAAAACTCGTGACGAGTAAAATGGCTGATTAATACCAGCCGGATCATAGATCTTGTGGAGGTGGGTCCCTGGATAGGGGAGCATCTAGATATTGAGATACCTTCGTGTTTTGAATGGGCACGTTACTCGTTTGTCATTGATGCCGATTCCAACGTACCTAAGTACTTAGTTTGAAAAGCGCTAATTACATGTTAATTGAGAATGCGTGAGTAAATCATAAATATCTACCTAATAACTACCTATAGGTATGAAGTGACATAATTTTTATGTGTTCTTAAGAACCCATCGCCAAATCGCCATGTGATTTAAACAAATATACAAAGAAAGTGTGTATATTCCAGAAGCAGAAAAAAACAAGGATTACAATATTTACGTTAAGGAAATGAGAATACTTAAGAATCACAATCACAGGTGCTGGAGAAAGATGCTCCGAATCCCTTGGACAGCATTTCGTACCAACGTATCCATATTGCGAGAACTCAAAATCTTCTCGCGGTTGTCGTCTGAGTGCCTACGTAAGATTCTTCAATAATTCGGTCACATAGCAAGGAAAGACGGTGGTAATCTCGAAAAGCTCATTGTGACCGGCCAGGTGAATGGGAAAAAGCCTTGTGGACGCAGCCAAATACGTGGGTCCGGCTAGATCCGCACCACTCTTGACTCTTCGGCATACGATGCCCTTCACACCGCCAGAGACAGAAGCAGATGGATGAACATGGTGAAAAAAAAGGTGATGAAGCAGGGAGATCACGACCCTCAGCATTGAGGAGTACGACACAAGGAGGAGGAGGAAGAATCACAAGAAAACATAGCATCACGCCTATAGAGGTTAGATAGAGCTGTGTATCCTCCGCTCCTCATACAAATGTATAATACTAGCTTCTTTCTGTCTCATTGCAGAACAAATACCTAACACTTCTCGTACAGAGAAGGCACCAGCATTAAGTACCTACTAGACTGTATTGCTCAAAACAGCTTGACAATTTGAGAAATTCAATAATTAGTCCAGGCATTCAATGCCGAAGATAGACTTTAAAAGTACCTATGTATGAATTAAAAAGTTGCATTTTTTCTTGGCTGCATTTGACCCCACAATATTATGCATAAGAAGCAAGACCCTATTATAACCACTTAGCCATCGACACCATAGGAATATTCCGTTGTAAACGTCGGGTTGTTAACTAAGCTAGGGTTAAATTGTATAAACAAAATGTCAATTTACCAATGTACTAGTGAGGTTTCTTTAATTACTATTTTAGTTAGAACTGAGGACTTTTCAAAGGTAGGGGTTGATATAGAGCTGGTGATACCGCTTCATGAAATGGTATTTTTTTTTAAAGTACTAGCTGCTTTCGCAAACTTAGTTCAGCCGTCGAATGAATTTATTAAATTTATGTAGTTTTTATTACTTTACGTTCTATACTCAAACCTACTGAATATACACACAAAATTCCATAAGAATCGGTGAAGACGTTTTAGAGGAATTTTGTTACAAACACTGTGACACAAGAATTTTGTACCTAAGAAGATTTTACATTTATATACAAAAATTCTTAAATTATTGCACGACTTTAGCACTTCGAAAGTATTTTGCAATAATCGGCACCTAAAAGTATGACAACCAGTTTAAACGAGAGGTATCAATGTTTGTAAAATACTGATATTCAGCTGCTTCCGATTAAACTGCATGCCAACTCCAATTTATTTTTAGTTATCTTTATTTTATTTTTATTTCTCTACATCTGTTAGAACAAATCATTGACACTGTTTTCACTAGTTTCTGCTTGTGAATATTAACAGAATCCATTTGGCTGAACCCTATCTTTTAAGACACAGGCTAGTCCTAGTTTAAAAGAAAGAGTTTAGATTGCATCATAATGTAAATATTATTTTCAACAATGTATACAGTGCAAAGTGCTATGTTTTTGTGAAATAAATACTTTTATTATTTATTATTATTTATTTAAAAGTTTTATATAATTTGGAGCTGATCATAAATCGACATTAGTAGTACAGAGAAAGTAATAAAGGCGAGAATTCGTCGGTTAGTCGTTTTTTTTTTTCAAGAACTTAGGAACATCATAATGAATGATATGGACTTGAATTTGGAATGCTTTAAATACAGAGTGCTTGTCCACCTACATAGAAAATGCTCTAATATAGAAAATAAGTAAGATTAAAATCAAAAGTCATTCTAATTAAGCTGGGGGTCAGCACTTTTTGAACGTCAAAGTTACATGAAGATCGTCCCCTAAACTGCCTGCCTTTCTTTTTATTTTAAAGTACAGCTGAAATATCTCAGGAAAAAACAACGAACTCTTTAACCAGTACAATTCATTTTGTTGAGTGTAGTCTTATTGCTACAAGATGAAGAAGTTAGTAACTTTACACAAGCTCTGCTTAGCTTGGTACTAGATGACGTTGTGTGAAATTTGTGGAATTAATTTTATTTTATTTAAGTAGGTACATAGATAAATAAAACCTCAAGCAACATACCTACATAGACATCAACAGCAAACCTAAATCCTCGCCGACAAAATCATCAGCTCCATATAACTCTTCAACAATCAAGTTTTCAATTAATGGAAAGCTTTAATAAAGAAAAATCATTTCACCCCCCACACACAGGGGGTGAAGCGTGCACAATATTAAATTTAATTAAACACCCCTTTATGTAACCCTGTGATCTTTCTTCACTTAAATTGCTAATAATAATAATTCTAAACAAACAGAAATTCGATAATTATGTGATTGGTTATATTGTTTGTTTTGGGTAATTTATTTACCTATAGGACTTAAGTACAGAGGCCAGCACATGAAGTTACCCCAATATGTCAAATTTCAACGATAGTTTTTCAACTTTATTGCAAATACAATAAGGTTCATATTCAATTGGGATAATTTGACAGTTTGGGGTAAGTTGAAGTGCTGGCGTCTGCACATTACAGACTTCGTCTTTTACCATGGGTTTCCTTTTCAAGTGGCTGTTACAAATTGGTAATGGAAATGGAATATCTTTGTGGTAAAATTCTATTATACTTGGTACCATTTTGCACAAACAAGTATGTAATTAACATTAAGTAAATGTACAGTCAAGAATTTAACTCGAATGGGGAATGTATACTACTAACATGAAGATTTTATAATCTTTATGATAATTAAGTAAAGAAAGTAGTGATGGCTACAAGGCCATCACTACTTTCTTTACTTAATTATCATAAAGCATAGGTTCGGCATATACCGTAGCCACAAGGCTACGGTATATGCCCGCTTTTCATGCCCCAGGTTATTGGGTTTAAAAACTGACAAGTATCAATGAGACTTTTTCAATTCATAATTGTCAGGATATCAAGTTACTCCAAACTTATAAATTTTCCCGATTGAACATGAACCTTATTCTGTTTTTAATAAAGTCGAAAAACTAATAAAATAAATTCAACGCATTGGGATAGCTTGATGTGCTGGCCTCTGCACTTTCCAAGTTGATCTTAAACATCACCAACAATGTTGAAAAAAAACTTAGGTAATATGAAAATATGGACTTATACTTTATACAATTCTAAAATTGCGTATATATGTTATATAGATAGCTAACTATTTCAACTGTTGAGTGTAGAGAGCGTTGCTTGTAGTGTAAAGTGTAGATAGGTAAGCGTTAAACAAACTTCTCCAAACATTCGCAAAATCCGAATACAAAAAAAACAATGATTCACAAAATCCATTCCTCCAAAAAAAACCTCCACCAGATATGAATCAATTACAATATTGTGACGCGATCATCAATCTATGAAGTGTCGTGTCATTGCGCTTACATTATCTCTGGCGCAGCTTCCGACGGGATCCCGCGACGTCTCCGCCTGTAGGAGATGACGGGTGAAGTGGATGGATGTGATTCGGAAAGAAAATATTGTGAAACAGCTGGGAGGGAAGCAAGGAGGGAGGTTGTGTGTTTTAGAGTGGCTGTAGGGACCCTCTCTTGTTTGTCAATCTAATTTTGTTCGAAGATTTTTATAACCTGATAACTACTATGTACAGCCATTATCCTCCTACCCGTATCCCATTACTGCTTTTTCTATATATCTCTATGTGTCATCTCAATATTTACCTCCTTCCTATATCGAATCCCTATCATGTTTTACACAATTCATCCATTATTTCTCTACTATTTATAGTAAACTTACTAAATATTTGTTCACTAACCGTAATCTTATCTTCTCTGACTTTCTTATAGCTTCCATTCTGACTACCAGTAAATACCCTTACTGAGATAATTTACCTTGAGTTCTGATACCTTGTTTCCTAATTCAATTATTGATCTAGTGTCAGTCAAACACAATATTTCATATCATCGTTCCTTAGTAGGTATAGTTTAATAATAACACCAATATTGGTTACTGAGGACTTTGTTCCGGCCATTCTTCTTCCCAGCAAAAACACTAGGAAGTGGCGAAGGGCAGACGTTTTGGAGGACTGTTTTATGTAATTTTTGGCGTTCTAAAAGTGCTAATCAGCCTTATTTGATTAAATTCTGATTTTTAGTCGCGATAAACGTGGACTGGCAAAGTGTATCTCCTAAATTAGGAAACTAGCTTGAGTGCATTGAGGTTGGAAATTATCATACAGGAAAGTACGGCCAAAATAAAAGTAGGTAAGTATCATCTGTATATCATCTAAACCCGTTCTACCGTTAGAGGTGTCAGAAGGTTAGTAACAAGCAGACAGCCATAATATAGTCATTTTCACATGTAAAACAACATTAGTATGAATAAACAACAATTGTCTCAAAATAATGATTTTATTAGTTTTATCATGACTTTTTCTAGCATAATATGAATCCGAGGAACATTTGCATCACAAAACTACACCATGCATCAAATTGTTACGTCATTTGTCTACTATTAGACGCCATTTTGTTTGAAATTATAACATTTTCCATGAAAATTATATCTGTTCCAATGTTAAAAGCATAGTTTGTTCATTTTATGTTGTATCATTATACAAAATGTTGATAAATATCACCATTACGTACAGAAGATGTAATTTAGTGAAGATAATATAACGCTATTTTTAGATACATCGTAGTCAATTTATCCACAAATATACTGAATATAGTATAATAAGGCATATAGCTAATGTGTTTCTACGTAACAGTCAATGTTGGAATATGTGTAAGCTTCTATAAACGATGGTTAAATTGACACTTTGCCATTTTCTTCCGTAATTTTACTTAATACACTTCTCCTTCTCCAAGTTATGACAACGTTAGTAGCAAGTTTTACCATGACTTAGAACATTCTACAAATAAGATATTAGGTATAGTGCATTTACTATAACATGTGCGAAAATTAATATAAAAAAACAGGTAACTTCTTAATGTAAAAAAAACTCACATGATGAATTAGGAAATTACAGTGCATAATCTACACTGTTAACTAAAGAACAAAACACTATACAAACACATTATAAAGAACAATTGTGAGCTGTTCTTCTAACTACGCCTTAAACAATAATTTATGGCCTCAAAAATAACATAGTTTAATACAACTCTACTGCACTCCAAACGGGTAATGGTAAGAGATCCTCGTGACGTCGCTCGGTACGTAATGCAGGTCCTGGTAAGCTTTCACCATCATCTGCTGGTTGACGACAGCAAAAGGCCTTGGTGATATGCTCTCAATCGATGGTAGCGGCCTCAGATCCAGACTCGGTAAAGCCTCTTCTTTTGGCCTCATAGATGTTGGAACAAACGTCGGCTGAGGCATTGAAGGCACAGTGTAGCTGATCATATTATTGTACACAAACTGGTCAGGGTAAGAAAGCGCTTGATAATTCAGTTCTTGACGAGGTTCCACTTCCACGAAAGTTTCCCTAGTCGTGTAAAGAGCTGGATTGGGGAACGATGCTGTATCTAAGCGATTCTTTCTCCTTGGTCGATATTTATAGTCCGGATAATCCTGCATGTGCTTAATCCTTAACCTCTTTGCTTCGTCAATGAATGGCCTCTTCTCTGATTCGTCCAAACTCTTCCATTCAAGCCCTAGGCGTTTTGATATCTCTGAGTTGTGTAACTTCGGGTTCATCATTGATATTTTCTTCCTTTGTAACCTCGACCATACCATGAACGCGTTCATGGGTCTCTTTATGTGGTAGGGATTGGAGTGTCTTGATAATTTTGGGAGGTGTCTCGTTGATGGCTGTTCCAGTTGATATGCCATTGATGATGTTACGTCATTGGGCGTCCCTGGATGATGTATCACTATCGCAGACTAAGAACCTTTGAGTTTTGTGAGATATTCTCCTGTCATTGATTCTTTTTGTATGTCATGGTCGAAGTGTGGATGGTTCACTTCAAATCACTATACAGTGGGGTTATAATAAGCTTTAGGTCCTCAAACACTAACGTAGGCGTCCATAATACGTATAAACGGCCTCAAATACTAAATAGAGTTAAGAATATTGTAATACTCATCTCTAACACGTCCGAACATGCACTGATGGTCGATTTCAAAGCGAGCTAAGCCTGAATCGTGTCATTAGACCAACAATGGTCCGATCACAATTGGAATGGACAATTTTCCATGTATTATTTGGAGTTGAATAAAGAGCGGTGACAATGCATTGATTGCTCGCAAATTGTCAAATGATACTCGTCGTATGTTTTGTGTAAGCCGCGCCCGCGCACCGCTATCTATTAACTGTACGGTGCACAAAAAACGCTGTCTCGAATTGATTTTTTTAACAAATTACAAGATTGGAGTGTGAAATGTACTGGTGACGAATGAAAGTAAATGTGTTTTTGTCTGTGTATAACGTGACATTGTAAACAATATCAACATTCATTAATTGATCTAGGCACATTTCGATGAATATTGTTACTTCATTTATTTTCTCATAGTTCTTTGCATCTACAAGAACACCTATAAGTACCTATGTACCTATTCCTTGATTATGCGATTATAATTTAGCGTTCAGAACTTAACGTATAAATTAATTACCGTTTGAAACAATGTTTCAAACGGTAATTAATTTATCAGAGGAAGTCGACTGTCTGGATGCTGGGGAATATATTCCGCCACTTCTTTCCAGCAAAAACATTTGGAAGGGACGAAGGGCCTTAGTGCTGATGCTGTGTCTAATTTGAATAAGGGACTTGATTTTAGGTCCAATGGAGTCCAATTTAGGTTTAAGTACCTATATCGCGCATCATAATGCGGGAGGAACAATATTGAAACAGAAAATCTGGAGTATGAATGTAGACTAGTTATAAGAGTACAGGAAAACCTAAGAAAGGATGGAAGAGAGGAGATGACATTGTCCACCAACACCAAATAAATTGAGACAAGGACGGGAGGATGACGATTGTTTTCAAACGGTACCATACACGTGGCTTTCAAATGGCTTAACTCTAGGTAGGTACTTTCTGCATTCATACGTACACTGAGCAATGTCAAGATTGAAAAGGGGTTAGTTGTAGCTCGTGAGGACAAATATTTTGTAGGTATTATTGCTTATCCGACACCACATGAAGGAGTAACTGTAGGTAGGTACTTGAACAGCCATTTAAATGTTAAACTATAGACATGGGTATTGATCATCACTGTGGGGCTGGTTTTAGGTATTTGCTTTTCTCCTTTTTCCTCAAGGATATCTTCATATGATTAACGAATACTGCACTACTGAGATGGCAACTTTTACTCATAAATCTGAAGTAGAGCAACCTTATCTTATGGCGGCTCATAATTATCAAAAAAAAAAAAAAAATTTTCTCTTTATTGTACCAAGACATGATGAACAGAGGAGGAGGACAGACTTTATAGACTGCATTGTAGTGACATCTCTGTAATTCTGTTTAAAACTATTGTTCTACCCTCTTCGTAAGCCTGCCTCACTATGCCACCACAAATTCCTTCATTTACCACCCCACATAATTTCTCCCTTGCCTAACTAGTATCACAAAAATTCACTAGATGTCGCTAGTCAATACGCGTTCTCATCCACACCTTAGATTTTGCAACTTTCAATGCGAATAGAGAAACTAAGTACCTTGTATGTGATTGTGCATTGTTGGAGCCCAGAATGAATTTGAGGAGCGGCTTATCCTTGCAACATAATGGTGAATTGGTGGTCATTGATCGATACAACTCGTTTTATCGTCAATAGATTACAAAAGAGCGGTTAACGCGTGTAGGTACTTAGTCTCAATGTGAATTGTACCTATTTATAGTCAATACGGAATTCTTTTTCTCTACCTATTTAGACAACTTTATTTTTAACTAGTCGTCCGCAAGATCTAAATGCCTTTTGAGTTATTCCAATCATATAATTCTGGTTTGTCTACCTCAAAAAAAAAACACCTCACAAAGAACATTTATGATATTCATTATTATTTTCTAGCGGACCCGACAGACGTTGGCGAAGAGATTTAAAATACTTTAGAGCGGGCATGTCAAGGAAACGTCATAGAAAAACTTCGATCCCATGTGTCAGTAACGCCATCTAGAATAATATATGAATATTGGAGCGGCAGCGGAGCGTACTAAAAAAAACTCATAGACTTGTGTCCAAGCACGACACATGTTTCGGACGAAAATTTTGATAGTGATGTCCGGTCTGTGGCTGTATTGATTGAATGTCTTTGGACGTTGGTTATGAGTTTTGAACTCGATCGCAGCACCACCTACCGAGTCCAATTGTGAATATAACCTAGCAAAAGAAGAATGATCCAATTTGGTGCAGTTGTTTGAAAGTTATGCGCGTACATTTTTATTTATAAAGATTTATTATGTCAATTTTTATCGACATTTATTAAAATACTGCTTTCACTGAAAAGTTTTGTCCCGCGAAAGTTTAATTGCGCCATCTAGTCACAAAATGTAGTACTAAGTGCAGTATCGTAAGCTTCATGGTCTGAACCGCCACATGGGCAGGAAGCAGGGAACTCATGTTGCAAAAGTTTCATATTGTCTAATACAGATGACGCTAACTGTTGTCTTTCTTTACTGCTCGTATCTTTCTTGAGTGCTTTTAATTCCATGATAAGTTAACGTCTGTAAGATCAATTATGTTTAAAACTTTATAATGGTTTTGAAGCATGGAAGCTAGACTTTGCTATAAGTACAAGTTGTACCTACATATAAATTATTTAGCGCACTAAAAGTTGATTGCACAATTATTCTCCATATAAGCAAAGTAAGTATATAATGTCGTTGCAACAAAGTTGTTCTTCCGGGCATGTACCCAAAATTGAAGCTGTTTAAATGATCCATACCTTAATTTCAGAACTACATTCGCTAACGTTCATATTACGTTGAATACACCGGTTCTCGTCCGATTATTATAGTGATATTCTTGAAATTAGGTCGATTCTGTATCACTCAGTTGACTCAACCCCATTATGAAATCAAGTCACTATAGAAATCTGAAAGACTCTTCTTTCAGCTGTCAAAATTAAAAAATACTATAGCTGGTGTCCGCGACTTCCTCTGCGCAGGAATAGAAAATCCCAGAAATAGCTTGCAGATGGTAGATTTTTGTTTACTTATTTGACACATAACGTTATATTTCGATCAATTCATTCAATATCTTTATCGCCATCCCATCTTCCTAGTACGGCGGGTTGGCTGCTGCAGGTGCTGAAAACCACCTTATTGGAAGTTATATATTTGAACCGTTTGGGGTTGAAACACTCGGGCCTTGGAGTCCGAATGCCCATCTAGTTTTCCGGGACATCGCCAAGCGGTTGGTCGACTCTTCACGTGACCAGAGGGCTGGCCTTTATTTCGGTCAGAGAATCAGTGTATGGCAATGCGGCCAGTCTTCTGGGCACTTTTCCCGTTGACAGCGATGCGGATGAATTTTTTGATGCCCTATAATTGTTTTACTGTTTGATGGGTGACCGCCTGGGAACACCGCGTGACGTTGGCTTTTGGTATTTTTTATTTGTTTTTTTTTCCCTCGACAGCAATGTAAATCAAAGCTGGCTGCTACTTAAAAATCCAATATGGAAAAATTAATAACGTTTTCCCCGACCCGGGAATCAAGCCCAGGACCTCGTGCTTAGCTCTTGCGAACACTAGACCAATAAAACACTCGTTTTAATAATTAGTTTGAACGAAGTTTACAACATTTTGCGAAATTTAAGGAGAATAAACCAAAGTACACATTTTCTCAGCATTCCTGTGACAGCCTCAGGCAGCATCTCAGCATCAGTCTGGCATTACCGCTGAAATGATCCTTTTGGCGCAGCCGTGAGACATATGCCATTTTTGTCTTTTCTTTTTTGTGTTATCATGTTTTTGCTGTGCGTGTATCCAGCTGTCGCCAATAAATGTATTTACTTTCTTACTTTTTCTTTCTTTCTTTGACAGAAATTGCTTAACTAGCTTCATACCAAATGTGAGAATAGGAAATATTTATGATTTATCCACGGCGATTTTTAATCGTCTGACACATTTTCACAGGGTGTTTTACCCATGAATATGAACAACTTTTACTATGGGACCAACTCGGATTTCAAGAAAAAAAGATCGGCTGTTTCATACCTTTTTGTTGAGTACCTAGGTGGTAGAACTTTAGCATGCAAGAGCCGTTTTTTTTTTAATTTGTCAGACGGTTATAAAATCACTGTGTATATTATGTTGTAGTTGTTTATCTTTTATTAAATCTTTTATTTTATTTTATGTATTAATGCATCTTAGTAAAAGATTTTGGCGTGGCGCTCAACTTGTTAAAGGAAACTGTTGTTTTAAAAAGGAACAATAACTTTAAACAAATATTTACCGAATAATAAATAATACCAAAAAATGTCTAACCTCAGAAAGAAACCCAAATAAGTAATAAGTAGGTACTTGAGAATACGAGATAAATCCCGTACCAACAGGAGCCGACTTTGTAAATCACGGAGCGACATAAAGGGGAGTATTTAACGCCATATTTATGATAATAAGACCGTTGGCGCCATAATGGAAAATACAAAAAGCGCCCGCCCAGACCGTCGTAAGGCGGGCGGGAAGGATCGGTTTAGACGGAACGATGTGACCACGATACGATTATAAATTAGCGTGGTTCAACGTTCATTTGTGGGGAGTGTTTTTGTTTTTTTACCTAATGTATTTGATCTGGTTAAGCATATTTTCTGAGATAGTCCAAAAGAAGTTAGGGAAATGAGAACGCAAACCCAAAGAATAAAAAAAAAAAAAAAACCTTATCACAGTCAGCGAAGGTGTATATTCGCACTATTTAACAATTATAGTTACGCGGAATTGCAGTATCAACGACGATATGTCAATTAAACCATTTACAGGCAATTTGAAAACGTTAGGGAGTCATGCCGTCGGAAAAATTAAGCTAATATACAAGCTACAGACTAAAGATTGGCTGGTAGGATATAAGCCCTGACATGTAAGATATAACCAGTCCCAACTGTCAGCACCCGTTGACGGAGACGGCGCATGGATGACCACCACTCAGTTTAGCTATTTTTAAAGGAACATGGTCCTATCCAGCACTTTCGCTATCATAAGCGAGACTATTAAGGGGGCACGACTTAAACTTGGCTGGAAGAAATATAGATTGATTATAATATTACCTCTTCTTCTTATCGTGTGGTTAGTAACTAACCTGGTGTCAGAGTTTTAATGCCGCCCATGGGCCTCTGACTTGGCATCACATACCGTCGAGAAATATCTCTCAGGCATGCCGGTTTCCTCACGATGTTTTCCTTCACCGTTTTTTGAAGCAATATTACCTTATAGGCTTTATATGATTCAACAATTATTACCACTAATAGAAAGTCACTGTAACTAGGCAAGCTTATGTCAGTTTTCCCAAACCAGTTGTGAAAACAACTACATCAAAGAAATTTCAAAGATTTAAAGCCAGCATCTGTTCTTTTATTGCTTTATCTTCATCGAGACCATATTTATGCATGCCTATTTCCTCCTTGCGTCGTATTCCTCAATGCTGAGGGTCGTGACCTCCCTGCTTCATCACCATTTTTTTCACGATGTTCCTCGTCTGCTTCTGTCTCTGGCGGTGTGAAGGGCATCGTATACCGAAGAGTCAAGAGTGGTGCGGATCTGGTCGGACCAACGTATTGGGCTGCGTCTACGAGGCCTTTTCCCATTCACTTTGCCGGTCACGATGAACCTTTCGAGATTACCACCGTCTTTCCTTGCAAGCATGCAATATTGATTACTTTTCTTTTTTCAATTGTGTAAATACGAGTAGCCTTTCCCGCTTTACATTTCCGATTTATTTTACTATATGTTCAAAATTGGATAGACAAAATCGTATTAAATATAACCAACCCATGCTTGATATGAAAAAAACAAAACAGTTATTATTTAACACCGACCTATTACTGTCGCACTGCAAGGTAAAGGCTACTTCTGATAAAGAGGAGTCACGAGCATTAAACAAGGTAGATTGGCGACTCAAGACATACTTTAATAAATTCTTTCCAAAAAGGTGGTAGTGGTGTTTTTTCTCCTTTTCCTCTTTCTAATTTCCTTTGTCTAACCCTTCGGAGATTACAGGCGTGATTTTATGTTTTTTTTTTTAATAAATTACATGTATAAGTTTTCAAATACCTATATAGGTTCAAAATAACAAAAATTTAACCTGTCCGATATTTTGCTCGTCACATACGACACGTCGTAGCACCCCATTTTAAAATCGCACACTCTAAAGCTGCCTTTTAGTCTTAACTTATTGTTATTGCAAGTTTTAAGCCTAAGTTTTATGTGAGGATCGGCGTGCCTGCATCTATTTACGTTATATATAGATTTATTGGCGCCACGCCAAGGAATGACTCCACTTGAGGTGAACTTAGGGCTCTAATGACAAAATACGGTCAGTTTGTGGACGATGTCTGATAAGATGTGGGAAAGAAGCTGTTGTTGTACAAAATGTTTTGTAATTTTGTTATTTTGTGAAGCGGTTGCTGTGTTTTATCTATTTATTTATTTATTACACACTAATGTAAACACTGAGGCAGACTGAATGTTTGTAGTGCGTTGTCGTGTTTTCTAACCAGTAAACGATTTTGACGGAAATTGAACGTGTTTTTAAACCTCCCTCAAATGTTTGTAAGAAGGTCAACAGAAAATTCTTATTGTGGTCTTTGTTTGTCATTAATTTACAAATCTCTTCTGATTTTATAAAAGATCGGCTATTGATGACCAATATTTTATGTGCAGATGATCAGATGTAGGTAGCTAATTTGGAGTTTATTTTGGGTTTTGAGATTCACGAAAAGATGCTTTGTTATTTTGTTTGATTGCATATTTATGTGTTACTATTATTAGGAGATTCAAAAGGTCAGAAACATCTTTTTGTTTTTTTCAGTTACATGTTGTGACTGGTCAACACGATGCTCCTTGTATCGTGGAGACACTGGGTTGTGGATGTCAAATAGGTAGGCTGTCCATGTCAAACTCTGGCATTCACCTGCATTCGGTTAAACTGGAAGCCAACCCTTAATAAAGAACAGGCTAGGCAGATGACGATAAAGTTTATCCGTGAACTTATAGGCAGTTCAGAAATATTCACTTTACAAAAACCCAATACAGTATACTTAGAAAGCAAAGACATCTCCAGTTCTCACATAAAGACGAATCGAAGTCGACAGTCAAGGCACGGACAGACAAACAAACAAATATAAATAATACGGCCGAATAGAAAGGAGTGAAATGTTATTCCTCCACCTATATATTAGAACGGGGGTCGGTATGCGAGGGAGGATATCCCGAGATATGTCTGGAGATAAAAGAGGTTTTTGTCCATACTAATATTATAAAGAAGGAATGTTTGAGAGGTTGGAGGCAGTAATCTCTGGATTTACTGATCGGGTTGACCAAAGGTGTATTAAAAGTACCTACACTTGGTAAACAGGCATATTTTTATAAATAAGTAGATTATATTCAAAATAGGAATGCTTGAAAACATGCTGGTCCTGCTCCATAGGACAACCTTGGAGTCTTGACAAAATCAAAGTGGTTGCTAATCTAATAATGTACCTATGTACGGTTTTCTTTATTTTCATTTTATTCACTATTTTTTAAAAAATGTTATTACATTTGTAGGTATATATTGTGAGCACAATGTATGTACCAACTTAACCATGTCATTATCAACTGCATTGCTTATTATTTTTATTTCTTTAAAACTATCTTAGTATAGTACTTTTTATTCTAGGTGCATCGTCCTCACATATAATCTGATTAATGTATACAAAGTACTTGTAAAACATATTTTAAAAGAGTAAGTATGGAGTTTCTTGCCCATTCTGCTCCATACAAATCTACTTTTTGGAAGGGGAAACTAGAATCATTTTTTGAAGTTAATTTTTGTTCGACGTTCAAAAGTGCTTTATGACTTTAACTTTGAAGCTACGCTTGACTAGGTTGGTCCGTGGATGGGTGAAAAATAATTAGAAAGAAAGAAAGAAAGAAAGAAAGAAAATACATTTATTGGCAACAGCTGGATACACGCACAGTAAAAACACCAAAAAAAGAGACAAAAAATGGCATGTCTCACGCAATGACGCACGATCTCGCGTGTGGCAATATCGTTTGTAGATCTTTGGGAGTAGTTACAGATAAGTAGTCAGAAGCCCGAAAATCTGACAACCAGTTTAAGCAAGGGGTTTCGTGTTACCCAGTTACTGGGTTGCCGTGGTCCGACAGGCAGTCGCTTAATGTAAAACACTGCACCATTCAGCTGCATTCAGTTAAACTGGAAGTCGACCCTGACATAGTTGCGAAAAGGCTAGGCAGAGAGATGATTATTTGTGAGTGGCATAGACTATAATATTTTTATATAAACAATAATACACAGACACGGCGCGCATTGTTAGGCGTTTCTCTCAGTAGCCCTGACCGCCCGCCGGTAGCTTGGACCCTGTTCCCGATACCGGTGGGCTACTATTTTTTATATTTTTAAATGTTTTTTTATTTTTGTATTTGAATATTTAAAAATATAATTTATATGTATGATAGTGAAATAAAGAAAATAATAATAATATCATTTATTTCTCTCTTAGGTACATTGTAACACTATGGTATAATTCTGCCTTAATCTAGAACCTTTGTGAGAGCTGGAGTCTGAACTAGGTTCGGGACCTGTATGACAGATCTCCAGGCTCACCCTATTAAACATTATCACATTTGCGGCATCTTTATATGAGTCATTATTATCTAAAAGACTAGTAACAAAAAAGTTTTTTTTTTTCAAATCAAAACTAAGAGAGGATCACATAGTCGAGTGTATCGTTTATCAGGCTGCTCCTGGGCTCCTGGGTCGGGCCAAAGTGTTATTGGGTTGGTGGTGACCTGAAATTTCGACAGATACTTATCTGACCAAACGGTTGTACTTTAGGTTTCCGCGTCTATCGTAATTGTAACACGTTTATTGTACTTTCGTTGCAAAGTGTGCATTAAAAATAACCTTTTTTAGTTTAGTCTAATGCTATTGTAAATTAAATTCAATTAAGAAATCATTGTTCGTTGTCGTTTTGGTAGTTAATTCAAAACACAATTAACTTCAGAACTTTTCTTCACTTTTAGGTCTTTTCAATAATTTTAATTAAAGTTTGGTTCATTGTGAATCTGGAGCTAATAAAAGGTTATATAGCAAAATTAAATTAGAAATTTAAAAAACCCCCATCGCAAAAAAGTAAAACATTTAAAAAGTTAACAATAACACTTTTACATGAAATTTTACTGCACGTCAGGGTACCGCTTAAGTAAGGAATGTTCCTAGTACTTGTAGGTATGTAGGTACTTATTTTAACGGTACCCCGACGTTACGTAAAATTTCATGGCTAAAGTGTTATTGTTAACTTTTTAAATGTTTTACTTTTTTGCGATGGGGGTTTTTTAAATTTCTAATTTAATTTTTATTTTAAATTTTTTAAACGCTTTAATTTTGTTTTATAGAGTTAACAGTTATGAGAATTTTTCAGTGCATTGTATGTACTTAGAGTCAAATGCTGGTTAAAATGAATCCAAACACGACATATCTGCTATTATTTTGTCAAGGGTCTACCTACTAGTGTGCTGGATGGCCTGGTTGCAGCATCAGCTCATCCTGTTGCCATCAAGGCATTGTATTTAGAATCAAATGCTGGTTGAAATGAATCCAAACACGACATATCTGCTATTATTTTGTCAAGAGTCTACCTACTGGTGTGCTGGGTAGCCTGGCTGCAGCATCAGCTCATCCTGTTGCCATCAGTGCATTGTGTGCAGAATCAAATGCTGGTTAAAATGAATCCAAACACGACATATCTGCTGTTATTTTCCCAAGAGTGTATTAGTCTGCCAGATATCCTGGCTGCATCAGACCAAATACACCATAATGTTGCTTATTAATATTACACACATAGGTGTTTGAAATTTAAGGACACACATATGTTTTTAAGTAAAGTTAATAGACGTCTAAAATAGCAACGGTAGCTAACACAAAAGAGCTGATAACCTTGAAATGGCTGAACCGATTTTGATAAATTATGTCTAAGAACCATCGCAAGAAACCCTGCTTTCAAATAAAAAAACCACATCGAAATCGGTTCACCCGTTTAGGCGCTACGGTGCCACAGACAGACAGACAGACAGACAGACAGACAGACAGACAGACAGACAGACAGACAGACAGACAGACAGACACACACACATAGCGTTGAAACTTATGAAACTTATAACACCCCTCTTTTTGCGTCGGGGGTTAAAAATTAAATTGGTTGGTAAAGGATGACTGATAGAAAATGCTTAACGCATTAAGTCCTCCTGTATATTTGTGTGCTTGAAGTATTAAACAAATAAATAAATAAACAACACAAAGGAATGGAGGAAAAAAGTGCTAGGTATTAAGAATTTTAATAAATAAATGCTATTACTCAATAAATGACTATTTCGATGACAATTCTATAATTACTGCTCCAGAAACTTGCACACCGTCTGACATATTTTAATTGTATTGAATATTATTTGATTGACATTAGCACCAATATGACATGTAATTAATTAATTCACTTTGTTTTTTTTTTTCTTGAACTGATTATGTCTAATACGCAATGATTGTGCATGTACCTATTTATATTGAATTGTTTAATGATGTGAAAGTCTACTTTATAAAACCTACTAGAACCTATGTGTAAATTATAAATATTTGTACGCCTCTGGGCAAAATATAGAGGAACTACCAAACTTTAAGACCTCACACTGTTGTAATCGGACCTATGTTTACAAATAAATTATTCTGATTCTGATTCTGATTCTGAACATTTTCCTACATTTATAACTTATTTCCAATATCCTACGGTCGTCTCCTCGTGTGTATCTGACATCTGAAGTCCTTTTTATGTCGCTATTGATGCGATATTTTTATTTCCTAGCCGCTCAATACTGGAGCGCGATCGAGACACACAATACAATTTTAACATAACACTTTGTATCGTAAGTAACACAATCTTATTTCAACTTGAATAATTCACAATTCAAGTTTTTGAAATTTAAGCTGTTAATTTCCTTAATTTTAAGAACGTTCACATTTTATGATGGGTTAATTTTCCTATCTTTTAACACTCAATCTGTCAAATAAGTCAAGTTTATGGCATTGGTTGTCGCTGAGATAAGATTGAAACTAGATTTAGGACTTTTTAAATAACGAAAATCGGCTTTGTAGTTTTAAAAAATTGTTCAAATATATGCGTTTCATACAGAACATAACATTGCGGCTGTAATCTCCGAAGATTTGCATAACACCCACATTTCGATAATTATGTTAAAGTCTGATGTAATAGGCGGTGAGCCTATTGCTAAACGGGCATAAATCTGAGCTCCAGGCTGCTACTGAAAAGTTCCACATGGATAACCTCAATAAACTGCCCGACTCAGGAATCGAACCAGGGACCTCATGCTCAGCCGTAGCGCTTGCAACCACTTTACCCACAAGGCAGTCAGTATGTAAAAATACAGTCATATAGAAACTTAAGTCTTTGAGAGAAAACGTTTAAAACGCTACGTAATTAGTTTTGTTTTATAAATTGGCGTCGCTACGAAGCTACGACGCGCTACGCCGCGGCTACGAATTCTCGTAGCAATTGTTTTCTACACAGTTCCTGGGACTTAACTTTGTAATCTCCGTATTTTATACACAATTTTAACATTTTTTAGATATGAGTTATAGCTTTACGATATTTTATTTCATTTTTCATTAATTTCATTATATCGATTATTCCGTTAGGGGTAGGCAGAAAGATTCAAGATATTTTTATTTGTGTAAACATGAGTGTACTACAGAGCATGCAAGATGGGTCAGTTTACTGTCAAATATACAGTATAATATAGTCAATGAATTTTGACAAAATTCCAATCAATTATAGTTAGATACAAAAATAGTAGTCAATTTGAAATTATATACAATAATTCAATACATTTACAATTCAATACCATAACAATACAATTCATTACAATAGAAACTCCAGAATGGCCACTGCAACGATCCTTACATTCGACTTTTGCTTTGTTTAAAACGGCACGACTAGTTACGAGTAGGTACTACGCAAGACTTTTAAAAAACATGACCATGAGCTCAGTGATATGTCCTTCTAGGTATTTCCTTCGAGACATTCCTTCTCAAACCTTTTTTTGACACCATACACCACCATATTTCTTGGAACCATATTTATCTCTGTTAACTTTTGCTATTTTTTTTTTTAAATATTATAAACTAGTGCTTGACTAAAATCCCACCTTATATCTTTTTTTACTTCTAAAGCTAAGAAAAAAGATAAAGAATCAGAAATTACTCTCCAACAATGTCGTCTTAAACAAAGTAATTAAGCCAATCCACACAGCCACAATAACACAATCTAGCGTCAACCGCGACCCACGACATCACGACACGTACGTAGCCCCGAGCCACAATAACTATGAGCCACAAGCCCACAAGCCCACGGCTGGACATACAAAGCATTCACATATTGTTTACGTGTCATTCTACCCTTTAAGGATAAATGGAGTCAAGTATTAAGGGTTATTGTCTGTGAAGTAAGTAACCTAGTTAAAACTAAGTTAAGAAAAACTTTATAAAATATTTCACTTGTTAAATGTGTTTGTAAGAATTTTTTTTTTTTTTTCATAAGCGTATAATTTAAGTATCACTTTGTGCTACTTATTAATATTAAATTAGCGTAGATTGTTTTCAGTTGTTGGGCGAAGATTTCCTCCAGGAACAGTAAATCGTTTAGAAGAAACTTAAAGCTGGATATGTGAGATTTTGATAGAAATCGGATAAAGCGAATTGGTTTCATAAACCTGGAGGCTCAATGGCTCCTGAAGGAAATCGTCGCCCAACAGCGGAAAACAATCTACGCTAATTTAATAAGTTTGTTTATCCTACTACTATTATAAACGCGAAAGTTTGTGACGATGGATGGATGGATGGATGGATGGATGGATAGATGTTTGTTATTCTTTCACGTAAAAACTACTGAATGGATTTTAATAAAATTTGGTATGGACTTAGCTGACACCCTAGCTAGATTAACACATAGGCTTCCTTTTATCCCTGTATTCTCACTGGAACCTACGCGGGTGAAACCGCGGGACGTCTGCTAGTACTCTATAATTACTGAAACTACGAGTCGGATTTGAAAGAAATCAATTTTGCGTTAATAACCAAATTTTTAAGGAAGGTTATCGGTTACTTAACATCTGAATATGACTTCTAGAGGCGGGTGAAAACGGGGTAGGTACAGATAAGAAGAGTAACCTAATAACTGGAGTTTTATTTAACTTTCTCACATGCAGCTACAAATTCATCGCAAATAACGAAACCAAGTATGACATGACGTGACAAAGGATATCGTTTACTCCCTTTAGTTTATGACTATATCAACTGTTAAGATTTACTAAAACATAACGTACAAGTGTCCGTATCAACTAGTAGGTACCGATGTCATAAGCTGATTTATTTTAATAAGAAAATTACTTTCCAGCTTCGGTCAGTGAAACAAAATACACACTGGCAATTACTGAATACTTAATCGAGAATTACAGTTTGTACCTCAAACCTTATCAAAATCCACGTGAAAATCCAAGTAATGTCTGTCGATATGTCGATCTGTCTGTGGGTGCCGCGTAACAAAGTTGCCGCGTAGTGATGTGCGCGCCGCTGCATGAAACGTTATTATATCGATAGCGAACGTCACGAAAACTCGACACGGATGATCGTCGATAAACTTGATTTGTGGGCTGGGGAAATGTTTGTTAATTATCCTAATTACTCACTGGGGTATGAGGTGTAATGTTGATTGCGAACCAGATTTCAATTTGACAAATCGAATGTGTTAAATGTGTGTTAATTGACGGAATGGCTCTTCACATTTAATTATGATGCCGTGGAAGACATAGAGTCATGCATACAGACACACTCACACATACACACACACCCCAACACACACACACCCCAACACACACACACACTTCCACACTCATTCACACATACACAGTTACACACGCCCACTCACAGACGCTCCCAATCATACACACACACATACACTCAAAATATACATTCACACACTCATAAATACACTGTAATTTTCACACCCTGCCACAAACACGATTTTCATTTTTCTTTTTATTAGTTTTATAAAAAATGTGTAACTTATTTTTTTTTTATACCACGACGGTAGCAAACAAGCTTACGGCCCGCCTGATGGTAAGCGATTACCGTAGCCTATGGACACTTGCAACACCAAAGGCGCCACACGCGCGTTGCCGACCTTTTAAAAACCTATTTACTCCCCTATTGAAGAACCCCATACTGTAGCCCTCTGAAGAAACATTTATTAATGAATCGAGAAAGAGCGAGGTTTATCCCATCACTAGTATCTAGTATTACTTTCTGGGAAGCCCCGGCAACTTAATTGTATGGATTTAAGATAATAAACACATTTTTTTTTTTTATCACACTCTTTGATTGGTCCGTTCACGTGGCAATCACCAGCACGACATTTAAACTTAACTATAATATTTATGAAATTAAGTGGTAGTTATAATCCATCGTTAGTACGAGTATTAGTGGTGCCAATCGCTACAGTGGAGAATGAGATCCTGGTATCGATTCCCAAGTCGAGCAAAGTATTGTTAGATTTTCCCATCAGGGATTACTGAGTTATGGCACGGAGTCTAGATTTGTACCCGGTTGGTGGCTATAGCTTCGTTCTCTATTACATGGAACTTAAACGTAAGGTAAAATGCTTTGGGGAATATTTTTTTTTTTTTTTACTACTACTAACTTACTACTTGCTACTGCTTACTTACCTACTTTCTTAGCTTTTTTTTTTTTTTTTTTATTTAGTTTTTTTAATGGTGTACAATAAAGAGTATTCTATTCTATTCTATTTACAGGTTTTTATGATGTCACAATAATAAAATTTACTTTCTTTCATAATGCATTTGTTTCACGAGTAATTGTATGGACTGGTGGGATGTTGTAAAAATCTTTTTTTTTCATTTTGTTTGCTATATCTGTTCCTACTAATATTATAAAGAGGTAAAGTTTGTGTGTTTGTGACATTGTAGGGTTTGTTGTTTTTCAGGTTATTAATCTATGGACCTACTGAACTGATTAGAAAATTCTTCTACTAATAGAAAGCCACATTATTTGTGAGTGTCATAGATGGCGGATGTTGGTCTAGTAGTTAGTGCTACCCTGACTGCTATGCCGGAGGTCGTGGGTTCGATTCCCAACCAGGACAAATGTTTGTGTGATGTGCACAATAATTTGTTATGTGTCTGGGTGTAATTTATCTATAATATGTATGAATTTAGAAATATATAAGTATGTTTATCAGCTGCTTAGTACCCATAACACAAGCTCATAGTAACTTGGGACTAGTGGTGTTGTGTGAAAAATTGTGGAATATATTTATTTATTTTTATTTATTGATAGTATATTTTATTTTCAAAACTTTATAGAGGTGGACGGGAAGTTAAAACACTAGTGCTATATAACTCTTAATTTTTTTGACATGGCACAAAACACGATAAAAAACGCCATAAACAAAAATCCCGATAAAAACATCAGTACTGTGGAGAACAGAGGTAGGGGAGTGGTCGTCTGTGGCCTGGGGCCGACGCAGTGACGCGGCAAAACGGTACATAACACGATATTGTGGCCGACACACCGGATTGTTTACTGTACATGTACCACCGAACAGTACTTGGGAAATAAACTTTTTTAGATCAGGTGTAGATTTTGGCTGTTTCACATATTCACGGTTTTAACTGTTTTTGCTGGTAGGTACACTGAACACTGGCTACTTTCACATGGTGGTTTTTTCACGTATATAGAATCTGATTTACGTGAAAAACCATACTATATGACACCGTTTCTGGTAAATAAACTGTGGCCAGTGGTGGTTAAATCATTTATGACATAAACCTTCATAATTAGTGTTAGTTTAGGCAAGAGGTGAGTTTTAAGATGTTGGCTTATACAAGACTAGCGGACGTCACGCAATTTCACCTGCGTAGTTCCTGTTCACGTGGGAATACAGGAATAAAAAGTAGCTTGCCACCCGGTGATAGTGTAGCATCCTAACGGTAAAAGATTTTTCCAAATCGTTTGAGTACTTTTAAAGTTAATTTGTTACATTAAAAAATACCAATATTTCCTCTTCCTAATATTAGTTTAGATTTAAGGAGGAAAGAGATAAGCTGCGCTGACCTCGACTAACCGAAGGACTGGGCATTTATTTGGTATAAAATCGAAATGCAGTCTTAAGTCTCTAATCCAAAAGACGGCGTAAAAAAGTAAGTTTTGATGACGAAGGACGAGTGTCAGCAAGATTGTGTGGCTACAAATATTTAAAAAAATATTTCAGATTACCTGTAACCATAAAGATTTCTATAGGTACACATTCTGCTATATTTTTTATTCCCAGCCAGTTATGTGTCTGCCTGTACTGCGACCTGCCGCTAACCGAATCATACCGGGCCGCTCTGTTTCAATTTCACGTGCGCTCGCCAATCAAATGCCACGCCGACATAATGACATTCCGTATAAAATTATATCAGATTCACGGGATATTTTCATACTGATGAAAGGGTAAAAATGAGGAGAGATAATTTGCCATTTGTGTATATTAAAGGGAGGGGCTCATTAGCGTTATAATTGAGGGAGGTACCTATGCAACAAAACTTAAACGTAAATCGTTAATTTTGGTTCAACATGAAATTGACAAGACCAGTATTTAAAATGACTTGGTTCTTCACAAGGTACTAAATAGTGCAACTTATTTGACTAAAATCATCATTAACTTACTTCAAGTTATAGTACCTACATATTCGGTTAAAAAAATTAATAGATGGTCATTGGTACCCTTCCACAACCTGACTTTAGGAAGCGTAACTTGAGCTTTGATCGACCCGTTCAGCTGTAGGTACGTAGGCACTATACGTATAATTAGTGTAATTTAACTGAGACTCTGTTTTCATTTCTTTACTGTCCTAATTCCCCTAGTTATCTATCTCCTGACTTTCAATACATCTGTGCCAACCACAATAAAAACCTTCGCTCATCGCATAACCGTCTTCTCCTATGTCCCACTCACCGTACTGACTTTGTTCATAGTTCTTTTTTTGTGCAGTCTGTTTCTGTGTGGAACGCTCTCCCCAGGAAATCAGGACGGCAACCAACCGTTTATCTTTTAAGGTTAAGGTTCGCGAGCATATTCGTAAGAAGTTGGCAGTAGTATATTCACAGCGCTAATGTTTTCTCTTCTTTCTATCTCTTCGTAATTTAATTTATTATATATATATTATATTTATAGTGTAAATATTTATGTATTTATACTCATAAAACTTATTAGTATTCTTTGATTCCTTTTATTTTTTCATTTTTAATTGCACCTACCACTGTTTTTCTCTGCATCACCTAAAGGTTGGCTGGTAGAAAATGCCTATGGCATTAAGTCCGCCTCTGTACATTAGTGTGCTTGAAGTATTAAATAAATAAATAAACTGAGAATGTAAAACAAAGACAATCTAATAGAAACTTGCTTCTATTGTACAATTATGAAACCGCAACAGAATACCTCGAAGCATATCCACGAACTTAGCATAGTCTGTCAGTCAATGAGAATGGTGTAGGTATATCAATTGAGAGAGATATAATGTGGATTCCGGGGCTAATTAACACACTCAAGAACATATTCAGCCCATTTTCACAAGAAAATTTTAATGTTAAGTTTGGTTTTCAAAGATACTTATTGAGTAAGTTGTTATGGGCCCGTAAAAAAGCAACTCTTATAGTGCGACTTCGTCAGTCTACCTGTCAAGGCGATTTGATTGCAATGAAAATCGATTAGCTAAAAGCAGTGCTTGTCCGAAAAGGAAACAAGTGAACAAAACAATAATAAAATGATAAGCAATAATCCTAAATAGGGAACTCCCTCACTTCCTTTACTCTTTTCAAACTTATTGACGACTTTTAAGAACCCAAAAATACACATACCATCTTAAACATTTTCATTTACCAAGGTAAATTAAAGTTTTATACTGAAAATGGAAATGCATATTTAATTACTGAGTACGGAACCTGTAGTGAGTAAGCCTGACTCACTCTTGACACTAAAACTTAATAAAACAGACAACACCAAGTCCAAACATAGGCACAAAAAATCAACAACATTACAGTATCAGCTAACTAATACAAAACTCACAGAATACAACACGTTATAATTAGTTCTGATTTGTTTACAGATTATTATCTGAGAAAACTTGTAATTGGCCATCATTCTGTTATTAGTTAAAATATTTTGTCTGTCTAGCTGTAACTTTCCCGAAAAGAATAAAAAAAAATAACTAAACCACACAAACAGATTGTTGGAGAGGCACGTCCTTAAGCCCACAATTATTAACAGAGGTGACCGCTTTATTCCTTCCTAGCTTAAACCAGGAATTGTTTGTGACCGCGGTTTGTACAATGTACAGACGCCAGCACATCTAGTTACCCCAATTTGTCAAATTTTCCCAATTGAATATAAACCTTATTCTGTTTATTTATTTATCATAGGCATACCAACAACCTATTTACAAACAAATATTTTGAAAATAACATTTTAGAGATAATCCTGTTTGCCATAAAGTTGAAAAACGATCAAAGAAATTTGACACATTGGGGTAACTTTATGTGCTGGCGTCTGTACGGTATATACAGACGCCAGCACATCAAATTACCATCATCGTAAACATTTTGATTATGAAAGACAAATTACAATTTAATACTCAAAATGGAAATGTATTTTCACTAACTGAGTTTTCACCCAGACCATGTGCGCTCTTAACGCTGAAAGCTAATAAAACAAAATATAACACCAAGTCCAGACATAGACTAACAAATCAACAACATAATAGTATCCAACTCAGAACACAAAACTCACAACGACACCTTTTTCAAGCAATATATGTATTTCCATTGAAGCTATCAACAAACCCGCACTGGAGCATCCACACAACCAGATAGTTTGAGGGGCACGTCCGTATGCCCACAATTATGAACAGAGGTGACCATTAGAGAGCATTCAGCCAGGAATTGTTTGTGCCCGCGGCTTGTCTCATGCAAATTGGATACCGTCTGCGTGCGATGTGCGGCGGTATCGTACGTGTGTTATATTGACACGTGTTTGCATGGTTTTTGGTGTGTTTTGAGTGAGAACTAGAAGTATGCAATGATATTATAAGTAAAAAGGTGTAGATAGGTTACCTAAACAACATTCGATGTTCAAAAACGGCACACTACCGCACGCACGCGTCCGTTGACTGCGCGACCCGACTCTAAGGCCAAGTCTGGCTAGTTAGCCACATTTTCACGTGTCGCTTGCTGAGCGCTTATAACCTATCTACACCTTTTTACTTATAATATCATTGGATGGATGTAGTTTTTTATTGGGTTATGGTCCTACTCAATTAAGTGTCCTAATAAAACGGCTTTTAATGCCTTTATATACTCATTACAAATTGACAATAGCAACATTTAAGTTACTAAATTCGTATATTTTTAGTAGATATTTATTACAAAAATGGGAGAAACGTGGCCAGAAATGGACCCTTTTATGAATTAATTATAATTTTACCACACGTTTATTATGTTCATAAGGTGGTTATAGTTTAACCTTTAAATCCGGTTTTCAATCATTCTCCATCGTTGAAAGCTTTGTAAACGTTTTAATCACAAAGTGAAATATCAAAAAACACCGTTCAGTTTGCTGTTTTAGAGAAACAATTTATTAAATAAGTAAAATAAAGATGATTATGTAGGTACAGGATTCTGAACCTTAATTGTTTTTTTTTCTACTATCTACGTTTACGAAATACTTATTTCTTTAAAAAGTTCATAAGTAACGTAAGTAAGTTGGACTGAAATCACGGTCAAATCAAATCAATATTCAAAATAAAAAAAAAAAATTGATTTTTGTTTGATTTTATGGCTTTTATTATGGTATTTTATTTTATTTACTTTGACTATTACAATAGTTATTATTAACCATGATAGAGATTATTGATTTGTACACCCTATCTGGGTAGAACATGCTGGACTACCTATATATTTATCTAACATCAAGAATTAATGCTATTCTGTAAGATTGTATGATAACACATGTTTCAATGCAAATAAAAATATTTTGATTTGATTTGATTTTGAACACAGTTAAAAATATGTTTCCGAGGCTATTACAATACTTATAAAAGATTATATCAAGGACAAACAGATTTGGATTGTACAGCTCCAATTATATTTGCTTTTTGTTGTTGGCATTTTAATTATTTTCTTATACAGTTTGACATTTCTTATTGTAGGTACACAATGACATTAATAATTAATTTGTAGAGTGTTTTTATTTTGTTTCAATAATTGTGAATGTAAGGACTACGTGGATTCTTTTTTTTCTAGATCTTTAACGTTATTTTTTAACATTTTGTCTGACGGTTTAAGTAGGCTTTATGCGACCAACCCAAATTTTCTTTCCTTGATATTGTTCGTCAGGACGTGTAGCTTCTCAAGTATCAAGTTGAGCTCAAGATAACTGACTGAGCTGGTCCCCTCATAACTGTTTGCTGACTGACTTTCCTCACAAGACCATTTCAGACACTAATCTGCATGGTTCTTACACAATCTGACCAAGATAATGTCTATACTTTAAAAGTGATGAAATAATGAAACACCGACCTCACCTTCTCGTTAAAAAATGACGTGTGTTTGTATGAATCTATTTATAGAAATAAATATTACTTACTTATCATTAACGCAACAAAACAAAAAGGGGTCCAGAATTATGTAGAAAACTCATACCGCTTCCACGCTGTATATTGTACCTAAGTATACTTAAACATAATTATTAATTTATTTATTTAAATACTACAGTTTAACCAATTAAAGTAACCAAAATTACAGATAAAATATAAAAAATCAAAAATATTACAGAAAAAAATCAAAACAAAAAAAAAATAGATTAAAAACACGTTCATCAATTCATCTCACAGTTATACTCCTGACATACCAATAAATCTTCGTTCATCCATCCGCAAACTGATCACTTGTTGGATTAGAGTCCAAGAGATCATTAAACGCGGCCAGGGTCTAAGGTATTGGCAATAACACGAGCAACAGTACGACATGGAGGCACGGCGAACACCCTGTTTTTTCTTCCCCGACAGTAATTTCATAAGCATGTATATTTTAGTTTAAATAGATTATGATCTTGACTTGTTGTCAAACTTTATATTTTTACTAGCAGACGTCACGCGGTTTCACCCGCGTAGTTCTCGTTCCCGTGGGAATACAGGGATAAAAAGTAGCCTATGTCACCCGGGGATAGTGTAGCTTCCCAACGCGGCAACGGTGGAAGAATTTTTCGAATCGGTCCAGTAGTTTCGGAGCCTATTCAATGCAAACAAACAAACAATCAAACCTTTCCTCTTTATAATATCTATTAGTATAGAAGTATAGATTTACTTACTTACGATCTCATTTTTAACCGACTTCGAAAAAAGAGGACGTTATTGACTACGACTGGCCTGTTGGTCTAGTAGTTAGTGACCGTGACTGCGTGTGGAGGTCGTGGGTTCGATTCCCACCCAGGACAAATATTTGTGTGATGAGCACGCTGCACGATCATTTGTTCTGTGTCTGGGTGCTATTGATCTATAATATGTATGTACTTATTTAGAAGTAGATAAGTATGTTTATCAGCTGTTTAGTATCCATAACACAAGCTCTGCTTAGCTTGGGACTAGATGGCGTTGTGTGAAAGTTGTGGAATACTTATTTTTTACTTACTATTAGAAAAAAACGTCTCCATTTCTCAAGCCCTTTCTGTAAGCATTATATTTTTGGAAATGTATTAATACTTATTTTCTTTTATCTTATTACTTGGATGCTTTGAACGAACATGGTACTTAATGATAGGAAGGTACAGACAGGGTGTTAAAAGCCGTCATCTTCACATTCTAACCATCAAAACTAAGCAAAAGAGTTACAAACATGTGTAATAACTATGTATATACTACTGTGATAAGTTGCTGGGGAGTTTGTTCCGCCACTTCTTCTTCCCAGCAAAAACACTAGGAAGTGGCGAAGGGTGGGCTTTTTGGGGGACTGTCTTATGTAATTTCGACGTTCGAAAAGTGCTGATCCTCAGCCTAATTTGAATAAATGACTTTTGATTTTGATTTTGTAGGAAGTTCAGGTTACCTACCATAGATATAAGATGTCTATGGTACCTACCATAGACATAAGATTTCTATGGTACCTACATTATATTTGCCCTTTGTTTATCAAGTCGTTAAGCACCTTAAGTTCTTATTTGAGCTAAACGATTACTTAGTGACAAATGTGTACTGGACAGATCCAATCAAATAGTTAAGTACTTATAGTTATTTTCTCAAAAGACCATCTCAGACACTAATCTGCAGGCCTAGCCAAGTTACAAATTCTATTTCTATCATCGTAATCGTTATGACGACAATAGAAAGAAAATGGCGGATATGGAATCATCTGTTTGTCAACTGTCAAGTTTGATGTTGTTGATTTTCTTGGATTTTGAAATAAAGTTTTAAAATGCATACTTTAAATATGTTGTGGTGCGCTCATAACGAAGAAGTGCTGTTAAGACGCTGGAGAAGAGAACTATATCGGCAGTGCGTGGAAACTATAGAAGAAATGTCGGACACTTTGTTTATCCAGCGATTTCGATTAAATAAAGCAAAGAGATTTAGGTATTGAATGTCTTTGAAATAAAGAGACTTTCGAAGCCTTAGTTCAAGACCTACGAGGGAAAACTTCTTTGAAAGGGTCCAACGAGATTCCATTGGAAGTCAAGGTAATTAAGTTCATAATGTGCATACATTTATTACATTATTTATCATTTGATTTATTTTTTGTTTGTCTTCGATCAGGTGTTGTGCGCTCTTAGTTTCTTGGCCACAGGATCTTATCAACGAATTGTTGCTATCACTCACCACCTAACTCAACGCACAACTAGTCGCTGCATCAGACAAGTTATTCATGCATTGAATCACCAAAATATCATGGCGAAATAGATTGTCTTTCCGAGTACAAGACAAGACCGAGGACTAATAATTAATTTGAATAAAAGACTTGTGGTTTTGATTCTGTTCAGGTAGGTATAATAGTATTAAAACATTCCTTAATTTCAGTTTTATTTTACAGATTTGTGACAGTTATCTTTATATTATTATCATATATGCGTGAACTTCATCAAAATAAAGAACGAGTATGGTTATTAGGTGAATGTTTACGAAATCATAAAAATCATGTTAATTAGTAGGAATGTCTGTTTGTTTCTTCTACATAAATAAATATTTCAGGTGACTCTGGGTTTCCGCAACGCCCTTGGCTAATGACTCCCATCCTCAATGCAGTTCAAGGTTCCAGAGAAGAACAATATAATTACTCAAAAACATGTGCAAGCGCGTAACAGCATTGAACACTGTTTTGGATTACTGAAAGTTCGGTGGAGTTGTTTGCTTAGAGACAGGGTACTGCACTATCATCCCTTTGTAATTAGCAAAATAACAACAGCATGTTGTGTGCTACACAAGATTGCGATGAAAGCTCGTTTACCACCACCACAACCAGTTCCAACTTTGCATGAAGATGGACATAACATAAGCATGCAAACATCCACCGCCATTTCTGGAGGTAGTCAAAATGAGTTAATTTAAGGCAGAGCCATGCTGAATTGTTTATTGCATCGGCTACGATAAAAAAACAGTGATTGGGTAATCTTATGTAGGTATTATTACTCTTAGCGAAATCTTTGGATCCTTTTTCAAGAAAATTGCGCGCAAGGAAGAGTGTGTGATAGTTTATGGGGAGGAGAAGTGTAGAAACCTAATATTTTTATAGGTTTATGTTAGAAATACATTCAATTTAAATTAAATTAAACTCATTGCTTACGTACATTTTAGACGTTTAGCAATTCTGCCAACATCAAGTTTATAACGTAACCATAGTGATCAACCCTTCGAAAATAAACAAAAAATTACAGCATTCTAATGAAATACAATTCTGTAAGTTGTCATTGTCATGCAAAAGCAAAGCAAAGTTGTAATTTTCTAATAAATTTAAAAAAGTTTAGCTATATGAGGTTCTACCTATACTCATATATTTATACACTAATGTAATGCGGTCTACTTTCGACCACATGTAAACTTGTCTGTTCGGTTCTTTTTTTGTTTTCTATCATCTTTTTATACCATGGTTTAAACAAATAAACATTATTCTATTCTATGTACCTATATTGATCAACCATAAAAATTAAACACATAACTATGTTTCAAATGTTGTTTGTTTATTTACTAGAAACCAAATTAATAATTTAAATCATATTTTAATCAACATGTATGTTGATTTAAATATGATTTACATCCCCAGGTAGTATATCGGTTGAAGGTAGGGAAGTTGTAGATCGCAACTGGGGTAAAATTTCTACCAAACTATCTGATACCCCAGCCAAACGATACATAATTTGGTTTCATAATTTTTTAATTTAATTTAATTTCATTAATAATTTTATAGTTATTATACGTAAAACGATAGTAAAGGGAAGATTTACCTTAATTCCAAATTAATTTCGACGCTAAAATAACAAATTCAAATCGTATACTAGTTTCACCAGCGTACGAAGTATACAGCCGCATTTTTACATTGCGCTCGCCATAGACAATGTTTTTTTCTATCTTCGCTATGAAATGAGCGATTGACGCAGTGTGTCAACTTGGCAACCAACGCCAATGTTTCTCTTTCTATTATCGCCCTAACGAGTAGAATTTGTAATATGACTTAAAATGTGACAGTTGATAAACAGCTGATCCCATATACGCCATTTTCTTTCTATCATAGAAATAGAATAGAAATAGAATTTGTAACTTGGCTAGGCCTGCTGCATACTTAGGTAGTTGTCACATGATGTGGCCAAGATATCGTCTAGACTTGTGATTCTATCTCTGAGTTTGTATCGCTGTTTTTTCTCAAAGTATCAAGCTAGAAATTTGACAAATTGGGGAAAGTGTAAATTTTTTTTGATAGTTTTTCAACTTTATTTCAAACTAAATAAGGTTCATGTTCAATTGGGAAAATTTGTCAGTTTTTGGTAGCTTGATTTGCTGGCGTCTGTACTTAGTGAGACAGGATGGTATATATTTTGCTAGTTTGACGAGTGCGCAAGTATTGGTAAGAAAACTCATGACATTAATACAGAAGTAAATATAATTTATCAACGATTTTCTCTAATTAAAAGTATATTTTTGTTTGTTTGTGTAGTTTAAATGTTCGTAAAAAAACAAATAAGTAGTTTTCTTGTGTATGTGCATTAATACAAAAATAAGCATAGGTAATTTATCATTTGAACCGGACTTTCTTTTTTCTCGTGACTCTGAAATATATACTTAGCTTGGTAAAATAACAAAAAGTTTGAAATGTAAATTATTAAAAGTTCCAATAACCATAAGTTCAATCCACATCACTGGCGCAGTACCCGCTAACAAATAGGTAAGTAAACAAAACCAACATTAACTCTAAAAGGTATTTAATTACATTTACATCACTTTAATCCAATATCAAACAAATCAACAAGCCAAGAATTAACTTTTTCCCGGCTCACAGTGTGAACTCGTCCTAATGTCAACAATTAATTTGTGCAAATCACCGGTCGCGCTCTCCGAATCGAATCAACATTCGATTGCGAACAGGCGCGTTCTTTTTGCCCCAAGATTGTGGTTTAAAAAGAAATTTAATCTTGCTAATAAACATGCAAACACGAACGCGGCGGCTACCTGTTGAAACGCGCGAGACAAACGATTCCTCAGCCAATCACCGCCCAGCGTCCGCCCACGGCCCACCATCATTGGCCAGACACTTTAGAGGGGGGAAATCCGAGGGGGGACAAGGCAGAGTTCGCCGTTAACATGACACTAGCAAGAAAAGCGCCGCATTGAGCTTTCGACGAGCTTTTCACTACGCGCGCGGGAATTAATCGGTTGGCGATATTTTGAATGTAACGCATAAATTATAAAACAAAAAAAAACACACAACGAAACTGTACGAAGTCAAGTTTGGAAAATAATGCGCGTCGAGTTTTGGTGTGGAGATAATTGATTTTTTGAAAGTTGTTATTAAAATCCGTCAAAATTGATCTAACAATGTCTCTGGGTAAACAACCCAATGATCACATAAAGAGGCCTATGAATGCCTTTATGGTGTGGTCACGGGGCCAGCGCCGTAAGATGGCGCAAGATAACCCGAAGATGCACAACTCGGAGATCTCCAAGAGGCTGGGGGCAGAGTGGAAGCTGCTGACCGAGATGGAGAAAAGGCCCTTCATCGATGAAGCAAAGAGATTAAGGTGAGAGGAATTATTCTTAACCGGTCTATATTGTATGAAATAATTTGATTCTTGGCAAATGATCCAAATGAAATTCTTGCCAAATAATCAAATATTGAATCATTTTTAAAAAAAAGTTGGGTACCGGTTACGTCAATTAGCTATAACAATTGTCAAAAAGCAAAAAGTAGGTACGGTTATGCCTTTTGTGAATAAATAATGCAGCTCTTTATCATAAAATGAAGTAATTATACAAAGGACCTACAAAGTTTTGAGATTGCAAGATTGTTGTTTATTTAATTACGAAAATTCTAAACCTTCATTCCACCTTCTATCTCAACTCTATTAAGAACAAAACAAATGTTTGTCATCAACCCAAATGACTTTTTCACTTACAAAAAATAAAGATAATTAAACTAAAGGAACGCACCACACACAGTTAACCCTTCATTTGTAAAGTAAACAGTGCGACTCAAAAAGTATTTAATTTTCGAGTCTTGTTCATTATCTTTTTTAATTTCATATCTGTGGGCAAACATCTAACAAAAGCCACACACCTGTATTTCGTTATCTGTGGAACAAAAAGCTGTGTTTGTTTAGTTATACCATTTCTCCAAGCGGCTGACACCGCGTTTTTAATTGCTTTAGATTTTTTTTTTTTTTAATTCACTACTTACCTTTTTTGTTTTGGTTTCTCGTAAAAGAAATATTACATGACAGAAGCTAGCTTTACTTGCTACATAGGCTACAAAATTCTACCTCTATTGATGCATTAGATACTATTTCTACAAAAGGTGCGTGAGCCACCTAAGTAGTTAATTATTTCTATAATTTCCTTTGATACATCACCAGCATTTTAAAGACTTTATCTGATTCAGTTGAGTTTTGATATAGTTACCATATAATTGAATTGTCATCAACTTTTCTAAATGTTCCGTAAGTCATCTGCCTAGCCTTTTCCCAACTATGTTGGGGTCGGCTTCCAGTTTAACCGGATGCAGCTGAATACCAGTGTTTTACATGGAGCGACTGCCTGTCTGACCTCCACAACCCAGTAACTGGGTAACATGATACCCCTTGGTTAAACTGGTTGTCAGACTTTCGGGCTTCTGACTACAAGTAACGACTGTCAAAGATCTACAAATGACAGCCGGGACCAACGGCTTAACGTGCTTTCCGAGGCACGTCTAAATGTTCCGTAAGTCCGTACCTATATGTCACTTTAGGTACGACTTGTTGGAAAGTCAGAAGTTTAATCATGTTAAACGCACCACATTGTTCTATGTTATCTCATTCCGACGCTAGAGGAGGCAATGATTTTAATTGATCACAGTTAGAGGCTTTGACTCTACAATATATTCATATTCATATTCATTTATTTGCGTTCCACAAGGTAAACAAGATGTTAACAGAGGGCTTAGAGCTAAGAACCGTTTGTAGACCCTGTAAGGGCACAGCAAAATATTGTTAAATACTTAGCAACTAAATAAAATCTAAGTCTAACTAAAATTTGAATAAATTTATACATGAAAACTAAATAATTATACATCCTAGTTGCAAAACAGTTAATAACAATAACATAAATAATTCAATTAATGATACAATACCTACACCGACTTGAAAAAAGAAGAGATTTGTAGTATAATTAACATCCTAATAAAAGACCTCCGAGTTTGATTTGACTTTTCTTCTCAGACATCAGTTAGATACAGGAAATGCCGGTGCCCTGTAGGTTTAAAAACATACTAACCAAACATTGATGTCTATAAGTAAGTAAGTGTCTAGAAAACGGGCATAAATAAATAAAGGTAATTTGATTTCATTATAAGAATTATAGTTTTAAGAGTTTGAATAAAAAATTGGTCCTTAAGATGATAATTTATAAAATACACAACCGTTTAGCGACACAATTAATTGTGTAAATAGAATGGTGCCGCCGGATGTTTGACGCTCTTATCTCTTACTAATTAGATATAAATGTGGACTATTCTTTCTTTTTGATTACATTACAGTAGAGGTTTTATGTTTATTTTGGTTTTTGATAAAACTATGTAGGTATATTTCGTATATTGCGAAAAGAGTGTTTTTTGGGAGACTGTCTTGTGTAATTTTGACATTCAAAAAGAGCTGATCCTCAGCCTAGTTTGAATAAATTACTTTTGATCTTGATTTATGATTTTGTTATGATTATTTTCTGAAAATATTTAAATTGATGTAAAATTTTATGTAAGTATAAAAACTCTTTCAAACATTTTTAGATGTTAATGTAACGTATTTATTTAACGAATGGCGCCGGCATTTCCAGTCTGACTAATCCCTGAAAATAAATGCTGGATCCGACTCAGAGGTGATGATATGTCAGTTTCAAGTCAAAACATTATATTAAGTTATAATACGAGTCATACGATGCTAGGCAAAGTATAAAACGGCCTTGTTTTAACTTATTCAAAGATATAACTAATACCTATCTATGAAAATAAAATGGGACCAACTTGGAAGGAAATTAACATCGGTATAAATGATGGAGAGGACGATGAAAATACATACAGTCGAACAAATTATGGCATTCACCTTTCGGGTCACTAGGGCAAAGGTTTAAAAGTTAATATTTCGAATGTTTTGAAGCATTGTAGATATTTTCTTTACTCCACGTTAATAAATTAAGGGGTCAAATATTAACTTTTTCCAAACTTTATTATTATTTTAAATTTATTTCATTTTGCGTGTTTGTGTGACCAGATGTAGAAACGTAAACTAAACAAAAGGAATATGTGAGAATAGTTGCAGGTGAGTTCTGTAGATTCTGCGTGCCCCTGAAAGTAGGTAAGCGTGAGCTTATATACCTGTACTAGCACACGTCTCGCGGTTTCACCCGCGTAGTTCCTCTTCCCATGGTATTACAGGGATAAAAAGTAGCCAATGTCATCGGGGAATAGTGTAGCTTTCCACCAGTGCAATAATTTTTAAAATTGGATCCGTAGTTCCGAAGATTACCCCCTACATTACAAGCTTACAAACAAATTTTACCTCTTTATGATATTAGTATAGATATAATTTAAATATATCTGTATACATACAGGGTGGAAGGGTAATTGTCGCACATCCGGAAATCCGCAGTGCGATTCTGTTTAAATCATTGCGTTAAAATGTAGGTGAAACTAATGCTAGGTATTGACAAGTTTCACTCGGTGATTTTACCAGAATCGACTAGCTATTTCTTAACAGTTCTTTAGGTACATGATTCTGGACTAGCGTGTAATTTTTTATCCGTTATAATTGTCACGTTTTTAACCGACTTCAAAAAAAGGAGGAGGTTCTATGTTCGTGTGCATTTTTTTTTATGTATGTTACCTTATTTCTCCCCCATTTGTGGACCGATTCTCAATTTTTTTTATTTGAAGGAGTATACTCCCAAGGTGGTCTCATTTTAATTTGGTTAAGATCTGGTGCTGATCTTCGGAGATATACAACGGAACTCTTCTAACGGAAAAATAGACGGCAAATTTGTCGTGATTGCTGGAATAGCTTGGATGTTTATTGGTTATACAACATCATGACGTATCATCACGCCTGTATGCTCTGAGGGGTACGCAGATGTGTGCAATAAACCTAGATTTCGACAGTTAGGTATGTTAAGTTCATTTATTAGGGATAAGTGGATAACCCTATTGCGATGACATGTATTGTCAACAATTAACAATATAAAATAAATTCATGGCAAAATTTGTATGGGAACAACTAAAAATGGAAAAATAAAAATATATTTTCCAAAAAATAAAACCGAGTTCAAAAAAAAACTAAAAGAAAAACACAAAAAAGTGTAAAATAAATAGCTTCAGAAGCCGGTGACAAAAACACCAAATCAATCAAATAAAGTTTGATTGACCTTTGTTTGATTGATCTAGTGTTTTTGTCACCGACTTCGACTTGTGTTTTTCTTTTAGTTTTTTTTAAGTCGGCGTTATTTTTTGGGAAAAAGTTTTTTTTTAAATAGGTACCCAATGTCACTTTTCCTCAAAATTTAATAAGCCACTTCTTTAATTTAAAATGTCATTCGGTTAGATTCTAAATCATGATTTTACACAATTTAAAACGAAAAAAACATCAGAAAAATCTTGTAAATCAAGAAAAGCCAACAGAAGTTTTAATGGGTCCAGGATCTTGGACTAAAGTCATGGGATCCCGATGTGAACCGTCGCCACTTCCTCCATGTAAAACCTTCCCTTTACAGTAGAAGAATTAGTACAATACACAAAATTGCAATTATTCCCTAATCATGTATGTTTTTGTAAAGATTTCTTATAAGATGAATCACTATATTATTATAAGATTTATCAGTAGGCACTTAGGTATTATTTATTGTAATCTCAACAAGCTAATACCGCGCCCACATTTAGTAGGAGATATAGAGAGGTCCCTACTCACAGATTAAACATGTTTTCAAAAAAAGAAAAAAGATGCTTGTTCTAAATTAATTAAATCGGTAATCCTTTAAAATTATCTACGATTCATACGAAAGAAAGAAAGAAAGAAAATATTTGATTTGGACGCACAGAACATAAAACAAAAGAACAACAATACAGATAACAAAAAAAAAACAAGAAAAGATTAAAAGACTAAAGACAAAAATAATAATAAAAAGACCTGTGCGAGACCAAAAAGGTGCCTATCTCAGCATTAGCTGCGATATTTAAAATATAACTACTATACGATACGATATCAAAGTAAAATTGTTATTGATGTTAAGTTGACTCTTGTTTTGCCAAACCACAAAAATCTTTCAAACGCCAGATATTTAAACAAGAATAGGTGTGTATAATGGTACGTGATATAGGTATCATAATTAATTATTACAAGGTTTAGGTTTAGGTCTAAGCAGTTTCTGTTACAACTGTTCGTAGAATTATATTAGACACAAACATTAACAGTAGCTAGTGACCCGTAGCATTTCTCATACAAAAATATCATCCAAAATAGCGACTAATTTGGTGGAATTTCCAAAAGAAATTCTTGTCTGATTCTTGTCCTGATCATAAATACAACAAAAAATTAAACTGCCTAATTGGTTAAACCATTCTAATGGGAAGTAAGATCTTACATTATGACGATTGACGTTTATCTATAAACATCAACATAACGTCACGCCTGTAATCCCCGAAGGATTAGGCAGAGGTGTACCTAGTAGCACACCCACATTTCACCAGATCTCTCTTCCTCTCTCCTACTCATCTTAATTTTGATGTTGCTGTGCCCGACAGGGTCCATAATTGTTACTCGAATCTGTTTAACCTTCCACCGTATGTTCATTATGGATTGCAATAAATATTTGAATACTTGATCTCAGTCCCATGTAATAGGGGGCGAGCCTATTGCCATCAATCGGGCACAAATCCTGACTCCGGACTATACCTACTTATACTTAAATCTAAATACATAAACTGCATAAAAAAAACACGACGACGTTCCAAAAAAAAAAAATTATCCTTTAAAAAGACTTAAACGCAAGTACGCGTCACAAATAGACAACAAATCAATTTAATCTATCCATAGAGGTCGGTGAGAGGCGACAATTATCTGTTATTCATTGTAATAATATCTTGCATTGTTGGGGAGCGCGTTATCGGGGGTCGGCAGGACCATAAAAATGAGCTTATGCCTCCCGTCTAACTCGAGCACGGAGACTATAGAGCTGCTGTTGCGAATTCGGGTTTAATTGTCCTAACTGGGAGCTTGTGTTTATGTACTTTTCAAAGGGAATGATAGTTTACAAAGGAAGAATAAATATTTATGTGTCTTAGCAACATAAGCAAACGGACTATATAGTATATCTTCTCCAATTTATAACATCTTCGCAGTGTTTGTTACCAAACTCCTCCGCAACGGCTTGTCCGATTCTTATGAAATGTTGTATGCATGTCTGAGAATAAAACGTGAACTAATAAAAGTAATGAACTAATAGAACGAACTTTTCTGGGGCAGCTAGAAGTACGTACAGTTTATATTTTTAAATACTAGTAGTATTTATTAAAACAGTTGTAAATCCTACTTCCTACTAATATTATAAACGTGAAAGTTTGTGAGGATGTTTGTTACTCTTTCACGTATAAACTACTGAATGGATTTTAATAAAATTTGGTATGGAGTTAGCCGAGACCCTGGATTAACACATAGGCTACATTTTATCCCTGTATTCCCACGGGAACGGGACATACGTGGGTGAAAACGCAGTTCTTATACCAGCAGACATCCTGCGGTTTCACCCGCGTAGGTCCCGTTCCCGTGGGATTGCAGGGATAAAATGAAGCCTATGTCATCCGGGAATAGTGTAGCTTTCCACTGATGCAATAATTTTTAAAATTGTATAATTAGTTCCGAAGATTACCCCCTACATACAAACTTACAAACTTGCAAACAAATTTTACCTCTTTATAATATTATTATAGATAATGGTAACTTGCCTTAAAAACGGTGAAGGAAAACATCATGAGACATATTTCGCGACGGCATAATGTGAGTCAAGTAGAGGCCTATACGTGGCGTGAACTCTAGGTCAGTCGCTAGGTTGGTCATTAACCACTCGTATGGCCGTAATTATATAGGTAGATACTATTAAAAAACAATTATTTGACGCGTGGATCAGCGTCTGTGTGTGTGTGTAACAGTATGCATTCCGTGCCATCGTAGCTTAAAAATGGACCAATTTTGATGCAGCTTTCTTATACTATTTTTATTTGACTAATAAGTTTGATGTTCTAAACTGCCCTCAAAGAATCTATTTCAATTAGATCATTTGACTGACTTTCACTTTAACAAAGCTTTTAAGTAACACAATTAAATACCATGGTTTACTTATATGTAAAACTGTTACAATCGTATTTTCTTTAGCACAAAAAGTATGTGTTAAATATTCAAATTTTAGTATTCAATATGCAGTGAAAATCTTTACCAATTCTTCAAATCGCTAGATAAGAAAAAAAAATACTACTTCTAAAAAAAAATACCATCGTATTAGCATTTCTATATGAGGTTAAACAGTAAGAATTAATTTGTAAGGGTTGAATTTATTAGCGGGGCGTAAGGCCGTGCGCACGCTCCACGTCAGGATTCATTTGTTATAGTATATCTTACTTAAACGGTTATTGTGTTTAGGGGTTTAATAATATTCAATGAGTTTGATGTTCAATCAATAAAGAATATTATATACAAGTAGATTCAGCTTCTTAATTTTTTGCAGTAGCATATACAATAGTATTTTTGAACATTAGTATTTGCCAATAATCTAACTAGCCTTGGTAACTATTACTCGTAAATTGAGAATGGCATACAGGCTAATCAGATGCAACTAAATAATTTACATTATTAGTTCTTTATTGCTTATTATGAAATGATTTATAATTTTTGTGTGCTACTTTTGTACTACTTTTAAAAAAAAACTTGAATATGTTGCATACTCTTTCACAGTTTGGATCTTTTCTGTATTTTTACTATAACAGCTACCTTACGTAGGTTTGGATTATCTTGTAAAATTCAAACCCTAATCATCTTGTTTCCTACCTAGGTGAAGCGTAGGCGAATTGAGCTGTCACTAATGAGAGTGCTGAATCGACATCGGCTGGTTAATGTTTTTGTGCCTTGACCTGGGTTCAATAAATTTATTTTCTTTGTAATCACAAAGGAGTCTTCGTATGTAATGGATAGTTACGCATCCACGGGCTGACCTCAATAATCTTAGTGGTGATACTTTTAGGCCCTAATATCAAAGTATAGGTGTCCCCCTACACCTATACTTTGATATTAGGGCCTAAAAGTATATAGATCGAAGCAGGTGGTAATCCGTAGTATCTGCCTACCCCCATGGGAAAGAACCGTGTTTGTATGTCTAGAAGATAAAATCATATTGATGGATGATGAATTCTGAGAATGATATCGATAGAAGAAAATGTAGCTACCTAAGATTAGTCATATTAGGTACTCTACGGACACCTTTACCTACCTTTACATTGTGATTATGTACATAAACACTTAATCAACATTTACGATGGGAAAACATCTTTGAAAAGAAAAATAGAGGTATGTTTATCCTGTAAGTCATCACACATCTTTAGTACACAATCCTTAACCTACCATTGACTGAAGACAAACTGACAATCGAATGATTTCATTGAAAAAAATCAATAGTGAATGACGTCACTAGGTGGTATAAAGCGCTCTTTGTAAAGTGAACAGTAATTTAAATCCTTTATCGGTGATAACACTATGTACGATTATTGATAAATGGTGTCTAAAGGGTATTTATTGTATAGACGTTTGTTTGATTACCACGTGGGGAAGAAGAATATGGGTTATCTGATTCGTCACTGTAGTTTTCGTTGTAACTGATTTACCTCTTTGTTTGTCTAAAAATACCTATTTAACTAACTAAGTAGCTTCCCTGGCAAACTTCGTTTCGCCTTTTTTTAATAAAAATAATAGTTTACGCCCCATTCTTAGACCTACTGTATGGAGCGATGGATATGCCGTTTTGGAATAATGATAATTTAAGAACCGTCTTAATTAGGAAGTCGCTTGTTCGTCGAAAATATAGGTAATCATTAAAAAGGAAATACTTAGGAGTAGTTTAAAATCAAATGATCTCTCAATAAAATGCTACTAACATACGTTTCTCACTACAAAAGGTCTAAAATTAAGGCTGTCATCATCATTGTAACATAACCGATTTTTTTATCTTATTTCCGCGTGCTTTTTTATCCAAAATCAACCATAGATTTCAGTAGGTACTGCTATGATGCCATACCTACCGTCTGCATGCAAGCAATGGCATTCCTAGAATTCATGAAAATACTATAGTAGGTACCTACTTTGAGGTCTGAAGGAAACTAAAACATACCGGCAAAGTAAAAGCCACTCAAAACAAACTTTAGTTAGGGGCAAAACATGACAGCGATTAAACTAAATTTTATGTAACATCTTGCACTTAAATGTATACTCATTGTTTTTAGCAAAATAAACAATCTTGTATCTTGGGCCCAGGGTACACATTTTTTTTTTTGTGGTCGATAAGCCATGAGTGAACTAAGCGTTTTCACACGTGATATATTTTCCCTGTGCAATGATGCAGTAGAAATTCTCTGATAGAATCAAGTCACAAAAGTGCACTGTCATTTGAATATTACCGAACTTAATGCACAAGATACGCCCGAAATATCAAAATAATTGGAAAGGTTAGAAAACAAGAGCGGTCCGAATTTTAAAACTATAAAGGATAGAAATCATGTCCTTATTGATTAAATAACGACTATTACGTCATCATCCTGCCTTTTGCCTGTCTTTGTAGAATTCGGCTTCTAGTCTACGCGGATGTAACGGAATACCAGTATTTTACATGAAATAACTGCTTATTTCCACAACCCATTTACCTAGGTAGGTACCTAAATGATTTCTGGATGATTTATTACCTTGAGTAATGACGGAAAATTTGAGCTGTTTTGAAGAAATAAGCATGTATTAACTGACTTACCTACAACTAATAATTTTAATAAATTTGTTTTTTATTTTACACAAATGGATACAAAGAAACATTAATTATTTCAATTTAAATCTCTTTCAGCACCTACCTGTGGTCAGATAAATTTAATTATAAGATCTTGGTAAGACTGGTTGTTAGAGTTTTGGGCTTCTGAATAATCTTAACGCCTGACAATATATGTATAAAAAATACAAATACCTTAATACCTAATTAATGAAGCCTGTATTTTTTAAATAAAAAAGCATAAATTATTCTAAAATTTGACTACCTGGTTGGTCCAGTGGTCGCAATAGCGCTACTGTTGAGCATGTGCCAGTTCGATCCCCGGTTCGGCAAAACGTCATTGAGTTTTGCTATGTAGCGTGATGTCTACTAATCAAACAAGGAAATACCTACGCTAAATACTCGTGACTATTAGATCAATAAGACTGTAAAGAGTTAATAAGAAACGGTCGGTGTTTTTTTTTAAATATGTTGTACTTTCTAAGTATTTAGTTTTTATTCAATAAACCAAATAAATCTTTTTGGTTTTGCCTTTGGGGAAAACAAGGAACATAAATGTAAATCTGAAATCGCCAACCCACTTAATACTTATTCCATATGAAAAAAAGGTATTTGTCCTACAGTAAAACAAACAGTAATAGGCTATTATTATTGACGGGAAGTTATTTCATAATACCGATAAATGATTGCTCAATAGAACCCAGACAGAGCATCGAATGTTATTTAGTGACCGTTATTGAATCCTCCGATTATGTGGCCCGATCAAACAAGTGATAAAATAAGTATGGCGGTAAACACAGGCGCGCCTTACACCATTGTACTGACCGATAACGATGGGAAGACACCATGATGTTCCAAGTTTAAGTGTGACTTTAGATCTGAAGTATGGTGAGGGTATTGATTAATTTTTTTTGTAAATTTGTATTTGGAATTTGACATTTAATTCCTAAATTTTAGAAAAAGGATGAATTAGCGTTTATTTAAAAATTTAAAAACGAGCTTCACACACTGGAGTTACACAATCAGGAACACTATTAGCATGCAACAGACATAAAAAATGGCGTTTTGACATACTAAAACTGTCAAACCATCATTACCTGTCATTTTTAGTTCTCATGTAAAAGTTGATTATTGAAAAATCGGGCCTTATATATTAAGGCCCGATTTAAAAGTTTGTTTAGTCTAATCTAGTCGATATCCATTCCAATTTCCAAAAACAAAGTCTAAATAATCCAATATTTAACCAGTTTAAAAATAAATTATTATTATACCCAAAGATTTTAAATCTCTTTGATTATACGGATTATACCTAATAGAAGGGTCTTGATTTGTAAACGCCATTTTACAAGATTGATTTCAAGATTACCTTGCCCGTGACTTGCAAAAACTACAAGTTGTGGCTACAAGTTATGTTTGTCTGCCCCAAATATCAGTGATTTTAATACCGTTGTTATAAAAACATGCATTTTTAAAACAAAGAAGAAAAACGATATAGAAACTTATGCATATCTTAAACCTCGATAAATGTCTACGGTATATTATACTGATTGTCACTTTACTCCTTTTTTTTAAATAATACAAGCGTAGCAGTTCAGCAGGTAGCCTTCAAAATACAAATATGGATAAACATAAAAATCGTAGTTCACCGGTTCGCCCCTTCTTCGAATAATCTCAAAAATCATCGAAAAAAAAAGACGAAAAATGTACCACAATCACATAACACTATCTACCATAAAAAGGCATTAATAAAAAACCCCAATAACTTCTTATTGACGTACCAAATTCAATATACAAGCGGTCCTTGATATCGAGAATCATAGTATAAATATATCGATATTTACCGAATTCGATTAGCTCCATAGAAAAAATACGCCAAAAACGTGTCTGATAACACAAGCCTCGATAGGTTTTTTCTTTACCAAAGATATTGTGTTATTTTCCTTAGCGATATCATGTTTATTTGGTTAACAAACTGTAATGAAAGAAGTGATAGTGTCAGGTTCGACGACCTCAGGTTTTTGGTCTCGAAGATAGGACTGTTTCTGTCAATGCTGATAAATAAGTTTGTGTGAATGAGTAGCTACTTGTGTAAGGAAAATACGTTTGATAGTTTAATAATGTTTTTTTGTTGAGCTTATTTTTTCTTTATTTTAAATGCTAAATGAACGTTGTCTTGCATTCTTCTTGTGTTTTTTACATTTTGCCGTTCAGTGTTGGTTAAAATATGATTCGCTAAATCTCGACCGTAACTAATTTGGTTTATTTGAGTTATAATAATTAAAATCACCAATAAAACCCTCTAAGTTAACTTAATTATGCAATGATGTTAATTTAATGATACACTATTGAATATAGGAAGTGAAAAAGTTTATTTCAAAAGAAAAATAAAGGTAATTTACAACTGAAGACATACAAGCTCATATAAAAAACAATTGGTTTTAAGACTTTCTATTGATCGACAGTGGCATCGATTTCCTTGATTTAAACTAAACTAAAATGAGAAAATAGAAATCTCTTACTGACTCACAGCATTAGAAAAGGACAATATGAAAAGTCTTTATTCAAACTAGGCTGAGAATCAGCACTTTTTGAACGTAAAAAAATACATAAAGACAGTCCCACAAAAACGGCCCACCCTTCGCCACTGCCTAGTGTTTTTGCTGGGAAGAAGAAGTGGCGGAACAAACTCCCCAGCAACACATCTGTCTGATTCGTTTGAAGAACTATACAAAGAATCTATACAATGAAATGCTCAATAAATAGCACTAAACTACTGAAACTGGGCCTGCTTGATTGATCGCAGATAATAACTTTGTTAGAAATGTAAATTTAAGTTGTTCCTTGAACTTCGCGATGTTTTTGGTTGATGCGTTTCAAATCTCAATTATGCCAGTATGAAAATAAAATGAACAATTTTGTCCTTTCAAAAATAGCATACCAAAATTAAGTCTAGTTGAACGAAACGGCACCGGTGTCAGTAAATAATCTTAATCTTAGTGAAAACAAACTAAAATCTAAAGGTAAGTAATTAAAGCCATCCGCAGTTGCCCGTTGGCGTCGTGACTCAAAATCAAAATCTTCATCTTCCTTCAAATTAGGCTGAGAATCAGCACTTTTTGAACGTCAAAAAAAAATACATAAGCCAGTCCCCCAAAACGCCCACCCCTCACCACATCCTAGTGTTTTTGCTGCGAAGAAATGGCGGAAAAAACTCCCCAGGACTAGGAGAGTAAACTGGGTGTTAAGTTCTTCATCCCTTATAGAAAAGGGAGTATCCTCCGACCAGACGGAGGTTGTGTAGGGTGGGCTACTAGTGCTACTACTGCCCAACGGTTATTGTCGGGATCTTGTATTGGGCTATTAGCGTGGATAACCTTAAATTCGCGATGTAGGATGTCAATCGTTAGTTCGTATGTGGCAAGATAGATGTCGCTACACCCGTAAGGGTCAAAATAAGAGTCAGTACTGAAAGGAGGATAACCCACTAATTCCTCACGAAATAAAATGATTTAACTTTGACTATTCATTTATAATTTAATCTACAAGTATTACAATTTATATCTTTTAACGAACCTACAACTATTATGTACGTACAGACGCCAGCACATCAAGTTACCCCAATATGTCAAATTTCTTTGATCGTTTTTCAACTTTATGTCAAACAGGATAAGGTTCATATTCAATTGGGAAAATTTGACATATTGGTGTAACTTGATGTACTGGTGTCTGTACATACCTAAGTACTTAAAAAAAACAAACAAAAAGAAAAGTAAAACAATTATAGGGCATTAACCAATTCATCCGCTGTCAACGGGAAAAGTGCCCAAAAGACTTGGGTTGCATTGCCATTTAAATGGCAATGCTGATTCCCATTCCTTCACTTTACTACGAAAATATTATCCACATATTATAGTCACGTTATCTTAATGGTCGTCAATGAAGGACGTTCTTCAAACTAACGGTTAGTGAGGTGCTTCATTCACATTTCAACTTATTAACAGTTATTTAAATAAAAGCACGAGACGAGGCTTTCTTACGAGTATGAAATGACAATCAATGTCTATTATAGTGTTGTTGTTGATAATAACCGCAAAAAGGGTGGTTATAAACCAAGGGGTGAGGATTTTCTCGTCAAATTCAGTTTAACGGCCGCTGATTTTAATAACAAGTCTAAACAAAAAGCTATAATTAAAGTGTCTGTTTGTAATGTCGAATAAACAACTATGTAACAAACGCATTTATAAAGTATGTATAAGGTAAATCAGACCCAAAAATACGCAACTGCGACTTCTACCACTATATGTTCATAAAATGATCGATGTTATACTGATTAAGTAAGCTAGAGGCATTCGACGACTTCTGTTTTTCTGAAATTAGATTTGAGAACTATTTTAGTCTCTTCATAAAACTTTTACTTGTAAAGTTAGATCTCTTTCTCATCGCAATCAAAGAACTTACAAGTCAAATACCTGTAAATACAGCAGCATTTATCGCAAATTAAATATAAAAATAAAATCTAAATCCGCTACACAATCAGACTCAACAAACATTCACATTCAAACCTCAGCGCAATGACGAACTATCATCCGCCAGCGTGGTCCACTCGAATAATTACAATCGACTCGCTGACAATCGAGATTCTATAACAAAGCTCGCATAATCGGACGCTGTGTCGACTCATTCCCAACACTACATGTCGTAAACACACACACCCGCATTCCAATTTCAGCTCTATAACATAACAATACAATTCAATTTTGCTTACATTCCGAATGCACATAGTGCAGTGGTATATACGGATACCCGATTGTGACTGGGACAATGCAATAATCCGCGCATTGTTGAATCGACATTGTTGTTTTAAGGGCGGCCAGGCGTTCGCGACAATTGCACGCTTTATTGCATAAATAATAATGTTATATCGCCCAGCGGCGTTTCACCGTGGCATTTTGACGCTAAACTTATAGTATTGTGGGGCGAATTGAGTTATGCTTTCGATTTCAGAGGTATCGGATATCTTCCGCGTTTGTTTTTGCTGATAATACTCGAAGTGTTGATGTTTGGTCAAGAGCGACGGGAATACAGTGAGGTCGACGTGAGAGCCAACAATCATAATGCGAATGATAGAGTTGTTCAGAAATCAAGCGCTGGAATGAAGCTAAGAAAGTACCTCTTAGAAAATGATAGAAAAAGTTGCAGTAAACAGCATTTACACCTATAAATATTGATTATGCTAACGCTGTGTTTTTGTTTTGTTAGACTCCAGTGCATGCGTGCTTCCTCGACCTGTCCAAGGCTTTTGACCTGGTTTCTTACGACATCCTGTGGGCTAAACTCGAAGGTGTAAACCTACCACGTGAACTTATCTACATCTTTAAGTACTGGTACAATCATCAGGTCAACAGTGTTAAGTGGGCGGGCGCAATGTCGGAGCCATATCGGCTGGAGTGCGGGGTGAGGCAGGGAGGGTTGACTTCTCCCTCCCTCTTTAACCTGTACATGAACGCCTTGATCGTAGCGCTCGGTAACCAGCATGTTGGATGCCATGTCGGAGGAATCTGTGTCAACAATCTCAGTTACGCGGATGACATGGTGCTGCTGAGCGCGTCGGTCTGTGGTCTCAGAAAGCTGATGTGGATCTGTGAAGAGTATGCCCTTAGTCATGGGTTAAGGTACAATGTGACCAAAAGTCAATGCATGGTCTTTGAGACCGGTACGAAGCGAATTTATAATTGTCCACCCGTTTTCCTAAACGGTGTTCCACTCGAAAGAGTGGAAAAATTTAAGTACCTAGGACATTTAGTTACGACCGATCTCAAGGACAATGCTGACATGGAGCGGGAACGGAGGGCCTTGTCGGTGCGAGCGAACATGCTCGCCCGCAGGTTTGCATGCTGTTCGAGGGAGGTGAAGATAACGCTCTTTAGGGCGTACTGCACGTCTCTCTACACGTGCAGCCTTTGGGCGGAATACACTCGCGCATCGTACGGGGCCCTCCGCGTCCAGTTTAACAACGCACTCAGGGCTGTGTTGGGGCTGCCTCGCTACTGTAGCGCCTCAGGTATGTTTGCTGAGGCACGCACCGATTGCTTCTACGCGACCATGCGCAAGCGGGGCGCGTCTTTGGTGCGGAGGGTGTGGGGCAGCTCCAACACTGTCCTGGCAATGATCGCGGACCGGATGGCCTGCCCATACTTACGGCACTGCTGTGATAGGCATGTTGCCGTCAGCAGGGCCGTTTAGATTTAAGATCTTTTTTTTTTTTTTCTGTTAAATATGTATTTTTAGTTTTATATATATATATATGTGTGATGTGTACCCATATGAGTTTTTGTTGCTCGAAATAAATGTATTTTATTTTTATTTATTTTTTTTATTTTTTTAAAGATTTAATGACTATTAGAATACTACTACTACTTACTACATTTATTAAACGTCAAGTACGGCTAAATAACTCTCAAAATTAGCGAACTAAGTAACGACCTTGATGTTACGCCATTTAAAATTCAACTTACATGATTTGAGTAAACAATAAATACCACATATTTTTCTATTCCTTAGGGCACTACACATGAAAGAACACCCTGACTACAAATACCGGCCACGACGAAAGCCGAAACCGCTTGTCAAGAAAGAGCCGAAATTCGGTTTCGGAATCAACGGATTGATGGCGCCAATACCGAGACTGGTGACGCCGTCGGTACCACACCCGGTACATCCCCAGTTGCACTCAATGCCACATCACTTACTACAAGACAAACCAGATTTGAGCAGAGCCTTGTTCCCGCCTCTACCATATCCATTCTACCCATTTGCGAAGATACCGTCTGATGATGGCAAGTTGGCAGCCGAGTTGGCGCATTTGCAGGTAATCTTCAATAAGGTATTGATTTACGAATATTAAGTTTTATTATATTGTATTAATAAAGAGTAACTTATCAAAATAGGAAAGAAATGGTCTCTATTAAAATAATTATGAATGGCTGTTGACATTAGAGGTACTAATGATAGGCACCTTCAATAGTTATCTTAATCAGTTATTTACCTTTCAAAACCTTCGTTCGTTACCCTTAAATAAATTATTCTGATTTGCGCCGTACTCAAATTCATATTTTTGATATTGGTTCCTTTTAAATAAACATCAACTACGTTTGGTAGTTGAGTTGATTTTAATACATTAAAAATATGGAAGTGTTAGCGCAGAGTGCAGTAAGATTTCTATTAAATTATTTTTTTGTAAACTTAATTGCTAACACGACATAACTATGTAGAATCAGAATCAGAATCAGAATCAGAATTTTATTTGTGAAACATAGGTACAGTGGTTGGTCATGAATAAGATAAAAGTGCGCTATGATCAGCCTATTACAGGCATACAAACATAATTAATAATTAGTAATTTGATAGCATAAATATTTCAATTGGTGGCTCATTGTTAAGCTTTCTGTACAACAATCACCTTTAGTCAGTCAGTCTCCGTCAGTTTAAATGACCAAATAGTGACCTACCTACCAAGTTTTAAGAGCGCTAAAGATGTGATCGCATTACTCAGCGAAGTGTTACATTGATAAAAGAAGTATTCTAAACTCAATGTCATTCCCCAGGCACTATACGGTGGCGCACTGTACAGCAGTGCTCTTTACAGCAGCGCGCTATCCCCGTGCGGCTGTCCACCTCGCCGAACGCCATCACCTCCCCCCGCTGACGTTAAGCGCCCCGTGGCTTACGTCCTCATGAAGAGCGACGAGGAACCTCCTCAACACGTCATCTGAAGGCCGGTCGCGCTCCCAGCGAGGGCCTGGCCTTCGCACTGGGAGCGACCTTCCACCTCCGTACAGGAGCGCGAGACCAGCTCACCTGACAGCGTGTAAGACTGAATGGAAGGTTATTGACTTTTGTTATATGTACTACAGTGTCAACGCTGTGTTTAGTGATGGGACGTTAGTTTCGACCGATTTTCTGGTTTCGTCGGCAAGTGGTTTCGGTTTTGAACGAAAGTGGACAGTGAAAAGAAAGCATAATCTCGGTTAAATTAAATGTTGAATGATGGAATGGTGCTGATCGTGACGTGAATTTTCAAAGAATGTGCAATCAATGTTACTGTTAATGTGCAATGTACCTACTTTTAGTTTCTCGTGAGGAGCACCTCGCACCTTTGAATAGATAACATATCATAGAATTTACTCTTCAACCGTGTAATTTATAGACGTTAGTTAGGCAAATTAATGTCAATTTACAATAAAAGACTATTGTCATACGTGTTTACTGTGTAATCAGGATGCATTATTTTAAAGGCCAGATTAAATATGTTGATTTTTCAATAGCAGTTTTATCATTATTTTTAATTGTTTTACTGGTTATTGACATCTTACTTTTATTTGTAAAATAATCTCACTGTACTATAAAACTCTCTCGGTATCGACACCAGATTTGTCTATAAACGTAGCTCAACACTAATGCATGAAATGTATTTAATCACTAATAAAATTGTAGTGCAATATTGTAATTATGTAATCAAACATACATCATTATACTAACATAATACTTCGGACATGATTCGTTATTGGGTAATTATTTTACACTGTTTCTCGACATGAGAGAGGACAGTGTGAATGAAAGAAACTTTTAAATATTGTAAATAGCACTTGTAAATAATAAACTATGTATAGCGTACTAATTTTATTATTACTTTTTATATATTTTGTTGAAAATATTGTAGGTACTTAATCCGTTTTAAATCGCAGTTAATTATGTTTTCTGACACAGGGTTTTTATAATTCTATTTGTGCTGAAATAAATTATAAATTGAATGTTCCAAAATCAAATCAAACAACAAACAAGTGAGATTTTCCCATTGAAGTTGGTACACGTAAGATTTTACGATATATTAATTTAAATTCGACAATATATTCCAAGTTTTTGCTGAAATCAATAGTTTATAAATGTCAATACAGACAACTATCTTATTTTTGTTGTATGGACAGCGCATTTTCTCAATTGTGTTTATTATAAGCTGGGTTCAATCATCCAAATTTAAGTTTTATAAATTGTTTTTATTATGTAGAGAGCAATGTATGACAAATCAATAGTTCGTTGTCCTATTTGGACTTTAAAATTACTTTGTCGAGAATTTTAACTTTATGTATAGGTACAAAAATGACTAAATATCTATGTAAGTATGTGATTTTCTACAAGAGTGGACTCCTATAATACTACCGATATTTTCGGCCCTTTTCCTTATAGAGTTGTATCCACAAACACAAAAGCCGAAACCGGATACTGGTAGAACGCAAAGGATATTTTTTCATTTTCTATTTTTTGACAATGTAATTTTTTTTTATTTTCGACGATTTAACTTGAGTTACGACAACGATTTAATCTAAGATATACTATTGTTTTCATAAACTATTTCTTCCATAAGTTATTTTTTAGTTCGCCCACCGATAAATGAATATAAAATAGTTTATTGGTATAATTTAATAGTTACTAATATTGATGTTTATATGTTACAAATTAAGGAATTATTGTTGATTGTTGAAATTTAAGTTTATAAGTTTCCTGAAGTTTTTAGTTGTATTCAACGAATGTTTAATTTTATATGATACGAATAATAAACGATACATCAGAGTAAATTTAATTGTTTATCTACTGACCCATTACTTAGAGGTGGTAAAATGAAAAGCTAGGTACCTATTTTTGTTTTGAATCAAAAAAATTTTTTACTAAACACTGTTGAAAACAGATAGGCACGGGTACGGAGTGCATAAAACACAAGGAAATATTTATTTGAAAAGCACACTGCTTTTATAGTCTATCAAAATTTAAGTCTTGATAAGTAAAGTAGGTAGTAGTAGATGATGGTGATTGTTTAGCATCCTCTGCTTAACCTTTTCTCAATTACCTATGTTGGGGTCGGTTTTTAGTCTAATCGGATGCACTGCCTATCCGACCTTCACAACCTTGTACCCAATGAATGATCGCTTTTGCTATTGAAGTAATTTTACATTGTTGCCTGAAATACTGTTTGAAGAAAAATAAAACTCTGAAGTATAAAAATGAATTATCATTAACGTTCATGCTATGGAATTGTTATATTCCTAAACATAGAGGAATAGGTGCAAACATGTCTATTTTAACCGACTTCAAAAATAAGGACAAGGATTTCAATTCGATTGATTAATTTTTCTTTTTAGGGTTTGTTACCTCGTTAGCACTCCGTCATTGTTGGACCGATTATCAAAGTTCTTTTTTTATTTGATAGGGTATACTACCAGGTTGATTCCATTTGTATCAAAACTCAGATCTGATGAGGGATCCTGGAGAAATTGAGGGAACTCCTCAAATAAAATACCGATTTTTGCATTCCTAGTAACAAATCAAGTTTTTTTTCTTAGAAAGCATCATTTGATGAAGAAGACAGGCAACGGAACTCTTCAACGCATAACAGCAAATTACTCGCGATTGCTACAGTCACATGTCTGTGCATGGTTTATAATTATATTTCCATAATATAACATTAAGACTGTATATTCTAGAAGGGGTCCGGCAAAGAAGCATAGATTCATGGTTCATTCAACTTCTTTAGCAATTGCTAACCGATGTCAATTATTTTTTCAACTTTTGAAAGACTATTCTTTAGGACTACATACAAAGAAACTAAAAATAGTAAAATAAAAACTTTTTTACATAAACTTAACACTTTTTTTTAAATATGCTAACAGGTGTAAAATAACTCTAGTTGCGGAAGTCGGTGGCCAATAATAAATTAAACATAAGCACCAAAGCAACAGACTTCCGAAACTGAAGTTATTTTACACCTGCAGTTAGTGTTTTTTAATTTGGTTGTTTTATTTGTAAAAAAGTTTTATTCCAGGTCAGTCCGAATGAACGATTGTATTTTTTGCCTCATTCTAAAAAAAACAAAAACTTAAGGACATACGTATGGATTTACATAGCAATACAAAAGACAGTAATGGTTGTTAAGTTCCCAAACAAAACAATTTCGAAAAATATTAAACTTCCAATCGCCATGTGTTGAACGAGCCACTCAAAAAGTCAGCGGTGCGAGTATTTCTTTAAACAGAGGGGCTCAGGGGGCTCAGGATTAAATACGGTACATACTCAATCATCGGCGAATAAACACTCAAGTGTGAACAATAAGGGGACACATGGCAGCATGGGGGAATCAGGGAAGGATTTCACGGTTTTTAGTTTATAAAGTTTGGCGAAAGTGAAAAAGTGGTCCCGCTTGATGGTACGAGTACGACTACACGAATTGGGTGCGGGAAGAGGAGAACCGGATGTTATTGTAACTTAGAAGAGGTAGCCCATATGGTTTGGTATCGGCTTCCAGCCTATCCATATGTAGATGATAAGCTGGCCTATTTGTCTAGTGGTTAACGGCCCTGACTGCTATGCCGAAGATCTAGGGTTTTATTCATACAAATGTTAGTGTGATGAGCACGATCATTTAATGTTCAGACGCCAGCACATCAAATTACCCCAATGTGTTACTTTTTCCCAATTGAATATGAACCTTATTCTGTTTGCCATAAAGTTGAAAAACGATCAAAGAAATTTGAAACATTGGTGTGCTGGCGTCTGTACATCTAGAAATACCTATCTGTCTTCCACAACCTTTGGTAGGTATGAGTTATGAGAGCATCTCTAAAATCATCGAATCACAGCCGGCACTAGCTGCTTAACGTTCCATTCGAGGTGCGGGGAAGGCTCTTGTTGTGTAATACATGTAGACAACATTTATAATAAACTCGCAGACGTCCCACGGTTTCACCCGCGTTTTTTCCGTTCCCGTGGTAATACAGGGATAAAAACTAGCCATTTTTTTTTTATATAAATATTCCACAACTTTTTTCACACAGCGCCATTTAGTCCCAAGCTAAGCTAAGAGCTTGTGTTATGGGTACTAAACAGCTGATAAACATACTTATATATTTCTAAATACATACATATTATAGATAAATTACACCCAGACACAGAACAAATGATCGTGCCTATGTGTTAATCCAGGGTGTCAGCTAACTCCATACCAAATTTTATTAAAATCCATTCTGTAGTGTTTACGTGAAAGAGTAACAAACATCCATTCATCAATCCAAACTCACAAACTTTCGCGTTAATAATATTAGTGGGATTATACTAGTTTTCTAAGTGTCCTTAGAGGTGAGAGTCATGTCGCCATAACAGTAGAAAGCTAGCACCCACGTGAATTAAAGGTGGATTGAGTGGATTAGGAATGGCCCTTATTTCTGAACACATGTCTTATAGTCCATCAATACATATGTTTATAAACAACCAAGTACTGCAGTTCTATTCCGTAAAAATCACCTCTTTTAAACTCGAGTGAAGTGAACGATTAGTGCCTGGCATTAGTATTTAATGACACCTCTTATTAGTCTTCACTTCACCTACATTTGAAAGGAGGGATTTTCACAAAATAGCACTGTAAATCGCTTATAATAATTTACACAGAATCAAAATCAAAAGTCATTTATTTAAATTAGGCTGAGAATATCGTCAATTTTTGAAGGTCAAGATTTACATAAGACAGTCCCCAAAAACGCCCGCCCTTCACCGCTTTCTAGCAAAATGACATCCTCTATCCCCAACCATTACATACAAAAAAATTACCTTTCAAATCCCATAAACGTCCTAGCAAAATTTAATCACTGAATAACCGTTTTAAAGCCATCGATGTGAGATAGAGCGAACATTTAAGTTATCGGCAATTAATATTTTATTCATGTACAATAAAAAGACAATAATCACAGTTTATGTATCGGCCGGGGGCGATTAGAGGCGCGATCACGACGGGTGGTGCCCCCGGCGGCGCGGTGGTGCTACCGGTTGTAGGGTGCCTAATACCAGAGGATTGGGATAGGACTAGAGTTTGAAAATATGTCGGGGTTTTTATACGTAAGTTCCTAAAAGATGGAGGGAGTCATAAAGTTAAAATAATAAAATTGTACCGGTCGATGAGATTCTTGAAAAACTAACTGGTGAAATGTGGACATATATCTGTATAATTATATCGACCACTGCCTTTTCCTGCCCTGCCCGACAGGGACTACTGACGTGGTGTCTTGTTATATCTGTTTTAAAAGAACTTGGTAGGAGAGGTTTTGTAACAGCAAACAAAAGCCAAAACAATTATTTATAAGACAGACAAGAATGTCTGCTGACCTGTGTGGTTTGTTCGCGCTTCATGCATAATCTAGCGCGAATAGTTGCAGATCTCACTTAAAATCTTGTTTTTTTTATCGAGTAACTGTAACTTTACGTACCTTTGTTTGCTATACATAAACTCACGCCTTTTTCCCATGGGAGTAGGCAGAAACTACAGAGCGCCATATGCTACGATTCTCTTCTTTGTTAAAACAATTTTGTCATAATACAATGCTTATTTATGTATTTGTCATGGAAAACCTTGGAAAACGATATTCTTGAATAATAAGTTGTGAAGTTGATTAACTTAGTATGGAGTCCATGGTGACCAGCGTGACGTTACTTGTCATTTGAAATGGCGCGAATGTGTATTCGATAATGTCACGTGGACTGAGTCATGCTGGTGTGTGGGAGCTGGGCAGAGCTCAGGTTGATTTGAGGCACCAACGAAGACACACATCCAGTACGAACCTGTCAGTTACCTATTTGAGTTATGTTTTATGATTACAAATGTTAAGTGAGGTTATTTTGCAATGAACATTGTTATTCTACGTTATGAACTTGGTACCTACTACAAAACTCCAATCGGTGTCAGCTCATCGCTCAGCCATCGCTGACGCCGACATATTCTTAAAATCCACCGCTCTTACATAAATCTTACTTTATGGTAAACTTATGTTACAACCAATTACGGATGTGGATTTTTTAACAGATATCTCCGTAAAAAAATCTAAATCCGTAATCATTATTGTTTAGGTACAGAAGACAATTTTTCCATAACTTAACACTTCTTTTAACATGTTATACGTATATGATGTGGCAAGACTTATTATGGTGTGTATGTGTGTTTTAATGACTGATGTCAAATAAATATTTTTCTTTCTTTCTTTTTATAAATGAATAAACAACCCGGACGTATCCCGCTTTTCTCAACACGATGCTCACCCCCTAACCCCACAAACAAACACCCTTTAGCAGCTAATTGCGGAGGTGGTGCGATCTCTATTACATCCACCATAAATCCATAGCTTTACCAGATCACCCTGTCGCAGATTTGTGATGATGTACTTAAGCCGTTTTACTGTACATGCAATAATGTGAAGCAAAGTTATTGGTAGGTACCTATTCGAAAGATCAATAATTTATTTTAATTTTATTTTAAATAGCCAATTAATCTTTAAATGTATAGATTAATCGAATTTGTTGCATTCTTAACACAAAAAAATTTGTCAGTACCTATCATCGTTGGTTTTTACAAATACTTTGACACGTCTAAAAATTTTATATCCCATCAAAACATTTCATGTAAAATTTTACTAAGACGACCACATAAGGATTGCCCTGTGAAAAAGATATCAGATCTCATGTAGAGCCAAGCTTCTGAATCTACACGGCCTAACCTACCGACCCCAAATTCACATATCAGTATACATGTATGGCTTCGCCGTTTCGCTACCGTCGTGGAGGTGATGCGAATATTTAGTTTCTGAAGTAAGTAACGAAACGGCCAAGCTATATACCTTTGAGATTTGTTAAGTAGGTATACTCATGATTATAACAACTGTGTGAGTGTGAACAACCTTTCAACATAACATCATCACGCCTGTAATGCCCGAAGGGAGGGTGTAGCTGCAATAGTACACCCGCCTTTAAATATCAAAAGAAAATTAAGCTGAGTCACACATTTTTATCTGGACAATATTGTATTTAATATATAGAACAGCTGTTTTTCCCTCTTATAAAGAGTGCAGAAGATGGAAATAGTCTTAAATACGGTTTGGAACCAGAGTATTTCCAATGACTATTATCGAGAAACCTAAAACATAACTACTGGAAAAAGAAGCATTAATAACAACTAAGTACTGGAAAGTTTATGCAGAAGAACCTCCTTCCAACTTCTACCTCGTTGCTGACATCATTATAAAATAAATATGTTTAGACACGGTTAAGCTGGGGCGATTAAAAATAAAACTAGAAGAAAAATGCTATCCGCCGGCGGACACAGACGGACAGATTGAAAATTATACTGGACGGAAATTACATCAAGCAATAATCCACGGCTTGGAGGACAGGTCTGTTTTTATAGACATTGAACAGATCCTGTGTAGGTAAGTAAGTAGGTACAAGTATTTAAGGCTACCGAATTGTGTAGTTTTAAATATTTGGTTTTGATTAAAATTTAAGCTTTGCCCATAGGAGTTAGAGCTCTTACATACGAGCGACATGTTGCCAACGGCAGAGGCATCTGCTGCCGTCGACACGACTCTGCGGCAACCCGACTGACTTCTATACTGAGAGAGATGACGGGGGCTTAAGTTGGAATGTTAATGACCGCCGGCGACTCGTCAACGTCTGCCGCCAAGGCGTGTCGACTGCAGTTACCTCTGCCGTTGGCGACATGCCGTTAATGTATAAGAGCTCTGACTCCTGACCTAGGGAGCTATGTTTAAATTTAAACTAAAAACATATTTTAAAAGTACACAATTACCAAAAACAATAAAATATGACATAACTGCCTACCTGTCTTTAACTGATTTGTTGGTCTAGTGGCACACGTGCAACTATTAAGCATGTTCGATTCTCGGTTCGGGCAAAGTGTCAATGGGTTTTCCCACCTGGAATTCCTCACTCGCAGCCGGGAATTTTCGGCTGATGACAATGGGATCGCTCTCTATTACATAGGATTCTAACTTAACTGGCGAATGTAGATGTTACTACTTTAGGTAGGGAGATACACACACTTCTGCCTTACCCTTCGGTGATACAGGCGTGATGTTGTTACGTATGTAATTTAGCATGAATACGAGCCATTCTCACCTGAATAAGTGCAGCACACGCTCTAAGTAACCCGACAATGCCGACAATGCCAGTCATTTGTCAGGCGATACCCACCCACACCGTTTACCCTACAGTCTGACATTCAGATCATCTGCATCCTGAACGATGGCTATTCATGTTCAATTCATGCAGTTCTATGATCGATAAGTGATAGATGCGATTTCAAACGAATTAGGATTGAAGAGAAAATGGTACGTATTCTAGAGTTGGGATGCTCTTTGGATAACTTTGGTATTAAGATTGGTTTTGCCTCTCTCTCAACTCATTGTAAATTTAAGAAAAAACAACACAAACAAGAAATAAGAAACAACAAGAAATATATCGTATAAAGCATTTTGAAAAACATGAACATACAGTTGAATTCTTTTCAATATAAAACTAGGAAATTCTTTTTAAAATAAATTCTATGAAAAATACATTTTAAAAAATTTAAAAAAGTTGACCCAGGATTGTCTATAACTGTCAGTCGGGGATCGCGGAAGTATCTTCTGTTTCCACGACCCCGGCACAGGTGTGAGGCGGAACAGCAGGGTGGTTTTTAGTCAGTAAGAGTCTGGCAGACCCCTCCGCCCTCCCCGGATTTTCCATCCCGCACCAAAAAAAAAGCGTTGTCTACTGTAAGTATAATGGGTGTTTATGTTTACAAACATCTTAACTCACATACACAAACAGCCAGACATATTTAACATAAAAAAAATAATAAAATTTCCGTATCTTCTTTCACATAAAAATAGCGATGTATAGTGAAGAATGTGGAGATAATAGTATTCTTAAAGTATTCTTACCACTTCTTGCTTCCTATTCAAAATAATAGAGCGAGACAAACAACATGCTGCTTACAATAACTTGAACTACATTAAATTAAAGTACTGTCTAACCAGTCTAACGCAATATCCCACAAAAAAAAAACAAAATCACACCATAAACAAACAAAAACATTCAAAAAAAGAACACAACGATGAAAAAAAAAGTTCCGTCAGCGGGTGTCATGGCGTCGGGGGCGCATAATGGCAATTTTTCGTATACACTGCGTCAATGCGATGAATGCGAGATGTCGCGTAAACGGCCGCCGACGTGCAAATTTGACGCCTTTGTGTCCAACGGCCGCGTGCGTGACCTGCATTTTAGCCTAGTGCTCATTTGCGTGTTGTAATGGCAAGTAGTTGCTTTTGATTAAAATTGGGTGGACTTATAGATGATAGCTTGAGTTGAAGTTAGTAAGTAAGGTATTACATTGTGTTGAAAATTTAAATAATAATATTAACGTTAACATTATACAATTGCAATTAAATTAAAATTCATTACATACATTTAGAAAGGTCAATAAAAACAAGAATCTATAAATCAATAATAAAAACAAAAGTCAATTAATAATTAAAGTATATACAATAAATCATAAATACTAAATAAAAAGTAAATAGTAAAAATTTCCAGTTACAATGTCATAGTATGTCATCTTGGAATTCATTGATACTGTAATATAGCCTTTCCTCAATAAATAGGTTCTCAATTTGTTTTTAAATAAATTAACACTATATATAGTTTTAAACTCTATAGGCAACTTGTTGTACAAAAATACAGACTGATACCTCGGGCTATGTTTGACCACTTTTAATTTTGGTTGAATAGTATTGGGCAAATCTTTCCTACGTGTGCTGGCTCTATTTTGTCTTTGCTCATCAGTCTCAGTTTTGTGCAAATTTTTAACTAATCTGGTTAGCAACACTAACATGTAAAGGCATGGCACTGATAAGATCCTTAATCTAATAAAATGGTCTCTACATGATTCCACTTGTTTCATGCGGTTGCAGTTGAATAGTTAAAGAATCAAAAACACTGAGAAAGGAGAATCCTTTCCTACAGTAGATAGGTATAATGGTTTCTAACAGTTTAATAGATGTCTCGCTAGAAACTATACAATCTAAAGCAGATTAAATAAACCTTCTTGTTCTCTTCTTCTATTCGTGTGGCTAATGACTAACGTAGAGTCTGAGCAACCTGTGGGCCTCTAACTTGTCTTCAAAAACAAATAAATTGATCACTTTTACCAATTTATTTGTTGTGTATATCATGCTTTTACCGTTATTTGGAAGTTCTATAAATTGGCCATCCTTTTAGGTTGCGTTTATTTCAGAAGCTGATTCAGCTGTGATGTCCGTCTCACAAAGCAGCTAAATTATGCTTTCCAACCTGTATGTTTTACATAAGAACGGGCCGCAAAACCAGGGATTGTTGAAGCAGCAGGAAGAATTGCAAAAGCTCCAGAAAACACCAGCACCCGCAGCGTGATCACCATAGAAACGTAGTAGGTATGTCGACGAAAGAATCTCTCCCTCTCTTTATACCGTATCCTGAGCATGTTCGCCCAGCGATTCGACTGCCAGTACATGTATCACTGTGCCATGGTACATGTACGGGCTAATGTGGAAATATTGTTTTAATTGTATTGACTTGTATTTGTATTGTAGTGTATTTTATTTGACATTGTATTTGTATTGTATTTTATTGTATTGACATTGTATTTGTATTAGTTTATTTTTATAATTGGTCCGTGTTGGCCTTTAACTCAATAAATAATAATAATAATAATTATCTTTGACACTGCAAAATTAATTGTCGTGCTCAAAACAAAAGAAATGATTCTACAATGACACAGTATGTTGATTCTTCTGTAGACGAAATCTGTTTCGAGTGGTCATGTTATGCGTACTGAATGAACTTGGAAAAAACACCCAACAGCTATCTCCTATAACAACACGTAATAGACACTCGCTTTCAATCATAGCGATTTCTGTAGTCACTTTGTCGGGGTATTTGTTTGTGCCCCGAGCGGCCCATACTCACGGAATGCGAATCAAAGGGTTCGAGGTTCGACTCCCAAATGTTGCATTATTTGATGTTGTGGGAGATGGGATAATTAATAAAGAACTCCAATATTGGATTTGCGGCCTGGCGTTCTAGATCTTGACCGTGAATGATGATTACGATTATAACTTCTATGTCTGTTTGCTTGTAGTTCCCCCACTTTCAGTGTCAGCGCTTCAACAAGCTTAGTTAGTTGTTGCAACTGTGAGTTGTCCGTAGATACGTTACTACTGCCGGCGATGGCACAAACCTGTGGCGGATCCAAATGTTCCATCATCTTGTCAGCCATCGACGCCAATGTGTCAAGCGATGACTCGTTGTTGACTGACAACACTGCTCGAACCGATGTTGGTAGTTGGTTGAGCCACAGCACTTTGAGAGGATCATCTGATACCATGCTACCGCCTAATTCCCGCATCCGTCGCAGCAATTGACTAGGTTTTTGGTCACCTAACTCTAGACCTCCTAGAAGCTTTTGTAGTTGACGTGACTCACTTTCTTGGTAGACTGACATCAACCTTTTCTTGAGCGCCGTATATTTTCCGGTCTCTGGCGGATTTATAAGTATGTCGCTGATTTGTTGCAGGTCTTGTTGATGTAATTGACTCAGGACGTGACGATATTTTTGATCTTCATTGGTCTTGAGAGTTTCCACCATAGTTTCGAAATGAGCAAACCATAGCCTTGGTTGCTCTCGCCAGAATGGTAGTAATCTAGACTGCACCGACACTGCACTAACATCGTTATATGAGCTTGATTTGTCTTCCATGGAGTGGTTTGGGGTCACCAATTGTGGGAGATGGGATAATTAATAAAGAACTCCAATATTTTTATCACCATGAAATATATAATGACGTAAGAATAATGACAACGAAAAAACATAAGAATAAATAATTACAAATGTCACCACAATGTATTATTTGTTTATGATAAGTTTAAGTTTTGTTGGGAAAATTGTGAAAAGTATTTAAAAGCTACGTTTAGTCAAAGAAAAATATTGTATCATGCATGTAATCAGTAATGCAAAGCCTTGTGGTCCGACAGAAATCTGCAGGCCTGTTTTTAACCAGAAGTATTTTAAAAACTAAGTAACCATTACATATGTCGACTTTCCGAAATATAAGATCTTTAGAAAGCTGGGCCGCAAAATTACAGCCATTTTAATCTACAACACTTGAAATAAGATATTAAACCCTTCTGTAATGTGAGAATATAACATCGATTTGGTCTATCAATGAATGTAGTGCTTTACAATGTACACGATTTAAAAATTCAATAACACAATCCTACACCCCAGCTGTACATACAAAAGAAAACACCTAACATGTATCAGCATAAACCCCAAAAAAAACTAATATTCAAACATTGGCCGATAAGTTTTATTTGCTCTGGCGTCTACAATAATCTTCAGAAAGGAAGCGGTTGACGATGCGATACGATAGTGTCATACAAAGGAGCTTATTTCCGCTGCAACTCTGCCTACAAAAACCTATATTATACCCCCGTATACAAAAGCAAAACTCAAACGAATATCAACCCTATAGCACTAACAACAAGAGCCGATACTATTCAGCGTAAATGTATAATAAAGTTTGTAAAGGTGTATATCGTAGTGAAAATAAAAACTGAACAAATGTCGCGATAAGTTTTTGTAAGGGCGTTAGGTCGACAATCAATGACGGGTTTGAATAAACGTGGTGAGATCGGAATGGTTTCATATATTTCTGCCTATGCTGATGTAGCCTCTGTGAGGTTAGTATTTCAATTGCGGGTTACCCGGGTTACCAAAACAACCGATCTCGTTTACTATTTCTTCTGATGACGGAAACGTAAATTTTTGATGACGGAATATCATCATCATTATCCACCATACTTTTTGTAATTTTTGTTTGTCTTGCACTCTAAACAAATGTTATATAACTAAACTAAATGTATTGAGTGACTAACTAACAACTAACCTGACCTCTATAACCCACGTACCTACTGGGTAACAGCCTACTTTTTTGTAAAGCTGGTTATCTTGCTTTCTGGTTCGGACCATCGGTTACTACCCTCAAAGATTAAAAAATGCCAGCCGTGGCAGCATAACGTGTTTTTTGGGGGACGAAAGGATCCGCTGGCTAACTTAGCTTAGACTGGCCCATGCAACTGTATTATTTAGCCACTAATGTAGTAACAACAGAGTTTTGAAAATGAACTTATAGGAATTAACCAAGCAGCAAGGTAACTCGTAACACAAAGAACCTACTTCAAAATTTCGCGTGTCAAACATAACCACGACTGTGTAAGTATTCTACCTAATGCCACATCTCCTCGAACCTCAGCTAAACGGAAGAGCGACGGCAAAAACCGACGTGGAGCGATAACACAGACAATGGGACCTAGTGTCCCTAACAATACTTCGTTTGTGATGTTTCTTCGCACAAAAGCAGGGTGCAAAACGCTCTGTAATTCGATGAACGCTCTTTTATTACGAATTGTGGGCGCGTAATTGAGTTACTGCCTACACTGTTCTGTTACTTCTGTTTATTTTGTTGGTATGTGGTTAATTAGCCGCTTGTGGATATTTTAAAGTTTGATTTTGTGGTGCTTGCCTACAGAATTTGTGATTAATGAAAGGTCAAAACATTGAATGTAAAATGCGTTGACGTCACAGGTTTGACTTTCTAGGTAGGCTTTATATGAGGTTAATCTATAATTAACCTTTTAAAAGTCAGGTATTTCAATGAGGCAATGTCCCGGAATAGTTATTAGGTAGATGATCTATAAGTGTTCATTCAATGGTGGGATCAAAGTTTGTTGGAGTCTGGGAGAGATAGTATAGAGATACTTAAAATCACCTGTTATTTTTCACATCGGTGTTTGCCTGTTTGCTTATGGTATGCGCTTTCTTTAATTTAACTGGACATGTTTTTTTTTCTTTTCTCGAGTCTTCCGGTTGCATGACTGTTGGTATTTACAGTGGTTGAATTTAAACTACTACCACAGTTGAAGTTTTTTCCCCGGGCTACTTTACATTCAGAAAGAGAGAGAGATAGTTCTTTTTTCAGAGTAACAACACTGCGGTATTTATTGTTTTTCTTTCAATATCATGGCATGGTGCTGAGATAAGGGCCTTATTGGCCTCGCACAGGTCTTTTTTATTTAGAGTTTTGAACTGTTAAATTCCTGCGCGTGTCCCAAATAAATATATTTTTTTTTTCTTCTTCTTTTCTTTCTTTCTTTCTCCTTTTTTTCTTTCTTATCCAGAAATTAAAACTTCAATTACCAAGAAATACATAAAGTATAGTCAGCTGCATTTGGCAGACTGGAAGCTGACACCAATGTATTTTATTGGAAAAGTGATAGTGACCAACCAAGTGTATTATTGCGATTGAGCAAGCTGTGAAAATCAAAAGTTTATCTAATGATTTTAAAATGGACAATACAAATAAAGTTAATCGTAAGTTTAAATATTATAAGGCAAGCACCATAACTGCCTCATTACTGCTTTGCTCAGCTTTATATTAAATCTTAAAAATTAAATAATATATTAGATAAGTTACGCATTTGGCACACAGTAGTCACTGAAATTCATTCAAGAAGCATATCAATAACCATATTTCTTATAGATATGCCTTTAAACGTAAGTAAAAGGATTTCCAATTGTCAATACATTTCATTCGATGACGTCACACCGAACATCCAAACATCCCGATACAAAATAACATAAAGCGCACATTGTGCCGGGCGCTTTGAGGACTCGTAAGCGTTGTCGCACGGCTGCGCACGATCGCTGCGATTAACTGCGATCACAAAAACGCACGACAAAGAGCTCATAAGCATATACGACAGTCTAATCGGATGAGCGTATAAAAGTCTCGTGTTCATAGTCCTATTTGTGTATCCCATTGCTTGTTGACGGAGAAGTAGAGATAGCTGGAAGGTACGAATTGTTTAAGATTTAGTTGCGGTTGATTTTGTTTTTGGTATTCTAAAACAAAAGGTTTTAGATTGGATTCCAGTACCTACTGGAAAATGGAAGCAGTAGTGTGCACACACATAACAACAACGGATTTTATATACATCTACAATTTTCAGACCTAGTATTTTTTTAATTTTTAGCTGTACCTATCGAAGGAGATTGGAGCACAGGGACTGACTGTCGATTAAAAGATACAGTAACATTCCAGTAGACTGAAAATTAATTGCAGTAGGTTATCATATTAACTCTCTTGACACGTAAATCATGACCAATCATTGTCATAATTATTTACCTACAAACATACACACACATAAACTCACGCACTGGAATAAGCCAGCTACTCCTTTTGCTTCGTACAATCATACGCCTCATTCACATGGTCCTACATACACAAGATATTTATTAATCTATTTACCCCACCACGCTCATACCACATCTAGTATGTAACTTTCAACAAAGTGACCACCTCACGCCGCAATGGATGTGAAAAGAGCCATTCTGTCCGAATAAAAAACGTACCAACCAGCTTGGGGACGCAACTTAGCTTTTTAAATCCCTATGCGATTACGTATCATGAATGGCGAGGGAATCTTTTGGACTAGGTATCAAGTTGACAGATGTCTGGTATTTAGATTTAGTTTTGGTCATGTTAATGCTCAAGATATGGATATCCATACACATCCCCTGTTGGACATAGGCCTACCCTAAGCGATGCCACAGCGACCGGTTCTGTGTTTTTTACATCCAGACTCTATTACCAGGTCACTAGTTCAATTTATAAGAGGCCTTCCAACTTTACGCCCCATATACGGTCATTGTAATTTTAACATCATACTGCTATCACCAACCCTTGTGTCAAATGTGGCGATTATGATATCCCGAAATGACAAGGTATTATTTGTGTAAAATTCTTGAGTTTATTTACAGTAAAGTCATCGCTTCGATTAACTTTCCTCAAATGAGACTCTGTTAAGACTCTTCTTCTCTTAATAGTAAAGTCGTCTTCGCTTCGATTAACTTCTACTTAGCTTTGTATTTTGTTTCAGGGTACCTACTCTTAAAAATTACTACCTATCTGGACGGATCTAGTACGAGTAGGTACTTGGTAGGCACTACATCACAAATAGTGCCAAAAAAATAAATACATCATAAATAAATGAGCGTTTTCGAAACTACTTTTTTATAAACTAGAACGAAGTATTCCCCAACATTTTTTCTCGCCCCAAACAAAAATATCAGAGGTCAAACACAAACAGAACATAAAGGACTCAGCGATAGAAAACCAACAACAGACAATATAGACGGTCGGTTTCCCTCGCCGAAGAATGGTGCACATAAATAATAGCGGTAAATAAGAGTAAAAATATTGAAAAGTGTCATGGCGGGCAGAAAGGCGCGCGAAACTTTATATCCTTGGGTTTCCGGCCGCCCGCGCGCCAAAATGGCAGAACGGATATTCGTGTATCGGGATTCGGAACGCGATCGCTGCGCCACGAATAAAAGAAAACGCTGTAGACAATGTTCTATTTGTTTGGCCAAAGACATTTTACTTGAATTTGTTTTCTTGAGATATTTGAAAGAAGTTTTGTCGCCAAGCATGGGAAGTAAGGGGTACTTCGTTTTTTAATCAAATCCAGAATATAATAGAGGATGAATTAAACTGTCTGAAATCTTATCGAAAATAAGTGTGTTAAATCAAATGCTACTATCACAGATAAACTATCAGCTAATCATTATTTGAAAATACACTTAAACTTGTTATTTGTCTTCTTATTCCCGTTACATTTCGAGGTTTTTAAACTTTACTTCATTGACTCAATTAGGAAAAATGGAAGAAAGGTTGCGTACAAAATACGTTCAATCTCGGTCCCAAATATAACTTTCGTTCGTATCAGCACGACGAAGAGCTCGCGGCTTACCCCTCTCTGTTTCGGCCATATTGATTTCTTTCATTTTCTTTTTCCACCCAAAGCGAAACATTTTTGTTCCTATTTGTCCGACATTCACATACTGCAGTCCATCCAAATTTCATTTGGATAAAACTCCTATGCAAGCGGTTTATGTTTCAAACTTTGATGAGAACACTGTTTTAATTAAAACTCTAGTTAGCAAAGCCGAATATAAACTCAAAACATTTCTTAATCTGATATCCGATACTGGCCAAAAAAAACATTTAAACTTATAAAACAAAACGCTATTATCTATGCCCCGTTCGTGTCCGGAACCGCAGGGGAGCGCGGTAGATTTGAAATTGGAACCAAATAGGCGTTAAATGGCGACGTGCGCTGTCATAACGTCATTTGGCGTTCATCAGCGGGCGAAACAGCATCTCAGTTTGGTGCACGTTTTATTAGCGTAAGGAATAGCGGGGCACACTGACTCGGAAATTGAGATTTGCATCGGGGAATATACCGGGGCGGTGATTGCATTTTCTTTGCGAATGCAGCGTCATTTAATTTCGCTGGAGGCTGCCGCTTGGTCTCGCTAAATTGTGTCCTGTCTGCTAGTAATTCTGTCGTCTTTGAGTGACATAGTTTAGTTTATATCAGACTGCGCTTATGAAATGCAATTAAAAAAGATATATTATTTAAAGGATTTATTTTAAGTAATCACTAAAAAACTTTAACCTACGTTCACCTTACCTACCGGAGATCCTTATTTAGGTGACTGGGAGGTTAGAAAAATCAAGAATCTTGTTAGATTGTTAAATTAAAAACAGTGTAATGCGTTTAGCAATCAATGCAAACATTAGACACGTTTTGCCACGATTCAGGCCAATGTCGTATAAATCTATGCAGATTTTAAAAAAATGCTGAAAATCCGTGACCGGCGGGGCCAAGAGCCCTAATTATATACTTATCTCTGTAGCATTTTAAGAAACAAAATACGCAACTGAGGTTGGAAATCTCTAAAAATATGAAAAACAATTCATGAAGAATCGTCGGTTATGAATTGCGTCGCTCGGTATAACATTCAAATGAATCGTGCGCAAAATAGAACCGCAATTGTGGTTATAAAGTCGATTTCTGTCTGATCCTACACACCTCATCACCAATGTGTGGAGATAATCAGAAGTTCTGTATCCTTGGAGTATGTATTGTGAGTAGCATACAGAAGGTCAGGGTATACCTCTGACATACATGTGACGTATGCAGGTCATAAGACTCATAAGCGTTTATTTTTAGTAATGTATAGTTTCTCGTTTCTGCCAGAGGCATCTCAAAGGCACGGTTGAAATGTAATAAGTGTATATATGGCTGTATTGTTTGTGTAGTGTATGTTCTGGGTTTTTTTCTAAAATCAAAATTTAAATTAGGCTGGAAATAAGGAATTTTGTATGTCAAAACGCACGAATTTTTTAATATGCTCTCATCTGGCCAAAATAATTTAATTACTTTCTTTCATTCTCTCTCTTTTTTCTGTAATCTACAACTGATGAGACATAGTGGAAGAAGTACCTACTTTCTTGGACGAGCATCTCCATGTAAAGCCCTCGTTACTTCCTGGGAGCGGTTGCTGGGAGGTAATTGCGCCACTTTTAAAGAAAAGCAATAGGACGCGGTGAGACTCGATGTTTTGAAGAAACTGTTATAAGTATTTTTGACATTCAAAAAGTGCTGATTCTCAGTCTAATTTGAGTATATTAATCGTTATTGTTTGATTGAATAATGATCAATAAACACTTTGAGTGTATGTATTATGGGCTATGCCTGTAATATAAAATAAAGTGGGGCTTCTGCCCCCATCTACGGCGCGTCATTACTTTCCGCATAAAACGGTGAGACGCCGAGGTTTTCTTATAAATTACATTACGTTCCGATCGATTCTCTGTCTCGTGTATGAATCTCGCTGTGTTCCGAACCAGTTCAACAAATGGAGATTTTTATCACCATTTCTCTAAATAATCTGCGGCTTTGTGGATGGTTACTGGATCAAATAATACGAGACAATGAAAATACTTTGAATAACAACCATACTCTTCTCCACAGAACGACTACGTTGAAACTCCGAAACTGTGCCAGTCTCAGTACAGAAATATAAGAAAACTAATAGGCCTAAGAAAGTTAAAGAGGTCTGCGGTGCGAGCACGTATCTATTCTTATCAATCAAGTTATTCCATAAAGCAAGCACATAAAGTATTCTACTTAACACACTCGTAAGTCGTACGTGGGCTCCAGACAGGTCCAATCATATCTATGTGGTTCCGTGGTTCGTTTCTAAAATTCTATCTCTGACACTAACCTGCACAGTCCTCACATGATGTAAACGAAATAATATCTGGACTTTAAAAGAGACTGTGAACTGAGTTTGTTCGAATGTTTGTTCTGAGAATAGTCAGAGAAGAAACGCCGAAAATTAAAAAAAAAAAGAAAATAGGTTTTTGACGTTTAATTAATTATTAATGGAAAACGTCTTAGCAATAAAAATAAATTAAAGATGGAGTTAATTAATGAGAAATGATGATGAATGATTGCGACTTTCATTCATCGTGATTTCTCATGTAACTCCATCACAGCATTGGCCTTGAAATAATTGAAGGAGGGAAGATGGAATTCGCTAACAGACACAAGATCAGTCAGAAATTACAATAATTTATAATAATATGGTGTTCTATCAGGCATAACCTTGACACTGTATGTATACATTCTTATATTTGAAAATTGAATGATTTGATTCCGACATAGACCGCGGGCCCCAGTGATGTCAAATAAATTTTCTTATATAGAAAAAAAGATTAAATAAAAAACACACTCCCCTGAGATTGAGCAGACGGGAGGTATTTCCATTTTGAACAAATTAAATTGAGTTCAATCTGACACCTCGCCCGAAACCAAATGCCTAGCCGCCGTGAACAGTCGCATCTTACCTTATTTATTTAATCTTAGTACCCATATACTTTATTTACTTTATTTCATATTTAGAACCTTTACAGACAAATTTTTAAAAAATATTTTTAATATATTTTGGGCGGAATTCAAAGTCAAAGTTAAGTCAAATCATCATCTAAATCAATTAAACCCATACTCGTTAAATACACTTTTAAACGTTAGACTTACAAATTTAGTAAATGAAGAGAATGATTCTAGTTGCACATTTCAAAAGTTAGTTTCATATCAAGAAGAATGTGAAAGAAACTCGATACTCTTTTTAAATATTGATTAGATTGGCGTTACAGACCCGAGTTTATAGTTCCAATGAAAAATACTTACGCATATTTACGGTTTTTTTTCAACGCATTTGTGTGGAACATTTAATTTAACAAAAAAAGTGAAAACAAAAAACGAGCCGTCATCCAGTCTAATAATTATTAAAAAAAAATTAAAACTTTTTTTACTTGCTACTTAGAACATAAATTAAAATTAATGTATTACTTAATCATTGCTTTGATTGATTGTGACCTAAGTATCACAGGTTATTATAGACTCAATCGAGGTCGCACTTGAAGGCTTTTTCAAATCTATTGACACGATTCCAACAAATCAATCCAATACACACCATATAATTTAGAACGAAAATTACACAAGTGTCAAACAAAATCGAAGTTAACGACATTAAAAAGTAGATTATATCCGACAATTGGTGGCAAACGTCTCGTTTAATGGCTGCCGTGTCAATACTACAGGCGGACGAATGAACGCTAAGTTACGGGGGCTCCTAATGATTGCCTCGGTCCGCAGATTGGTTTGGTAAGGCTGGAGTTTTATGGTTCAGAGTGTGCGTAATTTTGATAAGTTTGTGGCTAAATAACGCTTATCAAGGTTGCTCCGTGACAGGTGACCATCCATTCTTAGCTGTGATCTTCGACAGTCGTTAAGTACGTACGTGAATTTAGAAGCCTAAAAGTCTAACAATTTATTAGCAATAAGATATTTCAGAAGAATCCGCCCTTTTTTATATATTTTTATATATAAAAAAGGCTTGTCATATGGCATGATGGCCGCGGTCAGCGTAGCTTGAGCTTCGATTGTTGATCGGGAATAAAATACAATGAATGTGACATCGAAATGTAGGTACGTAGAGCTAACCTCATCACTTTCTTTGTCACAGCAAAATACTTTAAGACGTCCAAACATGTAAAAACACAAGAGAAACTACTTCGCAACTAATATCCCAACGCCAGTGGGCCCCCAAGTCCCCCAACAAACACAATTACACCAGCCGTCATCACTTAGCTGAACAAACTTAAAAATCAGCCACAAAATCAAGCGTAAACCCCTCGTTATAACATTAACAAAGCGTATAATTTAACTGTCTGTTTGTATAACCGCACGATCTCAGATTAAGTGGGCGATAAATAAATATGTACTTAACGTTTTAATCCATTTGCGAGAACGATCTAATTCACTGATATAAGAAATGAGAAGAATGCTGCTACAATGGAAGCGGGGAGACGCTGGAAATGGGGGGAGAGGTTTTGATACTTGCTCGTCGGAGAATTTACACCTGGTTTTCTGGAAAAATCTTATCGACGCGACACAAAATAAACGCAAGTCAAGTGATTGGCTGTTTAAATTGAAATTGACTGGCTCGCATGCGTAGCATGATTGCCGTAGAAACCCGGTAGTAACACTTCCACCGATTATAGAAAAAATAACACTCAATATCTCGAAAAACTGTGACTCTTATATCAGTGACTATTGTCGACTAAAGAATCTACACATTTCTTCGCTTCATTCTTGCAATTGTCATGCTCAAAACAAAAGAAATCACACCAATATTATAAAGGCGAAAGTTTGTGAGTGTGTATATTTGTTACTTCTTCACGTCGTCGTAACGGCTGGAGCTATTTCAATAAAATTTGATATGGAGTTAGTTGACACCCTAGATGTTTATCTAGTTTGTCAGCTAAATTGTTGGTTTATGTTTTGAAAGATTTAAATAAAGGTTCAGTAAGCGTTATCATGTTAAAGAAATTAAAACAACATAATTTTTGGAATCCCAATGTTTAATGATGTTTATTTATTTATTTATTTATAAAGGCTTACCAACTAAGACACATACCTACAGACAATCTTAGAAATAATACATGTTCATCAATACATTTTGTCTTGCGATAGGTACTACTAAAGCTTATAAACATACTACATCTCCACCTTTTGGTATTATGATTAATCCGAAAAAGGTTGATCGTCCCACGCTTATGCTTTCAGTTGATATCATAGGAATTCTACCTAAAACTTATTCTGGTCATGGATACATACTTTCGGTTCTAGACGTTTTTACTAAGCTTGCACCTAAGTTTGTAAAGAGTGTTAAAAATTTAAAAAACCCCCACCGCAAAAACTAAAACATTTAAAATTTAAAAATAACACTTTAGCCATAAAATTTTACGTAACGTCGGGGTACCGCTTAAGTAAGGAATGTTCCTAGTACTTGTAGGTATGTAGGTACTTATTTTAAAATTTTTAAACGCAATAATTTTGTTTTACAGAGTTTAAGTTATGACAAATTTTCAGTGCATTGTATGTAGAGTCAAATGCTGGTTAAAACGAATCCAAACACGACATATCTGCTATTATTTTGTCAAGAGTCTACCTACTGGTGTGCTGGATAACCTGGCTGCAGCATCAGCTCATCCTGTTGCCACCAGGGCATTGTGTGCAAAATCAAATGCTGGTTGAAATGAATCCAAACACGACATATCTGCTATTATTTTGTCAGTTTCCACCTACTGGTGTGCTGGATAGCCTGGCTGCAGCATCAGCTCATCCAGTTGCCATCGGTGCATTGTGTGCAGAATCAAATGCAGGTTAAAATGAATCCAAACACGACATATCTGCTGTTATTTTCCCAAGAGTGTATAAGCCTGCTAGTTATCCTGGCTGCATCAGACCAAATACACCATAATGTTGCTTATTAAAATTACACACATGGGTGTTTGAAATTTTAAAACACACATATGTTTGTAAGTAAAGTTAATACCCATAGACGTCTAAAATAGCAACGGTAGCTAACACAAAAGAGCTGATAACCTTGAAACGGCTGAACCGATTTTGATGAATCATGTCTAAGAACGCAAAAAACCCTGCTTTCAAATAAAAAAAACCACATCTAAATCGGTTCACCCGTTTGGGCGCTACGGTGCCACAGACAGACAGACAGACAGACAGACAGACACACACACATAGCGGTGAAACTTATAACACCCCTCTTTTTGCGTCGGGGGTTAAAAATAACTGAAAAGGTTTCAGATATTTTTGTTATTATTATTACAATTGGCGAAAAAGTAGCCTATGTGTTTACATAGGCTACTTTTTATCCCTGTATTCCCACGGGAACGGGACCTACGCGGGTGAAACCGCGTGAAGTCTGCTAGTATTTTTTTAAAAGTCACTTAGTCGATTCCTCTTTATACAAGTTCCGTTTTTACGCGTGCTGTTGGTCTAGTGGTTAGTGACCCTGACTCCTATACCGGAGACAAATGCTTGTGTGATGAGCATGATCATTTGTTCTGTGTCTGGGTGTAATTTATCTATAACATGTATGTATTTAGAAATATATAAGTATGTAATATCAGTTGTCTAGTTCTCAGAACACAAGCTCTCTTTAGTGTGGGACTAAATGGCGTTGTGTGAAAGTTGTGGAATATTTATTTTATTTATTAATTTAATTAACCTTTAACAATTGTTTCTCCCATTTATGTTGCATGTTTATTTTCTCGTTTTATAAACTGACTAATGGACATGTACTTAACAGTATATTTTTTCACCTGCATGAGCTAGGTAGGTATTATGTTTTGTGAATAATTGCTGGTTGTACCTATATATTGTGAAGGTAGCAAACGATAATTCAAAACAATTTACCCAATATTATTAAATACTCCCTATTTAATCATATTGGGAAAATTATTTGCAGCTTAAGGAAGTAATGTCATTAAAAAAACCACTAATAAACAGCTACAGCTACAGCTACTTTGAAATAAACAGCTAATAAACTGCTACCTTCCGCAAACTTTAGAATTAGTAAAGATCATGACGAAACTACGGATATAAGTAATTAACTTTAATAAATTCAATACATGAAGAAGTTTTTGCTGATTCCTGCGATACTTTTACATATCTATAGTGCCTTTATAGTAGTCTATAGTAGGTAATTAAAAGTGAGGCCATTTCAATGGAGACAGGAACTAAAAAACGCCATATGCTAAGATCTTTACGTACTTCTATTTATTATTAAACTAGCTACTGCCAGCGGCTACTCCCGCTACAACTCGAAAAATATCCAACGGGAAGATTATAATCGGGATATAAACTATCCTATGTGTTAATCTAAATTTTATCCAAATCCGTTCAGTAGTTTTGCGTGAAAGAGTAACAAACATCCATCCATCCAAACAAACTTTCGCGTTTATAATTTTAGTAATATTAACTTGTCTGCTAATTGAGTTTTTCCATCTTTAATTTCTCAGTAGCAACCTGGAGTCTGGATTTGTGCCCGATTGATGGTAATCGGCTCGCCCCTTATTAAGTACATGAGTCTTAAACACAATTGGCGAAATGTGGGTGTACAACCAGGTACCGCTCTGCCTAGCCCTTCTCGGGGATTACAGGCGTGATGTAATGTTATGTTGTAGTCTTCTAATCTTCTACGGATGGTTCATGTCCTTTCCAAAGTATCAAGACTGTGGCATCTTTCGAACCATTGTTCGTGGACCAAAAAAGTGTCAGCGATCAATTAATTCGGTTTATTGAGAACAGAGCCAACATCCCACAGAGATGAGACAAAGCTATCGGAAATAATTGTCTGTTGTTAGAGATAATAAGGTTTGAAAGTGTTGTTGTAACAGAGAATTGAATAAAAAAAATCAGGAAAACCTGTTTGTTTTATAAAGACGACATATTTTTTGGACTACCTCGCTGGTTCAGGGTGTCACAAGCCAAAATCAAAATGAAAAGTCATTAGTTCCAATTAGGCTGGGAATCAGCACTTGTTGAGAGTCAAAATTACATTAGACAGTCCTTCGCTAAGTGTAGTAACTTGGACAAAGTGTTATTGCATTTTTCTGCATAGAATTTGTCACAAACTCACGACTTATCCATCGCCAGGCCGAAACCCTTACCATTGGGCTATTGCCGCCTCAAAACGGTCTGTAGACATACTTATCTATTGTATAACGAAAAAAAAGGAAACACAAATTCTACTTAATCCTGAAGTCTTAATACCTAATTAGTAAATCAGATGCAAACAACAGAAATACGACAACGGAACTCTAAAGACCCCGCTTGACGTAGACCAGATTTTTTAAAAAAGAAAAATTTGCCAAACCAGCGACCAAGAATAAGAAGTAATAAGCAGTTTTCTTTCGCGCCAAAATTGTCTCCCATAATAGCGTCGGCGGGAAGATAGCGTTCCCGCCATAAAAAGAGATAAACGACCGTTCTCTCTATTATTTTTGCTCTTTAACAAAGGCAATGTGTGCACCTGCTGTTGTCTCTTTCTTACACACTGTGTTACCGTTATCGCTGTCTCTAACGCGAGTGAAAAACAAAAATTTGTCCCAGTACCCACCCCCGGCGCTAATGTTCGCGGAGTGGTGAAGGAAACCGACCACTCTGCCTCCTTTATAATTTACTTGAAAACCTAATACGTGTCAATTAAAATTTTATTAAAATCTCAAATTGAACGCACTCGAGTGTACAGTATGTTACGGTTTATTAATATTTTAATAATGTTGATGGTTTAATATGAGATCATAATGTTGCTTCCAAGAAAATGAAAGGCACTTAGTAATAACAAGGTTTTATGCAATGTTGTACATGGTAAAAGCTTGGTTTATTCATAATAATGTGTAATAATTTAATTTGATTGACTGGTCTGTTGGTCTAGTAGTTAGTGACCCTGGCTGTAATCCCGGAGGTCGTGGGTTCGATTCCCACTCAAGAAACGTTTGTGTGATGAGAACGATCATTTGTTCTGTGTATGGGTGTAACTTATCTATAATATGTATGTATTTAGAAATATATAAAAGTATGTTTATCAGCTGTTTAGTACCTATAACACAAGCTCTCAAGCTTAACTTGGGACTAAATGGCATTGTGTGAAAAGTTGTGGAGTATTTATTTATTATTATTAATTATACACGTAGGTACAAACATACCCTCACAGCTGTTTCCAATGGGGGTAGACAGAAGCTACAGTTACGGCCCTTGCTACGCTACAGTCGTTACACATTTGGTGTTTTTTTTTCGTATCCATTCTAACATTTATACGCTGGTTGCTAGTATTGAGTACAATACAATGTACTTAACCTGTCTTAAGAACATCACCAATAACGTCTGTATAATATGTTTTTCAATCGCAACCCTACACTAAATGTCCACTTACATAAATATAAATGTCTTAACCTTTACCTTATCGAAAATTAAGCATTATGTTATTACTATATACCTACGTGCACGTGTACACTTTAGTTTCAAAGAACATTATTATTCCGTCTAAATAGTGTTAAACTTTTAATCGTTTAGGACCAGAAACAAAACATTGTGAAATTGAATTAAACATTGACCTAATTATTCTTATTATGCCGCGCATAGGCGCGTTTGCTGCTATGCATTGTCATCCAAACCAAACGTGTATGTACACATTACAACACATTACAATGCATGGCAGCTTCAGTTCAATCAGGTGAAGGAAACTGGTTCAAATTTCACTAATAAACAACACTATTAAATAACAGCTTTTAAGAAAGGAATATGTTAGCGCTACTTCCAGGGCGACATCACTTACCTTTGTTTTTATTTATCAGCATACAAGATCCATTAACCTAACCTATACGACTTCAAAAATCAACCGCACCTAAACCACCCATAAAAATGACATAAAACTGTGAATAGACTACAAAAAATTTATTACTTCACTGTGTGGGTGCGACGCATTGTGTCGCGAAGTGGCTTTTGTGTCGCTATTCTGTGTCAACAATGGCGCCCTGTTTTGGCGGGAGAAAAAGGCGGGAGCGCCGTTATCAGCGGCGGCCATTATGGCGGCTTATCAGCGACACTTCCGCCAAGACTTCGCCCCTTTTTCTTTTACGGTCACGTCTGGCTCAGGTGAAGATAGTGGTTTCAGTTTCACGTTTTCTCCATTTAATTTTTACTGTTTTGTTTATTTTTGGAGTATTTCTTTGTTTGAAAGGTCTTGCTGCTTCTGTGATGGACGGAGATAAATAATACCACCTTGTCCCATTGAAGGGCAAAAGCATCTTCTCAGACCGAGTAGGCACGAGCATTGATCATCACGCTTGCTATGTGGATTGGCGACTTCAAACAAATATTGCCTTAATATAAATCCAGATGAATGTTGACGAAGCAAAAGAAGTATGTAAGAATCTTAGCATATGGCGCTCTGTAGTCTCTACCTACAAAAAGGCGTGAGTTTATGTGTGTTAATCAAGATTTCTTCACGAAATTTTCCAGATGTCAGTAGTAACTATGATTAACTTAGAAACTATGAATTAAAAATGTTTCATTGGAAAATGTCACGAGATATCTGGCACATGCTGAGCTGGACTCCCATTCGGTGCAGCCTTGAGACGCACACCGCACACTGTATCAATCATTGCTCTTTGTTTGCCACAGTAATTTCTGTAGGTATCTATTATATGATATTTTTAGAAAATCATCCTGAGGTGACTTTTTAAGTCATTTGTGCAATCGATCTCTGTGGCGAATGCAACTTAGGAGGCCTGGTGTGATCCAAGCTTTCACTATTTTTTTCTATGGCACTGTAACTGTTTTAGAGTTTTTCTCATCTACCTGTGTTATCAAGTCAACCATTAATTCCGCTGCCTCGTGAGGATCTTGTAAGCCAAAAAAATGTTTTATCTATCTATCTATCTAAGGACAGAAACAAGTGCAGGAACACAGTCAAGTCGTGTCCTAATATCCAACGAAAATATTGATCAATATTCTGAACAGATATCTCTAGCCTCAAAGAATTATAGCTTACGTTTATAGGCCGTCCGATTTTAACAGTATATATAAATAAATTATTGACAGATAGAAATTTAAACTCACAATCTCAACGAAACCAAATAAAACACTGTTACGTAACGCGACGTAAACTGAAATCCGATAAATATTTGATTATTCAAAAAAAAAAAAGTGTGAATAAAGTTCATCGCCCCAACCAATAAAATATCACCTTATTCGCTTTCTGGGGCTTCACCGATCCTTAAATGCTCACTAAATACACCATTCGGGTTGTCAAAATGTAATATAAAAGTGCTTTCAATAAATAAGATAATTTAGGGGGTGCGGTGGGGGGCGCGGCGAGAAGGGGCCACTGAATGAGCTAATTAAGGCACCAAACGAAAGAAAACGCGAAGAAAAGCTGAGAAAACTTGAGGAAAACAAGAATATTCCGGGCAATGAATGGGGACGGATTTGGGTGGTGCTAGTTTTTAGATTTTGGTCGGTGACAACACACAATAATTTTTGTTTAATATTCCACAACCTTCACACACCGCCATCTAATCTCTAATCCCAAGCTAAGTTTCAGTCATTTTTTTTTCAAATTAAAGACATAATTGACTGGAACTTACACATAGGTAACAATTATAAATAACTTTTTAGCGAAATCTTACGTTGAATGCAAGATTGTGTAGCACCACTACAAAAAGAGTAACCAAATAAAGGTTGTTTGTCGTAGCAATCCACCGAGTAGGCCTACGCCGTAGCTGACGCCTACGAGATGCTGTCTACGATAATTAGCTACGACTTGGCTGGGACGAGCTACGAATACTTTAAAAAATACTTTAAGATACGTTAGTAGTAGTAGTTTGTATGTATTTTATTTTAAGTAAAATAACAAAACACAAACATAAAATCACGCCTGTAATCCCCGAAGGTTTAGTCAGAGGTGTACCTGGTAGTACACCCACATTTCGCCAGTTATGTTTAAATCCATTTAATAGGTGACGAGCATATTGCCATCAATCCTGAATCAGGCACAAATCTTGACTCTGGGCCACTACTGAGACATTCCAGATGGAAAAACTCAATAACACATTGCCCGACCCGGGGATCGAACCCGGGACCTCATGCTTAGCAGTACTGCTTGCGACCTTTAGACCAATGAGGTAGAGAAGTAAAATATCAATAGTTTATTAACCTATAGTATTTCTATATTATGATAATGCTCCCACTTTAATCAACATTAACAAAGAAAAGACAAAGTAAAATATTTTCCACTAAAAAAAACAAATTTAATCATTATTTTTCCATTTCCCGACCTCCCAAATCCGTCCCTCTATCAAGAAAGCGTTCGTGTCCTCGACTCTGAATGGTCCGCTAACAAACTCTTTCACAAAAACACAATAATTACTTTAGACCGAATAAAAAGTGCTTTCTTTGGTCCAACAAGGACCTCTAATTTCACCTTGCCACCTCTCCTAACTTGATGTGGACCTTACCGACAAAGACGCTTTATTTCCTTTTATTTATAAAACGATTCTCCTTGAATTTAGATGGGTAGGAGACGGTTATATGGCTGTATGGATGATTTATTTATTTAGCGTACCGACTTTGATCAATAATAGCACTATGTAAGGGAAGGTTCATATCTGACGGAACATGCGTCGCGTTTTATCGGTCGCCTAACGCCAGAACAGACAAATGTATAGAAAAACACTTGACGGTTCACACTCAACAGATGATGCGTTAGTGCGTCGAGGTACATTGTCGCAAACGCTCGGCGCATGTTCCGTCAGATATGAACCTTCCCTTAAGGATTTGAAACAAAAACACATCGCCTACTATGATATATTGCATATTATATTGCATATAACTTGATTTATAATTCAGATTGAAAAGTGTCCGTATTTGAAAATAGAACAAGACTATTTGTGGAAATTAAACCATTGTTTCAAAGCAATGAGGTTATTAATAGTGAAATATACATATAATAAAACAGTAACGACAGAAAAACTGTACATTGAGAATTTTCAAGAAAAAATAAGTGGGTTTTGTTAGAAAAACGTAACTGGTGACAAAAAGTGACTTTTTAGAATTTTTGTCTGTTTGTCTGTTTGTCTGTTTGTCTGTTTGTCTGTATGTATGTCCGGGGTGAACTCAAAAAGTACTGCATGGATTTACTTCAAATTTTGCATGAATATTACTAAGAGGTCGGGTCAACACATAGGCTATATATTATCACGCTATCACCTACGGGGGAGGAGCAGTGAATCTTTATTCTTCTTACTCATTCTGTGGAAGCGTGTAATCAAAAGACGCATATTCAAATGTTGGTTTTGTGTAAGCTGTGCTATTATCTAGCTTTACACTATAAAAACTTCGCCATTTAAGTAACTTTGGCAGAGAAACATAGTTTAATGAATGTTATTAGTATAAAGACAATTTGGAATCAGCGCCATCTATGAGAATGTATAAAAATCAAATCAAGTAACACATGAACACTTTTTGAAAATTAATTTAAATTTTGATCGTGTTGGTGAGGTTAGTAGTTAGTTATTCTTTAAATTCATAGATGGCATTGTGCATTTTTTTCATATTATAATAAAACAGTAACGAAAGAAAAACTGTACATTGAGAATTTTCAAGAAAAAATAAGTGGGTTTAGTTAGAAAAACGTAACTGGTGACAAAAAGTGACTTTTTGGAATTTTTGTCTGTTTGCTATCACCTACGGGGGAGGAGCAGTGAATCTTTATTCTTCTAACTCATTCTGTGGAAGCGTGTAATCAAAGGACGCATATTTAAATGTTGGTTTTAAGTAAGCTATGCTATTATCTAGCTTTACACCATAAAAACTACGCCATTTAAGTAACTTTGGCAGAGAAACAAAGATTAATGAATGTTAGTAGCATAAAGACAATTTGGAATCAGCGCCATCTATGAGAATGTATAAAAATCAAATCAAGTAACACATAAACACTTTTTGAAAATTAATTTAAATTTTGATCGTGTTGATGAGGTTAGTAGTTAGTTATTCTTAAAATTCATAGATGGCATTGTGCATTTTTTTCATAAAAGTTGTATCGTATAATTCGTTTTGACAAATTGAAGTTCCAAAAAAACCCTCAAAATCTTGAGCAGAGCTCGGATCGTATCATATGGGATCGTATCAGTGTACGATTTTCAAAAGGAAGGCAGTTGAGGCCGTGGACAGAACCCTGCAGGGCATCTGCAGGAACGAACATTTGATGGGTTAGTTAGTTAGTTTAGTGTCACAGTTCTGCTCAGTGGCGATTTCAGGCAAACGCTTCCCGCGTTGACGCAGGGATCGAGGGCTGACGAGATGAATGCTTCGGTGAAACGATCTTCGTTGTGGTCACAAGTTCGTACGCTGCGCTTGACCATTAATATAAGAGCTCGGCTCGGCGGCATTGAAGAGAGAAGTGGACAGGCGGTGCTTTCAGAGTCTCTCGGTAGAGTGGTATCCAGCTTCGAAGAACTCATTCGCTGTGTGTACGTGGACATCAGTCGTATAGCGCACCAGCAGAATTCGTGTGAGAGGGCCATTTTGGCGCCCAAAAATGATCATGCTGCAGCAATTAACGAATGCATTCTCTCGGACATTGAGGGGAATGAAGTGGTCTATACGTCGATATGCACTGTCGTCGAGCAAGATGACGCCACACATTATCCCGTGGAATTTTTGAACTTCCTGTCAGCAAGTTGACTTCCAGCGCATACCATCAAGCTGAATGAAGGTCGGCGTCCCGATTATGCTTTTTAGGAACAAATCTCCTCCAAAGTTGTGTAACGGGTGGTGCCTTAAAATCATCTCTCTCCACAGACACCATTGAGGTGGAAATTATTACGGGTTGTGGCGTCGGCAAGGCAGTATTTATACAACGCATTCCCCTTATACTTCATAGCTTCCCGATCCAGTTCGAGCGCGTATAGTTCCCCGTGAGTGTTTGCTTAGTGATGACAATCAATAAATCGCAGGAGCCGATACTCAGAGCAGCGGGTGTAGATCTCAGGACGAGTTGCTTCTCACACGGGCACCTGTACGTCGCTTGCTCCCGCGCCACCAGTCCTGACTATCTTTACATTTTGGCTCCTGGCAGTACCTATAATTATCAACGTAGTTTATAGGGAAGTGTTATAAGGTATATACCTTTGAACGTATTTTTAACCGACTTAAAAAAAAGAGGAGGTTCTCAATTCGACGGTGTTTTTTTTTTTGTGTGTTTGTTACGCGATTACTCCGCCATTTATGGACCGATTTTCAAAAATCTTTTTTTTATTTGATAGGGTATACTACCAGTTTGGTCCCATTAGTATTGAACCTCAGATCTGATGAGGGATCTTCGAGGAATTGAGGAAACTCCTCAAATAATATAGGAAAACATGTACCAATTTTTACATTTTTTTTTGGTGACAAATCAAGCATTTACATTTAGCACGTATCATTTCGTGAAGCAAAACTGATGAAGAAGACAGGCGATGGAACTCTTCAACGCATAACAACAAATTACTCGCAATAGCTACAGTCACATGTCTATGCATGGATCCGTGATGCATGGTTTATGTATTTCCCATAACATTACGCCTGTCTATTTTAAAAGGTTTAGAAAGAACTTCTTTTGCAATTGTTAACCGATTTCAATGATTCTTTCAAGTTTTGAAAGACTTTCTTTACATACAAAGAAACTAAAAATTGCAAAATAAAAAAAAAATTACAAAAAAACTCTCTTCATGTAACTTATATTTTAATGCTATTTAGTTGTTAACTTATAATGCTATAGCGACACTGGAATCTTAGGTAGGTATATTTGGTGCTGTAGAACCTTCACGCAGACGACGTCGCGGGCAGCAGCTAGTAGTGAAATAAAAGGGGCAAAATAGAAGGGGCAATTCACGTTTTTTTTAGATTTTTTGTAGCTTGTAATCTCGGTTTCAATCTGTCTAAAATATGTCTAATTTCCTACAGTTCTGTTAAGTGTTCGACGTTGATTGTCGCAGAGCTTAGATTTTGAAAGTTTTTTAATTTAAGGAAGGAATGTGCTCATCGGAAATCCAGTACCTTCTGCTGTGATCGATGCTTATTGGTCATATACTACAGCAACCGGCGTGTGGGTATAACCAGTATTGCTATTTACGATAATTTGATTCGTAACGCAATCGGCATGTTCAGAGAGAACGCTACCGTATGACACTAGGAATTGGTGAAGGGCGGGTTCTGGCGTACTGTCTAAAATAATTTTACGTTCGAAAAGTGCTGATCGTCCGCCTCATTTTAATAAACAACTTTTTGATTTTGATTTCTTGATAGAAATGCAAGGGACGCCATAGAAAGACTTACACAGACTTTAATTTAATGACTACATTCGTAAGCGAAGCAAAAGAAGTATGGCAGAATGGTGGCAGTAGCGTAGAGTAAATAAATGAATTATTATTATTTATTTATTATAAATGAATTATCTGCTTCTCCTAATTTAAGACAACAATATTAACAATTTTAGAAGTAAGTAAATTACTTTTAAACCAGGATATAAGTCGACACTTATTTAACAGATCACTTATCTTAGGAAGCGTGTGCAAGTTAAATATGCCCGCGTTGGCAGACGCAGTTAATACAGATTTAATTCATTAACCAACTCGTTACAAACGCGTGTTAAGCTATTAACCAACGCTCAAACTTTACAAGATGGTGGCATACAGAGGTAGGATGTGGAGTGTGGTTTGTGCTAGATGGGACAACTCTACAACATAACTTTTAAAAAGAATACTTGACGTACTATGCGTTTCAAATGAGAATAGGATCGTCAATGACCTCTATCTGTCAAATGTCACTAGAAAAGTACGGTCCACAAGGCTAATTCATTTAAGACGTTTTTTCATTTTGAATAACTGCGACTCGGTAAAACATAAAAATAAAAAAAAAGTGATACGCGAATAAGGGTTTCGTTGCAGACCGCAATTTTCAAGTGACATCTGACAGATAGAGGTCATTGACGTTCCTATTCTCATTTGAAACGCATAGTAAATATCATCATCAGTCGTGGAATGTCAACAGCTGAACATATTCCTCCCCTATGGGTTTCCAATGGGACCAGTTGGAAGCGATTTGCATCCAGCGCAATCCCGTGACCTTCACCAAATCGTCTGTCCACCTTGTTTAAAATTACCTATATATTTTATATCTTCCACTGCAGTAAGGTAGTTAGGTTCGGTAGTTAGGTTAGCTATAGGGTAGGTATGGTAAAGTTAGGTTAGGTTATATATGTTGTCATTCTAATTCTATCTAACACAAAATCTTTAAGAGCACATTAAAGACTAGCGAGTCTCTAATGTGTTCTTAAACATTCACATCACAAAACAATAGGTAATAATTTAGAGGGATAAAAAGGAGTAATTAAGTATTTATTATAGTTTTGGATCTATTTGTTGTCGTCTTATTAAAATTTATAAAAGTATATCGAAATTAAAAAAAATCTTGTGTTTGTAACAAAACTCATTTAACCAACTCTTATGAAATTTTGAGTGTATTTTCAGCAGGTCCGAGAATAGGATGTAGGTAGGTGAACTAAATAAAAGTACTTAGTAAATTGATTCTAATAAGGTGGAACGAAGTTTGCCGATGTAGCCAGTGCGAGTGCTTAATATACCTACATATTAGTGTGTCATACTAATTTATTTAAAAAAATGTCATAACGCGACCGCTATCAGTAGGATAGCGGTCGCGTTTTGATTTTAAATCTAAACGCTACTTACAGGATAGTTGTAGGTATTGATAACTTTGAAATACTTAGTTCGAGTTGTTGTTACTGACTTTTACGTTAAGAATTCGTGCTACATAGGTACTTATTGCTACAAAAGTAGTTATCAGGATTCAGTTAGTGCTGAAACCTTCACGTCTGTGGTAACAATACTAATATAAATAAATTGGTATATTTTTGACTGACAAAAAAGGTAGGAGGTTTTCAATTCGAATTCTCTGTGAGAAATCAGCCTCGATTCTGAGCTGAATAAGAGGCAGTCGCAACAGCATCCTAAAAGGCGTGGCGGCCGATACTTCCTCTATTATAGTTAGGCAATTTGTTAGGAGACTTATCCCCATCAATTCATCAATAAGTTCAGGTCAAGACTCTCATGATTTCGTCTTTAGAATAAGTTATTAACAATCGTTTTTTAGGCGCGAACCTTGCACTAACAATTTATGGATATCATAGTTGTCCGAAATCAAATTATTTAATATTATGTTATTATTATCAATTCGACGCTTACATTTTTTTTTTTTTAATTGAAACTGCATACCTGTCGTCTTAACTGCCATAACTCTGTTAGTATCATTAACCCGGCCTGGTAGTCAAGGTCAATGTGACTTCATTGGCTAATTGCATTTCTTACATTTTCAATCTAAGTACCTACCAATCTAATACCTAATAATCAATACCTAGATTGATTATTCTAGTTATAATTACCTTTCTCCTAACACGTCTTAATATAACAGTCCGTTACTCTGTAAATTATTAGTATTTATGTAAGTATTGTATTTTTTTTTTATTTTGTGTCCTTATTTATACCTACTTATTTTATATTTGTATGTTAATTATTTATGTAAATAGTACACCACAAACTGCCTACTCATCTTTTCTCCTCCTCCTTCAAGTCCATCCAAAGGTTGTCTGTAAGAGAACGCTTTTAGCGATAAGGCCGCCCATTGTAACACCTGATGTAGGCTTAAAGTTATTATTTGTAAGTTTTTATGGTGTACAATAAAGAGTATTCTATTCTATTCTATTCTATTCTACTTAAATGCACAAGACAATGACGATTAGCAAAGACTTTCAATACTTGGGTACTATAAAACGGGATATCACGAACAAAATTTTTATCCGATAATTGATGAGTCTAGTTTAGTACCTAAGCTCCGCTGCCGATTTTATATTGCTATACATAAATATACATAATACTCGTTGGCGTTACTGAGACATAGGATCACAGTTTTTCTATGAGATTTCTTCGCAGTATCTTAAATCTTTTTGGCTTTTGAGTTTGACTTAACTAAATGAATCAGTATCGACATACCTTGAAGGCCGCTGCGAGTCCCGATGTGTTCCACTTAGCTCAGGAGTCAGGTCTTCAATTTAAAATGTAAGACCTCGAGTCAATAAAATATTTTTATTATTTTATTATTATTATTAAAGGTTGAGTTGATTGATGATGAATTAACTTCCACTACATGTTGCTTTAACTTCAATGTTAACAAACTTTTGACTCGGGTCGAAACCGATCAAACCACAAACGCACTATGAGTTCCACTGCACTATCTTGTTCATAAGTCCATTCACATCATAATAAATATTGACTGTGCTACGTTCGTAAAAGCGCCAAACTTCGTTTTTTCTATGCTTACAGAAACAACGTTCTCAAAGAAAAATCGAACGGCGAGAAAACCAATTGACAACTGATTTTAAAATTGGAAATGTCATTCTATTTCTTAAAATTATTAACATAACATCACGCCTGTTACATGCGTAATCTACTATATAAAAATAAGTCGGGTTTTCCTTCCTGACGATATAACTCCAGAACGCATGAACCGATTTGCACGGTTTTGCATTCGTTGGAAAGGTCTCGGGCTCCGTGAGGTTTATAGCAAAGAAAATTCAGGAAAAATAACAATAAATTACATTATTAGAGCTAACATACTAATAAAAATAAATTAAACTACATAAATCAGATGCAACCTTCATAGTCACTATGAAAAACTAAGACACAGAATTAGAGAAAAGTAAATGACAGATTGACAACTGACATAATGTCAGGCAAAAAGTAAATATTTAAAAGTATTGTGTTCACTGTGAAATTGTGAAAAAAAACTAAAAAAAATAAGTTATTCGTTTCCTAACATTTCAATTGGAAACCATCAAATCAATAACGTGTACCTATTGTGCAATTTTTTTTTTAATTTCAACAGCAGGCATTTGTCTTTAAGGTGGTAAGTTCAACTGTGTAAAATAAGTGGATCGTGCATTTGAGGTTAAATTCACCACTCTGTCCATAGTCCAAAATGCCTAGAGGACGACGTGCGAACATCGGCCGCCGCACAAGACATGCAACCCAGCAACAAGTGTATTCACAGAACATAAGCGAAGAAAGACAAAATATAATAAGAGAAAATGCCTGTCTATAATATAAAAATGAATCGCAAAATGTGTTGGTAAGCGCATAACTCATCAACGCCTGGACAAATTTAGCCAATTCTTTTTTTTAAATGTTCGTTGAAGTTCAAAGATGGTTTTTACGGCGAGAAAAATTCGAATAGGTAATTGCCGGAAAACCTCTTTTTCTTTTTCCCATACAAACGTTTTCTAACTAAAATGAGCTTTATTGCTATTACATAAAGTTCATATTGAATTACAAGTACTCACTGTTGTTTAAACAATGTAGGTATGTTCCTAACGTCAAAGAGTCAATTTGCAGATTAAAAGATATACGGAGCAATCATAACCAATTCGGTGGTGCAATGGTTTAATTAGCAGGAGATTTTCGTCAAACATTGCCAGTGATTCCACGATCAAAACCAGTTGATGAACTCAATGCATGTCTAAAGTCCTCCAATTGTGGAAACATGTCAAAGTACTTAATTTAACCAAGAATATGCATGTCAAATTGCAAAATGACCAATCTGGAAACATATTCTCTAAACAACTCATTGACATTGGTAGTGGCAAATTTCCTATAGACATGTTGACTGGCTGCAGTAACATTTCTCAAAGTTTTTGTCAGTTAACTCTATCAAAAGATTAACTTATCCAGAAGGTGTTTCCAGATGTTTCTCAAAATTACAGGAACCACGATTGGTTGAGCGAACGAGCTATATTGGCTGCAAAAAACATAGATGTAAATGAATTAAATTTAAAAATGCAAGAACAAATTACAGGCGAATCGAGGATAATATAAATCAGTTGATTCGGCTACTAACCAAGATGATGTAGTGAACTATCCACCAGAATTTTTAAACTCGCTGGATTTGCCAGTTGGATCGGTAGTTATAATGTTGCGAAATATCAACCAACCGCGTCTTTGCAACAACACACGGTTAGCGATAAAAAATTACTAAACAACGTGATAGAAGCAACTATACTGAAAGGAAAGTTTCTCATACCGCACATCTCAATTATTCCAAATGATGTGCCGTTTGACTTTAAACGACTACAGTTTCCAGTTCGGCTTACTTTTGCTATGACCATAAACAAGTGCCAGGGGCAATCATTAAGTGTTTGTGGTATTAATCTGGAAACCAGTGTTTCTCACATGGTCAATTGTATGTTGCCTGTTCCCGTGTTGGAAAACCATCAGATTTGTTTGTCTATGCGCCAGATAATCAAACAAAAAACATCGTCTATCACAAAGCATTACAATGAAAATAAAACTGAATTTTGTTAATAATTATGATTCACATGATTAACAATAAAGGGATTACTTATTTTTAAATGCTTATAATATATGTTTTATTTAATTGTATTTCTTATTCACAACGCCCTATCGCCAGGGTGACAGTTCTGTTCAGGATCAATTTTTGCCCCGACTGTAAAATATGTAGAACAAAAAAATTTCACATTACAAATCATTTTGACAGGAATTTATTGCAATTTAATTAGGCAGTACGAAGTCTGCCGGGTCAGCTAGTGTTATACATATTAATGTGAAGTTAACACTAACCAGTAGGTATAGGTATCCTACTAAAAATAATGTTATATTTGGGCACATTTGATGGCATTCAAATTATTGTAATTAATTTCAAAACTAAAATTGCCTTTTCGCGGCATATTTTGAATCAAGAATAACTAATTTCATTAAAGACAATAATTCTAGACTTTTGACCAAAGACTAAGTTAATAGACACGTCCTATTTTTTTTTACTTTTTAGCTATGGAAATATAAACATTCACAAGCAGGTAGGTAATGCAGGATGCCTAAAATAGATATGTACTTGTACATAGTTCAATAATTCATATCATATCCAGTAGACTCGTCATAGATCCATGTACCGCGAAAATTTCGCGCCATCCCGCGAGCGCGCGTTCCAAATCACCGCTCAATCTAAATTATTGTGCAAGTTACGAACTAATCTTAATCAAAACTGCGCCAGCGAGTAAGTTTTTCAATAAAACACGCTTATCTCCCGCACTGGTGTAAGTAAACAGCTAATTACAGTGTTGGAAAGTTTTTACGTAAATAATGTTAAGAACTTTGAAAACCTTCGAAATTGTAATTAAAATACTTACATCATTTCGGTACACCTACATGTTTGACAATGAATCGAAATTGAATTAACTAATTTAACAATTTTATTAAATTAATTGCACAAAATTCGGGTTTCGCCACGGTTGGGTACCTAGGTTATAAAGAATTATTTATTACTTATTTAGTATAAATGAAACATAAACAAAATTAGTAAGTACCTAAATGAAATAAAGGGCATCAAAAAGTTCTTCCGAATCGTCATGCCCAAAAGATGTGTCTCTAATTGACACGATTGAGAGGTTATTGAATTAAACAAATAAATATATAAAAAAGGCCAATTTAACCTTGTGTTCACGTCAAGAGTCCACTATCCGCTTGACTATGTCCCGGAAAAAAAAATACTTCGAACAAGTTACCTACACTTTTATAACATTTACGTTACGGTATAATTATGATTCCAGTTGCGTCGCTTCAAACATCAACATGGGCCAACTTAGTGCAAAATCAAAAATCTAGTGACCTCTTAGCGCCATCTATTGGAAACAAGAGTTAGTCTTAAGGACAGCCACCCACATAAGTGTATGTTTAACAACGCTTTTAACCTGTGTTTAAGTTTATCTATCAGACTCAGAGATGGTATCTACCTACATAATTTGGGTTGCCAAAATAAATGAAAAAAAACGAGTAGCAGTGAGCAAGTCAGAACTTGGTAGGAAAATCTTTATTTGCGACCACATTACTGTAGGTATGGTTGTTGATATTTGTTGACCTAGATATCTTTCCTACTAATTGTAGGTACAGTAGGGTTAGCGCGAAATCTCAACAGTCAGAAGAAATGGATGGTGGTCTTTGCCCAGTAGTGGGACAGTTCGAACGACCGACTGGCATTCAAATTATAAGATACTAAATTTGGTTGTAAAGGGTTTCTGCTTACATCTTAAAGACTTTTTTGGACAGTTTTATTATTCATGTAAGTACCTAGATAAGTATTTAATATTTATGTTCAATAACGCCCCCCTCCCTTGCATATTTTATTCAGTTTCTTTTCTCTTTGTTATGGACCTCTAAAAATAGCCGCACAGCTGGCAAAAAATGCCTAAGGCATTAACTATGTCCAACGTTGTGAAGTTTTTTACTTGTGCATATAGTTTTCATTTATTAATTAAATAGTGTGTTTGACTTCATAAAATCCGTAATAAAAACATTGTTTTCTTTTAATAAAAGCCTGCATACAAATTCAATAATGTCATAGCTATTAATCGCATACTAATACAGAATAACCCGCTGCATTTCGCGAGGAGGCAATCAATTAGATATTATCAATATTCAATCTCCGCGTAGTCGTGAGCGCTAATTAACAGCCGCTTGAAGCGCTGTTAACGGCGCGCCGCCTGATAAAAGTTTAGCCATCAACTGAAGACATTATTAGGTGGTATCACAAGTTTAGGAATCTGCGGAAATGTACTGTCATGATATTTTGGCGTAGGTAAGAATTGTTTTAGACAAGGGATTATCGTAAATATTTTCTTTAACGGAGCGTTAGGCGATTTTCAGTAAGTACCTAGGTGCGCAAAAATATAGCTTTAGGTCACGTTGATTGTAATTTATATTGGCGTTCAAAATTAGAAAAACCCAAATGTAGTTTGTTTTGTGTTTTTCTGATTTTCAAACATCACTTGGCAAAATCTTCTATTTTGTTTTCTTTTTGTTTTTTGAAGTCTAATGATGATGTAATAAATTTAGGTACCTATTTGTATTGTACAGACGCCAGCACATCAAGCTGTCAAATTTTCCCAATTGAAAATGAACTTTATGATGTTAAGAATAAAGTTAAAAACCTATCAAAGAAATTTGACACATAGGTAGATGTGCTGGCGTCTGTACCTACTAATGTTTTAATGAATACAGATTATTATTATAACAAAATCGTGAGCTTATTCTGTTAAGTATTGTACTTATCTATTAACCAATCTATGTTTTAGAAATCGTTTCCAAATAATTAATCTCATTTGATTTCTCATCGACATGATTGTGACCTGGTAATGTAATGTGACAGTTATTCCAAAGGTTTTAGTTCTTTTTCAATTCATAGTCTGGGGAATGCCTTGTGCCGACGCACAGGGCATTCCCCAGGCTACTTTTATTTTATGTAGGTATCGTGTTGCTACGTAATTATTTAAACATTTTTTTTACTGCTTCGTTGTTTAAGTGGTTCGATTCTCTTGTCGGGCAGTATCTTATTTCACTATAATCTATTTACAAAATCATTAGACAAAGTTAAAAAAGGTTATTTTCAATGCACACTTTGCAACGATAGACGCCGAATTTATTATAATCTATTTTCACTGCAACTAGGGACAATATTTTCTCAAATTGTTCTATTACGTCATGTTCCATAGATCAAATGAAACCTACCGTTTATTCTTACTCATGACGTGTAGCTAGGCGATATCGATATCCTATATTTTTTTAAATAATTTTATTCAATTCCACCAATAAGGTAACACAAATCAATCAATCAATCAATCGTGTGCATTTGTGGGAACATAGATTACAACAGTGTGCAAGATGTTACAAATATTGTCAAACATTATTAATAGTTTCTCTGTTTTGCCATTCGGCGTAAAAATATGCATTTAATTTGGCCAATTAACAAAAATAATCTATAGGATACAATATTAAAAGAAAAATAAATAAAATATATGATCATTCAGTGGTCAATTGGTCAATATCACTTTTTAAAATGTATTTTATTGAGATGCTTCTGGCAATGTCAGGTAATGTCAATATTTTAATGAATACGTTAATGTCAATAATAAATAATTACGATGTGGAAAAGAAATAAAATACAAACAAAACAAAAATGTAATAAAACTTCCAAAATGTTTTAATACCGATTTATCCATAACAATTAATAAGTTAAATACAAAATTCGCAACAAAATATACAAAACAAATTAACTTTTAAGTAAGTATGTGCGCTTATAATTATAACCCTAGCACCTACTTATAACTAGATTATTACATCACAGCTTAAGCTTACAGCACTAATATTCAATATATATTAAAAAATTAAAACTGTCTGTCCATCGGAAAGAGACAAGAGGATTCCTAGTCTTTCTGTAATAAAAGAAATACTGTATACTCTTCTAACAGTCTAATTCTGGAACGAAAGCCTATTCTACCAAAATAAAAAGCATGTAACGATCTAATCAAGTCGATTGATTATTGATTTGTAAATTACTAGCATTCGCCTGCGACATCGTCCGCGTGGATTTCCTACTTTTTCCCTTTAAACTTTAGCGTTCTAATGGCGAAAGAATTTTTGAAATCAGTTCATCCGTTTTTGAGTTAAACCCCTACAAACACACAAACAAGTCTTTTCCCTTTATAATATTAAGATTAAATTTTTGCTGCGACAAATTAGCAAACAAGTAGTTATGGCAAGGCTAGGTATAAAACGATTTAGATTTTTGTAGACAACGGTTATGAATAAATATTGTTAAGATATAGGAACATAAATTAAAAATCTCAGAATGAATAATTAAACAAAACCCCGCATGTGTTTAGAGGTCGATAAAAAATGTCTATATCCAATGGACAGTCAGTATGTTCGTAATGTATTATTAATACATAGTACAGACGCCAGCACGTAAAACTATCCTAAACTGTAAAATTTCTCCAATTAAATGTAAACCTTATTCTGTTGTAATAAAGTTCAAACTGTCAAAGAAATTTGGCAGATTTGGGTAGATTGATTTGCTGGCTTTGTCAAAGTTAACAGAAATGTTTGTATAAGCTCATATGTTAATATAATAATAATAATGAAGTAATAAGTAATATTACAAAGAGGAAAGGTTTGATTGTTTGTTTGTTTGCATTGGATAGGCTCCGAAACTACTGGAGCGATTTGAAAAATTCTTTCACCGTTGTGAAGCTACACTATCCCCGGGTGACATAGGCTACTTTTTATCCCTGTATTCCCAAGGGACCGGGATTTACACGGGTGAAATCGCTTGACGTCTGCTAGTATGTGAATATTGTTACCGGGTCGAAGTGGCATCAACAAAAAACCTGTCGAATGTTTCAGTAAAGTAACGCCGTGAAAACTTGAGTGGAGTGAACTGTCAATGCCTAGCATTAGTTTGGAATGACAGCTCAATTCGTCTTCACTTCACCTTAACCCAATGAGATTATAATTATTAATCCCAGAAATTAATAATTTACCTTTTAGTTCAAAATTTCATTGGGTTAGGGCGGGCGGAACCACCATAGCGGAGACGAGAGGATGTGTCTCGTAATTAAGGTAAAAAAGACAAGAAAATTTGAATTTCGTGGGCTACCCCAACGCTTCTACTTTAACCAATAGGATATTGTATTGGGCTGAAGGCGTTGAGCTCTCAAAATGAAGCACAACAGGTTTTACGACACAACTCGTCGCCGCTGAGGTGGAGTCTCACCATTACAATAGAAACAATAAGTTTTTTATGACTTGTAACAGTATTAAGTAAAAAATACGTTTGTTAATTATTGGTCTAGTGGTCTAGCGTTACTGCTTAGCATGAGGTCCTGGTTTCGGTTGCGGGGTCTGACAAAGTGTTACTCGAATTTCTTATTAGCAGCGTGGAGTCTGGATTCGTGACGGTTGATGGCAATAAGCTCGTCCCCTATTACACGGGGCTTAAACATCATAGCTCGCAACATTAGGGTGCCCTAAAGTGTCACTTTTGCCTAACCTTTTAGGCGATTAAGGTGTAGCGACATCTATCTTGCCATCATACGAACTAAAACTGACATAATATCCTACATCGCGATGTTAAGAGCGCCCTTCCCCGTTCGACGAACGTCAACGCGAGCATGGCCAAAAGGTTTGTTGTTTCGTCGGTAGCGAGCCATTCCGCAAGCAAGTGAGAGAAAACGCGATAACAGTGAAAGAAAAATAGTGTGCAGAAATTTCATAAAACTTGTTCCAAGAAATACATGTTTTTTCGTAAGCCTTACAAGATTATGAAAAAAAAGTTTTACATTTAGAAACTCCATTACATTTGCAAGGTTTCTATGCAAATATTTCTTTCCGATTACAATTTAATGAGTACATTATAAACGCCCAAATTTCATATAAAATTTGTGCAAAAAAGCTGATTTTTGAAGGCTTGTAAGTACTGAATTTGTTTCATCAAATTTTGATGTCACGTTTTAATAGAAACCTAGATATAGTACACAAGATACCTATAAGTTCGAAAGTTTCAAAGAAAGATCTGTTACAACGCCATAATTACGTACGAGCGTTTGTATGAAAAGATAGACGGGTTGGCCGCTCTTAACCATAAGATTAAAGATACCGTGGTATCCACAACTCCACGTCAGAGCGAGTATTTTGCGTATGGGCTATAATCTACCACGCGGGCCCAGTGCGAATTAGAGATAGATGTCACATGTCTTCAAATTTTTGGTTCTAGGACATGCCGGTTTCCTCACGATGTTTTCCATCACCGTTTTTGAGAGCAGTGGTGATGAAATAAATTACACAAAGTAATGCGCCTGCCTGGGTTCGAACCCACGACTTACTGTTCATAAGTCGGGGCCGCCACTACTGGGCTACCGCTGCCCCTAACTGCCCCCCTACATCGCGGTGTTAAAGTTATCCGCACGATTGAACGTGTACAGGATCCCGACAACAACCGTCGGGCAGTAGTAGCCCACCAGACTCAACAACCATCTGCGAAGAAGATCCTCCCTTTTCCATGGGGGATGAAGAACTTTCCACCCTGTTCCTCATACCCCAAAAAGGCGTGATTTTATGTGTGAGTTTTCTTTAGTCTATTTCCATTAAACATGTGTAAAGTCTCGTAACTACTCCAGTCAATTGCTTGCAACTTTATAAGGCGTGTTTTTAATTAGCTATATAATTATAATGAGCTCATATTTTACGCTAGTGTTACTCTTTGCTTCTGTTGGTAACTCGATATCATCTTCTGTTCAGGCGTCAAACTCTCACCACGGAATCTTTTGTATCTGAAAAGAGGTTTAAACAAAATTTAGATTAAATAAAATGGGATATCCGTATGGTGTTAGAATACTCGCTGGTAGGAGCTTTTACTCACTAAGGCGATTATCACACTGCCCCGCATCACGCTGCATGTTTATTTATTTATTTATTTATTAATTTAGGATCTCCAACAAAGGATATACACAGACACATAAAAAAAATAAAATATTGACGACAACAGTATTATGTAGGTGTACTCCTTCACTTATAGGAGACCACAGCATGCATAATAAAATTACTTAACAACTAAGCCAACAACAAATAATCAGAATAAAATTTAAAACATTATGGGGAATAAAATTGATAAAACAAAATAAAATTAAAATTAAATTAAATAAACAAATATCACAGAAGCAGCATTATAGAAATAAAATCAAAATCGAAAAATAATAATTAAAACAATAAAAAGTAATAAAGTAATAAATTAGATTTGAATCAAAACTTATAATAATTAACAATTAGCTATTCTTTTTGTTGCGTGTCTATGAACTGAATTGAACGCGCGTGGATGCATTTTCTGTGTGTTGACTGTGCGTGTTTTCCATACAAATGGAGATACTTACAAGCAACGGAAGAACACGCATCCACGCGCTACGCTGCATCATGCGGGGCAGTGTGATAATCGCCTAAACTTCTTGACTGGGAGAAAAGCTTAAATGTAAGCTGGCCTTAGGTTGGGTTACGATTACTCAGTCGGGGGTTGTGGAAGTATCATCTGTTCCCGTGACCCCCGGCACAGGTGTGAGACGGAATACCAGGGTGGTTTTTAGTTAGTAAAAGTCTGACAGACCCGTCCAAGAGGATTTTTCCTCCCCGCACAAAAAGGTTACTATTACTCATCAGTTAAGGATGTTATTTTTTTTAATTTACTTATGGGAGCTAATAAATTGAGCTACTTGCTTTTTCACGTAGGTATAATGGTCAACAAGGGTATTATAATTAAAAAGGTAGCCTCATTGTAAAGGCTTTGAAAACCTTTTATACAAAGTCTTTGAGAAATATGTAATCTAAACTATAACTTACATCATATCATAGAACAGTCTCTGTTGTATCGACAGCGAAGGCTTGGTCTCTGCTAAGGCACTCTCTATGTCTTCCTTGTATACCACCACTGATTCCATAGTCTTTTCCTCGTTTGATGTCTAAAAATGCATACATTAAGTCATTATTACATTCAAATAATTCTTCTTCATAAGTATGAAGCAGAATTATTTCAATGTAATAATTTGTTGAAGTTTACTTAAACTTCAAGACGATTGTGCTAAAAAAAAAGACAAAAAAGAGGGAATTAAATCAAATATATAGCAACGTTGTGGTTTAAAAGAAGATGTAGTAGCAAAAATTGAAAAGAGTATGCTTAGATGGTTTGGTCACGTTGAAAGGATGGATGAAAGGCGACCAACGAAAGGTATTTACAAGGCAGATGTAAGTGGGAACGCCGGGAGGGGACGCCCTAGAAGGACATACATAGACCTTATTGGTGAGGTTCTTCAGAAAGGTCAGGTGCGTAGTACTCGCAACCGGCGTGTGTGTATGACAACATGTATGAATGTAAACGAAGCAAGAGAAGTATGTGAGAATCGTAGCATTAGGCGCTCTGTAGTTTCTGCCTACCCCCATGGGAAAAAAGCGTGAGTTTATGTATGTATGTATGTAAATCAAATCTCTCTCTTTATATGAAATCTAGCTTGAAAGCGATTTCTTACAACCTTTAATAGATGGACATGATTGATTGACAAGGGTGCACGCCGACACGTGAGAGATAAAATGCTATTTTCAATAATTATATAAGTGAAAGTAATTCAATAGCACAGTATAGTACAGTGTAGTGTGTTCATAGTATTCATAACTGGCGAAATGTGGGTGTACTACCAGGTACACCTCTGCCTAGCCCTTCGGGGATTACAGGCGTGACGATATGTATGTATGTATGTATGTAATTCAATAGTTGAGCGCATTATAGTTCTTGAAATTTAATCTTACAGTTTAGATTTTACAATTTAATTTTTATCCTTTTAATCTTTTTCAAGTCTTTTTTTACACCATTTTCTAGTTAACATAGTTTTATAAATGCCGTGAAACTCTGTTATTGGTTTAAATGATATTTATTTATTTATTTAATACTTTAGAGCAAACCCACACGGGCGGCGCGGCAGCGGCGCGGTGCCTGAGCAGCGCCGCTGCGGTTTTCTACATACAAAAATGCATTGTAGCCACATGGCGCCGTGCGGCGGGCTCCGGTGCCGCAACGCGCGCGCTTCGGAATCGAGACGAGGCGGGGAGGGGTGTAAGCAGAGCGGAGCCGGAGCGGCGCCGCTCGCAGTTGTTTGTTAGCGATGGCCAACCCGTCATTTTGCCGCCGCTGCGGCGCCGCCGCGGCTCCGTAGAACGTTGCGACGCCGCTCTGCCCGTGTGGTCGCCAGCGCGGCGAAATGGCTTGCGGTGCGGCGCCGCACCGCCCGTGTGGTTTGGCTCTCAAGCACACTCATGTACAAAGACGGACTTAATGCCATAGGCATTTTCTACCAGTCAACCTTCAGGTGATGCAGAGAAAAGAAGTGGTAGGTGCAATTTAAAAAAAGGAAAAAAGCAAACAATACTAATATATGTTCAGTATAAATACATAAATATGTACACTATAGTGGAGTGGGTGGGTGATTGTCATCATTTCACTATCACTGTGCAGCGTGTGTAGACCTCACTTTTACATAATAATAATAAATAATAATAATAATAATAAATCGTTTATTTGCTAAAAACATGGTATAAAAGATGGTAATTTTAATAAAGTGAACAAACATGTTTTGCTTAATAGGTATAAGCGTGAAAATAGGTACATGCATAACGAAACAGTGTCATCATGCGATTTTTTGTTCCAGGAACTCCTTGACACTGTAGAAACTATTGGCAGAGAGCCATTTGTATAATTTGTTCTTGAACATTCTTGTATTTAATGTTTTTAATTCCTTTGGTACATGTCAGTAACTTCCACAAACTGCATTGGGATGTTCATTGATAGTGGGGTGGGTTCTTAACTCATGTATCTTAATAAATACTCTGTTGAGTTTCCTAAAATTAATAGGTTTTTCCGTTTTTCCGTAAAGAACCTAAATTCGCTAAAGTTCGGAGAAAATCGGCAAAGTTCGGGCTAGTGGGAGGAGTCTCTTACCAGTTGGGTCTCCAGCCTGGTCAGTTGCGCAGTGACTAGTATGGACTTGAGATCAGCGGGCGAGTAGCCTTCGGTCTGCTCCGCCAACTCTTGAAGGTCTACCGCTTCGTCTACTAGCACGCTCTTCGTCAACGTTCGAAGAACTTCATAGCGGCCTTGCTGAGGTCAAAAATGTAAAAGATTAATATTTTGGGAATGCCTTTATATGGCAAGCCACATCGCGGCAGGCACGGACGGAGATGGCAGAATGAGCTGGACTCCTTCGAATAAGGACTGCACGCGTAGCATGGTCATTCTAAAACGGGTTATGTCGATGAAACACTAGGAAGTGGCGAATGGTGGGCGTTTTGGGAGACTGTCTTCAGTATTTTTGATGTTCAAAAAGTGCTGACTCTCCGCCTAATTTTGTTTTTTTAGAAGAATCGAAGTGACAGATTGTAAAAATATTTCTGCAGATTATCGTAAAAATCATGGTCGCTTTATTAGACATTTTTGACTGAAGAATTGACACATGTCTTCTATTTACTATTGATATAATATGAACATTCTACGTGTGCTGAAGAGCCTTAGATTTAGAGAAGAAAAAAGAAAGGAGGAACGCCTTTTTGCCGTCCATTGAGAAAATCTGTGTAAAAATGTAACACTAACTCGGTCAGGCAGCGCGCAGTACACGTGTCGCTGCAGCCGGCCTGCCCGCAGCAGCGCGGGGTCCACCAGGTCGGGGCGCGACGTGGCCACCAGCACGGGCCCCCGGGCCCCGCCCTCCGCCCCGTCCAGCCGAGCCAGGAGTTGGTTCACTACTCTGTCTGTTACACCTGTTGAGTCGTGGCCTCGTCTAGGAACAAGATACTCGTAATAGTAGGTATACAGTAAAGAATTGTGGAATTTGGACGACAAAATATCTAATATAGAAGTGGGTTTTTTATGACTTAAAATGTATGATTGTGACATTTTGAATGTAACTGCGAATTAATCTACCACTAATTTAATAAACTCCAGGATTTTAAGAATTGTTTAGGTGTAGGTAATTCGAAATTTCAAGTTGATAGCATTATTAGTTCTGAAAATAAGTATCTGAGAGGCGGTTTGTATTAATATTAGGGGTATGAAATTGCCGTTTTATTGTAATAGGTACTTCGAATTGACATAGAACCTTCATGGTTCGAGATTTTTGAGTGAAGCTTTTTTCATATGGTACCTATGAAGTTGGTTGGATGGTTTTTAAAAAATGTGCAACATTCGATTATCGACTTTTAGTTGTTTTTTTTTATTCAGCTTAAACTACAGAGATAGATACTTCTAAAATTCGAGTGATTTCAAAATACGAGTTCCGACGCGGAACTATAACGCGGCAGACACAGCTCGCAATATCAATGTTGCGTTTGGGGACTGCTAATGAACGCACCGTGCGATTTTGGTTTAAACGCTTTTGTGATGAAAACTTTGATCCGAGAATTGTGACTTGGGATGAAAAAAGGATTCTTTACGATAACCGTAACGAAAAATGCAATGGCTGACCCCCGGTCAAACGCGACAACAGTGTCCTAAAGCAAAGCTTACCAATAAAAAGTTAATGGTAACTGTTTGGTGATCGCAGGTTTTATTCACTAAAGCTTTCTCCGATGTTGTCAAGCATTAACGGCAGATGTCTACTGTGCCGAACTCCAACCAATGATTGCAAAACCAGCAGTGAAACAGCCCCGACTTGTGAATCGATCTTCACCATTATTGCTTTATGACAACGCGAGACCTCATACAGCACGAGAAACCGTTTTAACTCTACAGTAACTGCAATTAGAAACCATTCGTCACCCCCCCGTATTCGCCAGACCTTGCTCCAACGGACTACCATTTTTTTCGCGATTAGGACAATTTTCTACGTGATAAAAAGTTTTCTTCTCAGGAGGCAGTGCAAAATGCTTTCACAAAGTTTGTCGAATCTCAAGACCACCAGAGTTCAATGCGAAAGGCATAAATGCCCTTCCTATTAGATGGCAGCAATGCTTATACAGATAAAGATGGTACTTAATTATTTTGATTAAATAAATTTATGTAAAATTAAAAAAAATCGAGTCTAAATTTTCAGTACAAATTGCCAATTTCATACTTTAACCCCTAATAATAAGAACAAGGTTCCTCACAATGTTTTCATTCGCCATGTCAATATTTTTTTAAGAAACAACTTAAAAATTGCCTAGATAACCTAGATATATAGATATTAACCCACAACCGCACGCATGAGAGGCAAGGCGTTTTAAGTGGTTGTGTTTCATAAAAACTAAAACAACCGACTTCTTAAAAAAACACTAACCGGTGAAAAATAACTCCGCAGTTTCGGAAGTCTGTGGCTTTGGTGGTGTAACTGGAGACTTCGAAGCAAGGCTTTTTTTAAAATCGGTAAATAAATAAATGAAAATGTGTACTGAATATGAAGCGAGGTGGACACTTACAATAGTAACTTACTTGGGCGCGAGACTGTCGAACTCGTCGAAGAATAAAATACAAGGTCGCTTCATGTCTGCCCTGTGAACAAAATATTATTATCACGTTCACGGCCCGTTTCACAACCATTTTTAATTCTTATATCTTAGTACAACTTTCATACTACATCGTGTTCCATCTCTGAATATATATTTTAATAGTGCCAATCATCATGCATTTTCCCAAATCTTTTGGGAGCAGCTTCAAGTCTAACCGGATACAGCTGAATACTGTACTGTACTGTACTGTACTAATATAGTGTAGGTGGATTGAATGCCTATCGCTGGATATTAATAATCTATCTCGGTTGCTATCTTGATCCCGATCTTTGTCTGTAACCAATCAACGACCGAATTCGCCTATCCGAGTCTTAAAGATGTCCAATCAGAAGCAGCCGTCAAAAACAAAGGATCGGGATTTGGATTGAGATAGAATATTCATATCGGGCGTAAGTGACCTCCTCAAAGCAGTAACTGGGTAATGGTGGTTGTCAGACAAATACCTGTAAAGACTATCAAAGAACTATGTATGATAGCCAGAACAAATACTTAACATGTTTGCTCAATGTATGTAATGTATGAACTCAGCTAGTTATCTTTAATCATAAATCTGGTAGTCTTGTCAAATAAATTTATATCGATTTTTATGTGACAACAAATTTCGTTCCATCCGGGTGTCTTCGTTTGAACTTTTGGTCTTCATTTTTTCTCTCTCAGAGAGAGAGAGAGAAAGACAGACCAGACAGAGAAACACGCGCACGCCGTACGGCTTACGACTATAGCAAAAAGTGTCGTTACAACTTTTGGTCTTATTTTTTCCCGTCTAGCCTCCTTTCGCAACGCGCGCTAGGGAACTTCGTTCCAAAACTATAATAGAATAGAATGCTCTTTATTGTACTGAGGCCAGCACATTAAACTACCTCAATGTGTCAAATTTATTTCATCCTTTTTCAACTTTATTACAAACAGAATAATTGGAAAAATTTGACAGTTTGGGAACGCTTGATGTGCTGGCGTCTGTACATAGTATTCTTTTCTATCTTATTTTGCGAAGCTAAAAATATTGATAAGATGTCTCGACAACGAGCTCCGCTTAGCTTGAGACTATATAGAAGGCGTTATGTAAAAGTGAGTCTGGAATATTATTTTTATTATTTTTTTTTTTCGAAATCCCGACATTGATAAAGAGCGTGATTTATTGAATAAAACAACTAACTTGTCAAATATATCCCGGACAGCCTTCTCGCTCTGTCCGATGTACTTGGACAGCAGCTCGGGCCCCTTCACGGTGATGATGTTCATGTTGGCGAGGCGCGCCAGGCACGAGCCGATGTGCGACTTGCCGGTGCCGGGCGGCCCGTACAGCAGCACGCCGCACGACTGCGACGGGAACAGGGCGGGGTACTGCACGCGGGACAGTGCAGGGAAACATTTAAATAATAATAATAATAATGTATTTATTGGCACTCACAAGTTGAAAAATAAAAAAAAAACATTAATAAATAGGATTAGAAGTAGCCGTGGGCCTTAAACTAGGCACATACTGTATCTTGATGGCCCAATTTCAGTACTTAAGGTAGGTAACAAGAATTCGAAAAGTTCAGTGTGACACAGTACAGCAAGACACAAGTTTAAAGTAATTATTAATTAGACTAGTAAAATTATTTAGATATAAAACTAAAAAAGAGTGAATGCAGTAATAAAGTGAATGGCGCTATACATGGCGTTGTGACCAGCCAGTCGATGTCCGAAAAGGCACGACTGGCTGTTCACAATAGTGTGCTGGTGCCTACACTAACGTATGGAAGTGAATGTTGGGCGTGGCAAAAGAGGCATGAAAGTAGAATAAATGCTGTAGAAATGCGTTCCTTGCGAAGTATGTGTGGTGTAACAATTAATGACAGATTGAGGAATGATGTGATAAAGCAACGTTGTGGTTTAAAAGAAGATGTAGTAACAAAAATTGAAAAGAGTATGATTAGATGGTTTGGTCACGTTGAAAGGATGGATGAAAGGCGACTAACGAAAGGTATTTACAAAGCAGATGTTAGTGGGAACGCCGGGAGGGGACGCCCTAGAAGGACATACATAGACCTTATTGGTGAGGTTCTTCAGAAAGGTCAGGTGCGTAGTACTCGCAACCGGCGTGTGTGTATGACAACATGTATGAATGTAAACGAAGCAAAAGAAGTATGTAAGAATCGTAGCATATGGCGCTCTGTAGTTTCTGCCTACCCCCATGGGAAAAAGGCGTGAGTTTATGTATGTATGTATGTATGTAAAACTAAAATAATATTTTTAGATGCCATAAATACAGTTTTGAGTAAAGTGTAATTTACAACGACTTTTACAGTATATATATGTATACATATACGCCTAAAACTTTAGCGAATTGAACAAACGCACAGAAATTGACATCGACACACAAAAATAAAAAAATCTGAATTATGCATGACATTTAAATTGTTACTAGTCTATAAACTTTCTTTAAAATTAAATAAATAAAAGGATAGGAAATCATTGAATGAATCCTCCCACTTTGCGGTGAAGCAGTAAGGAGTTGCAGACTCTTACTGACTAAAACCCATACATGTCTCCTAATGCCCTTTGCTTTCCAGGGCTGCGATGACTCTTTCGAACAAATTCCGCAACCCCATCACACTTACCATGAGTTCAGTTGGTACCTACATCATTTTGGACCACCATTGCTGATTTTTTTTGTTGGCATTTGCTATTTAACAGAAAATATATTTTTACGTTCGTCATCCTGATGCCAATAAATACATTTGACGTTCGAATGGGTGATAAGTCAATTAAACATTTTTCAAATTGCATTACGAAATTAATCAACACTGATTTTACCTCAAGTCTTTTCTACCAGAAAGTTGACTGGCAGGCAATGTCTTGTGAGTTGTGGCATAAATTTTTCACGCTTTGCATGTTAAGTTTAAATTACTAACCATGATAGGCCAGAATATACACTCTGTAAGCTCTTGCTTGACATCTTCCAGTCCTCCCACGGGTCCCCAGATATCGAACTCGTTGGCTTTCTCCTCATCCTTGGTTATGTCTTCTACAAGGCGCGGCTTTGGATCGTTTGGGTTCGATTCTGTAATTATTTATTGAAAAAAAAGAACAGTAAATAAAAATATTTTATCCGTAGGCATGTCTGTGTGTTTGTAAAATGTGTGACTTCTTAGTGTTACACAGTGCCGCAGTCTTCAGAGCCTTAAATTATTGCCCAGCATAATATTATTACTAAATTTTAATTTTGAAATATCTCTCTACAGTTCACTAACAAATTGCTTTTTTTTTTCATATTCACACATACTTCAAGGATTCGTAGCGAGTTCGTCGCTCTCAAGAAAAGACCTTGCAAAAGCAAACATCATTTTTAAATCTATGTTAGGTACATGGCGTATGGCGTTCAAACAACGCCACAAAAAACCTATTCAAACAATACTTACGTTTCTTTTTCACAGCTTTAAATATTTTCTTATTTAAATAGTCTATGATGTCTCTGACGCTACTCCCGGCGGTGTCCATCGCCAGCTTAATGACGTCATCATCCTCTACTTCAAACTCTTGACGGATCTTATCATTCAGTAAATGCTTAAATAACTCTGTTCTTTCTGCCTAAAAAGAAAAATAAGACTTAGGGTGCGTTTTCACTGAAGCGGAGTTGGGTGGGGCGGAGCGAAGTCTTGCATTTCTAAGACCTTGAAATGAATTGGTTAAATTATATTTATTTCTGTAAGTAGATCTTTCCAGATATTACCGTGTCAATTTTATTTTAATCTTACTGGCGGCGGAATTTCCAATATTAATAATCCCTAAAAAGAAATGCCGAAAGAGGGCTCTTTAAAAAACAAATCACAAGATTATAATATTTACCAAAGTTAAATTTAAATCGATCTGGACTTCTTCCGAGACTTTTCCAACTTTGTTGGGGTCAGTTTCTAGTCTAACCGGAAGCAGCTGAATACAAATTATGAATGTGGATTAAATGCCTACCGGTTATTGTACTGATCATTATGAACAACTTTCACAACAGTTCCCTATGTTCGCATAACTTATCAAAATGTAGGGAACAGCTGATTTAATACGCGATTTCAGGTTTGTTATTTGGCCAGTATAATGTTAATCCAACGATGCAGGTTAAAACCCGGAAAAGCCTTCATAAAAAAGAACCAATTCAATTTTGAGTTGACTTGTCCGTACAGACGGCATACATGCTTCGGTCATCGTGTAGCTCATACCTGTTTTAGGGAGCTCAATTAGGACTATGTATGTAATAGTCGTACTAACCCTTTCTAACTCTGGCACATCGAACTGAGCAGTGAACAGTGGTTTCCCGCTAAACTGTCTCAAAGTAGGATGTAGGTCCTTCATGCCCAATGACGTCATCAGCACACACACACCAGCACAAGTCTGTAGGAGGTGCTTTATTACTACTGCTAGCCTGCAAAAAATATAACGTAACATGCTACTTAGTTATTCAGAGACATATCTGGTGGTTGTTGGTATTATTATACTAGGAGCTGGATATAACATAATAATAATAATTATAATACCAGCCTGTTACTGTCCCACTGCAGGGCAAAGGCCTCTTCTCATACAGAGAAGGCTTGAGCATTGATCACCACGCTTGCTCAAGGCGGATTGGCGATTTCAAACTTATATTAACTATAAGTCCAGGTTTCCTCACGATGTTTTTTCCTTCACCGATGTCAATGATGTCTAAGATTAACTAAGAAAGTACATATGAATTGAAAAAGTCACATTGGTACTTGCCCGGATTTGAACCACTACCTCGTGCATGAGAGGTATCTACCTCTCAAAACATAATAAAAAGTGTTAAAATTATGTTTTAAATTACGTGAGAACTTTCTGAGTTTACCTCCATCACAAACATTAGCTCTTTAAGTAATTAATGTAGAAAACAAAGGTTAACTTAAAACCCTTCTCGTAGCTCCCTCCCCGATACCCTTACCTCTGATAATAAGCAATATCTTGGGGCGAAGCACCTTCCACATTGGGCGGCACCAGTGCATCCACATCATCGCAGATCAGGACGGCTGGACTATGTTCCTGACACATCAGTATAGCCTTGCCCAGCACCTCAGGAATGTCCTTACGACCTCTGAGGGACCGACAGTGAAGAATGTGAGACCAAACCGTCAGCTCCTTCTGGATTATTTGGCAGAATGAGGATTTTCCTGTACCACTTAAACCTGTGAAAAACAGGCAAAAGTTATTGTCCTGTATTAAAGCAAAGAGCAAGGTGGTGGGCAAGGTGGGCAGAGGTGACCCGCTAACTACATGGAGTAGAACCATTTCCCAAAGAAAAGACGATGGAAGGCCAGCAGTGACTCAAGATCGCAACAGTGACGATAAAGTATCAGGAGGATAGGAAGGACCTAGGGAAATGATGAAGGGTAATGTAGAAAAAATTCGAATTATGTACAGTTGTGCTGCGTTGCCTGGCCCATCTTCCCCTTATATTTTTTTCTAAGATGGATCAGGTAACGCAGCTCATTGACTGTACCTACACAGAAGAAAAACTTCAACGGACAAGTGGAATTCTCTCCAACCGCTGCTGCCGCCTCTCACCATGTGATATGTCGTCTACCACGCGGCCGCAACATTTTTTCGTCTATATAGTAGAAGTTCCACTTCAAAAATGGTTTAAGAATGGTACTTCGCCGATTGGTCCGATGGAGACTAATTACAACGAGACCTAGAAGGAATTGGAACAAGGGTAGGGACGCCTTTGCTCTGAAGCAGCAAAATCCAGGTCAACATACACACACCCACACACAAATACTTACTGTTTAAATATCTATAAGGTACTAAAGAAAGAAAAAATACTGCTGTGGAAGAGTGGGTCTCCTAGCACAGGCATTACTTGCTTAATAATCACCAATTAATATTATACTTTTATAAAAAGTATCAATAAAAGAAGGACTTACCGGTAATTAAAACATGACTCCGAATTTCAGAAGCACCCTTAAAAGTCGCTTCTCTATGTATCTCAAAATTCACATGAGACAGAACCTTTTCAATCAACGACTCCATACATTTCATAGTCCTACAATAATTCTTGTAGTCGTAATCCAGTTTCGACATCACTGCTTTTGGTAAAGCCATATCCGTATCGTTCAGGCATTTAGCAGCTATAGAACAGGTTTGAAATGATTCCGAATTCAACATGGTGAATTTTAGTTTCTCCGGTTTCAACTTAAATTGTATGAAGCCAGTACTAATTTCCGTATTCTGTTTTATCAGTCCATTATTTATTAGAAACTTTTTGCCAGAATGTGTGTTACTTATGACACAGTTTTTGAAGCTTTCTATCACATCCATATCCAACTGCTTCTGGTCAGAATATGTTACTATATCTATGTGGTCAGGTTGATCTATACTATCTCCTACCAAAGTAAATATAATTCTCATTCCATTTTCAATGTTAATTATGGCATTCAAAGCTTTCGGTATAAGTACTGTAGGTATGTTTTTGTTGTGCACTTCTCGGCACAAACTTCGGAAGATCACAGAGTCTATTGGAACTACTTCTACACAAACATCATTGATTGCTACATTATTGTTCTCACTATCATCGTCACTATCATTTAAAATTGAGGGTATATTCGTCATTGTAGACAAAATTATGGTCAAATCTTTATACTTTTCTTCAATAAAGTCTTCATGAATAAAAACTGTATAGGGATGTACCAAGTTCTTTTTTCCATCGCTGTCAATAGGCACTGCTCTTAGAACTAACCTTTTTGGTACGTTTAAGTATGGAGCTAGCATGCCTTTGTTTATAGCTCCAATGTTTTTAAAATGTTCCGTTTCTTTAGGGACATTTATAGTTGGAGTTGGATAGTTATGTATGCTGTTAAAAGCATCTATTTTTACAATGATTTGGCTGTGATTGACTAGAATGCCCGTCTGCTTCGGTGTAAAAACTATTGGCAATGAGGCTGATATCCAAACTACTGTTTTCTGATTGGCTACTACCAGACGTAGCTGATCTAGTATTCTCATTTGAAGTAACTCTACATTGTATTCCTGAAATAAATAACATTGAAATTAATGAGTTTAGACTTTCACCTTCATAAATAGGACAATTTAATCAATAACTGGATTAGATTATATGCTTGTAAAAATTATATCATTTATCTCAAACACTACACACGCACACTTATCACATTTTTTATGTTCTGTTGCGTTAGGTATGTCCAAATAAAAAATAGTGTGCTTTCTGTTTGACGGGTTTTCAAATTGGTTAAATTGGTCTCTTCTATTCAGAGCACATGCTCTAGATAGAATAGACCAATTTAGCTAAATTGTAGCAGTGGATAGCATACAGAACCTTTTCCATGTGAGTTCCGCTCACAGTTCTTTCTTAACTTTTCAGTGTACTTGATTACAGTACCTACTGATATAATATTTCAAATCACAAATTTATGATCTAACTTTATAAACTGAGCAGCTACATCTTACAAAACCAAAATAAGATTTCAAAAATACTTATAATCAGTTAAGTCAACAATGAAATAAGTAAATATTTCATTGTTGACTGTTAGTAAACTGTTTTGGTAACATCCGCTCTGGACAACAATAATAAAATTTAATTTCAATTGCTGTCCTTCACAGACAGCAATGTTTGCTTCATAACACGTTGACTGCCAGACTACCAGAAGCAATAGAAATTCAATTGTTAGCGACTCACGGGTGACCGGCTTGGCGTACAAAGTATTAATAATGCTTAACTTACCAGGATCTCCTGATCGTCAGGACTATCAGTCTCTACATATAGCTCGTCCAGCACCTTAACGTCAGCATATGGAGACACAAACACATCAGCAGCTTCCTCTAACCCCACCAACCGGCTGTAAATGGGGTTGCAAGCTATGTGGCCTTCCGGGACCCCGCTGTTGAACACCACCCATAACAGAATCTGTTTTTCTCGACATAGGACTTGGACACATTGAGTCTGAAAGAAATAGATCAGTATTTGATTGACCTGTTGGTCTAGTAGTTAGTGGCCCTGACACCTATGCCGGAGGTTGTGGTTTCAATTCCCACCCAGGACAAATATTTGCGTGATGAGCATTATCATTTGTTCGGTGTCTGGGTGTAATTTATTCATAAAATGTATATTTTTAGAAATATATCAGTATATTTATTAGATGTTTAGTTCCCATTACACAAGCTCTGCTTAACTTGGGAATAGATGGCATTCTGTGAAAGTTGTGAAATATTTATTAATTTCAGTTGAGCTTAGCAGCCAATCAAAATCAAAAGTCATTTATTCAAATTAGGCTGAGAATCAGCACTTTTTGACCGTCAAAATTACATAAGACAGTCCCCCAAAAAGCCTACCCTTTGCCACTTCGCAGGTTTATTTGCTGGGAAGAAGAAGTGGCGGAACAGACTCCCCAGCAATTTAAAGTACCTATAGTTGTTAAAGTACGAATGTTTTAACACGAATACGAATCTTTGAAAAATAGTTTTCCTCATTACTACACTGTTATAACAATAACAATGGGATCACAAGAAATATTTTTCATTAAAGTAAACAACATTCTAACCTCAACGATTACCATTACTTAACCACTAAATGGGTTATAAAACAATACAACAAAGGTCAAGGCTTTGTACTTAATCATTTAATGGTCAAAATACTCACCTGTTCGTTATTTGTGCTGTACTTTGGACTGATATAAGCAAAGCAAGTCTTTTCATGGGTATACGTTACTTTGAGCTTGACACCACCCAACATTTTTATTTCAGGCACTGTAATACTTTCATGAGGTATCGAGAGTTGAAAAAAACAATCCTTTTGTTATCACTTTTATTATTTTTGTTAAAACTCAAAACAGAGAGTACAATGACCACAACTTATCAATAACGAACGTTTCAACACAGAGTTCTTTTACATTTTTGAGCATCACCAAAACGACACTTGCAGTTTATTGTAAGCATAACCGTCGAGAACAATGTTATGAACAATGTAGCTCCAAGTTAATTTTAGCCATTTACTTTAAAATTTGACTACTTTTATGGTTTTTATTTATTAGATTTTGTTCTAAATGAAATTATATTAGAAAGCGTGTTTAAAATTTATGCTAAAACTATATGCTTTGGCGATTTTGAAACTACTGGGAAACAATGAAGTTTGACAATTATTGTCAAACTTCATTGTTTCCCAGTAGTGCATTATTACGTTCCATTTTCGGTAACAACCTATTTTTTTTTTTTTGTTTTAACTAGGAATAATTTCTCCAATAGGTCTAAGATTTTCTCGATTTGAAATACCTATCCTACCTAAGGAGCTACCTATCCTAAAGAGTTTTAATATTTTTAGCTTATTATGCCCAGTGCGCTTAAAATTTAGGTAGTCAACGCATTTGTATGTTCCGCATGCAAAGAAATTTGAGAAACTATTGAATGTCTTTGGCCGCTTAAATATGATGCTTCTGTAATTTTATTTTGATTTTTGGTTGTTTGAGTACTTTATGCAGTCCACCTAAATGTGGAATTATAAGTCAAGTCGTTGGTCTGAAATTGTCCATTACTGACAAATGCGTGCACTGACAGTACCCATATTCATTATTCTTTAATTCTCTTCCCAAGACGCTATCTCAGACACTTCAGACAGTAATCTTCATGATCTTCCTCACACGATTTGACCAAGAAATATAAGGAACATGCAGACTTTACGAGACTATTATTTCTGACTTTGTATAAATTGTATTACCTACATACAATTTAGAATAGATCAAACGACAAGTACAAAGATATATCACCCATGCAGGGGTAAACGGGTAAACCCATTTTAGATCAAAGATCAAAGTGTTTGTAATAAACCAATTTAAATATAAGCGCATTTAATCTTCGTGGAATGTGATATAAGATTTGAGTTCTTATAGTAATAGTTGGTAACTAGAAAAGTAAATTATCTACTTGCAAGTCAATCACAAAACTCTTAAAGGTGGTGGATCGTATGAATTACAAAGTTACCTTAGTGATGTGGAAGCAAAGAATGAGAAAGTCTTATTAATCGAATTAATACACCAACACACACGGTCACTCACTATTACGATTTTTTTTAGCATGCATGCACTGAATATTTTAAAGTTCACAGTATATTATTTTACAACGTTAATATTAGGTTACTAGTTCATTTCAGTTTTTATTGACAAGTCCATTGAGTCATTGTTTTTTACATAGAAAAACAAAAGACTCCTTTTCATAAAAAAGAATGTTTGGCTGGCAGCATAGAGTTTTTATTGATGCTCCAACCTTAACACTTTCCCTCATCAGGAAAGACTCTGCAGTCCCAATTGAGCTCTCAAACTATTAAGCGTCGGCCTTGGAACTGCCTTGGTCAAAAGGTCAGCCAATTGATCAGTGGAGCTGGTCTTCTGGACATCCACTAAACCCTCTTGTACAGTCTCACGAACAAAGAAATGTCTCACTCTGATATGCTTTGTCCGTTTATGAAATTCTGGATTGTGTGCAAGGCGTATGGCGGCTTCGTTGTCAACCTTCAGTGTGGGTATACCATCGAGCTTTGTGAGTTGGCCGAATAGCCTTTGAAGCCACACCAGTTCACGGGCGCCTTCGCTCGCTGCAACAATTTCAGCTTCTGTTGTCGAGATCGCAACCGATGCTTGTCTTTGGCTTAGCCAAGAAACAACTCCTCCAGCATACAAGCATGCTACTCCTGAAGTAGAACGCCCAGTTTCTTCATCTCCAGCGTGGTCTGCATCACTGTAGCCTTCAATAACTGCTCTTGTAGCATTCGTGGAATACTTGATGCAATAATCAGTTGTCCCTTTTAAATAGCGGAATATTCGCTTGACTCTCAACCAATCAGCGTAGGTTGGATTCTCCAACTTCCTTGATACCACCCCAACAGCATAAGCTATATCCGGGCGTGTACCAGTCATAAGGTACGCCAACGCACCTACAGCCTCTCTATAAGGATATTTTTCACCAGGATCCTGCTCTGCAACTTTCCCTATTTCAGAAGTCTTCTCGATCGGTGTCGAAACAGGATTGCAAGCTGCCATTCCAAATCGTTCCAAGATTTTTCTGGTGTAAGATTGCTGCGATATAGTAATAGAGCCATCTGACGTCTGAGCAATCTCTAATCCAAGGTAATATGATGCTGGCTTGACGGTAATTTTGAGCGTAGCACCTAACTCTTTCAGGAATTGGTCCGCCAAAGCTTTATCTGTAGTGGCTACAAGCCCGTCATCCACGTACAGAGCTATAATTATTGTCTTGTCTCCTACAGTCTTCATGTAGAGACAACAGTCAGCTGTATTTTGCTTGAACCCTTTCTCAATAAGGATTTCATCAAAACAGGAGTTCCAGCACCGAGGTGCTTGCTTCAAGCCATACAGACTCTTCTGTAATCTGCAGACTCTTGAAGTGCCATCCTTAAATCCTTCAGGCTGTTCTATAAATATGTCTTCCTTTAGTTTGCCGTTTAAGAACGCTGTCGCAACATCAAATTGAGTTAAATGCAGCTTCTCTTTGGCACTTACACTCAGCAAAGCTCGGATTGTAGACATCCGGGCAACCGGACTATATGTCTGTTCAAAGTCGATGCCTTTGCGTTGTTTGAACCCCTTCACTACCAGTCTTGCCTTGTACTTTTCGATAGAACCATCTGGGTTTCTTTTTATTCGATAGATCCACTTACTAGGTAGCGCCTTTCTATTATGTGGTAGCTCACATAGTGTCCAAACCTTGTTCTCAGCAAGAGACTTCATCTCGCTTGCCATGGCCTTTTGCCATTCAGCACGGTCCTCTCTATTAGCCGCTTCTTTATAAGTTTCGGGAAAATTATCAGTCCCAACGAAACAAACATAGTCTTCCAGGCTTTTTGGTCGCTGAAGCGTTGCTCTATCCCTCAGATTATATCGAGGTAACGGCTCGACGACTTCGAAGTTTTCTTCAGCGTCGGTAAAAACGTCAACTTCGGTAGATACAGGTACTCTCTCTTGTTCTTGATCACAAGTTGACAAAGGAGCATCCTCAAGGTCGTGCTCTTCTTCTAGTAGCTGATTGTCCTCTTGAACTTGGTCTTCATTGGTTTCTCCCTCTAGACCATGTTCTAGTTCTCTACTAGTATTAAAGGAATCCTGCCTTTCGATGAGAATTCGTTCGTTATCGTTGCTCTCTTTTGCTCCCTCTGACAGAATAGGGATACTGGTGGAAATCTTAAATTCTACATCAGACTGAAACATAATGTCTCGAGACCTCAGCGTCTTGTGACCATCCCAGATACGATAACCATCGTCGTTCTCATATCCTATTAGCAATCCTTTTATGGCTTTCTTGCCCATCTTTTTGCGGTTTTGCTTTGGCACATGAGCATAACATTCACTTCCGATTATTTTCAGGTGACTTATTTTGGGTTTCTTCCCGTGCCATAACTCAAATGGTACTTTTGTGACCACTCTTGTAGGACCTGTCCTATTGAGCACATATGCAGCAGTGTTAATAAGTTCTGCCCAAAGCAGTTGTGGCATCTCTCCTCTCGTGTGCAACATTGATCTCGCAGCTTCTACAAGTGTTCGGTTTTCACGCTCACTACAGCCATTCTGCTCTGGCGTGTAAGGCATTGTCAGCCGATGCTGAATCCCGTGCTTTTGCAATATCTTGCGGACGATGTTATTGTCAAATTCACCACCATTGTCGCTAAGCAGTGTTTTCACGACATGGCCAGCTGTCTTAGCTTCTTGCAGCATTTGTAAAAGCTTATCCTTGACTTCCGACTTATGCTTTATAAAATAAACGAAACGGTAACTTGAAAAATCATCCTTAAATAATACAAAGTACTTGTATTTTGAGATACTGTCGACGAAGGGTCCGCACACATCGGTGTGAATAAGCTCTCCAGGCTCTGAAGCTCTTTCCCTTGTTCCGAACTTCTTCCTATGTGATTTGCCATAAATGCAGCCTTCGCATTTCACGTTATCTGGCTTCAAATCTATTCCAAACTCCCTCTTAACGATATCGCGGACATGTCGTTTGTCTTGATGTACGAAACGTTCATGGTAGAGCTGTAGAAGATTCGTACCAGTAATCGCATTGACCTCAAACGGTCTTTTCAATGTTGGCATTATCGTTTTCATTGCCAACTTGTAGAGCCCTCCAAATCGCTCTCTCTTGCCAACAACTCTAGTAGTCCCTTTAACTATAAGTTTGCATTCTCTAGTTGTTGACGTAAACACGCTATCTTGCACCTTGTCTTGTGCAGCTAGCGGCGAAAACAGGTTTTTCGTAAGTGATGGTACAAGCCAAACATCGTGGAGTGTTATTACAGTCTGGTCCTTACTGCTGACATTTGAGCTTACTTCTACGGTACCTTTACCCAACGCTGGAATTGTGGTCCCATCTGCCGTTGTTACCGTGTGATCTGACTCAAATCTGTGAAGCTCACTAAAATAGTCACTTCTCACAGCAATATGTGTCGTCGCTCCATTGTCGACAAACCAGCTATCTCTCTCCTCATTCTTAACCTGTTCATTAAAACAAGCGCTTACCATCAGTGAAATATGTTGTACCTGATTTGATTTTGCAGTTTGAGCTGCTGACGTGCCTTGAGATGGATCCTTAGGTGGCCTCCCATCCTTAATCCACTTCTTGCATTTCCTAACTCTGTGCCCTATCTTAGAACAATAGTTACAAATCAGCTTTGGTTGCTCCTTACCCTGCGTTACAACATCTCGCTTATTGGGTGCAGTCACTAGCGCCTCCTGCTTACAGCTCTCTTGACTACCCAAATCTCGTTCAAACGTGCACAGGTGACTTGTCAAACTATCTATAGTCCTTTCAGTCTGCTTTAGCATGAGCCAGCTTGACTTAAAGTTGAAGTACCTATCATCTAGCGTGTCTAAGACCTTACATATTAGGAACAATTCGGGAAGCTTAGCTGTTGCGTCAATTTTAGAAACTTCAACCTTTAGGTCAGTCCAAAGATTCTTCAGTTTTGAGATATGCGTAGGAATGTCCTCTGCCCTATCGTGTTTAAGCCCAAAGAATTCTAGACACAAGTTATAGGCTCTGTCTTCCGATTGTCCATCAAATAGTCTATGTAATTCCTGCCAGACTTCATGTGCCGTTCTAAACCTCATAACCTTTTTTAACGTAGCTTCTGTCATATTAGTGGTGAGCAAAAGCAAAGCACCAGTTTCAGCTCTCCTATAATTAGCCATAGCTTTATTATAAGCACTTACTTCGGCGTCACCTGCTCCTTCAACAAAGATTGGCTTTCGTAGTGTACCTGCCACAGCTTCTGTAGCACCTTCGGTACCTTCCAGCATGATTGAAATTTTATATTTCCATGTTGACCAATTTTCTTTGCCTAGCAGCTTACCTATGTCGACCTTGGCGGTATAATCCATGATTACCAAATAAGCTTTCTTCTCTTCTCTCAGGGCCCGATAACCTCTTAAAGGTGGTGGATCGTATGAATTACAAAGTTACCTTAGTGATGTGGAAGCAAAGAATGAGAAAGTCTTATTAATCGAATTAATACACCAACACACACGGTCACTCACTATTACGATTTTTTTAGCATGCATGCACTGAATATTTTAAAGTTCACAGTATATTATTTTACAACGTTAATATTAGGTTACTAGTTCATTTCAGTTTTTATTGACAAGTCCATTGAGTCATTGTTTTTTACATAGAAAAACAAAAGACTCCTTTTCATAAAAAAGAATGTTTGGCTGGCAGCATAGAGTTTTTATTGATGCTCCAACCTTAACAAAAACGGCCAAACGATTATTTTTGCGAGATGTAGAGTTTGTACACAGGCCTCAGTCTGTGTCTGGCCCAGCTAGAACTTTGACTATTGGAAAACTCATACTATCTTTTTACCAGATGTACCAACTTGTAAATTAGTACCCAAGTTTACATAAAATATTTTTGTGGCGGGATCCATTAATAAAACATTAGTTATGATGGTTAGGAGTATGACCGCATTCGTCACATCGATTCGTTTACTGTGTGTAAAAGTGAAACGGAACGTTAATTTGCATCCTCCCTCCCCATTGGTTAACCGTTGGACCAATAAAATTTTGAAGTAGTTCAACGGTTTTTGAAGACGTTTCATCAGTCCGGTGTCTTGTTGAATATATCTTAAAATTTTGATAAAAATATCATTTTGAAATTAATAACAGGCCGTGCAACTTCTAAAGTAACCACAATTCCATTAAAACGGCCACCGCCGTTTGATAAATGTGAGTACAAAAATAACGTTAGATAACCGTTTGACGCTGTGTCGATGTTCGCTTGTTTTGCCTCCATTTACAGTCGTTAGACGTGAAGATTTTGAAACGCTTGTTTACGTTTACGTCTTAGTTATCTATGAAGGACCGTTGGATCATTGTTAAACCGTGTGATTTTATCACGTTAATAAGTGCACGTGATAATTGTGGGATTGTTTCAGCACTACCATAATGGCGCCAACTAGGTTGGCATCGAAGCCGATCGGCGTCAATGAGAACTTGAATGGTTTACTGGCGCATGGGATTACGACAAGGAGTAAGCAGTTGGCTTCTCTGAAGACTCACAAAGACATTTTAAAAGTTCCAAATAAGAGGAAAGCTGATAGTCCTTTGAAAGATGTTACGGCAAAGAGGGCTGCGTTTGGGGACATTACGAATGCCTTCAACAAGACCAGCGCGTTCCAAGACAAGGACAAAGTCATGGGGCTGAAGAAGGTTACTGTGGAGAGCAAAATGCTTCCAACCGTGAAGGTTGTACTATTATTTTTTTACATTTATGCGTCGAGGGTACTTCTACTCCTTGTAATAAAATTACATGGGCGTAAAATGACTATGATAAGTCGTTAGAATCCATGTGGTTTAATTTAATAATAATAACAATGAAATTTGCAAGTGTAATATGGGTCAATGAACTTTCCCTCCAAAAGTTTTTTCTCTAGATCAATGTGTCATTTTATTTAGGAAAATGTATGGAGATATTTTAGCAAATTGTCAATACATAAGAAGGTAGCTTCCCTGACAATTAATTAGAGCTAAATTGCTGGGTAATAACTGAGTAAATAGGCCAAGGCCACCCAACCAATTGTTGTGCAGAGATAACAAAGTTTTAAACTTCGAAATTATATTATCTCCTTTCTTCACAATACATTTGCTGCAGCATTGTTGGTTTGTAACAAGAAAGGAATTTCTTACAAACTTATTACCTATAACTTATATTTTAATTTAAAACTGTCTTCAAAATAAAACCTCATTTTATTTTTCGGTTGGGCAAAGTGTATTTCCATCTGGTATTTCTCCTGGCGGGATCTGTGCCCGATTGATGGCAATTGACTTGGCCCCTATTACATGGGACTTCAACATAACTGGCAAAATGTGGGTGTACTACCAGGTACACCTCTGCCTAGCCCTTCGGGGATTACAGGAGTGACATCATGTTATGTTAATCACTCGAAATATTAACAAAGTTTCTTCATTTGTAGAGCATCAAACCACAGACAACCACATTAAACGGTAAGACCTCCAAAGCAAAGACGCTGCAGAGAGTGGCTACAAATGCAATAGATGCAGTTCAGAAGCACTTTGCAAAGGAGCCTCCCAAGCCGGTGGCTACCCGGGCACAGAATGGTATCCTCAAGAACATTGGGGAGAAGAAAGACAGGAGTCTCAATCAGAACCAGAGCCAGAACTCTGCAAAGTCAGCAAGGAGTGATGTGTCTGAACCATCACTGTATATGACAGCCTTAGAAACTACGTTAGTTCTTGTTTATTACTTTTTTTTGCATTACTAATCTTACATAGGACTTGTAACACACATCTAGCTGAATCTCGACAAGCCTGTTGGTCTGTGGCCCTGACTGCCATGCCAGAGGTCTTAGACTCATTTCCCATCCAGGACAAATGTATAAGCATGGTCATTTGTTTTGTGTCTGGGTGTAATTTATCTATATTATGCATGCATTTACAAATATTTAAGTATTTTTATCAGTTGTATCATCTAGTCACAAGCTCTGCTTAGCTTGGGACTAGATGTCTTGTGAAAGTTGAGAAATGTCTTTATAATTTAATTGTCTTTAGAAAACCCAACTGTAATCTTATATTCAGGGTTATAGCCATTCATAGATGGCATTATCATCCTGTGTGTGCTATTAACAACACATCACTAACTATGCTGAGCAGATGTTAGCATAGCATACCATAGTTGCAATTTATAGGATGCCTTAAATATTCCATAATGTAGAGTAGGTGGCTGGTTACTACTTAAATGGTAATAGTATCTTTATTTTCTACTCTAGCTGCCTACATAATGGATGTCGGCTACAGCCAAATCGTAATAAGTAAAATATAAGTTATAATTAACTACTCAAGATATGTCTGGATAAATATAACAATACTTACTGATGAATACAGAAATGGAGCCTGCTATGCTGGAGGTTGTGGGCTCAATTCCCAACCAAGAAAAATGTTTGTGTGATGAGCATGATCATTTATTCTGTGTCTGGGTGTAATTTATCTGTAATATGTATGTATTTAGAAATATATTAGTATGATTATCAGCTGAGTACATACTCATAGCACAAGCTCTGCTTAGTTCGGCACTAGATGGCGTAGTGTGAAAGTTGTGGAATGTTATATTATTTTTGTTATTTAGCAGCCCTTCAGAAACCTCCAAGGAAGAGTACAAGACAATTAGCGAGAAGCTAGACAAGGTCAACCTTGATGACACAGTCCGGTCCCTGGACGAAGAGTTGGAGGTGCCTCACAAGCCCCCCACTGATGTGCCAGATTTCGACCAAGAGAACTGGAATGATCCCTTCCAAGTCTCCAACTATGCCATGGATATATTCAACTATTTGAAGAGCAGAGAAGTAAGTATGGTATCTGAAAAAATCTTCTTACTATTTTGTAAGCTCACACTACACATTAAAAAAACACAAAACATGAATAAGCACTGTGCAATTTGCACACTGTGTTTATAAAATCTACTTGCTTTTGCTCGCGTTTTCGCCCGCGTAAAGCGCGTCATATCTCACGGGAACAAGACTAAATGACTTGAAAGTATCCCATGTCCTAAACTAGGTCAAGATCTATTTGTGTGCCATATTAACTTAAAAATAAACAAAATAATAAAGTCTCTTATGCATTTATATTAAAATTCTGTAGGATAGGTAGGTACCTACCTACTATGTCAATGCGGTATTGCAGCAGCTGTAATTCTTTCGTAAATAATATGAACAAAAGGAAATACGATTTTATCACAAATCGATTTGTAATAAAAAAATATTCTCATGCCATTTCGTGTCTTAGTTCAACCAGTAGGTAGGGTCCAAATGCTCTAGCTGGTACTCTAGCTAGGTTCGTTCAGATCTTTCAAGAGTTGCGTCTCTGGGACTACTATTGATAACAGCTTCTCATGCTGGCGCGATGTAAACAATCTCGCGATATGCCGCGAATCCGTAATACATTTCCGAAACGATTTGTGGTCTAGTCAAAGTGCCGCAAAACCCAGAACACGCACCTCTCACTTTACGGATTAATGTGCCTATTGTATAATTATCATTTGCTTCAAAAACGGTAAAGGAGGACATCGTGAGGAAACCGGCATGCCTGAGAGATTTCTCGAGGGCATGTGATGCTTAATCAGAGTTCCATGGGCGGCATTAAACCTCTGACACAATATTAGTCACTAACCAAACGATAAGAAGTGCCGTGAAAATGTACAGACGCCAGCACATCAAGTTACCCCAATATGTCAAATTTCTTTGATCATTTTTCAACTTTATGCCAAACAGAATAAGGTTCATATTCAATTAGGAAAATTTGACACGTTGGGGTAACTTGATATGCTGGCGTCTTTACCAGGGCATAGGTACTATCACACTTTTCTCGTCACATTCTTGATGGAAATATGTTGCGGCGGCGTGAGTGACCAATACCTAACTTTAATTTCCCATTTTAGCGCCTGTTCCCCGTCGATGACTACCTCCAGCGGATGAAAGGGATCACGTCGTGGATGCGGGCACTGCTCGTGGACTGGATGGTGGAGGTCCAGGAGAGCTTCGAGCTCAACCACGAGACTCTGTACCTGGCTGTGAAGCTAGTAGACCTGTTCCTGACGCGGTCTACCAAGATGCAGCCCGAGAAAGACCACCTGACTAAAGAAGAATTGCAGCTGCTTGGAGCTTCTGCATTGTTTATTGCTTCTAAGTTTGATGTGTGTATTCCTCGTAGTTATTTCATGTTGTTACCAGCTTCTGCCCGCGTCTTCGTCCGCGTGGAATAGTTACATTGGGCTAACGCTAACTTTAACCCGCGACTTCGTTTACGTGGAAGTGAAAATATTATTTAATAAAATGTAAGGAGTTTAGAAAATTTAATTATTCTTGTGGGTAATGTACAGCATCCTCTTGATCCATTACGTTAATAATGGACGTGTAGTTTACGCTATCTCTTGGAAGTTTACCCACTATTATGTTATTGATGTTGTCAACGCCGCGCGGTGCTTGAGCATTTTTTTGCAGCGATGTTATGTTATAACTGCGATATCACTAAGGGCAGTTTTGTTTTAAATTAAATAGTTGTGATGAATAACGTATTTATTTGGATAAGGATCATGTTTATAAAAACACCTTCGCAAATAATGCATTATTTTAGAACAAATTTGGTTAGCATCAAAAAGGTTATAGTGAGCCAACAGCCAACCAAAGATAGACATAATGATGTCGCGAACTTAACTATAAGCCTTTTGGATGAAATGTACAAATTAATAACGTGTTTGCGTAATTTTTATCTGCGTCTTATTATTGACTAGCTGTGCCCGCGACTTCGATTGCGTGGTTTTCGAAAACTAAAAAGCGTCGCTTAGATAAAATTTTAATTTATCACCATAATTATGATCATCCTTTGTGTTCTATTGGGTATCTTTTAAAACCCTGGCTGTTTTCATAAGATCGCTGATTTATGTATTATATACAGAGATTGTGCGTATATGTATGTATGTACATTTAGGATGTTAAAATTGTTATGTAAGAGCTCAGGCTACTGCTTTATCTAAGCCATGGTCTATTAGGCCACATCTGGTCTCTAGTAGGCTTATACTAGGCTTAATCTCTCTGTAAAGCTTTTTTATCAATTAATTAATGAAAGTAATATTTCTGTCAAAAATGCCTGCTCCTTTACATGCCGTAGCTATTTCAGAAAGTAGCTGGTTCTGGTCAAGCTCTGAAGCTAAAAATCATGCCGTGGCTATTTGAGACCATAATATATGTTTTATTTATACAGGAGCGTATCCCTCCGCTTGTTGACGACTTCCTGTATATCTGCGACGGCGCGTACACGCTGAGCCAACTACTCAAGATGGAGATGAACATCCTGCGCGTCGTGGACTTTGATCTCGGTGTCCCACTGTCCTACCGTTTCCTCAGGAGATATGCCAGGGTAAGGATTTCTTAAAAATTATGTAGGTTAGGTAAGGATTATCGGGCAGTGTCCGCAACTCCACGTCTGAGCGCATATCCCACTTTCTACTTAATATTATAAACGCGAAAGTTTGTGAGTATGGATAGATGGATGGATGGATGTTTGTTACTCCTTCACGTAAAAACTACTGAATGGATTTTAATAAAATTTAGTATGGAGTTAGCTGACACCCTGGATTAACACATAGGTTAATTTTTATCCCTGTATTCCCACGATAAGAGGACCTTTGCGGGTGAAACCGCGCGACCAAACCTTATTCGGTCCATCCTAACTCTTGGATAATGACCAGCAGCAGTTTAACGTTACCGGCGATAACTCGGAGAGTACCTAGCCACCTAACCAGTGGGCAGTTGAGAAGCACGTGCGACGCTACGTCGCTATAAGGAATGGATCCATGATATAATATGGATTTTTACTCTCAGTGACATAGGCCACTTGCACGATCTGCTATCTCTGGACTAAATCAAATATGAAATTAAAGTTGGGTCAGTAATTCGGGCAGCAAATCTTGGCAACAGAAGTTTTCTACAACCAAATTTGTTAAAACTTCACGATACCGCGCTGTATAAGAGTATTAGCATAACACTCTGACCAGTTAATATTTATTGTCATATTTTCTGCTCCAGTGCGCAAGAGTGTCAATGCCGACGCTGACTCTGGCGCGGTTCGTCCTCGAACAGTGTCTGTTGGAGTACACCCTCCTCGAGCACTCGGACAGCAAGATGGCTGCCGCCGCGCTCTACCTCGCGCTCAGGATGAAATCCATCGGAAACTGGACGCCTACCCTACAGTATTATACAGGTAAAAGAGCATTTGAACTACAATTTCAGACAATAATGAAGTTATAAAATATCCCTGCACTGGCTTGGCTACCATCAAGGATTTTAATTTTGATAGCTCAAAAAAAATGTCGCTAACTACTCGAAATTGTTGCCAAATACCAGAATTCTACCACTGGTTCAAAAGATAAAAGAGTTTACACATTAAATCAAATTTGAAACAAAACAGATATTTGCTAGGTGCCCTAGTTTTTGTGATTTAAACGTGGCCAAGCTAGGGGACTCCAGATCAGCCTCCTATAAACCTTTTTATCTTTTGAACCAGTCACCGCCAAATTTCGATTAGTTAGTGTCAATGTTTTTGTGTCATAAAAATTAAAATCCCTGATGGTGGTTAAGCCATTTGTCAGTCACACCTTAGTGGCGGCATTAAGTTTTACATTGTCACCAGAATCTACAAAGATCTTTTTTTTTTTGCAGGATACACCGTCAAAGACATCCTCCCTATCGCGATCGCTCAGAACGCGACACTACACAAGAAGCCAAAATCCGCCATCAGCACAGTCAGGAACAAGTACTCCCACACAATCTTCTTCGAAGTAGCCAAGGTACCTCTCGTGGAAGACTCGGTGCTCTCCAGCTGAGGCAAGCCCGGTGGCGCTTTACATGCTGTACAGACTATACTAAGGTGGGTCCAAATTTTTTAATAGATGCATTACAGTTGTGTGTATATTATTTGGAGGCTGGTGGACGGACGATGTCTGACTCAAGTTGCAATGTACATAAAATTCACGCTTTTTCTGTGTTCGTATTTATGTAGTTATTATTTTTTTGTTGTTGTTTAATTTTCTAGCCTCAATATCAGTTTCTTTTTCATAATATTGTTAGCATAACTTTATCGCTTTCCTGAATGATTGTAAATGTATTTCATCAATAAATCTGGATAAATGAAAAACATTTTTAATTTTCTCATTTGAAAGGTCTATGAATTCAACAGGCAAAAAAAAGTCTGTGCATATATTATTAATTAATTGAATTGACAATTCATTTTAGAGTTTATGTTTAGACATAATTATATTATTGAAATGATAAAATTCTAAGTGTTCTTGCGTCAGACTGATCTCGGTCCGCGCTGCCGTAGACTAAGAAATCGCAATTACTTGTGTTACTTAATTATTGTTATGTGCTGTCTAATTTGAGATGTGTGAGCGCTTCCAATGTTGCGTGTGGCTCGTACATTACAATCAATAAATCAAAACTGACAAATAATCGGGCCCTTGAGCGAGCCACAAAGACGGCCATATAAAAAGACCTGTAAAATGTAAGGTGCCACATTGGCTTATTAGTACTATGTTTTATTTTTAAGTAGTTGACATAAATAGAAAAAAAATCCTCTGTCTAACAACCAGAGTAGATAAGAACACTGCCATTAGATGAATGTGTAGGTAGTGCAAAAACTAGGTAAATTAAGAATTTGTGTAAGCACACGAATTGTTAAGCGTTTATAGACTATGGTATGAGATGTTTATGCGAAGGTTATTTACTTTCAGTAAATTAATTTAATAAAGACTGAAATGTTAGTTGACATGATCGAAGAGCGTCAGGATTAGCTGACTAATTTTATTTGTCAAATATGTGCCATATACCTGCTATGGCAAGTAAAACTCGGAACATTTGACTAGAGGATGAAGCCTCAATAAACACCAGTTAAACGGAGAAACTAAGTTTCCATGAAACAAAGCGTTTGAATAAAGGAATAAAAGACTCAAACCAAAATCTTATCATGTCCTGTCTGACCTCAATAGAATTTTTACCAAAAATCAATGCCTAAAATCCACATTCCAATATTGTTCTACTTCCGCCTCGCTGCTTATTATTTAATTAGAATAATGCTGTCTTCCTATAGTGAATTATGGGTGTTAATCGGCTAATGTATCGAAATGTATATTTATTAATACAAATGTGAAAATGTTGTAACACTTTGATAGATAATTTTCCAGGACTGAGATTTAAATTCTCAATGTGCGACTGTAACTAGGTTGAAAGTTGTCAAAGTGTATATTTTGTACATGATTGCTTTCGCTTCTACGATAAATATGCAATGCTTAGGATGTACGACTAAGATTTGTTCAATCTTTAGGAATCGGAAGCCTAGACCGTCCAGTTGCGATCATAAGTGTTTACACATCAAATCATCATAAACTCGAAAGTTGATTTGATTTTAGATTTTATGTTAGGTTGTATTACATACTTGCTGTAGATAACACTTGTGTTCGCGACTGTAGTGAGCACGTTCAACGAGCGCCGGATGTGGTAACGTTTTTATACATAATATTATGTATTCTTGGCAAGCTTTGCTAATACTCTTTTAATTATAATTATTATTAATGGATTTTTGTAATGTTTTAATATAATTAATTTACATAGTAATTATTGTGAGATTATTCGCATCATTTGTCATATGTTTTGTAATTTATCACATTTTAAAGAGTACAAAATATTGGAATGTTATAATAATGTTGTTCGTTTAATAAATAAGTTTTAGAATAATTGTCACTTTGAAAACTGTTTTCTTCTTGATAACATTTGTCTTCTAATTATACAAAGATGTAAAACTGGCGTGTAAATAAAAGTGATTTTGGTTTGGTAATATGTTTTTGACTCATATCGGAAAGAGAAAACTCCTTACCCTACTCATGTACTAAGTATACAGCGTAATGCTCAGTAACAATTAAGTTGCGTTTTAAAATAAAACAAGGAAATTATTCATGTTGTGATTTAATCACACTTGAAAACAAAATGGTTTTTCCAGCAGTCAAACTTGACGTGTTGACTAATCCATACAAAAACGTTACGAAACAATACCTACTCATATTCATAGGTAATCACGCTCGGGACAAGATGTCGTGGGCATAAACGTGGTCTAACTTATATACATAGCACAAACTATATTAACAAAATGCATGTTTGGGTCACGACCGCAACCGTGAGGTATTCGCAGAAATTGATTTATTTCTGACAGCAATAATTTTTGTCGAAAACAAAATACAATTGATAAAAAAAATACAATTGATACATCAAATATTTATCACAATACATATTCTTCTGGTGCCGAGAGGGCTCATCGAGTTAGGTATATACAAATAATTGAGAAATGATAGTAATATCGAGGTTTTGATAAACAGATCAGAATATGCTGGCTTTCTACCTGAGTACTAGACCTTCTAGAGCATCTATTAATCGATTTTTCTTTTTTCAAAATGCTTAGTTGGTTTTTCCTGCATTATTTGTTCAGAACGCCAGCCTTACAATCTGTCTAGAGCAGAGTGGTGTTACAGGAATTGTTTACTGACAATACAGTTATAGATATTTATCTAACTCCCTCTCCTAAGTTACAATTCCCATATAATTAACCGTGTAAATAAAAATAACAGTTAGGTCATCTACCTATAGCTAAAAATATGTAGATCACGTTTCCTAAGATATAAAAAATCAGATAAGGCAATGGTGGCAGCTATACACGTTACGGTATATCGGAGGATTCAACTTGATATCAATTATTGCACATTGTAACGCACATGCCAAGACATGGCTTGAATAGAAGTGTCTATATTAGGCGCAAAGAAAAGAACGTAGTATTCAAATGAAAGAAAGGTTATCTTGCAGACAATAAAGTAGCGCGTGTATTATGTTATCAATAATCTAGCTTTGGTCCGCGGTTTCGCCCGCGTGACGCGAAATACACATTACACACCATTACCATTTATACACTTCAAGGATTACGCAAAGGGCGCATTTTGGGGGACTATTTTATGTAATTTTTAATGTTCAAAGTACCTACTGATCCTCAGCCTTATCAGAATATTCCACAAATATATATAAATATATCCTGTCAGTTGAAAGACATGGTTTAAAATCGGACTGGTAGTTTTAGTGCAGAACTGAATGTTCTAATAAACAAAAACAATCTATTTAAATTTTTAGTATATCTTGAAGCGAAAACTTCAGACTCTTTTTCTAATAATATTTGCGGACTAAAGAGTGCGAGATTGGGCATAGTTAAAGCTAAAAGAATAAGAGTGCAGAAAGCCAAAACGAACGCACTTCGACGTCTGAGTGACCACTAAATAGTATTGTGTGGTTACGTGAGCATTATATTCACGCATATTTTATAACATTGGGGGTGTATACGAAGCTAGCGACTATGGTTTGTTCAATTCTTCTGCGCAAATAAGACACTTTCATGAAACCGTAACATGTAAGTCCACTTTTGTAACGTTATTAGTATTATTTATGCCTTAAAATTCATGAGGTGACACAATAATTAAGAGTCTGTTAAATCACTTTGTCAATAATAGTGACTGTTTTGGTTATAACTTAAATAACAATCGGCGGATTAATTTAATCATCAACTAATGTGGCTCGCATGGCTCCAGTAATACCATTAAAGTGACAAAAAGTTAATTTGTGCTTATAAAATTACACTATTTCAGTAGGTAAACTTGCAAAAAAGCGATATAACATTGATTGAGCAATGATAAGTGTAAATTAAATACCTGGATTAATTAATTAGTTGGTATTAAAAATGTAAACCAAGCAAAATAAGTATGTAAGAATCGTAGCACATGGCGCTCTGTAGTTTCTGCCTACCCCCATGGGAAAAAATAATGACATTATGCATGTTTCTGGGTCCACGCAAGCCACTTCACATTACGACAATGAACCTCAAATCACAGAAATATTCGACTGATCTCCAAAAATACATACTACCAAAAACAAACCAGCTATTTTCTTACCAGTTAATGTAAAGCGCAACTTACTGTCGCAACGCGAACGAGATACAATATTTAAATACCAATGACTATAAACAAATCTACACGAAGATATCGCGCCTGCAATAATACCTACACGCTTTCAAGTGTCGACTACGCTAACTTACTATATAAATTATATACATTACGCGTTCTATACACATGAACGCTTCTAGTTATATTTACAATAAAGTTTTGGATGCTTTGGCTAACAATAGGGCACTCGCTTAAGTCTGTCTCATAAAGGACTTGGCACACTGCTCAATCGATACATGCCTGGTTTTGATGTAAGGAATGCTCTTATAACATCATCAAGATAAACATAGCAAGGTAGTTTTTACGTTCCCTAGATCAAAAAGTTGTTATTGTGACTCCAGCCAGCCATATAACAACAATTTAGATGAAAGTAAGTATGTTTATTTCGCTGATATAAGAAACTGTGCATGATCGCAGCGCTACAAGTACCATACAAAACTAGCTTTACAGTTAATTCCTATAAAACTACGTTAATAATTTCAAGTTCGTTAGGAACCAACGTGGTAGGCTACTGTATCGGAACAAATACACGAATTTGAACCCTATGAAGAGTAATACTGGGTTCATAATAGCTCGTCATACTTCCACGTACATAATCAAACGACGCTTCGGTATAGGAAAGCCATAAAAACCCGTAGTTTAAGAAATTGAGTTGAAAACTTTTGCGTAAAAACTATCCACAGTGAATATTAGATCTTAAATGGTATTTTTATAAAAGCTACTATTCTAAAAGAAAGCCCAAATAATAAAACTTTGGACTGCAGGTAAATCCGGAGAAGTTGGCAAGAGATATCTTAACAAAATGATTTACGCAAAAGTTTCAACTGGCAGAATAAACATGATTACACACTATTAGCTAGGATTTGAAGATTTGTGGTTTTCTTGGACATCTGTGGACTCGTGTGAGCACTCGTTCATGGGTTGTGCGCGCGGAGACACCGGCCTGAAGGTGCAGTCCAGCGAGTCGGAGTCCGGCGTGCCCGGCGTGGACGGCGTGAGCCTGTCGGACGTGCACATGCGCTTGGACAGCGGCGAGTCCGCCTCGTCGCAGCGCCGCTTGCTGGGCAGCAGGCTGGGCAGCATGCCGGGCAGCATGCTGGGCCGGCTCACGGGGCTGAAGCTCGACGCGCGGATCGCGATGGGGGATAGGCTCCGCCGCGTCGTGTACTTCCGCGTCGGGGAGGGAGATACTACTGGTGAAAACCTGGAAAAAACACATGTTTTTGTTAAATAATATTCATTTCTGTAAATACACCACTAATAAACGTACGGCATTGCGCCACCGGCACCTAAGGAGTGGAATTCCCTGCCGGAGTCGGTGTTACCTGATAGCTATAACCTAAGACAAGAGTGAACAGGTTGCTTCTAGGCAGGCGTGCTTCATCGTCGACCACATCATCGCTTATCATCAGGTGAGATAGTGGTCAAACGCGTGCCGATCAATAAAAAAATACAAACACCTTCACAAGTCATATTTTTTGCTAGTGGATGAGGTCGGGTGTGTAACTATCTGACTACTCTGAGAAGAAACACCGGAAGAAACTCCGAGGTCTCTTTTAAAGTCGTCGTTATCTTGGTCAGATCATGTGAGAACCTGCTTACTGTCTGAAATGGTCTTTTGAGAAAAGAACCACATAAAAATAACAATGAAGATGATGATTAACACTGTTCCCATTAAATTAATAACGTTCTGATGGCAGTAATAGGACATTCATAATGATCATAATCATCAGGGTTACGTCTAACTGTTGGACATAGGAATGGACAAATGGAAAGGACATGAGGAATAAGGCTGCCTCGTTGCTAAGCAGATCTAGGTCCAGCTTTAATAGCATCCTACAAGCCTTGGCTGACAAGCATGATGCGCCGGTGCTTAGGCATTGGTTGGCGTTGCTTGTGCGGCCAACTTGATTACTTTTAAATTTTACTAACCCTTCGTTGATAAGTTACTAACCATTGGACCGACGTAGTCATTAAATAAAAATTATATTACATTATTATAGGTCTCGCCTCCACAAAATCGCCACACTTTGTGACGCAGTCAATGAACTCACCGTATCGCAGTCAAAGCTTGAATTTACCAAGGGTAAGCCTCCGTTCAAGCAGTTCTAGGCGATCATTGGTGCAACCGATCTAGGTTATTGGGAGTAGATAACGCGGCATAACCGGTTAAAGTCAGAAATATGTTATTTCGCGCCCATACCTCAATTAGCGTAGTACTAACAAAAACATGACGATATCACAAGGCTCTAAGTACCGGAATTACGATCAACACTTTAATTTAGTTATCAGAGTAAAATCATCTGCTATCTGACATTTATATCTTTGGGCTCTTTAAGCCCAGAGTCAAGCTACACAGCTGTCATTTGACATACGTATTTGACAGTCGTTACGGGTAGTATACAGGGCGTAAGAAATAGCCCTCCTCAGACTGATGGGGTGAATTCAGTATATTATACATATTAAGACGACCGGTACAAGAAATTATTTCAGGAACGTTATGGTAATCCAATAAACTTGATTTGTTTTATTTCCTCATACGCAACGTATTTTAACCGTGGCAAAATGCACGCAGCGAGCCTTCGGGTGCCCGCCCCGTCAAGTCGTTCGTTAGAGTATTTCAACATCCATTGTTAGTTTTTTTTATTTAGCCGTATTATTTAAATCAATGAAGTGCTACTTTCAGAGACTGTTATTATACATTGAAATTTAACTGAAAAACCTGAAAAAAAGATTAAAATAATGATTTTTTTCTGAAAAATTCAGTGGATTATGATTCAAAATCAGGAGCTAAATGCACCCTATCAGTTTGAGGAGGGCTGTCGCTTACACCCTGTATAAACCCTCAAGTCTGACAACTAGTATCGTGACTAACCTATAGTGTCAGAGTTTATGACGCCCATGACTTGGCTTGTCTTAGCTTCACTAGTCTAAACCAGGGCAATCGAGTTACCCAGTTACTGGATTGTGGACGTCGCTCCATGTACATCACTGGTACTCAGCTGCTTCCAGTTAGACTGGAAGCCGATCCCAACATAATTGGGTAAAGGCTAGTCAGACTATGAAGTAAAAATACACTGTTTTATGCAAGTTTGATCACAGGACCACACAAGGCTTGCCAATGGTGGAATGTAATTATAATGTAGACAGTGGGCAGTACCTAGGTATCCTAGTGGGTGAGTTGGCGAGTCCGGTGGTGACGAGCGTCAGGTCCTCGCAAGACTGGCCCATCTGCATGGCCGAGTGTATCTCCCTCTCGTGCGCCACCTCGCGCGTGTTGCTGACGTCTGCACACTCTTCCGCCCGTAACTGGTTGACGCGCGGCGTCATCCGCGCCCACGAGCTCTGTAGCAATAAATAAGCATCTGTCACAGAAGAGAATTCTTAGAATAAAAGTGTTTTTTTTTTCAGTTTTATGTATTTACATGAAACTCTACCGAATATTTGGAACAGCAGATTTTTTCGCGAACTCGAGGTTTGTGCCAAAATAATAGTTTTTGAGCACATCAACCTCTCATTGGTTTTGACCAATATATTGTTCTTCTGTTTCAATTACATCCTAAATCGTCTCTTACTCGCAACAGTAGGTTGACATATGTTTGCCGTCACCGTAAGGTATAAGAATACACACAGGAAAAAACACAACTACACAATCGAAATAAACCCCCTTTTTTGCATACTACACAATCGAAATAAACCCCCTTTTTTGCATTCCCATGTTCAATAAATTTTTGCATGCAGTCTTTTTCCTACCTAAAAAACAATACAAATGAATACTATTTTTTGTCGCAAACTATTGTATACGCACATTGAAACGTTTCGACCTTTGAGCTCGCGTCAAACTTCCTCAACATACAATGTTACATTGTCAAGAATACAAGATACTCACTGCTACGTTGACCGGCGAGGTGACAGGGCCAAAGGTACCACTATGTCTGCGCGTGCGCGTCAGGTTGTTGTTGGAAAACATGCTGAAGATCGACGTATTCCTGGAACAATATGGTTAGTTACGTTAGATACGAGAGTTCTACACCATCAGGCAGTTTCAGTGGCGTATAACCTGTATACCACCAACCAACTGTATCAAAACGCCTACAATACGACCCACGTCTTTACATGTAGGCGTCTTGTAGGTGGTTCAATAAAGTTTGTTAGAATCTAAACAGGCAGGCAAGTAATGATTTGACAATGCTTATTTAGAGACCACGTAGCCTGTTGCTCTCAATATAGCCACTTACACACTTACAGATAAAACTCGCGACTAAAGAAAGTCCTTTCGTGGCGAAAATTTTTCTACAACAAAGGAAAACCCCTGAGCCACTACAAAGTAATAACTTCTAGCCACAAATGGGCGAGACTACCGTCATCTGCCTAGCATTTTTCCTACTATTGAGGTTGAGGTCGGCTTCCACGTATGCGTGATTTTACAAGTACTCGTAATGTACATTTCTAGTTACAACAAACATATAATATTTCATTCCTGGGCGTGTTTGCTTCATGGTAATTTTGTGCAATCTTGCACGCGACCTCTCTGCAAGCGAATTGGCATCAATTGAGACCGAGAGCGACGCATCGGTGGCCCGGCACACTCAATTAGATTATAAAGCCGAGACTTCCCGAACCGATGCTTCGAGAGCAGGAGATTTATTGCAATGAGGATGGAACATAATAGAAAGGCTAGTTTAGTGTACTTGGGACCTATGGATCTGGGACTGAGTCAGACTCCCCTCTTTTCTCATGCGCTCATGATTATCAAACTGACAAGCCCAGTATTTCTACCAAATTGTTTGCGTTATGCATTCGTCCCCAAATGAGAACGAGGTACGAACTGACAATTGATTGCTGAAACGAAATCATCGACGCGTCAAAATTGAACTCGAGTCATTAGTCTTATTTAAACACCAATCTGTGAAAGACATGAATTTCGTCTCAGAAACTGGATGAGTGAGCAAATGCCACTATTTAGTTAAAGATAAATAACGAAAACTGCTGTGGGAGGCGGGGCATGCTTGAGCGAGAGATGACAATTAATGAATACTACTATGTCATGAATAGCCTGTACAATATTTCCATAAATTGGGTGACTTTTGGGACATAAAGAACCGCTAATAACTTTGCTGTTTATGAATATTATTTAATGATACTTTACAAATATAATGAGAAGACCGTCTAAAATAAGCCCTTTAAGTATTTGTACTAATTAAAAATTAGTGGTGTTTTCCATAAAAGAAAACGAGCCTTCACTACAGCTAAAACTAGCTAGCTTACTAATGATGATTGAGTAACGGGATCTTAACCACGTTAGGTTAACTTGATACCACAGAACACTGTTACGCTAAAAACATGATCGTAGGCTTACAGCTACTTGTCACTGTTTAGCAACAAAGCCACTGTCTACCCGATAGGTTTACAATTTCTGCCGCTTAGTAAGACCGGCTAAAGAACTAGGTATCTAAACAATTTTCCAGTGAAAATGCAGGTTAGGTAAAGATGGAATTCAGCTGGAGATTGACTGTTCACTTCACGTAACTTTTCGTGGGGCACATGTCAATAATGTCAAAGTTTCTATGTCATTTTCTTTCTATTAAGATATACGAAAAAGTTAGTCGTTCGCAGACGCATTTTGGCAAAGCATCCATGGCTAAACTTTTTATATCCTCTCCGGCTTCTGCATACTAATGTTATTTTAATCGAACTTTTTTATTACCCCTTTTAGAGCAGTATTAAGCCATCGAACATTTTGTTTTTATGGAGTGTTATGGAGGAACTCCCAAAGTTGGTATTACAAAACATTCCGATTACCGAAAACCAGTGGTCTGTGATGGAACGTCTTGTCTTTTGTGATCAGCGTTCGTTTCTAATTTATAATAATCTTATACGAAACCTCTTTGTATCACTGTCAGCATGCTATGCAGGCACTTACCTACTCATTCTAAATAACATAAAATTAGTGTCTTACAGTCACCTTCTCTGCATTAAATTATAAAGAAATAAGCAGACGTCGTTAGTCTTAAATCCAGGCTTGTAGACTTAAAACACCATTCGGCAATCTTAAGAAGCTCTTTAACATTTGACGCGGTAAATTTATTTATTAGTCCGCTGTAATAGCGTCCATAACGTAAACTATCAGGGAAGATAGCCAAATCTGCCTAAACGGGTTGGCAAGTCTCTAGTTTTATAATAAGCTCATAAAATATGTTAGACTCCTAACTACTAATATTCATGCGAATCTAGTCTGTTTATTACGCTGCATCGCTATAATGAGATTTCATACACCTGGTACTACTATACTTTGACAAAAATCTGCATTAGGGCCGCTGGAAAAAGCAATATTTTAATGTGTGGAGGAATCTCCTACCATAACCATTAACAGCGGAATCCCCTATATGAGTAACAATGGGAATTTACCTACGGCGAGGCCTATGGTATAAGTCACTGATATAATATATTAAAAACATAACATCATGACGATTCGCAGTAGGGGTAAGAAGATGTGTTTAGTACACACTGTTCTGAATAGTTCATTACACGAAAATTTTGTTAATATTTTTTAATGTCTCGACTTGAAAGAGCCGATGATCCCTGAGTTTGTTTCGGCTTTTCTTCTCAGAGGTAGTCAGTTAGGAAATGCCGATTTCAACTAGCTTTAAAGGAAAAAAAATGACGTGTAAAAGTGATTTCCATATCCTACTTGCATAATAAATGATTTAATTTAATTACACCCACTTTCAGATAAGGAGTCACGGGTTTAAGCTGAAAACCAGCGCTTGGCAACAATAGTCAGTGAGCGTAATGCTGACGCTTGAGCCTTTTGCTTCCGGCCGGTATTATAGTTTTGTTTATATACTACAACAACAACAAAAGGTCAAGCCTGTGATAACGGAAGGGTTAGGTAGAGGTGTACCCGTAGTATCTACATCCGCATTTCGCCAGTTGTTTAAAACCTATGTAATATGTTGCCATCAAACGGACACGATTCCGTGTATTAAACCTTTACTTATTCTATTTAATTATTTTAGACAGATATTAGACTATATGATTTTGTAACACTAGCGGATGTGACGCGGTTTCACCCGCGTAGTTCCCGTTCCCAGGGATAAAAAGATAATCTATGTCACCCGGGGCTAGTGTAGCTCCCCAATGTTGAAAGAATTTTTCAAATCGATCCAGCAGTATTTAATTTATTCGTTACATACAAACATAGACAGATTTTCTACAGCGAGTCTTTTGCAAGTAACCGGGGGCATTAGCTTAGAGTCTCAGCTTATTTCCTAACTAGACCTGATAAACCGCAAGATACAAACATACTTGCTTTTAAAACACGTATGTTATACCGATAGCATAACATTATACATATATTGCGGATCGTCGTGAGACAATAATAACATGGACAGTGTTGCGTGCTTCAATAACAATTACTCAGTGTTTATAATACTATTTCATTTCAAGTATTATTGATGATTGTGCTATCTAGCACGATCTTCGAGCGACATGCATGAAATCACGAATAATAATTAGCAAGAGGGATTGGCGCAACATGACTCGCTCTTTTTAGACGAGTAGGGAGGACTTTCATTATAGAATACTCTTAATTGTCCCCATGTAAACTTACAAATAATAACTTTAAGAGCTAGGGTAATACAAAATACAATGCAATGGGTGGCTTCATCGCTAAACGCAATCTCTTACAGACAACCTTTGGATAGATTTGATACTCGTAGAAGGATAAAGGACCACATTATGACCAGCAGTTAAAGCCCAGTTTTGTGACCAGCGGTCTGCCAATCCATAACGTTTTAAGTTCAAATCCAAGACACGTACCACTCTGACTTTCAGATTCACGTGCGTATTGAAAAAACATCATTTGCTTCTAAAACGGTGAAGGCAAACACCGCGAATTTAAGAAAGATTATGCCTGAGAAATATTTCTCGGCATATAAAGCCAAGTCCACCAGGTTAGTCACTAGACGAAAAAAAGAAAATGAGCACATGCAGCTGAACGATTGTCACATACCTAAAACAAGCGTCAGACCTTAATATTACGAAGGCTGAGCCGAACATCGTATCGGTTCTATAAGAGTCTCGACTACCCAAAAATAACATAGCTAGCCATCATCATTATTTTTGAACAGACTGAGAAAAGGGTGCTTCTGAGCTCAAAAAACCGTCTTTGACCCTGGACTTCAGGCTGTAACTGCTAACCCGCCTTGAACAAGGGGGTAATGCTTGTGAAAAGACATCAGACAGCACTGCACTCACAGGCTGGTAATATGTTGCTGTCGTAATATTTTCACGCTCCCGATATTGGTGGATGGAGTAGTTGTAGTAGTAGTTTCCCTATGAGAACCTAGAGATGTACGCATGGATCTAAAGCATGCAATTTGGCATGGATTTTATCGCGTTGGCAGCACTTTATTAGCCCGTCTGCGCAATAAGGGACGTACAGAGGGCCAGCACAACAAGATATCACACACTTTATTTCCAATAGATTAAGGTTCATGTTTAATTGAAAAAAAAAATACAGTCTGGGGTTGCTTGATGTGCTGGCGTCTGTACAAAATCACAGCCTATTTTTGCAAGGGGACACTACGTTCTATTCTACCATACACGTGTCGGATACAATCGTGCTGCATTCGATGCGACAGAGCTTAAAAAGACGATAATGTATTCGTTGTATAATGCAATGGTAGGTCATCGGATATACACGATCCAATTTAGAATAGATATTATACTGAAGGGTCGTCGGTGCCATTGGACTCACAAATCAGATGCACAGACAGGACTCGGCAAAATGTTTAGCGATGAATTTTTTCAGCCTTAGGTAGCGTGGTGTCAAAAAAAACTCTAATTTGACGTTTCACTTAACTCCTAAAGATTGATCTTACACACCTACGATACGAACGCAAAAACGCGAGAAACATAAAAACCAGAGGAAATGCTTTTCAACTTGGAGCTATAGTTTTGCAATTGAAATAGACTGCCTTGGTAGTGTAGGCGTGGAAAGCACTACTATTGAGCATGTGCTCCTGGGTTCAATTCTCGGATCAAGCAAAGAAAAATTTCCAGTTGATAGCAACAGGCTCACACCCTATTACACAGGTTTGGAAACATAACTAGGGTTATGCGTATTGGTGTACTGTACACCTTTGCCTTTCTCCTTTGGGGTATAGGTGCGAAGTTTTATTATACCTATACTAAATCTGTGAAGTAGCTATTTTTACACACCAACCTGCTTCTGATTACAAAGTATAATGTGGTAATTTAAATGTTCTCAACAGCAATATTTATAATGTAAAGGTTAATTATCCCCACAGATGATAAGCCAGCCATTAGTCTGTAAATGTATTATATTAGTCTGGGATATTTCTCTTGAAAGTAGAAACAACTTATGAATGAGCAATGCAGGAAAATAGAATGGTTTTGTGGTTTTCAATGTGCAAGGTACTTTTATCTGCAGGCAACAAACTAAGATACAAGGGGGCTTTAGCTGTTACATCATCTTTCAATCTACCCAATTTGCAAAATTAATTTATTCATCAACCAACTTTGGCATTAATCTATTAAAACCATATTCTGTTTTTTTTTGTAGTCACTAAACCATTATAGGTACTTAGTTTAGATCAGAGATTGGAATAGGTAAAGCTTATTTATTTACCTACACTTTAAGGAAGTAAACTTACCTAATAGAGTGGTTAAAACCTCTTCGGAAATCCCGAAATCACAATTTTCATGTTTTAATCCCATGATTTAACTTTTTACTTTTATTGAAGAAGTTGAAATACTATGTAACAAATTATTGATATAGATAAACATGTTAGGATGTTTCTTTTATTTATAACACCATGCTTTGCAACCCTGTGTTTGTACTGCTTACTCATGTTTTGACAAATAAACTAGGTATCTTTCTTCTCAATTGAAAATGTTTTCTTCAAATTTCTCTAAAATAAAACTAATTTAAGTAGTTCAGTAGGTTCTACATTTATTTCAGTAAGTCAATTTTTAACTAGTTATGTATTCAATATCCAAAAAGAATGTATGATTCTTGCATCTAGGGATTAAAACATCACAATAATTATTTCGGAATTTCAGACGAGGTTTCAACAACTCTATGTCACTTACTTAATTGAAGTTTAGGTAAATATGATCTACCTATTCTGATCTTTGGGTGCTATAGAATAATTCAACTATTTAAGGTGTAATAAATAAATATATTACAGACATTGAGGGAGAAAGAGCCTATGAGTGAATTTTCGAGCATTCAACCGCCATCATTACCTTCCCCTAAATGTTAAGGGAATTGAATGCATTTAAAGGAATATTTCAGCCATTTCCAGATTCTGGTAGAATAGAATAGAATAGAATAGAAAAATATTTACTTTGGTACTTTAACAGATTCTGAGAATTGCTCAAACACTTGAAAATTTTCGAGTGTTTAACTATTCTGTATATTTTTCCAGCAGTGAGTTCCGACAATATATATTTCTGAGCAGTTTAGTAAGTCCACAACAAAAGTAGGTAAAATTTGTCATGACAAATACCAAGTTCAATGATAATAAACACTCATAAACAATCTTAACATTATACCAAACAATTTATCAGAGAATCTGATTATCAAAGTAAATTTATTTTGATAGCACACTCAGATAGACATTCATAGAATAAATCATGATTCTACATTATTACTGGTTGGTAAAAATGAAAAGTTAAACCCCAAAATAAATGTTTAGTATAATTTAATCGTAATTGTATGAATATTTTTGAAGATTTAGAGTTAATGAGTGTGAAAAATATGCAACCTTTTTATATGTGTATGACTTGTTGCTATGTTGTAAATAAATGTCAAATCAAAACTCAAAGTGCATTACATTTACTTTTTTCTAGTCTTGAATTAATTTAAAAGAATCCAATAGTTTGTTTACATTATTGGATTTAATTCAAAGAACACATTATAGCTGAGTGAGGTGCCAATGTAGGTGTTGATTATTTAAAGTGCATTTTAATTACCATCGGAAGATAGAATGAGCAATTTATTATATTGTGAATCAGTTGTATCTACAGTTTTTTTTAATGTATCTGTTGAGGGAATATCTCTGGTATTTATGTGGTTATTTTATGCACATTACCTACTGAGTCTTGTGGTTTATAGCTCCCAGTCAATAACTTAGCAATACACTAAAAATAAATCAGTATTCAGCACTTTAATCACAAAATTATACTTAATTAATAAGCATGATAACAGTAATAGATGAGGCAATTAAAATTTTTGACTGCTCACAAAAAATAAAACTGTATTTTAGAGGACAATATGAAAATGATAGCTCAGCACTAAGTGCAGTGCACATTGTCAAAACACTGCAACTCAACACCGAAAAATGACGCCAAGCTAGTGGACTTTTACCATAACATTATACAACCAACCAGTAAAGATAATATTATAGTATACACAGTGAATAATACACAAACATCGCTAAATACGGGCACAGCACCCACTGGCGACTTCAGCAGCTGTCAAAAATAGGTAAGCAGCGTAGCAACAACCATATCACAGCCGTAGGAGGCGTGTTCAGTACATATTACTTTACCTGGGCGCTACGTTCGTCGTGGGCGATGTTGCCGTCGTAGGAGCAGCCTCATTGATTAATGGTGCACTGCTGCACCTTTTTAATATGTTAGGAGCATCCACATCCATTATCTTAATGCCACCATTCGTTCACTGACGTACTATGTAGTTATATGCATCGGGATTGCCGAAACGATTAGCCCTCTATTGTTTATGTAACACTGCAAGTGCACTAAGAAATACTCTAATTAACTAATCACACTACTGTTACAACTACATACATGTTATTTATTACGCGTAAATGAAAGGATAACACACAAAATAAAATGAAAATACGCTACTCGGAAAGCTAAAAAGTGGCTCGAAGCTGACCTGTCAAATCGCCGCAATAGGGAAGCGTTCCGGTTTAGTTTTTTTAATAAAGCCGTCAGATTCTCTGGCGAATACAAATGTAACATAAAATAAAAATAATAAGGATTGCACTTTAAACAACACTGTTAAAGCGTGTGTACGTGCGCTACTCGGGTGAATCAAATATGATTTTATCTTTAAACAATCAGAAGGTATTTTTTTTTATTCCATTTAACTATGAATGCACCTGAACTAATGTCAACAATCATTTACTTATACGTTCCGTTTTCGCCAGCTTTTGCAACTCCAGCTTCATGAAATTTAGAAAAATTACAGGATCGGTTGTTATTAGAATTATTGGTATTAAAATATTTTTAAATGTTTAACGCACATTTTTCATAACATTTAGTTACAGTTTCTTTTGCACTTCTAGCGTGACATCACTTTTATTGTATCATTACATTTTATGTTTACTCTCCGTAAAATGAAGTCGTCCAACTCTATACAAGTACACATTGTTTTGACATACGAGTTCAATATTTTAAATTTTTGAGATGTAGTGGAGCACTAAAAAGTACTTATTTTTATTTATTAAACGAACCGAAGCTACGCAATTTTGCAAATAATGTACTTAAGGCGAAGGTGAGACAATTACAATTTATTGTTAATAAATGAATGACACAGATTAAATTTAATCTCCTAAACTAATTCACACTTGGGTGATTTTATGGCTTTTTTAATTGTAGCACGACCGTAAAATACGTGTTAGCGGCGTTCTTCGGGGCGGTTGTATACTGCGAATGGTTTATTTACCTCGTCCAGCAGCAGTACTGGACAGAACTGGACTGCAGTGATGATCATGATACTACCTGTACCAAGATATTATTTATAGCTGACCCTCAAATACAAGGCGATGAAGCTGTCGAAGCTCCTTGGAGATACATCATCAATTGGGATAGTGACCGGTATGTACTTAAAATAGGTAAATTATGTTTTGAGTCCTACATGGTTTTTTATCATAAGTACTTTTTTTTCTTCAATTTATCTAAGAATGTAAGATAAACTATTGAATTTATCAACTTCTTATCTTTAACCCAAAACCAGCAACAGTACCTACTTGGAAACACTATATTGCACTGTTCTTTTAAAAGTAGAGAATTAGTTATAGTTTTTACTTGCTTGGGATCAAGTCCATACACATAATTCAAACCACTTTACCCATTTCACCACTTTTACTTGAAGAAAACGTTTTCCAACTGAAACTATATTTTTATTTTTTATTGTAAAAAATGTAAACAAGAGTTTTATATTTTTTCAGTTACTTAAAGTCGACTTTTGATGTAGTAGCAGGATACTTCAAGCCTGATGTCCTGGTGTACTTGGGTGATCTAATGGATGAGGGTTCCATTGCTGATTTCTCGCAGTTCCACGGCTATGTAAAGAGACTGGGCAACATATTTGATTGGGATTATCCTGTTGTGGTAAGCAACTCAATGTTATTCATTTTCCTTTTACAATTTAATTACTATATAACTTTGGACTTAAGTATAATATTTATTTTATCTTACAGTTTGTTTTCTTAATTTTAATTCATCAATAGAAACCATGTATGTACGTACGTTATGTATTAGTATTCTTTAATTCCTTTTATTTTCATTTTTAATTGCACCTACCACTGTTTTTCTCTGCATCACTAAAAATGCCTATGGCATTAAGTCCGCTTCTGTACATTAGTGTGCTTGAAGTATTAAATAAATAATAAATAAATAAACCACTTCCACCCAGTAAAGAAGGGAAGGGCAGGTGTTTTGTGGGGACCATTTATTATGAAATTCATCATGTTCAAAAAGTGCAGATCCTCAGCCTGATTTGAATGAATAATTTTTAATTTTGAAAAGACAAAAATTCTACACCATGTTCCAAATTATAAATTGAATTCTACTGTATTACATAACAAATCAGCATTGGCAACATTCTAAACATCATTCAATTAGAGACACAATAAAAAAAAAATGACAGTGCGGACACCGGTGTCCACTCGGGGTTTAATGAATTAATAAAAAAAAATTGTCATAGAGAAACAATTCAATATTCTAGGATCCTGCAATAAAATCAATCAAAAACAACCAGTGGAGCATCATCTTTACTTTCTATCTTCCATGTCCCTTTAACCGCTTGTGTCGCATAAATACGAGACATAATTCTGTGACCCTACCAAACGTATTGTATTATGCGACATGCTTGACTTCTTCGATTTTTTTTCTTAATATTAACTGCGTGCTACTACTAACACCATTATCAAATAGTGATATTATTTAAGCAACAAAAACTTAAAATCAATACTAAATTCTTTGTATATTTTTTTACTGTAGGTATTAATTTATTGATTTGTAGCATTTGTGCCGAGTGCTAGGGGCACAGCAACTGATTTAAAGCCAAGTGCTGATAAGGTTATACAAATAAATAGTAATATTTCTTTTACCATTACATTTCAGCAAGTCTGGATACCAGGTGACAACGACATTGGTGGTGAGAATGAACCGATCCATCGCAACAAGATAGAAGAATTCGAGAAAGTATTTGGGCAGCAGTCCGTCACAACTTACCGCGACGTATCTATATATGCTGTGAACGCTATAACATATACATTCCCCCAGAAGGCTGAGGAGCCACCAGGCACTGAAAACAACTTTAAGATTGCTGTCTCTCATTACCCTGTCACAATGAGAGTGATGTTTAGTAAATTGGTAAGATAACTTTTAACAGGCATGTTGTCAGAATGAGTAAAAAAGCGTATATTCACTTATTCCCATCAAACTTATAGAGAGACCTTTGTAGGGAGCATACCAATACTACTTGATCCTTTCTTAGGGGAGAGAGTGGTCATCAAAATAGTCATAAGGGCAGGGCTCAGGTTTTCGTCACATAGTTTATATCCTCTAGAAAAATCTTGTGCTTTTATGAGCTATATTTAAATATGGCGCGCAGAATTTAGAGGATTTGAAACTCACGGGTCACAACACTCACGTAATATGGATGGTCATTGAGGGGCAGAAGGCTGAACATATTGTAAAAAAGAGTCAAGTAGTATGGGTATGTTCCTGTAATAGAAGCTGTGTGTCAGACTTGTTTTGGGGACTTGTCTTTTAATGTGTATTCTATTAAGTTTAATTTCCTCCAGATTATGAATGCAATAAATCCTCAAATATTCTTCTGTGCCCACGATCATGAGTCAAAGTATGTGAAACAGCACAAGGATCTAACACACAAGGTGACAACGTGGTTTAACACACCAAGGTCTACCCTCAATATTACATTTGATGATGACTTGCTGTATGAGATATATGTGCCAACATGCTCCTATAGAATGGGGACTAGCCATATTGGGTATGGAGCTGCAGTTTTAGGTAAGAGAATACTTTTTTTTTATAACAAGCGCAAGCTGGCAACCATTTTTTTATGAAGGGGGTTGTCAGACTTTTACTGACTAAAAATCACCCGGTGTTCTGTCCCACACTTGCGCCGGGTGTCGCGTACTCCACTAACAACCCAGCCTTGCAAACATATTTTTTTTAAGATTTTTGTTCTAAAATACCATCCAAATATCCGGCTTCTCGGGTGGTATTTGACTGGCCTGTTGGTCTAGTAGGTAGTGGCTCTGACTGCTATGCCGGAGGCCGTGGGTTCGATTCCCACCCAGGAGTCCCAGGACTAATGTTTGTGTGATGAGCACAATCATTTGTTCTGTGTCTGGGTGTACTTCTTATATATAAAATTCTCGTGTCACAATGTTCGTTCCCATACTCCTCCGAAACGGCTTGACCGATTCTCATGAAATTTTTTATGCTTATTCAGTAAGCCTGAGAATCGGCTACTATCTATTTTTCTAACCTGTAAGTGATAGGGGGTGTTAACCCCAAATTTTATTTTTTATTTTTTTGATAATTTTTATTTTTTTTGTTTTTTTATTATGTGGCATCAAAAAATACATACAACTCTGAATTTGCACTTTTTTATCACCAACCCTTGCTTTTTAATAGTCATAGCAGAACTTTTAATGACTTTTTGAAATATCACGAGGGGAGTGGGAGGGAGAGAGGGGGAGGGGAGTCGGAGTGGGGATCGTGAAAGGGGGGGGGGAGATTGTGAGAGGGGAGGGAGGGGCAGGGGTGGGATGGGTAGGGGAGTGGGGGAGGGATGGGGAGTGGGAGAGGAGGGAGGTCAGGACAAAGGGAGGGGATGGAGAAGGAGGGAATGAGAGGGGAAGGGTATGGGAAGGGTGAGGTGAGAGGGGAAGAAGCAGGAGCCGGGTGGGGGAGGAAGGAAAAAGTGAGGGAGGGGTGAGGGGAGAGGGATGGAGGGGTGAGGGGAGGGGCGTGGGAGGTGTGGGGGAGAGGGAGGGAGAGAGGGGATGGGAGGGGGAGAGGAGTTGATAAAAAATGCTATGCAATAGCTTTACCGCGGCAGTCTCCGAGTGCCACACGTCATTTTCTCTTTTTTTTTTTAACCATTCAATCACAATGTGCCACAGCGAAGCGTGGCAGGGTACAGCAAGTTATCTATAAAATGATGTATTTAGAAATATTATAGTTATGTTTATGAGCTGTTTAGTACCTATAACAAAAGCTCAGCTTAGCTTGGTACTAGATGGCATTGTGTGAAAGTTGTGGAATATTATTTTAAATAATGGTAGGAATTAATTATGATTTCTATACTTACATTCAAAGTTAACTTTTCTATTAGCAAGTTGTGTGTGTGGTTTTCACATGATTATCTGATTTTATATGTGCCAAAATTAAACGCCATTATTAAGAGGCAAGTCCTTACCCAGTTGTAAACTAGGATAAAAAAGTTAACGAGAGTAGATGAGTTAATTGATTTTAATTTCATCCAAGGTGCTTTGTTAATAATGACTGAGAATTAGGTCATGACAAATATCAACCGCGCCCTTTAGAATCCAGTATAATAAGAGCATAATTTTTAAATACATTACGTACATAAACTCTCGCCTTTTTCCCAAGGGGTTAGGCAGAAACTACTGCTACTATTTTTACATACCTCTTTTGCTTCGTTTACTATACATGTTGTTATACACACGCGCCGAATTTTTACATGTGCTAAGTAAACCTCAAAGGGTTTGTCAGAGGTGTTCAGCATTAGTAGGCTCGACGTTTGAGAAGTCTGGGATATTGTGAATATTAAGTAATAGGTACAGCTGCACTAAAGGAGCTAAACTTATACTAGGGATCTATAGGATATCTAAAATATTTCCTATTCTTCTTTTACCTTCAGTACTAAAACTTGGTTTACAGACAACACCACAAACAGACGTTTTTTTACCATGCTTAACGACGATCTCTCACTGACATGCTTTGCTCATGGACCAGGGATTATCAACAAGTGTTTTAGGATTTGTTGGTTTGTTTATTTTTTAGTGTTTTTTACCTACGATTTTGTAACATTATCAAATTTTGTTTTCAGAAAACAACTACAAAAACATGAGATACACAGTCTTTTGGTCGCCGAGAAGGTTCCCATATTTATGTCTCTACCTGGGCATACTGATAATTTTACTAGTCTACTACCTAGTATTCTGGGTTGCCAGACTATGCCATAGGAAGCCCAAACCCTCGGCGAAGAGTGCAGACATGTCCCCACTCTTGGAAAGGATTTAGCACTCGCCCGACGAGTCTCATAAAGCGTATACTGATGCTTCAGTTTGGTTGTACTTACTAGAACTTATAAAATAGGTGTATAAATAGTCAGTTGATTAAATCACATATTGAAATCGACGGAATTGAACTAAACTTGCAATTGAGATTTTTAATTGTTATTTTGGTTAGAGTTAACCAGTATATTGGTTGATAGATTAAAGTGGTTCTGCGGATTGTCCCAATTTAAAATGTAACCAGTGATGGTTTGAAAAAATACCCCAATTTGCAATATTGGCTGTGCTTAATACTATAAATTATAACCTCATCGTTGTTAGTAATAATATTTATGTTTTAAATTTATTATGTGTATAAACTTAATTAAATGGAATTGAATTGAACAACCAATATCTTAAAATGTTGTAATCATTTTTTTCAGACTGTACTAAATTATTGTTTAAACATAAAACTTTATATGAGAAGAAGCCCAAATTTTAAAAGCTTTAATTTACTAACAGTGTACAAATAGGAATTAATTAGATACTAATTTAGTTTTTATGTAAGTAAGGCTGACTGCATAATGTATATTTTTATTGAATGAACATGTCCATATAATGTGTGAATATGGGTGTTTCAGTAGTAGCTTGGAAACTAGTTTGAGCCAAAAATGGCAATACTAATAGGAAGACCCCATTTCAAGTAAGTTGAACCTTCAATGCCAGTAACAGATTTTTGCGTCTCAATCGAAATATTGTATGACCATAGACATAGAGAATGGAATGAGTGTTCCTTATCCAGCTGCGAAGTAAATACCTACTGATAAGAAAGTGTAAATTCTCAAGAATAAAAATGTTAAGCTAAGCTCATATTATATGACAATAAAAATATATAATAAGTTACCCAACACGTTTAAAACTGAAAAATCAATAATAATATTCCAAAAAAGGCTAAATCTATATAATTCAAAAATGCTTCTACTCAGTGAAAGAATATTTAAGAGTCTAGCTTGAAATAACGACTTTCCTTCACGTACAAAAGTGGCGATCTGCCCTATACATATAAAAAACAAGATTTTATTTAAATAATGTAAATTATCTTAAGATTTTTTTTTTAATTAGGTACTTATTGTTGACATTTAAATTTTGACTTAATTTATTAATATGTTGCCGTGACCTTACCGGTCTCATGTTGAAACTATACATATATATTAATTAATGTACAACTATGTATGTAAGAGCAGGAGGGCTCGGGGATCTCAAATGATAACGATCAGACATCTTGTAAACACTTTTAATCACTCACAATAATAATGATTCACAAAACTTAGTTTTACAACGAGATACACACAGTTCGAAATACAAATGAATACTGTCCGTTCTGCAACCAGAGCGAGCCTATTTATACGTTTGAACAAATGTTAACGTCACATAGCAACGACTTCCGTTAACATTTGTTTTACAATAAAATTTAGATTTAATTTAGTAAAAATAATGTAATAGCGCACAATATTTGATTTGTAATTAATGACACTTTTTAAATACTATAAAACTTAATTTAGTAGCAATAATTTTATTTGAATGAACTGACAGTTACAATGTTCCAATACTTATACTTTTAATTTTAGAGTTTTAAAATAAATCAAACCTTATAGGTTAATAATACTTAGGCCAATTATACTTCTTTAATACGCTTTTTTAATGTAATGCAAAATCACTTATTTATTTAATCCACTGATTCATGTTTCCGTTACGTTCGTCAGCTGATATGACGTTTGTTTTAGTCTGTGGTACTATTTTTATTTGCCAGCGCTATCACGGCCATACTGACGAGCGGGCCTTGCTATGGCCAGCGAATCTCTCTGAAAATACATTAAAATGTTAAAAAGTGCAAAACCTCTTAGACCAGACTCAGAGGCAGCATTGCTTAGTCCGGTGAAACTGTCAAACTCAGAGGTCGCAGATAGTGGCTTGATCATAAAGATTCAGAGGCCCGTCTTTGACTTGGCTTGACTGAAATTTATTAACCAACTAAAACCATGGCCACAACCAAGGCCTTCGAATACGACCATTCTTCCAGCTCAAAATCAAACTCAGAGGTCGCAGATCGTGGCTTGATCATAAAGATTCAGAGACCCGTCTTTGACTTGGCTTTTATTTTTATTTTTCTTCTAACGAACCAATTAAAAATGAAACTTTTCATTTTATTTTATCCATAAACTTAAATTTTTAATCCTAGACAATTTAATAAACAGTTTCTCACCTTTTTGTTATTATTATTTTCTCTTGCTATCACGGTCAATCATTCTGTTAAATTTGGATTAGGGACCAATCTCATGTTTTCATGTGTGATTACAGTATTTTTATTTCGCACAGACCGAAGGTCTTTTACTTCGTATCTATGGTTGTCAAGAACTTTTATTATTCGATAGGGTCCTAGATATTTAGGTCCTAGTTTGTTACCCGACCACTGAGTGTCTTTACAAAGAACAAAATCTCCTTCTAGAAAGGGTTTAATTTTGGCGCACTTAGAATCGAAACGTATTTTATTTTTTTCTGCTGTTTCGGCCATTCTGTGCTTAGCGTCTAAACGAATTTCATCTTTGTTAATGTCTTCGTTAACTAGAGATATCTGTTCGATTGCAGGGGGAGAGCATCTTTTACCTAACAGTAGTTCTAAAGGGGAATATCCTGTCGCTTTAGATTTTGTACAATTTAATGCTAATTGTAATTCTCCTATTTTATTAACCCAAACTCTCGATTGCGTTAGAGATATGGCTGCAAGGTGATCTTTAAGAGTGCGCATTTGTCTTTCAGCTTGACCGTTTGCTCTAGGCGTACCGCGGGCAATAGCATGATGTTCGATAAAACATGATTTAAAAAAATCTTGAATGTCTGTTCCCATAATAGCCGATTCCCTATCAGAAATAATTCTAGATGGGGTGCCAAAAATATTAATGATTTCGCGGAAGCTTTTTAATATCATATTAGTACTTTTATCTTTCAGTGGATACAGAAGTATAAATTTTGTAAATGCATCAATAGCTACTAGAACATATGCTTTTTTGTTTGTGCCGGTAAGATTGCCCATAAGGTCTACATGTATCGTATGGAACGGTATGTCTATTTTATCAATAGGGTGCATTTCCATTTGTTTTTTGCCTGAAGGCTCCTTGCCAATTTTACATTGTAAACAGTTATCACAAAAATGACGTACCCGTTTCGTCATGTGTTTAAACCAAAACTGTTCCCGAATTTTATCCAAAGTACGTTCCCACCCCGTATGCAAAAGATTTTCGTGGTATCTATTTATTAGTGAACAAACAAGTGATTCAGGGACTACTGTACGAGTTAATGATTCTCCTTTTTGGTTTTGTATGGTTATCATCAAGAGATTCGATCGAATACAAAATTTTCTGTCATAGTCATCTTTATTCTTTATGGCATCGCGAATACTTTTGAGTTCTTTGTCTCTTTCTTGCTCAACTATAATCCACGCTGGATCTTTTGTTAAAATATTGATTTGTGGATTTCTGCTCAAAAAATCTACATGGGCCATTTGTTCCCCCTTTCGGTAAATAATATCAAAGTCAAAATTTTGTAAGAATGCCCACAGTCTATGAACCCGCGGTGTAAGTTCCTTTTTATGTTTTGAAGCCTTAAGAGCGTTGCAGTCGGTTACAACTGTAAATTTGCGGCCATATAGGAAATGTCGGAAGTGTTTTATTGCTCTGACAACAGCTAAAGTCTCCAATTCGTATGAATGATATCTCGTTTCGGTATCACTAGTGCGCATACTAAAGTATTCAACGACTTTACGCCGATTATTGTCGTTCTGAATGAGAATAGCCCCGAGACCTTTGGAGCTAGCATCTGTATGAACTTCTATTGGTAGAGTTGGATCAAAAATACAAAGTATAGGTTCAGAGGTCAAAAGTTTGATGATATGTTGTCTTTTTGTTTCGTGATCGGGAGACCATACAAATGGTACGTCTTTTTTTGTTAGCTGATACAGTGGAGCCATTAGTTGGGAAAATTGAGGAATGAAACGCCGAAAGTAGCTTGCCAGACCATTGAATTGCCTAAGTTGCTTAAGTGTTTTGGGTGATTCTGAAAATTTAAGTGCTGTTAATTTAGTGGGATTTGGCTTTACTTCACCATTCTTTATAATGTTACCGAGATATTCTATGGACGTCTTGAGGAATTTACATTTCGAGGGATTCACCGTAAATCCTGCGTCTGATAGTCTTTTTAATACAAAGGCCAGCCTTTCTAAACCTTCTTGTTCAGTAGATGAGGGAATTAATACATCGTCAATATATACTAGTGCAATATTGTCGCGATAGTCGCCTAAGGCAGCATTAATGGCACGCTGGTAAACTGAAGGTGCGTTACTTAGACCGAATGGCATTGATAAGTACTCATACTGGCCGTCGGGTGTAACAAAAGCCGTTTTTTCGATTGATTCTTCTGAAATTTGAATTTGATGAAAACCAGATTCCATATCAAGGCTTGAAAAGAATCGAGCTTTACCAAGTTTATCAATATGATCTTGTATCAGTGGCAGAGGATAGTGGTCACGAACTGTATTTGAATTTAATTCGCGGAAATCAACACAAAGCCGGTCATCACCATTTTTCTTTTTGACTAGCAAAATGGGACTTGCAAAAGGTGAGCAACTATCTCTAATAATACCTTTAGTTTTAAGATCTTCAATAATTGTTTTAACCTTTTCTCTCTCAACCGGTGCTAGTCGGTAGGGCCTTCTTTGTACTATACGATTAGGATCTTTTAATCTGATAGTTAATTTGCCTGTGGTCACTTTTTTAATTTTATTGAAAGTAAATAAATCAGTGTGTTTCTCAAGGATACTTATTAACCGAGACGTATCTTTCAAATCAGTGTCAATATTAGCTAAAGATGATACTTCGTAATTAAAAATGTATCTTACTCTTTCTATTGAAGTTCCTTCGTTTGTAATTGAAATTTTAATTCCCGGTATTTTGATAGAGTCTAGTCCTAAAATGACATCATAATTTAAATCGTTAACGACATGAAGTTTCACTTCAAATGTTACATCATTAAATGTGGCTACAGTATTTATTGATTCACTCGAAGGTATGCTACTGCCCCCAAACCCTCGTAATTGCAAAAGTTCTATTTCGCGTTTACCATTAATTGACCCAGAAACTCTTTTCTTAATAAGTGAACATTCGGCACCACTATCAATTAAGCAAGAAAGAAAGATATCACCGATTTGTAGTTGAACTTCGTTAGGCGCCTTTTCCTTATGAATTGTATTCACTTCCCGACGTGAAGGTTGTGGTGCAGCTGTTGAAGCAATAGCAGGAACAGAAGTCTTCTCGGATTGTGATTCGTTTTTCTTTTTATGCCAGCAGCGGTCAGACGCATGACCTGGTTTCTTGCAGATTTCACAGATCAGTCTGTGCCTGCAATCACGAGAAATATGCCCCTGTTTGTGGCAATTGTAACACGTCGCAGTTGTTGCAAGGTCAAGCCTTGGTAGTTTAGCACGGGGTGGTTCATCTGATATTGCATCGGCAGGTCGTTTACGGTAGTTCGCCAATGTGGCAATCAGTTCAGCTTGTGATTTTGGTGCTGACCTAAGGAGTTCAGCTTGGTAAAATTTTGGTCTTATGCCAGATATTACCGCTTCCACCATGAGTTCAGTTGGAGCGTTCGGAGAAATTCTTGAAAACAAACGCCATGATTCGGCAACATATTCAGAAAAACATTTAGCCTGATTTGAAGTATATTCGCGAAATGCATTGACGTACACAATGTACCTAGTTTCGCCACTAAATTGTGCAATGAGTTCCCTTTGAAGTGAATCCCAATTAGCAAGAGAGTGAGCATTAGTATCTGCCCATTGCTTGGCGCGTCCTTGCAAGCATGCCAATCCTTTCATCATAGCAACGAACTGTGAACAACCTCGTATGGTGATTAAAGAGGTAACTTGTTTACACCATTCCTCAATTGTTATTTTATGTTCGTCGGGATCATAATTAGGTAAATAAATTTCACTTAGCTTGTGGGTAGTCGTGTTTTGTTTCCGAAAAACCATCCTTTCCAGCAACTTGATCTGGCAGCGAAGTAAATTCAGCTCCTCCGAATTTCCAGGTCGAGAGGTCGGCAGGGTAGGCGAGTACGTTGATGGGTTCAGTTCAGGTTCGGGCTCATCCCTTTCTTCTGATGTAAGAGCAGGAGGGCTCGGGGATCTCAAATGATAACGATCAGACATCTTGTAAACACTTTTAATCACTCACAATAATAATGATTCACAAAACTTAGTTTTACAACGAGATACACACAGTTCGAAATACAAATGAATACTGTCCGTTCTGCAACCAGAGCGAGCCTATTTATACGTTTGAACAAATGTTAACGTCACATAGCAACGACTTCCGTTAACATTTGTTTTACAATAAAATTTAGATTTAATTTAGTAAAAATAATGTAATAGCGCACAATATTTGATTTGTAATTAATGACACTTTTTAAATACTATAAAACTTAATTTAGTAGCAATAATTTTATTTGAATGAACTGACAGTTACAATGTTCCAATACTTATACTTTTAATTTTAGAGTTTTAAAATAAATCAAACCTTATAGGTTAATAATACTTAGGCCAATTATACTTCTTTAATACGCTTTTTTAATGTAATGCAAAATCACTTATTTATTTAATCCACTGATTCATGTTTCCGTTACGTTCGTCAGCTGATATGACGTTTGTTTTAGTCTGTGGTACTATTTTTATTTGCCAGCGCTATCATGTATATCACATGTTAGAGGGTGAGAGAGATAAAGCGAACGTGCGGCCAATAGTTGTCTCTTTCTAGAATTCTGATTTATAGGAGAATGAAAGAGACAGGTATTGGCCGCACAGTTCCTTGGCTTTTTCTAGCGTGTGGTCAATTTTGTGCGGGAATTGTTCAGTCCATTCTCTTTGTCTATGGGTATGACGTAGGCCGCGGGGGGCTGCTCGAAACCATAGGAACGACCGCGATTTTAGTTCAATTTATGTGTTGCGTACTATGACATACGTTTGCGCCCCTTCGATAATAAAGGTTGGTGTCATCGTCCTTTGATCGATGGCTTAGGCATAACGTATTTTGGCCAACTAGTGGTCGCTCAGTACTCGAAATTAGACTGTTTTATCAATATGTACTTCTTCATGTTTATAAAATGTATCTATGCCAAACATTGCCAATACCATACAAATCAATGTGTGTCTTTCAATGTCACTGACTGAAATTAGAAACCCAAAGAAATAGAGGGTCGGGCCCAATTCTGTGACGGTGACAGCTGATACTTGCGCTCAGCGCAACTACGTGAGCACGATTATCATTAATTGCGTTACTGGTCGCTGTCAACGCGCTGAGACAGTGCTTTGTGACTTAAACCTATTATTTTTTTGAATATTTGGTTCTCGACTGTGTTAGTAATAAGTTCAAACAAAATTATTATTATTTACTTATTAAAATTATAAGGTGTGGCATTCAAAGTCAAATACTAGTAACAACATTAAATATATTTAGTATAAAACATAACATGAAAAATGTAGAAAAATTTAAACGGTGGAAATACTTATATTATACAATACATGGTATGGAATGTCAGTAAATTACAAATATTTATTATAATTAACAATAATTGTTTAAAATTTACATTTATTTTTACTAACCAGTGAAATAGGTCCCAGCATTTATCAAGACCATGACTTTTTTGTTACAAATTACTGAATTCATTTATTATTACTATATTGATTTATAATAATGGGCAATATGACAAAATTTTAGTTTTTATTCCGTCATCTAGATTACAAGAAAATATTCGGCACATATTTTTTCTTTTTTCACGTACCTACTTAACGTACTGTAGTGTAGTGCCAGTGTTACGTGCAACAATGCTACAAACATTAGGCACATGAACGAAGTGCTTCCCCTTAACAGACTCTAAGATAACGTCAGTGGACAATTTCTTAGTTATATTTTTTTAATAATTTGGGTTAGAGTAACATTACTCATTAGTCTGTAGACTAGATCGTAATTTCAGTAAAGTATGTAGATTTTTCTAATACTTTACAAATGTATAAAAAAAAAACGTACTTAATCGAAAAATAACGGCGATACATCGAGTTAAATGTCGCATGGCGTCGTACTATAGTAGGTAATGACGTTACAAGCCCCCACTCCTCAACTTGAATGCGCTTAATCTTATCAGTTTTCCATCAATTTGAAAAATAAAAAAATTGTGTTGAATATTTTCTTGTAATCTAGATGAGTGACTAAAAACTAAACTTTTGACAAACAGTCTATTATTCACGTTATTTTAATTTATAAGTTATTGTACTTCTTTCGTTTTTACATTAAATTCATATTTTTTATACTCTGATTTCTTCCATATTGATACATCTTTTAGATACATATCTTATCATTACATTACAATAGGGACCCTCATTTACCTATTTACAAATACAGGAATTGAACTTAATTTATGATTTATTATAAAGGGACAAGATTGCAATATACTGATTTGGTATTTTATTATAGATTCTAAAATAAAATTATAACAGAGATATAATCCTTAAGTTTGACCCTTTTGAATAGTTTATAAAACACTGGAATGAAAAATACACTAGATGTATTTTTTTGCATTTGATAACCAGATGACGAAGGACTTAAATGCCATAAATGAAAAAGTATTAAATGCCAATAACTTGAATGTTTACTTTGATAAAAATTGTTGTTTTACTAACTCGAGCACTATGCATGCATATATTCTTTATTTACTAGTTATTTGAAAACATTGAACATATTTTTATTTTACATGTGTTTAGAAAATCATGCATTCAGTAGCTTTCTCTCTGCTTCTACTTTCCATCAATGTATTCTTTGCATGTCAGTGGAAATCTAAGATTAGACTTTGAACAAATGTATTAAAATAAATTGCAATAATTATTATAATGTTTTATTAAACGAGTTTATGTTATAATGTGCATTTTATTTGTACCTTTTAATTAAGCTATGTAACTAGGACTAGATTTCTCACATGTCTAGACAGTATGTAGAGACGCCAGCATATCAAGCTACTCCAAACTGTCAAAATTTCCCATTTAAAATAAATAAATAAATATCCCACAACTTGCACACAGCGCCATCTAGTCCCAAGCTAAGTAGAGCTTGTGTTATGGGTACTGAACAACATACTTACATATTTCTAAAGACATACATATGATAGATAAATTACACCCAATTATTTGAACATGAACCTTGTTCTGTTTGTATTCAATTTGAAAAACTATCAAAGAATTTGACACTTTGGTAGCTTGATGTATTTGCCCCTGTATTTATATTTTCAATCCCAACATTTTTAGGAAAACTACAAGTGCTAATGTAACCACCATATACACATTTAAAATTGTAAAAGTTTCAATATTGGACACTAGTAAAGTTCTAATTGATAAATTGACGGCACCAGTCAACAAGTTAGATATGAGGAAATATGACAAGCCATTAGTATTTATATGAGATAAAATAATAGGTACACGGAAATAATTATTTTCTTCTTCAACTAATACTGTTACAAAATACAATACAGTTGTCATTGTAATTAAAAGTGTGTCGATATAAATACAATACCCAGCATTTGCTAGTGTTCTAGATGCTGGTCTAACTACATTCACTAAATATGTCAAAGTCCACATTAACTTTGTCCCAGCAATCAGTTTTATTAGAGTTTCATATTTTGTGGTTGTTTTATTGATTAATATGTTTTTTATGATAACTCCAAATATGTAGATGGAGATGTATCCTAAGCAGGATGAAATTCCTTCACGATTAGCTGATATTAGGGAGTTTCTAGGGCTATCACCAAATACCCAGTCTTGTAAACCAATGTATAAGACAAATTCATGAATAACTAAGGAAGAAACACATAGTAATAAAGTCTGATCTGAAAGATATAATACAATGGTTGAAAGAACTTTACATACAGCTATTGTGAAGAAAAAATTCCAATGTACACCATACTCGGTTACATGTTCCTGATAGCCCAATTGTTTTACAGATATGAATCTTCCCACTCCGAGAAAAACTAGTATAGCTACGATTTTAATGTTTCCTTTCACTATATCCTTAAGTTTTTGCTGTCGGAGATCTTTATGAACTAGTCCGCTTACAATAACGAATAGGCCAACTCCAGTGTCCATTAAACTATAACCATATTTTTCTGTTTTTGCTAGATTTCTAGGGAAATCTTGAAAATCCACTGCTAAGATACATAATGCTGTGATAAGATACGTCAGACCTCGTAGACAAGACACTAAAGCTATTCTATTGTTATGAAACACATTCTTCTGCATAAACTTACTAACTACATTTTTATACTTGAACAAAAGATTTAATTGCAAAAGAATGAAGATGATCAAGTTTAATGCATATATGTACTCTGCCATTAAGGTGTGCGCGATGATCATAGGTAACACAATGACTAGGTATTCATAAGGATACTGGCAGCAGAGTGAAAATCTAGATTTGATGGCGATGTAAATAGCACATTGTACCGTGAACAGTATACATGCGCATGTGTGAAATGCAGTAGAGCCATGGTTGTTCTTCATGAAAGTCTCATGATACGTCTTATAATCCATCGCATTCATCGTAGTTTGATGATTCAACACTGTTATATTATCACTTCGCACAAAATATCGGAAAAGTTGATTTATAACTTAATGCCACTCCAAAGTGGTTATGTGTGTGAAAGTAAGGTGCCGCTAACTTCTAGTGTTCATGAATTATACTTTGAGTAGTCAAAACTTATTTATAACACAATATTTATTTGTTTATTTGCATGTAACCTCAAAACCATAACAATCTGGTCTGAGGTCATTGTCACTGTCAGTTTGTTTGACAGTTTTTCCAACAGGTTAAAAAAATCTTATCTTCATTAAGCGCAACAGGTTATAATGATTATTATCGAATGAAAGATAATTATTTATACCCATTTTTCTCATTATATTTCATCGTGAAATGGTCGTCCGCGCCTTTACTACTCTACTATAATATAATAGAACTAATTCCTATTCCGCCATAGTCTGTCTCTTGAAATGCGAATAAACTATTCTACGCTACGGATGCCGGGAGAGCGGAGAATCGCTAGCCCAAAATCATATTTACCTCTAGTGGGTCTACGCTACCTACTGCTGAGTATGAGGTCTCGGGTTCGATTCCCGGGTTGCACAAATCGTTATTGAGTTTTTCCATCTGGAATTTTTGACTACGTATTTGTTATTCAAAAATACTTAGTCTTATCAAGCTAAGTGGTGTTCATTATAAAAGACTTTACAAAGTAAAAAGTTTTTCTTAACTTTAAAACCTTCTTCTAAAATTTCTCTGACAGACGGCAAGTCAACAAATCTCTCGCAGTAAATTATAGCAAGATTACCACGGTGGGGTACCAAAAATAAAATAGTTTTATTTCAATACTCAAATAAACTAAATTAGGATGTTCCAGTTACCATTATAACTTAAGCACTCCACTAGCGGATCCAAGATCTATGCAGCCACTCGCCAAAAAGTTTCAACATGCCTGGAAACACGTAGTGAGGAGCCAGAAGAATGCGAATTCCCTTCATGTAGTTTGTAGGAATTTGGTATTACATGTATCATTACTGGTATTTGGAGGAGTTTTCATTACTTATTTGTAAGTATATCACATTCGCTAACAAATCTAGGAACTTAATCTCTTGGTTCTGTGGTTCTTGGTGCGTTTACAAATATATAAACTTACATACACAAACACCAAGACTCGTAACAACTCTGCCCGCATTTGCTTGGCCATACAAATATTTGTTCCGTATGAGAATCGAACTAGAGACCCGCGGCGCAGCAGACAATCGCTCGGGGATCTAGCCCCCAAAAAAGGTTATTAAATGTTTAAGACCACCCAAACATTGGCCAATTGCTAGTACGGAGTTACCGATTCGATTCTTGCAAAGAAAGCGTTAAAATGTACGACTTTCCGGCCAAAACCTTGTTCTGTAAATAGGCCCACAGGCAAATTCGCAGGGCTAACACTAGTTTTAGCCCTGCGTTCCAAAAAATACTAATTATGGTTGTGGGCATGCCCAGCCCACAATGGTGGATCCGCACTGGCCATCGCTCAACCGCAGCGCCAATCGGGCCAACTTGAGACCAACTAGTGATATAAGCAACAATCCTCTAAGTACAAAATTCCTTTACCTTAGTTTTTGTAACGCACCACCTCACTTCTATCTGTTATTTCTTTATTCCAGGACTTATTTGATTTGGAAAGGACTGACAATACTAGAGAACATTTCGGAAAGCTCTGAAGTACAAGTTTGACGGGTAACTTTTATGGCAAGTCTTGTACGAGTATTTACCAGATTTTAAAATTATGCAGTGTTTTAGTAGGTGGAAGTTATTTCAGTTAAAGAGACCAGCTGCAACAGACGGCTTGAAAACAACATAAATCTTGTATCCTTGCTGTGCCGCGCAGTAGGGTAAAAAGCATGGCCACAGCTTTTTCTATAGGTTCGCCGCATAAAGACCTTCGTAGTTTATTTTTAGGTTTATGAGTCCAATATAGAGTAGGTACTTAGGTACATAGGTTAGTAGGCAAATAACTTTGTTTAGAAATAGTACAGCCTGTAAAAAAACGATGAATTCAAAATTACTTGGTAAACCTATATTCCGAGGCCAAACTTGTATTTTACAGTTTTCAACTACAATGTTGAATGGTAGATAGCGTATACCTATTCGTCGTACGGAACCTTCTACGGGTAGGGGGCTACACCAGAATAGATAATATGTCTCCCTCGGCATTCTCGTCTCAGCTGCATGGAACTGCTTTTCATTTCATCCTTTTCGCGGCCCGATATTATGATTCAAACAAGACAGCAGATCAAAACCAAACAATTCGCTTAAATGTACTTACCACATCTGCTACCTAGACATAGTTATATAAAGATTTTTTTAACATCAAGATCAAGAACAGCGGTATCTAGTTAAAATGAAGGTATATTTAGCGTAGGAATAAATTTTGCGGTCTAATAAAGCTAAAGATATTTTCTCCTGCAACACATAGACAGGTAAATTTTCTATTGACAAGTTTTTTTGGACCAACTTTGACACCCATGAAGATGAAATGAAGGGATCAACTCATTTAATTTTGTTTAAATATTTCGTAGGACATCAACAAATGAATCAAGCAGGTTCAGAAAACAAATGTTCGAAGCGACTTTCATCCGAATGTATTCTCAACAATCATATTTTTGACGACGAGCCCACTGACCATAATAGCATATTTTGTGAGAGTTGCAAGCAAAGGGGTGGATCTGTGTGTGGAACTCGTTCATGTAGCGTAGGAACTGTTTGTAGTACAGAACATGTTCCTGGAGCTTGTAAAGTATGCTCACATCAAGCAAGAAGTCTACAACAACAGGCAGACATCAACAAATCACGCCAACAATCTCTGCTGCAGAAAGCAATTATTTACTTACAATCAATAATTACGACACACATGAGTGGTTGCCCACGTTGTAATCCAGATGCCTCGCGTTTTCGGCACGTTAATCCACCCAGTCAACGCCATGAATTATCCTTTCTAAACTCTAATCCATCTCGATCGGGTCCAAGCTGTGAACATTGCCCTCCAAGAGCTATTTCTCCCTGTCTTAATGCTAGACCATCCAATCCAAGAGCTGGATCTCCTTACCTTAATGCTAGACCACCATGGTCAACAGCAACACCTCCTGATGCTATTGGTTGTTCAAATGCTGAATCAAGCTATCAAAATGCTAATCCAACCTATCCATACTCTGAACTACCCTATCACAACGCTGAATGTCCTAATTTTGAATGTTCCAACGCTAAGCCATCCAGATCGAAAGTTGAACCGTCTCATCTATACGCTCAACCATACTTTCCTAAAGCTGAATATCCTAACGCTAAACCATTGAGTCCAAACACTAAATCATTTCATGCTTACGCTGAACCACCTTATCAAAATGCGACGCCGTCCTGTCCGTACGCTGAACCAACCTTTCAAACCACTAAACCGTCCTATCCATACGCTGAGCCACCCTTTCAAAATGCCAAGTCTTCCTATCCATACGCAGAACCTCCAACCTCTCAAAACGCGAAATCGTCTTATTCGTGCGCTGAAACACCCTTTCAAAACGCTAAATCATCCTATCCATACACTGCACCACCTTTCCAAAACGACAAGCCGTCCTATTCATGCGCTGAATCACCCCTTCAAAATGCTAAACCATCCTGTCCATACGCTAAACCACACTCTCAAAACACTAAACCGCCCTGTCCATACGCTAAACCACCCTGTCCATACGCTAAACCACCCTGTCAATACGCTAAACCGTCCTATCCATGCGCTGAAACACCCTTTCAAAATGTTAAACCATCCTGTCAATACGCTGAACCACCCTTTCAAAACGCTGAACCATCCTGTCCATACGCTGCACCACCGTGTCAAAACGCTGAATGTCCTAAAGCTAAGTCATCCATACCCAACACTAAACCGTCCAGCCTTAACGCTAAGCCATCCACTGTAAACGCAAAGCAATCCAATCTCTTCACTAAACTATTTTCTTCAAATGCTACACGTTTTAACGCAAACCCATCCTGTCAAAATGCCGAATCACTTTGTCAAAACGCTAAATGTCCTAACACTAAGCTGTCGAGTCCAAAAATTAAACCATCCCATCTAAGCACTAAGCAAATTTGTCCTAACGCTAAGCCATCCTGTTCAAATACTAAATGTCCTAACGCTAGGCCATCCTGTCCAAACGCTAAACCACCCTGTCAGAAGGCTAAATGCTCTCACGCACAGCCATCCTGTTCAAACTCTAAAACTAGTGTATATCACAGTTTTTCTCAAGACTCTTTATCTAGTATTTGCAAAGAGTCCTTGGTAGAACTAGGAAAAGTTTATCTTCAGAAACTAACATCTGAACACAAGAGTGTATGTTCGCGTTGTTCCAAACAGCCCAATTCAAAAGAAACAATGTCTTCCTATTTACGAAATGTGATGGAACAAGCGTGGAAGTATTTTAATACGTCTAATGAACGAAAAAGTTTGCAACAACCACAGTGCGCGATGTCCTGCTCCTCGACTACTTCAAGTAATCCGGGAATTTTAAAACTCCCCGGGCCTGCTAAGTCATGCTGTTCTTGCACCGCATCACAATCAAAACGCTCAAAAACCCAGTCTCGTGATCCATCCATCAGTAGCCCTAAATCTGTCACTTGTCCTGCCCGCATTAGACCCACCACTTGCACTAAGCTTTACAAATGCGAAGGAACTAGATCGTCAGCCCGTAGATCTGAAAAAGAAGGTACCCACGAGCATAAATCTTGCTATACACATTGCTGTATGCAGACCACTCGAAGTGTACAGCCTTCATATAATTCTTCTGACACTTATTGGACAAAGCAATCACCGATGAAACCTTCACATATTAAATCACGTCAAATAAAAACTCTTAAGTCGGTTGAAGATCTTAAGGCCAGTGTAACTGGTATAAACAATTTTAAAAATCTTTCTGAAAATTTGCTCGGGTGTGAAACTACGGATTTTCGTACCACCACGATCTCCAAACCCTTTGTGCGAGATTTGAAGGTTATGAAAGATTCGTCTTGTTCACCTGATAGATCTATTCCTAGATTAGGCTCCAGTCTAACTATGGAACAGAATGACCAGAAACTTGGATCTCACCCTGAGGAGTGTAAACATTCAAAGGATTCAGTTGATAATTGTGAAGAAACTTTGAGTCATTTCAATGATCCAGAAGAACAGACTTGCAAGGAAGCAGAACTCGCACAGAGTCTTGGCTCTGGAAGCCGCGCAGATTGTGATGTGCATTGTGGAGTACTATTAGAGAAAGAGTTTGCTACTAAGCCTCGGATACAGTTGCACGATACAGAAAAAAAATGTAAAGCTAGTCACAGCTCCATGGCCTCTGTTGAAAGTGTTCAGCCTGTTAGCAAAGGTAATGTATTATTTTAAGCAGGTAGTATTATACTAATTAAATTGTTTATATGAGAATTGTTTATGTAAAACCGAATTTACCAAATCCGGTATTGCTTTTTGATTTCTATAACTATTCTTTTACGCCCAAAGAATTAAAATATATTTTCATCTAGTTTCATCTGTTTTTGCCGTATACAATATCTACTTAGTCACTTTCAGTTTCGAATCGATTCTGCTTCAACTAAATATGGGACTGAAATGTATGGACTATTGATTTACATTTTCCACTGAACCTTGTTCGTGCATTTTGGATGAAATAAAAACTGGCCCTCTACAAATCGAAGACGCGCGCTAAGGGTTCCGTACGACCAAAACTTAGTCTAGTCTAAGCTTAAAATTTACGAGCTAGATTTTTGAGCTATATTCCGTTCATAATTCAAGTTCTACAAGGCTTAGCCTGGTTAACCATGCAGCCTGTCAAGGCTCTATTACTTTTCTATCCACACCTTTAACCAATATGACCGTACGCTGGATCCACCCTGTCATAACGCTAAACTACCCTGTCTAACCGCCAAAATAGTCTGCCCTTATGCCCAGAGATTTTATTTAACTATTTTAGTACCCCATAGAAGGTTATTAACCATATTTTTTTATTGTTTTAGACTGTAATAGTCGCGAAAAAGCTGCCCATGGAAAAGACCCTTACAATTACAGATACTATTATTGATCAAAAACTTCTGTCGGAGAAAATATAAAACTAGAATATAAAACTTATAAATTAAAATGAATAGTGAAGAAAGAACTCGTGAACATCAGAGCGCGCCAATCAGCTGCTCACTGTGTTCACATTCATGCAGTTTGATGCCAGTTTGTGAAAAGCCTGGAATTATACAACTATCTCTTTCGGAGACAGGTTGTGGTTGCACCGAGGTAGTACCCGAACAACTGACCTTATGTAACAAACATTTTGGCTCCAAACCAGGCACTTGTCCCGCACCTGTCACAATAGCAATCCAGCCTTGCGGCTGCGTAGACATGATACCGCCAGTGCCTACCAGTACATGTAAAGAAGAGGGAACCCACGAGCAATGCTATACTCCTTGCGGTATTTCCAACTCACAAGACGTGCAACCTTCTTGTGACTTTACAGATCCTTCTTCTGAATCTTGTTCTGAAGCTTGTCGAACTTGCATATCGCGATCTCTCGTGAAACCGCAGAAGCCTTTAGTGTATATTGAACCACGGCTTAGAGAACATATTCCGCAATCGGTTGACGAGCTCAAGGCCAGTATAACAGGTTTAACTGGTTTAGAAAAATCTCCCGCAGGAAATCTTTTGGGGTGTGAATATATTGAATATCTTTGCGATATACACGATACTGGACCCTGTAAGTCGAAAGATTCAGGTCCCAGTAAGCCGAAAACCAAAGGCGCCTGTGAGCCGAAACTCTCTAGTTCAGGTTGCTCAGACAGACTTAAGTATGGTTTCAGTCTAACTATGGAACCTAAGGATCACAAGTTTTGTTTTAAGCCTGATAGTTGTAAGCATTCGAAGGAATCATTACCGCCATCGTCACGTCTACCAGGACCATCTGCATCGGAACCATGTCCAACAGCTCCTTGTCCAGCTAGCAATGCGGCGAGTGGAGAATGTGAGTGCCAAGAACAAGACCCGCCATGCTGCCCATAAAGCTCTACCAGACAGTCTGTTCGGACGTTTGCTAACAGGACAGCTGCTGGACAGTGAAACAATGAGTTTTGGTTGGAGCTGCAAGACGTCGCAATGGTATAAATTGCTTAATGTAAGTAGAATTGCTACCATATGAACTACCTAATGATAAGTTTAGTAAGATAGGCAATCTACGTTGTTCTAAGACAATATGAGAGGCTTGAGGTTGCTAGCCGCACGGGTTGATCGAAGCCACACGTACTGAGATTGGTCTGTGGATGGATGACATCCTTTACCTAACCAGAGCCCTCCTTGCCTCGGAAAGCACTTAAGCAGTTGGACCCGGCTGTCATTCAGTCAGGTTTAGATCTGAAACACTTGGGATCAGAAGCCCTAAAAAGCCAGCGTCTGTCTGGTGTGTTCGTTACCCAGTAACTCTGAAAGTCAGATGAGCAGTTGTTCCATTTATATAAACCGACCTTATCACACTATAGCTTAAAAAGGATTTTGCTTATACGAGTTTAACGTGTAAAAGTATTTGTAAAAACCAATACACACAAGTAAATTATAATTTTTATTTAGTACTGACATGATGCCGAATTGCCGACACCAACATTAGGTATGTTGGCAAAAAGCTAGGTAGATGATATCAACGTAGGCTGTACGGGAATCTCGTTTGGCAAAATCTTCTCCATGCTCATCACTCACTGCTCGTCTGGACACGTGAACTTATAAATATTACAAAACTGAAATCGTCAATCCTCCTTGAGCAATCGTGGTGGCTCGTGCTTACTCCGTATGAGAAGAGGTCCGAGTCCTGCAGGGGAACAGTAAGAAGCTGGTATTATTTAAGTTCATTATAACATTGTCACGTTCTGTTAAAGGGTATTTTTATTTTGTTATAGATTCCAAACCTGATGGTGAAGATAGTCATCGAAAAAAAAGCGCTATTTACCTTATATATACTCATTGATCAGAGAATTGATGATAAAATGCATGGAAGGTATACAGATTTATGATTAATAAAACAATAAATTCCGAATTTTCATTTTCTTTATTACTTATCTAGTTTACGCAAAGACTAGCTTACAACTAATTTGTGACTTATTGTACAGAAACATAAATAAGTTTTAATTAAAACTTAACCTTAAATAGATATTACAAAATGTGATGGTACAAGTCAATCGAGGGTCGATTGAAGAAAATGTAATAAAATATCAGCACCTGACGAGTGTTCTACCCGGATCATTCATACTTAAGCATATGTCAGAAGCCCTTAACAGAAACTACAGTGTATTGGCCATTCAACACTTGCTGTAACAACTGTACATTAACGAGAAATATTTATCAGGAATTGAAGTCATCAAACAAAAAGTGTAAAAAATTTTTGGATGACATAAAATTCCGTACACATTTTTCTATACTCTACTGAAAAGTTAAGAACCAGAGAATAGAAATGGATAATCCAAAAGATCACAGGGAATTGCTAGATCATAGAAGTAGTTTACGACCAAAGAATGGCGTCTTAATAGAGAGGCGGTTTAGAAGTCGAAGTCGTAGGGGCGCTGTGCTGGGCGCCTCTGCACCAGAGGGATGTTGACTTCCTCTGCGGAGCGGAACACCTGCGGCGGCGCCTGAGCTCGCTGTATCGGCCGCGCTTGCAGCTGTGCTGGCGCTGGTGCATGACGAACCTGCTCCTCCTACGTAATTGAGACAAATTCAATATTATGTATAAAGTCGTCATCAAAAACTATTCAGTAGGTATTCTCAGCGAGTCTTTCAATTATGATAAAATAACATAACAACACGCCTGTAATTCCTGAAGGGTAAGGCAGAGGTATACCTGGTAGTACACCCACATTTCACCCATTATGTTAAATTCCCATGTAATAGGGGGCGAGCCTATTGCCATCAATCGGGCACAGATCCAGACTCCGGGTTGCTACTAACAAATTCCAGATGGAAAAAACAATAAAACTTCGCCCGACCCGGGGATCGAATTCGGGACCTCATTTACAGCAGTAGCGCTTAGTATGATAAAATATTTTGAATTTATTCTCACGTTATACATATCCAGCTAAGACTTTTCATTACGTATATAATAATATATATTAATTCCTTCGACGTCACATGACTTTTCTTCGAATGGCATTCACATACAGTCTCCTTTTTTATCCTTTTATATGTCCCCAATATTATAAGTCCTTACCTCTTCTTCATCCTCCTGGTCGTATCTGTCGTCCCTGTACACCTCTGCGGGGTAGTACCTGTCGGAGTACTTAAGGGACACGTTGGGCTTCCTCTGGACCTCCTCCTCATTCACTGGCCTGTATAGGTACTCGTTCACGAAGTGGTACTTTGACGACTTCTGGCAGATATTGTCGTGAGTTGGTGGCATGCAGATCAAGTGGACCTGAAATGCGAAAAGCATTGATCAAAATCCTTTAAAAAAATCATATTGAGTCAATTGTCACATATGGAGATTCCTCATGAATAGGGAAATGCCTATTTGCTGAGGAAACCTTGGCCAAGTGATGCACATCAAACAAAACAGGCACTTGGATTGCCATCACAGATAAAGAAACAACGGCTGGTGGGACTTTTTTTTATTAAGATTGCAATCTCTACTTTGATCCTACTGACCGCCGAACGGAAATACTTGAGTGCAGTGAACAATTGAGTGTCATAAAAAGTCGGCTTTGGATACCTTTGTACTCACACTTTGTACCTACTATTAATTGTATTTACAATTTTTAATGAGTAGGTATGTTAATTTTAGTAGTTACTACATATACGGAAAACATGGCCAGAGATGGGCATTTCCCTTTCATTACACCATGCAAAAACTAACTTTATTAAATCTTCCATCTTTATTTCATCATTAAACAACACCTACCTGGTGGAAAGAGAATCCATCTGGACAGACCCAGGAGTGCTTCACATTATCTTGGCAGTAATGGAACACCTCGCAGTTCAGCTCCTCGTCCGCGTAGTAGCCAGACGGCTTGCTCACACAATTAAACTTGGACTGCTGCAATAACTGAGATAGACGGTCAGGTTCCTCCTTTTCTTCCTCTTCTAATTCCTCCTCGACTTCTTGGACTGGTCTTTGCTGTAGTTTTGCAGGGCGTTGGTCCTGCTGTAGAAATTATAATGGTACGAATTTAATTTAATTTAATTTTTAATTGGTTGTCGCAAAAGCTGTGGTTTTTAAGAATGGGTACTACAGCTGAATCCAACTAATATTATAAATGCAAAAGTTTGTATGGATGTTTGTTGTTACTCTTTCACGCAAAAACTACTGAATGGATTTTAAAAACTTTATAATAATATGACTTTTACATAGGCTTTTAATATAAAGATATTGATTGAATTGTCCAAAATATAACGATAAGTGTAAAGTAAGTAGGAAAAAAATAAATATGCGAGCTATTTTGGCGAGCTAATCCTGCGCCGACAAAGTCGTGGGCTAGTATTCAATATTTTATTTTATTAATTTGCTTGTAAAATAAACTAAATCAATGACATCCGTATCTATGTGTTGCATGTTACAACCCATTATAATAACTCATGTCTTACCTTCCTGTGAGGAGCTCTTTGTTGCTGTCTGGGCTCCTCAATGTATTGTTGCTGCTGCTGCTGCTGCTGCGGTCTGGGCTGCAGTATATATTGCTCATCTAGTTGCTGCTGCTCCTGTTGTCTCTGGTAGCCTGCCAACTCGGCCAATGAGGGCGTCGGCCGGAACCCGCTAGGCAACGCGTTGTATGCTGTTGGTGTGTACGCTCGCGGCCTAAGGTTACGGGACTCCTGAAAATTGAGAAATAATGGATTAATAATAAATATTAATAGGTAATAGTCGTGATCGGTAATTTAATTGAGTATTTATCCCAGTACTACTTATCGAAAAAGCACGAGTTACTAGTAGCTTAATCTCTTTTGAAGCTCTTGAAAAAGTGGAATACCTCAGGGCTTTGCCCTCTGCCCTTTTCTTATTTATAAAGTCGTGGAAGTTGGAACCATTCACAAAAATAAAAGACGCTATAAAACGTTGACTGTCGACACTTTCTTATTTTATTATTATAGCACAAAACAATAGAAGTCGAGTGACGATGCATTCACACGTGTAACCCGCATTAGTAGCAAATTTTTTTTTAAAGCAGTAACAGTAAAATTACATAATTTACGCAATTACCGGTGGATAATTTGTATTATAAACAGTTTCAAATTGTTGACGACGCGTGCAAAATTTCATTGCTGCAATGTTATTGGTAGAAAAAAAATGTGAGGTATACACAAGCGTGCAATCGTGCGGGACGACGGCAATGTGTTGTTATCGGGTATTATATCACTGTTACATGTTGCCAGATCCGGGAGAGAGGGCTTTTACTCGTTAATGAGTTTGTGGTATTAATTTTGTCCGTAGTTGCATTTGTGCTGTAATTGCCGTTCATCGCCCTGGGGGACGTAAAACTTAATTATTGACAGGTTTCTAGATCATTTTTAGTAGACGCCTTTATATACGTAGGTGGTGTTCTGTATAGTTTCTGCTTAGGTACCTACCACCACAAAAAATGGCGAATAGAAAGTAAACATTTCTAAACAAATCGTGGTGCAATCTACATTAGTGACAAATTAAAACATTATATTCTTTATGAACTAAGCTTCAGCCCGGGATTTCGTACACACGGAGTTCTTCTATGGGTTATAGGTACCTACAAGGACTTTCAATACTTAGTTTCCTATAGACGGGACATCACAAACAAAATTTTCATACAATACCTTGTGTCCTAGTGGCTAGTTGACACAAGAGTCAATGAGTCTATTATATAATTATACTTAGTACGCTCCAGTGTCCCTCCAATATTGCACTATTATCCTAGATGGTGCTACTGACTGAGACATGGAATCACAGGGTTTCTATGACATTTCTTCGGATGTCACATTTCGACAAGCGTTTATTTAAACAAATTGGTACGTCGAATGGATTTCCTCAGATTCCGCGGATACAATCTGAATAATCCGACGCGTGTTTCTAAATGAATTCAAACGAATACATTATTGTGGGATGTTTGCATTTTTCTCACGAGATTACGCAGAACGAATGGCAAAATGTGGAACTATTTGTGTATCATAAAAATAGATCAATAAACAAATATTTATTTCCGGCACAGTGAGATTAAGTTAAAGATTATCTAGAACAATAAGGTTAGAAACCTACATGTTGTCTTTGGCATCTTAAAAGTTTATTAAACTTTCCCGCCGAAAACAGGAAAATGGCGGCGAATGACGTACGGATAACGTATAAAAGAGAAGAAAATAAGAAAAAAATAGTAAATAGTAGCTTTCGACTTTCACTCTCAACGGCCTTGCTAGACGGACATTGACACGGAATGGCGATGGCGTTAGAAAAATTGCATCGTGTAACACGGCTGCATTGTAATTGTAACATTCGATTTCGGTCACGACTCTTGTCAATTTGCCGGGAAAACTAATTCTGTTGAGTTTTTATCTATAGCTAAGTAGCTGGTTTGTTTTTATTGTTTTGTAGGTTTTTTATGAAGTTTAACTTAAATTGAATGTGCAACTAGTGCATAACTGACATTACCTGGCAAGGCAACAAATTATTTATCTTAAATTGGTAGTTCAACCAATTTCAAATAATTCCTACACAGTATTTTTTTTCTAAAGACTCACAACATGTTATGCAATGATTTGCTTCCGTATTATCGGGATCCTCAGTGAAGATAGGTACCTATAAGATATTTCTCCACTTGTGTTACCTAGTATCGTTTTACAGATTCAAAAAATCTGTTTCTACCATTTCGTACAAAATAACCCCTAGTTCAATCTTTTCGAGGCCATAAGAATTGCATTTAGCACCTAGATCAATTCAATGATGCTGTTGAAAGTAAAACGTGCAGCTTCACTTAAAACCGTGAAGCCACTTGAAGCCGCATCGAAAATAAGGTAATAATGCAACCGCATATTGTAGGTATGGTCATTACCGACATCCATCAATTTGATGGCTTATGTCGTGGCCATATGAAAGTAATTGAAATCATTTTGCAAAAAACCTAAAAATATTACTACACATTGCAATCTCGTCTCAGTTTAACTGCTGATAGAAGCTACAGACATAACTCGTGGGTCATTAGATTTATTTCATTCAGATTTAGATCTAGATAAAGAAAGCGACAGTGGCAAGGCTGAATCGTGACTTAGAAATCCGCAAGTGAGCTGTGAACCTATTGATCTGCAGATAGGTTCGATCGGCTGTTAATTATACGATATGTTTGCAAGCGATGCCGTGATTGTTATCTTACAATTTGACTGATATGCGAGAGACATTCTCTTTACATCCGCATGTAATACCGGGAAAATAATATATACACTGAGTTTATAACTTCCATGTTTAACTTGATAATCTTGAGGATGCAGAAGATGTTTGTCGTGTTTCTTAAACTGTAGGTATCCTTACCTCTTGATCCAAGGCTAGTTCATCACTGTCGTCAACTCCAGCGTCAGGTATACTGTCATCATCTTCGACAGCAAACGCCACGCCGAGCAGAAGTAACGTGAACAAATATCTCCACCTAGAACAAAGAAGACACTGGTTAATACTTGAACATTTATTATGAAAATCGTGTAGATACTGCAGGATATGGTCCACCTTCTTGTGATGCTTCAACGACTGGTCTTAGCCAAACCCTGTCACTGGTATCTAGCTCATGCTGGACTAGATTGGATGTCGTGACAGCCCAGATGTTAAGGCACCTACCTCTCATGCATGAGGTTGTGGTTCAAATCCGGGCAAGTACTTACCTACGTGACTTTTCCAATTCATATGTACCTACCTACAGACGCCAGCACATCAACCTACCCCAATGTGTCATTTTTCTTTGATAGGTTTTCAACTTTATTCTAAACATAATAAGGTTCTTGTTTAATTGGGGAAATTTGAGAGTTTGGGGTAGCTTAATATGTTGGCGTCTGAACATACTTTCTATATTTATCGTAAACATCATTGACATCAGCTAAGGAAAACGTCGTGAGGAAACCTGGACTACTTAATAGTTAATATTGGTCTGAAATTGCCAATCCGTCTTGAGCAAGCGTGGTGATCATTCGATAGTACTCGTGCCTTCTCTGTATGAGAAGAGGCTTTTACCCTGCAGTGGGACAGTAATGGGCTAGTGTTATTATTATTATTTAATTAATTGGACTAATAAAGAGCTGACCTAACAGAGTTTACAAGAAATAGTAACGATATAGGTACCTCGTGAATGTAAAGTCTGATTTCCCTTTTAACAATTTATGCTAGTTTATTTTATTTGCAAGTTCAATCGAGAACTTGTGATTCAATTACAGTTTGTAGATCCTTACTTCCTGTATTCGTCTCACAATTTGTAACGGCGAACATGCAGTCTATCGGAAGACAGTATTGAATTAAATTTCACTTTCGTTCAACATTAACTTTATAAATCTCTGTATAAATATCAAGTGTAAAGCATGTACGGTAAGATCGGTGTTACATAATGGTGGCAATTTCTCCAAAACGGACGCTGCAATGCGCAGGCGCAGGGCTGTTGTGTAATGTGCGCCGATTTAATTCGATGACAGCGGAACTGGTTCGCACACGGTAAATGATAAAGCAGGTGTGAGGTCAAACCACAGTTGCGTATGCGCTCCAATTTACGGAAGATTTCAGTGACTCAACTGACTGACTAGATAATAGTCCAATACGAACGCAATTACGGCACTGTCAGAATGTGGTCTTAAATTTGGTCGCATTTCTAAGAAAATCCAACTGAGATACATAATAACAAACTCTAGCTTGTGACTGAAAAATTTATGTGTGAACTTGGCTTCGTATAAATTTATGTGTAGGTACCTATCAAGTACCTATTTGTAGCATGTGGGACAATTCCTGCGATTAGGAGAAAAAATCGGAAGTGGAAGGAACCTAACTTCAGAAAGCACGTATGGACCAAAGCTTCCATCTAGTTTTCTAGTCGACATATTCTTCTACCAATCCTGACAACGAACTAAGATATACCTATTTGACATTGCCATATCTCATGCAGTTTAACATTCTCGATTCGAAAATATCCATGCAAGAACTACTACCAATCAAAACAAAATGTCATCTCTTTTGGGTTAATTATCCGATCATATTCTGGATTGCATAAGCTTTTTGGAAGCTTATGCGAGAGATTATTTATGGTATAAAACCGGAAAAAGAATCGTTGTGGACCATGCAAGGAACATTATAGTTCGAACCCTTAGTAGGTCGTCAGATATGTCTTGCATATGAAGTTGTTGCATTAAATTGGCGTAACTTTTGGGTGTGGTCCTGCGGCATTTAGGTATTCAAGTAATTAATGTGATGAAAGCTGGCTGTTCAGTGCTTAAATTTATTGGTGTCAACTGTGTCAAATTATCAAGGTAATGGAAGGATATAAAGTTACTCAATTATGATTAGTGGCGTAAATATTGCTCTGTCACAATCAGAAAAATTTGCTTAATTTTTTTTACAAGATACTAGTCGTTATTCGGCGAATTTCACACTATTCTCTTACTCTTACTTCATACTATACTCGTACGTTCGGACTAAATTATAAATGCGAAGGTATAGTGACTCTGGTTGTCTGTTATTACCTTTGCACGCCTTAAGAATTGAACCTAGATCGAGAGATCTAGGTTCAAAAAAAAAAATCCAGAATTCAGAATCCAGATCCAGAGATCTGGATTCTGAATTCTGGATTTACTCTAATACGTCATCTACAGCTGGTCCATTCTGTAAAAGTCTCCCCGTAAAAAATTGGCTGAAGTGAACTCTCACTGCCTAGCATTAGTATGGAATAACAGCTCAATTTGCCTTCACTTCACCTAGATTTCCACGGGGTAATTTGTACAGCAGCTTTTATTTATCATATTCTTGTCATTTTTGTATTACCTACTGGTCGTTACATCGATAGTTAACGGAAATCGTTAATCCACTTCAGTCAGCATGTTGAATGCTAGGCAATAGGCTCAATGTCCTGATACGTTCTGCCGGCAGTTACTCGTAATCAAAATATATAAAAGCTTCTAAATAAGGGTAAATAAGACACATGAATAAATCAATGATCTATATCGGAAAACGTATATTTCAATATATCAGATTACATTATGAAATATACAGAATATTTCTAGGGCTGGCCTAGTTTTGTAGTTTTTAACCGACTTCAGGAGGAGGTTCTCAATTCGATCGGTATTTTTTTTTTTTTTTCTTATGTATGTACACCGATTACTCCGAGATTAATGATCCGATTTACGTGATTCTTTTTGAGTTCGATGCGGAATAGCTGCCATTTGATCCCATAAAAATATAACATAGTTTGACCCGGTAGTTTTCATTTTATGAACAATTTTATGCAAATGAAATTTATTTTTGAACACTTTTTTGTATGTATGTTCACCGATTACGCTGAGATTTATGTACCGATTTACGTGATTCTTTTTTTTAGTTTGATGCGGACTAGTTCTTTTATGGTCTCATTAAAAAATTACACAGTTTGGTTTGGTAGTTTTCATTTTATGAAAACTTTTGTTCATGAATTTTACTTTTTAATTTCATCGCGAACAGTTGCTGTTTATTTGTTTGATTGTAATATGTAAATATGTGTTGTAGAAATGGATAATAGTTTATCATCTAGCTAGGTATATAAAAATAAAAACTAAAAATTGTTAAATAAAAACTTTTTTACAAAAAATACAACCGACTTCAAAAAACACTAACCGGTATAAAATAACTCTAAATTTGGAAGTCGGTGGCCAATCATGAATGAGACAAAACCGTACCAAAGCCACAGACTTCCTAATTTAGAGTTATTTTATACCGGTTAGTGGTTTTTAACCGACTTTCAAAAAAGGAGGAGGTTCTATGTTCGTGTGTATGTATTTTTTTTTTTTTTTTTTTTTTTTTTTTTTTTTTTTTTTTTTTTTATGTATGTTACCTGATTTCTCTCCCATTTGTGGACCGATTCTCGAAATTCTTTTTTTATTCGAAAGAGTATACTCCCGAGGTGGTCCCATTTTAATTTGGTGAAGATCTGGTGCTGATCTTCGGAGATATGCAACGGAACTCTTCAAAAATAGACGGCAAATCTGTCGTGATTGCTGGAATCGCTTGGATGTTTATTGTTTATACAACATCATGACGTATCATCACGCCTGGTATGCTCTGAGGGGTACGCAGATGTGTACAATATACCTAGATTTCGACAGTTAGGTATGTTAATTTTCATTTATTAGGGATAAGTGGATAACCCTATTATGACATGTACTGTTACAATTAACAATATATATAGCAAATATTTGTATGGGAACCACTAAAAATGGAAAAATAAAAAACTTTTTTGCAAAAAAATTAAACCGACTTCAAAAAAAACACTAAACGGTGTAAAATAACTCTAAATTCGGAAGTCGGTGGCCCATCATGAATAAGACAAAACCACCAAAGCCACAGACTTCCTAATTTAGAGTTATTTTACACCGTTTAGTGTTTTTTTTGAAGTCGGTTTAATTTTTTTGCAAAAAAGTTTTTTTTAGAAGTCGGTTGTATTTTTTGTAAAAAAGTTTTTTATTAATTAATCTTATGAGTATTGACGTGAACTTATCCTACTCTACGTTTGTAATAAATGTGTGTTTGGAAAATTGCTTTAAAATTAACAATAAAAGTTGTGTTTGCATTGCGACTAGCATACATTTTTGTGTGACTCTTTTAACAGTAGGTACTCGTAGGTGAATGTAGAATATTAACCATACTTTAAAATCACTTAGCAACAAACAAAAGCTGTTGATTATAACCAGCTCACATAAAAAAAAAATACCATTTCAGTAGACCGTATTCCCAATAAAATATGTCGACCATAAGGAAGCGGTAAAATAAAAACTAACAGTTGAAATGAACTTTCGTATTTAAAAGCAAGAACTTGACCTTTTGTTTACGACAGAAACGTGTAACTAATGTTTTGTTTTATTTTTATCAAAATGGCTTACTTTGCGGCCAGACTGTGGTTGTCGGAGATCAAATTATTTCCGGGTTTAAAAATACTTCTGTATCTAGATCCAGTCGGTCCATTATGTAAAAATCTCCTCGTGAAAACTTAGCCGAAGCGAGTGTAAACTATTAACCCTCAGTATTGGTAGGTACCTATGGGTTGACATCTCAAATCACCCTCACTTCACCTACATTTCATGGTGATTATTTACAAAATAGCGCTGTGTAGACTCGATTCCTAATGCAAGGACATTTGGGATCCGTTAGCTATTTTAGTAAACTGCGTTTTTCATGGAGGGTAACATCATTATAACATCACATCTATACTCCCCGAAGGATTAAGCACAGGTGGCCTACACTCCCACATTTCACCAGCATGTTCAAGTCCCCTGTTACCCTGCTAGCCTATTGCCACAGGGCATAGGGCTCCAGTCTGTTACTGAGAAGTAACAAATGGATAATACAATAACCCGTTGTCTAATCCGGAAATTGAACTGAAGACTTCATACTTAGCAGTAACACTCGCAAGCACTAGAGCTCTACTAGAATTAATTAATAGTGGACATTATGGAACGTGCATTTGTGTTCTATAGCCAGTCTTTCAAAATATTTCAGCAAAATATAAAGTGATATTTATAGTTTCCTCAGCCTAGCTTTTAATTTCGCTATTACTAAGAGAATTGCAATGTTTTTTATCAATTAGTGTCCAAATTGCGTAGGAGAGATTGATGAAATTTTATTATCTTGCCAAATGTCTGTTGTTTAAGAAAATACGCGACTTTGTTGAAAAATTGCTTAGCGTGTTGTTGTGACTGCAATGTGATTAGGAAATCATCAATATATATTTTATTGGATATTAAATTAATGTCGGCGTAGTATGTCAGGGGAATGTGTGTCCAAGTTTGGTAATATTTAAATGTCATGTATGGCGTTGTATTGACACGGAGTCATTCAAAATGTTGATTCATGTTCAGATTACCATCGAGATAAAAGATCAACAAGTCATAAGTAAGAGCTCAACGTAACCAAGTAATCAAAATTAGCTATTAAATCACACAACCTGTCATCGAATCCATGAGTCTTGCAGACCGTAAAATAGATAAAAAAGTTACAGAACAAGTAGACCAGAAAAACGTCGTTGTATTATCAAACGAGTCTAACACAGTCGCACAAAATAATGCGAAGTATACTGCTTTCTCCATCAAAATCATCGAGTCGTGAAATAGAAGCTTGCGCATTGGCAGCTGTGTCTCGTTGGGAACAGTCGCAATAGCAATAGCAATAGGTAGATGTTAGCCGAACAAAGCCGAACAATGGTGCGATCCTGCGATCTGGTCCGTGACGTGATCTGGCTAATGCACTTGTATTCGCGACTTGGAATGTGCGGAAACGTGTTGGTTGACTTCATCTGAAGAATTTGTGTTATCGAACTGCTATGATAGATGAACTCCTAGCTAAATAATAACATCCGCATGGGTCGATTGAAGGTTGACCATCTATTAGGTTAGGTACTTATCTAGACACCTCCATTCTTCGGAAAACACGGAAAGCAGTTGGTCCCGCTGTGATTAGTTGTGGGTAGCCGCTACATAATTGACCGAAAGTCTAACTATTAGTCTTAGTAACTAGGATGAGGAGGTGGTGGTGCAAAACTTATATCGGTAAGTCCCGTCAAGCTAGGGGCTGCTGGTTAATCTCTAAATTGCCTTGTTCCATTTGAGTTAGTCCATTTATGCCCGTTCTTATCATTCTTCCTCTATCCATTTAAGTTAATACGGCTGCTGAAATCTTCCTTAACTCCAAAGAATTTTTCCTTTGGTCTATATGAGGATTTGCGTCATTCTTCCTTCCTTACGTGAGCATCCAAATCATCCATTCATGGTTCAGTTGTGTCGTCATAGTCACTTCTTTCAGGTCACCTATTGTTAGCATAGTCTACAAGTAAACTCGTGTAGCAATAATCTATACTATCACTTGTATCCGTTCATCGAAGGTCAGCAAAGCTTTGCTAAGCTTTTCTAATGCGCTAGCGCACGCTCGACTTGCATTGTTTTCAAATTTGCTTAGGGCTGCCAATTTCTGTATCCGTTGTGGTCAAAACTCAATGGCATAATGGTTATTGAATTCTACCTCCAAAATAAAGAATATTGTTTGTGTAGGTATTTGCTGTATAATGCGAATTAATGAGTTTTTACTCATCCTTCATTGATTTGCGATTCGTTCAAAAGAATCATTATTAATCTTCGTGTTTTATTGCCGTGTCATACTCTAGTGTTACTTTTTTGAAGTTTCCCTCCGAATTACGTAGATATTCTACATCACAAGATTGATTTTTGTTGCCACATGCGCTGATTTTACTTGTCCACATCTTTGTTTGCTCTTAATTTCTAGATTTGTGTACTGATTGGTGCCAACCCTGTGGTCGTTTCAGAAGGCTGCGCGGGCGCATATCGTGCCGCGTCAGTTTCATTGTCAAGAATAACGCAACGCTCCACGGATCTGTTTCGTCACTTTTAATTATGGTATTCGTGACGACAAACACTTCAATTGATCAAATTTTTGCAAATATTTTGACCGTTATGCAAATAAGCAATTATATTATCTGGAGCAGTTTTAAGTGGATTGATCACGATTGAGTCATTCGGATTGTTTGGTCAATCATTGGTAGCTCATTATTATGGAATATGAAACCATAACTCCTGTTTTTACGCCAATGATCATAATAATCTATGCGAAAACTTTAGATCCCTATTTAAGAATTTTAGGTACTCGGAGTAGTTAGTGTTATGGGTAAATAATGTGCAGAAAGCTAAAACATTTTTTAACACAACTTTCGACTACCTCATTAAACCAGTAAGTAGGTACCTGGGTACCTATATACACTACCCTGCTTGAAGTTAAATAACATCTGTCTACTTGTAAATTTTCTGTTGGTGAGATTCATCTTAAATTGAGACATCTCAGTCGTAAATCACGATTTTCCCATTTCCGCTATTATAAGACCGTATCTATGAGAGATGCGCAACCTTTATGAATGCAAACCTATGTATGTATAGAGAATATTATATATGTAGAAAGGTCATAAGATCAATGGCCGACAAGTCAGTAGTAGGTATTAATGGAGGTACCATAGACCCAGTACCATAGACAGTTTAAAACTGCGTAAACAAATTCTCGGCAAATGATGTCGAATACGAAATTAAAAATTATGCCGTTTGTCTGGTTTCGTAACACAAATTGGCAGCTTTTAATATCTTGCGGAAATAAGTGTTACAAAAGTTACAACACAAAGAAGTGGCGAGTTTATTTTCTTGTTTTAAAGGCGTGTACACACTTGTGCAACGAACAAGAACTTGTTAAACTCGTCAACTTGATGCGAACGCGATGTGTAATCAATGCGTTCGTCGACAAAAAAATGTGTAGTGATTAAAAATCTAGATTTTTTTACTTGATGAACTGGCTTCTGCTTAATTAGAATCACTGAAACGCAACGTTTACACTCAATAAACTTAGTTAAGACTAGCTATTACTATAGACGAACTTTAAATAAATCATCACACACACCCAATTGCAGTCCCATAACTGCAAGTAAAACTAAAGTTCACAATAAATTGCTAGCATCGGGCTGGCATCGAGCTTAATAATATTAACGTGGTACTTATTTAATAAGATAGTATCGGGCATGTAGAATCTAACTTCAATCTACGACAATGTGTAGGAGTGGTCTCTGAGTGTTGAGTAGAGCTTGTTCAATGAAAGGCTTTGCTCATGACCTGCTAAAATTGGCACCTAGGTTAGGTTAGGTTAGGTTTGGGGGACCCCCCACAGCGCATACGTCCTCGTCGTGTCCCCTGGAAACTGCCCAGTTCTGACCACCGTAACGGAGTGGCAGACTGGGTAGGCCAAAGTGCGCTGTGAATCGTAGCTCATTCTATCGCCTTGCTGAGTACGATATCGATTGTGACCATCATGTCAACACCTCGAAGGAACGCCTCCGGGCGATTTTTGAAGAAGGGCCCTTCTAAGGGCCAACCCGGCGCACCAGCGCCTGAGACTAGCCGCGCGCCTTCTGCGGCCAGCTCAATTGAGAGGAGTGGGTCGTTTGGGTCTCTTTTGGACTCAGACGACTCACTGTTTGTGTCGGACGTCGAGGACTCCCGGCCGCGAAAGCGAGCCCACCAGAGCGGTGGGTCCGGGGGCTCCTCGGCCTCCACGTCGACGGGGCTGCCGAAGGCCAAGAAGCCGGCGGTCGCACCAGCGACCCATACCGTTGGGCTAGCCGACGCCCAACGGAAGCTGGACCTAGCCCGGCGCGCTCAGCTCCAGGAGGAGCTGGAGGAGCGCGTCGCGGCAAAGGAAAAGCGGGCCCAGTCCGCCCGAGCGAGGTCCGGGTACGGCGCGTCCCACGTGCTGTACGCGGACCACTCACTGGCGGAGCTGGAGAAGATGGCGGAGGAGGACAAGGAGGGGATCGTAGAGGTCGCCTCCAAGTCCTCAAACTTGAAGGGTACCTTCCAGAAGGCCCTCAAGTGCCGGGCCGCGAGCCTGCGCGGTGTCGTCGCTGAACTGCTTCAGCGGACGGCCACCGACGAGACGCGGCAACTGCAGGCGAAGGTCGATCGCCTGCAGTCGGAGGTCAGCCAGCTGCACCAGAAGCTGGCTGAAGCCACGGCCCGGCCACAACAGGCCGCGACGAGCCCTGCCGCAGAGGCCCTTCCCTCCAGCCGCAACCTTGAGGACACCATCCGCAAGGTTGTGATGGAGGAGAGGGCCTTCACGCGAGCATGCCTGGCGGGGATCGAGGACCGGCTCCTTCCGGAGACGCGCCCCCGACCGCCGCTTGCGGCGGACAAGGGGCGGGACCGGGTGGAGCCGGTGCCTCCTACCCCACAGGCCGAGGGCACCCTTGCGGAGGTCCCCCAGCAGGAGGAGGACGCCCTTCTCCCTGCGACCACACCGTCCAACGAGTGGACGGAGGTGCGGCGCAAGGGGAAGGGTAAGGGGAAGAAGTCGGCAGCGGCCGTTCCCGCTGCTGCCGCTTCTGTCGCCACTGCCAGCCAGTCGAAGGCGACCGGCAAAGGCAAGGCGAAGCCGAAAGGGAAGGCGAAGGTGCGACTCGTCCCCCCTAAATCCGCAGCAGTCGTGGTGACCTTCACCGCGGAGGCTGCGGGGCGAGGGGAGACGTACATGTCCGTGCTGGTGCGGGCACGCGCCAACGCCGACCCTGCCCAACTGGGCATCGGCGCTGTGACTTGTCGGCGGACCCAGGCCGGGGCTCGTATCTTCGAGTTCCCGGGAGCCGGGGGGGGTGCCCGCGCGGACCTCTTTGCAGCCAAGCTGCAGGAGGCCATCGCGGACACCGCCAAGGTGGTCCGCCCTACAAAGTCAGCGGTCTTGGAGGTGGCGGAGTTGGACGACTCCGTCACCAAGGAGGAGGTGGTGGCTGCGGTGGCGGCGATTGGGGGCTGCGACGTCGCCGCGGTGCAGGGCCGGAACATCCGGCCCGGCCGCGGCGGCTTGGGCGCGCTTCGCCTGCGGTGCCCAATCGCTGCTGCCAAAGCCGTCCTTGCCAAGGGCCGGCTTACAGTCGGCTTCAGTTCGGGTACGGTCCGGGCTCTCGCCGACCAGCCCATGCGGTGTTTCCGGTGCTTCGGCACCGGACACACCCGGCCGCTGTGTCCGTCGCCGATCGACAGGTCGGACACGTGCCTGCGCTGCGGCAAGGACGGCCACAAAGCCGCCTCCTGCGGGGCCGCCACGCCACACTGCGCAGTGTGCGCCGCCAGTGGCCGCCCAGCAGACCATGTGATGAGGGGGAGGAAATGTCTTCCTCCCCCCAAGCGGGGCAAAGCTGCCGCTGTCACTGGCGCCGCTCCTGCGGCGGTTGCGGAGGGTGGTGCGATGTCCGACTGATTTCGGTCGGACGTCGCATCGCACCGGCGTCGCGGTCTTCCGCGGACTCTCCTCTCCTCTCGCTCTAGAGAGGGGAACGGGATACGCGGCCGCCGCGCCGCCGGTGGATCGTGAGGATCATCCTCAAGGTGGCGACGGGCGGGCGTTAGGCGCGGGGGCGCCTACGCCCGCATTGCACCCGTCACCGCCCCGCCGGGCAATCGTCGGCGGGGACTGGACGAAAAGGCTCTGCCGGATTCCCAGTCCCCGCCATTCAGGACGAAGCGGGAACACGCTGGTGGTTTTTAGTGGGTATACCGGGTCAGACCGGGGAGTCCCACATACCCCGGTGTCCGCAACTCTACTACCAAGCGCGTATTTTGCGTACGGGAATAAATTGGCACCTAACCCTGATTTAAAAGTTCGTAGAAATTTCTAAATAGGGTCCATAATTATAAAGTTACTACTTACCTACGAATTCTATGGAAAACAATAAAAATATAGAAGTGATTAATTGTTAATTATTGAGTAATATAAGTACCTCCCGAATTTAAAAGGAAGCTCAGGAATCCATCTGATGGCGTTAAAATAAATAAATAAAAAACAAGCACACTAATGAACAAAGGGGGCTTTAGTGCCATAGGCTTTTTCTACAAGTTAACCGTTAGGCGTTGAAGAAAAAAGCAGTGGTAGGTGAAATTTTAAATGAAATAAAATGGGGAAACAAAAAACCTTTTCTTTCCCCAGTCTTGAACACAAAACACAAAAACTACTACTTTCTCTTGTATTGTACAATTTAATATATATATCTATTTATCTGATTATTTCTTTTCTGTATTTTTTTACCCATTTGACCCTTAACACAAAACTAGCCCAGTCACTCCCTATGATTACGTTGATTAAACAGAAGCGCGGCCATCGCGTGTTGATATGACATTTTGTACAGATTTCACTTTCGATTGTGTAATAACCAGCTCCTTGGTTAACACTTATTTATTGTCAGCTAGAAGAAGTGGTGGCAACTAAACAAGGAAATACGATTGAAGACAGTGCGTGATCGAAATGAGAGTAGTACAAGTCGAAGGGATAAATCATAATCAGAAATGTTTTCATGATGACGTAATTGCACAGAATGGGAAAAATTGTAGACTTTAGAAATCGAGGTCTATCTTCTAACTAATAAAGTACTTATTTGGGTAACACTACACCACGGTCCGGTGATTTCCTTCTTTTACTTTTCAAATAAGTACCAATATTGAAAATATTTCTAGGATTTAAACTAAGCAAGTTATACTTAGTCCATTTTTCATAGAGAACGAAAGTATTATGTCGTTTCTAATAGGAATATTCATGAGTCAATCAATCATATCGTAAAATGATAGAAAAATGTGGACCTATATGTCCTAATCAAACAAGCATAATTTTCGTTTGTTAATCTCCACTGTTATATCACAATCTCATAATGTTTGCGACGACGGTCAACTATATTTATTATACACAAATCATCAAAACGATTGCTACTAAATATATCATTTATCAACTTCTATTCATCTAATTTGAAATAATTTTCTTTATTACAATTTTATTTTATTCCAGTTGAAGTCTTATTTCAATTATGTAACAAAATGACGATCGCGAATTGTTCAATGAAACCAGTTGATTTTGCGTTCATTATAAACGTCGATGTGACCTCGGCTTAACACTTATTTTTTTTTTGTAGATACTAAAAACGTGTGCATGTTCGTTTAAATGGTGCTGTAGGTGTGCACAATTAATTGTCATTATCTCTATTATTTACGTGTTCCGGTTGTCAGAACAAAGACTTATAAATGATTTTATTATTCGTAGGTACATTAGTGCAGAATTAGATAATAAGACATTCGGATGTGGATCTGTTATGTAATGGCGCATCCGTTTGTGCAGATTTTGAATACTTTTACTTGGTCTAGACATACACTGATATAGTAGAGGTCAGCTCTGTTGTGTTTGTTGTTTGTTTATAAACGACTAGCGGACGTCACCCGTGGTTCCCGTTCCCGTGGGAATACAAGGATAAAAAGTAGCCTAAGTCACCCGGGTATAGTGTTGCTTCCCATCGGTCCAGTAATTTTTAAGTTCGTTTCATGATACAAACATGCATTTTTTTCCTTGTTATTATTAGTATTGAATATACATAGATAATCTCAGGATCACCAGATGGATTTACTCTTGGATTAATTGATGGCAAAATTTCTATAGAAGATCATTAAGCTAAGTATTTAAAATTGCACTACGACTTTTAGAAGCGGGTCAAATGACGGACTATAATAATCTTCAGTTTATTCTTCGAAACTTGGATCAAATGTTTTAGAGGATTTTAATAACAACTAATATTGGGTAACAATGGAAACTGTAATTCAACTACATAATGATTAAATTAATCAAGCCCATCTAGATAGTATAGTAAAAAAATTAAATACAGAATCAATTAGTTTTTAGACTCTACAAAGGCGTTAACCAATTAGCTTATATGTACCACATAACACATTCAGCCCGAATTATGCAATATAAACGTAGATTAAAATCTAATCATCGCTAGGTCAATTAATCAAATTTATCTCGACACAGAACTGCGACAGTTGCATGCAAACACGACAGTCGCAGACTCATGCGCTGCTTAAGCTGGGTACTCAATAGCTGCAACTGTAATCGCGCTCAAACATAATAACAGAACATTGGTTACGCCTTTGAGGAGCTACCAGAGAGAGAACTGTTTTTAGGGAGTATAATAAACAGTGTTATATTCTTTTCTAAGTATAGTACACTGCTACAGAGAAATTCCAGATGGGAAAAACCCAAAAACACTTTTCCGACCCAGTAATCAAAACTAGGGCCTCATGTTAAGCAGAAGTGGTTTCAACCATTAAAGCAAAGATTAAGTGTTAATTGAACACCACAAACAAAGCAGACCTTTTAAAATTTCTTATTGCACATACGCATTTGATGGAGTTTCGGCAATCTTATTAGGTATTCATGTGGTCGCGCAAACCACATAATATCTACAGTTATTTATTACCCTACACGAAGACTGCTCGGCCGCACAGTTACCTAGTTAAGTTACGGGCCCCTGTGAGTACCCAGCTTTAGGCACAATGCGCTAGATCACGACACGTATGATCCATTTGCCACGCGTTGTATGCGCGGGCGCACCCATAAGTGTGAACTGTGCTCGTTGCACGTGTAGGGCATTGAGGTTGTCTGTGTTTTTGGTCATTATGTAATGGTTTTAACTGTTACCGTTTAATTTCCAGCGAGTAAGGTTTGCCCTATCGTAAATACGTGATTTACATGAAAAAACCCCAATTGGTGGCACAATAATCAATTTCCAAAAATTGTATGGAAGCCCTACATCGAATGAAGATGGAAAAACTTAAGATTTAGCAGTGGACTACTTAACTGTGGGATGATGATGGTGGAAAAGAACGAGGAACAAACTCCATACACACTCTTTCCTTCTCTGACAAACATCCATTTCAGGACAAATAATTGATTAGAAAATGTTTCTGAGAAACAGTCATGATGATAGGAAACTAAGTTCACCAACCCTAACTTAAGTTAACATTTACGTCGTTGATGTAGGTAAAGTAAGTATTAGCATAATTCCGCTTATTGCACGTGTTTCTAACTTAATGTTTAAGTAGCTAATAACTTGGTGCGTGCTTTGTAGATACTACTGTAATGAGTGACTTTGACGTAGAGTCTTTTCCGGTAGAATCACTTTCAGTTTCTTTTGGCCGTATTAAACTAGTAAATACTAGTTTAAGACAACTGGTCGGATTCGTAACATAGATAACGGTTGTAGTCAATGAAGAGTTTGCAGAGTCTACCTTACAGTACACACACATAATTATAGCCACTAGCCAGTAATATTTTAGTCTGCCGTAATGGAGGCGAAATTTTGGCCATTAATCAGACACAAGTCCGAATCCTGAGCTACTTCTGTGAAATTCCAAACGGAAAATCCAATAACCTTTCACTCAACTTATACATCGAAATCCAGGACCTCATTCATAGCTTTTGCATCTGCGACCAACGCAGCAATTATTCCTCAATTTCAGAGAAGATTCTCGTTTAAAATGGAATGCAACCAAGTAAGGCCCGGCGGCGGCGCCCTGTGGCGGCATGGCACGGACAAGGAATTTTTATAATACAGATGATTTTGAATCCTTTTAAACTCTATTGGCCCCTACATTTTATTGATACGCCGCAGCCTGCTTCGGCATTCTTCGGCACGGCCTGGCATGTCGTGGCATACCGAAATGTAGACAAAATAAGCCTGACGTGCCGTGCCGCGCCGCCAGTGGGCGCCGGGCCTATATCGTTTTAATAAGTGGTTCTATGATTTAAGGCCAGGAATGCTACCTTGTCTCTGCCTGCGTTGATCTGCAGTGGCCCCACGTTACGCAATGTTGGGTAGGTGTTGGTGCAGGAAAAGTCGTAGCCATCATATTAGCATTTCACCGGCTGGCCCCAATAGAGTGGATACGATTTATAGAATTACTCAATATCCATCTGTAACATGCGTGCGTTTTAATAACTAAGCGGTTTACACGTTTGCAAAAGATACAGCAAGATATAAATCTGATGATGCAAAAGTACTGAGAAGCAAGTTGATTACAAAGCTGAGCATGACTTACTTAATATTCTTTCCAATAACAGAGATAATGGTTTCCAATCATTGTTTTTTTCCTTTCCAATGAGTAACAATGATTTTCAAACTTTTCTTAAGACGTTACCCAACTGACGAATAATCGTTTTAGTTCCGATCCCAACGTAAAAACATCTTGGTCCTAGTTTTCTCTCAAATCTTTAATAGCAACTTATCAAGGGCTGACCCAAATGATGAGACAAGCGACAAATTTGTTGAATTCGAGAAATAGTTAGCCTTGTAGGTAAATAAAGGCAAAGGTGCTGCGTGAGACAGTGACAATACCTTTCCATAACACCACATGACGAAACATACACTTGCATCACCAATTAATCGCCATTACTTGAATGCCTTCAATCGTATCACTAGCGTTACGAGTGTCATTACGACAGACGACACAGATGAAGATCTAGTTGAACCTGTTCGGAAACATCATGTGCGACATGTGTGTCAGTGTCGTCACGATACCACTGATGTCCAGTGCCAGGGCTAATACACGCAATACGTTTTAAATACTCATCATTCTAAGTATTCTAACTTTATCACAGCCATAGAAAGAGAAACACAATAGGAAGCCGAAAGCAAAGCTTACGATGAGCAGGACAATATTATGAATATAGTGTTGTATGTAGGTAATCATCAAGACTATTTTAGCTTATGTCATTAGAGTACGAACGTTCACGGTCTGTCCAAGCTCTTCTATTAGGTAGTTCACTAAAAGATTCAACCCGTACCTACCAATATTCCTTTAATGGATAGATGAGGAATTGAAGAGATTTGTCCTTGTTAACTCGAACATATATAATGTAAATGCGAATTATTGCAACGTCGATAATACAAGTCTACTAATTAAAATTGTCAAAAATGCAGCCCTAGTTTTGAACAGCACGTGCAAACGCTTTGTGTCACCTGACGGCCGTGAATTGATCAAGCTGTTTGTTAATATGACTCACACACGATTTAGCTTTGTAAGATTTAGTGCGTGTGCTGCCACTATTAATCAAATATCAATTATTGAATGTGTCTTTTGAATTTGCTGATACATGGAGCCGAAGCGTAAACAGATTGCACCATGCCATCGGGTATTCCAACGACGTGTTGTAAGGGTCTATATCAGGTTGAGCAGCTTTGAACGCTGGCACCTACTTATAATATTCTTTTCACATCGTCTGCTAAATAATGTCAAAAGTCATGTCATGATTTTGTGTGCAACATTAATTACTTAAACCAAATCTAATCCAAAATCAAAATGCTTTATTTCATCTCACAGCTGATAAAAAGTAGAGTATTATCATTGAGTACAAAAGCGTCTTTGTCTGGACCAGCTTAAATCCTTTGCAGAATTAAAGATTTTTGTGAGACAACTGCTATAAATCCTTTTAATGCATTATTTAACATTATTCACTTTATCTACTTTAAAAAAAATGGCTAATGAAGACCTCACTCATGTTCAAATCAATAAATAAATTGATCTCTTCAGATAGACACAAAGTCTGAAGGGAAGGGTCAGGAAGTAAGTTACATGCCACCTAAAATCCTGCTTGGGTAAACGAGAAACTTCAAGGGTGTTCGTTTGAATGTTTAATCATCATAATTACATAGAATCGCGTGTCGCCGATGCCTGCCGATGTCCGTTTCCTGTATTCTTGAGGTTTTTAGCATTTTCGGAACAAACTTCCCAGGCCTTCTCCCGCCTATTCAGCTTGTAGTTTCTCATCCATTTCCTACACGTAATGCGTGAAGATTTCATTCCCATTATCTTTTAATTGAAGGTTAATTTTAAGTAGATAACTCGGAATGGAACTCGTTTTAGAAGAATCGACGTGCATATCCGTTTAAATGATCAGTAGAAATCCACACTTGTGTAAAACTGCGGAAAAGACTGATTGTATTTATAATCCCCAATACTTAAACATAATTAAGTACCTATAATCATAAATTAGTGTTTGGTAAATGCTAAGCCTATCTCTGACAATCGTAGCTCCAGTCACCGTCTTGGCAGCTTGGGTTTCTCGATAATAAACAGCAGCAAAAACTTAGACAGCACCATTTTGTTAATTATTACTTACTGTAATAATAATTAGTTTATGATACGGACATCGGATTATTTATTACGTTTTAAACGATTAAAGGTTTCACGCAAGCGCACTCACGCTAGGAAGTCAATAGTATTACAAATTATTTACGACATTATCGGATTGTACGTTAATTATTATAAAAATGAAAGTGATGTGAACTCAAAAATATAAATTATTGTAAAACACTCAGGCCAAGCCTTTGAAACAGTACCTAAGTGTTAAATGTTATATTGGAATTAACGATGGCTCTTAAAACATCTATTAAATTCTACGTTGTGTTTTAAATTTATTTATCATCGGCGTAATGTTAACACCTATCAATGAAATGCAACATACGTATATAGAATACTACTATCATCACAGTCATGCCCCAAGGCATCATAATGGGCCCTTTACTGTATACTCATAACACCTGTCCTAATAAAATTATTATTAACATCTCTTTAACATATTTATATACTTACGTGAAAAAGATAATTACCTACTTAACTTAGCTAAAAACACACAAACTTTCTTTCTAATCACCTACCGTAACTGCCAACTAAACTAAACATTACGTATATTATATCAGTAATAACTATGTGTGTTTTCCGCATTATAAGCAACATAATACAATGTTTATATGCTGTGGCTGCGTCACAGTTGCCGGTGAGGCAGTAATACGATGTTATGCAACGCTCAGTCTGTGTGAAAATGAAAACCGTCAGGATTTACAACACTGAGAGTAGCCCGACCAGTCTAGATGACGGAGATAAAAATTAACTCGCTTTACAAAGCTTTGCTTCGGATAAATAGTTCTGTAAATGAAAGATGATTATTGTGAATAGAATGTACAATAGATTTGTGACCAAGTAGTTTGTTGGCTGTTTGTTTGTTTGTTTGCTGCTGCGGCTGCTGAGAACCTCAAGCGGCGGAAATATAGCAACCTTGTTGGTAGTTATACTTTCGAGCCGTTTGGGGTTGAAACTCTTGGGCCGTGGGGTCCGAGTGCTCGTCTTCTTTACAAAGACATCTGCAAACGTTTAGTTGACGCTTCCCGTGACCCAAGGGCTGGCCTCTACTTTGGCCAGAGGCTAAGCATTGCCATTCAACGTGGCAATGCCGCCAGTCATTTGGGCACTTTACCAGCTGGCAGCGACGCAGAAGAATTTTTTTACGCTTTGTAGTTATTTATTGTTAGTTTTAGTTATTTATTTATTTTAAGTTTTTCATACGAAAAAGGATAATAAAGTTTGACATTTCAAGTAGTTTGTTAGTTTGTTAGTTTCACTTATACGAAACAGTATTAGAGGAAGAAAGGAGAGATTAGGCCTCTTAAATTTTCCGTAACTAGGGATCAAAATGTAATAGAGATGCTTATAAATCCTCAGCTTAGATTCAGAAGTTCAGTTAAAACTAGCGTTAGATTAAACGATTTCCCTAATAAATGTAATGCTCAAGTCTTTAGTCAGTTTTTGTAAAACGGGTTAACAATGATATCTTCCGAATAGTTCATTCAAAAACATTTATTTAAAATAAATCAGCCTGCTAATGGACATTGTTAATCTCAATTGTATTGCTTACAATCAGGCGTCCAAGAGATTTCAGACGCCTTGTTAGCTATATGACTTATTTGCCTATACAAATGATTTTCAATTAACTGCAAATTGTCCGCATCTGATCAATTTCAACACGGTTACACGCTGTATCGATAAGAGCAGCATCTTGGTCTTAGTGGTTGAGTAACATCACTTAATCGTTTATCTTTAGAGGAACTACGCACAATGCCCTCACGACAATTCATTGATATGTAGACATAGTAAATTGTACGCCAGTATAGTAGTATAAAAGACCATGGAATTGGTCAATAAAGTAACCATGAAGGAAGCTTGCCTAAAGCGATCCGAACAACTGTGTTACGCTTTGCCAATCTGATTTATCGGATTTGCTTGATGTGAGAACGAATAGAAGAATAATAAATTATGTCATAAAATAAAGTCCTTTGAATTGTTGAGTTTTTTGAATTCCAATTTGACCTACACGGACCTACATGCTTGCGTTGATCAGACATGATCATTTACCTAAAAATGTGTGTTTCTGAGACCCACATGAATATCAAATGTTTTGATCGTATCATTATTTAAAAAAAACGTTGACCTCCGAGTAGTCTCCTAGTAAACATCGAACTTGTTAGGTTTAAACAGAACTATGCTTAAAAGAGTGAAAACAATGACGTGAAAAGCATGAATTCAATGAGTTCATGCTTTATTTACCTTCCAAGTAAAGAAAGCTCGAAGTAAGTATTACTAAACTAACGTCAACGTTGCATGTAGTAGTAACAGCAAAAGTGGTTACAAATTGTTTTATTCCGACAACTTATTAAGATGAGATTATAAGGGTCAATCTCCACAACGGGCGTATTCGTGTGATTGCTCTGGTGCTTTTCAGATATTGACATATAATGGTAATTATGTATCTCATTAAAAAGAATGATATTCAAATATTACATTTTTATTATTGGCCTTCAATTTACACAATCGGTTATGGAAATATTTAAGTTCAAAAAATTTCGCGACCAGAGCAATCATAATTGGTGCCAGAGCGATCATAAATGGTGAAATTAGTGAAACAAAAATAAATAATAATGATAAAATATTATTTATTTAGCCGTTTTAAGTCATGTTCAGTGTACATGTAACAAGATTATTATATGTAAGAGAAATGTATTATTTTAGAACAAGGTCAAGGCATATTATCAGTCATAAGTACTTCCATATTAAAAATAAATAACAAATTAACAAAATTATAAAGATCAACTTTTGGCTTAGTTTCATTTATTTGAACTTAATTAAATCACTTCTAGGTAAATGAGACTACATTAAAAACCTTTTGAAATCCACCAATATTACATACAGTCCTTTATAGTTATTTAATGGTTGTTTATAGTTTTAAAAAAGTTATTAAAGAAAACTAACGTTTACAACGAACAAAATAAAATTCTTTAAAATGAACAATTTATAAACGTAACTGTTTGTAATCCTAATTCTTAACAGAATTAGAATCATGACTAAAATAACAGTCTTTACAAGATATGTAAGTGATTTGTAATGATCACATTTTCATTAACTAGGTATATCTTTAGTGGAAAGTGAAGAATTAAAAAGAAGAACACAAAGTAAAAGGCAATTCAGATGGTCAGATCAGATTAAGTATTGTTTGCAAATTATAATGATACAAATTTTAACACAAAGTAAAAAAATACAATTTTTATAAGGCTTAGTTGATCAGGAAACTAAAAATATGGTTTATTTTAAGCTCAGATAATTGAATAGTACTCGGTGTCGGAGTGGGGTAAATCTTCTGCTGCAGCAACCTTAGTCAAGTGTTATTGTTTTCCAACGAAGATAAAACTACCTCGGAAATACTTGACGTACCTAATTAAATTTTCATAGGCCATAGGTCAGTCACTCATTGGTTAGTACTGTGCCCCGAGCTTTTTGCCTTTGGTAACTCTCTCTTGACTTTACAAGCCATTGTGCGTCTTAGATATGGATCATATTTTATCTTGGCCATTCTAAGACGCTCAGCCAATTTCTTCCTAAGACGTTTTTCTTCGGTACTATTTCGAGGCATGATTTTTTTCATTAAATTTTAGAGAAGAAAGGATTACAGTTGTGGTTAGTTAAATGCCATTACAAAAATATCATCAAGGTAAAATACGTCAATATCTGTTTATGGGTTTAGGTTACCCAAAGAAACCCCCCAGGAATGGTTGTAAATTAAAGGTCATATGTATAGTTCATCGTTTGTCATTGTTACTACTACTTACAATAGATTTATAACGTACAATTAATGCAAAATATCATTGCTCTGTTCTTTTTGGACAGAGCAATCACAGCCATAGCGATCAGAAAAAGTCACAAAATCATAAATATAGCCGAATTTAAAAGCAGTAGAAAGTTATGATTACGTCTCATAAAAAACATCACAACGATCACTTAATTCACATTACAGACACATTCATAAGCTTACTATTTAATTTAAATAATGTGCCATAGCAATCATAAAATTCGAGAACCAAATCCAGATCAATCATAGACTTACCTTCGTAATGTTGGAGTGCTGGTTCGTGGCACACAGGTTTCCTCCTCGGCGGTTAGACTACTGCCAGGGTTACCCCGCGGGAGGGGAATAGAGTGTCTATAACGCGTAACTAGGGATGAGCGCGATGTTTTACCTCAGCGCAGAGCGATGAGATAAAATGCCCGGTCACGATTTCAAATTCAAATTGTGGCAAAAGTATTGTTAATATAACTTAAAATAATTTATTACGATGAAGATTAACTATTTGTTATGTAATGTAAACAAGTTGTTTCATATGAACCTTCTTATTAAAAAGTTAAAGAATATTTTATTCGTTCAATCGGGAGTCGGGTCAACCCAGAGCGATCAGAATTTTAGGGTTTTATTTATTTATTTATTTATTTAATACTTCAAGCACACAAATGTACATAGGCGGACTTAATGCCTTAGGCATTTTCTACCAGTCAACCTTTTTTTTTTTAATATTTAAAATCAACTTATTCATAATATTAGTCTTGTTCCATGTAGATTGGACACCAAACTGTATATTAAAAAATATTTTAAAAACATTTTTCGATTTTAAAGTGGGTTTATCCAGTCCGACACGAAAAAAAATGCCTCTGGAGATCTACCCATAACAAAATGTATGCAAACAACATGCAGACACAATGGTTGAACGTGGCCCACATACTGGAGGTGTTAAGGGCCGTGCTCATGATATGAATACGTTAGTTGAACACATTACAATTTCCAAATTACCAGTTAGTAAGAATGGTAAAGTAACGGATGATATTGTTAAACATTAATTTGTAAAATTGGTCCGAGGTCTTTTAGTAATGGCTTAACACTTTCAGTGCCCAGCTTATGAGTCGTAACGAAATTGTGCCCATAATCCGGATCCGAGTCGTCGCTATATGTAGCTTAAAGAAGATGACTTCTGGCTATGCCCAAGACCTAACTAACTAGAGAGTCCAAATCTAAATGTACGTTTTCGGGGTCGAAACTAAACTCAATAAAATTGCGAAAGCGAAAATATTTAAGTGCTAAACAAACACTGAATGAGCTGAAAATTATTTTGAACACAAAAACAAACAAATCATAATATGTATAATAATAACTTGGACCAACTCTTTATCCTATTTTGAGTATGATATTAAGTGAGTACAGAGTGTTTAAAAACCAGTAATCATATTGTTATCAAAATCCTGGTCAACAATTGATGAATCATGTACTTAATATTTAGTGACACTTACAACTGACTCAATAATGTCTAAAGTGGAATGACCATGGGAATTATCAAATCACAGTTATATTGGATCCTTCATCAAAGGTTTTATAATTAAATCAAAAGCACACCGAGGGTTCCAAGTTGAACCAGTGTAATCTACATTCCAGGGACAGAGACATGCTACTTGGTCATGAGACGATGTCAAGCGAAATGTCATGCCTTCCACTATCATAATAAAATACAAATGAATGGAAGTAGGTATGTCCTGGTGATATCCTGGAGGTGTAGTCGAAAATAACTAACAAGACTTCTTCACGCAGAGAGGGCATGACCATTAATCGTGATAGCCACTTGGCCATCAAAACTACTTTAACTTACAAACCGTGTGTATTACTTTTGGAAAGAGACCGATTTTAGAGCAAATATTTTACCGCGCTTTTGCAGTGCTATTTTGTACAAATCTGTCCTTGAATATTATAGTGTTATGCAGGCGAAGTAAACCTTTAATTCGCAGTTGACTACACGCTTGCTTCATATTATTTTTTGCAGGTCTCTTTTTCAGAATTGACAGCGTTGTGTATCTCCACAGTGTGTAGTCTCCTTCAAAGAGCGTAGGCTATGCATACGAAACAGATGCAAAGCTGAACTTGTTAGCTCTTATGAGGTATTACGCAAACGCTTTCTTCATTGAAACCATTACATAGACAGGCTATTGACTTGTAAATACACATTGCGGTAGAAGCCTTTTTGAGCTGTTTTAGTATTTCCAGTCATCGGGTTTGGGCAACTAGGTTTACCATGTAGGTCCGCATTGCATGTATTTTTAATATTGTGGCGGAAAATGATCATATAATATGGAGATTGGCGAAGCGCTTTTTAGTTTACTCTTATTCGATTTTCTTTTAATGAAAAGTGTAGATTTAATGTTATGTGTAGGTAGAATATTGTCAGGTGAAGTTTGTATGCCAATTGGGACCTAATGGTATTCAAGCTGGAAAAAAAATTGGCCGGATCTGAAATTCCGAACACGAAATTATGGAATCTTTTAAAATACCTATAGAAAGTGCATTTTTTTAGGACGTAACGTGGCACTGGACGATTTGATTTTGACACCCTAATTTCACGACGCACGCTTACTACTACTATAGTTGTATCTCTGGACCCAGTCCTAACCCAAGGCAGTGCTCCCAAGTGTAGGTACCTAACTAACTACAATAAGGTCGTCACTAATTAACAGCTGTTGTTGCTTGTAGTAGATATTATACGGTTATTTACGGCAATTGAGTGCTAAACGCATTGGAAAACGCAATTAGTCACCCACGACTAGACAAAGGCGCCAATCTAAACAAGCTCTAGTCTAATACACATTTAAGTCAATCAAGAACGTATTGTTGCTTTTATTTTAGAACCATCATTATTATAAAAATATTCTTGATTCTCAAGCCAATCTAATCAATCAAGGTTTGTACACCTCCAAGGTTTTACCGAAAAATCAATTAAAAACGAAAGCTTCGACATTTAAATGTTCCGTGTTTTTTCCGTTTAAATACTCCTTGGTCTAGGACAACTCTAGAAATGTCACACTTCGCAACATTGTCCAGCAAATTTGTTATGCTAAGTACATTGCGAAAACCAAAAATTAAATCATTAAAGCAATAATGCAGTATTACAAAATCTTTAAAATATTTATTATAATGCTACAATAGATATTTCGGAGAACTTGATCTTGCTATCAATGGCTGACCTACAAAGTTTATTGAAAAGATAATTGAAAGATTAGTAACGGTAACACTTTGGAACTTATAACGTCATCTTCTACAACACTATTGTTGTTTATTATGATATTTCAATCGTAGAATAGTTGCGTACCTATGTCGAACCGAAAAAACCTCAAACCATATTCCATGGAAGTGTTATAAAAGAAGTACGATAATTAAGGGACCCGTGAAAAATCCCGCGGTAATAAGGTGGATGACCATAATATTCCACAAAAAAAGGCCGCACGTAGGCCGTGACATGACCGTAGTTGCTATTAACATAAATAACACGAGATAAAAATATCCTCTTTCATGGACTGAAATGCATTTCAAATATTTTAAATGCAATCCCAAAATACCCGAAAAAGCCTTTTAAAACTTATCACATTTCTTTCTCGGATCGCCGGATTTGCATTTTGGGCAGCTCTATTTTTTTTCTTTTTTCAAAAAGGGTTTGCGTTTTATTATGCGGACAATGCACAAGACCTCACGCTTTTTTTAAAGTCACTGGACAAGGGTCATTGATTTATAAGTGCTATACAAAGCATTCGATATGTTCGTGTGAATGTTGTTTCGGCACTTTAATGCGTTTCGCGCGTATCGAATTCACACACTTTACGAGTTTGAATTAATTTATATTTGAATACTTTTATTGTAAATGATTCGAAATAAGCTGAATCGATTAAGCCGCTGCTGGTGCCTTTGGGTTAACTTACTACGATAAAATCGAATAGGAAAACGAAGTCTTTAAGTCAAACACTTCTATTTTTAATCTGTTAACACAAATTTTAATGTACTGTAGTGCGATTCTGGTCAAATCACCGCGTGAAAATGAAGGCGTAGTGAGAGTGAATTGAGCTGTATTTTTTACTAATGCTAGGCATTGAGAGTTCACATCACTCAAGTTTTCACGGCCGGCGTGACTTTTACTGAATCGACCGGCTGTATTGTTTGAACGAGCTAATTTCAGAAATTATTTACCAGTCGCATTTAGAAAAGTCGATTTACTAATACGCTGTGAATCAGTACCTACTTCTTGAACATCTACGATTTCTTTAGCTAGTAGAATAGTTCTCCAAAATGCCCCCCCTTTATCACTTCCTAGTGCTTTTGCTAGGAAGAAGAAGCGGTGCAAGAAACTTCCCAGCTACCCATTTCATAGCCTAATTCTTGCGCTAGGTACTTAATGTCGTGGATAGTGCAATTCCGCGTAACTACAATTGTTAAATACTGCGAATATATACACCTTCGCTGACTGTGATAAGGTGCATATTCGCAGTATTTAACAATTGTAGTTACGCGGTATTGCACTATCCACGACGAATATAGACTATTTAACATCATCGTAAGACCCACGGAAGCGAGGCGAGAGTAACCGCTGGGCTTAGCTAGTGTTTATTAATATGCTAATTACACCCATAAATGGATTCTATTGGAACCGGTTTCTGGTTACGTGGAGATTATCAGATAACTATAGCTATCATTAAGATCAATTTAAACCGTGGTTACGTGTAGATCATCCGTTAATGGTAAACGCCGTCTAGAATGTTAATTCAGTCGAATTTAAACACTCATTATACGACAAAACAGATAACATGGAAATAATTAGAAAGTGCATTATAAAAACCTAAGCGCGGCCGGTGTTGTGGCGCAACTTCGATTCTCGTGTTAACCACTGCACTATAGCTTTAGCTATTTACCCGACTTCGGGGAAGCGAAAAAAAGGGTTATGATTTTTCCTGCGATGTATGTTTATTTGATAATTTATTTAAATAAAAAAACCTGTTACTGTCCCACTGCAGGGCAAAGGCCATACAAAAAAGATTAATCACCACGCTTGCTCAAGTGGATGGCGATTTCAGGCTTATATTGACCATATTACGTCCAGGTTTACTCTCGATATTTTAGAAAGTACCAGGTACTTACATACTAATTGAAATAGTTATATTTAGTACTTGCACGGATTTAAACCTAAAATTTTTTGCTTGAGAGGCGAAGCCACAACCACTGTGCGACCACGATATTTTTTTCTTAAATAAATTAAGCTCTTCTGAATCCATCATACCTGGTTTCATAAATCTACAATGTAAAGTTTCTGAAAATCATTTAGAAGAAACTTGAAATTGTTCTGAATACGAACCAGGAACAATCGCTTGAGTAATTTAGAACGCTATTAATTTAATTTTTAATTGTAACTGACAACATATTGCTGTCCATTCAATGTTTGTTGCCATTTTTAGCGCAATCACACAGACTCGTTAAGTATCTTTGCGCATACGCAATAATTACAAGTCACTGTGTTGTATACTTTTATCACGAGACCGTAAGCAGAATGGTTTATAGAAAATTACGGTAACCATAGATACGAATGAATACAACGCCAACGACACTAGAAAGCGAACGATTTCTCATGATTACTTACTTACATAGAAATTAAGTGACATGACATATCGATTCAATGTGTTTGTGGTTTGCTGTAGAAATTAGGTATAAAAAACGAATGACTAATGGCCATTTAAAGCTCGGTATCGGAGTTCTTGATAGATATTTTACCACTTGTAAAATAAAAGTTGTGTAAGTCCAGTTTTAAGAGCCTATTTCGTCTGAAATAATTAAGTACTTACTTAATTGTTTTTATTCAATGTAATAATTATTTAAAAAAATATTTACCTCATATCCATTGTGAAACACAAATAAAAATTATATCCGCAATAATTTGCAACACTAAAATGACTGCACGTCAAAAAGGGCGCGAAACGGACAAAACGCAACAATGGCGGGACGGGACTCGCGAGACTGTTCGGCCGCTGTGCTTTCTCCGCGCTTTATAACTTGCAGCGAGCTGGCTGCACGGGGGGTCGAAGAAATGAAACTGTTTGGCAATTGTACGCGAAACTAACGAATTCTGTAAAATACAAATTTATTTCGCCTAGAAAAATAGTTCGGTTATTATTGCGATTTGTTTCGGAAGCAATGTTATAACGTGACAGTACGATGACGCTAATCGATTGATTTATTTTACTACGTTTCTAAATAAAGAGTGGCTTCAACTTTCGTGATTCATTCATATTTTAAGATCAAGAATTAATGAAAATTGTTTAAGTATAGAACTGCTGGTTCTTCTTTAACTTTCAAGATAACCCGACGTCTTCAAGGTGATGAGATGAAGTTAAAATTGCATCCGTTTGCTGTTAACGGAAAATCATTGTTAGTTCTTTTTATACTTCCTGAGGGCCCCGTGAGCGTGACCAGCTGTGCAGTAATGCCAATTTTAGGCTGACAAGGAATAACTGTTAGCATCGATCGCATAAAATTGATAAGCAAAAGCAACTCCTTCTTAGTCATTACATTTTCATACCATAAAGTTACTGAACTAGGTGGCACAATCTGAAGAACGTTGAGGAAGGATAGACCTATAGCTAGTTAGTTAGCTTATAATTGCAGCAGAATGCGTAAATATAGGTAGAGTTATGACGAAGAATTTAAGTTATGCGCTCCTAAATCGAGCTTGACCACGCTTGGTTTTGCTGGAACCGAACGACGCACGTTGAGACGCGTTTTGACATTCAAATAGAATATTTGGTTCAAAAATTACTTAATACGAAAAATGTATTCGAGACCTGCGACTGAAACTTTTAACGACACGGTTGGCTCAGTGGTTGAGTACGCGTGCTGCACTATGTGTCGCGGGTTCGATTCCCACTCAGAAAATATATGTATTTGTTTGGCCGACAACTAATAAGTTACTTATGTGAGTTAAGTAAATAAATTTTTAAACGTACTTGTGGGGCAACGTTTTTAAAGGAAAAGAAATAACAAAAATTAAAGGGTCTCTGCGAGGCCAAAAGCGAACAGTACCTACTGCGATTGTAAAACAAGAAATACCAAGAGATAAAAACACACCAAGACAGAACATAGCAGGCTATTTGTTTCATTCAAGATTTGTGTAATACGGTTCCAACTACCACACAATATGATGTCACGGATTTCAAAGACTGTACAGTAGCCCACACGTCACTGGTAACTAGCCAGTATGACCTGACCTCGGATTCTATTGAAGCTACGTAGGTACCTACTACTCTAGTCAAACTCAAGGTGTAAGTGTTACCAACGACGAGCGAGGTGCGACCAACTGTACCTAGAGTCCTCGCACGTCAGGTAAACCATCATGATTTCTAACCTATTTCCAATTAAGTAGGAGTAAGCTTCTAGTAGGTATAACTGGACGCAGTTGAATATACTAGTATCTTACAGAATTCAAGCGATATTATGGCCTGATTACTTATAGAGCGATAGATTGACCATGAAACGGCCACAACTTGGTAACTATAGACGGCAAGATACTTGGTTTGTCAGGTTTTCGGGCTTCTGACTACCTGTAGCGACTAGCGACTATTAAAATTTGTTTTTCAAATTACAGAGGAGTCTGGATAATTATGGACCCAAGGATCGCTCTCGACAAATGCAGCTTAACAAGAACAAACATTACATCACTCCTGTAATCCCCGAAAGGTTAGGCAGAGGTGTACCTGGTAGTACACTCACATTTCGCCAGTTATGTTTAAGTCCCATGTAATAGGGGGCGAGTCTAATGTCATCAATCGGGCACAAATCCAGACTCCGGGCTGCAACTGAGAAATTCCAGATAGAAATGGGATCGAAACCGAGAACTCAAGCCCAGCAGTAGCGCTTGCGACCACTAGACCAATAAGGCAGTCTGAGCCTGCTTTAAGAAGGAAAGCTAGTTTCGTTTCGATAACACTTTAGTTTTTAACCGACTTCAAAAAATGAGGAGATTCTCAATTCTACTGTGTTTTTTTTGTGTGTTTGTCACCCGATTACTCCGCCATTTATGGACCGATAATCAACATTCTGTTCTTATTTGATAGGGTATATACTACCAGCTTGGTCCCATTTGTATCAAAACCCTGATCTGATGGTGGGATCCTCGAGAAATTGAGGGAACTTCTCAAATAATTTAGGTGCACACGTACCGATTTTTGCATTTTTAGTAACAAATCAAGCATGTTCATTTGGAAAGCATAATTTGATGAAGAAAAACTGATGAAGAAGACAGGCAAAGGAACTCTTCAACGCATAACAGCAAATTAGTCGCGATTGCTACATTCAGTTGTCTATGCAGAGTTTTTGTATTTCCATAACATAACATCGCCTGTCTGTTAAAGGGGCAGGCAGAGATGTACAGATTGATGTGTAGAAAGAACTTCTTTAGCAATTATTAACCGATTTCAATGATTATAGTTTTGGAAATCTTTCTTTACGAAGAAAGTAAAAATTGCAAAATAAAAACTTTTTTTACAAAAAAAAAAACAACCGAATTCTTCCGAACTCCAAGTTCTAAATCTGTGGCTTTGATGGTTTTGTTTCATTCACTATTGGCCACCGCCTTCCGATACAGGACTTATTTTTCACCTGTTAGTGCTTTTTTTTAGAAGTCGGTTGTTTTTTTTTGTAAAAAAGTTTTTTTATTAGGAATACTTAGTTTTTATTTAATTGACAGATTGATTTTTTTGCTGCAGTATAATCCAACCGCGGGCAATTCCAACCATTCAGGTACGTCATATTCAGCTGTAAACAGTTACCGAAATCAAGCCTTTCTAAATGGTCCCTAGGCCCCAAACAAAATACTGTTTCCATGGCCTCATAGTACTTAAATTGGCCTCTTAAATGTACAGCAGGTTATTATTCAATAAACTTGTAACCAGTATAAGCCAGCACGTGTTTATTACATGAAGTTTTTAACCCTCGCTGTCTATAAAGAAAGGAATCTTAACGTAATTCGTGGCACAATTCTACTTGTATATTACATCAGTCTTATTATCACATAATGACTCCAAAAGTAAGTTTTCGTCGAGCATGGCATACATCACTCTTGTCTCCTTTGAGTTCAGATATCGCTTGCAGCCGGTTTCGGATAATATAACTTTTGATAATTCCAATTTCTTTATGGTCGACACGTACGGTCAGTTTGGGTGCATTAAAACCATAAACTTTGCTCTTTTGAAAATAAACATGAATGAGATAAGTGACGCAAAAACTTGAAATTTACTTTTTTTTTGACCAAACACGAGACTTGTAAAATAAGTAAAATGATTATTTTTAAGATGTTTAATTTTTCCTTGTAGCGTTGGACAGTCAGATGAGAAAGATTCAACATGCCAGACAAAGCAATACTTACTTACTACTTATATGTACGACAGTACGAATAATATACCTAACAATCGAGTTAAATTATTACTTACCTCCTACTACTACTACTTCAAATACTACTACTTACTCTAGTATTGTATGTAACATAGAGACACGCAGCGCAATTTTTCAGTTTAAAATGATGTACTTATTTTGTAACTTTCAAAATCAATATATATCAGTAAGGTTCGGTAGTTAGGTTAGCTATTAATGGTAAGTTAGGTTAGGTTAAATGTAAGTATATTCGTTCAGATTGTCTTCGTGTGGTAACGAAAAGTAAGCCCGACTCGCAATGACGAATTTTTTAATGACCCTGGGCCGTGACACAAACTTCCAGTCTAGCCAGGATGCAGCCGAATACCAGTATTTTACATGGAGTGACTGCCTATCACACATATGACATTTATTAGTGTCTTATCTCTTAATAAACCAGTAAGGAAATAAATCACTAACATTGGCAATATGGCATTGTTTTGATAGTTTATCAACGAGTCATGCATCAGGGCCGACACTTGGACCGTAGCTGATCTTTCAGGAAGTGATTGTTTTGTAAATTATAATCCCAACTTCAAATATTTATTTTATTAGGCGTTAGGTACATTATTTAGCATACACGCTCACGCGCAAGTTGTGAATAATATTATTAAACAATGAGCACTAATTGCACATCCTTATAGTTTAAAGCTAGTAATAGCCTAGTACGTTCAAAGAAAGATATATTAGTTCCTCTATCTAGGTAATTACTTGCTACAGCAGAGAAAAACATGTGGTTTCTTGATTTAACATCAGCAAACATCCTTTAGAGAACTAGGTAGCAAGGTTATTTTTTTTAAACTATGAGGAGGTAGGGGCGATATTAAAGTTTAAGGGTACGAAAGCGAGCGAAATGGTAGTGTGTCATGTATAATTGGGGGCGAGACTATTGGGTATTCATTTGATAAACACAAATCCTGACTTAAAATTGCAGTACTGAGAATTGCCTTATAAAACAACCCAATAACATTGCCAGCCAGTTCAGAAAAAGTCTCCCCGTGAAAACCCGAGTGTCTCTTACCTTCAATGCCTAGCATTAGTATGGAGTGACAACTCAATATTCGCCTTTACTTTTTTCTACATTTGACAGAATGTACTGCTGCCCTGGGAATCGAACACTATGCTCGGAAACTGACTATCAGACCAACAAGGCAGTCAGATGTTACTGCAAGATTTTTCCGCGTAGTTATACAATCCTACTAGTGGACATTAAAGTATAATCGTTTACACCTGTTATGAAAGCGTAAGTGGATCAGAGTCAACAATGTCGCCGGTCACTTATTCACGCAGTGACTTTACGAATTAAACTGTAGGTACCTAGACAAGTATATGTATAACCTACCTGTGTTAGATAATACCTACTGATCTATAGCTTTTAGACAACAAATGGTCTCCAGATCTAACATGTATATTTACAAAGTCTGATAATTTATACATTTTGGCCGAGTAGGTTTTATTTAAACTTTGTATGCTACTGATTCGCGATTTTTGAGTTGGTCCCATTGTGAAAGTTGTTCATCTCATGATTAAAAAAACGCCTAGATAGATACAGATAGATATCTATAGATATCCAACCAACAGTAGTCCGAAAGAATACCTAAATAGAGTCTTCCATTGTTTTAACTTTGAGGATTTTGCCTAAGTAGGTACAAATTATCATGGTCTGTCTGGTAATTTTAGTCCTACTAAATATCCACTAATAATATAGCAAGTAAAGCAAGCAAGCTAGCAAGTTTGTGAGGATGGATGGATGTTAGTTACTCTTTCTTACAGAACGGATGTATTTGAAGTAAAGTTAAAAATACCTCAATACCATAGTTGGTAATTCTATATAGATCTAGGTATATCTCTATACTAATAATATTATAAAGAGGAAAGATTTGTTTGTTTGTAGAGATTTAACTCAAAAACTACTGATCTGATATTTAAAAGTCCCACTAGAAACCTATATTTTCAAAACTACGAGATGGTGTTAACAACGGACAAAGCCGCGAGCGAAGTGCTAACTGTATTCAGTAAGATTATGACAATGCGTTTCTTGGAATAGGTAGGTAAGTGAAAAAAAATAAAGTCCGGTAAGAGTTGCAATACTTGAATAGTCACTTGCAATCGATACTCTCAATGATGAAATTGCCACCTACCTAGACGTAAACTGTAGGGGGAGTCCGGGAGAGTTTACCCGCCTTCGACTAAAATGCTCATAAATCGCTTTATATTTACAAAAAACTATTTTCTACAAATTGTACCCGAAGCTGCATTATTAAGCTTTATTTTTTCTTAAGAAAGTTTTATAAATCATTAATACTTTATGAGTAATTAACGATTTCTACTGAAGTGAGATTTGGATAATATCTCCCGCCTAGGTGGGAGACTTGACCCCCAAGAAGGGAGACTTTACCCGGGTTTAAAACTAGGCAAAATAAAAATAATAAATTATAATTAAATAAAGAAATTTAATAAAAAAAACAATGGCTTATAATAATACGTAGTAAATGATAACACGAACTATATAATTTGAGTATCTTTGACATACAGGTAGTGAGGAATTAAGTACCTATCACATATTATATTTCTTAAGTAGTTGCGTTTAAAACAGTGAGTGTTTATAAACTTTTACCATTAGAAACTCTTTCTAACATAACTTATAACCTTATTAATAAGAACCTTCACAACCAACTGTTACTGCATAATAATTTCAGTCATTCTACAGCAAAATATCTTAGAAATTTAACAATATCTTATCAAAATGGAGAAAAATCAAAGGTAACTTATGTATCTTCATAGCATACATAATAGTCTGAGCCTATTCTATCTACGTCATAACTAGATAACAAACTTACAAATAGTTAAACCTTAAAAGTAGATATTGCAAATCAGTTTAAAGTAGGACACCATGTATGTGGTCAGTAAAATAAAAATTCATAGTCCAAAGCAGTAGCTCTAATAGACTTGCCGTTATCAATGTCACTTACAGCATTTCTTATTACTGACAGGTCTAAATTGCTTCTGTTTCTTGTTGTTTCTTTTTTTTATATTTGAAGGGCATTGTGGATACTTATCTAAAATAAAACAAAATATTATTGCAAGAGAAACAGAGGGAGAGATTACCCTGGGTAAAGTCTCCTCCCGTCGCCATGGTAATGTCTCCCACCCCACGCCAAGCTGTCCGTTATTTAATTTACAAAAAAAACTATAATCTTTAAGCAAAAACTGTCTATCGTAAAGGTAACAAGGATAATTACACTAAGTATATGTATGCATGACATGCTGGAATCTATAAACAGTAAACAACAGTAATCAAATATCGAAAATTGAAAAAATTAACTTACCGGGCATAAAAACGTGTTTTCACTTGTAACGTCAAAACGAAACTGCTGATCGCAACATTGCCGCGTGAGCTAGGTGGGAGGCGCCTATGAGCTGTGAGAAGTGTGGCAACGTAACAATATCTAGATAAACAGGGATTCTATGATCAGTGGCTATTGTCTCCCCCCTGCTAAACTCTCCCGGACTCCCCCTACCTACTCTCTCTTCTCAATCCAATTTTACAAAACAAATAGGTATTCTATTGAAACTTTCTTATTCTAATCGATCAACATAGAAAAGGCATGTAGGTACCGAAAATTCTGAGTCAATTTCTTTTTGGTAAAAGGGAAAATTTGTTGTCACAGCAGCACCGATTGGAGTCGGTTATTGAAATTTATCTAACAAAAAAATAATAATAATACCAGCCTAGTACTGTCCCACTGCAGGGCAAAGGCCTCGTCTCATGCAGAGAAGGCACGAGCATTGATTTCCATGCTTGCTCAAGACGAATTGGCGATTTAAAACTTATATTTACTAAAAGTTCAGGTTTCCTCACGATGTTTTCCTTTACCGATGTCAATGATGTCTAAGATAAACCTAGAAAGTAGGAACATGTGGAATGAAAAAGTCACTTAATTTTTTTATCTTTGGTGCCTTATATTAATTCTAGTTATAAGTTAGTTTGGTGATGTTCTTCAGAAAGGTCTGGTGCGTAGAAGAAGGAATACCTCAGTACAGTGTTGACCTCTTAAAAGTTAACGAAGTAAAAGAAAGTTTCTAAGTATCGTAGCAGCCTAGGTATAGAGCTGTTGATTCTGCCAACCTCAAAGGAAAAAAGGCGAGATTTGGCGTTTAGGTAGTGTTTCATCTATCCTATGTTCTAAGAATGTGGGTTGCACATTTACTAGTAGGTACTCTTCTTGTTAACCCCTCCAACTAAGATTGTGTCTGAAGGGAATCGAACTCTAGACCTCACGATCGACACATTAGTGACGGGCAATAGGTAACTTTATTGGCTACACCTGTGGAATCCTATTTCATACTGTACACACATCTTCATTGCTCCAAAGATATTAATATTGAAAGTTTTGGAATAATTATTTATTATCTAACTAGCTGCCCCGGCAAACTTCGTTGCGCCTTAGAGTCAATTTATTACTCTTATCATTTTTTTGTATTAGATATACATACGTTGAATAAGACGACAACAAATAAATCCAAACCAATAATAACTACTACTACTTTTAAATTACAACATGTATATATACCCTTACCTAACTGACCATACCTATCCTATAGCTAACCCAACTATCTAACCTAACTACCTTACTAAAACATAGGTACTAAAAAATTCATAATTTTAATCTGAACTATTGCCTCTATGTTACGTATACAATAATTTATGCCTATAGTTTTCCCGATCTACTTTAATTAAAGTCCTAACAGTAAAATAAGTTCTATTTGCAAAGAATTATTAAAGTTCGTCTCTGTCATCATTGCTAGTTACGTAAATTGATTTCTGAAATATAAGACTTTTTTATGCTACATAAAACCTCTAAGTTTAGTAACAAAATAAATTTCAGAACGTAGGTGCGTATTATAAATTGACAACCTTACCTTCTTGGGTTTAGCTTAAGACTTGTCAATTTCAAATTGTCACCTTGTCAGATAATGAACTGGGAAGTTTGACTCCTGTCATGTCATCCAAGATGGCGCTGCGTTTGAAAAATGTTTGAGACAACCGATATTCTTGATATTTATTTTTATGATGTCGAACGGGATAAAAAGTATCCTATGTCCTTCTCCTGGCTCTAAACTACCTCCCTGCCAATTTTCAGCTAAATCGGTTCAGCCGTTCTTGAGTTATAAGCGAAGTAACTAACACGACTTTCTTTTATATATATAGATTTACTTACAATATTAAGATCAAAGAGATTTAAAATACTATAGAGCGGGCATGTCAAAGAAATGTCATAGAAAAACTTTGATCCCATGTCTCAGTAACGCCATCTAGAATAATATATGAATATTGGAGCGGCAGCGGAGGGTACTACAAAAAACTCATAGACTTGTATCCAGCAGGACACACTTTTTTGGACGAAAATTTTGTTCGTGATGTCCGGTCTATAGGTATTGAATGTCTTTGATTAAGATGAACGGTTTGTTTGGATTTTTGTTTGATCGCACTAAAGTTTGAAACTACCGCTTGGCCCCATTATTGTAAAAAAGTTATAGGGCTATTAGTAAATATTTAGCATCACGCTTCAACCTTTATTAGCTGGTCAAACCGCAGGCACATCTTGTTTTATATTATACACTAGCTTTTGCCCGCGGCTTCGCCCGCGTGGATTTCGAACTTCCGTCCCCTATGTTTTCCCTTTAAGGGTTGAATTTCCAAAAATCGTTAACATTTACTGATTGCATTTAAGGCATCAGTTTCGATCACCAATCATCCTCCAATATTAATGTTGAATAAACAATATTCAATGTACAGAATTGACTTCTGTACAGTTTTATTATAAGTAAGTATTATTTATTATCTTAGTAATGTGTGATAGTCCATTGAATTTTATGGCGAACTATATTGTATCTTAAGATAAAATATTATAGTATCTTAGCCGTGTGCAGCGCCCCTTGGTGAACTCCACTGCGGGTGACGTAACCTACGACAAACTTATTATTTGCGGTTGGTGCAGTAGTTGGGGTTAGGGATCGAACCGCAAAATTAAGTTTGTTTTTTATTGTATATACTTTTCCGGGATAAAAAGTACCCAGTAATGTGCCCAGGATATTAAAGAATAAGTATACCAAGTTTCAGCGTAATCGAACCGGTAGTTTTTGCGTGATACCTGAACATACAGACAGACAGACAAAAATTTTTTTAATCTTTTTTTTGGGTTCAGTGTCGGTCTAGTAACACCCCCCGCTATTTATTTTTTTGATATTTTCAATGTACAGAAATTTTACTTCTACAGATTTATTATAAGTACCTATAGATATAGATATAGAAGATATAGATAATTTTATATCGAGTATAACTCTAATTTTGTTCGCTCTGAAGTATTTTTCTAAAGAAATATACATATATAGCACAACTTTCACACAACGCCATCTAGTATCAAACTACTACTTCTAGAGTAACAGTACCTACTAGATACTGCTAAACATCCTGAGTTAGCTGACACCCTGGATTGACACATAGGCTACTTTTTATCCCTGTGTTCCCACGGGAACGGGACCTCCGCGGGTGAAACCGCGGGACGTCTGCAAGTAATCTTATATGTGTAAAAACATACATACACATTAGGTACAGATACATTACACCCAGACACAGAACAAATGATCGCGATCATATCACAAACATTTAGGTATCTTGGGTGGGAATCGAACCCATGACTCACGGCATAGCAGTCACTTATAGAACAACAGGTCAGCCAAATGTGTCATCAAATCGACACATAATAAAAAGTAAGTACCTAAGTACGGATATAATTTAACTTGTTATTTGCATCAAGCATCATCAAGTCAAATTTTCTATGACTTCACGCTTTTCCACATCATGGTAAGGTCGATTCTCAGTGGGCCAAATCTAATTTGATTGTGTTACATCATTATTCATAACGGTTATGCATAATAGTAGATGACAATATTATGTAGGAGGTAGCTCGGTACGTTACTAGGAAGACGTGAAGTTACGATGTTCTCACTTCGTCGGTTATGCATGTTAGTTCATTGTCATTTAATTAAACAGTCCAAATTACTTGTGTTAGGTGTCACTATGGCTCCGGCCGTGGTCGAGAGAATGGTCGGCAGCGTTGAGTCCTGGGACGCGGTGGTGTCCTTCTGCAAAACGGTCGTCTCGGCTTCGGAAAGGGAGACTGAGATTAACTCCACTCACCCAGCCTGCAGCAGACGCACCGGGCGCAGGCGGAGGCCGTGTCCGTCGCCCCTGAATGCGTCCAGGGGCGACGGACACGGGGACGTCCACCGCCCCCCACGTACATGGACCCTAGGTGGCGGCGCGTCGTGTTCTCGCACGCCCCTCTTAGACGTCGCGAAGAGAGTCTAACACCTCACTCCCCTCGCTGACTTGGCGAGGCCCTCGACACAAGTTGGGAGTCGCGGAAGTATCTTTTGTTCCCGTGACCCCCGGCGCAGGTGTGAGAAGGAACACATCCATTAAGATTTTGCACCCCAAAAACAAGGTGTCACTTTTTCGCTAGACAATTGACTGCACATTACAAACAAAGAAAGATCCCATGTAATAGAGTGTACGCCTAAAATCTAACTGACCCCGAATCGAACCCCAGACTTTATTCTCAGTGCTTCCGAAGTTCGAAGGGTCGGCAACGCGCGTGTGGCGCCTCTGGTGTTGCAAGTGTCCATAGGCTACGGTAACCGCTTACCATCAGGCGGGCCGTAAGCTTGTTTGCCACCGTCGTGGTATAAAAAAAAAAAAAAAGTTCCGACTAGTTTCGACTACAAGACCCATGAGGTACTTACCTAGTTCTTCTTCTTCCCAGCAAAAACACTACGAAGTGGCGAAGGGTGGGCCGTTTTTGACGTTCAAAAAGTGCTGATTCTCAGCCTAGTTTGAATAAAGACTTTTGATTTTGATTTTGATTTTAAAGAAATAACAAATACTTAATTATAATTTGTTCCTTATTTATATACCACAATTTTCAACTTTAATATTGAAAACCCGACACCTCTTAAAGTTAGGTTCGTTTAATAATCCCTACCGGTTGTTAGCTAACAATATCATCGTAGTATATAGGTACCTACCATGTACCTACAGTGCAACCTTGGCCTTAAACTGAATAGTGATATCAGCCTTCGTCAGTTACCTTTAGAAATTAAACCGTGCCATCCCATCGATTGGCAAAAGCCTACCTACAATACCTTCAGTTCAACTTTCGTAATCGTCACAGACCACAGCATCAATCTATGTATTTGGAGTGTGTGAGTAACCGAACTAAGTGATCATGATCACTTCAAGTGAATGGAGAAGGACCTTGCCCAAAGAAATGATTAAAAAGCTCATTCATTGTTCTATTTTTGCGTGGGCAGGCCCAAGACGGCTTGCAATCATGCCGCAGTCATTATGCATTCATTCTGATGTGATAATGAGGGCTTTGTTTGTTTTTTGCTTATTGCTAACAGAGAAACGGTTTATGTATGACGTTTATGCGGGGTCTGCCACCTATACTGCGTACAAAATTCATTTTCTTATCATGTAAACATACACTTGAGTACATGCATGCAAAAACAGCTTTGCACAGTTCAAAGTTCAAACATTTTCATGTAAGTATTCATGTTTTCATCCCTAAATCAGCTCAATTGAGACGAAAATTAAATTGATATTCGTTTAAGTAAAAAAAAGGCAAATGGAAATAAGGATCTGAATAGACTTTACAAAAGTAGATATGTAAAGCAACTATGGAACAGCTTGTAATGTTTTTATTTGTCTATCGATACTGGCGGGCAAAGTCGCAAAATTAGGTAGGTAGGTACCTATACTTATAATCAAATTAGATGGCTACTTAGGACGTGTCCTTTGGTTTTCAGCTAAATATTCGGAGATATGTGTGCAGTGTGGTGTTAGCATACGGAGAACTACATATTAACCAGCTGTCTTCATGTAGGTAGGTACTACCAAAGTACCAAAGATACTGCCTAGGCCTTTGACCTCAAATTTTAGGCTAGCGTTCAGCCTTTACATGTGATGATTAGGCGATATAGTATGTTGGGCGAAGTGAGCTGTCATTCCATTTTATGCTAGGAATTGTCAGTTTTTCAATGTAAAATTATAACAGCCGGTCGATTCAGTAAAAGTCACGCCGTGAAAACTTTGGTGAAGTGAACTGTCAATGCCTAGCATTAGTATGGAATAACAGCTCGAATCGCCCTCACTACGCCTTCATTTTCGCGGTGATTTGATTTGAATCGCACCAGTACCTTCCTTCTGGTACAGGGTTTAGAAACTATTAAAAATGGAATTTAGTTAAATCCTGCTTAGTTTATCAGTGTATTACTTATAGGGCTGAATGACTAGATATACCTAATTATACCTACCCATGAAATAAAATTAACCTGTGTGTCTACACACACAAGCTATTTTTTTCACAGTGTAGGTACTTTACATAGTGTTATTCGTCAGATAAAGATGTTGTTATTATTGTTGTTATTATTATTATTAATTTACCTCTCTTCAAATTTCTTACGGAATTGCACCTACCACTGTTTGTCTCTGCATGACCTAAAGGTTGACTGGTAGAAAATGCCTAAGGCATGAAGTCCGCCTATGTATAGGTACATTTGTGTGCTTGAAGTATTAAATAAATTAATATTATTCGGGTATTCAAAAATTCTAATCGGAAATACGGAATCAATAAGATTTTAACGTTCTTTTTATCAAATAAGGATGCTTAGCAGTTTGTTTTTAGTGAAAATAAAAATGAAACGTTTGCTAAAACCTAATCGTTAGCATGCAATGTGTTTTCCTTGAGTTCAATCCACGACTTAGGTATTGGTATCGATTTGTGTTTAGTTTGTTTCCTTCTACCTATGTCTGGACTGTCTAGTTTACTTACAAACTAACTAAGTAGTATCCTTAAGTATGTAAGATATCTAAAATTTAGATACGACCGTAGGATCCGAAATCAGAAAACTTGTTATTCAGAAGATGACATTCCTTAAGTTTAACAACAATGCCTTCTAAATCTAGAAATTCACATAGTTTAATTAAAAGCTCGAGCTAGATTTTTTGAATTTGTCTTCCTTGAAACTAAATGACAACCGTGGTTCATTTTGTAAACGACTTCGCTGCGCCTTATATATTTTTGTTAGCAACATGTGTTTCGAATAATCTTTTGCTCCTACAGACACACGTCATGCTGCACAGACAGCTACCGATAGTACCGATCCCAAATTATTTGGAGAAAGGCCAAGAGGATTATGATAAATACCTATACAAATTATAGGTACTCATAATCAGTGTTGTTTTCATATCCATCTAGTTCCTTTATAGCTTGTAAGGCTTAAGCTCGTGTTCAGAGTAGGTAGGTAGTTTATTATCCTATGCCACCTACCCCCAAGGCAATTGCTCGCCAGGAACACGTCGCCATGGTTTTTGGAACCACCACTGATGTCAGAATGATTTAGATATGCCCCCTATTAAAAATAATTCAGGCAATAAAACACAATGATAAATTCGCCAAGTAACTTCAATGACAACGAAAAAAAATAACCACCCGCATTTAATACATTTCTGACCGTTTCGAAAAATAGATCGAAGGTTCGTCGCGCATTTTCTCTAGTCTATATAAGCAGGTGCAACAGGGACAGAAGTACAGACGTAGGAATCTGGCCATTTTGGACTTTTTAGTGAGCTTCGAATATCCCGACTGGCTGTCTTTGGAACTTATGTTCTCATTATATTCGTGGCTGCACTTTGACTCGAATACATTCAGCTCCTGTTTGAATTTTACTGCATATTCATTGGGTTGTTCCTCTTCAAGAATAGGTTCTTTCTTTTCAAGCTCCTCTTCTGTTTCCTGATCTTCATCTCGCTCCCAAGACGTCAGTGGCAACAGAAACTCTTCAATATTTATGCTATGTTTCGATGGTGATTGCGAGTGCCGGATTAATGTCGCTAAATTTGTCATTGATGAGCAGTCAGGCTGGTGAAGTCCATCCCCAGGAATAACATTCCCCACTTTTTCCTTTAAATCACTACAACATAATTTCATTCTGAGCACGGTTATGTCGGAATCACTCGGCCAGGATACAACGTCCGGTAAAGGACTCTTATGCCGTTTTGATCGCAACTTCTTGGACTTTTTCTTACTTCCACTGTCGGATTTCGATTTAGATAAGCCAGATTCTAAGCTTTTTACTATATTAGCCGAAACTGTGCTGCCCGACTCTGAAGGGAGTTTGAAGGCCACTTGCCGGACATTAAAATTTCCATTTGCTTTTTGTATATCAATGATGTCTTCAATTTTTCTAATATTTTCGTTTGGAGAATGAACGTTGTGATCCATTGTAAAAAAATATTTTTAGTCATTTAAAATTTTACAATTTTTTCTAGTGTTGGTTCAATCAGGATGGTTTACTTTGACATTAACTAGTAATTTTACTTATAAAAAAAATCGTGCATTCAATACCTACCTACAAGATTCAATACGACAGACGTTGGCCTCAGGGAAATAACACACACATTTCATTACGTTGTACTAAAATAAATGAGTAATTAAGACGGAGTCACTGGAATGAGTCATAAATATTTACAAGTATCACATCACATTTAGCCAATCTCAACAGAAATAGTTTTCGCTAAACAAACAATCAGTTTATTAAACCTCTGCGTTGAAAGAAACGTCACATATTTTGACGTTAAACTCTAAAGATGCGTTCTTACACTGGACATTTTTTAAATAACTTTAGTGAATATTGATGATTATGTATCCGTTAATTAAAGCCAAAACAAGAAGTTTTTGAACTAAATAGACAAAAAAAAATTGAACTAATAAGATTATGAATATTGTATATGAATGGAATTAAACTCAAAATTACATTCGTTTCGATAAGCGGAACAAGTTTTTGAACATGACATTTTTCTCAAATGTCATCACATCGCCTATGGGGAAGGATGGTGTAATGTTTTCGCTCGATTAATTTTTAACTTTCTACCATGGAATTTAATAATACCGACGCCGATATTGGTGATAAGTGTAATACTAACGGCGACTGTTCACCGACGCCGAAAAGACAATCTTTCGACTTGAATAACGCTAAAAATATTGATGACATCTCTACGCCTTCCGAGCTAAAATTCGATGAAGGTATTGTAAACAATTATTTAGACAATTTGATTACTTCCTCTATATACGTATTTTTGATATATTACTCTGTGATATCAGTACTATTTCTGTGGAAATTTCCTGAATGTTGTTAGGGAAAATGTGAGTGAAAGTCGCAGGTGCATGATGTTTAATGTCATTGACAATTTTGTTTAGAACCTGACTACGAAGACCCAGAAGTGAAGGAGAAGAAGAAAGATATTGAGAAATGTTTAGAGAACCTGGACTGTGTAAACTTGGAACAATGGCAGAGTTTTGCAAAAGGCAAAGCAGGATTGATCAGTGGTAAGTGTAAATGTAGTAATTGTTTACGTCGTAAAGCTTTGAACAATGCCTCTCAGTCGTCATGCACTGCTGTGTTTATGACAAGAGAAAATGTAGTGGAACTGGCAACTGTATTATGGGTATTTTGAAAGCATTATTATCTTAATTTTAGAAATGTTTTCTTAGCCATTATTCATAGGGCACCATCAGTTGTAACTTTTTTAGATGACTTAATGTCAGTGTCAGTTTAATACTTTTGTAAGATTATCTAATGGGCAATATTGTTGATTTTTATTGTTCCAAATGCAACCAGTTAGGTACTAGGTAGGTACTTCAGTGCATTCTGCTCCATTTTCATTTTTTTATCTACAATATTGTATGTAAACAGCAATTACAATTGTACCAATGGTACAAATATTATTGGTGTAATTATCAAATCATTGTCTGTATTTACATACTTTACTTGAGATAAAGAAGTTACATATAGGGTCCAATGTTTACCTTTTTTTTACAAAATGTCCTTAAAGTATATTACTTTTTCCATGACAGATGACTACAGAAGAAAAATCTGGCCATTGTTAGTTGGTGTGACGCAGGAAGAGTTGACAGAGCCTCCGTCACTGGATGAACTGTCAACACACATTGAATACAATCAGGTAAACTGGTTGTTCATATTATTATACTAGCAGACATCCCCAGTTTCACCCACGTAGATCCCGTTACCCTGGGAATACAGGGATAAAAAGTAGCCTATGTGTTAATCCAGGGTGTCAGCTAATTCCATACCAAATTTAGTTAAAATCCATTTAGTAGTTTTTACGTGAAAGATTAACAAACATCTATCCATCCATCCTCAAAAACTTTCGCGTTTATAATATTCGTAGGATTAATCATTCTTCAAATCAATCAACTGACTGACCTCTGGGTCTAGTGATAATAATTGCCCCGACTGCTATGCCGAAGGGTGTGGGTTTGATTCTCATCTAAGACAAATGTTAGTGTGACAAGCATGATCATTTGTTCTGTGTCTGGGTGTAATTTATCTATAATATTGTATGTATTTGGAACTATGAAAGTATGTTTGTTTACTCATAGCTTTGCTTAGTTTAGGACTAGATGTGGCATTGTGGGAAAGTTGTGGAATATTTATTTATTTATTGAAATAAACTGTATACCAATATAGCAATACATGTAAATAATTAATGTGGAGTAACATTATGCCAAACTTAATCCTCTTACATTTATGGTAAATCCAAAAATTATACTGTTAGTAACTTTTCTCTACATTTATTAGTAAGGAGAAAAGAGTAAACAAAGTTTAGGGCATGTGGTGCAGTGTTCCAATACACTTGAAAGCTAGTATACCTTGTTTATTGCAACTTCCTGAAAGCAAGAAAAAATTTTGGATTGGGAATAGTAACATAATTATTCAGTTAAACAAGAAGCCACCCACTTGAAATTGTCCTGTACCTTTCTATATGTTATGGTAAATTAGATACTTTTATTACGATTGTGTAAATCAATCGTAACAAATCGTAACCAAGCAAATAAATCGTAATAATGAATATTTAATTTAGAAACACTTATACCTTTTCCCAATGAGAGTAGGCAGAAAGTACAAAACACCACCTGCTACATATCTTACATACTTTTACTGCCTTGTTATGTGATCGGAATGGATGGGGATGGGATGGGAATGTTTTTATTCAATTAACCTTTTTTTTTTTGTAAAATGTCGCTGTAGATTCTATTCGATTGCACTAGCATCAATATACCGTCGCCTTAGAGTGAAAACCTCGGGAATGCATTTTTGCTCAAATTTATTTTATTGCGTTTCTAGGAAAAAAACCTCGGAACGCACCTTCTGAAGTGACTAATTTGTTCATTTCATCATCAGCGCCATCTCTGGCAGTAAATGAGAACCTCGTAAATACTCGCAACTGTCAGTTAGACGCGCAGTTTTTTCTTCCTCCTGAAAAGTTACTTCTTTTACACTTACGAGGTTTTCACTCTAAGGCGACGATACAGGAATAAGTAATTACTTATTTCCTGATTTTTAACGAAAAAACAACTGCAGATACAGATTCTTCCTATCAAGGAAGAATCTGTATCTGCAGTTATCTGCAGTTGTTTTTTGGTTCAAAATTTAAATTCCTTGTAATGTAAAATTTTATCTTATTTTGCATGCTGCTGTGTCAGCAAGACACAAAAAACTGTTTTAAACTTACTTTAACAACCTTGTACCGTGTTCCTGGCAAATAAATAAATAATGATGATTATTATTTAATCAGCCTACCTGACCTTTCTGAAGAACAACCATTTTATCCCCAGGTGGTGTTAGACGTAAACCGCTCACTAAAGCGGTTCCCTCCAGGCATTCCGTATGAACAGCGTGTGGCGTTACAGGATCAGCTGACAGTACTCATACTGCGAGTCATCATGAAGTACCCACATTTGAAGTACTATCAGGTCAGTAGTCTTGTTCATTTTTAACCGACTTCAAAAAAAGGAGGAGGTTCTCAATTCGGTTGTATTTTTTTTTTTTTTTTAGGGTTTGTTACCTCAGTACTCCGTCATTTATGGACCGATTTTCAAAATTCTTTTTTTGTTTGATAGGGTATACTAACAGATTGGTCCCATTTGTATCAAAACTCATACCTGATGAGGGATCTTCGAGGAATTGAGGGAACTCCTCAAAAAATGTAGGCACACATGCACCGATTTCGACATTTTTAGTAACAAATCAAGCATTTTCATTCAGAAAGTGTCATTTGGTGAAGAAAATCTGATGAAGAAGACAGACAACGGAACTCTTCAACGCATAACAGCAAATTATTCGCGATTGCTATAGTCAGATGTCTATGCTGAGCTTTTGTATTTTTCACAACATAACATTATTCTTTTCAAGTGGAAAGAAGGATATAAATTATAAAAAACATAACTGGCGAAATGTGGGTCAGCGAGTATGATCTGTACAGACGCCAGCACATCAACCTACCACAATGTGTCAAATTTCTTTTATAAATTTTTAACTTTATTCTAAACACAATAAGGTTCATGTTCAATTGGGAAAATTTGACAGTTTGGGGTAGATTGATGTGCTGGCGTCTGTACACCTCTGCCTAACCCTTCGGCGAATACAGGTGTTATGTTATGTTAAGAATTAGCTTACTAAAATGACTGGCTCTGCACAGTTGAGTAACATTAGTCTGAATGACAAGAGGGGTCTCAATGAACAGGAAGCAGTCACTCTCAATCAAATACTTCATATTATATCAAAGGCTTAAAAGACTTAGGTGCCATATGTACTGCTTTTATTTATTTATTTATTAAAACTTTATGCACTAGTAAAATACACTGTACAACGGCGGACTTAATGCCTTAGGCTTTTAGTCTGTTAGGTAAAATATCTATGGGCTACATTAAAAAAAAAACATAATTGCTATAAAAACCTAGCCGTTACAAGCCACTTTGTCCCCAAGGATTAAAAAAAACAATATTATTTTGCACGGAACCGCACATCACCTAAGCAGCTTCAGCTGTCAGCGTAAATCTCACCAAATTCGGCCCAGCCGTTTCGGATATTAGTACAAACAGAAACACAGAAAAAATATGTGCTGTATTTTTTTTGTAAGTTTTTTTTTGTATTTTTTTTGTAAGTACACATTTCACCAGTGTCGTTGGTACGTTTACAAACATTTGAACTTATAGGCACAAACGGCTTTTGATATTTAAAATATACTTACATAAAATATGTGCGTGTCCACAGTTAGTATGACCACAATCGAAACGTGTATCTACATGTGACGCATATCATGAATCTGACCTGCTTAACTTGGCCACAACGTTCTGCGGTCGCGGTTTTTGGTCTAGAACTAGAAACACACTGAATTGATCAGCGTGTCAGTACGATCATAATCATTTCTTTTACAAATAGCACATTGCTGGCTACCTTGTTTGCGTGAATTTCATACCTACTTTTCTCTTCAAACTGACATCCCCATAATATACCTAGCAACCTAATGGTAAAAAAAAATCGGTTGAGTAGTTTTTGAGTTAAGTCCGTACAAAAAAAAGTGGGAAGTTAGATTTGTCTAATGAAAAAATAAAATGTGTGTAAGTAGATTTTCAAATTAATTATCCTGAGAGGTAACTGTCATTATTTATTCCAAAGGGTTAAGCAGGACTGTAGTACCTATTTAAAATACGCCCACATTTCTCGCGATACGGTACTTGACAGAATATGAACATCAAAATATAATTAGTCCCTTAGTTAGATTTTAAAAAACTAGCAGACATCCCGCGGTTTCACCCGCGTAGGTCCCGTATCCGTGGGAAAAAAAAAGTTAAAAAAAGTAGCCTATGTCATCCGGGGATAGTGTAGCTTCCCAACGGTGAAAGAATTTTTCAAATCGGTCCAGTAGTTTCGGAGCCTATTTAATGCAAACAAACAATCAAGCATTTCCTCTTTATAATATTAGTATACATAGATAATACACAAGCTCAGATTGGTCTGAGTACACAAGTATTTTTTTCTTTATCAAATTGTTGGAAACTGCTTAGATTAAGCGCATTAAAGTTGAGGAGAGAGGGTTTGTAACGTCATTATCTAGTATAAACTGTACTGGCTAGTGACGCCATGCGACATTTTGACTCGATGTATCGCCGTTATTTTTTGATTACCTACTTACGTGAAAAAATAAAAAAATATGTGTTGAATATTTTCTTGTAATCTAGATGAGGGACTATAAACTATTATTTTGTCGAATAGACCATTATACGACAAAGCTATCTAAACAATTGCTTAGCAAAGTCCTAAATTCGTTTGAGGGTTCGAACTGTATAAATACATAGTGTGAAGTATTTAAGGTTCATATCGGTCACGTAATAGTATTAGAAACCATATAAGTACAATTGTATCCGAATGACAATTTGAACAGAATATTAATTTCATTGCCCGATCGGCTAACAAAACTCCCTCTGATAGTGTGAAATACGTCATTTGTTTTGTACGGCTGTTTAGAATACCGTTATTTAAAAACGAAAGACCTAGGATTCGAGAGTTTTGCAGTCATTTATTAACTTCCCTTCCAGTACCGTCTAAAAATCATTCATAGGTTTTTTTTCTCGTTGAAAATTCTAAGCACGTAATAATAAAACAGAAGAACGGGACGGTGGTTGGAGGTATTCCTCGAAGCGCTAGTATTTTGAGGCGCTCCTAATGAGGCGCTCCTAATGAGGCGCTCCTATTTTATTCCTCGGAGCACACCTTTTAGGAGCGCTCCCGATAGTAATTAAAAAAATATATATTTTTACGAGGAAAAAAAACAAATATTTATAATTGCTATCGGGAGCGCTCTCAAAAGGTGCGCTCCGAGGAATAAAACAGGAGCGCCTCATTAGGAGCGCCTCAAAATAGTAGCGCTTCGAGGAATACCTCGGTGGTTGCAGTGGCTAAGCTTTTCGTTGCTCCGCTGCGGGTCGCGAGTTCAATTCTCACACGGAACAAATATTTGTTTTTTTTTTTTATTACTGATAGGCACGCGTTTAACCACTATCTCACCTGGTAAGCGATGATGTGGTCGACGATGAAGCACGCTTGCCTAGGAGCAACCTGTTCACTCTTGACTTGAAGACCCCTAGGTTGTATTGTAGCTATCAGGAAACACCGACTCCGGCAGGGAATTCCACTCTTTAGCTGTTCGCACAATGAATGTGTTTCCATAGCGTTTAGTACCGTAGTACGTATGGTAGCGGATCTTTTTTCGAGTAACAGTATCAAAATATATCTAAAGTTCTTAAAAAAAAAACCAGTACTTTAATTACAAAAACTTTATTGTGAAAATAATTAACATAGTGCAACTTACAAGTGACGATATTATCCTACGAATCAGTGCTGTGTACAATAAATAAAACACCAAAAATTCCATACCATTCTGGTACTGCTAAACTTCTACCCGATACATATAAATAATAACAGTCGTTTTGCTCAGTGTCTACAAATACTTAGTGACATAACTTCAGTGTTTGCGTGTCTTGGCATAGTTGCTGTGTCACGTCTTGTGGTGTTACAACTTACCATAACACCATAGAAATTGCCGTAAACGCATATTTTGAAAACAGCGCCATCTATCGTTTTTAAGACAAACTACTTGTAGACCGATCGAAGAAACAAGTTCGAGTATTTTTTACGATGGTCAAGTGCGGAGCCTGCGGTAAATTTCTCGCGACAACAGATGCCGCTAAATGCAGCAAATGTGTGCTGTGTTATCACCGTCAGTGCGCTGGATTGAACCAAACAGGTCCCATAGCCTCTCCCTGGCACTGCCCGGAGTGCAAGAAAAACCTAGTGCGGGACAACCGGTCCGAAACGCCAGTACGAGGACAAGGAAAAGAACCACTGGACGAGTGCACAGATACGAGTCAAATTAACATCTCTGCTTCGGGTGCGACGACTGAACTCTCCTTAGACTTCACCTCCGAGCTGAGGAAGTTTAAGGAAGATTTTATTAACACAGTACGAAGTGAGTTTCAGCTACTGCGAAAGGACTTAGCTGACTTGAGATCTTCTCTAAAGTCCACTAACGATCGTATGAGCAGTTTGGAGGAAAGGGTGGCCATTATGGAAAATAAAAAACCGGTTCACGCCCAGGTATCGTCCGATGTACAAAACTTAATTGCTCAATTGCGGAGCGACATAAATGCTCGCGATCAGGAACTACTAGCTACAGATATACAGATATCGAACTTGCCTGAGGCGAGTGGTGAAAACCCTGTACATACGGCTATGTTGGTGGCGTCAAAGATGGGCGTAAATCTTGAGATTCGCGATATTGTGAGCGCCGAGCGATTGGGAGGTAGACGTATAAATGCAACGCAGTCAGAGCCTATGCAATCCCGCCCGCGCTTTCTCGTCGTGCGCCTTGCGCGCCGCGATATACGCAACGAGTTACTGGAGGCCGCACGAGTACGTCGTGGCATGACTTCTGCTGATCTCGGTATGCTCGGTCCACCTGCGCGATTCTATGTCAACGAGCGTCTCACCAAACTGAATCGAGAGTTATTTCGGCAGGCGCGAGACGCTGGGGGACGGCTTGGGTGGCAATTTGTGTGGTGTAAACGAGGCCGTATCCTTGCCCGTAACAAACCCGGAGACGCCACTTTCCAAATCAGCTGTGAGGCGGATATACAGCGCATATTTCAATCCCCACCTCTGTCGGTTACCGACGGCCATATGCTGTCTTAAATGTGACGATTTTTTCTATTTTTTTTGTAAATGTGTTTTTCTAATTTTTTTCATTAACTCTTTAATTTCAGTTTTTTTTTTAATGTATTATTGCTGTGTGTTTTTGGTTTATAAGATATCTATTGCATCAATTCTGTTTGTCGATAAATTGTCATGGCACAACAACTATTATCAATTATCTTTGTTAATCGTCGCAGCTGTCTGTCGCACGGCGGCGGCCAAACTTGGTGGGCTCATTAACCGGTTTCATTACACACCTATTATTTACATCAACATAAAAACATCACAAGCACGAATTTCGAACTTATACATATTTCTATATATTTTTATACGTATCTATTATTCAATATATTATTACAAAAACATCTATACAACTTTACTTTTGAAGACAATGTTATTTTTATTATGTATTGTATTATATAAATTGTCATGATGCCTAAAAGTGGTAGATATTTTAAAGTTGGCTTCCTCAACGCAGGGTCTCTGGGAACAAGTCATGACGATTTGATTTGTGCAATGGACAGGCATAGTTTCGATATTATGGCAATAAACGAGACTTGGCTTCGGGCGGGCGAGGAGGGGCGCGCGCCTATTGTCCCCGGCTATCGCCTACGTCACACTCCGCGTTAAAGTTGAGGAGAGAGGGTTTGTAACGTCATTATCTAGTATAAACTGTACTGGCTAGTGACGCCATGCGACATTTTGACTCGATGTATCGCCGTTATTTTTTGATTACCTACTTACGTGAAAAAATAAAAAAATATGTGTTGAATATTTTCTTGTAATCTAGATGAGGGACTATAAACTATTATTTTGTCGAATAGACCATTATACGACAAAGCTATCTAAACAATTGCTTAGCAAAGTCCTAAATTCGTTTGAGGGTTCGAACTGTATAAATACATAGTGTGAAGTATTTAAGGTTCATATCGGTCACGTAATAGTATTAGAAACCATATAAGTACAATTGTATCCGAATGACAATTTGAACAGAATATTAATTTCATTGCCCGATCGGCTAACAAAACTCCCTCTGATAGTGTGAAATACGTCATTTGTTTTGTACGGCTGTTTAGAATACCGTTATTTAAAAACGAAAGACCTAGGATTCGAGAGTTTTGCAGTCATTTATTAACTTCCCTTCCAGTACCGTCTAAAAATCATTCATAGGTTTTTTTTCTCGTTGAAAATTCTAAGCACGTAATAATAAAACAGAAGAACGGGACGGTGGTTGGAGGTATTCCTCGAAGCGCTAGTATTTTGAGGCGCTCCTAATGAGGCGCTCCTAATGAGGCGCTCCTATTTTATTCCTCGGAGCACACCTTTTAGGAGCGCTCCCGATAGTAATTAAAAAAATATATATTTTTACGAGGAAAAAAAACAAATATTTATAATTGCTATCGGGAGCGCTCTCAAAAGGTGCGCTCCGAGGAATAAAACAGGAGCGCCTCATTAGGAGCGCCTCAAAATAGTAGCGCTTCGAGGAATACCTCGGTGGTTGCAGTGGCTAAGCTTTTCGTTGCTCCGCTGCGGGTCGCGAGTTCAATTCTCACACGGAACAAATATTTGTTTTTTTTTTTTATTACTGATAGGCACGCGTTTAACCACTATCTCACCTGGTAAGCGATGATGTGGTCGACGATGAAGCACGCTTGCCTAGGAGCAACCTGTTCACTCTTGACTTGAAGACCCCTAGGTTGTAGCTAGGGAATGCAATCTCGTCTCGCCGAGATCCCGATCTCGCGAGATCCCGGCCATATTTTACGAGATTGGATCTCGTCAAATTTCGTACGAGATCTCGCGAGATAACGAGATCGACAAATGCAGCGTGACGATGTGTATTTCATAGCGCGGCTGCGCGCAAACTGAATCCTGGCCGGCCGTGCCGCCGCGCCTGGCGCATCTGACAGACGACTTCTGATTTTGCATGCAAAATCAGAAGTCGTCTGTCAGATGATACTCTCGACATGATGTGATTTTTGAGAAGCCATTTTCAGACAAACTAACTTGCCTTTCCGTACCTTGATAACTTCATTTGACTTCTACTTTAAACTTCTTTTATTAGATTAATACGATCTCACAACATTTATTTAAGAACTTGTGAAGTTAAGTTTTTGTTTTGTTGTATTTATTTACCATAAGTAATGTTCCTATTACTCTTAATTATTGAAACTAAAGTAATAATTTACAAAAGACTAAATATAGATAATTATTGTTATGTTACCAATATTGTAAGAATTTGAACTGATTAGCTACAGTAGGTATAATAATTATAGACATAAACAAATGTTATTAGAGTTAGAGACAAAATAATAAGTACTCTGTTGATTTTTAAAATAAAACTTACATTATTTTTATAACTAAGCAACGCAGTTTCTATTTAATTACATATCATGTCAATTACTAGTTCTTAAAACAAGCATTTGCATATGTTTTAATTGCGATTCTCCCAATCTCGCGAGATCCCGTAATTTGCGAGATCTCGCGAGACTGGGTTTTGAGTCTCGCGAGATCTCGCTAGGCGGAAATCTCGTACGAGATTGCATTCCCTAGTTGTAGCTATCAGGAAACACCGACTCCGGCAGGGAATTCCACTCTTTAGCTGTTCGCACAATGAATGTGTTTCCATAGCGTTTAGTACCGTAGTACGTATGGTAGCGGATCTTTTTTCGAGTAACAGTATCAAAATATATCTAAAGTTCTTAAAAAAAAAACCAGTACTTTAATTACAAAAACTTTATTGTGAAAATAATTAACATAGTGCAACTTACAAGTGACGATATTATCCTACGAATCAGTGCTGTGTACAATAAATAAAACACCAAAAATTCCATACCATTCTGGTACTGCTAAACTTCTACCCGATACATATAAATAATAACAGTCGTTTTGCTCAGTGTCTACAAATACTTAGTGACATAACTTCAGTGTTTGCGTGTCTTGGCATAGTTGCTGTGTCACGTCTTGTGGTGTTACAACTTACCATAACACCATAGAAATTGCCGTAAACGCATATTTTGAAAACAGCGCCATCTATCGTTTTTAAGACAAACTACTTGTAGACCGATCGAAGAAACAAGTTCGAGTATTTTTTACGATGGTCAAGTGCGGAGCCTGCGGTAAATTTCTCGCGACAACAGATGCCGCTAAATGCAGCAAATGTGTGCTGTGTTATCACCGTCAGTGCGCTGGATTGAACCAAACAGGTCCCATAGCCTCTCCCTGGCACTGCCCGGAGTGCAAGAAAAACCTAGTGCGGGACAACCGGTCCGAAACGCCAGTACGAGGACAAGGAAAAGAACCACTGGACGAGTGCACAGATACGAGTCAAATTAACATCTCTGCTTCGGGTGCGACGACTGAACTCTCCTTAGACTTCACCTCCGAGCTGAGGAAGTTTAAGGAAGATTTTATTAACACAGTACGAAGTGAGTTTCAGCTACTGCGAAAGGACTTAGCTGACTTGAGATCTTCTCTAAAGTCCACTAACGATCGTATGAGCAGTTTGGAGGAAAGGGTGGCCATTATGGAAAATAAAAAACCGGTTCACGCCCAGGTATCGTCCGATGTACAAAACTTAATTGCTCAATTGCGGAGCGACATAAATGCTCGCGATCAGGAACTACTAGCTACAGATATACAGATATCGAACTTGCCTGAGGCGAGTGGTGAAAACCCTGTACATACGGCTATGTTGGTGGCGTCAAAGATGGGCGTAAATCTTGAGATTCGCGATATTGTGAGCGCCGAGCGATTGGGAGGTAGACGTATAAATGCAACGCAGTCAGAGCCTATGCAATCCCGCCCGCGCTTTCTCGTCGTGCGCCTTGCGCGCCGCGATATACGCAACGAGTTACTGGAGGCCGCACGAGTACGTCGTGGCATGACTTCTGCTGATCTCGGTATGCTCGGTCCACCTGCGCGATTCTATGTCAACGAGCGTCTCACCAAACTGAATCGAGAGTTATTTCGGCAGGCGCGAGACGCTGGGGGACGGCTTGGGTGGCAATTTGTGTGGTGTAAACGAGGCCGTATCCTTGCCCGTAACAAACCCGGAGACGCCACTTTCCAAATCAGCTGTGAGGCGGATATACAGCGCATATTTCAATCCCCACCTCTGTCGGTTACCGACGGCCATATGCTGTCTTAAATGTGACGATTTTTTCTATTTTTTTTGTAAATGTGTTTTTCTAATTTTTTTCATTAACTCTTTAATTTCAGTTTTTTTTTAATGTATTATTGCTGTGTGTTTTTGGTTTATAAGATATCTATTGCATCAATTCTGTTTGTCGATAAATTGTCATGGCACAACAACTATTATCAATTATCTTTGTTAATCGTCGCAGCTGTCTGTCGCACGGCGGCGGCCAAACTTGGTGGGCTCATTAACCGGTTTCATTACACACCTATTATTTACATCAACATAAAAACATCACAAGCACGAATTTCGAACTTATACATATTTCTATATATTTTTATACGTATCTATTATTCAATATATTATTACAAAAACATCTATACAACTTTACTTTTGAAGACAATGTTATTTTTATTATGTATTGTATTATATAAATTGTCATGATGCCTAAAAGTGGTAGATATTTTAAAGTTGGCTTCCTCAACGCAGGGTCTCTGGGAACAAGTCATGACGATTTGATTTGTGCAATGGACAGGCATAGTTTCGATATTATGGCAATAAACGAGACTTGGCTTCGGGCGGGCGAGGAGGGGCGCGCGCCTATTGTCCCCGGCTATCGCCTACGTCACACTCCGCGACCTACAGCTGTTCGCGCGGGGCGCGGTGGGGGTGTTGGTTTTTACCTGCGCCGGGGCCTTAGCGCGCGTGTCTGTTCTGGTACGGTTGATTCCAGGTTTGATTCCGTCGAACAGATGTGGCTAACAATTACGGTAAGCGGGAAAAAAATTGCCATCGGCACAGCTTACCGACCACCTTGGTTTGACATTGACCTCTTCTTAGATGCCATCACAAATACTTTTACTACCCTGGGTAATTGCGATCATTACATTTTGCTCGGCGATTTTAATGTAAATATGCTCAACTTAAACGAGTCTAAAACTAAAAAGGTGCAAGAATTTTTAAATTACACGAGCCTCGTTCAGCTAGTCACGTCGCCGACTCACTTTACAGACACGAGTGAAACTCTGATCGACCTACCTTGCACAGACCTAAGGCCCAGATATACGACGGTGGAATCCTTTGGTTCGATTACTGGCCACTCCATTTTAGTCAGCGAATTTCACATAAAGCGGGACAAGTTTATACCTTACGTTACTAGATTTAGGCCGATTAAAGATATATGTCTGGATAGTTTTCATAAGGATTTGATACAATTAAATATTGAGCGTGTTTCTGAACAAGCCGATATTAATGACATGGTTGATACTTTTAATCACTGCATAATATCTTTGTTTGATGTACACGCACCACTAAAAACCTGTACTATTAGGGAATTGTCGTATCCTTGGATTACGGACACGATTAAACTTATGATGCAGTTACGAGACAATGCACTAGGCAAGTATAGGTGTACAAAATCAGAAATAAAAAAAAAATACTATAAACAATTAAAATCTTTAGTTGAAAGTTCCCTTTATCATGAAAAAATTGCATATTTCAGACACAATATAAATAATAAAATTAATAATCCAAAATTACTATGGAAGAATATTAAATGCACGTTTGCACCCTCTAGGCAAAGATTGGACCTTCCCTCACACTTTAAAAACCCAGACCTTATTAATAACACTTTTTTGACTGTCCCTGGGAACCCACTAGCTAGCACTTCGCTTATATCATTTTATGAGACCAACAGGTATAGTGAAGCCACTTTCACACTTGGTCCAGTAGACCAAAATGATGTCTCCCGCATTATTTATTTATTTATTTATTTATTTTTTATTTAACATAAAACGGCCATTAGCCAATTACATTAGTTAAACACACAGAATTACACATTACCTTACACACTCTTCTCACAATACTCCAAACATACTGACAAAATCATCGTCCATTCATCCGCGAACACATCACAGTCGGGTTTAGCGTCCAAGAGAGCGTTAAGCGCGGATAGTACACGCGGAATCGGAGACTGGGCACGGGCGACGGTGCGCCTGTAAGGCACAGCAAACAATCTATGGTTTCTATTCCCGTAATATTTAACCAGGGCAACCAATTGGAGAAGTTCACCAAGCAATTCAGGGGCATCAACTTTTCCTCGCAAAATTTTGCACATAGTAATAATCTGGTCATTATTTCGTCGTACCTCTAGCGAATTATAACCTATAGTGCCTAAAAGAAAGTTCGTAGGGTACATGAATGGATAATAACCATATATCCGTTTGTACATGTACCTTAGATACGCTTTTTGAACTTTCTCTAAGGTCAGAATATATTTTTTTTCATGCGGGTTCCAGACACATGCACTAGACTCAAGCTTGCTGCGAACAAGTGCATTAAATATAGACTTGATAGCACTGATGTTACTAAAATCCTTAGCGTTTCGCAGTATAAAACCCAATCGCTTAAAAGAATCTTTTGTAACCGATGCTATGTGATCATGGAAAGTTAGACTGTGGTCAAACGTGACTCCCAGATCTTTCATTGCGGTAGTTCTGGCAACGATGCTATCATCCAATTTATAGCTGAACGTGGCTGGAAGTCGTGATCTACTGAAAGTCATAACAAAACATTTGGATAGGTTGAATTCCATTTTATTAACTATACTCCACTCCAAAATTGAGTCAATGTCATGCTGCAGCATAAGGCAATCTGCTTCAGACTGGATTTCCGAAAACAGTTTGAGGTCATCCGCGTACAGCAGACTTTTAGCGTGACAGATAACTGTTGGAAGATCATTAACCATGATAAGGAATAAAAGAGGTCCTAGTATTGATCCCTGACTGACTCCTGAACGCGTGTGATAGGGCAGGGATTCAAAGTGGCCCAGTCTGACAAACTGCTGACGGTCACGGAGGTAGTCAGCAAGAAGCTGCAGCAGACTGGAAGGGAAACCCACCGCACATAGCTTCGCCAACAAAATATCGTTATTGACCCTATCAAACGCCTTCCGGAAGTCAAAATACAAGACATCAACCTGACCACCACGGTCTAAACACTTTGAAATGAAATCAACTAAAGTTAAAAGGTTCGTATTTACTGATCTTTTTGCCCTGAAGCCATGCTGTTCGTTACACAGATACCTATCAACTTGTGCATAAATGTATTTATGAAGTATATTTTCGAAAACTTTAGCCGGTGCTGACATGATTGCAATGGGGCGGTATTCTTCAACGGATGTTTTATTTTGACTTGTAGGAATAGGAGTAACTCTCGAAGTCTTCCATTGTGTTGGATATTTCCCAGTTTTTAGGCATAAATTAAAAATATGGTGTAAAGGTACACAAAAGTGGTGTTTAAAGGTCTTAAGTATTTCAGACGGAATGTTGTCAGGCCCAACAGAACTACTTAGTTTTAACTTACCTATTCCAGTCAAGACATCCTGAGGTGAAAAATTGAAAATATTTACATAATTACTGTTCACGGCATTATCACAAAGGCAAACGTTTTGAGCATCCAATACCGGTACATCAGGCAGAAAAACACTAACAAAATAATCAGCGAAGGCTTCAGCTGCGTGCACACCCGATAACTTATCTCCCCTGTAAGTAACACTAGGTTCAAAACCGCCCTTTGATCTCAGACTTGATATATGTTGCCAGAACTCACGCGGATTAGCTCTTAAATTATTTTCAATAGCCCTCGTGTATACCTTGTAAGCATTTGCAACTCGTGATTTGAGGTTAATTCTTAGATCAGCAAAAGATTTATAAGCGATAGGACAACCAGTACGCTTCCAAACCCTGTGCAGTTTAAGCTTGAGCTTAGTGTCCTGAATAATGTCCTTTGCAAACCACACAGGATAACGCCTGTTTATAATTTTACTTCGGCGCTTTTTTGGTACACAATCGTCAAAAATCGAATAAATTGATTCATAAAAGTATTTGGTAGCCAAGCATGCATCATCGGTCTGTACTACCTTCTCCCATGAATTAGTTGTAAGTAAATCAGAGAGCAAATCGCGGTTACATTTCCTGAAATTCCAATCCTTGGCGACGTCAATATTACTTGGTTCAATAACATCAGAATGATGTGCAGTTTGAATTTTAATATCAATATCCAGCGGCGGATGATAATTATCAGGCTTTACAATGCCATCCATGGCAGCAACAGAAGTATGAGTCGTGCCACCGTTCTCCTGGACCAACACTACATCTAGCATACCTCCATTCGAATTAGACACAACATTCTTCTCATTCAGACAACAAAAAGACGTGAAGTAAATGTAATAGTTAACAATAGATGGTGAAGCACTATTTAAATTTAGGTCACCTACAATAATAACAGTTCCGTTTAAGCTATTTATAATACTTTCAACCTTATGGAACCAATGCATGTAATCCGCATCTTTAGCACTTGGTTTAATGTACACCACACATACGTAAACAGAACGACCACACCATGAAAATCCTGCCCACAGGTCTTCACCACAGTCAGTTTCGAAGTCACGGCGTCGTTCTAGGATAATAGGTGTACGAGCGGCCAGTAAAACACCACCGCATGGTGTGCCTCTATCACGGCGTAGAATACTCCAGTCTCCTGGTGTGAGTTCTGAGTCCTCCACTGAACTATCAAGAAAGGTCTCAGTTACCGCAACAAGGTTTTGTTCCATTAATAGCAGATTGTTTCGCCACATACATAATTTGGTTTTTAATCCTCTCACGTTCTGATAAAAACAAAGCAAGTTTGAACGCTTACGCGCTACGAAAGGGCTGGTTTTTCCCGACGTCAGGTTGTTCATTCCGTGCATTGAAACTAGCTGGTCTTTTATAATTAACCCAGGGCCTAATCTTCGCGTTGACTGGCCAGATATCGGCTGAGAGAAACATCTCATAGCTAACAACTGGAACTCGTACTTTATAAGATTTGTAGTCACCCTTTGACGTAAGCTTTTCAACCATAATTATGCCCGCACTCTCAGGACACAGTTGCTGAAGGTAGTTTCGGACCTCATCAGCATCCGATTCCATGTTCCACAGATGTAAATATTTACGTGGTGCGACTGCCTTAAGTGAAGTTACAGTAGGACCTGCAGTGCCACTTATCGATAAGTCTTGCCGACGTTTCCTGGTAACCTGTGTCCATTGGTGCCCCTCCAGCTCTATAGGACTTTCGACGACCACTTCCACTTCGCTAGTCCTAGCCGGCGTTGATTGATCTGACCTGTCGGGCTGGCTGAGGGTATCGATCTTATTATCAACCCTTGTCGATACTGCTTGGACTGAACCGTCAACGACTATAACTTCGGGCTGAGTACACTGGGAGACCTTAGCTGTCTGTTGCGGCTGTTGTTGCTTACGTATCTTTTGTTTCCGAGGTTTTGACTTTCTTTTTCGGTTTATACCTTCAGTCGGAAGAGGAGAAGGAGTGCTGTCAGGTAGTGTGGACGGTTTAGCAGGGACGGCAGCAGACTTGAATCCAGCGACGGTGAGTAACTCAAGTTTTTCTTCTAAAACTTTTATAAGGGATACGTGACTATCCAACTTTACCTCATAACCCATAAGCAAAGATACTGCATTTGTAAGAGGTTCTTTCAAATCACTGATTTCCTGTTTTAAGGCATTGATCTCGAGTGTGAGTTCCTGCGTATATGAGTTACATTTGGTTGGTTCTATGTGGTTAAAAGGCGTGGTGGTACAGCCCCGAGTATTATCGTCATGGCTGGTGAAGTTATTTGCGTCTAGTGATGGTGGTGGTGGCGACGGTGGAAGCGGCGGAGATGTGGGTGGTGATTGAGAGAGAGCAGGGTGTCGTGGTGTTGAGCAAGCTGAACTAGTTTCTTGGGTAGGTTTCGCTTTCCTGCCTTTTCTCGATGACAAAAGTTTGGTGTTGTCAGAAACGGACAGTTTTTTGTACCTGCTTATGATATCATAGCACTTTTTGATTTCGTTATTTAGCTGCTTATTTTCATCGTGCATGTTATCAACTTCGTTGTTTGCTGATAACAGTTTAGCTGTTAGCTCACTTACATGTGCTTGTAGCTGTCCGCAATCGTAGCAACTGTTAGCGCCAACTAGTGACGTATTGGGTAGGCTAACTATCGTAGTGTCCGTAGTATCAAATAAGCAAATACTCGAAACATCATGCAGAGACATAGATCTTCTTTGTCTTCGGAGTGTAATATTTTCAAGATCCATAGTTTATCTTTAAAGATGTTAGAATGATACAAAAAGACGTTTACTATACCGGGATCCGAACACTAGACTCTGTGTTCCTCGATACGTCGTACCATACAAGTGCCAACCGTTCAGTTAAGTTGTAGTGCAAAATTATGGATCTGCTTGAAGAACGTTCATTTAATTAATAATTGTAAGATGTGGGTATTTAAAAACAATCGTTTTGCACTGATGTTCTATTGTATATTATATATTTTATTTAATTTGAATAGTTATTACACTTTTTTTATAATATTGCGTGTTTGATTTTACATAACATTTATATGCACTTGTTTTGACTTGATTTAAACTTGATTTAAAGTGTTTGTTTGTTGACACTGGCACTGATTAGTTCTCTGTTACTGAGAAACACTTTGTCTTTGTCACTGTCTAGCTCCAAGGTATATTTCTGACCTTAAGTTATATCTGACCTTAAGTCTAATGCTGAAGGTTACGACAACATAACCTTGAACATGCTTACCCTGACTATGCCATACACCTTAGTAACTATTACTGACATAATAAATTGCTCCTTATGGACAGCAAAATTCCCCGACCAATGGAAAATTGCAACAGTTAGACCTCTACCCAAGAACCCAAACCCTATAGAGGTTAAAGACTTGCGGCCTATTAGTGTTCTGCCCTGTCTTTCAAAGGTAATGGAGAGGGTAGTATGCCATCAATTAACTAAGTTCTTAGAAGAGAACGAGATATTACCTGACCTACAATCTGGATTCAGGAAACAGCGCAGTACTTCTACGGCGTTGCTGGACGTTACCGACAACATTTTGTCCGCCCAAGATAAAGGCATGTGTACACTTATGGTGTTACTTGATTTTTCCCGTGCATTTGATTGCATAAATGTCCCACTGCTATTATCTAAGTTAAAATACTACGGTTTTGACAACAATGCAATCCAGTGGTTCCATAGTTACCTCGGTGACAGAAAACAACTCGTAGAACTACGGTTGCCGGATGGTACTACCCTAACTTCGGCCCTTACTTCAATAGAAAGAGGAGTTCCTCAGGGGTCTATATTAGGTCCAATCATTTTTATCTTATATTGTGCAGACATAATAAAGTGTCTACAGAAATGCAAATATCACATTTATGCAGACGATGTGCAATTATACTTGTCTTTCAAGCCTGATGACATCGACTCAGCAATTACAGACCTAAATGACGACCTGGAAAGAATCGCCACTTGGTCAGATGAGAACTGTCTAGCTTTAAACCCTTTGAAAACAAAGTATATGTTGTTTGGTACGAGGCAGCAGTTGAAGAAGCTACCTGTAAGCCTTAGTTTGACTCTAATGGGTGAGCCTATTGACCAAGTTAATGAAGCGCGGAATCTAGGGTTGTGTATGGACAATAGCCTTAGGTTTAGGTTAGGAGAAACACGTCGCTAACTCCGTGAGAAACTGCTTTTACCGCCTGAAACTGCTATACAAAATGAGGCCTTACCTGTCCGAAAAGCTTCGCGAACAGTTAGTCGAAACCCTTGTACTATCCAAGTTAAACTACGCTGATACGGTTTACGGCCCTCGCTTGCTGGCTCGCACGGACAGGCTTATACAAAGAGTCCAAAATGCATGTGCTCGGTTCTGTTACTCGGTTCCCCCTAGAAGTCATGTCACCCCTTATCTGAACAAACACTGTATTCTCAAAATGAAGTCGAGGAGAAAGTTACACCTTTTGGTGTTATTAAGACTGCGAAGCCTAAGTATTTGTACGACAAACTGAGTTGGATGGCTAGTAGACGACAGTGTGCACCTAGGCTCTGTGCGCAGCAATTATCAACACAGTCTCATAGGACAGCTGCTTTTAGGGGCAGTTTCCGATACGCTGCATCTAAGGTGTGGAATAATATTCCCCCACCATTACGGGTATTGGGCACTATACACACGTTCCGAACACGATTGCGGCAGTATTTGTTAGCAGCACAGCAGAAATTGGATATGGTTACAATGGATCTTTCAATAATATAATAATAATAATAATAATAGAAATTTTCCTATAATATAATAATAGAAATTTCAATAATATAATAATAATAATAATAATAGAAATTTTCCTATAATATAATAATAGAAATTTGCAGCGCTTGCGTACGACTGCACCGTGTACATACCTACTTATGCATACACGCGAACTATTGCGCCACTGTTCGCGTGCCATATTATTATTATCTTCTCTCACGTACCTACTGAAGTACTGAACCGGACACATACTGAGCGCCACAGCAACATAACACAGCAGTACCACAGCTACTCTGCTCGTTCCACGGCTGCTCTTAATGTCCCGACATAGGACTGCGCCTTCGTGGGATGTTTCCCGCTGCCACTCGCTGTTGGACAGATCGGCCATCTTTCATGAGATCCCTAAAAACAACATAAAATTAGAAATTAGGTACGTAAAAGGCGTTTTTCAAGAAAAAAGAGGAGTTATAGCAAATGGGTACTTTAAGCATAAACAAATACTTACATAAGGTTTATAATCTATCGGCAAGGTATATCTGTCCAATGCGGCTCGAGACGGTATAACGATTTCCAAGAAAACGCGTTACTTGTTTATAAGCGTCGAGTCGTCGTCAACCAGATGTTGGTAAGCAAGTAGGTACCCAATCACGCGGGAAGCGTCGCGTGAGCACAGAGACTCGTGCGGCGGCGCCGCGTCACCCCCGCTCTGACTTTTTGACGCATAGTACGTCATCACGCTAACAGGTGCACGGTTGAAGTGTGGTCGTATGATCGGTGTCGACCGTCGTCGTCGGTAGCGTGTGCGCAGGAGACGGCGGGTGACGCGAGGGTGGGGTGGGAGCGAGACAAAAACACGCCATGTCATTAGTGCTTTGTTTCTTTTAAACTAAAATATATACTGTATATACACTTTGTTTATTTTAAAAATATTTAAGTATGCTGTCTTAGTTTATCTCTGTATTTATTTATCGTTGCTAGTGTCACTCTCTAACACAATATATATTTATTTTTTACTTTTATGTATAACCGACCTCTTCTCATTACACACTGAACTGATTTACTTACTCGTTTTATATTTATTTATTTCCTTCCGTTACTGGGTACCCCTCAAGGTTCATTGGAAGACCAGCGTCAGACAGCATCACCTGTCTGGCATGAATGCTGAAATGGACCTTTTTGGCGCAGCCGTGAGGCACACAGCACATGATATGTACCTACTTTGTATATTTTTTAGTGTTTTATAAATTATTGTGTGTGTGTGTGTTTTGATGACTGATGTCAAATAAATATTTTTCTTTCTTTCTTTCTTTCTTTCTATGGTTGGGATTTCTACCATGTACCGGTGGCGCAGTGCCGTACGTCTGGTGGTCCGATGATGAAAAGGGCTTGGTGGAATTAAATTGTGCGATTCTGATGCACACTCTGTATGGCTTGCGGGTAGTTTTATCAAGTCTGGATGTTTGTGTATATGACTCAAAATGTTTTAGAACGCACCCTTGACACAGGGTTTCTAGTGTGGGGCTACGTTTTTCTATAGGTACCTACTCATATTATAACGAGGAAGTATTTGTCTGTTTGTATATTTGTTTAAAGCGAATAAACTTAAAAACTACAAGACTGACCTGGGAACCTACACTATCCCCCGGTGACGCTACATTTCATCCCTGTATTCCCACGGGAACGGAGAGTGCGCGGGTAAAACCGCGTGTTTCGGCTAGTTTTAAATAAAAACACAGAGATAGCGTTTCCACCAGACAATACGGAAGAAAGTGGATAACAACGCCGACCTTGATAGCGTGAACTTGTTACCAAAACAATTGTTATCAGTTACAAATAGTACGCTCGCCTGGTTACGGGCTAGTATTATCGTGTAACATAATACAAGCCATATTGTGACCTACATGTTATCTATTAGGAATCAAGTTCTAGGTTTATTGAGTAGTGTTTATTATTTGTGGAAAGCATAGAAATATGCTTATTGCTTCGATTATATCGATTGTTCCGAACAAGTCACACTGTAACCTGTAACAGTAACAATGTAACAGGTTGGGAGAACAATTTAAAAAAAAATCCTAACGAGTCACACTGTAACACGTTATGGTGTGACTGGTTGAGAAAAAAATTCCCAACGAGTCACACTGTTACAGGTTACAGTGTGACTCGTTGGGAACAACCGGATTATAATTGTTTAAAGGACGCTGCATACGTATCGTGTTTTATCCGGCTGGAACGGATCTAAACGTTTTCAAAAAGTCCCTACAATTATTTTATGGTACAAGTATCAAAAGGGATATCTAATAAAGGGTTTTGTTTTTTAATAGAAAATAGAGATCGAAATTTTACTTCGGGGATAATCATTTTCATCGATATATCTTTACAAAAGAAAGCCTTTTCATACATTACTTTTAAAGTCAGCCCCTCATTTCGGCTCTTATTCTTAATCAATATACTTAACGATATTTTTAATTATTTCGCTTACTATGTAAGTGAACAAGCATAGTTTACATAAATATTCCAGATTTCAAGTTCCTATAACACGCGGACACTGACGAAGTCGAAAGGTTTTCAACTTTCAGTACGGAACCTTAAAAGCGTTTTAGGATGAAAAACAAGCATAATTAATGTATTATAATACTGGTCTATTGTAGTCAAGTTTGCCTGTGCATAACGCAAACAAACTGCGCGTACCACAACGTTACGCTTTTATTATTTTCTCGGTCAGTGAACTGACTGCTTTTTAAAACGGGTGTGTGAAATGTCGCGTTGTCGCAGGTGCTACCGCTGCACATGAGTTCTTAGGTTTGATTCTTGAGTCGGGCAGTGTTTTTGGTTTTCTTTTACCTGGAATTTCTCAATAGAAGCCCGGAATCTGGCTTTGGTAAAAAAAGGTCTACTGTAGTGCCCGGTTGATGGTAGGCCTCCGTTACACCAGACTTAAACATAATCAACATGTATGAAACAGCAAATTTTTGGAACGAAGTTCCTTATCGCGCGTTTCGAAAGGGGGCTAGACGGAAAAAGTTGAGACAAAAAGTTGTAACGACACTTTTTGCTGTAGTTGTGGGCCGTTCGGCGTGCGCATGTTTCTCTGTTGTGTGTATGTGCCAGTTGTTGAGGGAGAGGGGGTTTAAGTTTGTAGTTCTCATAGCAAAAGTTGTTTACAGCTTATTAGTCTGTTGTAATATTTTTTTATAACGGCACTATATATATTATTTATTTTTTGTGATAAGTAGTTATTCTTGCGTATGGCACTCATGGGTTGCAGCTGAAATTCAGCGTCAGATAGTACACCCTGTGTTCTCATTTGACATTATGCTGAGCTGAGGCCTATTTAGCATTATAATCCCTGTATTTTATAGTTTAAAGGTGTATCTTTGTTGTAATGCCAATAAACGCATTTTTCTTTCTTTTTTCACATTCACTGGCCTGTTCGTCTAGCAGTTAGTGACCCTGACTGCTATGTCGGAGGTCGTGGGTTTGATTCCCACCCAGGACAAATGTTTGTGTGATGAGCACGATCTTTTGTTCTGTGGCTGGGTGTAATTTACATATAAAATGTATGTATTTAGAAGTATACATTATACAAGTATATTTATCAGCTGTTTAGTAACCATAACACAAGCTCCTTAGCTTGGGACTAGATGGCGTTGTGTGAAAAGTTGTGGAATATTTATTTATTCATTACTTCAATACCCCTCCGTACCCCGTAAAGCAAGTTAATATGTTGAACCCGGCTTTCTTTAATGACTTAAATGTATCAAAATAATTTGCACACGTGCTTGCAGGTAGACAAAATGTGGTGATTTGATGGTCTAGTAGTTAGTGGCTCTGACGGCTATGCCCGAGGTCGTGGGTCCGATTCCAGGACAAATGTTTGTGTGATGAGCACGATCATTTTTGTTCTGTGTCTGGGTGTAATTTATCTAAAACATGTGGTCTATGCATTTAGAAATATATTTAGTATGTTTATTACTTGTCTGGTACCCATAACACAAGCTCTGCTTAGATTGGGACTAGACGCTGCGTGAATAGTCGTGTAATATTATTATTTTTTTGCTTGTCGCCAGGGTTACCACGACGTAGCGATCACTCTCCTCCTGGTGTGCGGCGACCGGGCTTCGTTCCCGTTGCTGTGCCGGCTGTCGTACGGGCCCGGGGCTCCGCTGGCGCCCTTCATGCAGGTCACCATGCAGCCCACGCAGCACCTTCTCAACTACATGCTGCCTGTCGTCAGCAGGGCAGACAGGAAGCTCGCTGAGTGCTTAGACAAGTAAGTTTTGGTATGGTAACTATTTACAAATGGTATAGAATGGGAGCACGGGGCGCTAACCCCCCAAAAATGTATTTTCGAACCGACGTTTTAGGTTCGGATGATTCTTGAATACTACGGTTCAATGTTCATGAAAATTATACTTACGTGACATATAATGTTTAAGTTCATAAAGTTTGTGTGGCGATCAGGAATCGGTCAAGACGTATTTTAAAGTCGGTCAAGACGTAGATTTAGGTTTTCTACACAAATCATAGTTTATCTATTCCCCTTCTATGTATAGAGATCTCTAGGTATAACTTTTTAACAGCAAAAACATTATGAATTTGTAATTTTTGTCATTAATTTTTCATTATTATGTTAATTCATTTGCGCACTTGTTGTATGCAACTGTGAACATTGTTTACTTACTGAAGTCAGCAAATAAAGCTGTTAATACGAGCGCGCTCAATGCAATCTAAACCTTATGACCTTAAGACTCACAGAAATGAAATCAACAACCTGCTTTGAGGGAAGCTTGGTAATGAATGGTAAATATAATTCATTATATTATAACTACTAAATTTGCACCCCTCTGTAAGGCAGTACCCTTAGGGATTGAATTAATAATAATGATAAGGAACTTACAACCCAAATACCTATAACATTTTATTGAAATAATTTTGAAAATCCGCGAACTTTCATACTAACTTTGCACCCCCCATTTACCCCCTTAGAAGATAATTTTCTAAAAAAATATTCTAGAGGTGTTTCATAACTTTCAATGAAGAATTTTCATACTGAATTGCATTTGAAGAGACTTCAAAAACGGCAAAGTTTCATACTAACTTTGCAACCCCTTTGCAAATCCTTTCTTAGTTCTGCCCTACGTTATAAAAGGAACCCCTGTAAAAAAAATTAAGTTTCCAACCCTTATAGTTTAGGTCCTGCGTTGATATGTTTGAGAAGATGTTTTCTTTTACCGAAGTCAAATAACGTCAAATGGCGTCAATGGCGTTGTGCAAAAAGTTGTGGCATATTTATTTTATTTTTATTTTTTTTAAATAATGAATTTACAAAAAGTCACACACTTGCCCGGATTTGAACCACAACCTCGTGCATCAGAGGTAGGCGGCGGTATTACTTCTATGTATAATATTTTTGTTCCAGAGCGCAAGTGGGCACGATGTTCGCCTTACCCTGGTACCTGACCTGGTTCGGGCACAGCCTCAACAAGTACACGGATGTGGTCCGCCTGTACGACTACTTCCTGTGCGCCCCCCCACTCTTCCCCCTCTACGTCACGTCCGCTATTGTCCTGTATAGAGCGGACGAGGTGTTCAACTGTGAATGTGATATGGCAATGTTACATTGCTTACTGTCTAGGGTAAGTTTTATTTGGAATAAGATGTTAGTGTCATTAATTCTTTGACCGTCACAAACCGGTATAAATTGCAACCCACACACAGGCCCCGCACGCCCCGTGTCTCGACTACATGACGAATTTAAAGGATTCAATCATAACTTGGCGCCGAGAGCAGGTTATTGCTTTTAAGTGTTAGAAATATTTACTCATAAAGAAGGCGCTGCGTCTCACTCAAGATTTCACTATTTTAAAACGGTTTCTTTCCCTTATTTTAGTTACCAGATGACTTACCATTCGAAGACATACTGGTGACCGCCAAGCAGTTGTACGAAGACAACGACCCCACTGATCTCGAGCAAGAAGTCGCCGCGCTAGAGAGGAGAGAGTAAGTTATTTATTCATTTATTACTAGCTTCTTTTCGATAATGTCATTTAAAAATTCTTTTGGATAATGAACGACATTCTTGATCCATTATTAATGGACATGTAGTTCACGCTGTCTCTTGGAAGTTTACCCACTATTATGTTATTGATGTTGTCAACGCCGCGCAGTGCTTGAGCATTATTTTGCTGCGATGTTAGGTATGTTAAAACTGCAATATTTCCTAAGATATTCATCGGTTTCTAATGATGTTAATGGCAATTTTGTTTTAAGTTAACTACTTGTGAAGATTATTGTATTTATATGGATAAGGATTAATATCATGTTTATAAAAACACCTTCGCAAATAATGCATTATTTTAGAACAAATTTGGTTATCATAAAAAAGGTTATAGTGACCCAACCTGTAGTTTAATGAATTAAAAAATAATCTATTAAAAACTAAATTGATTACAATGGATTTAATTACAATACACAGATTAAAATAAATTAAATTACCCAAATTATAGATAAAGTTTAGAGAATAAAATACTATTTATTGTATACCATAACTTCCAAGTAATAATAATAATAATAATTTATTTTTAAATATAATTGTTAACAATTTTAACATTGGTCCCAAAGTAGGCAAGCCTGTATCTATCAAATACTACCATAATACATAGGGTGCTACAATGGGCGGGCTTATCACTATAAGTCATACCGGGGTAAGGATGTTCAATCAAAATTATCGCAATTGTTTCATTACTATCTTCAGCCGATAAACCGAAAAGTGATTTTCCCATTAGAACATAATAATGGGATAAAAAAGTATCCTATGTGTCAAATCCAGGAATCTATCTATGTGCTAAACGTGGTTGAGTAATAAACATTTTCTTCTAATTGTTACTCTTTCACGCAAAATCTACTGAATGGATTCTAATGAAACTTTACAATAATATAGCTTATATGTCAGAATAACACATAGGCTATAGGCTATAAAAAATATGTCTTCTGGGGCTATTCTGGCGTGCTAATCAATCTTGCGCAGACAAGGTCGCGGCCAGCTAGATATTATTAGTAGGATTAAGGGAGTAATAATTGCATCTCTTCCACAGAGAAGAACAACGGCGCCTCGACGAAGAGCGGCTGAAGCGACGCCAGATAGCGGCGCGGAACCGGTCCGGCGCCGGCGCCGGGCTGTCGGCGCGCATCCGGCGCATGTTGCCGGCCGCGCTGCGCCGCGTGCCGCTGTCGCGCCGCGCCGTGTTCGCGACGGCCACGGTGCTGATCGGCATCTACGTGTACTACCGCCCCGACCTGCTGTTCAACAGGTAGCGCCACGCCTATCAGTTTGTCTTCTTCCGTCTGTAGTGCCGATTGTTGATGGACTTGTTGGAATTAGGGACACTTTTTGGGTTTTATGGAGCAGTCAAATGTATGTAAAACTCATTTGTTTTGGTTTTAATAGCGATTTGAATCGTGAATTTAGTTGCAAAGACACCGTTTTCATCTTTAACCAGTTTGAAACCAACATGCGGTAATGTACGGTTTAAAACATTTTGAACTGGTTTAAAGTGGATTTTAAACCAAACATTTTGGTTTAAAGGTATTTATTTGCAACTACACTCGTGAAGCACCGCATTCTCTGAACGAATTTAAAACATTGTTTTGTTTCTGTCACTCGTTCGAAACTGACAGAGACAGAAGATGTTTTAAACAGGTTTAGCGACAGATCAATACAAGTTAGTTTAACATACGAATACTTATAGGTAACTCTGCTATTGTATTTTGTTCTATAGATAAGTAGATAAAAATACAATAGTAATGCTAACTATTTGTCGACCTATCTCTTGGGTTCCTGAAATATCGAGTTAATTTAGTAATAAAATTTATGTCTCACCTAATGAAATGTGAAGTAGATTTTGTGATGTTAGATTTACTAGTTTCAATTTGAGTGAAATTAATTTAAATCGCAACTTTTTTATAAGTTCTTTGTACATTTCGTTCAAGTTTTTTAAGTGCACTTTCTTTAGTTTAAATGTTACGTACTTTAATCTGATACTTATACATCGATTTTCTGTGTTAGTTATTTCGTTGGTGTTACCATACTTTAGTAGTCATAATTCAACCAAATGTCAATTATTTTTGTACCTACTTACATTAAGTTCCTGTATTCCTTGATCTCATATTGTCTTGGTATATTTCCAACAATTCCAACAGCATACGATCGACATCTCACACTTACCCAGAATCATGGCGGCATACCTGCTTTGTTATATACATAAATCATAAGTAACTTTCAGGCTTGATCAAATTACTATACATGTAAACTAAGATCAAGTGTGTAAACATCTTTTTAAAAAATAAGGTCATACACAACTCTGGTTATGGTTTTCATTATTATGTCGATACGGAGAGTTTTAACTAATTTGCTATTCAAAATTTTCAATTTTACCTTGGAAAGGAATTCAGAAAATGAAGTTGAAATTCTCTGTAGATTTATTTCATGGCGAATATCAAATGCTTATTGTCATCGAACATCCAATTTTGTCATATGTACTCAACACGGAATAAAATGCATTGAAATTAATGATTAATAGAATGTGTATCGAATACTGCAAAATACTCTCACAATGTTATGACTTGCTGATGGGCCAATTTAAAACGGTGTTAAATTTGAGAATCATTTACAATAATTTTATTAAAACAATACCAGCCTTTTGAGATAATCAGTTTAAATAATCTTAACATCAAAAATAGTGTTTTATTCATTGTCATCTTGGAAATTCCGTCATAAAGGTCTTAAATTGGAAACATTTCAAGTCGATAATGTGTTTTTCCTAAGATATGGTGCTTGGGCAGTGTGGGTGTCATCGCTTATTGGCTTAGACGGCGGACAAACTGATGTTAGAGCAAAGTGCGCTCTAACTGGTACGGCTTAAGGGACAGTATCGTGTTGCCATTGGGATGCTTGCTAATGTTTAATGTGCGGTAGAAATAATATTGGTGAAGTCTGTTTCAGAATTTACTTTACATGTCAAACCTGTATATACCTACAGGTTGTAAAAAGACCGATCACATAGCCGATAACCACACATTCTGTACATATAATTAAGTGACTTTAACCAAAAGATAATGCAGGGAAAATATTTTTTTTTTCATCTTTAAAAAAGAGATGCTTTTTATTGCGCGCATTGCATAGCGCGACAACACAACGAAACTTTGGATCAGCTGAGCGTATGGCCACTCGCGCTTGGTCGTTGACCCAACCGGCCCGCTTGTTTAGTATCCATTGCACTTCAAATGCGTAATTTTTTTTTGAAAAATCGATCATTTTGGTAATGTTTGTTCGGAAGAAAGTTTACTAATGATCCTTGGAATACAATTTTGAAAGAAAAAAAACGAAAAAAATACTTTGACCTTCAATATCTCCAAAACCAGTAAATTCCCAGGTATGTTCTAGAAGAAAAAAACTATCCCAGTGATGGGTAGTATATGTAGTTTTCGTTTACGTTAAGGGTCTTTTTACACCCTGTATAATAAATAGTTTTTTGTCAGAAACACCATCTTAGTTATGAAAATAAAAATAGCCTATGACACTTACAAATAATGTGGCTTTTCAAATTCGGTTCAGTAGATTTCGAGATTACCATCTACAAAATAGATCTAAAAGCGCTTTAGTCAAGAGTAAATAGTTATGATTATAAAAGGTTGCATAAGCCTGAAGTGACAGAATAACATTTGTTTTTTAAGATTTTAAACCAAGCGATAGAGTTTTGTGATTATGTCTTAATAATTTTGAAACAGACTTTATAATAGAATGTTTAGGAACAGAGAATACCTCTTATAAACATTCGACTTATTTCAGCATCTATTCTGACCATGCTGCCCTAATTAGATTTTCAAAATAATAATTTCTTCTTCATCCTCAGAACTTTGATAATTTCGAGATATATCTCTGTTCCTAACCAATCGTATTGGAGTACTAGCCCGTTTGGCTAAATGTTGGTATCTGTGTGCAAAATAGCTAGAAAACAGTTGTGTCCTTTGTTAAGTTTCAAAATGTTACATCATTTTATTATGATCGTCCGAGAGATTCATAGCTTAGTTAAAAGCAGAATTTACATATTGGTACGGTACTTGAAATAATAGTGACTGAACGCAGGAAATCGCCAGAATGCGATGCAGCATTCGTGGTTGGTAAAAGTCCCATGTAAGAAGGGGTGAGCCTATATTCATCAATCGGGCACAAAAACCAGGCTCTGGACTGCTACTTAGAAATTCCTGACGCAAAACCCAATAACACTTTGCTTGAGTTGGGAATCGAAGCCAAAACCTCATGCTCAGCAATTGCATAATTTAATATTGTTATTATCCTATAGTCCATTTGAAATAAGATAAGTTTTAACTTCTATACCGTAGTTATAAGGATGGCATTTTAAAATATATTATTTTTATTTATTTTTTTAAAGCAAAAACGCGAATACAATACCAATTGTAGACTGCAGCTGCTATTTGACATGTTACTAACGCAATAGAATTCCAAATCGTTTGAATGGACTGTAAAAAATGATTCTATAAATTATCTTATTTCAATTGGGGTAAAGTGCATTAGACAAAGTTTAGGTTTGGATTCGATTGATAAACATTTAACCAAACGCTCTAGTGTATAAAGGCTAGGATAATAGTGTAACACTTAACTTTATTAAATAAAAATGCCTTACATGAGTGTAAGTATAAAAAAAAAATGTAACCAATGAAGTCGAATAGCTAGATTACAATTGATATATATATTAAATTTTAACGTGCCAGTAACGTAGAAACATTTTAAATAGTGCCTATAGATGTGTCTACTTGTACAGTCAGTTTCACTCGTTAATATACAACACCAATTTCTACGTGAATCTTAATTCTGTATGAAACATATATACAGGGTGTAACGGATAGGGTATATACATACAAACAGGGTGAATAGAGTATTTAATAACGAGTCTTTCCTCAAAATTTCAGCTACCAACTAATAACTTTGAAACTTCATGATATTATTTAATATCGACAGTTTATTAAATGCAAAATCATAACAAACGTGTCACCGCACTATGAGGGTCATAATCCTGTCCGGCAAGGTTCAAGTATATCTATCTCGGGTTCTGCGCGCCTAGCGCCTAGTACAGACCTATCGGGCTCTGCCTAACCGACGAAGGCGCGACGGCGCGGGCGGGCTCAACTTTACAATTATGTATGTATATATATAAAAACGTTGCCATGTCGTTTCTTACCACCAAGAGAATCCGTGTCCTTCGTATGTATATACCCTTTCCGTTACACCCTGTATATGTAAAGACTTTTTAAATGAATTAATTTTGACGCTGATTGTACAAGACAAGATTCGCCGAAAATAAAATACTGTAAAGTTCTTAACGCAATTTTTATAATGGTTTATAAAACGTTTTAACTGCAAGCTGTTAAGGTTTTGAATGGTCGGCAAAAAAAAAACATACGCTTTAAACACGGTGTAGTAAGAAAGTGCATAGTTATCATGCGCAGGAGGTTCGTATGAGGTCTTTACCTAAGACTTTTTGTATGGAAACTAAGTTGATGTTTTAGTAGGAAACAAACAAATGTTACAAAGTTACACTTTTTTTATTAAATAGTTAATGAAGATGTTCGCGGCAGTGATTGAGAAAAATTTGGTTTATTATACAAAAAATCAAAATTTGTTATTTTGTTAAAACAATAGTTATACATGCCTCATCCTATTTTCATCAATTTCTATTTATTTGTACTTATAAAGTAATAAAAGATTCACGTATGTTTGTATATTTCTTGGTTAATGGAATCTTTTATGAATTGAACATGTCCTGTTTTATAATATTAAGGAACAGTTGAATCTTAATTTAGTTGAGGCATTTAATATAACAAGTAACACCATTAAGTTTGTTAATCGGATCGAAAGTTTTTGATTTAAAATTGTCAGTAATATATTACTTTTGTGTGTGATCATGATTTTGGTTAAAAATGTGATATCTCCTTTAATTTAAAATAATTATTAGGTTAACATTGGTCATTCCTCGTTAGATGGTATATCCTCACGACTAGATGCAATAGTGCTGATTCGTGGCGTTAAGAGGAATATAAGCATTTACTATTTATTGTTATTGTACTGAAACACTTAATGTTCGTTAAGGTTATGTAATAATGGAATGAGAGAAAAATATAAATATTGTAAAAACAAAAAAAATATGATGGTGCCCTGAAATATGTTTATCTTTGACAGCAAAGTTTTTATGATATTGCTAGAAAAAAATATAAAGAGAACAAAATAAAAGCAATGTGATAAATATTTTGTGTCTGACTGTACTTTAATTATTAAGTTTAGTTTTCTTTTTATAGACGTTTGGCTGAAATCTTTTAACTTATAGTTGTTAAGATATAATATTTCTCCCAAAAGTCTATGCATGTAAATATGTATTTGTATAAGACATCCTAATAAAATAATTGTCTTTTTGTTGCTAATATTGTTTTGCAGTGTTTGTTAACGTTTGGTTTTTAATTATGAGAAAGAAGTGAGATTGATTGAATCTGAATGTAAATGTAGGTAGTTCTCAAGAGGCGAGTCAAAATTGTTACCGATTAAGTGTTTCTAAAGGTGAACGCAAGCGCAGTAGTCGTTGTTCGCTTTTAGAAAAAGGCGGCTGACTATGGTCTGTGGAAATTTATAGTATCTATATAATTTAAGGCTATATAAAGGTACCCAAAAGGAAAATGGAGCATCACAGGGAATTATGATACACACGAGCATAAAGAACAGTAACGCAACATTCAATTTTTTTGCGTATGAAATGCGGCGTCGCGTTCAATTCCCGGACGAAACAAATGTTTATATGGCCTACGGGTAGCTATTCCGGTTGTGGTTGTTGTAGTTGATTTTAAATGTTGTAGGAATATCGGACGTAGGTGCTTTTACAAAAAAGGTAATTCCTGGTTTGGGACATCGTGTATTATTAAAAAAAAACATAAGTAATAATAATATAATAACTTTTTAAAAAGAGATCTTCTATGCGTAAGCGTACCACATTAATGCCTGTGACTGTACCTACATTATAATAATAATTTATTGTCAGATTACGAATCCATAAAGTACAGACGCCAGCTCATCAAGTTACTCCAATGTGTCAAATTTCTTTGATCGTTTTTCAACTTTATGTCAAACAGAATGAGGTTCATTTTCAATTGGAAAAATTTTACACATTGGGGTAACTTGATGTGCTGGCGTCTGTACCATATAAAGTTACTCATCTTTGTATTACGATAAAAAAGTATCTTCAGGGACTAAAATATAGAACCTAGTCAGCCGCTTTACTCTAGTATTATGTATAAGCTTTACAACGGGGCTATTTATTTAGAGCGTCGTTCATTACGACTTGTGCAAATCTCGATATAAAAATCGTCACAAACTAACAGTTTTTGCATGACGGTATCGATTTTGCACTAGACGTATGAATCCCATCCCTGGCATGGTTAACGAAAGTATATTCAACACGGCTGATGAATGAAATACAAAGTTAAATACATGTTTATTACTGATTATTGTGTTTTATTCGTAGAATAGAAGTTTCTAATTGTTATAATTGCAGTTCGTAGGTGAAAACATCAACATATTTTACGCCAATCAACTATTTTGCACACAGGAACTTTAATCATAGAGGATCAGTTTAGGGGTACTAACAAATTCAAATTCTAACCGTTTAGAAGTGCACGTCTTGATACTTTTTTTTTGTTTTCTGATATTCCAGAAGGCGGGAAAATGGGCTGGAGTTATGACTGTTGGTTATGCGAACGGGAATGAGGTACAAAATAATAAAATAGATATTTATTTGGGTTTCTGTTTATTTCTTTTAATAATCTCACACCGGTCTATTGATGAACAATTAAATGTATCTTAAGTTAATTAAAATCTTTGAACCAACATGGTTAAAGGTTAATAAATTATAAAATTACGTAAAATTTTGTAATATGCAGTATTTATTACAACTATTGCTTTTGTCGAATTAATGATACAAAGTTTGACTTAAAAACATTAATTTGAAGAGATGATAGGGCTAGAAAGGATGTAACTATCGTAACTATTGAGATGACGGCTTAGCGATGTATGGAGGAAGAAATGCTGTGCCGACTCCATAACGGTGATGATGGTTTAATAATCACCAAGTATAATCGATTTTTAAATAACTTTTGATATTAGACAGCAAGAAGACTGCACGTTAATGATATTCATTACGTTATTTGTCCTGTTCGAACGTTGCTTCAATTGACAACATTTCAAAATTGACATGATCACATAACCCTATAACAAAAATACCGATTCTTCATTTTTGTATGCTGGGTTCAAATATTTTTTTAATTTTTTATTGCTTAGGTTCTGCGAAAAAAAATAAAAACCAAAAAAACATGCTGTGGCGTCACTCATACGGTGGAATGAGGTAGTTACCTTTGTGTAAGCAAGTTAATTTTTCAGATTACCATAATGTCAAACAAGACATATCTAATGTCGATATATGACATTGACAACTGCTAAATGCTAAGTGACAGTTTTTTTGACGTATCACAGTAAAGCAAAGGATGAATCGCCATTTCACCGTATGAATGACGTCATTTGGCGCTTATGTCTTTTTAGAATGCACCGAATTTCAAAGTTAAAATTATGAATGAAAAGTACATAATTTCGAAAAACCACAAAAAGGGTTCTCCAGTTTTAGATTTACTTTTATATGTATAACGTAATAAAACATGCAGTTTAAAATTTTGAAATGTTGTCAATTGAAATCTCAACCGTCCAGGGCCCAATACAAATACAATAAAAAGAATTATTCAATTCGGTGCAATCGTTCGGGAATTATGCGCATACATACATTTTGGCGATTCATTTTTATTAAAAAATAAATTTTAAAGTAATATATTATAATATAATCTGCTTAAATCTAACATATTATTGTTAATTTCATCATAGTAAAAAAAATCGTAAAAAAATACCAAAGTAAAGAAAAAGTTATCATTTCAAACTCGTCACTGCTTTATTACCTTAAAGAAACAAAAAATTACCCTTTTTCTGAAACAGTCTAGTCAAAAGGAATGACATTCCACTCAAATCAACAATAATTATTCGCATTTACGTCTATAAAAATATATTTATAATTAACACAAGTGTATCCTTACAAAAATTAAAACACTTCGTAGAGATGAAAATAGACAGCAGACAATGAAAACAAATAATATCAATATCATACTTATTTATCAAACAACTTGTAAGTAGATCTTTACGAGTGTTTAATTTCAAAAGTTTTCATTTTCTTAACAACCGTTTATTAAAAATTTAAACTTTACTAAATTAATAAATTAAATATTAAATGAGAACAATGAGTATATTTATCTAAGTTCGGACGCATAAATTACTCATTATGAGTATATTAGCTGGTTTTTAATTACAAGTTCATTGACTAGTGTTTTTTATTGCCTGTATTGTGTTTTAAATATTCAAAGTTCATGTAAACATAACTATAGTCCATTTGAAATAAGAAAAGAAATTTTAATTAACCTTTTTTACAGTCCTTTCAACCGATTTTGAGTTCTATTACGTTGGTGGCATGACAAATGGCTGCTGCAGGAAACAATTGGTGTCGTATCCGCGTTTTTTCTCATATTGCCATTCTTATAATTACGAAATAGAAGTTGAAAATATTGGACTGTAAAACAGTTTGTTTAAGTTTCTTTTCTTATTTCAAATACAGTATAAATAATTAATTCAATATAATTATATTTATAATTTAATATTTTATATCTAAATTAATAATATATAGCAACCAAATTGTAAATAAATGATGTAAAAAAAATCTTTTTCATCGTCACGGAAATAATATTTCGGTAAATAATTAAAATCAAAAAAATAAATACAATATTTTAGAGAATATCACAGCCGTAAAAGCTTGGCTTTGTCACTTAAATATATTGAGGCGTGAAGATAGAACTATAGAAATACAATAATCCTTCAATTACATTATTATAAACCTTATTACTAAAGTGATAAGGTTCATTAACTACTTAAATGTTAGTTTTTAAGAGAGCTTAGATCTAGGTTTGTTTAATGGAGAGCAAGTGTGTCAATATTACTTAGGATTTAATGGAGTTAACTAGATATTTATCTGTTTAAAGCATTGCAGGTATTGGGCAAGAAATATAAGTATGGTACCAATATTTATGGTAATTCAATGGTACGAACCTACTTTTTCTATAGTCTAATTTAGTATGGTACGGTAAGACTGTTTATCAAGAAAAAACACAATATTGGTTGTTTTAATCAGAACTAATTGTCATCAATTTTACTTTCGTATTATTAGATCACCAATCACACTAAGCGACGATTTTTCAATTACCAGATAAATTTTAACCAACGCAATAAAAATGTCGATTTGACAGCTCTTGCATAGACAAAATGTCAAACTGCCATTTTTATTCTTCAGATACCAGATATCTGACTATTGAACAATTAGCCCTAAAGTTACTAATTATTATGCTACAGAATAAATGTTTTGTATATGACGAAATAAAAGACACATTTCGTAACAGAACAGAAAAATACTGTTATTTTGTCAAAAAACGACAACCAACAACATATTGATTTCTGTCTCCTTAATATTAACTTAAAGTACCCACAACTTATCGATATGTTTTGTGAAGAATTTAGTTCAACGAACAAGAGAGCGAATATCAATAGAAATGCGGTCGTCAACAACTTAATTAGCTTCAGTAAAATGCAGATCTTTATTAACAACTAGTACTTCGTCTGCGTGCATTTGGTAATTTAACATAGGGTGACTGGTAATTAGTGACCGATACTCAATCACATGATTGTACTCATGAATACGAATAACTTTCCCAAAGAAACTTTTTTATTATGCTTAATTTTCAATTAATTCAATTATGTCAGTACTTGCCAACAGGAGCGGTAGGGGTGGCGAGGGAGCGTAAGACGCTACTACTAGTAGATTTTGCCCTTCCCGAGGGTCAGACTATCAGCTGATAGATCGTGCCAATTCGTGACTAATGTGATCGATCACAGGCGCGCGCGCGGGAATTTCAAACAGCGTTTTTGTTATTTCATTGTGTTAAGTATAAGTTATTGGGTATAAAAAGTTTCTTTGGGAAAGTTTATTAAAATCATGAATTCAATCTCGTATTTAAGTATCGGTCACTAATTACCAGTCACTCTATATAATACAGCTTCATAAATAATGTGGCTTTATACCAATATAAAAGAATTTTCAAAATCGATTGGCTGTTGAGTTGACAATTTCATTTAACCAATCACAGTAGTTAACGTGAGTTTGGTATTTGACGTGACGTCATATATAGACAAAAACGTTGCCTCAGAGCCATGTTTGTCATCTATTGTCTAACAAAATGTACCCAACACGCCATGCGTCATGATTAAGTGACGAGTTTAAAGGAATAATGAAGTCAAGAGGGAACAGGTTTCTTCTAGGCAAGCGTGCTTCATCGTCGACCACATCATCGCTTACCATCAGGTGAGATAGTGGTCAAACTCGTGCGCCTATCAATAATAATAAAAAAAAATAATCGTAGATTGTCTCTGAGGCAACGTTTTTGATGTTTTGACTGAGCAGTCAAGAGATAAAAGTAATATTTATTAAGTAGGTGTAACCCAAGCATGTAACTCAAGACCGCATATCCTAATATTATACTAAATTCTTCACATATAACACAAGCACCTACTTATTATGTAATGTTCTAGCTACCTAGCTCGACACAACCACTTTATTTCTTCATGACCAGTTCTAGATAGTCCAGGACCCGCTTATCATGGAGTATCTTCAGGTGTTCAGCCCCAGGTAACGCCAGGGACTTGACTGGGTTGCCATTTCGGAACCTGCGCTTGCGCCAGTGTTCGCAAGCGTTCAGTGAGCGCAGGTTGACTGTGCCATCGCCGTCACCCATCGCGAGGGTTGGGTAGCCGTCCAGCCAAGTTCCAGGTTTGTATACCAATCTGGAAAATAGAGAAGGAAGTTAATATATATTTATAAAAATTAAATGACCTTTGTTAGTCTAGCTAAAACTCGAGAATGGCTGAATCGATTTGGCTAATGTAGGTTTTAAATGTTCGTGGAAATCTAAGGAAGGTTTAAAATGTGAGAAAATCAAATTGTGAGTAACTACTATACTTAAATTGTTATTTGAATCAAAATAACAAATTATGTACCCATACAATCTGTTGCTATCTACAAAACATTGATGTTCGTCCCACCTATTAAAGAATGTATTTAAATAAAGATTTCGAATCGATTACATAATGTACAGAAGCCAGCACATCAACCTATCTCAATGTGTCAAATTTCTTTGATAGGTTTTCAACTTTATTCTAAACACAGTAAGGTTCAAGTTCAATTGGAAAAATTTGACAGTTTGGGGTAGGTTGATGTGCTGGCGTCTGTACAGTATTGGGATTATCGCGTATTTAGATGTTTAATAAATTTAATTAAGAAAACATATTTAAAACAAGCTTTTACTTAATTCATTAAACCCCGAGAGGACACCGGTGTCCGCCTGTCATTGTCTTTCTATTGTGTCTCTAATTACCTCAGTTGAAAGATTAAATGCTCTAAACATAAAAAAAAAACAAAACTTTTAAATAAATCAAACCCATAATTTTATATCATTGTACGATATTATAATAAGAAATAAAATAGGATTATTACGAAGCACTACAACAGTTGAATTATAATTACCTTTCCACAGTAGTCATATTGTATCCGTAAATGCAGTGCACTTCTACGCCGGGTGCGCCGAATTCTTTCGTATACTTCTCCGTGTCTTTGCGCATCTCCCAAGCATCGGGAAGCTCCATGTCACTGTAAGAACAATGCAACAGGTTATGACTATGTAATCATATGCTACAACACCTCTAACTTTTCGGATCCATTTGCGTATTGTTCAATTGCTTTAAAGACGGTGAAAGAAAACTTTGTGAGGAAATTGGCATGCGAAGATATTTCTCGACGACTTGTGAAGCCAAGTCAGAGGGTTTTATAAATAATATTGTTATTCCAACACGACCCCATTGTCATTTTTCTCAGGTTAATCGCTAACCACACGAGAAGAACAAAAATATCACGAAGTTCCGCTAAAATTATAGGTGCTTGAGAAATTCTTACCTGACCTCCTAAAATAAATTACCTTATTATCTGTGAAATAAAATGATTTATTTATTTATTATTATTTTAGGTAATACATACCTATTTAAACGAATATTTCAAAACTACATACCAACGATATTTAAAATCCAAAAAACAAATAAGGAATAATAATCGTGATTACCTACCGAATCAAAAGAGATAAAAAAATTAACAAATAAAAATATTAATTATATTTACTAAACACTACTTCAAAATAATATTATTATCTAAAAACTACTATAATTTAAATCTAATCTAATGAAAAGGGCGAATAAATTAATAAAAGTCGTGCTTATTCAATAAGAACGAACAATGCTTGGCATGTCCCTTCGCATAGGAAGTGATAAATAAGTGACGTTATGTGTACGTTATTATAATAAATCTGTTATTTAATATACTTTGAAGAAATGCTTAACGATTAAACGTGATAATGTGGCTAATTTATAAGATATAGATATATGTTACCGAGAACTTTTTTGTTGATCTTTTGAAGATCAACATCTTTGTAATACATACTTCTTGTGTATGATCAACGTAAGCGAGGATAGGAGCTCAAAAGCACATTTTCATCCGACTTGCTTCGAATTTATCGTCACTGCTCGGCTCCTGTGTCTTAGTGTTATGTTATATAGCCTATAACCTGCCCAGGAGTATGGATTACAATCGTACTAAGTTTGGTTAAAATCCCTTCAGTAGTTTTTGACCCATGCGTGCACATACAGACAGACAGACAGACAGACAAAAAATTTACTGATTGCATTTTTGGCATCAGTATCGATCACCAATCATCCTCCAATATTAATTTTGAATATATTTTCAATGTACAGAATTTTTTCTCTACAGTTTTATTATAAGTATAGATAGTTACTTAATACGGTACAGCACCAATTACACTAAGTAACATAGAGACAATTACAATTACGATAAAAAGTTATACTTAAAAAGAAATTCAAAAATAAAAAAAAAGATATTCATTTCTGTAAGTATATGTTCCGAGATACTTTTAAATGCCAATATTTATTTAAACTAAATGGCGCCATGGAATGCCGAAATAAATTCAGGGTTCATGGTCTTTTTTAAAGTTCTGAGATAAGATTGTATTAAAATAGTACTTATGCGAGTCTAACGATGCCGGACAAAGTCTAGAAAAGCCTTCTGAAGAAAGAACAAATTCAGTTGTCTGTCTTTAAGTTGATCTGTCTCGACAGACGGCATGCATGCTTCAGCGCGTAGCTCAAACCTGTTTTAGGGAGCTCAACGGCCCGTCACACAACGCTATCTGCCGGTCACTTGCGTAGGTCATATAAAAACTACCCAAAATCGCCAGACTTTTCTTTTAAATTACATACATAGACCTTATTTATTGGTGAGGTTCTTCAGAAAGCTCAGGTACGTAGTACTCGCAACCGGCGTGTGTGTATGACAACATGTATGAATGTTAACGAAGCAAAAGAAGTACGAAACAATCGTAGCATATAGGGCTCTCTGTATCAATTTAGTTCTAAACTTAACGTATGTGAATTTAGTTCCAAATTAATTTTTGAAATTTTTATAGTTGGGTACAATGGAGCAGCTAAATCAAAACCTTGTTTGTCATCCAAGTAATCTTTAACTTCATACATGGCAAGGCATCACGACTGTATTCTTCAAAGTGTAAGGCAGAGGCGTACCTACATTTCGCCTATTCCCATTAACCACAAATCTAGGATCTGGGCTGCTACCGAAAAACCAAAAAAAAATTAAGAACCCAATAACACTTTGCCCAACCCGGGAATCAAACCCAGAAACTTATGCTCAGCGGTAGCGCATAAGACCACTAGTCCCGCAGATATTTATTTATTGTAAAAATCCGCAGCTATCATGAAACTAATTAATATTTTTTAAATGTAATTGCATTGTATGTGGAACAAAAGAAAATGGTAAATTATATGGATTTAATTGATTGAGTGGAAAATGCAGTGAGGATAAATTATAAACAATTACATTAATGTGACGTGTTAAACTGCTCACTTTGCGGTTTAGCTACGGTAATTTTACTGAAATTTGTGAACAGCTTTATTTTCCTCATTAGTTAAGTAATTTCTCCTTACCGTGTTTTTTCATTGCCGTCTGCATAAGGCACATTTACAAAAGACCTGGGTAATGAATAATTAAGCTATCCAGGGTTATTCGTAAAATACAAACAATCTATCAATCACAGTTCGACGGTAGTCGGCGTACCGTTCACACGAATACACGGCGCTGCTAATAGCTACTAAGTATCACCTACGGCCGCTGTCACTGTTTCCCAAAGTGTTTTAAAGTCAGTCGGAATGTTTACCTGCAAACGTTGTAACGCGGAATCGAGAGATGGTGCTACGTGTGTTGCCTGTAAGGCGAAATTCGACTTTCCCTGTGCTGGGATTTCGGAGACTGGATGGAGAAAACTTGGCGAGCGCAAATTGACATGGAAATGTCAAAGCTGCAAGTCTACTCCGGTTGCAAGTCCTCAAACTGGCTGTTTGAAGGCACCACCAGCCAACTCGGAGACAATACTGCTTGAGCTTCAACGTCTGTCGGCTATAATGGAAGCATTGCCGGAGTTGATAGATAATGTGAAGGCGATCCAGAGTGAACTTGCGGAATTAAAAACCATACGGCAAGAGGTCTCACAAATGAAATCGTCCTTCGAGTCCTACGGTCAAGAAATTAAAGCTTTAGCAAACAAAGTGTCCGTTATTGAAGGTGAAATTGAAACTTTGAAGAACACCAAGGAGGTGATACTCAATTTGCAGGATTGAATTATCCAGCTTGAGAATCGGCAGTCTGAGAATGAACAGAGGTCTCGTATGAACAATATTGAGATCAAAGGAGTGCCAATATCCAAGGATGAGGACCTGTTCGCAATCGTCGCCAAGATTGGCAAAGAAATTGATTTTCAGATTAATAAAGAACACATTAACTACTTAGCAAGAGTGCCGACCCGTAATGACAGTCTAAATAAAAACATTATTTGCTCTGTGCACAATAGCTACCTAAAGAACGATTTTATTGCTGCTGCTAAGAAATATAAAAAACTAAGTGCTGGTGATCTGGGCTTACAGGGCAATAACAGGGTGTACATCAACGATCACCTAACATTAGAAAATAAACTCCTTCTGAATAAAACCAAAGCCCAGGCCAAAGAGCGTGGCTTTGAACATGTGTGGGTTAGAGGATGCAAAATATTTATACGGAAAAACACCACGTCTCCAAAACATTGCATCAAAACAGAGCATGATTTAAAAAAGTTTTTATGTTGATCAAAACGTCTACTTTTAATTGTGATTTGTTTACCTTTATTGAATATGTTCATTTCGTAAATATTGTACACCCATTATCTTTAACTGTGAAATCGTTCGGCAGAAGTTTGAGAAACATAGGTATGTATTTTTTGCACGCATTCCATTCTCGCCTGTCTTTTGTTCGCTTATCGCTTGGTGTCACCTATTCATTTGACTCATTAAATTTTGCGAACTGTCATTTTATACTCTACGCAGGTGCAATTAGAGGTGTGACTTGCTTACACATGAAGTTTCTTATACCGACCTTATACAATTTTAAAACTTTTTTTTTTCTCTACACTTTGAATACGATTTCTTACGCTTATTCTATGCACATGACACGATTAACATGCTCCACAACACACATATTCCATCTAAAGTTATAGTTCTAAAAGGCAAGTATCCTCCTTGGTACAAAAGCCCTCTTATCAAAATTATTAAAGAAAAATCAAAATTTCACTCAAAATTTAAAATCTATGGAAATATATCGGACTATCAATCTTTTGTTACAGTGTCGCGCGCGCAGCCGTACGCGTCGCATGCTTTTTGCTGTGAACAGTGTGTTTACGTTTTTAGCGAAATGTCCGCTACAGTTAAGTGTTCGCAATGTAATATTGTGATTCACGAACTGCTTTCGTTTGTGCAAAATAAACTATCGGTGATCGATGATGATAGCCTAATACGAGTATGTTTGTCATCTTTTAGTGACGACGATATTAAAGTGTCGAAAACGTTACTTTTCGAATCTGTTCCAACGAACAAAAGAAATATTAAACGGAAGCAAAAAGGCAAAGAACATCGTGAACTAGCCGATATAATTGGCCTGTTTAAATCGACTGATCCTGATTTAATTCCGATATTCGTGGCGCGACAACTTGAGAAACTACCCCCAGTCACGTTTGATCATCTGGACGTGACTAAACTTCTCAAAGATCTTACGTTACTCAAGGATGAAGTTCGGGACCTCAGATCGACCTGTGTGACGGTAGATCAGCTAGAAAAATTAAAATCGGATCTTCAATATGATTTGAAATTTGCATCGTTGATTGAGGATGTACAAAGGGAGCGCCACTGTGTGGACTCAAAACGTAGTGGCGGCGAAGGCGGTGTCTCCTTATGTAACTCTTCGTATAGGAGTCTGGAGACTCTGGAGACGTCTAAACATACTTTGTGCAGTCCAACACCGATGGATGCTTCAAGCAAAGAAAAAAATATTAATTGTGCTAATGGGTTAGCTGACATAAATAATAAACAAGTGCTGCCTATTGATAACATTGTTGGTGGTTCGCAAGTGCAATCGTTGTTGTCGCAGGAAATCGGTTCCGCAGTCTGTACTCAATCCCCGGTGCAAACAGCTGTGGTGGTGACGTCACAGACGAGGCAAGGGGAGACAGCGTGTAAACAACGTGATATTTCGCTTCAAAGGGATGCGGATAATAATGATTGGCAGGTTGCAACGTATCGTAAATCGAAACAAAGATATCGTTTCACAGGGAAAACTGGGGTTGCAAAAGATGCACTGGGACGTTTCAGAGCAGCTGAAAGGAAAGTACCTATGTTCATTACAAATGTGCATAAGGATTCGGCGACAGTGGATATTATTAAGCATGTTAAATTGAAAACCAGCGAGATAGTAAAACTGGAAAAGCTGTCACTTCGTAAGGAGACTGACTATGACGCGTACAAGTTTTATGTAGCAGAATCAAAGGTTCCAATATTTTTAGACGAGAAAATCTGGCCTGAGAATATTATTTTCCGACGTTTTGTGCACTATAATCAGAGACGTGCAAAGGAGAAATCTTTTGAGTCCGGCCCTGTACACGATAATAATGAATAGTAAAACTACTGTCCGATTTGCAAGCTTTAACTGCAGGAGTATTAAACGGTCAATTGAGGGTGTGCAGGACTTATGCGCTAGCTGTGATGTAATTGCGCTTCAGGAGTGCTGGCTACTACCAGATGAATTGCCCATTCTTAGCAGCATACATAGCGACTTCAGTAGTACGGGGACTTCGGCAGTTGACGTGACAGCGGGAATGCTGGTAGGGCGACCCTATGGTGGGGTGGCCTTATTATGGAGAAAGAGCATATTTAACGACGTGTCAGTCTTACCGAGTGATAACCCGCGAGTGTGTGCAATACGCGTGAATACGAGTGAAAGACCATTCCTAGTGATGAGTGTGTACATGCCCACGGATGCAGTGGGCAATCTACCCGAATTCTCCCATTGTTTGGGCTTGGTAAGTGCGATTATTGAGAACAGTGACGCGGAGGCAGTATACTGTCTAGGTGACTTTAATGCGCATCCCGGGGAGTTGTTTTATAATGAGTTACGGAGCTACTGTGACGAAAATCATTTAACTTGTATTGATGTAGATATGCTTGGTTTGAGCTCGGGAATGCATACATTCATAAGTGATTGTAACGGGGCAAGGCGATGGTTAGACCATTGTCTTTGCACAGAATCTTCTGCTAAAACGGTTAAAAATGTTAATGTTAAGTATGATGTTATGTGGTCGGATCACTACCCTTTGCTGATTGAATGTGATCTTGATATAATTAGGTCTAAATTGTCAAGACGTTCGCCTAGTCACAATAAAGCTGTGTGGGGGGAGAAAAGCCCGGAGGCAGTTAGTCTTTACAATAAGGAATGTCACCGCCGTCTGCGAGACATTGATTTCCCGACAGGCTTGTCTGAGTGTTGTGATCGAATGTGTAGTGATCCGTCTCATAACAAGGTTATTGATTGCCTGTACCGTGATGTTGTGTGCGCTCTTAGGGATGCCGCGATTATTAGCAGGGAGAAACGACATGTTAAAGGGTCGCGGAAGCGCGTGGTGGGCTGGAACAGACACGTTAGCGAGGCTCATCGTTACGCCAGGGAGAGGTTTGGGGAATGGCTTTTGTGCGGTAGACCGAAATTCGGAGTGGTATACGAGGACATGAATAACAGCAGAAGGGTTTTTAAGTCTAAGTTGAGGTGGTGTCTGAATCACCAAGACCAAATTCAGATGGACATACTTGCCGAGAAGCATGCAAGAAAAGACTTTCATGGCTTCTGGAAGGGTACACAAAAACACAATCCTAGAACTGGCCTGCCGGTGAGCGTTGATGGCGTGTCTGCTGATATGGACATTGCTAATGTCTTTAAAAACCATTTTTGTGTGAAGCCTGTCCATAATCCGCCCGTGATGGTGATCGATGCTGAGTCTGAATGTGTCTTAAAACCTAGCACTCATTTTTCTGCTGCACAGATAGCTAAAGTAATTAAGAGCATGACGAGAGGTAAGTCCCCTGGGCATGATGGGCTCAGCATCGAGCACCTTCAATCTGCAGGTCCCCATCTGCCGCGTGTTCTTGCGATGCTATTTAATTTCTGCCTTAGGCACTCTTATTTGCCAGAGGAGCTGATGAAGACGGTCGTAGTACCGGTAGTCAAGAACAAAACAGGTGACATTTCTGACAAAAATAACTACAGGCCGATCTCATTAGCTACAGTCATCGCGAAGGTGTTTGACAGCATGCTTAATTCTCACTTAAACAAGGTCATAACTCTGCACGACAATCAGTTTGGGTTCAGACCGAAGCTGTCCACCGAGAGTGCAATATTGAGCTTAAAGCATGCTGTCAAGTATTACACAGACCGTAATACTGCTGTATATAAATAAAAAATAATAAAAATAAAATAAATATTCCACAACTTTTCACACAACGCCATCTAGTCCCAAGCTAAGCTAAGAGCTTAGCTTGGGACTAGATGGCGTTGTGTGAAAAGTATATGCCAGCTTCCTTGATTTGTCCAGAGCTTTTGACCTGGTTTCGTACGAAGTGCTGTGGCAAAAGCTACGTGACCATAAAATTGCACCGGAAATAGTTACCATCTTCAGGCACTGGTACGGCAACCAGGTCAATAACGTGAAATGGGCGGGAGCTCTGTCCGACTCGTACAGGTTGGAGTGCGGGGTGAGGCAGGGTGGCCTGAGCTCACCTACGCTCTTCAATTTGTACATGAATGAGCTCATTGGCGCGCTCAGCAGCCGCCATATTGGTTGCCATGTCGATGATGTCTGTTTTAATAACATCAGCTATGCGGACGATATGGTGCTGCTGAGTGCGTCTGTGGGTGGTCTCAGGGAGCTCATAAGCATATGCGAGACGTACGCTCACTCACATGGTCTCAAATATAATGTCGCAAAGAGTGTGCTTATGATCTTCCAAGCGGGGACCAAAGGTCTGATGGACGCTCCTCCGGTCAAGTTGTGCGGCGTGCCCTTGGAGCGCGTGCAATCTTTTAAATACTTGGGCCATATTGTGACGTCTGACTTGAGAGATGACGACGATATTGAACGAGAGCGGAGGGCGCTGTCGGTGAGGGCGAACATCATAGCTCGCAGGTTTGCTCGTAGTTCCAAGGAAGTCAAAGTCACCTTGTTTCGAGCCTACTGTACCTCATTTTATACGAGCAGCCTTTGGGTGTCATACACGCAGAAAGCCTACGGAGCCCTCCGAGTTCAATATAATAATGCGCTGAGGGCATTGCTGCGGCTGCCTCGCATCTGCAGCGCGTCGGGAATGTTCGCCGGTGTGCGCGTAGACTGTTTTTATGCCACTATGCGCAGGAGGGCGGCCTCGATAGCGGGCAGAGTGAGGGCCAGCGGTAACAGTCTCCTCGCCGTCGTCGCTAACAGGTTAGACGGGCCATTCTTGCGGCATTGGTTGACCCTACATGCACCCATATTTAGGGCGTGGGGGAGATAATGTTCTTTTTTTTTTGTTTTGTTTTGTGTTGTACGTATTGTAATGTTTTCAGAATGTGTTTTATGTAATGTGTGCTATTATGTTTAATTTCTGTGTTTTAATTTTATTGTGAATTAATGAGTCCTTGTCGCTTGATAAATAAATAAATTATTATTATTATTATGTTACATTACGTCAACGGGCTAAAGATCTGGAGAAGGTAATGTTTGACAACTATATAGCAAATATAGAATTAGCTATTTCTAAAAACTCTAGGGCATTTTGGCAATATGTGAAATCCAAACAGCAAACCAACTGTTACCCATCTGTACTAAGATTTGGTGAAGTGTCGTCGGGTCATGGGGAGGAAATCTGCAATATGTTTAGCGACTATTTCTTATCTAACTTCCAGGAGAGACGCGACGCGAATGAATTCTTAGCCGCTGCGAGAATGGATCAGTCCACTGGTCTCGTATCAGATATCTGCTCTATCGATGTGCAGGAGGAGGATGTATTTCGGTTACTGAAGCAAGTGGATATTAACAAATCTGCTGGCCCGGATAATATTTCACCAATTTTCATATCCAAATGTGCCAGGTGTCTATCGATTCCACTGACATTGTTATTCAAGCGGTCATTTGAATTGGGGGTTGTGCCCACAATCTGGAAGTCAGTATATATAACGCCAATTCATAAAAAAGGACCTAAGGACAGCATTGAGAATTATAGACCGATTTCCAAACTATGTGTGTTCGCTAAGATTATGGAGAGAATAGTACACGTACAACTTTCTTCTTCACTTAAATTAAGTTTCTCTCATCACCAACATGGATTTTTAAAAGGTCGCTCCACCACGTCCAATCTAGTGATCTGTAGTGATTATATTTCAGAACACATGTCCAAGAGGTTTCAGGTCGACGTTATATATACTGACTACAGCAAATGTTTTGATCGAATAGATCATGCGCTTCTAATGCACAAACTGTTAGGGATTGGTGACGGGTAACTTGTACAGATGGTTTGTATCATACGTTGAAAATAGATGCCAGACTGTAGTACTCAATGGATATACTTCAAGAGCGATGTACATCCCGTCGGGGGTCCCCCAAGGATCCTTATTAGGCCCTCTTTTATTCAATATTTTCGTAAACGACATCGCCTCTTGTTTTCTAAATTCTAAAATTGTATTGTATGCGGACGATATGAAAATTCTGAGTCAAGTGTCAACCATTGAAGATGCACACCTACTGCAGGAGGATCTGGACCGGTTCCATAATTACTGCAATAGTAACAGATTAGATTTAAATATTTCAAAATGTTATGTCTGTACATTCACTCGTAAGCCCAACCCTATCAGTTATGATTACAAATTATCGGATACTTCAATTGCCAGAGTCAACGTCATCAAGGATCTTGGTGTAACGTTTGACTCAAAGCTTTTGTTTGATGCGCACATTGATAACGTAGTCAACAAGGCTTCTAAAGCGTTGGGTTTTATTTGTAGGGTCTCTGCTGACTTTAAAAATGTCAAAACGATGAAAATTTTGTACTGTGCTTTTGTTCGTAGCCATCTCGAATATGCTTCGCAAATTTGGAATCCTAACTACAATGTTTATATTAACCGCCTTGAAAGCATACAAAGGCGATTTTTAAGGTACACTCAATATCGTACAAATTGTTATCTTCCTAACTATATTAGTCGTTGTAAGAAATTTCATATTCTTCCATTATACGAGCGAAGAAAAATTGCAGATCTTGCTTTTATATTTAATATAATGAACGGGTCGGTGGATGTCCCTGAGCTGGTGGGCAAGATTGGACTTCGTGTACCGTCTGTATCTCTTCGCAGACCTCATCTCCTTCATGTGCCTATTGTCAAAACTATTTACAGGCAAAATTCATATATTTTAAGAGCATGCCGAATGTACAATAAGGTGTGCCGTGATGTTGAGCTTGATTTATTTACAGACAGTGTCACAAAACTAAAAAAAAAATTGAGTAACCTTGCAAAATGTATTTTATATTTTAATCTCTTCAGTTGTTATGTTTATTTCTCACGCTGTTAATACCGTCTTGACAATTTTATACGAATGTTTATATAAGTGAAAACTTGTAATTGGCCTTATTCTGAATGTTACTGCTGTTTATTTGAATGTATTAGCTGTAAGTTTTCCTAAAAGTAATAAAATAAAATAAAATAAAATAAAATCTTTCAGGGGGTTAATGTACTCATGTCGTTACAATATAAACAACTTTAAATATGAGATCAACTCTGAAATATATATGACTCTTTAAATATAAAAAAATATCAGCTGGTTCATACATAAGGCTTGCCAATGTTTACCACATTTTTTTGCCTTTAACTCCTAAACGCATTTCAATGACACTTTTTGGGTGTATTTGAGTCACTGGGTTGTAGGCGCTGCGATCGACCAACGTTCAGGCAATTTCTATTGGGTCCGTCTATTTTATACTAATACATAAAAATCTTTTTTGCAAAAAATAAAACCGACTTAAAAAAACACTAGCCGGTGTAAAATAACTCTAAATTAGGAAGTCTGTGGCTTTGGTGGTTTTGTCTTATTCATGATGGGCCACCGACTTCCGAATTTAGAGTTATTTTACACCGGCTAGTGTTTTTTTAAGTCGGTTTTATTTTTTGCAAAAAAGATTTTTATTTTTTCATTTTTAGTTGTTCCCATACAAATATTTGCCATGAATTTATGTTTATATTGCTATTTGTTAACAATACATGTCATGGTAATAGGGTTACCCACTTATCTCTAATAAATGAAACTTAACGTACATAACTGTCGAAATCTAGGTATATTGTACACATCTGCATACCCCTCAGAGCATACAGGCGTGATGAAACGTCATGATGTTGCATAAACAATAAATATCCAAGCGATTCCAGCAATCACGACAGATTTGCCGTCTATTTTTGAAGAGTTCCATTGTATATCTCCGAAGATCAGCACCAGATCTTCACCAAATTATGGGAAATAAATGGGACCACCTCGGGAGTATACTCTTTCAAATAAAAAAAGAATTTTGAGAATCGGTCCACAAATGGGGGAGAAATCGCGTAACAAACACACAAAAAAAAAAAAAACATACCGTCGAATTGAGAACCTCCTCCTTTTTTGAAGTCGGTTAAAAACAAAGAGGAAAGTTATGCTAAATTGTTTGTTTTTTTAACTCATAAACTTATGAACCGAAATTAATAATTCTTTCACCATTGGAAAGGTTTTTTTTAAACAAAACTACGAGTTACAAAATCCAGCGGATGAAGTCGCGAGCAAATTGGTAGTCTATACTTTTATATACTAATAAAAAAACAGTAAATATTGTACATACAGACGCCAGCACATCAAGTTACACCAAGGTGTCAAATTTTCCCAATTAAATATGAACAAAAAACGAAAAAAGAAACGAAAAACGATTAAAGAAATTTGACACATTGGGGTAACTTGATGTGCTGGCGTCTGTACCTGACGAATAAACTTTAAAAATACTGGCCCTGGTGACTTGAAAAATTCTTTCACCGTTGGGAAGCTTCACTATCCCCTGGTAGCATAGGCTACTTTTTATCCCTATATTTCCACGAGAACGGGAACTGCTCCGTTACAACCCCTGGTCGTCCTCTAGTCATATACAAGGTGTTTTTTTTGATATCCCATAACTCTAGGGTTATATTCTGTAGGTAAAAATAATACTAAAACTCCTAGAATAGATGGTCCAAAAATGCATAGTTTCGGAGATATCATCAATCATAATTAAATTATCAGTTGTTTAGTACCCGTAACACAAGCTCTGCTTAGCTTGGGACTAGATGGCGTTGTGTGAATAGTCGTGGAATATTATTATTAAGTATTATTAATATTATTTTTATTACCTAATTAGTTCAAAAATTGTCACCAGTACGACGAATCTTCTTTCTAACGTCACTTTTCTTTCACTTATGGGTGTTTTACATTAATCATCGTGACTTTGTCGAATTATTTTGTATGATAGTAAAAAAAAAGAATGATTGAAACATAATTCATACCCTAGAGTTATGGGATATAAAAAAAAAACGTTGTACATATAGACTAAATCAGATTTACTTACGTGAACAGCTTCTGAAAGTCGTTGATAGTGTAGTTGAACTTGTCAGTCTGCACCAGCACCTCGTTGGGTTTCCAGAACAGGGGCGAAGGTAGTAGCCACGCCAGCGACGGACACGTTATCTGTTGCGTGCGCATTATGCTCTCGCGCAGCATTAGGCTACCGAGGTCGTCACCTGGAATCAAGAGGAGTATAGCTTATAGTAGTAGTTACATCAAAACTGTGTTCTAGGATAAGATAAGGGGGAGTAATTATTATAAAAAAAAATTAAGTCAGATTTTAACTAGAATCCATATACTTAGTGCAATTAAGATATTTTTTTTCTTTATTTTAAGGGCTTTTTCGCTAAGCGATAACGGCGCCTTGTAACATCATCACTCAAATTAAAATTATGAAAATATGATCAAATTATTTAAATAATTATAAATAGTGTATTTCTATTTTTTGATTTTTTTTATAAATTGGCAATTCTTTTCAACGTAAATAGTTTTTCTTCAAACTAAATGTGCCTGCTGAACAATCACCGAAGCAAACTCAAAGGTCACACTTTTAAAGTCCAAACGTTATCTTGTTCAAAGATCTATCGATATGAAAGCCATGTAGGAAAGTACGAACAACACAGATTTGAGTGAAAAGACAGTGTCAGTCAGTAACCTTTTTTTAAAGTTCCTGAAGTTTAGCTTAACGATTTGACGAACCATAGAAAAGACATTCACAATGGGCTATTTGACAAAATTTTATTTTATAGTCCCTTATCTAGATTACAAGAAAATATTGGACACATATTTTTTCTTTTTTCACGTAATCAAAAATTAACGGCGAAACATCGTGTTAAATATCGCATGACGCGGACGTCACTAGCCAGTACAGTTTATACTAGATAATGACGTTACAAGCCCCCTCTCCTCAACTTTAATGCACTTAATCTATGCAGTTTTCCATCAATTTCAAAAAGAAAAAAATATGTGTCGAATATTTTCTTCTAGATGAGGGACTAAAAACTATTTTTTTTTCCAAATAGCCGATTCGCGATACATGATTGCAGCAAGTGATAATTACGACATCGGATCCTATCACTAACAAAGTAATAACGGCGTCGAACCAACATCAGTGTTTCTTATGAATCAGTGAATTATATTGTAAATGAGAGATCTATACAATCGAACATCGATAACGGAAGGCCGAACCTTCATCGAGATTGTATCGACATGTTTATCGTATTTATATTTGAGACCTGACAATCCGACCCGCTGTCATTAGGTATAAAAATGCAATAATTAAGTGCGTAATTTTTAGGCTACGATGCTGACTTCAATCAATATACTTTGTTGCTCTTGCATCAAAAATTTTTTTTTCTGTTGGAAATAATTATCACCTAAGTGTTATTTCTCATTTATGTAAATTACCTACTTAAATCATAAATGGAGATTTTCAGGAAATTCCTAGTGCATTTTCCTTAAAAGAGTCATATCACTGACATGGGTCAAGGAAAATATTGTAGGGAAAAATCAGGACGTATTATTTCATTAATATAAGCCTATAATCGTCAATCCATCTTGAGCGTGGTGATAAATACTCGTGCCTTCTCGGTACGAGAAGAAGCTTTTGCCTGAAAGTGCACATGTAAGCGGGTACGCCTTTTATAGGTACCTGGAGGCTGTTATTTTTCAGTTTTGTAGTCGTTTTGCTTGAGTTTAGATTTCAATGTTAATATAAATATTTTTATTTATTATTTTCTTGGTATATGTATAGTGTGCTAGCTAACACGTGACAATCATTCGGAAATTATTTACAAAGTATAAACCCTGATTCTATTCAATGAGCATTTCATTGTATCGATTCAAGTTCTTCAAAAGAATCAGACAGATGTGTTGCTGGTGAGCTTGTTCCGCCACTTCTTCTTCCCAGCAAAACACTAGGAAGTGGCGAAGGGTGGGGCCTTTTGGGGGACTGTCTTATGTATTTTTTGACGTTCAAAAAGTGCTGATTCTCAGCCTAGCTTGAATAAAGACTTTTGATTTTAGTAGACATTCACAGGCTGGTAATCTAACTTTGAATGGTTATAAAAAAACGAAAAATCTTCGACGTAGGTTCATTGTCTGGAAAACCTAACAGACAGAAGACACACATACACACACACACACACAATCTCAAAAGGTATCCAAGTAACGTGACCGCCTGCATAATTACACTAATTATCTCTTTTGTTTCAGTGCATACCTTTAAAATAAATCAAGAAACAATAGAATCCTGATTACCATTTATTTGACTGATGAATTTATTACACAATACAATATTGTTTACATTCCATGCCAGTCGTCTCCGGCCGGTGTAAGTAGGTACATCAATTTACTGATGAATCAGTGTCGACACTTCGACAGTGTCCCGCCGGACTTAGGGATCGTCCATTTATCACATGGGGCCAGAAACGGAAAAAAGGTTAATGTTATTGTTTTACTATATTGATGTGTAACATCCTTCCTCTTGGTTGCTAGATATTTTTTGAGAGAGTAATTTTATGAAATTGGGACGGAAATGTGTTACAGGAAACCTTTGAGAGCGCCCAATATCCCAAGGGGGAAGGAGGGATGTAGTGAGATATCACGTTCACAAATATTTATTTTTTCATCGAATACGTGATCTTAAAACCGTAATAATTGACAGAATGATTTTGGTTAGGGAATCGGGTGTAGACTGAGTTCTCACCACGTTTCAAATGTCAGGGAGTAATAACATAACTAATGGACGACCCCTTATGTGAGAGTGGTCCGACAACGCAAATGTTGTCGATCGGAACATCCGCTGACTCATTTGTCTTTGATACCTTGTTTGCAAATAAAGTTGCAAATGTTGCAATTTGTCGCATTGTATATTTCGAATTACTTACTACTATGCTCCCACATGAAACGTTAGTTCCACTTATTTTGCCTAAAGGGCTACAATCTACATCGTTGGTCCGGACGACCTTAAGGACGAGACTTCGCCAAAGCGGAGACTAGAAGAGATGTGTCCTAATTAACCAATACGGTATTGTACTGTGCTGAAGCTAAGCCCTGAGCTGTCGAAATGAGGCAAGCTCATTGGTTGTACGGCACAGCTCTTCGCGTCTCCGATTTGGTGGAGATTCGCCCTCATATTTACTTATTTTTATGCGTACAAAGTCAAATTTAATTCATTTCTCTCAATTGATTCCATATTCCCCGGGTTGGGCAAAATGTTATTGACTTTTAATCTGGTATTTGTCCCCGATTGATGGCAATAACCGGCCCCCTATTACATGGAACTGGCGTAAAGTAGTTGTAGGGTAGACCGGGGACAATTAAAACAGGTCATGATTGCAACAACTTCAATTTCTCGTAAACTATGGTACCTACTCGTGTGATGCGTCGTTCGTTGCATCTTCGGCCATGTTCGGTTTTTTGTTGAGCACAGCTCGAGCGAGCGAGTGACACAGTCGTGCACAGGACGCTTCGAAGAATTTCGCGTCAAAAAGTAAGTATTTCATATCTTTAACTTTTGTTGTTCACCCATTTAAATCTTGATTTTTGGCAGTCTTCCTTATTTTGAAGTATTGTTTATCTATTTAAGATTGTTTTTACATAACATAACGTCACACCTGTAATCCCCGAAGGGCTAGGCAGAGGTGTACCTGGTAGTACACCCACATTTCGCCAGTTATGTTTGAGTCCCATGTAATAGGGGGCGAGCCTATTGCCATCAATCGGGCACAAATCCAGACTCCGGGCTGCTACTGAGAAATTCCAGATAGAAAAACTCAATAACACTTTGCCCGACCGGGGGATTGAACCCGGGACCTCATGCACAGCAGTAGCGCTTGCGACCACTAGACCAACGAGAACCCAAGACCAAGATTGTTTTTATTACTGTTAATTAATGTTTAAGTTACTAGATATCAAAATATTGAGTATTGAAATAGAGAATGTGACATGGGTACGTTTGAAACGATCTATCTGTGGACGTTTGAAACGTTTCAAACGTCCCCGTATATTCCGCGTTTTTATCCGACTGCACAGAAAAAGGTTGTGTTTTCTAAAGTGTCAATAACTATATAGATAATAAAAATTAAAAATCACCAACTTTTAAAAATTACGGTACCTACTACGATGAAAAAAATAATTACCATATAAACCACAAAAGTGGTTTGGTTATTTTTTGTTTGCTTATCAGATAAAATCACATTTGATAGGCAACCCAATTATTCTGACGACCCTAAAATTGAGCCCACGACATTAAGTTTGCACTAATTTTTTCATTTTTTTTTTCTAGAGATGCTCAGAAAACGAAAACACGTTACAGACAGAAGTTCCTAGAACATAATATTTGCGTATCAGCAAGCATATTAGTTTTTTAAACATAAGTACCTATGTTTGCCTAGTTTTAGGGTATTAATTCCAAAAAACTATTTTAAGTGTTAAATGCTTAATATTAGCTACTTAAGTTGATTGATCTCCTCTGAAATTTAATTTCACAAGAAGACAATCCTATACGGGTCAATATACGATTGTTATGATTGAAACATTGTTATGCTTGAAACATTGTCATGATTGGAACATTGTTAAGATTGAAACAAGCTGTTTTGTATGAGACTGGATTACCTTTTTTTCTCCGCCATGTAAGTGCTATTATAGCATAATAGGATATTAAGTCTTGTAAACAATGTGAAATAGTATACAATAGTACGAATAAGAGCACTCAAATGATTTAAATATGAGATATTTTGAGTTGTTTATATTGAAGATGTTTTTGCATTTATAATTTATGAAATATGAATGTTACGATGACGGTCTTGTTACGATCCCAATAAATAATTTAGTGCTATGTTATCTTATTAAGATTGATTGAAAAGCTCCAGTAGTTCCTAAAATATTTTGAGTGTTTCAATTACCCCTACATACTGTTTCAACCGTCCTTGGGGTGGCGTCAATAGAACCACTGCGCCCGGTCTTCTTTAATAGCTGATTGTTGGTTAACTATTTGAAATAGAGATATAGATCATGTTTAATTTAGGAACTAGATAACGACCCCTTCAACGATACAAATATGAGGGATGTAGGTACCATAGAAAATTTACTACACACGGTTTAAGTAAAATAGTTTCAATTGTCCCCGGTCTCCCCTACTACAGGTATATCTCTGCCAATCCTTAGAGGATTACAGGCATAATACAGGCATAATGTTATGTTACACACTCTATTTAAATTCACAAGTGTTAGGTACTCTTTAAAGTAGTTATGTCTTTGTTTTATAGTTGTAGAAGAAAATGCCACAATGAAACGTGGATTATATAATGTGGTTTTACGTGCATTAATAATGTAAACAATAGAAATAGTTTTCCATATTTTTACATAATTCCCTTGGTATTCATAACAAACATTAACTGATGCTTTTTGTTTATAATCTAATATACCTACGCGAATGGTTTTTTTCAATTTGTTTAGTTTGCACCACTAGCTTATTGTAGGTACATTTTCTTATTAGTATTATCCTATGACATTTTAAGTTTTAAATATACAGGGTGGGTTGATTGTTAAGATGGATTATTTTACTTAAAGAAAACATTCCTTTATTTAAAAAATAAAATAAAACTACTTTAGAAAATTTCTCGACAAGCATACTTGGACTTGGAACAACTACTGTAGGCCATATTACTAATTTTCAGAAGAAAAAAAAAAGTGCGGGAATCAAACCTGCGACACACAGCGCAGTAGCCAATCAGTCCGCCACAACGCCAAACGTGCCGTCAAAAATTATTGGTGCCTTGCAAAAAACTGACAGCTGTTTTCGAACCTAATACCTACTACATTGGAAAAGCAAATATAATACAAACACATGTTTCAATGTTATTTCCGCATGTCTACAGATCATGACGTCACAGAAAGGAGGTCAATACGCATGTAAACCTTTACAATATGTTGTTATTATTTAATAATACTCATATTGGAGGCATGTTTTACGCATTATTTGCATATCTTGTAAAACTGACAAATGATTACAATTATGATGTTCAAAAAAAGTTGGAGAATCTTTCGTTATGAACTTATGAAGCAAAATGTATTATGCCTTTGCCTTGCTTTTAATACAGAAGCCAGCACATCAAACTATCCCAAAGTGTCAAACATTGATAGTTTTTCAACTTTATAACAACTATCAGTTGTCACGCGTGTTCACCCGTGTAGTTGCTCTTCCCATGGTAATACAGGGATACAGGAAAGTAGCCTACGTTACTTTGGGTGAATGTAGCTTTCCAATGGTGAAAGAATTTTCAAAATCGGCACAGTAGTTTTTGAGTTTATACATTACAAACATACACAAAAATACAATTTTTTCCTCTTTTTAACCGACTTTTTAATATTAGCGTAAGTAGATAAAATAAGGTTTATGTTCAATTGGGACAATTTTGAGGTAGCTTGATTTACGGGCCGGCCGTCTGTACCTATTGAAGCGAGAGTTTTAAACGCGCCCCAGACACTGAACTTTAACCTTTGAAGATTAAATGCACTTAGAATTTCTAGGCTGTAAGGGCGACTTCCTATGGTTTCCAATGCCGTCTAGTAGCTTATTGCGAACTAAAAAAATATTTTCGTTTGCACGTCAGTCTTTTCTTCTTTTCGTGTCTAACCTGGTGTCAGAATTGATAACGCCCAAGGACTTGACTTCACATGCCGTCGAGCAATATCTCTCAGGCACTGCAGGTTTCCTTACGATGTTTTCCTTCACCGTTTTTAAAACAAATGATAATAAAATTATTGAGTATGCATATTAATGATCAGTACTATGCAAAGCAAGTAGGGTAAAACATCTACGTGGGGTTGACTGTACGGGAGATACCTGGTAAATTAGACTTAAACAATTTGTCTGAGGCATACTGAGCTTCTACGGTTTAACGTTTTCAATCCAAAAAACATAATAAAAATACCTCGTTGTTACTGGTTGATAGCGGTACTGCTGACCATGATGACTTCGATTCGATTCACGCGTGGGGCAAAGTGTTTATCGGTCTGGACTGCTAAACTGATCAATTATCAGCGGCAGCTCAAAATCTAGATTTGACGGTTATTGGAAATATGCTTGCCTTTTATTCCATGGGACTTAAACGTAACAGGCGAAATTTATTAGTGTTATTCTAATCATGGGACAAATTTTGACAGGATGTTCTGAATCCGTGAATATCAACAACTTTCACTATAGTAAAACTAGTAAAAATAAAAAACAAAGTCTGTTTCATACATTTTGGTTTAGTAGTAATTTGTCCCATGGTTAAAATAACGCAGTATAGAAACAGCTTTGCCTGATGTTTTGAGAAGTGCAGGCAAACCATATTATTATGGGTAATTAAAATCCCACCTACCTATAGCAAACACCTTGACAGCTTTCATAGACCCTCCCCAGGGTGTGGACAGCGAGATGAGTCTCCGGATGTACTGGTCCTTCCACTTCTGGGGCTGGTGCCGTAGGAAGTGCATGGCCATCAGTCCGCCCATGCTGTGCACTATCAGTGTGACTGACGACTTGTTATTTGCCACGTATGTTGTCTCCACCAATGTCTTCAGGGTTGTGAAGAATTGTTCATTCTCGTCTGTGGATAAGATGTTCTTGTTAAATTTAAAATCTATTTATTTAAATTTTAGTGCAGAAGCCAAAGGTTTTGGGGATGGGGATATATTTTAGTAAATGATAGTGAATTGCACAAAATTAGGACAACAGAAATAGGTTTAATATTTTATATGAAAAACGGAAATCACAAAACAAAAATGTTCTATTTGAAACGGCAAATTGGTTGATAACATTTGAGATGTCGAGAGATGTATGTATCAATACATTTTGGGATTTCGTGGGGGTCATGATCTATACAACCGCCCCTTTCGGACACCACTGCTTGAGTGACAATCAACAATTTTTGAACGAGATAAATTACACGACACAGTTCCCAAAATCGACCGCCAGTACCCACTGTTTAACGCGTTTTCATAGACGGATGGGCCCCGGTAGTCACGCCCCAAAATCTGACAACTATTCATACCAAAGGATATTGTGTTACAGACACAACACTGCCTGCCTGAAACCCCCGCCCGGGGTGGCGGAGGGGGGACGTCCATGTACGTGGCGGCGGTGGATATCCCCGCGTCCGTCGCCCTGGACCCGTTCAGGGGGGCTGGAAGAGGGCGTTGTCCACCCTCCGCCTGCGCCCGGTGCGTCTGCTGCGGGCAGAGTGAGTGGAGGTAATCTCCCTCTCCCTTTCCGCAGCCTCCTTCTGCGAGATGACTGTTTCGCAGAAGGACACCACCGCGTCCCAGGACTCGACGCTGCCGACCATCCTCTCGACCACGGCCGGCAGCGACAAGTCACTGCCTACTCCAGAGACGAGGGCACGGCGCGGCTCCTCCCAAGCGGCACACTATGCCAGCGTATGCCACGCCGTATCCTCCCGACATAGGGCTCGAAAGCCTGTCTCGCCATGCCGCCACAAGGACCTCGCGCAGCTGCGACCGACGCAACTCCATGTGTCGCTGCGTCGGTCGCTCGCCGCGCGCCTGCATTTCCTCGCGCCACCGGTACAGTGACGCGAGGACCGCCCCGGCCGCGCCCAACAGCTTGGGCGCCAGCCGCCGGAAGTGGGGTCCGAAATCCCATCGGCTGTCGAGCACCAATCCCAGGTACTTCATGGTGGACTCGACAGCGATTCGAACCCCACCGACCACTAGGTGTGATCCGGCGGGTGGCGCCCGACGGGGGCCGTGGAAAACCATAGCCTCCGTCTTGCTGAGGGCCACCTCCAGGCCGAGGTGCCGTGTGCGGCCCACCACCTGTGTGGCCGCAGCCGTCGCCAACGACACAACACTGCCTATATTAACTTTACAACCCACAGTGTTGTAAAAGTCACACGGGCAGCCGTTCCATGACAAAATCTGGTATTCAGCTACAAAATGGCTGCCGAGCCCAATAGGAGTGGGAAAGGGCTAGGGAGGATTTGGATGATGCTAGATTTCTACACAAAGGAAAGGTAACAGTGTCACTTTGATTTAGGTCATTAATAAGCAGGTCAGTGGGTTTTGGGATTACACAAAATGATGAATAGTTGAACTACTTTCAACACCTGATTAATCATAAGACTAAGTACTTATCTACATTTTCTGCCATAGCTTAGAATTTGTAAAAAAAAAAACAAAGTTGTTATATTACCCATTTTGTTAAAACTCTTCTTTTTATATGCGATATTAGACATAATTAAGTAACTACAATTATAATTGCATAAATAATTCAAAGTGCTGAGTTAATTCTGTTATGAACAATTTTTATCTATAGGTACTTATAATAAATCTGTAGAAGTAAAAATTCTGACAATGAAAATATAAAAAAATAAATGGCAGGGGGTGTTACTAGACCGACACCGAACCCAAAAATTTGATTAAATTTTTTTTTGTCTGTCTGTCTGTATGTGCACGCATAGTTCAAAAACTACTATAGGGATTTTAACCAAACTTGGTACGATTGTAATCAATACGCCTGGGCAGGTTGATTTTAGTCTCAGTTGTTTTACACATGGTCAGTTGTACGTCGCTCTTTCCCGGGTCAGTAGTTCCAGAAATCTCTATGCATACATACCGTAAGGACGAATCAACTTTGAATATAGTCTATCCGGAAGTATTATGCTAAAATTATAACGTTTATAATTTATCAACCCATAGCCCAAACCGCTGGTACATGAAACTTGAAGGGGTGTTCTTTGTGAAGATTAATTATCCACTAAAAACGATTTTTGGAAATTCAACCCTTAGAGGGAAAACATATGGGACGGAATTTCAACATCCACGCGGGCGAAGCCGCGGGCGATAGCTAGTGTTATAATAAAAATGGTTATTATTGTAAGTATGTATTATTTTATCTTGCAGCAGGAATATTAACATAATGACTGTATTGTCTTGTTTTTATCAAAGAATTTAAACTTACTACACTCTACTGTTCTTGTTAATTTTTATGCATTACTCATCTAAGCAGTCTTGCTTATAAAATTTATATTGGCAATATAATAAATACATTGGTCAGGTGAATTCAGGTGCATAACATGGCGCTCTGCAGTTTCTGTCAGTCCACGAAAAAAAGGCGTGAGTGTATTTTCCCAGCGTCTGTACGTAATATCATGAATGCAATTAACTGGTAATACCTATATCTAGTTTTATAATGAAATAGAGACAACAAGAAAAGTGTCAATGGACACATTCTTAACTTTGTAAGTTTAAGCAAATTAAGTTAAATTTAAATTACTTATTACCCTGTGGCTCTAGATTGTAATTGGTATTAGTAACCGTTTAATACGGTTACATCATAATGAAAAGTAAATCTAGTGCCAGTGTTTTGGTAGACTATGATAATAAAATAATAATTATTCAAATCCAGTTCATTTAAGGTAAGTTTCTACAAAGATAAAGAATTTATCATTAAGATAATCTTTCATTTATTGCTTACTTATGTTTGTGATCCACATTGTTGTTTACGGTTTTTCCTGCATGGTTGCAAAAACACACTAAGTATTATGCCATCTATATAAATCAAGATTCTCTTATAGTCTAAAACTAATTAGTCTTAAAACAAACGAGAAGTTCACTTACTTGGAGCCTTCCTAAAATCATATGGAGCACCAAGGATAGAGACATTTCTCGTATATCCCAACTTGACAAGTGAATCAGCTATAGTGTTGAAGTACGCTCCAGAACTCTGATGTGATGGGTCCAACCATTCCACAGGCTCCGGATCACCCCAACCTGGGATCCTGATATCCACACCATCAGGACCTTTAGTTGTCCTCGTAACATTGTCATACTGTAGCTTCAAGTTGTCCACCCAACAGTCAATAACAAATGGAACGAGGAGTTCAAGATTGAGCCATATGTTGAAGTAGTTAGGGGATGTTTTAGCACAGATGTAGTGCACCACATTTGTTTTGTTTAATCTTGCCTCCAGCTGGCTTCCTCCGTCGCCAGGAACTGTTGAATAAATATGACTTTATTTTTCTATAAAAGATAAAGAAATGATGGCATTAAAATAGTAGTAAGTAGATCTTTTCCAGACACTTTACTCTTTAGTAATTACAAAATTAAATTTACTAGATACAAATAACGAGAACAATAATTATAGATAATAGACAAGGAAAATTGTAGAGAATGCATGAGGATTCCGCGGAAGACACATGACGTTATTTTTTGGCTCGTATTTATGCAATTGACATAAAGTTCATAATATAACAGATTTGCAGATAATTGTCCAGAAAATAAATTTTAAAGATTGGCACAGTTTTATATGTATTTCCCTTAGATGTGAGTGTGTTGTGTGTGTGTGTATTAATACAAATTTCCGAAAACAAAACAGCTTAGATTATGAAAAACTTGAACAAGAAATTTGTAAGTAAGGATCAATTAAACTGTCTATTTTCATGTGACTAAATTTTAGAGAATTAAGGTAAGTACTTTAAAATCATGTATAGTATACATTGTATCATTCAATACAGTATTTAATTACATTTTGCGCACAAAGTAAACAAATACTGAGACAGCATTCACAATAAAATTCATAATTAGTTAATAATGTCTATTATTAAGTAAGTATAGTTGCTAGTGCAGGGTTTAGACTAATAATCACTAGTAACTAGATACTAAGGTATCTAGCTTTATAAGTAGGTTTACGCAAGTCATCCAATGATTAAAATGTTTCAATAACATACCTAATTAAAATTCAGTTAGTATTTCTAATTAGTCACAAGTGTGAAAGTTTCAACTGATATAACATAATCATTATTTGTTTATCACCAAAATATGAACTGAATATTTGGCAACAAATATAAGGTGGCTCTCATAAAACTGAGCCTCATAGTCAGGATGAATATGCACACTATTGATTTTGCTGCCTTCAATTTAACTATATCATTTTTTCACATCCAATATAAATTAAACAAAGTAGTTTTAATTTAAGGTGAGTAGGTATGTAAGAACATTTTCAATGGGTCCAAATTAATGTGTTGAACTCATGTTATTGGGTAGTGCACAATCCACCTTGTAATAAACAAGTGTTTCTGAGTAAAATTACTGTGTAATATACAGACAAACTTTTTTTACCATATCAGCAAAATTATTAAACATAACTTTATTGTTACACTTTTTAATTAAAAATGAATCAACAACATTTCCTTTATATAATTATGTAAAAGTAACTTTATATATAGGTATGTTCATATTGTTAGGTAAAGGATTTATTGGCTTACAAATGTGCAACTCAGGAAATGTTTATAAACTAAATTACATGAATATTCTAGAACAGTAAATGTAAAACAATACTCACTGAGGATAACAGGCGATAGACCGAGAGAATTCCGTGCAAGCCCGTAAGTAAACAATATAAGAAAACTTAATTTAATACTCGTCATTTCCTTTACCACTGGATCTCTATAGAATTGCGTAACGTAAACTATTTTTATTATTGATTTTACGTAACAAAAGATACGTCTGACCACTACCGATGTTTTTAACTATTGAGTATAAATTGCCGCAGTCGAGTTCAAGAGCTGTGCAATGACGTATAGCAGGATCGAACGATGATAACTTGAAATTGGCGGGGGTAGGCGAACGACTGATATCTACAGTTAAAAAACCGCGTAAACAGTCCGCTAGTTGGCGTTTATCTCAACAACATTGTTTTGATATTGCTTGAGGAATCAAACACTGGACGCAATAATCTCAGAATCACGCGACTTGATTTTCCGACCGACGCGAATACGCTAAAACATTGACATAGGGCTGAGACAGGCTGACAGACATTTCACACATTGACATATTTGACATTGACTATTGAGAGTATTTTAGAGTGGTGTAGCTCACGAGTAAACGATACAAAAAAATATATCCAATCCATGCCGCTCGATGGACAAACTAATGTTCTCTTTCTCTACTTAATTTCAAACTAGTATCTAAGTACTGATATGATTTGTCACTGCTCTTTAGTCACAAGTCAATCTTATCTTTTTCATATATGTCGGCGTCAGCGATGGCTGAGCGATGAGCTGACACCGATGGGGGTTTTGTGGTACAGAGTTCATAACGTAGAATAGCAATCTTCATTGCAGTAATAACCTCACTTAACAATCTTAATCACAAAACAACTCAAGTCTAGGTAACTGACAGTTTCGTGCTGGATGTGTGTCTTGGTCGGTGTCTCAAATCAAACTGAGCTCTGCCCAGCTCCCACGCACCAGCACGACTCTGCCCACGTGACATTACCGAAAACACATTCGCGCCATTTTCAAATGACAAGTAACGTCACGCTGGTCACCATAGACTCTGTACTAAGTTAATCAACTTCACAACTTATTATTCAAGAATATCGTTTTCCACGACACGGCCATCATGACCATCACACGTCCTCGTGTCTACTAAAAATAAACACACACACACACACAGAACACGTATACGCACGCACGCTCGTATTGGTCACATACTTCAAAACACACGCACGCACGCATTTTTCACATACTTCAAAACTCGGTCATTCTGACCACAACTAAATTTCCAAGGGTGTATGTCAAACCTTGACATCTCTAATCGAAACAAATCCAGGCAGAATGAATCGTCACTAAGACCGATAACATTACTAGAACTGAAAGTGTACTAAGATAGTGCTATGCAAATGCACGACATAGTAGGTATTACATAGACTTTCACATACCACACAGGCTAAAGCTAACAGGTACCACACAGGCTCACGAGTGCCACACATAGGTACTCACAGGTGCCACGCAGGCTTACTGGTGCCACGCAGGATCACGGGTGCTACACAGGCTCACAAGTGCCACACAGGCTCACGGGTGCCACACAGGCTCACAGTTGCCACACAGGCTCGTCGTTGCCACACAGGCTCGTCGTTGCCACACAGGCTTGTCACTGCCACACAGGCTCGTAACTGCCACACAGGCTCGTCACTGCCACACAGGCTCGTCACTGCCACACAGGCTCGTCACTGCCACACAGGCTAGTCGTTGCCACACAGGCAAGTCATTGCCACACAGGCTAGTCATTGCCACACAGGCTAGTCATTGCCACACAGGCTAGTCATTGCCACACAGGCTAGTCATTGCCACACAGGCTAGTCATTGCCACACAGGCCATCGGCTTGTGATCCAACCCCAGAAGCTAACCATCTCAGCCGTGTAAGTGCTACCCCTAGGAAAGGATATCCTGCGCATAAAAAGCAGACCACGCGCACCTCTTACATGCTCCGGCGCAACTGGATCGGTCACCAAACCCTCACACTTAATCCATAGAGTATACGTTAAGTAAGATGAAATGTATTCCAAAACTTTACAGATAATCATTACCTAGTAATGACTACTCAGTACTCACAATAACTAAACGAACTTTAACTAAGCCATTTTTAGAACTTAAACACGGAAAGTTCATAATTATCAAATTTAAAAAATAAACACACTACTCATGGCCCTGCCACAGCTATTGACAATTCGGTACTGCCACCCATATCGTTATCACCTCCGCGACCCTCAAGTCATTACATGACCGCACAAAATAGTCTCTTTCAAGGCCCAGGTCCCCGCTAGACCACAAGCCGCTCATCACGCCCTGAACGACAACGTATGCAGTTGCGATTGCATCTTATGGATGCGGATTTACCGGAAAGCCAACAAGCGTATCATAAGTCTGTTGAGGTTCTTTTGCCCTCAGAAACATTGTTTTCTTCTTCTAACTCGTTTGAACTTCACAGGTTGGCATCTTACGACTTGACTTTACTACATACTGGTCGCCCGCAAGCGTTTAAAAGAACCTTCACTTCGGGTCAAGCTTAGTTAAGCTAGGCTTTTCATTTTTAATGTAAACCAAGATACTAACACTTAAGTTTCATTTTAGTAGGTACTATCAAAACGGGACTTAGAGAAACGTTTATTGTCCTAAGAAGTTTGATCTCTTTACACGGTAGTGGGAATTTACCCAAAGTACCTACTATCTAAATTTGACTGTCAATCATCTACGGACAGACACACGAAACGCTTTTCGAGAAGAAGAAACAGGTTAGAAAAGCGGGAACTACGCTGTCGGATAGTCGTACGATACTATCTCTACTTCGCGAAGATCGAGTTGGTAAGGACAGCGATAAAGAACACGAGTACGAGTTGGAACTTTTGTAAGTTACCAGAGTGAGTGGTAAACCACCCATTAATCGCGATTGTAATTCAGTTAATAGACGCTCACGACTATCTTGGACAGTCGTCTAGTCGGTGAAACATCAGTTTAAGTTTATTCAAATGAATTTGTGTCATTAATAAACAAGATAATAACCTATTGGTACTTCACATGTCTAAGCACAGTATTGAACTCCGCTAGTAACTACATCACCTTGTTTATCCTAGGTTCACAGCGCACTGCGCACTTGTAATTAGTAAAGGTCCGACCAATAAGTTACAACACAGTAACTCTAACAGTTCTGTTACTCTTTATCATCATTTATAAGCAATGCATACTCAACTCATGAAACTCATTAAAATCTGTGCACCAACACGAAGAGAATCGCACCAACGACTCTCAAAAATCTAACGCAATATGTGCTACAACACATGAAGCGCTTTGTGCACCAACACAGACAGAAATCGCATCAACGATTCCTTATAGACACATCGCCACATGTTACTCATGAGGTGCGGTCCGAAGCTTCGAGTACGAGTATACAAGCTATTCTTAACCAGATGTGGTTTCACTACCACTGTCATCAACTATGTCATTCAATTCTCAAGGAACTTGGTGATCGGGGCATTCATACTTGAATCTAATTTAGTTTAACTTCTGTCCTCATTTTTAATTAAAACACAATCATTAAGCTAATTTAAAAACCTGGTCCTAATATTGTGGTCCAACCGATTTTAAGCTTTGCTCAATTTAAATTTAGGCTAACAACCAGCTTTCTAATACCGTGGTGATATCAACAAGGTTTCCATACGATTTACAAAATAAAGGGAATAGCGCCGCACTTGCATCAGTTTGAATTTCAATCTCATTTAAATTAAGAGTTCATAATAAGAAAATAATCAACCAGGTATAGTCGGTAAAATTGAAATGATTTGTTATCTTATCTGTCAGTGTCCCAATTTCCAATTATATGGACCAAATTGTTTACTAGTCATCAATAAAAACAGTGAGGGTAAATTAAAAAAACGAAAACCTATACGAAAAACCTATGAACCGCCTAACATGGTGAATGTTATCAAGAAAGGCAGTTTAACTAAGCTTCAGCTCACCTTTGCTATGATATCATAGCCTAGAAACTTTACATAACGCTTCACAAATGAACACTTCGAAATGTTCAAGGAAAATCCGGCTTTAGTCGGCGTTTATTATACACCCAGCAGCCTTTCAACCCTTGCTAAAGTAGCAGGTTTAAGAAACAGGGCTTAACTAGGGCAAACAACAGTACCTCACAATAGTTTTTTTGAAGTGAGTACCTATCACACTACTTTCCTTTCGTCCGACTTAGTCTGTAAGGTTGACGTCAGAGGTTAAGGTTCAGGTTTTGAAGCCTTTTTCTCGGTTCGGTTCGGTCTATTTACTTACTGAGTTTTAAATGTCACAACTTCGATCGCTGTTGTATAACAACGTAACAAAATATGGCTACGTAAACAGACCCCAGGCAAAACGCTAAACAATATCTCGATCGCATTATTGTCAATTTAACGCATTAAAATAGCCCTTTGCTAATTTAACTTCAAGTAGCCTATCTATTAGATGCTTTGTTAAAAGAATAGCCTTCTTAATAGGGGACTGACACGGACGCATGCCGTAAGCATCCAATAGTTCCTGGACCTTTGACCTTTGACACTATTTATTGCCATTTGTCTAGGCTGAGTTTTTAAGCTTGCCTATAGACGATAAGGTTTGAGTTTGAAGTCTAATTCTCAATTCACAAGGGGTACTCAACCCCTGCACGATAAACCATTACCTAATTAAAATTATGGCAATATTCATAACGTAAAGTAACCATATAGGATCTCTGTACATACCCGCGGTATCGACACTTTTAAAACAAAGAACTGATTGGGTAAACACCCATAATCCACCACACATTTTTGTTTCGAATTAACCAACAAACATTTTGTTGATTGCGATACCCTCCTTAAAACATTTCTCGAACGATCATTACCATCACACACCTATTTGAAATGATTAATTATCTTTTTTACGCGCTACCCGCATATAAAATAAACTATTGCCACTATTTAAAACTTCGTAAATAATTCGTTTGGTACTAGGTCTATGTTTGTAGGTACTACTAGGTACTACCTAGGTATGCCCTTTACACAAACGTTCGCATTGACCTCTAAAATTGCGACTATAGTACAACTTAGCAAGACAACATCCGGTACCTACCGAAATCAAAACAAAAATTACACGACTCACCGGATTGTTGTTACTACCAGAAAATACCAGTTATTTCGTGCACAACTGCGCATCTGTAGTTGCGCCACGCTGCACCGCCGCGCTGCCGCCCGCGCGCCGCCGCGCTGCCAACCCGCGCTGCAGGAGCCTCGCATCTTGCACCTCGCATACTCTCTTGATGGAGCCCGATGTAGCAAGCAGACTTCGATTACTGCATCTTGTTCTTCTGGTGCATCACGACGAAGATCTCATCACATCTCGGTGAAGCTCGCCAGTAAAGTTGGAAGCAGGTTCTTTATGCCACTTCTGATGTCGGCGTCAGCGATGGCTGAGCGATGAGCTGACACCGATGGGGGTTTTGTGGTACAGAGTTCATAACGTAGAATAGCAATCTTCATTGCAGTAATAACCTCACTTAACAATCTTAATCACAAAACAACTCAAGTCTAGGTAACTGACAGTTTCGTGCTGGATGTGTGTCTTGGTCGGTGTCTCAAATCAAACTGAGCTCTGCCCAGCTCCCACGCACCAGCACGACTCTGCCCACGTGACATTACCGAAAACACATTCGCGCCATTTTCAAATGACAAGTAACGTCACGCTGGTCACCATAGACTCTGTACTAAGTTAATCAACTTCACAACTTATTATTCAAGAATATCGTTTTCCACGACATATATATTAATTATACAAGATTAGTATAGATATTAGTATTCGTATTCGTTACTCATTATCAAATTATACGGTTTGTTTGATAGACTCTAGAGAACGTAGACGTCAAATTCGAGACATGACTGAGTTCGTGTAAAAACTTTTTTCATAATCGCAATTTCTTACTGTCTTATTATCGTGATAATTTTGTAAATACTCCAAATTACAAATACACAATAGTTTTGTTTTCAAATTTTCAACTTTCTAAGATAAGTTAAGATTAAAATAAAACATTTAACATTATGAATAAACTTATTGTATTCATAACTCATTATAAGTAATTTCTGATCATAAATGATAGACGCATCGAGCGCAGGCGCGGACATTTTTAAAAATGGACTTAGTATTTCCACTTCGTATTATTTTGTAATAAATTATCTTTATTTTTAAGGATTTATAATAAATAATTATTTTAAAATGTTAGGACTACGTCACAATAGGGGATCAAAAACAAGCGTGTTTCGCTTTCGTGTTAATAACTGAGATGTTTTTGCAGGTATGTTGAGTGCACTAAAATCAATAGTTTTCCTACAGGAATATGAGTTGAAACCAAAATTTTATTTGCAGGGTCGTGTTATAATTGTTTGGTTATCTTGGCTTATAGGAGGTATTTGCGGAGTTGTTATTTTGTTAGTTATAATTTGTTACTGCCGCCTAATGCCGCGTCATCAGAAATCGTTTGGTGAGTTAAACCTTTTAATATAAAGTAAAACACTGCCTGATATTAATTTCTTAATTAAATCGGTTGGTCTTGCTTTTTAGATGAGCAATACCTTAAGGAAAATTATGCTATCAAAGAAAATCATGCATATTCTAGTCAAGAAAATTATAGGATGAAACATGCTGAGGTAAGAATATTGTAGGTATTTTCAATTTATTTTTTTAATGAATCTTTTTAACATACTTAATTACATAAATAGTTGTATGATTGTATGAGAGACTACAAGTACCTACTCCCAGATTGATTTAGCTTTAGGTAAATAAATAATAATAATAATAATAATTTATTTATTTGTTAACATAGGTAAGGAAAATACAGATCTTGTTTGTTTAACAGAGCGCTATGTTATACCAAGAGGCGTACAAATATGGTGTGTAAATTTAGGAATAAGAATAAAAAATTAATAAGAAAATTTGAAACATCATGCACACAGTTACGGTATTCAATTATAAAGAAAATTATATTTATTTAATGTTCCAGTAATGTCAGACTTGAATGAGGAATTATTAAAAATGTCAAAAGTCTATGTCGAAAGTAGGTACCTAATTAAAAATGTCAAAATATTAATAATTGTTATTCTAAATTAATTCGTCATTTAAGTATTCGTCAATAGCATAATAGCATTTATCAATTAAAAACAATTTCATTTTTTTCTTAAACTGGGTTACATTTAATTCTTTTATAGCGTCTGGAATTTTATTATAAATGCGTGGCGACATACCCAGGACACTTTATAATAAGTAATAAAAAAAAGCTCCTTTGAGGTGATCAAATAAAGTAGCAACAAAATAACAATGTTTATGACAAACTGTAAAGCAGTTTGTTTGCAGATGCGACTCCTAATTACAATTCTAGATAGGTACCTACTCAATACACTTGCAACTTAAACTATGAGATCCTTTGATAGACCTATGCGATACTGTAAAATACTTCACAAGTATGTTACAGTATCACAAAGGCGTTGCATAAGTACTGGCTCCACAATGCGCCTGTTGGATACAAAATTTGATAAATATAAAAGACAACTGGTTATGAACACAATTTGTTTTATTTGCTTTTACTCTTAAACATTATAACAAGATGAAAACGGAACACAGTTATACAGCTACGAGATTCTGAGTCAGTCTAAATCTGCCGGAAGCGGGCAATGCAGATTGTCATATAGGGATGTCATCACCAACTAAAGTAGTGATGGACTAGTGGAGTTGCAACAGCATCACCATTCATGAGATTTCGACAAATAGTACTAAAATAAATCTTTTCCATTTTATTTTTAATGGAGGGGTGGGGAGGGTTTAGTAAACCTGTAACAAAATTCAGTAGGATTAGAAGAGACACTATGTTGTACTTTTTTGATTTTATGCATGTGCTAGACTGTTTGAACAGTGGCAACAGCTCAATAAATTGTATTTTGGAATGGTATCCACAACTCCTCCCGGAAAGTATCTACCTTATTCAATCCACCCCAACTTCTCAAGAAATACCTGCCATAACTTAAAGCTCTTGATGATCTTGTAAAGTTACTACAGCAATTTGAAAACTGTACTCTTTAGGTGCAAATACAGCGTCACGCTCGTCCTGTCAGCTATGCCGGCGATGCGGAGTGTCGGGCTTCGCGGGAGGCTCGTCACCCGCCACAATGCTACGTCAACCGTGTGCCGGACCCCAGGGAACAATGCACGCAATATGCCTCGAGCAGCAGTTAGTATTACTAAACCCTATTTCTTATTTATATTTATATTTCTCTTGTATTTTTTTGATTCGTCTAATGCATTTGACTGACACAATCAATAATAACAACAAATATAAGAACAACCTAAAGTAAAATCTACTTGGAAATAAGTTTTTAAACTAAACTACTGACTATTGTAATCAGGGTTCAGTGTTATCACTTCAAATAATAGTTATAGAACACGTTATTCTACAGGGGAATATTTTAGGCCCAATCTTTTTTTAATATTTCGTCACATTTTATAACTATCTGAAAGTTTATCATAATCAATTGATTTTCCTCCATACCTACATTACTTGGTTCCAGTGTTAGACGAAATAGACAATGCGGCGAACATCGACGCTTTAAAGACGAGGTCATTGCCCGCGTTTCTGAGACCAAAACCACGACCACTTTCCACTGAAGATGACCTACAACAACTGTATGCTAAGGTAAGTATCCTTCACATTTTTTCCACAACGCCATCTAGTCCCAAGCTAAGCAGAGCTTGTGTAATAGGTACTAAACATCTGATAAACATACTTACAAATTTCTAGATACATACCTACGTATTATAGACAAATTACACCCAGACACAAATGATCATGCTCGTCACAAAAACATTTGTTTTGGGTGGGAATCGAACTCACGACCTCCGGTATAGCAGTCAGGGCCACTAACCACTAGAACAACAGGCCAGTCATATTATTAATTTATATATTTTCAGGCTATTGTAGTTAACCAATGGCCATAGGTTCTTTTATGTAGATACAGTGCAAATCGAACTTCTGGGATAGCGAATTCTTAAAAAAGCCCGTGTCTCCGGACGCCCGACAGAAGTGATAACCTAAACGAATCTAAGTTGAACTATTTAATATTCAATATTTTATTTCCGAAATAGGGCTAGCGCTGTGGGTTAGAGTTGGAGAGGAGGAGCCTGATTACCACTCCCGTATGCGTATGAGAAAGGGAAGCCAGAGAGACCGGCGCAGTCACGCGTTACGTAACAAAGCGGTTTACCCTCCCAAAAGAAGTTCAAAGTCAAAGTCAAACCATTTATTTCAATTAGGCCCCTTTAATTAAGGCACTTTTGAACGTCGAACAAAAATTAACTTTAAAAAATGATTCTAGTTGCCCCTTCCAAAAAGTAGATTTGTATGGAGAATAATGGGCGAAAAACTCCAAACTTAAAACCCGTAAAGTTAATTTTTGTGGCAACAGAAAGCTTAAAGAAAGACACATCCAATAAACTAAGCCGGTATCTTGTATAAAACATATGACAAATCCCTTAAAAACAGTTAAGGGCGCGAATCGATGCGACACGAATTCGTCTGGTAAAGCGTTGGTTCAGTGACCATACTTTGCAGATATTTGCGTTTCGAATTGACAGTTATGTGTAGGAGCCCTTAATCAATCTATAGAAGTAGGTACAAATAAAACTATATTTATAAACTTAAATTTTCTCTAAAGTAGCTTTCCCTAAGATACCGCTTTTCCGTTTAACATGGCAGTATAGGTTGTGCTTAGTTATATCAGCAAGTTCCTGATGGACTTGGATATTGAAATATTAATAAAGCACTCTTCCTCTCTCCTACTACTCTTCTTTTATAAATTTTGCAGTGCTCGACAGGGTCTATATAGGTACATTATGGATTACAATAAAGATTTGAGAATTGAAGTTAAGTCTTAAATAGATGTTATTTTTTCCAGGTGAATTTAAGCAAGAAATACAAGAATCGCATGCGCAACGAGCACGCGGCCATCATCGCGCTCAGTAAGTCACACAGCCAGTTCTTTGATGCAGATGCCGTTATTGTTTATGACCAGAGGACAGCGCTCTAGGTATATCAGAGAATAAGACAAACAAAAATATAATACCTGTTATTGAAATGTATTTACATCAACATTTAGTAATCATTGGCGCCAATTCACAAACTAAACTAAAATTAAAGTTCAGAAAAGGACGGTAACACGTAAGAACTAAGTTATAAATGTCAACCATGTTGGTATGGTAACTGTAATTGACAGAAATCGGATATGTCCGTCCCTTTCTTGTTGTTATGTGAGAAAGAGATGGAAACAGCCTACAATTAGTTTAGTTTGAAAGAGGATTTCCGCCATACAGTAACAATTTTAATGTGTTGTCAGTTTGTCACCTATACTGGTGATCAGAGAATTTAATTTAGAGAATTTTCATATTGCCTGTTATAGACAAATTTACAAAATCACTAGGACAATTTTATGATGACTGATGGGTTGATAGTAAACAGAACTACCCAATTAAATAGAAGGGCAGGTACATGTACCATCGCAAGTTTTTAGACGAACGGCCTAAAATAGAAATCGCTTTTGATTTAAAGGCGCTTATAAAAAGTACGTGTTTTTAGCAGTCAGTATTCTTAAAAAAGACTAAAAAGAACAATAATGAGAAGCCTATATATCTAGAACATACAGGTTCTGAAACTATAAGGGATCAGTAGACATGCAAATAAATGCCTAGACAGTATGCTAATTATTTGAACTTCGACTGAAACACGAAACTGGCGCTCTATGAAAATTGCTTAGTAAACGAAATGTATTTGCTGAAGTAAATACATACGGTGACGTTCTTCAGAAAGGTCAGGTGCGTAGTAATCGCAACCGGCGTGTGTGTATGACAACATGTATGAATGTAAACGAAGCAAATGTAGTATGTAAGAATCGTAGCATATGGCGCTCTAGTTTCTACCTACCCCCATGGGAAAAAGGCGTGAGTTTATGTATGTATGTATGTAAGTACCTACATACGAATGTCGCACAAAAAAACATGTGAAACAGAGCTTGATTAAAAACGTTACAAGAGTACAATTAATTCAGCAAAGCTATTCTGTCATAATCGACCCGTGGATATGTAGGTGAAATGAGAGCGAATTAAGCTGTGATTTCATAATAAAGCTAGGCGCTTCACTCAAGTTTTGACAGGGTGACTTTTAAAGATTCGAGCGGCTGATTATGATCAATGAAGCTTCTAGCTGTCAGCTAAGTCCCTTGATCTTCTACCCCGTAGGTAGTCTAAGGTCACATAATTTTGTACACTTAACGATATGTTATGAAAAAACCCGGACACGACAACAGCCTCAAAACCTTCCATTTACAAGATTTATCATTTGGGAGCTCTGCAAACGTCGCGTTGCATTGTGATTTGAAATATTTGAATTGAAGCACCAAGCAACAGCGTTGACGTTTCACGCTAAATCAACACAAGAAAGAAAGGTATCTTAATAAATTGCCACATCCCATGCGGTGTGACCACAAACACAGGCGTCGGATAAAAATGTAAATGGAATTTTCGGGGACAAAACTAATTTTATACATTAAAGTAGGTACTTCCAATAGGACCCCGATCCCAATCTTACATATCTACATTACTTAGTATAAATAAAATAGTACCGATATTGTAGATACAGTTTTAATAGACTTTATACAGTGTTAGTTTAATGCGCACAGCCGTAGCTCTAAAAAATGTTAGTTCGTCTGAACGTTCAGCGCTCGAAGTGTTGCAAGAAAATAATCTACAACACAACTTTAGCATAAGTAGATCAGCTCACCCTTCCTCCCAAGGTTTCCAACCAGTAAAACTATGGTTTAATTTAAAAGCGGCGCCTAACTACTAACTACCGTCTTCACAGATACTTTGACACCGTTATTTCAAAACGCCCGTCAAAATGGTCCAAATTCCTGACGGCGGTCGTTTTGAATTTGTGGCGGCACGGATCGAAACACAAGCGTAAAATAAGTTAGATTTCAAGTTTTTTTTCTTGGAGCGTTTAACAATGCCATATTTTGTATTTTGATACGATTCTCACATCAGAAACAAATAAATTCAAAAGAAAGTGTACTTACCAGTATAAAAGAATGGTTAAATTGTACTTACATAGCTCAATTCTATTTTTTGAGCAAAATTGGCGAAATTGTGATGGAAAATCGTGTGATAAGATTATTTTTTTAAACGAAATTGTGGCCTAATTGTAACTTTTTATGGAAACTTCATAGGGTAGGTACCTACAGTTGTCGGCAAACGTTTAGGAATTAATTCACATTCTTACAATATATCAACATAGCTTTTGCATTCCATAGATTTTTACATCACTGTGACAGAAAATTTAGATGTGTACTTAATAATAGTTCCATAGAATAAGATGGCGTTTGCTTGCGACTGTACTTTACCGACTTTGTAATTGCGTATGCGCATACAAAGCTTTGTTGCCTCTGTATTCACAGACTTTAATTTGCGTGATGGGATACTTGTTTCGAGAATCTCAGTACCATCTTTATACTTGAATGAAGGATTCAGTCGTGTATGGATCACGAACAAAACTAGGCAAATTTCTTAATGTTTTCTATAAATGTTGAGCTGTATCGAAATAGTTATAAATAATTATTATAATTGAATGTATTTTATCAGTAACGGTAGATTTGTTTATGGAAATACAAGTTTTGTAATCAGTCTCAGTGTTTTCCTTTTATCTTTGACAACCCAGAAAGGACTTTTCACTAAAGGGCAACAGTACTAGGTACACACACACACACACACACACACACACACATTAAACACATCACATCTACATTTTGAGATAATTAATTACTTACCACAAGATGTTAAAATAAAAATCTTGCCTTTTTCAATATTAATTTATTAGCAAACTCAATACTGCTTAATGTCACACTCTACCTTAAAATTAAATAAATTAACTTCTTCTTCTGTTAGGGATCAAAATGCAGATGTGCACACACACAGATCTTGCAGTCTATCCTCTGAGTGTATAAAAAAATACAAAACAAAAGAACCCGCATTAGAATCGGTCCATTCGTTTGGGAACTACGATGCCACAGACACACACACCCCTCTTTTTGGTCGGGGAATGAAAACAATGTTAGTTTATGGCATGCGTTCAAAAGCATCTATTCTAGCGAACAAAACCGGTTATTGATCGAAGTGGATAGTATAAATAAGTGACTAGTTAGTAAGTGCAGAAGCTGGCGAGGGTAGGGTATGTCTTGAGCCGCAGCAGTTCCAGCTCCGTCTGCAGCATCACGATCGTAGAGTGATTCGCTTGCACCTCGCGGATCAGATTGCTGCGCATGACGATAGTCTCCATCCTGGGAGGAAATTGTAATATTAGCTTCGATCCCTGTAATGTAGACACCATTCAAGGGTCTATGAGCAAGGCGTTGATATCACGGGCTGTCAGAGGGGCGTATCAAGCTACACGCCTGTAATGCTTGGAAGAGCTAGGCAGACACGCATGACGCAGACCTGCATGTAGTACGTGTAGTAACATTTCGTCAGTTATATTTAGGTCCCATAGGAGGCAAGCAAGCGTAAATAAAATCAATTCAAATCTATTGAGAAATTCCAGAAAACTCAATGTTGTTTTGCCAGACCTTGGGAATGAACCCGGGACTTCATGCTTAGCAGTAAACGCTGCCGTGCTGGTCTCTCATTATATTAGCAGACTTTTGATCAGGGTATACCGGTATACAATACATACTTAATTACAGACAGATGCAGGGCACGACTAAAAAAACCTACCAGAAAGTACAAATGGCGGTCTTCGCTAAAAGCAATTCTTCCAACAGCATGGAAGGAATCCAGGAAAATATAAATTCCACATTTCTTTTATAGGTTTCTCCTGTTATTTTACCTCTTTTTTAATAGGCGTCGGATCCTGATGGGCTTCAGTTGGTCCTCGTTAAGTTTCTTGTCGGATACTTTCACATTTAGTGCCGCTATTAACTTTTCTATTTTGTTGCTAGCAGCTTCAATTCCTAACAGTTTTACCTGAAAAACAAAATTAGATAGGCGTAGAATGTCTTCTTCCATAAATCTCTCGGTAAAGTGTAACTACCTATACTTTACAGACAAATAATCTGCTGGTATGTTATACATTTAACAACATAGTATCTATTTGAACAAACAGCTGATTTGTATTCGCTACTTCAGGTTTCGTTAATGAGGAGTGGTAAACCCCTTTGGTTTGTACATAAGTCATTACATCCTTTTTAAGTTGCGCTTACAACGCGAAACTACTGGACACCTCCGCAACACCGGGCAATTTTGCTGCAACCCTAAATTAATTACCAATCCTGTAATACCAGGCGCGGATCCACCGCTGGGCACTGTGGGCATGCCCACAGCCCTAATTGAGGTCAGATAGAACAAAATGATCGTGCTCATCACACAAACATTACTAAACTTTTTCATAATCTATCAACGGTTTATTTGCTTCTCCTACTCCCAACTATCTACTCTCATGCTTAATAATAACATTCGTCACGACCGTCGTGTTCCTTGTCCCTTCAATATTTAGAGGTATGCAAGCGTGGAGCCATTGGCACCGTTGTGGGCATTGTGGGGATACCCACAACCCCACTACCCTACTTAGGTACTACTTAAGCTAGTGCCAGCTTTAGAGATATCGGTCAACTGGGCCCGTCCCCTAAGGCAACAAATCCGTAGAGGCGCGCCATTCTTATAAGTAATCTGTGGTAAAGCGCTAAAAATTTTCGAATTCGCTCAGATTTTCTGGGTTGCCGTTACAGGTTCTGAGCCCATGTTCCAATCTCAAAAATAATAATAATAATTTATTTATTGGCATAAACAATTGTATGTACACAATTGTTTATGTGTGTACACATTGCTGTGAATCACTGGTGCCTGTGGTAGGTAAAAATGATACCTACTCTCACTTTGCCCACACCTAGTGGACGTTTCTCGGCTGATTAAATATGATGAAGATGGCCAGGTCTTACCTCAAGATCTCCGCACCTGTTTATGTGGTCGTTCAACGTCTTGTTGGCGCCCGCTTTGGACGCTTCGTTATCCTTCTCTACTCTGACGTAGTCTTGTTCGTCTGTGTAGCCAAGCTCCTTGTTCTTCAGGTACAGCTGCAGCTCTTTTGGGATCTGGTAAGAATAACATAGTTTTCTTTCTAAATTCTAACTCAATGTAGGTACGTGTCAAATTTCTTTGATAAGTTTTAAACTTTATTCTCAACACAATAAGGTTTATGTTCAATTGGGAAACTTTGACAGTTTGGGGTAGGTTGATGTGCTGGCGTCTGTACCTCTAACCAAAACTAGAGTAGGAACGTTTGTGTTACGAGTGTTTTATACATGGCACGTCGGTGTACTGCCGTAAACTCGTCGAGTACCAACTGGGTAGAAGTGAACACGCGTACGTAAGCTTAAGTAACTTTGTGACAAATACCATTTAAGCAATGTACATCCAGTCATCTCATCAGGGTATACAATCCATAAACTATATAGTAGATACATATATCTAAAAAAATATTAATCTGAAGTTAAGACTTTTTAGAGGATACAGGTAAACAGTCTACAACCTGGCATTGTTCACCGCTTCTTATTAACATCTAATGACCAACCCAATACATCCCGATTTGTCTAGCCCTCGCCTCCGAACTCCAAAGCTACCATATTTTAAGATCGGTAGTTCGAACAAAACCCATATTCGTCGTCGTCTTCGTCTTGCATATTCCAACTTTCAAGTGTGTTATAATCTGCACCTTGAGCCTTCGATAAGAGTAGAGCTCCTGTTGCATGTGCCGCAGCTTCATCTTCATCTGCGCATGCTCCCACTCCTTGGACAGGATGCCCTTGCGGAACTCCATCTGTTTGCGCATCATGCGCAGCTTCATGGCGCCAACTTTCTGTTTTAACAATACAGTGATTTCTAATTACAATATAAACAACTTAACTATTGACACCAAATTTATATTTAATTAATTACAATTACGTAGGCTATACATTCACTTATTACATTATGTGTATAACAAGCGTGATGTTATATGTCTAGTTCATCTTCGTATCGTGTAGTTAGTTACTAACCTGATGGCAGAGGTCATGCTGCCTATGGGCCTCTGACTTGGCTTAACACACCGCCGTCGAGTTTTATTTTGGGGGGTGTAAAATCCTCATGGATATCCCCCGCCTCGGGGAGGGCGGAGGAGTCTGTCAGACTATTACTGACAAAAAACCACCCCCTGTTCCTTCTCACACATACGCCGGGGGTCACGGGAACAGTAGATACTACCGCGACCCCCGACTGTTGCCGGCCCCGGGGGCCACGCCAAGTCAGCGAGGGGTGTGAGGTGTTGGACTCCCTTCGCGACGTCTAAGAGGGGCGCGCGTGAACACGACGCGTCGCTACCTCGGGTCCATGTACGTTGGGGGCGGCGGACGTCCCCGAGTCCGTCGCTCCTGGACCCATTCAGGGGGGCTGGAAGAGGGCGTTGTCTGCCCTCCGCCTGCGCTCGGTGCGTCTGCTGCGGGCCGGGTGAGTGGAAGTGATCTCCCTCTCCCTTTCCGCAGATCCTTCTGCGAGACGACCCTTTCGCATGCGGACACCACCGCGTCCCAGGACTCGACGCTGCCTCTGATCCTCTCGACCACGGCCGGCAGCGACAAGTCACTGCCTACTCCAGAGACGAGGGCACGGCGCGGCCCCTCCCAAGCGGCACACTCTGCCAGCGTATGCCGCGCCCTGTCCGAGCGACAGTCGACGCAGTGATGACACCGAGCGTCCGGCTCCCTGTTTATTCGCGAGGAAAATCTACCTACTACAACAATACACACATGAATTCGAAAAGTCAGAGGTGCGTACCTTGGGCTTCATGAAGATTTTCTAAGATCAGCAAGTCAAGTCGTTACTTTGTTTTAATATAGCAAGCAAAAGAGGTATAGGTATCTAGGTTAAGACTGTGATTCAAGTTTAGGATGTCCAGTTTAGGCATTTCGCTATTTTCACTATCAAGAAGCAAAAGTCTGTACGTTACCAGTATGAGGTTATTAATAGTTTCGATGTCTTCTCTGGGGATGAGCATGGCGTCGTCGAAGTCCTGCATGTGTCCAGTGGTCACGATCTCCACCTGTCCAGCTGGTAGCACCAGCTACAGTGCAGTCAAGTTACACACGTTAAAGAATGGTCAAAAGTTGCGTAGCATTGTTGCAGACAGTTCCAGTACCTACTTAACATCATATTGAACCATGTCATTAACTATCATTAGCCAATCCATTGTTTATTTTCTATTCACCTACTAGCTAGCTAGCACCTACTATAAGTTCGAATAAATGAGTTTTTTTTTAATTTTGAGAAATTAGGCGGAAAACAAATACAAAATATCAATTTCATGAATGTGCTGTTTCAACATGAACTTTGTACAAAGTTTGTTTAGAATCAGGATGAGACTTATTATTTAAAGATTACTTCCTATACCAACATAACACTAGTATTGAGTTTAAATTTCTCCAATAATTTAGTCAGAATGACACCTTCCAAGTTGTCATTCATAAAATTGTTATTTATTTAATTAACAAACGTGTAGGTACTTATAGTACATGTAGGTACCACATAGACAAAGATATAGATCATAGTTATAGGACATGTACCTAAACATCGAGTTTTGAGCCCATATGGCTCAAAACGATGTACCAACAGCCGCTGTATGACGGTAATTCATCTCCAAGCGTAGTGATTTCCTAGTTAAAACTTAGTCAAACAATAGACCAATAAGTACCTGAACAGTTTTGTTCCTGGCTTCGAGTTCCACTATCTCCCGATGCTGCAGTACCTTGGCCTGGTAGGAAGTGAGGAAGGTGCGACGAGTCTGGATGGCCTTACCCCATACGCCGTGAGCGTGTTCTACGTACGCCAAGTCCTGAATCAGTGCTCTCATCTACGGAAAGAGTCAAAATCGAAATCATTTATTTAATTTAGGCTGAGGAACAGCACTTTTTAAACGTCAAAATTACACAAGACAGCCCCACAAAAAGCCCGCCCTTGGCCACTTCCTAGAGTTTTTGCTGGGAGAAAGAAGTGGGCGGCGAAACAAACTTCCCAACAACACGTCTATCTGCTAAGTTAGAAGAACTTGAATTTACATAAGTAGGCAAATTAAATTATTTACTGCATGTTAGATAATCCAATATACGTAATACTTATTATATATCATCATCCATCATATAGTTTATTTATCGTCATTCTCCTGTCGAATCCTATTTATTTGGGGCTGGTTGGGAATCTCTTCTTTCTTCACACATCTCTTTTATTCATCATCTCAGTTATCAACCCTTTTCTTTCTATACGCTGATGTTCTTTATAAGTAATCTATCAACCAACCTTTCATGGTTATTAATAACATTCGACACGACCGTCGTGTCCGTTGTTTGGGCACTGAGGGAATGCCCACAACCCTATTTGAGGCCACGTTTAACAAAATGATCGTGCCCATCTCACAAATATTGGTGGGAATCGAACGAACTACCTTCAGCATAGCAGTCAGGGCCACTAACCACTAGATCAACAGGCCAGTCAAAGTAATAAATTTATGTATGGATGATTTATTCCAATCGACTTAAATTATTACCTCCTACTCCTACTGCTTCAAAAACTACCTGCTCTAATGTTGTTTGAATCATAGAGTCACGCAGCGCATTAGTTCAGTTCAAAATTTGTATTTTGTATCTTTCAAAATCAATGCATTTCAGTAAGGTAGTTAGGTTCGGTACTTAGGTTAGCTATAGGATAGGTATGGTAAGTTAGGTTAGGTTATACATATGTATATTATGTTGTCATTCTCCAATATATCTGACACAAAAGGTATAAAGAGCACATTAGAAACTCGCAAAATAAAAAGTATAGTCTTGGATATGTTTGTTGTCATCTTATTAAAAGTGAGGTTATCTCTAATTTATAAAATTCACGTGTCTCAGTGTTTGCTATCAAACTTCTCCGAAACGGCATGCATGACCGATTCGTATAAAATTTTGTGTGTATATTCAATAGGTCTGAGAATAGGTCGCAAATTATGAAAAAAAAGGAGGAACAAAGTAAGCGTGCTCACAATACAGGTCGTAAAAGTACCTACCACTTTTAGATCCATGAAAGGATCTTAATACGACACAAATAATAAATAAGTATACATAATTATGTATAATAGTAGTACTACTTGCCTTTATCTCATTCTCAATTTTAGATCTCCTTAGCTTGCACATGGTGACCCACAAATGTTCGTCCAGGACTGTTGGCATATTGCTGATCTGGTCCAGCTGTTCCACCCTACAGACACAGAATGTTTTTTTTTTTTAACGGGGACTGAATGGGAAAATTTGAATTCATATGTTTTATTCATTCCTGGAGCAGGTAAAAGATCGAGCGCGTACATCACAAAAAACCAAAAATCAATGTTCATGCCTCCATGTCAACCGATACAAATATTCAACATTATAAAATGTATTAAAAGCACAAACAGTGTAGGGTATGACGAAATTTCTACAAAAATTATAAAACAGGTTCCCGACTTAATCGCACAACATTTGTGTCATATTTTTAACCTATGTATAAGCCACGGTGTCTTTCCGGACCGTCTTAAGGTCTCCATTGTGAAACCTATATATAAAAAAGGTAATAAGCAACTAATGCAGAATTATAGACCAATTGCGCTTCTGCCAATTTTTTCCAAAATATTCGAGAAATATATTTATAATGAACTTTACAGTTACTTAGAAAAACAAAAGATTCTCTGTAACGAACAAAAAGGTTTCCGAAAGAACATGACTATAAACATGGCAATTTATGACTTTTTAAATAAAATTATGACTAATATTGATAATAAAAAACCGGTCTGTTCTGTGTACTGTGATATGACGCAAGCTTTTGATTATGTTGACCATTCAATCCTATTAAACAAACTTGACTCCTATGGTATAAGAGGTAACGTTCTTAACTTATTCAGCACGTACCTATCAAAAAGAAAACAGTCTACTGCTATAACAAACCTAAACTTAAAGACTAAAGAAGAAGTAACATACCTGTCTAAAGAACGCACTGTATACTTTGGTGTACCACAGGGTAGTGTATTGGGACCGCTATTATTTTTAATTTATATTAACGACCTGCCCAAAGCTATAGACTTCCCAATGACACTCTTTGCTGACGATAGCACGATTACAATAGAATGTGATAATCCTAATTCGTATGAAGCCGATGTTAACAATGCGGTAACTTCAATCATCTCTTGGCTGGATAATAATAACCTAAAAATAAACCTTGACAAAACACAAATAATGCACTTTGCTCATAAAAAACTTAGTTCAAAGATGAAGGTTCAATACCAGAATATCAAAATTCACGATGTCAATAATGCAAAATTTCTAGGTCTGGTAATTGACAGGCAGCTCAATTGGAAGGATCATATTGAAGCTCTTTGTAAGAAAATTAGTAACTCATCCTATGCCTTATATAAACTTGCCCCCACAGTTAACATTGATACACTACTTACAGCGTACCATGGTATTGTAGCATCTGTCCTAAGATATGGTCTAATATTTTGGGGTAACTCCACAAATAGGGAAACCGCTTTTAAAGCGCAAAAGCGATCCATCAGAGCCATGTTCAGACTACAAGTAACGGATAGCTGTGTACCATTTTTTAAGAAATACAAAATTCTAACACTGCCGTCTATGTATATTTATGAAACTGCCTTATTTGTCAAGCTGAATTCACACCTGTTTCCCAACCTATCAGATACAGTAAAACGAAACAGGAGAAATGATATGTTGCGCGGACGTAGAGCAAAAACAGCGTTAATGTGGAAAAGCATATTTTGTTTAGCTCCGCAAGTTTTTAACAAAATCCCAAAGCAAATTAAACAGTTACATTTAAATGGGTTTAAAAAAGAGCTTAAAGAATTACTATGTAAAAAGTGTTATTATAATTTAAATGACTTTTTAAATGATAATTTGACATCATAATCCAATTGTAATCTCTTTTTATAACAGATGGCTTGACATTACATTTTGAAATTGACATTATTATTATTATTATTTTTTTGACATATTTACTACTCTGACATGCCTCTTATTGTAACATTAATGTTTTCATTAGCAAAATTGTGGTGTCTCTCTTCCACTAATGCCATAGAGAAGAGTTGAAGTTGAGTTGAATATTTTCGTGTAGTTGTATCAATTCTAGCATAGTATTTATATTTTTATATTGTAATAATTTATTGTGTACCTACCTGTAATTTGCACGCCACATGTGGCAGAATGTGATGAGACCTTTATGCTATTTGAGACCTTGTATTGTACCATGTTCGGACAAATAAATGAATTTGAATTTGAATTTGAATTTGAATTATGTCATGTCCCTGTCTTAGGAGTCCCAGTCAGCTCGTCTACGACATCTACCCCACCTTTCAAACTATATCTACTTCTGAATACCAGTGTTTGAAACTGTGTTAGTATTCTCTGCTGTATGGTTTATTATTTTTAACTGTCACATTGAAAATAACTTTCAAGACCACGAAAATAGTTATCTAGTAATTTTTGTACTTGAACAAGTAATGGGATTGACGTTTTTTACTGAACCGGTTAAAAGCAGATAGCAAGCAGTGTCCGAGGTTCTCGTCAGTTACCCCTGGATGTAGATGAGTTGTAGGCAACGGTATGCTTGTGTCTTTATTAAAAAACTCGTACCGTTTATATAAAGACTAGTTTTTGCCCGCGGCTTCGCCCGCGTGGATGTCGAACTTCCGTCCCCTATGTTTTCCCGTTAAGGGTTGAATTTCCAAAAATCGTTTTTTAGTGGATACTTACATCACTAAGAACACCCCTTTAAGTTACATGTCTCTAATATCAGCGGTTTGGGCTGAGCTTTGATCTATAAACGTAATAATTTTAGCATAATACTTCCGGATAAACTACTTTCAAAGTTGATCCTTCCGGTATGTATGCATAAAGATTTCTGGAACTACTGACCCAGGAAAGACCGCCGTACAACTGATCATGTGTAAAACAACTGAGACTAAGATCAACCTGCCCAGGCGTATTGATTACAACAGTACCAAGTTTGGTTAAAATCCCTATAATAGTTTTTGAATTATGCGTGCACATACAGACAGAGACACAGACAGACAAAACATTTACTGATTGCATTTTTGGCATCAGTATCGATCACCAATCATCCTCCAATATTAATTTTGAATATATATTCAATGTACATAATTATCTTCGTAGTGTGTGATAGTCCATTGAATTGTATGGCGAGCGATATTGTATCTTAAGATAAAATATTATACTATCTAGCCGTGTGCAGCGCCCCTTGGTGAACCCCACTGCGGGTGACGTAACCTACGACAAACTTATTATTTGCGGTTGGTACAGTAGTCGGGTCTAGGGGTCGAACAGCAAAATTAAGTTTGTTTTTTATTGTATATACTTTTCCGGGATAAAAAGTACCCAGTGTGGTGTCCAGGATATTAAAGAATAAGTATACCAAGTGTTATCGTAATCGAACCGGTAGTTTTTGCGTGATACCTGAACATACAGACAGACAGACAGACAAAAATTTTTTTAATCATATTTTTGGGTTCGGTGTCGGTCTAGTAACACCCCCTGCTATTTATTTTTTTGATATTTTCAATGTACAGAAATTTTATTTCTACAGATTTATTATAAGTATAGATAGATGTATACAGGATGTCTCATTCAAATCGGTCAGTATGGGAAAGTCTGAAACTATAAGACATACGAAGATCTGTTCTGAGGAACCATGTCATCGATTTTAATAACAAGAAAAACTGCATTCATAAATTTTAAAAAAACATCTGTACTCTGTTCGGGAATCGAACCTGGTTATTTTGAGCACCTACTAAAATAAATTAAAGTATGTGGAAACAATGCATTTTATTCATTTTAGACATCATGTTTCATACAGACATTTACTACCTCCACAATCGATATCTAAATAGAAATAGTGTATGTTTTTTTTTTCAAAATAACCGGGTTCGATTCCCGAACGGAGTAGAGATGTTTTTTTTTAAATGTATGAATGCAGTTTTTCTTGTTATTAAAATCGATGACATGGCTCCTAAGAACAGATCTTCGTATGTCTTATAGTTTCAGACTTTCCCATACTGACCGATTTGAATGAGACACCCTGTATAGATAAGAAGGGTAAAACGTCTGCACAATGAAAGTTATGCTAGGGGCATTTTGCGTTATAGTAATTTTATATTATCTCCGAAACTGTATGACCAATTGATATACTGTAAATGGCAAATATTATCTGTATGATGTTCTTGCGATACTGAAATAATTTATTGTCATAAGAATTAATATTTTGTTGCTCAAATAATCAACCAAACGTGAGTATGCCGAAAAAATTTTTTTTCAATGCAATAAAAGAAACATAAAAGATAAAATATAAAAGATAGAGATATGGTATCGCGGACTTTTTTGTAGAAATAATTAAGACAAACCAGGTAGCCATACATTGTTTTTAATTTTGAGCAACTGTTTAGGCAGCGCACGCAAATAATTCTGTTTTATGAGGTATTTTTTTCCGACTTGCTAGACAAAAGTTGTGATAGCTCGGTTAATATACATGTTATAGAAACAATTTATAGCCTATAGCACTCAGGAATAATGTAGCTTTCTGCCAGTTAAAAAAATTTTTGAATTGGATAATGAGTTCCAGAGATTACCCCCTACATACAAATTTACAAACTTACAAATTTTACCTCTTTATAATATTAGTATAGATAGTATAGATTACAAATTTTACCTCTTTATAATATTAGTATAGATGATGTTCCACGAATTGAAGCTTATTCTAAAACTGTGCCATATGTAGATTTTAACGGTCGTGTCCAGTTTAATTTTCGACAAACTCTGGATGTTTTCACCATGAAGGATGGTAGTGGTGACATAATGTATCCTGACAGCGGGGCCGAAGAGTCCTGAAGTGTGAGCAACCATACCTACATGGAAGACCGATGACCTGGTGAAACACGTGGGAAACCGCTTAATGAGGGATGCGGAGGAGCGGTCGTTGTTGCATGCCCATTATTCAGCACTGGTTGCCCTTCGGCTGAATGATGATATCAGGACTAGCTGATGGCTCACCCCTTGAAGAAGTCGAGTGTGTCGACGTGCAGTAACGTGGGGCGCACGCCGGTGCCGACGGCTAGTGCGAGCTCGTACAGCACCACCGGGATCATACTCACGCGCTGGTGCCATTTCGGCCGCTTCCTGGGAACGGCAAAACATCTTACAGAATTATCTTTCAAACAAGAGACTAATTAATTGAAAAAAAAATGTTCTGCGCTCTAATATCACACACCGTCAACCCCAATCAGATCAATAGTAAACGAAATGCGACATCCGTCACTTGTCTCCAAATGTTCATTTGAAACTGTCAGGCAGCATCTCAGCATCAGTCTGGCATTACCGCTGAAATGAACCTTTTGGCGCAGCCGTGAGACATGCCATTTCTGTGTCTCTTTTTTTTTGTTATTATGTCTATACTGTGCGTGTATCCAGCTGTTGCAAATAAATGTATATTTTCTTTCTTTCTTTCTAAATGCGTCATGCGATTTTGTACCTTGTGTGCACCAATTGATCAAAACTGTCACTTTGCACTAGGTAGTAAGGTAGGTGAGCTCTCCAAGTCACACTTACTTGAAAAACTTGTAGGCCTGCTCAACGATGATCGGCGACAGATCGGCGAAGTGATTCTTGAAGGTCTTGTCCATCTGTTTGTCCTTAGCCATGAGGGCATCGTACGCGGCCTGACATTCCACGCCTTGTGCCTGTATCTCTAGATAATCTGCGTTCAACTCTTCTAACTGTCGCTCGCAGACAGCTATTTCGTCTCTAGAGATATACAAAGAAATATCAAATGGGTTCATGTATACATTAGGTATGTCTGTGGAATGAAAATGCAAATGTTTTTAATATTATTATTACATATTCCGATTAGTAACGTTTCAAAAAAATATGATAACGATGCAGTGGACTGTCCCCATAGGTCTCGAGTTCAAAGCTTAGGCACTCTGACTTTTTGGAAAATGTGCGTTTTGGATTTATAATCACTTGCTTCTTAAATGGTACAGGGAAACATCGTGAAGAAATGCGGTAAAGGGGATCTATTACCTACATAACAAAAAAATATACTGAACCTCATTTCCTCTATTTTCTCCGACTTTTCAATTCGGTCCAGGTTAATCCTGCGCAAACGCATTAGGTTGAGATTTTCTTGCCCAATGGTGGAGTCTACTTTGATCTTTAAAAGCCAGGTGTCTCTCACCTATAAAATAATCAATGTTTATTGGAGCTGAGCCCGCTACCACGACGTGTTAGTGAATAGACCACAGATGACATCAAGCTACCCCATGTGTCAAAAATCTTTGATGGTTTTTCAAGTTTACAACGAACAGAATAAGGATCATGTTTAAATTGGGAGAAAATAGACAGTTTGGGATATCTTGATGTGCTGGCGTCTGTACTTCTGGATGAAAAAAGGGTTTCTTTAGAAACAAACTAATTACGTGGCTGACAGACAGGCTAAAGTGATGATGAATAGACATAAAGACTAAGAAACTCTCTAATATGATAAAAACAGTATAATATTCCACAACTTACACACAACGTCATACCCAAACTAAGCAGAGCTTTTGCTATGAGTACTAGAAAACTGCTAAATAAAATTATATTTAACTAAATACATACATAATATAGATAATTAACAACCAGACACAGAGCAAATGGTCGTACTCATCTCACAAACATTTGTCTTGGGTGAGAATCCAACCCACGATCGCTGGCATAGGGCCACTACCCATTAGACCAACATAGGCCAGTCAAACAACCTCTCTCTTGTCTCCTCTGGTATATATTGTTCAGTCTTACTTTCTGGTTGAATTTGACGATTCCTTCGTTAAGCACTTGCGACAACTTGGCATACTCCGCGTGCAACATCTTGCGGTACTTGTCCCGCTCTTCATTGCGGAAGGCAACCTTAGCTTCGTACTCGAACACTAGGCGGAGTTCTTCCTCGTTGAAGGTTTCTGGATCTTTATCCAGCTGCATATGAAATAGTATGATCTATAGATCTTTAAGTAACTGTAGAAGAGTGCGAGACCCACGTTTCATTGGGATGTTTCGTACGGAATTTCTAGGTAGCAGTTCGAAATCTGGGTGTATACCCTATTTGTGGCAATCGGCTACCTCCATGCCGATTTCTAATCTATCATACTGTGTCGAATGAATCAAATCCGTCGCTGCGGCAGCCTTGGGCGCAACACCGTACCTTTAGTAGAGAATAGCATCGCAAGGTCTTCTGATAACATGACACTGGGTGGTGGCTATAAGCTATCTTTAGAAAATAACACCGCAGGCTTTGTACTATAAGCAATCTTTGGCTATCCCTCGGTTTGTAGAAACCTGGTTAATTTTTTGGTCCACTCATACGAGATTTTTGAAGTAATAATGTATTAAACTGACCAGACTTCAGTGGAATAAATAAATAAATATGTTACGTACCATACACTGTGGCTTAGGGATGGGCTTCTTGATTTCCTCGTGCCACAGCTTTTCAAGCACGCCGTCCATCATGTCCATGAGCGCTCTCTCGCGGAAGTCGTCCTTGGGTCCCGGGTCGGGCGGGATGATGACGATCTGACTCGGGCTTATGTAGGGCGCGATCGAGCACTGTAAGACAAACATCATCGTACATTATAATCAGTTAGTTAGTAGTGTTAGCACTAAGCCGACTACCATAGTGTGAATGGGTTAGCTCAGTCTCAGAAAAAGAGAAAGAAAAGATATTTATTAAAACACGCACAGTAAAACATGTTAAACAAGTAAAATTAAAAACCAGCACCATATAATGATTCACTCGGTGACGCACTTCCAGAAATTTGTCAGTTCTACAGCATCAGACATGTTTTCAAAAATGTTGTCATACTTAGTATTAAGTATTATCATTAAAACGCTTGGTTATAAATGGATAACCAGCTGCTATTCTTCGAAGATTTTACCTACCTCCTCAGGCTCTACTTTGATAAGTTTCTGCACATATTCTTCTTGCCTCCACTGCGGATCAGTAATCACTATTTTCAAATGATGGAAGCTGCCTCGTAGGTCTGACAACTTGTTCAGTTCTGTAAGAATACTTCCAATTTTAATATTTTTAAAACCATTGTCATATAAAATTTACTTCTCTTAGTGCTCTAGATCCTGAATAAAAATGTACGGTAGGTCCAATTTATACATCAGATTGTTGTTTTGACGACCGGTATTCGATTATAAATATATAGGTACTCTTCTTTGACTTTTATCTGGCCTCCCTCTTAAGAATGAATACAAAAACTGTTAGAAAGATTTTTTACCCTTCCAATAATTTTAGAGGTTAGAGCAACACAGTGAAGTTCCTTCATTGAAAAGACAGAATCCTTCGGCGACGCGTGTTGCTCCTATGATTGTTCAGTGTTTGTGACCTCAATTGTGCGGTTTACTGCAATGTGATCTAAGATATAGTTTAGTTCATATGTGACTATAGATAGATAATTTAGATATCGCAGTTTACAGCTGCACATATACCTCTCCCAAAACGCACCACCCACAACACCAAGTCACCACCTTTGGCATGCTCTACCCACGCCACCTTTTTAAGGTCGCCGGTCCATTTCGGTGGCCCAATTTCGGTCGTGCTTTCCATGCAATAAAAAATAATCATAATAATAAACTTTACTCAAAATCTTTATTGCATTCAAACCTTCAATGATGAAACGGAGTCTATCGTTCCTCTCAGAAACGAGGCCCACTTCCCGCTTCTTCAGAATGAAAAGCTCGTCAAACTGTTTGTTGAACCACAACCTCAAATTCTGGACGTTGAGCTGCAAAATAAAGCGGGTTTGAAGCTTCAGCAGGTACCTCACTCCTTATAATATGTCTTGTTAGCAAAGTGCCCTTGAAAAAATATACATTTGTGTCAAACTTACTTTAACAATGTCATGAAGCCAGTTCATCTGTAAGAAGCTGTAGGCTTCCATCTGCGGGATCATGTACTTTGGGATGGTGACAAACTTATGCGCGCTGGTGCCCGACAGTACGTAGGGCTCCGCGGACACCAGCTCGGACGAGCCCACGTCGCCCGCGTCCAGGCTGCTGCGCCGCACTGACACGATTGACGGACGAGTGGCTGACGCACCTCTTAGAAAACAAATACGGAAAATTTGCCTCTACTATGTATTGTGAAATAACACAGTATGATTTTGATTTTTGAAGATGTTATGCGATCTAGCATTTTTTAACTATGTGACTTGCGTCTTCAAATAATTACGGTACCCAAGCGGTGAGGTAAACGAAGTATCACTTTGAAGCGAAATATATCTCGCCACATACGTACAAAAAATAAGGACATATCCTACATCACGATATTAAAGTTTCCACCCTGTTCCCCATACCCCTAAAATCGAAGTCACTGCGATCCTGCGTTATTACAGGTAGGAAAAAAATTACCAGTAACTTCGTTCATCAGTTTAAAAATACAAACCCCGGTAGAGCGGCACCTTCGGAAGTGACAAAAAGCTGGTCATCCACCGAGTGTTCCAGCCAGGGTCGGAACAAGTCGTGATCGTTGTCCATCTCAGTGGCGCGCAGAGCTTCGATCTGCTGCAGTTCCGGCCAAGTGTCGCGATGCGAGGGCAGGATCGCGAAGCTTTCCACCTGAAGTATAGCACATAATAAATAATAATAATAATAAAATGTATTTATTTCTCTTCCACAAATAAAAACAAAGAAGTACTTAGTGGGTACTTAAAATTATAATTATTACATAAATTTATTTGTGGGAGACTGGTGCGTAAACTAAGCCGAAGCCTGTATTTTAGGACACCAGGACCCCGACAAGACCGTTTTCAGTACTAAGTACATACTACAGTGAAAGAGTGAGTGAATATTGTGGCTGTGTATGTGTTTAGTGTGATGTGTTTACGTGTAATGTGAGGTGTGTGGTGAATGTTTGTGTACATATAGGCATGGTACCGGATCCCACGAGCTTAAAGGAACAGCCACGAAACCTTATGACCTTCAAATCAGGACTATACTGCAGAAACAATGGAACATGAGATGCGAGGAATGAGGATATGTATCGGTAAAAGGGTGGATAGGAACTCAAGAGTAAATGGAAACAAAACTTAGAGGAGAATATTCACGAATCTAAGTCAAAAGTTGTTTGTTGCATACGAGGTACGAGAACTCTAGTGCTTTCAAATAATCGAGACAAATAGTTTTAATACCTTGTTGTTAGTATCAAATAATATTAAACAAGCATGAAAATCCTTCTCAAAGAGAGAGAAGAAGAGAGATCACCAAAAGAAAAACTTTTTCAGTATTTAAGTGGAGGGCTAGAATAGTAGCAGAAAACCAAATATACGATGCATAGATTGTGTGAAAGATAAATAGTGTACTTAGGAGGTCAGCAGGTGACTTGTCGTATAGAACAAGACATACTGTGCCGGTCCTCATTAAATTGAGAGAATGATGAAGTATTTCTTCTTCTATTCGAAGAACTTTTAAATTTTATAAGAACTTTTGCCACGACATTTTACATCCGTAATTCCAGGCAGTGGTAGTTCGCATCAAATTCCAAAGTTCATAAGCTTCATACAAGACTTTCTTTTCTAGGAGCGGATCAATATTGTAGGTAGACAATTACGTGATAGTGGCTGTGTATGGCGAAGAGCTTGATCCTTGGCGAGAGCAAGCTGTCCCAGCAGGTCTGCTTGATCCACGCGGTCACCTTGTCCTGAGCACGAATGCGAGCCTCTGTGTTCAAACGAATCTCCTCACGCTCTCTCTCAGCCTGTTGAATTAAACAGTGTCGGTTGTTATTAAGAAACGATTAGAATTCATTTTGGACACGCACAGGAATATCCAGTTTTGCGAGGCAAAAGGATCCAATTACAGATTATTGCTATGATACTTTAAAAAAAGACCACGAGGCATGTGGCGGGACGAACCTAATATATTTCTGTAGACTTAGAAAAAAGAAGCATGCAAAAGATAATAATAATATAATAATATTTATTCAAAAGTAAAATTGGTAAAATAAAATACAAAAGTCTTAAAAATAATTAACAAAGGTATTTAAATGTTAGATGCCTGTACTAGGTTAGATAAACCTGTATCACAAGCGACATGAGCTCATTAACGTTGGTAATTGTAGTACAAATAATTATTAACAATATTTAAAATAAAAGATGATAACAATAGATGATATTATTCATAACTTAAAAACTATTTTAAAAACTAATGCAACATGTTTGTTTATTTTTACCTTGCTCTACTTAAGACAGCTGTGTTTTCGCGCGTCAGCAGAAATAAAAATAAATAAAAGTCAAACGTCGTATAAACGGGTATAGATAGGTAGTAATTGAACGTTATTTTTGCAGCTAGTGACTAAATACTTAGAAATCAACAAAATCGGGGCTTGTAGGCCAGCGAAGTGCAATGTTCATGTTGAGTCAGCAACTGGCGTTAAACACGGAAGTCTGGGCTTGAGCGTGACGTCCTACACGCCCTCATAGTCAATGGAGTTTATATATCTATATTCTGCCATTTTCCTAGCAGGGCACTCAGAGTCTCCCGTTTTATGATTGTTGGGCTTTTTAAAACGTGAGCAAGTTGCACATTTCGGTGTGTCAGCTTTTTTCTCGCACACAGACAGCGAGTGTCCAGCTTCACCACAATGACCACACGTTGAATTGACTTCTCTGCATGTTTTAGCTGCATGACCATATTGTTGGCATTTATAACATCTGGTTACCAAGGTAAAGTCCCTGACAGGACAAGATGTCCAATTTATAAAAAGCCTTGCTTGAGAAATGATGGGTTTGCGTATATGGGCTGGAACTTCAATTATGTAGTTGCAGGTTGAGGAGTCCTTCTTTCCAGATTTGTGGCTCAGTTTGATGGAGGTCAAAAAGGATCCCATGGTTGAAGCTGGTAACTTGTCGGCTAAATTCTGTTCGAAGATGCACCTGAATACCTCATTTTCTCTCATATTATTTGGCACTCCTATAACAACAATTCGAGGATTGCGCTTATTGGGTTCGTCGGCGGTGAGACCAGATGTAGAGAGCTGGACTGCACGTTTAAGTTTATCAGTATCGTGTTTGGTCTCTGTATTGATTATAACTCCTCCGTTTTTGGTCTTGCGAACACCACGTACGTGTAGCTTCATTTCTTCCGGGCGTATGATCTTTTGAACAAGGTCTTTCGTTTCTTCACTTGTTTTCAATTGATCATTAGGATAAATGACTAAAGAGCTAAAATTGCCAGGACGAACAAAATTCGAGCCCTTCTTCACCATATCAGCAAAAGAAACGCTTCCCGCCGAACCAGAGTCCTTTATCGTTTGTTTCAATTCAGAGATGTGTTCCGTTAGGTCGCGTTTTTCTCGGAGGTCTTCAACCATATTGAAGGCTTGAATAGCCTTCGACTTTAGGGACTGGTATACAACTGCCATTTGTGAAGTGTTGGATCCAATTTTACGGCACAAGTTCGATATTTTCAGTTTCTGCTCAGAGTTCAGTTTGCCTTCCGCGGCTATAGAGCAAACTTCATTTAATTGTAGGTCAATAGCAGACATCCATTTCTGGATCTCCGGTGTTGGTACAATGTCATCGTCTGGGCTTTGTGTTCTCTTCGTCGGTGAGGCTGATGACTGCACTGTTCCTCTTGTATTAGAGGGGCTGATTTCCATTATGTGTTAACTTAAATCACTGTGTCCATTATAATTACGTAACTACTAGCAAAATAAAAGATGCATTACAACACTAATGCACTAAACGAGGTCACTATTATTAATGTATGTCAATTAAATATTGCTCATGAGCACGTCTGCTCGCGACAAGGTTCAATCGAGGTATCACAGATGATGAAGATGGACTGAACAGATTAACAGAATTTACAGAATATGAACATCAAAAAATAAAATTAGTCCATTAGTTAGATTGTAAAAAAGAATACTTACACAAGTATTTTTGTTTCTTTTTAAATTGATGGAAAACTTATGGATTAAGCGCATTAAAGTTAAAGAGAGGGGCTTGTATGTAACGTCATTATCTAGTATACACTGAAATGGCTAGTGACGTCATGCATGTCGCATTGATTTGATTCGATGTATCGCCGTTATTTTTTGAAAACAAAAAATATGTAGGTATCGAATATTTTCTTGTGATCTATATTTTTGAAATTTTTGTCAAGTAGCCCATTAATTTTTTGCTTTTTTGGATTCATGGAAAACTACTTAGATTAAGCGCGCATTAAAATTAAGGAGAGAGGGCAAGTGACGTAATAATTTAGCAAAAACTGTTGATACGAAATTGTGAGGTCATGCGACATTTTGACTCGTTATTTTTTTATTACATGCATAAAAGAAAAATATGTGTATAGGTAATATTTCCTAGTAATCTACATAGATGAGGGACTAACAACAAACATTTTGTCAACTAGCCTATTTAACAATTTAAACAATCAACCTATACGTTTTTATTTGAATTTGTTTTTTTTAATTTTTTTTTTTAATATTCCACAACTTTTCACACAACGCCATTTTAGTCCCAATTTAAGCTTGAGAGCTTGTGTTATGGGTACTAAACAGCTGATAAACATACTTATATATTTCTAAATATATATATATTATAGACTAGTTTCTGCCCGCGACTTCGTACGCGGATCCTGTTGCTTATGCCAGCGACAACGGGGTCGTCAAAATTGAAGATCTGAAACGTCTGATGTCGAATTCTAAAAGCCCGGGGACGGGAAAACAATGAGATGCGCGAGACGATTCAAGACGTTCCAGATTTTTTATTTTTGTTGGTCAACAGGAAATGCCATCAGACTTAACAACTTTTGCTAAGACGCCATTTCTTTAAATATATGTTATATTGTCGCTGGGCTTTGGAGTTCCACTACAGGTGCTCCAGATCTTCAAATTTAGTCTCACAGCAGAAAACACTTTTCACGTGGAATAGTTTTTGCAATGGCACCATTTTTATATCTCTTTTACTTTAGGTGTTCCATTTTCCAAAATAAATTATACCCAGTATGTTGCGTGACGTTCACGATCAGCGGTCAGTCGCGCATCTCCTTCCCCCACTTATCTCTAGAGTCGATGCGTATATACGCTGAAAACTCAAGCGTCATGCTTTTTCCGTGAACGTCTCCAACTCGCGAGACAGTGCATGATGTTCACGATCAGCGGTCACTGGTGTCTAGAGACCTTGATGTAGATGCGTAAATACGCTGAGAATGCAGGCGTGCTTCGCGATCCCAAGAAGTTTCCACGGAGCGAGTTGCAGTCTCATGCTCTCGATCAGCATCAAGTCTCACCTACCGCTCTTCGGTAGATTGTTGGGATCTTGTGATCTTAAATCATTTAGCACCTTTGGAACATTGGGAAAGATTTGACGCCTTTCTAGGCATAATTATAGTTTTATTGTGAAGATACCTGATCTATTAAAATCTAAGTGGCTGCTCCCCTGCGTTACCGGGTAGGCTACCGTGTATATAACGAAGATAAATGGAAAAGGAAATTAAACACTCAAATAACATAAGCCCGAAGGCATATTTATACGATAAATAAAAAATGGGAGTTTTGGCCAGTAGAGTCTAATTTTCAATGATATACCATCGTCATTGAAAATCAGTCCTGAACTGTTCCCGCCTTCACCGCGTGGAGGTACTTAAGTTATTTTATAATTATGCAATGAAAATTAGTGATAGCTTTAATTTCTATATAAAATGTTTCTGATCTTCGATTTTGAAAAGTCAACAGGAAATGCCTATCAGACTGAACAACTTTTGCTAAGACGTCATTCCTATGTGAGTTATGGTGTAGCTGGGCTCTTGGAGTTCCACAACAGGTGTTCCAGATCTTCAAATTTATTCTCTCAGCAGAAAATGCTCATCACGTGGAACAATTTTTGTTATGGTACCATTTTTGTATCTCCAATAGTTTAGCTGGTCTGTTGCGGTTCTGCATCAGGTGTTCCGGATCTTCAAATTTATTCTCTCAGCAGAAAATGCTCATCACGTGGAACAATTTTTGCTATGGTACCATTTTTGTATCTCGGATAGTTTATCTAGTCTGTTGCGGTTCTGCATCAGGTGTTCCAGTTTTCAAGATAAATTATAGCCTATGTGTTGCCCACACTTAATATCTATACAACAAAAAAAAAAACATTCAAATCCGTCCAGTAGTTCCGAAGATTAGCTTGTACAAATAAACAGACAAACAGACAGACTTTTTTTTTTGGATTCGTGCTCTATTACTGTTTCTAAACCCCCCTCAATCATTATTTTTTAAATATATTCAATGTACAGACACAGTTCTTTTACTGTCTTATTATATGTATATAGATATAGATAAATTACACCCAGACACAGAACAAATGATCGTGATCATCACACAAACATTTGTCCTGGGTGGGAATCGAACCCACGACCTCCGGCATAGCACTAACTACTATACCAACAGGCCAGTCAAGTTTTCCACTGACTCTTATATGTACATGTATATTCCACTTCTACGATCAATCTTACCGCTTTGAGTCTCTCCTTCTTGGCTTCCTGGTGCAGGTTGAACTCTGACAGCGAGAGCTGATGCAGCGGTGGCTCATTAATATTCTCCTCCAATAACTCTACCAGCTTCGTCTGCAGCGATGCGAACACCTTACAGACTTCCTCGCGTTGAAACTTGTAGAATACCGATTCCTCGTATACTTTCTTATCTTCTTGTATGTCTAGGTAATTCTCTGGGGAATTAAAGAACTGGCTATTAAGGGACTACCCACACTTATTCAGCTCCATTCATCGTTCGTCCACAGAAAGCACCAGTTTTGTAATAAGATGCGTACGCGTCCTTTCAGATGGATGAACGCGTACGCGTCATAGATATATAAATAGCTATTCCCAACCATCAACATGGATAGCTAGACTGAAAGCTGACACCAACGGGTCGGCTTTTAAAGTTTCGGGAGTTTGTTCCGCCTCTTTTTGGGAAGTGGTGGAGGGCGGGTTTCTTTGGGCCTAGTTAAATTGTCATGCTAATCTTCAGTTTAATTTGAATAAATAAATTTCAATTTTGATTTTAATCGAATGCAGCTGAATACCAGTATTTATAAATATGAAGCATGTGATTACGTGTCTACTTCTCACATTCAAATTGGGCGGAGTCCTGCAGCAGCGCGAAGGCCAGCGTGCCGCACGCCGCTAGGGTCAGCACGTACGTGTAGCGTAACAACAAAGGAATCAACGCACTTACTATCAGTGAGGTATATGATTTCAATCCTGTTAGCGTCACAGTCGGTCTTGTATAGGTCTGCGGCGGGCGGCTGGTGCAGCAGCTCGTGCTGGGCGCAGTCCTGCAGCAGCGCGCAGGCCAGCGTGCCGCGCGCCGCCAGGGTCAGCACGTACGTGTTGCACGCGTCCACCAGCGCACTTGCAATACCATAACCGTAGCGGTGCGACACGGTCATTTTTAGCTCTAACGGAAAACAAGTTGCGAGCATACAATGTCGTTTTGGAAGCCAATATTAAAATCTTGGAATCTCAAAGCCAATGAAATCAAAAATATTTAAAAAGATTGACTATGTAGAGGCAAGCGATAGTTACAGTCAACAGGGTAGTTACATATAGAATTTGTTTTATAAATCTCTACCGAGTCAATATTTCTGCACGCATTTGACTTTCTGCAATCTTTTGAAAATAATATTGGTAATAGAAGAGTAATTTTGACACATGGCGGGGTTGAAGATACTTTTTAACTTTCTTGACTGGTCAGTATTGAGTAAGTTCTTTCTAAGGTAACACACATAAAAAAACATACAACTGAACACAGAACCTCCTCCTATTTTTGAAGTTGGTATACTAATTTCCTTCTTATTTTTCTTTTTCCTTCTTATTCAATCTAAGCAGGTGCACAGGCTACGTTTTCCGCACTTTGGTGCAACCATTCTTTTGGCTATTTTCAACAACAAAAAATGCGATATATGCTGATAGATTATGTTTTTCAGGGTCTTACTGTATTCTTCAGGACAATGAGGTGGCCGCAGTATGACGGAGCCTTCAAAGCCGAAGGTCAGCAGTGCATTGTCGTTCCTGAACGCATCGAACTGCTTGATGTCGTGCCCCGAGTCGATGATGGGGCCCATCTTCACAGATACGGTCGCCCCTTTCTAAAAAAAACAAATAAAATTTACTTAATATACTTAATTACAGTTTAAATACTGAAAAAAACACCAAATGAATTGAAAAGCCTTTTATTGCTTCACAACGTTTTCATTGCTTAGTTGGTCTAGCTTTTGCAAGCATGGCGCCGATTAAGGGTCGCCCAAAATATGACTGTTTTTTTTTCAACTTGAATTTTGTAGTTAAGTAACTGCCCGCAGTCTGGTTTCATGCCCGGTTGATGTCAGTAGGCTCGCCCTCGATTACATGGGACTTGAACATAACTGGCAAATTGTGTACCTCTGCCTCTTGAAGGAAAGGAATACTTGCGTGATTTGGGTAAATTAAAAAGATTCAAAGATTAACGATCATTAATTAGAAAATCAAGCAATCTTAGTCTCAAACACGGTCTCAGAGTCAATACGATTGGTTTAGACTTTCACACATCAAACTATACATTTCCAATATGATCTGGATCTCGCATTGTGTAGGATTTACGTACAAGGCGAGGTCAATGTATGGCTTGATGTATAACCTTGTGTATCTATTTCTCGATGAAACAATGTATTTTAACTAGCAGTGGCGGAATGTCCATACAACTCGATACCTATCGACTTTCCTTTTAGAGGTTCGGAAGAGCAACTCTACCACCGTATTGCTAAATATACCAAAGGTATGGAGGGTAGTAGGTAGACCGATGACTTCAAGAGAGCCGGCAAATAATGATACCTACATTACCTACCTACTAAGTTTATATTTTGTTGGGTTACTTTACTTAGAAAGCTCTTAAGAAAATTGCCCCCTCGCCATTGTTAGCTAGTAAAGTGCCTTACATCTCCAGTTAACTTGAGGATGTGCATCTGTTTGCTGAGGTGCGGGATGGCAAGCATGGTGTCCTTAGTGCTGAGCGGCAACAGCCTTGTGTATGGCCCCTGCATCTTGCCCGCGAATTTGTTGTCTTTGCCCGTCTCTGCGTTCACGCAGATAATACGCTCGCCTGAAGAACAAGTTGAGGTTAGAACTATAGACACAGGAATCTGGACCCACTGTACCCCGCCGTTGATATGGCACATCAAGTCTCAGCAAAATGTTTACCAACACTCCTCCATTACCTACCTACCGCTATACCTTTTCAGATTCTATCCGTACCTATTGTTTAATTATCTCTTGCTCCAACATTTTTGAAGCGATAATCTTCGTGTGAAATCACCACACAAAAAGATGAAGCGTTTTCTTCTTGAAGAGTTTTTCTGTTTGTTCACAGTGGACTAGCACTTAATCGCTCACGACAGTAACATATTATCGACTCTTGACAAAATTAATAACAACAACCAATGAGCATCCTTAATTTACCTTTGGCTTTTTGCAAAAGAAAAAGTGTTTGCAAACAAATTACAAAATATAACGACGACTTATCATATAGGTAGTCTAAATAAATTGAAGAATAACTTAGTTCAAATAGTGTTACCAATGCTATACTTCTCGGAAAAGAGTACAAGACTGAAACAGCGCATGTCTTTGCCGACCATCATGAGGAAGCAGTCTGCCAGGCCTCTGCCGAGCTCCGTGTATCGCACCAGGGTTAGCTTGAAGTCATCGCTGATCTGGATTAAAAAGGGTCATATCTTGGTAAAAATGTTTAGATAAGACTCAATGGTAGCTAGGTGTAGCAATCATTGCATTTCTTAAATCATAATACCCATGACTGATAGATATATGAGTGATACACATACAAGCAAAACATACAAAATAAATTAAAAATTGAACGGGACCCCCATATAAAAATCAAGTTTTTTTTGCGGTTGTGACTTGTTACAACTGAATTAGTCGCATTTGGGTGCAAGACGGACAATACTAAACGGATCCTCATACAAAAATCGTTATTTTTTCAGCGGTTACTAATTATATTGGTACAGAAACATTTGTCATTTTTTTTTGTGCGCTACGTGGACTCGGCATACTGTATCTCACCTTCAAAATAAAGATATGTCCTGCAGACATAGCGGCAGCGACCAAAAACCTCCCGTTTGGCGCGAAGGCTACTAGCGACACGATCTGATGCGTCAGACACATGCGGTCCTGTGACGTCAGCACGGCTGGTTCAGGGGTGAACAGCCGCAGCCCGACGCCATAGTTCCCGTTCACTTCGCCGAACACCGCCAGAACTGGCTCCATGGGACTCGCCACAAATGAGACGTCGTCTCCGGTCACCAGCTTCATTAGGACCTGGAAATTTAGTGGTACTGGACGCTGTTCTCGGCAGCTACAAGTGGTTTTGAAAAAAGTCTGTACTAAATACATAATACAGGCAAGGCTAGAAGGTCAGCACAACTTGATACCACGAGTTGATTCTGTATTTAATATTTGAATAGTCGCTAGTCGTTGAAGAGAAGTAAAGAAGATATATGGCGGTGTGCACGTAGCTATATAAGACGTTGAAAAATAAATGAAAACAGTTGCTATCGTTGCTATCATAGAGATTGGAAACCTAGGTACGCATCCTGGAGTTGGTTGTTACGCATCTTGGAGTTGGTTTTCCTGTATACTTCTCTTCAAACAAACTTGATGGTAACAAAGTTTAATGATGACACTGCAATTAGCATTATGCTAACTAGTAGAGAGGTCGTGTAACTCACAAGTTGCTGATTTAAAACGTCGTATATGCTTAGAACTCCAGAAGTATTCATCAGGGCTATGTACTTGTTATCGGGCGCAATCAGTTGGATCTTCATTATGTTCCTACAATAGTAAATCAATATAAGTAGGTACATAAAAAAAAAAGATTAAAGATACCGGACTGGTATCCGCAACTCCACGTTTAAGCGCGTATTTTGCGTATGGGCTATAATCTACCACGCGGGCCCAGTGCGAATTGGTAGATGTCACATGTCGTCGAATTTTTGGTTCTAGGACATGCCGGTTTCCTCACGATGTTTTCCGTTTTCCCCTATTTAATTACGTCGAAGTAACTATGTAAAAACTACGATGAACATTTGTGTTGGTACCTAAATTAGGATTAAGCATTATGTTAAGTTTGGTCAAGTAAATAAAATTCAAATTTTGTTATTAACTCTTGCTTTCTTGTGAGGGAGGAAATGTAATATACTTATTGTGTTGTGGGTACACGAACATTAAATCAGTCTCGCATGAACTGTCGTTTCATTCGCATCGATATATTACACTTCACCGTTTTTGAGAGCAGTGGTGATGAAATAAATTACTCAAAGTAATGCGCCTGCCTGGGTTTGAACCCACGACTTACTGTTCGTAAGTCGGGGCCGCCACCACTGGGCCACCGCTGCTCTCGTAGGTACATTAATGTAGTAATGCTACTATGTACAAGTTTCTCTTCTATGGTAAAAAAAATACAATGTTCTGTTATGTAGGTAGGTACATAACAGAACGTTGTAGTTCTGTTTTGCTGCGAAAAACTAAAAGGACTTTTATAAATTTATATCATACCTGTATTTCATAAAAGGAAAGGCAGAAGCGTACCTACTTATATTATACCTACATTGCAGTACTTACGTTAAGGTTTAATGGAGCATGTGGCTACCTAATCACGGGTCGATCCAAGGTTAAGCTACGCTTGGCGAGGTGGTCCGTGAATGGGTGACCATTCATTATAAACAATGACTCCATAGTGCCTAGGAAAACACGTAAAGCCGTTGGTCCCGGCTGTCATTTGTAGATCTATGACAGTCGTCACAAGTGGTGACAAGCAGTGAAAACTAGGCTGTGAAGGTGAGGGGCTGGAAGACAGGCAGTCGCTCCATGTAAAACACTAATATTCAACCGCACTAGGTCACACTGGATGCCGACCCCAACATACCTAGTTGGGAAAAGGCTAGCCAGATGATGATGAAGTATAGAGATACGAATGCATATAAATTGTAGATGTGTAGATCGTGGGGGAGAGTCAATTCCTCACCTTTGTTTAACAGTAAAGAGGTGAACTTCGATCTTCTCTTCACTCTGCTCCGCGGTGATCTTGTAAACGAACCCGTTCTCCGTCCACATGGTCGCCATATCGCAGGACGAGTTGCTGACCAGACGAGCCACGGCGTCATCAGGAATGTACGACCACTCCACCTTCCATGTCTTCTCGCTCGGTTGTTTCTTCAGGTACTGAATGTTCAGGATTGATCACTTTGAGAGGATGAATGAAAGGCTAATAACAAAACGTAATAAAACCCTATAAGGTACCTATAGCACACGGTATTCAGAGACCCTTAATCCTTCCTTACCCTTATTTAGGGCAGTGAGCACCCAGGCTGTTTCCTTAATTCCCTATCTTTCCAATAAACCATATTTTCACTCACTCGTAAGTGCTCATCAGGTCCGTAGATAAGAATACCAGTCAGGAAGGAACACATAGTGGTCTTTCTCTTTCCTTCTATGGTGTCGTCTGACCACTCCAGACCTCTGTTTAATCCCATACCATCGGAAGTCATCTGTATAACCAAAAAGCAAGGGGTTATGATCTATCAACAAAATGAGTTTCTTTCGGTGTTTCTTCTCAGAAGAGTCAATCAGACCCCAGCGTAGAACTTGGGAAAAGGCTTGGTAGATTATGATAAAGAAAAAAAAAAGAAAAATGACTTACAGAGTACAAGTTAGCCATAGCATCGATAGCATATAGCTGACCCTCGAGGGTCCAGCAGGCACTGGTGAGGACTGGTGACGACACCTCCCAGGTGATGACCTCCACTCTTGGCCTCTTTAGCACGAAGCATTTTTTGTAGCAGCGCGCCACCTCCCACACGTTCAGACCGTCGCCCCAACACTGGCAGATCAACATGTGCGTGCGACTGGCCCTGGAAACCAAATTAAGAGATCTATATTGCTCTAACAAAGGGCGAAACAGAGCTAAGAAAAGTAGAAAAACCTACCAAACAAAATAGAAAAGCTAAGAGCCGGCTTTGCTAGTGCACTTATGAGGTCGCGATGGAAAGAGCTTTCAACAAGAAACCTATTAATTCGCAATTTACACAGATTGGAGTCATATGTACTTGGGAACACCGATGCAGGCATTATGGAATTCCACTCCTTAGCTGTGCTAATTTACAGGATACGTGGCAATTAATGCGCTTCGTGCGAAACTGTGGAACATTTACAAGGTATGGGTATGGGTGGGTAGACCTGCATTACGTCTTGATTCCCGATAGAAGAAAGATGGTGGATTGAGCTCGTGAAGCTTTAGAGCACACTCGCCGAAGTACAGTCTGTAAAAGACTGACCAACGTGCAACTTTGCGGTGGGCCAGGATATGAAGTTTGCTACTTACCAGCTTGATCAATGGTAAGGCGTTCACAAAGCAGATAGAAAAAAAAAGCGACCAATGACCCAGAACGTTTCCAGTCGACCAGTCATGAATTAAATGCTGTCACACTCACATGAATATCTGCTTGCGCCGCAAGACGCCAGTCTCAACGCTGTACAGTCGTTGGTTGGTGCGCCAACACCACACACTCAACAGGTATTTGGGAAAGCCAGTTAGCCCAGCAATCAGATCGCCCTCCATCATGCAAATTGCCTTGAATCTATTTACGTCCGTTACTAGAAATAAACAAAAAAATAGATACAAATACGAATCATAAGTACCAAAAATAGGTATGATGGGTAAGTTTCGATAGAATAGAATAGAATAAAATACTTTTTATTGTACACCATAAAAACTTACAAATAATAACTTTAAGGGGTACATAAGGATACCCATATCTAAAGTTTCCAAAGTAAATTTTATTATGATATTTCATAGCTCACCTTGAATTTCAGCCTGAATAACAAATGAGGGATACCCTACTACAAATATTCTAGGATTTTTTGTCTTCTCCGCAAAGGCGAACACGTGAGAACGGTGACCTGAAATAAAATAAAATAAAAAATTGCCCCTCTTTTTCCATGAGTTTAAAAAGACAGCTTTTCTTTCTTTGTCGTATCGTTAGTGTCTTACCTAACCGGTGTCAGAGTTCTAAGCTGCCCATGGGCCTCTGATTGGGCATCACATGAGAAATATCTCATAAGCATCCGGTTTCCTCACGATGTTTTCCTTCGCCGTTAATTAAAAAAGCAAATGATAATAATACAATACGCACATGAATCCGAAAAGACAGAGATGCGTGCCTTAGGTTCGAACTCGAAACCTATAACTTGGCAGTCCGACGGTCACACCATTATGTTAATAGACAGTTAAGTAAATGTTATTGAATCGCAGTGCCATGGGAGAGTTAGATTTTGGTACTGCAGTATGTTACACCTACTCCAGAAAAACTCTCAAAAATCACATATTTATTATTTATTAATCTATGAATACAGGCTGTAAAAAGACCCATAACGTAAACGAAAACTACATATTCTACCCATCACTGGGATAGTTTTTTTCTAGAACATACCTGGGAATTTACTGGTTTTAGAGATAATGAAGGTCAAAGTGAAATATTTTTTTTCGTTTTTTTTTTTTAAATTATAGGTATTCCAAGTACTTATCATTAGTAAACTTTCTTCCGAACAAACATTATCAAAAGTATCGATTTTTCAAAACAAATTACGCATTTGAAGTTACAAAAATGCAATGGATACTAAACAAGCGAGCCGGTCGGGTTAACGACCAAGCGCGGGTGGCCATACGCTCAGCTGATCGAAAGTTGCGTTGCGTTGTCGCGCTATGCAATGCGCGGAATAAAAAGCAGCTCTTTTTTAAAGATCAAAAAAATTATTTTCCCAGCATTCTTTTTTGGTTAAAGTTACTTAATTATATGTACAGAATGTGTGGTTATCGGCTATGTGATCGCTCTTTTTACACCCTGTAGACTCACAAACTCGCAAACTTTACTTGTTTATATTAAACAAGTAAAGTTTGCGAGTTTGTGAGTTTGTGATGATGTAGAGCGTAGGTAATCTCTGGATCTACTGAACCGATTGTGAAAATTCTTTTACCAATAGAAAGCCACATTTTTGGTGAGTGGGTTAGGCTATACTTACATTATTTTAAAATTTAAGAGGGGGCGAAGAACATGTTCAAGTACCAAAAGCACTCAGACGAACTGCTAGTTTAAAAAAAGATTTGGGTGGCATTAAGGCTCTATATTTTGGAACGTTGAATAAATTAAAGTAGCCGTACTGTCAGCATCCAAACATTCTCAACTCTTCTACCCTGTAAGCATCTACTTAGGCGACATATTGTTACCAGCTAACGCATCGACTCCGTCTCCTGTCTCCGCACTATTGGCTACATATACCGTTTCTGTATTTGTCCGGTAGTTAAAGAAAATGATGTAGATGTCGTCGGCTACGGCGAATACATCCTTGCCCACATACGTCATCAGGTCCAGAACGTGAGGGTTACACCACCTGGAAACGCAGAAACAATACAAACCTACGTATTATTAAGTATAAAAAGTCGTTCGGTCTGATCCCGTTTCGTGCAATTATAACACCATTGGAAACGCCACCGCCCCAGGTCATCCTAGAAAGAAGGATATAGGTACGGTGGCCTTTTTAACCGACTTCAGGAGGAGGTTCTCAATTCGATCGGTTTTTTTTTTATGTAAGTAGGTATGTACACCGATTACTCCGAGAATAATGATCCGATTTACGTGATTATTTTTTAGTTCGATGCGGAATAGCTGCCATTTGGTGCCATAAAAATATAACATAGTTTGATCTGGTAGTTTTCATTTTATGAACAATTTTATGAAAATTTAATTTATTTTTGAACATTTTTTTGTATGTATGTTCACCGATTACAGTGTGATTTATGAACCGATTTACGTGATTCTTTTTTAGTTTGAAGCGGACTCGTTTATTTTTGGTCTCATTAAAAATTACATAAGTAGTTTGACCAAGTAGTTTTCATTTTATGAAAAAATTTGTTCATTATTTTACTTTTTAACCGACTTCAAAAAAAGGAGGAGGTTCTCAATTCGACGGTGTGTTTTTTTTTTTTTTTTTTTGTGTGTTTGTTACGCGATTTCTCCCCCATTTGTGGACCGATTCTCAAAATTCTTTTATTTGAAAGAGTATACTCCCGAGGTGGTCCCATTTTAATTTGGTGAAGATCTGGTGCTGATCTTCGGAGATATACAATGGAACTCTTCAAAAATAGACGGCAAATCTGTCGTGATTGCTGGAATCGCTTGGATATTTATTGTTTATACAACATCATGACGTATCATCACGCCTGTATGCTCTGAGGGGTACGCAGATGTGTACAATATACCTAGATTTCGACAGTTAGGTATGTTAAGTTTCATTTATTAGGGATAAGTGGATAACCCTATTACCATGACATGTATTGTTAACAAATAACAATATAAAAACAAATTCATGGCAAATATTTGTATGGGAACAACTAAAAATGGAAAAATTAAATCTTTTTTGCAAAAATAAAACCGACTTAAAAAAAACACTAACCGGTGTACAATAACTCTAAATTCGGAAGTCGGTGGCCCATCATGAATAAGACAAAACCACCAAAGCCACAGACTTCCGAATTTAGAGTTATTGTACACCGGTTAGTGTTTTTTTTTAAGTCGGTTTTATTTTTGCAAAAAAGATTTTTTGATTTCATCGAACAGTTGTTGTTTGTAAAAATATGTGTTGTAGAAATGGATAATAATGAATCATCTAGGTATATAAACATAATAAACTAAAAATTGTTAAATAAAAACTTTTTTACAAAAAAAAACAACCGACTTCAAAAAGTTATTTTACACCGGTTAGTGTTTTTTGAAGTCGGTTGTTTTTTTGTTGGTCATTGCACTTATCCAGTACTCGAACATAATGTATAATATGCGTGCGTGTATATGTTTTTTTTCTTCCATTCCATTCCATTCTATCCATCCATTCCATTTTTTTATCCATGTTTGATTTGTGTTTTTTTTCATGAATGCATGTATTTATTTAATAACTAGCTTTTGCCCGCGGCTTCGCCCGCGTGGATGTCGAACTTCCGCCCCCTATGTTTTCCCATTAAGGGTTGAATTTCCAAAAATCGTGTGTTAGTGGATACTTATTCTTAACTAAGAAGTCCCCTTCAAGTTTCATGTCTCTAATACCAGCGGTTTGGGCTGTGCGTTGCTAAATAAACGTAATAATTTTAGCATAATACTTCCAGATAGACTACTTTCAAAGTTGATCCTTCCAGTATGTATGCATAAAGATTTCTGGAACTACTGACCCGGGAAAGAGCGCCGTACAACTGACCATGTGTAAAACAACTGAGACTAAGATCAACCTACCCAGGCGTATTGATTACAACCGTACCAAGTCAATCCCAATCCCTATAATAGTTATTGAACTATGCGTGCACATACAGACAGACAGACGGACAAAACATTTACTGATTGCATTTTTGGCATCAGTATCGATCACCAATCATCCTCCAATATTAATTTTGAATATATATTCAATGTACATAATTATCTTCGTAGTGTGTGATAGTCCATTGGACTGTATGGCGAGCGATATTGTATCTTAAGATAAAATATTATAATATCATAGCCGTGTGCGGTGTGCAGCGCCCCTTGGTGAACTCCACTGCGGGTGACGTAACCTACGACAAACTTATTATTTGCGGTTGGTACAGTAGTTGGGTCTACGGGTCGAACCGCAAAATTAAGTTTGTTTTTTATTGTACATACTTTTCCGGGATAAAAAGTACCCGGTGTGGTGCCCAGGAAACTAAAGAATAAGTATACCAAGTTTCATCGTAATCGAACCGGTAGTTTTTGCGTGATACCTGAACATACAGACAGACAGACAGACAGACAGACAGACAGACAGACAAAAATTTTTTTAATCATATTTTTGGGTTCGGTGTCGGTCTAGTAACACCCCCTGCTATTTATTTTTTTTATATTTTCAATGTACAGAAATTTTACTTCTACAGATTTATTATAAGTATAGATATAGATATTTATGGCAGATGGCATTCTGTATTAGTTTCTGTAGGTATAGCCCCACGGGAAAAGGTAAAGGGGTTAAGAAACGAACGACTTTTGTTACCGATTATACGGTGACGGTAAGACATGAACTTGTACAATTTATTAACACCCTGTCCGTTACCATGTTTCTGCCAAATAAAATATTCTATTCCATTTATGTTCGTAGTTTCTTGAAATACGGTTTCATGCCTATTTTTTTCTAAATAAAACTACCTTTTGCAAGGGCTACTAAAATAATTTTAATAAGTATTTAATTAAACTTTTTTTTTCCCCTTGTTCTAGAGTACCTACATCTAAAAGATAGACCCTAATTTTTATTACAATCTAGCCTTGTGTAAAGACTCATAAGTAATTTATTTATAACTTAAACTAATAAATTTAATTAAACTAAAGTTTAACGTTCATAAGTGCCCCTTAAAATGGTTTAATTGAAATAAATTATTTGAATTTAACTTTTTGACTTTGTGTAAGTTAAGTTTTCTCTTCCAAAGCCAACTTTCTTTCTGGTGCTTGCCAGTATTCCAGTTGAGCAATGAATTACTAAGTGCGTTTCATCAGGCGTTAATTAGTTCATAATATTATTATGCAGTTATTTCCATCCGGCCCTTATCTTTTGTATTCGTCCTAATAGGATGACTCATGCGCAGGGCTTTATTGTTCAATGAGCATTTTTTGGGTTGCTTCGACGACGTTGCATTACATACATAGAACATACGATAATTAGGCCCGCCCAGTTTGTTGTTAGTCCCTCATCTAGATTACCTACAAGAAAATATATTCGATCCATATTTTTTTCTTTTTCAAATGAAAAACTGCTTAGATTAAGCGCATTCAAGTTGAGGTCAGGGTGCTTGTAACGTCATTATCTAGTATAAAATGTATCTACTTCAAGTTCAACAGTATTTTGCAGTACAGCTTTTCTACTTATTATACCAACACCTAAACAGTTGTATAATTTCTAGTGACCTAGGTACCTATCCATTACTAAAACTATCCCTGCTTATTGTTACTTATACAAACCCTGGATTTTAATAGTTCAGTAATGGGTTAGTCCATAACATAACATCACACCTGTTATCCCCGAAGCGTTAGGCAGACGTATCCTTACCAGTAGTAGACCCACATTTCGCCAGTTATGTGTAAGTCATATGTAGGTAATAGACGGTGAGCCTATTGCCATCAATCGGACACAAATCCAGACTGAGAAATTCCAGATGGAAACACAAGATAGTCTATGTTATGCCAAAATAAAAGCGCAATTTCAAGGTGTCGTTCCGCTGACATCGTCTTTTCCTCTTTTTTTGGCTCAGAGCTCAAGCAAATACCTACTCACTTTAGGCGTTGGGATAATTGCTGGATTAGAATTAGGTAATAATAAATAAATAAATATTCCACAACTTTTTTTCACACAACGCCATCTAGTCCCAAGCTAAGCTAAGAGCTTGTGTTATGTGTACTAAACAGCTGATAAACATACTTATATATTTCTAAATACATACATAATATAGATAAATTACACCCAGACACAGAACAAATGATCGTGCTCATCACACAAACATTTGTCCTGGGTGGGAATCGAACCCACGACCTACGGCATAGCAGTCAGGGTCACTAACTACTAGACCAACAGGCCAGTCAAAGGTAAATTATGTAGGTACTAGAAAGTTTACTGTTAGAAACTAGGTAATTCCATCCCTGATCAAGCTATTTGTCTCTGCAGTAGACAAAGGTAGGTACCTACCTGATTTTAGGTTTGTATGCCTCGTCTTGGATATCTGTGTTTTCATTAGTTTCTTCTGTCATTTTCTTTTAAATTTTGCAACTTGTGATAAATTATGATTTTTTGCCTGTGAAATAATTACAGTAACAAATTATTTGTTTCCTAGGCAACAACCTCTTTTAAGTTTATATGTTCCCGCCGCATACGGCAAGAAAATTAGGATTTATGAATTTATATTTATATTTATATTTATATATACTGAATTAAATTAGTAGTAACAGAAACTTTACTGTGCCATCATTATTTAGCTTCATTGAGTATTTACTTTCTTAAAAACAGATTAAATTTTTAAGTAAAATCATTTTAGCTTCACTGAAATGAATTCAAGTCACGAACGCGAATAGAGTTTTGATGAAACGGAACGTAATCGAATCGTATCTGACCTGATATCTGTCAAAGTTCTGAACCACGGATGGGCAGTGATTTAAGATTTTTTTGATAAGAAAGACAGAAAAATAGTATTAGAAATGTGTATAGTGTATGGTTTTCAAGGGCAGTTTAATTGTATAAAATGTGAAAAGTGTCAGTATAGTAATTAACTACCATCATGTAAGTTATGGCGTTTTGCGTAGCCTTGTAATTGGGTGATGTTTATTTACGTATTTCTAGTTATTTGGGAAGGTTTTATTATTGTTTGAGTGTTTTAACGTGTTATGATTATATCTAGGGAGAATTTCACCGGGTCTATGGATGATCCGGTGGCGCAAAGATGGAATTCGTCGTCGATAGATTTCGCGGAAATAACAATGGACAGAAACTTTGCCCTCCTGCTAGTGTCGCTAATATCTGCGATACTATGGATCGTTTACATAACGTACTACAACAGCCGAGTGCTGGGCTACATCCTGACCCGGCTCATCAACAAGTTCTACTTCCAAGATGACAATTTCAAAATAGGTGAGTGACCTATTTATTTACCTATTTTCATGTCTTTCAGTTCATGTTCCTAATAGAACTATATATACAATAAGTTTATGGCCTCACAGAGTTAGTAACTTTTCATTTTACGTGCTGTAATGTCTAAAATATATCTTAGAATATTAATAATAATTGCCACAACAAAAACACATTTACCTAAAATATTATTTTTTTTATTCCATTTTGTAGGTTAATATTCTTCAATAAGCTCTTATCAATGTCGTTTTTTTGTGTATGTTTTTACTACTATTGGAATTGAAAAACTAATGTGCTGTGTACAATATTCAATATTTGAATGTTCAAATTATCAGAATACAAGATTATCTGATTGATAACAGAAGATAAAATGAATCATGAAGCAATATATAATATGAGAAAAATGAGTAATATTGACCATAAATACAAACAATTGACTCAAAATATAGTATGATGTGTTCCTTTTGTTGTTGTTTAATTTACTAGCAACATATTATAATGTTTCTCATTGGAAAATTTTCCTGATGTTTTGAATAGGATATTTATGATAATAATTCTTTATTCACTTGAAACCTGGTAGTACTGATGGTCAATTAATTATGAATGTTCATGTTCGGCAAAGATTGGGCGAAATATTATTTATCATACACCTTATTAACTTATAAATAATAACTTTAAGAGTTACTTTTGGTGGTATGATAGGCAGCCTTATCCTTAAAAGTGATTGCTCACAGAAAACCTTTCAAGCTTTATTGTCAACATAAATAAAAGGCTTAATTAGTCTACTGTATAAGTCAAATGTAGTTCTTCAAACAAATGCCATAGAGGTGTTGCTGAAGAGTTTGTACCCCAGCTTTTTTTTCCCAGCAAAGCACTAGGAAGTGGTAAAGGGTGGGCATTTTAAAGGACTCCTTTGTAATTTTAAATGTTCAAAAAGTGCTGGTTCTCTGCAGAGTAAATTGCCTCCATGATAGTCAAAACCATATCAAAATCTAGTGTAGTTTACAAGAATTTTGCAGTCACACAGACAAACATTAAAAGCCGACAGTGAGTGACAGCATTTTTTATTATTGATAGATTTGAAATATTCAACATATTTATACAACATGTCATCATCTGAATAATAGCTGACCAATCATGTCAGTCAGTCATTTGAATATTGTTTTTTTTTATTGATAACATTTTTCACTAAAACCATATCCTTTTGCAGCAACTGTATATTTTGACTACCTTTTTCATTATGGAAAATACTTTAGGGGCTGCATAAACGTAGACACTTTTTGTTACCAGTTACAGTGAAAGCAACTGGACACAGCAAATGTTTATGTGGAGTGGTTGATTTGATACTGGTTCCATATAAATTAAATATTCAGAAATATGCATTGGTCGCTTGTATCTGGACAAAAGACACAAGTGTCCATGTTTGCGCACTGCCTTATTATACTTTTGGTAAAAAACTTGCAGATTGTTATGAACTTATACCAACATGCTTATCAAACAGTTACAATGTTATCAAAACATTAATCCATCCATCTTAGAAATGTGAATGTTGATGAATGAATCTGATGAGTCCCATTGAATGGATGAATAACAAAACTGATAAATAAATGTTGTAGGACACCAAACAAAAAACTAATTTAACACAAGGCTTTTTGGCTTCTTTTACTTAATCTTTATAATTATACAAACAAATAGATTCACACACTTTCTCTTTTACATTGCAGGTTCCTTCACACTAAATGCCTTGTCGGGTAAAATAATGTTCCGAGACATTGTGTACATCAACTATGACTACACACTGCGGATACAGGACGGCTACCTGATATTCAGGTGGTGGAGGTCTTATGTACCAAAAGATGTCTCAGAAGGTATGTCATATTGCAATAATTCAACAAGATTGAAATCATCATCATCTGCCTAGTCTTTCCAAAGTATGTTGAACTTGCCTTGCAGCTAAATACCAGTACTTTATAAGGAGTGACTGCCTGTTACCTGGTACCTTTAAGACCTGAGTAACACGATACCTCTTGGTTAAACTACTTGTCAGACTTCCGAGCTTCTGTCTTCTCTTAACAACTGACAAAGATCTACAAATGAGAACCGGGACCAACGGCTTAACATACATTCTGAGGCACAGAAGAGTCTTGATATATAATGAACGGATCCCATACGTGGATCACCCTCGTCAAGAGTAGCTTAACTGCTACTGAAAACACAACAAGATCAAAATGCCAATGAATTTTTTTTATTCATATTGTCAATCACAAATGCATAAAATCAAACTATTTGCATTCTACAATGTGTAATTAGGTGAACATTAGACCCTGTTGGGCACAGTAAAACAATATTTCTATTTTGCTATGCCCAACAGGGTACCGCAGAGGAGGAGAGCGGAAGTTTCAAACTGCTAATCTTATATGTAACAAAAATAAATCCAGTATCATGCTGGGGATTCTTTATACCTACATGGGATGCTAGATATATATTTTACATTTAATCACTTAAATATTCGTTTAACTTATATGGAATTAATCCGTTTGAAATGGATAAATATACATGCTCCTTGTTTGTAGTACATTTAAAGTTGTTACTTCTTCTCAGCAAATGACTAAAAAGTGGCGAAAGGCAGGCTTTTTAGGTGACTGTCCAATGTATTTTTTTGACGTTAGAATAGTTATGATTCTCAGCCTAATAAGAATAGATTAGTTTTGATTTCGTAATGGGTAGTCCTGAGGTCTCCTAACAAAAGTCTGACCAAGAGGTGTTGTGTTTTTCAGTAAGCAAGATATGAAGGTCAGGTATTTTAAATAGAATGCTCCATTCACTAATTTACATTATTTATTGACTGGAAGCCTGAAATCTCTAGGCAGATAAATATAAAAACATAAATAAATATTACATTACCTACCTGTTTTACTACAGGGTAAATAAACAGAATATAACAAACATTATGATTTCAGTATTGTCTATTTGTTTTGCAAGATCTCTCAAGCTGTCTTAACGTCCTTATTATATTCCGACCATAACATTAAGCTAATTGTCACTTTAAAAGGTTTCATTTAATTAGCATCAAAACAAAGTAACCTAATGGGCTTATCAGAACAATATATGTGAGTCATTACTCCTGTAGGTATGCTAAAATAGATTGTTTTAATTGTTATTTTAATCGTCCGTTTTTATTTAGCAGGAAAATGATCAGTGTAGCTAATGTACTAATGATTTTGTCGCGTGTTCGCAGACTTATCACACTCCGACACTCGGCTGTCAATCATGCTAAACGGCTTCGAGCTCCATTTCTACAATCGCTGCGATCTATACAACGAACTTGAGAAAATATTTGGTCTCGAGCCCGTTATCAAGCAACAGAACGATGATGATTACACAGACAGAGATAAAGCTATGAACGATGCTAACGAGAAGCGAAGACGTGCGCAGGAGACTGTCAGGTCTGAAGCAGCCATGGCTCGGACGTGGCGCGATCTCATCCCCGTCATAAAAATCGATATCTGCACAGGACGAGTGGTGTTCGGTAATAGATTAGTCCCGACCACGTTGTCGATTAGTGTCGAGGAGTCCCACTTAGTGTATAGTACAAAGCCTCCCGCCTCGAGCCTTGACCACCTCATGCATTTTGTTAAAGCAAAAGCAGAGAATTGCAAGGTGCTGCTAGCTCCTAGTCCTAACTACACATCGATGGTTGATGAACCACCGCGGTACATGGGAGAGGGCTTCGTCGTAATGAGCTCCAACTATATCGAAGTATACTTCTACATGGATGAGCCCGGTGTTGTGCCAGAACAACCTGTTCTTCTGCAGTTAGCCAATGGGGATATTGTCGAGTCAGCACCTCCAATCTGGGGTGTCGACATAAAGTGTGGAAAGGGAACAGACTTCAGTTATGGGCCCTGGGCAGACCGACAGAGAGACCATCTATTCAAATTTTTCTTCCCACCGAACTATAAAAACTTAGAAGTAACGCCACAGCCAAAACCAGGTGATATACGACAAACACAGTCTTTTGATATTAGATTGTCTACTTTAAACGAAGCTACCATTGATATTCTTTTTACGAAAAATAAAGAAACAAACGCGGTGCATATAAACATAGGAGCTGGTTCATACCTGGAAGTAACACTCCCATGGATTGTGTTACAAGATGGCTATACGACCAAAATTACAGGACAGTTATTACATTTAGAGGCTACGACAAGTCTTCAGTATAGAAGTCTTGCCGAAAGTGAAACATTGGAGTACACAGTCAAATGCCACTTTCCCCTGGTGTGGAACCATCACCAATGTTGGCAGTTAAGTCTGACGGGCTGTAAGGCCACTACACACCTGGTTTACACACACATAGACTTCTTTCAAGATCTCATAAACGATTGGTCGACGAAAGCGCGACCTGATATTTTACACTTTGTACCTTATACTTGGAAAATATCACTGTTACTCAAAGAATGTGAGGTGGTGACGGTGAGCAATCAGTACAACTGGATAGACTGCAGTTCGACCAACCAGGAGAACAACCACGTCGCGTTTTGCGGTGATCTCCTCGACGTCTCCTTCGATTTGCCGTTCGTCGATTTCTTGCCAGATTTCATTCCTCTAAAGATCTGGGTACAAGGCGAAGCTGTCGACATGAGTCTCTACTTGCCAGAAGTAAACACGTCTAAGTTACTTCTGCTATCGCTGGACAAGAATATGAAGTTAGTCCCTTGCAGACTAAAAGCTTCAAAATGGAGAAGAAAATGTGTCAAATCCCAGGGTTGGGTGGACTGCTGGTCTGTTCCTATTGTAGCCCTGAGCGTAAGATATAATTATCATCCCATTCCACCTTTGGGCCCTGAGCCTCAAGCAGACATCACTACTCCGGAAAAGGAAGAGATCTTGCTATCGCCGATGAGGATACCAAGGATGAGAAAACAGCCGCAAATTAACTGGACCTTGGACGGAAACAAATTCGACAGAACTACGCTCCCACCAGACAAAGTAAGCGTAGAACTTGAAGTGGGGCCTTCAATACTTTTGGCCTATGGAACTATTATCACAAGTTTTATGAATTTACTAGAAAATATCTTTGGCGAAGACCAAACGTTTACTGACATGCAGAAATCCCCAAGTGCGGAAACTTTTTCCTGGACAAGTGAAAATATAAGAGTTAACGATAAAAGTAGTGTCAATCAACATACTGAGATATCAATGGACGACTCCACAGATTCAAGTAAGGGTCCTTTCGACCCGCGGCACTACAGGCCCCTGGACGTGACAGTATCAATAATTATCCACGATATACAGGCGCACTTAGTCAAGAATTGTAGCGAAAGCGAACCGCCTTGTCCAGTTGTTCTGATAGAACGATTTGGATTCGAAATGGACAAAAGCTTTAAGGAGACCAAATTGCAACTTCTTTTGAGTCCTTCAATATTAGTGTCAGCTAATAACTTGTCGCGATCCAACACCACGAACTCTGGGGCCTTGTATCAAGGTCATTTGATGCTCTCCTCCTTTCAGCTCCGAGGCAACGGTTTCTTCAGTGATACTAACCGGACTGTTGAAGAAGATACTGTAGAGTACGCGTGGATGATGGAACTGCAACTAGGTCAACTAACTGGTCGCCTTACATTACCCCAACTGTACCAAATCATATCATCTTTAGAAACGTTCTTGCTTCTCATTTGCGATAGCGAAAACGAATTAGTGCCACCAAATCCAGCCAGACAGTGTCATCATGGAATGAACAATGTAATGTGTCAGGAAACAGACCTCACATTGAAATACAGGTGTCCAACTGCGAATGAAATCAAATACAAGATGATTCGAGTTGCTATCGATCTCATTGATGTTTATATCGCAGATACGAACACTACGCTTCAATCGTGGATATCGCCAGTAAGGCTGAGCTATTGTAATTTACACGGCTCTGGCTGCGGAACAGGTGTGACTGGGTTACTGCCAAACATTAAGCTAGCTCTCTACACACAAACGAACATGCAGACGAACACTCACCATCATTCTAATGGTAGTAACAATAGTCAGAACAAACCGCCGGAAAGTGACAACTGGGTTGGTGTCGGATCTGTCGCCCTGGGACCTCTGCTCATCGAAGCCGCCTCCTCACTGCCCCAAACACCGAAAAACCTTCATTTAGTACAACAGAAGTTCCTAAAACTTCACGACGATAAGACTAAAAGACTTTGGTTCTTGTGGCCAGTTGAAGGGAAGGGCTCGCAGTGCGGTTGTACCGGGGGCTGCGCGTTCTTCGGGTCAAATAGGAACGGACCTAATTTCTTGAAGCCAAATCCCAATGACCTGAATGAAGGGATTAATGTGGCTATGTTTAATATCATAGAGACGACACCAGGAGAGTATGGGTACGGACAGAGCTTGCTACATTCAGGGCAGCTTGTGTTCCATACGCCGCCATACAATAGCTTGAACGTCTGTCTGCAACCTACCAGTGTGGCCACTTTGATACCATCGCCTTTACCCCAAAACTTGAACAAGTCCCCACAAAGCGCTGAACGTCGCAGCCTTACTAGAAGATTCTCATACACAAGCATGAGCAAAGGGAGTAATAACTTACTAGTGTCAAGCACTAAAAGCGATGTTCCTTACGCTCGATTAGTAGATTCATCCGTGCCTTTGGGGAGTAGTAAAATTGATAGCGATTCTAAACTTAATAAGAGCATTCTAAACGTGCCTCAGATGGAGAGCAGTGTTTCGGATTCAAAGTTGGCTTTAAGTTGTGGGATTAAAGATAATACTAATGTAACAGGCAAGAAACCATCTACTGGAGACGCCGAGTCCTTTGTTGTACCAAAAGTACCTATGAGGAGTGTAGCGGTCTCAGAATCGCATTATTCCTTAAACTCCCAAGTACCACCAGAAGAGATTCTCAACCAAGAAGTCCAAAGAACTATGTCTATAACAAGCGAAAATCATTCCGAAGCTTTCTTTTCGGCAGACGAAGATATGTTCCCGAGCCGATCGTCAAGCTTGAAGCATTCGTTCGGCAGTCGCCATAGCAACCCGCGAGACAAAAGCTCATTTGGTATCAACGACATAACCAATGAAAAATGGTCGAGTTCGGCGCCTAAATCTGACACGGTTGACATTCCGGATACGATAAGTAATTTGAGCACAGGTGTTCAACCTGACTCTGAAAGCGGTTCTGTGTCCTCAACGTCTTTTATCTCTGCTATATCTTCGCAAGAAGACATGACGCTGGTCAATCTACACATGCAAACCAACAAGCCTATTGTAGATTCGCCTCTCCTCATGGCCAGTTACATGCATAACTTGCCACAATACAAGTGTTCTAATTGGGGAACCTGCTCCTTGCCTAGTGGGAGTGACGTCTTCACGTTACCACTCTTCAAAAGGGCTGATGATGGCTCTTTAGTTTATGTTGGACAGAAGTATTTACCAAGTTTCGAACCGCTCGGTAAAATTAATATCCTCAGACTGGTCTCAAAGAAAGATCATAACAATCAGAACCAGCACGGTCCTTACTCCAACTTGCCTCCGCATTTCAATTCTCAAGTCAAAGCTCATCCTTATCCGCAAGGATGGTGGGATGTTCAGCAAACTGTGCAAGACAGTCAAGAGAACACTACTGAAAAGAGTACCACATCGACAGTCACTACCACCAGTGACTCCAAAAGTGGATTATTTGTCAAACTTCGCGGGGAAATCGATATTATGTTAACTCCTTTAGTTCTAGAAAGTACCCAGAAATTCGTCGAGTCTCTCACACCAGTGTTGGCGAACATACATCCGATAACAGTAATCAATCACTTGCGTCTGCTTTGTATATCATCTGTGTCCAGCGCGAATGTGTTGAAACAAAAACAGTATGTCCAGAACTGGCTGCCACAGATGCAGGACCGCAGCCAATCAAATTTGGTCACAGATAAAGACGACAAATGTAAACTGGCCACCATACCACATTCAAACGTCTACGAAGAGAGCATTCTAGAGTCTTTACAGGCGACGGTAACCATTCCTAAAGTAAACATGATCTTCATCCAATCTTCAGTAGTGGAAGACATGATATCTTTCTCAGCTTTAGATAATATCCAGGACTTGACGTGCGTTTCATTATTTGGCGTATCTGTGGAGAATATCATAGCGAAGTATGTCAGTACGAGGAAGAATTTGGAATCGGTGCAGTTGTACTATCGGCCGACGTTAAGGGCTCTGGGTAGCAAGAAGTCGTTTGGTATAATGAAGGGTCCCCGCGCGTTGATTTCTGCGCAGACGTCGGGGAAAAGGCGGGGGCCGGAGAGAGGGGAGCCGGTATATATTGAAGCTTCTCAGCAACAGTGTGAAGATACTACTATTACGCTGAATGTTGGTGAGTAGCTTATCTTAGCATATACCCTTTCTAATGGTCATATTACCTTGTCAGACGCTGTGAATAGGATAAATGTTTTAAATTCCTTGAAATGGATAATGTCAACACCTTGTTAGTAGCAAATAATATTAAAGTAACATTAAAATCTTTTCCAATTTCTTTTTCCTTTTCACCCAGTTTGATGGTACTAATAAACACTCTGAAATGTCTAATAATATTAACTGTTTAGTATATTTTGACTTCTGTAGTCCCGCGATAATGAAACAATAGATATATTTGATCGGTCAGATTTGTTCCCATCGAATAGTTGAGTGTTAACAAGTTAGAAAGTTATTTGGGTGTAACATTCTCTTCACTTATTTTCAGGAAAAGTCCACGGTCAACTACGGCGCATACGCAACGAGTCGTCACAACTAAAGGACGTGACTATCACAGGCATTCCGTGCCAACATTCCAAAGTGTCTTTCAAGTTCATTCGAGTTGACTCATGTGCTAAAGGATGCGAGTCCATGGTAAGTTGAACTTTATGAGCGAATTTATACGGTTCATTTTTAATCGTTCCTCAATGATGGCTATACGTTTTTTTGTTTTCAGTGTTGTCAGAATGGCACTCCGGCTGACGCTCAGAAAGACAGTCCTATAGGCTTTATCATGTTTGAATGTGGACTCGAGGGCATCTCAATAAAAGTTAACAAACATTCACAGTCCCACAAACCACAAACACAGGTTGAAGAGAAAAAACCACTTAGACCTGACAATGAAAGCTGTAGAGAGTCTGTCAAGTCCGCTGAAGAGTCGAAGCCGGAAAAGGAGCGGAGTACTAAAAGCAGGACCTCAGGAATTGAAGATCTCTTTCGAAAGAGAGACTCGAGCTCCAAACCCAGTACTCCAAACTTGGGTAATGCCCAGCCGCCTCCTGTTCCACCTCCTCCCGAACCTTCCACTCCTGGGCCTGATGAGCCTTCGAATAATGACAGTGCTGCCACCGTGGTGCCTCTCAAGGATAATGGGAATACGTCGTCTTGTGCTATCGATTTGAAAGTGGTGTGGTTCAACTTCGCCGCACCTCCTAGGACTCCTATTACGAAGAAGATAGACTATACTAGGTATTTATTTGGTTTTTAATAATGGCTCTTAATTTACTGGCCATATAAAATAGAAAACGGATTACTATAGAAAATAAATTACACCATAAATCTTACATACCTGTTGGCCTGGTTGCTTAAAGCGAAAATCCCATACAGACAACGTAAACGCATTTATGCTTTTAGACGTTTTCGATACTGAAAACCCCTTTTAAAATATACTTATCGTGCGTATCGGTCAGTCGTAGTGAAACACGTATGGCCGAATGACGTCAGTTGTTCTGTCTACTAAATAATTTAAAAATAATCCTTTTTTTACATGTTTCGTTTTTCTATTACAACGATTGGCTTGACGAAAATAAACTAGAATCACTGTATTTAGTTATGAAAAAAATTCTAGCCTGAGTTACTCCTATGATTATTTAACAGGATGTTCTTCGTATTAAAAACATTTTTTTTACATGTATTATCTGAGGCCAGTAATCCAGACCAGGCCTCACAAGCGATTGGGGCTATAAAAATCGTGTGCTCTTTTATTGCTATATTTTAAGGCCAGTTCTATCACCACAGACTGGACTGGAACCTGCTAAGCACAGCTTCTCCTGCCATCAACGCCTGGATGAACCCTTGCAACAGGCTCGGCATCCGCGTTGTCGCGCTGTACCGCGCTTACGCCAGGCGCCTCACCGCCACCGCAGCCAGTCTTATGGCTGCTGCGTTAGACCTGGCTCCACATCATACTCTGCCCAAGGTAACTATTACGCGGACCTTGTAAGAACTGCCACTTTTACCATACATTTTGGTTCTGGTACAAACATTCTAACTACCTATTTGACAATATCAAAAATAATGATTTATATTAAGCCATACGCGAGGATAAAGATTTTAAAAGCAATTTTTAATTTTTAGAATAAAATATTATGTTTGTTTTCACAAATAAATGCAAATCAATATTATTTGTTTTGAGGTTACTATACGAATGATATGATCGTAAACGGTTTTCATTGACTCAATTAACTGTTACGTCACTTGTGTATAAACATTCATCTGTCAAAGATCGTTTCGAGCTCTCCAATGTTGTTATATAAACATGTGACGTCACTCAACTGACTCGACGCCATATTGCTGTAGCAAGCGTTTTGACAGCTTAAATAATATGCGTTAATTAATGCTTAAGCTTAAATAATAATAGTTGTTTTTTTAACGAAAAACTTAAAAACAAATATTATAGAGTCGTTACGGCCGACACACTCCGATGGCGAAGCAGCTGCGTGAGGAGCCGTCCCTGCAGCTGTGTGCTGTACTGCTGCGGTACGCGCTGCAGGCGGACGCGGCGGCCGTGCAGGCAGACCTGGCTGAGAGACATCTGCCGTCACTGTCTACTTTGAGACAGGTAACTGTAACATCTGAACCACTAACCCTTCTTCAACCATGGAAAGAAAAAAAAAGACAAATAAAACAAATGACAACCACCAATGGACAAATAACAAAAGCCGATCAGCAGTAGTCATTGTTTGCAAATTTTTAACTTGTTTTGCTTAAGTTATTTGTACTACAAATAACCTAAGCAAAACAAGTTAAAACATTGTAAAACACCATGACTAATTTAAAAAAAACTGTGTATTTTCTAGAAAGTAAATGAGTCACGTCTTTCATTTAAAATGTTATTGGGTTTGATGTAAAACCATGATTAATATACAGTTTAAAGTAAAAAGAACATCAAACAAAACTGAGAAATAAGGGAAAGCCGATGAGAAATTTCGTCATCTTAACTCATCTATACGGATGTGCGACAATGTCCTTTCCACCCTGCATTATCATCATCGTCACCTTCATCAGCATCATCATCATTTAGCTTTTGCCTATATAAAACACCACTTATGTATATGATGCGTACGCGTCCGTTCAGCCGAGCGGACGCGTACGCATCAATGATAGACAAAAGTTGAATCGAGCTGAGAGTAAAGTTGCCTGGTGATTCCATTCACCAGACCACATTTGCTTAAAATGTGTATTTTTGTAATAAATGTATTATGTTAAATAATTTTGCATGCCGAAAGGCAAAATGTATCGGGACGCTCATCAAAATAACTGTCATATCTGCATATTTACATTATTAGAAAATACATGATGTCTATTTCTATGATTGTGTTAAGTCCCCTAAACGCAACTGTTCCATTCCAGGGTGTGATAGTCCTGAGTCGTCAATGGAAGAACATTCTCTATACTCCGCTTCTACTGGAACATAATTACAAGAGCAAAGTGATGAAACCACTCAATGTTACCTTCGCATTGCCTGATCTACTTGAGGTAAGAATCAATGTTCAAAACTAAAATTAAACAAAAATAAAGGGAGATGAACAATGTTTTTGTTTTGTAACTGAGTAAGTCCAGCGCACTGCCACTTTGGTCTAGTGGTTGTAAGCGCTAGTGTTAACCACGAGGTCCCGGGTTCGATCCCCGGGTCGCGCGAAACGTTGTTGAGTTTTTATTTGTGGAATTTCTTAAAAGCAGCTCGGAGTCTGGATTTGTGCCCGATAAATGGTAACCCACCAAAAACATTTCATGTAAAATGTTGCCAAGACGACCACCTAAGGTTTGCCTTGTGAAAAAGATATCAGATCTCATGTAGAGCCAAGCTTCTCAATCTACACGGCCTAACTCTACCGACCCTAACTTCTACGTATCAGTAAAAATGTATGGCGTCGCCGTTTCGCTACCGTCGTGGAGGTGATGAGAATATTTCGTTTCTGAAGTAAGTAACGGTAGTAACTATCTGGTACATCGGAAACCAACTCTGTGAGGGTTAAAAAAAACGACGAAACACTTCGAGAAAAGGTAGGTAGTGCCCTTGCGCTTCGCTTGGCTCGTCTTGGCGGGGCACTACCGTGCCCCCAGATAGGCTCGCCCCCTATTACATGGGACTTACACATAACTGGCGAAATGTGAGTGTACAGGTACACCTCTGCCTATATATATGATGCCAGTTTATTCCCTCAAAAGGGTTAAATTAAACAAAAGTTTGAAGAGAATTTTCACGTTCTGCTCAATTTTATTCAACAACTAAAATAAATAAAAATAAAAATAAATATTCCTTTTTAATTAATTATACTTTTCACACAACGCCATCTAGTCTCAAGCTAAGCTAAGAGCTTGTGTTATGGGTACTAAACAGCTGATAAACATACTTAAATACTTCTAAATACATACATATTATAGACAAAACACCCAGACACAGAACAAATGATCGTGCTCATCACACAAACATTTGTCCTGGGTGGGAATCAAACCCACGACCTCCGGTATAGCAGTCAGGGTCACTAACTACTAGACCAACAGGCCAGTCAAACTAAGTAATGCATGATGTGCTTAGCTGTAAGAAATTTGTACACTAGTCTATAAAAGAACTCTTCTTTCGCAGGATTCCGTAGAAGGTTGGCAAGAATATCCTTTGGAAACTGAAGTATTGGATGAGAACTGTCTCCTGCTCAACATGGATGTAGATAAAGTTAACTTGCCTGGTGAGTACACATTCATCTTTCATTCAAAACTTGAGATAAAACTACAGAGTAAAATGTACCTTAATTTCAAGTCGGTTAGGTCTAATTTCAGAGTACTGCATTTCTACCTTTGTTATGCTAGAGTTGTCTTTGAAATTGGATCTCACATTGTTTAAAATAACACAATGGTATTGATTTTTATCAGAATTATTCTTAACTTTGTAATATATTTTTTACAATTTCTACAATAAAGCCAATTTTAAAAATATCAATATATACTGCTAAATTATCACAGTATCTTGCAATTGGCTTTTAATTAAAATATTATTTTTATTGCCGTAAATAGTTTTACGGATTATATTGTAATTGTATTAAGTATGTATCTAGTTTATAAAAGTATTAATCCTTTAGGAAATATTGTTATGATATTATATTTTGTAAAATGTTTACTGACATATTTCGGCTTGCAATTTTATCGCAAACCGCCAATCTTGTTTGTAGTCAAGCATGCGCCTACGCAAGTAGATGCTCTCTGTTTACTACCAGTAACAGCTTAGAGACTAAAATTGTGTCAGGCTATAATGGTAGATGACTTGCCCCTTATAACATGGGATTATTATGCCCATTTTTAACACCACACTGGTTCTCTTGGATTTTGAACCCTCAATTCAGCGCTTGGAGTTGAAAATCCAACGGTGCAACATAATTGAGGGTTTTAGGACAGTACATAGAATCCTATAGGACTCATGTGACGTTGCAATATAATCCGTAAAACAAATATCAGTACAGTACAATATACTTTGGCATTGATATCAATATTAATAACACGTTGTTTGTGGGCGAAGCGTCCGGCGTGGCGGCTTGTCCGCGCCCGCACTCGTTCCCATCCACGCCGCCTTCCGGTTCGTACACCAAACACTTTGTGTTGAGCTGACGAGGGCTTGTGAACCTTAGTTTTATGCGAATAGAGTTGTTATTAGTTTAACGACAAAAATGCCGTAAGGCGTTCGGTATTTCGGCCCTCAGTTTAAAACTTGGCGATTACTCAATTGAAGTTTTGTCCGGATCATTCATTTTATTATCATTTGTTATTTCACTCTATCGTGGCAACACAAAATTTCTGTAATTGTATTGATTTTAAATCATTATGACCGTTCTTTGAGACACGATTGCAATAGCAGACTCGAGCCCCAGAAGATTATTGGGCAATTGATAATAAGTTTTTATTGTTTTGGTCAACTATTCAAGTTTTTATTGAATTTTTTAAGAGGAGCTTGTGGCTGCGTGATATCTAAATGGAAATAGTGTAGGTTTTTTTTTTCAAAATAACCGGGTTCGATTCCCTCGGAGTACAGATGTTTTTTTTTAAATGTATGAATCCAGTTTTTCTTGTTATTAAAATCGATGACATAGTTCCTCTGAACAGATCTTCGTATGTCCTATAGTTTCAGACTTTCCCATACTGACCGATTTGAATGAGACACCCTGTATATGCAGAGGTGCAGACCTATTAAAGAACTGTCTTAAGTTTATACATATTAATTTTATTTCAATGATTAGGTGTGGCTTTTGAATACAAAGTTATCCGTTGCAAATAATACCAATCTGTTACTATTCCACAGCAGGGCTTAGGCCTCTTGTCATACAGAGTATTCAACACTTAACACACGTACATACATTATACGTCCAGGTTTCATCAATCATCACACATTTTCCTTCACCGTTGGAAAAAAACTTCGGAAAATAATATTAAAAAACATTTTATGAAATATGGTTCACAAGTCCTGTATTAAGAAGTCGTTTGTTATACTACCTCAACAAAAATCGCAGTTTACAGTCTTGTAATTTAATTTTAAAGAGTTGTTTAAGCAGTCAATTGTAAATAATCAATAGTAAACTCACGCCTTTTTCCCATAAGGGTAGGGCAGCAACTACAAAGCGCCCTTTGCTAAGATGCTTAATTGCTTATTATACTTCTTTTCGATTACGTTCAGGCGCGGATTTAGCCTGCAAAAAGGTGGTCGCAACCACCCAGAATTAATGGAGTTTCTTGCACATTCTTCTCCATACGAAACTACCTTTTGGAATGTGCAACTAGAATCACATTAATTTAATTTATTTGTAAGGTTAACGTTCAAAAGTGCCTGTTATCAGGCCTAATTGAAATAAATGATTTGACTTTGACTTTGAATCCAAGTGCTAGTCAGACTACGGAGTCTTCAATTCGATTCCTAGCTGCAAAGAAAACGTTCAAAATGCGTATGACACTCCGGCCAAGACTTTGTATATAGTAAATAGGTCCATGCAGGCAAAGTCGCAGGGCTAACGCTAAAAGTTTAAACGCTGTGTTCCAACCATCATCTTATAGATTTTTATATTAGGGTTGTAGGCATCCCCATCGTGGCCACAACAGTGGATCCGCGCTCGTTTACGTTTACACATTAGGGGTAAAAGGCGTGAATTTATGAATGTATGTATGTCAAAGTAATAGACTCCTTAAACAACTACCTTCAATATTGTAAATCGTCAAAATTTAACTTTTATTTTTAAATCGTAACAAACGATTTCGCAGCGTGTGTTATGCGTTTTTTTTTTGTTATGTTGTTGTTTGTCTTGCCTTTGTTAACGACAGCATGGAGTGATCATGTACATTCATAATGTGTGACCATTTCATATAGTTGTTATGTCTGTTATAACCAGCAAAAGGCCGTTCTGTCAAAATCTTCCCGTGAAATGTTTAGGATTTACAAGAGTTACTCCTTTGCAACTGGCTTGGCCTGTCGGTCTTGTGGTTAGTTGGCTCTGACTGCTATGCCGGAGGTCGTGGGTTTGATTCCAACCCAAGACAAATGTTTGTCTGATGAGCACAGTTATTTTACTTTGTTTGGGTGTAATTTATCTATAATACGTGTAAATTTAGAAATATATAAGAATGTTCATCAGTTGTCTAGTACTTTAGATGACATTGTGGGAAAGTAATTATAACATACAACTCTTCTTACCCTTGGCATATATTTTTTTTAAAGATTTTATATTTACTTCATGCTTTTTTAACGAGGAGGTTTTTACAGAAACGACCTTTCAGTGTACAATCAAATAAACGATTACATTACTACAGACCGCAGACGTAAACATAACATATGAAAATCGTTTCGAATTGGTATAAAACGATTCAAATTACCTGTGGTTCATTCTACCAATCTACCAAAATTAACTATTCAGAAATAGAAACATTTACAACCTTTGTCATAGTTCTAACTTGTTTTCTTTGTGAACTGTTTTTAATTTATTTTTTGTAGTGATGTTATCCTTGTCTTGTTAATTGTTAATGCTTCTGTGTATAACTATCATATTATGTATACAACGCCATCTATGTGCTCCACTATGTAACTAACTCAAAGGATTGGCCGTCGCTTCGCTTACCTATGTTAACCGCTTATAATTATTCTGTACATGTTGCTATAACGATGTTTATTCAAAGCTATCGTTAATATAACGCACTATACAACAATGTTAATTTATTCATACGCAATTTACTAATACAATGTATAAAAATACTCTGTTCGATCCAAAAGGGGCGTATAAGTTTTGCACTATCCAAAAATAATAAAGTGATTGTTACTTAAAATTAACGTTTTTGCTACCAAAACAACCCAAATTTATCAAATAAATAGAAGTCATAAGGCCATGTGATGTCGAATTCTCTATTGCTAAAAAGAAAGGTTTGTTTTTATTTAAATAACGCTTACATGGATCGGATAGATGTTTTATCAATATTTTAATAAATCTCGTTAAATACTATGTCTTGTTAAGATACTATCGCTATTTGATGCACATCTTATTCATAACCTTTAATTGATTGCTACTAATAATATTTCTCTCTGTTACTATATTTTTCTTAGCATAACAACTACTCTTTAGTCGTTCTATTTTACTGAATACATTATTTATTCAATATCCTACAAATTTAAATTATTTTTTTAAAGGATTCGCATGGCGATAATAGAAACATAGATCCATTTTTGAATACTCTACAGAAAGTTTAAGGATATGAAACTGCATTTTAGTAGTCCATTTCTATAGGAATGCCTTTAAAACAAAAACAAAAAAATTACAAAAATAATCAGATATATTATAAGTAAAATGTTTATTGTGAAGACGATGTACCTTGACTAAAAACAACTGTACTAAGATAGGTACAAGATTTAACAAAAAAAAACGTTAAAACTTTTTGTTTTGATGGCACTCTGCTACTTCTACTAAACCCACCTTCTAGGCTCACTCATTGTAGCACATGCCTTCAACTCTTTCATAACGTAACCTCCCTACACTAGTGATGTGCTAATATCGTATCCGTAACAGTGCGGGGCGCACAAAGCAGCCGCGCGAGCCTGGTGTTCCCCTCGCTGCCATTCTCCACGAGGAAGCCTGTCTTCCACGACGACGCCATCGCTAGTGAGTAGATACATTGCTAGTTTTCTACGTTCATTTATTTTGGTATGTGCTGCAAGAACGCCTATGTAAAGAGTTGCAGAGTAGTGGTATGTATCGGTGAGTACATAATTTACCAGTTAAAGGGCCGAATTTTCAATCGCCAAATAACTTTTGATGAGGAATACAAATGGTGATTTAACTGCTTTAATATAGATTATGTTTCAAACCGCCATTTTTTTTCTTCAGAAAACAGTTATATGACTTTTGGAAAATCATTTCTGTTAAGATCACTTAAGACTGAAGAATTTTTAAAAGGTTCTTAAGAGCCTTTTGATTGGTTTAAACTAGTTCTAAGTTATACTTGAGAACAGAACCAGGTCTTCAATTCGTATTAGTTATGGTACTTAAATTCAGAGTTAAGCTACATTATACTTGCACTGATAAGACAGGTCCACTCAAATTTGCAAGTTTCTTTCCTCTAAAGTCTAACACAGACTCTATGGTCATCACACGACTGAACTCACGAATACAAGTTCTGCACTTTCAAAGTTACTGACCATTGAGTTTGTTTCTTTCAGAGTAGTCTGCTAACACTAACTTTTTTTTACAAATATTTTATTATTTTTATGTTTAATAATGTTCACATGCATTTTCTTTGTATTTGAACGCTAATTTGATACGAGTAATGTTCAAATTCGTATGCGACGCTTAGTTCAAAGCAAAGAGACGACGTTCTTAGTCTCGAACTCTCGACCAATAAGAGGGAGTTTGCGTTTGTTCAGTTATTGAAAAACCCTTAGATAATTGAACTTCCATTGAGGATGATGTCGTCAGTAGAACTAAAAAGTAATTAAATGAAAAAATAAAAATAAAGTAAATATATAATAAATAAAGTAGATAAATGTCTTTTTTAGGGTATACCCTAAAAAGAGACATTTAAGCCGTCTAAGAACTCTAAATTCTTCAACCAAGCTGACTTTTTCACAACTCATCACAGTAGACTACGGAACCCTGAAGGAAGATCTACCGACAGTCGGCTCCAACCCATCGTTGTACTCCCCACACGGCAGTGATGAGAACCTCAAGAACGATCGAGCGAGAGAAGACCTGTACCAATGGATGGCTAAACAGGATCCCATCAAAGTGGTAAGTTTAAAGTACTTAAATAAAAGCGTGTCGTTGGATTTTAAACCCTCAGCTTAGCTCCGAAAGTTAATAATCCAATACGCTTTTATTGCGTTTCGGCATTCATTTAGGTGTCGTAGTTGTAGTGCAAGCAGGCATGTTGGTGAATGTGGAGACTAGACCTGATGCATGTTTCTTTATATTTGGAAAATATTATCATTTTTTAAAAGTAAAAAGCAGCAAAGAGTTTTCCACAACACCCATGAGTTAGGTACAGTGTAAATTATATTTTTTTCCAATTATGTAAGAATGGTGTTACAAAAAAATATTTTGAATTTAACTTAATTCACAAGTTACACTAAACACTATGAAGCTTAAAACAACATTACGCCTTTATTATAACAAAAGCAGACTATTTCAGACACTTGTCTATTCTAAACAGTAGAGAGGAGCTAAATAATAATAGCCTTACGGGTCGATTAAAGGTTAAGCTAAGCTTGACGAGGTTGATCCGTGGATGGGTGACCATGGGTACCGGCTGTCATTTGTAAATCCTTGACAGTGGTTAGGGACAGGTAATGTGAAAGTCTGGCAACCAGTTTTACCAAGGGGTATCGTATTACCCAGTAACTGGGTTGTGCAGGTCAGCCAGGCAATCGCTCTCAATGTAACAATGGTATTCAGCTGGATCCTGTTAAACTGGAAGCTGACCCCAACATAGTTGTGAACAGGCTAGGCGTAAGATTAAAAACAGTCAAAATTACAGTAAAAAAGTTTTTATTCAAACTAAGCTGAGAATCAGCACTTTTTGAACGTCTAAAAAAAATACATATTGTTTTTGCTGGAAAGAAGAAATGGCGGGACAAACTCCCCATTCAAACACCGCATTCGACACTGCATGACGTAGCTCCATCCACAGCATGCCACACATCACTGGCCGGGTTACGTATAAACTAACCTATTTACCTTCCACACATTACAATGTAAACTATAAAACACAGTCACGTAATTGTACTAACCCAGGAGCCAAAGAGCAAGAAGCCAATAATCCCTCCTTCGAAGATGAACCCCCGCGCGGTGGCGGCGGCCATGCCGGCCTGCAGCCTGTACCCGCTGCAGGGCTCGCTCATGCTGCTGGACGCGCACCTCGTGTTCCAACCCTTCCTGGCTGCGCTTGGCGTGTCGCCGCATCAGGTTACACAAGGTATGTAGACGGTGTTTTGTGTATAAGTCTTCATATGAGTCTATGGGTTTTTGATTGCTGGATCCTGTTAATAATACCGGTTAAACTGAACTTATAGGATAGTCCGTGTATCTGTCTGTCTGGTATTCAATAGCCTTTTTTCAAGAAATCGTAAACATTATGAAGTTTGAAATACTTAGTGACTTGGAGCTAAGGATTCAGAATAAATCCATATTACAACTCAAACATTTAAATAGAACGAAATCACATCAAAAATAAAACAAACACACATAGTAAAAAGCAGTAAATGGGCACTGTTACACACGATAAGACCGGGAGAAACTGTCCACTGCTCACAGTGCGGTATGCAAGCGTACCCAGTGGCGCAGCAGTGGAGAGTCCCACCTGTCCGAGATCACACTGCTTTCTTATAAGAGCATGAAACCCATCAGCGCTTCTGCAAACATAGTCGACGCACTGCAGGATCGTGGTAGCCCCAGCAGTAGCCTAAATGCGTTGTTGTATTGAAAAATCAAGCTCATTAGACAAGGCAATAAAAAAATCCGATAATTTACGTGACGTTTAAATCATAATATCAAAAATCATGACATTTGGCAAGAAGCTAAATCTCACAGCACAAGTTAAGTCCGAAAATGGTCCATTTACAGTTATCTTGTAATATTTTTTTAAAAGTGGCTTCACATTAATATTTTTGTAATTAAAAAGTAACATCATCAGTCATACGGCTTTGTTAATTTTCCAATTAACAGTGTGGTATTTCGATGTACCTATTTAGAACATTTTCCACATTCAATCGTGCCGTTCTAAAGTCATAATAATCAGCCAGCAAGAAAAGATACTTGCAGAAATTTATTTTTATTCATAGATATTATTTTAATAAACTCTTTCTGCACTAGGCGAGTCCAAAAACAAGAGCGGTTCAGGCGACGGCGTGAACAACAGCGGCGGGCCGCCCGCGCTGGACTCGCTCGGCTCCAAGCTGTCTCTCATCGCCTGGATGGACATGTTCCGCATTGACATCGTTGTCAGCGACCTCGCTGCCAGGGACCGGAGGGGAGCTGCTAAAGGAAAGGGTGAGTTGCTATACAAGATAGGGGTTTGAGAGCAGATAAGACAGCTATACCGCAAGGAGACTATACCTAACTATTGGAGTTCTTTACGTCTACATTCCTAGATTTTGACGAAAGTGTGGCAAAGTAAATATGAACTAGAGATTCTGTAAGGGTTGTCTGCACCCTGGCTTTGAGCTCTTAACTTATTGAGACATCTATTGGATTGCCCGGTTAGGCAGGTGAAAACCTCCTAGGTTGACCTGCGAGACGCCTATACAAAAAAGGTTAACCCTTATGCATTTCGCAGGTTGCTCTCTGATTAAGGATACCCCACAGGTACTGGCTGGCAAAATATTAGGTCCAGCTGGATTCTAACAATGACAATTTGAGAACCGTTTGAAATTTATAACGCGACGTGTTTAGTACGATCCGGTATTTCGTATAGTATCAGCGCAGGACGTTTGCTGTCAGGAGTATTGCCTTAATGACTGTATCACTAACACAACTAACAAATGCGGCAGCATTTTGTCATCTGATGTTTCAGAATGGTTCATATTCATGAGCACTATCATCCTTTGACCTTAATTTTAACTAGGCGTAAGATGAAAACATGTGTCATATCCGCTGAACAATGCTTGGAAGAAGCTTATGTCCTATCGCGGGGTGAGATTTTTACACCTTACTCTCCCCATAGACCATAGACCTTAAATAACCCACAAAGGTTGTCCTGCACTAGTAGAGGATCGTGGTTGGCGTACAAGTTCCTATGATCCTTGATTTAAGTATAGGATCATCAAGGGACTGACTCCTCTATGAGGAGTTCCTACCCCGGGCTAAAAAAGCATATGCCATACAGCGAACTTCTTAGGGCAAAATGATGGTGAAGGTGATGACGTAACACAATACTAACCAGGTTCCCAACCCCATGGTGCGATCCCATCAGAGACGCCAGCGTTCCTCTGCGAGAAGGTGTCCATCGACGTGGACCTGAAGAAGGTGGCCGACATGGCAGTGGACGACCTGATCCAGCGGCAGAATGTGCTGTACATATCGAGGGGGCAGCTCAAGAAACATATCAGTACTATGCTGAACTTTAATATCAGTATACGGTTTATCTCGCAGCAGGTTAGTATTAGTTGAAAATAATATTATATCGTATGACGTATGAGAGTCCATGCACGAGGTTGTAATTCGTACACAGGCCAGCACATCAAGCTACCCCATTGTGTCAAATTTCTTTGATAGTTTTTCAAGTTTATTATAAACTAGCAGACGTCCCGCGGTTTCACCCGCGTAGGTCACGTTTCCGTGGGAATACTGGGATAAAAGTAGCCTATGTGTTAATACAGGGTGTCGGCTAACTCCATACCAAATTTTATTAAAATCCATTCAGTAGTTTTTACGTGAAAGAGTAACAAACAACCATCCCCACAAACTTTCACGTTTATAATATTAGTAGGATACGATAAGGTTTATGTTCAATTGGGAACATTTTACAGTTCGGGGTTGCTTGATGTGCTGGCATATGTACCAATGTGACTATTTTAATTCATTTGTACTTTCTAAGTTGGTTTCTCATTTCCTTTACCAATGACAAAAAAATCATCGGTGAAAGAAAACAAGGTGAGTAAACCTGGAAGCCTGGCATAGTTAATATAAGCCATTCGGCCTTGAGCAAGTGTGTTGATCAATGATCTTGCCTTCTCTGTATGAGAAGTCGCCTTTGCCCTGCAGTAGAACAGGCTGGGATTATTATTTCTAACGTTGAAATGTCTTCGTTGTTTCAAAGTTCAGACAAAGTGTTGTTGGGTTATGCCATCTGGAATTTTTCAGTAGCAGCCCGAAGTCTGATTGATGGCAATTGGCTTGCTCCCTATTACATTCGACTAAATTAATATAATCAAGTTATATGGAACGTGGCCATTTACGTGGTGTATTCATAATCTTGAGTGTAGTAGGTCCTTTATAGTAGTTTAATGATGCGTTTTTGTTCAGGTCAACATGCCTCTGCTTCGGCTGCTGCATCAGATCAGCAACATGTATCAGAACGTGAAGGACACACAGATTGAACTGCGCACACAGACCAAGATATCTCATAGACAGAATAAACATACCTCATCGTCTGGTAAGTCGATTAATTCTATTAAAGTTCAATAAATTATTAACTTACAAAATAATCAATAGAAAATTAAAAAAGAATAACACACGTAATAATTTAAAAACGTTCTTAATTAGAAAATCGTTAAGATTGTTCTTAGCTTTTAGTCATTGTTGATACAATGGCAGGACGTTCTTGTAAAAATACGGATAAGTTTTTAGAGTAAAAAAAGCACTTGTCAGATTTAAAAACATCCTTTGATCTTGGCCAAGGGATTCTTTTTAACACACATTCCTAAAATCATTTGGTTATGTTAAGGGATTTCCTAAACCCCCCCTTAAAATGTATTTTGTAGCATTACGCACAACCCCTATAAATACTTCAAAATTTATTTATCTTCAATAGTATTTAAAATTCTAATGACGCCAACATTTCTGCGTTACAGTATCAGACTTCAGAGAAAATCTAGTAAGCGTGACATCCCTAGAAAAGGAGGTCCAGTACGCCACCTTAGAGCCTAAGTGGGATCTGCTGGCTCCTACCCTGACTCCCGAGCTGGCTGCAGCAGTACCGCAGTCGCTCAGTCAACAGAAGTTAGCACAGCCAGCTACCAGGCCTAGGCCGCAGTCGTTTGCACAGAAACTTAGGTCTACTGGAAAAAGTGTGAAGGGAAAACTTGGTAAGTCTTTCCGTTAATTTCTGTGAATTTTTTACTTATTTATTTGTTGTATGAAGTTGCTGGTTCGATGTTAGTTCTTCGTCTAACATGATTAGTGAGGGCCATAAGGCTATCAAGTAAGAAAGTCGTTCAAGTCCAAAGATAAAAAAGTCTGCATCGGCGGGGCGCCCTTTTTAACTCGTTGCGAACTTAAGCTACTCTGGTAAAGTTCGTCCGCTCTGCGCTTGCGTTTTGTTGTCAATTGTAGTTCTGTACTTTTGAATTATTTAATACGTGAAAGAACGTGAAGCTAACAAAACTGAACAAACAAAAAATGCTCAACTGTGCAACTGTGCCTTCATATTTAGCTACAGTGATGGATGTAGGGTGTTTATTTTTTACTATAGATGTTTGATTATGCGAGTGTAGTTTTACTTGCAACATTTTAGCCTTGAAAAGAAAATCTTTTCACTTACTTATAAAAAATAGAAGCTAGGTACGGTTCCAATTGGTTTAGTTATATAGAGAAATTCTGACAAAATACTTTACGTTCAACGTTTTAAAAATAACGAATTTACTTTTAGAAAACTGTTAATTGATATTAGATGTCAGAGCAAGCTTGTTAATAGACCAGATACTTAGTAAAAAATGAAAATTGGTTAGCAAATAAGTTCTGTATTACAAAGTTTACGACTATAACACCATCTCCCTTCTACCCTTCGCCAGGCTACAGCTCTCTAAACGAAGCTGCACACACACCGATGTACGTGTCGGGGTCCACAGGCGCGGGCCCCGTGTCCCCGGGCCCCGCGTCCCCGGGCCCCGCGTCCCCGGGCCCCGGGCCGCACGCCGAGCTCAGCTCGCCGTCGGCCGACGCCGCGGACGGCAAGCTGGCCCCGCGCTGCTGGCGCACCGTGTACTTGCTGCTGGACTTGTACGCCAACATGCCGGACGCGGAGACTATCACGCACAGGTAACTACTTTACTGACAGGTTTCTCTGAATGAAAAGAAAGAAGACTGAAAATATAATTATTGCCACAGATGTGACATATAGATGGCGGACGCCCCAGGGAAGCCCGCGAAATTAAATTTTTGGAAAGAAAGAAAGAAAGAAAATATTTGATTTGAACGCACAGAACATAAAACAAAAGAACAACGATGCAGGTAATGAAAGGGTTAAAAAACTAAAGACAAAAATACCTGTGCGAGACCAAAAAGGCGCCTTATCTCAGCATTAGCTGCGACACTCATCATTCTTTTGTTTTTCATTTTTTTCTGGTGTCTTTTTGCAATTTACCGTTCAGTGTCAGGTTGGTTGTATGTTAACCTACTATGTAACAGCCACGAATCACGAATCGTATTTTATCAAATCAAATCAAAATAAAAATAATTTATTCACGTAATATGGGTAATTAGATGGTATATAAATGTATAAATGTTTGATCCTCATATTAACCATTGCTGGTGCTTATGTGAAACTTAACTTAACTTTAATCAACAAACAAGGAATTGCAAGGTCCAGAATAATGCGTTACATAGATACTGTAAAGATTTAGCTTGTTTATTTATTTGTGAAACTTATAAAACAACTAATAGACGTCATGCGTAGTTCCCGTGTCAATACAGTGATAAAGAGTAACCTAGGTCACCCAGGGATAGTGTAGCTTCCCAAAGGTAAAAGATTTTTTCAAATCGGTCCAGCAGTTTTTAAGCACATTCGTTACGTACAAAAATACCAATCTTTTCTTCTTTATAATATTAGTACAGATAACATAGGAACTATTAATAATCACCTCGTTCCCACAGGTTCTCGGTGACGACGGACATCCCCGAGCACTACCGGCACAGCCGCGCGGCGCAGCGGCCCAGCTCCCGCGAACAGAACACCAGCAACTCCTCCTCCAGTGCTGCCAATATGGGCATGGTCGTGGTTGGAGTTGCCAGGTAACATAGTTAAAAGAAAAGTTAAAAGTAAACTAAAAACAAGTGTTTTTTCACTTGTTTTCAAAGACTATTTTGTCTTTGTAAGATATATTTCGTTAGTTGGATATCCCACACAAATCAAGTGCTACTACGTCTTGCTATAATAACGTCATCATCAATACTGATAGGAAAATCTTTTAAACTAATACAATTTTAACAGATAAGGTCAAATGTCAGGCTACTAAATGTGGAAGAATCACATAAATTGGCCGAGAAATAAAAATCAAAGTACTTGAATACGGCACTTTTGTGAAGTTCGAAAACACAAGGTATCAAAAACAGAAACGCCGGGAAGGGACGCCCTAAACTTATTCGTGATGTTCTTTAGAAACGTCAGCTGCGTAGTACTCGCAGCGTCTATTCATACTTGGCGTATACCAGGTATGACTAGATGCATGAACTTAAACGAAAAAAAGTTAAACGCTGCGCCATGAAATAAAATGTTAGTACGACCTGGTACCAAACTCGTGCGCACGCGCATTGCTTAATTCAAACAGCGCGCGCTTCCCCGGTTTCGTGTCATTCTCTCTCCTTTCACGGAAACACTCTCACATAAAGTATTCAGCAACCGAGAGGAAACATCAAAAAGAAGTATTTATGGATTATAGCATCTAGCACCACCAGCAGGAAACAGGTGTATGCATGAAGAAGCTTTTATCAATTGGTTTCTCTTGCAGAATTCACCGCACACGTCTCCTGGCCTCCCTGTCAGGGTTGAAGCTGGAGGCAGAGATCACGTCGCTGCAGGCTTCCTTCTCAGCATCCCGCTCGCGCCAGTGGTCGCTGACCGGCAACCTGGGGAGGACCATGATTGTACTGCTGGAGGGAGGTGCGCCTAACCATCAGTAAGTATTATATCAGCTGTTTTTTTTGGGTTTCTGTTTTGTGCCAGCTGTTTGTTTATCCCTCACGTCGCTTATGGAATGGATGTAAAATAAGTCAGGAGTACCTACATTAAAAAAAAAACATAATTTTATTCATATTCATTCATATTCATATCTTTATTTGCATTCCATAATGTGTTGAGATCTTACAATGGGCTTAAAGCTAGAGTACAATTCGGTATGTAAAGTAAAAATTAACCTACGCTGATTCCAAAACCATTTGGAGATTTTAGGGTCTTAAGCCTTATTTTTCTATTTTTAGCTCTCTATATCACAAGATTGTGATTATTTTCACAATAATACTTGTAACCATTTGACTTTCATTTGACCTCTATATGACGTCATAAAGTAGCCTGAACAGACTACTTCCTTCGTGTGTTTCAAGATAAATTAAAAAAAAACTGTTGTTAGTCTACAGATGGGCAATCCACCGGGTCTAAACCCGGTGCTTTGATAAAAACCCGATAAACTCCCGCAAGCACCCATAAACACCCAGAAAATTGGGTGTATATTTGATTTGATGAAATTAAATTAGTGATGTTAAAAAATATGTTTTAAAAGTGATTTTCATTCATTTTATTTTTTTTGTAGGCAACATAAAATAAAATGGTACGAGATAAAAACGAAATTTCTACTATTTCAACTTTTGAATAGCTTATTTTATGTTGTAGTGTGTAATAAGCGTTGAATACTCGAGCGTAAGCGTGTTAGTTGTCATGTTCATCATTTGTAAGTTGATTTATTATTATTATTATTTTTATTTAATTTTTTTTATTAATGGGAAAGGGCTAGGACAAAGAAGAAAATAACTACTTGTTTTTTGTACAGTGATTTACTCACAACTCGGTCACACATAAGATAACAAGTAGGTCGCTTACGTTGCCATTCTCAGATTATTACGCAACTTACGATAATATTGGTAATGTCGGATACTCTAAAAAATAGAAAACCGTGGTGCTAACGATAAAATTAGCGTTTGCTATAACTTAAGTTTCTTAATTATTTTGGCAAAAATGTCGACGAGACATGGTCCGTTGTAGTTTAAAATGTTGTTTGCAATGAAAAATGCAGTTTAGGTAAAAATGTCGCTTACGATAAGTCGGCGGTAATGGCTCGATTTGTTTGAACATTCAGTTAGGTGAAGAAAATGAAAACATAAAAGAGAATTTTATAGACTTAAATTATAGATAGAGAATTTAATGAGAGCTATGATGAAAATGAAACCGGAATTGAGAGTTCTATAGACCCGATAATATTGGATGACTACAACGAACCTACACCTTCAACGTCAGGGAAAGCCAGACAACCTTTACATTTTGTCGTCTGTAACAATGATAATGGAGAGTCCGATAGTGATTGATTGTTAAGTAGGCCATTTGTTTTTGATTAGCACAAAAAAAAAATTCTTGCATTATTTTATTTCACCTAATTATTTATAATTCAGTAAAAGAATATTAATTAAAAACTAAATGTCATTTATATATAAAAATCATTTACACCCGAAATTTAGGTGGAAATCGGGTGTTTATCCCAAAACACCGGGTTAAAACCCACCTGGGTTTAAACCCGGGTGGGTGGATTGCCCATCTATATGTTAGTCTGAAAATCGTATCTGTCAAGTGTAGAGATGGGTCGAGGGCAAAAACATGTATGGACAGATTGGGCATAAACGAGTTTACGCTCAAATAAATGCTTAAACAAATAACTTTATTTCGTAAAAATAAAGCAGGAAATTAACTTAAAATGAAATTGTATGTCCGTATTTTGTAAATTCAAAATTAAATTAAATTATTTTTACCCTTACTAATATTATAAACGCGAAAGTTTGTAAGCAAGGATGGATGTATGTATGGATGTTTGTTACTCTTTCACGAAGACTTCTGAATTGATTGTACTGAAACTTTACAATAATATAGCTATATCAAAATAGCACATAGGCTATAATTTATAAAGTTAGTGTGTGAAGTTTCCAAAACATGACGATACGTAAGAGTCAAGGAAGTTGGAAAAAAATCTGCTATTTACGAGCTATTCTGGCGTACGCTGACAAAACGGTTAGATTTACACGTATGTAAGTTATGGAAAGTTTAACAGTTCTACAAAAAAAACCCATGACCGCACAAATCTTTATTCTATGTGTAACGCTCTTTTCAGGCTACATTCTAATATCCTATTAAATAAATGATAATTATTTCTGTAAATTGGTTCATAAATACACTTACATGTTATTTTTTTTTTAAAATAACTAGAAGGTTAGGTCGGTGTTTCACTATGTGACTACGCTGAGAAGAAACACCGAAAGAAACAGGCACAACACCATAAATCATTATGGACACGATAATGTGCTTCAGCTTTTGGGCCCAGCATAATTATGTGCAGTGTAGTATAAATATTGGTTTAAGAACTAGTGTAATTCAATGTTCTTTTGCAGTCTTCAAACTTTCTACATTAGAAGTTTCCAGAATAGTTGTTGTAAAGTAATAGCAATTTTGAAAATATATTTTTGAAGGGCATATAAACTTTACTGATGCTATAATTATCATCGTCGAGTTCAAAAATAACTTATGTGATTAGTTACATGACCAACACAACCAAGAAATCATTCATAACAAAGCAATTTCTACAGGTTTAGAACCAATTTCCTAAGATTATTGCAAAATATTAGCTATATCCAATATGTTTTTGAAAATTAATTTTATTATAAACTCAAATTAGAAGAAATTGTTTTAAAAGTTTTTGCCCAGTCAAAAGGAATTTATTTGGCGTTTACGGGCATTTATCGGGCGTTTATTTTATGCGCCCAATTTGCCAGGGCATAAACCCATCTCTAGTCTAGTGTCTACTGTTGACAATGTCAAGTTTGAAGTTATCTATTAGTGTTTTTTGTATGTACTGAAACGTGGTAAAGACTTAAAGCTATTCGGTCTACGAAATGACGTCATCACGAATAATACTTTAAAATTTAATTTAAAAAAAACTATTACTTTGAAAAAAAAGCTTCAAATTAGTGGCTTAAAATTAAATATTTTACGAAATAAAAATAAAAAAAAAATACCTGAAGAATACTTTACATACCGAATTACGGACCCTGTAGGGCACAGCAAAAAGTATAAAATTAAAATGAGTGTTTTACAGATTAATATTGAATCACGATATTTTTAAACCATCCGAGCGAAATCGATCGCGTCCCTTACCCAATTTATTGCAATTTTATGCGCATAAAAACGGTTTTTGCCGTAAATTTCAACAGGGTTCGCGAATACAGTACCTACACGAATACCTACTTGGTGTAAACGTTCGTCAATTTCAACAAATTCGAAATTTGAAATACAATTAATACGAGATAAATCAACAATTATAAACATGTCCTTAATAATAATTAACTAAATTATAACATTTATTTTTGAGATACTTTATATCATAATCCTTTATTTATTTATATTAAATTACATTATTTATTAATACTATTATTATTATATTAATTTAACCATCTACGTTCAATGTCAATTGTTTGGATAGTGTACGGTGCCTGTATGTCATATTTGTTTGTTTTAAGCTACTGGACTATTAATATAACTTACCTTAATTATGTATTTATCCGCTAAGTAAACTATGTAAATTCGTTGGAATAAAAATAAAGAATTTTTATTTACTTATTTTTTTAATTTTAAAGAAAGCTTACAGACTAATAACAATTTAAATATCATGCATAATTCAGATAGATTGCTAATAACAAGCAACATGTATAGTAAAGTAAAGTGAAGTTTTAAACCCATTAGTGATCTATATCAGCATACATTAGCATAATATGGCAGATATAACCGGAAGAGGAAACTATACCAAGGTAGCGCCGCATTTGAGTACTACCGGCCGCCGGTAGGTGATGTCAAAAATAAATTAATACTAAAGTGCATGTAAAATACTAAGATAACTTAAATAGAACTTAAAATCGGTTGAAGGGACTGTTAAAAAGGTGTATTAAAATTTCTTTGATTATTTCAAATGGACTATAGAATTAATATGCGGTGCTACCTTGGTAATGATAATGCATGCGTAAAGATTAATCCTCATGCCTTCTCTATATGAGAAGGCCTTAGTCAGTGGGACAGTTAAGTAATAGGCTGGTATTCTTATTGTTGCTCTTGCGCATGTTTTTTGGTTCGTTGCTATTGGTTTGAAAAAGGCAAGGCGGATGGCGATGATGACATGTCTTTTTGGTTACCATTTCAAGCCGTAATTTGTTTTATTTGCAGAACGGTGGTCCGCGTAAGCGTGGGCAAATCTCAAGCCCTGTACGGATGGGAGGCGGGGCGACAGGGAGCCACTGCTCTCCTCAGTGTGGGAGGAGTGCGCGTGGACCTGCCGCAGCATCCTGTCGCACTGCACGGAGTCATGACACGCTCGAGTCGACAATTGTCTTCAACCTTGCAGGTAAAGAAAAGAAGAAAATGATTTATGTAACTCAGGCTTAGACATAATATTTAAAATAGAAAAACATATTGATAAGGTGACTTTTAGTCATCGTTAAGTAAGAATAACAGGAAATTTAAAAAATATTTTTTCCATCTTTAAAAATAAATAAATAATATAAATATTCCACAACTTTTTCACACAACGCCATTTAGTCCCAAGTTAAGCTTGAGAGCTTGTGTTTTTGGGTACTAAATAGCTGATAAACATACTTATATATTTCTAAATACATACATATTATAGATAAATTACACCCAGACACAGAACAAATGATTGTGCTCATCACACAAACATTTGTCCTGGGTGGGAATCGAACCCACGACCTCCGGCATAGCAGTCAGGGTCACTAACCACTAGACCAACAGGCCAGTCGTTTTAAAATATATGTTTTTTATTGCGCGCAATGAAAAGCGCGACAACGCAACGCAACTTTCGATCACTCGAGCGTACGGCCGGCCGCGGCCGCTCGCGCTTGGTCGTTGACCCGACCGCCCGCTAGTGTTTGAAGCATTTGTACAAAAACAACTCAATTCAACTTAACAAAAGTGCAATAGATACTGTTGCAGTTTTGTAACTTCAAATGCGTTATCTGTTTTGAAAAATCGATAATTTTGACTATGTTTGTTCGGCAGAAAGTTTACTAATGATACTTGAAATAAAATTTTGACAAAAATACGATAAAAAATATAAGTTTTGATTAGTTTACGTCCTATTTGTTTCTGAAGAATTTTGTTACAAACACTGTGTTATAAGATTTTTTTATTTTAGATGTATCTGTATTCTAACAGGAACTAGGTGTGACCCGCACGTCGTCCCGCCTGTCCCGCACGGCGCCGGGCGCGGGGGGCGGGGCGGGGGGCGCGGGCGCGGGGGAGGGCTCGTCGTCGGAGGGCTCCCCTGCGCCCGCGCCGCGCCCGCCCCGCGCGCCGCGCCCCCCGCCCGCACACCCGCTGCTGAATCCTCTGCATCTACACTTCAGCATACTGCTGCAGGTATGCGATATGACCCTTATACGGATAACAATGGTAACAAAGACCATGATCCCTGAGTTTGTTACGACTTTTTTTCTTAAAGGTACTCAGTTAGAAAATGCCGACTTTGACTAGCTTAAAAGAAAAAAAATACCTATAAAAGTGATTTCCATGTCCTACTTGCATAATTAATATTTTCATTTCATTTCACCTCAGGAATTAATCATTTTTGAAATGACTGATGTTTTCTTTCATTTCAGTTAATTTCACTGACATATTATAAATCATAAGCGAATGAGAATATTTACACCCAGTTCCTTTTACCTAGTACAAAAAGATTACAAGGCACTTAGTATCCAAACAATCAATTACATTGCACAATAATACGAACTACGCAATGTTTTCGTGTCCAATTCGAAAATAGAATTACGCCGCCATATTTACGCGGGTTCTCTCGTCGTCAATACAAAACACAGACGTCAAAATTTGCGCAATACTGGTCAGTATAGCGCAATTTTCGACGACATACACGATGCAATAGAAAAACAAGATGCAATGAAAATTTAACTCGCTCAAACTTTACTTTTGTCATTGCGCACACTTCAATATTAACCCTTAACCATTCCGGTCAATAATATTGTGCAATGTAATTAATCATTTAGAGGACGCCTTATGTAATGTTACATTATTTGCAGAGCCTCAGCGTAACAGCTGCACTACTGCCATCGCTGCAGGCGCAGTACAAAATGGAGCAAGTACAAAGTTCCGGCGTCACGGGCAATAAGGCGCAGTTCACTGTAGACCTACAACAACACTCGCTTAGCTTCGTCACTAAGCTACAGGTAAATACACTATTGTCTCTATATGATAAGTCATTTATTTAAATAAGGCTCAGGATCTCCTTTTGAACGTCAAACAAAACAGTCGCACAAAAGCCCGCATTTAGCCACTTCCTAGTGTTTCTGCTGGGAAAAAGAAGTGGCGGAACAAGCTCCCCAACAGCACGACTTTCTGATAAATTAGCAGAACTTGAATTAATACAGTTATAATTAGTTAACATTATAAATCAATCAAATTGAATTATTAGCTACATGTTAGCTAGTATACTGTAATATAATAATAATAATAATTAACCGACTTTTTTATTTCAAGTTTGCACTCAATAATATACATACTACTAGTAAAGTAAAAAAATGTTCTAATTACAATAATTATTTAAAAAATACAGAAAATATTAAAATCTTTTTGGGCTAAAGAAAACAATGTGTGTAGGTATATGTTTATTTGAAAGGGGAGTGAGAGGGTTTGTGTAGGAGTGTTTAATTACATTATTGCTATTTGATTTATAGGAAAAAATGATGTTCACTTGTTTTTTAAATAATCGTTTTTTCAGAATCTGTATGTATATATTGTCGTGAAGTAGACAATGTTTTAATTGAATGAAATCTTTTTCCAAAAATCAACAAACAATAATATTTAAAAAGATATATATTCTCTTAATCATAAATATACATAAAACATTGATTCATGCACTAATTTGCAGCCAGATATTAGATTATTAAGGGTAGGTAAGTACATTTTCAAGTAGCCATTTTGTCACCGAAATGAAGTCAGTCAGAGCGCCCGAGACAATTTTATCCTACGATTACCGACTAAAAAGTAAAACCGTATCATTGGCGAATGTGATAATTTTAACGTATGGTAGTTCAAGTTGACAAATCGTTTATAAACGCAAGCAACTAGGTTGGACCAAACGCTTTTTCCCAAGCAGCACATAGATTTTGGCAAAATCATTGAGAGCGCTGATGGGATAGTAACTGGTGCGTTTAGACTTAGGCTTGCTTGGGTTGGGGATACTGATGCACTTGGGGAAGTTTTTTTTAGTTTGTTCGCAGCAATTCTCTAGTTGCCATTAAATATTGCAGTCATTAATACGATAGGTGGAATAGAGTTCGATTTCAGTATTGAAAGGAAGGAGGCATTAAAGGGCCCACCTTTTTTTGTAGTAGCGGGAGGCAGGATCTAGGTCTTTCACGGATGGGAGGAGTTGGCGTTCTCTATTTTCTGCCAACATCCGTGAGTCAAAGACATGTATCTGCGCAATATATGAATGTTTATCCCCTTGTGCGGCAGGGCGTGGGCCAGGTGCCGGAGGCCAACATCCCGGCGTCGGCGGCGGTGTGGCTGCCCGGCGTGCACGTGGCGGGGCGCGTGCTGGAGCAGCGCGGCGTGGCGCGGCGCGAGGGCGCGTTGCTGCGCGCGGGCCGCTACGTGGCCGCCAGCGCAGACATCGGCCTGTTCGAGCACACGCTGTCCACCGACCTGCTCAACCATCTCGTCTTCGTGCAGAAGGTCTTCATGAAGGTACTATCTAACTTTATCTTGCACTCTACTAACATATCTACTAATTTGTAAGTTTTTATGGTGTACAATAAAGAGTATTCTATTCTATATCCTACTAATATTCAAAATGCGAAAGTTGTAAAAAAATTCTTTCACGCAAAAACTACTGAATGGGTTTTAATGAAACTACAATAATATAGCTTATATATCAGAATAACACATAGGCTATAATATAAAAAGACATTACATGAATTTTCCAAAGTATAACGGTAAAAGTAAAGTACTTAAATAGAAAAAAATCGGCCATCTGATAGATATTATTAGTACGCAAACAAAGCCGCGACCATCAGCTTTAACAATAACTATAGTTATTCATGTCTTCAAGAGTGAGAACACAGAACGTGTAACTATCGATAGGCCGATTTCGGTACTAAATACGCTATCTAAGATCTCGACGAGAATTCTTAATACTTTTCGACAAAATACCTTACCTATCAAAATAAGTAATACGTATTTTAATCTGAAATGTTAATTAAAGACGCTGTTATTTTTGTTTAGCAAATTAATAATACATAAATTGAATTACCTACAAGTGCTACAGTATATTTTTGGATCTATTATAGGCCATCGACACAGTCTCTATTCCCATCCTCATATCAAAATTGTAGAGCATTAGGATTTGTAGGATACTTCTCAACATTTTTAAAGATTTCCTGCTCAATAGTTCTCAAGCAATATAAATAGATATGGTGGTAAGTGAGGAGTAGCAGATTTAATACGGAGTCCCACAGGGAAGTATTCTGGGCCCGATGCTCTTTCTTGATATACGCAATGACTTGTGCAAAATGAATCTCCTGAACTGTGACACCTTCACGTAAGCTGGTGACAGGATTATATGGCAGTCTCTGAATGAGAATAACTTAGTAGCGTTGAGCGTGGAGTCTTAAAATACGCATATAAACAGTTGTTCATACTTCGTGACATGCTTTAGGTAGTTAGTCTCAAGTTCAAACCTGAGGCATGCACCTCTAACTCTTCGGATTCATATACCTAGGTGGTGGGAATCTAGAAAAACTGGCAAGCGAACCTAAGTCAGAGGTCCATGAGTAACATAAAAACGGTCGATTCACTAAAATCACGCCGTGAAAACTTAAGTGAGGTGAATTGTCAATGCCTAGCCTTAGTATGGAATGACAGCTCAATTCGCCCTCACTTTGCCTACATTTTCACGCGGTGATTTGACCAGAATCGCGCTGCAGGTTAGTCACTAATCATACAGAAATCATCTTCATCATCATCTGCCTTAGCTGCCTGCCTGCCTAGCCTTTTCCCAACTATGGCAGCTGAATACCAATGTTTTATGATCTTTTTGCACGATACCTCTCGGTTAAACTGGTTGTCAGATTTTCGGGCTTCTGTCTATCTGTAACGACTGTCTTAGATCTACAAACGACAGCCGGGACCAAGGACTTTATGTGCTTTCCGAGGCACGGAGGAGTCTTGATATGTAATGAATGGTCAGCTATTCACGGACCAACCTCGTCAAGCCTTTTTTTTTAGGGGTGGAACATCTTCATGGATCCCGGGGCGGGGACATCCATGAAGATGTTCCACCCCTAAAAAAAAAGGCTCTTCCGACTAACTAAAAAAAAAGGACTCTTACTGACTAAAAACCACCCCGTATTCCTTCTCACACCTACGCCGGGGGTCACGGGAACGAAGGATACTTCCGCGACCCCCGACTGGTGCCGGCCCCGCGGGCCTCGCCAAGTCAGCGAGGGGAGCGAGGTGTTAGACTCCCCTCGCGACGTCTAAGAGGGGTGCGCCAAGTACGTGAGGGCGGCGGACATCCCCGCTTCCGTCGCCCCGGACCCATTCTGGGGGGCTGGAAGAGGGCGTTGTCCGCCATCCGCCTGCGCCCGGTGCGTCTGCTGCGGGCCGGGTGAGTGGAAGTGATCTCCCTCTCCCTTTCCGCAGCCTCCTTCTGCGAGATGACCGTTTCGCATGCGGACAGCACCGCGTCCCAGGACCCGACGCTGCCTCTGATCCTCTCGACCACGGCCGGCAGCGACAAGTCACTGCCTACTCCAGAGACGAGGGCACGGCGCGGATCCTCCCGCGCGGCACACTTCCAGCGTATGCCGCGCCGTGTCCTCCCGAACCTCGTCAAGCTTTAGCTTAACCTTCGATCGAGCCGTGAGGCTGTTATTATTTACCCAATAGTTCTCAATACAGAGTCGACAACTTAATGTCAAATTGTTTATTTACAGGAGGTAAACGAAGTTGTACAGAAAGTGTATGGAGGTGAAAAACCAGTGCCATTGTGGAACGAAGAAGATGCAGCTACCTCCGCTCTCAGCAGGATACTGTTCTCACTTACTATCAGAATCAAGGTACTCTTTTTAGGCAATTTATCAAAACCATTGTGTAATAAGGTATATTGTCTAGTTGTTGTCAAAATCTTCAACGATCAACTGTCAAATAGCTGGTTTCGTATTGGCTATCATCAGTGTGTATCTAGGATGTCGTCATGCACACTCGCAGAGATGTGACGACGCTCACAGTACCCCGTCTGAATATAGTCACCGTAACTTGAAGTCCACTTAAAGTGCGATACCATTTTTTTTTTGTGAATTGTCAGTTGTCATCACAAAGTTTGGTGTGCAAGTGGACGCCAGTTTGGCAATAAAAAGAGCGGCAATAGTCCTGAAGGTTCACATTATTGTCATTCTATTATTATTTTTTTTCCAAAACTTTTCACACAACGCCATTTAGTCCTAAGTTAAGCTTGAGAGCTTGTGTACTAAATAGCTGATAAACATACTTATATATTTCTAAATACATACATATTATAGATAAATTACACCCAGACACAGAACAAATGATCGTGCTCATCACACAAACATTTGTCCTGGGTGGGAATCCAACCCACGACCTCCGGCATAGCAGTCAGGGTCACTAACTACTAGTCCAACAGGCCAGTCATTCTATTGTCATGTTTATTGTTCGTGTAGCGCATACAACTGACAGCAACGACACCGAGCAACTCGGCAGTTCGCCTGGAGACGGGCGCCGTCGAGTTCGAGATCTCCAACCGCGTGCAGAACGTGCAGCAACCCACCGAGCCACATGAAGTGCGTCTGTTCGCCAGAGCGCAGGTAAGCTGCCTCTACTTGTCTTTAGACATACCATACATAATCACACTCCTTTTTGTCATATAAGGCAGAAACTGGAAGACGCTTGTCAGTTACCTATCCTCACATATGCATTCTATTTATTATTATTATTTTTGATTTAACCACAACGAAATATTCTGGATTTTCCGAAAATGTTTCGACTAAAACTGTCTTTATTGAAGGCGTCTTTCTATACAAATATATTATTGTTCAAGTTTTTCTAAAAGGGTTTTGGGCGCGTGGTGCACGAACAGTGCTTGATCGACGGAGTTGTTATTCTTATCATCACAGTTATTTTTTAATTTTAATTGGCATATGCTGATCACGCGATGTGTAATTATAGTTTATGGTCAGTAGTATAATAATGTTATTATTTGTATTCGCGTAGGTGGATGTCAACCTCAGCTTAGGACAGTTGATCCGAAACGCTATGTTTGAAGAAGCAGAGCCGGAGTTTCAGCAGTATGCCTTCTTCAACACCAGGATATGTAAGTCATCATCACTCAAATCTGTGTGGCTCTTTCTTCAAAAGACCACTTCAGTCTGAAAACTTCAACTTGAATCTGCATCCATGCAGATTCAAGATATAACCATGGTTATATCTTATCAAGATAATTTCTGGTCTATAAAAGAGGCTGTGTCCTCTGAGTTTCTTAAAGAGTTTCATCTCAGGGTTGTAAAACACCAACCTTACTAGTTTAGCTTATTTAATGTGTGTGTTTGTAAAGACCAATTTACAGAAATAAATGTTGTTAGCATTATTGTCAATAAAATTAACCATATCATTTGGAACCTCAGTGTCGCTCAATATAAAACTGTCTCACCGGTGAGCCACTCAACCATTGAACATCGACGTGGAAAAATATCAATGGTCTTTGTTTGAACTTGTGTTATTTGATTCGTCTTTCCGGCTGATGTCACAAGAATATTTATCCATATACTAATATAAAAACACTGAAGACTATAAAAGTAAGTAAGAAATAACATTAATTTGCCACAGGGAATGTGAGTACTTCAAGCAAACAGACCTAAAACCTAACTCGACAAAAAGTATATGTAAATCTAATGATAGTGTTAGTAAAGTTTATTAGTTTATCCCCTATAACCTCTGACACTACCAGTCGAATTTGAAAAAAAACTGTTTTCATTTGACAACCGAAATTTTAAAGAAAGTTATAGTCTATGTAACATCACGCTAAAACCAATAAGAGCGGGTAAAACCTTAGGCCATAAACAACATGTTCACATGAAGTTTCCTTCCAGCAATGCGCAACGCCTTCCAAGACGAGATGGTTTGTGGGGACGACAAGGAAGTTGTCCTCATCACCCTGAAGCGGCCGCTCATATACATCCAGCCGGTGGCTGTGGACAAGGCCATACTTGTGTGGCTCAACTACAAGAACGCCTACGAGTACTGGAACGAGAAGAGACTAAACTTGAATAAGGAAGTGCTTACGGCTACACAGCAGGTTTTTGAGAAGGTATTGTGGTGTATACGGTATTAAAAAACCACCAATGCAGAGAAGTCATATAAAAATATATGTTTTTTTTGCAATTTTTTGGTGGCACCCATCTTGGATGTTGAAATTAATCGTAGTGTACTCTTCTATTCAAGCCCAAGAAAAAATATGTTAGGTATTTTGTGACTGCTAACTAACTAAGTAATCTATAAGGGTACCGTTTTCCCTTACGGAACCCTAAAAACACAATTACATAGTCCCCTTTCGAAGGCGTACGAGGGGTTGAAGCTAACTCTTAGACACCCATCCGCAAATCATTATTATTATTAAAACATTATTGCGGACAATACATAGAAATTCACACAATCCATATAGTGTTAGTAACAAAGACTTATTCAACTACGTTAGTAAAACTTACACAATAACACGAAGTAAAACTAATTAATCAATTATTATTATTAATGACGTAATTAATTTGTTACAGGTACAACTGACGTCACAGATAACCACGCCCCACCTAAGCACGCTATTCTTACAACTTAATGTGGACGACATCGGGATCTGTCTACCGCTCAATCAACCGCCCATGGTGAGTCTTAATCTACACTAATATTATAAACAGGAAAACTTTGTTTGTTTGGTTGTAATGAATAGACTCCGAAACTACTGGACCAATATGGAATTTTTTTTCACTGTTGGGAAGCTACACTATCCCCGGGTGACATAGGCTACTTTTTATCCCTGTATTCCCACAGGAACGGGAACAACGCGGGTGAAACCGCGGGACGTCTGCTAGTCATTTATATAGCAGCCAGTGTACATTATAATGGATATTTTCATATTTTTTACCACGTTAGGTTAGGTTTTCAGACAGATGTTCAACTAGATACAGTTAAACATCAGGTTTTTAAATAAATCTACTACACGCTGAGATGGGTTGTCAAACTTTGGTTTTCAAATAGAATAACAGCCCAAACCAACTGCTTAACTTGTTTTTTTTTAAGGCACGAAGGAGTCTCGAAATTAAACAAATTTCTGGTTGCCTAGCCTACTCTTCTATGACCTGATTTTATTTAGCAACTGCACATTGCAGCTTCAAAAATAACTGCAACTAAAACTATGTTTTATGTTAAAGAATAATAATTGATTTATTTAAAAGACAACTTCGGCCCACAGTATTCACTTATTACTATATTAGTTCTGTAAGAAACAATAAATAAAATTAAGAGGTTATGTTTCTTTAAACATAGCTTGTCCATTATTTTAATTTTATAATTTGTAAATTGTCTAAGTATTTGCATGCCCATGTGACGGCAAAATGAGATGGAGAACCTAATTATACTAGAACACTATGTACAGACGCCAGCACATCAAGTTACCCCAATGTGTCAAATTTTCCCAATTGAAAATGAACCTTATTCTGTGCGACATAAAGTTGAAAAACTATCAAAGAAATTTGACACATTGGGGTAACTTGATGTGCTGGCGTCTGTACGTAATACTCATGTTTGCAAAGTAATAAATAATTTGATTTGATAAGTTACAAAAGTACTTGTGTTGGAGCTGTGTCTCTCCTTACCTTGCCAAATAGAACAATGTTGAGACCATTTAACAATAAAACTAACGAAAACCAAGATGGAAATATGACAAGTGCATGTGAGAAGGTGACTAATATAAATATAGAAATGCAAGACAACAATTCATTAAATTTTGAATTAGCAGGCTCCATTTCGGCACCACAAAATTCAAATATTCCATCGTTAAAAGAGTAAAAAAAATCTTAATAAATTAAAATTGTAAAACATAAATATAAGTTTAACCGTAGAAATTAAGAAATATTACACATTTTATAAACAGAAAAATCACAAATAATTACGGAAGGCACGTCATACACTTGAATAAAAACAACACTGTTGTTTATTACCAACATAATTTGGTAAATCATCAAATCAAATCTTTTGTTTATTTACAACGAATGTATTACATTAAATTTAAATATAGGTGGAGTAGATAAGAGTGAGTCATGTACATTCTGCTTGAAAATAGACACGCAAAAATGTATAAAACAATATTAAAAGGCTAGTTTTCCAAAACATATTGATTAAATGTCAAAATGATTGTAATTACTTAAAGTTTTGGCAATTGGTCATTGCTGTTTAGAAAAAAACACCATAAGAAATCATTGATTGAATAATAATATTTGTCTATTAGGAAGGACATTAGTTTCTTTTTAAAGTAGTAGTAGTAGTAGTAGTTATCTTTATTCAGAACAATCAGTATTGTGTCGAACATATTGATAATAATAACATCTACAATCATACTTAAAACTTAAGCAATGTCAAAAAAGTATCAATTTTACAATAATAATCAGTGAATCCTTTTATATTTATTTTAAATATGTCAATAATTATTATAATTGCAAACCTGCTTACATAATTTTAGAGTTCACCAACTGAGTATAAACATCTGTCTAAAAGAAAGGTTACAAGACTGGCTTTGAAAGCTGTGCTGTATAAATCGAGTTTTAAAGAATTAGGCAATTTGTTGTACAATTTTATTGCGCTAAATTGAGAACAATGACTGACTACCTTGAGGCGGGGGGTTAAATTTGTCGATAAATCAAGTCTTCTAGTTTTCTCCCTTTTAATTCTTTCCTCTTGTGTTTCAACTTTGCCAATATTTTTGGTCAAGTTCATTAATAAAACCATTACATACAGACTAGGTACAGTCAAGATCTTTAATTTTATAAAATGCTCTCGACACGATTGTTCTTGTTTTATTCGTACCATTGTTCTGATGGCACGCTTTTGAGCAATAGAAGCCTTATCTATGTTATACTGGTAGCTACCTCCCCAAAAAAGTATACTAGATCGTAATTTGGATTCTACTAGGGCATAATAAACAGTTTTTAGCTGTTCTAACTCCATTACGGCTCTTAAACTCCTTAAGACATAATAGACCAGGGTCGATAATTTTTAAAACCAAAAAAAATAATAGTAGGATGAAACCCATTAGAAAAGGAGGGGAATATGATAAAAATGAAAGGAAAAATAAATTACGGGCGATCCGAGTTCGGGAAGTGGGAGGGGGGGGGGGGGGTTAGGGGAAAAAATGGTTTATCTTGATTTCCGGCAAAACTACAAGTCCTATGGAAAAAAGTTAAATGGCAAAGTTGTAGGTAATAAAAAGATCTACAACTTTTGCATTGACCATTTTTTCACATAACCTCAAAATTTAGGTGAAAAATTCAAATAACCAAGTTTTTGGTTTTTTATTTTTATCTTTTACAAAAATGTTTTTTATTTACCTTATTATGTCCCAAATACACTGTAATTTATTTGATGAAAAATATTTATTTTTTTGCCTTATTTTAACTTAATATCAAAAAAGCACCCTAATTTTCAATCGAAAATTCTCCCGTCAAAATATCAGCTTTTTCGAAAAAGTCTGAAAGCTTTTTGTTCGTTGAAATCTCTACTTTCTGATGGTGTAAAAAAAAATATACATTACCATAGTAAATATTCTCAGAAAATGAAAACAAACTCAAATTCCAAAATTTGTTTAAATCAGTACAATTTTAAGCTATTAATTAAAATTTACACTTTAATTACTCATTAAACGTAAGATTTCATGTTACATTGATAAACGACAAAAAAAAACAAAAAAGAAACGTTCCGAAGATTAGCGTGTACAAACAAACAGACAAACTTTTTTTTTGGATTTAAATTTAATTTTTTTCGTTCATAAACGAAATAAATCAAAAAAGAAATCATTGATAAACGAAAAAAATGCAAATCGAAATAAACTACTGTATTTTAACAGACAATATAATAATAAGACAGTAAAAAAACTGTGTCTGTACATTGAAAAAATAATAATTGAGGGGGGTTTAGAAACAGTAATAGAGCACAAATCCAAAAAAAAAATATAGCTTGTGGAACACCTAACTTTATTGTAGTTTGCTTAGATTTGAAACCCTTCTTGCAGCGGAATTTCTTATTACCACGATTTTCTTCGTATTCCGAATTAAATTCTACAAACATTTTTCTGTTGTATAAATACGATTTTATTGACTGAAAAGTTGGTCCTCTCACCCCGTAGTGCTCCAATTTGGCTAATAACAAGTCATGATTCACTAAGTCGAAAGCCGAACTTAGATCAAGAAAAAGCCCAGCAACATTTATTTTGTCGTTCAGTTTTGTAACTACATCATTTACCAAAGTGTCAATAGCATCAAGAGTTCCCACACTAGTCATATATCCAAATTGTCGTCTATTAATTACCTTATTTAAATTAAAATGTCTCATTAATCTATTTTTAATTAATTTCTGAAATATTTTTGATACATTTGGTAATAGAGAAGTTTTTAATTGTGTCATTTTTCATTAGATCTGGCGATTTGTTATATACAAGGTGTTGTTTTGCATCCTCGTCAAATTTCAGGAGGGTGTCATAAAATACATAAATAATCAATTGAAAGTACGTTAGCGGGTAATAACTAACAAGCGCTGCATTTTTTTGATGTTGAAATTTAACAGTGTTTCAGAATTAAACTCTTAATTCAATACAAATAAAACAGAATAACCCGACTTCGCACACAGCGACAATGCAGCTGTGTGCGTGAGTGTCGACGTCTTACCTACGAATGCAACGCGCGAACGCTAGGAAGCAATGACCCCCATGACCGGTAGCAATAATTTAACCTAATATTATTTCCAAAATCACCTACATTATTGTCATAAATTTTGCTTGATAATTAACTCATTTTTGAGCATTATTGGAATACGGAAATGTTACTAATGACAGTTTAATACTAGTGCGCCAAAGAAAAGTTCACTGACCTGTTCTCAGATGATTATTAAAATGTTAGTTTTGCTCTAACCTTCAACCTAAAGTTTTCGTAGTGATTTTGTTTTACTTGCGGATTAAATTGGTGGATTTGTAAATTTCCTTTCTGGCTTAGGACCGGCAATAATACCTACCTTAGTTGGTGTACCGATCTACTAAATCTAAAAATGTTTTCTACGTTTGATGGAAATGGAAAGACGTGCTAGTTAAGTGTAAGTACCTAACTACCTACGTGGTGATACTTTCGACTCTTAAGTATTGTTGGCGTAGTTAAAAATTTGAAATCAACTTATTTACACTAATAAAATTGATTAAGCTAACAACGTATTTACAAAATGTACAAATAAATTAATTACCTACTTAGGTTACCCGGGGATATTGTTCAAAGTGGCCACCATCACACTCTTTGCACAAACGAGCACAACGTAGCTGGTTTTCCTTCAGCTTACGTAACACTAACACATTCGTTTTTAAAGTGTCGAAAGCACTAATGATCCTTGCACGTAATTCTGTTACACTTGTCACATCCTCCGTGTAAACTAACTTTTAACGTCTCCCCACAAATAAGTCTAGAGGCGTCAGGTCAGGAGAACGCGGAGGCCAGGCCACAGGTCCTCCCCGACCTATCCAGTGGTCACCAATGTACCGAGAAGCGGCATTCCCGAATTAGCAAAGCACCCACACGCGTCGGCGACATCAATCATACTGGGGTCGCAGGGTCGCGGGGGCGTGGCTAGGAGCTTGCGCGGGAGAGTTCCTGCACCGTGATTGGGGCGGTATTGATTGCCTACGAATTGATCGTTGCGTATGTGTTGTGTATGTATTGTTTGCGTTTGTTTGTGTGCGAAAGCGCGGTGATAGGGCTAGTAACAGACGGGCCGCTTTTAAATACGGCTGGTTCACACTTGCGGTTTTTCGTTGTTAAGCAAAAAAAATAAAAAAAATACCTACTCATTTTATTGTTGATTTGGGTCGAGAATCATTAGCATAATTACGTCCTTGAATTTGACGAGGATGCAAATCAACACCTTGTATTATAGGACCCATAGAAATAACACTTTTTCTCTGCAACGCTGTGTTACCGGACTCAACCACTAATACATTTTTGCATTGATAAAAATGTGATCTTGTGGTGGTGGTGATGGTTGGCAAGTAATGCGTGAACGTCTCCTCGTGTGGTGTGCAGGCGCGCTGGGGGCTGGGGCGCGGCGCGTGGGGCGCGTGGGGCGCGTGGTGCGGCGAGGGCGAGGCGCGCGGCGCGGTGGTGGTGACGCTGGAGTCCACCAACATCGGCGCGTGCTCGTCGGGCGCGCTGGTGTCCAAGGGCCGCTTCGTGGGCCTGTGCCTGCGCTTCGCCGACGACTTCGAGGCCTCGCTGGACGACTGGAAGCCGCGCGCCGACGAGCCCAGCCTCAACGTGTGCTGCGTCTCCGAGGGCACCTACGAGGTCTGCAGCAGGACCACTGCCGCCAAACATAACGGTCAGTAAAATAAGTTCATCTTCAGATATATATTAGAGCGTCTGTCTCTGAAACTGCTATCGACTATTATTATTTCTGTTAAACTTTTAGGGGTATGAAAAACAGGATGTTACGTTCCTCATGCCCCGTAAAAAAGGAGGATCCTGCGACCAGACGGGTATTGTCTGGTAGGCTACTACTGCCCAAAGGTTGTTGTCGGGATCTTGTATACGGTCAATCGCGCGGATAACTTTAACATCGCGATGAGGGTGTCAGTCTCTAGTTCAAACGCGGCGAGATAGATGTCGCTACATATTTAAAGCTCCTGACCATATTAGAGAAATATACTTGCCACTAAAACTGGCATCAGTAGGTGGCATTGCAACAACTAACTGTACCTTTGATTCACACCTCTGCCCAACTCTTAAGGAATAAAAGCATATTGAACCCTTAAGACTGCAAAATAGCGGCGGAAAACCTGTAAGACACTGTTAGATTTCTACACAATCAAGTTAGTGGAATTACATCAAGCAATTTAATTTAACACTCAATAAACGACTACAGCATTTTTCATTTATTTTTAACTAGAACTTCGCTCGCGACTTCGTCCGCGTGGATTTCGTACTTTAACATCCACTCACAAATAATGTGACTTTCTATTGTTAAAAAAAAATCCAATAGAAAGTACAATATCAACAACCCCTACAATAGCACAAACATTACTTCTTCATAATATAAGTAAAGATGTGCTGGCATCAAATTTATTTTGTTTTCTTTTAGAAAACGCCAAATGGTTCCTGAACGTATCCTGGCAGATGGAAGGCGTGGACATACACCTGGACGTGAACGTCGGCAAACAGCTGTCCGCCCTGGGGCATACACTCACCATGCTGACAGGATATGAAGAGGAAGATCCTCTGAAGATGGATTACGAAAGCGATCTAGATGATGAGGCTGACAACAGCAAAGACTCACAGGTATAATATGATTATCACTTAGCACATAGGACTTAGGGTCCCCGCACACGGGCCACCGGCCACAACCACAAAACGACACCACCGGCATATTTTCTGCAGTTTTCAAACATTTAATATAGACTCGCCGCACACGGTTGACGCCGGTGGCCGCCACACGCTACAAATTGTCGCCCCTCGCTTTTTGTGGCCGCACCGGCCACTAAACGCCGACACAGAACGCCGCCACACGCCACTCGCGCGATTATCGTCCCTATGTACCTTACCTCAGTCAACCTGTCCATAGAAATTATTCATATCAGAGTTTCAATCCCATCCTGCGATTTGGAATTCAAAAAGTGATAGTTACGGTAATCGATATCCAATATGATACTGCATGCATGAGTAAAAAAAGTAGCAACCACCGACCGCAAGTGTCGGCCACCGGCCACAAGTGGCTGTCGCGCGCGTCAGCTTCTTTTGTTGCCGCTTCTGGCTTCTCGTGGCGGCGTTTGTGGCTGTGGCTGATGGCCCGTGTGCGGCGACCTTTAAAAATGTTTAACCTCAAAACATAATCGTTAAAATTTATCAAAAATTAATTAGATCAAGTATTCATTACAAAGAGTCCTATGATATTACGACTACTTCTTAGAGCTCTTACACACGAGCGGCATGTTGCCAACGGCAGAGGACACTGCTGCCGTCGACACGCCTCGGCGACAGCACAACTGACTCATATACTGAAAGAGCTGACGACAGCTGCCGCTGATTTTTAATGTTGGAATTTTAACGGCCACCGTCGACGCGTCAACGGCCACTTTATAGCAACGGCAACGTTATATAATAATAATAATACCAGCCTGTTACTGTCCCACTGCAGGGCAAAGGCCTCTTCTCATACAGAGAAGGCATATAGCATTGATCGCCACGCTTGCTCAATTCGGATCGGCGATTTCAAACTTAAATATGTTAACTATATAAGTCCAGGTTTCCTCACGATGTTTTCCTTCACCGACGTCAAAGATTTCTAAGATAAACTTAAAAAGTACATATGAATTGAAAAAGTCACATTGGTACTTGCCCGGAATTCAGTTAAATTGAATGGTCCTAAAGCGGTCTATAGTTGGACAGAGACTTTTCCAATCCCATTGTAGGTTAAACTCCCACAAACGTCACTATAACCTGTCGAATCTTTCTACCAGGAAAGCATAATCCTTCGCCGCAAATATACGGACCACCTCCCAGCCTTCGTGTTCGACACCAGCATTGACGCCAAGAAGAGATCCAAGCTCATAGAAAAGGAGATGAACGAACAGGCCAAGATCATCAACGACCTTCGGACTCTGGGCGCCAGTCACACCACCATAGAGTACGAGATGAAGAGGCTGCACGACCTGGAGGCGCTAGTGTTCAAGGACTTCAGAAGGTATGCTGGACATGGACAGATTAACAAACTAATTTAGTCATAAATTATATTTTTCTGTGATGGGCAAATGCCTATTTCATGAGTTTACAGGTGATCCTATTTCGTCATCTCGAATATTTAAAAGAAACGTGTTTACATAAAAAACCACTCTGTACCGGTTTCAGGGTTCCCTACCAAAGTTATGTTAAAAAGGAGGCTTAATACTTTATCTATCTTTGGTTCTATCACAGCTGCGTTTTCAGAACCATTGATCTGAAAGATTGAAAAGTTTTATACAAAACTTGCTTACGCGCTATCTAATAAATTAATAATAATACCAGCCTGTCACTGTCCCACTGCAGGGCAAAGGCCTCTTCTCATACAGAGAAGGCACGAGCATTGATCACCACGCTTGCTCAAGGCGGATTGGCGACTTCAAAATTATATTAACTATAAGTCCAGGTTTCCTCACGATGTTTTTCCTTCACCGATGTCAATGATGTCTAAGATGATCTTAGAAAGTACATATGAATTGAAAAAGTCACATTGGTACTTGCCCGGATTTGAACCGCAACCTCGTGCATGAGAGGTAGGCGTCTTAACCTTAACACGACACACGAAATCTAACAAATTAAAGTTTACTTTTTTCTATCAAGTCTCCTCGGATTTTTTTTCTTGAGCACTATTTATAATGGACATTGTATCATCCACCTGATTTACTTGTAAGCTATAAATAATTGAATAAATTACTTACCTTTCTATTCCCAGGGACATGATTCAGAAGCTTCGTCGTCAAAGCGTGCGCGCAAGTTCCATCACTAAAGGCAAGCTGGGGCTGGGCTCCAACAGGAGCAAGTCGTTCGTCGTGCCCACGCCGCCGCAGGAGAGGAAGGACTTCGAAGGGTGAGTGCTGCGTTACAACCACAACCAATAACTATGTAGATGATGGTTCTTGTTCAAAATCATATTGCTCTGAATTTTTGATAAAAATGCTTGAAATGAAAATTAAACGATATTATTTTCTATAGCTTTTGCCCGCGGCTTCGCCTGCGTGGATGTCGAACGTCTTTCTCCTATTTTTTTCTCTTTGGGGTTGAATTTCCAAAAATCGTTTCTTAGTGGATACTTACTCTTCACAAAGAACACCCGCTCCAGTTACATGTCTCTAAGACCAGCGGAGGCATTGCAAAAAGAACACACTACGTTCATATCACCGATTTCTGATCTGTAATCAATAGTGACAGCATAAGTGAACCCACTTTTATATTTGTTGGCCCACGGTAGTAAATTTGTAGGTTCATCTAAATCCTCTGCATGTGCATCTAAGTTATCAAAAATATGTCTAAATCTATACGCGGAAAGCCTGGCTTCACGCTGCTCGTCCGTTTCCTGCGATCGAATATTATCAATTCGTCGTCTTTCATTTGACAAACTTAGGTGTATCCTTTCAACTGCCAGACGGTCGTGATATTGAGTATATGTTTCGTACTCTCGAGACAAAACGTGCCTTTCGCGGTCAGCTGTAAGTCTTAACTCACGCTCAGTATATGTTTCGGACTCTCGAGACAATACGTGCTTTTCGCGGTTAGCTGTAAGTCTTAACTCGCGCTCAGTATATGTTTCGGACTCTCGAGACAAAACGTGCCTTTCGCGGTCAGCTGTAAGTCTTAACTCACGCTCTGACTACGTTTCGGACTCTCGAGATAACACATGCCTTTCGCGGTCACATGTAAGTCGTAATTCTCGTTAAGTACCTAGATCTTTCAGATTCTCGAGATTTAATATATGCCGTTCACGATCAGCTGTAAGCCTTAAATGTCGCTCGGTGAATGTTTCCGACTCTCGGGAAGTCGGGATAAAACATGCATTTTACGGTCAACTGTAAGACGCAGCTCTTGTTGAGAAAAGGTTTCTTTCCCTATCAGAAATTAATCGCATCTCTCTCTCAGAACTTCAGAAGTGCTTTCATGCGCTCGTGCAGTTGCATTATTCACTCTCATAGAGTTTAAACTATGTGCTCTTTTTTTTACGTATCCTGGGAACGCGCATCTCTCATTCTTTTGGCTTTATCGAATTTCGAAATAAAGAAGACCGTTACCTAGGTGGCATCGTACCTACTTGAATTCAAATAAAAAAAAACAGAAGCAACAGTTTATTTCCTAAGTCAAAAAGACGCTAATCGTCGAATAACTTAAATCAACTAATATCTTACTAACTTAACTTTTAAAAATCTAAAAATAAATTACCACATAAGTAGGTACTTTTATTTTAAATATAAAAAAAAGAAAGTATGAATTACCTATGGAATAAAAAAAAACAAACTAATTATATTAGGTAGCTATACCTACCTATTTATAACGAATATCTCAAAACTACGTACCTACTATATTTAAAATCTAAAAAAACAAATAAGGAATAATAATCGTAATTAAGTACCTACCTACGGAATAAAAAGAGTTAAACAAATAAAAATAATAATTATATTTAGGTACTAAAAAAAAACTACTTCAAAATAATATCTAAAAACTACTATAATTTAAATCTAATCTGATGAAAAGGGTGAATAAATTCATAAAAGTCTTGCTTATTCAATAAGAACGAACAATGCTTGGCATGTCCCTTCGCATCCACAGTCAAATAAGTGACGTTTTGGCGCGTGAACGCCCGCCAGGTGCCGCGGTGAGCCGCATCGCGCGTAAACAAATATCAACCGTATAGCAGACTTAGGCTACCATACTGGCGCGGCGAGATTTGGAAGTTTAAGGTTTAAGTTTATCTATATCTTCATCTTGTGTGTTTATAAACCGATGTCTATATTTTTTATTTTATTAAATAGTATAAAAGTGTACGTTATTATTTAATATACTTTGAAGAAATGCCTAACGATTAGGTAAACGTGTTATTCGGGATAATTTATAAGATATAGATATATGTTACCGAGAACTTTTTTGTTGATATTTTGAAGGTCAACATCTTTGTAATACATACTTTTTGTGTATGATCAACGTATGCGAGGATAGGAGCTCGAAAGCGCATATTTTCATCCGACTTGCTTCGAATTTATCGTCACTGTTCGGCTCCTTTGTGTCTTAGTGTTCTGTTATATAGCCTATAACCTGCCCAGGAGTATGGATTACAATCGTACCAAGTTTGGTTAAAATCCCTTCAGTAGTTTTTTATCCATGCGTGCACATACAGACAGACAGACAGACAGACAGACAGACAGACAGACAGACAGACAGACAGACAGACAGACAAAAAAATTACTGATTGCATTTTTGGCATCAGTATCGATCACCAATCATCCTCCAATATTAATTTTGAATATATTTTCAATGTACAGAATTGACTTCTCTACAGATTTATTATAAGTATAGATAAGTCGATCTTTCCAGATACTTTTTTTTTTTTAACGAATCATTTCATTTCCAAATTGATTGATCACTGAAAAAAAAGCTGAAAGATATGTCATGGTCTCTTTTAAAGTTCAGACATAGGGATATTAATGTATTATACGAGTTTAACAATGCAGACTAAAAGGGCCTTCTAAAGAAAAAACCATTGCAACTTATTATCCCCGGTTGACATAGACTACTTTTCATCGCAGTATTTCCATGGAAACGGAAACTATGCAGCTGAAATCGCGTCACTGCCTGTAGCCTGTTGTGAAAAAATACACATGTTAAACAAAACATCCTTTTTACAGACTCGTAGAACCAAACCTAGCGATGTCACCAGGAGTGGGTGACTCCGGGGAGACGCTGCTACTGGGAGATGAAGACAACAGACTCGCTGATATTATTGAAGGTGGCAGCTGGAGTTCCATGGAGAGCGAGCCGCTTACAGGTAAGTTATCTACACAAAAAAATTAAAGTGTCTTATTGTAATGTCAACATAACTGCCTTTTACGAATGTATGGGCGGATGCTCGTAATCATCAGAATCAGCCATTACTTCAATGTTTGTAGGTTATGTCGGGGAACCAACAAAGAATCGCTCAAGTCAACAATCAAAAGTCATTTATCGCACAAATTATCTTCCTTACAGAATATTACTCAAAACTATTCGTTAGTAGTTAGGAAATCACTTAGTCAATCGGTTTTGATTACTTTTTGTGACCAAAAGAGAGAACATCACTTGGAACAACAGCGATTCGTCGGATATGTGGTGCGCCTGTCGTTGACGTTCAAAATGGCCGCCCTGACCATCGCCTCGATACTTCGCTAGACTGACAGCTGTCTCGTTCCTATTTACAATGACATTCGAATGTTCTCCGACAAATGCTAATGAGAATATAAGCAGTAGTTATAGCAAAAAAAAAAATCTGTTAAGTCGGTTTACTGACGATAATTTTACGAGATATTTTCATCCGATCGTGCCTCTCTATCGCTTGCTCTGCGGTCTCGCTTGCACGCTCGACTCGGGCCAACGGCCAAGCGCGTGTCCATCGTTATGGGCACTGTGGGCATGCCCACAACCTTAATTGAGTTCAGACCAAAATGAACGTGCTCATCACACAAACATTTATCTTGGGTGGTAATCGATACCACGATTCCGGCATAGCATTCAAGGTCACTAACTACTAGATCAACAGGCCAGTCAAAGTAATACCACAGACTAAAAACATACAGTCGTCCGACGAAGCCGTCTAGACAGGGCAATCGTGCGTGGTGTGAGGGGCGAGACGCGGGAAAGCCGCTCCCGCACTGCGAACAAACCGATGTTCGTAGTGCGGGAGATATTATTCAAGTCTAACGCGTGTAGAAGTTGTCAGAATTTTTCCAGAGATCAAAGGCGTCGTCCTACTGTATATTTATACTGTAGTAATTCTTTATGTATGGATGATTTACCAATTGAGGTAAATTATTACCTCCTACAACTACTACTTCAAATACTACTACCTATTCTAGCATTGTATGTAACATAGAAACACACAGCCCAGTAGTTCACTTTAAAATGATGTATTTTGTGTCTTACAAAATCAATGCATTTCAGTAAGGTAGTTAGGTTCGGTACTTAGGTTAGCTATAGAATAGGTATGGTAAGTTAGGTTAGGTTATACGTATATAGAGAGAGATCAAAGGAGTCGTCCTCCTGTATTAATATTTATACTGTGGTTGTATTATGTGCAGGTCCGTCCCGCTCGGCGTCGTTGCGCGGGCCGCGTGCGGGCGCGGGCGGCGCGGGCGGCGCGCGGGCGCTGCAGACGCCGGCGGTGCAGCGGCAGAGCTCGCTGCCGGCGCACCCCGACCACTGGCCCGACGAACTGGAAGGCGTGGAGCTGAGGAGGAAACATGATCTTGGGTAAATGTCATTACAAACGCACGATTTGCAAGTTGCTTCGACTTAAAACGAACGGTTCCTTTTTTTAAATCTTAGCATAGAGTTTTTATGTCAGAAAAGTGGTCAACATTTTATGAATAAAATTAGCTTTGGGAGATACAATATAAAAAATAAACATTTAGTTCGTCAATTTAATTAATTTTCACAATAAATTACATTAGCAACCAAACCAAAAAATATTAATTAATTTACTTTATTAGTGATTCTGGCTGTTTTTGTGCCTTTGACTTAAAAAAAACTGATGCGCCCGCATCATCAATTTATGATCAAGTTAAAATTATTCCGCGCGCTTTTTCTTTTCGTTTTTATTTGAAAATGAAGTCCGAGTTTTATTTATTTCCTCGTAAATATGTTATAAAACGTCGTATGACATACGTGCGCTTTGATAATTACAGCAATATTGCCTCGGCTGTAATTATCACCCTACCGCACTTATATCATAATGTACTATAATGACTTGGTGTTCCTCTTAGGGTGGATGCTGCTCGTTTACTTTTTTAATAAATCTGTTATTGCTGTTATCATCATCACATTGTCTTCAGGTGTTAGATTTACTCTCTTACAAGTGGTGTAATAAAATATACTAGTTGTCGCGTAGCGGTCAAAGTGCGATCGTTTAAATGAAAAAACTAATCTTGCACTTATTAATTTTAACTTTAACCACTTTAAATATGACAAATGTCACAACTCTCGCACTCCCCTAAGCGCGCAATTTTCCTAAACACAGATGCAAAGTTCTCAATTCCCATATTAATATACATAAAATCTTGTATAACAGCGGCATACCGTCAGAAGGCTTAAGCTCTGAGAACAAGACGAGCAAGTCGAAGACCACCGAGCCGAACATCGACTTCGAGCTGGACGTGAAGGTGCACATCAACAGCGGCAAGTGTGTGCTGCACACCAAGGAGCCGAGCAAAGAAGACGATAGCATCAAGATGTGAGTATACTTAACCGGAAGTTAGACTAAACTTGTTTAACCTTTTCACCGCCATGATAATACCCGACATTAGCCGATAAATGAAAACGTGCCCAATACGCCACCGACAGCTAACTCCGACAAGAAATCATTTTTTTTAAGTAGGTACAAAATAAGTTAACTAAATGATTTTGCTATCCCTTCTTTTGTAGGTATTTGTGGCTTGACGTGGGAAGGACGCCGATGTGTTTATGCTCTGGCGGCCAAAAGGTTAACAAGATCTTACGTATAGATCGTACTGCTTCAGAATGATAATCTATACATATAATAAAATTGTAGAAAAGTGGTGTCTGTACAATGGAAATATATAAAAAAAAAGTATCAGGGGTTGTTATTATATCGATGCCGAACCCGAAATTGTAATTAGTTTTTTTTTTGTCTGTTTGTCTGTTTGTCGGTATGTTTGTGCACGCTAATATCAGAAACGGCTTATTCGATTTAAATGCGGTTTTCACTAATATATTGTAGTAAGCTCCACTTAACATTTAGTGTTTATTTCATGTTAATCGGTTCATAAATAAAAAAGTTATGTCAATTTAAAGAATCACGGCGAACATTTGTTAAGGTATTCTATCAGAGTATACGCCTCGCGATTATTGCGATTCACTTGAATACTGTAAGCATATTTCATTTATTTAAATTTTAGGGTTTGTAGGTTGGGTTCTTTTTAACCGACTTCAAAAAAAGGAGCAGGTTCTCAATTCGACGGTATGTTTTTTTTTTGTGTGTTTGTGACGCGATTTCTCCCCCATTTGTGGACCGCTTCTCAAAATTCTTTATTTATTTGAAAGAGTATACTCCCGAGGTGGTCCCGTTTTAATTTGGTTAAGATCTGGTGCTGATCTTCGGAGATATACAATGGAACTCTTCAAAAATAGACAGCAAATCTGTCGTGATTGCTGGAATCGCTTGGATATTTATTGTTTATACAACATCATGATGTATCATCACGCCGTATCCTCTGAGGGGTACGCAGATGTGTACAATATACCTAGATTTCGACAGTTAGGTATGTTAAGTTTAATTTATTAGGGTTAGGTGGATAACCCTATTACCATGACATGTATTGTTAACAAATAACAATATAAAAATAAATTCATGGCAATTATTTTTTTTTTTTTTTATTATTATATTTATTTATCAGACAACAAGAGTCCATTTTGTTAGTAACAATATAACTTAGCCTATGTTAGTACTTAATAACTAAAACAGATCGGGTGCGATTCGTTAGCGCCCACACTAGCGGGCTATTTGCATGGGAACAACTAAAAATGGAAAAATAAAAAATATCTTTTTGCAAAAAATAAAACCGACTTAAAAAAAAACACTAACCATTTTTTATTCATTGCAAAAAAGATTTTCTTAATTTTCTTTAAACTTTTTAACCCCCGACGCAAAAAGAGGGGTGTTATAAGTTTAACCGCTATGTATGTGTGTCTGTCTGTCTGTCTGTGGCACCGTAGCGCCTAAACGGGTGAACCGATTTAGATGCGTTTTTTTTTTTATTTGAAAGCAGGGTTTCTTGCGATGGTTCTTAGACATGATTCATCAAACTCGGTTCAGCCGTTTCAAGGTTATCAGCTCTTTTGTGTTAGGTACCGTGGCTATTTTAGACGTCTGTGAGTATTAACTTTACTTACAAACATATGTGTGGCTTAAAATTTCAAACACCCAAGTATGTTATATTAATAAGCAAGATTATGGTATATTTGGTCTGATGCAGCCAGGATGACAATAATAGCAGATATGTCGTGTTTGGATTCATTTTAACCAGTATTTGATTCTGCACACAATGCACTGATGGCAACAGGATGAGCTGATGCTGCAGCTAGGCTATCCAGCACACCAGTAGGTAGACTCTTGACAAAATAATAGCAGATATATCGTGTTTGGATTTGTTTTAACCAGCATTTGACTCTACATACAATGCACTGAAAAATTCTCATAACTGTAAACTCTATAAAACAAAATTAATGCGTTTGAAAATTATAAAATAAAAGCTAAATAAAAAATTTAAAAAACCCCCATCGCAAAAAAGTAAAACATTTAAAAAGTTAAAAATAACACTTTCCTATCGTTGAGCCAGGAAATTTTACGTAACGGCGTAAATGAGTACTAGGAACGTTCCTTACTTAAGCGTGTTACGTACGTTAAGTACGTGTTTACTAAATAACTCAATTTTCCATTTAGTTTTAAACGAGTCCAGTTTCCAGTCAGCCTATGTTTTGCGATGACCATTAATAAAGCCCAAGGTCAGACGCTGAAAGTTGTGGGTGTAGATCTAAGTTTCAGCTGTTTCTCGCACGGTCAGTTGTATGTGGCTCTGTCAGGGGTTAGCAATCCTAGGAGCCTGTATGCTTTCATCCCCGATGGCCATATCTACGTCAAAATTAAATATCGTATACGGAGAAGAATTACTGTTAAGTAAATTTTTAGCTTCCCAAACGACGGTACATGTAATCCAAATTGCTGCCCGAAAAGTCACTATTCCATGCGGACGAAGTCGCGGGCACAGCTAGTTAAAAAATATATGTGATTTAAAGAATAGTTGTCGTAAGAGTAATGAGCTAAATCAGTTTATTTCCTAAAGGAGAGAGAACAAAGGTTATCTTTTTTTTAACTTAACTTGGGCATTCGCGGTTATAAAAACTCAGCTTTATATTGTATGTTTTAATGTTGGTGCTTATCATCTATATTTGTACCATTGTACCCAATTTCAACTAGCTAGTGTGCTGAGACGAAATACTAAAGCTAAAAGTGTGTGAACTGATAAAGTTTAGTCACCTCTAAGCTAGATTTTAAAGAGTTTTTTTTTTGGTTTGAATGTATCAAAATTGCTACAATAAGAAAATCCGAACTACTAGACAGTGTTAAGTATGCCCCGCGATAGATAATGCCCCCACCTGACGTATACTTCATATACGTCACACTGCCTGGACGCACCTGTACGTTGTGAATATAATATTTAAAACATGTGAATAAAACAGTACAGAAACATAAGGTAAGACTCTTATTTCTGGAGGCATCGTTCGAAAGACAGATTTAGGACACTGAATGTTTGGTTACAGCGGGCGCATGCGCGTGGGCAGGTCCGCGTCGGGCGGGCTGGCGGAGGGCGCGGGCAGCAGCTCGCCCACCGCGGCGCGCAGGAAGGCGCATGCGCGCCACCAGCCCGTGCTGGACCTCACCGTGTTCAGGGTGCCCGGCCTGGACCTCAAGGTAAGGCTGAGCAAAACTAAAAAAAAAAAAAAATATTCACATTTTGTCAAAATTACCGTAATACCTTGTTGACATAAGTTTTAGATCAAACGCGCTCAGTCAAATGTAACCAATATTGTACAACGTGTCCTTTTGCATTCTCGTCAAATTTCAGAAGGAATATACTATGAAATACAATGTTTTTAATCAAGTTAAGTTTGACAGTATTTCAGAATACACCACTTTCAAAGAACATAATCGCCCCGTTACGACTATTATTGCGTGACGATGACCGGCAAGCCTTGCATACCGCACACATGTCGATTTCCGAAAATTTGAAACAATATACCTAATTATTTTATTATAAATTAGTGTCGAGAATCCTGAATTACTTACCTACTTGAATTTGACGAGAATCTAAAACGTCGCCTTGTGTATCTAAAATAACAGTTGCGAACATTCCGCACTCTGATAATATACATAATTATAATAATACCAGCTACAAAAGAAAACCGAATTGATCTTACTTTCAATATAAAAATAATAATAATAATAATATATATGCCCTTGAGATATTTCTCAAGGGCATGTGATGCCAAGTCAGAGGCCCATGGGCGGCATTAAAACTCTGACACCAGGTTAGTTACTAACCACACGATAAGAAGAAGAATATAAAAATCTTTCCAACAGGTGCATTACGAATCAAAAACCCTACCCGAAGAAGCGAACTCCCCCCAAACAGTCCCTCCCCTCCCCTCGCTGACCGTGACCCGCAAGGTGGGCATCAAGAAGGCGGCACTGTTCGCGTGGATCACGCTGCAGAGCATCCCCGAGGAGACTATCATCAGCCCGCACATACTGGAGTTCTTGGAACAGACGCTAGAACCTATCCCGACTAAGGGATCCTTTTCGACGCCTACGCCGGGTGAGTGACAGTTTTTATGAAAATTTTCATGTAAATGTCGTAACATTTTATTTCCCGGTTCTAAGAAACATTTTTATGTGTAACGTGGCTCATTAAACCAGTACGAGTTGATAAAATGTCATATTTTAAGAGCCATTTCCCAAATCGAATCGCTCAACTGCAGAATGGTGTATGTGTGCGTAGCTATCCACACATACAAAAGATAAACAGCGTAGCGCGCTCGTCGAGATGAATTAAACAATCTTGAGCCGTAGTAATTGATTATAGATTTATAAAAAATACTTATTTTATTTAGGTATTCAGTTTAACAAATCATTCTCGAGTAATAAGTAAAACGCAACATAATATGTGATGTAAATTATAATGAAAAAGAGTGTGTGAATAGATATTCTAGTACAGAGTACAGAGGCCTGAACATCAAGTTACCCCAATGTGTCAAATTTCTTTGTTCGTTTTTCAACTTTATTTCAAACAGAATAAGGTTCATATTCAATTGGGAAAATTTGACACATTGGGGTAACTTGATGTGCAGCTGGCGTCTGTTCTGTATATTAATTGTAGGCAAAATTATACTTCTAATACTTCGTTTTTTTTCACTTAGATTTATGTATATTAGTGATGGAAATTGACTCTGCGATGCGTATTCAGTAAACTGGTTGTGGGAGATTTATCACCACGCAGTAAAATGAAAGTCTTTACAAATATTTTAAGTATAGACGCCAGCACATCAAGTTACCACATCAATGTGTCAAATTTTCCCAATCGAATATGAACCTTATTCTGTTTGCCATAAAGTTGAAAAACGATCAAAGAAATTGTACACATTGGGGTAACTAGATGTGCCGTCTGTACATTAAACGTCATAACGAAAGATTGCTCCACTTTTTAAATTGTCACAGTATTACTTAAGTTGGTAAATTAGGCGACTAAAATCTTAAATAATCGCGCAAAAATGTGAAATGGTTTTTAATACAGATGGATAATAACTACAAAACCGTATCATAAACTTGGAATGATTTTAAAATAAAACTAGTTTGTTACAAAGTATTTACGAGTACTTTTAGACTTTGACCTATGAGTAATTCTGCTTGTCAGATAAAGTTAAAACTAAAATAGCAGTAGGTATCTTTTCTGATTTTGTTTGAATTTACGTGATCAGGCCTCTGCTTAATACAATTTACCACTTGACTGACTACCTGCCACGTCCAGATATCAAAAAAGTACCCACGGCGCCTAATTACGAATTAATCCTTTGAATTTGTCATGTAGTCGTGTCACGTGAAGTTCTAGACAGATTAGAAGTCAAAGAGTTAATGAAAGTAACGAAAAAAAACTGTTCTGTTGTGTTCACTGACATACAAATTGAAATGTCTCGTTGTTCCTTCAGAAGCAGAGAGCGGTTCCCGCTCGCGCTCGGTGGAGGGCGCGTCGTACGGACAGTACGTGTACGCGTCCTTCCCGGTCGACGTCATCGTGCACTTCCACATGCAGCCCAGCACCTTCCGCTTCAGCTGCCTGCCGGCCTCGCGCGTCGAGTGTCTGCTGCAGCTGCCGAGCCTGCAGATCGTGTTCAGCTCCAAGCGGGCGAGCGACGAGTGAGTATTGCCACATGCAGCCCAGCACCTTCCGCTTCAGCTGCCTGCCGGCCTCGCGCGTCGAGTGTCTGCTGCAGCTGCCGAGCCTGCAGATCGTGTTCAGCTCCAAGCGGGCGAGCGACGAGTGAGTATTGCCACATGCAGCCCAGCACCTTCCGCTTCAGCTGCCTGCCGGCCTCGCGCGTCGAGTGTCTGCTGCAGCTGCCGAGCCTGCAGATCGTGTTCAGCTCCAAGCGGGCGAGCGACGAGTGAGTATTGCCACATGCAGCCCAGCACCTTCCGCTGTCTTAAGCTCAAACTTGAATTCACAATGTCTACTTTAAGGTAGTGAGTTAAAAAATTGTGATCATTATGCACCGTGTCGGGCACAGCAAGAAAACTGCCGCCGTCGGCCTCGCCCGTCGATCTCGTTCCCTGTCGTTTCCACCCTCACAATTTACTAATACTACTACCAACTCCACAGAGAGATGGCGGAGCCAGCAGTTGCAATGGGCGGGCTCAGCGTCACGGGCTGCCTGGCCGACTTCTCCGTGAACATGTTCCACCCGTACGGCGGCAAGAAGTCCAGTCTCAAGGAGGCGCAGTGGTCCCCCCTGTCCGACACCGAGAGGAAAGACTCCTTGAGCATCAACGTGGAGTTCGTCAAGTTTCATCTGTCCAGGTCGAGGAAGCTGGACTTCCAGACTGATCAGGATCAGTCGAAGGCTACTGTACGGTTTTCAAGTGAGTGTTGTCAGTAGAAGCTAAGAATGACTTTGCTTGATTAGTTTTTGCGATAAAAAAGATCACCTTCCATATATTATCTTTTATACGGAAGTGATCTGTATTTTCTGAAAAGAGCAGAGACTCTTTGCTATACCTCTGTTTTACACTATTGATTTACTTTGTGCCTGAGTGATGGTAAAAGGCTCGCCTCCTATTTCCAAGTCCCATGCCCATGTCCCGTGGGACTTTGGAATAATTATGGTTAACCATAAATTGGGAAATCTGTGTGTATAGATTCACAAGTATTTCTCCGTCCAACTAAGGGCGCCCGAATTGACATTCCAAAAGTGCTGATGTTTGCTGATCTGAATTATTGATCTGAATTTTGATTTTAACCTTATCGATTTATGTTACAATATATTTTGTCCAACAGCGATCGTGGACGTTGGCTCAGCGTGGTTTAAGTATGATATGCGTCGACTGGGCGAGATCCTAGCCTTCCCTAAGGCGTGGTACAGACGCACGATCGTAAGACGTATGTTCTTAGGCGATCTCAGCTTTCATGACACACGCGATCACGGGTAAGAAATCAATAATGACTTCAAGTTACTACGGTTTCCGGATAAACAAATGTAAACTTAGTGAAAATAAAGTTGAATTCAGAATGACTATGTATGTAATGTAGCAAATTATATTTATTTGGTAATTCCAGTAGTTATTTTTTTTTTGTAATAAAATAAATAAATAAATTTCTAATCGAATTGTTAGTTGTTCTTCGGAGTAGTTTTCTGTTGCCTAAAGAACATTATTGCTGAAAATTGTTTGTGGGAGGATTTCATGAAAGGGCAGTTAGGGCGCGCTATTTGATTCGTTTTGTATTGTACAGCTACCCATGTTTTTATAGGCCATCAAGCAGTAACGCTCCCGTTTCACCCGTCCTGCCACAGAGAGAGAAAACAAAGACTGTTCCTGAACATCAAAAATCGAAAGGTAAAATCAAGTTGATATCATGATCTTCTGTAATCTTTGTCGTTCAGAAAGTTCTGATCGTATTTGTTGTTGCACAGATAGTAGCAAAGCGTCTGCGCCGGCGATGGGCGCGGCATGGGAGACGCTCGTGTTGTTCGCCGTCAACTTCACCAAGCTCAACGTGCACATGAATATGGGCAATGTCATGGGAAATGTCAGGTACAGTTACATGCAAGCGGTGTAGTTTAAACACATATTAAATGAGTAGGAGACCTTGCAAAATGTCATTAGAGATATTTGTGATCTCTCAAAAGCATTCGATCACGTACACCACGACATGCTTTTGCATAAACAGTGTAATTATGGTGTCCAAAATAAGACTCATATTATAATAGATTCTTATTTAGTAGTAGGTAGTTGCAGTAATATGTTTCAATTTTTACGCATGGTGCGAAATATTCCGTGCCATTAGTTAACTTAGGTGTACCTCAAGGCCCGAGACTGGGTCCTTTCTTATTTTAATTTATGTAAGTACATTTTTTGTTACTGCGCAGCTTCTTGCTACCTGTTCAACGTCGACATAAAGTTAACATCATCACTATTAAGATTTTTTGTTAAAAGATTGCCCGTCTCAACCAAGCATAGTACTAAACTGTTTACGAGTTTAGAAACTATTTTCATGAAGATTCAATAAAAAGTGGTCAGTAGCTAGACTCACCGAGGATATTATAGCGTTGTTAAGATATATTTTTCTATTATCTAAGTTTTTATTTTTGCGACCAAAATGTCGGTTTCTTTTTAATTGCAAAAGGACAGTGCTGATTGTAGTCGGCATGTTATTTTTCCTGCATATTTACACAAACCGTAGTGTACTAGTATACTAGTAGTAAATTGTTGTATTGTATATCAGTTGGCAGTCCCGCGACTTCAACTGCACGGGCCGGCTCAGCATCGGCAGCACCGGGCACCGCAACATGCTGGTGGGCGTGGCGCTGGCCAGCTCCGAGCTGGACGCGCGCGGCGGGATCGTGGGCGGGGCCATCTCGCTGTCCTCCATCGACACCTACGGTAACGTATATCTGGTGGGCGTGGCGCTTGCCAGCTCGGAGCTGGACGCGCGCGGCGGGATCGTGGGCGGGGCCATCTCGCTGTCCTCCATCGACACCTACGGTAACGTATATCTGGTGGGCGTGGCGCTTGCCAGCTCCGAGCTGGACGCGCGCGGCGGGATCGTGGGCGGGGCCATCTCGCTGTCCTCCATCGACACCTACGGTAACGTATATCTGGTGGGCGTGGCGCTTGCCAGCTCCGAGCTGGACGCGCGCGGCGGGATCGTGGGCGGGGCCATCTCGCTGTCCTCCATCGACACCTACGGTAACGTATATCTGGTGGGCGTGGCGCTTGCCAGCTCCGAGCTGGACGCGCGCGGCGGGATCGTGGGCGGGGCCATCTCGCTGTCCTCCATCGACACCTACGGTAACGTATATCTGGTGGGCGTGGCGCTTGCCAGCTCCGAGCTGGACGCGCGCGGCGGGATCGTGGGCGGGGCCATCTCGCTGTCCTCCATCGACACCTACGGTAACGTATATCTGGTGGGCGTGGCGCTGGCCAGCTCCGAGCTGGACGCGCGCGGCGGGATCGTGGGCGGGGCCATCTCGCTGTCCTCCATCGACACCTACGGTAACGTATATCTGGTGGGCGTGGCGCTGGCCAGCTCCGAGCTGGACGCGCGCGGCGGGATCGTGGGCGGGGCCATCTCGCTGTCCTCCATCGACACCTACGGTAACGTATATCTGGTGGGCGTGGCGCTTGCCAGCTCCGAGCTGGACGCGCGCGGCGGGATCGTGGGCGGGGCCATCTCGCTGTCCTCCATCGACACCTACGGTAACGTATATCTGGTGGGCGTGGCGCTGGCCAGCTCCGAGCTGGACGCGCGCGGCGGGATCGTGGGCGGGGCCATCTCGCTGTCCTCCATCGACACCTACGGTAACGTATATCTGGTGGGCGTGGCGCTGGCCAGCTCCGAGCTGGACGCGCGCGGCGGGATCGTGGGCGGGGCCATCTCGCTGTCCTCCATCGACACCTACGGTAACGTATATCTGGTGGGCGTGGCGCTGGCCAGCTCCGAGCTGGACGCGCGCGGCGGGATCGTGGGCGGGGCCATCTCGCTGTCCTCCATCGACACCTACGGTAACGTATATCTGGTGGGCGTGGCGCTGGCCAGCTCCGAGCTGGACGCGCGCGGTGGGATCGTGGGCGGGGCCATCTCGCTGTCCTCCATCGACACCTACGGTAACGTATATCTGGTGGGCGTGGCGCTGGCCAGCTCCGAGCTGGACGCGCGCGGTGGGATCGTGGGCGGGGCCATCTCGCTGTCCTCCATCGACACCTACGGTAACGTATATCTGGTGGGCGTGGCGCTGGCCAGCTCCGAGCTGGACGCGCGCGGCGGGATCGTGGGCGGGGCCATCTCGTTGTCCTCCATCGACACCTACGGTAACGTATATCTGGTGGGCGTGGCGCTGGCCAGCTCCGAGCTGGACGCGCGCGGCGGGATCGTGGGCGGGGCCATCTCGCTGTCCTCCATCGACACCTACGGTAACGTATATCTGGTGGGCGTGGCGCTGGCCAGCTCCGAGCTGGACGCGCGCGGCGGGATCGTGGGCGGGGCCATCTCGCTGTCCTCCATCGACACCTACGGTAACGTATATCTGGTGGGCGTGGCGCTGGCCAGCTCCGAGCTGGACGCGCGCGGCGGGATCGTGGGCGGGGCCATCTCGCTGTCCTCCATCGACACCTACGGTAACGTATATCTGGTGGGCGTGGCGCTGGCCAGCTCCGAGCTGGACGCGCGCGGCGGGATCGTGGGCGGGGCCATCTCGCTGTCCTCCATCGACACCTACGGTAACGTATATCTGGTGGGCGTGGCGCTGGCCAGCTCCGAGCTGGACGCGCGCGGCGGGATCGTGGGCGGGGCCATCTCGCTGTCCTCCATCGACACCTACGGTAACGTATATCTGGTGGGCGTGGCGCTGGCCAGCTCCGAGCTGGACGCGCGCGGCGGGATCGTGGGCGGGGCCATCTCGCTGTCCTCCATCGACACCTACGGTAACGTATATCTGGTGGGCGTGGCGCTGGCCAGCTCCGAGCTGGACGCGCGCGGCGGGATCGTGGGCGGGGCCATCTCGCTGTCCTCCATCGACACCTACGGTAACGTATATCTGGTGGGCGTGGCGCTGGCCAGCTCCGAGCTGGACGCGCGCGGCGGGATCGTGGGCGGGGCCATCTCGCTGTCCTCCATCGACACCTACGGTAACGTATATCTGGTGGGCGTGGCGCTGGCCAGCTCCGAGCTGGACGCGCGCGGCGGGATCGTGGGCGGGGCCATCTCGCTGTCCTCCATCGACACCTACGGTAACGTATATCTGGTGGGCGTGGCGCTGGCCAGCTCCGAGCTGGACGCGCGCGGCGGGATCGTGGGCGGGGCCATCTCGCTGTCCTCCATCGACACCTACGGTAACGTATATCTGGTGGGCGTGGCGCTGGCCAGCTCCGAGCTGGACGCGCGCGGCGGGATCGTGGGCGGGGCCATCTCGCTGTCCTCCATCGACACCTACGGTAACGTATATCTGGTGGGCGTGGCGCTGGCCAGCTCCGAGCTGGACGCGCGCGGCGGGATCGTGGGCGGGGCCATCTCGCTGTCCTCCATCGACACCTACGGTAACGTATATCTGGCTAATGCTGCATGGATCGCGACTTGATTGGATTGATTAATTTACAAAATGGATGTATTGTCTGAAAATGTTTGTCAGAAATGTAGTCCTGGGCAATCCGAAATATTAGCGCTTTAACAATGTCGGCCGCTCCAAATGCCTATTAGGAACCTTCAATATATCAGTTCAAATCTTCATTTCCGCACTTCGCACACACCGATTCGTTAAGAATACAGCATATTGATTATGGAACAATGACCTTGTAAAAAAATTGGGTGAAATTAATGGTGAAGTGAGCTATCGTCATTGCTATAATGGAATTGAATTAAGGGTGAAAACCGCCATTAACGTGGACGTTGATAGTATCGAAGTTATTAAGGAAAAATAACTATATTGTATTTATTTTACTCAGTTCACATCGAAGAAGAAGCGGGCTGCAACCCAGGCCACGTGTGCGGGGTCCGGCTGGCCGCGCTAGAGCTTCGCCTGGAGTACATGGGCACGCCGGTCCTCATGGCGCGGGTGTCCAAGCTGCAAGCTGCGTTGAGAGACGAGTGGCTGGCGAGGAACCGGCATCCGGCCCATCATCCGCATAGACCTACATCCAGGTGACCTAGAAATTACTCACTTAGCTTGTCTTGATGTCTTACTGTGGGGCTACTCACTTCTTCAGTAAAGTAACTAATTCAAATAACCATTTGAGTGTAAAAAGCATTAAAAAATGTAAACAGCAAAACTTTTGGCAACATCCCTTTGATAAAATGACCACCAACCATTAGATAATGTACTATTGAACGTCAAATTTGCAATTTAAATAAAATATGAAATTGATTCTAGATGCTAGATCCAAAAGCTAGTTTCGTGTGGAAAAGGCTTATGACTTTTGCCGTTAATATTTCGCTACACGCTAAAAAGCGCAAACAATAAAATTGCCAGAACATCTTAACCACTGCAATACAGCACTATGTTAAATCCAGTGCACATACGGCTTGTTTATTCGAACCAAATTGTCCCGCGTAGGCTCAATGCGTGTAGGCTTGCACCGTGCACAAACAACATTGTAACTAACCCGCACGATCTCTCACTAGCTTCCAAGAAGATCAAGAACAGGAAGACGGGTAAGCCTAAGAGGCCCTATTTTATTAATCATGGTCCTTGCAACCTGTGATTCTAACTCTCACCTTTTAAAAGTTTTTTCCCAAAGAATCAGAGGTCTAATCAGACCGCGGTCGATTGTCGTCTCTTAACCAACAAGCACCTCGTATTTACACCATTTTAGACACATAACCTCACGCCGTTTTTCTGTAGCTCTAGTTATAAACTTCAGAACGTCACCTGCTATTTCCTTACATACTCTTTTTGCTTTGTTTACGTTTATACTGGCCATAAACGTACGCCGTAGCAATTACTTGACACTTTTCTGAGAATCTTCACTTAAGGTCAGTGTGTGTCTTACTGAAAGCCTTATAATCATCTTTTGTTAGTCGCCTTTAAGTCATTCTCTCCCGCATGACCAAAACCATCTAAGGACACTTTTTTAAATTTTTGTCCCATTCACATCTTCTTTTAAACCACAATGTTGTTTCATCATAGAGTTCAGCAATCTATCATTCATAGTAACACCACACACACTTTGCAAGGCACGTTTCAACAGTAGCTATTCAAAATCCATGTGTTTTTTACCATAATATATCTCAGAATACATCACAATGTCGTCGACCAACCGCGATCTGGGTGTAACCTAAAGCGAATTATGAAAAAATAATAAAATAGGACCTTACGAAATTGCGCGGATAGCGCTAAGCACCCCACTATTTCTTACCCCCTACTCTCGTCCCACAGGCCAGCGATTATTCTGACACACGGAACACTGAGTTGGCATCAGCTCCAGATTCTCATGTCTCGGAGTACCACGCCAGATCTGTTGAAGATGCAGCTCAAGCTTGAGGAGTTCTTCACGCAACAGTTCAAGTCTAGCAAACGAGTGTTCAGCTCGTTACATCCGAACTATACTAATGCAAGGAGAGATCGAAGGGAACGTGAGTATCCTTGTCTTCAAATAATTCAGAGTTCCTGTTTGAAGTCAGCCTTCTTTCTGGGATTTCCATAATCTTTGGATCTTACATTTCATCAGGTGCCGTACTCAATTTAAAAAATTCAAGCCATATCTGTTTTGGTGTGAGAGAGATATGGACGTATATAAGATCTATGGCACTATCCTTATCCACACAGTCAAAGGCCTTTTGCCACGTTTCCGTCAACTCTATTGCTTTTAGACTTCATCGGTACAAAAGTTTTCATTTGTTCCTTTTCGGCCGATTCGCCGTTCGTTATTTTGTGGTAAGCCAGGACAGTCAACAATTCTGTCTTTTGATGTCAGGCCGCAGTTATCCCTATGTTGGTGTGACCCCCTCAATCACTCTCAACCACACGTCGATGGCAAACCTAGACACTCCAAAATGGACCTTTCATTTGCCATCGTGGTGAACGAATCCAAATCAATTGCCTAGGGTGCTCCGGACGTAACAGAGGTCGGAGGGTACCTACTTCGCTCAAGGAGGCTTTCATGCGACGGTAAACAATAAAAATGAAATAATTGAGTGTGTATATGTGTCCGCAGCCCCGGGCGCGGCCCCGGCGGCCCCGGTGGGCGAGCCCTCGGCCGGCCTGCGCCACCACCGGCACTGGCAGAAGGTGCTGCAGCTGGTGTCCGGCATGCAGCTGTCCACGCTGCCCACGCCGCTGCCTGCTAACGGTACGTCTACGTTAAGTCCCATGTCCCCCTGTGCCCCGGGCGAGCCCTCGGCCGGCCTGCGCCACCACCGGCACTGGCAGAAGGTGCTGCAGCTGGTGTCCGGCATGCAGCTGTCCACGCTGCCCACGCCGCTGCCTGCTAACGGTACGTCTACGTTAAGTCCCATGTCCCCCTGTGCCCCGGGCGAGCCCTCGGCCGGCCTGCGCCACCACCGGCACTGGCAGAAGGTGCTGCAGCTGGTGTCCGGCATGCAGCTGTCCACGCTGCCCACGCCGCTGCCTGCTAACGGTACGTCTACGTTAAGTCCCATGTCCCCCTGTGCCCCGGGCGAGCCCTCGGCCGGCCTGCGCCACCACCGGCACTGGCAGAAGGTGCTGCAGCTGGTGTCCGGCATGCAGCTGTCCACGCTGCCCACGCCGCTGCCTGCTAACGGTACGTCTACGTTAAGTCCCATGTCCCCCTGTGCCCCGGGCGAGCCCTCGGCCGGCCTGCGCCACCACCGGCACTGGCAGAAGGTGCTGCAGCTGGTGTCCGGCATGCAGCTGTCCACGCTGCCCACGCCGCTGCCTGCTAACGGTACGTCTACGTTAAGTCCCATGTCCCCCTGTGCCCCGGGCGAGCCCTCGGCCGGCCTGCGCCACCACCGGCACTGGCAGAAGGTGCTGCAGCTGGTGTCCGGCATGCAGCTGTCCACGCTGCCCACGCCGCTGCCTGCTAACGGTACGTCTACGTTAAGTCCCATGTCCCCCTGTGCCCCGGGCGAGCCCTCGGCCGGCCTGCGCCACCACCGGCACTGGCAGAAGGTGCTGCAGCTGGTGTCCGGCATGCAGCTGTCCACGCTGCCCACGCCGCTGCCTGCTAACGGTACGTCTACGTTAAGTCCCATGTCCCCCTGTGCCCCGGGCGAGCCCTCGGCCGGCCTGCGCCACCACCGGCACTGGCAGAAGGTGCTGCAGCTGGTGTCCGGCATGCAGCTGTCCACGCTGCCCACGCCGCTGCCTGCTAACGGTACGTCTACGTTAAGTCCCATGTCCCCCTGTGCCCCGGGCGAGCCCTCGGCCGGCCTGCGCCACCACCGGCACTGGCAGAAGGTGCTGCAGCTGGTGTCCGGCATGCAGCTGTCCACGCTGCCCACGCCGCTGCCTGCTAACGGTACGTCTACGTTAAGTCCCATGTCCCCCTGTGCCCCGGGCGAGCCCTCGGCCGGCCTGCGCCACCACCGGCACTGGCAGAAGGTGCTGCAGCTGGTGTCCGGCATGCAGCTGTCCACGCTGCCCACGCCGCTGCCTGCTAACGGTACGTCTACGTTAAGTCCCATGTCCCCCTGTGCCCCGGGCGAGCCCTCGGCCGGCCTGCGCCACCACCGGCACTGGCAGAAGGTGCTGCAGCTGGTGTCCGGCATGCAGCTGTCCACGCTGCCCACGCCGCTGCCTGCTAACGGTACGTCTACGTTAAGTCCCATGTCCCCCTGTGCCCCGGGCGAGCCCTCGGCCGGCCTGCGCCACCACCGGCACTGGCAGAAGGTGCTGCAGCTGGTGTCCGGCATGCAGCTGTCCACGCTGCCCACGCCGCTGCCTGCTAACGGTACGTCTACGTTAAGTCCCATGTCCCCTGCAGCGCCGGGCTAAGGAATCGAAAATTAGCTGTGATTCCTATTGATTTTGGGTGTCAGAAAAGATAATATTATCTTTTTCTTTAACTATGCAAAGTAATTTTTCATTGACTTGCTATCTGTGAGGCTGTGAACCTATTTCTAAATATAAACACCTTTTACCACGAATGTCTCCGCAAAAAAAAAATCAGTACATTTATGTACACATAACATGATAAAAACGTAAACTTGATAACGTTATTATTTTTCCGTAATTTCATGGTAGGTTTTAAAGTATGCGTCGTAAGCGTAGTACTTTTCACCATTTCAAAGATGCCAAAGAATTAAAAGCCATCTTTTTGTAGCGTGGACCGATTGCTTCTTATTCCACTAGAGTCTTACCAGAAGGTGCTACAAGATGATAGAAATAAAATAAATGCTCTTCTATTTCATTATAATATGTATTTCACTTCATTTTCCCTTAGGCACGGTTCTCGGCGGTACGATGGAACTTCATGGTACAAACATATCGCTAGCGTGCTTCCACGGGAACAGCTTTAAATCAAAATCCTGGGCACTGTTCAGTCTCAAGGACCCCTGCATCAGCTTCGCCACGGAGGCGCAGCAAGTCGAAAGTGAAGAGGGTAAGAAAATATTATTTTATAACACATTTGCTCATAAAGGGCCTCTTATTCCACTAAATTCAGTATCGTAATGTTCCTCATTACGCACTTGTGCGTTATGGTAATGTAAAACGCACGGTTTTACGTTACAAAGATGCTCCGACTAAAACGAACTGTACTTTTTAAAAATCTTAGCAAAAGAGTTTTATGTCAGAAAAGTGGTCAACATTTTATGAATAAAATTAACTTTAGGAGATAAAATATAAAAAATAAATAAATTAAACTACGTTAAATTAACCTTTAGTCTGACAGTCAAGGTGTTGACCGCTTATGTCGCATATATACGACACATATTTCTGTGTCCCTACCGCTCGTGTCGTATTTCTGTGACAGAGAACATACATGATTTTTTCGTTTTATTTTCATAATACTGACTGTGTGGTACGACTATTTATGCAATAAAAACTAAAAATCGATACAACAATTGTTTCTCCTTATTAAAATTTACTGTAGGTATTATTTTATTGATTTGTAGCAATTTTGGCCCGGCGCTAGGGCAACTAATATTTAGCCCAGCGCGTACGCGCATCAGCTCTTTTTATTTTAAGGCAAAGGCACAAAAACAGCCAGTATTAATGTAAATTACTTAATAATTTTTGTTTTTGTAACAAATGGTTGTAATATATTGTCAAAATTAATTAACCTACCAACAATCATTTGTAACAAAAACAAAAATTATTAAGTAATTTACATTAATACTGGCTGTTTTTGTGCCTTTGACTTAAAATAAAAAGAGCTGATGCGCGCGCATCGCTAATTTGTAAAAAAGTAAAAACTAGTACAAGTAAAAATTATTCTGCGCGCTGTTTCTTTTCGCTCTATTGTTTTTATTTGAAAATTTCAGTCCGAGTTTCATATCAGTAAAAATGTATGACTTCGCCGTTTCGCTACCGTCGTGGAGGTGATGCGAATATTTAGTTTCTGAAGTAAGTAACGAAACAGCCCAACTATACATTTCTACTGATATGTAGAATTTGTGAAGTTAGGGTCGGTAGATTAGGCCGTGTAGATTCAGAAGCTTGGCTCTACATGTGATCTGATATCTTTTTCACAGGGCAAATCTTATGTGGTCGTCTTGGCAACATTTTACATGAAATGTTTTGGTGGGATTTCAGTTCTTTTTATAAGTTGCTAGGCAGTATTTTAGTATTTTCTTTTTTGGGTGTATTTCTTGCACATCAGTAGTGCCGGTTTTCATAGCCCATTTTCTGTCAGCCTTTTTTTCTCTGATGGTTTACTGATAACCATAAACGATATTTTAGGGGATGGGGGCGAAAGTTATAAGTTTGTGAATTTTTTTGTTGGTTTTTTAAAAAAGTTGGTTGGTTAAAAACAGATTACATACCAAATTTCAGCTTTTTAGCACTTCAGGAAGTAGCCAAACATTTTGATGATCATCAGTGTGTCAGTGTGACTGTAACGAAATCGGTGAATTTTAGATATCAATCGAATCTAAAGTATTAGAGCTATTGAATTGTTTAATTAGTCTATTATTATTTTGGGGGCTGGGTCACCCGCGTCCGTAGGAGAATACCGATTACTAGTCCCTACACGTGGCCCCCGGGTAGTGCTAATCGGGTGACACTAACTGGTGGTAGGTTCCGACCGATGGCTTGTGACCACCCATTGGGCAAAGACTTACGCAATACCAATACCCATAACACAAGCTCTCAAGCTTAACTTGGGACTAAATGGCGTTGTGTGAAAAGTTGTGGAATATTTATTATTATTATTATTATTATTACTTACCGCCAAGCGGCCAAGCCGTGTTCCGTTATGATGCTCAGTGTAGCCAGAGGAGCTGGGTCGAAACAGCTGTTCCAACGCAGGCAGACTAAGCTGACTCGCGCTGATTTGGACGTATCGGGAGACTAGTCGCGGAGGGTAGCGGGATCCGAGGCACGGTGTGCCGCTGGCCGACCGCAGGTAGTAGGGGGCCCAAGTATGCTTGCCACATATGAAAGGCTGCCCCACCAACTGTCGAAAAATCCCGGAATGCACCATCGTGCTGGTTGGCGGCCAGATGAGAGGGCCCGATGGACATCCCCGGGGGGGCTCCGGCGGCCCCGCAGTCTCCTGGCTAGTCCCCCAATGATGTCGTTCTTTGAGTGCGTGACTGAAGGTTAGCAGCGTAGAACCTCATTTCACTATCTTCTCCTTTCCAACCTTCGTTCAACATGCTTATGAAAAGGAATAAAAAGAAAAAAGCTGAACAGCGGCAGCACTCCCTCTCTCTCAAAGTGCACCTTACCAATATTCGAGGTCTGCACTCAAATGTCGTCGCAGTCCACCATCATCTATGGCTGAGAAAACAACACTTTTTTTCCTTTCGGAGACGCAGATCAGAAGTCCGTCTGACGTGTCGTACCTATCTTACCCAGGGTTTACCTTGGAGCACAACTTCAAACCACGAGCGGGTGTATGCATGTACGCCCGGGACGACATCTGCTATCAGCGTCTACGGAACCTTGAGGAGTCCAGGTTCTCAACGCTTTGGGTTTTGGTGGACACAGGCCTGGATAAAATTATCTGCGCCTGTGTCTACCGTTCGCACAGCAGAGATCAGGAGACAACCAGGCTCGCAGAGCAACTTAGTGAAGCGGCGGATGCGGCTCAGCTGCGGTACCCTTCTGCCCAGTTGGTGTTGGCATGGCACGCGATCTTTCTTCTCATGTTATCCTTGGCAGCCTTCTTGCTTTTCTTCGGATGACGCTTCCTCGTGCGCAGCTGCCATTACGGAAGTGTTGCGGCAGGGGATGGAATACTTCATTCCGTTCTCTGATGTAGCAACGTCAGGCGCAGCTCGACCATGGTTTGGGGCCGAGTGTAACCGCGCTGAGGCGCTTAAACACGCGGCGTACAGAGCTTGGGTTGATGCTCGCATGCAAAAAGCAAATGACGTCAGTCAGAAGAAGAAAGCCTTTAATAGGGCTGCCAAGTCTTGCAAAAAGGTGTTGCAGAGGTCTCGGTTTGACCACATCAGCCGAATTGGGAACAAATAAGCTTCTCACCCTGCTGGTAGTAGAGCATTTTGGTCCCTGGCTAAGTCGGTTGAATCAAACTTCTGCCGCCCTTCACTACCACCACTGCTGAAACCCGATGGGTCGCTGGCTCACACCGCTGAAGAGAAAGCGAACTTATTTGCTTCTCTTTTTGCGGAATCTTCGCGTCTGGAATCTGGGGACGCGCGGCCTCCTGCATCTCTTGATGGATGCGAGACGAGAATGTCGGATATTCGCATCCATCAGAAAGACGTCCGTAGGGTACTGCGCAACCTTGACGTGAATAAAGCTAGTGGCCCTGACGGGTTACCGGCAATTGTTCTTAGAACTAGTGCGCCTGAATTGTCTCTGATCTTGACACGCCTATTTCGTCTCTCGTATGAGACTGGAAAAGTGCCGATTGATTGGAAGCACGCTAACGTGCAGCCCGTGCCCAAGAAGGGCAGTCGAGCTGATCCGGCTAACTATAGACCCATCTCTGTAAGAATATGGAACGGGTACTTAACACTAAGCTCCTGGCATACCTAGAAGCTAATGACATCCTCAGTGATCGGCAATACGGCTTTCGTCGACATCGGTCTACAGGGGATCTTCTGGCGTATGCCATTCACATCTGGAGGAAGGCCATCGAGAAGCATGGGGACGCGCTTGACGTCTCCCTCGATATCTCGAAGGCTTTTGACAGGGTCGGGCACAAAAGTCTCATTGGTAAGCTTCCTTCTTTCGGTCTGCCCACTGGTCTATGTGACTGGATTGCTGACTTCCTGAGTGGTCGGTCCATCCGAGTTGTAATTGATGGCTGCTCATCCGGTCAGTTAGACATCAATGCCGGGGTCCCTCAGGGGTCGGTACTCTCGGCAACATTACTCTTGCTGCATATTAATGAACTGCTTAAGCCCGGTACCTTTGGGTATGCAGACGACAGCACTGTTGTCGAGAGCTACATGTCACCATCACATGGCTCCATCTTTCCGAGGTGTAACCGTGCCGATAACCGACCATCTTGATCTTCTTGGTGTAACGTTGTCATCCACTCTCAATTTTAGCTCTTACATCGAGGCAAAGGCTCAAATAGCTGCAAAAAAGTTAGGTATCTTAGCAAAGGTGAGACGTTACTTCACGCCGGAGCAGCTGCTCAGCCTCTATCAAGCGCAAGTTCGGTCGTGTATGGAGTACTGCTCTCATCTTTGGGACGGATCCGCCAAATACCAGCTTGATGCGATTGAGCCTATTGAGAAACGAGCCAAGAAGATCATCGGCAATGATGCACTCGTTGAGTCAAAACTTCAAAGTCTTGAGCATCGACGCCGAGTTGCTAGCCTGTCGGTTTTCGGAGAGTGTGCATCAGAATTGCACGATTTAATTCCACCAAGCCCTTTCCATCATCGGACCACCAGACGTACACCACTGCGCCACCGGTATATGGTAGATATCCCAACCATACGTACAAAACGCTATGGAAACACATTCATTGTTCGAACAGCTAAAGAGTAGAAATCCCTGCCGGTGTCGGTGTTTCCTGATAGCTACAACCTAGGGGTCTTTAAGTCAAGAGGGAACAGGTTGCTTCTAGGCAAGCGTGCTTTATCGTCGACCACATCATCGCTTACCATCAGATGAGATAGTGGTCAAACGCGTGACTATCAGTAAAAAATATATAAATAATATAGACATCATATCCTGAGAATATGAACTCTCTGGTACATCGGAAACCAACTCTGTGAGGGTTCAAAAAACGACGAAACACTTCGAGAATAGGTAGGTTAGGTAGGTAGTGGCCTTGCGCTTTGCTTGGCTCCTCTTGGCGGGGGCACTATCGTGCCCCCAGATTAAATGAGTATAGAAAAGTTTCTTTGGGAAAGTTATTCGTATTCATGAGAACAATCACGTGTTTAAGTATCGGTCACTACCCATCACCCTATAATAACGTTCCGGACAGGTTCCATGGAGGTGCACGTGGTGCAGAGCCTGACGGCGAGCCTGGGCGGGCTGGGCGCCGGCGGCTCGGGCGCCCGCGCGCACGTGTCCATGGCCACCGTGTGCCGCATGACGCGCGCGCTGCTGTTCCCGCCGCAGTTCAAGACCCTGAAGGAGTGGTTCCACTACGCCTTCGCTAACAGTGAGATTGATGGTGAGTTCGTCTGCTCTAGTTGTTAAGGGGCCCCGGCGGCTCGCCACCGTGTGCCGCATGTTTTTTTTCACTATTGATGGTAAGTACGCGAAGATATAATATTTGTTATCAGGATAGTATGTATATACTCATCTGAGTAAGGTAGGCAGTGTCTTTAAGTCTATATGAAGCAAACGCGACTGTACACAAACCTTTAATACACACTAAACCGCTCTTTTTTCAAACTAAATGAATAACGTTATCTTCAGCAATCGAGCTGTTCCCATCCCTGGAGCGTGACCCGACCGGCACGACGTCGTCCAACGCCAGCGGCTCCAGCGCCAACACCAACAGCACGGAGCGCAACAAGGCGGCCGCAGACAAGCACGTGCGGGAGGTCATCTTCGCGCTGCCCTCGCTGCAGCTGCATCTGAGGACACACCACCTGCAGGCGCACACGCCGCCCACCGAAGCTGGTAAGTTACGCCTTTCTTTCTATCTTCGAACAGAAAAAGTACTACGACCTACAGTGCGATTCTGAAAAATCACTCCGTAAAAATGTAGGTGAAGTGAGTGAGCTGTCATAACATACTATTGCTGCTATTACATACTCGGGGTTACTTACTTAATCGACCGACCGTGTCCGTTGTCAAAACCATGGCGCTATTTTCGTGGAGCTCCATATTTTTTTTTTAAAGTTGCCCCGCACTAGCAATTTCCCCTGCCTATTGATCCATACGTAAACTAAACTCACATACGTAAACTGCCAGAACAACTACCAGCAGGTCATAAAGATGTTTGTTCAATGCGGAAATCGAAGCTCAATTATAACCTCACATATTTCCGCACGCAAAATACGCGCTTTGACGTGGAGTTGCGGACACCGGCCCGTTATACTATAACCTCACATAGGAGATAGATATTTGACAGTAGTTAAGTGCCCGAAAATCTGACAAAATGTCCTACCAACGTCTTACCTAGTGACTGGGTTGTTGAGGCCAGATTGTCAGTTGCTCTATACATACATACATAAACTCACGCCTTTTTCCCATGGGGTTAGGCAGAAACTACAGAGCGCCATATGCTACGAGTCTTAAATTTACTTAGATCCATTTGGCTTATTTATTTAGATCCTGACATTACGTTGCATCCTGTTTGATGGACGCCAAGCTCAATATGCAAAAAGGCAGGCAAATCAGGAATACAGCTGAAAATTCTTAAAAAGGATACAAAAAAACAATAAGTAATTAATCACTTTTCCCTCTTCCAGATGAGAAGCCAGTAGTGGAATGCAGTTTCATCACAGAATTTGAGGACCACATATTTGTGTCTGTAGACGCTGAAGCCTTCTTGTTCTTGCACGATCTCATTTCTTCTTATATCAAGGAGAAGGACAGAGTGGTAAGATTTCTTGAAATATAAAGTAAGCGTACCGTACATTGGGTTCTTAAACAGAGTAGGCAAAAGATTTTTTTGGTTATTTTAATAAATAATAATAAATAAATAAATATTCCACAACTTATCACACAACGCCATTTAGTCCCAAGCTAAGCTTGAGAGCTTGTGTTATGGGTACTAAACAGCTGATAAACATACTTATATATTTCTAAATACATACATAATAGTAAGTACTTGCAGAAAAAGTATCAGAATAAAATAATAATATTATGAATATTTAATTTATCTAAGTAGGGAGACAGTATCACTTTGTCCGTATGAAACGCACGACACTGCGCGTAACATTGTAACAGTTGGATTGATTTTGTTATAAGTGAGAAATCAAGTGGTTAAAGTCTAGGTTTTACTTCTATAAAATTGCGTAAACGGCATAAAAATAAGGTAACTTGTGCAAAAGCAAAGCTAATATTTCACTTATATTTAGATGCCGGGCGGCGCCCGCGCAGGCTGGGCCGACGCAAGCGGCGCGGTGCGGCCGCAGGCGCAGGACTACCGGGACTATCGCTGTGTCACGTGGCATCTAGAGCCCACCGTCAGGTATCTATACTACAACAAGTTCTACGATTTTATAACAGCACCTTCCTTTACCTTCAAATATGTGTGTTCTACTTAAATATAAAACTCTTTGACATCTAGCTTTTACACACAAGAAATAGAAGGAGGCGGAAAATTAGTGTAAAAACAAAATACCTGCTGCAGACAGGAAACTTGTGAAGCAGCTACTTTGTAAATATCTCCAACATTTTGTTTTTAAATGTTGGAGATATTTAAAAATTAGCTCCTTTAACAATTTCTAATATCAACAGTTAGTTATCAGCGAAGATCCCAAGTTCCAGAATTATGATTTAAGTATGTTGTTCTCTGTGTTTTGTTGTATTATTACATCTTTATTATTTATCGATATGGACCAACATTTTTTTTATACAAAATTATAATATTATACTCTGTGTTCACAGAATGAATAAATGAATTTGAATTTCAAAATTTGACTGTACAAGGGTAGAAAAAACGTAGACGGACATCCAAAAAACAATGAGTTTTCTACATCATCCTAGACCCCCAGTTTGATTTTTTTTGTCGGCTTTGCTTTATTTCCGTTATGTTTACTTAAAACTGCATAAAATCATGATTCTTGTCTAAACATACAATACAAGATTTTATGAAAGAAGTGACATATTTACTTTTTAGGACAAAATCTCATAAGGTTAGTTTAGTAATATACAGGAATGATGATTTTTCATAGAGTTATTTACAAAAGTTTTAAGAAAAAATCGACGAAAAATTTCAAAGCTGGTTTTTAAGTCGTATACGGAACTCTTGGTCCCAGTATGTAAGGTGATGCCCCTGGTACCCAGTATTCTTCAACAGAGTAAAATTTAATTCTACATCCTTTCTTTCCCAGACTTCTATCTTGGGCCGGCAAGTCCATCGAGCCTTACGGCGTCGACTACATCCTGCAGAAGCTTGGCTTCAGCCACGCTCGCACCACCATCCCCAAGTGGCTGCAGCGAGGAACCCTCGACCCTCTCGACAAACTACTGTCGCTGGTACTCCTCAGGCTAGTCGCCATCGTGCCACACAAGTGATATTAAACTTTACTGCCAACAAAATTAGGTTCAAACTACAACAAACGACACCTGAACGGTAACATGATTACTTAATTTTTTAAGAATACAGAGTGAAGAACTTTGGTTAGATTACTTGTGTAGTCTGCCAATTGATTCGTTTGAATTGACAACGTGGTTCAAGGATACTGACATATAGCAATAATCGAGCGACATATTGAACGAATGAATGAATAAAGCGCTTTAGGCTTGAAACACCTAGAGCCAACGAAATTATTACGTGACATAAATATTTGTATAATTTTGTCCAAAGATTTTTTTTTATAATTCGACTATTAAACATTCCTAAACTTAGAATGGACACTAATAATCAGAAGATAAAGTTGAAAATTGAATGATGCTGCTGTGGTTGAGGGATCGAAAGTAAATTGCAATAGTTATATTGAAACGAAGACGGCCTTTGGTGTGTATTTGTAGTTTACGTAGAGAATTACTGTTTTTACTACACTTATACATTATATAATTGTAAATTTAGTCGAAAATTTAAACAAAGAGTATATTATTCTTCAATATATAGTAGATAAATTGTGGGAAAGAGTTTAAAAACTCAAATTTGAATGAAAATTAATGAGTATGAGATTATTTTTATTACTAAAATTGTATCAGGTATGTGCATATATAGTTTTAAAGAATTCAATTGTGTATATGCGTACATAACCAACATATAAATGATATTATTGTATTTTGAAATTTTTGTGCCGCTTAGTAAATGTTCATCGTCGCTGCTTAGACCCAGACAATGTAGCTAGGAAATTAAATTTCATAAAAATTATACATTTTTTTAAATACTCCATAGTAAATATGATATTAACCACTAAAATAACTTGTCTCTAGCATTCCCTTATCTTATAAAGTCGCGTTGAAAAAAATATAAAAATCTATTCAATAATAATCGAATTTTAACAAAAAGTACAATTTAATGTGAATTAAAAAAAAATACCAAAAAGTGATCGCATTTCATTGAGTTATTAAATTGTAAATAGTTAGCAAAATTATTTATATCTTTATTATATAGAAGAAAAATAATGCAATTTGGTTCGTTGTAAACTTTACCTTACAATTCGGGCACGCTAAAATTGTTTGAATGGAGAATTTTCTTTAACAGACATATTCTTAAAAGCCAGTTATCCAAGTTAGAATTATGATTTTGTACTATTAGTTCAAATTAAATAAAGCGAGCAATGTTGGGTTATATAATCGAGATCCCAACTTTAATCATACGGTCGTTAAATAAATTCAGGACATGATCTTGGTCCGTTGTGTATATACAGGCTGTAAAAAGAACCTTAACATAAACGAAAACTAAGTACAGACGCCAGCACATCAAGTTACTCCAATATGTCAAATTTTCCCAATTGAATATTAACCTTATCTTGTGTTTTCATAAAGTTATAAAACGATCAAAGAAATTTGACACATTGGGGTAACTTGATGTGCTGGCGTCTGTACATATTCTACCCATTACTGGGATATTTTTTTTTTCTAGAACATATCTAGGAATTCACTGGTTCTGGAGATATTGAAGGTCAAAGTGAAATGCTTTTTTTTTCTCTTTTTTTCAAAATCGTATTCCAAGTATTATTAGTAAACTTTTTTCTGAACAAACATTATCAAAATGTGTTACAAAAATGCAATAGAGACTATACAAGCGCGCGGCCGGCCGTAAGCTCAGCTGATCGAGATTTACGCGCATTTCATTGCGCGCAATAAAAACATCTCTTTTTAAAGATGGAAAGAAAAGTTTTTTACCAGCAATAGTTTTTGGTCAAACTTACTTAATTATATGTACAGAATGTGTAGTTATCGGCTATGTGCTCGGTTTTTTTACATCCTGTATAACGGCTAATCAATAACATGCCAACGTGCAATTCGCATGTGCATACTGCGTACACTTCGGTATTGGCCGACATTTGCGTTGGTTTCCAGTTTAATCCTCTCTAGTACTTCAAATAGGTATAACTATTACCCCTAGTTTTAATTTTGCGACCAAATCATGTTACGTCACAGTTTAGTTAGCATATTGTTTAAGGCGGGAATTATTCTGTGATTATTGTGAATGCAGTAGGTGTTAAGTTGAGCGGCGCGTGTATGTTGCCTTTTATTTAAAAATCGGTAGCGCCATTTGCGTACCTGAAGGTTTTTATTTCATGATTGACTGTTACTTCCATTACAAGTTATTCCCTTCAAGAATACCTCTGACTTTACTCTAAGTGCCGATTTTTTATTTATCTGATAACTTTTATTCAAGGAATAAAAATGGCGGTTTGACAGATTTTTGTATAGACAATATGACAAACTGCCATAGTTAATCTTTAGGTAAAAGTATAATTTTGTTCCGTCATAAATCCCTTCGTGAGTTTTGACAATTTCTTGTTAATGAAGTTAGTTAGGAACAGTCGAAGGATGTTTGAAGGAAGTTACTTGTATACGGATGTTATTAATTGTCACTTGTTATTATTATCCTGGTAAATAACGTTTATATAAATAAGTTTATGTTTATATGTTTAATATAAAGTTTACTTCGTGGAGACCTTTTCATCACAATGTTATATTTTAAGTTTGAATTTTCCTTTGTCATTATGAGGCAGTCAAGTAGAAATGGGGCTGAAAATTCTAAATTAGGAACTGACCTGTCTATGCCAGTATTATTGATTTAGGTTGAGGATACATATCAGAACAGATGTATTTAGAATAGAAGGGACTTAATAGTACCATGATCTGGGATCAATTTCGTAAAATTTTCCTAATTTCCATGTTTTTTTGGATGTTCCTTTTACTTTAATCTGCATACAATCACGATATCTACCTAACCCAATAAGATTTCTAATGAAACCGGTAACTTTTATTAACTTTTAAAATATTACTATCAGAAAGAAATGATCAATTTCTCATGGTTTTTTACAGAATAAACTAAAGTAAAAATAACATTACAAATAGACGTATAAATTAGGAAAATAATGCCAGATAATTTAAACATTGAGGTGGTCAGAATCATCTACAGAACTAATAGAACTATTGTTTGCGTTGTAGTCCCTTTCAACCCTTTATAAATATTCTATTTGTTGTGCCGTCTTGTCGCCAATCTTTGCACGAAACTGATCAATTTTTTGACGTAAGACTTGAATTATATTCCGCGCCAGTGTGGTGATCGACCGCTTCGACGTTGAAAGTTCGTAAATATTTTGTTGGGAACAGTTTTGGATGACCCCACAATTTAACAGCAATGAATAAGAGATTTTGTTTATCACACGTCGCTGTCTGCAAAAACCGGTATAATTCAAGTCTAAGGCAGCTATTACCTTACCATAATAATTTTCCAAACAATTTTTTTTTTCTAAATTAGTCCCATTTTCCAATATATTTTTATTTTATAATCCTTCATTGATTGGTAATTTAGGTTTATAAATATTATGTCTATGCTATACTTTTATTACAATTATGAAACCCGAATTATTTAAATTTATTGTAAAATGTAATTTATTTATTTTTGTAGTTAAATTGGCGATGTATGTATATTGAAATGTCACATAATGTTAGGGGTTATAAAGATACTATTATCATTCACTGGGCTTTTTCAGTAATGTTCAGTAACGGACCGGAAAAATGACACATTCCGCCTCATTACAAAAGAAATTTTAGCTCAAGCCCAAACATTAAACCTTCGAGCTAGGTACTGTATAGTGAGTTTTATTTAGAGCATCGTAAAGTTCTTATTACAAAATCAAGTAGAAGAAAATAATGATGTGAGTGACCGACACCCTGAAGTTAGCGATAGCCTAAATTTTTTTTTTCTATTATTACGCCAAAGACTTTTGAGGTTATAAGAATTTTGAGTGGCGATTTTAAATAAAAGGCCGTTTGAGCTTTGTATAGCGTTGTCCCTGTCACTCATTCCCGTCTGACAGTCTTCTTCTTAGGCTCAATGTGTCATATTTCCTGGGTACGGTTATACAAAGTAAGTTAATTTGCGGATGGAGTTGTATTATTTTGTATAATAGCGGTAGAGGTTAGGTTGAAGGGCTTCGTTGCATAGTACTGATTATATTTTATTAAAGCATGGTGATTTGTACATAATGTATGTGATAGATATCAATAAATTATTATTAGAATTTATTTGAGTGTTTTATTTTATTATGCTGTGGTGTTGGAAATGTATACTAGTATCCACGGCTACAGATCAAGCTATACAACTCTTGTACAAACTGATCTCGCATTGTATAGGATTTCCATGCAATGCGAGGCCAGCGTATATTGGAAATGTTTAGCTTGATGTATAGCGGTGTGAAAGAACGTAGATTCGATTATAGTGCAACCTATTCAAAAAGGTCCTAATAAAAAAGGGGTGCAATAAAATTTCAACTCTGCCAAGTATGAAATAGAGTTTGTTGCTACATAACCTAATGATATATCTGTCTGTATTTCAATTCAGTTGGTTGTTGCTAGAAGCGGTCGGCGATGGAGGTGTAAATGGGAGGTGTCTTCCTTGACCATCATCAGTAAATATATCTGTAGGTAAGTAATTTAATATAGAGTGATGCGAATACTTCCGATTACGTTTTAAAAATATTGCGCGCATGGAGGATTGTGTGATCTGGCACGATTTAAGTCTAGATTAGTGTCCAGTTTGATGGCAATGGGCTGGCTCTCTATAGCATAAATATGAAACTTGCAAAATGCGGGTTTACTATTGGTACACCTAGGGCTTCCATTACGTAATTACGCAATTACGTAATTACGAACTCTTTTTAAAGTATTTTCAATTCCGTAACTGAAGATGTCAATTCCGTACTTACGTAATTATTGGTATCATAAATCAATCAAATTGTCAACCAATAAAAAAGCATTAAGATACGTACCATATTAAAGGTATAATGTGGATATACTATACGATATAAGTACAGACGCCAGCACGTCAAGTTACCCCAATGTGTCAAATTTCTTTGATCGTTATTCAACTTTATGGCAAACAGAATAAGGTTCATATTCAATTGGGAAAATTTGACACATTGGGGTAACTTGATGTGCTGGGGTCTGTACATCGAAACATACAAACGGGGGATTCTCCGCAGTTTATTTTATCGTTCATCAAATCTTGCAAAAAATAGTTTTGAGACGTACAGAATTGAGTTCACATTTATCAACTCGGCGCGTAGGTGGGGCCGGGGAGTCCCTGGCGTCCCTACGACCACTGGGAACTACTATGCTCTTCACTTTCTTAATTAAAATGAAAATGTAATTTCATTGCTTAATAGGGAATATGCATGTAATTTAAATATGGTTCGAATATTTTTTTTTTCCGAATCTTAAATGGCAGAAAATATGTACTAAATCATTATTTTTACTTTTTAATATCGTCATAATTATTTAAAATTAAAAATAAAAGTGCGAATTAAGCACGAGAAATTCAAATTCTTGAAACGCATCACCATTGGTTATAACGAAAAATGACGTCAAATACTACGACAACAACTCAACGTCTACAAAACATACAATGTGTAAGTATGACATTAAGTACTAGAATGGACATTTTATTCGAAAACATAATTATTGCCGTGTGTGTTGTGAACTAATTTAATGTTCATGTGTAATTTTAGCTTCATACTGAGGTTATTTAACATTTAAGAAAAATTACTGAAAGTCGTTTTGTAAAAGCACAATCTGATAATGTTTATTGCATTCGGGTACAAGCAATACTGGTAAACGGGTTTTTGAGCTTTTTTCATTGTGAATTGGTTAGAAGAACGAAAACACCCTTAGTAATAGTAATAGGATCATAGTAAATGACGTAATCGAAATGGCGCGCGAAAATGGCGGCGTATAAACAGCTCAAATTTATTCTGTATTTTAAATATTTTTTTAAGCTTCATTACTGCATTTTTAAATATGTTTATATTTTTTTACTATGTTAAAACGTTGTAAACAGTGAATTAAAAATATAAAAAAAATACATGCATAAACCCCATTGTCGGTTGTTCAGTTCGCATCGCTAGACTCTGGACACAGTTTACACTTGATTACTAAATTGAAAGTGGGTGGTAATGTGCGCAAATATTAACAACAATTTGTAGCAGTTGTATCTTTTTCGTGGGTGACTTTGTATGTGTGGAATCTCTTAAAAGATGTAAGTACTTAAACCAAAGGCTTGATCAGTCTTTTAGTATTAAAAGGGAATAAAAAACCCCCTGGAGCATGCATAATTCATTCAAAATAATTAGTAAATCAATCATTATCAGCCGGATATTTTTGTAATAAACTATAAGAAGTTACCTGAGTGACAAAACTTTAAATGCTTTGTTATTTAAGAGATCACATTTTTAAGAAGAAAAGATTATATTCCGGACGAAAAAATATGGTTTGACTTTCACTTAACTGATAAGTTCCTAAATATTTTTTTTTTGTTTAAATATTGTGTTCATTTTGATAATTCCTTGAATCTAAGATAGTAAATGACAATTGTATAAATTGTAGATACTCCATCTACAATATTTACCAAAAACATAGCCGATAAAAAAAAGTAGGAAAAATTCCGTAATTACGGAATTGGAGAAAAAAGTTGCGTAACTAGTTACGTAATTGACATTTCCGTAATTTTGGAAGCCCTAGGTACACCTCTGCTTAACCTTTCGGAAAGTAGAAGCGTGGTGTTATGTTCATATTCGAATCAAGAAGTGCATTGTTCTAAAACAAGAGCAAAATTATTCGCTGACATCAGGTAAATAAAACAGTTCATACGCAAAATATTTTATATTATATAAAAAATAAACAAAACAGTGCACATTTTTATTTAAAATAACACAAGATTGCCTAACCACGCTATGTACTTATCCACAATGTAATTTTATAAAATACATAGTTACACCGTCTTTACATATATGTTATATTATGATTAAATAACATATAGGTATATCTGCAAATTATTGTTTTAGATGGCTATATGTGTAATAATGTATTTTGTATGATCGTTGTTTTAACTTAATCAATAGAAATAAGAATTGTTTATACAAAATATAACAAGTTCTCGAACTCGGTTCATGATCATTTCGAATTTACTTTATGGAAATGAAAATTTAACCAGATCGAAAATAAATCGGTTCTTAAAAAATAAAAAAATGGCGGCTAAAACATAGAAAATAAAATAGTTTTATTACAAGACGGATTTTCGAAAAGCTGCTATCGTAAAAATATATATTCTCAGTCGGTTTAAAAAACTACATGCAAACATTAACAACAGAATAAGTAAACATAGGGCATGTTTTATTAACAAATAAACATAATATTATAGATGATTATTAATATGGCGCTAACATAGGAATGTTTCCGACGTTACTGTACTAGAAAATCTTATGTCTTTTTTGTACATACTAAATGATTTGTGCCAGAAAATTAATAATTATTGTGTAAATCATTACAACACCTTTCTATATAAATAACGGCCGGATGATATAACAACAGGTCCTATTCATAGCTGTTTGTGGCGCTAATGATAAAAGATATTTGATCGCAGCCATGTTTTATGACTATGAGATATAACGAACAATGTTTCATAAAGTCTAAAAGTTATCTTTTAAACTTTTAACATTATACTGCAGCGCTAAAGGAAAGGACAGGCAAATTGTACTTAAAAATATCCGTAAACAAAAAAATGCTCCATTTAAAGCTATCGATAAAATCTTGTATTGGTACAACACTGGCTCAATTAAAATTTTACTGATTTTTTATTTGTTATTTTTACAAATATTTAATTTAAAACATCATCTCCCAATATATAAATTTTATACAAATTACCACATCGATATATCGAATTGCAAAACATCGACAAAAATATAGACTGGCCTACACTACGATAACATAATTATACAATAATATAATAAATGGACGCGGCGGCAGCTCGATTCCTTTTAATATTGGAATGACTCAATTAAAGTCAATGGCAAATACGTCTTAACGATAGTAACGAACTAAAAACTTTACCTTACATTTATCACATAAAAATATGATTTCATTGGGACGATGGTTTATTTCGGTTATTACAACATAAGTACAGAATTTATGAAAAAAAGAAATGGTCAAAATATTATTGGTAAGAAAATTATAAACTTTAGTCAGTTGTAGGCAACACAAGTATAAAACCTCTGTGAAGTTACAATGAGACGAGACGTTCGTGTTGATTCGGAATAGCGCAGATTACTGAAGAGCATACCTTTTAAGGTTTAACTATTTTCATAATACAAGCACTCATACAAATTGCCATGCTAGTTAGAATTACAATTATTGAATTTAATATTGTAAAATAGACTAAATTACTATTCAACTATTTTAAGAATGTTACTAACCCTCAAATTTGCTATGCCCGAAAAAGGCCGCTAAGTTGTAAGTTCCTACATTATAAAATAACACCAAAATATACACTTAGTCTGCAAATAAATATTTGAATTTGAATTTTGAATTTGAATGTATGGAACAAATCTTGCTACTTGATTTTAAACCACTTACCCACGATCGATTACGCTGAAATTTTGCATATACGTTTGGTTTGGAAGACAATGCATGTTGGAGCTTAGAAAAATCAATATATTATTTCTGATTAACTTCTTTGACTTCATAAGTAATAATAGTTACAAAAAAATATGAATCTTTCTTTAAATTATCCTGAAGCGCCGCGTCCTATAAAAAAGCTACACGAATATACACAAGTCTCTATTGACGTCTAGTTTATGGCGAAGTTCTGTGTGAAGTCGTATTCTATGGTTGGTATGACGGTCTGCACAAACTTGAGGAACACTATGAGGTAGGAGTGCACACCCATCTCGCCGCCGCTTTCCGTTACTGTCTCTATGATCTTCTTCATTACTTCTGCGTGCCTGTGGATTATTTGATTAATAACTAAGTGTGACTGTAAAATCAGTAGTAAAACGGTATTCTTTTTTTTTAAGTTGCCCCACACCACAATCTAAAAACCTAGTCGTCCGACGAAGCCGTTTAGACAGGGCAATCGTGTGGGGTATGAGGGGCGAGACGCGGGAAAGCTGCTCCCGAACTGCGAACAAAACGATGTTCGTAGTTCGTGAGGTATTATTCAGGGCTAACGCGTGTAGAGGTTGTCGGCATTTTTCCAGAGATCAAAGACGTCGTCCTACTGTATTAATATTTATACTGTCCCCACACTAAGAATTTCGTTCGTCTGAGTACACAAACAGTCAAACCCGGAACAACCTAACATACAAATATTTGTTCACACCGTGTGGGAATCGAACCCGCGAGCCGCAACGCAGCAGCCAGTCGCTCAGCTACAATCGTGTCGCCTATTTTTTACATTAAACTACAATTCTTTGTTTTAATTACAACATGCAGGATGGAAAGGTTGGCACATGAAGACGAAATGAAAACTAAGTCCTCAATGAATTGAATGATTTCTCTAGTAATTTACTGAGAACATATTATCAGATCGTGAGCCGATTTCCCATCTAACCTAAGTATATTATTTCGATTAAAAATCAAAAGTGACCTTTAAGTTCATGGAGTATGCTTACCGGCAAGGGTGCACAGACGCCGTGCTGGGTCCCGACACATGTGGGTGCGACTCCATGGTGACGGTCTTCTTTGCGTGGTCCTGAGATACATCCTCGTACATTTGCTCCACACTCAGCAGGGTGCGGTCCTTAAGGGGACAGTAATATAGATTGTTACCGAAATACACAGACAGCTATTTGATAGTAATTAGTACAAAAAAGTAGTACATCTTTTGTAAACGTTCTGTGTATAAGAATTACAGATAACACGCACTTTTTTTAAAAAAAAAAAAACAAGATGCTTCATATACAATGATTTGTGTTTAGAGCCCCCTTTTAGGCAAACAATGCCTGTGTTAGGAGACTCCGCTCTTCCATATCTTAGACAAAATTAATGTTACATAATTTGATTACAGTAAGTGTATTGTTATTTATTATTGTAGCATCTTGAGTATGTATCACGTGAATCGTTGTGTGCTTTAGTAAGGCGTGGCGCGTGTGTAAGATGTAGTGCGGTTAGATGTGATGTGCGGTGTGGTATGGTGTAGTGTGGTGTAGTGTGGTGTAGAGTAGTGTAGTGTTTAGAGTAATGTAAGGTTTGTATAGTTAAGGTGTGTGATTATATTACTCATGATAAACCAGAAGAGCTTCCGTATCCTCATAACTCAGAGACTTTGTCCAGTTTGATACAACTTTTTTACAGTCGTGATTGTTTTTGACTTTTGTACTTATTCTTTCGAACTTTAAGACACTTTTGTAGTTTTAGCATAAAATACAGCCTTTGTTACTCGGTGATAATACAGCTTTCTAATGGTGAAATAATTTAAAATCGGTCGAGTAGTTTTTGAATTAAATCCCTACAAACAAACAAAAATCAAATCGTTCGTCGTCTTTATAATATTATTAAGTATAAACTAGCGGTAACCCGTGACTTCGTCTGCGTATATATCTTTATAAATCATAGCATTTGTAATAGCCTGAAGTATGAGCTATAATACTCTAACGTTTCATCAAAATCAGTTCAGTTATTTTTGCGTGAAAGAGTAACAAAGGTTTGGGTACAATATTTTAGTAGGAAGTAGGATTCATATTTCGTCAAGGTTGTGATATGTAAAAATGCGTAGGTACATTTAACTCTGAAGTTGCAAACAATGAAACATGTAATTAACATATCCGCAGTACGGGGCTACAATCTTAGTCTTCAATTAATTGTTCATTAGAACCTTCCTTGTTTTTCTTAGCTTATGTTTTATACAAAGTGGAAGCCCATCGCCCAACTTAGTTCATTTCACGATTCTACTACTCTACTACCATTACTTATTGCTTTAAAGCATGAAGAAACTTTTCTAGACATTTTAATATTAATGGGTAATCCAAGCTAGTTTTTAAGAACATCTTTTTTTTTAAAGCTGCCCCCTACTAGGTTTTATTTTTCTGTATCGTGGGTGCGTTTACAAACATTAAAAATAACATACACATACAGCCAGACCGGAAACACGTATCTGTAGAACCTACGACACGCACCGCTGCAGCCGTTCGCTCAACTCCTGCACCAACACGGTCAACCAATAATAATACTGGCATGAAACAATTTAGTAACTGATCAACGTACCTCGTCATACCCGATGAGCCAAAGTCGCGGCGTCTGGTAGTACTTGTCGTAAGTGATGTGCAGATCGTACGTCCTCGTGCGGACAATCTCGTCGCCGTCCGACTTCGACTTCTTGTCCGACTTCGGTTTCGGGTCCTTGCGCTGCGCCAGGTCTGTTGACTGGAGAAGGAATTTTATTTTAACTGTGTCGTAATTTGAACTTTTTAGCTCTTTGCATACATACGTAACATCACGCTTATTATCCCCGAAGAGTTAGGCAGAGGTGTACCTACCAGTAGTTCACCCACGTTTCGCCAGTTATGTTTAAGTCTCATATAATAGGAGGCGTACCATCAATTGGGCACAAGTCCAGACTTGGGGCTGTGTCTAAGTAATTCCGGATGGAAAAACTCAATGACACTGCCCGACCCGGGCATCGTACCCGGGACCTCATGGTCAGCAGTAGCGCTTGCGACCACTAGACCAACGAGGCAGTTCTTCTCTAGTCTTTATTATATACTAGCAGCCGTCCCGCGGTTTCACCCGCGTAGGTCCCGTTCCCGTGGGAATACAGGGATAAAAAGTAGCCTCTATGTGTTAATCCTGGGTGTCAGCTAACTTTGATTAAAATCCATGCAGTAGTTTTTATGTGAAAGAGTTTGGGTAGAATGTAACGAAGAACAAAGAAATCAAACAAGACAAACATAATTTTTTGGTCATATAATAAATAAATATTCCAGAACTTTTCACACAACGCCATTTAGTCCTAAGTTAAGCTTGAGAGCTTGTGTTATGGGTACTAAACAGCTGATAAACATACTTATATATTTCTAAATACATACATATTATAGATAAATTACACCCAGACACAGAACAAATGATCGTGCTCATCACACAAACATTTGTCCTGGGTGGGAATCGAACCCACGACCTCCGGCGTAGCAGTCAGGGACACTAACTACTAGACCAACAGGTCAGTCAAAATTAAAATAAATACGACTCGTGCGGAATGGAATTAAAAATTGTTTGGGTTAACAATCTAGGGCTAAGCACCTAAGGGCCGTTTTTGATTAATAACAACGGTCAAATATTAGTTTTAAAGGCTATTAATGATACTGTAGAATGGGTTTGTTACTAGTATACCTATCTTACATATAAATAATAAGGTGGCTCAGTACTGATAGACTAGGACAAACAAATAAAGGTGAAACCACATTGTACGCAAACACTGATAAACACTTGTAATCAGGGGCACTCACTATAATGAATATGAGAGATAGTGGTCATGACAACCAGATAAATAGGTCAATTAATACAAAGGTACTCGATAACTCATACAAAAAGTGACCAGTCGATGCTGTAATGTCTGACAAAAATATTCTGTAAAAATAGACTGTTATCAAATCATACTTTTAGTTTATGACCAACGTCATTACCCTTAAATAATATGCTTGGTTTATTTGACGCTAGATGATTGCAATTAGGAAAAAGATGGTGATGGGTGTGGAGGCTTAAACTTTAAGGCGATTTTCACACTGCCACGCTGCACGCTGCATGTTGCGTGTCTCTGATCTGATTGGATACATTTGCTGTGTGTTGGACTGTGCGTGTTTTCTGTACAAACGGAGATACTTACAGGCAACGTTAGAACACGCATTCACGCGCTACGCTGCGTGGTGCGTTACAGTGTGCTAATCGGCTAAGTGGGCCGCCGCCGCGGACGTCGAAGCTCCTAAACTAGTGGTTATCCCGTTGTTCCTGTTCCAAGTTCAATCTAGCCAGAGATCCCACTGGTGAAATTGCAATAGACTGGGGCTAGTGTGGGATTCTTGCCATAACAATCCATGATGATAGCCATCACCTTGTTGTAGCTAAAAATAACTACAACAAGGTGATGGCTATCATCTATTGAGCAATCCCCCAATCTATTCTAGTTTGAGCTATTCTTGGTGAGGTTGGTCCACATGAAGGTGATAATCTAATACATAATGATACCCTTATATGCTTTAGTATTCAGGATTAGTCTATACTCATGGCTGAGACGAAGATCTTAGACAGTCGCATGGGTAGACAGCAACCTGGCCAATCTGAAAAACCTGGCAACAAGTTTTACCAAGAGATGTTGTGTTGCTACACGTAAAATACTCGTATTCAGCATCTGGCTAGACTGAAAGCCCAACATAGCAAAAAATTGGCTTGACAGATGATTACTGATTGCAAATTTTGTCAAATAAAAAGAAATGCTTGCTGAACTAACCGGGTCCACTTCATCCAGCAGTCCAGACTCCTGGAACTGCTCCATGTCCTCGGCCTCTCCGTCCTCGTCATCCTCTTCATCATCATCGTCGCGATCACCGGCCGCGCCTTCACCATCACTGTCACCAGTGTCGGCAGCTTCTAATGTCATCTCACATACCTATAATAGGGTGGGGTAGAAGTTTGTGGTCAATGTGAAAAACAGAAACGTTTGTGCGATAATGGACACATAGGCAGCAAAAAAAGATCTAGAAGAATAATTTTACGAACCCTTTGACTACCACATATAGAAGTCAAAAAGATGACAACACAAAATATGTCAAACATGCCACATTTCACAACTAAGTACATAACTAATTTAAAGGATTCATTTTTGGCATGTTTGTAAGGAATTAAATGAAGTGATGAAAATCTTTTTTTCATTTTTATGCATGTCTCTTTAGGTTAGTTAGTGTTAGTTTATATCTAGTTGATAAAAATCTAAATGAAATCATTCACTGGCAGACAACGCCCAGCTGAAACCACTAAAGCCAAATTTTTCAACAATCAATTAACTTTTAACTGAAGAATAAACAAGGCATTTTAACACATTGTCCATACAAAAGCTGTCAAAATGCTATATTTGTTCCTTAGATAAAAAATATCTAAGGATTCTTATCTGAGTAACAATAACAACGACGGCCAGCAAAAAGAAAGGATTTTTCAAATTTCACCCTCATTGAGGTTGAAATAGATAGTTTGGAAGGAAGTTCATAATCTTGCTCAAATCTTGATAATAAATAAATACTTTTATTATCACAATTGAAGTCAAATAACTTTCCTGAACAATGAAGAACATCTAATTTTAGAATTAAAACAAAACAATACCTAAATTAAGAAAACAGGTACAACAACAGGAAAAAGCTACAGTGTTCATACAATTGTGGATGTTATTATTTATTTATTTATGTTAACACGACTTTCAAAAGTCAATTACATTAACACAACATTTATCAATACTCAATATACATATAATAAAACAGTAACGACAGAAAAACTGTACATTGAGAATTTTCAAGAAAAAATAAGTGGGTTTTGTTAGAAAAACGTAACTGGTGACAAAAAGTGACTTTTTAGAATTTTTGTCTGTTTGTCTGTTTGTCTGTATGTATGGGCGGGATGAACTCAAAAAGTACTGCATGGATTTACTTCAAATTTTGCATGAATATTACTAAGAGGTCGGGTCAACACATAGGCTATATATTATCACGCTATCACCTACGGGGGAGGAGCAGTGAATCTTTATTCTTCTTACTCATTCTGTGGAAGCGTGTAATCAAAGGACGCATATTTAAATGTTGGTTTTGTGTAAGCTATGCTATTATCTAGCTTTACACTATAAAAACTTCGCCATTTAAGTAACTTTGGCAGAGAAACATAGTTTAATGAATGTTAGTAGCATAAAGACAATTTGGAATCAGCGCCATCTATGAGAATGTATAAAAATCAAATCAAGTAACACATGAACACTTTTTGAAAATTAATTTAAATTTTGATCGTGTTGGTGAGGTTAGTAGTTAGTTATTCTTTAAGTTCATAGATGGCATTGTGCATTTTTTTCATCTACATATAATAAAACAGTAACGAAAGAAAAACTGTACATTGAGAATTTTCAAGAAAAAATAAGTGGGTTTTGATAGAAAAACGTAACTGGTGACAAAAAGTGACTTTTTGGATTTTTTGTCTGTTTGTCTGTTTGCTATCACCTACGGGGGAGGAGCAGTGAATCTTTATTCTTCTAACTCATTCTGTGGAAGCGTGTAATCAAAGGACGCATATTTAAATGTTGGTTTTAAGTAAGCTATGCTATTATCTAGCTTTACACTATAAAAACTACGCCATTTAAGTAACTTTGGCAGAGAAACAAAGTTTAATGAATGTTTGTAGCATAAAGACAATTTGGAATCAGCGCCATCTATGAGAATGTATAAAAATCAAATCAAGTAACACATAAACACTTTTTGAAAATTAATTTCAATTTTGATCGTGTTGATGAGGTTAGTAGTTAGTTATTCTTAAAATTCATAGATGGCATTGTGCATTTTTTTCATAAAAGTTGTATCGTATAATTCGTTTTGACAAATCGAAGTTCCAACAAAACCCTCAAAATCTTGAGCAGAGTTCGGATCGTATCACATGGGATCGTATCAGTGTACGATTTTCAAAAGGAAGGCAGTTGAGGCCGTGGACAGAACCCTGCAGAGCATCTGCAGGAATGAACATTTGATGGGTAGTGTCACAGTTCTGCTCAGTGGCGATTTCAGGCAAACGCTTCCCGAGTTGACGCGGGGATCGAGGGCTGACGAGATGAATGCTTCGGTGAAACGATCTTCGTTGTGGTCACAAGTTCGTACGCTGCGCTTGACCATTAATATAAGAGCTCGGCTCGGCGGCATTGCACGCGCTCAAGAATTCTCCGATGTCCTTCTAAGTATTGGCAAAGGCACTCTACCAGAAGAGAGAAGTGGACAGGCGGTGCTTTCAGAGACTCTCGGTAGAGTGGTATCCAGCTTCGAAGAACTCATTCGCTGTGTGTACGTGGACATCAGGCGTATAACGCACCAGCAGAATTCGTGTGAGAGGGCCATTTTGGCGCCCAAAAATGATCATGCTGCAGCAATTAACGAATGCATCCTCTGGGACATTGAGGGGAATGAAGTGGTCTATACGTCGATAAGCACTGTCGTCGAGCAAGATGACGCCACACATTATCCCGTGGAATTTTTGAACTTCCTGTCAGCAAGTTGACTTCCAGCGCATACCATCAAGCTGAATGAAGGTCGGCGTCCCGATTATGCTTTTTAGGAACAAATCTCCTCCAAAGTTGTGTAACGGGTGGTGTCTTAAAGTCATCTCTCTCCACAGACACCATTGAGGTGGAAATTATTACGGGTTGTGGCGTCGGCAAGGCAGTATTTATACAACGCATTCCCCTTATACTTCAGCTTCCCGATCCAGTTCGAGCGTGTACAGTTCCCCGTGAGTGTTTGCTTAGTGATGACAATCAATAAATCGCAGGAGCCGATACTCAGAGCAGCGGGTGTAGATCTCAGGACGAGTTGCTTCTCACACGGGCACCTGTACGTCGCTTGCTCCCGCGCCACCAGTCCTGACTATCTTTACATTTTGGCTCCTGGCAGTATAATTATCAACGTAGGTAGTTTATAGGGAAGTGTTATAAGGTATATACCTTTGAACGTATTTTTAACCGACTTAAAAAAAAAGAGGAGGTGTTTTTTTATGTGTGTTTGTTACGCGATTACTCCGCCATTAATGGACCGATTTTCAAAAATCTTTTTTTTATTTGATAGGGTATACTACCAGGTTGGTCCCATTAGTATTAAACCTCAGATCTGATGAGGGATCCTCGAGGAAATGAGGGAACTCCTCAAATAATATAGGAAAACATGTACCAATTTTTACATTTTTTTTTGGTGACGAATCAAGCATTTACATTTAGCAAGTATCATTTTGTGAAGAAAAACTGATGAAGAAGACAGGCGATGGAACTCTTCAACGCATAACAACAAATTACTCGCAATAGCTACAGCCACATGTCTGTGCATGGTTTATGTATTTCCCATAACATTTCGCCTGTCTATTTTAAAAGGTTTAGAAAGAACTTCTTTTGCAATTGTTAACCGATTTCAATGATTCTTTCAAGTTTTGAAAGACTTTCTTTACATACAAAGAAACTAAAAATTGCAAAATAAAAAAAAAATTACAAAAAAACTCTCTTCATGTAACTTATATTTTAATGCTATTTTAAAAGTTGTTAACTTATAATGCTATAGCGACACTGGAATCTTAGGTAGGTATATTTGGTGCTGTAGAACCTTCACGCAGACGACGTCGCGGGCAGCAGCTAGTACTCAATAAGACATTATAAAAAAGGGAAATATAAATAAACACAAAAACATATAAGAGGCTCTTAAAACTATAATTTACCTTTTCTTCCACAGTGGGTGAGCCCGCATTGTCATAGTGATGTGTGTCTACCCAGCCTCCGTCCTCATCTTGTTCATCTTCTATTATCTTCTCTTTGTCTTCACAGTATTCTATCTGTGATGGAAAACATATTACAGTTTAAGGTGCAATAATGTGCCAGGGTAGCATGAAAGTTAAAAATCTTGATTTTTGGAATTTGCTGCTCTGTTGAAAGTAACAAATATGGTTATTTGAGTTACAATTATTAAAATTACCAACACAAGCCACTAAGTTAATGAAATCCCATTAATGACTTTTTCATGAAATAATTATTCAATGGGATAATATGACACAGTGAACTGCAAACTGCAGAAAACACCCCAAAAATAGTGCATATCATGGATTAAGTAAAGAAATTAAATCCTGATAAATAGATTAATAAATTACTCATTTATACATACGGAATTATCTAGGAAACATTTTTTTAAGTTGTGGCATTAATGCTTTTCAATATCAAATGCTGGACAGCTGTTAGACATGTTTTGATTGGTATTTTTGTTTCATATTTTGTTTGTTAATGTGACACTGTAGCACTTTTAAATTGTTTGTCAAGTATTGCTGTGCCCTAGCAGGGTTCATGTATGAAACCTATATAAATGTAACAACCTCTAAACTACATGAAAGCAATAAATGATGATTATGATTATGATTATCATTGGACAAAACTTTAGTACACATCTCTGTAGCTGTTTAATACAAGAAAAACTCTAAAATTCACATCATTATGTCAGATTCAAAATAAACAACTTCAATTGTAAAATAATTATCATGTTTTTAAATTCACACAGGTAAATTTAATGATTCTAGAAGATATTGACCACAATTAAAACAATTTAATAATAGACTCTTTAAGAATAAATTAAGTTATTAACATCAGTAACTTAAAAATCTTTTACAAAGGATTTAATTTTATTACATACCTGTTTGCACCTCCGATAACATGGAACATTCCTAGTGACAAGGAACTGTTTGTCAGCGGGAAGGTATGGCCTGATTTTAGCCTCTTCACCCTTGGCCCATTGCCAAGTTGGGCAGTGGTGAACTAAATGGTCACCAGCAGCCACAAACTCCTCAGGAGTCAGAACTCCCGTCTCTTGAAACTTTGATTCCTGGTTCACAAAAAATATAGTCAATAATTTATGGTTACTTTTGGAGTTTTTTTTTAATAAGTTAATATTGACACAGTTATCAGTTGAATACACAAATAATAATATTTCATTGGATTAAATTACTAATATTGTATTTGAACTACTTAGTAATATTTTGTTTTGTTATAGTTCAGACAGACAATGATAAATTATATAAACAAAGATAACGAGTAATATTTATTTTATTAGAAGACATTGACACAATAACGGAACATGTCTTCAGCTGTTCATTATTATTCAAAATCTATTCGAACTGAAAGTGCAAAAATTAATATCATTAAATTTTAGAGTAAACATGACAAGTAATTATTGCAATACGTGTATCATATTGAATGTATTGTAGGTATCAATTTACTGTAAACAGTGATAATATAAGATGATAATAGTACCTTGAGCACCGGCGTCAAATATCCGGCGACTCCTAGGGCTGTGCCCTTTACTGTGTTTATCATACTCTGCATTTTCGCGCAGCGTGGTCACAGGCTTCCAACAATGCGCTGCAGTAGCAATCTACGGTGTTTTTATTAATGAAATTAATAATGAATTCCACAAAGGAACCTTCCCCGATCTCGTCGATTTCAGTTTGACATTTGACATTGACATTACAATTTACATTACATTTTATTGTTTTTTTTTTATTTATTGCTCTGGCTACTGAGATTTTAAGTCAAGCTAGTTTTTTCTTTTTGAGAAGATTCGTTCGTTACAGTCCACCGTACACTGTACAGTCGTGGGTTGCTTGTCTTGCTCTTGCTCAGTGTAGCAGGTTATGGAGATGGAAAGCTTTTTACTCGTTTCAATATTGTGCTTAGTCATAATGCTTAAAATTACTTTTGATGGTTGAAAATGCTTAGCTTTGAGAATGCTAGCTTGTATGTTTATCACTAGAAGTCCATAATCTAATAAATTATTAGAGAATGAAAAAGTTACTAAAAAAAACTGTTTATCTTTTTAATTAAAATGTTTATTCATTGAGTTTTTTGAAATCCGGTAGTATACACACTATGAATCACTGTTATATTAAGAACTAAACATGCACTGCCTTTTAGTAGGTACTTGTGTTCATAACCATTCGACAGAAAACAAAATTATGTTTTATGGCCCAGTTAAAACAAAACCCGTTTGCATAATGTCGCAAACACTATAAATGTACACAATATGTACACTCTTTTCTCCCAAACTGAGAAATCTGTTTTTTTATTTATGTCAATTTATCCGTGAGAGACGGGCTTCTAAAGTCTCAAATGCATGTGAAATACAAACTAATTGTTATTTTTGTCAAATGCAATATGGTTCATGTGTAATATTATGGGTAAGAAATATACAACTGTATTTTTCAAATGATTAGGCAAATCTGTTGGCAACACTGTCCGTAACGTGTGATCGCAAAAAATTGTGGGTTAAATTAATTATATTTAGTCTGTGTTTTCCGTTGTCAGTGTGACCATTTGTGGCAGATTTCTGCCATTTTGGCAGATTTTGCTCCTAAATTTCGTCCGTGGCATATTATGTTGACGATTTACAAAAGTGGCAGATTTAGGCAGATTTTAAAGATTTCGACTAAAATCACATTATTTAATATAATTTTCAATTAATATACTTATAATTAAATTATAAACTGTATTTTTATGTCCTGGAATATGACAAATTCAAAAGTCAACCATTTTAACACTATATTCCAATGACATTATGTATTTTAACAGCATTCAAAGACATTTCAGGAGTGTATAGTGTCTTTTAAGTTGTTATTTGAAAACAAAGATCCACTTTCAATTCATCCGAACTCCACTGTGATCTTTTTGCCCCTGATACACACGTAGGTATTTAGGAGTTAATGTCAGCACTGAAATCGATCACTTATCCGTAGTAAGTATGAAACCTGGAATCCAATTATTACTTCAAAGAATGCAAACCTTTCTGACTTAACTGTGTACTTACTCATTTAAGTTAACTTCGATAAATTAAAGATAGAAGAATACCTACAAGACATGTTACAATCAGGTGGAAGTAGCACCGCTTTGGAAAAATCTTGAACTCGAATGGTGCTACAAATTATCCAAACAGCAAATTTCGCGAAAGCGTTATTATGTCTGCCTTGTTTATTAAGGACTGGCTTCTTACCTCCTTTAAACCAACTAAAAACATGGTCAAAAAGATGTACCTAGTGCAGAAAATTGTTTAATATTATTGTTATTACAGAAATTTCATTTAATTCGTTAGGATTTTTTCCTTTTTGCGTGATGGCATTTTTTTTGGCATTTTTGGCGCCTAGTGTGGCAGATTTTGGCAGATTTTAACCCAGTTTGTGGCAGATTCGCCATTTTTGAGATGGTCACACTGTGTCTAGTATATATAGTATCTGTCAAAAGTCAAACTCGTCAGAAACTGATTTTTCAATTTTCATTATTGATAAACCAAAAAAAGTTCGTTTCGGCATACAAATTCCAATAAAATTTAATTATATATAATATTCCTAAATCGAAATCACCATGGAGGATGTTCTGGATGAGATAGTATCGTCGGAAGATTTGCAAGTAATGTGTAAACTTGTGCAACGTTGTGTTCGTGAGTCATTGAATGTAATACTGATTATTCTCGATATTTTATGATTTAGAAGTTCGAGAAAGTGTACCACGAGCAGCTGCATCAAGGGAACATCACGCACAAGGCGCAGTTTGAATATGCGTGGTGTCTGGTGCGGAGCAAATATCCCACAGACATACGAAAGGTACTGCACAACTTTGTCGTATCATTATTTTAATCGTGAGAATTTTGACGTCATTTATTGCCTTTGTTGGACATATATTTAATATTATCTCGCCTCGTGGACGTCGAAATTCAATTGGCCATTATATTAGGAAGTGAAGATTAAAAACAAAAGCATTTCTTGCTATTTAAAGTAACATAACTCATGCAGTTTTTTTCACAAATCAATGTTTGCCAAATCAGAAATGTTAGAGGACTTTCAGATCACATCTACCTCCATCTAAAAATACTTATTTACGCACTGGGCAAGTGTGCAGTAATAAAGGTCACAGAACAATATTACAAAGCCTGTTTTGAACAATTAAGTGTTGTGTATACCAGTACTTGAATTGTATGTTTCGCTCATTATTGTTTAAATATACATAGTAACATCACAGAACCCGTGAATGTCAAGCAACCGGTTTCACTTTGGCTTACATACATTTGGGTGCATCCATGTGACAGATTTAAGTGTTATAATAATATCTGTTATAATAATAAAGTATATTTCAGATAACATGATCTTATTATAAGTTTAATAATAAGTTTATTGTACAAAAAATAAACACATGAGTTCTTAAAAAATAATTATAGACTAAACATGGGAAGATTGTACAAGTGGTTGACAAAAACAGTTTGAACAGCTGACTCCTGAACTAAGTAAAAAGATACTTGTATCTCAGGAGACAAAGTTCTTCTTAAATCAGTGCACACATACATTTACATTACACATCTAATACAGATACATTAAGCATACATTTACATTGTATCAATTATATTTATAGCGACGTCCTTCTTGCCACATACGAACTAAAGCCCAACATCTACAATTATTATAAATTGTCTCACCAACAACTATATCACAATTCGCGATGTTAAAGTTATCCACGAGACACCCTGTTCCCCATACTTCTAAATGTTCATGAGGTGAACACTAACATTTTTTCTGTATCGTCGTAAGACAGAAATCTTATTTGTTAGTATTAATAAATAAAAACTATGATGTGTCATTGTCAACAATATCAATAATATATTTTTGTAAACAGCAGTGTAAAGCACAAATCTTTTGTTTGACAATTGACTCCCTGCACTTCTAAAGTTTACTGTCTGCCGGCTCAGTTATGTGGGTAGTTACAGTTACAATGCACATAGCTAAAGAAACACTACCATGATGGCAGTCAATACTAATCCCTGTACTGCAGAGAACTGTCCAATTTGTATTATGATGAACAGACCTATAATATAATTGAAATAAATGATTTGACTTTAACTTTATACCTCTTTCATTAAATTCTTCATTAAATTATTAATGTGAACTATTAAGGTAATCTAAACTATTAGGAGTTTTCTTTTGAATTAATGTAGGTACTCTGGTTACCCTCAACTACAAAAGTTTGAGAGACAATGACAGGCGGACACCGGTGGCCTCTCGGGGTTTAATGAATTAAAATATCACAATTTTTAAATTCCTCTTATGAGTTAGAGGCCTATAGTTTAAGGTATAGGCTGATTTTTGATTAGTTTTATGTTGATCACAGTGTTTTATTTTTCTACTCTCTTATTCTATTGTTATATTTTGGCTGACATGAAGATGATAGTTTCATTCTGTTATTGCGAAAGCTCCCAATTTTCTGCTTGATTGAATCTCCTATCATTTTTGTTGTCTTATAATTAATTTTGCCAGCACAATACAAATAGCAAAACAAGCACAAAATCAAATAAAAGAAAATTTTAAAATAATTAAATAATTATTTTTTTTCTAAGAGGCCTTGGCTCTGCAGTGTCATGCAGGTTACTTATTAAGTCAAGGAAAAACCACTACAAGATTTAATAAAAAAAAACAAACATTTTCCTTATTAACTTCATAATCACAGAATTAGATAATCTAATATTGTAATATCTCAACCAATTACAACATAGTTTGATAACAATTTTCAGGGTATCCACCTTTTGAAAGAGTTGTTCAACTCACATCCTGATGGCAAACGAGATTACCTGTTCTACCTTGCCATAGGCAATGCAAGAATTAAGGAGTACAACAAGGCGCTGCATTATGTCAAGTCCTTCCTAGAAATTGAGCCCGCTAACCAGCAAGTTTTGGCTTTAGAGGTAAGTGCTTTTTTCCGGTATATATCCTAGATAAACTATCTGTCAGTTTGTATACAGGTAAGTACTGTCTCATGTAGGCAGGTAATATTTTTTAAAGAAATCATTTCATGACCGCTAAATTGCTGACTGAAAACATTTCTCTGTCTTCTTGTTTACTCTTGCCAGTATTAACAAGCACATTTACATGCCATTTTATAACTATTGAGATGAGGTTGGTTTAATGAATGGTTTTGCAGATGTTCTTGTTTAGTAACTTGTCTATTCCTTATTTTCTGTGAACCATAAATATAGTAATATTTGATATTCTAACTATCAAATGATGTACCTTTATTGACATTTTTACAGCTATATCAATGAATTTGTACAACTTACTTTGCTCTGTTCATTGCTCTTACCAATAATAAATGTGATCCTTACTCATGTAAGGATCACATTTATTATTGCTTACTACAACCAATTAGGCTTGCTACTTAGGCTTGCTACAAATAAACCACAAGCTGTGTAAGAGAAGCATTGGTTGAATTATTTATGAAGTACCAAAACATGTTTTTAGTTGTTGCATAGTCACACTTTTATTATTGCCAAAGCTACATGTTAACAAAAGACACTATTATTCAAAGATTGTGTCTGGCAATTTCCTTTTTTTTTAACATACAAACGTACAGGCGCGGATCCAGGCCTTCAAAAAGGTTGTGGTCACGGCCAATCAAAAATTCGTAAAGCGCGAAACGTACTACGGACCGACGTATTCTCTATGAAGGAAATGTTTTTAGCGGCACAAGATTGAGGCACTTAATTGTTATGTACGTAAATGTATCTACAAATTATGTAATGGCCACCAATCGATCACTAACAAAGAACTAAATAAGTAAATTTTTAGTATTAATTGCATAGATGGGAAAAACATGGCCAGAAATTGGCATTTCCCTTTAATATGATTTAAAAATAACTTCTTTTTTTTTAATAGAAAAAGCGTATTATGCTTTCTCCGTTTCCAGACCTCTCCCGTCATGGCTCGTGTCGTATGTGTCGTTTGTGATTCTGCGTTCACTAAAAAGACCCTTGTCAGGGCCACATCCATCTAATTACTAAATGTTTCTTTATATCAGACTTCATACAAAACGTTACGCTATCCCACCCGCTAAACCTGCATCCCAACACTCAATACACTCGTACCAAAAGTATGCCAGTCAGTAGAAGTAAGTACTTAGTACTCTACATGTATGGTTGATATACATTTGGGCGAAATTATTACGTCCTATTACTACCATTTCAAATACTACTACCTAATTTAGTATTGTGAGCACCATAGAGACACGCCGCATAGTTGGTCATTTTAAAATTACGTAATAAGTATCTTTCAAAATCAATGCTTTTCAGTAAGGTAGTTAGGTTAGGTAGTTAGGTTCGCTATAGGATAGGTATGATGAGTTAGGTTAGGCTATACATATACATATATAGTTCTTTAGTAGTGATCGGTGGGCAACACCCTTAAATACAATAATACACATAACGCAAGTGTTATGATATTATTATTCAGACGTCTAAACGGAAAATCAATGACGTGGATCCGTACAACGCTTTTTTTGTAACTATTGGGGCTTTGGATATAAAAATTAACCTTTCGACCTCAATTACGGTTGTGGACATTGACATTGCCCACAACGGTGGATCCGCGTTTGCCAGCAAACCTATAAACATCAAGCCATAAGTTTTTGTTACCTTCTTGTGCCTTCCATGTTCTGTGTCTGCATCACTTTAAGATATACAGGTAGAAATGCCAATGGCATTAAGTCCGCCTTTGTACAGTTTCTTTTACTAGTGCATAAAGTTTTAATACAAAATAAATAAGCTAAAACTACTGTACGCAACTTGCTTGACTTGCAAGACTCATTTTGCTTCATTCATGTTCATAAAACTGGTCATATACGCGCGCTGATTGTAAGTACTCAGTATCTTTCTTAACCTTTCAATCGTGTCAATTATAGACACAATAGAAAGACAATGACAGCGTGGTCCTGTCCTCTTGGTGTTTAATGAATTAAAGGGGAATAGAAATGGACCGTCACAGTCAAGTATAATAGATGACAAACCAAAATCCATGACGAATTTAAAGAACTGAGGGTCAGGAGACATTGATCGACGGTTTGTAAAGAAAAAGAGGAAAGTATGAAACGACGTAAGCATCCTTTCGCATCGACGCGGCGAACTCGCTCCGTCGGCGGACTGACACAAAACGCTATCGGTCGTCGACGGCCTACGTAAATTTCAAATTGCCAAAATTGCAAAAGGCCGTCGATCAATGTGTCTTGGCCCTAAATCGTAACTTGGTGAAAGCACGTTTTTGCTTTCCTTCAGTTCTTGTCCGCCATGACAGCTACTCAAGTGCTACATTCGCCATTTTCAGCGCCAGATCAACAAGCGTATGGAGAAGGAGGGTCTGATAGGCATCGCAGTCGCGAGCGGCGCTGTGCTGGCCATCGGAGGCATCGTCGGACTCGGCATAGCGCTGGCTAGCAAGAAATAGCATTTGGCCTTTCTGTGAGTATATGATATTAAAAACTTTTTGGTGCATTTTTTATTATGCTGTACAGGGTGGAAATGTAAACGATTCTGAAGCGTTGATTTTTGTCGGCATACCCTTTTTTACTAAGTTTTACCTGATTTTCCTTTTTACTTTAAACTGTATAAATACTGATTTCTGTCGAAACTAATGACGAGAGGGTCAAAAGTGGCTCCAAATGGGTTGTGTAAAATTACGCACGGTGCTGCTCGCCAGTTCTGTTAGCTTGAACTTGGCTTGACACGCTTCCGCGTGCCTAGGTAATTTCTTTTGAAACAAAACCCAAAAATCTAATTGGGTAAGATTGAAATCATGAGTTAATACAGTCAAAGCAAAAAGACATTAGGGAAATCTTGGAAATTAGGAAAGGGTCCATTATCATGGGCTGGACTCATGGTGTGCGGATGTTTTTCCATCCATTATGTATTGTAGTATTATGGTTTTGGGATATCTTTATTTAAATTTATGGATATTGTAGTTATAGAGATGAGATGGTGTAATATCATACGTAGAATTGACCTGTTTTGTAAGGTAACATTAGGAATATCAATGTTCGGTTGTATGTTTGATACTATGGTTTGATAAGAGTACTTATTGAATATATTTAGATAAAGTTTGGTGATAAGCCATGCCCTAAATACACACCATAATATCACGCTATTGTTTCCTGAGTGAGAGACAGAAGTGTGTGTGTATGCCCCATACTTCGCTTGTTAGGTTTACGTCTCATGTTGTAGTGAGCTTATTAAGGCGAAATGTAAGTAATATTAAAATTTTCGTTAAAAATTAAAAATGCGCTAACAAAAACATGCGGCCTAGTGATTTATGAGCTCAGAAAAATGAATTATGACATTTGGCTCGATAGAAGAAAATCATAAATCACTATTCGCACTCCAAGAGTACCGACAAGTGTGTAAATTTTTTGAATCGTCAGGAAATATTTTATGCAGGAAATACATTCATATGAAGTGTTTCATAATTAAAAACCACTACTACAAAAATTTCACAATTTTCACTTTAATGCTATTGAAAAGAGGCCTGCTCATGCTATCCATATTTCTTTGATAGTTTTTCAACTTTATTTTAAACTAAATAAGGTTCATGTTCAATTGGGAAACAAATACAGTTAGGGGTAACTTGATGTGCTTGTGTGACATGAGAAATAATGCATATTAAATTAAATACAAAAATTAAAATCTACATACCTATTGCTTAAAACGTAAAAGACATGGCCGAATCTTGCCCTCAGAATCAATTCATAATTCGTAATGTATACTAATTATTAAAATATTAAAATGACTTCTAAAATAAATAAAAATTTATTGCATCAATTACATATCTCGAGAACAGGCGACAAAAAATCTCAAAATAATATGTGTGTTAATTGTTTTTTGTGGTTATGTTTCATTGAATGCAATACCTACAAAATGCATCTTTCATAACGTTTCGATACACGCATAACACAAACACTGTATCTACCTGTAGTACGCCTGAAGGTTAGACTAAAATGCATGTAAAACACCCGTGACTGCCAGAATTGTATTGCTAGGGTACCTTAAAAAGTTAACGGTTTCACGATTATCGCAGACACCACTTTTCGACCTGCCGTGCGTCTTGATGAATAATATATTCAAATATTTATTTTGAAGAGTGTATCCAAACATCCTAGAGTTATTTTGACGTTTCTACACTCAAAACGATCACTGTGCAGTCTTGCGTTGATCTTATCACGTAACACTTGTGTTGTCTTTTTGTTAGTCGTTTATCGGACTTTCGTGTACCTACGCTTCTAATGTTAATATTCTGCTGTGCTTATTGGACTTGTTTCCTTACGATTTGGATTCTGACGCTTATGATGTCCTATTTAAAGTATCTCTCGCATGATCATTGCTATTCAAAATGTTTAGGCACATTTTTCGTAACCTATTTAAAGTATCACTCGCTTCTTCTCTGATCATAAAACTTAAACTATTATGATTACACAGCTGTAAGCTTTATTTTAACGTATTGTATGTCAATGTACATGAATATTTTTTGTAAGGGCACAGCTCTATACAAATTCCGGCCATGTCATTTACTTAAGGTTGTATGATTTTAGTCACATCTTAAAAATGCCTAGCCCCCCAGAAGCTATCACTTCAAAATACAAAGTTCTGTGAGCCTAATTGTTACCTTGAAAGTGAAATTACTATTGATTCTTAAACTTTTAACAGTTAACGGTAGAACGTTGCCGTGAACCGCTCAGACTTAGTTTAAGTTTTATCGCTAGTCCGCACGCGATCCAGTAATACAAGCCGTTCTTATCACGATTCTAACATCGTAAACGGTACTAGAGGGAATAAGTTAAGCTAATAAAACGCAACTTTATTTTTAGAAAATCGATTAGTTTCTGAAATTTTAAAGAGAATAAGGACGCAGTTTTGCTGCGCCTTTAAGTTGCCAACTTTAGCCACTTTGGCCGACGAATCAGCTGGTATAAGAACAAAGTACTTTCTACCCCTCACCTGAACAGAAAGCGGGGTATGCCCATGTATAGAATGCAAGATGGAGGATGGATAGGAAGTATGGAGTTTCTTGCCCATTGTTCTCCATACAAATCTACTTTTTGGAAGGGGCAACTAGAATCATTTTTAACCGACTTTCCTGATTTGACTTTTTTGCAAAAAATAAAACCGACTTCAAAAAAAACACTAAACGGTGTAAAATAACTCTAAATTCGGAAGTCGGTGGCCCATCATGAGGAAGACAAACCCACCAAAGCCACAGACTTCCGAATTTAGAGTTATTTTACACCGTTTAGTGTTTTTTTTGAAGTCGGTTTTATTTTTTGCAAAAAAGTTTTTTAAAGTTAATTTTTGTCGACGTTCAAAAGTGCCTTATAGGGGCCTAATTGAAATAAATTTTGTAGTTTGACTTTGAAGATCTCAAATAAAGACATGCTAGGCACAATCATAGATACTAAAGAACATCAAATGTAATAAAAAACCAAGATAATTTTTAAACAGTGATAGTAGTGGGACTGCGAAGTCGAACGTTCAATAAAGTTCTAATCTAAGGCAAGCACTTCTGAATTTTCGGATTTATGTGCGTATTGTATACGTGCTTCAAAAAACGGTCAAGGAAACATCGCGAGGAAACCGGCATGCTTGAGAGATATTTCTCAACAAAAAAGTCAAAAGTCAAATCGTTTATTTCAATTACACCCATTACAGGCACTTTCGAACGTTAAACTTACAAATTACATAAATTAAGACAATGATTCTAGTTGCTTATTCCAAGTGGTAGTTTCGTATGGAGAAGAATGTGCAAGAAACTCCATACTTACTATTTTAAAATAGGTTTACAATACTTCGTATGTACAACAATCATATTATATGTGAGGACGATGCACCTAGAGTTATAGGAACTATACTGAGATAGGTTTATAAAAAAAAAGCAATGGACTCGATAAACAAAATATTATGTTGGTAGACACATTGTACAGACGCCAGCACATCAAGTTACCCCAATGTGTCAAACTTCTTTGATCGTTTCTCAACTTTATGTTAAACAGAATAAGGTTCATATTCAATTGGGAAAATTTGACACTTGATGTGCTGGCGTCTGTACCTACTCACATATTAACAAAAATACACAATAACTAAAAACTAGAAATACAAAATAAACTGTAGAATGTTATTATGTTATTGCACGGCACGTGAAGCCTAGTCAGAAGCCCATAGCTGGCATAAAAACTCTGCCATTATGTTAGTCACTAACCACAAGAAAAGAAGAATTAGGGATAATTTTTCAATAGTCCTAAAACTTTTATCTAAAGAATGGCGGAAAAAATGGCGTTTTGACATAGCTGTCAAGCCGCCATTTTTGTTCCTTGGATAAATGTCATCTGATGATTGAAAATTCGACGCTTATATAACTTTTTCGACAATTTTCTGATTGCCAAACAATTTTATTGTTACAGAGTGAACGCTCTGTTGGGCGCTCATTACCTCTTTAAGAAGAAGCTGATAAAAGAGGATTAAAGGACGAGTTTCGAATGATGTTTTTTTTTAAAAAAAAACTCTTACACGCGGCTTAGAATTACTTTTTTTATTTATCCATGTACAAACTCTTCCATGATAATATTTATATATTTGGTGTTCCAAAATTAAAAAAAAAATGTTCAAAACGCTTTTAGATTTAAACAAAGAATATTGTGTGGTTTTTTTGGAGATGTAGTTTAGTTTTTTTTAAGAGTAAATATTATAGTAAGTAGTTAGTGTATAATGTATGGAATAATATTATTATAAATATGTGTACTTTATTTATTTCTCTAGCTTTAGGTATATGTAAGAGATGGTTATAATATATTGAAGAAGTAACTATGTAAAAGATTCCATTAAAGAAATACACTTAACTGTTTTGGTTGAATTCAATCTTATATTGTAACCCTTCCTAAAATATATAAGTAACTTATTTATGTGTAATGTTGGGTTAGTTTTAGTCTACCTCTGACTCATTCGTCTGTCTAGTAGAGGTGAAGGTTTTCAATTATCATAACGTTATGTAGCAAAAAGTTATTTTTAATGTTACCCGTACGAAACACCCAGTTTCAAGTGACGTGAATAATTACATTATTAATTAAAAACCTAATTGAAAAGTAATAAAACAACACATTCAAAACAATTATTTTATTATTCTTGTATATAGTAATTTAATGAAGCAGCGTACAGCTAGTACTCTAATGTACAATGGCTCAGGCGTGGTTGTTCCAACTATAAAAATATACATAAAATAATATCTTCTGTCTCAATTAGGTATATTTTTTATCAAAATCATAACAATACTGAATGTCCTTCACACTGAGATGACGTCATCATACAATATGGCAGCTTGTATCGTCATCCCAATCGTACCTTAATTAATTATTGCATAAATACTTAACCATTTATGTAAGTCCAATGATTTTGAAAAATACACCTAATTAGTACAGGTATAGAGTCGAAATTATCTTGAAGGAATGGTGGCTACGCTTTTTGCAGCAGTCGTATACAGTAGCACCAGCAGATAAAGAAATATGATGACAAATAATTTATGGGGACATTGCGAGATCATGTGAACGAAATTTTTGAATATTTTTGATGCTTTGAATAAATGATTACGACATAATCAACAAATGGAACGTTCTTCTAGTGCTAAGAAGGCTGAAGCTGCCTTGCTATGTCAAAGACCCAGCAAATTGTAGTCTCTCATACGTTCCATTTATTGATTTCGAAATAATTATAGTCCTTACAGAAAAAAAATAGGCGTAAAACTGTGATGTGAACCAGCGGTTTCATAACAGTTATGATAAACGAACTACTTGGTACTGTCACATCGTGAACAAACTTAATATCTTGCGCTTCCTAAACATAAGCTAGACCCGTTCGAGGCACGCCACTCACGACAACATACACATCTATTAACATTGAAACATTTTGCAAGAATATTATACATCTGTACTACATCAATTCATTATTTTGTACTTTTGAATGTGGCTTCATTATTTACTACGGTTATCGTAAATAGCGTAGTTCTCGAACAGACAAAAATCAACATTATAGTGTGCGTTAAACTAATAAAGAAGTTTTACATGACTGGTCATGTTAATGAGGTATGCTAGTACAACCAAACAAATAAAGAAAAAAAAAACTAATGTCGAACTTGCAGTTCACAAGGTAACTAAACGTAAGTATTATATATCGAGAGCATATCATTGACTTATAGTCCTAAATATTCATTATTCTTCACTGGTATATAATATTCTGCATAATCAACAACTGTACAGTGCATCGGGGGGATTGCGACGTTTTTACTAGTTGCAGACTTCATGAAGTCTAAATAAGAGATCTACACACGACATATCAGCGTTTGTGCGATGATACAAGAAAGGGTTGCGCCTGCGCAGGTTGTTTTGCGGCAAGCCAGCCATTACTTTTTTTCACAGTTCCCTGCTACATCGCTGTGAAGTGCCTCCTAGGAAGAACGAAGTAACCCCCCCTCCTATTATTGGGGATAGATGGCGCTGGCCGTCGTGTAAACATTGCGCTCCGTTACTATTTTTTAAAAAAAATCTTAAAAATCTAAAACTCAGTTAAATCTTCATTATTCTATCATACAAGTTATTGATACAGTGTAAACAACTAGTAAGATTGTTATCTCAGCTAAACAATCGCAAATAACAAAGTTAAAATCTATAGTGAAGTGAAGTTAGAACTGAACATAAAGTTTATTGTGTTGTGCCATAGAACCTCATAATCATTTCAAACTGTTGAGAAAATTACTGTGAACTAACTATATGAGTAAGTGAATAACTAATTAAACCTAAATAAAAAGTGTAGCAAAAATACGAACATTGCGTCCAAAGGTCAAACAAAATTCAAATTCAAATCCGTAACGAACACTCTAAGCACAAACTATAAGCTAAACACATATTTCGATTAATAAGTTAATGTCGTGGGGGCAAAAACCAATGTGCGCCGACTGACGTGCAGTGAATTGCGAGTTCGATCCCGGCATAGCGCAAGCACTTTTTGTGAAGTATTATTCTGTTACTTTACTTCTAATGCTCGAACCGTTGAACATTATAAAAGTTATTTAGTATACATATTAATAATAAACGCCATCTGCAATAATTGTGGTGAACTAACCGCGACCTTGCTGTTGGAACCGAAAATAAATATCTATCGACGAAGGCGATCTGTCACTCCTGTGAAGTTATTGAAATTATCTGCTCTTTCCGCAAGATGGCGTTGAAGTGTGCCGGTTGTAAACAACTTCTCGATACTAGCCTATTCTTGGCTTGTTCTAATTGTAATTATTCGTATGATTTGGAGTGCGCTAACATTTCTCGTAGTCAATTCATACAAGCAATGACGACTAAGCAAAAATCAGATTGGGTGTGTCAGGAATGTTGCTGTAAAAGACCGAAGGCAATAAATTCTGCCACACCAGCGAGCCCAATGTTGGCACAGAAAACATGCGACAACGATTCAGCTAATGTGACATTGAGGCGTAAAACTGCGTTATCTGTGACCCAATCCAGTATCCCTTACCCTTCTGAGGCGTGCGGGTCAATGCTTACTAATTGCACTCTCGAAGCTGTCCTGATGGAGCTCCGTGCGTTCCGTGAAGAAAGCCAGATTAGCTACCATAGTCAAGAAACCGCCATAAATAAAATGGCTGAAAACATAAATGAGATAAGATGTTCCATAACCAATCTTGATAGTAAATATAACATCCTTCGAAGGGATGTAGACCAGCTGCTAGAGAACTCAGACGTCACTTCTAGCACGTTGGCCACTTTACAACTACAGTGTGATGAAAATGCGAAGCGTTTAGTCGATCTAGAAATGAAAGATTTTGGCTGTGAAATTATGATCCAAAGACAGCGTATCGATGTCATCGAAAGACAAATGGTTGACGATAACATGCCATCAAAAATACCTACAAATCAGTCAAGTGGTAATAATGACCCGTCATCCTTGAGTGTTCCGGGTCCCATGAATTTGCCACAGCAGATTCAGCACCCTCTCATGCCACCTACAACAACCACCTACTGTACCGTATCCCAACCACTAGTCAACAATGAGCAATCCTTCACAAACACGTATAATACAAGAATATTTACGACTGGGAAAACTCAACTGCGCCCTCGTCGATCTGTCGTACGCGCAACCGGTGCAGCTGATATACATTTAAAAACAGTGGAACCTGTGAAGTACATCCATGCTTGGAATTTTCATCCAGACGTCTCTGAGGACACTATTCGTTCATACCTACATAATAAACACCCAAACATTAACGTTTCCGTAAAAAAACCTGACCCGGAACACTCCAGACATAACTGTTTTGTTCTGGGGGTCCCAATGCACCTGTTCGACTTTTATCTATCACCCAACAATTGGCCTACCAATACGTCGCTCCAAGAGTGGTTTACCTATCGAAATGCGAAGAAGAAGACTGAATCCGACAATACGAATAAATCGTTTTTTCGTGAGAAAAACTAAAAACCTAGATAATATTTTCTATCAGAACGTCCGGGGATTAAAATCGAGACGTTCGGAAACTAAAAATTTGCTACACACCTTCCCAAGTAATTTACTTGCCTTAACAGAGACTAGGCTCGATGACAGCGTCTTTGATTCTGAAGTGTTCCCACAAGAATTCACTGTGCTGCGGAGTGACCGAGTGGGGCGAGGCGGCGGTGGCGTGCTGCTGGCCGCGCGCTTGCCCTACTCACTCACTCGTTTGGACTGTGAGCCTGAACCATGTGACGAAATAATGTGTGCAATAGTCACCAAAGGTCGTTTACGTTTTGCATGCTGTGTCGTCTATTTAGCTCCTAATGTCCCTGATTCTCGATATTATTCTATTTTTAATTGTGTAAGAAGAGTTATGTGTAATGTTAACAAACTACCTTTGATAATATTAGGAGATTTTAACTTATGCTCCACTAGTTCAACTGTACGTAATGACTTCGAATTGTTCCTTTCTGAATGTAATTTATTGCAGAAAAACATTATTTTAAATGATCTTGGCAGAATGCTGGACTTGATATTGGTTAGCACATGTGTGGCAGGAGTCTCAGTCACAGCGTGTTCGGGCATTGTATCAGCAGAAATACACCACAAGCCACTAGATATTACTGTCAGTATTAAAACGCCATTTAAGATTTTAAATAAAAATAAAAATAATTCCCACAATTCTATTCATCCGACTACCAGTACGACATTAGAACGAAACTTTCGTAAGGCAGACTTCCTGATGCTATACTCTGAACTCGCTGATTTGGACTGGGAGACATTGTATGCATGTGACGATGTCAATGCTGCAGTTGACACCTTTTATGGGTTAATTAACAACATTATTCGTCAAACCGTCCCTTTACGAAAAACTAAAAATATGCGACTAAACTACCCTAAATGGTTCACAGTAGTTTCTATTAAACTAAATAATCTCAAAAATCATTATCACAAGCTCTACAAACAGAATGATAACAACCAACTAGATTATGGATTCTTCTCATACTACAGGCGTCTATTGAAAAGAAGTACGGAAACTGATTTTATCACTTACACTGACCGTATCCAGTCAAATATTAAGCGTGACCCAAAATCATTCTGGGCCTTTGTGAAAAGTAACAGAGAAAATAATGAGCAGGCTACCTTCGGAGACATGTCACCAATACAGGTGGCAAATGAGTTTTCAAAATACTTTAGTAGTGTTTTCCTATCAAATTTATCGTTACTAGATCCCGAACTTGCTATCGATACTGCTAATATAACTCCAAATTGTCTATCCCATGTTGTAAATATTGACTCCATTCATGAATCGGAAGTTCGTAATGCTATGGCACGGCTTCCTCCCAAGTCTACTCAAGGGCCTGATGGAATACCACAGTACGTGGTCAAGGACGGCTGTGAAATTTTCAAATTGCCCTTGAAGTTTATTTTTAACTTGTCAGTTACAACAAATACATATCCGACAAAGTGGAAAACATCTAAAGTACTTCCAGTACATAAAAGCGGCCCAAAAAGTGACATAAAAAACTACAGGCCAATTGCTATTTTATCCATATTTGGAAAAGTATTTGAAGCAGTTCTATATAAAAAAATATATTCTCAAATGCAACGATGGTTTGCGGAAGAGCAGCACGGATTCCTTCCAAATCGGTCGACCACGTCTAATTTGCTTAATATAACTACACTTTTAGCCAAAAACATCGATGCCAAAAAGCAGATAGATGTTGCCTATTTTGATTTCCAGAAGGCTTTTGACCGAGTAGATAATGACATACTTTTAACCAAACTGGCCTTGGCAGGTTTTTCTTTTGCGTCACTGAAATTCTTTGCTAACTACCTCTGTGATCGCAAACAATATGTTACGTATCAAAACGCCAAGTCTGAGTGCTATTCTGTAACTTCTGGTATAGGCCAGGGCACTAATCTAGGTCCCCTACTTTTTCTAATAGTAGTTAATGATCTACCCCAGTGTGTAAAACATTCCACAGTTCTCATGTATGCAGACGATGTCAAAGTTGCCCTTCCCATAAGTAGTAGCAGTGATACAACAGCGCTTCAACTTGACATCGACAATATCCACAATTGGAGCACTTCAAATAACCTTAACCTTAATACTAGTAAATGCGCGATAATGACTTTCTCAAAATCTTCACAACCCATACACAATGTCTACACATTAGACAATGAACCCCTGAAACGTGTTTCCACCGTACGCGATCTGGGTACCAACTTTGACCCACATCTTACATTTAAACAACATATATTACAAACCTGTAACAAATCCCGCAAAAACTTAGGTTTTGTTTTACGTCAGGCAAAAATCTTTAATAATCGACAGGCCATAACCATAGTTTACAACTCATTCGTCCGCAGTTTACTTGAAACTAACAGTGCAATCTGGAGCCCCCATGAAAAAGCCTTTAAACTGGTAATAGAAAAGGTTCAGAAGTCTTTTGTCCGTTACCTCTACCTCAAATTATATGGGTTGTACCCATACATGTACCCTACACCATTCGTGCTTGGTATGGTGACCTACCAGAGTTTGGAAGTCAGGAGAAATCTTGCTCTTGTCAAATACGTCATACGTCTAATTCGTGGTTCCCTTTTCAATTCCTCGCTATTGGAACACATCTCCTTTAACGTCCCTCTTCCTATTAGACGCGTTCTTCGCCCACGCCAACGTCCTCTTTTTTCCATTCCTCCAACCTGCTCCATAACCCTTAAGACCAGCCCACTGTTTCTAGCCCTTACCCATATCAATAACATGTTGACGTATGACGTAGGCGCAGATATCTTTGCAAGTACCGAACTGAGACTCCTGAACACTGCTTCTCGGTATCTGGAGTCCATTGCCACTCCAAGCACTATCTCCCAAGATTATTTAAAATAAGAAACATTACATTATTTTATTTTAGTTTATCTGTGTTCTTGTCTGTTTATTTCTATTTTATTATTATTACTTAATTTTGTTACTATTTCGATTTTATATTTCCTCAACCAATAGCTTATATGTTTAGTTGTGAACTGTTAATATAAGTTGGTTAAAAATAAATAAATAAATAAAATAAATAAATAAATAAATTATTTATCTGTATTTTAAATGGCATGTGTTGAAAAAATATATATACTTTCCTTAATCACAATCTGGTAACTGACTATTGTTTAATGTTAAATACAGCGTGCTTCAACTCTATTTCTAAAAGAACTATAATGAGTAGAATGTAGTCAGAGTAATCTAAATAAAAGACTTATACTTGCATCTATACCATAATAATCAAATATTAAGCACTCATTTTTTCCTAAACAAACAAAACTTATTTTTATATACAGTCGAAAATCATTACTCACTATGGCAACACTGTTAAATGTCAACAAGGTTATATTTGCGCAAACCAAACTGACTTAATCATCAACTCTCACTAACACACTAAACAAAAAATATTTTCAATCAACCCGTAGAACTTATTCTAGTAATAATATCTATGAATTTCCTTGCGATGGCCACACTCACGCAAGTGTCAAAATGACAGGTTTACAAGCCCCGGTGGCAAAGTGAGATATCTCAATAAATTCATAAATGTAATATCTCTCATATAAAAGGTTAAATGCTTTTTCCTATTGCTCTAAATACTTATATAACGTGAATCCTAACGTTCAGGGGCGGGAAGTAAATATAATTTGTGACTCGCTTACGAATATCTTATAATATACTAAATAACTATAACATTGTACTCTAAAAAATATGTATAAGTATTGAAGGCTAACATGAGATTGTAATCACAGTAATTGTTATTTAAGTAACGAGCCCACATCATTACTACAAAATAAACCTTCACTTGTACACTATAAGGTTTATATTTCCACAATACCAACGCAAACCGTTCACTACCCACGTATTTACACAAAATCGAAGGCAACGTCAAGGTATACTTTATTTATTGCTTTTTGTTATTATTTATTTATTTATGTACTTTACATATCACCTCAATTTATATACATGCATAATATCGTCTTATATTATATTATATTGTTAAGTGTCAATTTGAACTTTAGACGAATCGCACGCAGTGTGATAACGCGGAGACTGCCCATCCCTTGGATGATATTCAGTCTCGAGGCGGATGACGGTCATCAGACACATACATAGGGTAAAACACTCGCGAGTAACTCACAGTACACAGTACACATACATCGAACTCAAGCAATTCCAGACTTGACAACTTGCCGATATTCTTTTGATTCTTAAATGTTTTAATCGTTATACATCGTGTTCTTATCGCGTTAAAACTTCGCCGCGAATCAGTATACGCATATGTGTATATTTACTTTAATAATAGTATGATTTAAGCTCTGTTATATTTGTTCGTATACAATATTCACATCGTATAAAGTTAGTGTGCTCATTGATATCTGAGGTTTACGTTCATTACTCGCTACGGTCGTGACTCGTGCCAGTCTAATGTTCCTCTAGTGAGTGCGTAGTCTATAACACAACAATTACGTAGACTTCCTACGGGCAGCACTAACAATGACCTAATGACTTGCATATATTTACCTACGATATACTCTATATAGTATATATATAAATGCAATCTGCAAAATGCATAAAACAACAGTTATTTTTATATCTATAAATTGTATAAAATATTAAATAAAATCTATTGAAGTGAGGTAGATGGATGGAATTTCACAATTTGTGTGGATATTTTTTTTTTACTTTATAACGTTTGCCGCATTGGCCCAAATGCTGAGGTAGATGGATGGAATTACTATGTAAGAGGTCCTACTACATGACCGGGACCTTTACATTCACACAATACAAAAAACACTACTCACTAGTTTAATTATCTACTAAAACAATCTCACAATCATGTGGCGAGTCGATCTGGACTAATGTGTCAGGTAAATGCTAAAAGTGAATTATGGCTCTGTTATCACATCGGGTATAAAAATAATGTCTCACTAACAGGTTTATACTAAACGCGTAGTGCGCGACATCCGCGCGCCCGCACGACGTGCCCGAACCAACTGTTCGACGCACGCAGAGTTCCAAGACCACGTATCTGTCCCTTATTAATACTGGCAACACAGATTCGTGATACCAATGTAGAAAATAACCAGACTCAACCTAGCTGCAACCGATTTAACCCTAAAACTTTAAATTTACATTACGGAAATGGCACCAACGACATTCCACGGGTCAACAATTAAAACCGTTATTACAAAAACGAATCAAGCTAATGACCACAAAACATAACACTCAAGCACCTTTTGATAATTTTAACAAAACATTGTCCTATCTGTGTTACACGTTGACTACGTGACTATATCCAACACACTTATTGTTAACACGCCTTCATTTCATGAGTTCTTGTTGTGTTCATCTTCTGAATAGTCTCCGTCGTCCTGTCCGTTGTTCTCCGGGTCCTCGGAGTTCACTCTCCGATCGTCCTCGTTATAATCTTTGTAATAATCTTTGCCGTTGTCCTTGTCTGTCATGTCGTGTTTGTCTGTATCTGTCTCGCTTATGCTGTCGTTCCGTTGTCTCTCTTTTCCAAGGTCTAGTGGCTCCTCTGAGTCTCGCATGATGTCGGGTTTGCTCATGTTCTCAGTGTACTGGCGCTGCATCTGTTTGAGGAAGCGCTGGTGCGCTAGGTTGGTCGGTGGAGGTGGCAGGGATCCCATTTGTGGTGACGGTTCTTCGTAGGATTTCCTATCGAAGTGCATCGCGTTCATTTGTGCCAGTTTCGCGTTCATTCCTGTTGAGAAAAAGAATGTTGTAAAAACTAATAGTGTATACAGGTTGGAAAAATCAATGGGCCCTGAAGGTAAACCGCTTATAATTAAAAAGATTTTTGTAAAGAACGAAAACTGCATTCACTAAGTTCTCGACAAGCTTACCTAAGCACGGAATTGAACTAGCTGAAAATTGAAATAGTAAACACTTATTTATTTTATTTCACTAGTCGTACAAATGAAATGAATGTATTAATTAATTTATCTTAGAAACCCTAGGTCTTAGACATTCTATAAAGTAGAAGGTTGGGAATTTATCTCTAAGGAACTTGTTCATAACTTAGAACCGACAATTGGTATCTGAGGAATGAAAATAGCGCTTTGACAGATTTTCTTACTAATAGTAGAAAAAAAAAACTAAAATGTTGTCTATAGCTAACTTCAGGGTGTCGGTTTTTCGTGACGGTATGCGCACGCATCATAAAAAGTACTTTAATAATTTTTCCCCAACGCGCCCAAAATAAGTTTTCTTTCAGTAAAATAATCCTTCTTAAAGATTTAAAGTGGATTCGTTTCGGGAATTGAAATATAATATAATTGTTTTTCTCTGTAAGTTCCTTGGATATTGTTAATCTGTTACGTACCCAACATGTTTTCTCCGATATACTGCAAGTAGGTGTCAAGCAGTGCTGAGCTGCCTCCATACCCCGGTGGGTAGTCATCGTGCTTCATGCCAGCAGTCAGTCCATGAGGAAGGTTTTCCATAGTCTTAGCGGTCACGGCCCGCACAGCCGGGACTTTTGTAATCGTCGTGTTTGCCAAGTTGTTTATATCTGGAGAGGAAATTGTTATTTAGGATAATTTAATCTTTACACTGAATACATTCAAGTTCTTCTAAGTTTGGAAGGCGAGTTACTTCCGCCACTTCTTCTTCCTAGCAAAATTAGGTAGTGGCGAAAGGCAGGCTTTTTAGGGGTTTGTCTCATGTAAATTTGACGTTCTAATATGCTGATCCTCAGCCTAATTTGTATAAATGACTTTTGATTTATATTTTGACAATTTTGTCGTTCATTTCAAAATTTAACTGATGTGCTCACTATTTCTTCAACATAATAAAGGAATCATTTTTTCTCCTTTTTAGTTCCCTAATGCAATACCTGATCTGTTAGTAAGTGAGTGGTCAGCGCGTTTACCCTTCTTCGCCAAATGATCGAATCTGTTACTGTGACCAGCAGGCATAGCCATATTACAAATTCTATTTCTATTATAGAAAGAAAATGGCGTATATGGACTCATCTGTTTGTCAAATCTCAAGTGTATTAAATTTTCAGCCATCTTACAAATTCTACTCGTTAACACTTGACAGTTGACAAACAGCTGATTCCATATACGCCATTTTCTTTCTATTGTCGCCATAACGATTACAATAATAGAAATAGAATTTGTAATATGGCTAGGCCTGTAGGTTAGTTTGTGACTACCACACGGAAAGCAGAAGATTGTAACTTACGTGGTGGCGAGACAGGTATGCTGTCCTGGTATCTCGACTGGCTCAGGTCGTCGTTATCATTGTCCCCGCAGATAGAACTGCTCTCTGATGCGGCAGACTTGGCGTCCAGCTTGATGTCTGAGCGGCGAGGGCCAGTCGGGGAGGCGCGCGCTCGAAGCTGTTCTGGTGACACCTTCACACCGGCTTTTGCTAACAACCTGATGGGGTTGAATATATTGTTGTAGTATTATGGTTATTTACTCTTCATTATAATTATCTTTTGAAATTCACTGCTGGACTAATGCCTGATTAAACGTTAAGTTACGTTAAGTTACCAGTGTTTTGCATTCAGCGACTGCCTTTCTGAGCTCCTGAAACCCAGTTACTGGGTAACACGATACCGGTACCTATTAGTTGAACTGGTCGTTAGCCAGCACCAAACGGCTCAAGGTTACACAAATGATCTGCTGTCGTCCATTTTCCCTTTAGATGGCGCTGAATTCATTTTTTTTAGTTTATTAGTAAGCCGTAGGAGTAGTTGATGCGGTTATTGGACATTAAGCTTTATTTGAATTCAGTCATAACATCGCCTCAACATCCACTCAATTCGACACTGTCCATAAATAAAGTTAGTTGTTTTACGCACACCAACTTTATTTGACCTGTATTTAGTAGGAGATTTTATTTATGAACTATGTGTCGAATTCGATAATCGCATCAACTACTCGTAAGATTTACTAATGTGTTAATTACATGTAAAAAAAAAAACTAAAAATGTTGATTCCAGCGCCATCTAGAGGTAAAATGGGTGATAACGGGTCGTATGTTTTACCTTAACGTGCCTTCCGAGGCACGTTGGTGTCTTGAATAGTAATTAAAGGCAAGCATGCAAAAACACTGCAAGTATGTAAGCACTTTTCATAATGGGTAATTTTCTTCATTAAGTACTTTTGCAGTCGTGTTTGTAGACATAACACTTTTCAGAATAATGTTATCTTTTAATCTCTAAAGAATACGTACTGGCTGGCGAGTTCTGGGTCGAATCTGGTGGGCATCTGCAGCACAGGTAGGTCCTTGGTGGAGATACCGCGGTGTTGTCGCGACATGTGGGAATGGAGAGAGTTGCGGGATTTGGCCACCGTGCCGCAGAGTACGCAACTGTTGGGGAGAAGAAACATTGGTCTGAGATCTTGGTTGGCAGTTTAGAGGTATAAGGGACAAGGGTAAAGTTCCTTATCCCCCTAGAAATGGAAGGATCCTCCGAACAGATGGGTGTTGTGTCTGGTGGGCTACTACTTCAAATCGCACGGATAACTTTAATACTGCGATTTAGGATGTCACTCGTTAGTTAGTAGCTCACGATTACTGAAAAATGCTTGCACTGACGGATCTGGTCCCCTCATTCTGTGTGGTTCTTTCCTCAAAAGACCATTTCAGACACTAATCGACATGGATCTTACATGATTTGACCAAGATAATGTCTGGACTTTAAAAGAGACCTCTGAGTTTCTTTCGGTGTTTCTTCTCAGAGTAGTCAGTTAGTGAAACTCCGATCTTATCTACTAGTTAAAATAAAAAGACATGTAAAAGTGTTTGTGAAAACCTATTTACAGAAATAAATATCGTTTATCATTTAGTTCGTATGTGGCGAGATAGATGTCGCTACAATAGTTTAGTTTAGATAGCCATTGTGGAGTAGTTGCTAAAGGGTATGTTAGGCCGACGATCAAATCAGCAACTCTTCTTGAAGAGTCGTTTTCTGGAGAATATCGGATTTTTCGTTACCATTCTTAAGGTACCTACTCCATGTGTACCACGCCAATTGCTTTTCTACTCTATGGTTGTCTTCATAGGGTTTAATTTCATTTGAAGAATTTTAATGTTGATGGCTTCTTTGCCAGAGTTAAGTTGCATCATTGACACGCCTAAAACTTGATAATGTGGTGTAGTGATAGTACCTATTTTTTTTTTTTGTTTTAATTACCTATCTTATGTTTTTATAGTAATTGACCAGTAGAATAACTAACATTATGTGTAGTTAAGGTTATAATATGCTTCTATTATTATATTTGTCGCATTATACGTGTTGGTACTTACCGATATCCAGGGCAGACAGTGTGTTTGTCTTCGAGATGCGTCCTCAGCGTGTGCGCAGATCTGTAGATCTTTCCGCACTTGGGGCAGGGCCGCGGGTCCGTCGCTCTCACGCGCAGAAGATCCTGCGTCCTTCGACACCCTCCTGCAATATAAATTACACTTTATGTTCTAACGTTTACGGCTCACCGTCCTGTGATGTTAAGAGTAGTTCTTACCTCGTTCTCGAAATAATGTAGACTGACTTAAGAAGTAATTTGTTAGTAGATAGATTTAGTTTTAGCAATATGTTTGGCACTCGCATAAAGAGTCAATTATTCTCCAAAGGTTTGACCAAATAAAAGAAACCTTTCTACTTGGTAGTTTTATTGTTTATGTAATTATATAAGCAGACACTTTCTTCTGGTAAAAATTAAGTTATTACGTATATATCGTATCACTAATACATTCGCAACTAGAATCGTTTACTCACATTGAACATTTGGTTATTGAGTGACTAAGTTTACGCTTAAAAATATTTTTTTATTATTTTTATTTTTTTTTATAGTTAATAAGATATACGTCATTGCCTCTCAGGCGTCAGGAACAATTTCATCTACTCGCTAATTTAACCAATATTATTTTTTATTCGTTCTGGAGATCTATGAAATGTATCCGTTTCCATCGCATATATTTTGAAGGCATCTTCGATAATATTTACACGAGCTTACGAAATGGACTTTATACTTTCCTATATACTTTATATTTTTATGCTAAGGCAATGTATTTCTTCGTGGGTAAAAGTATAAAATATGCCAGTCTATCTGTAGGTAGGCCTATTGATTAACATTGGAGTACGATTGTACAAACTTATTGCTTTCTTAAGGCTAAGCGTTCCATGCAGGAGCGGTATATTTATCTTTGGCAGACAGCAGCGATGCGCACGCGCAGTGCACATGCCGCTAATATTCAGAACAAAGGCATTTTATGTTTCGTTCCGGAGCTGTGCGCTTCAATACTTGCGCTATATGTATAATATGTCAACAACTTTCGATAACATAATAAGTTTTATTGTTTGGTGTATTTCCATTTTTCTTTACAAAAATATATGCGAATGGAATCGACGACTATTATGTACATTTTAAAATAAATCCTCCGGTTGTCTACATTGACTAGATATGTTTTAGATTGTGCACGACTCACGCACAGAGCATCTCGAACAAACATCATTTAGAAAATAAATTCTCTATGACTTGAAAGTGAACTTATTCTTAACTATTGCATTCAAAGGCATTTGATTCTTTTTCATTACAATCTATTTCGTATTGTCTTATCTATGGTCGAAAGTATTCATGTAAGGAGTAGCACACACTGGTGCAATCGTTCATCAGAAAAGCATAAATCTAAATCTTGTATAGAAATCGTTTCACACCTAAATACTATTTCTAAAAAAGTTCTTTAAAAAATAAAATTTGGAACCAATAATATACCTAGCAAAAAATAACAAATGTATAAAAAAATAAAACTTCCAAGTAGTTCAACTATTGCACCAGTTCTGTTTGAGGATAAAGTAGTGTGGCAGAATGATGTCCTGTCTAAAAGGGGCACTTGAACCCACCGCGAATCGAACCAACTAATGCTACGCTTATTACCAGGACACCAGAGCCTAAGACAAACACCTATTCGAAGAGTAATACTAATCGCTTATAAGCGTCCTCCGAACGAGCTAAACTGACACAATCGGACTTAAACTTTAGTACAAAAGCTGAACCTACTACGTGGCTCAGTGGAATAGCGTCAATAACAATCGTCTTCAACATTCCCATTTTATACCAGACTAATTAAATAGGACGTTTGTCCGTTTGTCCTTTCGGTAACTACAGGCTTCGGTAAAGTGTTCGCTGGACGATGCTTATAATCGAGTGGCTATAACTGTAGAAGCAACAATGGAAGTTACAGACGTTCAGGAAGTGATCAGAATGATCTACATTCAAGTTGCACTTCGTATTCTATCAATGGCACCAATCATCACATGTCATAATGCGCTTATAATTAAACCTTACTTAAACAATATCAGTCTATTCTACTACAAAAATAATTTTCAGTCGATTTATACCTACTGCTTTATACAATGTTTTATGAACATGATAGCGTTATATTATGAAAAAATGCATCCAGGAGATCATTATATTCTCTGGTTTAATTACGAGCCCCACTCGACTTAGTTCCGTTTCACAGCCGTTTAAATTTTAACTTTAGAAAGCCGAATATCAAACGAGTAGCGTTCCCGATCGGTCAATGCGGTTTCAGTTGGCCCAGCCACAACTCCACTTTAAAGTTTTCATCTTCTCCCACTGGCGGCGGTGCTTGATGCGCATGTGGTTGCGCACAGAGTTAGGGTGCGCGAAGTACCGCGCGCACGACGTAACGGGGCACACGGGACTGTCGCGCGGGTAGTGCGCCTCCAGATGGCGCCGCGCCTGCGCCAGCGACGCCAGCGCCGCGTGGCACAGCGGGCACGTGAGCCGCGCACCCAGCACCGCCTGCTTCACGAGCGCGCTCTCCTCCAGGTAGCGGAGCAACTCGTTCCCTCGCTCCTCCCTCTCACTCGGCACGGTATCTCTTACCGCCGGGTTTGCCAACGCGCCCCGCGCCGCGGCATCTGCAATGCCGACAGCACCATTTTACACAAACTATCTACGGGCAAAGCGGTTGGCAAACCCGACCCTAAACTCGTCATCCCGAACCGTCCGAACGCAATAAACTCTCTAAAAATATTACGTTATATTAAAATACAATATATAGATACGATAAATAATCCCGTCCTGAAATCGCTTCACGTAGGTCCTTGGCACATCTATTCCTATTATTGTATAAATCGCACGTCGTGTCGCTTGCGGGGCGAGCGGCGACGATCACCACCAAGCGCTGAGCGAGCCGAGCGTGCCGATCGAGCCGAGCGGCGGGTGAGCGACGGGCGGCGGTAGCTCAGCGTCGCGCCGTCTCTAAGAGTTCTGCCGCTGCCGGATGCCGTGGGCTTGCAGCTGGTGGTTGATGAGGTAGTGCTTAGTTTTGCACTTCTTGCCGCAGTGCTGGCAAGGGAACCACTGGTCACGGTCGGTCTGCGAGTGCACATTGAGCATATGCTGGCGCAGGTTGGAGGTGGAGGAGTACACACGGCCGCACAGCGGACACTGCGGCCGGTAGCCCATCGCCGCCCCGCCCGCGAGAGCCGCCCCTGTAACACAGAGGCGGCGGTTAGACACAGATCCGAACAACATCGTTAAGCGCTATGGAGAGTGTATCGGTCGCAGCGGTCCGCGGACGGGGCGGGGTCGCGCCTCCTCTGTTTGACGCCGTGTATCGAGTTCATGTGTATCTGCATGTACTGGCGGGTCTTGAACGCCTTGCCGCAGACGGGGCACGAGTGCGCGAGCTCGTGCGCCGCGTGCACGTTGAGGATGTGCTGCTTGAGGTTGCTATTGTTGCTGTACAGCTTGCCGCACTCGGGGCACGCGGGCCTGCTGGGCTCACCGGGCGCGGCCCGCTCGTCGGGCGCGGCCCGGTCGCCGCCGCCCGGCCAGGTCGCTCCTGGGGCAGGGAGGTCTCCGTCAGTGCGCGCTCCTACCAGGTACTCGTCTGACTTGCGACGGCACGTCTAGGACGGTCGGTCGCTACGTAACTTCCACGGTTGCCAAGATTGTTCTAACTGCCTTTATGCGTATTATATTTTGGGGGCGAAGTACGTATTTATCGAAACTATTATAATTGAGTAATTAAGCGCTTTGGTGTCGTTCTCGTTATTTAATTGTTAGTGTTATTACATGCAGTAGGTACATGACTCAATAATGTACAATTAATGATTTGATTTGCTTCCTTTGTTCTTTTGGGCGTCATTAATATTGTAGATTGGAAATTATTTTAATAGATTTTAATTATTCAGATCATGTTCACGGTGATTGTGATGTGGTATTGAGTCATATATCATTAGAGTTATTAGTGCGAGTTAGGAATGCACTTACCGTAATTGTCGGGTATTCCTGATGGTCCTGGCAGGCCGGGAAAACCTGCAAATGAAGAAACTGACATTAATTTCGAATTAGATGTATAAACAAACGAATAAGCTATCTTACGTAGCAAATTAGTAGTGAAATACAGCCGTTCAACCTGATCCTGTTCTAATACCTTGTAGATTAAGAAGTCCGGGGAAGTTGTGCGGGAGAGTTCCGTTGGTGTTCGCCATGGTGGCTGGGTCGTCGTAATCGATGGGCTCCTGTTTGGCTCGAGTTTCGCCTTCAGTGTCGCTGGCGCCGGCGTCAGATGATGACTCCTCGCCGTCCCCAGACTGTAAAAAAAGAGAAAAAAATTAGCTGATACTAATTAGCTGATAAACATACTTATATATTTCTAAATACATACATATTATAGATAAATAACACCCAGACACAGAACAAATGATCGTGCTCATCACACAAACATTTCTCCTAGTTGGGAATCGAACCCACGACCTCCGGCATAGCAGTCAGGGTCACTAACTACTAGACCAACAGGCCAGTCAGTTTGAACAAACAAATTGATACAATTATGTTAATTTGGCCCAAACTAAGAGCAGGAATTACGAGTACAGTATTCAGCCACGACACTATTGAATACTTACTAGATTGTTGGAGACTCCAGACAGATGTGGGTTTTGCGAAGTATCCATGACCTGGCTGAACAAGGCGAGTTCGTGCCCGTTAGTGCCCAGACGCTCTGGGCTCGCACCCTGCACCGACAGTAGTTGTTCCGTCCTACACCAATAATTTGAAACACTCATAAATACCACTTACTCTCATAACATGTGTAAAACAGTAAAAATGCGAAATTTAAAAAAAATACAGGAATAGTTCATACTATACATATAGTGTATTTCACTAATATAAAGTGTAACTAAAAATCGTTGTAACGATACCATAGTGTTATCTAATTTGTCAACGCTATCTAGTTACGACATGCACAACTTCGAACATAGCCACAACTGGGTTTAAAATACTGGATCTGACACACTTTAATGATGTGAACGATTTTAACAAAAGTTTAAATTGAATTTCATCATCAATAATTCTAGACATAAAAAAAAGTAAAAAGCAAATAATCCTTAACTCAATCATGGAAAACTCAGTAATACCTGGACTTCATCTGCGCCTGGTACAAGTCTGAGGACCTGGCCCGCTTGGGCGGTGGTGTGTTGGCAGCCCCGTCGTCTAGTTTCCGTGGTCTCCTGCCTTCGCGCTGTTGTCCTCCCTCTCGGCCTTCGCGTGACCCTCCACTTCCAGTTTCAGTCCATGAAGATGCTGACTGATGAATTAATTTAAAATTTAGCGATAGTATTGACGTGCTGTAATTTTTGGAGTTACGAATTAGAAGATACAAGTGGATTTTCACTTCTAATGATATTGTACTGCGTTGGGTGCCAGTATAGGGTTCTGGCGTCTAACGTGGTGCCAAAATTATGTATGTGAGCCCACTGCGGGGCTTTTAATAGAAAGTACTAAAAAAGGTTTGCAGTCCTACTAGTGAAGCGTTCTGAAATGAAGCGGGCATTTAATAGCTTAAAATCACTTCGTTGTATAAATAAAAAAAAAATAAAAAAAAAACCACTAATTTTAACTAGTACAAATACTTTAATGGCTTATTCTAGACGGTCTTCTTATTATTTGTAAAGTATCAATTAATAATATTCATAAACAGCAAAGTTATTAGCGTTTGTTTATATCCCAAAAAGTCACCCAATTTATGGAAATATTGTACAGGCTATTCATGACATAGTAGTATTTATTAATCGTCATCTCTCGCTCACGTTCGCGTGATCTCGCTCAAGCATGCCCCGCCTCCAGCAGCTGTTTTCGTTATTTAAGTTTAACTCAATAGTGGCATATTTAAAAATTTAACTTCGTTTTTTTATTTTTGATTACGCAAATCTGATAATTTTCATTTTGTTTTGTACTAATTAAAAAATACAAACATGATTTTAATCGATTTTAAAAAGACTAGAAGTTGTCCCATGCTGGGCGCCATTAACACCTAACGTGGTACTATAGCTACTTACGGGCACCCAGCATGAGACTGATGAAAGAAAGTTATCAATAAAATGTTTGAAGACTTACTGGTGAAGCCTTCTGATCTAAAGTGGTCATCGGAGCTGGTGCTGGTACATCAGTCAACCCTCGCACTTGCAGCAGTTGGGCTGCTCTAAGGAACTCTTTCAGCTGTTCTTGTCCGATGTGCACCTCTCCTTGGTACATGAATCTAAACGGCATAAAAACAATATGATTAAGTATAATGTAAATTCCTTTGAGTTTGATAAAAATAGTTCTTAGGTACGGTTTGATAAAAATAGTCAAACTAATGATAAAACTAAGTAAGTTTTTTTTTTTTAAATATCTTAAAAAAATTTCTTTAAATATCGTAGCACCGTGATGAGAATGGGGCCTTTTTGGCCTCGCACAGGTCTTTTGGTTATTTATTATGTAAGATTTAGTTGTTAAGTTCCTATGCGTGTCCCAAATTTATATTTTTTTTTCCATAAATAGGCCTTCCCTTAAAAATTAACAAGTACCTTAGAAGACTCTCCATGTCTTTGTCGTGCACGTCACGGAGAATCACGATAGGATGTTGGCACGGATTCGCCTTCAATAGCCTCCGGAAGTAAGGACTGCACGCTGACAACACCACCTGGTGAACAAAGAACAATTAAAACCAACAATTCCAAGACTGCACGTGTGAGAGCTGGACCAAATAAAATAATTCTGGTAAATGTCTAGTTCAATCGTGGGTCCCAAGTTCGTGATATAAATTCTTGATACTTCCCAGTAAATTCCAGCAAAGTATCAAGACTGATTCCCATACGGTATCGACGGGCAATTTAGATGGCTCGCACTTCCAAGATTTAAATATGCAAATAGTTTATTGGTAACAGTGTAGTGGTGTAAATTATTGAGCTTTCACGGAATAGTGTTGGTTATTGTGTCACAATTATTGAATAGAAAATGAGACACTGTTTATATTTTTTTATGATTTTGCAAGTAGTCTTATGATTGTGTGTATTTTTTTTTATCTTACCTTATGTGCGGTAAAAGTAGCGCCAGCGCACGCAAGCGTGACGTCGACAAAGTCCTCCTCGTCGCGCAGGCGCCTGAAGGAGGACACCATGGACGAGTGGAAGTCATTCCACCGCAGAGAGTATTGCTGCTCGCCGCCGGCCGCGGCGCCGCCTGCGCCATACAGAGCGGTCAGTGTACCTTACAAATTTATTTTAGTCGTAAAATATCTGTTTATACAAGTTTGGAAGTTGTGTTTTTGAAGTGCTGAAAAGCCTTGGTTGGTAATTCTTAAATAATTAAAAGGCTTTTCAGCACTCGTCATTATTCAAATAATAATCTTACAAGCAATTTGATCTCTTGTTTACTTCTGTGTAGCACATGCCAAACGAAATAAATAAGAGATGTATTTCCTGATTTGTTAAATATTTTATTAAAGAATTGTATTTTTTTTCAACAATTTATGTAACGCCAAAGTTACTTGAAATATATCTAAACAAAAAAATATATACTTCATTTAATTTTTTTAATTAAATTGAAATACTTTTTGATTTCCACTAAAATAATTAATATCTGAGGCTATAACTCATTCCCTAACCGGCGCGCGGATGATTGCTATGTCATCAAGTTTTTAATAAAGGAGGTTATTAATATAATATCAAATTACATTTATTTGCATAATCTAGGCGATGCAATATCCTGCCTTTCACTGAATACAAATATCAGGCCTTCATATCTGTCACCAAACAGATAAAAAAAATTAAAAAAATGCGAATTTGAATAATCGATTCTAAGACCTCTGGATAGGTGTCAAAATACACTCTACATGAATGGGAATCGGTAGTCATGGTCATGAACCCAATGAAACAATATTTTTGCAACCTTTGGTAGAAAATTTTATGATGCAAAGAATTTTTAATTTAAAATGAAATCTAGTGCTTGTTTATGGTGCAAATCCAAAACATTTATTTGGTTTTTCATGTAGTTCAGTTGGCTTAATCGTGTAAAGGCGTTAAAAGAAAGGTAATGCTCCATGTCATCGTCATCTCAACGTCAATTTGATTGTCAACAAAACCAGAGTCGTCAAGACGAACCTACCTATTTATTTATTTATTTCGAGTGTTATTAGTATCTATTATAGTAGTATCTATTGTAACATATCCAAATAGTTAGAGTTCTGCCCGGGACTTCGATCGCATGGAAGTCTACTAAGAATTTTTAATACCTAAACGAACTAACAATCAAACAATTTTAACCAGTTTGGTATTTGTATAGAAATATGAATGAATTTAAACATTTATTTGTGGAACATGGTGGCAGATAATAAATACGTTGGTGTAATTCATTTGATTTATTCGTAAGTGAAATCGCTCGATGTCCAAGATTCCATAGAGCACATGTCACAACCACAGGTCACGTGGTTCGTTGAAGAAACATTAGATTTAATTTAATGTAAATGATAAATATCTTTGAGACGTTGTGTAATACATAAAGGCAATAAAAAGTGCCATATGATAGCTGGCCATTTGTAATCTACTATCCATGTTTTAGGAATTATATTATATTATAGAATTTTTAATTGCATAAGTGTTTTAAATTTATTGTTTTGTTTTTTTTTTAAGATACAATTTATGACATGTTTTGACCTCGCGGAAAGTTGTAAATGTTACCATAGATGTAGCAAATAATTTTAGCAATGCTTCAATGCAGAGAAGACTAATTAAGCCTTTTGCCTTTTGACTAATTAGGCATACGATCTGGTTATGAACATAAACACAATATCATATCACACCGGCGTTCTTTGAAGGGCAGAGGGCCCAAAGTTCGCTATTTATATTAGAGTCGCATGTGATAATGATAGTATTATTTAGGTACTTATGCCTATACACGGTGATTTTTTAATCATCGGACAAATTTTCACAGGGTGTTCTACCCATGAATATGAACAATTTTTACTATATATTTTTTTTTTCTAGATTTTCGAATTTGTCCCATAGTAAAATTTGTTCATATTCATGGGTGTGAACAGCCTGTGAAAATTTGTCAGACGATTAAAAATCACCGTGTATAGCATTTCTATAATATTGCGCAAAAACGAACTAAACTAAGTATTAATTGTGAAATCAAACCGTAAGACTATTTGTAAGTAATCTTTCAGGCAAAATCAGTTGAATGAAATGACGTCGTTGGTGTCTCGTAATTCCAAGCGCTACTGCTGAGCCATAAGGCTCTAGGTTACATTTTCAGCTCGGAGAAAATGTCATTGGGTGTTTACATTTGAAATTTCGCATTATTTATTTATTTATTTATTTTATTTATTTATTTAATTACAACGGTCGTGTAAACCAAGCACCCATTATAAGCCCATAGTCCAGATTAGTCCTCGAATTATGGTTATAGTCTCACGCTCTATTACGAGGAACTTAAACATAACTGGCGAAATGTCGATGTCATATTGGTAGGTACGCCTCTGCGGCTCTGCCTAATCCTGCGGGTAACACTGACGTGTACTGGCAAATAAGTTCATGTTAAATAGGACCCATCGATTTGACGTAACTTTTTCCTATCAGAGACTAAGAACCTTTCGCCTTCGCAACTTTTTAATTGACTAAGATCTTAAATTCAAACAGGCAAAAAATAAAATTGTACATAAAACGTAAGATTCATTTTAAAAAGCATTATTTAAAATTCGTATCGTACCCAGAAATTGAAGGGATCGAAAGACTAAAGTTATTCAAATGTGGCTTCGTAAAAATATTTTTATTTCAATGACTAATGAATTGTGAGCTTTTTGCAACAAAGGCAAGAAATATTTAAAAACAAGGTTTGATGATATTTATATTAGATGAGCACTCGCAGATAGTCGGTAATGGGAAATGTCAAGGATCTTAGTACAGGTTATGACTAACGCTAAAATACTGCATACGTGTGAATTAAGAAATTAAACTCAATGTTTTCCTCATTTTTTCTTGAAGCTTGCAATTTTTTTTGCAAATTTTTTGTTTTGTGGGTTTTATACTTATTCATATTTTTGGAATTTTCTGGGCGACAATTATTTAGACATTTAAAAAATTATGCCGGTGACGCAAAATTTAATGTTATCAGCGTAAATTATACCTACTGAGAAGATTTTCACAGATGGCAAAATTTGTTAAAATTAAGAGACAGATGAGCACGGCTCCAATAAATTAAAAGATAAGACAAATGATACTGAACAAAAGAGACATTTAGAGAAGTTAAATAAAAAAGAAACTAAATACATACATGTTTTAGACATCAATTTAAATAATTTAATGTTAATAAAAAAAGTCTTTATCATAATTCAAATTGCATTTACAATATACAAAAGACATATGCCCCAACTTCGCTGGATTTTAATTCCGTACATTAGAAATTTGCGCACGGTCGCGCGTATTCACATCTTGGAAACAACGGGAGAGTTTTTTAAAATAAAAATGGCGTCGTTTACCAGTATCCCGAACGACATAAATAATGTATTGTACTTACTATTAATGCTAACTGTTTTGCATGAGTCAATAACACTGGCATTTCCTTTGCCAAGATTAAGTAGATTTTGTATTTTGTTTTAAATTTCTTCTTTTTGGAATTAATGATTGTGGCAATATATTAATATTAATAGTACCAGCCTGTTACTATCTCACTGTTGTGTAAATGACCTTTTCTTATACACAGAAGGCACGAGTACATCCCCACGCTTGATCAAGGAGGGTTGAAGATTTCTGAATTAAAATTTATTCTACAAAAAAAAAATTCTTGCTCAAGTTGCATTAAATTTGAAGTCACTTCTTTTAATTTATGCGATGCACTTCGAGTTTGCGCAAATATTAATTAGCGTTCAGATCAAATATATTCTTGACAATATCAATGAAATAAAGATATTTTTCTTTAGACTGTCTCTCATCAAAATCCTTGAAACAATTTTTTATAACCTATTGTATTAAAATTCATTGGTCTTTTGTTGCCAATTCAAAATCTGATAAACATTGATCGACTTGTTAAAGCAACGTTTGCTATGAATCCCATTTGTTTTCTTGATATGATTCATAAAGATCTTGTAGAATAAGAACTTTTTTTTATACGACATTCTTCGGGACTATCAGCAAAGTTTAAAATTTTAATGGAACTTTGCAACCCAGCAATGTTGGAATTGTCGTGGTCCTGTTACAAAGATTTAGGGATCTAATTAATCTCAGAATATCCGGCTGAGAGTCACAGTGAAGGATTTAATTTATTACTAACTTAGAGCGCAATTTATAGACAGGAATAAAATAGCGGAGTCTAAAATATTTGTGATTAATGCAGTTAGGTTGTCTTTGTGATTCATTAACTACACGATAAGTGCACTATCCTGCTCACAAATAATTTGTAATTAAATTGATTGACACTATACATTATTATAATCATCTAGTTTGATATTGTTTTTGGGAACACTACCTTACAGCTACTGCCAATAATAAAAGTTAAGCTACCGAAACAATTAACCGATTACCGAAACATTACGATTTTGCAAAATATGTGAACTAATATGAATTTCAAGAACGAATTCTATCTTCATTCAATTTTCTCTGATCTCTACTGCCTTTGTACAATCGGTAAACTTAAATCAATACACTTCAACAGTGTCCCTAAATACCCATGCACACTGTTCATAAAAGGTTTATATCAAAAAGGTCATGATATATTTTGAGTGTGAATGCACGGCTTTTGATCCCCTGTCCGTGCCACCCCTCGGGTAGGGTGAGACGTCGAAGGCGGTGGAGTGAGCGTTTTTATGACGCGTATATCTGTAGCCAGCGCAGTATTAACCCTATGAACAGTTTCGAAATCGCGTCGAAGAACGAGTTTAACGGCAGTAAAGATGGATACAATAGTGCCCTTGTATCGATGAATAATGGAGCATTCGATTTCGACGTTTCTTATTAGATTTCTAACACTCACCGTTCTGACTGGCTTTTTGAAATAGTCTTTGATGAATTAGAAGTTGATATTCTAACTAGATAGACAATAGGGACGGAAAGTTACTGAGTCTTACTAGAATTCTAAGCAAAACGAACCAACATAGTAAACACGCAATTTGTTTAGCATGACGCCGTTTATACTTCGAAACAAGCTTCTTAGAATGAAAACAGAACACCAAAAACATTTTACCACGAACAATTATTTGTAAATGCATTTGGCGAAAATAAAAGAAAAACTTGGGACTCGGGTCTCGAGTGAAGCGACGTCATTAAACGAGAGCGGGCGCCCCATCCCCCGGATCCTGCGGGGGAGGTCCTGGGGAAGGACGCTGGGGGGGCGAATATCAACGAACTCATACGTTCGTGTGACGTAGCCACGCGTACGTACCATAGTATACATTTTGTTGGTAAACAATTGCGTTTCATTGCAATTGGTATTTTTAATGAGACTTTTTTTTGGATTCGTAAGGATTTGGATTTTGGTTTTGGCATAAGAGTGACGTATTTTTAAATTAAAAGTTTAGTATGATTTTCTGGGTGTTTATAAATTAGGTGTCAAAATTGATTTCCTAATGTCAAAATGTTTCAAGATAAAACCTTCAGATGGTTTCTTTGAGCAGCTTCATTTTAAAATCAAATCGATTTAAATCGATGAATATTTGACACGTTACTTAAATTTTGAAAAATATCTAATCCGAAAATCATAGATGCTTAACAAGTAACTTTGGTGCGAATGCTAAAACTTATGCAAATAAAATGTAAGTTTTGACTCTAAATTCAGAGGTAAAAGACCGCTGTTTTTACTGGAAATTTATTTCAACACATTTGCTATTGTAATGAATTAGATCACATTATCTTACTTTCCATAATGAGATGTTAAAACTTTCTTAAATTCATGCAGCAAATGTTTCCAAATAGATTTCCTATGCCAGATTTTCTTACTTCAAAGTATTAAATGGTATTTAGCGCTACACATCTTCTGATTCAGGTCGATTACTTTTACGGGTTTGATTTCTTGGATGGATAAGAGTACTAGGTTCTCATCTGACATTATGCTGAGCTGAGACCCCTTTGGCATTATAATCTTTGTCTTTAATAGTTTTAAGGTGTATGTTGCTGTAATGCCAATAAACGCATTTTTCCTTCTTTCTTTCTTTGGGAGAGAATCGGAAGGTGTGTAGCGCACATGTGATGCTGTGGTAGGTACTTACCGGTGTCGGTCGCCATGGCCGGGTGTTCTGAAGGCGGCACCGTGTCGGGGCGTGCGCGCGCGCTAAACGTGTCCAATCCCGCGCATTCCAATCGGGCGCCCAGTGCCGCCGCCACCGTTATGCCTTCCACACAGCTTCGCACCCAAAACTATCTAGTTACCGACGCCGTGCACCCCGCACGACTTGCGCCCCTCAACTTTTGCTTGACTCGCAAAAACTTTTCCGTCAGTTAATTAAAAAAAGTTTATATATTTTTAAAGCTTGATTGTTTTTGAGTATTGCGATTATTGGATGTTTTTGTTCTGAAAAATTTGTTTGCACATTAGTTTCATGAATGAGAATAGTTAATAATTAGACGCTGCGCCGGCAGGATCGAGCGGTGACATCTCCGTGTTTAATTATTGTAATTCGTGCTTAATTTATGATTGTATGCGACGAGAAGGGTGGAGGAGCGATGATAAATATTTATAATTTACACGTTAGCGGAAGTTTGTTCGCTTTGCGGTAAATTTAATTTAAATTGACAAAGTTAGTTATACAACTTAATTAACTGTACAAAGTTTTGTTGCAATCACAATAATTATCTTTTTACAGACCTATCGTAAAATATTTCCAAATTAATCAAGATTTAACGCGTCAAAACAAGTTATTAATTTCGTATGTAAGGGCACTGATCAAAATTTCAATGCACCACAACAATTAATTTAACTTTAATAGAAATCAGTTAAACTGTTTATATAATAATGCCTATTCCGATTAATAAGTAATTAGCATTAATTGCAATTTACTAAATAACTCACGTACTGGCATCCACGTGACGCAATAAATGGTAAATGGTAAAACTGAATTCGCACTTGGTACACGCACACGACACTGCAACGCTTTACTTACAATAAAGTCCAAATATCGTGTGTCCAGCCGAATCGCGGGGTGTTAATTTAAAGGGCCGGTGCAGCGATCGATGGCGCGCCCTGCACCGCCACAATAAGGGAGGAGCGGGCAGATAGAAATCAATACGATGTCCATCATCGCATGCACCCACCCCCCGGCCCGCACCGCCTGCGCCATGCACACGGGAAATGCATTTTCCGCGACTCCACCGCCTACACCCTTCTCGCGTTTCCGTCACCGTACTAACACGAATTTATCCGAAAATGTTGACAACTGTATTTTTTTGTGATGTCCGGTGTTGGATGCACCGCTCGGTCCGTCCGCGTCCGGTGTATACCTGACGCACGCGTGCGTTCGGGTGCGCGTCACGCGGGCGACTGTCGCGCGCCCCGCCACTCGGGCCGAGAATAAACAGCGTGGGGAGCGCGGGGGGCGGGGCGGTGCAGCGCCTGCACGCCCACAGCGGCCGCCCACGGCTGCCGGACGCGCGCGGACGTTCACGGACGCTGCCGGACGTACGCCGGACGCCGGACACCGATGAAACATGGATGTTTCAGGCCGTCATCGCACTGCGACGCGTGTCATCTCGCCGCCCAATAACGCGTCGCCGACAATTTATTGCGGTGTTGCCTCGTGGCAGGACTTTCGCTTGCACTGACTTTACTTCGCATATTCACTTCAAAGTAGATATACTAAACGAGTTCCCAACAGGAAATTAGTTCAATCATTTATTACATCTTTAGTAGCATTAAAATAAATGATATAAAAAGATTAGTGAATAAATTGGACAGGCTCAATAAAATCTCATATTCACTGAGAACATCTTGGTAATTAATTTGGTCGACAAGTGATCATTCTGTAATCGTATTAATGAAATCCGGTTTTATTCTAAATTTGTGATTAGGAGACCATATTCGTATGATATTTTATGTCGGATAATAATGTTAACATTTACATTTCCTGTAGGTATTATGTTCTGTATCATTAGAATGATTGAATTTGACATTATTTTAATTTTGAAAAGGTCATATTTTGCACCCGTTTTCTATATCAAGAGCTTGCATTTATTGCTTTTGTTTAAGAAAGCAATAATTTCCATAATGTGACTTATCTAATTTAAAATTTTCTGCGAATTTGGAGCCTTGGAACCTTAGAGCTATTTCCAAATTAGCATTTCACAGACCGATCGTTACGGCTGTGATCACAGATAGACTCTTGCTGAGGTTTAGCTAAGTGCACTGTCTGACGTCAGTAAAGACTATATTAAACTGAAGTAAGGATAGAAATAACATGGAAACTAGTTGAGAGTAGATGCATTAATAAATGTCGTATCACTGCTTAGTTGGGTCAAATTTATAATGTATTCTCTAATTTTGGGACTCCTAAGTGATGTATTATTAAGCTTTGAGAACTGAAGATAGATTTTATACATTTGTTGTGAGCGAAAAACGTTTTTCAATGTATGTAAATTAAAAAATTCCATAGTTCTTAAATCAATTCTTTCTACTGCTACTATTAAGGCAATTCCAGTGAGGTTAATTCAGAACAGAGCTTTAAGTTAGTTTTATATAGTTTGATGCAGGCAAAGACCACATTAAATTGATTGATTCTAATGAGAAACTATAGCTAATTAGGTACTATAAAACATTAAAAACGTAACAACTTTTTATTCAATCACAAATCAATGATCTAAAAACAATATCTAGTATTCACTCCGAGGTATATTAGGACTGCCCAAATTAATATAGATGAACCGTTCCCCCATCGCTGGGGACCCGTTGCCGTCTGCAGCCGGCTACCTAAGTAAGTACCTATAGGTAATGCGGTAGATCTATACCTACCACTACCTACGTGTCTGCCTACCCCCGAGGGTAGGCGAGACGAGTACTCCCTGTAATATCACTTATGTCTATAGTCTTGTTTTATCGAGCGATGAAATAACTTTGTACTGTTTTGTGCTAGTGTGTGCATTGAAATCGAATGTGAGTGTTTTGTTAAGAATTTGGGAGTGTGTGTGTACATATGTCTACTGCTAAGCGTAGGTGTTTGGGTTCGATTCTCGGGTTAGGTAACAATCATGTTATTAATAGCAATTGATTTTTTTGTTAGTGTTGTGGTAGTTTTCCCTGTCTGTCAATTGTAGATCTTTGAGAGTCATTATGGTTAGAATTTAAACCTATTCAGTCAAGGAGTATCTGGATGATAAATTTTAATTAATTCTTATAATTTATATTTTATTTGAACTTTTTTTTTGTTTTTGTAATCTTTTGACATTATTATTTTTATTTTTTCTCTTATTTTCAAGATATTTTTCCTATTTTATTAACACGATCTTATATTTTGATGTGAATATTTCTTGACCATTTGTTATAAGTTTCTACATTTCATTTTGTATGCCTATTGGCGGGACATGGTTTGTATAATTGACATTTTTATTGAAATATACCTGTAAGTAATCACCTATGTTCACAAACTAAAGAAATGATGTGAATTGAAAAAAAATTGTGAATGTCTTCTGCTAAGCGTGGGGTTTTGAGTTTGTAATGTTTTATTGGTTTTTTTTTGACCGGATTTTTGGATGGCAATTATTTTTATTAGTGTTTTGGTAATTTTCCCTGTCTGCCATTTGTGGATCATTGAGAGTCATTATGGTTAGTAGGAAGCCCGAAAGTCGTGACAGTTGATCTCTCTCTTAAAAGTGATCTCGTGTTACCCAGTAACTGGGTTGTGGAGTTTGGGTAGACAGTCGCTTCGTACCTATAGAATACTAGTGACCGGAATAATTTGGATTAAGCTAAGTAGATGATGGTAGCAGTTATAAAATATTCCACGACTTTTTCACACAACGCCATCTAGTCCCAAGCTAAGCTAAGAGCTTGTGTTATGGGTACTAAACAGCTGATAAACATACTTATATATTTCTAAATACATACATATTATAGATAAATTACACCCAGACACAGAACAAATGATCGTGCTCATCACACAAACATTTGCTCTGGGAGGGAATCGAACCCACGACCTCCGGCATAGCAGTCAGGGTCATAACTACTAGACCAACAGGCCAGTCAAGATGATGGTCAGTCAGTAGATGATGGTAGCAGTTGTCAAGGATTGATTGATATCGACATTACTAACTCACATATTTCTATAATAAAAGTAAAAATAACACTTCTACATGTTGACAAGCAAAATATTTCTTTGAATTACGTGAGGTTTCCTGACTACTCTGAGAAGAAACCCCGACACCAAATCAGAGGTCACAGCCTTACAGTCCAGACATTATCTTGATCTGACCTACCATATATCAAAACCCTCCATGTCTAAGATTACTATTGCTACCAGATCATACCAACTAACAATTAAGATTGACCTCTAAATGTGACGCGACGATGAATAGCGTCCATGTTGACAACTACCGTGGCAAGAGTAGTCACGAAACTGCGTGATTACTGGACTAACATTTCGTTTTACTAGAAATCACGCATACCCGGAACCAGTAAACGCCTACCATACAGCCGTATAGACAATGTTTATGTTACGTAACAATAGTGAACTTGCTTCATATCCCCAGTTACACCTTAATGCGCCGCTGACGATTGAGAAGGAATCGATTGATTGCCCGATGCCTTACAAACGGTAACTGATCTTTTATATAAATATTTTGTACAAATTGTATTACTAAGTGTTTGGAGTATTGAAAACATTTTGGCATGAGATGTGATGAAAATAGAACACCCTTCGGGCCAGTGTCGGTTTTTGGATGAGGTTAAGGATTTTTAGAAGTTTCAGGTCGTTGAGCAGGGCTCAGAAGTGACTGAGGCCCTATTGGACAAAAATGTCGTACTTAGACCGGAAAATTCAGTTTTAGGACAGACTTTTTATTGAATTCAATTTAATTTGTTGATTTACTTAGTTCTAGACATTAGTTATCACCGACATCGGTGAAGAATCTCGTGGATAAACTCGGACTTAAAATAATCTAAACTAATATTATGAATAGGTAGGTAATGTTTGTGAGTGTGTGACGATGTACTGAACTGATTTTGAAAAGACTATTTCTAGTAGAATACCGTACCTATAATTTGTGAGTGTCTTATTGGCTTATTTCATATGCTTATAATCATTGATACCTGAGAAGAAATGCCGAAAGAAACTCATGGGTCTCCCTTTAAAGTCCAGACATAATAGTGTATCAATATACCGATTACGCGAGTCTAATGATACTGGGCAAAGTCTGGAAAACTTTCTGAAGAAAAAACTAATTCAGCTTTGATTTGACCTGTACCTACTGTACCGACAGACAGTGTGCATGCTTCAGTCATCGTGTGGCTTAAACCTATTTTAGGGAGCTCAACGACACTATCTACACGGTCAAATGTATATCATTTTTCACACAAGAATTTGATGAAAGTAGTTTATTTTTATTGAATCTTTACTTAAATCCCAAGCAGCACTCCTCCTTCGTAGCTCGCAGTTTTGACCCACTTATTCCCGCTAGCTTTATTCAATTGCTTTGCCTAGCTAGGTCATCACCACTACCCTGATTTACGTATTAGAATTCCATATTACCCATTTAGTTGGCCGTACTCCTCTTGTCATCGTTAAGGTGACCCGCCTTCTACCATTTAATTTTATTATCATCCTACCTATTAATATATTGCTCGCAGACACGAACAGCGTCATCAAATCTATGACAAGTCTTACATTCAGTAGATACTGTTTTCTATCCGGCTCGAAGGACCAATGTTGGGGCGTAATTCACAGCAGTGAAAATGTTAAGGTGGTTTATGGAAACCTGTTATGATAAGTTGAATTAGAAGACGATATGTTATAAACGTAATAATGTACAATTAAAATTGGATTAAATAAACTGCAACGCTTTCACTATAAGTAAGGCGAGTCAGTTCCGCGTACAGGAAGTGATAGTTGAAGGGAGAATTCCCTTATTTTAAGAGCGTCCGCATTATAATCTAAGTCTCAATCTGTTAAAAATGCGTGTCGCTGAGATATGATTTACGTTTTTTATTTTGATCGTGTCTAATTACGACAATTGATTGACCTTCTGAAGTACCTACTATAGTGGTCAAGTACCACTGTTTTGATACGATAGCTGTGCTTTTGTTAACCAACTTAAAAAAAGGAGGAGGTTCTCAATTCGGTTGTTTTATATGGTTTTGTTACCTCATTACTCCGTTATTTATGGACCAATTTTCAAAATTCTTTTTTATTTGATAGCGTAAACTAACAGATTGATCCCATTCGTATCAAAACTCATATCTGATGAGGGATCCTCGAGGAATTGAGGGAACTCCTCAAATATATAGGTACACACGCACTGATTTTTACATTTTTAGTAACAAATCAAGCATTTTCATTTAGAAAGAATCATTGGTTGAAGAAAACCTGATGAAGAAGACAGGCAACCGAACTCTTCAACGCATAACAGCAAATTATTCGCGATTGCTATAGTCAGATGTCTATGCACAGAGTTTTTGTATTTCCATAACATAACATTACGCCTGTCTATTTTAAAAGGGGCCAGTCAGAGATGTACAGATTAATGTTTAGAAAAAACTTCTTTAGCAATTGTTAACCGATTTCAATGATTCTTTCAAGTTCTGAAAGACTTTCTTTACATACAAAGAAACTAAAAATTGCAAATTAAAAACTTTTTTACAAAAAAAAACAACCGACTTCTTAAAAAAACACTACAGGTGAAAAATAACTCCAGTTTCGGAAGTCGGTGACCAATTATGAACGAAACAAAACCACCAAAGCCACAGGGTGCTTTTTTACGAAGTCGGTTGTTATTTTTTTGTAAAAAAGATTTTTATCCTTCTTTTTTTAAAACTAAGTTTTTTGTTTCTTTCGTATTTTGGGTGTAATATAACGTCAATTATAGAGTCCACTAAGTATGATAAACTTAAAAAAAAATATCTCATTAAAACAACGATTCACAGTAAAGTTCTGGTTTACTTACTTATCTAAATACCACATTCATCAGTTAATACAACTTAAATATGGACTCAACCCTACGCTCGCGGCTGGCTATAAACGGACTTATCCTCACAACCGGGTTCCCGGTCGGGGGAGGGCAGCGTTTAAGCTCACAATGTGTCTACGTTTATTTCAGAACAGACGTAATAATGACAAAAATCGGTCAACTGTTTCCTATATTGCAAAAAATCGAAAACATTGTTCAGAGAAATGACATTATTCCGTTTGTAATCGTAGTTCATGAATCAGTTTTTCGAAAATAGCTTAGTTATAAATATAGGTAGAAAGTATCACTCGGCTTGTTTACTAAAACCTCAACAATTTGCTCAACAAACGACAAACTCAGTCCCCAGCCTCATGATATTTATACATATCCGTGGTCGAAAAACAAAACAATCCGTAAAGCCTTCCTGTAACAAGCGAACGGCCGGCCAATCATTCGTCAAACGCTACCCGGCCGGTTGTAAATCTTTGCAGGGGAGGCGCGGGGGCCGGGCGCGGCCCGCCGCCCGCGGGAGGGGGGTTACGTAACATCCGGAAGTGCGGATTAGGAATCAATAGTGCGCTTGTAATGATAGTTGTAGTGTAATCGAAAATGCGCTGAGCTGCGCGGATCTGCCACGGGTTCGGACCCAACGCGGATCTATAGGGTTGGGTTGAGTCGTGTGGTGTTACTTATAGGATTAATGGCTAATGTTAAAGTTTTAGTATTCTCTAGTTAATTCTTTGTTAATTTATTACTTAGATCCTCAAATTGATTTTTACAGACGTTAAAAAGTTTTGATTGAAGTGTCGCGTGGACAGCTTTTTTACGTTTAAACAAGGGGGTGAAAGAAATCATATCGGCGCTACTTTGCCACCCTCTCAATTGTTACGCAAATTGTACGTCGAGTGAGGGTAGCCGTACCGCTCAGAGGGAAGCGACTACCCTTGCACAGTGCAGTTTTGTTATGTTTATAACCCTATAAGTATCATTTTACAGCATTTTACCAAACGTTTGAGTTGACATGGAAGGTTGTTGAAAGCATTAAGGGGTGTTATATTTGCACCTGTGTTTATATAACTATGTGTGGCTTCTCAGCTCTGCAGAAACTTATTGAGAGAGAGTGAGCTATAATTAATGTTTATTAAATTATTTTTTGTAAAAGACGGTTTCATTATGGACTTGACAACTTTTCATTTCGTCTAGATTTAAATTCTGGACCCAAGCAGCTATTTAGTCTTATATCAAACTAACATTTGTGGTCTTTTCCGGCGGCAATTGTCCGTTAGTGTAAAGCTAAAGTTATATGTAGCAAATAAGAAGTGTAGATATGCGCCATAACTAAAATAATTTCAACAACCGATAACCAACGTTCTTTTTTAAAATGTACAAACCTAGACTTTGGCTAATATTGTTCTGAAATCGCCAATCGGCGTTGAGCAACAGTCATGGTGATCAATGCCTTCTCTGTGTGAGAAGAGGCTTTTAGCTTTGCAATGGGACAGTAACAGGCTTAATTTGTTCATATTTCTTTATTCATTTCGATTTGCTTAAGGCTTTCATAAATTAATATTTCGTCCAAAGTAGCCAAGGTTCGGTTGACACGGCTGCACTGCATCACACGTACTCAAAGCGGGGATAAGATGACCCCCTTGTCTCCCTACTGCCCCCCTGCCATCCCACCGGGCCGTCATCGCCGGCTCATCCGTCACGGTGACTGCTGCTGTTGACAAATGCTTTACTTCATTCGGGGGACATATTAAAATTGGTATTTTTTCGGTGGCGATTTCATAAACGATGCGAAGTGCGATTTATTTTTGAAAGAAAGAAACAAGAAGCGTGTATTTGGCCCAAAGTGAAACTTTATATTAAAAAAAAAGAAATTAAATAAAAATATATCGGAGGATGTGTGCATTGCAACTGCGCCAAATAGGTCCAGTTCAGCAAAAATGCCAGACATCTAGTGTCTGACGCTTGTTTTCAACTTATTGACCTGCAAACTGGAATAAGCTGCAAACATGTTGTCTACACCTGTCCTAACATTAATCTTGTGCTATAATACTCTGAAAACCACAAGCTAATCACATCAGAAGTGTCAATATCTAGGCTATAATATTGTCACTGATTGCGTTGTCGACACGAGAGTGTGAAAGTGACAACTGTTCGATCGAGCAGTCCGCCCAATCTATTCCCAACACATTAAAAAATAATCTTTTCCCTCTCAGAACTTTCCCTGACTACAAAAATAAAGCCACAATCCGAAAATAAATATCTAAACGTACCGTACAACATTGCACATAAAGTCTCAAAGTGGCGGAGAAAAGTCCGAGCTTATTACAGCTTACTATTGCGTCTGGGGTCGCCCCATACCCCCTCACCCCGTCGCCACCCCCTGTCACGTATGAGGGGGGATGGGGGGGCGACTAATGATGTTTTTTAACAAAAGATTACTCCATCACATCATTGCTTCCTCGTGGGCTGCAGGTTTGTGTGTAAGAATGATTCGCAGTTTTTTTTAGTGAAGTTATAGGGCGGATATTAAAATTTTGTAAAATTTTGGGGATTGCATTGAAGGGTGTTAGTGCAACTTGCCTGCAACGATATCCCCGTCAGTTTATAATTTAGATGTTTACAAGGCGAGAGTGAATATGCTCTTAATGAACTAGTGCGCCACACTATCATTTGATTGATCGCATCAGTGCTATGGTAAGCATCATCAGGTGAGCTGGCAGTCAAGCACTAGGCTAAAATGTAAAAAATATATTGGTGTCACATACAATAATATGCTCAACTGCAAAACTTTAATGCACCAATCTTGACCCTACATAGGTATCCAATGGAGCTTTCGGTGGGCTTAACTAACACTTACTTCGGTTTCGGAACGAAATTACTATTATTAGTTCTGCTGCTGGCTGTTGGTAATTCATTCAACCAATCACAGCAGTTAACGCGCTCTTGACAATTCATTTTAAGTATCAAATTAATTTAACGATAACTTAATACTGGAAGCATCTAGTTTCCCAGTTTCACATCTACATGGTTCTTACATGATCTGGCCAAGATAATGTCTGGACTTTAAAGGAGACTGCGACCTCTAAGTTTCTTTCGGTGTTTCTTTTCGGAGTAGTCAGATACGAGTAGTGAAACGCCGATCCCACCACCTTCTAGTTAAACAATAACATAAGTATAATAAAAGTGTTTGTATGAACCTATTTACAGAAATATATATCATTTGTCATTGATCATTCACACATATTTATCGATAAATTCCATTCTAATAAATGGTTAAGTAACATATTATGTACTTACCTACTAAATTGTGTTTTCAACTTTAGGCACTTATCTCCAATTCTTCAATACAAAGTTATTTTATGAAGAAATGTCAATATTATGCAGCCGCTGTTCGAAGTCGTCTTGTACTAGCGAGTTGACCTATTTCCCTCGCTCGGCCCTCACGGTCCCTCACATATCACAAGACAAACGGCTGGGTCAGAGGCACATCCTTTTATTATTGCGTTCGGATTTGAGCCATGTCGACTGTCTGTCTTTGAGGAATTTGCAAAGGCACTATTTTATTTATTTAGCACGGCCCACTATTAGGTAATTATAATTTTTTAATACAGTGTAAAGCATCAACTAAAGGCATCCACAGCCTATTTATTAAAATACAATAAAAAATAAATAGAATACTATAGAAAGATCCTCATTTAAATATTGATTAGTTTGATTTGTGCATTTGTAATAAGTAGGTACCTACTTATAGAATTTATTACACCGGAAAGTATTAATTTATTTTATAATAAATATTTTCCGGTGTCATAATTTTATTTTCTGGTACATGTTAACACAATTTGTCTGCAAGACACTTATTTATGAATAAAATAAATAAATATTCCACAACTTTTTTACACAACGCCATTTAGTCCCAATTTAAGCTTGAGAGCTTGTGTTATGGGTACTATTACATCTGATAAACATACTTATATATTTCTAAATACATACATATTGTAGATAAATTACACCCAGACACAGAACAAATGATCGTGCTCGTCACACAAACATTTGTCCTGGGTGGGAATCAACCCACGACCTCCGGTATAGCAGTCAGGGGCACTAACTACTACCCCAACAGGCCAGTCAATTAATTACTTAATTAATTATTATTCTTATTGATAAAACAGTTACAAGTATTAGCACCTGCTACCAAACTTGGTTAAATAGCCAGAATGCAACACCTTATTAATTCAAAGTGTCCCTCAAATGATAAAATATTTATTTATAGTTCTAATATTGATCCATTTTGCCACATATCGAAATACCATAACAACTTAATTATAGACAATTTATGTACATTGACTAATAAGGGTTAAAATAATACCTCACACCGCTTAACCAATACCTACATAGAAAGTGCGAGTTACAACAGACGCGGACGGAAGTACCCTCCAATGTTTACTGGAAACCTTTTGATTTGAACCGTTGTGCGCACTTGTGGGGTAGTTAGGGAGGAATAGGGTGGCTGTAGGGGGAGGTCCGGTCCTGTGCAAATGTTATTGATGTGTAGTGGTTATGATGAGATAGTATTGTTCATATCGCCCGTTTATTTTGCGGGAAAGGGATGCGGGGTGGTGGTTTTTTTTAGGATTTTAGTAGTGAGAGAAATATAAAACACTAGCATACGTCCCGCGGTTTCACCCGCGTAGGTCCCGTTCCCGTGGGAATACTGGGATAAAAAGTAGCCTATGTGATAATCCAGGGTGTCAGCTAACTCCATACCAAATTTTATTAAAATCCATTCAGTAGTTTTTACGTGAAAGAGTAACTAGCATCCATCCATCCATCCATCCATCCTCACAAACTTTCGCGTTTATAATATTAGTAGGATAGTAGTAGGTAACTAAAAACTATGTACTATGTTACTACATAGTACATAGTTTTATATGTATAATATATAGTGGGTCCATGAAATGTGTTTCCAGAATTGGCTCAGTATTTAATAAACCTATTTATTACCTTTGTACAATTTTGGTAATAATATTTCTTATTCATAATTATATTTCATTATTTTATTTAAATGTTGTATTTATCTATTTTTTTTTCTGTTTTTAAATGTCAAGTAAATTAAAGCTATGTAGAAATATATTTTTCCCACGTTTGATTCTCTCATCGCGCCTAAGGACTTCAATATTATGCCAGTTTTGACTAAGAACAATATTGCACAACATATACAGTAAGTACTTAATACGGTAGTTTAAATATAATAGCATGGCACTGTCAGTAGTATATTTTATGCTTAAAATCTGTTTACAATCAAATCCATTGTTTTTAGGTCAGACGTTTTTTTAAATGACATCTAACAATTTTCTTTCAGTCCCTATTAACGACGTAACTTACGTAGTCAATAATAAAAAAAAACTTTCTCTCTCTCTCAAACTCATTTCCTAAAGTTTGGCAGATTTTTACTCATAGTACACATATATTCACATACATATATTTCGGCAGTATAGCTATAGGTCTTCTCTTAATCATTCATTCTGGAAGAATACCTTTCTTATATAAAGAATCCATAAAAAACCTACTTTTCTTTCAATAATGCTGGCCACGCGACTTTTGTAACAAGTGCAAGCAAATATAGAAATTACGTAAGACGCCTGACTTTCTCCCACTTTAACTGTAGGTACAGTCAACAGCAAAAGTAGATGATCAAAATCAGAAATTCAATACTAATGAACGGAGTTCGCGCCAGAACTGTGTGGCGTCGAAGTGATTCAAAAGTATGTGATTGTAAATTATACCAAACATTTACTACCAGTACAGCTGCCATATGTTTGTGATCAGTTTTGACTCCAAAAGTTATAAACTCAATTCGCATCAGAACTAAGAAGTGAAAAAAAAATTCAAAACTAGTGAACAGCTAAAATCAAAAATTAAATGATGAAACTGAGGCCACGTGAAGCAAATAATTCATCCATACGTATTTTTTTATTAACCCAGTAATTTAATTAGTTATGTTTAAAACAGCTGAATTTGATAAAAAAATGCATCTTAAATATATTTAATATATTTCATCCAATTGAACCCCTAAAAAAAGCACTTGTTTCACTTTGAAATGTTTTTTTGGAAGTAGGTTGTTTTTTTTTGTAAAAGTGTTTTAATTTTTCACTTTTAGTGGGTCAGTTTGTAATTTATCTAAGTTACAATAGCCCAATGACAACTGCTCATCACCTCTTACAACATATTGCTTTTCTCGATACAAGGACGTTAATTGTTGAGGAGTTCTCCTAGTAAGATCCAGGAGCTCCATGGTGAAGGCATCATCACCACTATGCATTTTGACAAGCTTAAATTACTTAGCAACTATATTAAAGTACCTAATCGAATCGCAACCCGTGAAATACTTAGGTATAATTGAGTAGTTCCGATGCCCATCTGTGGTCTTCATCATCAGTTCCACTTTAGCAAACGGTGCTTTCCGAGAGCGAATGCACGAGTTACTATACAAAATACCCAAATCACTATAGGTGCTCCTATAAAATTTGAGGTTTTCCCTCGATTTCCATAGGATCCCTTCATCAGATTCTGACTTGGTGACAATGAGACCACAGCGAGAGTATACCCTTTCATACAAAAAAAATAATTTTGCAAATCCGTCTATATATGACAAAGTTATGCCCAAACATACATAAAAAATATACATATAAACATCCGAATTGATAACCTCCTCCTTTTTCAGAAGTCGGTCAAAAATAATATAATTCAAAAACTTTAGTATTTAAACTGGTTTTTTTTTGTAACTTCTGGCAATGTTCAAAAGTAGCTGATGTGATACAAAACGATAATTCAATGAATATTAATATCTTTGCATGTTTTTGAATTTTGTGTCAATGTTCAAAAGTAACTGATGTGATACAAAACGATAATTCGATAAATATTATTATCTTTGCATGTTTCGAATTTATGTCAATGTTCAAAAGTAGCTGATGTGATACAAAACGATAATTCAATAAATATTAATATCTTTGCATGTTTTTGAACTTTGTGTCAATGTTCAAAAGTAACTGATGTGATACAAAACGATAATTCGATAAATATTATTATCTTTGCATGTTTCGAATTTATGTCAATGTTCAAAAGTAGCTGATGTGGTACGAAACGATAATTCAATAAATATTAATATCTTTGCATGTTTTTGAACTTTGTGTCAATGTTCAAAAGTAACTGATGTGACACAAAACGATAATCCGATAAATATTATTATCTTTGCATGTTTCGAATTTATGTCAATGTTCAAAAGTAGCTGATGCGATAAAATCATAACTCAATGATTGCTTTTGCCCAGTCGGCTACAATATATTAAAACCGGAAGGTAGATTGATATTTTACATTAATGAGCAGAATAGCTTTAATATAATCCTGAATATTGTATAGGTAGCAGATTTCCGTTGAAAACGTAAGAAAATTATATTTTTTGAACATTTACCTATATTATTTGAATGTATGAATTATTTAGTAATCAATAAATTTTCAATAATATTATTAATGATTATAATAATAATAATAATAATAGCAATATTTTTTCATACTCATTAATGTAAAATATCAATCTACCTTCCGGTTTTAATATATTGTAGCCGACTGGGCAAAAGCAATCATTGAGTTATGATTTTTATCGCATCAGCTACTTTTGAACATTGACATAAATTCGAAACATGCAAAGATAATAATATTTATCGAATTATCGTTTTATATCACATCAGTTACTTTTGAACATTGACACAAAGTTCAAAAACATGCAAAGATATTAATATTTATTGAATTATCGTTTTGTATCACATCAGCTACTTTTGAACATTGACATAAATTCGAAACATGCAAAGATAATAATATTTATCGAATTATCGTTTTGTGTCACATCAGTTACTTTTGAACATTGACACAAAGTTCAAAAACATGCAAAGATATTAATATTTATTGAATTATCGTTTTGTATCACACCAGCTACTTTTGAACATTGACATAAATTCGAAACATGCAAAGATAATAATATTTATCGAATTATTGTTTTGTGTCACATCAGTTACTTTTGAACATTGACACAAAGTTCAAAAACATGCAAAGATATTAATATTTATTGAATTATCGTTTTGTATCACATCAGCTACTTTTGAACATTGACATAAATTCGAAACATGCAAAGATAATAATATTTATCGAATTATCGTTTTATATCACATCAGTTACTTTTGAACATTGACACAAAGTTCAAAAACATGCAAAGATATTAATATTCATTGAATTATCGTTTTGTATCACATCAGCTACTTTTGAACATTGACATAAATTCGAAACATGCAAAGATAATAATATTTATCGAATTATCGTTTTGTGTCACATCAGTTACTTTTGAACATTGACACAAAGTTCAAAAACATGCAAAGATATTAATATTTATTGAATTATCGTTTTGTATCACATCAGCTACTTTTGAACATTGACATAAATTCGAAACATGCAAAGATAATAATATTTATCGAATTATCGTTTTGTATCACATCAGTTACTTTTGAACATCGACACAAAATTCAAAAACATGCAAAGATATTAATATTCATTGAATTATCGTTTTGTATCACATCAGCTACTTTTGAACATTGACATAAATTCACAAACATGCAAAGATGATAATATTTATATAATTATCGTTTTGTATCACATCAGCTACTTTTAAACATTGCCAGAAGTTACAAAAAAAAACCAGTTTAAATACTAAAGTTTTTGAATTATATTATTTTTGACCGACTTCTGAAAAAAGAGGAGTTTATCAATTCGGATGTTTATATGTATATTTTTTATGTATGTTTGGGCATAACTTCGTCATATATAGACGGATTTGCAAAATTATTTTTTTGTATGAAAGGGTTATACTCTCGCTGTGGTCTCATTGTCACCAAGTCAGAATCTGATGAAGGGATCCTATGGAAATCGAGGGAAAACCTCAAATTTTATAGGAGCACCTATAGTGATTTGGGTATTTTGTATAGTAACTCGTGCATTCGCTCTCGGAAAGCACCGTTTGCTAAAGTGGAACTGATGATGAAGACCACAGATGGGCATCGGAACTACTCAATTATATCTAAGTATTTCACGGGTTGCGATTCGATTAGGTAGATATAGTTGCTAAGTAATTTAAGCTTGTCAAAATGCATAGTGGTGATGATGCCTTCACCATGGAGCTCCAGATCTCCTGGATCTTACTAGGAGAACTCCTCAACAATTAACGTCCTTGTATCGAGAAAAGCAATATGTTGTAAGAGGTGATGAGCAGTTGTCATTGGGCTATTGTAACTTAGATAAATTACAAACTGACCCACTAAAAGTGAAAAATTAAAACACTTTTACAAAAAAAAACAACCTACTTCCAAAAAAACATTTCAAAGTGAAACAAGTGTTTTTTTTAGGGGTTCAATTGGATGAAATATATTAAATATATTTAATATGCATTTTTTTTTATCAAATTCAGCTGTTTTAAACATAACTAATTAAATTACTGGGTTAATAAAAAAATACGTATGGATGGATGAATTATTTGCTTCACGTGGCCTCAGTTTCATCATTTAATTTTTGATTTTAGCTGTTCACTAGTTTTGAATTTTTTTTTCACTTCCTAGTTCTGATGCGAATTGAGTTTATAACTTTTGGAGTCAAAACTGATCACAAACATATGGCAGCTGTACTGGTAGTAAATGTTTGGTATAATTTACAATCACATACTTTTGAATCACTTCGACGCCACACAGTTCTGGCGCGAACTCCGTTCATTAGTATTGAATTTCTGATTTTGATCATCTACTTTTGCTGTTGACTGTACTTACTTACCTATGTTTTTGAAATTTGTACTGAGGAGCTTGTGGCTAAATTATAACAGCCGCATGGGTCGATCGAAGGTTAAGCTACGCTTGACGAGGTCGGTCCGTGGATGGGTGACCATTTATTACATACCAAGACTCCTCCGTGCCTCGGAAAGCACGTTAAGCCGTTGGTCCCGGCTGTCATTTGTAGATCTTTGACAGTCGTTACTTGTAGTCAGAAGCCCGAAAGTCTGACAACCAGTTTAACCAAGGGGTATCATGTTACCCAGTTACTGGGTTGTGGAGGTCAGACAGGCAGTCGCTCCATGTAAAACACTGGTATTCAGCTGCATCCGGTTAAACTGGAAGCCGACCCCAACATAGTTGGGAAAAGGCTAGGCAGATGATGATGAATGACGCATGTCTTCGATTCCTTTCATAAGCTCTACGTCAGAAACTTTGTAACCCCGAAATAGAAAAGTATTATTCATATCTTTATTTGCATTTCATAATGTGTTGAGATCTTTCACTGGGTTAAAGCTAGAGTATAATTTTATTTATTTATAAAAACTTTTTTTTTATAATAATGGGTCTACTCTTGACCTCAATCTTGTCCTGTGGTCAGAGATGAGGTCGACGATGGAACGAGCTTACCCATAAGAAGCCTATTAACACGGGACTTAAACACTAGCACAAGTAAAAAAAACTGTACAAAGGCGGACTTAATGCCTTGGGCATTTTCTACCAGTCTGCCTTATGGTGGTGCAGAGATGGAACAAGGTAGGAGTAACTGGGTAAAAATTAAGGACAAAAAAAAAAAAATACACAGATACATACTTACATTCTGAAACAAAATAAATACACAGATACATACATACTTAAACAAAATAAGTACACAGTCAAGAGAGATAAAAGTACGTTTATAAAGAACAACTACCTATTCCAACAAAGAACAATAGGGTATATGCGTGTATTTTTTTTATATTTTTTATTCACTGTTTACAACGTTTTAACATAGTAAAAAAATATAAACATGTTTAAAAATGAATTAATGAAGCTTAAAAAAATATTTAAAATACAGAATAAATTTGAGCTGTTTAAACGCCGCCATGTTCGCGCGCCATTTCGATTACGTCATTATCCTATTACTATTACTTTGGGTGTTTTCGTTCTTCTAACCATTTCACCATGAAAAAAGCTCAAAAACCAGTTTACAGGTATTGCTTGCCTACCCAAATGCAAAAACATTACAGATTGTGCTTTTACAAAACCACTTTCAGTGATTTTCTTAAATGTTTAATAACTTCACTATGAAGCTAAAATTACAGTTGAACATTAAATTAATTCACAACACACACGGCAATAATTATGTTTTCCAATAAAAAGTCCATTCCAATACTATTTTGTAGGCGTAACTTGCCTTGTTGTCGTAGTATTTGACGTCACGTTTCGTTATAACCAATGGTGATGCGTTTCACAAATTTGAATTTCCCGCGCTTAATTCGCACTTTTATTTTATTATTTTAAATAATTATGACGCTATTAAAAAGTAAAATAATGATTTAGTTCATAATTTCTGCCATTAAAGGTTGGGAAAAAAATTATTCGAACCAAATTAAAATTACATGCATATTCCCTATTGTTACAATTTTATTACGGACCCTGTAGCTAGGGCACAGCAAAAAGTATAAAATGAAGTAAAAAAATAATTTTATATGTTATATTAACGTTCATAATCAAGAGGACAGGCTCGTTGCCAAGTTACCTATCGTCGTGGGTTCGATTCCCACCCAGAACAAATGTTTGTGTGTTGAGCACGATCATTTGTTCTGTGTCTGGGTGTAATTTATCTATAATATGTATGTATTTAGAAATATATAAGTATGTTTATCAGCTGTTTAGTACCCATAACACAAGCTCTCAAGCTTAACTTGGGACTAAATGGTGTTGTGTGAAAAGTTGTGGAACATTTATTTTTATTTTATTTATTTATACATACATAAACTCACACCTTTTTCCCATCGGGGTAGGCAGAAACTACAGAGCGCCATATGCTACGATTCTTACATACTTCTTTTGCTTCGTTTACATTCATACATGTTGTCATACACACACGCCACACACACGCATTAATATTCATTCAAAATAAATCGATGTGCAAACAAAATTCTAAGAAAGAGAGAATAGTGAAGTCTCATATTCTAAGACATTTCTAAGCATATTAAGCATGCAATTAACTACAAGGAAAACTTTAAAAAATACCGTTTCTGATATACGAGTAAACTGTCTCCTAAATTAAATAAATGACAATTAAAAAAAAATCTGCGGTCAACCTTGCTATTAGGGTTTCGTAGGGGAATGGTCAACACCGGCCTAGTGCGAGATGAATCCGCGCACGTAAGGTTTCGTACCATTTTGAGCGAGAAACATCGTTAAGTGTTAAAATGGCATATTTTAGTAATGGGTGATTTTTTGAAAAAAACACAGTGAAAATTTCATAAGGTACAGACTCCAGCACATCAAGCTAACCGTATTCTGTTTGTAATTAAATTGAAAAGTTATCAAAAAAAATTGGAACATTGGGGTGGCGTGATGTGCGGCCAGCACATCCAGTTGAAAGACTGACGGACGTACAGCAGAGGCAGTAGCAGGTGGTAGTAGAGTCCTAATTAGAAACCCTTATGCGTGCGTCTGTCTGTCTGTCGGATATCACAGCTGCTTATTTCAGGAACTAAACTGAAATCTGCAAAAATACTTTTCCCAAACATTTAAAATGTTATAATCAGTAGATTAACAATTGAAACCGGATTATGATTGCAACCACTCACTCGCTCTCTGTCAGAGAAGAGAACAACATTCGATCTTCAAAAACGGCACACTAACGCACGCACGCGTCCTTTGACGGCGCGACACGACACTGAAGTCAAGTGTGGCTAGTTAGCCACATTTTAACGTGTCGCTTGCTGAGCGCTTATCACCTATCTACACCTTTTTACTTATATCATTGGATTATTTAGACACAATTCACAGGACTGTTGGGATTTGTATTTAAGGTTGTTCTATTATTCTGTCAATAAACTTTTTTACTTTTACTTACTTTACTCAGTAACGCCACCTAGAATAATACAGTAATATTGGAGCGGCAGCTGAGCGTACTAAATTAGCCATTACCAGGACACAAGAATCGAATGAAAATTTTTTTTCGCGATGGTCCGTATCGAATGTCTTTGCTGCCAGTGAATTAGGAAAAAATGACTAATACGCCAATAAATATCCATAATATTTTCCCCCCGATGAGGTGATTTGATGACGTCACTTGTAACTAAGTAAAACCACTCGATTCTGTTTAGACATATCGGTACCAACATTCATGAACCGCCGGAACGTTCATGTAAGTATATTCGCGATTTCGTGAATCATTCGCAGGTTGTAATAACCCGTGTTTGTGAGTCATAGCATTCTCATTGCTTTGGAGGCTTTTACTTCTAACTGCCTATAAAGGCGCTTGCTTTATTTGTAGATAATTTGCCAATTTCGCCTTTGAGTATGGTGATTTTTTTTTAAAGATTTCCGGTTAAAATTGGTCATTGTCACTACCATCGACAGTTAGTTTGCCTATTTGTTTAAAACACAACATTATTTTTTTAATATCTTGTTCACAATATTCTAAAAATGGTTGTCGTACTCATCAATAAGATCATCTTTAACTAAAGGACGACGGACGGACCCTGAAATCAACTGTAAAAAACATATATAAAAATATCAGCTGTTCCATATCTTTTGTTTAGTTACATGTACAGACGCCAGCATATCAAGTTACCCCAATGTGTCAAATTTTCCTAATTGAATACGACCCTTATACTGTTTGACATAAAGTTGAAAAACGATCAAAGAAATTTGACACATTGGGGTAACTTGATGTGCTGGCGTCTGTACAGAGGCCAGCACATCTAGTTACCCCAATATGTCAAATTTTGTCGATTAGTTTTCATCTTTATTGTAAAAAGAATAAGGTTCATATTCAATTAATTTTACAGTTTGGGGTAGGTTTCGCTGGCGTCTGTACCTAAGAACATTGTATTACAGTTTTCTTCACCGATGTCAAGGATGTCTAAGATAAACTTAGAATGTACACACGGCTACAAATCAAGCAGGCATTTCCAGTTTACAGTTTAACACTGACTTGGCTTTGTACGGGAATCTAATACAATGCGAGATCAGCGTATACTGGAAACATTTCATATACAATAACATTTTTAGCATGATGTGTAGCTTGTGCACATTTATATGAATTGAAATAGTTAGGACTTACCAAGATTTGAACCACAAACTTAACCTCTTGACCATCATCATCTGATGTTTCGAATCTACATCTTATTCTTTTTCTGCAAAGCACATCCTGCAAACAAAATTGTTTGCGATTTAAAATCAAAATACATTTACTCATAAATACATAAGACGATCCCCCAAAAACCCTGCTCTTCGCCACTTCGTAGTGTTTTTGCTAAGAAGGAGAAATGGCGGAACAAGCTTCCCACCAAAACAAACTGCCAGCACACAAACTTCCCAGCAAATTAATTAGATTAAATAAAAAATACCCTTGTATTAGTGTATTAATTTAAAAATTCAACTTGGTTTCATGGACAACATATTATAATTTATTATGTCAATATAAAGTAGTTCTTAAGGTACTTAATAATGCAGGTCTAATGGTCGTTTGTGCGACCTCGTGCTTCTTGCACTGTTGCTAACAACATATCATTACGTCAAATATACTCGTACATTAATACTAGTTTTCTTTATTTATTTCAGAACTAGAAATTTGTCCGCATGAACATCGTATTTTTCCTTCAAATTTTAACATCTTCTCTACCCTTCTAGTAGTTTTGAAAATAAAATAATAATGTATAATAATAATAAATGAATTCAACAACTTTCAAGTAAAGTAGAGCTTGGTACTAAACAACTGATAAACACTAAACATACTTACATATTTCTAAATACATACATAATAATATTATAGATAAATGACACCCAGACACAGAACAAATGATCGTGCTCATCACACAGACATTTGTCTTGGGTTGGGATCGAACCCACGACGTCCTACTTAACCAGCAAGCCAGTCAGATATAGCCCAGTGACTCGAGGATAATATTAAAATCGGTGTGTTAGTTTTGGAGTTAAAATCCCTACAACAGACGAACAATAAAGAAATCTTTCACATAAACACATAACATCACGCCTGTAATTTCCAAAGGGTATATTAAGCGGCAGCCTAATATGTCTAAGTGTAGTGCGCTTAAAGATAGGATTTCTAAACAATACTATCTACAAAATCTTAAAATGAAATACTTTTTGAAGTCTTTGAATATTTATAAAGTTAGACAAAGGTTTGTCGTCGTTCAATCGACATCGCAGAAGCTATGGAATGCGTTAGGGAATCGCATCGATCGAGTGAGTTCTAACGAGAGATATATCGAATGTATCGATAAAATGTCCGTTACGATAAATGCTCGTCGACGAAGCAGCAGAACCTTTCATTTGTAAATTGAGTTTCGGCTGCTGTGTTTAAGTGCTTAGACCTATGGATGGATTTCAATCTTTGAGTTTTTTTCAGAAGCTGCTTGAAGTTAGGTGAAGGTGACTTCTCTGTGATAGTTGTGGTTTTTTGGGTCTATTGGTGCGACTTTGTCTAAATGCCTGTCATTGCCTAGTTATTTCAGAAATCACTAAAATGCTTATTAAACTAGGTTGGTTTAATGCAAATGCATAATTGATCAATATTTCGATTTTGTATGCTGAAGGTGTTGAAATTTATAAGCCATTCTCGTTCATCTTCTCATTTTTTGAGGAAAGTTTGTGGGTTGTGAAAATTTCAAGAGTTTCAACCTCTTGAAAGCAAGAAGGAAGGAAAAAGAAAAGCAAGCCGCTTGTTTAAATGATATTTTTTTCTGTAAATGGGTACATATAAACACTTTTACATGTCATTTTTTTTTTAAAAGACGAAGTCGTTTTTTCGGTATCTGACTACTCTGAGAAAAAACACCGAAAGAAACTTAGAGGTCACAGTCTCTTTTAAAGTCCAGACATTATCTTGGTCAGATTATGTAAGAACCATGCAGATTTGTGTCTGATAATGGTTTGTTTTATTGTTATGTTAAACGAACGTTTATTAAATACGGGAATAAACAGGATGTAATTTTGATCGTGGAACAAACTTGCACAGGCTGTTCTACTGTTGAATATGAACAAATTTCGCTATAGGACCAACTCTGAAATCGCGAAAATAAAATCAGCTGTTGCATACAAAAGTTTGATACCTACTCGACGAAAATGTATGAAACAGCTGATTTTTTTTTCGCGATTTCTGAGTTGGTCTTATAGCGAAAGTTGTTCATATTCAACAGTAGAACAGCCTGTGGAAGTTTGTCCCACGGTTAAAATTACACCCTGTATAAAATGTAGACTAAGCAATCATTGTGCCGATGGTCGCATTTGCCAATGGCTTAATAGCCAAGAGACTAGTCTAAGGTCTAAGATGGCTATCAGACTTGATTCAGCTGGATTAAAGGCTTAATTCAGAAGGCAGTACTTCTTGACATGTTTTGTATAGAGGCGACTCCTCTCTCTGGAGCCTTGACTGCGACGATAACTTGGACCCTGTTGCAGGTACCAGTGGGCTACTGTAAACGGCGTTGTTAAAGCCAAATTGACGTGCAAATGACTATAGATCACGCCAGTAATAATACCAGCCTGTTACTGTCCCACTACAGGGCAAAGGCCTCTTCTCATACAGAGAAGGCTTGAGCATGAGCATTGATCACCACGCTTGCTCAAGACGGATTGGCGATTTCAAACTTATATTAACTAAAAGTCCAGGTTTCCTCACGATGTTTTCCTTCACCGATGTCAATGATGTCTAAGATAAACTTAGAAATTGAAAGAGTCACATTGGTACTTGCCCGGATTTGAACCACAACCTCGTGCATGAGAGGTAGGCGCCTTAACCTCTGGGCCATCACGCCAGTGGTAATGCGAAAAAACTTAATCATCTTTACCACCCCTGATTCCCGCCCGCCCTAATTCAGGAAATGAAAACTTTACCAATATTTTCTTACGATCAGACATAGAAACAAAACCGTTCCTATATGAATAGGAAGCAAGAAGGCTGAACGGGTACTTCCGGTGCGTGAGTGCGCCCCCCGGCAATGTAAGGGGGGGAGCGTGTGGGCGGCTGACGGACGCACGTACAACTACAAGTTTTTGATATTGGATTTATTAAATATTTTGGTGGTTCAAAAGGTTTCAGTTGTTCTGGATCAGTTTATAGATTGGATGGTGTGAAGATATGTATTTTGATATTCTTTGTTTTGTTACTTGTGCTTATTTAGAAAGGAAAGTCGTTGGTGTATCTTAGTTCTTAATAGTTATTTATGTATTAAGATTGTACTGTTTAGACCAAGTAAACTTTACTTTACTTTAACTAAACTATCTCTTTTACTAAACTGATAATATTATAATCCCATTAATTGAAAGATTAACCATCGGTCGATGATTTATTTCACTCAGTCCATCCATCGTTTATTTGTTTTTCTTTTACTATTGTAACCCTCCAAAGAAAGAAAGCAAAATCTTTGGGACACGAACACGACATAAGTAAAAACTTATCGTCAGGAATTAAAACATTGCAATCCATAGCTTAAAACGTAAATTTACTTAAATACAGAGGTGTCTGATACGGTAACGGTAACAGTGTCGCGAGTACAATAGTTTTTTCTCATTTTAAAAATGCCCAGCACGCGCGCCTAAAAAAGCTTTTACTTCAAAATCGTTTAAGTAGTTTTTGAGTTCAGCCTTACAAACAAACAAAAAGCTTAATCTCTAATATATTATAGTCTTCTTCTTATCGTGTGGTTAGTAACTAACCTGGTGTCAGAGTTTTAATGCCGCCGATGGGCCTCTGACTTGGCATCACATGCCGTCGAGAAATATCTCTCAGGCATGCCGGTTTCCTCACGATGTTTTCCTTTACCGTTTTTGAAGCAAGTGATAATTATACAATCCGCACATGAATCCGAAAAGTCAGAGGTACCTACCTTGGGTTCGAACTCGAGACCTATGAATCGGCAATCCACCGGTCACACCACTAGGCTATCACTGCTGCTATACTATAGTAGCACATTAGTACTTAAAAGGCCTTCGTTAAATAGCCAATGTCTATTAGTTTAGCAGATCGATAACAGCTCCCTACTTAATAATGAATACTTGATAGACATGTGACCTCCATGCAATGTTGCACACTAACGTTGGATCTTATAAATAGACAATACTTAGAAAAATATTATAAACTATTCAGTATAGCTTCAGCATGTGACTTTGTACGCATGAAGGTCTACTATAATTATAAAAATAATACCAGCCTGTTACTGTCCCACTGCAGGGCAAAGGCCTCTTCTCATCCAGAGAAGGCTTGAGCATTGATCACCACGCTTGCTCAAGGCGGATTGGGGATTTCAAACTTATATTAACGAACTTTTCTCACGATGTTTTCCTTCACCGATGTCAATGATGTCTAAGATAAACTCAAAAAATACATATGAATTGAAAAAGTCACATTGGTACTTGCCCGGATTTGAACCACAACCTCGTGCTTGAGAGGTAGGCGCCTTAACCTCTGGGCCATCACGACTTACACGACGAATATAATACCGTATTATTTTCTATAAATAACAGTCGTTAATAACGTAGCTTTGTGATATTTTTTGAAATTGTACGAGTGGTTTTGGAGATAACCTCCTTCATACAAATTATAACTGTTTGTAATATTAGTACACAAGTGTAGATACATAGGTACCTATAGGTACATATGTTTCTTAGGTGGAATAAAAAAAGAGTAAGTAGCCTGAACCTTACTCATCTTGCTTTGATTTGATTTGAAAGTTTTCTTCATTATTTATATGATTCTGTATTTATAATTCTTTAAGCACTTTCCTACTTTTTTAACTTCTAGTAACTTGTTCAGAGTAGACATGATGAGATCCAAATTCATTAAACCTCAAGAGAACCCGCGGTATCCGCGCTGTCAATGTCTTTCCGTTGTGTCTCTAACTGACACGATTGAAAGGTTAAATGATGTGTTGCTGAAACAGTTTTCAGCAACAGATGCTACCTACTCTTCTTATAATTAAAAAGTGAAGTCATACGCATTTTTTACCACGCTCGCTCAAAGTGGATTAGCGATTTCAGACTTATATTTACGCGACTTCGTTCGCATGGAATGGTTACAGGAAACAAAAAACCCCGATTTGGAAACATTCTTCATTGGTGCTCTGCTCATATTGGTCTTAGCGTAATGATATACAGCCTTCCTCGGTGGCTGGGCTAATGCTAAAATGGGCTATAAAACTGAAAGATTTTTTCAAATCGGACCAGGAGTTCCTGAGATTAGCGTGTTTAAGCAAACAAACTCTTCAACTTTATAATATTAGTATGGATAAGTCCAGGTTTCTTCACGATGTTACCCTTCAAATGAATTGATAAAGAAAGACATGTTAGTAGAAGTTTTACCTATAATAGTTCAAACTCTTTTAAGAAGCCTATTCTGTAGGAGCTTCGCGCTCACATCGCGCCGCCGCCAGTGTGTCCGAGGCCTTACCCCACATCGAAAGATAATACGTAGCTCGTAGGTAATGTGGACGCGCCCCTGTCTCATGGGAACTTGTATGAAGAAATACAAATTGTTGGGTGTAAGACTATACACCTATGGTGAACTCTGGGGATCCGAAACGTGACTATTTTCATAAATCTGTATTATTATGGAAAGAAAATATTGCGAAGAAAACTGGAGAACGAAATTCGGTATCGAAGACCAAGTTATCATCGTTAATTGGGATCATTTTAATAATAATAATAATAATAAGTTTATTTGGACTAAATAATAAACTTATTATTATTATTATTATTTTAATTTATTATAATTTTAAAAATGTTAACTACATATTTTTAAACTGAAGTTACTATCACGTTTCTATCCCTTTTAAGGTCATAATACCTTTGTGTTATTCTGATGTATACGCTATGTTATTGTAAAGTTTCATTAAAATCCATTCAGGCTGCTTTCCAAGGCACAGAGGAATCTTGATATGACATTACATTGTAATGACTGGTCATCAATCCACGGACCAAGGACACAAGCCAAATAAGGATGCGAAGAAAATTCAGCATTGAATGACTGAGTATTGACAGTATCATTATTGTTTCTCTTTGACAACTAAGCAGTTGAGAACGATTTTGCCAGTGTAGAGTATGGACGGCAGCGGAGCGAGGTGAGCGGTCGAGCTTTGGACTTTGTGTTTGATGAATGTTAGTTTCCGAAACTACAAGATATAAGTATTGTTTAGTTTAAGTAGAAATATTTTAAAATGCTTACACTTTTATAAATTTAAACAACACCCAAAAAACGAAGGAACAAGTCAAAAATTTATAGGAAAATTTCCTTCGTCGCAACACCGTAAATATAAAGAAAACTAATTGCGAACCAATCGTCATTTCAACTTTACCAAATAAAAAACAAACTTTGACACATTCAGATCAAAGTTAAAACGCTTAACAAAACAAATAAAACCGCCATCCACAGTTGAATCTATCACCAATATATTGTTAATTTTGGCGCGAAAACAAATAAAATGGCGTCACTAGTGCACATTAGGCGGTGTTTACAACAGCGCGACAAATCGCTTTGTTTACGCGGTCAGACAGGGATGTTGTTTACATCGGCGGTTCAAGAAATCAGGGACTTTAGTCTTGGGATAAGCGTGACTTGTAATACGAATTATTATAATAATTTCAGTCCAAATCCATCATCATTTTCGTCTCCCATGATAATATGGCAGCCATTTTTCTAAACCTAAACGGAAAAGTGATTATTTTTACGTTTTAGTAAATTAAGAAATTTTTTTTTGGTCTACTTAGTATTTATTGATGTAGGTAATGAAGTAATCACTCACTTAAGTTCTAATTTTCTCACATTCATACTCAGTGTGTTTTTCTCGATTCTGTAAAAAAACATCCTGCGACAATGTAGGTGAAGTGAACGCAAATTGAGTTGTCATTTCGTACTAATGCTAGACATATAACAGTTCAGTTCACTCAAGTTTTGAAAACCGAGCTGACAAATCAGAGACAATCATCGTCAAAAACTTGTCAAAAATGTACTAAAGAGACGAGAGATTGAAACTGATATTAAAATGCGAATTTCATAATTATACGAGAAGGAATTGAACTGAGGGGACACCTTTGTTGTATGACCAAAAATTGAAGTAATAAATACAAAGAGATTTAAAATACTATAGAGCGGGCATGTCAAGGAAATGTCATAGAAAAACTTTGATCCCATGTCTCAGTAACGCCATCTAGAATAACATATGAATATTGGAGCGGCAGCGGAGCGTACTACAAAAAACTCATATACTTGTATTCAGCAGGACACACTTTTTCGGACGAAACTTTTGTTCGTGATGTCCGGTCTATAGGTATTGAATGTCTTTAAATAAATAGATCTTGAACGATGACCGATGAGTGCCACCGCAAACCTATTCTCGTACAAACCTGCCCTTCATTATTTATCGAAATATCACCGCCAGTTCACCTGGTCTCCGTGGTAACACTTATTGTTACCGCGGTAATTACGGACCGTAATAATGTAAATTGGTTCGTGTTTACCGTAACTAGGGGTAGTTCGCTTTGGGGTTCCGACCTGGCTTGATTAAATCTAATTATTACTAATTCTTTCGAGTTGAGTTGGGTAAGTCGTTCTGTTTGGGAGAACTACTGCTGGCTTCCAGCTGGCGTTTCAGGAACTGGCGATTATATGACATCTACACTAGAAGACCACGCATTGCTGTGCAATAAAAAAAACAAAAGTCGCAAATCATTTGTAACATGTTGTGTCTGACATGTTGCCGTGGTCAATACGTCGCCATAAAATAAAATAACTGTAGGTACGTCGTAGTACCAATCTCACGCAAAATGAGTTGGCACAATCTCACAGCCATCTCCGCCATATCGCGCGCTTCCCATGTTTCCTGTTACGCATTTCCGTCCCTTTTTAATATTTTAAACCAGTGCTTGACTGCAATCCTACCTGATGGTATGCGGTGATGCAATCAGTGATGGTGAAGCGCACTAGTTTATTAAGAGCCTATTGACTCTAGCCTTGAAGCCACCTAAATTATAATCGGACGGAAAGACCGCAGCAAGCAAGTTGTTCCAGTCCATCGATGTACGCGGTATCAACGACGAAGCGAAACGCTTTGTCCGAATCGTGGAAGTGCCAACGATGTAAGGGTGGACACTCGCCGTACGCCGGTTGGCCGATGGTAGAAAGGTGATGGCGGAATCAAGTCATGTAATTCTCATGGACACTCTCCAAAATGTATCCTATAGAATACCGAAAGGCTAGCTACCCTACGTCTTGCTCAAGGCTTTGCAGATTGGTTCTAACCAAATCTGGGTCACCAATAAGCCTCTTCGCACGCCCCTCCACTGAGTCCAAAGCTGCTAGATGGCATATGGCAGCACCAGCCCATATGTGGCTGCAGTACTCACACAAGAACAGATCAGTGCTTTGTAAAACATAGGAAGCTGACCAGGTGTGCAGTACCGCCGGACCTTTGCGAGAACGCCGAGTTTCCTAGCAGCAACCTTGGAATTTTTTTACGCAACCAAGAGGAAATGAAAAACATTCGATTGAAAATAAAGAAAGAAGTCTTAAGTAAGCGTATATTGTTTTACAAGGTAAGGCAAAGGTGTATATTAGGTAGTCGCCCGAAGGCTACCATGTTAATGGTAACATATCCAGTATAAGCTGACCTCGCATTTAATTGAAACACTGTGCTACGATAGGCCAGCTCGAGGTAAGGCCGCTACCTCTGACCTGCAATCAATTGTACAGTGATGGTTATAAATAGGTATAGTAATTTTTGAACGAAATCGATTTGTGTCAGCAACTTATTTTCTTTTAAAATTGTCTAAGTAACAATGTACCTAAGTCTGAATGCAAGGAAAGTAGGAAACATAATATTTACGTATGTGTGTCGAAGTTGAATTGTGCCATACTTAAAAGCTTTACCCTAAGATTGTTAGTATATTTTTTTTTAAATGAGTTCCTTGGTGAATTACTTTGAATGCCAAAATAATATTATGTTTTCTGACTAAAAAGTTTTAGAACGTAATTTTCATTAGTAAAGTTAGCAAAACGTACCTAATTTGTGGTGCGCCATCTTATTTCCTATGACTGTATCAACTTTTCACCATTTTCCCAAATTAGTTAACTCTGTTACTGTAATCATCTAACAAATGGCAGCAATAACAATAGCTACATATATCATTGAATAAACCTACCAGCTTTCAACCCCGGACTCCGAATCAATGACTACCTAATGCGATTATTAAACAACCAAAAGGTTGCATTAAATTCTCCCTCCAAACATACAGAACCCGTACAATATTTTCGTTGATTACAAATTATAAAAGTAACAAGCATATCGGTACATAGCCTGCGCCGCGGCGTCGCTCGCGTGACGCCGTACATGACTCCTGCTTACTTCCGCAACTAAATTACACGTGGAATTACAACGATAGAAATAGATTTACAATGTGTGTGTGTGGTGAAGGTTAGGGGCGGTTTAACGGACTATGATTTAGGTTTTTAAATTGATTTCTGTAATTATTGCAGATATTGTGTCAATTGAGAAAGACTGTTCTTAGCATAATTGTCACCTGCCTATTCTATAATTGGGTCGGCTCAGTCTAAATGGATGCACCTGAATAACAGTGTTTTAAATGGAGCAAGTGGTGAAGGGCGGGCTAACTCTAGGAAGTGGCGAAGGGCGGGTTTTTTGAGGGACTGTCTTATGTAATTTTGACGTTCAAAAACTGCTGATCCTCAGCCTAATTTGGACAAATTACTTTTGGTTGATTTGAATTTCTCTGACCTCAGGACAAGATTGAGGTCAAGAGTCAATGGGTCTACCATTATATGTATATAAAAAAAAAAAAAAAATATTGTTTTTTCGGAGCGACTGCTTATTTTGCCACCACTGCCCAGGAAGGTAAAGACGCTAGAACATCAAGTTACCCCAATGTGTCAAATTTCTTTGATCGTTTTTCAACTTTATGGAAAACAGAATAAGGTTCATATTCAATTGGGAAAATTTGACACATTGGGGTAACTTGATGTGCTGTCGTCTGTACTTACTGCGTTAATATGACGATATCCCTTATCTACAGTGTTTGGCTGACTTTTAGATTTCTGACTACCTAGCTATTGCTTACTTGCTACAGTTACTACTGCCAAAGAAAAAATATTCTGGACTATAAAAGAGACTGTGACCTCTGAGTTAGCTACAGCGCTTCTACCCTTTGCTAGGATTTACCGACCATATCTAAAAATATTGACTTGTAATGTGTTATTTTTACCAATTCACAGATTTAATGTCGGTAGGTAATACGAGTATATAATTTGTCAATTAGCATCGGTTTTTCTCAAAAAATAAAATAGTTATGGGTCTAAATTCGTGTTAGAATAGAGTGAGTGTTGTGTGTTCGTGTTATTTTCACTTGTCAATGTAAATTAAGTGGACTCCACTATGACTAGTTAGTAAGTAGTCTAATAATAATCTCTGGCAATAATGACGGCAATACGTCTTAAAAAAAAATTGTAATACAAACGGAACTTTATGGGAAGGTAAAGACATTACTTATCTGTTTTGCATTACAAAAAAAATGGAAATGTTACATAGAAATCTAGTTCTCTTTGAATTAGATTTGTCCGTTAGCATCTCTCGTACGTACCATTTGACCCCTGTTTGTGTTGCGGATCCCATTTGTTTATGTAGATACGGAACGGTGCAAGTTTATACTAACAAAACAACGAGTCGTAGTCCTAATTATCGTCATCCAAATCCGCCCCAATAAAGCAAATTACCATTCCGGACATCCGCCGCTATATCTATGTTTATGTCGACGCCTGTACTCACGCACACAGAGGCAGCTTCTCTGACACACACACAGACCCCACGCACACAACTACTACAAAAGTACATTGGAGCAATAAAGTGCGTACAATTACTCTAGGTGTCCGCGGGATGAGCCCTGATTAGTGACGGTCAGGTGGGCGCAGCGGAGGGCGGTCGATAACTCACCCCCCACACCCCACCCCTGCACCCCTAACTACTCCCCCACTGTTTATTGCAGGGGGGGCGATCGCCTGAACTTAAGTATTGATTCGCGCGAAACGTGATTTGTACGCACTCATCTAGAGGTTAGCTTGCGGCTCACCGAAAGTTCATTGACTGTTGTTTGGGACTTTTCGATATCCATTGCCGCGCGGGGGTTGTTCCTCATCGGGGAATCAATTCGGCGTGGTCAATGGATGTTGCGTAACGCGAAAGGTTTTGGCGAGTTTATTCGGTGGGTGGTTCGTATTCCGCGGTGGTGTTTACGCGCAAACCGCGGTCAATAGGCCTCGGGCCGCACCTACCGTTGTCTTCGGCGGTAATGTCGACCCGTCACGGCATCTACCGACTTATTGCCGAGTGATGCCGCGATGTTTTATTTGCTAAGTGCTTTGATATAGTTCGGGCGGGGGTGACTTAATTGACGTCGTCATGTTATACAAATGATATTTACGATTCCCTGTTTTGGTTTTCTGTATTTTTTTTTATTGTTTTCTTAATCAAGTTGGTCCTTAATTTTGGTCCTGATGGATTGTACAATGTATGGTGACAAATTATAGCATTAATTACAACTGGCCTAAACTATTTAGGACTAAACTATGGTGCACTGAAAGAATAGCGATAAAGAAACCCATACCGACTGTACACTCTGTCAATTTTTTGCCACTTTTCACTTTCCACTGCAACGGCAACCTTTTCATTTTAACGATGCTAGTCTGAACGTTGACATTTACAACTTGTTAAGCTACTTATTAATTTTGTTATTCTTTGCGACAGATCAGCGTAGGAGTTCATATCAAATAATTAACTATCTACCTAAACTGTCCGGTACCATTCTCTCCCCCTTTATCAATAAGTCAATCAGTCGCCCACAATATGCCGCAAACAAGTGAAGCTTACTAGGAGCCTTTACGTTAACCTGGCCTTGAATGTGACGGTTATGAAAGATGAATGAAACGTGGGAGTCTTTTTTTTAGCGTGTTTCTTTACCCGTTCTTTCGTACTTTTCACATTCAAACAATAAGAGACGATCCTAGAAAACCTTTCCTATATATCGTAAACCCATGGCGATTCCATTAGACTATGGTAGCCAAGATCATTTCTTATCGGAACAGAAATGTTAATATCCGCAGGAGAACGAAGGTCTCCAACATAGCCCGAAGAGTCGCCCAAATTAAGTGGCAGTGGATAGGGACATTGTTCACAGAACAGGGGGTCGAGTCTGCTATTGCAATCGTGTCTCAATGATCGATTTTTGACGTATAACGTCAAACTTATGACACATTTCCCATACAAAAACTGTCAAAGTTGTCAAATATTCGATCAATGACCGGTCATTGAGACACGATTGCAATAGCAGACTTGAGTCCCAGGTTGTTAGGGCTGCAAAGTTCTGGAGTGGCGACCACGTGCCGGAAGACGCAGCGTAGGAAGACCTCCTAACAAAGTGGACCGACGACTTGGTGAAGGTCGCGGGAATCCGATGGATGCGTGACTCACAGGACCGATCGTTGTGGTGACACTTGGGGGAGGCTATCTCCAACTGTGGACGTCTTTCGGCTGAAATAATGATAGTAGCCGGGCAAGTGATAGAGATAGATACTTCTAAGTTTATGTTAGACATCATTGACATCGATGAAGGAAAAGATGCAGAGAGGAAACCTGCATTTGCACTTAATATAAGCCTAAAATCGCCCATCCGTCTTGAGCAAGCGTGGTGATCAACGCTCGTGCCCCTTAAGCCTGCAGTAGGAGAGTTACTGGCTGGAATTATGATAGCCTGAATTTAAATCATGCAGCTCATTTTTATCAATCAAAATTCTTAAAAATTAAAATAACTCAGTTAGGGACACAATAAAGTCTGCAAAATAAAATGAATAGGGAGCGGTGATTGCCCTCACGGCTGTTAAAGTCGTAAGGGCAGCGCTCCCTCTATCATAACGAATTCGGTGTAGGTACCTACATCGCTACTAAGGCTACGAATGATAATTATTATTGTTCTTATCATCATAATCATAATACGCGGAAAGGCGTTTACAGCTGATCATGAGTCACCGAGGCCCGTAGAATTATACAACTAGCAACCTTAATATTTCTTATATAGAATTGGCGAAGAGGGTGAAACTTTTTGTATAGGAAGCCAAATAAAAACAACTTTTGTGTGCAAAAATGTAAGTATACCTTCCTAAACATTAGCAATTGACGTGTTTAATGGAGAAGCCAAAACTTGGTCTTTGGTCTTTCGAGCCCTTTATGTTATACGATTTGTACCTACTAATATAAAGGGCCTTCGTTTTTAAATCCGTTTTAATAAAATGTCGGGTAGAATCACAAGCATGTGGCATGATGGCTGCATGCTGAGTAATCTATACTTCTATACTAATATTATAAAGAGGTAAAATTTGTAAGTTTGTAAGTTTGTATGTAGGGGGTAATCTTCGAAACTTATGATCCAATTTTAAAAATTATTGTACTGGTGGAAAGCTACACTATTCCCGGATGACATAGGCTACTTTTTATCCCCGTATTCCCACGGGAACGGAAACTACGCGGGTGAAACTGCGTGACGTCTGCTAGTAGTAGATAACTTGATCACTGGCAAGGCGAAATAACGTGGGCTAGAAGTATTTTTGTTTTTTTGTCCAAGATGTTAGTTATAAAACCTCATATATCTACGAAACCTTTTCCCAGGCCTTTTTAGGCCAGCTGAATACTAGTATTATATGTGGAGTGACAATATTTAACTTCCATAACCCACTTATCACAATACCCCTTGGTTAGACTGCTTATCAGAATTTCAGCGTTTTGATTACCCGTTACTACTGTCCAAGGTCCATAAATGACAGCCGAGTCTAACGGTTTAACTTGATTTCCAAGGCAGGCTTTGAGAAAGAGACTATAATATAGGTACTCCATTTATAATAGCATTAGAAAAAAAGGCTCGGCGAAGCAGGAACGCAGAACATTTTATTTTAAAGATAAGTGAAAACTATTTTCATTCAAATTGTTTTATTTCAAATTTAGAAGAATAAAAGTGAAACGAAGAACGTGCCCATGTATTGTTCATCCCTGCTTCTTTTAGGCTTTTATCATTGACACTGTAATTTTCAACTAATTTTCAACTAAAATGAAAACATATCACTAAAGAAATCCACATAATTTCTTAATATAAATTTTTGCAATGGTTACAACTAAGTGCTGTAAAAAAAGTTTACTTACTTATAATAAATTCGGCGTCTATCGTAATTGTAACATGTTTATTTATACTTTCGCTTCTTTACAAAATGTGCCTTAAAAAACCTTTTTATCTACTGTATAATGCTGTTGTAAATAGAGTATAGGTTCTTAGGTAAGAAGCTTCAAACGTCAGCCGCACATTTGACCAGTTGAATAATTAAGTACCTAGGTACTCTGTTTAGGGCACTAAGGTCTATATCTATTTGTTTGGTGAAATAATAACTCGATGAACGTCTTTACTCAAAGGACATTTGTTTTGCACTGAACTAATGAACTTACACCTTCAATAGTTAAATGAGTGGACTGTATAAACGTTTTTTGAATGTATGTGTGTGTGTGTGTGTAAGGTGACTACTTATTACTATTAGGTATCTTAATTCATTTAGACATACTCAAAAAAAAGGCGGGGTTCAATGACATAAGAAACTATGCTTGCCTTATGACCTCAAGGTTCAAATCACAGAAATCAATTATAAGTCTTAAAAACATAATTATGAATAAAGCTAATTAACGTATCTTAATTAATTTTAGTTTATTTTCGAACGAAAATTGCAATGGAACTCATTCGCGACCGGTTCTCTTGCAGACTTTGATGTTTTGCAAGCAATTAGAAATTGTTATTTTACTAATAATTTTAATTTTAATTGTCGTTTTGTCTGACCTCATAACCGACATAGAGGTTATTATATCCGGCGCATATTTCACGACTTTTTAGAAATAAAAGTAGATAGATTAGGACATCGTACCAAGTGCTACAAAAATAATGTTAATATGTCGTGGAAAGCGATATTCTTGAATAGTAAGTTTTGAAGTTGATTAACTTACTACGGAGTCTATGGTGACCAGCGTGACGTTACTTGTCATTTGACAGAGTCGTGCTGGGTAGTACGAAACTGTCAGTTACCTATTTGAGTTGTTTTGTGATTACGATTGTTAAGTGAGGTTATTACTGCAATGAAGGTTGCTATTCTACGTTATGAACTTTGTACCACGAGCCCCCATCGGTGTCAGCTCATCGCTCAGCCATCGCTGACGCCGACAAATATAATATTCCACAACTTTTATACGGCTCCATTTAGTCTCAAACTAAGTAGAGCTTGTGCTATGAGCACTAGATAACTGATAAATACACTTAAGTACCTATATATTTATTAATACATACACAAACAATATAAATTACACCCAGAGTCAAAACACAGATGATCGTGCTCCTCACACAAACATTTATTGTCTTCGGTGGGAATCGAACCCACAACCTCTGGTATAGCAGTCAGGGCCACTGACCACTAGACCAATAGGCCAGTCAAAAATACAACAGTCATCACCTAGCCTTCTCTTTATTTTTTAATGAGGTCAGCGTCCATTATAAGCGAATGCAATATTTTAAGTTCCAGTATTTTACAAGAAGTGACTCACTATCTGCAGTGGTAATACTTGCTATTGTCTGGCCTGTTGGTCTAGTAGTCAGTGACCCTGACTGCTATGCCGGAGGTCGTGGGTTCGATTCCAACCCAGGACAAATGTTTGTGTAATGAGCAAAAGTCATTTATTCAAATACCTAATTAGGCTAAGGATCAGGTGCTTTGTAAACATCAAAATTAATATTCCAGCAAAACGCCGTTTTTGCTAAAAAAATAACTGAAGAAGAAGAAATAGCTGAACAAATTTCCCAGCAACACGTTTAATCAAATAGGTATTTTCAAACCATTTTAACACGCGACGTAACGGAGGTCGTGGGTTCGATTCCCACCCAGGACAAATCTTTGTGTGATGAGCACGATCATTAAAATTTGTTCTGTGTCTGGGTGTAATTTATGTATATGAAGTATGTATTTAGAAATATATAAGTATGTTTATCAGCTGTTTAGTACCCATAACACAAGCTCTTAAGCTTAACTTGGGACTAAATGGCGTTGTGTGAAAAGTTGTGGAAAATTTTATTTATTTGCTAATATCACCGCGTGAAAATGTATACTTGGGTGAAGTGAAATTGCGCTGTCATTCTATAGTAAAACTAGGGTATTGACAGTTCACTCCACTCAAGATTTCACGGGAAGTGTTTTACTGAATCGACCGACTGAGCTCAACCCAGTAACTGTGCTTCACGAAGTCTGATACTCAACTTGTTACGACTTTTGGGTACCTGACTACCCATAACATCTATAATATGTCTAACAGCCGAGGACCAACTGCTTAACGTGCTATCTAAGGCACTGCCCCTCTTCTTTCCCGCTTATGGAGTAGATAAGTAACCTATCTAGGCACGGACCTCGACAACCGAAGCTCAATCTTCGGACCGTGCAGTTTGATCTTCTTATCGTGTGTTTAGTAACTAACCTGGTGTCACAGTTTGAATGCCGCCCATGGGCCTCTGACTTGGCATCACATGCCATCGAGAAATATCTCTCAGGCATCCCAGTTTCCTCACGATGTTTTCCTTCACCGTTTTTGAAGCAAGTGATAAATATACTATACGCACATGGATCCGAATAGTCAGAGGTGCGTGCCTTGGGTTCGAACTAGAGACCTATGATTAGGCAATCCGCCGGTCACACCACTAGGCTATCACTGCTGTGGTGTGCAGTTTGATTATACAGCATCACAATTCACCTCACAGAATTACACTACTGCAGCGGCTAAATTCGGTAGATTAATGGAATGGCGAACATATTAATTAATCAATCGAATATAACTGAGGCTACAGAATTAAATGGTTTATTGAATTACCGACTTCTTCTATCGTTTCCGATTTCATCCGTTGATATCGGAACAGCAAAATCTTCCCTAAATTTTTTTCCGCGTAATTCTGGTGAAGTGAGCGTGCTTTGAGTTGTCAATTCCTAGAATTAATATGGAATGACAGATCACTTCGCCGTTACTTCACCTGTACATATTTCACGGGGATACTTTTTTTTTACTGAGATCGACTTGTTTATGAAATGTTCATACGCACGACAGCACATTAATCTAGGTAAGCTTTGATAGTTTTTCAACTTTATTACAAAAGACTTAAGGTACATGTTTAATTGGGAAAATTTTACAGTTCGGTATAGCTAGATAAATGCTAGCGTCTGAAAATACGTAATGCCCGATTGATGGCGATAAGCTCTCCCCCTATTACATGGCACTTAAACATAGCTGAAGAAATGTGAGTGTAGTAACACACCTCTGTATAAACCTTCGAGGATTACAGTCGTGATGTTTTGTATGACTACCTAGTAATCTATCATTTAGGAGCCTACTGTTGTTGCTAACGCCATCTATTTTCTGGAGCGTGAACTATCTCTAATCCGGCGCGATGCGGAAGCAAAGTGGACTAAGTATTTGTTTGGTTTAGTTAGGACATTTTTATTGTTTCTTTTTAAACATATGATGTGGTGTGTAGGTCGCAGTTTGGTACTGAAGTTAAAGATATGTAAGTAGGTACCTACTACTTAATTAACTGTTTTATTTTGTTGTTTTCTGGGTACATTTAGTCGAGTTCCTATGAAGAATTGTCTTGTCTTGCTGTGTACAGAACAACTTCCTACATTGCTAACATACCTTTCTTTCCACCACCAGTAACTGACGAAATAATAACAGAAGGCCGAAGGGTGATTGAAAATATGCCAAGTCAAATTGTAATTGAGTACAATGTATGTACTTACATTAATACTAATTATAATTGAATTTATTAACTTAAACTTTAAAAACTTGCTTTAGCGACTAAAACTAATTTGTTTCCGCGATCAAAATATGCGCTTGACCAGTCGCCTAACGTGTCACCCTCGCATAACCGGCAAAGAGCGAGCCAGAGTTACTTTATGGGGGTTCTGTACCTTTGTAGAAACAATGTTTTTGTTTGTTTGTTTGACATTTTTTTATTTCTTTTTATAAGGGTTATAATAATAATAATAATAATAATGGAATGGCCTTATTGCCAAAAGCCTCGATGACCATCTCTCGAGGCTTTCGTTACGCGGTTGGATCAAAGGCCTGATACAGAAGGCAGTACTCCTCGATACGGCTCGCATTGTGAGGAGGTTCCTGTCTTTGAGACCCTAACCACCGGTAGCTTGGACCCTGCTCCCGCCATCGGTGGCCTACTATTTTTATATTTTTAAATGTTTTTATATTTTTTTTGTATCAATATTTACAAATATAATTTATATGTATGTACAAAAAATAAATGGAAATAATAATTTTATTTCAGAGAAAGCTCCATAAAATACAAACTAATAAAAAATTTCACTTTAAAAAACAAACAATTTATGCCAATTATTAAAAACTATGATACAGATCAATTGAAAGACATATTTTATTTACACAAACTTTTATCTACCAGATTTAATTTCTACTTTTCACCATGTAAACTCACCTCGTACAGTAAGTAGCTCATATGCACCTCGGAGTTTTCAGACTCATGTGCATATTGTAGAATTTTTGTGAGAAAACAGGCATAGGTACCTTGGAGATATTCCTTGATGGCATGTGATGCCCAGTAAAAAGCCAATGGGCGGCATTAAAACTCTTGACACCATTTTATTTAGCAACTAGCAGACGTCACGCAGTTTCACCCGCGTAGTTTCCGTTCCCGTGGGAATACGGGGATAAAAAGCAGCCTATGTCCACCGGGAATAGTGTAGCTTTCCACCAGTACAATAATTTTTAAAACTGGATCATTAGTTCCGAAGATTACCCCCTACATACAAACTTACAAACTTACAAATTTTACGTCTTTATAATATTAGTATAGACTAACCACGCAAAAGGAAGATGACTATGTTAACTTAACTCAGGCTAGGTAGAGCGACGATCTTAATTGATTGGCTGGTTACTGCTAGATGGGAGCGTGCAATAGAAGAGGCCTATGTCCAGCAATCGACTGCCATATAGACTTATAATTAATTAAATAATTATGATGACCATGTAAACTTCGGATTTTAGGGAAACCGAACGTTAGTTAGGGTTAATAGTAATTTAGGTAAATTAATTTAATTACTTCTTATGTATTGGCTGAATGTATGAGTAAGGTTCACACACTAGTTTGGGAAATTATCAGCTGTTAGGGCAATTCAAAATTCCAAATAAACTTTTGTTCTATTCTAACAAAGTCGCACCTTATAGTATAATCTATTACGGTATTGGTAAAGAATCCTAAAAATGTAAATACACTAAGAAACTGGTACGTCACTAATTATGTCCATTGAACCGTTACCGGCGCGCGCGCAATATTGGAAAGTTACCGCGACAACTGGCTGAGGAGACAACATACTTTTTATATTAGAATTTAATCAATTTGACAATTATTAGTTACGTGAAATATTAAGATAATGCGTTTTTACTCATTTTAAATGTTCTTTGCCTATAATTTTTTGTTCTTTTAAATTTAAAAGTGCATTTTTACAAAGCGTTTTTTTTTCTTTATTACTACCTATTAGACTTATGTTTTAGTTTAGTTTATTAATTGCATTGTTCAACAACTTGGGTTAGTTTATCTGTAATGTTATGCATTTATATGAATAAACGACTACCTACTCTACTACGACTAACTTCTAAAAGGACAAAGAGTTGGAGTAAATGAATAACGTAGAAATTTTAATAACATTTTAAAACTGTAAATTACTATCAAAAGTGTCGCTAAAAACACCAAAGGATAATAATGTTCATTGAACCGGTAACTCAGCATTGGAAAGTGTCTACCACTCGACACCGGCCTCGTGCTCTAGGAGACAGCCGTATAGGCCAAGAGACAGCAAGCTACAGTATAGGTAATGTTATCATTTTATATAAGTAATTTTTATTTATTTTATTCGCACTTAGATTGTCAACAGTCAAAACATTTTTATGTTGTCACACACTAGGAATTTCTCCTGTATCGTGGGTGCGTTTGCAAACATTTAAACTCGTTTTGTAGGTATATTAAATATGAAAATTACCCTATTCGAAAGGTAGTTTTTATTTGTAGAATAATGAACAAAAACCATATATGTGCTTGCTCTTTTAAATTGTTAGTTTTAACAACATTTTTGTAATCACCTTTTAAATCAAATAATCTTATAACTATATTATTATGTTTTTTATTTTACATAATAACAAAGAAAAGACCATTCATAATCTAGTTTATAATAACTTAGACCCATTTATGAGGACGCTAATATGCATATCATCCACAAGTTCTGTTTATTTTCATAGCACTTCACTTGCAAAACATCACTTGACTGGCCCGTTGGTCTAGTAGTTAGTGACACTGACTGCTATGCCGGAGGTCCTGGGTTCGATTCCTACCAAGGACAAATGTTTTTTGTGATGAGCACGATCATTTAATTTTGTACTGCGTCTGGGTGTAATTAATCTATAATAATTATGTATGTAGTTAGAAATATATAGTATATTTATCAGCTGTTTAGTACTCACAACACAACGTCTGCTTAGCTTGGGACTAGATGGTGTTGTGTGAAAGGTGTGGAATATTTGTTTATTTATTTAAAGGATGAAGAAAATTATCCAGTAAGATAATTTTAGATACCACGCGCTATCTCCCGGCCTACAGCTAGTATGACCAATTAGATGCCAACATTAAACTTTGAGATATGTATCCGGTGCGATATGTTTGGCGGCCAGTTCAGATTCATTAACATTATTTTATTTTAATGACATTACTTTATACTGGTGTACCGAATACGCCAATGCCGGATCTCTAATTGTTAAATATCTAATCTATTAAAAGTTATCTTAATATGCTATATTTACGTCAGAGAGCAGTACGTAGCGTTTACCAGATTTATGGGCTCTTGGTTAATATTTAAGTACATTCTGGAACTGCTTTTAGTAAGATGTTCTATTTAGTTGTTCATAACAAATTCAAGTTTACCTCATTGAGTATGGCGGTTGCATTAATTTACTGTTAACCTAAATAACCCCATCAAAAGATGGGGTTATTTAGGTTAACAGTAAATTAATCAGTAATTAAATTCTTCATCTAAGCTGATCACAGTTCTAATAGACGCAAGAGTTGATTGGAAGTAAAGATCCACTTGCTGAGGTCGGTCTGTGTTCTGTATCTGTGGTCTGGATTGTCATCCATTACAGAAACCCCATAATACACCTTCATACGTCGTAGAACACGTTAAAAATCATGGCAAATTATACCGGCACGGCACCGGCACCGCTCCAAACCAGCAATCGACTTGTCATTCAATTTAGAGCATTAAATCGTGTGTAGTATAGTATATTTCACAATGTCAATAATAAAAAGCCAACGGCGAGCAGTCAGCGCGCTTGCCACTACCACACAACTCGACTCGCAGCCCGCGTGCCGATAGCGAGCGGACCTTGTGCTTACGGCGCGTCGACCGCACGCTTACAGCACGCCGATCGCATGCTTACTACTCGCCGACTCCCGAGTCGCCAGCAAAACAACGTCATAGCGCCGTCGTAAACCGAGACATTATAAAACCGTGTAAGTCCACGGCGTGTTCAATTATAAATGCCATATAAAAATTGTGTTTGCGGTGACAGCTAGGTTGCACCTCGCGGCAAGCGCGCGGGCAGCGTGCGGACTGCAAGCTTGTCGACGATGCGTAGTTAGCACACTGGCAGCTAGCCGTAGCCTAAATTCGAGGCAACGCCGTGCGGCAGCTGTGCAGTTGCGGTGCCGTTATAATGTGCCAGACCTTAAGGCGTTCTTCTCCGGTGTCTTTTTTAGAATTTTGACTGTCGTTGCTGGTAGTCAGTCTGAAAGTCAGACATTAAGATTTATCAAAGGGTATAGCGTTATTCAGTAACTGAGATTTAGAGGTCTGACAGTAATTCTCTCCATGTAAAATACTGGTAACAAAGACATTCAATGCTTACTGACAGGAAATCACGACCAAATTCTCATTCATTACTAGTGTCCTAATGGGCACAAGTCGATGAGTCTAGTTTAGTACCTACGCTCCACTGCCGCTCCAATATTGCTCTATTATGCTAGATTTTTTCGCATATCCTCTCTACATATACCTACCTTGACTAGGGTGTTGGTCTAGTAGTTTGATTCCCACCCAGGACAAACGTTTGTGTGATGAGCGCGATTATTTGTTCTGGGTGTAATTTATCCATAATATGTACGTGTTCAGAAATATATAAGTATGTTTATCAGCTGTTTAGTACCCATTACACAAGCTCGTAGCTTGGCTTGGGACTAGATGACGTTGTGTGAAAAGTTGTGGATTATTTATTTATTATACCCCCTATTTTTAATTAGTACAAATAAAAATTGGGCTGTATCCGCACCTTTTACTGATCATATTTGCGTAATCAAAAGTAAAAAAAACGAAGTTAAATTTTAAATATGCCACTATTTAGTTTAACTTAAATAACGAAAACAGCTGTTGGAGGCGGGGGGCATGCTTGAGCGAGATCACGCGAACGTGAGCGAGAGATGACGATTAATGATTTCCATAAATTCGGTGACTTTTTGGGATATAAACAAACGCGGATGTAAACTTTGCTGTTTATGAATATTATTAATTGACATTTTACAAATATAATGAGAAGACCTTTAAGTATTAGTACTAATTAAAAATTAGTAGTGTATAGTATCTTTAATCTCTTTGACTGGTCAGTATGCTTCTGCATCCAGATAGACTACAAAGAAATCCTAACATAGGAAAAAGACAAGGCAGATAATTAATGATTTGCACATTTTTTTTCTTTTAATTGAAAGTCTTGTAGGTATGTTTAGCTGTCGAACTAACTGTCATTTTTCATACCCGGATCGATATGGATATATGCAAAATGGTGATGTCAAGTCAATTTAGCTACCTCTAATCACATCAGTCTGGTTTGAATTGAGTGACACAATTATAAGTAGCGGAATTAATTTACATATTTTGTTGGTCACTCATCTCCGAGTCTCGGAAATTATTTTATTATTTTTTTACTAACTTTTAACAGTGAAATGTGTGCTTTATTAAAATAATAGGATTTTGTTTTTTTTACTGTCTCAAAAGACCTGTTTACAATTTAATTAGAAAAAAAATAACGCCAGACAAAGAGTGTCTAAATTATGCGTGGCAGCTGCACTATGTTCATAAAAATAATTTTGTTGTGTTTTTGGGTTTAAATTCTTTTTAAATCATTTGAAATCGTTTATTTTCACAATAATGTACCGGTTTAAAAGGCAGATGAGAAGGAAACAGACTGTATGTATTAGAACCTAACGAGGTGTGGCAACGTAGATAGAATAGAATAGAATTTCGCAAGCGCTACTGCCGGGCACGAGATCCCGAGTTCGATCCCCGGGTCGGGCAAAACGTCGTTGTTGAGTTTTTCTATGTGGAGTTTCTCAATAGCATTTCGGAGCGTGGACTTTTGCGCGTTAATGGCAATAAGCTCGCCCCCTATTACCTACATGGGATATATGGGTGGCAAAAATGGGTGTACTACAGGTAGATCACTGCCTAACCTTTTGCGGATTACAGGCGTGATGTTGTGTTTATGTGTTTAGTTGTAAGAATGTGGTTTTACATAGTACCTACATAGTATCATTGAGTAAGCTTACCTACTAGACTTATTATTTAAATAAGTTAAAAACCTGAGCTCACGATTACTGACAAATGCTTGCACTGACTGATCTGGTCCCCTCATTCTGTGTGGTTCTTTCCTCAAAAGACCATCTCAGACACTAATCTGCATGGATCTTGCATGATTTGACCAAGATAACGTCTGGACTTTAAAAGAAACTATGACCTCTGAGTTTCTTTCGATGTTTCTTCTCAGAGTAGTCAGGTAGTGAAACTCCGATCTTATGTACTATTTAAAGAAAACGTGTATAAGTGTTTGTGAAAACCTGTTTACAAAAATAAATATCATTTAACAACTAACCTCAAAATAAATGTAAAAAAATTCATCGTGCTTGTGCGAAATAATATCAGATAAAATAATGTCAAGTTTAACCGTATAGGTACAAGTAAACATTTAAGTACTTATTTATGTCATACTAAGTTGACAACATTGTATTTTTGGGTTAAACCAACGACTCTTTAACATATATGTGTAACCTGTAAAGAACTAAAATAGTATCGCTACACATTCCAAACATCTTCGACCGACCTTATCGCATAAGCTCATCACTGTACCAATCCAACCAAACCTTCTATTCCACGCATCCATTTAGTAAACACGCCATAGCCAAGAATAGCCAAGTCTGGTCACGGGGTGGACCACCCCCCATCCCACCCCCCACTCGTAGGGCGCGTGGGGGGCGCGGAAGGGCCGCAAATGAAAAATGGCGCAATTAGCCCCACAGACAGTGAAAAACAAGTGCACTCGATCTGCTCGCCGACTCGACGGAGCGCTAACCCATCGATAACGCACCGATGTACTAGGGACGCGATTAGAACACTCTTTTTTGTTTTGATTTTGTTGATGGAATTTGTTTTTTACGGTGTCGTTTTTGGGTGGAAGGTGTATAGTGAGAAAGTACCTACCTAACACGTAAAAAATACTACAGAATTGCGAACCTGCTTCTTTTTTTGAGTCGGTTAGGAATTTCATTAGTTTTATGCACGAGTGTATTTTTTTTTGGCTGCTTTATTGGAAATCTAATTATCAAAACCTAAATCTAAGAAGAACTTATGTAAGCATCGTTGCAGGTGTCGTTCTGTTGTTTCTGACACCAGGTCAGTCATAAGGGGTTAATTACTATCCTGGAAGAAGGAAAGATGTCGAAGATTTGCTTCAATGACGGTGAAGGAATTAGGAAAACATCGTAAGGAATCGGCATGCCAGAGAGTTATTTCTCGACGGCATAAATTTTTGACAACTTATCAGACAACGCCATTTAGTCCCAATCTAAGCTAAGAGCTTGTGTTATGGGTATTAAACAGCTGATAAACATACTTATATAATCCTAAATACATACATATTATAGATAAACTACATCCAGGCACAGAACGAATGATCGTGCTCATCCACAAACATTTGTCCTGGGCGACACTACATACCTACTGACACAAGGTAATCACACTAAAATGAAAGACCACTGAGAAAGAGAGGAAACATCTATTCTCTTCTCTTACATTCACGAAATTCTATCTAGTTCTTTTTATACATATGCTGCCGTTACACAGGACCCCGGCAAACTTCCGGGCGAACTTTTAATTAGCTAAATTCCTTATTAACAAAAAAAGTAAATGAACATCCATCTACATTAATGATAAACTTCTGAAACCATAAGGGGGGGTCACTTGGCAAATAGGTTGCTGGTATATTATTGAAGACGATTCGAATAGTAAGAGTTGAAATGGATTCGATTCAACCCGTATTAAACTAAAAGTTGGATAGGTACTAAGTACAACTTGCAGACCCATTATAAATTGTTTTTTTTTTGGTGTGGTGTGGGAAATGCTCACGGATTTGCCGACTAGGGGTCTGTCAGACTCTTAGTGACTAAAAACCACCCCTGTATTCCGTCTTACTCCTGCGTTTAGGGGTCACGTTGACGTCGCCTGATTTCGAACCCGATCGCAGCACCACCTATTGTCATTTGTCTAATTGACCAATAAAATTGTTTCTAAACTTTCTAGACCCCAACACAAAAAAAACAACAATTTGGTGCAGTCGATCGGAAGTTATGCGCGTAAATACATTTCAGTGCATACTTTTATTTATTTAGATTATTTTAGATTCTATCATAAATGTTGCTAGGTACAAATAATTTTGTAATTTAGTTTTCTACTATTGTCATTATTTTGATATTAGTCTGTAAGCTTTCCCAAAATTGTAAAAATAAAAATAAATAAAATACAGTGTAACGCTAATACCACAGAACATAGAGACAATATTGCCTGAGATGCCGATATTGTTTGAGTTCCTGGGTTCGATTCCCGGGTCGGTCAAAGTATAACCAAAACGTTTTATATCCGCGATTTCTCAGAAGTAGTTGAAGTCAGGATTTGTGCCCGGTTTATAGTCTTTAAAAGAATTGTGATGTGTGGGTGTACCATATACCCACACTTCATTAGCCACCGTGCCACGTAACCACCCCTGCTTACCCTATGGGAAATATTAGCGTGTTGTTATGATGCATTTTTTTGCCATCGGTACGCTAAGAAGATAAAAACCTAGCGTGACAGTGAGTATCACCGACTACTTGCCATAGAGACTGACAGCCCGCAACAATCCCCATCCAGCAAGATAAAGTTGCGCTCAGCGCAATTTGCGTGAACACAGGACACGTCTTTTTAATTTTGCAGGTTACTTTGATGGAAGCTTCTTAAGCTTCTTGACTGGCCTGTTGGTCTAGTAGTTAGTGACCCTGACCGCTATGCCGGAGGTCGTGGGCTCGATTCCCACCCAGGACATATGTTTGTGTGATGAGCACGATCATTTGTTCTGTGTCTGGGTGTAATTTACATATAATATGTATATATTTAGAAATATATAAGTGTGTTTATCAGCTGTTTAGCACCCATAATACAAGCTCTTAGCTTAGCTTGGGACTAAATGGCTGGCTTTATGTGAAAAGTTGTGGAATAATCATTTAAACCTAGATAAAACTTAGTCGTACTAACTAGATCTTAGCACTACGAGTCCACCAATCAATTGGTACAAACTGCCTCATCACCATTTTCTGGTGGAATAACGTTGGCTCACTTACCACCTAACAAGCGTAATTGCTGTCGTCTAAATTAGTAATTTTTGCACTTTCCATTATTTACTGTTTCTTACAGTTATCTTTGTTTATCTGTAGTATACGAATATGTATTAATTTTATAAAAAAAAGGGGAAGGGCTTGGGTAATTTAATTTAAAAATGTGGGTCTACAAACCCAACATAGCAAAGTAGGCAAATTAAATTAATTCTTAAGACATAATTTGTAATCAAATATGCTGTGTGTTAAAAGAGGTGCTTCAGCCTACTTAACGTTTTTCCTATCATGCTAGTTTACATTTAGAATAAGATCTAGGGTTTGCACTATTCGTTTAATTTTACTATTCGAATAAAATGAATACTTCTACAGCCAAATATTCGAATATTCGGATATTCGAATATTTTTTTAACAATTACTGAAAATAATACAATATCAATTCAACACACACATGAGCAGCAATACGGGGGTTTAGTTTGATTGCCGCATAATTCTATTCAAATAAAATAAAGTATAATAATTAGTTTTATTGTTTTTTAATAAAAAAACCACATTAATTATCATTTCACACAGTAAACATAGGTAAGTCTTGGCTTAGGAACATGATACTGATGAGTGATGACGCTTAGGAGATAACGGCAGACCATCTAAAGCTGCCAACATGGAGATCATGTCTTCAGAGCTATCTTCAGGTTTGAAATAATCTGTGAGTCGCCTTTTCTTCTTCTGTACTTCATTGCAATTTTCTTAGCTTCCACTTGCAGTTATTGTAACCTCATCAGAATAAATTGATCTTTCCTTTTACAAATATGGAATGCATCTTTTGCAGATGTATGTCCAAAGGAGTCGTTGACATAGAGTTTGACAATACTACTTAGCAGATTTTGCATTTTGCTTGCGAACCACCTTCAGCACGTAAAATGTGTTACCACACAGATTTTTTGTCTTTAGATCGTTTGGTGTACTCTTTGAATTCAACTTTGTCAACCACTTCCACTCGTCATCACTAAGATTTATTTGTCTTAGACAGCTTTCAATGCAGGAACTGAAATCAGAACTTTTATTTAGATAAGATTATTATAAATGTAATACCTACTTTATGTACATTCAAGTAGTTTAAAAAGGCACACACAGCAATCTAATATTTATAAATCGTACCTAACTGATCAAACCATGCACCGGCTCGCGTAACCAACCAAATCAGTAAGTAGCGTAAGTAGGTATTTAATACGTACGTTACGTCAGAGGAATGCAGAACACCGTTGCAAAGTAAAACACCTAGGCCGAAATAAATAAACGTCACTAAGCACTTGCTTTGGCTTAGCATCGGTTGTCACTGTTGCGCAATGGGCAAACTACAGGTGCTAAGCTAAGCTAAGCCAAAACACTTGCTTAGTAACGTTTATTTATCTCAACCTTAGTGTAGTAGTGTAGAAACAGAAATTTCGGCTCAGTAGTTAGGTTGGATTATTCTATACTATAATCTACTAACCTAAACTATAGCAAAAAAGACAGTAAGTACTCGGTTTATCCTATTTATTTTTAATAAATTCTAAAATATTTAAATTTTTAATTCAATAGTGCTTTTTCGTAGGCCTCGACTTTCAAGTTTTAGGTCGGTATGCCTATTTTATTTATTTTTTTTTTCTACTATTGAGCCGAATTTCCTGTTTCTACACTACTTAATAACAGTTTGTGGAATTAATTAGGTTTGTCTGAAATACTTACGTGAATGTCGCCACGCGCACAACTCTCAAATAATTATGCGTTTGCGCATGCATACTGTCCTTCCTTGACGGTGGGCGAGGGACGACTGATGACCGAGTGAACGATTGAGTACAAGGACTCAACAGAGTGGGACTCAAGGGCACGGTTGGACTTAGAATCAAAAAACTATAAGGGCCTTTATTACTTAATTAAGTATTCGAATATTCAGATAATTTTAATGAATTATTCGAATTTGAAATTGTACCGGATATTCGAATAAAATGAATATTCGAATATTCGAATTGCAAACCCTAATAAGATCTTTTTGTTAACTTGTAATTACTTTAACTGTTATTAAAGATCTTTAAAAATCAATCAAATCAATCAATTGGTATAGGTACACACGGCTACAAATCAAGCTATGCATTTCCAGTTTACGCTGACCTCGCATTGTACGGAAATTCCGTACAGTCAAAGATCATCTTAAACTGGTAATTTACAGCTTGATGGGTAGCCGTTTGTACCTACCTATCAGTCAATTACTGTGCTTAACCTCTTGGTCAATGATTGACTGATAGATGAGTACGGTTGTGGCTCTAAAGCTCATGGTTACTTTTTTTTCTCTATTTGCTACTATACATACGTTTTTTATATACCTAACCATTAGTTACTAATAGAGTAATGTACAGACGCCAGCACATCAAGTTACCCCAATGTGTCAAATTTCTTTGACAATTTTCAACTTTATGTTAAACAGAATAAGGTTCATATTCAATTGAGAAAATTTGACACATTGGGGTAACTTGATGTTCTGGCGTCTGTAGGTACATGATTTAAATTACACATTTTTCGTACTATTGTAATTAAGCAAGCGTAAACGCTACTGTTGAGCATGAGGTCCTGGGTTCGATCCCCGGGTCGGGCAAAGTATTGAGTTTTCCATCTGGAATTTCGCAGTAGCAGCCCGAACTCCGGATTTGTGCCCGATTGATGGCAATAGGATCGCCCCCTATTACATGGGATTTAAACATAATTGGTGAAATGTACTACTAGGTACACCTCTGCCTAGCCCTTCGGGTATTACAGGCGTGATTTTATGTTATAGTAATTAAGATCAGTGTTATAAACAATTCTTTATTTGTGAACTTGTTATGTATATAATAGTGAACATGATTACATGACGTGGTCAGAATGATTTAGTAAAAACATGACGTGGTCAGAATGATTTAGTAAAAACACTATCTATGTCTATGTAATGGCAAAAACCTTTGTAATTTTTTTAAGTATTTGTATACGTTTTATTTTTTCATTTTTCGTTTGTAAGCAAATAGGTATGGTGTTCGATTTTTACGAGCAAGAATGAACTTCATAGTAAACGTTGTTTTTTGTTATTTTTTTTACGTTTTGAATTTAGAATTCGGTTTTTTTATTAAATTTAATCTTTTCTTAAAATGAATAGAGAAAATAAGAAGTTCGGTAATAACTAAACTTTTTTTAATTTTAATTTAGCCTCTCATGGTAGATAAGTAACAATTTTCCCTAAACTTCCAATCAATTACTCAAGTTGAGCTTATCTTTAGTCACAGATAATAAGCGAGCCCACCACTATCAGTGTAGGTGTCAATATTACATACTCGCAACATTATACATCTAAGCGACAACTGTTTAACTACGAACTGATTAATCGTTATCAGACGAGGCAAACTCACTTAACCAATCAATCTTTAATTTCGCTTGCAATAAATCAATAAATTCGCCATTAATTTTCGCGTACCGCACAGTCTTGGAGGCTGCTAAATAATGGATGGCCATCAGCTTTCATTAGCGCCGAGAGGGGGCGCCACCGGCGACCGGCGGCCGGGCGCCGTCCGACAACGGCCGATCAATACCGGCCGACATAAGCCGAGCCCGCTCGGAACTTCCCGACATCTCCCGAGCGCACCCGACAATCTCCGAATAACGCCGAGCGCGCGCCGCACATGACAAATGTCACTGTGATACGGCTCTGCAGCCTTCAGGCCTCCCTGAAAACTGTGAAAAATCATAAGAAAAGTGCATATTAATCGTACGTGTGTCGTACTGTATTGTGCATCCGTTGTACCTTGTGAATATTGTTTGTGTAAACTGGGCGTAACGTTGTGTGCTGTGTGAGTATCTGACAGTTCATACTTGAGGGTAGCCCGATCCATATTTTGGTTTCAATGCGCCAGTTTTGAGCTATCCTGAGCTAGAACTAACCCCTTCTTATGGAATCTAAAGTCAGCTCTATGGATTCTCTAAGATTTTCCCTCGTTTCTCTGAGCAAAGTGCTTGACACTTCGAGCCTTTTTGCGCAGACCCTCAAAGCTCGGACTTGAATGAATATTTTTATCAATGGATGACAATTGACTAATTGGATCATGAGGTGTGTCGTACCGTCTTAAACTCTGTGTGTTTTTTATAGACAAAGGCCAGAGATCAAGAAAAGAAAATTAATACGATTACAGGGAGGTAGCTGGGGCGCATGCTCCGAGCACGACTGCTCTGCGTCATACGTGTTATTATCTATAATTTTCTGTTTTACTGCAATTTTTTGCAAACAACTATACTGTTTAAATAGATTATAAACTTATTTACCCCTGAAAGTAAATAGATATGTGCGGATTTTGATTACAGTAAGGTACTTTACATCAAAACTAGTAATCATTTTGTCGAATTTGTTATCCAATATACTTACCACGAACTAACTAACTACGAATTAATTAGTAAGCTATCGTTTGTATACCTTAGTGACATTCGTTTGTAACAAGTAGATACGTCCTTTCATTGCCAATTGCATGTACCGTGTCCTTTGTCTAAGACCTGTAGCTTCTGTCAACCCTTCCTAGGCAATAATCGATATTTGTTTCTCACTGAGTTAATCCCTCACCTTTGAGAGCATCTATTTTAAAACACCTTACCGACCTTGACCAATTTACATAAAAGCCTGCGGGAGGCGCTGCAGTAGCGACAAACAAGACTGCTTCATTTAGACCCCTTTCAATCTTCGCTCCGCTGCTTCCGCCACCGTGTTTACTAAGCCCACAGAGGGGCGAGGGAGGCCTTTCATCACTGGACGACAGTAGCTGTCATAGTGACAGTTGAAAGCTCTCAGCGGGTGTGAAAAGGATGGACTTGAAAATAGAACGATCACTTTTGAATATTTAATTAAGGAATCGATGTGTTATTAATTTCGGAAATGGAATGTGGGTGGTCTTTGCATACAGCCTTTGTCCCACCGATGTCTGTTCGAGACTGATAATTAAATATTCAAATAACAGTTCTGACATTTGAAATGTTTTTGTGGATAAACAAACTTGTATGTTTTGCATGCAAATCGTGCCGCTGTCGGCCCATTAAAGAGATTACGACTACTCTTCCCATTTATAATCGGAAAAGCTAATAGAAAAAAAAAATGTATGTAATTAATTTTCGTCGGTCAAGGGCCTAAAGGGCCGTTATCAAATGGTCATCCGATATTAATCACATGGTCACACTTGCGTCGAATTAACGTGAATTCTTTGACCCGCGTGTGTGGGGACACGCGGACAACTGAGCGGACAAACAACTTTCGAACGTAGTGCGTCGTATGACCTCTGTCCCGCGGACGATACTTACGCGCCGCGGAAATGTTATGGGGCTTAGGAGCGAGGTGACAGTTGTCAGCCGACACAGCATTATTAGGAACTTAGAAACATTGCTTCATTGGTCTAGTGGGCAAAAGCCTACTGCTGGTCCTGAGATACCTACTGGGTCTGATTTACGAGTCGGGCAAGGCGTTGTTGAGTTTTTCCATCTGCAACTTCTCAGTCCGAAGTTTGCCAAAGGTCCAGCAACTTTGGCAAAATTTGATTTTACTAGAACAAATCTCAAATCTTTGAGAGAATACAGGTGTGATGTTATGTTACGAGTATAAGTGTCCTACTGTGTGAGACCTACTGTATTTGGCATTCGGGAACGTTCCAGACAAAATGTAATGTTTGGAAATCAATTAAGGTAATGTTTCGGCAATGATGTAGTAGGTAGGTAGTTGTTTTTGCTGTTTGGTGACTGACTTTCCAAATCTTTGCGGATTTAGACAAGGTATGAAATGTTTTGTTCATATTACTCATAGTTCCAGATATTACCGTTTTAAATTAAAAAAAAAATAACTATCCCCAATCAATTAATCGAGAAATATAAACTTTTCGATTTTATTTGTATTAAAATTGAATATGTAAGTTGGTATCCATATGGAATAGCAGTATTGTTTGTTTGCTTTTAATTGTTAATCCAATTCAATGTCAATTTTTAAATTGTGTCCGAACTCCTAAACTAAAATCTGAGAACATCGAATTAAAAAAAAACTAGTAAAATAAAAAGAATCAATTGACAACTACCGAGAACTGGTGTTCCCACCATTCTCCTAAATGAATTACGTTCAATAAATTATTTCCCCCGTGTTTCAAATGTTTACTTTCTTTTATAAGAGTAACCAATGGAGTGGGTGTGTCGAGAAAGTTCATTTCCAACGATCCACACCGATAGGTGTTTTATAGGCATTCTGATACAATTTATGCGACTCGAAGACCTAAGGAATAGGCTAATATAGCATAATTTACATATAAATAATCGATTTTGATAGATAATGATAACTTTGGCATTCATTTTTTGTCCGTGTCATCTTTTCTTGTGATTAATAAGATGGCTTTTAGCTTGCAATCAAAATTGGGTAACTGTTAGTTGGACTGGAATAGATTTTTAATTACTTACAACTCATCATATCCTTTAACCAATTATGTTTTAGTCGACTTCCAATAAAAAAAAAAAATATACAACTCATTTATTCAAATTAGGCTCAGAAACAGCACTTTTTGAACGTCAAAAATACGTAAGGACCCCAAAACGCTAACCCTTCACCACGTATTATTTCTTGTAAAAAGGTTTTTATTTTTTTTTTTTTTTTTTTTTTTTATGTAGATGATTTAGTAAACACATAAACTAAGTACTACTATACCGATGTCAACTTCGACAAACCTCAAGAACATTCTTTTTTTCAAATCAGCCTGCTAACGAACGACATTATGAGGTATCACAAATGAAAAAAAATACAGCCGAATTGATAACGTACCTTTTTTCTGTCAAATCCTAAGGTCTCTCTCTCATTGTTTAAAAGGAAAAGTGATGGGAAACATCACTTATCACCTACCACAAGTTGGTACAGACAGTCCATCGAGTGTTAATTAACACTTGTCAATAAGATATCTCTTTTGTAATCTTGTTTGAAAACACAGGTTTTTTGATTTGAGATGCGTTGCTAAATAATACCAACCTCACGGGTAGATCTAATTTTAAGCTACGTGCGATGAGGTTTGTCCGTGGATGACCATTAATTACTTAATAAAATAAAATAGCTATTTGTAAACACTCTTGCAAAGTTGCTTTTTAACCGCGTGTTCAATTTTGACGACCGAGCAAGCGAAGGATTCTAAAATTGAATCACGAGCGCAGCGAGTGATTCAAAATTAGAATCCTGAGCGTTAGCGAGGGAATCAAAAGAGCACGAGGTGAAAAATCTTTGCACTCGAGTGCAACACGTAACTTTTCATTCCACCTCAGCGAGGAAATGACTAAATGCAAAAAAAAAAAACGTTTTCTGAGAAAGTTTTGGCTCCTTTTGCTAGTCGCCACGTGTTGAACATATCGTACTGTTTTAAATACTTCTCGCGTGATTGTTGAGGGAGAAAGCTCATTTGCGCATTATTAACAGTTTCAGTCAATTCTGTTGGCGTCAAACAAACTTCCTCGTCGCTAAAATCACTCATTTTAGTTTTTTCACTTGTTTTCAAGTTTCTTGTTTTTAATCTATGGTTTAACAATGACGTGAAAAAATGCCGCGTAAAGAACCGCGTACAAAGGAAACTGAAAAAAGAACACCAAGAAGGTTCCGAGTCTGAGTTTAAAACAAATTAAAAAAAAGTTGTATGATATATTCGGCACCATAGAGGTAGCAGTAAATAGGTTTAATGTTTTTTTTAATTCACAAACTTAGTGCACACGATGTTCTAAATTTAATTTACTTTATCCTCTAGAGAATAAAAACGGCTTTTCCACTCAGATATTGAAGATTAAAAATACTCTTTCCGAGATGGTGGGATGAAAAGCCTTTATTCCTAGTAACACATTACTTAAACTTAAACTCTAGTGATTTAATGGTTAGTGTGGTTAGTGACTTAAATAAATTAATGGTAATTAGTTTTGTTAGTCTTAGCTATTACTAGGACCACAGTTTGGGTAAAAGCCTCCTCCAAAGATGCCGACTTCTCTCCTGTCTTCCGCTTCCCCGACCCAGTTTGAGCCGGCGATCCTTTTCACATCGTCTTCCCATCGTGTGAGTGGACCTCTACTTCTCTTTCCTTGTGGACCTCTCCATTCCAGACCAAAGATGGACCGTAAGAGCAACCCTATGGAGAGGTCCATTAATTATATACCTATCGGTTGCCAATTGTAGATCTTTGTCTGCCGTTACGGATAGTCAGAAGCCCGAAAGTCTGACAACCACTTCAACCGAGGGGTATCGTTTTTTTTTATTACTGATGGCACGCGTTTGACCACTATCTCACGTGATGGTAAGCGATGATGTGGTCGACGATGAAGCACGCTTGCCTAGAAGCAACCTGTTCACTCTTGACTTGAAGACCCCTAGCACAGTATAAATATTAATACAGTAGGACGACGCCTTTGATCTCTGGAAAAATGCCGACAACTTTTACACGCGTTAGACTTGAATAATATCTGCCGCACACGAACATCGGTTTGTCCGCAGTGCGGGAGCGGCTTTCCTGCGTCTCGCCCCTCATACCCCGCACGATTGCCCTGTCTAGACAGCTTCGTCGGACGACTGTATGTTTTTAGACTGTGCCCCTAGGTTGTAGCTATCAGGAAACACCGACTCTGGCAGGGAATTCCACTCTTACTTTAATTACCCAGTAACTGGGTTGTGGAGGTCCGACAGGCAGTCGCTCCATGTAAAACACTGGTATTCAGCTGCATCTGGTTAAACTGAAAGACGAGCCCAACATGGTTGGGAAAAGGCTAGGCAGATGATGATTTAGGATGCGTTTACCTACAATGGTTGATCATAATTGACTGGCCTGTTGGTCTAGTAGTTAGTGACCCTGACTGCTATGCCGGAGGTCGTGGGTTCGATTCCCACCCAGGGCAAATGTTTGTGTGATGAGCACGATCATTTGTTCTGTGTCTGGGTGTAATTTATCTATAATAAGTATGTATTTAGAAATATATAAGTATGTTTATCAGCTGTTTAGTACCCATAACACAAGCTCTTCGCTTAGCTTGGGACTACATGGCGTTGTGTGAAAAGGTGTGGAATATTTATTTATTTATTATTTATTATTATAATCAAAAGTCATTTATTCAAATTATGCTGCGAATCAGTAATTTATTAATTTCAAAAATTACATACGACTGTCCCCCAAAACAACCGCTCTTCACCACTTCCTAATGTTTACGCTAGGAAGAAGAAGTGGCGCAACAAACCGTTTCCTTACTCAGCCCTTTCTTTCAGTCTTGAAAAGTTGTTAATTACCTTTATGGTTTCGTTTCAGCCTTTGAAATATGAATATATAATAATAACATAGCGCATATAAACAAAACCCTTAACAAATCACTTAGTAGGCTACTTTTTATCCCTGTATTCCCACGGGAACGGGAACTACGCGGGTGAAACCGCATGACGTCTGCTAGTTTTTTAATAATATTCTAGAGGTCTTGGGAGGCCTTGGGTTCGAACTCGAGACCTATGATTTGGCATTCCGCCGGTCACAACACTTGGTTATCACTGCTTCAACTAACTAACTATGTAACTTATAACTTTGATGATTTTTCTTCACTTTAACACACGGTAAGGGAAAGCCTTTGGTATTGAACTCCAGTCCTAAGTTAGTCTTTCAATTAGGAATATTTATTTCATTACAATGGGTCCACTCTCAATACTCAATACTTTATTGCATTCCATAATGTGTACATAATACTCTAGTTCTATCAAAAGTTGTTTTTAGACTGCAAAGTCTAAAAAAAGTATTTCGATCCGGATTTAGACATTAATAAACCGTATACTTTTAGAAATGGCTTTTTAAAATTGTTTTTAGACTGAAGGTTGTGGGTTGGCTTGAATGACACGGGTCACTTGTGTGAAGCAAGGTGCAGCTGGGCACAACTTTGAGACGGAACCCTAAGGGTGCGCCGTCTACTCGCACTTTTCTATTTTACACAAATAACATAACATCACGCCTGTATCCCACGAAGGGTTTGGTAGAGGTGTACTTACCTTTAGTACCTACACCCACATTTCGCCAGTTCGGTATATTAAAGGCCCATGTAATAGGGGGCGAGCCTTTTGCCATCAATCGGGCACAAATTCAGACTCCGGGCTGCTACTACGAAATTCCAAACGGAAAAACTCAACAACACAATTCGCGACCTGGGAATTGAATCCGGGACCTAATGCTATTCTATTTCATTTAGATTTTCTCGACGGTATGTGAAGTCAAGACTCGCCACACCTACTATTGCGTTCAGAATACTGTTGTTGCTACCCCGTCTACGAACCAGCAATGTACAGACGCCAGCACATCAAGTTACCTCAATGTGTCAAATTTTCCCAATTGAATATGAACCTTATTCTGTTTATCATAAAGTTGAGAAACGATCAAAGAAATTTGACACATTGGGGTAACTAATTGATGTGCTGGCGTCTGTACCCAACTTCTGAAAACTTTTTTAGAATCTTACTTAAAAGTGACTAATTGTGTTATTATGTAACATCCTGATGACTAACAAACTTTTCGTCTCCGCAGAGCGGCGGCGGTGCCGTGGGGGGCATGCGCCGGCGGCGCTGAGGCATGAGCGCGGCGCGCGCGCCGGATCCCCGCGACCCACCGCGCCACCACCGCCAACACCCTCAGGTAACTTATTCATGTTGTTTAGTGTAAGATTAACTTAACCTGCCGTTTCTGAAAGCCATTTCAATTATTGCACAAAGTAAATTAAGACACTTTTATTTATTATTGATAGGTTTGCGTTTGACTACTATATCACCTGATGGTAAGCGATGATGTGGTCTACGATGAAGCACGCTTGACTAGAAGTAACTTATTCACTCTAGACTTAAAAAATGACACCTGGGAATCTCACATCAATGCATTGGGTGCAGTTTGATAAACCAAATCCTGGTTTTACCCTTGGTTCTTTTGAAAAATTTACGAGTATTTCTCATTAGTTTTTCATATTTCGGAATGGATAACCATGGTAAAAGTGGTTTATATTATAGTGTGCCAGTAACATCCCCTTAAATATGGCCAACGAAGTCGCCTTACTATATAGGCGGCCGATAATAATATTAATGCAATCTAATGTATAGAATTGGCATAAAAATCTCACAAAAGACTTAGAAAGTGCAGAATTTCATACAATTTGGATTTATCGAACGTCCAGGACCACTGATTTACTAATTCCAAAATTGATAAGGCTTTCGGAAACGAAGGAGAAAAGATAAAAAAATATTTTTTGCGACTTGGTTACTTGTTGTTGACTACTCAACCTATACCTACTTACTTATTTTGTAACAATGAAAAAACTATGAATATTTATACTTTTGTGTTACTTTCAAAGTTCAAATATCCATTTTACATATCTACCTACTCTTCTTACGTGGCTAGGCAAATAAACTACATATTTCTTACCTGACTCTGCTAGGACTATTATTATATCTTTTTACATTATTTATCGTGCTAATTACTGCAAAAATAAATTAGATATAAGTCACTTTATCTTCTAAAAGTCATTCATAATGGAAACCACGAATGTTACTGTTAAGGCTAGGCAGGTGATAATAAAAATTAAGCTAATGGTAGATTTAAACGGCCTTATTAATAGATGCCTCCTAAGTATGAATGGCCGATGTAATCTCTTTTCTATTAGACGCTAACGCTATTAAAATAATAAACTCTATCATTCTTGAATTAAAGTCTAGTATAGCTTAGACCTACTTACTTTTTTGCGCTAAGTAATTAGGTGAACTCTATTGTAGTTAAGCTGTCATGTACAAGACACTATGCTATACTTAAGTACTTACTTAATTCGATATAAACTGCAAACATGGCTTATTAACATTTTTAGTTCAAGTGTATAATAAAGTCAATACACTCACTCAAACACTCCTTACAATGATAAATTACTATATTTATTGGACGGAGTCATTACATAATGTAACATCATCGCACATTCTGAAACCAAGTGAGATCTACCATTCATATATTTTCAAATTATCTGGTGTTTTTGAAAAAGAAAAAAAATTGAGTTCAAAATACACAGGCAAAAACCCACGATTTTTTTTTTCTCCGTGGGGTTCTTATGGAAATTAGGAAAAGCCGACGAAAATGGCTGAAGTTTCGGGATCATAGGCTAATTTGAAAATATGTATGGTAGAATGTGTAAAAATCTCAATACAAGAAACTATTAGTATCTTTATATTTATTGAAACAACAGCGATGTTACCCAAGCTTAGTTATTATATTAAAAGTAAATGATTACTTATATTTTTAGTTCTGTTTAACAATTCGGTTATATAAGCATGTTGTAAGACTTGATCCAAATCTCTTGGATGAATTCCAAAATGTGTGATGGTATTTAGATAAATACAATAAAATAGCTAAATAGATAAATAAATTCCATGACCTTCCCATCTATTTAATACTCTCAAATTATAAACCGTTTTAGAAGTAAAGAGTTACGATTGAAACAAATAGGTTGGTCTATTATAGACATACAAATAAGTAAATATGCTGCAATAAAATAAACAAGCCCAAACTTAATACCCAAATAGCAACAATTAGAATAAATAAAATGCAATTACGCCATTTTTTGCATCGTCCATTGTTTAAGTAACAACGTCTATTATACTACGCGTTCTAAGAAATGGCACGAGCGACCGAACAGCATGTCTAAATTGCGCAGACGCACGCGATATCAATCCGTTCCGTTTGTTTTTAATTGACAAACGGATTTACAATTAGAATTATACGCGACTATAAAACGCCGGTGTTGTTTAGTGGCCATTTCGCGACACCCACACTGTTAAGGCGACGGTTATTTTTTAGGCTTGATTGGTTTTCGCTTAATTAAGTATTGATTAATTTGTTAATATGTGGTATGTTTGCCCTAAAAAGTTTTTGTATATTTGCAATTTATTATAATGGCAATTTACAGTGTTGTTTTTTTTTGGTGCGTAGTACCGACTCGAAATCGGCGTGTGTGTATGACAACATGTATGAATGTAAAAGAAACAAAAGAAGTATGTAAGAATCGTAGCAGATGGCGCTCAGTAGTTTCTGGCTACCCCTATGGGAAAAGGCGTGAGTTTATATAGTTTATATTAATGTAAATATTAGAAACGAGACAGGTTACATTTAACATCCAAACTTAAAAAAATTACCCCTCTATTGATAATACCCGTTTATTTGTTAAATAAGTTATCTCACATTCTATTATTATTTCCTAGATTTTCGTGAACCATCAGCAAACAGCCTCAAAACACGGTAGTTTACGAAGGTTGTGACGGCTAATAAAAACCTGTGAATGATTTACTTTGTCATACATTTTGAATATTCGTTTCCATGCCTCGCGGGCTTTTCAAAACATGAAGAATATCGGTAATGTTTAATTAATTTAATGACAGATATTAGATGCACTTTAAAATATGGGTATTTTATAAAAGCCTCATCTAAAATGATACATTGTTAAGAAATCATCATAGCACAAAGTTACATGGAAATTGATGCGTTTCCGTGACAGTTCGATTATTGAATAATAAATTAAATATTATAAATTATGAATAAAAAATAACCATAAATCACTAAAACCCAGTTATGATTGCTATTAGCAAACATGAAAACGGGTTACTGTTTGCACATTTGCTTAGAAGTCTTTCGGTCATATAGGTAAAACGCAATATTTTATCTGTGTCCATTGACATCTGTCATTTGTAGGTAAACAATAAATTAATATTACGTAACGAGGCCGTAGACTTTAGTGATTGCAAGTGCTACAGCTGAGCAAAAGGTATTGGGGTTTAGTTGCTAGAGAAGGCACGTTATTGGGCATTCTGATTGGGTTTTTCTTTTTGAAATTTTTAGGTAGCAGCTCGAAGTCAGAATATATTACTATGCGTCCGGTTGATGGCAATAAGCTCACTCCCTATTATTCAGGACTTTACGTTTCTAAATATAGGAGTCGCGTTGGTAGATACTACATGTAGGTATCATTTATTTGCGTAAATAAGGTTCAAAGGGTACAGAATGAAATTGATCTATTATTCTGCCTTTAATTTTGACGCGGAAATATAAAACATAGTCGTATAAATTCACTGTTGATAATCATGCAGTAATTATGTTGTCATTCTGAAAATAATAAAGTACGTTGATAATATTATTCTGTCAATAATAATCATGTCAAAAAATAATAATTAAATAAAAATACTGTAATGTACAACGCCAGCACATCAACCTACCCCAAACTGTCAATTTTTCCCAATTGAACATGGACCTTATTGTGTTTAGAATAAAGTTGAAAACCTGTCAAAGAAATTTGACACATTGGCGTAGGTTGATGTGCTGGCGTCTGTACAAAACTTACATTTTTAAAACCTACAGGTTGTTTTGTTCGTTGTTTTGAGAGGGTACTCAATACTCAATATATTTATTGCATTCCACAATGTGAACTTAGGTGGTAATAAGGATATAATAATATGCATTAGTTTTGGATCATTGTGGGCCCTGTCAGGCATAACAATATAGGAATTAGGAGGAGGGCTATTATAAATATTTCAAATTTAGAGAGGGTAACCCATCGAAGCAAACAGACGTTATGTTACTTAATAGTACAGATCAAGCTATACATTTCCAGTTTACGCTGACCTCGCATTGTACGTATATCCTATGCAATGCGAGATCTACTTATATTAGAATTGTGTAGCTTGATGTGTGGCCGTGTGTACGTCAATAAAATCAAGTAATCAAATAAATCAGCCTTCGTAAACAGAGTTGGCTAGATACATAATTTAAATATGGTAAAAATTGCATTTCATGTCAACGTTCAACACAACGGAAGCAACACTTCAATGTGAAATTTCCTCTTCACTCTATTATTCAATTGAGCGACGCCATTTTAGACGTAGGCACGAATAGGCAATGAATGATTGGAGTAGTGTCTTCGGTAGAGGGCATAGGTAGTAGTAGGGGGTGTAGATCAAGTGCAAAGTAGGACACATACTTAAGTATCTATGTATGTTTGTGTGTGTGTATATTTGTAATGATGGTATGATGATGTTGTATGGCATATGCAACAATAAGTTTAATTGTATGGAACTGACAAATAAACTATGTTATGTAGTACCTAGAACTGTTCATCGGCGAGAAGTGCGAGCAACCCGCTTGTTCTACACAGAGAAGTGCAGAACAAATGCTGGGGAGAGAGCTCCACTCCGTCGATTATTAGAAACGTACAACTCACATTTTATAAATTTAGATATTTTCGCTCTTATTAAGAACAAATTTAGAAAAATTGCTGCCGAATTACTTTCTGGTCATCCTTAACGATGACTGCTTCTTGCTGATTTAATTTTGTGATCTTGCTTGCTGACTACAAACTGGACGAAGAGCGCCGTCTAGAGTTGGTTTGTGATATCTTTTAGGTTTATTTTTATTTTATGCGTTTGTTAACTATTAGACCTAAGCTAACTATTAATATTGTAACGTGTAACTGTTTTTTTGTCCCAAATAAATAAATAAGTAATGAATAAACTCAAAAACTACTGTGCCAATTTAAAAAATTCTTTGACCATTGGAAAGCTACATTCGCCTTGAGTAACATAGGCTACTTTTTATCCCTGTATTCCCACGGGAACGGGAACTACGCGGGTGAAACCGCGTGACGTCTGCTAGTACGATATAAGATTTGTTGTCAGATTTTCGGAGTCGTGAGTCGGGAGTCCTGAATTTCTGACTCCTTATAACGACTGTCAAAGACTATAGGTCTTTGACAGCCGGGACCAATCTCTTTTAAAAACGCTAAAACTGCCGGTACGTGATGGATAGTGACCCACCCACAGATTGACCTTGGCAGGGGTGCGTAGCTTAACTTACGCTGGAATGTACAGAATTGTACATCTATAATTATTTAGTCGCAAGACCCTCCAAGACGTTAAAGACAAAAATAGCCGATAAAAAATATTTTTAATAACAGTGTCGTCGCCTTAATTAACATGTCATATTTCTGCGCAAGAGCAATTAACTGACATTTTTCCTCTGCGCAGATTTTGTGTAATTACTCGAGTAGGTACCTTACAGTGTTGGTGTGTTGTATTAATTGTTTCTTGATAATAGTTTCACATAAGTTGTCTTTTATTCTTATTTGTTTTTAACCGACTTCATAAAAGGTGGAAGTCCTCCATTTGTCTGTATGTTTCTGTAATGTCTGTTACGCAATGACTCCGCCAATTTTAGTGAAGTTTGATAATTCTTCTTTTGTTTAGTAGGTCATGGGATGTTAAAAATATCAAGAAGTGATATAGGCTATGTTTAAAAGGGCTTATATTATATAATGTACAAAAATGAGTTGAACATAAATTTTAAAATACAATGTATACACATATAAATATTAAATAAAATTATGATGAGTAGTATTTATGTTAACTATACGATTCGGAAATACTTAGCAAAAGTGATTGGATTTGAAATTCATTGCGTTGAATATAAAACCGGGTTTCTCTACCAGATTAAAATAATCTGGAATAGAAACCTGGTTACCTTCATGGGGTCACATTATGTAGCTCTTAACGTATCCATGTTCAAATCCATAATTCCAAATGACGCCATTTCCACTTAACCAAATATCAGCTTTGTGTCTGTATGAATAGAGTCGGTTTCACAATGACTATTACTTTTGGAAAATTCATAAAAATCGTAATGCAATGTGAACTTTGTGTGACATGAATAAAGTTAGAATTTCAATAAACACATAATTTGTTTAGATTTTTGGAAGCTAGTAGAATAATATAAGCTTATCATTGTCACAAGAACTGTTCCAATTGCTTCATGTGCTACGCGTTACTAGACGTACCTATTATTACTCAATTGACAGTACATCCCAACATGGCCGCGGTGTTCCTTTAGAATTTTTTGACACTTGGATTGTGGTCAAGAGTAAATGTCACTGCAAGAATGTATCGAGTGGAAGTGGTTTCATTGGAGCCATGCTGGAGGACCCATAAACGTAAGCAGCTTCTTTTGTCTTTCTTCTCCTAGAGTTAAATCAGTTTAATCTCGGAAGGTGTTATGTGAATAGTGAGCTGTTACAATAACTTTAGGAATCAACTCTTAATTTAATTCAAAATAAAAATCAAATCTGCTATGCCGGAGGTCGTAGGTTCGATTCCCACCCAGGACAAATGTTTGTGTGATGAGCATGATCATTTGTTCTGTGTCTGGGTGTAATTTATCTATAATATGTATGTATTTAGAAATATATAAGTATGTTTATCAGCTGTTTAGTACCCATAACACAAGCTCTCAAGCTTAACTTGGGACTAAACGGCGTCTTGTGAAGTTGTGGAATATTTATTTATTTTATTTAATTAAACGCTTAAGTTTTTTCTGTTTAAATCCATTTATATTCAAATTGAGCTGAGTCTCAGCATTTTTTGAACGTTAAAAATTACTCACAGCCCTCCAAAATGCCCGCCCATCGCCACTTTCAAGTGTTTTAGTTTCATATTTAAAGAGCTAGTTCGTTGAAGATTGGTGACGAAATTTTATAAGTAAATCTTATTTGATAACCTGCTAGATCGTTCTTCCTCGAAGAGATTTAAAATACCATAGAGCGGGCATGTCAAGGAAATGTCATAGAAAAACTTTGATCCCATGTCTCAGTAACGCCATCTAGAATAATATATGAATATTGGAGCGGCAGCGGAGCATACTAAAAAAAACTCATAGACTTGTGTCCAAGCAGGACACAAGTTTCGGACGAAAATTTTGATCGTGATGTCCGGTCTATAGGTATTGAATGTCTTTGTTCTTCCTCAAATCCTAATTTTATACATCAATGACGCATTTTATTAGTTCTTTCCCGATCTAATGACCAACCATTTGTAGTCCTACAATATTTCTTGTCATTATTTTCCCGTTTCATTTTTACACACACACATTAGGTTTCAATTACTTTTTGGTATACACATGTTAATTAGCAACCACCCTCCCCCTGCCCGCGGCGGCGGGTGCGCGGTGGGCGTGGCAAGTCATGCGCGCGCGCCGTTCCGTGAATCGCACAAGGCCGTCTGACCTACTGATATAATTTCTTTGCTGTGTTGTCCGTCTGCTTGCCTCTGTGTGACGTCTGTGGTCATGACTCTTTGTGAAGACACTCCACTTGTAGAAACCGTCAGTCCTCACGCACACATAGGTAGGTTTTATTTGTTTGACGTTAAAGGGGAAGAAAGGTAGGTGCAGTGGGAAGTCTGCGTATGATACACTGTACAAACGGAATTCCTGTATGTGTGCGTATGCCAGGAAATATTTAAGGAAGCAGAATCCCATTGTTCTACTTCTCCGTCTGCCGGTCTATGTGTGTGTACCGCTAAGGAAATGTATAAACACGAATGTTGCCTAATTTTCCGTTGGCTGGTCTCAGGTAATAGGTGTTATATATGGTTCTAGATCACGGCATCGCTACGGTATTTTAGGTTTATTTATTTTTTGTTGAATGCGCTCTAAGGTCGTGTGAAGCAGCGTCAAACTTTTTCAGTTCCTATAAGGTTATAAATGGGTCGGCACCCAAGGCTAAAGTGTTTGTGTATTTCTTTTTGCAATGCATTTATTCTTAGAGTTAATTGGGAGGTCTAACTTGTAATCTAATAAGGGCATTGTTCTATTAATCATGTTACCCATCTACATTTTCTGAGAAGCTTACTTAAGCTATTTCTAATACGGGCGTTCCGTAAATATCGAGTCCGAAGTTGGAGCACATAATAACCCAATTAGATAGCCGATACTTTGTCAAACTTTTTCTCCGTCTTACGTAAGAATATCGTACATAACTGTGCCGGGAATCGAAGGCGCATACCTCCGCAGCCGCGCCGCTCGCGAATAATTCAGTAGTTTCTGAGAAGCGGTGGCGGCGTCGTAATAAATTTAGAGCTTCGGACCCCTCATTATGCGGTACTGCCTACATTCCGAAGGCATACAGTTTGCCGAATAAAAAGTTACAAATCCGACTATTGTTTTGGGGCACAGGACTGTAACGGGAATAGAGGGGGCATAATATTTACAACACTGATGTTAGATGCACTCTACCTTACCGCACTTAGGCTGTTACAGTAACCTCACCGAAATTATTTATATACGTAGGTATTTGGTTCTTCTCGCATTAGGATTGACGATGTTGTCTAGTTTTAAGAAACATTTACCTGGCTAACTTACTTCACTTCTTCAATTTTAGACGAAATTTAAAAATAAATATTATCCCTACGAGGTTTCTGTCTATGGCAGAATAATAACAGTGTGTAGGTACAGTCACCAGCACATCAACCTACCCCAAACTGTAAAATTTTCTCAATTGAACATGAACCTTATTATGTTTAGATTATAGTTTAAAACCTATCAAAGAAATTTGACACATTGGGATACTAGGTTGGTGTGTTGATGGCGTCCGTACAAGACGATGTCTGAAATCAAGCAACGTTTGCCCAGGTCTTTTGTGGCTCGCTTTTGTGTTCTCGAGAAGCACGTTTAGTTATTAATCTTGGCTGCCAATGATTTATATTTCATTGAAAATCTCATCAGAAATCGATATAAATATCAGAAAATAAGTAAATAGTAGGAAACCCAACCAAAAAAATCAACGCGAAGGGGTTCAGAATCATGCACTGAATCATAGTAACCTATTGTGTATCCAAGTTCTTTATATTTATCACTCAGTATAAATATTCTGCCTATTCTACGCCTTCCAAGCTCTTTATTCATACATTTTACCGTCTCTAAAGTTTGCAAGCCCTTCTAAATAAGACGCGGAAACAAAGCGTTTCAAATGGACATTGGAGACACAACAAAACGATACGAGCATTATTCCAGGCATTTTTCTAAGTCAATTAAATACGACCCAAGATGGCGGAGTTTCAACTGTTGATTTTTTGGCGACTGGGGTGCAGGCAACAGTTATTGGCAGAGGCGAATTTATAAATAAGAAGTTGTTGTTAGGGTGGAATTAATATAATGCGACTATGTCTGGGATCTTATCGTGTGTATTTATAATTGAATGCTCATAACATGGTGATTTAATTAATCGTTAAATATGAAACCTAGATCTTTACCTTCTATGTTGGGGTCAGGCTCCAGTCTACTCGGATAATTGAGTAGTAGTACAGTAGCTTCATGTAAAACTATGATTCAAGGTATAAAACCAGTAACTGGTAAATACAATACAATTTGGTATGGCTGTTTGTGAAACTTTTAGGCTTCTTAACAACCGTCCTCGACTGACAAAAATCTAAGAATGACTGCCGGCACCAACAGATTTGCTTTGCGATGCACAGAAAAGCCTCGGTTTATAATAGCTGGTTACCTATCCACGGCGTGCGGCTTTTATTATGAAGCCCCTCAGTTGAAAAAATATTAAAATACGTATACAATAATAGCAAATAAACAATTTCTCTCTTTCTCTAGCTTTGAACGAAATTAAGATGATGGTTATAATTACTTTGAAAGTGGCTCCGTTGGAAGACGCCACGATTTTTAATATGATCGTGAAATCTTCAATAACTATACTAATAAAAAGCAGAATCACAATTCCGTAATATTACTTTAAGCTTTGTTCTTTTTTAAGTTTCATAATGCCACCATAATAATTTATGTATCCAATAACGCGGTGGTCTATACATTGCTAATAAATATACTTTCTCATTATTTAACTGCAGTGTTATGGAGACGCACTCTGCCTAACGCAAACCTGTGGACTGTGACAATGTATATTTGTAGGTTCAGCACATCACGTGATCGGTATTGTTGCTGTTCGTAACATTTTATTCATGAAACTTCGCTGTGGTTCAGTTGTTTTTCCCTATGAGGTTAAAAAGAAACTACCACTTGCTTTGATTCTTACATAGGTACATCTTTTGCTTTTATATTAATATCGGGTCATACACACATACTGACGGATGCTAGGATCACACACCTGACCCGATTTTATGAAGAACGTCACCATTCAGGTCAGTCTACGTCGTACTAGAGTCCGCTCCTGCCGTGTAAACATTAAAAAACAATCTTTTTAACACTCTCGTGCTTTTTACCATAACCGATAACAGTGACATCTCCCCTACATTTCTAACAGTTATTATAATACCATGTAGCGGGATATTCGCGATTCCTTATCCAAAAGAAATACTTGTTCGGATAATCGCAGAGCCAAAACGGGCTCACATTGTTTTCTATTTCGGAGTTTTTTTACTAAAAATATTTGAATATTCTAATGGCTTGAAAGCAAAAAGTTTAACTCGCTGTAATTTGATTCGCGAAAAATTTTTGGACATGGAATGAATGCTTTTGACTGTATGTACCTATCTAATGCGGCATACCTACGGTGGATAAAATGAAAAACTAAGAATACAAAAATTATCGGGTTTTACTGTAACGCTTTATACTAAGGACCAAATCTCGTAGGTAATTGAAAGCGTTCTAAGTCGAAACTTGTTAAAAATGTCGGGAAATTTGACGTGTTTTTGACAGATTGAGACTGAGAATATTTGCATTCTATTCTGAGTCTCAATATGTTAGGTAGATATCAATTTAGAACTCATTGATGAACCTCATCAATAGTGCTATTACGTCATAAGCTCCCCGTGAACATATAGGTGAAGTTAAGGCGAGAAGATTGGTCATACCACTCTCATATTAGGAATTGACACTCACTTGACTGATGGCAGGCATCAGCGTTTGAAAACTACGATAGGCATCAGTCTCATAACCATTTTATAACGGACCATTTTATAAAGGAAATACGAAGTTAGTAAGTAACTTCGTATTTTAGTTAAAAATACTTACTTCTGTTGTCACAGTCTGACCATAATTAGGTCTTCTTTGTATTATCATGTATAGGGCACAATAGGGTCTCAATTTATAGTCACGTTTACTGTTTTCGAGGTAGGTGCCTTGCGGGTGAAAATTAATTCATTAGGAGGAGCTCATAGCTAAATTATAACAGTCTCACGGGTCCATTAGAGATTAAACTGCGCATGACGTGGCTGATTCGTGGATAGGTGGGTGAATATTCGTTACAATATATCAAGAGCCTCGAAAAGCACGAAAAGCCGTTGGTCCCGGCTGCCATTCAGCGTCAGGCAGCATCTCAGCATCTGTGTGGCATTACCGCTGAAATTAGCCTTTTGGCGCAGCAGTGAGACATGCCATTTTTGTGTCGTTTTTTTATTATTGTGTTTTTTTTTGGAACGAAGTTCCATATCGCGCGTTGTGAAAGGGGGCTAGACGGAAAAAATTCTTACGAAAAGTTGTCACGACACTTTTTGCTATAGTAAGCTATTGTAAGCTGTGCGGCGTCGCATGTTCGCAGGGAGAGGGAGAGGGAGAGGATATGGGGAGGGTTGGGGGAGGGAGGGAGGGAGAGGGGGAGGGAGGGGAACGGGAGGAGGAAGATGGAAGGGGAGGGGGAGAGAGAGAAGATTGAATAGTTCACTAATCAATCGAAGGGAACTTCGTTCCATCCGGGTGTCCCTTGACACCTCTCAAGTTTTTTTTTTTACTAGCGTGTATCCAACTGTTGCCAATAAATGTATTTTCTTTCTTCCTTCTTTCTTCTTTCATTTGTAAATCTATGACAACCGGAACGTTACAGACCGTCTGAAGCTCCAAAATCTTGCAACCAGCATAACCAATTGGTATCGTGTTACCCAGTTACTGGGTTGGGGAGGTCAGACAGACTCTTGTTCCGTGTAAAACACTGGTATTCAGCTGAATCCGGTTAAACTGGGAACCGACCCCAACAAAGTTGGGAAAAAGCTAGGCAGATGACGATGAATCTCATTACTACTTCTTGTATTCTTCTCCCATCAATAGAAACTCACCTGCTTGTCTCAAACTACCCACAAAACTTGTTTTTCCATGCGTACCCGTAAATAACTGAAGTACAGCCGCGGTTACAAATAAATATAAAATGTAAACAGCTCATCGAACGCGCCATAAAGGTGCCCACACACGGCCTAATGAGCTCCCGCAGATTTATGGTCCATAAATAATGTTACTTACGCGTAATGACCATATGGCTGTACATCCAGTCGACTAGACCGATAGTTTAGACATGGACCAAAATTGGATCCTTTTATGGTTCTTGGTACAATAGCTGTGGGGGTGATTTAGAGTTCCTTGCCGTTAAAAGACTATCCCGAAATTTCAACGAGTATCTTTATAATTTGGCTTAGATGTTCACAGTTAGGGTGACTTAGAACCGTGAGTATTATGAAACTCCGTTACGTACCTTTGACGAAGACCCTACTTAAGAGAGAAGATTTCCTAAGAGGGAAGATGACAAAAAAACTTAGTATCAATAACAATTTCTTGTCTCTCTCGAAGTCATTGGTCTACATACCTACCTTTGGTGTAATTACCTCTAGTTTATTTGGCAATATTGGAGTCTTGCTGCTAGCGGTAGAGTTTTTCAAACCTCCAAATGGAAGCCAGTAGAAAATGAGTTGTATGGACACTTCCCCACGGTACCCTTTGATACGAGTATATGCTGAAAAGAAAAACTACTTTTACATTAAGAATGTTTTTTTTTTCATGCATAATGTTGGAATTGCTTCATCCTATACGAGGCTAGTCAATTTACATATTGAACTGTTACTGATCGAAATTAGACTGTCTTAGCTTTGTTCACTTTGTCTCCATAAACTTTAACTTTACAAAATCTCACACTCCGCCGTCTGCGTAATATTCTTTATCAGGGAATAAAAGTCAGGATGACGTTACTCAAATATGGTTTTATGTTTTTGTGTAAACAGTAAGTATAAGTTGGTTTCAAGTCCAAAGTTTTCGTAGTCAAACTTTTATACATATACGCGTTAAGTTGACTAATTACAATTATACGACTAGTCTGCGCCCGCGCAGCTGTCTAGACTAGTTATTGAGGTGTACAAACTTTTTAATTGTTATCAAACGACTTTATCGTCATTCATATATCAAGTAGTTTTTCTTTTCTTTTTAGGGTGTTCAGGTTCCAATTTGCTTTACGCGTTTTGTGAATTTCTTGAAGTACATAAAAAGTTTGAAGGCTCAGTTTTCGCAGTGACTGAGCGATTGGCTGTTGTACTGCATGTCGCGGGTTGGATTTCCGCACGGAACAAACACGTTTCGAGTCTGGCTGTTTGTGTATGTAAGTTGTACAGTTGGTTTCATAATTATATCACCCTGGTACATAAGAAATGACGACCTTCACCGTGACCTCAAAATGGAAGTCGTCACCACTACTATCCAAAAATTTGCTGAAGCTCACGAACACAGACTACATCGACACGTGAATGTTGAGGCTATACAAGCTGCTGGACAACACAGATTTAGTGCGTAGGCTAAAAAGAACTAAACCTTTTGAATTAGTGTAGTGTACAAGTGAATGAATTATAGTAACAATGTTGTGCTATACATATAACACATGAACATAGTGTTTTTCATAAATTAATCAGACTCTAAGAAAGTGCTACGAACTTGAGTTAAAGTGCAAATAGACACTATCCTTAGTTTTTAAAATAATCTATCACGTAACATATTAAGTTAGAAGTAAATTGCTTATTAGTCTTTTAGGCTAGATCATAATTAATTATTAAGAATTTTGTTCTTTGTGATATACAAGGTGTTGTTTTGCATCCTCGTCAAATTTCAGGAGGGTGTCATAAAATACATAAATAATCAATTGCAAGTACGTTAGCGGGCAATAACTAACAAGTGCTGCTTTTTTTTGATGTTGAAATTTAACAGTGTTTCAGAATTAAACCCTTAATTCAATACAAATAAAACAGAATCACCCGACTTCGCACACAGCGACAATGCAGCTGTGTGCGTGAGCGTCGACGTCTTACCTACGAAAAGCAAGCGCGTGCGAGTGCAATGACCGCTATGACCAGTAGCAATAATTTCACCTAATATTATTTCGAAAAACATCTACATTATTGTCATAAATTTTGCTTGATAATTAACTCATTTTTGAGCATTATTGGAATACGGAAATCTTACTAATGACAGTGATACTAGTGCGCCAAAGAAAAGTTCACTGACCTGCAGTTATCAGATGTTAGTTTTGCTTTTACTTCAACCTAAAGTTTTCGTAGTGATTTTGTTTTATTTGTGGATTAAATTGGTTGATTTGTAATTTTCCTTTCTGGCTTAGGACCGGCAGTAATGCCTACTTTAGTTGGTGTACCTACCGATCTTCTAAATCTAAAAATGTTTTCTACGTTTGATGGAAATGGAAAGACGTTCTAGTTAAGTGTAATACAACACTAATAACATTGACCAAGCTAACAACGTATTTACAAAATGTACTAGAATAAATAAATTAAGTAGCTACTTAAGTTACCCGGAGATCTTGTTCAAAGTGGCCACCATCACACTCTTCGCACAAACGAGCACAACGAAGCTAGTTTTCTTTCAGCTTACGTAACACTAACACATACGTTTTTAAAGTGTCGAAAGCACTAATGATCCTTGAACGTAATTCTGTTACACTTGTCACTTCCTCCGAGTAAATTAACCTTTTAACGTCTCCCCACAAATACCTAAGTCTAGAGGCGTCAGGTCCGGAGAACGCGGAGGCCAAGCCACAGGTCCTCCGCGAGTTCCCCGCGACCGATCCAGTGGTCACCAAAGTACCGAAAAGCGGAAATCGCAAAGCGGGCCGCGCGCACGCTTCGGCGACATCAAAGACACTGTGTTAGTTCCGGGGTCGCGCGGGGGCGTGGCTAGAAGCTTGCGCAGGAGAGTACCGCATCGTGATTGGGGTAGTATTGATTGCCTACGAATTGATCATTGCGTATGTGTTGTGTATGTATTGTTTGCGTTTGTTTGTGTGCGAAAGCGCGGTGATAGGGCTAGTAACAGACGGGCCGCTTTTAAATACGGCTGGTTCACACTTGTGGTTTTTCGTTGTTAAGCAAAAATAATAAAAAAAATACCTACTCATTTTATTGTTGATTTGGGTCGAGAATCATTAGCATAATTACGTCCTTGAATTTGACGAGGATGCAAATCAACACCTTGTAGAATAAAAAAAAAAAAATTCCCATGACAGATGGTGTTTTGCTATAGGTACGCCATTTACCGACCACAAATTCAACCCTTCTGCTATTGATAATATACGATAATACCCCTTAATTTAGGTACTTGTGGTCAATAACAGCTGCATGGATCGATCGAAGGTTTAGCTACGATTGCCGAGGTCGGCCTGTAGATGGGAGACCATTTATTACATTTAAAGACCCTTCCGTGCCTTGGAAAGTACGTTAAACCTGTGGTCCAGGCTGACGTTGATAGATCTTGACAGTCGTCAGCTACGCTCGGATTTTTTTGCGTGATTGGCCCAGAAATTGTGATATCCGCAGGAGAACCAATGTTAAAGACAAAGCCCGAAGAAACGCCAAACTTAACCGGCAGTGGGTAGGGCACATTGCTTGCAGAACAGATGGTTGTTGGGGCCGCTTAGTTCTGAAGTGGCACGTACCGGAAGACGCAGCGTTGGAAGGCCTTCCACAAGGTGGACAGACGACTTAGTGAGGGTCACGGGTATCCAATAGACGCGAGCTGCACAGCATCGGTCGTTGTCGGACGTCTTTTGGCTGAAGCAATGACGACGATATTTTTCACCAAGACGACCCACTGACTACCTTATAATTTTCTGTCATAACTTAGTTTAAATGCATCTCTGAAGTATTATATAATCATTCCGTTGTTGTAATTTATTGTTTCGGAAGTTTTTTTCTTGTTGTTTCCATGTTATTTCTTTCAAAAACACCTTGACATTGACAGCAAGTCGTCTGCGCTCGCGTCCCTTCGCTTCTCATGGACCATAGACAATAGTCTGTAGCATTGACATGACAAGCGAAGTCGGAACGTTTCGGTGCAGCAGAGCCAATTATTAATAATTTTGTTTATTATTAATGATTTTAGTGTTTATTTTATTTGTGAGTATTATATTTATCTATTCTTTTTTTTTACTATTTCTTTTGTGCGTAAATGTATTTTGTGTCCGTAGGTGTGACCGTGACATCACAGTGGGCCCTATCAGAATACCAGCGCTGCGGTATTTGTTTTCATTTATCGCAGCATCATGCTGAGATAGGAGCCTTTTTGGCCTCGCACAGGTCTTCTCTATTATTATTTAGTTTTATGTTCTTTTTGTTATTATTATTTTTGTAGTTCCTGTGCTTGTCCCAAATAAATATTTTTCTTTCTTTCTTTCTTTCTATGATGATAATGTACAGTTGTTATGAGTGAACAGACCAGAAAGTTTAAAAACCAGTCGAATCAAGTGGAATCGTGGTACTCTGTCACTGGGTTGTAGAGGACAGGTGGTTAAACTGGAAGCCGAACAAAGTCGGGAAAAGGCTAGGCACATGATGATGATGGCCTCGTAACTTATCAACAGGAAATACACATTTTACCTTATTCTTAATTAGGTTCAGACATTAAGTCTAGACAGATGTAGTCACTACGTTCGGTCTTAAATTAATTTCATCACAATCCTTCTTAGAATGACCAACTCGACCTTTAATTCAACGGATAATTTACAAGATACAGTAAATTTTGCCATTTATTTCGCGTCTCTTTGCACTTGGTTTTTATAATATACTTTTATTACTTTCTGCATAGTCGTAAACAGGATTTATTGGCATCTATTAATAATTTAGCTAGGTTTTATTTTTTATATAATTTAAGTCTTCGTTCTTTTTCTTTTGAGTTTCGATGCTGTAAATTGCTATTCGATTTATTTATTGGGTACACATTCATGTGTAACGTCGGGAGGTCTTTAGATACAGACACATCTAGCTACCTCAAACTGTCAAGTTTTAGCTCAATTGAACATGAACCTTAATCTGTTTGTAATACAGTTCAAAACTATCAAAATAAATTGTCACATTGGAGCAACTTGACGTGCTGGCCTCTGTACAACAGACGCTGTTCTGTACTTGAGATAAAGCTCCATTTATCTTAGGAAATATTCTTGAAACTACTCCAAAAGAAATACCATTCAAAGAGAGATAATAAACATTTAATAATTTCACTTCAAGACACAAGCATCAGTGTAGCCTTGACCTTTGGGTTTCCTGTGTTACAAGAGCCAAAAGAAGCGAAGATAGTGGAAGTGCCTCGTTTCTCTAGTGGTCGCAGTCTAGTGTCGATTATGTGATCCTGGGCAGATGAAAATGGGATTTTCCTTCAATGGGACTTAGCCCGGAGTCTGGATTTGTGTCCGATTGATAGCAATCGGCTCGCCACTTGTTACCTACGTGGGCATTAACAATACTGGCGAAATGTGGGTGTACTCCGTCACTCTTATGGGCTAGGCTATTGGCTAAATAAAACCACCCTGGTCTTCGTATTACACTTGCGCTGAAAGTTGCGGGTACGGATGATACTTCTGCAACATACAGCAACATCCTTTTTTTTTGTGGTGCGGGTTGAAAAATCCTGATGATGTCGTCCGCCCCGGGAAAGGCAGAAAGGTCTCTCTATCAGACTCTTACTGACTTAAAACGGTGTACGATCTCACACCAGCGCTGTAGCGGAACACTGATGTCAATCTGCAATCACAGACACCATAAAAAAACTTTTTTGCAAAAAATAAAACCGACTTCAAAAAAAACACTAAACGGTGTAAAATAACTCAAAATTCGGAAGTCGGTGGCCCATCATGAATAAGACAAACCCACCAAAGCCACAGACTTCCGAATTTAGAGTTATTTTACACCGTTTAGTGTTTTTTTTGAAGTCGGTTTGCTTTTTATTTAAGAGTTCCATTGTGTATCTCCGAAGATCAGCACCAGATCTTCACCAAATTAAAATGGGACCACCTCAGGAGTATACTCTTTCAAATAAAAAAAGAATTTTGAGGATCGGTCCACAAATGGCGGATAAATCAGGTAACATACATAAAAAAAAATACATACACACGAACATAGAACCTCCTCCTTTTTTGAAGTCGGTTAAAAAATAAAATCCAAAATCCTAAAGCTTCAACACTCGTATCCAATTAAAAGTAATTATCCTACGAATTACTGTGTAAGTCTGTTTATAGCGGGTCTCCGAACTCGCGATCAATAACTTTACGATTCATGTCCAAGTGCGAACGTCTGACTCACACTTGTTTTGACAACGTTTTCTTAATTCTAATGATTTTGTTTTAAATCGTCATGTTATATTGTAATGTCTTATTTGGGAGTCGTGGATTGTTGAATGATTTTGATTGTGTGATTCTATTGGTGAATTTGAATATATGTTATGTTGCCATGCGGACTTTGTACAGTACAGTGATTTACCGTTTCAAGTTCTTCAATTGATTTATCTTTTTAAATCTTTTTAGGCTCACGTATGTACGTAGGTCACGTAGGTACCTACTTCGACGTCATTTGGATTAACACTGTGTGTTATATTTTCTTGTCAGCTATTTGATTTTTAGTATCAGTACAAATTAGTATTCCAAAAATATAATAAATGTTTGTTCCTGTATAACTTGTCATTAGTGGACACTTAATTGGATCAAAACGCTTTAAATGTAATGAACGGGTAGATATCCCATAGAAATTGAGAAAATAAAATTAGCTTCTAAGATACAGGTTATTTACCTAGTTTTGGAAGACAGCTGTCTTAGACTTTTAGCTCATAATTAGCTTTACCTTGGCTAAATATAATGTACCGTCAAACGGGATGAATGGGAACGTAGGGGTGAATAGGAACAAACACTTCGAAGAGGATTTTCACGTGAGTTCACTATTATTTGTTAACAAATCGGTAACGAAATGATAAATTTTAATTACTCGGGTACATAAGACAGTTTGTATGTAACCAACAACGCTTTACCACTCCCTTTAAAGTTTTGTTTCTATTTACCCCTGCGTTCCTATTCACCCCTTTTGACTGGACCTTACCTTTGTCATTTGTACCAAAATAAGTAAATAATAATTTATTTTAGAGAAGTATTCAAATTTGGAATTTACATCAATAAGATCACTTCATAATGAAAAACCCGTCATGTTCTTTTTTTGCTGCTGAACGTGTGACATTTTTGACCGCAGTCAGTGCGCACATGCGCGTAATTGCACCGACACATTAACTTTGAGCCTTTGAAGTTAATTGGATCCAAAGCTAAGTCGCCATTTTAATGAACGCGCTATTTATAGGAACTGTTCAGCGCTTTCGGACGTTATAACTAACTCTAGGTACACGGTTACGCGATTATTTTTAGATTCTTCGAGTACTTAGGGCAGACATTTTGGTGCCTCAGACAATCGTGTGTGAGCTTTAAATTAAGGAACGACTTTATTTTGTTTTGATAAGCAAGTGATTTCTATAATAGAATTGATTTCCGAGAACTGAAAGACCAAAGATTCGTAGAACCAATTCTAAAATTAAAATGCATCATTCAGATCATTCTAGATTAAGCAACTGTCAAAACACGGAGCATGGTTTTTTTTGTTCTTATTGTACCTAATAATATGGTAGATCCATGAATATGAAAACGTAATTAAATTTGATTTGTACATGTTATTTCAATAATAATTTATTATCCATGAACTAAAAATACCAAATGTTGGAAGGACCAGTTCCAAAGTATCCTTCTTTTTTAATGGTTGGTTACTAACCTGCTGTCAGAGATTTTATGCCGGCCATGACCCTATGCCTCTGACTTAAATAAAGCAATCAATCATTTATTATGGACCAAATTTTGTACTTATATTACCTACACCCACCAAACTGCGTAACAATTGTCGGTAGGCTTCACATGCCGTCAATAATTATCTTTTTGCCAGTTACAAGATTAAAATGTATAATTTTAGATAAAACAACAGTCTAAGCGTTGATATTTTTCCTATTATCCTAAAAATATGGATCTATGTTTACATAATTTAACAATAAAATGAAACATGTAATTCATTTTACAACAGCTCTGTTAATAATTTTATCTATTTTAACGTGGGCGCAGGCTTGAGACGGACAAATGTGCTAATATTACCCCTAATGGGGTAGATAGATGTTACTTAGTGTGGGTAGAGGTATCTTAAGAACTGTGTTGGTAAGTGCTAATCTAAGTGACAACTATTTTTGCCTCTTATAACTATTATAATATTCCACAACTTTCATACAACGTCATCTAGTCCTAAGCTAAGTAGAACTTGGATTACGGGTACGAAACAACTGAATAACATCATCATCATCATCATCATCATCATTGTATTCAAAAGACGTCCACTGCTGGTCATAGGCCTCCCCCAAATGTCGCCACAGTGACCGGTCCTGTGCATCTCTCATCCATTGAATTCCCGCAACTTTCATTAAGTTGTCGATTCGGTCCACCTTGTTGGGAGGACTTCCAACGCTGCGTCTTCCGGTACGTGTTCGCCACACCAGAACTTTTCGGCCCCAACGACCATCTATTCTGCGAGCTATGTGACCTGCCCACTACCACTTAAGTTGAACAATTCTTCCGATTAACAAACTTAAATATATTTCTAAATACATACATTATTATAGATAACTTACACACAGACACAGAACAAATGAAATCTGGGAAAAGGCGTTAGTTAATGTAGGTATATATATAAGTTTGTAAGAATTCATTTTCTTGTTGCAATTTGGACCTCTTGCATCTCCTATTAAAACTGATAAAAGTTCCGCTTCAGAATTAAAAAAAACAACAAACAAAATTAACCCAGTTTTCCACGATAACATCCGAAACCTGTCTTCACTATACAAAAGTATACGTGTGTCGGTTTGTGCGTAGACGCCTGCGCTTGCGCCGATCCCGCGGGAACCCGCTACGCAACGGGATCCTGCGTGAACCAGTTCCCGTTTTTTGTCGGTGAAAGCTTTTCTTTGAACAGTAGTGGGCAGATAATGGCAAGGTGCGTGCCGGTGCGTGTGCGCAATGTATAGGGGGCTTTATTTTTATGCTAATGTGCTGTTTGAGAGCATTTTAATTGTGTTTATTGTTATTGCTCCACTTGTTGTTAAGTTTTAGTTTACTTGATTTTTAATAGGAATGAAAAAGTGTCGATGCAGTTTAACGACCACCCAAGGTTTGAAGCCCTGAAAGCATAACTTTGGGGAGAGTCTTACTGGGCAATGAAATAGATAGTCCTAGTGTGCTTCACCATCACTGATTGCGTCACTGCTTACCATCAGGTGGGATTGCAATCAAGCACTGGTTTATAATATTAAAAAAAAGATAGTGTGAGAATAATCTCACACTATCTTTTTTTTTTAACAGAATAGGAAATCGCAGCTTTTATAGAAAAGTTATTGTATTTTATATCATGACTGTCTCGTTTGTCTAGTGGTTGTAAGCCCTTCTGCTGAACATGAGGTCGCGGGTTCGATATCTGGGTCGGCCAAAGCGTTATTGAGTTTTTCCATTTGGAAATTCTTAGTCTTTTCTGGAGTCTCCTGGAGTTGTACCCGATTGATGGCAATAAGCTCACTCCCTATTACAAGAAGCTTTAACATGCAAAGTGAGGGTGACTACCGGTACGTACACCTCTGCCTAAACCTTTGGGGATTACCGTCGTGATGTTATGTTTGTATATATAAATATACTCTTTAACCACAGAGGAGCTCCTAAAACCTATGTTTTATAGTTTTTCAATGCAAACCATAACACAAGCTCACAAGCTTAACTTGGGACTAAATGGCGTTGTGGGAAAAGTTTTGGAATATTTTTAATTTTTTAAACTTTTTGTCAACAACCGTGTAATTTTTTGGATTGCTCTCATTTACTAATTACATAGGAAGGATATGGTATTGTTATATACTTTCTATCTCTGCTTAAACGACGTGCTGTAGAATAGAATAGAATAGAATATTTTTATTTCAGACCGGAGTCCATAGGGTTAGTAACAATTTTAACTTAAATTCTAGTGTTAGTAGGTTACAGACACATAAAAATATACAATTGGATTTCGGCATGGAGCCGCATCCACCTCCGCAACATCGGGGAATCCCACCGATCTACGAACACACTGAGAATGCTGTTGGTGCCGCCGCGAACACGAGACATCAGGGACGCACACCTTTTCCTAATAATAGCGGCAAAACCATCAATATTATTATCTGCAAACATCCCTGACGCACTACATCGCGACACTACATCTGATCGCGCTATACATGCATACAATACAAAACAATATACATAAAAGTTACAGTAGACAAAAACAATGATGAATTGATTTGGAATTAGCTAATTTAGCTTTCACCTACTCTTAACTACTTCGCATTGACAACAACCAATCAAAATCTAATAGTTTCTTGATAAGTCATAAAATCTATTCATTATTTTCCATAGACAGTCCATTATAAACGCGACTGAATTAATAACAAACATAATTATATCTACGCGGTGGTCTGAGTCTAGACCATAGACACCATAAATATCTTTACAGCCACAGATAACAATAAGACTCTATTCAAAATGAAACTATTTCATTCTAAAGTTATTTATGTTAAAAATTATATTTTATTCGTAGGTATTGTAATTTTTGCCAATACATATTAACAGTGGGCAGGTGCGTCGGTTGCTTAGGATATTTACAAAAATATATATAAACAAGATTTTAACCCAAGATGTGTGAGTTTCGCGTTATATGAATAATTCAAGAGGGCTATTGAAACCAATTGATGGGTGTTGGCTTGTGGTGGCTGTTGGCCGTCTGTGTGCGGCCAATGTTTGTGACAAACGTCTGGGGTGTTGAGAACGTGTAAGTAGAGCATTTGATGAGCGTTGTAGCAATATTGTGTTGCAAGATAACTAGCTGTGCATATCGATTGCGCGAATTCTTCTTTTTAGAAAGGAAATTATACTTGTGATTTATGATAGTTGTGCTTATAGCAAAACGGTAAAACTGAATTAGATTGCCCTCTATGATGTAAAAATCTGAGTATATAATAATTACTTAACGATTATTAGAAGGTCCTTAAGGTCTCTAACATATCATCAACGTTTCCCTTCAAATGTAGCAATAAAAAAGATTTAAAAAACCATAGAGTGGACATACGAGGAAGTGTCACAGAAAAACTTTGAATCCATGTCTCAGTGTTGCCATCTAGAAAAATATAGCAATATTGCAGCGGAGCGTACTAAATTAATCTCATAGACTTATGTGCACTAGGACATAAATATCGGATGAAATTTTTTTTCGTGAGAACCCGACCATAGTAAGCATTGATTCTCTTTGGTAGCAATCAAGACTGATGAATAAAACTATCTCAAAACAGCTTTTTGACGTCACAAACAATTTAAGTGCCCATATTGCCCAACATTGGTTCCAATACGTCACGGAGATGTTCAAATTAAATAAATTATTTAAGCACAATAGAAAGTCGCACACTGAACAGGAAACATATTATATATTATAATATAAATAGTTCTATCACTGTGGCCGTAGTTTCGTACTGTTTTTTATTCAAATCAAGTAAATATGGAGCTAGGGAAACAGCGACTCGCATACGCGAGCGCGATTCGTAATATGAACACATGGAACAAGTCTGAGTCTGGAGAACTTAGAAGGTTTTAAGACTTTGACTGTGCCACACCTGTCACTGGTGAGCTGCGAACAATTGAATTTCTATTGTGTCTGGTAGTCTGGCGGTCCACGTGTTATGTAACTGTAAGAGTCTCTACAAGACCTGTCTTCAGTTTTTTATATTCCAGTACTTCTTTGTTTTGTCCAAATCTTTATCATACATTATCGACTGTAAATAATCAGGCTATAACATATTTATTGCTTACACACAGGCCTCTTCTCTGTGAAAAGTCCGCCTTAATTCATCATGTGGGCATTGAGCAGTTTTGTGACCTGTAACGTGTCTTCTGATTTTTGGTTCTAAGACATTGAACGCTGCGCTGTCCTCACGCTGTTTTCCTTCACCGTTAGGATAGCAGAGGAGAGTCTTCAGGGTCGCTAAGCCTAGGTCAGCACTGCTTCCATCTACACATCTATACAATATTCTTGTTCTCTTTAAATGCCAATTACCGTAATGGCACTTTTATGCTATTGAGCTATCATTTTACCTGATCAAGATTTTAACGAGCGCTGATGTTGTTAAACATTATTTTCAGGATTGAATACTTACAATACAGCAAAGACGTGGTAATCGAGTTTCAACGTTCTCTCTCCGCTGTTCTCCTGGCCCCAACGCAAACCTATCGCGACGATCACACTTATTGGATTCACCGTTACACAGAATTGTAATTTATGAATTTTGGAAATCAATACCAGTAATGGACGTCGTGTAAATTTCTTCTGTGACATTTACATATTATTATATTTACTGTATGTAACATTTAGTATAAGCGGATTAACCTCTCGTATGCGCAAACAGTTACGCAATACATTTTCGTAGCATACTGTTAGATTTCTTGATTATTTAATCTCAAAGTTCTTGGGTTTTTATAGGTTTTTGTAAATGAGGTCGATTTTGTACCCAATGCGGATATTAAAATAATTTATCGCGGATATTGTGAATACATGGTAATGTTGTTTTCAATTATGTTCGCGCCAGGGTATCATCGTATGCGTAGGTTTTAGAGATATATAGACATTATTTTCTACAGTTTCTTGTTTTCTTAAATTCTCGTTTCATATTATATATATTTACTTATTATATTTATCCTGTGGATTCTTATTGACTACAATTTCAGTCTCTATAAAGCTAGAAATCTTGTGTTGATAATCTGGAATTGTGGCTGAATACAATTAAAAGTTTTGTAATTTACTTCTAACATAGTATTTACAATAAGAAACCAACACTTGTACACTACACTAAAATGGTTGAAGTCCTCTTAAATCAGCTACAAAATAGCCTGTAATGAAGAGCAACAGAGCCGTATGTCTGTGGAGTGTACAATTAATTAGTGCTATTTTTTTATATAATTATCGTCTTCATCAGTAACTGTATTGCTGTCTACTTTGAGTCTAACCGAAAGGTGATGAATATCACTTTTCTTCTTGTTGTATCTAACATAATCCAACTTGGTATGAAGAGTTTCTTCCACTCATGTCAAGTCAAAGTCAAATCATTTATTTCAAGTAGGCCATTTAAATGGCACTTTTGAACGTTAAACTTACAAGTTAAATAAAATATAATGATTCTAGTTGCCCCTTCCAAAAGTTGTTTCGTATGGTGAAGGATGGGCAAGAAAATCCATACTTACTCTTTTAAAACATGGGCTTCTGACTTGGTGTCACATGCCGTTGAGAAAAATATCGCTAAAGCATGTCGATTCAAATCACTATTTCACATGGAACAAACTGCCAATCTATCTCGCTTAATCAAATGGGTGACAAGATATCCCTTGGTAAGACTGTCAGTCAGACAGTCTATTCAGTTTTTTTTTACAAATACATTTCAATATACAAATTAAAACTGCTCCTCACTTCGTATTCAAGATTACATCGGCTTATTACAGCCGCCATAACAGAACATAAGCTTAAAACACAGCTAATTGCGAAACACCATTACGTTTAAGTTTTTTTTTTTATAGATATCTATATATTTACGACGGGAGTACGTGGCTAATCTCATGTGAAAGGCATTACACCATCTATTGCCTCGCTATGTCGGTTTATGTGCGTGTTATATGGCTGTGTTAAAAATTTTATTGTCTATGTAGGTGTGATTGGTTGCCTCTTGTATAAGCAAGGCTTGTATGCTAAAAGGTCTAAAGGTCTTGTTTCAATGGTTTTTAGGATGTTTGTAGTGTGTGGCTAATTTATTTTGAGTTGCTGTTTGAATCTGGAGAGGAGATTAGGTTGATACTGCTTTTGGTTTGTCTTCGATAACGAATAGTTTTTCGTCTTGTTTTGTCAATGTATTTTAATCTCGTGAAAAACTGTACGGTTCAGTATTTTCCATTGTATTTGTTATACTTTTCAGATCGTTATCAAAATAGATAGTAAAAATTTTGCTACTAAGATTTTGTAACCTACGACTGCATCGTCTATAGATCGTTATCCTGCTGTTTTCAACGTCATAAGAGATAAATGGTGACCACATCCTCTGCATCATTGCAATACTTACCTAGTCATCATCTAGTTACATTCTAGATTTGCCAAAAACATATTTTCGTCCTTTATTTTCACCAAATTATCATACTCACATTTTCAGCACCTGTCTTTCAAATAAAATGATTTTAAAAACAAACAAGTATAACATCTGCTCCCGACACGTGCTCGCGCGACGAAGGCTGCGCAGGAAGTGGGTCAGCGTGCCCTTGACTCTGCTCGGGCGTATGCGCAAGAAACAAAAAGAGCGCAGACCGGCTGCGCCCGCGCCGCCCTGCGTGGCCTTGGCAATGGGCGTTGTGGAACAATTGCGAATTTTTTGATGGGTTGCCAGATGAACTGAGTCGTGTTAGTGTGTGGATATTTTAATGCAGTTTTAAAAAAATGTGTATACTTCACAAATTATGAATAGGCACGCGTAGAGCTTTTATGACAAGCAGTTATAAAAACGATCAGGTTCAAAACTGTGTCGGTAGCCTAAGTCTTGCGGCCTAGCTACCATTTAAACAGTGTTAAATAGTAGTGATATTCTTGCAGGATAGTTGTACCCGTAGGGTGTCTCAATGAGTCATTGACAGTTGTCGTTGACTAAGTTTCCGGCGACCAAGGGACAGTGAGTAATAAAAGCTCTTAGTGTTTTCTGAATTTAAGATTTTAAAAAATCTGTTTTCTTGACATACGATAAGAAAAACCACTTATAAAGTTGTATTCTCTCAACTTTAGACCTAATCTCATTCTTCCACAATCCCTTTATGAAATTTAGACAATTTTATCAGCTGAGTCCTGGCAACACCGTCTCGCCAGGGGTCACCTTACGGCGCGTCGCGGGCGCACGCGATAATTGTTATTATTAACGATCAAAGAGTCGCCGGCGGCAGGTGGAGTGAACCAACTCTTGCTTTTGCACATCTTTGATTTTGCCTATATTGACAGTTGGTTTAAATAAGTGAAAGTTGTTTGAAAGGAATAAAGGATTAAGAACAAAAAATTTGAAGCATAGGATTGTTTATGGAATTATTTGCGGGGAATAGGTACACCTACTTGTAAATACATTGATCATAGAAGTTTAATATACCTAGTAAAAAGCCACCTGTGCGAATCTATTGGTAAAAGGTGGGCGTTTTGGGGGACTATCTTATGTATTTTTGACGTTCAAAAAGTCTTTACTCACATGCCACAGCCTAATTTGAATAAAAACTTTTGGTTTTGATTTTTGGACGAAATTTGACTGTATGTCTTCTTTCAGCACTCCTGCTTCGATTTGTATTATATAAGCACCTATCAGCTACCTATATACCCACGATTATCAGTACGAGTCGTATGATCAACGTGCAAATGAATTTTGTCTACTGAAGAAACGACAAAGCGAAAGATTGTAGAAACATTTCTTCCGTCTCGAGCATGACAGTGTCAAGAGCGAAGAGATGAAATGTGTCGAATATTTAGTCCTCGTTGTCGACCATGATTTTTACGATAATCGCCAGATTTTTTTTTACAAACTAAGCATTGGCTTGGTCCATTCTTCCGTTGACTAAACAGGAGGCGTAGCCATATTACAAATTCTATTTCTATTCTATTTTTATAATAGAAAGAAAATGGCGTATATGGAATCAGCTGTTTGTCAACTGTCAAGTGTAGGTATTTCATTTCCAGCCTTAATGTAAATTCTACTCGTAAACACTTGACAGTTGACAAACAGCTGATTCCATATACCTACGCCATTTTCTTTCTATTGTCGCCTTATCGATTACGATAATAGAAATAGAATTTGTAATATGGCTAGGCCTACAGTTTCTACGCTCGAGCCCATAGGGTGATGAATATCATCATCAGTGACTAGTGACCAACATTCGAACGTTATTATACTTAATTTAAATCTATGCTAAATAACACACTTCATCGTGTCCGCAATACTCAAAAAGGGATCCAAATTTATCGATTACTGAGTTGATATAGTGCTTTAGTATATAATCGCTATAAGCATGTATTTTTAACAGTACTTTTAAATAAATAATTATCCTTGTACTAACTAGTATTCAATGATTGCGAGGAAGTCTGTATGTTATTGATTGGGAAAAACGTTTGTAAAATTTTGCCGTTCAAAAAATAAGGAAAATTATTGATTTGCAATTGCAACTGTGAATTTCGGACGTGAGTTTTGAGATTTTCCTGTAGGACAGGAGGTTTTATTAATTTTTTAGTGTAGAGTTAAATAGGTACACTAAAAATAATTATGCTATGGCGTCCAATCAGACATGCACTATTTTTGATTGCAATGTAATAATTCAAATTCAATGATAATGGTTGTTTATCCAAAGTAATACACAGACGCAGATTGAGCAGGTTGATATTTGGTATACAAACAAAATACATGATTGTTCGTACAATGGTTAAGAGGCTACAAAGAATCTATTTAACACACAGATAGTTGCAATTTAAGTGGTACCCTATTTATAGGAGTGAAATAGTGAGATTGTGTTGATCTATTTGTCATTACATCAATGTTTGCAGTGATTATAACTTCCATTGATATACCTAAACTTTTTGTTACAACTCTCCATTGGGTACTTGGTATTAATACGTATTAAGTTAGGTAGGTAATTTAAGCAAACCAAACAAACACCGAAAATAATCCGCAGAATATATTTATTGAGCAAAAAAGAAACAAAGCATGATCAGTAACTTATCTGTCCCTAAACGGAACCACATTCCCACTCACACATAACCATAAAAAATAAAAGTAATATAAAATGTACTTACCTACTGGCAACACTTATAAACCCATACGATGACGTCATCCCTTCAAAATATCCATTTGCGCGCGCATTTGATACTTCAAAGCGTACGAGTATTTCGAAAAAAGAACACGAATGCTTTTAATAAGTTAATCTCGAAGCTCTAATGAAACGTCACGCTGCGACAGAGATGAAGTTCTGTACTTGTATTACAAACTTAGCACTCACTTTGTACAAACCTTATTTAATGTTAAAATAAAGGTGATATTAGAATGGTGTTGAGAGTGTTTAATTTGGTATAAGTGTGAAGGAAATAAACAATACGAGTGGAAAGATGGCGCGATAAGAGGTACCTGAGTGGTCGTAGGGTTGTACCGTGAGCGCTTTGTGGAAAATATTTCGGTAATGGATTTTTGTAACTTCTCGCGTTATGGATGATTCGTCGGGAGGGGTGTATGATTGTGATCAGCAAACCGTTTTTGTTTGCCTAACTGATTTTTATTTTAAACGCGATAGTTTGCGTTTTTAGTCACGTTTTTATACTTGATCACGTCGTTCAGTCTTTCGGGATCTTTTAATGATCGAACGGAGCTTTTATTTTATGTGGGTAAACCTATAAGGAGCATATGAGTATAGGTCGATTAAGATATCGTTCTATTTAATAATATAATAATATATTGGCCTTTGTTGTATTGCAATGTTTTCTTGCCTGCTTTAATACGTATAACGACATTTTTTAAGTTATTGTATTCATAATTACGTACTTACTTGTACGCCGCGCCGCGGTTTGCTTTTGTTGCTATTGTAATAAGACTATGTTCCCATGTAAGTGAATAATTGTAATTCTTTATGACAAATAAAATATGTATTCTCAAGATATCGCTGCAGAGTCCTTTAGACAGTGCAATGGTAGCTGCTTCACAGGGACAGACAATGAAGTGACGCTGGCATTCTTCATAGGAACCGGATACATAGATAATATCTAGTGATGTGTACACTATTAACTTACTAAATAGTGATGTCACAACAACTGTCTTCTGTTACGAGATATCCTTATCCATCAGTCTATTTCTGGATTCCACATTTCTACCTAAAACTACAAAAAGAAAAGCTTATTAGTAAAACTATGGTCTATTAGTTTTATTCAAGTAATTCTTCTCATACATAGAAGTTACGAGCACTGAAAACCACGCTTTAAATTAATTCAAAGGAATAAATGATTTAAAGAAGCAGTTATTATTTTATTTTTTTATTCAATTTGCCCCTATAGTGTAATTGCTGTACGGCCGGCGTTCTGATGCGGGAGTAAATAAATAAATTAAAAATAACAATAAATAAACCAAATCATTAGTTCCTTTTGCAAACATGGATAAGTACCTACATAGATATTTTTATTATATAATAGCAGGTCTCCATGTTCTACAGTCTCATGGGAATGCAAAACATAATTTTATTTATCTACAAACATAATTAAACTTTATATTCATTAAAGTTTAGTATTCTTAAGGATGTGTCTCTTCTCCGCTGACAATGATGGTTAAAAAATCAAGAAAAATGTTTAGAATACTTCTTTGAAATTTACCAGCCCTACACATCCGCGAATTTGAAGTGTGTTGAACGCAGCGAAATTGATATTATATTAAGATTCTCCGCATGCGCCGGCGTCACCCGACTCCCGCGTCTCTTGCAGTACCTACCTATCATACTGTGTTTGAAAGTTTACACTGCAATCATTTAGTAGCTAGATTAGATCAGAAATATGTTTTGAAATAGTTACTAGGAATGTTGGTCTGACGAAGAGCAACTACAAAAGCCCTTAAAGTTATAAGTTGTAAGTTTTTATGGTGTACAATAAAGAGTATTCTATTAAATTCTATTCCACATTTATTAACATACTAGCTGTACCCTGCCACGCTTTGCTGTGGCACATTGTGATTGAAAGGTTGAAAAAAAAAAAAAAAGATAAAAACAATCCTTGATGTGGATTATATCATGCTAAAATTTCAGCTCGATCGGTTCAAAACTTTTTGAGTTTTTGAAGCGTACATAAACCAACATAACATTTTTATATATGTATATAGATAGGTAGGTACTATTATCTTGTAAGTTTGACACTTAAAAGTGCCTTTTAATTAAGTGGTTTAAGTAATTGTTTTATTTTATTTTGACATTGATTATATTATTGTTAAATCACTGCAAAAGCTCTACTTACTAGAAACGATTGATGCTAAAGTAATTCTTGTAGAATTACCAAAAAAAATGTGTTAACCAGTAACTGGGATATGGCGGTCAGATATAGGCAGTCGTTACGTCTAAATTACTGGTATTCAGCTGCATGAAGTTAGTCTGGTAGCTGACCCAAACTGACTGGACTGTTGGTCTAGTAGTTAGTAGCCATGACTGCTATACCGGAGGTCGTGGGTTCGATTCCCACCCAGGAGAAATGTTTGTGTGATGAGCACGATCATTTGTTCTGTTTCTGGGTGTAATTTATCTATAATATGTATGTATTTAGAAATATATAAGTATGTTTAACAGTTGTTTAGTACCCATAACACAAGCTCTGCTTAGCTTGGGACTAGATGGCGCTGTGTGCCAGTTGTGTGTATTTATTTATTTAAAAAAAAAACTTAGTTGTGAAGAGGATAGGCGGATGATGACAGGAATTAAATGAGTTTTCACTTCAGTAAGCTTACAGATATATCCAAATATACCGAGTTCAGTCCAAAAGGACAATGCCCACGGCGCTATGGACAAATGTACTCAATTTAACATTGTTGTGTCTTCATCAAATTATCTTTAAAATACTCGATGGCATGTCTATATACTACCTCAAAAGATTTAACACAAACGACAATGGCATTTCCGAGATATTTACAAAAATGAAATTACTATTTTGAGGTTATGTTAGACCAAAAAATAGTTGAAAAGTTATTTAAAAGGGTCTGAATAGGTTTACGGGTTAGCTTGGTGTCTTTGAAGCATATTTGTTTTTGAACTAAAAGGCTCGACTCGACGCACAACGTACCAAAACCAGTAGAAATGACAGTATTGTATTGCAAAAATATGACAGACGCAATAAATGTCAAATAAGGTTGTACCCATACTGATGATAGATAGATTTCCGTAAACCAGCCAGTGATATTTCACGAATACCACTTGGCGCCGATGCCGTCGTTTACAACCACTGATATTAAAAATACTATACTTAGAATTCTGTTATGGCTTAGTAGGCGACTCGGACGCTGAGTCTCGTCCGATGCGGTCGAGACAGGAATTTCATTATTTTTAATATTTTTGAGTGGTGTTTCGGACGCATCCTTTTTTAGAGGCAAAGTACCGTCAGACATATAATTAATTAATACATATTTTACTTTGTCGCTATGGATAAATTATTAATTACAAATAAAATAAACATTAAAACACATTGCACATTTTGCGAAAAAAAGTGGCATCAGTGATACGCAGAGTGAGGGGAAGCAGCAATAGCGTTCTGAAGGTATTTTCAGAAAGATTGGAAGGGTCTACGATGGATAGGTTTATCAAGCAAGCTGCATGTCAGACATGGGTCTTGATGAATCCATCTCGAGTTGGGAGCTGTTTATTTTGCTGTGTATAATTTGTGTTCTTGTGTGTGTCTAGATGTTACTACTAACATAGTTTTAAAGTTATTTTTGTACTGAATAAAAACGCTATGGGCCGTCGACGCCTGAAAATAAAGATTTTTTTGTATTTTTTATTAATGAGTGATGAGATGACAAGTATCCCTACTTGTCAGCTCACTCTTGCTTTGATACGATACCGATACATCGGTATCAGTACCGTATCCTATTTTTATATAAGAGCATCGGCTCTTATATAAAATATCTGCGATACTGATACCGTAACAAGACAGGTTATTTTTTTAATAATATAAAAATAATAATAACAGGACAAACTAAACAAAATCATTTGAAACTATAGACAGGTTGAGATAAGTTAATAGTTTTAGTAATTAAAATTAACATTGATGAGATTTTTGTATCAAAAACAAAGTAGACGAGACAACACGCGCGTTTATTTTACATTTTCAAAGCGCGAAATTTAAAAAGTTTCGTTAAATCGGCCATAAAAATATCGCCGATGCCGATTTAACAGCAAGCTTCGAGTATTGCCGATATATCGGCATCGGTATCGGTATAGGATACATCCCTACGGACAAGTTGGTTATTGAATCATTGTTTTATGACATAAGTGAAAATAAATAAATGGTGGTAATGGTGGAATATTGTTAAAATCCAAGACGACATGTACTTAATTTTGACATTGACTTAAAAGTAACGACTACCTAACTAAAATGATTCTTAATGGACTTATTGTCAATCATTAAATCATATAATTAATTGTACGTAGCTATATAAGAATGACATTTCAATATGTGTACACCATATGTTATGGTAGAGTTTATAGAACTTAAAAAATATTAATAGCATACTAGGTAAAACTACAGCTTGGCAAAAAAGTGTAGAAACGGAACTAAATTTTTGTCTGTTGGCAACATTTTCGAAATAATGACATCTCTTAGTAAACAAAGTTCATGATTTCGTAAAATTTTAATTTCGTCCACCAAACGTTGATTAATAAACGTAAAAAGTGAATAAAAATAAATATAACGATTCGGAGTGCTGGCAGGGAGGTTATTTATAAGGTGTACAGGCGATGTCTGGCGGAACATGAGGCCCAAACTATTCTTTCTAAACTTAACAATGTTTTCTAAAGTTCTGCTTATAATACAGGTATGTAAGAGTTTGTTTTGTTGATTTTAGGTAAATCAAGTGTTAATTGATGAATACAAAGCTATATTAATTTGCTGGCATAAGGAATAACTAGAAATTTAAAACAATAAATGTCGAGCACATAGGTTATGTTTACATTTTTTCTGCATTACTCTGGTATAGCGCGCCGAGATTAATTGATACTTTGGTGACTTGATTTTTAAAATAAAAAATAAAATAAAAATAAAAATAAAAATTGTTTATTTTCAGACAACATTGATCCATAGTAGTTTAAGTGAATGAAAATTCAATTTCTACTTAACTTATACTTTATGTGTGATATCAAGGTATAGAATTATTTATTTTAACGTTTGCATTAGAAATGTAAAATAAATTATTTTATATACGTGTCATAGTCTAAAAAATAAATCTAAATCTATTATTTAATTAAGGGAAATCTGTTAGCGTTTTCTAAGAAAACTCGTGCGTGCTGGAAGTAGATAAACAAAAGGGTATTTTCTACATCCGGCTTATTAACAGCATGTCAACAAAATGTTTTACTTTTAATACTGTTACACAAATGAAATATTTCGTCTTTACAGGAAGCAGCTAAACGTGCGTTCGAAGCTATTACCGAAGAGGATAGTAAGAACTCGTGCTAACATGTAATAAAAATTGAAAAGGATTACTGGGAAAAAAAACTAACTATGAACGAGGAAATAGAGCGATTAGTCATAAATCTAGAAAATGATAGAAGCAGCACCTCTGAACCCGAACATGACTCAGATGAGTTTGCGGCCAGCTCTAGCCATGACATGGATGTGGTCAGGGTGGACTATTTGGAGGACGATTTACTAGATTAAAGTATGGAATAAAGAATTAGGTCAAACAATTGATGTTTTATTTTTATAATTCCTAAACAATGTTGTAAAGTCAGGAGTATTTACCCAAATATTTATTTTTAGGTAAGTAATCAGTTGCGTGTCGAGAACACTGCCTTGTTCAATGGAACTACTACTAATTACTTACTGATTTAAAAAAATAATACTTATGCAGGTTACGAATATATTGCTACTTTGCCTAAAAAAAAATTGCTAAGTATCAAGATTAGGTCAGTACGCTATGCGGTTGCAACGGGTTGCCATACGAACAGCACAGTGGCGCCTCCATTATTTTCTACTCTTTTTTGCCAAGCTGTACAATCTTAATATAATTAAATAAATTCTAATTCAAAACTCTGATCTCTCACGAGTCGGTTAGTTTTTGACTTTTGGCATTTTGCACGCACATTGAGACATAAAAACTTCCAGTTGGTAGACATAAGGTACACAAATGACCTTTTATCTCCCCGTGCCGATTCAGACACATGCCATGCCACGATTATGTATTCTAAAATTAACTTTCATATCTTTTTGGAAAACTTACAGAATAGGCAAGTTGTTTTATTTATTTGTACGATTAATGTCATAGAATTTTTTGTGACGAAGCAACATTTTTGAAGCGTAAAATGAAAATATTGGTAAGTAATATCTCAAAACAAAATAATTAAAATAATGAGCGATAAGAGATTATTCTTATTAAGTAGTTTGAAATATGTCCATAGTTTAATTAAAGTGCCAGCTACAACATCATTCTTAACCGTACCCATTCAATTTTTTTTTTTATGCGGAACATTTTGGTTAAATATCGATATCGGTTCAATTTGTTGCATTTTGGCCCCCTTATCAGCCCCTCACGTCTAATTACCAGTAACCCTGTATAAGACTGATTATAGTAATTTACATTTAATATTCTTTTTGTACACGTTCCAAATGATATAAAAGACTGATTATTGTTGTTAACATTTATAATTATTATTCTACGCTTTTAAATTGATATATAAGACTGATTATTGTGATTTATCATGTTTACTGTTGATTGTTGTAATTGTATATTAAACTTTATCTCTTTCTAACAATTCCCTGACTTTTACTTAAGTAATAAAACTCTACCTAAGGTTTTTCATTCTGACTGTACAAAATTTGCTTAAAAAAAAGTATCGTCCGAAACACCACTCAAAAATATTTATAATAATAAAATTCCCGTCTCGGCCGGATCGGACGAGACTCAGCGTCCGAGTCGCCTACTAAGCCTCTGTTATTACCTACTTTACAATAATAGATTGAACAATCAACACAAAATCCATATCGTTTTATTTTATGTAGGTAGGTATGCACATTACCCGCAAAAGAAAAAAACGTAACGTAAAATTATTTTTTTGAAGGCGGTTAAAAATAAACATCCCTAGTATTGACAGCTGATAGTAAAAAATGGCGTTCCATAACGTAGGAAACATAAAAGTACTAATTATTGTTCAAAAAACTATCCCATTTTAAATGATCATTAAGTCTTTTTAAAAAAGATATTTTTATTTTAGATATTTCATGTCGTTTAAAGACTTGAGACACAAGTGATTTATCAAGAGTACTGTTCCTGGGCAATCTCTTTTTATCGAACTAACCTACCAGTCGCAATCGTCACACCACAGTGTGAAACTACGCAATTCTTGAACAGTCAACAACACAACGTGCTCAAATCATATCGCCAAAACATTTGAACCAACCAAATCCATTTTTTCCCCCCATATACTTACTTAATAAAGGCCCATATACATAACACGTCGCGACCTTAGTAAACTTAGTACCTACACCTAACTAAACATCTCAAAATCAGGACCATTGGCCCGAGATTCTCACGTTTACCTCTACCCTTCATAAATTATCGTTTGCCGCGATAAGTTAACAATACGACTGTGCGTTGCGAAGTGGAATCCACCTGACGGTTCCCTGGTCCCCTCACCCCCGCGCTTGGTTACACCCCCGGCCACCCCCGAGACGAGACACAAAAAAATTATATCATATCTCGTTACTGGATCTGCCTTTTGTTGAGGTTTACAGGAGTGCGATGGGGTGGATGCGGCAAAATCATGTGGGGGATTCATTAAGAGCGTTCGTTGGCTTTTAAATTTTGCCTATTCACCTTTTAAAAGTATTATTTCTGAATAAATAATAACGATCAACTACGATTTTTAAACTTCTTTGTGAATGGAATAGGTTTCCTATTTCTTTATTGCAGATCGTTATCAGAGAGTTTTTGAACAGGTAAGGTAGATCAGAAATGCTTTATTAAGAGACTTATTAAAGCATTTACTACTGAAAATGAAATCGTAATAAATAAAATGTCAGACAGTTGAGTTTTCACTTTTTCAGTAGTTTATTGACAGTTGAGGGCCGGTCTTAAGAATACCACCTCCTCAAATCTTTCCTCAGAATGCCGCATCCACACTTACCACATCCATCATTCCACACAACAATAATATACCTGTATGCACTTTCGTTTTTATAAAACCCTCTGTATCCACTTTAAATTGGACATCACGGACCTTTTTTTTCAGCTCATATTCCATTTATCTCTAAAGTCATGATTCGTTGCATTGTCCTGGGCGTAAATACGGTAAAAAAAAACTTACGGATGATACTCACAGTGGCGTAAAAAACGTTTGAAATTAAAAATGGAATCGGTTTTGATTTGTGACGTGAAGTTGGATTGTTTTTTTTTCGGGTGCGAACGTTTCGCATAGAATTTTTGTAATTCGAATTGTGGTTTGAGATTGTTTATGATTATGATTGTTTAAAAAATGGCGTCTCCTAGTTTTCCTTCGAATTCCTTTCAGAATTATTTAGGACGATGTTTCTACTTAACACATAACATCACGCCAGTAATCGACGAGAGGCTAGTCAGAGGTGTACCTGGCAGTACACCCACATTTCGCCGGTTATGTTTAAGTCCCATGTACTAGAGAGCGAGCCTTTTGCCATCACTCAGGCACAAATCCAGACTTCGGGCTGCTACTGAGAAATTGTAGATGGAAAAACTCAATAACACTTTGCCCGACGTGGGATCGAACCCGAAACTTCATGCTCAGCAGTAGCTCTTGCGACCACTAGAACAACGAGGCAGGCGATTTTAACTTAACAAAATTTGTAAAGCCTCGACTGATACAATCTCTAATTGACTCCCTTTAAAACCTTATGTAAATTAATTTGCTTCAATACAAATGATTCGCCGCAGGCACATCGGATAACCAATTTAGTGCGTCACATTCCATAAAACTCTGTGTAAACCTTTTTACCTTATTAAATTAGTATCACTTATTTTTAAAATGACCCACACCGGATTTTGTACCTGCATAACACACCGATTTAACTTCCGTTGCGGCAAATACTTCAAAAAATTATATGAAACATCTTTGGTTCAACTTTGAAAGAACATTGTCGAACCATAAATCTTTCAAACTCCGTAATCTAGACGTTAGGATTATATTATCTATGGTTTAAGTAAGGAGCAAAAAAACCGCGAAAATTATTTACCAAAATAAACATTATCTTTTTACTAATAAGCAAGTCAAGCAAAGAGAAGAAAAGCATTTTAAGGAGTATTCCCGTTTGAGCACCTATTTATTGAGCACGTATGCATTAACCTATGGGAAATGGGAATACCTTTGGTGCTAAATGCATAGGTGCTCAAAAAATAGGTGCTCAAACGGGAATACTCCCATTTTAAACAAGTGGCAACTTAAAGTTAATCATGATTACGTTTTGCGATCGATCGTTCATATGCTCCTGTTGAATTGTAATAAAACAAACTGAACAACCAATGCGAAGCTAAAGACAATGAAAGTCTAGACTTTGAAAGAGGCCTTTGACCTAAGAGTTCGGTGTTGCTTCTTAGAATTAGCGAGATAGGAAACTCTGACATCTTCAAATTTATTGACTCGTAAACGAGAATACTAAAATGTCGTTGCCTATTTGCCGAAACATTTTATCAGTAGATATTGTTTAAGTAGTGAAATATTGATATGCTAAATCTATTTACTAGCTATTCCTCGTTCTTTAATCTGCTGCTAAGGATTTTACCTTTACGTTAAATAATCTGTGTTCAAGTATTTTGCTATCAAATGCAAAAAGATGTCCAGTGATAGCATTCTTGTGTCCCCGGTGGACTATACAGGGTGTCTCATTTAAATCGGTCAGTATGGGAAAGTCTGAAACTATAAGAAATACGAAGATCTGTTCTGAGGAACCATGTCATCGATTTTAATAACAAGAAAATGCATATGCAAATGCATTGTTTACACATACTTTAATTTATTTTAGTAGGTGCTCGAAGTGACCACCGCCTTTTTCAATACAATATTCAACACGTTTAGGTAACGATCTTACAATTGCATTTTGTATCTTCATGTGGTGAATTTGCGTTAAAATGGTCTCTGTAGCTACTTCTATGTCTACAACGGTGTCATAGCTTGTTTTGTACACTTCATCCTTAACGTAACCCCACAAGAAATAGTCCAGAGGCGGTATTGAAAAAGGCGGTGGTCACTTCGAGCACCTACTAAAAAAAAATTTAAGTATGTGGAAACAATGCATTTTATTCATTTTAGACATCATGTTTCATACAGACATTTACTGCTTAAGACCTACACAATCGATATCTAAATAGAAATAGTGTAGGTTTTTTTTCCAAAATAACCTGGTTCGATTCCCGAACGGAGTACAGATACTTTTTAAAATGTATGAATGCAGTTTTTCTTCTTATTAAAATCGACAACATGGTTCCTCAGAACAGATCTTCGTATGTCTTATAGTTTCAGACTTTCAAATACTGACCGATTTGAATGAGACACCCTGTATACCTAGTCATTGACGAGCTCCATGACTTTCGAACCCAAGGTACGCACTTATCGGATTCTGAAAATTACTTGAATGATGAAGGGAAACATTGTAGGGAAACCGGCAACAACCCTGAGAGATATTTGTCCACGGAAAGTGAAGCCAAGTCAGAGGTCTTGGGCGGCATAATAACTCTGACACATGTTGGTCACTAACTAAAAAGAAAAGAGATCCAAAATGTTTTTTTTTCTAATACACATAGTACCTACCAGATATTAGTGCGTTTAAACAAATAAAACACACTACATATTCAATAAATAATAAATATAATAAATATTCCACATCTTTACACACAACGCCATTTAGTCCCAAGTTAAGCTTGAGAGCTTCTGTTATGGGTAATAAACAGCTGATAAACATACTTATATATTTCTAAATACATACCTACATATTATAGATAAATTACACCCAGACACAGAACAAATGATCGTGCCCATCACACAAACATTTGTCCTGGGTGGGAATCAAACCCACGACCTCCGGCGTAGCAGTCAGGGTCACTAACTACTAGACCAACAGGCCTGTCAAATCATGAATGACAATAATGCTGGCTGTTCGGTGTAAGATGCTGGTTCGAAGATTTGCACGTAGTACAAATCAAGTAAAGGTAACGCTTTTTTAAAGCCTTCTGCCAGTCCTTTTATACGTGCAGTCTTTGGACCACTTTTACGCAGAGGACATACAGCGATCTGCGTGTCCAATACAATAACGCGTTCAGAATACTGTTGGGGCGGTCGTGGCGTTGTAGTGCGTCCGGTATGTTTGCGGAGGCGCTTACCAATGACTTTCACGCAATAATAAGAAAAAGAACCGCATACATGGCCGACCGGCTGGGTACCACCACTAACAGTCCTTTGAGCGAGTTTCGAGATAGTTGGGACTCCCCTCTGCTGCGCCACTGGATAAGGATCCACACCAGTTAAATTTATTTCTAAATTACTAACACTAGTCTTTAAGTAATTTTGTAATACTAACCCTATGGACTTTTGTCTGAAATAAATAAATTGAATTGAATTTAATAGCTTTACTAATAAAACCATTCAAAACACAGATACAGATTAGGGCGTCTTGTAAACTACAAATCACGACGAACAAACACCATTCCATCGGCAATAAAACAATCGATTTCCCAACTATCAACTTACGCTCTATCTAATTCAATGTGGGAAAAACGGAAAGTTCCAAAACATTTTTATAATAAGCACAAACACAGCATATTCTTAAACCTCTAGTACCGGTTTTTAACGTGAAAAATGTCGTCGAATGCCGCGGTCTGCAATGGGTGTACAGTTAGAAAAAGTACATAAATGTCTTCTATAAAGTGTTGCCATATACGCCTCACCTACGGACGGACGCTATATGTTTATGTATGTGTGCTTAAGTGAATGTTATGTTAATGGGAACAAAATGTTTATCATAAAGATGGTGATTTCGATAGGCTGGTAGCGGTTTTGATAAAGTATTTGATTCTTTATTGTGCATGCTTATAGTGCCAAATCCTCTATATCTGTCGTATCGATCTATAACATCTTCATTTTTCGTTTCCTCTATACTAGTAAACTTTGGGTACGTAGTGATCGAGTTCCTTATTGCCACTTCATGTTCTGTTTTCCCTTTTAATTGTTGTCTTAGGACGTTGCATGACGCTGTTCACCTGTAAATTCCAGTTACTCTTACGGTTTTTGCAGCGCATGCAAATGGCAGACTTTGTCGTCTTATTTGACATATTTTGGCGATGTAACGCAATACAATTAAAAATTATGGTGGTGTTATGGTGTACAATAAAGAGTATTCTATTCTAATCTATTACAGCTTATAATATGTTATTCAGATGTTTAAGCTCCTTAACTGTTACTTTTAATTAAGATCTATTTAGTAGTTCTTTTTTCGTGAAAAAGTAACAAACATCAACCACACGAAAACAGAATGTATAATAATATACATTTGTCGTTTATAATAATATTAAGTAGGATTATTGTATGAAATGCTAAGTTTTCGTATTATATTGAATGTGCGTCATATTGGTCGGGATTTATTTCTCTTGTTTCTCGTGAAAGATTCGGTGACGTCACGGGGTGATTCACAATTTGATGAAATTGTACACCGGTGTGCGATTGGGAATTCCTGATTCGACTTTTTTTAATTGTGTTTTATTACTCTTTTTTTCCAATTATTCTGAGAATTGATGGTACATACAGAGGCGAGCACATCAAACAACTCAAATTTGTCAAATTTTTTTGATAATTTTTCAACTTTATAACAATAAGATAAGTTCCTATTTAATTGGGAAAATTTGACGACTCGGGAAAGCTTGACGTGCTCCGAGTGGGATCTGGACCAGTAGGTAAATCCCGAGTTCAGAGGCTAATATAATAGAGAAACTAAAAATGAATGTTTAATAACAAGGGTACATGTAAGAAAGTCACGCTGTACCTATATGACGAAATCAACCTGATTTATCTATTGCTTTTTAGACGCTTCTCATTGTTTTTTAACTCTTCAAATAGTCATAAATCTGCTACCCCTACTTCAACTATTTTTTGGTTAGCCCAGCGCGTCATCGTCTTCCATACCATCTCAATTTTAAGCAGTCACAATAACCAGGAACCCATGAACCAGCGTTTTCCGGTTGTTGTGTTAATACATTTAAAATTAAACTTTGACCTCTCGCATTGTGTACCTACTCTTTCAAACGGGAATTTTTTTTCTACTAAATCGACCAATTATTGGGTTTCTTATTTTACCTATGACATAGAAACTATGGTGAAAGTTGTATTAATATTAAAGGTGCAAAAGAAACTAATTAGTCTGGTCTGCACCATTGATGGTGCAGGTCAATGGTGCAATCGGTACAATGTGCCGAAATCAGCTTTCACACATTCAATTCATTGTTTCATTGTTTGCTATAAAACGATGAAATTACGTGAAAATTAATTCACAATCTTCATTTAAATTGTATCTACACCAATATATGACATTAAACTCAACAAATGTCGTGGGTTTATATCACCACACAGCCGAACAAGTTTCGTTCAAATTCTAGCAATACTTGTAACATTGAGACAAGAAAAATAACATTAAAATGGTCATCGCTCTCATAATAAGTTTTGTGGAGATTTTATTTACATATATGTTAATTGTGGCGACTGGTTGTTTGTTACTCTTGTCTATTTATAAAGCAGATGCGAGTACTTCATTCGGTATTTTTTTAATTACGTATGTAACGTGATTAAAAACGTAATGGTTTCTGTTTATTTTAAGTATGAGTAGTTTAACGGCGCTTCAGGTGTTTAAGACTGATTAGAAATTTTATTATTTTGGTGAGGTTTTTCAGAAAGGTCAGATGCGTAGTACTAGCAACCGGCGTGTGTGTATGACAACATTTATGAATTTGAACGGGCCAAAAAAAAGTATGTGTGAATCGTAGCTTAAGGCGCTTTGTAGTTTCTGCCTACACGTGCCCATGGGAAAAAGACGTGTGTTTGAGTAATGTATGTTTAATTAGTAAGTTTAGTAAATTTTAGTAATACAACATTAAAATCAAAGGTCATTAATTTAAATGGGCTATTTGACAAAATTTTACTTTTTACCTCATCTAGATTACAAGAAAATATTCGACACATATTTTTCTTTTTCCACGTAGGTAATCAAAAAATAACGGCGATACATCGAGTTAAAATGTCGTATGACGTCACTAGCCAGTACAGTTTATGCTAGCTAATGACGTTACAAGCCCACACACAGCCCCAAAATGTGTGTCGAATATTTTCTTGTTATCTAGATGAGGGACTTAGAACTAATTTGTTGTCAAATAGCCTATTAGGCTGTGGATCAGCACTTTTAGAACGTCAAAATTACATAAGACAGTCCCCCAAAACACCCTCTCTTCACCACTTTCGAGTGTTTTTGCTCAGAATAAGAAATTGCAGAATAAACTGCTCAGCTACAGACGTTTTCTCTGTTCAGTAGCCACAGTTATAAGCATGAATTGAAGTAAATAGAAACGTAAGGGTTTATAATTGAAGATAACTTACTTTTGTAATCATTATGTGAGTGGAAGTAAAGCACCGTCAAATCAGATATTTTAATTTCCTTTCTTAACACTAGACAACATGCCATGTCTTCCGCGGTGGTTCGAACAGCAGTAGATTTGCCACTTTATCAAGCATAGACTACATAAACTTAATTTTAGAATCAAACCTTTGAAGAGTTTCCTCATGTTAGTCACCCAGTTTGTCGATATCTAAAACTTACGAATCAGCAACCTGTAAGAATTTATCCATGTAATATACATAAGATAATCAGTGTTGTGGCTTAGGCGATTATCACACTGCCCCGCATCACGCTGCTTGTTGCGTGTCTCTGAACTGAATTGAACGCGCGTGGATGCATTTTCTGTGTGTTGGACTGTGCGTGTTTTCCTTACAAACGGAGATACTTACAAGCAACGGAAGAACACGCATCCACGCGCTACGCTGCATCATGCGGGGCAGTGTGTTAATCGCCTTAGTTATATTCAAGGGGTATCGTGAAACCCAGAAACTGGGTTGTGTAGGTGAGACAGGTAGTCACCTCGTGTAAAGCACTGGTACTCAGCTTAATCCAGTTAAACTGGTAGCCCCAACATAATTGGGAAAAGGCTAGGCAGATGATGAAGTGTTAGGGCTTAAAACAATTCAGTCATTGTTGGTATATTTCTGTTATTGTTTTACTAATGTTAAGGTTTGTTTAGATGTCAAAATCAAATCAAGTTGGTTCAATATACTGACCCCAACATAGTTGGGAATAGGCTAGGCAGATGAAATCACCTAATTTTAGTCACGCTAACATCTGAATTGCTATTTTCTTCTTTTTCATATTAAGTTTGTATTTATTAACTAAATACGATATGAACATCCTTTGTTGCAATTAAACAATTTTTCACTTTAGTCAAAACGTTTATTAGCAAAAAAATTGCCAGTCAGATTACAATAAAAACTTTTCTTCGGTTCACCAATAAAAAAAAGTCCGAAAATAATCAGCTGCGTAGACCAGTGAGCCCCACCTAGATATAACATAATAACAAATATTCAAATATCACAGCATATGGTCGGATTGCCAACATAATGTATGCGAACGTTAACACACATAGTACTGAGATGATACTCAGTTGCCCGTTGTCATAAATTACGGATATTCAAATGATTCTGATACGAATTTGGTACCGCAATTAACGCGCGAACTGGTTTCCCTATAGTGATGGGGGCTTGTTGTTAAGTGCATTTGTGTCGATAGAATCTAGGTCTATTGAAAATTTGCAAATTTATTTATTGTTCTCTAACCTACTGCTATGATTGCTGTGTAACTTTACAACAATACGAACAGGACATTCTTTGAAAATAAACTTAGAGAAACGTGGATGGAATATGTTCGTATGTTAGCTTTCATTTAGTTCAGTTGTTAGATTTTGAATAGTCCTCGTTGTTGGATCTGAATTTCACTTTTATAGAATTATGGGTCTCTTGTGAGACCTCTCGACTGTGATCACATTTTTAATACTGAACGCATATGTTTATTGCTTTAAAATGTTTTAAAAGTAATTTCATATTGTTTTACTTTTTAGTTATCAATATAATAAAGTAGGTATTGGCATACTTCCCAAGCACGACATCGACACCTACTACATCACTAGTCTGCTACAAAAATGGTTTTATTCGTTCTCTAGCCAATAAGTGTGTAATGAATCTCATGAGTACCTATGGAATGAGATAATAACCAATTCAGCTAAGTGTGGGCACGGCCCGTCTTTTTTTTAAATAAAATTTATGTATTTAATACCGGTTTCTTTCGATGTCGCCACAGTGCTATCTTCTCAAATTTCGTTGTACCTACAAAAGTAATTGTCGAGTATATTTTATGGGATTACATCACTATTTTTATTACAATGAAGATTGCTAAATTCCATTCGGATAAATATGATTTGTTCGCGTATAAAATTGTTATACAATCTGAATGTCTAATGCTTATTGATAAATATTCGTAGAATATAGGAAACTTGGAATGTTACGCCGTTAGCACATTAATAATAGTTACTTTTAAAGTACCTACATAAAGTAACAGTTTTTTTTAACATAACCATATGATTTACTTATCATTTCAGATACCGAATTGTTTATTATTGTCATATAGTTAACGACCTTATTGGCGATGTTTTTCAGAACGATTACTTGCTTAGATGTGTATTTGGCTATATGATGAAGCGTAAAGAAGGTCGTTGCAGGAGTCGGTCGATTCAGTAAAAATCACTTCGTGCAAAACTTGAGTGAAGTGAACTGTCATTGCCTAGCATTAATATGTATACAGTTGTTCATCTCAGTTTTACTGTTTATTCCAGCGGCCATTTTGTGGCTCATTTTCAGTACTTATCTTGTTGCTAGATCATGACGCAAATACAGAAAATCCAAGAAGAGTATTCCCTGAAGAGATGGGCTCTAACTCTTAGAAGAGGGCGTATTGCTATTTACCTGGCAAATCCTGACTCCAGGATACTGTTGTGGGAAACATAACACTTTGCGTTTTTCGCTAACTGGGAATAAAGCCTTACGCTCAGCAGTAGCGTTTCCTAATACACCAGATAAAGAATAAGAATATTAGGTAGATAATCCGTTTGATGACGTGTTTATCCTGTAGTAGACTCAAATCGACACAAACATTGATGTCCTCTCATCGTTTTTTCGGTTAATTTAAAGACAATACCTATATCCTTGAATAATCTACGTAAGCAATCAAATTAATTACGTTCTTATTCACCTTAATTTTGCTAAGAATTACGTCTTGAGGTAAATACGGCATTTACGTACAAAACTCGTCATATATAATATTCTGTTTAGGGGAAAACCAGTCTATCTCCGTTTAGGCAAGCATTACTTTATGTATATCATTTTGAATATAATATGCATGATGTCATTTAATACAATAATATGACTTTTTTGGGACACTACCTTGAATTGTGAATTTACTTAAGTTTTTGGTAGAAAAGTTCTAGTTCTAAGTGAGGAGAAAAATATAGTGTTGCGCTTGCAAAAGTAGGTCCGTCGATAGGCGACCATCTAATTATTATTTATTGATACATCCGTGCCTCGAAAGACACGTTATATAGGGTGACTGGTAATTAATGACCGATATTTAAACACGTGATTGTGTATAATGTATTCATCATTTCAATAAACAACGCTGTTTGAAATTCACGCGCGCGCCTGCGATCTATCACAGTAGGCACGAATCGGCACGATCTATCAGCTGATAGTCTGACCTCGGGAAGAACAAAATCTACTCGTAGTAGCGTCACACGCTCCCTCGCAACACCCAGCGCTCCCGTTGTGCAGTATTGACGTAATTGAATTAATTGAAAGTTAATGAACATAAAGTAAAAGTTTCTTTGGGAAAGTTATTCGTATTCATGAGTACAATCACGTGTTTAAGTATCGGTCACTAATTACCAGTCATCCTATATAAGCGTTGGTCTCGGTTGTCATTCCCAGATTTTTGACAGTCGTTATATGTAGTTAGAAGCCTGAAATTCTGACAGCCAGTTTGATTGTGGAGGTCAGATAAACCATCGCTTTATGCATAACACTGGAATTCAATTGCATTCCCTAACCAGTTAGACTTGAAACCAAGGCGAGGGTTTTCTCACCCTCTTACTGACTAAAAACCACCCCGGGTGTTCCAACTTGTACCAGTACACATACAATTCTTTAGCAACTTCCTAGACTGGAAACCGGCCCCAGCATTGTTAGGAAAAATAAAGCTGGTGATTAGGGAGAAGACGATGTACCTACATGTATTTCTTAAAGTTTTTATGGTGTAAAAAAAACAGACTTTTTCTTTCAAAGAAAACTACACATATCTCCCTGTTACAATCAAAATCATAAGTCATTTTTGTCCAAATTAGGCCAAGGATCAGCACTTTTTGAACGTCAAAACGAACATAAGAGAGTTCCCCAAAACGCCCGACCTTCACCACTTCCTAGTGTTTTTGCTGGAAGAAGAAGTGGCGAAACAAACTCCCCACTCCCCAGCAACACGTTTGTCTGTTATGTTTGAGACAATATTGGTTATCAGGGGTGGGTGTAATTTATCTTTAATATGTATGTATTTCGAAATATATAAGTATGTTAATCAGTTGTTAAGTACCCATAACACGAGCTCTGCTTAGCTTGGGACTAGATGGCGTTGTGCAAAAGACGTGGAATTTATTTATTATTAATAAAATAAATAACAATTCTTATATTCCACAACTAATAACGGTACGTACCTAAGCTGGCATATCACCGTAGCAGACTATCTGCCAGACCGGAAGATGACGTGTCTCTTGAATCAATGACTTGCTCGCATCTCATAGGATTTGGCACCGATTCATTGATGGTCCTATCAAACCGGTCCTTTACGTCAAAAGGCTTATGGTTTTAATGATTAAGGTCATGTGTGTGAAGATTTGTAAATTATAATTGTGCGTAGGTGTGGGATTAGGGTTATTTTGTTAATGATTTTGAAAGAGGAATATGTTTCTGTCGCGTTGTGCTTTTATGGTGTGAATCGAATTGCCCATTTTCATTTGTTTTTGATGTTCCATTGGGTACCTACGCTATCCAAATTTGCGGATAAGTCGACGCCTTACAATTTTAAAAGGGTGACGTTTCATTCGCGGAGGAAACATTTTGCGGATGAGTAGTACCTACCTAAGTCCTACATGTTACTACAACATTAAAATGTGCAAAGCAATATCTATTAGTTGCCACCAAGATAGTGAAGTAATATTTTCCTCCTTCACCTTAAGCACCTAATTGTCTAGACTTCTTGATCTATTCTTGTTCTGATTATTTAAGTACCCATTCATTAAGCTACAATAGTTGTAATATAGTGGCATTAAGTGACGTGAAACATTTAAAATATAGTGTGCCTGGTAGTATTCACAGAGTCACTACATATACAAAATACATAACATTAGGATTTAAACGACTTTCATAGGAGTTTCCATTCTTAATAAAATTATAGATCTTGGTTTAGGATCAAGTAACTTCATCTTTATGACTGACTGAATACTTGATAATTCAAAAGTGCCTATAAATGGTCTAAATTAAATTTGTGGCCAGCAGGGCATCACTGAGATAGGTGTCCAACGATTAACTGTTAAACTGCTATTTTACTATTGGTTACCATCAGTGTGTATCTAGGATGACGACATGCGCCCTTGCGGAGATGTAACAAAGCGCACTGGGCCCCGTCTGACAGCCATCGTAACTTGAAGTCAACTTAAAGTGCAATTCCAAATTTTTGTAACGTCTCAGTTGTTGTCTCAATGTTCGGTGTGCAACTGGACCCCAGTTAGTCACTGCCAATATGAAGACAACCAAAGCCAGCAACCAGCTTTAACGAAAACCATGTTACACCACAAGCTGGGATTATTTTTTCTACATTAATTACGAAAGAGTTTCATTACCTGCCAATTTCTTCGAATACTACCTTCTTGATATACAAGGTGTTTTGTAACGTCATTACCTAGTATAAACGTCATGCGACATTTTGACTCGATGTATCGCCGTTAGTTTTTGATTACGTGAAGAAAGAAAAAATATATGTCGAATGTTTTCTTGTAATCTAGATGAGGGTCTAAAAACTACAATTTTGTCAAATAGCCTATTTGATTACGTACAACTGCTTAACGTAGACGAAGAGATAGTTTACCCATAAAAATGAACCCATCAAAAAACCCGCCAATATCCATTACAGAACATTTCTTTACACAAATAGTGTGTAAAGAGCTGGTGGTAGATTTACAGCGCCATTACACAACGAATGGACGTTTAAGTGTAATACAGCGATGTTTAGTACCCTCGTATTGTTTTAAACGGTCCTGTTACTCTCGCGATTTGGGTGGCATGAAGATTTTATTTTGTTACCATTATGGGTGGTATCTAATGTGCCTAAAGCTCCATGTAGCTCTTGAAGTTATAATTTATAAGTTTTTATGGTGTACAAACGCCAGCACATCAAAATTTGTGGACACGCTTAGGCATGTAATACTAGTCCTATGGCTAAATAAAAAAAATGTGCTGTAAGTGGCTTGTGCCATACAAAAAAAAACTTCAATCTTTTTTTCTCACGCGTGGTGCAACTAAAAGCATCCACACATCAGTAACACATATAAGGTATATCAGAGGCATTGCATTTTTTTGTTTTGAAATCCCTGACTTTAAGTTTCTATGAGTATGGAACTCAATTTTTAGACGACTGTGCTGCAGTGCTATTCTGTTTTATCTCCTCGTCTATTCTATTAGAATTACCCCATTGATTTATTTATTTATTAAAACTTTATGTACTAGTAAAAGACACTGTACAAAGGCGGACTTAATGCCATTTAAATGTAAGGGAAGTTAGCTGTCAGTATAGCATTAGTATGGAATGACAGCTAACTACAGTTATATTATCACACGGTGATTTTTATATAACAAACATGCTGATCAGTAATGTGTTTGGAAAAAAACTTTTTTTTTTCAAAAAAAAAAAACAACCTACTTCATTAAAACACACTAACAGGTAAACAAAAAAAATAACTCAAGTTTTGGAAGTCTGTGGTTTTAGTGATTTTGTTTCATTCATTATTGGCCACCGACTTTCGTAACTAGAGTTATTTAAAAAAAAAAATATTTGAGGAGTACCCTCAATTCTGCGACTATCCCATCATCAGCAGATCTGATGATGGGATAGTCGAAGAATTGAGGGTACTACCAGTTACCGGAATACCACCAGTTTGGTCCCATCGGTATCAAACTTCTGATACCGATGGGACTAAACTGCTAGTACCTATATCCTATCAAATAAAAAAATAATTGAAAATCGGATCAAAAATGACGGAGAAATGAGGTAACAAATACACAACAAAAACATACAGTCGAATTGAGACCTCCTCCTTTTTTTGAAGTCGGTTAAAAAATATGATTTAAATTGCAAAAAACACAGTAATTTTAAAATGTCTTAACACTCTTTTAAGATGTAGGTCTAATCTAATCTAATCTAACTTCGCTTATACCGTGTGTTGAGAGTTTAATATTTATGAAGTAAGTAGCATACAATTGTATTGAAACAAAAGCCGTATGTTGTCATCACTTGAGAACGGTTCGACTAATTGTCATTTTTCTTATAGTCCCAATAAAGTTTTAAGGATCATCATCTTCGGAAAACTTGCCCTAAAAATTAGGTAAAACTAAAATCTTGTTTTATGAGAAGTTAGTTTGATTCGAAATTCTGTTTAAATTTGGTTGACATCGTCTATCTAAATGTCAACGTCCTCGTAATTAAAACAAAATGCATTTAATTTCTCTTAACAACAACTGCTATTGTTATTAGCCAAAAACGTTTTGGACATTATGTCAAAGATTTTATTTAATTTATTTTGTAAAGACGTCATAAAATCAAGAGAATTACAACGTTGTTTCGACATTATGACAATTTTAGTAAATTTCCGGTAATTTCCATACGAAACACCAGAAAGCGATCTTAAAAAGAAGTTATTTAATCATTTTATTGAATTATTCGTGTACAGAAGAGGAGAAAGTGAAATATATTGAATTGTTACGTCAGCAAGTTGTGTCGCATCATTCTTATATACTTTACCGTCTCTTCGAACTTAAATTGTTATGTACAGACGACATGGTTTGCACTTTTTAGCCTACACTTAATATATTCAAGCACATTTTTTTTATTTTAAAGATGACCTTCCATTGTAATGCACTTATTTCAACTGGTTAGTCATCTTAACCTGAATAGAGTAACCAGGGACGTAAATCGAGTTTTTTATTCGAATATCTGAATTAATGTGAGTTTAGTAATCCATGTCGTCTGCACAAGTGTTCTTATAGATGCTTTTTAGTCGCAACACGATCACACATTTCGATGCTTCCCACTGGGCACTGGGCAAACTGTCTTCCTTCAATTTTACTCTTCATTCATGACTACTGCATGTACCACTGTCCATATACGGCTTCATAGCTACCTAGTTCTTTATTATGTTCATAGAAAATAACTTCTAAATGCTGTTTAGATTGGAATATTGTAGTAACTAAAACTATTCCACTGCGTACCTACGCAGTATTATTCGAAATTTAAAAGTATTCGAATAAAAAGCTTGACATAATCTTTAAAATCAGAGTCAACTGTCAGTTAAATTAAAAAAACAAAGATAAATTATTCATTCCAAAACACTTATTAAAAGTGTTTTGCTTGTAATGAATAATTTATGCAATGTTAATGTATTTATGCAAAAATATATTCAGTTTAAACAGTGAGAGTGCTCTAATAGATGAGATTAAGAAGTTATTGTTTTTAACCACTTTAATTTCACAAGAAATTTATTTTCCGTATGATTTCCTTTTTTTTGTACAAATCAATACCATTTATAGCATAACATTCTATTACTTTCTTCCAATTTAGTACAAGTATTTATTAAGTTTTTTCCAGTTTGTTTTTATTTAATTTACCGAGTTAACAAACTCCAATCCGTGAACCATCCAATTTAGAAGCCGAGTTAGTATAGCCACGCCCCACAACGCCTTGTTACTGCAAACTAATGGACAAAACAGTGAGTTTGGTTGACTAATAGTAAACCGTAGATCAATGTGGAAAGCCGTAACCCTGATCCCAGCAGTCGATACAGGGGCCCTGACCTAGTAGTACCTTAGATCCAGGTTACCTGGGGTTCATTGAAGTGTGTGATCTCGGTGCGAGGAGTGACCGTGATCGTACACAGGGTGGTGGCGAGGCGCGCGCGGGCCGCAGCCAGAGGTTCTCGGCATCATCGACGGGGTCCCTCGGCAGGGGTGCGCTCTCCGACCCTGACCTACCAGGCCGACTGCAGCCGAACCTTCCAGCGTTCTGGGTTCGTATCTCTGTGTTGGTGATTGTGGACCCCTGCTTGCAGCCTTCTGTTTGTGGCTTTGTCTTGATATAGCGTTCTGCTTTGGTGCTAAGGTAAGTAAGCTACTAAGTGCAATTTGGAGTTAAGCTTGAGCTACAGAAACCTACAGTATTGTATTTGTTAGTCTGATAGTGATAAAGATACTAAGTGAAACGACCTAGGACAAGTATATCAATCAATCAATTATTATTCTGCATCACAGGTTGGTACGGGATTTATGTGGTTTTAAGATAGAGTGATCAGTTATGTTCTATCTCACATTTTAGCCGCACAGTTTGGTTTGTTTGGCAAAATTCTTTATTATCATAAAACCGTATACCTACAAGCTTGTAGTATTTCGAAATAAGGTACAGTAACACATGATATTAAATTGATGATAAAAAATAGTCGCGATAAATTATATACGATAATGCAAAAATAAATAAGGTAGTATTGTAAAGAGTAATCTGAAATAATCACGCCACACTAACTCGAATTCGTTCGGTTGTTTCTTCAGAAAGCCTTTCCAGATTTGCCCTGCATCATTAGATTCCTATCATTATAGTCTAATGTGTAGACTTAGAGTCTGCCCTGAATTTCTCACCGCACCTCTTGTCAAGGATCATCAAATTGCCGGCGCCATTTCGGTTATAAAATTTTGACGTGTGAAACTGTCCGAAAATAATTATACATAGACTTAATTTCATTTACAATGTTATTATGATCGAGTCGAGAGATTTTGCAAAACATGATTCCATGGCGTCTACTTAAAATTTCTAGTTCCATGAAGTTAATGTTTGAATTGTGAACTTTGAATGGTAAAAATCATTAATTATTTTTTAAAAGTTTAAATACTGCAATGCAATTATATTTTAAGTAAAAAAGTGTAGATAGGTAACTTAAACAACATTCGATCTTCAAAACGGTACACACGGCGCGACGCCACACTGAGGTGAAGTGTGGCTAGTTAGCCACATTTTAACGTGTCATTTGCTAAGTGCGTATAACCTATCTACACCTTTTTACTTATAATATCATTGCTGCATTGTATGATAGTGATTAGGGACAGATTGTAATCTAAGTGTAAGAATCAGTTCTTACAAAAGCAGGCAAAGCTGTTAGGACCACTAACCACTGGAACAAACAGGCCAGTCAAATTCTATATACAGGGTGTTTTGGGGATGAGTGTAGGCATTTTGCAGATGGATAGGGTCGGTCCATACGATTATTTTATAGTATGGGAACTATGGTCCGATATCCTTTAGTTTTTAAGTTATGGGCAAAAATTGTTTTTTATGAATACTTTACACTTTTTGGGTTATGAAGCTAAAAATAAACACAATTTCATATTAAATACAGTTTTTTTATTATTTGTCGATTTAAACACATAACACACGATAAATTAAAAGTCTTACAACTATTCCGGTAGCAAAAACAATCAAATAGTGAAGAAAAGAAAATAAGCATAAAACAAATCTTAGTGACTTTCATCATCAAAAACTAAAGGATATCGGACCATAGTTCCCATACTATAAAATAATCGTATGGACCGACCCTATCCATCTGCAAAATGCCTACACTCATCCCCAAAACACCCTGTATATCTACCTATATTTTTAAAGTTTATATTTCGAATAATAATAAAACGGTAAATTTTCAAAACGAGCAAAGATTCATTCGAAGTCATTAAAATTAATATATTTTAGTGACTATTTGGAAACTATTATTTTTACAGTAAGTATTTGAGTAAATTATATAGATCGATAAACGCATCAAATACTTTTAATATAATAAAAATATTCTACTATTAAACTATTTTTGCATAAAAATGACTTTCATTAAAAGTAAAAACATGTTTTATATCGGTAAACTTTTAATAATTACAACATTATTTGGTGATACTAATCTTATCTTATAAAATCAAATATGGACAGTAAAATTCCAGTTCTCACATGTATGCTTTGATAAGGTCATGATGATAAACCTATTAATTAATTCGTTATTTAATTAACTGACGTTTCGTGTATTTTATGTCATTTCTATCGAAGAGAAAATCACATAGATCGACATGTAATTTTGGAATTTAAAAAATACATCAATTAGTTTGTTTTACTTTGTAGTAAGTGTTCTTTTGGAATAATTTAATCTTCAGTGTTGAATATGAATTGGTAATTTGATAATCATAACAGTCGGGCAGACATAAATAAATAAATCAATAAATAAATATTCTACAACTTTTCACACAACGTCATTTAGTCCCAAGTTAAGCTTGAAAGCTTGTGTTTTGGATATAATAAACAGCTGATAAACATACTTATATATATTTCTAAGTACATACATATTATAAATTCGACTGGCCTGTTGTTCTAGTAGTTAGTGACCCTGATTGCTATGCCGGAGGTCGTGGGTTCGATTCCCACCCAGGACAAATGTTTGTGTGATGCACACGATCATTTGTTCTGTGCCTACGAAAAATAACGAAAAATACGGAAGCTTACCTCTTTAAAATATTAGTATCATTAGAAATTAGATTACATAGGTATAGGTTCATAGTTAGTAAAAATGAGCATTAGAATTGTGTGTCAACTTTCAGTCGCGCAGTTTAGTTATTAACGGTATTTATCCCAACATATAAAGCTAGACTCTTTGCCTCTAATTTAAACTCTGCAACGTTGACGTATGACCGATAATCGCCTACACTGCCAATGCGATTTTTTTCCTTAAATCATTGTTTACCTTATCGAGTAAAACGACTTGCATTCACTTCTAATATTAGTTCAACTTTATTATGTCCTTAAACTTTGAGTATAACAGATACTTCTTTACCAAATACAACTATTTTTATTGCACCCATTTACTGCTACACGAAATTAAACTCTATTTGAATAGCTGTAAGAGTTATTAGTTTTAGTAGTGGGATGTCTTCGTTGTTTATTTATTGCACATTGCGTAGATTTCCCAGACGTTATTCTAATATAATTCGTATATCGAAATGCCGACCGATTTTAATAGAAATCATTGACATTGTTTGTGTTAGAGTACCGGCGACCTGTGGTGTTCAAACTTGTTGTGTTTTGTGTTAATTAGTGCTTTAATTTGTTTAAGTAATTAAAATTGAGTCTGTAGCGTTTATTGAGTAATCGGTTATTGTGGTAATGATTGTTTTAGTGTTTAACGAGGTATGAAGTGGAAGTTAGTCAAAGAAATGTAACTTTCTATTTAGCTTAATAACATCTTGTATTCCTAAAATGGTTAGGAAAAGGCCTAATTATAGAACACCCATATTTCTTGACCGAGAACAAATTCAGGTTTTTCACTAGATGGACAAATCCAATAACACCTTGCCCGACCTGGAAATTGAACGCAGGACTGAATTTCTTACAGTTTTAATTTTACAGAACATCGTTACTTGGTGTTTGTTTTGCACCATCATTGGGCGCGGTACGTCATAATAATATTTGTTTACCTATTAATCAAATGCGCGTCGCGGCTACGCCGACGATTCATTAGTTATTTATAAAATATGCATTTTTATTCTACCGTTGCTTAGAGCGAGACAGATATATTTTTCTCGTGCAAAAATTAATTTTCATACCGCATGAAAACATCATTCAGCTGCTACGCTGGCCGCTACGCCGCTACGAGACTGCTACACCGCGTAGCACGAACAGTTTGAGAACCGTAGCCGTACACCGACGCTCACGTGTTTTAAGGCGCATTATGCTATAATAATATTTTTTACTTAGCACATTTTTGTTTATAGGTACCTGCACTGTGTGTACGCGTATGTGTGCGTGGGGTGTGTGTATGTGAGGCTGCGCGGGCGCGGGCCGTTCACTTAAAAATATAAAAATGTCGTTTGCTCGTCGTACGGCGCGGAATCTAATAGCCAACCGAATTTTATGTTCTTTCGCGGTACCATATTGTGTTACACGGTGGGCCCACAGGTTTTTTAAACCTCTTTGTTGGGAGAATTGACTTTTGTTACGAATGCGGCCGGTTTATGGTGACGCCCAATTAGCGATGGGCTCGCAATCTGTGTACCGCACGGCTTTTGTTACAAATGATTTATGTCTATGAGCGTTCGGAGCGGTCTCGCAATGGCAATTTAGTTTTTGAGGATTAATTATATGTTAAATATTAAATTTCGAGGTTAGAACTGTAAAGCGGCGAGCTTTTGTTGGTGCGCGGTTTCATCTCTGTTCAATCTTTGTTACTGACATTAAGTGTGCTATTTGCTTGCTTAAACAGAGAATCTGTTATGCAAAAGTGAGGTCGAATAGTATTAAGTGGTCTTTAAACTATTTACGAGTATTCTTTCGGGGTAAACAATCATATTTCTGGGTATTAGTCGTTACAGTAAGCGCTGGCATTGATCTATTTGCGTCAATCACAGCACATGGCACTGCGAATAGCCAATAAACTGTTATGAGTGCTCATAGACACCTACATGCATGCCTGCCCGTAAACTTTCAAGTGCTTTGATGGTCCTCGTAATACACTACAACAAATAAACAGTCTGAAAGAATAATTACTGGTGGTCGAACATTTGTCTAATTTCTTCTAACTATGCCAAATCTCTTACCACGCGCAACATCCTCAAAAAAAGAGATTGAAGTTTTTGCGTCCCGTAGATAAGTTTATCATTTATGTATTCAGTTACATTCATACAGCTGCCATTAAATATAGTTTCCCATTTGGGTCTTGGAGCTATCATATTGCTAGTAGCACATTTTCGTCTTTGAATAATGTGTAAACATTAAGCAGTAACGAAGTGTAAAAAAATAATAATCACCAAGTGGAAATGATTGAAGCTTTGATTCTTTACTATTAACAAAAATTGACCTAGTCTGTTAATCCCACAGGAGGTCAAAACCGAACCCTGAAAGCGTGAAAAATTAATGAGCTGGTCAATACATTTATGTACACGTACCTAACTGGGCAAAATTTATTATACAGTTAAACAGGTTGCGTTCTTAAGTAAAACCATGATGCTTTAACATAGATCTTACATAGGTATAGGAACTAAAAATAATGTTATATTGGACAAAACTATCAAGGTAATTATTTAACTAACCAAAACTTACGCAAGAATCGTAAGGAATTGTCTATTTATGCTCGTGAATGTACCACAACTATAACATTAACCCGAAAACCCCAACTTACACGATTTTGCTTACCACAAAAACTTGTAACAAAAACTTAACAAAAACATTAATAACTCCATAAAATAGAAAACAAATACGCTCTAGATAAATTACGGAGATAGGGTCGGGGGGACAGACGTATGTATGTATGTGTTCGAGTGAGCTCATTAATTGCTGGACCACACACGATATCGGTATTGTACGATAGTAATGTAACTGTTTATTCATTCAAAATAATACTTAGTTAATGGGCACGGTTAATGAAGTAGGGATTGTGGTTGAAAGACATTGAAGATGGGAGATTAGAAAAGATTGGTAAATTAAATGTTATTAAGATAGGATTCTTGAAAACTAGTAGTCGGTGTTTTCACTGGGTATCGGTATTATTAATGCGAAAGAGAGTAAATCCTACTAATATTATAAACGCGAAAGTTTGTGAGGATGGATGGATGGATGGATATTTGTTACTCTTTCACGTAAAAACTACTGAATGGATTTTAATAAAATTTGGTATGGAGTTAGGTGATACCCTGGATTAACACATAGGCTACTTTTTATCCCTGTATTCCCACGGGAACGGGACCTACGCGGGTGAAACCACGGGACGTCTGCTAGTATCTGATATTTTTTCTTGTTTTTAAACATAAATAGCTTGCTAACTGTGTGGGTTGCACATTATTAATAATCTTGTTAACGCCCTCCATCTAAGCTAAATATATTGGTGTCTGGAGTGAGCTAACATCAATAGTGCAATGGTCGGGGATTAAATTCACGACCTCGCGATGGCCAGACTGATACCTTAGCCTTAAAAGTACCATTTAATAGAGGGGTGAGCCATATTGCCATATCAACCGGGAATAGATCAGTGTTCATAGTACCTAGTTTCTTCATTCATATTGCAATAACTTATTAAAAATAAATAAATTCCACGTCTTTCACACAACGCCATCTAATCCCAAGCTAAGCAGAGCTTGTGTTATGGGTACTAAACAGCTGATAAACGTACTTATATATTTCTAAATACATACATAATTATAGATAAAACACACCCAGACACAGAACAAATGATCGTGCTCATCACCCAAATATCTGTCCTGGGTGGGAATCGAACCCACGACCTCGGGTATAGCAGTCAGGGCTACTACTAGACCAACAGGCCAGTCAGACCAACAACTTTGAACGTTTGAGTTAACATAATACGTTAACTTTTGTTGTGTTTATGGCTTCGTTTTCACCAAAAGGTTTGGCAGGATTGTATCTTTATTAGGTAAAGACGCCAGCACATCAAGTTACCCCAATGTGTCAAATTTCTTTGATCGTTTTTCAACTTTATGGCATACAGAATAAGGTTAATATTCAATTGGAAAAAATTGACACATTGGGGTAACTTGATGTGCTGGCGTCTGTACAATAGAACAATTTTAGTTGAAAAGTGTTTTTTAACCATCGGTTTAAGTACCTATTTAAGTGCTAAGATTTTTCTTTTGTTTCTTTTGTAAGTGAATATTGTAAAATACTTTTAGAGAAATACATTCTTGAAACCGAAGTGCTATAAACGACTGAAATACAAAATTAAAGTTTCACAAAGCAATATTAATCTACCATTGTTTTCAGTCCTGGTTCCAACCTAGACCAACATAGGCTAGACCCTTTTTACAACCTATAAAAGTAAGACACAAGTCCACATGAGTTTCGTAAATAACCTTTACTTCTTTCACCCTCAATAGGCTTCACATAAAACGACAAACTTTTTAACATACCATAATAAAAACTTTCCCATTTTACAATAATAATTAATACGACATTTTCCGAATCATTAACTATTATTGTTTTGCTGTTAAGAAACTTTCGCAGGTATCTGCAAAGTTGAGACTACCCTCCTTTTTACAGTAACAATAAAACTTTGAAACTTCTATGTATTAATGTTGAATTTATGACTGTTCTGTACGGGACTATTCTTTTTTTTATGAAACTTTTTAACGAGTTGGCAGGTTAATGAGCTAGGCCTATTAAATTAGTAGTTAATGGGTACGTTGTAACAGTATGGATCATTATTGTTGGTGTTTAAGCGTTTATGTGTTGTGGTGGTGATGGGAAACGCGTAAGAGTATGCAAGGTGTGGAAAGAAGGTACTTTTGGATGGATGAAGCATCTGTTCTTAGATGTAAAGGTCGGTATTCACTTTAATGTTATTCGACGAAAGTATGTTGATATATTAAAGCATTGGCACGGCACGATTTGCGCAACGGCTGAGCGACTGCTGCGCTACGTGACGTGGGTTCAATTCCTGCACGAAACAAGTAATATAATAACAAGTAAAAAGTCTCTGTAACCCTACAGATACATTTTTTAAACACAGCCACAATACAGGAGAAATGTGTGCAATATGTACAATAGCTATATAGATCTTCATAAGTCCTTATCTACCTAATATTAATGTCTGGACATAAAAAGAGACGATGATCCCTGAGTTTGTTTCGACTTTTCTTCTCAGAGGTAGTAAGAGGTACGTTACCATATCCTACTTGCATAATTAATAATTACATTTAATTGAATTTCATTTCCTAGTCTATTGCTAATTATGTTGGAGTCGACTTCCAGTCTATCCAAATGCAACTGAACACCATACCAGTATTTTTATATGAGGTGACTGCCGTTTAGAACTCCTGAAACATCAGTGAATCTAAAATCAAAGATAACAGCTCTCTCTGTAGTGTATTTGTAAACGCAATAGTGCACTAATCTGCACATGGTCTTCAAATGTTATAACCAAGACGGATGGTCTTGGTCATAATATGTCAGGGCTAATGTCTGGACTTTAAATGAGACTGTGATGTCTGAATATCTTTCGGTGTTTCTTCTCAGAGTAGTCAAAACGCCGTGCTCACCTATTTACAAAAAAAGTACACGTTGGACGCGTAAAAGAGTTTGTAAAAACCCATTTAAATTAACAGAAATAGGTACATGTTTAATAATGTATCAATATGGGTCAGGGCTTCTGAACAATATCGAATATCCTTCCTATTACTCTGATTTAGTTAGCTAAACAAGATTCCTGAAAATACAATCAAAATAGATGTCTCACGATCATCCAATAATGAATGTAGACAGTAACACAATTTGTCTCATAGTTAATTCTAACATAACTCCTTAATTACCAAACCGCTATACACATTAATAGTTTTTATGGACATACATTTACGGGTAAACAATTTTTATTCGACAGTCTATTATCAGATGTTAGTTGCGGCATCCACTGGTCCCATAAACAGTTCATCCCTATTTTATAGAAGCATAATATCTGGTATAAAAGTACAATTTTATATGATCCCGATGAGATTGATGTTTACCTTGAGATGGCCAGTTTTATGGCCTGTGTGAAGTGTATGGCTGGTATTTAGGTATTGTTTTATGGCATATGGTTTCTTGTTTGTTTCGTCCGTGTGTTGTAATAAGAAGTGTTTCGGAAAGTTTCCCTGTATTATTTTTTAGCGTCGTCTTTTGGCAGCTGCTTTTTGAAGTTATACTTCTTTTGGCGCGTTAGGGAAAAATTATGGGAATTTGTGCGATGCGCGCGCACTCCGTGACCGCCACGAAAAAGCGACACCCTGAAGTTAGCTATAGTTAACATTTTAGTTTGTATCTATAATTAGTGTCGTTTTTTCTACAAACGTAAAATAACGCGATGGATTATAATTTTTAGAAAGATCCAAAGAAGTATTTTTCTAACGCGTGAACATAAGTACAGGCATACTTTTTTTTACTAGGGGTTCGAACCCGAGACAACTGGACAACCGAGACAGTCGAAGCATTTACCTAGTATTTCAACTAATATAACATTCGCAGAACTGGTTTCACTAACGGAATCACAATAATACCAACAGATTTAACATTATGCGCTTAATTACCTATTCAAGATAAATCCATGGAATTCTACTAAATGTATACCTAACATTAGTTTAATTATTTCGGACACAGCGACGTGATTTACATTAATTACTTAGCTTACCATTATAAGTAACTTGTTTTTAAGATAATAATACTGGTATGATTTTTAAGATAATAATACTGGTATGGTTTTTAAGATAATAATACTGGTATGATTTTTAAGATATTAATACTGGTTTAATTTTTAAGATAATAATACTGGTATGAATTTTAAGATAATAATACTGGTATGATTTTTAAGATAATAATACTGGTATGATTTTTAAGATAATAATACTGGTATGTTTTTTAAGATAATAATACTGGTATGAATTTTAAGATAATAATACTGGTATGATTTTTAAGATAATAATACTGGTATGATTTTTAGGTGTTTTGTGACTAAGTAATAACAGTCGCACACTGCACGGTTCGATCGAAGCTTTAGCTATGCTTACTGAGGTTGTTCAGTGGACCATTCAATACTCCTCTGTACCACGGAAAGCAAGTCAAATTGTACAGTCGCACGCGGCACGGTTCGATAAAAGATTTAGCTACTTACGCTTTCCGAACCTAGTCACTAGATGGGTGACCATTTACCACAAGTCCAGACTCCTCTGTACCTCAAAAAGCAAGTTTAATGATACAGTCACACGCGGCACGGGTTGCTCGAAGGTTTAGCTATGGTTAGGGCTTGCAATATCCGTTCGTTTTTACTATCCGGATAATACGGATTTAAAAAAATTGCTATCCGGATTATCCGGATATTTCGGATAATACGGATATTTTTTTGTTTTTATTGTAAATTAAATTAATAAGCTTTTGTAACACGTTCTAATTAGTCTCTCAAGCAAAATGACAAAAATTTAAACTATACCAATATTTCAAGTAACAATTACAAAATTGTTAACTTTCTAAAATTGTGCTTTAAAACACCGATATCGCACTATACAATCGAATGTACTTTTCTCATACTAACAATTCTAATTAAACATGAGATCTTACATTTATTACAAATCATAACATCGCAATCCAATCGACCTGTATAAAACATTATAATGTGAGTGCTTTTTGTATTTAGTAATCCTAAGATTTCTGTAACATACTTTGTTTCTACCTGTTATTGGCTATGCGTTGCTTATTTAGTTGTTAAGCATCTATTACAGCTGTTGCGTACACTTGGATTGTGGAATGAGCTCCCTGCCAAGGTTTTCTCAGAGGGTTACAGTATGGGGTTCTTCAAAAGGGGAGTAGATAGGTTTTTAAAGGGTTGGCGACGCGCGTGTGGCGCCCCTGGTGTTGCAAGTGTCCATAGGCTACGGTACCACTTACAATACTACCGCTTACAATCAGGTGGCCCGTAAGCTTGTTTGCCGCCGTCGTTGTATAAAAAAAAACTATTTATATAAATATACCATAAATGACAATTTCGTTAAATGTATAAAATAAGAATAAAAAGAAAAATACACAAATACTAATTATTTGCAAAGTAAAGAACTGTTATAATCAAGACGTGTTAGGTGAGAGGTAATTATTTTGAAGTATAATAATATATTTTTAAATGATGCTAATGTTTGATCTTGTCTCCCTGACACAGGCAAAGCATTCCATAACCGTATAGCCTCCACTGAGAACAATGGGCCTAAAGATTCAAGTTTTTTGATGACCTCAGATATATCATGTGTGTCATGAAGAAACTTGAACATGTATTGATTGATACGTTTTCAGTTGAAGAAGAGCAACCTTCTTAATATCGTGTATTGTCCGTAGAAGTTATGACTGTTTGATTTGGTTGTTGTGTGTGAAACGTGGATATAATTTTAACAATCGCTAGTCTCACAGATTCGTTGGAAGTTTTTTTGTTCTTAATAAAAGTTTGAGAGGTTTTGTAAATGCCACTATAGCGATTGATTTTGAAACTCTGGTCCAGTCTTCTTTTTCCGTGCGTGCCGTAAAATACAACACAATCTTGAAAATGCGTGCAGTATGGATGTGTGTCATTTGTTTGATTTAATAAATGAATTGATTGATTGATAAAGTTGGCCAGTGGTCAATAATTTTAAAAATAATGTTTGTTAAAAGAAAACTCAGGCATAATATTTGTACAAGCTAAGTTAGGTCGGTCTAATTGGTGTGGAGTGTCCATCTGTAGCCAAGCAGAGCTAAGCAAAGCCTGTATTTTGGCTATGTATATAGAATGTTGGAATTAATTATAATCTCTGCCACTAAATTGACTCAATATTATGATGTGTATGGCAGCATGTATGAATGTAAACGAAGCAAAAGAATTATGTCAGAATCGTAGCATATGGCACTCTGTACTTTCTCATTTCAACCTACCCTCATGAAAAAAGGCGTGCGTTTATGTATTTATGTATGATTTGGGAAGTAAAAAAACAAAAGCGAGAGTGATTAACTATATTGAAATAATAAATAACGTAATAACAGTAATGCACATTACAGATGACAGCTTTTTATTTAATATTTCAAAGTGAAATAGAACTATCCGTAATATCCGAAAAAACCGGATTGTGATGCAAGTAAAATCCGGATTTTAAAATCGGCGGATATCCGGATAATACGGATATCCGGATATCCGGATTGCAAGCCCTAGCTATGGTCCTAGATTATCATTTTAAACTTAGAGTCACAGCCTTATGAATATAAGCCAGCATTGCACATGTAAGCGGGTACGCCTTTCATACCTGGAGGCTGTTATTTTTCAGTTTTGTAGTTGTTTTGCTTGAGTTTAGATTTCAATGTTAATATGAATATTTATATTTAATTGGAGTGTGCTAGCTAACACGTGACAATCATTCTGAAATGTAATGTTTTACAAAGTGTATAAACCTTAGTGCTATTTATTGAGCATTTCGTTGTATAGATTCTTTGTATACCTAGTTCTTCAAACGAATCAGACAGACGTGTTGCTGGGGTTTGACAGTTTGTTCAGCCACTTCTTCTTCCCAGCAAAAACACTAGGAAGTGGCGAAGGGTGTGCCGTTTTTGGGGGACTGTCTTTATGTATTTTTTTTTGACGTTGAAAAGTGCTGATTCTCAGCCTAGTTTGAATAAAGACTTTTGATTTTGATTTTGATTTTGCTAAGCTTACTCGCTACATGTCAAGACTCTTCTGTACCTTAGAAAGCAAGTAAAACCAATGGACAGCGATGCATATGAGTTTTTTGACGCCATATTTTAGATTTATAAAGTAGTTTTTAGTTGGTTTTCTAGTATAGGTATAGATATAATTATTTCAAAAAAAGCAGTTGATAATATAAAAGCGTTAAATAACTTCACACGACTTATAATTTTTTGCTTCCCAATTAACATTAAGCACTTACCTTATCTATTTAATAGTGTGTTACATATATCTATGAATATTTTAGAACTGATTATTTTATCTCAACGCATTAGCCGACGTGAAATTAAGAACTGAAATAAGGTTAGGTTCTGATGATTTTTGTCATCGACGACATCACGCGATTTTGTGGAACGCCGCGTCGATACGCGAGTTTTTAGGTTACTTAAACCCGCATAGCATCGAAATAGCTACTAGTGGTAACCTCTAGTGGTGTAACCGGTGAACTACCAAGTCAAAGGTCTCGAGTTCGAATCCAAGGCACAAGATACAAGATTGTTTATTTTGCTAAAAACAATGAGTATACACATAAATGCACAAGATATTACATAAAGTTTAGTTTAATCGCTGTCATATTTTGCCTTAATGGCGTACAAAATAATAATTGAGAAAGAACAAAAGAATGTTATTTACTTAACAAACAATAGGTAGGTACTAAAAACGAAATTAACAATTATTAAGGACCAGAAACAATTTTGAAATGTTCAAAGTCCAGAGTTATTATTGTTACATAAATTATAATCATTGTCAAAGATACATTATAGTCCAAATATTTCTTTCAAGTCAAGGTTTAGGTACATAATTCTTAATTAAAATAAATAATATTATTAATAAAATCAAATATTACCTAAAAGTCAGGGTTAAGTTAGTTTATCAGTCAAAAATTCGTTAGTGTTATAAGCTTTCTCTAACAAAAGCGAAAACACACACACAAACCTCTCACTTTTCCGATTCATGTGTGTATTGTATAATTATTATCATTTGCTTAGATAACGGTGAAGGAAAACATCGTGAGGAAACGGGCCGAGAAATGTCTGAGAGATATTTCTAGACGGCATGTCGATGTGACGGTGTGTGGATTCGGACAAAGCGTTTCGCTTCGTCGTTTATATATACCGCGTACATCGAAGGACTGGAACAACTTGCCTGCTGCGGTCTTCCCCTGCGATTATAATTTAGGTGTCTTCAAGGCTAGAGTGAATAGGCTCTTAATAAACTAGTGCGCTTCACCATCACTGATTGCATCACTGCTTACCATCAGGTGGGATTGCAGTCAAGCACTGCTTTATAATATTAAAAAAAAAAAAAATGTGATGCCAAATCTGACACCAGGTGTCACTAAACATACGATAAAAAGAAACATACCTAATAGTGTTTAAAGGTAAAGAGCCTGACACGGTAGTGCATATAATGTGTAACATCTGTAATGTTATAGAGGTAAATACGCCGCCATACAATAAATGTAAATAATAGTAGCCCACCGGTATCGGGAATAGGGTCCAAGCTCCAGGGTCCAAGGTCCGGGCTCCAGGGAGAGGAGTCGCCTAACAATGCGAGCCGTGTCCAGAAGTACCTACTACTTTCTGAATCAAACCCTTATTATTATTTATCATTTGCTTTTAGCTCTCGGAACCCTTGGGTTCCGGTCCTTTGAAAGGCGTACGAGGGACCTAAACCAACTCGCAGAGGCCCATTGTCGTCTTTAATGAAATGAGGCACCAACCGCAGATTTTCCCTGTATGCACTAGACAAGTGCACCCAAGCAAAACCTACGACTGGTGTAAGACTATTGCAGACTATGGTAACAAAAGTACTGGACTATAGACGAGGGTGGCTAAAATGGACTGGATACCTAAAACTATGAAGGACTATGGCCCCTGCCTTACCAATGATATATATCCACGAATTAAATAGCAGGGGGTGACTTGCACACTCAATAATGGGCCAACTAAAACGGCCGCTAGCATATAGTGACTTAGCGACAAGAGGGTAACATGTCCTGAGATGCTAGGAGTGGAGCGGCATTCCACAGCTATCTGCACATTCCCGGAAGTACGGTCGAGATCCCTACCAGCACCTTACTGGAATCCTTCCTTCCTCCGAGCACATTTGCTCTTGCGAATCTCCACTCTAGCCGGCCAACTAAGGCAAGAAAGAGGTGGAAACTCCGTTCCTCGTTCACTCTGGCCGTTCAATTAAGGCAAGCAAGAGATGAGGAACGAAACTTCCTGGGAGATCAGGTCTGTGCGGTCGGCGGTGGCGGGGAGATAGTAATTATTATTACTATCTACCCGCCACCCTGCGTGTTTATCGGTCAAATCAAATATCGGGTTCTTCCCGATTTCCTGTAACACATTTCCGTCCCTTTTCACGAAATAACTTTTACAAAAAATACCCAGCTAAGAAGAAAGAGTTTAGGTAAACATCAAAAATGGCAACATCACCAAAACATTCCGCCTAGCCGTTAACTATGTAGTTATGTATCTACCTACCCACTTACATATGTTTCTATGTATGTCGGCTGGTTGTGGGACATCTCGTTATTTCTGTTTTATTGTATGAATACGTAATGACCCCGCTTGCTACACACCAATTGCTGATCTTAGCGCTTCATACGGTAAAAATTTACATAGATTAAGATTTTTTTCGGATAAGTGGTTACGATAAGAATTTAGACAGCGTTTGCGCGACTAGAGTAAAGAAGTGATTAAAACTGTTATTGTCGATATTTTTTGTTTAATTATTGAGAGATAAATGTTAATGTCACTTGATTATGTAAGAATTATTAGAATCATTGTCATTCTTATAGAGTTATAGTATGCAGCGTGTATCCTCTTACATAATTCAAAAACTTTCAGACATAATTTTAGTTTATGTGACCAATAAGTCCATACACAATTGTTATACTGTTTAAACTAAGGTTATGAGCTCAAATTTGGGCTAATACCAAACGTGACTTTTGCAATTCATAACAATATGTAGTACTTACTTTCTAAGTTTATCCTATCGTGAAGAAACCTGGACTTATGATTTAACTTAATTTGCACACAAAATAATTATTTAGAAAAACATCGAGAAGTAACCTAGAGTTTAGCCAGCACTTCGCTCGCGAGTACGTGACTCGTGAATTGCGTATATATATACCCTTTAAACTTTGGTATTTCCTCGACCCTCTCATAGTTAAAAAAAAAAATGGCCTATGTTTATTTGGTGATGATATAGCTTTGTAGTGGTGGAAGAACATTTGAAATCGGTTCAGCAATTTTTGAGTTAAATCCCTACAAACAAATAAACCAATCTTTTGCTCTTTATCATGTTAGTGCTGAGCATAGAGATATAAGTTTGAAATCGCAAATCAGCCTTTATCAAGCGAGGTGTTCAATGCTCATTGCCCGTGCCTTATCTGTATGTGAAGAAGCCTTTGCCCAATAATGAGACAGTATTTAATTAAAAGTAAATATAAAAGCCATTAATACCGCGTCCGATTAAACAATCTCACCTCCCAGAGGCTCAAGAGAACTACACACAAATCAATGAACTCAATACCGCACTATCTGTTCACATTGTCGAATCTTTATCGCCACTAGAATTGAAATTGATAAGTAGGTATGTGGCATATGCTTGTTTACGAGTATCCAGTATCTTTATTATTCAAATCTCCAAAAAACCGGTCGCATTTAACTGATTGCGTTGGTGTATTCACATTACAAATGGTGGTTTTTTTTTTCTACATCTTCTAACAAGTATGAATATTTTTCTAATTAAATGTTTGTGTTCTTTGTAAATTATGCGCTAGTGGTCTTAGTTCTTGTTTCATTTGTAGAAGGAAATGAGAAATGATCTTAAGATTATTAGAGCTATTCAAACATAAAATAACACTTTGGTTGTGGTTTCAGAAGGGTTAGGCAGAGGTTTTATGCTATAGGATACCTGCATTTTGCAAGTTATGTTTATCTCCCATGGAAATGACAATTCCGTGTGTGTCTATTATTTTCCGAGTTGCTACTAAAATTCAAATTGAGCAACCCAATAACACTCAACCAGAAATGGCGCCGGCATTTCCGAATTGATTGATCCATGAGAAGAAATTTGGAAAGAAACTCAGGGGTCGTGTCTCTATTAAAGTTCAGACATAAGCTTATATTAATATATTTTGCGAGTCTAAAGACGCAAAGCAGTCTCGAAAGGCATTTTGAAGAAAGCACCATTGCAGCTTTCAGTTGGCACATCTGACTGTATGCATGTATCAGTCATCGTGTAGCTCAAACTTTTTTGGAGGTATGAGGAACAGGGTGTAAAGTTCCTCATCCACCATTGATAAGGGAGGATCCTCCTACCAGACGGGTGTTGTGTCTGGTGGGTTAACTACTGCCCAACGGTTGTTGTCGGGAACTTGTACGTTGCGCTATTAAAGTTATCCGCGCAGTTTGAACTTATACGTTCAAACTGCGCGGATAACTTTAATAGCGCGATGTAGGATAGTTCGTATGTGGCGAGATAGATGTCGCTACACTTTATTAAGGGAGCTCAACGGCCCGTCTCAATGTTCTTTACTCTATACAAACGTACTGAACGTTTTGGGAACACCTTCATTGTGCGTACAGCTAAGGAGTGGAATTCCCTGACGGAGTCGATGTTTTCTGATAGTTACAACCTAGAGGTATTGTTACATTTGAAATTTTGTCCCTCTAGTAATAGGGGAACAAAAGCCCTAACATATGGTGAGTTGGTATTGATATTTAAGGAAACAACAAATTTCTAAACAACATAATTTTATTAATTAAAATACTTAAATAAAAACAAGGTTAATGCCAGCCAGCTTAATTTCAGTTGGTAGAACTAGAGTGGTGGGGGGTAGGAGATAACCCTTTAGTTTAAATTAAGTGTTAGAACTTACAGAAAAAATCAAGGTAAACCCTTCCATAGAAGCCAAAGTCATTTGCAAAAACTATAATGAAAATTTCACTTGGAAACCACTGAGATCAATATTGGAAACCTCACTATTTACACCATATGCCCACAAGTAAATATTAGGTACTTACATACAAAAAACAACGTAACATATTTAAGTCCAGAGTGAATAGGTTACTTCTAGGCAAGCGTGCTTCATCCCTCACCTTCAGGTGAGATAGTAATCAAAGGCGAGCCTATTAATAATAATAAAAAAACAAACAGATAATAACCATTTTTACCACATATAATAAAGAATGGTCAGTTATAATAGGAAACAGGAAACGATAATTAGTAAGCAGTACATAAGGTGAGCGCCAAGCAACCTTTCACTACTACACAATAATTGTAATTTATTGTGATTGGCCAGTGTTTTGTTTCTCACGGTAATCGATACTTATAATTATAAAGTGTGATGGAAGAACGAACCTAAATCAAGCAGTTTGCGCGGTTCGTGCGGCGTTTGCGCAATTAAAGGCGATTTCTTTAAGGTGCGCAGAAGCATTATTAATAGCCGAGTTGTGGGTCTTGTTTAACGAGGGAAGTCAATAATTACTCATAAATGTTTAAAGATAGGTTAGAACTATCATAATTATACCTGCCCCGACTGACCCACTGCAGGAAGAAGTGGCCCTCTTCTCAAACCAAGAAGGCACGAGCATGATTTTCGTCACTTTTTCTCAGGACGGGTTGATTTTGGACGTATAAATTAATTAGTAAAGGTTTTCTCTCGATATTTATCTTCTAAGATTGGATGATATCTATGACTAACTTAAGAAGTACCCAAATGCCAGCCCAGACTTGCTACCACCCGGTCATTGATTGGGCTACAATGACACTAGCATTATGGTACTAGCCTAAATGTTTCTACTACAGGGCAAAGAGCATAGCATAATGTTGCACTTACCATTATGCTAACGCGAGATCGCTGACGCCTCCATCACTTGGAGTTCGATAAGTTAATTAAAGGATTAGATAGTCTTGAAATGTTAAGAAGACTTTTTTAGATTAATTATTATGATGACAGACGAGTATAAACTTAATCAAAATGATTATCTTAACGAAAGTTGAGCATCCATTAACATTTATAGAGAACTAGCTTGTGACCGCAGCTTCACTTGCGTTATGGTCAGTAATTATCCCATGGGAACTTACTTAGTACCGGTACAAAAAGTATCCTTTGTCCTATGTCGGGTGAAAAATCTTATCCTAATCCGTTCAGAAATGAATTTATACTTATTATTCTTTCTTATCGTATAATTAACCTGGTGTCTCTGACTTGGTTTCACAATACCTCTCAGGCATACCGGAATTTCCTTAAAACATCATGTTTTATAAGGAAACAACATCACAGTTTTTAATAATAATAATAATAATGATCAAGGGCTTGATCCAGAAGGCAGTACTCCTGGGCACGGCGCGCATTGTTAGGCGTTTCCTCTCTCAGTAGCCCTGACCACCGGTAGCTTGGACCCTGTTTCCGATACCGGTGGGCTACTACTTTTTATATTTTTAAATGTTTATTTTTATTTTTGTATTTAAATATTTAAAAATATAATTTATATGTAAAATAATGAAATAAAGGAAATAATAATAATAATATCTTTATTCTCAGACCATAAGTCCATATTAAAGCAAATAATAAAATAATCAAAAACAAAATAATAAAAATAAAATAAAAACAAACATGACACTTACTAACTAAAACACATATCTGAATGACGGTCTGTGTGCCGCCACCCAGCGACACATTATTTGGCCATCCACCCTACCGGCCACAGTAGCCACGAGGCTGTTGAAGCATTTGATAATTTTACAATAGGTACAGACGCCAGCACATCAACCTACCCCAAACTGTCAAATTTTCCCAATTGAATATGAACCTTATTCTATTTGCAATAAAGTTGAAAAACTATCAATGAAATTTGACATATTGGGGTAACTTGATGTGCTGGCCTCTGTACCTACGGACATAATTTCGCGAAAAAGTAAGAAGTGCGTGTCCAAGAGTTCGAACTAGAGACACGTAACAGACAAACAAACTCACATTCGCATTCTTAATATTAGTTAGGATGTAAATCTCAACACATCTAAGTATGAAAAATGAGCCGAGCGTCCTACTAAGACATAATTTAGACTGCTTAAATACTCTTACTTGATATATTACATGACTAAACTTTATGATTTGTGAATGGGAGTTGAGATCAGTTTCAATAACATCCGTGGCCCTCGAGCGATCTTTTAGCAACGAATAATTGCAGTTTTGCGAATGATCAAAGCGCATTATAAGACTATTAATGCGAAGATTGGCGCATAGAATTACGTGGGCGATTCGAATAGCTTCTTAAAAGAAATTGCTTATAAATGTGAGTTATTAAGTAATAAAAAGGTAATGTGTCTGGGGTATTGATGATACATTTGGTGTGGTACAAACAGGTACCTAGTTTTGAGACTATAGGGAAATATTTTGTTTTGTTTTTAATACTGACTTGACTGGCGTATTGGTCTAATAGTTAGTGACCCTGACTGCTATGCCGGAGGTCGTGGGTTCGATTCCCACCCAGGACAAATGTTTGTGGGATGAGCACGGTCATTTGTTCTGGGCCTGGGTGTAATTTATGTATAATATGTATGTATTTAGAAATATATAAGTATGTTTATCAGCTGTTTAGTACCCATAACACAAGCTCTCAAGCTTAACTTGGGACTAAATGGCGTTGTGTGAAAAAGTTTTAATATTGATATGGGCTCGCGTTTGACCTCTATCTCATCTAATGGTAAGCGATGATGTGGTCGTCGATGAAACACGCTTGCCTAGAAGAAACCTATTCCCTATTAACTTAAATATCCCTAGGTTGTAGCTATCAGGAAACACCGACTCCGGCAGGGAATTACATTAAACTTCTTTTGGATGTTAGGAAATGGAATTCAATATCTGCTTAGCGATTTTCTAACAATGTAGGGGTTGACCTTTAGCCTAATCGGTTGCATCTAAATATCAGTTTTCTACATGGGGTGTCTACCAATCTAACCTTCGCAAACCAGTAACAGGGTTAGTAGTCCAATTTTTAGGGTTCCGTAGTCAACAGGGACCCCTTATAGTTTCACCATGTCTGTCTGTCCGTCTGTCCGTCCGTCCTCGCTTAATCTCTGTGTCCGTTAGCACTAGAAAGCTGAAATTTGGTACCAATATGTGTATCAATCACGCCAACAGAGTGGTAAAATAAAAGTTGGAAAAAAAAATTTTATTAAGGTAGCCCAATATAATATGTAAAGTAGGAAGTGTTTTTTTTTTTAATTTCAACCCTAACGTGTGATATATTGTTGGAAAGGTATTTAAAAATCAATAGGGGTTTACTATAATCATTTTTTGATAATGTCAATAATTTCGGAAACAATCGCTACAAAAGTAAAAAAACAATGATGTGTCCTCCCCCTCTAACTTTTGAACCATAAGTTTAGAAAATATGGAAAAGATCTGAAATGTAGAATTAATAAGGACTTTCAAGGAAAATTATTTTGAACTTGGATGGAAACAATAGTTTTCGTACAAAAAAGACAAAAAGTGCTACAAAATAATTTCTGGTCTAAGTTTGTAGTATAATCGTATATGCAAGTATTTTGAACACTTATTGTGACGGACGGGAAACTACGAAACCCTACACTGAGCGTGGCCCGACACGCTCTTGGCCGGTTTTTTGTTATTAAGTTACTAACTACCAAAAACAACTGTGAAAGATCTACTACTGACAGTCAGGACTGCCGGCTTATCGTGTTCACCAAGGCACGAAGAAGCCTTTCAATGTTATCAATGGTAACCAATCTACGGCATGCGTAACTTAACCTTTGATTGACCCGTGCGGAGAAAACGGAATTGTTGGTGAATGTACTAATGTATTTTCATAAAGATATTCCATCCGCTATTCATTGATTAAAACGTATCTTAATAATCTGGTAAAATATTTTGCGGCATTAACCTCTGACTTAACCCACGAATTTACGAAACGTAAACGTAAACCCGCCCTAATGTGGACAAACCTTTAAACGAAATAGTTAATATTATCACACTTGTATTTCGCGAAGGGTTAGGTAGAGGTGTACTAAGAACCTATGCACATTTCGCCAGTAACATTTAATTAAGACCCATGCTATAGGAGAAAGTCTATTGCCATAAGTCGGATACAAATCCAGGCTGAGATATTCCAGATAAAAAGATCCAATAGAATTGAACACGATCTGGTAACGAACTCAGGACCTCATGGTCAGCATAGCGCTTGCGACCACTAGACCATTGAGCCAGTCGATATAATTATAATTTGTACATCGTAAATGCACTAATGATTCAAGTCTTCTTCATTTTGACACAACGTTAATTAAAAACGAGCTCCATAAACGTCACTAAGTGATTTTTATTACCCACCATAATGAATCTACGTCCCATATTGTATAATAAATTATAATATTGCTATATAATTTCAAATGTTTTTAGTTTGACGTTAAGAAACTAGGTATATATTAGGTAATAGTTGAACTATACTATATTATGTCGCCATTGGTTCGGTAACATCTAATTATGAAATATAGCCGTTATTTTTTAAATGTGTAAATCGAAAGTGCCATCGCTGGCATCAAGAGTAGTGTAAGAGGGACTTATATTGCTTAGATTTGAAACTGAATTATAACAACTTTCATAAAAGCGACGTCGTTTGAATAGTTTTCTGTCCGTGTTGTATGCTCTTGTGATCTTGAAGTTAGCTATGTACGTCTCGATATAACAAGCTCGTTACTTTGCCAATGATTAGTATGTAGTAGTATTTATGTATTGTAATTTTTGTTATTTATACTTTTTTTACATATTTATTAATATAGTAATTTATGGTAGGTATATATTTATGTAAATAGTACACCACAAACTACCTACTCATCTTTTCTCCTCCACTATAAAGTCCAACCAAAGGTTGTTTGTAAGAGATCGCTTTTAGAGTTAAAGCCGCCCATTGTATCACCCTATGTAGCCCTAATTATATAATTTGTGAGTTTTATATGGTGTACAATAAAGAGTATTATATTCTATTATATGCACTAGATCTAGACTAGACACGGCGCGGCGTAGTAGCTGAACGATTGGCTGTCGGTTCTATCGGAACAGATATCTATATGGGCTGTCGGTAGTTGATTTACGTCTGTGTGCTGCTGTTTATGTAAAAAAGATTAGCTTTCGTTTAGAATCATAATATACAGAGTATTATGTATCCCAATGGATGACAAAAGTCTCTTCTCATGCGGAGTAGGCACGAGCTTTGATCAGCACGCTCAAGTTCTGATAGGCGATTATCGGCGATAGATAGGCGATATTGTAAATCCTGGTTTCCTTACAATGTTTTCCTGAATATCGATGTTATTAATGAATATTTTAGACACCCGAAGAAATAAGTATAAATAAGTTTTAAATGAACCATTGTCAAGCAAGGCAATAAACCACCAAAATACCGATGGACTGTTAAATATCTAATTACGGAAATGATATTAATTTTAGTATCACATGTTTATAATATGTATGATGTTGTTTAATACTTTTATTATTAATGTGATTACGTAAATCGACTGTTATTAACATTATTAGAAGTAGTTAAGCTTTTGACTCGTTGGTGTGTTAATATAATGTTGTTGGTATACAGGGTCTAAAAAGACCGATCACATAGCCGATAACCACACATTCTGTACATATAGGTAATTAAGTAACTTTAACCAAAAATAATGCTGGGAAAATACTTTTTTTTTCATCTTTAAAACAGAGATGCTTTTTATTGCGCGCATTGCATAGCGCGACAACGCAATGCAACTTTCAATCAGCTGAGCGTATGGCCGCTCGCGCTTGGTCGTTGACCCGACCGGCCCGCTTGTTTAGTATCCATTGCATTTTTGTAACTTCAAATGCGTAATTTTTTTTTGAAAAATCGATAATTGTGATAATGTTTGTTTGGAAAAAAGTTTACTAATGATACATATATGGAATACAATTTTGAAAAAAAAAACAAAAAATAGTATTGCAATTTGACCTTCAATATCTCCAAAACCAGGGTATTTCCAGGTATGTTCTAGAAGAAAAAAACTATCCCAGTTATGGGTAGAATATGTAGTTTTCGTTTACGTTAAGGGTCTTTTTACACCCTGTATAATGTTTTCGAGAAATATGGGGCCTATCTACGAGTATACTTATATTATCAAAAGGTAAAGCTTATGAGTTTGTGAGACGGAAATCTCTGGATCTGCAGAACCGATTTTGAAAATTCTTTTGCCGACATAAAGCCAAATTATATGTGCGAGTGTCGTAGGCATGCGTAGTTATTATATTTTTAAAACTACGAAGATTTGGGATGTCAAAGTTAGAAATATACGGGGATGATGTCGCGAGCAAAGTTAACAATTTTAGGTACGTAAAAATTCTTTGACATTTAATATTTTGTAATGCAATTATATTTATACTAGCAGACGTCCCGGTTTCACCCGCGTAGGTCCCGTTCCCGTGGGAATACAGTGATAAAAAGTAGCCTATGTGTTAATCCAGAGTGTCAGTTAACTCCATACCAAATTTTATTAAAATCCATTCAGTAGTTTTTACGTGAAAGAGTAACAAACATCCATCCATCCATCCTCACAAACTTTCGCGTAATTTATAATATTAGTAGGATTATGTGTTTCCGTGCTATGGTAAAAGCAAAACATGTATGCTCTAATCACTTCTGACAAAACCATCTTTGTACACCATATAAAATGAATTAATTGATTGATAGAATAAGGTTAAATTCTGATGAACGGTTTTGCAGCAGCGGTGGTTGGAGAGTCATAACATTAGTTGATGATTTTCTTTTGCGTTGTTCACAAATGCTGTCTTTGTCCTATTACAAATAAACTAGATTTATAAATAGCAAAAGTACCTTAATATAAAGTAAAATGGATTATGCCTTTCTCAAAATGGGCGCTAAACATTTAACAATACACCGGGAAACGTCTTTGACCAATAGAAAAGAATACCTATTTAGTAAAATCAGAGCAATAATTTCTATACATTCTCACACAATCTAAGCTCACTATAAACTTTTACGACATTACCGTTAGACACCAACCAAAGACTTCAAAATCTGTCTCAAAAGGTAAAACCCGATGAATTACCATCTTGTGACGTCATCACTCATCGTTGTGTAACAAAGCATATATTGTGGGACAATTGGAGCGCTCGTGGGTAGAACGATTATCAGAATACTAATGTATGATGATATTACTAATATGTAGTTATATGGACATCGGTATGAGTGGAATATTTTATGACGGTTTAGTATTTTTGGAGTAAATTGAAATGTTACAAGAACGAGGTTACTTGAGGGGCTTTACCGCCATTTTTTTGGTTCCGTCAGTAGCGCTTTAAAAATCGAATTATGCCGAGGATCAGCACTTTTTGAACATCAAAATTACATAAGCCACGCCCTCCACCACTTCCTAGTGTTTCTACTGGGAGGTAAAAGTGGCGGAACAAACCCCCCATTAACACGTATGTCTTATAAGACAGAGAACTTGAATTTTTACAGTAGGTACCTATAGTTAGTTAAGATACTTTCCAATAATACACCCTCTTTTTGCCAGATAAGTTTAAGTTCCAGTGTAGAAGAGTTGAAGCAGTTAGATAGTCGTCGCTGAAATATTATATAATATTAGAGTATTGTGACTTCAAATAAATAATCAATCCGTTAGACAAAGACATACATATATTTCTCTAAGAAAAACCCGTTACTCCAATATTGCTTTACCGTGTCTTACCATCCAGTTGCGTCATTGCATTAAATTCACTGGACATCTTAGTTATTTACGACTGTTATCCGGAAATAAGCAGCTGTAAGCGGTTGTAACCGGACCGAACCGGTTTCGATTACAATTAATATCGTCGCCGACTTAACATTTGTTGTGCATTGCTTGAGGCCAACTTTAATTTATTGTGCTGTAATGAGATTTTAGTAGAGAACATTATTTGACTGTCAAAGAACTGTCGTAGAGAAATGGCGATGTAGACGCGAGGTGCGTCCTAATCATCTAGTTTACATTGCAATTTCAGTATGACAGATGTTTAAATGAAAGATTTGGAGAAAATACGTCTACCAAACGGTGGGTGTGAAAATACTGAGTGGGGACGTCCTAGAAGTAAATACACGCGTTTGACCACTATCTCACCTGATGGTACCTAAGCTATGATGTGGGTGACGGTGAAGCACACTCGTCTAGCAGTAACCTATTCTGACTCTTGACTTAAATACTCCTAGGTTGTAGCTATCAGGAAACATATTTATTATGTAGCTAGCTGAGAATGGCCACATCCTTCGTAGTAGGCACTTGCAACCGGCGTGTGTCGTATGACCAGATTGAATTGAACGAAAACGATGCAAAAGAAGTTCGCAAGGATCGTAGCTGGCGACGTTATGTAGTTTCTGACATTAGTAATTAGGCTTGAGTTTTTGTATTTATGCGTATTAAGAGGATCCAGCGATTCGGACGTCAGTAGGAGGTACCATGTTATATTTTTTTCATCTGAAATTTTCAGAGTTATACTTCTTTTGGCGCGTTAGGGGAAAATGGTGAGAGCAAATTTTTGCGATGCGCACGCACCCCGTCACGAAAAACCTACACCCTGAATGCCCCGAACTGACCTTTTAGAAACAAACAAAATGTGACAGCAAAATGTACAGACGCCAAAATTTCTTTGATCGGTTTTCAACTTTATTTCACACAGAATAAGGTTCATATTCAATTGGGAAAATTTGACACATTGGGGTAACTTGATGTGCTGGCGTGTGTACGTGAGTTGACATTGCAAAGCAAAGTTGTAAATTTTCTATAATACATACAGAGGTAAAGTGAAAAGAGTTTTAACAAGAAAGATAAAAGTACACACATACTTTTTTTAGAGGATAACTTCATTCGTCATGTGTCTAGCTTTAATCTTGAACATGGGGATCGGCCTCCAGTCTAAGCGTATGCTGAAAACTGAAAACGATTTTACATCATCTAACGACTGCCTTTCTGTCCTCTGCAGTACAGATACAGTTACTGGGTGACACTACACTCCTTGGTAAAACTGATACCGTATAGAGAGCCTACTTTGTACAACAAGAACCTTTTATATAGGGTGACAGGTAATTAGTGACCGATAATTAAACACGTGATTGTACTCATGAACACGATTTACTTTCCCAAAGAAACTTTTTTTTATTTTCATTAACTTTCAATTAATTCAATTACGACAGTACTGCACAACGGGAGCGGTGGGGGTGGCGGGGGAGCGTGTGACGCTACTACTACTACTAGAGTTTGCCCTTCCCGAGGCTTATTGAGCATTTCATTGTATAGATTCTTTGTATACCTAGTTCTTCAAACTTCAGACAGATGTGTTGCTGGGGAGTTTGTTTTGCCACTTCTTCTTCCCAGGAAAAACACTAGGAAGTGGCGAAGCGTGGGCCGTTTTTGGGGGACTGTCTTTATGTATTTTTTTTGACGTTCAAAAAGTGCTGATTCTCAGCCTAGTTTGAATAAAGACTTTTGATTTTGATTTTGAGGTCAGACTATCAGCTGATCGTGCGGATTCGTGCCTACTGTGATCGATCACAAGCGCGCGCGCGGGTATTTCAAATAGCGTTTTTGTTTTTTTATTGTGTATAAAAAAAAGTATGTTTGTGAAAGTTTATTGAAATCACGAATACAATCACGTGTTTAAGTATCGGTCACTAATTACCAGTCACCCTATATAGGCGCCGCAGAAGGACAAATACAAGAGGTATTTTATTGTGAAAAGTACTAATTATTAATGAAAATAAATGGAAATAGATGGTTAAATTGAATTATATTACAAACTTCTAGATCTATTTCTATGTGAAAAAACCCACGGTGACTTGATTAAATACAAATAAATTGTGTTTCAAATGCGAGACAATATATCTCGGCGACCTTTCACTAAACTTTCCTATTTTACCGTCTTGTACAGGCCTCTATAACACGGTCATAAACTAAATCGTAAAATATTGAAACCAGCGTCGACTGGCCTTTATGTGACATTTTAATACACGATTTTCAACCTTATGACGTGGAAGTTAAGAGCGGGTTCTTATTTAACACAGTTATATTGGTTGATCTATAAATTAATCACTCTGTTGTTCGTGATTTATTGTTTTTTAACACTTCAATAGCTGCCGATGTCCATTTGGAGATATTTTTCAGTATACTGATCTGACAGCGATGATCCGCACACTAATCAACTTAGACACCTCCTTTTCAATAACAAACACCTTATAGTCTTTATTTTAAAGATGAAATTCGTGTAAAATATAGTTTGCGAGCGGTACAATTAAGTTGGTTTCAAGTAAGTAGTGTTGTTACTTAACTGTCACTTGATTTTCTTGCATATTCAACAGGCTCACTCTAAATTCGATCGGGTCGGTGTTTTATGCTATAAAATTTTAAAATAGGTGCAATACATCACAGTAATTAACAAAAAAACAAATGCCTTTCTATCTAATTAGCGCTTAATTAACAACTATACGATCCTGTAAATAACTGTTTTTTAATCATTTAACATTTATAACACGTGTATTGGTGCTAATTCTGTATTATAAATAACTACTAGTTATTAGGTGTTTCAAAACAGTTATGAACTATAACAACTTTTTATAGTTTTTTTTTTAAATAATGTGCCTATGTGTGTCTGGATGGCCTTAAAGACGTCTGGATCTACGCTTGTAGTTCAAATTCAGTTTCAGAAATAAAAAGGGGAATAAAACAAACATGGTCCTTAGTTCAGTGATATATCTATCCGATTCTTGTAAGCCTTTCTAACTTCCCAAAATAAGGTAACTTATATCATTAATCTATGCATGAAGAGGCCGTACATTTTGCTCAGCCAGTAAACTAACGCCTCGGGCTAAATCAATAAAACCCGCGTTGTCTATTAATAAATTATGAATTCCTACTAATTGCGTAAATCAGTAGGTATGGGTAAAGATTCCGGTTCAATATGGTACTTTCGAATTTGATGATTATTATGTACGTTTTTCATTTATATGCTGATGCGTGGCCGTATGGCGGAAACACTTGACTGTTACGGGGACGTTACTGGTGAAATGACATGTCGCGATGGATTGATACGGGGACCTGTTCTGAGCGCGCACGAGAAAAAATAAAATTTAAGCCTCACAAAATCAACACATTTCGTGGCAAAAGCCAGCTTCTTAGTATGATATTTATTACAGTACTTAAATATGTTTTTTTTTTCTAAAACACTAGGAAGTGATGCAGGGTGGGTGTTTTGGGGGCTGTCTTGATGACGTTCAAAAAGTGGTAATTCTCTACCTAATTTGAGCAACTGAAGTTCGTTTTTGTCCAAAAACACTCTAACACGTCAATAAGCAAAACGTAATTAAACTAGTCGGTGTGGTCGATGTCACCACTCCGAGAAGAAACGAAACGGACCAAGAAACAACAGTATCTTTTGAAATCCAGACAATATCTTGGCTTGGTATAACTTACTATCAAGAGCTGGATCTCAAATTATCAATCACCCCAGGTGAAGGAAAAAATCGTGAGGAAACCGGATGATTGACAGATATTTCGTGATGTTTTCATGAAATATCTGTGAATGTGATGTGAAATCAAGTCAGAGGCCCATGGGAAGCATAAGACTGGGGATCAGGAAAGAATGAGAAGTTTCATATTTAATTCTTGTTTCATGTTATCATGCGTGAAACTAAACAAATAACTAAAGAAGACACAGTCGACAATCGTATTCCAGTAATGGAGACTGGCTGTGTCGCTTGCAGGGTAAAATAGTATTTTCCTGACGCCATAAAAGGTAAATAAAAATGTTTAGGGCAAATTGAATTCGGAACGTGTTTCGATCTTTCCTTGAAGATGAGATCCTTTAGACTAGAGAGTTTTTTTGTATAGGAATTAGTTATATGAACTGGAAATATATATTTTTCTTTCGTAGCTTCTTTAAGATATATGATAATTATCTTCTGTGTTTTTTTATTTAGATATTTAAATAAAATACTTGTAATGTTTTGGCTTTCTAATTTTTTTTTCTTTATCGTATGGAGTTAGCAGCTACGCTCGCAATAATCTCCCGTATGTTTCCTCACATTACTGTGGTTTATTGGCACCGTGTTGCCATAATATATTCCGATTGCAGATTAAATGATTTTAATTAAGCAACACATTTAGATTTATATCATTTAAATGATTCTGTTTCTTTTAAACGCTATCTAACTGTACTTTTCCCTATAATTCAGTTGAATCGGTCATGGGGCCGTACGTGGTCACACTATACATCTATTTGCTAATTTGTTTTCTAAACTAGTGTTACAAGCCTCATTTTGACGCTTACAAAATTAATTATGTAGATATAATATTTACTTATATATTATACTTTTTGATCAAAGTTACTGGTATTTTTGACACAGTTAATGTAATGTTCGGGTTATGATAATTCTCGGTGATTTTTAACTTAAATAGTTGTTTAATAGATATGATTAATGGTTTTATGGCAGTAGCATTTTCATTAGGATCATTTGCCATAAATAATGGTATTATAATTATGGCTGAGGTGGGCGAGAGATTTGTCATTGATGAGGTGCGTAAAAGGAAATCGGTTTTTAGAAAAGTTAATTTATGGACATGATAGGTAACTATAGATCACACAATCAAGTCAGAACTCATCATATCTTCTTTCGAGATGACCTAGATATATGTTAGAAATAGCTCATATACAAAATCAAAAGCAATTTATCCAAATCAGGCTGAAGAGCAGCAATTTTCGAACGTCAAAAGTAAACAAGATAGTCCCATAAAACCATAAAAAGCCTGCCCTTCGCGACTTCCTAGTCTTTTTGCTGAGAAGAAGAACTGCCAAAAAAACTCCCCAGCAACACGTCTGTCTGATAAGTTAGAAGAACTGGAATAACTGCGTGATTTACCTAGAGTAGGGCTTCCGTCTTCATCTGTAGTGTACTCGTAAGTGGATGCAGCCGAATACTAGAATTAATTTTACATGCAGTTACTGTCTCCCTTACCACGACAAGCGGTGTGGTGGGTTTTAACTTTTGGTAAGGGTTGTTAGACTTTCGATTTCTGGCTACATAGTTTAGCCTATAATGTTCCCACTGCTGAGACACGCGGGCCCAGTGCGGGTTGGAAAAAGTCAAATGCCTTCGAATTTTTGGTTCTAAGAACTCGGTTTTTTCTCGATATTGCGTTGTGACTATTCGGAACTAATGTCTATGATTTACCAGACGAGATCTACTACTGGGTAATGGATGATCACCCAACTATGAACTGACCTAAACAAACATTGCTTAGCCATGAAGATTGACCCTTTGCTATACTGTGATTACTTACAACCATGGGCCTTCAGAGCCATGGATTTCCGCCCAGAATTCAGGAGTCGTGGAAGTCCTGGGTAAATTTAAAAAAATAGTATAAATCCTAAAAGTAATTGATAGAAATACCGCCTCCAATCGGTGTTTAGAAGAAACGATTTTTCGGAAGGTATAATAATATGTAAAGTCCTACGTTTTAAGATGGCCTCTGTTGTGCCTGTTTCCTTAATTACTCTAATTAATATCTGTCTGACCAGTGACATAGTGTCGGCATTCACTATAGTCTTTAAAATGACAACGTAGGTAGGAAACATTTTTTGTTATAGGCAGATGGACGACACTGCACCGCGCATGTGCACAAATGTTCGGCACATGCATTTTGTATGTTGGAACTTACATGTTGCAACGTTTTAGAAATCCGTGGGTAAAGGACCAAGTTAGTGATTCGAAGCGTTTTAGTGGTGAAAGCTTATTATAACTTAAGTGAGTACTTAAAGGAAAACTTAGTGAGTTAGTTTAAATATGGTCTTTTTATTTATGTGCTTGTCAAGTAATTAATTGTTAATTGTGTATTGTTTAAAAATTATATTTGGTGGTAGTACCTAGGTTAAATGTCCTTTGCATGCCTACATGGTAAAATATGGCTGAACCTGTTAATAATATGTTTTTATCATCTTTTAATACCCATATTTGCAAAAATAAATTATATTTAGTGATATTTTTTGGTTGATTTTCAAGGATTTTCGTTTGTTTTTGATACGGTGGTAAGATTAAGATGTAAATAAATACAAACATATTTAACACCCAGTTAGAATGGAAACAGATCCTAACATAGTAACAATAATAACCAAATTTAATTACTAACTGGACATACTTTAGAATAGCATAGCATATATTTTATTGTAAAACACGAGTGTACAGCAAACAACTATGTGTAAGTTCTTAGATTAATTTACAAACTGACTAAATATTAATAAAATTAAAAGATTAATTTAAAATAGCAAATAGGTAATTGATTGGCCGTAATCTGCAATTTTGGTCCTTTGACCTTCGTATATGGCCTTTTCGTCCATAGAAATATATAGGCTCTGCTTAGTTTGGGACAAGATGGCGTTGTGTGAAGTTGTGGAAAAAACACATTAACTGTTCCGGTTTACCCACTGTTTGTCTACTGCGTCCTTTTTCACAATTTCTATTGTCTCTTTCAATTCTTTGTAGGTATTCTGTGTACGGATCCCCCATCATAAGAAGCGTACCATACTCAGCTTCTTATTTTTTTGTCTCAGTCTTATGCATCCATTTTTTTTTGTGAAATTGTCGGAAGTGCGGAGCGTGCCATATGTCGGGTCGAGTTACATGCCCTCACAGCGACCCGGCTCACCCACCGGGGTGTAACGTAAAGTGTCTTAGAGAAATAGTAGCTATTTATTTATTAGTAAGGGGAATGAATAACAATTTAGGAATTTAAGAATAAAATAAATGAACAATAATAAAATTCCACTACATCCACGCAACGCCATCTAGTTGCAAACTATGCATAGCTTGTACTGTGAGTACCAGATATCTATACATATTATACATAAATTGTATGACAACGTGTAAATGATAATGATAAATGATATTTATTTTTGTAAATAGGTTTTTACAAACACGGTATTCACGGTATTTCACTATTTGACTACTCTGAGAAGAAACACCGAAAGAAACTCAGAGGTCATAGTCTCTTTTAAAGTCCAGACATTATCTTGGTCAAATCATGTAAGATCCATGCAGATTAGTGTCTGAGATGGTCTTTTGAGGAACACAGAATGAGGGGACTAGATCAGTCAGTGCAAGCATTTGTCAGTAATCGTGAGCTCAACTCGGAACTTGAGGAGGTCCACGTGCCGACGAACAATACCACAAAGAAAGAACATTTGGGTTGGTCCCATAAAGAACTCAAACTGCCAGACAAAATGTAAAATAAATAAATGAAAGAACTTAAAAAGATTTAGAAACGAAAATATAAAAAAAAATAAAAACAGAATCCTTTTTTTTTTTTTTTATGTATGTACACCGATTACTCCGAGATTAATGATCCGATTTACGTGATTCTTTTTGAGTTCGATGCGGAATAGCTGCAATTTGGTCCCATAAAAATATAACATAGTTTGACCCGGTAGTTTTCATTTTATGAACAATTTTATGAAAATTTAATTTATTTTTGAACACTTCTTTGTATGTATGTTTACCGATTACGCTGATATTTAATCATAATAATCATAATCATAATCATAGTCATTTATTTGCTAATATGGGTAATTACATAAAGTTGTTGATAAAAAAATTGCACAGACCAACCATATTACACCTCGAGGCATGCAAATTACAGGGCTTTAATAGAAACATTTTTTAATGTACCGATTTACGTGATTCTTGTTTAGTTTGATGCGGACTAGTTTTTTTTTGGTCTCTTTAAAAAATTACATAGTTTGGTCTGGGAGTTTTCATTTTATGAACATTTTTGTTCATGAATTTTACTTTTTGATTTCAGTTGTTGTTTATTTGTTTGATTGTAATATGTAAATATGTGTTGTAGAAAGGGATAATAATTTATCGTCTAGGTATGCAAAAATGGTTAAATAAAACTTTTTTACAAAAAATACAACCGACTTCGAAAAACACTAACCGGTGTAAAATAACTCTAAATTCGGAAGTCGGTGGCCAATCATGAATGAGACAAAACCACCAAAGCCACAGACTAAATACCGATCGAAAAATACCGATCGAATTGAGAACCTCCTCCTGAAGTCGGTTAAAAATTAAAACAGAATCCACATAGTCCTTACATTCACAATAAAAAAAATATAATATACTATACACGAATGTAAACGATATCAATGTACGAATGTAAACGACACAAAAGAAGTAAGTATGTAAGAATCGAATCATAATATGCATGTATGGGGGTAGGCAGAAACAACAGAGCACCATAATATGGCGTTCTGTAGTTTCTGCTTGTACATGGGAAAAAGGCGTGAGTTTTTGTATGTATGAATGTACGATATAAATAATTTACACCCAGACATAAAATAAATGATTGTGCAAACAAATACACACAGAAACACACACATACAAACATCATTATTGTTTCCTTTTTCTTCAATTCAATATTATTATTGGTCCTTTGATCTGTGATATTATATTAGGTTTCCATAAATTAAGGAAGGTTAGTGAAACTTAAACGTTGTTACTAAAAAAATATATACATTCAAAACAACAACTGTTTGAATTTATATTAAGTTGCTTTGAATTATTTATATAATAAAAACAATGACGTCTTTGTCTTGAATTATGTTTCCTCGATACTAAAATAATGTAACCTTTACCAAATGTAATAACTGGCGATAATTGTTGCAAAAAAATCTAGATATAATTGTACCCCGAATAATCTTGAACTTTAGCGTGTCGTAAACATAATTTTGTTTTACTATACCTATGTTTTAATGATACAGGTTAACAAGTACCTATGTGTTCAACTATTTTAGGTGCGGTTATATGAATTTAATGATTTTTGCTTAAATTATTTTGTGATGCAAGGTTATCTATGTATCATCATAAAATATTTCCAATCAAGTGCTATTATATCGGATATTGGTATGTTTAATTGCAATTAGGTTCGGTTACGTAGTCAAAACTTACTGAGGTTTTGTTACTTCAAGCAGATCCTGTTTTGAGCTTGTTTAAAGAACTTCTGTATTTAATGGCATAAGAAAGATTAAAAAGTGTACTTCTCTCGGGATTTCGTCGGCGTTCATTTTGTACTTCAACATCTTAGTTTTGAAAATTAAATATAGCTCATGACCCCCACAAACAATTTGGCTTTATATTGTATTCGCATTGTTATGTACTTATTCAATTATCTAATATGTACATTGAACAATTGTAAAATATCCGACGGGGTGGAGACCTGGTGTCCTGAAATACAGGCTCACCGCCTAGTTTAGGCACCAGTCTCCCACAATATGTAAATGTAAATTTAGCTACGTAAAACTAAATTGTGCTATGTTGTGGTGAGAAATGAATCCTTTTTATTATTATTATTATTATTTTCTTTATTTTACTTAACATATCAATTATATTTTTAAATATTAAAATACAAAAATAAAAAACATTTGAAAATATAAAAAATAGTAGCCCACCGGTATCGGGAGCAGGGTCCAAGTTACCGGTGGTCAGGGCTCCTGAGAGAGGAAACGCCTAACAATGCGCGCTGTATCCAAGAGTACTGCCTTCTGGATCAAGCCCTTGATCTCATTTTATTATTATTATTATATTGGTAGGAAAATTTTCAAAATCCGTTAAGGAAATCCAGAGATTACCCCTTACATCGTCACACACTCGTAAAATCACAGACTTAACAAAACCAGATTTTCTTACGATACTCTTCACCTGATCTTCCTTCACCGATCTTCTAACAGCCAGACAGACGTGTTGCTGGGGAGTTTGTTCTGCCACTTCTTCTTCCCAGCAAAAAGACTAGGAAGTGGCTAAGGGCGGGCGCTTTGGGGGACTGTCTTATGTAATTTGACGTTTAAAAAGTGCTGATCTTCGGCTTATTTTGAATAAATGACTTTTGATTTGATAAGGGGGCGAGTATTGCCATCAATCGGGCACAAATACAGACTCCGAGCTGCCGAAATCCAATTCAATTAATTTTGTTATTTTTTTAAAGTAAAGGCAAAAAAGTATTTCGAATTACAACCACATACAGAATCTACATAAAACAAGTCCATATTGTCTATCCGCCATTAGCATTCGGCGTTGGTAATCATAATAACAACAGTCGGCCATCATTCGTACAGATTGTAAAATTTTACAATCCCTCGTCTGCCTGTAATTGTTCAGCTTATACCCCAAAGCTTATTGGAACCACTTTTTATTTACATTTTTGTTATGGCTTGGTATTTTATAGGGAATTTTAGGAACCCGCAGTTATTTTGGTCCTAGCGTACGGGTTGTGTTCGTTGTACGCCGCGCCGGTCACCGGTGACCCGCGAACAGTTGAATTTCTATTTGTCTGGTACCTAGTCATCGTGTTAACTATACAGTCTGAGAATTATTGTGACATTCTGTAGGTACTTAACTACAAACAACTATAATAATAGGTCCTATAAAACATACTGAACTTATTCATTTTTATTAATACACAATTAATACTATAACTAAACAATACAACTATTCTAAATTAACTGGTTACATACATACCTACCTAAAAGTAAACAAATAAAAAGAACAGTAAACCAATTATAGGGCATCAAAAAACTCATCCGCATCGCTATCTACGGGAAAAGTGCCCAGAAGACTGGCCGCATTGCCACGTTGAGTGGCAATGCTGATTCTCTGACCGAAATAAAGGCCAGCCCTCTGGTTACGTGAAGAGTCGACCAAACGCTTGGCGATGTCCCGGAAAACTAGATGGGCATTCGGACCCCATGAATCGCAATACTGAACTTAACTATTTCTTGAGTTTAAAAGGAAATAAAAGTAGCTAAAATATAAAATACACTTGGAAGCCACTACCCGGAGGCCGAAGAAATATTTGTACCGTGCGCTGCAGCCGATAGCTCAGCCTTTGTACCAACCGTGCCTTCATATAGCCATAATCCTGTCCTCATTCGCTGTACATTTATTTGTTTCTGCGTATTGTTTTTGAGTAACGCTTTATTTATTTTTCCGCATTTTCATTTATAATAGATACGTTTATGTATACGGAATCACGTGTGTTGATAATCATAACAATCCGCATTCCTGTTTTTTCTTTATTGTACTGTGATTTGGACGTTAATACTAGTTTTTTCACCTGTAATTGTTCGCAATACCGCAATGTTATTTTCAATAGTCAATTATTATAATTAAAGTTGATTGGCTATCATCAACACATATTGCAGCTCGGTTTTTTTTCGAACGAAAAATAACATTTTTGATTGCAGAATGTTAGCGTTTAAGATTATTGGTCCTTTCGCATTGCGGTATCGTAATGTGTGTTGATTTATTTCGTTTATTCACGGATTGTTAATTAAAAATGCAATTACTGACCGATTAACCTGTACCTGTCTAGTTTACCAGAATTCATGGGCAGCAGATTGATTTGAAATTGATTGAGATGGTAGAGAAACGTAAGTTTGTGTTTAATTCGTTGTGCCTTATTGGACTAGACGAGTGGTAACTGGGCTGCCCTGCCTGAGGCCTTTTTTAAGGCAACCATAAGATAATTAGTACTGCGACTGTTTGTTGTCACCATCTATCAGTCAAGCGTTTTCCCACCTATTTTGATGATCCCCAATTATATTGGGTGTAATTGTGCACTAGTATTTTACAACCTCGATCTATTCACCTTTACCCAAATATTGTAAGAAGAATACGTTGGGGGGGGATGCCCTAAAGACATACATAGACCTTATTGGTCCTTCAGAACGGTCAGGTTCGTAGTACTCGCAACCGGAGTGTGTATGAAAGTTAACGAAGCAAAAGTAGTATGTAAGAATCGTAGCATATGGCGCTCTGTAGTTTCTGCCTGAAAAGGCGTGAGTTTATTTGTGTATGTATGTATGTATGTTTGGACAATAACCCTTGCAAAATGATTGTTAGACTATCGAGTTTTTTAGCTACCCGTAACGACTACCTATCAAGTCTACAAATGATAACAGTGGTCGAAGACGTTATGGTTATTTTCAAAGAACAGAGTAATATCAATGTGTAATAGATGCTCACCCATCAGCGGACTGAGTAATGCTTAACCTAAATGATCGACCCGTTTGGCTGGTGAAAAGTGCAAGTGCAGAAGGGGCTCTTGGCTTTACTGGTAAAGCCAAGAGCCCTTCTGCACTTGCACTTTTCACCAGAGTCATTTTTGCTAGAATAATAATTACAAAAAAAAATCATGACCAAAAATTACACCCTGTTCTGTGACGTAGGGACAATAGCTAAAAAATTGCCACTACCCTGTACCTGCGCTCGAATTATTTAATTTCCAACATCATTAATCATCTTTTTTTCACCGCAGTCGGGTAAGGGCAGCGTAGAGCAATGCTTTTAACATTTTTTTTCTCGTACCAAAAGCTTTTATTCAACATTTTAGAATAACAAAAAATAACGTTAACTGTCCGGATTCCGGCTTGCGTTTTGAAATATTTGCGTGGGACTTTAGCAATATTGATATCTGTGAAATTTTTCAAATAGTAGAAGAAAATAACAATGTTTTAATTAATAATTATAATATTCCACGACTATTCACACAACGGAATTTTCCCCAAGCTAAGCAGAGCTTGTGGTATTGGTACTAAACCACTTTATATGATTCTTACGAGTCATATACAGATTCAATATTTTGCTGATAAACAATTATTAAAAAATAAGTTACTTACCGCGATTATTAAACAAATGTCAAATACAAGATGTCAAACAAGTACATAGTAGTAGTAGTAGTAAATGCTGAGCAGCGGTGGCCCAGTGGTGGCGGCCGCGACTTACGAACAGTAAGTCGTGGGTTCGAACCCATGCAGGTGCATTACTTTGTGTAATTTATTTCATCACCACTGCTCTCCAAAAGGGTGAAGGAAAACATCGCGAGGAAACCGGCATGTCCTAGAACCAAAAATTCGAAGATATGTGACATCTACCAATTCGCACTGGGCCCGCGTGGTAGATTATAGCCCATACGCAAAATACGCGCCTTGACGTGGAGTTGCGGATACCAGCCCGGTATCTTTAATCTTTTAATCTTATATAAAAAGTACATACATATTGTAGATTAATGACACCTAGACACAGAACAAATGATCGTGCTCATCGCACAAACGTTTGTTCTGGGTTGGAATCGAACCCACGACCACTAGAGTAGCAGTCAGGGCCACTAACTACTTGACCAACAGGCCAGTCATCAATTAGTATTATTAATCAAATCCTGATTTAATATAGTAACAAACCATGGGGTCCATTATTCTGGAAAAAAATTAAGACCCTGTTTCGCCAAAGTAATTTAGTTGAAGTATAACATAGGTAAGAAGTACGTAACTTTGTTACAGTATATGTTACAGTATATGTACAACACTATGTTTTACCGTGCAGGGTATACAAATTTTAATGTTGCTTTAACACTAAGTAGTAAACTAGACCTACTTTTAATACATTTTAATTTTGTTTTTTTTATTATTATGAACCAATAATAATTTTATTAAGACAAGCAAGGCAAAAGCTTGCATTTCTTGTTAATAGGAATAAGATTAAGATCTAACCGTTACTTAAATACCTATCTGGAAAAAATAACAAAATAACTGTGATAGATAAAATAGTTTTTTTGAACTACTCGTGTGCACAATATTGGGTTACAATCTCAAACGGTTTATATCAAGCTAATGTCTAGCCAAAAACATTTAATGATTGCCAAACGATTCTAAACCTTATTACTTCCTCATAAACAATACCTTTATAATCATGTTTTAAGCTTTAAAATTGCATCGGACGTCTAACCTTTTCACAACACGCTTAAATGCAGTTTTGAAAGTTAAACTTATCGAAAATGCAATGTAGTGCTATGGGAATAAGATCTAATATTTATTGTTTTAATTTTTTTTGCGATACCTAGACAAATAGTTGTAAGTTTGTATGTCGTATCGAAGTTACAGGTAGTTGTTTTTTTATTATTTAACGATGCAACACACGCGGGTCGTTGCGACATGCCGGTACTATTTCAAATTCATAACACTGTTTGAACAAAGCAGGTAGATATTATAGCGTTTTGGAAGGTTTCTTTGCGACTATCAAGTTGTATCGTGTTGTTGCTATGTACAGCTATATTTACACTTCTTAAATAAAACGTTTTTTTTTAATAATTATCTGGTTGTTGCTAAGTTCTACTCAGGTTACGTGACAAAGGACCTTATTCATCTAAGGGTGTAATTTTTCCGAGTCTTTATCTTAGATTTGATTATTTTGTTAGTTAGTTAGTCCTGTATGAACAAACATCAAGAAAACTGACATTCTTTCAGAACAAAGAAACCGATTAGGAAATACATAATTTAAACCGCCGTTGTTAATACACACTTGCAAAAACTTTGCAAACAGCATTCTTAATACAGTCAATGATTTGAGGGCAAACCACAGATTTACCAAGATTATTTTTATGTATGCAGTCACTTTTTTTCTTGTAATGAAAGAATGATATTAATGTCGACGTCAAAGATCGCAGTACGTTTGACGTTACCAATAATTTAAAGAGGATTACAACAAACAAACGGCGTAAAACACTTTACAAAAACGCATTATTCTGTTCTTTGAAATTTAAATTATATTTTTCGCTTTGTAGGTACTTGTTATTTAGATACATGAAAAAATAATCTGCGTCGAAAAGTGCCGTTTTGTTTTGAGGAAAACAACACCCTGTGTCGATATTTTACTAAGTACTAAGACTATTGCTAAATAGTCTTAGTACTTATGTAAAATATTTTGTTTAAGTTACTGAGTAAATAGGCAGACAATGTGCTAACATTGTCTGCCTATTTATTCAGTAACTTAAACAAAATATTTTTAGGTTTGATATGTGGTGCAGGACGGGCGTTTTGGGGGACTGTCTTATGTAATTTTGGACGCACAAGAAAAACTGATTCTTAGCCTAATTTAATTAGGGATTTGATGAATTTATGTTTTTGTGGAATGACCAAATTACATTTTATTTAAAAAAAAACTTGTCAGTAAGACCAATTTAAGAATTCTATTATTTAGTAGTTACAATAGTATATTATTATAATGTAGCTCACAGTGAAGTTAAAAAATAAAACATCTTACTTAAGCTTCTTAGACTTACCACAATTATTATTGATTTAATCAACCGATTGATTTCGTACACTATGATCTTAAACAGTCGCTTGCGCACGTATTAACACAGCTTTCTATATTTGTGAAGCATAGGTATATAAGTTTTTTTTAAATAATTCAAACTCAGTTCATTGGTCTTTTTATGTATCGAGGATTACGAGTTCAGAAGTCAATACACTATTTATATTTTGTTATAAAACTGGATGCCGTATGCGAGTAAACTTGTATGTATGTGCAGAAACGTTAAGCTCAATTTACCGTATTTGGTGTTTAGATGTTTATAAGACTGAATAAACCAGTGTTTTTTTAGAATATATTTCCATTGTAATTTTCATTTTATAGATTACTAGCTTTGGCTTCTGGTTTTGCCTGCGTGGGGTGTGTTATATATACCAAGGATAAAAATTATCTGTGGTCCTAAACCAGGTCATGGTTTATATTAATGCCAAATTTTATGAAAATACGCTCAGCCGTTAAGGTGTAAAAAAAGGAAACAAATGAAGTCACATTCGCTTTTATTAAAATTATTAGTTTAAAAACAATATTTTTCTTCAGCAAATCGTTTTAAAATTAATGTTCTTACTTGCACAATAGTTAAGGGCCTTTGCTGCATTCTCCCATGACTAAAACGTTATAGAAAAATGTGACATTACGCCAACATAAAAAGGAATAAAAACATTAAGAATTACCTACAGTGTCAAAAATCCATACAAAACCTACAGAATTTATAACAAATAATAATACTTTTATCAGACAAACAAACGATTCTGATTCTTACGCTACATAATTTTCTTGCTCGAAAAACAACATCTCTCAGCCAGTCTATTTTAAAACTTAATTTTTGTACGATAAGGTTGAGATTGCGTTACTGTTGGAACAAGGAAAGTGACCTGCAGAGTCGGTCGCGACAATGCGATTACGATTATACGCGATATTTTTTTGCGCGACAAATCGCGAGGGTGGATCACAGGTAGTTGCGTTGTTGTCGTTGTGTTTGACACTGTTGATAAATTTTAGGTACGTGTTAAAAACACGATGTATAGTTTGACTATTTTTATCTACCTACACCCGTATCGTGAACTGTTTAAGATTTTTAACTCAAGTAAGTACTTTTATGAAAAAACTTACCGTTTTGCTGAAAATCGCGCAAATTCTTTTTCTACCTTAAATCGTATTTTTTTTGTAAAAAAAATCCATACCCGGGAATGATGGAGAACTTAATTTTATTATGTTTTGACTAATTATACTGATTTTTAGCTTGTTGGGATTTAATGCACCTTCGAATGTCTAGATTGATCGGACTATAGTCAATAAAATACTTAAATAAACTATTTCACTTTACATACATTTCACAACTTAGTTCTAAAATATGACATACTAGCAGACGTCGCGCGTTTTCACCCGTGTAGTTCCGTGGGATTACAGAGATATAAACATAGGCTACCTATGTCATACGGCAATTGTGTAGCTTTCCACCAGTGCAATAATTTGTAAAATTGGATCAATAGTTCCGAAGATTACTCCCTACATACAAACTTACAAACAAACAAACAAATTTTACCTCTTTATAATATTAGTATAGAAGAATAGATTTTAATTTTTCTATATATTATATTTTCGGCTATTTTACAATATAATATAAGTCATGCTTGTTGATGCTGTACCTAATTCATACTACAACCAATTACAATTAACGCGCGCTTTACAATTTCTCACGTTAACTTTGTGAGACTCAAAGGTACCCGTTCCAGGTATCGTAGATTAGGTAATAATTTCTAATTGTGTCTTATTTTTAGCAATAACGCAGGTCTAAATTTAAATTTTAAATGCGTGGGAGACTAGAGTGAATATTATAGGCTCTTCATAAACTAGTGCACTTCACCATCACTGCTTACCATCAGGTGGGATCGCAGTCAAGCACTGGTTTATAATATAAAAAAAAACCAGTAGCTCCTTAGATACATACATACATAAAAAAAGAAGAAGAAGAAAAAAGGCCTTTTTTCCATGAGGGTAGGCAGAAACTACAGTGCGCCATATGCTACGATTCTCACATCCTTCTTTTGCTTCGTTTACATGTTGTCATACACACGCCGCAGTAGCTCCTTACTTTTAGGTAAATCAAAAAGAAGCTCATAAAACTTTTAACTTCACTTAGGTACAACTCCAACATTTCAATTGCATCAAACTCGCTCTCCGCATCCGAAGGGTAGTTTAGACAAGTGAGCGAGGGTGTCGATTCTCCCTTCGATAAATCACGTTTCGCTTTTTGTTAAATTCGCTTCAGTCGTGAGAATACGACGCACTTGGCGATCGCATGTATTGCACGTGTGACCCGCAAATACATGTGGACATTGCGACTTTTTGTTGCGACTTTTTTGCGCACTATTTATTTTTTGTTAAAGGTTACGGACCGTGGTAGTTTTCTTTGTAATTATTGAGTTCCGGGGTGAGTAAGACAAATGTTGGGAATGGTTCAGGGATAGACTATTTTGGTGTTTTATTTGTCCAAAAGCTTGTAGGAACACCTACACGTTTAATGTAGATATGGATAGAAAGGCTTTAAAAATAAAATAATACCAGCTTGTTACTGTTCCACTGCCGTTATCTCATTATTTTATTTAACCAACTTGGTCAAATAAAAAACTTGAGGTAAGGTGCAAACTAAAGGTCATGGCACATTACAACGGCACCGCAACTGCACAGCAGCCGCACGGCGTCGCCTCGGATTTAGGCTACGGCTAGCTGCCAGAGCGCTAACTACGCATCGTCGGTAAGGTGCCAGCTTAACTCCGCACGCCGCCCGCGAGGTGCAACCTCGCCGCCTGCGGGGCGCAAGCTCGCAGCCCGCGCGCTGGCCACGAGGTGCAAGCTAGCTGTCACCGCGAACACAATTGTTATACGGCATTTATAATTGAACACGCCTATGACTTGCATGTTTTCATAATGTCTCGGTTTACGACGGCGCAATGACGTTTTGCTGCCGACTTGGAGTCGGCGTGCTGTAAGCGTGCGAGTCGAGTTGTATGGTAGTGGCAAGCGCGCTGACTGCTCGCCGTTGGTTTTTTCACTTTGACATTGTGAAATATATTATACTACACACGATTTAAGGCTTTAAAAAAATTGATTGACTAGTCAATTGCTGGTTTGGACTGGTGCCGGTGCCGTGCCGGTACAATGTGCCATGACCTTAAGATTGCCAACCAGCCGGTCAATTTAGTAAAAGTGACCCCGTGAAAACTTGAGTCAAGTGAACTTTCAATTAATATGACACGACAGCTCAATTTGCTCTCACTTCACCTACGTTTTTCCAGAATAACACTGCTGAAAATATATTTTACACGGTCTATAAAACTTGAATTCTGTAAGAGTTAACTTTCAGGACAGCTAGGATCAACGGCTTAACATGCTTTCCGAGAATCCGTGGGATGAATGGTCAATGATTGGTCACCCATCTAAATATTGACCTCGGGAAGCGTAGCTTAACCTTCGATCGATCCTTGCATCTGTAAGTTGTTAAGCTAAGTTTACACCACACAACATAAATGTCAGATATTAATGTTTTTACTGTTCACACTTAACTGGACACTTCTACACAATGTATTTAAACAGCTAACTTATCGTGTAACATTAAATTTCGCAATTAGAGACAGTATACTCTTACTGGTGTATAGTGTTGTAGTAATTTAATCTTACCAAAAGCCATTAAAAGCTCATTTTAGAGCTTCTAATTTTGTCATTTAGAAAAAAAAACAAAAACGCATCTACACACGTCGTCGCCGGGTAGGTAGTACGCACCCCTGTTGTTTGCTTAGGACGAGCGCCGATATTTGGCGTATTTACCCCAATTATAGGCCGTTGTTACACTATTATGCTATAATGTATGGACGAGGAAAAAACAATGTTTTCGTTAGAAACGTCGAGGGTAGGGTGTCGCGTTTGTTCGTGATGTGCGATGATCCAGGTAGATTTTTGAATTGTTCATGTAAATAATGGAATTTTAAATTACTGTTCCTTCTCTGAGGAAGCCTTGTGATTTGACAAGATATAAATTAGTAACTTTGTCACAATTCAAAGTAAGTTTTCTGAATAGTTTCTTCAATGCCCAGGGTCAGGCAAAATGATTGGCTCTAACAGTAGTAACCCGGAGCGGGACTTATTCATAGATTACTGCCGATATGTAAGTGTATCATATGTGGGTACATCTCTACGCAACCTCACGGGAAATACAGTACAGGCATGGTGTTAAGTTAATTGTTCTTCTTCAAAATAATCCACAGTTCACACACCTTAGACTGGGAAGTTCATAAAATGGAAAAAACCTTACCTACTTTACCACCTAGGAATCGGAACCACCTCAACCACCCGATCTATTCTGTAACAATCAAACTGTAAATTGTCAATCCTTGCACCTTTAGTATTGGTTGACAGCTCACTTCCTCTTCACTTCACCTACATTTTCACGGGGATTTTCACAGAAAAGCGCTGCGATACTTATTTATGAGCAAATTATTCAATAGTCAGATAACTTATAATTATAATTATCTGAAAAAACAAAAATGGTGGTTTGACACATTAGGTACCTACCTAAAAACAAACGCTGTCAAACCTCCATTTTTATTTCTCAAAAAAAAAGGTAGTTGATTGAAAAGTCAGCCTTAAGGCAGACAAAATCAAGCATTACCTAGCAAAACGAAACTTTCTTCAATCAACTTATAAAACTACCCGATTATACCTATTAGAAACACTTAATTAAAACCCGCTTACGACCAGCCATTGAAAAGCCCCACGTCTTGAGGGTACACAGTCGCTATGACGTAAGCGCACGCTGAAGTGTGCCACTGTGCAGCGACCCAGTTCCGGACAAAAGGGCCCACAGTGCATGTCAGCATGTACAAGTAGCTGGTATTGATGCCGCGAATTGAGAGCAGGCTGGATATGTGACCTGGCTTCGTAGATTTCTTACTGTTCTTTCATTATATTTCTAAATTTATCTACTGTTATTAGGTATTAAGTACGGTTAGAAAGAAAGAAAGAAAGAAAACATTTTATTTGGACGCACAGAACATAAAACAAAAGAACAGCAATACAGATAAAAAAAAAGAAAAGCTTAAAAAACTAAAGACAAAAATAATAATAAAAAGACCTGTGCGAGACCAAAAAGGCGCCTATCTCAGCATTAGCTGCGACATTTAAAAAGACGGTTCGTGCTTTGGTTAAGCTGTGATTGATATTTGAATAGATAAGTATCCATAAAATATACCGATGTTGCTTCTGATATGCTTCTGTGCCTCAAAAAGCACGTGAAGCTTTTGGTCGTGACTTCTGGCTGTCTTCTTCAAATATTGATTGTCGTTATGGATATTCTGATATCCTGACCATCACTCTTGATAAGGGATATGGTGTCGTCTAGTAATGGAAGTCAATTGGATTCTCGTTGATGAAATACTGGTATTCACTTAATATATCCAGATAAACTGGTAGCAGACCCCAAATATTTGGGAAAAGGAAGAGATGTAATTTTTTTTTAAATGATAAATGATGTTTATTTTGCAAATCACAAACACTTTTACACGTCATTTTTTAACCGATAGTTGAAATCGGAGTTTCACTAACTGACCACTCTGAGAAGAAACACCGAAAGAAACTCAGAGGTCATAGTCTCTTTTAAAGTCCAGACATTATCTTGCTCAAATCATGTAAGAACCTGCATGCAGATTAGTGTCTGAGATGGTCTTTTAAGGAAAGAACCACACAGATATGAGGGGGCCAGATCAGTCAGTGCAAGCATTTGTCAGTAATCGTGAGCTCAACTCGGAACTTGAGGAGCTCCACGTGCTACCGAACAGTACCAAAGAAAGGACATTTGGGTTGGTCCCATAAAGTACTCAAACTGTCAGACAAAAAGTTAGAAAAGGACTTACAAATTTATAAACGAGATACAAAAAATAAAGATCCACATAGGCCTTACATTCACAATAATAAAAATTAGGTATAGAGAGAGCCAGCACATCAAGCTACCCAAATCTGACAAATTTCTTTGACAAATTTTCAACTTTATTACAAAAATAGCAAGGTTCACGATCAATTGACAGTTTTGAATAGCTTGGTGAACTGGCGTCTGTACCGAAAATAGACCAAGTTAGATGATTATGTATGCTGACGAGGAATCAGTTTACTTGCCTAGATCTATGAATGATGGCTTTGGGTCAAGGGTATACATTAGGTGTTGGATCGAAAATCATCAATGACACTTCTATTTTACATAGAATCAAGATAACTTTGTTTTAGATTTTCTCTGTCTGACCAAAATGTCTATTGTGCGGAAGATTTATTTATTAAATTATTATTTTGAACATGCTTTCATTGCGGAAAGAAATAAACCGACGAAGCAACCACCTGTCCAGCAACACTTAACCAGTGTTGCCAATTACAAATATACACAATAATATGCGCATATTACTTAAATAAACTTTTACTAAAGTAAAATTAAACAGCAACATTTCCCTAATGAAAGTTTCATCATACATTTGACCTCATGCAATTCAAAATGGCGTGATTGCCCGTTCGCTATTGAAATTCTTGCTAAATATTCCCTATGCCACATCATTGTTTTCGCGCATATAATAAATGTATCAGAATCTTAATCTTTTAATAATCTAGGGTTTTGTATTTTTTTGGCAAAAAAGGGGAAGCTTGAAATACAATCGTAGTAAGTATTTTTTAAACTATTTGAATTGAGAAAAATAATAATAAAACTTAAAATGAGTCGTTGACATTTTGATTTTGGTTTCTAGTTTCCAAATTTTGGCTAAAATGTTGTGTTTTTGTATGCGTACCTTGTTTTAGAATGTTACGTGCTTTTTTGTAATATCTTAGCGAATATTTAATTAATCAATTGACCCCTGATATAGTTTTGACATCCACTGTTAGTTTTTAAAGTTGGTATAATATAATAATATTCTTAATTTTATTAATAAACCAAGTTTAGTCAAAAGTATATGTCACAAAAAAATTAAAATAATAATAAATGTCAAGTAATGTACAGACGCCAGCACATCAAGTTACCCCAATGTGTCAAATTTCTTTGATCGTTTTCCAACTTTATATTGAACAGAATAAGGTTCATATTCAATTGGGAAAATTTGACACATGGGGTAACTTGATGTGCTGGTGACTGTACAAAACAAGAAATCAAATAAAATATTGAAAAATACAAAATGTCAAACAGTTTAGTTTCCTCTTTATAATATTAGTATAGCTAATTATTTTTTTTTCTTTTAAGTTTACGTACCTCTTTTATCGATCAGCGCAGGCGCAGCCCTGACCAAAACAAAAACATGTTTTGTTTAAACGCTTTAATACCTTATTTTTCAAATCTTATTACAATTCGATAAGACCTCATTTCCATATGACCGCTAACACGGGGGCAATATCCAGAACTTTCTACAGACTATTTGTGGGTATGTTCAATTGGTAGTGTGGTGGCACTGTCGATAATATCGTAAGTTATATATTTTTGAAGTTCTCCGGGTGGTTTTTACCATTTTAGCCTCAGAAGTGGAAAATGAAGGAATTGAATAGAATACTCTTTATTGTACACCATAAAAACTTACAAATTATAACTTTAAGGGGTACATAGGGTGTTACAATGGGCGGCCTTATCGCTACAAGCGATCTCTTACAGACAACCTTTGGATGGACTTGATAGTGGAGGAGAAAAGATGAGTAGGCAGTTTGTGGTGTACTATTTACATAAATATATAACATACATGACTATCTCAATAGATGTATAAAATAAGCATAAATAAGAAAAAAAGAAAGTTAAAAAAAAAACAATAAAATAAATACAATACATAAATACTAATCATAAAGGACTAAAACCAGAAACAATAACGCAGTACGTCAGTACAAGTGTTACCTCCTATTTAATAGAGAACGAACCTACAAAGCTGAACTTTTAAAGTGGATCAGAATAAGAACTAAGTCCTTGTTCAGAAGAAACGAATTTGCTACGAATTGACACGCGATTTTAAGTTGAATGCTATGAATGTTGCATTCATTATTTAGAGAGCTTCTAGCTGAAGAGCAGTGTATTACAAAACGCGTCAAACTCACGCATGTATCTGGATAAGGTCTAAACATGCAAAGAGCGTTTCACCTTTTTTTCTTATTATTGATAAGGACTTTTCACATCTTCAGCAAAATAATCAGAACAATTCAACTTCTGTCTTCTTTCTATCGACTACATTCGTAGTAAAGCAAGCCCTGATCTATCATGATCTCCGAATAGCCGAATATACTTGACCCTATTTTTTCTTCTGTAAACATCGTTTACTCTTTAAAAAATTCATGGTCATTATCATGAGACTATAGAATTGTAAATTCGCGGTGAACGTCCTGTGTACATTAGAAATCAAAAACAAACTAATATCAATACTTTGAACAGCTGGTAATGGCGAATTTAAACGATACGAACTTTTATATACGCGTTCACGAACTACAATAATAACGTCGTAAGTGCTTCAAGGTGCTTCAGAAAAAAAAATCTCGGAAAAAGGCCGACGTCGTTATCTGCCTAGCTTTTCCTAACAATTTTGTGGTCAGCTTCCAAACTAAGCGGTTGCAGCTGAATATCAGCATTTTAGACACAGATTCATTTATTTATTTTAAATCATAGGTACAGACGCCTGCAAATCAAGTTTCCCCGAACTGTCAAATTTTCCCAATTGAATATGAACCTTATTCTGTTTAACATAAAGTTGAAAAATTATCAAAGAAAGTTGACACATTAGAGTAGCTTAATGCGCTGGTCCTCTGTACATTATAAGTATGTATAAGTTCTTAAACGGTAATACATTAAGGGCACTACGTATTGTCTCTTGGACGTACAATAGTATTAATAACTGTTATGCAATACATATATTTAAAACAGGAAACTAATTAATAAACTTTTGAAAAACAAACAATAAAAAAACCCTAACACATTAAGTTTTAAAAAAAATACATTTGATAATTTCCTCATTTTTATAACATTCAGGGAACCCATAGTGTTATGGTTTTCTCTGATTGCAGCTAATTAGAATGTAGTTGGGGGTGTAGATTGAAAAATGGGAATGTAGTAGCAGTAGCGCTGGCGACCATTAGACCAACGAAAAGTCTCTGTTGACGTTTTAACTTTTTCTTTTCCAAATTCTTTTATAAAACTTGGCAGTTGGCAACCTATGTTGCAGTACATATTGTGAATCCAAGCACAAAAAACCTGCAAAGGTTGTACAATAAATACAACCGTCTCACTTGATCGAGTTGAACACAAAAAACGTACAATCGATAACACATTACACCGCAAGCTTCACACTCGATTTAACAGCTAAACGCAGCTTACTAGTCTTCCTTTTGTGTCTGACTGTACTTATTATTAGTTTGTAGACTGCTGGGACGATATTGAACCATTTATTTTTTACTAAAGTAATTTACCCTTCATTGGTAGATTCTTAGTGATGCCCGGTGAACTATCGAGTATGGTATGGTACCAGAGCAGCGGCCCAGTGGTGGCGACCCCGACTTACGAAGAGTAAGTCGTGGGTTTTTTTTTTTTTTTTTTTTTTTTTTTTAATATTACAAACTAGTGCTTGACTGCAATCCCACCTGAACCCAGGCAGGCGCATTACTTTGTGTAATTTATTTCATCACCACTGCTCTCAAAAAACGGTAAAGGAAAACATCGTGAGGAAACCCAGCATGTCCTAGAATCAAAACGGTAAAACCTATTTTATCTGTTAACTTTAACCACGTGTGATCACTAAGGAACTCTGTAACCAAGTAACTACGTTTTCGTATTGTCCAATGATAGTGTCAACTAAGAGAGCCTGTCACCCATAACACAAGTTCAATCTTAGCTTGGGTGGCAGTGACTTAAACATTATACTAACTTACAATTTATAAGATAAAAATTACCTGTTTCTTTAGTTAGTGGCAAACAAATTGTAACACTGGAAATAAAGATTATTAATATTATTATTTTAAAAATTCGAAGACATGTGACATCTACCAATTCGCACTGGGCCCGAGTGGTGGATTATGGCCCTTCCGCAAAATTCGCGCTTTGACGTGGAGTTGCGGATACCAGCCCGGTATCTTTATCTTTATGGTATGGTACCATAGGTCTCTGGTCAGAACGCGTGCCATGGGTTTTGCGTCTCTGATCCATGGCACGCATCTCTGAATTTTCAGATTAAAGTTGCGATAATTATTTATACCTATTTTGGTCCTTGCCAACGAGCCAGGTGGTTGAAATCCTGCGTCTTGTAATGTTATTGAGGCTTTTCTTGAGCTTGTTATTCCTCAGCTGAGGTTTCCCACTGGGTATTTCCCTAATATTGGGTCGAAAGAACGAAAGAACGATGAACAAAACCATAGGAGCGCTGAAAGTCAAAGTATTTTTTTTAAATTTTAATTAGACCATTAAAACAGTCACTAAAGGTACCTTTTCCTTTTTTGTGCAAATATGTAAATATAGTTAGTTTAATTCCTTCATAGAAACTTCAAAGTTTATTATTGGAACTAGGAAACGGTTGTCATCTCAACAAATCCGGCCTACTTTTGATGTGTATTCCGCTTGCAAACAATTAATAGGAAAAGTAAGTAAAATTACTAAGAATATAGGCCTTAATAAGTTAGATATATAGGGTGACTGGTAATTAGTGACCGATACTTAAACATGTGATTTTATTCATAATTTCAATAAACTTTCCCCAAAGAAAGTTTTTTTTATACACAATAACTTATAACACAATAAAATAACAAGAACGCTGTTTGAAATTCCCGCGCGCGCCCCTGTGATCGATCACAGTAGGCACGAATCGGCACGATCTATCAGTTGATAGTCTGACCTCGGGGAGGACAAAATCTACCAGTAGTAGTAGCGTCACACGCTCCCCCGCCACCCCCACCGCTCTCGTTGTGTAGAACTGACGTAATAGAATTAATTAAAAGTTAATAAGTTACAAAAAAGTTTCTTTGGGAAAGTTATTCGTATTCATGAGTAAAATCACGTGTTTGAGTACCGGTCACTAATTACCAGTCACCCTATATAATATATAATAATAATGTTTATTTTTATCAATATAGGTACAAAAATTTCGTAATCTAATAACAATTTAAATCTGCTTTTAGTCTGCTTTTAATACGCTGTCACATAGAATTATGGAATTCCCTAACTCCTAAACTAAGTCAAGCTTGTATTATAGGAGATAGACCATAAACACATAATTTGAAAACTAGTGTTGCATTTTCTCTCACTTTCGAACATTGTTGAATCTCCTGTTTCCCTGCCTCATCCCGCTTGCGGAACATTAAAAAGATTTCCTCTTTTGCCAATATTCATAATACTCGTACCATAACAAAATTGGTAGTAATCCGTATTGTTGACTATGAATGACTAAACGCCATTGTGGTGGGATTATGTCGGTTTGTGCAACGCGTGTCTGGTGCACTCGGCAGTAATACGTATTGGTTTTTATTTTTTGTTATGTTTTTTGCAAGATAGAGCTTAAGAATATCCTTCGTTTTTTAGAGTTCCTTGTCAAAATAGTAAAAAAGGATCTCTACTAGTTCGACTTTGTCTGTCCGTAAATTCATTAAACCCCGAGAGGACACCGGTGACAGTGCTGTCATCTATATCTATACATATAATAAATCTGTAGAAGTAAAAAGACAATGCCAAAAATTGTATGAACCTGTGCCCCAGGCTGTACATAAATGAAATCTATGTAATTTAATAGTAAATATCTTCTACAACAAAAGTATAAAAGGCGCATATTGCTCAGCAGTCGTAGACAAAAGTTATAAAGGTTTAAAGAAACCGTTTTTGTACCTACCGGTTAAAGTATTTTTATGTTTATTGTAAACATTAAGGTATGAACATGTTTAGATATCTGTTCCAGGCATTATTATACACAGTGTATTCGTTATAAAGCACTGGGAGAGCATTATTTTTTAAAGTAAATCTATTATGGTTAGTATCATTTGTAGACAGAATATTTTGTGACATTATGACATTTGACGTTTGATCGAAGACTTGAGTGTTGCCAAAACAAAAGTAAAATAATGTAAGATATTAATGCTCAGATTATTTTAAACTATTAATCTAACAATATTACAGTTCGATTTATGGATAACAAAACATAAAACACTAATTAACATTTTAGGTTAGGTATGTGTTAAGATAGTTTTTCCCTGTTTTACTCTCTGTTAATATTATACGGCAATGTTGAGGGTACTTTCAAGTGAAATAAAAAGAAAGATACTTTTTATTGTGAGTTTTTTCCCACGTCTGGTATAGAATGTTAGTTATTTTCTAAAATTCATATCTTATTTTATTATAAGTATTTGTAATACAATGATCTCTGTACACTTTGGGGCACAAATTGGCATTCTCCTTTCTGTACATTGAAAATATCAAAAAAATAAATAGCAGGGGGTGTTACTAGACTGACACCGAACCCAAAAATATGATTAAAAAAATTTTTGTCTGTCTGTCTGTCTGTCTGTCTGTCTGTCTGTCTGTATGTTCAGGTATCACGCAAAAACTACCGGTTCGATTACGATGAAACTTGGTGTACTTATTCTTTGATATCCTGGGCACCACACTGGGTACTTTTTATCCCGGAAAAGTATATAAAATAAAAAACAAACTTAGTTTTGCGGTTCGATCCCTAGACCCGACTACTGTACCAACCGCAAATAATAAGTTTGTCGTAGGTTACGTCACCCGCAGTGGAGTCACCAAAGGGCGCTGCACACGGCTAAGATATTATAATCTTAAGATACAATATCGCTCGCCATACAATTCAATGGACTATCACACACTACGAAGATAATTATGCACATTGAATATCTATTCAAAATTAATATTGGAGGATGATTGGTGATCGATACTGATGCCAAAAATGCAATTGTCTTTCTGTCTGTATGTGCACGCATAGTTCAAAAACTATTATAGGGATTTTAACCAAACTTGGTACGGTTGTAGGTAATCAATACGCCTGGGCAGGTTGATCTTAGTATCAGTTGTTTTACACATAGTCAGTTGTACGGGGCGCTCTTTCCCGGGACAGTAGTTCCAGATATCTTTATGCATACATATCGGAAGGATCAACTTTGAAAGTAGTCTATCCGGAAGTATTATGCAAAAATTATTACGTTTATATATCAACGCACAGCCCCAACCGCTGGTATTAGAGACATGAAACTTGAAGGGGTGTTCTTAGTGAAGAGTAAGTCTTCCATAAAAAACGATTTTTGAAAATAACCCTTAAAGGGAAAACATAGGGGACGGAAGTTCGACATCCACGCGGGCGAAGCCGCGGGCAAAAGCTAGTTTTAAATAAATAAATAAATAAATATTCCACAACTTTTCACACAACGCCATCTAGTCCCAAGCTAAGCTAAGAGCTTGTGTTATGGGTACTAAACAGCTGATAAACATACTTAAATACTTCTTAATACATACATATTATAGATAAATTACACCCAGACACAGAACAAATGATCGTGCTCATCACACAAACATTTGTCCTAGGTGGGAATCGAACTCACGACCTCCGGCATAGCAGTCAGGTTCACTAACTACTAGACCAACAGGCCAGTCATTGTCTTTCTATTGTGTCTCTAATGGAAACGATTACCTAAAAGGTTAAGTAAGGTACCTAGATGCTCCTAATGCTATCGACATGAAATATCATGAACAAGACAGTGTTTGTCTCAATCACATATCGAGTAAAATAAATGTATTTGTCATTGCAATTAGCATACAAATGGGGCGGTTGAAATTTCAAATAGAAGTATTATTAAAGGGTAGTATAAAAGGGTTAAAATGATTGAAGTTAATGGAAATATACATTATTATAGGAACATTAAAACCCACATCAAAAACTGGTAAAGTTTATGATGTCAACAAACATAATTTTTCCCTCACAGTAACACCCTTCAACAGCCTTCTTCTTCATTTCGTGAAGATATTCACTACTCTGGTGTTAGAGTTTCTGTGCTGGCCATGGACCTCAGACTTGGCTTTACACGCCCCAAGTTTTTTTATGCCAAGAAAATATCAGAACACATATAAACTTAAATTTTTCATTTATATAAAAAACAGTTAATATCGTAAAGGGTGGAGTTTTCAAATACAGTCTTATGATTTTTTTTGACGTTTGAAAAGTAGTAATCCTCAGCTTAATTTAAAAATTAATGACGTTTAATTTTGATTTCTAATCCTACGCTCTGCAGACCATAAAAAACATTTCTTCAGCTTCCAAATCATTGAGCCAGATCGCATCTATCATCTAGAATCCTGCAACTATTCCTCACCCGACTACACTCGTTACTAAACGAATAGCTACATTTTCCGCCTCATACACACTGTCTGTTCCTCCAGCTTTGACATCAAAGGCTGGGTGTAGATGCACTGCTTTAGCGGTGCAATTTGTGCTCTCAACTCAATGGAGACCAGGCTTTGATCGCCTGTTGTTAAGAGTATCTTTATTATTGCGAATGCATGAGTCTGTCTGTGTTACGTGATTTGTAACGATATGTTTATCCTTTTGGTCATACGAGTATTGCCCTTTTACTGGATAAAAATGTGTGTCTAATTCATTTTTCTTCTCCTTGACGGCATGATTAGTGATTGAGGGGCTGGCTGTAGCCACGGATGTCTATAGCTTTAGCGCTACGTTTTGTGGGTTTGATTCCCGCACGAAACATATATTTGTATGGCCTACAAGTACAACACAAGTACAATTAATATTCTGGGTCTAGCCGTTTAAAAAAACAGAAGAAAGGAAACTTATAGTTAGTCCATATGAACCCTGTCGGGTACAGTAGAATTAGTGAGTTTGTCTTACTTTAGTAAATGGTCATTCATCCCCGAACTGACCTCTGGAGTCTTCGATCGACCCGTTCGACTATTATTATTAAATGATATTTATTTTTGTAAATAGGTTTTTACAAACACTTTTACACGTCACCTTTTTTAGTAAATGAGATCGGTATTTCACTATTTGACTACTCTGAGAAGAAACACCGAAAGAAACTCAGAGGTCATAGTCTCTTTTAAAGTCCAGACATTATCTTGGTCAAATCATGTAAGATCCATGCAAATTAGTGTCTGAGATGGTCTTTTGAGGAAAGGACCACACAGAATCAGGGGACCAGATCAGTCAGTATTTACCTTTGTTGCGAAATATGATTAAAATACGAAAATAAAAGTGAATCAAAATACGATCAGGTATTGTATGATATTTCATATTTTATTTAGGTAATTAGTGGTCTTGCTGTCCTACGTCTATATTATACATTCCTATATAAACTCATTTGGAGCCGGATGTCCGCGGCTGCTGCTTAGTAATAAGTGAGTACGTGCATTGACGCATGCGCAAACCCAACGCGTGATTACACTCACGCGCAAGTCCACAAACCAGTATCTTTTCTCAATCAATGGTATGGTCTGCTGAATCATAAGGGTTTACTTTCCCACAGTCTCATAATTGGAGTAAAAATAAAAATTAAGACTTGCAAGTTTACTCAGAAACTTACTACCACTTACTAGTACTTGACAACCGTAACTTGTAACCTTGTGCAAATCAAACTCGTCCTTATTTCTAAACCGTTAAGCTTCGTATTCGATTGTGCTCTCCTGGGTTATACAACGTTTTTGAATTCAAGTGTGGTTTGAAAGAGGAAAACTCTTGCGATGAATGGTGGAGCGGTGCGCAGGAGCAACCAGTTGTTGTAGGAATGCATCGCGCAGCCGACCCACTGCCCGAATGAGTCATATTTGATGCAAATATACCTATATGTATTGAAATTAGGCGATCGAGTCGGTAGCCATCAAAGGGGGTTCTGTAGACGAAAAAAGCAAAATAATAACCACTAGAGAACTGACTTTGTGGAAATGTTTTTAATTAGGTAAGTCTACATAGGTACTCAAGTCAACTCTTATTCAAAAGATACTGCCGTGTTGGCCTAGTGATTGCAAGGAATTCTGTTAAGCATGAGATCTGAGGTGTCATTCCCTGGTCCTGCAAAGTGTTATTAAGGATTTCCATCATGAATTTGCCAGTAGCAGCCTGGAGTCTAGAAGTGAGCCTGGTATAAGCAAAAGCCTAAATAAATAAAACAAAAATGAACAATAAGCTATTGAAAAGTGTTGAAAAAGTACAGGGCACTTAGAAAGGCAGGACAGGGTTTTAACCGGTAATAGTCCGGTACTGCTCAGACTGACTCAGTGGGTCCGCCTGGGTGTTCATGAGGATTACCCACTCCAGCCAAACCAAAAATAAAACTAGCAATAGACTTGCGCCGACTTGAAATGTAGTAGATATTATAGGTGCACCTCTGCCTAACCTTGATGTTATATATTTTTGAACCAAAAATAGACGTCTTGTTATTTCAATGTTCCCAGGGTACCTTAAATAATTATATCGGGGCGTCATCCCAAGTCATTAAGAACCATCATTCAAATCCCGGAGCCTCAATTACAATGGGTTCACATATTTTAAATACATTTCGCGGAACTCTAAAATAAGACAGTCTGAAGTCTTCCTAAACGTAATATAATATTGCGATGATACAATATCATCATATTCTTGGCATTTCATTTGATTAACATCGTTGTATAAAGTGGTAGCCATTACTTGGGATTTAATATTTAAATTAATCACAGTAATACATAATAAATCATATCGTTTAAAAGAGATCAGCAACATTCCGTTTGCAATATCGCTATTTAAGTTTTTAATATTGTTGGCTATAAAAATGTTGTTATATTCCTAAACTATGTGAATGGGATAAGCTTTTCTTGGAGCTCTGTTGCATTTATGTCTTAGGCATCTCAGATATTTGAAGCCTTTAAGGGCTAGGCTTGTAGTAGACACATAGGACTCCTAACAATTGTCCATGAATTCAAGCTAAGATTTATTATACACACTGAAATGTCAATAATTGTTTTTTAGAAGCGAAAAAACTTAAGGTTTATATTTCTTTAATTCTTCGGGTACTTAATCTTGTAACGTTTGGAGCACACTCGATTTATGTTATATTTTAATAATTAGACTCAAAAATGGCACATTAACATTATAAACAGTAAAATTCGAAAGTTACAATAAACCTATAGAGCAATAACGCGTGAAATATATTGTTACGTTTTGATAGCATTACTAAAGAAAAATCATCCAAGCAACATTTAAATTTTCATGTTGTAAATATAATATAGGTAAAGAGAATTTCTTTCATTCTACAAGCTAGGTTTATTTTGGTTCAGACTTCAGCACGATTACTTCTAGCAACAGCAAGAAGATCTTGCTTAGAAGTATATTTTCTGTCTTCAAAATTCTCGATAGTGTATTGTTTTTCACATCACCCTTCACAGCGCTTTCGGAAGCATGACCTTGCACCAGAAAGAACTGGGTCAAGGATATTTACTGAGAAATGTTACTTTTCACTACAGGGAGGTACAAACGCCAGCACATCAAGTTACCCTGTAGTTAAACTGTCAAACAGAAGCTTATTGTATCAATAATAATAATAATAATGTTTTGTTTATCAAAATTAATACATAGACACAGGTTGAGCAGGTTGGTAGACATACTAACAAAATACATAAATGTCCGCACAAAAGTTAGGAGGCTACAAATAATCTACTTAACAAAATAAATACCCTGTCTCTTAAACTAGGAGGCCTGTATCATAAGTTGTTTGTACCCAAAGACATTCAATACCTATAGACTGGACATCACGAACAAAATTTTCGTCCGAAAAAGTGTGTCCTGCTGGATACAAGTCTATGAGTTTTTTGTAGTACGCTCCGCTGCCGCTCCAATATTCATATATTATTCTAGATGGCGTTATTGAGACATGGGATCAAAGTTTTTCTATGACATTTCCTTGACATGCCGCTCTATAGTATTTTAAATCTCTTTGTATGTATCTTAGATGAGTGAAGTAGTGAGATAGTGGCGATCTATTTGTCATTACATCACATGGTCTGCAACATAATTTGTAAATTTACAATGACAATTAAAGTAAATTAAAATTACTTAATAACAAAAGAAAAACTGATTGGTAATAAAGTTAAAAGAGTATCAAAGAGTTTTGACACATTGGAGTAGCTCTTGATGTGCTGGCCTCTGTACAGTGTACATACCACGAGATTTGTTCAAAAGTATTGGAAACTGCCGATGGAATTCCATTTAGAACAAAATATACATAGATTTGCTTATTCACACTATTGTTAACATCCGAAGAACTACTTTACTTTGGTTAGACATTGGTCCTAGAATACAAGGGTTGCATACACGAATATATACCTATTGAATATATACTTTACCTCAAACCAACCCAAACATTTCAATGTTGATAGCAAATTTACATGCTATTCAAATTCTGTTATAAATTAAGTATATATAAACGCTATTCGTGATTTCGTCTTAATTCGTAATAAGTAGTGTACAATATTATTATATACGTATCTATAGTCCAAAATTAAACCTTTGGCCGGCGTTATTTGGTCGAAAAATAACAAATAAAAGATGGACATTAATACAGGTCGGTTTCTTTACCCTTTTCAATCACTATTGCCCCTAATCGCGCTCGATTTAGTTTACAAGTGCGCTGTGGTACTATTGTGAGCGGAAAGCGGGGCTTAGGAACATTTGTTTACTAAAACTAGATATACTTAATACTGTAATCCTCGTAACACTTTACAATTGAAACATTAACATTAACAACAACATTATTGACTGGCCTGTTGGTTTAGTAGTTAGTGACCCAGACTGCTATGCTGGAGGTCGTGGGTTCGATTCCCACCCAGGACAAATGTTTCTGTGATGAGCACGATCATTTGTTCTGTGTCTGAGTGTAATTTATCTATAATATGTATGTATTTAGAAATATATAAGTATGTTTATCAGCTGTTTATTACCCATAACACAAGATCTCAAGCTTAACTTGGGACTAAATGGCGTTGTGTGAAAAAGTTGTGGAATATTTAGGTATTTAGGTTTAGGTATTAGACTCGCACACAAGTGTCCTATTCGGATCTCTACTAGGTTATCTACTAAGTGTGACCGACGGACTACTAAATTTGCATAGTGCATAGTCTAGATAGGTCTTTAGTTCGTACCCAAGGCTTGCAGATACCCATCTCGGACTTTTCGATTCGTATGTGCTTATTAAATTATCACTTCTTAAATAACGGTGAAGGAAAACATTCCTTACCTGAGATGACTGACATGCTTGAGACAAATATGTCTATATGTGCAGCCTAGTCAGAAGTCCATAGACAGCATAAAAAGTCTGAAATGCAGATGTAGTCCTGCCTTGAACTCTATAACATAAGCAAGTGGCCTGCGCATGTATCGAATTCAAAAAGATTATTTAAATTAAAAAATAAAGCAGGTTTACTATATTTGTACATGTAGATATTATGCATATCAAGCACTCGTATAAAAATTACGGTAGTATAGAGTGCAAAAAGCCAAAAAAACAAAACATAGGAAAAAGCATAGACTCCCAGTTCACACACAGTGCATTCCGCCGCCACCGGCACCGCGCCCGGTAGATCGTCCAACGCCATATGTAAATGTACCGCCAGTCCTTCCGAGAACACGCCATCTTCGTTCCCTAATTATTTTTAATTGCCGCAAGCACTGACACGACGCGTACGGCCTTCTACAATTTAACTTTTTGAATTTTTTTCGCGTCTAGCGCTTGAATCATGTCGATTACATTATAAATGACTCATGTAAGAACACACGCGATAATATTACAGCTTTAAAACAAGTAGAGTTTTTTTTACCGGCAACCTTTGTTGTTCTTAGAATGCGTTCGCTCATAAATCAGTAATGGCGCCCTATTATTTGTAGTTCGCATAAATTCGGAGGATTGGTAATTGGATGTATCGTCGGGTGCGCGCCGCGGGTGGTTTGCAGACTAATCACACTTGTCTGCATCGATTGCCCTGTGAAGCTGGAGACTGTCATTTAAGATGACGTATTATAATAAGTGTGAATAGTGCTTTTCTTTTAATAAGTTGATGCCGCGTTCCTGTTATTTGATTTCTGTTTCATTTTCTGCAGTTCTTTTCACTTTAAACCGTCTGTTTTTATATTTCCATGAGAAGTGTATTATTTACTTGCTATGGAAAAATCTCTTTGAGTTATATTCATAGATTCTCAAGCAGCAGTTCAAGGCAAAAATTACGACTTCTAATTTCACTATAGTGGGTCCTAAGATCCAGAATCATGTACAGAGGCCAGCACATCAAGTTACCACAAACTGTCAAATTTTCTCAATTAAACATGAATCTTGTAAAAAAGTTTAAAAACTATCAAAAAAGTTTGACACATTGGGGTAACTTGATTCTGCGTCGGTGACCCTTCCACCAAGTTAATCTTGATTGAATCAATAAAGTGATAGTTCTAATTAATTAAGCTGAGAACACAGTTAAAAACGCATTAAACTTCTAACTACGAGAGTAAAATTCGCACTATATGATACTGATTTGTGTGTTGCCCTATAGGGTATAGGGCAACACACAAGGCTTGTTATTGCTAAAAGTTAATTAAAAATCGTTTTAACTAGATATGCACCATCATTGTTCGGTTATGCTGCTGTATTTAGAGATTCTCTAGCGATTCCAGCAATATGATTTGGTAATACTGTAATTCAATCAAGATTTTGTACCCTAATCTAAAGCATTTCGCTAAATTAAATTCTTTTCAACAATTCACTTTCGTCATTAGTTTAATTTGCGTGTTTAGTTCTACCCCAATAATATTGTGTGACGATCCAAAATGGCGTCTGCCAATAACATGTAACTTCCGGCCAGTAATAGTTGTTATCGTGATAGTAGATAATTTTAAATATTCTGGCCACATGTCGCTAAACAATGCATCTAAGTTGTCTTTTGTTTTTGCTCGTTGCCCTAGAAGCTTCAAGTCCTTCGCAAAAAATATCCAAATCTTTGTATGGAAAAGGCTCTGTCAAAGAAGAAACATATGCAAATTGCTTTAAGATTAGCGAAGCAAAAAGAAAAAGATAGACTAGCAAAACTTAGTAAAACGTTTTTATAGCCACTGAAAAGATCGATGGAAGAGACATGAGCCGTATCTAAAATAGTATGAATTAAGAACATGTTAATTTCAGAGCTCATTTAATATTTAGTTATCAGTAAGACATTACAGCATGCTGGTGATAGTGGTAGCCCTGTAGTTGTGACCAGAACAAAACTACGCAAACTACATTTTAGAGAAAAACATTATAACTAAGGCAACAAGCATACCTAAATCTTTGAAAAAAATCCAAGGCTTGAGACACTAGTCTGCGTGGATTCAGGTCCTGTACCTCTTACAGAGACGAGGCCAGCGGGTCAAAATTAGTGTTAATTGTAAAATACTAACTTATAGCATAACTAGCCTACACCGTGGCTAGATATGCACTTTAAAATATATTAAGATTCCTTGTACAAAATTCCAATTATTTCAAAACCTCATTAAAATCGGTCTGTCTTCTTCCAAGATTTAAACAAACGCTGCACTGACCAACACACACATGGCTTCTTTTTTTGGGATTCTAACGAAGGTACCATTTTTTGCAACCGTCTATTGTATGGAAGTGAGAGCACTTTCGTCCGGTCAATTTAACTGATCCTTGAAACTGATTTTGTTTTGTATTCCAAATAGATTTGGATTCTGTGTTTACAATTTTGCTTGCTCATGGCGTGTTGAAGCGTAATGTAATTTGGGTATTATGTGTATATAAGCGGGGCTTTGGTCTTTCAGACTTTGATTCTGGGGTTCGATATATAACATTTTGAAAAGGACCAATGCTTAGTTTTGTATAACCTTGGAGTTGTCTGTTCTCTAATCTTTATTAACTTTGCCAATTGATTAAATAGCTGCTGTTTAGTCGTCTTCTGGCATTATTGATTTAATTGTTCGTGTTTTTTCTTTGTCCATATATTTTTTAAAACCTGCATTCAAAATTAACATTTTATAATGTACGAACATTAATGGAGGCTGCAGTAGGTACAGGTACCTTCCATGAATCAGTGAATCAACTCTAATTAATTTAAAATCCCGATAACACTTAAAGCTTATTAAAACCCCTACAACATTCCTTCCTTCTTTTGTCTCGCAAACTACAATTGGTACGCACTTAATGTAACTTAAAAACAAATTCAACCCGAACATAAATTCCGAATGCCATTAAACCACACCGATTTATCTTTAGAACCCCGTAAAGGCGTTACACCCCCATGTTTGCGCAAGTGTTGCGCGCTCGCACACATGCACACTGCTTGCGCGTACGCACGTGTGCATACTTCACAGTGTAAGAATTTACAGAAGACCTATTCCCAAGAGACCATATTATATGCGTGCGTTTGTGCGTGATTCTTGCTGACATAAGGACAAAGAATCTGAATTGATTCTGAATTTAAAAACAAAACTAGAAGTTAATATATCTGTAAGCATAGTGATCAACGTGACTAATACAAAAATAACAAGATTGGTAGCTTCGACTACTTTCATCAATTTGATAGTATTCAACTGCATCTTTTAATTGGGTCCTTTTTAAGTCCTTGACATATATAAAAGTGAAAGCCTGAATGAAGTTACGTTTAATTTGCTGTTAGAACATCAGCATTATGAATAGTTAATATGGAAGCTTCAAAATCAATAGTACCTATATAATATCTCTGCAACGCAGTACTGCATGGACTATGTTCAAGACATATCAGTGGTTCCTTGGATACTTTTCTGTACTGTGTAATCTTACACGTGCATGTGTGAGTGCGCGCAGGTACCGAAAGTTAATTGCCTTCGTATGTTCAATGTTCATTTTTCTACCTGATCTGAGTTCAGAGTTAGGTCGGTCCGGGATTACTTACAAAAAATATTTTTTGATACTTAACGTTTGCGTATTGTTGAGCTACTTTTGTTTTTATTTAGATATTCGGACGGCTGTTCTAAATAACTCTACTTAGTCATAAAACTCAAGCAGATCAGTTGATTAGGTCATAAACGTGTATGATTTGTTAATGGTATTTTAGAGTCAGCCCTTTTTGAGGCTATTCATTTTAATATGTCCTTCATGTTTTTGAAATCAAACAATCTCAAAAATTTAATCTTTCCCGTAAGATTCGGTTAATTTTTTTACGTAATAATACGTTAAAATTTGAAGTATGAGTTTTTGGCATGGTTAAAGTTTCTACGAAAAAGAAGTGCAGTCAGATTAACCGGTCAAATTTTCACTCGTTTCCTTCTTTTTAAAAGATTTAGAGCTAGATGTGTCATCCATCTCTTCTATTCTAGCTTTTCCGCCAACACTTTATCATCTTTAATATCGTCTAACTACTAACAATTTCTATCAACTCAGCCCGTTCGATATCTCACAACAATATAACTTGAGATAGAACCAGTAAAATGTAAATCGTGGCATACTCGTTTAGTGGTACCTGCCGACATTACCGAGTATCTGCGTTTTAGACCCCACTGTAATTTTTAATTGACAAAAAAACCGACCCGACCGAATTTATATGTGGAATTTATTTTATTACTTACCGGTAGACTTGTGTGCGTGGGTTTACTGATATTATTCTTAACGTTTTTTTCTTCGTGAGCACTTGTGTCTATTCGAGAAAGAGTTGTAATTGTACCTTGTGTTTTTTTGGTCCTTTGAGTCCTTGACCAATATCTGGTGATGTTGTTGAGATATTTTAAATACATGTGTGTAAGAGTCTACCTGAATGTCGCTTTACTATGACTTGTAAATTTACTGTAGTAACAACATAGTACTTTCTGGAGAAGGATGTAAACCTACTTTAAAAGAGTACCTAAATATGCCATGGAAACGCTGGAATCTGGCTTTGTGACCCATTGATGGCAAAAGGCTTGTCCCTCTTACGTGGGATTTTAACATAACTGGCGAAATGTGGGTGGATTACAGGGAGATCTCTGCCTCACCTTTCGGGGATTACAGACTTGGTGATATGTGTTATGTTATGTTACCTGAGTATGGAGTTTCTAGCCCATTTTTCTCCATATGAAACTAATTTTTGGAAGGGGCATTTAGGATATGTTTTTTTATTTTATTTGACTCGTAAGTCTGACGTTCAAAAGTATACTTAAATGGTCTAATTGAAAAAAAGTATTTGACTATAACTTTAGAACTTTAAGTCTGTTATAGACAGTTTATGTTTGGAATTGAGAATTAGAGTAGTAACACAACTGTCACCCACTATAATACCCATGTAAAAAAAAGCTGTAAATAAATCACTCTCCTATGCATTTCTCCTGCCAAACTCTCAATACCAAACAATGCATACGAAAATCATTACGAGCGATGTACCGATAGCACAGGTAGACGCTCACGAACAATGCGCTGCGGTACCGTCAGCAAAAACGGTAATGAGTGCACTGTCACGAATAATGGCGCCCATTGTCTATGCGGCGCGCGTTTGCTTCTGAAAAAAAAAACGACTTAAATTTTTTTGTGCTCCTTGCAATAATGGTTGTTTTTTTAATTGCGATTTGGCGCCATCGCCAGTGGCGTTCGATTTTTGATGGAGAGTGTTTTTTATGATGGGACACCTGGATACTAGTCTTTTGGGTATGAATATTATGGTAGGTAATCAAGCGGGAGGATGGAGAGGGAATTTATAGAATTAGGCTAGAATCAGCATTTTTAAAACATTTTTTTTATTTCTTAGGACAGGTCACCAAAACTCTCTCCTTTCACCAATTTTACTAGTATTTCAGCTGGGAATAGTAGGTACATAGCGCTACGCACTTCCCAATAACAAAAACACATATTATTTCTGATAAATTATTAGAATTTGTACATTTAAATGTTGTAGGAAATACACATAATATACTAGCTGCAAATAAAGACACAACGCTAAAGTATTTAAGCATGCATAGTGTGCCACCTACTCATAATACAGCAGCAGATGATGAAACAAATGACAATAACGCATCACTCGACATTGCTAAAACCTTATGTAACAATATCGATCGCAATAAGGATGCTTGCCTTGGATCATCAAAAAACCAATCGATTGACCAAACCAAGTTAATCACCGTATCATCTAATAACATTTTAATTTTTCGATCTTATTAACATAAAATTAATATTATCTGTAACGAGAATTGACGAATTCACATCGTAAACGCTTAAGCACGATGATGGATGTATGACATTAAAGTTTGGCCATGGATATGTAATAAATAGAAACGTAAAGATGATACTTATTTAATTTATATCGTGTTATGTAAAGGAATTAGAAATATGAATATGTTAAGCTGTTTCTATTGGGAGATTATTGAAGGTAATGCGAAGGTGTTGATGTACTTTTAAAGATATTTGTATAGACGTTTTACGTTGAATATTAAAAATTTGCTCATGATCTACTTAAATGGAATATATGCGACGACCGTAGGACCAAAGGAGCTAAGACCCGCGCGCTCTCATCCCATACAGATTGCAAACAGATTATACTATATAAAAGCCAGTTAGAATCATATTCACTTTTAAATTGTGTGTGTTTGGCTTGAATGTACTAAGTGCTGAAAGAGAGTTGGTTTCTAAGAGTAGTAACTAATAGATAGTTTTAACAAATAAACTGGATTGGATGACTTCCTATCTCTTCTTGTTCCCCATGCTGCTTCTCTCTCAATTACAGTAACGTGCAATGTTACCTTCTGAAAACATATACAGATTTCGAGGATGAAACACTATAACTGTACTCCATGTTAACATATGTATAGAATCCATTGTTCCACTGCCAAATATTTCACAATAGTCCCAGTTTCAAACCTTCACACATCAATAGAGTACCTGCTTATCTTTATGGCTTAGAAATCTGTTCACACCAAAAGAGAAAACGCTAATCAAAGAGACAAACTTGTATCCGTTAATCAATTTCTTTGTCTCAAACCATTAACGGCAATCAGAATCATGTAATCTATAAAAAAAAAGATTAAAAACATCCAATATTGCTATGCGTACGAAATTAGGATACTCGTAACTATAAAGCACATAACTTGTTTTATGAACAGGTCTTATGTAAAGTGCACTCGATATTGTACGGCCCGGATCCCCAGACCGGTATGTTAACGACTCCGGTTGATGCTGATACATTTAATTAAAATGATCCACCGGAAACAAGCCGGCCAGTCAGCACAGATTTATGAAATGACATAAATGTCTCGCTTTGAGGTGAAACTCGCGTTATGATTGTAGATAAGGTTGGCGATAACGCCATGACGTGGGCCTCAAATGTTCAGGTGCACGCTAGTCGGAATCGCTTTGATTCTTTTGATATAGGGACTGGAAGTTTCCTCGTTAAAGGGCTCCAAGTCTACTAATACAATTATCTCATCATAGTGGTCAATCATTGACCTTAGTTTGACAGTTTTGACAGTAATTGTGTATGAAGGGCTTCAAAATTGCTTCCGTTGAAATTAAAATACTTGTGTTTGGTAATCTTGCACATTTGTTGGGTTAGGAGCATTTTTTTAATACTGTCTTTAAACTATATTTACGAACATTACATTTTTTTTAAAGGTTATTTGGAACAGTATTATTTCGAAAATGAATTTAGAAGATTGCGAACTTTTGGGACTATCGTAATGTCGAATATATACCAGACATGGCAGCTTGTAATTTTTTTACCTGAATCTGTAGAGAACTTGACTGTACTACCTACAATTCATGATGGCAGTTTATGTAGTAATAGCATAAGGTTTGTATGCAGCAACTTAATATAATTTGATGCTAACATTGAACATATTGTGGCATTGAAAATTAATCTCTTAAGTTCTTGGGAAAATTATGTGATTTTTCTTAACACATATTGGGGTCAAGTATGTGAGAAAAAGGTGAGGTCACTTTCGCCCGTTAACTCTGCAGTATATTTACGACTTTTACGGGATAGCGTGATTATTGGTGATTTAATTATAACATTCAAATAATATGTAAATTGCGTACCTCTACCATTAAAATGTTTGACAGAGATTACATATTGATCTCTAGTTCCATAGATTATACCAAACATTATGTCAAATTGTGGAAAATATACGAAAACAAAATATTATTTTTTATATGCTTAAATACGCACATTTTTATATTCGTAGAATATTAACGGTACGCTCTCGTCTAGTGTGTTTCTAATTTAATTTGTTTTATGATTTGCATATTGCTGTAAAGCAATAAAATGGCATTTGCAAAAAATCGGGTAATTACTAATAAAGTATTCTTTTATTAATAGAGTCTGAGAATTCACATTTTATTTTTGTATATAAAACATCTTTATTAAAAGTAAACGTCAGTATTAAAATATTTCTTTGTACATTTGCATATTGTTTACCATAGAGCTGGAATAAGTGGACGGGGCTACCAACATAAAGACGTTCTTTTAAAATTGGATCAGCAGTTGTCGATGTCGTCGCTGACAGACAGACTGACGCGCGTTACGTAATCGACACTAAGGTGATTTTGAAATATCATTTAAATATTAAAAGCATAAAAATTTTGGTATAAAACATCCGCTGTGTCTTCGTATAATTAAGTATCATATCTGTGAAATATTCTTTTTGTACTTTATATGAATAACTGGATTTTAAGTAAATCGATAAATTGACTGCAGTTGGCAGTATGTAGATACTTAGCACCGATATCAATCATTAAAAAGGATGGCAGCTTTTGTATTGACAATAATCATGTCAAACCGCTATGTTTATTCTTCAGTTAAAAGTTATCTGTTTGTTTTAAAATAAGCCGATTTAGGATTAATCATATTTGTCTTATTCACGACATTAACTCTCACACAAATAATACAACACAGAGCTATATTTTTCATCAAAAAAACACAATTTAAATAAGTAATTAAGACAATCATAAAAGGATGATATCACTAGATTAGAAGTCCGTTACACAATTATTTATAATCAAACCCGTATTAAGTTCTATGAACAAATAACATGTTGTATTGACCACATTTCCATACGGGGCCATTTTGATTGCGATGTCACAGCAATTGTACGAATATTATATTTATTTTATGCTAATTTCAACATTATAAAAGCTGAGTTCATTATATATTATACGCGTATGACACCGGCGCGCAGATTTAGTATTATTTCTCCAAAATGTTTTTATCATTAACGGTCCCGCGATATATCTTGGTTTATGTTCAATGTGCTCTATTTGATATCTTGTTACATGTTCACATTTAAATATTTTAATAGAAATGGAATTTTTATTTCATGCTTTTAGCGCCATCTGGCGTGGGTGTGAGTTATCGTTTAATTCTGGTTGCATCTACGGTCTAATTCACCTTTGACATTTGATATAATCTCAAAGCTGTTAAGTACATTGGCGGCTTCATCTAACTGAAGGCCTATATAATAATATTTAGTAAGTATACCCTCAGTTTTTTCTCAAATATTTGCGGATCAAAATATGGGCAGGTAGTGGTACCTAAATAATATCAACTACTTACAAATTAAATCCTTTGGCATTATGGCAGTATCACAAGTATATCGCCGTCAAACGTAGGCGTTATTCCTAATTCAATATTCCGACCCAAGACAATGAGGCATACAGCCTCATCTGTCAAATCCGTTCAATGTTTTTAAAAGGTTTTAAAGATCGACCCGAGCCGACTTGTTATTGTTATTTATATTATGTTAAGAATTGCCGGGCCCTTCGCACTTGGCGTTTGAAAAAATAATAACAATCCTGGTGGTAAGTTTATTTTGATCTTTGACTTTACAAAGATAGAGTGTATTTTACTTTATTCCTGAAAGCATGGGTCAGTAATGGCGAAGGGTATGGAATGCAACGGATTGCGCTCGACATTAGGTACTTATTTTTTGTTGGTGTGTGAAAGGGACGGAAGTATTTGAGGATCTTTTGCGAAGTGCACTAATGGGGATTATATAGGATGCAGCACCATCACGTCATTCCTTACGTACGCTACATTAGATTCGACGCTTTTATTTTTTTACTCGGCCATATTTACCACGGATCTTGTGGAATAGTTAAGGCATTGTGTAGCGATCCGTGAAAGTTAACAATTAAGTTTACGACGCAATTTTGCAAAATTACTGGCATTGATTGTAGGTCAATTTGTGATCATTTGTTTATTTGAGAATTTCCAATTGTAACGGATTTGGAATGAAAGACTTTAATTAACACGTTCTCACTTTGTGTTTACTATAGAAAATAATTGCTTTATCACGTCCCAGGTCATTGTTCTTATTTCTTAATTTTTAACTTTCGACACCAAAGAGTTTCCTCCTCTTTTTTCAAAGTCTTCCAAATTCAAATCTTCTCAAAATAATTCCTAATTCGAATTGGTCTGTCTGGCACAAAAAGCCAACTAAACTAACCCAATGTATGATGTAGCGAACGCACTCGATATAGCACATTGGGTCACATTGGGTACCGGGCGTCCTTCGCGGTGCCGGCCAGTATAACTTATGATGCCATGCCGCATGCCGCCGCCAACCTAACCCACTGTTGCTAATTTTTCGGGATTCGAAATTAGAAATATGGTTTCTGTTCCTTTTTTTTTGGCGAACTGGCAATGATAATTTTGTTCGAGTTTAAGACTCTTTAGAGAATTTAGCATGTTTTCAATTACTTTTCTTGGATCGTCACATTTTGGATATAAATATAGTCTCCTATACGATTTCTACTGTAAGTCTGCCATTAGTCTTAAAAATCAGCTAAATATTTTGACAAATCTTGAATCAGCTCTCGATATTCACAGTCTTATGATCTGTACGAAACCCTTGACTAATAAATTGAAGAACATGGCCACACTATATTGTTATGGGATGGAAAGAATATTGACGCCCAACCTGATACCATGAGTCTAATACATCCTCTTTGGAGCTAGGTGCACACAATATTTGTACGCCTCTTTGTGTAACATGGCGGCGCTCTGTTAATATAAAATCTGTATTTCTTTACCTGTGTTAATAAATAAAATTGATTTAATTTGGAGTGTCCAGATATTGACCAATTTTTTCCTTATGTTTTGTCTAAATGTCGTTTCCACTCGTTCTAAGACGAACCCTACAACATCTCATAATTATATGTCTGTAGACTCTGTACCTTCAAACAATGCCTTTAAAATATCTCACCCCTTTTCACCCCCATCCATAAAACTATCACCACCAAACGCAACGTTACCGTACCTACAATATTTTATGTTTACAAAAACAAAATCTTTATACTTAGATACGAAGTACCTACCTATATAAGTTTTTTTTACACTTTTTATCGCCCTTTGCACCTCGTTCTTTTAGAAGGCTGTAAACATTTAATAGGGTAGGTTTACGATGCACGGGGGAGGGGGTGAAGTAGAGTGAGGGGGGCGAAGGCAGTAGACACAAATTGTTTTGGGCGGACGATTTATTTGGTGTTTTGTAGCGGTTTTAGAGAATTTAGCTTTTGTACTCCAGGTTAAGTTAGAAATCACTAGCGAAATTGCCCCACAATCCCACATATTGAGGAAGCCAAGCAAGACAGCCTCATCTGGTAACGGATATAAAATGATAATTTACATACATGAGCAAAAATAGAAATAAGTATAGATTATATTTAGTGTTGTTTTATTTACAAATTGTGAAAAGGTCAGATTAAAATAAAGGATATTTTTATTTATTTATGTTATTAATTATAATTTATTGTTATTTTTGTTAATATCTTTGCAGGCAATTTTACTCGTCAATATCTTTAATATTAAATGGCGCCGACATTTCCAAATTGACTGATCCCTGGGAGAAATGCCCAAAGAATGGGTTCCATAGAGTAATTTAAGAAAACTAGACAAGCACCTGGAGTATTTATTAACAATGATTCCGACTTTAATTGATTAATTTTAATTGAAACTCTGGCATAAATCATAAACCGTGATGCACACATGACCCGCAAACTTAAAATAATTATACCACACAAAGTTCAAACTTTAAAAAAAACCGTATAATCATCCGAATCCATAAACAAACGGTTACTGGTTCTAAGACCATTGATAATTTAATAATTCGTGTGTATAAAACTATAAGTATTAATTACATGCACGTACACATAAATATAACACTTTTGATACAAAAACTTGGACCAGTCCGCATACCCGCCAATTACGGGCGACCTCTAAACCAACAGATCGTAATTGGTACGCAGATTTATTTGACGCTGTTGAATTATATAGGAAATTCGTTAAACTAATATATTACTGTTGATAGGCAATGCTATTATAAGTAAAAAGGTATAGATACGAACCGAACTTATTAGCATCACCTTTTCGGAACATTTAAATGTATTCTAAATTCTAATATGACTGACAGTAAGCTAGACTTGGCTCTTTTGGATTGCACGATCCTGTGAATGTTTGTGAAATAAACTGTGGTTACTTAAACCAACGCGTTTTAGTTCCAGTAGCTACGATCAGTAACAGATAGGTTACCTAAACAACATTCGATCTTCAAAAACAGGTCACTAACGCACGCTCGCGTCCGTTGACGGCGCGACGTGACAATGAGGTCAAGTGTGGCTAGTTAGCCACATTCTAACGTGTCGCTTGCTGAGCACTTATAACCTATCTACACCTTTTTGCTTATAATATCATTGTTGATAGGTATGAGCATATCTAGTTATACATATCATCACGCCTGTAATCCCCAAAGGGTTCCGCAAAGGTGTACCAGTAGTAGGTACACCCACATTTCGCCAGTTATGTTTAAGTGGTTTAGTCCCATCTCGGCACCTTCCCATCTCGGCACCCATGAATTAATTTATCATCTTTACGAAAAAGTCCCATCTCGGCACTCCGTCATTAGTCGTTGCTAAGTACAGTCATCAAAAAATGGATACACTGTATCAGTATAGTGAGTAAATCAAATTGACTCAAAACTAATAAATGTAAAAAAAAACCTATAAAATAAGTTTAACATTCCTATTTCCAAGAAAAAAGAGAAATACGTAAAGTCCCATTCCGAAATCAACCAAATTGTAGCAAATTATGAAAATGGTTCTATAAATTTAAAAAGCTGCATAGAACAACTGTCTGCAATAATTGCCATAATTATTTGTTTTGTGGACGACGACAAAGTAACTGTGATTTTATTTATTTTTGATAAGTAATGTTTAAAAATATTGCTATTATTGTAAGAAAATTATGTACAATGTTGATTTCTCTGTGATACAGAAGATTAAAAAATAGTCTATTTACAACGGTTGATTAGTGGAATATTTTTTTATTAGTTTGTTTTTTGTATGAAGAGTAACAACCTGCGGTGATTTTACTATTTCAGATATTTTTAAGACTAACATTTTTTTTATATTTAGAATTTTTACCTATTATGTAGATATAAAAATATACAATTCCGATTTATGGGATAATTAAGACTGAAAAAAAAAGAATTTCGAGAATCGGTCCACAAATGGCGGAGAAATCAGGTAACATACATAAAAAAAAAAAAAATATACATACACACGAACAGAGAACCTCCTCCTTTTTTTGAAGTCGGTTAAAAATGAATGTACAGCGAGTTATAGCAATTAGCTTACCCCTTTTGCAATTATTTTATATTTTATTTATTTGAGCGAAGTAAATAATACAAATTGCAAAGGGGGATCAGCTAATTGCTATGCCTGTACAGTAAACGCGTAATCAAGCCTACTCGTATCATTTAGTACTAGTATGAAAGTCCTCAAAGTATGGATGCCCTTTTGCCTACGTCCCGGTTATACTGATTAAACGTTAATGGTACATAATAACTATTGATTTTTGTAATAATTATGTTTTTACATAATTGCTGAAAAGATTTTAAAACAATTATTCCTACGAACCGTGATTTTTTCATATATTTTAAAATTTGTTATGTTACTGCCAAAGCAGAGATAATGGAGCCTCTAAAAAGCGATTCAAGGGCTTGTCTGTGAAAATGGTAATTTAAAAAGAAACAAAAATGATTGAATAAATAATAAAGTTGATTTACTTACTATACTGATACTGAGTTTCCGTTTCTTTTTGTGTACCTTAAAATGATTCATGAGAGGGTGCCGAAATGGGAATTTTTCGTAGACAAGATAAATAAATTCATGGGTGCCGAGATGGGAAGGTGCCGAGATGGGAATAAACCGTTTAAGTCTCATGTCTTAGGGGGCGAGCCGATTGCCATCAATTGGGCACAAATCCAGACTCCGGGCTAATACTGAGAAATTCCAGATGGAAAAACTTAATAACGCTTTGCCCGACCCGGGGATCGAACCTGGGACCACACGATCAGCAGTAGCGCTTCTGACCGCTAAACCAACGAGGCTGTCGAGGTATCTAGTTATTGAATCTGTAAAATAATTACAGATTGATGAGTGATGTGATAAAGCAACGTTCTCGTTTAAAAGAAGATGTAGTGACAAAATTCGAAAAGAGTATGCTTAGATGGTTTGGTCATGTTGAATACATGAACGAAAGTCGATTAACGAATGGTATTTATAATGTAGATGAAAGCAGAAACTCCGGGAGGGGGGACGCTTCAGAAGGACATACCTTACCTTATTGGTAAAGTTCTTCTAGAGAGCAGCGGTGGCCCAGTGGTGGCGACCCCGACTTACGAACGTCGTAAGTCGTGGGTTCGAACCCAGGCAAGGCGCATTACTTTGTGTAATTTATTTCATCAACACTGCTCTCAAAAACGGTGAAGGAAAACATCGTGAGGAAGAACCAAAAATTCGAAGACATGTGACATCTAAGTACCAATTCGCACTGGGCCCGCGTGGTAGATTATGGTGCATACGCAAAATTCGCGCCTCGGAGTTGAGGATACCAGCCCGGTATCTTTATCTTTAAGGTTCTTCAGGAAGGTCAGATGTGTAGTACTCGTAACCGGTGTATTTGACAACATTTATGAATGTAAACGAAGCAAAAGAAGTATGTCAGAATCCTAGCAGATGGCGGTCTGTAGTGTCTGCCTACCCCAAAGCGAAAAAGGCGTAAGTTTTGTATGTAGGTATGTAAAATCTAATTCTTTTAGTCTAGTTGTCGCAAGCACTACTGCTGACCGTGAGGTCTTGGTTTAGATTTTATGGTCGGATAAAGACTTGATATTTTACATCTGGAATTTCTTCGTAGCAGCCCGAAGGATCCGTGCCCGATCGCCGATGGCATTAGGTTCACACGCTATTACATAAGACTTAAACTTCTCTGATGATTAATGATAATGATAAATGATAAATTATAAATGATATTTATTTTGTAAATAGGTTTTTACAAACACTTTTACACGTCGCCTTTTTTTTAGTAAATGGGATCGGTATTTCACTATTTGACTACTCTGAGAAGAAACACCGAAAGAAACTCAGAGGTCATAGTCTCTTTTAAAGTCCAGACATTATCTTGGTCAAATCATGTAAGATCCATGCAGATTAGTGTCTGAGATGGTCTTTTGAGGAAAGAACCACACAGAATGAGAGGACCAGATCAGTCAGTGCAAGCATTTGTCAGTAGGTAATCGTGAGCTCAACTCGGAACTTGAGGAGCTCCACGTGCCGACGAACAATACCAAAGAAAGAACATTTGGGTTGGTCCCATAAAGAACTCAAACTGCCAGACAAAATGTAAAATAAATAAATTAAAGAACTTAAAAAAATTTAGAAACGAAAATCTAAAAAAAAATAAAAACAGAATCCACATAGTCCTTACATTCACAATAAAAAAAATGAAATAAAAATATAACATACTTTCAAAGTAAAAATACATGTCAATATACATTCAAATATGTCAACAGTGTAAATAATAACATAAAAACATTTGATAGAATATCTTGGTCAAATCATGTAAGATCCACGCAGATTAGTGTCTGAGATGGATTCTATTAGATACTATTTATTAATTATCTTCTGCTGATTTAATAATAGGTAACTCAGTCTAACTTTGTGGCTTTGAGTTTTAAATGACTAATAATATTTATTATCATATTTAGATTTAGGTCGTTGTAAAAATCTTTTGGATACGCCAAGTCCAGCTGTAGATGTCTTCTGGCCATAATGATGAACAAATAACATTAAATCATCATACAAACCCCAATCTAAGTTTTATTTTGACTCGGACTGCGTTTTTATTTCCCTCCTTTTCACCCGGTAACTCATTCTAATTGACTTCTGTCGATTTACGATAAGCAGCTGAAGTAGTCTTATTTCATAATCCCACAGCCAGCTTCAAAATAACTTATCATACATTGTACTGTCGGCAAAAAATGATTTATACACCGAGGCGCCGACACCTGCCCCGATATCTGTACTTGGCATGTGCGGACTTAATTTCGGCTATTAAGTTTTATTTAAGTGCCAGTAAATTGCCCAAATCAGGGCATGTATGTTATTACCAAGTTATTGCTGTAAGGTGATAATATCCAAGGCTGGAAATAGCTTTAATGTTAGTCGAATTAAGCTCGTTGTTGATCGTATTTTTGTCATTGTTTGAATTTAGAAAATAAACGGTTGTCAGTTGACATGTCTTGATTTTAAGTATTGGTAGCGCCATCTATTGTGATACGTGTGAACTATTCAACAAGTTATGATGCTAATAATATTCTCTGGGTCGCGGTACAAATATTTTCTTTTTGTAAAGCTTTGTTTTAAAATGATGTGTGAATTTCGTCCAAATAAATTATAAAAAAAAATGAGGTACAAATTATTAATGAAGACTTGTTAACTTTAATTACATCTTGTGAGTTGTAAGTCTTCTTCTTATCGTGTGGTAAGAAACCAACCTGGTGCCAGAGTTTAATACTGTCCATAGGTCTTTGACTTGGCATCACATACCATAGATAAACATATCTCAGGCTTACAGGTTTCCTCACGATATTTTCTATCACCGTTTTTGAAGCAAGTGATAATTATACAATTCACACATGAATCCGAAAAGTCAGAGGTGGGTCAGCCCTGCAGGTCTAGCCATATTACAAATTCTATTTCTATTATCGTTATCGATAAGGCGACAATAGAAAGAAAATGGCGTAGGTATATGGAATCAGCTGTTTGTCAACTGTCAAGTGTTAACGAGTAGAATTTGAAAATGAAATACACTTGACAGTTGTTAAACAGCTGATTCCAAATTACGCCATTTTCTTTCTATAATAGAAATAGAATACACATAGAATTTGTAATATGACTAGGCTTGCTGGGTTGTTTGTTAGTGTAAATATCTGTGTTAGTGTCAAAATCTTCTTTCTTATATTAGAAAAAGGTAAAGAAAGAATAGATACTGTCTACCGTACCATGTCCCTAACTAACCTGAATAACTAAAATCCATCTTCTAAACTAATTACTGCAACAAACGGGAATTTAAATTACACTGTCGTTGGTTTTCCTAGTTTTAGCGTTGAGTGAAAGGGCGGAAGCGAGCTTCCAAAACTGGGTCAGCAGAGCTGTCAGTGCTACCCCCCATTCTCATCCCCCTGCACACTTGTCACTCCGACTACCCCATTTACGGGTTAATAGTGAAAAATTAAGTGCAGCAGGGAGGAGGTTATTTAGTTTCCGCTTTCGTTAATTCTGTTGTTTTGAGTTTTCGGTAGCCATTTTTTTGTGATGGACAGTTTCATAATTTTTGTTTAGTTGACATGGATGAAGGAAAATGGAGTCTGATTTGGTTGTGGGAAATATTAAATGTATATTTTTGCTTAATGTACTTTTTCTCTAACTTTATTGCTATTCCAAAGATCTGATAGAAACGTTTTGCTTTAGTTTGTTACTTATTCAGAAAATAAATCGGATTAAAAATACCACAGAAACGATGGATGTTTAATTATGTGAAAAATGATAATGATTAAAAAAAATATTTTTTTCAGGTGACCCATATTACATAACAATCAGAATTGGATAGTATAAATAACAATAAGAATAAAGTTAAATATAATATAGTACAAAAATAACATTACTCTTAAATTAATCAACCACTGCTGGGAGGGTGAAATACTAAAGTAACTATTGAAATTATGGATTTTTCTCTCATAATATGTGTATCGAAGAAAGGACATATTATGATATTGACTCCAAATAAATGGGAACAAAGGCAGAAGGATAAACGGTTTTGAACTGAAATAACATTGAGTTAATTATTATTTCGTGAATAACATCCAAGGTAATAAAGAATACGCCAATGGATCGTAACAAAACGACTCATCATTTACATAATTATAATGAATCTAGAATGTTCTAAATACCTCCAAAAAATTGCACAACGTATTAACCATTATACGTTCGTGAATCATCGGCAATGATCGGAATACATCCGAGCAATTGATTTGCATACATTGCTCATTATCCGCCATTAAGGAACGGAGCGTGTGAAATAGTTTTACATCTTAAAAATGTTACCAACGCCCACGTTTTGCCTTTCCTCAAAAATATATCGATGCGAATGATTTTTATTGCGATCGTTATTTCTTGAGCATTGTTTTTTTATGGCAATTTCTATGATTTATTGTGTTTTTCCCGAGTGCGCATTTCCAAATCAGTACTAGAACTATTGGATTATATTTCATATGTGGGTTTAGTTATCGCATGGTATTCGGCAACGCCTTAAAATGTTACTTAGGCATCTTTGCATATTTAGATAAGAAAATCTAGCACTAAATTTTCCCAATTGAACTTGAACCTTATTCTGTTCTCAATAAAGTTGAAAAACTAACAAATAAATATGACACATTGGGGTAACTTGATGTGCTGGGGTCTGTACCTTTCATAAATTAGGTAACTTGCACCGATCCTCGTCTTTTCACGTCTACCTATCGTTGTTACCCAGTTTATTGGGTTGTAGAGGACAGATAGCAATGTGAAACTAACCTAGCTGCGCTCGCGCCTTCTCTGTATGAGAAGAAACAGTTGCTCTGTAGTGGGATAGTAACAGGCTGGTGTTAACATTATTATTATACAACATCTGATTTTGGGTTAGTGCAAATAAATACTCTAAGTAGTACTTCTCAGGGAATGGCAATAAAAAAAATTCTAGCACCCACTTGCTATCTTCAAATTGTGATCAGCAAATGCGATTGGATGCTCTTCTCTATGTTGTCTGTATACCACTAAAGAAAATAAGCATAATGTCTTTAGTGATGGGGTACCATTAATTCGGCAAGGTTCGCGTACGTTCGGGATTAGTCGGCGTCGGCGTCAACACCTGTCGCTGCGAGCTTCGTTTGTCTGGCTCTGACTTTTGGCCAGTGCTTAGAGATGGGCAAAATATCGATACCAGACCAATTGTCCTTGCCACTGGCAAGGACAATTGGTCTGGTATCGATATTTTGTGGCTTAATACCTAGTACTACTGCCTTATTGATCTAGTTGTTTCAAGTGCTACTGCTGAGCTTGGGATTTTGGATTCGATAACACGGTCGGACAGTGTTATTAAACGGTGAAGAAAAACATCGTGAGAACACGCTTGAGACATATATTTCTCGGTAGAATATATCATGATGCCAAGACAGAGGTCCACGAACGATATTAAAACTCTGCCACCAGGTTAGTTACTAACCACACTAAAAGAAGAAGAAGTGTTAATGGGATTTTCATTTGAAATTTCTCCGTAGCTGACTGGAGTCTGAATATGTCTGCAGTTAATGGCAATATGCTTATATCAAACATAACTGGCAAAAGGTATTGCACTGTAGGCTTACCTCTGTCCAACTCTTTATGAACTATTGGCGGTTGTAACTATCTTTAAGTCAAGAGTGAATACGTTACTTCTAGGCAAGTTTGTTTCATCTCACTCGTCATGAAAATCTAACCCAGTTTCTAATGTCTAGGAGTGCTGGCTACAAATAGATCAACGGACAATCATAAGCTATGTTGTTTAGTGATCAGGAACTCACGATTTCAAGCCGTTAATACAAATGAGGTTCTGATAGCGACACCACTAACTTTTTCAATTACCGAAAGCGAAAATTCGACAAAATACTTAAAGGTACCTATATTTTACCAGCGGTAAAATAGCGTGGTCCCTACCTCTGATGCATGAGGTCTTAGTTGAAATCCGTGAATGTACCAATGTGACTTTTTCAATTTATAATGATGTACGTTCTATGTTTATCTTCGACGTCATTGACATCGGTAAAGAAAAACATCGGGAGGAAACCCAGACTTATAGTTAGAACCAAAGATTGAATGTCTTTGGTTAGAACAAACATGGCGATCAATGTTAGTGCCTTCTCCAAGAAGACTGTCCTGCGGTGGGATTGTAACAGGCTGGTATTATTGTTCTACCAGAGACCTTGAATGTAATCTCGCTATAGTTTTTGTGATAGATTTCTATCTAAATTGAAATTGATCTACGAAGTTTTTGTAATCACTGTTCGCGTGCAAATGGTCATAAGCCAATGCTCCAGTTATTAGTACAAATTGAAATAGATGAAAGCTTAAATCTGTCTCCCAAATCGTCGTCTGCGCAAATTAGTCCAATTTTGAAGTTTAATGACGTATTGCACACAAACAAACAGCTAGTTTGATTTTAATTTTTATTATATAGGGAGACTGGTATTAGTGACCGATACTTAAATACGTGATTGTATTTAATAAACTTTCCCAAAGAAACTTTTTTTTTAATACAAACAAATACAAATACAAAATCTTTATTGCAACAACAAGTATTTACATTTAATGTGAAAGCCTTGTTTCCCAAACTAGCGTGAGCTGTATGTTGGGAATCAGTTCCTTCCAGATAAATATGTCGAGCCAAAGTGTTACAATACAATAAACCTATAATAATTTGTCTATTTAATTTAATACACAATGACTTATAACAGAATAACGTAACAAAAACGCTCTTTAAAATTCCCGCGTCAACCTATGTAGTGCACAATTGTACATAGGTACTTAGCTAATGATATCATGCCTTTTTGCAATTGTTCAGAGTTTATAATCAAAGTATAAAAAATTGTTTCTTATTGTTAAATTTCAACTGCAGCCGAAATAAATGGCACTTTACCTTTTATATTAAAAATAAAATAATCTTGCTATTCAATAACGTCTCTATTAGTGAAAGCCAACGTTTTATTGAGTAGGCTTAAATCAGCTTAAATCTAATTTTATGGCGTGCACTTAATAATTTGAAGCAACTGAATTGTAAACTATGCTAAATTTTAGCGGCTTTTTATAATTCTATATGGTGATTTACGATCTCACAATAGTATAACTAGTTATAGTAAAATTTAAAATAACATAGCAAATAATGTTATAATAGGTCTTCTCTAAAAATCGTCGTTTAAGAATTTAAGAGCTCCTCAAAAATCGATAGTAGGTACCTGTTCTATCAATCTCCTTACCAGGATATTAAATTCTAATCACTTTTATCGATAATATGTACCCTTTCAACCCTATTCTCCCATAATGGTCATTTCGGTAATGGCGTGCTGGAGCCCGCGGGCCCGCCGGGAGGGGACCGCGCTGCCCTTGCGCAGCCCGTGCCCTTGTGCAGGTCACCTTGCACAGGTACGCGCATGTGCCTATTGCGCACAACCAATCTTTAAACCACTCGAAACAAAACCCTAATATCCGCAATTAAGGTTGAAATTTGATTGGTTGTAATGTTTGTTAGGGCTGCACACACGGTTCCGGTATTGTACGGTTATTGATTTCGAAGATTAAAATCTAGGTATCAGATTTCTTTTTGGTATATCGATTCGAAAATGTAAAAGTATCGATTTAGGTTTTGATTTATTGATTGGAATGTGATGCGGTTTGTATAAAATGAAAGTTTTTTTGTAAGCCTTGTAGGTTGAACTTAATATAATTATCTACAGGACTCACTAGTTTAGTCGATATGGCTCCAAAACAAGGAAGTATGTACCTTTCTAAACTTGAAAAGTGTATTTTGACTTTCACATAAATCTTACGTCATTTTCTGATAAGGATCTAACTGGATCAAGGTCTAATAACAGCAATTTATTCACGATGAAGTTCCACCAAGTGTGAACACACCTTATTCTAACGAGTTTCGATTTCGGATTTTTAAACCAATTGCATTTTATAGGCGAGCGTGACAGGATAATTTAGGAAAAGAGTGGGTTTATCTTTTTTGTTCATTGCCTTGCGCATGCGATTCCCAAGTGTCTGCCATTGTTTTTGCACATTTTTTTGCCCACCATTGTACTACGATACGTTTAATAGATATTGAAGTAATAAATATTAACGTTTAATATTCGTTTCTGGTATAATTACGTCGAGTTTTTTTAGTGAACCGAGGATCGACGTGCAATTGCAAAACGTTTTGTTTATCGTCTCAGTGCCCGTTTTTTTGACGTTGTCAGGATAAAACCTTGTAATCATATTTTGTTATACTTGTAATTTGCTCAGGTGTGTTTAGTAAAAAATCACAACGATCGGTAATAAATATTACAATTACATTTTATTATCCGTATTAATCTATCATTCAATGTCGTCATAAAAAAAAATATAATTGGCACGTTGCGAAAAAATGGCGGCAAGGATTCTATTCATATTGGAACCATAGACAAAGTTTCCTATTCTTTTTCTGATTCGAAATTTCGAACGCTGCCATTCCTTACCAAAGACTTCAACCTATGCGTGGTTTAAATGTCTTTTGAATTTTTCTCACGAATTGGACGGGCTTATTATGAAGCAAGGAATAAAAAGGCTTTCAGTACTGGGAACCGAATGATGACGGTGTTCGTAAGGATTTTTCCTCCTGCCGGTATCTGTAATTTCTGAAGCTTTCTTCTAAGAAATTGGATGAGTAAACTGTGAGTCATCGTAAAGTACACAGGGTCTTAATTGTACTTATAGTAAAAATGAATCCACATTGTGAAGATGAATTGTAAATTTACTGTGCAATAATGTTTCGCCAGCTTATTTGAAGTATCATATAACACAACTTTATTAAAAATTCCCGTATTCTAGAATGATAGAAGAGAATTGCAAAATTCTCACTAGCTGCCTAGTAAGATTTTTTTTGGGACTTCTTAGTTCTAATAGGAAGGTCGACTTTCATTTCTAGTGCTACATGATAACATGAATGAATAATTATTAAGATCAGATCAAATAAACAAGTTGGTTTGGCTTGTATTCTGAGGGTCTAAGAAATAATTTAATTATGTTTTAAGTACCAACTAAGTGACCTATTTCAATTTCTCTGAGCGTTATGATGTCAACTATCTAAAAATTGTTTTATTTGATTATTTACGTTTTTTTTTATTTTTATTTTCTAAAAAAGAAAATTGGCCAATTAAAGCAGGATATTTATTGTTTCTTTCACAGGAATCATCGCCAACATTGACGCTTTTTTCGTCAAAGGTGAGTATTTCAAAAATCGAACATTGGCATCATCCATTGTCATTGCTTGACCAGAAACAAATAATATCCTGCGTTTTATTATTCGTTAAGTACTTTTTTGTTGTGTTTTATTTTTATTTATTTTCTGTGTACTTTTTTTGTTTGTGTATTATTTTTGGGATGGGTTCTGCTGCATGGTCGTAGATGCCATTCATTATCATCATTGCTGTGTATGCTAATTTGGTGTATTTAAATGTATGAGTGTTAGATGTATTTATTGAGTTCTTAATATTTAAGTTAAGTTTTTTTAGTCGGATTAAGTTATAATATAACCTAGATTAATCTGGCGTTGGGCTGGAATGGATGCTAATAATTAGGTTTAAATATGTTGTGTAGTAAATAAATAGAAGAAACAGTGGTAGTAGTGTAATAAGTAGAGTTTAACCCTGAATAGATGTAAATAGTATCTAGTAGTCTAGTAATAAGTAAATAGATTTCTTTAGCTAAAGTAAGTACATTATTTTACTTCTTCAGTAGGCACTTTTAATTAATGACGTTTTTTACAATTAAACATGTTAATAAGTCTTTGTTGGAAACTCCGTAGAGATAAAAATTCAGCATTTAAATAAATATAAAATAAAGAAATACTTAATAATGACACTCTGTCTGTTACAGGACATTACACATCCGGTTTTTATTTAAATTATAGCGCTAATAAAACTTACCCAATCGTTGTACAGATATAACAGTAAAAACTATCTAGATCTAAAAATAACGCTTTTAACATAATCGCGTAAATCACGTGTTTTATTTGTTTCATAAATTAATTAGAAGGTCTATCTGTACCGTTTTTACGCAGTTTTGGCCCAATAAAAGTGTTAATAAACATGAAATTTATGGGCTATAAGCTGTAAGATAAAAACTCATATACTTTGTTATCCTAGACTAGACTGTCCACCTTAATTAGAAAGGTTTGTCAAACTAGTAGTTAAATATTAATTAAATATTAAAATATTTTTGACAGATCAAAGGCAAGATAACCGATGAATATTCCAAACGCTTAATTAATTGATAAAGTCTAAAATATACTCAACCCTATGGTTTTATAATATTTATTTGAGTATGAATATATTAACAGTTAATGCAGCTGCCACATAACTAAAAAATAAAAAAATAAATCATTTAAGTACTTTTAAAATTTAGATTAATAGAAGTTGTTCTAAATTATGACAATTTCAACTTATTTTCTCGACAAAATATTTTTGAATATTTAAATGTGACATCTCAGGAATATTATATTCATAAGCTCATAAAACTGTTAACCGAATTGTTTATTTATCGATTTTATTCGGAAAGCAACAACATAGATAAACTTAAATTAATTGTAAATGACTTACAAAGTTACAGGATGTAGGGTACACTATTAATCTTAAAAAAAAAACAATTAAGACTTATTTTTAGCATATTAAACATAAAAAACCTTATTCGAGAAAAAATTGACTCAAAAGACCAGGAGTCGTTATGAGGTACTGTGTTTGGTAATTAAAACCATTTACATTTGGATTTAAAAAAATATAAATTACCTTTGATAAAGTTCAACAAAATTATCTAAATTGATACAAAAATGTCCACTAATACAAACAGAAATTGGTATTAGTGATGAAATCTGTTGACTCTGTGCACTACTGTTACCATATTGTAATGTGAGGCCATTTTGTTAACATGTGACACAGTCAATAGGCAGTAAGACAAGTCTCTGCTGACATCGATTTTTGCAGACGCAGTGTTTGAAATAGGTTTTTTTTAATTGAATAATAAAAGAAGAATAGAAATAGAAATAGAAGAAAAGAAGAATAAAAGCTTCTTTAAAGCTGGTAGGTACCCGTCTAGTATATCCTGTATACGATTTAAGGTAGGTACATACTTAGGAAAAGCAAACATTCTCGAACTCAAAGAAGAACCGATGAGAAAATTATTTTGATAAAATGCAACTCAATAGGATGACATAGCATGCATAGTCATCAAAACAATTACTTAACAAAGTATAAATAATTGTTTTTGTCTTTTGGGTAGATTTGGTTAATTTGGGTTTGATTCCTTGGTCGGGTAAAGTGTTATTGGGTTTTTACATCTCAAATGTATCTCAGTAACAACCAGACTTGTGCCCGATTGATAGTAATCCGCTCACCCCTATAACATGAGACTTAAATATAACTACTACAATGTGAACGTTCTAAACGAACACCTCTGCCTAACCCTGGTTGATATTCATTTGTAGTGCCGTAGGTTAGTGTTGGGTACATAATCCTTTATCAAGAAATTATCTTACTGATCTTAATCTGGCCTGTGACAGATTTCGCGGCTCACTCGTCCGTGTTAATATATTTTAATTAAATCAACTTGAGTAGAGTATTTGAAACGCGGCGGGCGGCAACCAACCCATCGGTGATTATTTCGCTAATACGTAGTTTTAATATTAATCAGTGAAATTGTCAAAAGCAGGCCACAGTTGTCCCACGAATGTTGATATCTTCAAACGAGGCAATAAAATGAATGTGTCAATGGAGCGATGTGATTTGCCGATCGCTTAACCAACATTGTTATTGTGGCCTACTAGGCCTTATGGTGTTTAGAAAGTATATAATGTATTTAAATTATGAATAAATATTGGTATATTTCAATTTTTATCGTTTGATATGCCAGTAATAGACGTTTTAAAATGAATTATTTGTATAATTTTTTTTTGTGTAGTGTGTTTTTGTTAATAAGGGTATAATTTATTTATTACAAGATGGCGTTGTGTGAAAAGTTGTGGAATATTTATTTATTTATTTATTAATGGCCGGGGACGGAGTGAAATTTGCATATTTTACTAAAAAGACTGACAAACTAGCTACCTAACCCAACTGATAATTAAAAAGGGTAACTATGGAGTAGGTAGGTAGGTAGTTATGGAGTTTCTTGCCCATTCTTCTCTATACAAATCTACTTTTTGGAATGAGCAACTAGAATCATTTTTTAAAGTTAATTTTTGTTCAACGTTCAAAAGTGCCTTATAGGGGCCTAATTGAAATAAATGGTTTGACTTTGACTTTGACTTTATAGTACGTTCGCGTTAAGAATGCAGTAAAGTCATCATTATCCGTTGGCCTAGCCCCGCCCCCTAACCAATTAAATCTTTTCAAATTCATTTTTATAAATTCATTAAACTTAATGTTTTAAAATATAATTTGTTTGAATTTAACACCACTGTGGAATACACCTTTATCTTGCAGTTGCACTGCATTCATACTGCATTATTAACGCGAACGAACTATAGCTAAATATAGAGAAGGTAGGTAAACCTATGTTAACAACGACAACTGTCAAAATGTAGTTTCGTGTTGCAACATCAATATATCTAGGATGACATAATGCACACTCGCGGACATGTGACGAAGCGCACAGGATCCCGTCTGATAGCCACCGTAACTTGAAGTCCAATTAGAGTCGTAAATTCTCAGCTTCCATCAAAATTCTGGGTGAAACTGGACGCTAATTAATAATAATACCAGCCTGTTATTGTCCCACTGCAGGGCAAAGGCCTCTTCTCATACTGAGAAGGCTTGAGCACTGATCACCACGCTTGCTCAAGGCGGATTGGCGATTTCAAACTTGTATTAACTACAAGTCCAGGTTTCCTCACGATGTTTTCCTTCACCGATGGCAATGATGTCTAAGATAAACTTAGAAAGTGAATTGAAAAAGTCACATTGGTACTTGGCCGGATTTGAACCACAACCTCGTGCATGAGAGGTAGGCGCCTTAACCTCTGGGCCATCACGACTATTAACGCTAACGCTAATTAGTCACTGACAAATAAAAGTTAACCCTGCAGATCAGAACGCAGTCAAGAACTAGTTGATACCATTAAAGAAATGGTCCCTAATGATGCTAAGTACCTACAAGCTACTACATTTAATGACTCACAAACAGTAAGCCTTTAAAATAAAACCTCCTTATCAAGAGATCAAAAAAAACAGTTTCGATAAAGAAGATCAAATACCGATCTTCGAAACCAGATAAGCCAAATGTATTGCATAACCAACATTAAAAATGTGAACATCTTTTAACTATCGTAGTTATTCAGTGCGGACCATAAACATGTCGAGCCTAAATTATCTTCAATAATTAACTAACCTGTATTGAAAATGATTACCTTAATTAGTATTTTTTAATATTTAAATGATCGAATCGATAAAATGTAGTTTGTGATCATTATAAAATTATGGCCAATTATTTTTTGTGGGTTTAATTTTAATTTAATTACTTGAGCTCTGGTACTAGCGTTCGGGTTTGCAAGTTGACTACAGTTAGAAATATAAGTGGCAAAATGGGATTACTAGAAAGACGAAACCTTCAAAAGTGTTTTGGTCAAAGACATTCAATACCTATAGACCAGACATCACGAACAAAATTTTCGCCCGAAAAAGTGTGTCCTGCTGGATACAAGTCTATGACTTTTTTGTAGTACGCTCCGCTACCGCTCCAATATTCATATATTATTCTAGATGGCGTTACTGAGACATGGGATCAAAGTTTTTCTACGACATTTCCTTGACATGCCCGCTCTATAGTATTTTAAATCTCTTTGGTTTTGGTCCTTCGCAAAAACTGCATAACAATTCAATGAATGTCGATTTTATTGTTAGAAATATTTCATGAAAAATAAATAGTAGGAAATCTTCTAAGTTGTTACAGTAAAATAGTTAGGTACATATCAACATCGTAGATAGTGATACTTACTCTCGTAAAGTATCAGTGGTTAGCGCGTCGTCCACCGCATTAATGACCTATTTTCTCCTGTAGACTTTTACTACTTTCTTACGTAAGATATACATAAACAGCTCGTAAACCTCATGTTTTTCGTATTCCTGGACGTAAGACATAATAAAAATAAATTAAACTTAATGCAATAACCGTAAATTGTTAATCGCGTAAAATGATTCTAATTTTTAAAAGCTTAACTATTTGTAAGACATGATACTCAAAATCTAATTCAGAATACTCAATATATTTAAAACGACATACGTATACTCGAAGCTTAAACACACACGGCTTGTACAAATAGTCATCGTCCTTAGTAAAATTCTAGTTAATCCCAAATATAAACTTCGAAAAGCTGTCGTACTACTCATTGCACAATAATTTCCTGTATTTAAAAGTAACTAAATGATTCTGTTACTAAGACTTATGTACAGTCATCCTGAGCTTAGGTACGTGTTAAATTATTAAAAGATGTGAACGGCGTAAGTTTTTAAGATGAGATAGGTATTCGTAAGTAACTGAGATAAAATATCCTTGAGGATAATATAGTAATGATCCAGTCTATTACTGTCTCAAACATTGTGAGGAAACCGGCACGTCTGAGAGATATTCCCAACGGCATCTATGTGAAGCCAAGATAGGGGCCTATGGGCAGCATGACACCAGGTTGGAAACTAATCACACAATAAGAAGAAGAAGGTTGCTTTATACTGAAAAGTAAGTCCATACTAAATTGGCAAGTTTGCTTAGTTAAGTTTAGGATCTTTATTTTCCTTCATCAATATCAGTGCCGTCTAAGGAAAAGTATATTTGTATTTGAAGTCAAATTGGTACCTACTTGTGCGAATTTGAAGATGAAGCCTGAACTGCTGAGTCATCACGTTGTTAAGGAGCCTGACCCCAAGTCCTATCTAGTTACTTGTGCGAATTAGAAAACGTGGCATTAAACCGCTGGGTTATTACGTAATTAAGGAGACTTATTATATTCCTGCATGTTGTGATGAGAAAAAAATAAAGTTAAAAATGACCTGGATGTATGTATTTCAGATGACACTGTCTCCTGAAAGCTAAGGCTTAGGAAAACGAGAATATCGGCACAATCTTCTCATTCATAAAAGAGATCAATATCACACTAAAGATAAAAAGCCCATCAAAATATTTACCTCAGTTCCAACGCAATAAAATATTTTAATGTCTAAAGTTCCCAACCACGACCTTTGGCGTATCGCAATTATATCTTGGACAATTAGTCATTCGCGTCTAGCGAGATTTCACCTAAACAATGTTTCATTGCATCCGGATGATATTACTCATCGCAATTGGCATGGTTAAGTTATGACTAATACAATTGAAGTTTTATTAATGGAGTGATAACACTTACATCCCACGATTCTCAAAAAAATTGAGTTACAAATCAAAATCAAAAGTAATTTATCCCAGTTAGGCTGAGGATCAGCACTTTTTGAACGTCAAAATTACATAAGACTGTCCCCCAAAAAGCCCGCCCTTCGCCACTATCTAGTGTTTTTGCTGGGAAGAAGTGGCGGAACAAACTCCCCAGCAACACATCTGTCTGATAAGTTAGAAGAACTTGAATGTACACAGTGCAATTAGTTATTATTTAAGTCAATCAAATTCAACTAATTGCTACATTTTAGCTCAATACACATAATACTAGTAATATAGCTACCAACATTAACACTTACTAAACTGAAGCAAATGTAAACTGACTAAAAAGAAGCCTCGCGGTATAAAGGGCAGTTAAATCTCATGAAAAAAATACTTTAAAGATAAATGACCGTCCTCTTTTTCTATACTCATACCACTGACTTTTGCGGTGTACATGATAAATAGTATATTCGATCTATTTTTTACACACACGTGATACTTACAATGACCGACAATTAAATAAACAGTGATAGTAAAAACTGCTCCTATGATGGCTAATAAACTTTCAAGCGTTTCAAAGTCTCTGATTTTTGAGCTAGGTTCAATGACCTGTATTACAGAAATCAGTGGCCTTTCTCGTATTTTGGTGACAAAGTATTATTTAAATAAATGCAGTGCATACAGTTTCCTATTAATCTAATTTTTAATCAAGGAGAATGGGAGGTTGGAGTTGTGTGGATGACGGTGTGTGTGTCAAGTGCATATCGAGTGATAACAGCGGCGGCATTACTTTCTTGTGAGAGGCTAGCCAGCATCACTCACGCATGTGTTAGCGCTCCATTTGTTCTTACTCTGTGGCTACCTTAGGTTCATGTACCGGTGTCATAATTACATCTCAGTGCGATTGTCAATAAAGGTGCGAAGGTGAAATTACCTTGCGGTAATATTTTCTGGTTTTTAGGAATGTAGGCGTCATTGTGTGGCGTTATATTAGCTTTAGTAATCATTATAACTGTATTCATTGTGACTACTAAGTATAAAGTACTGGGGGCCAGCAATAAATTACGTCAAAAGGAATCAACAAAATGTGACATTGTGTGACAGAGTCAAGGGGTGCTAAAAGCTGAAACCTCCTAATACTACTATTTCGAATACTACTACCTACTCTAGTATTCATAGCAACATAGAGAAAGGACACGCAGCACAATAGGACAGTTTGAAATAATGTATTATGTATCTTTCAAAATCAATGCATTTCAGTAAGGTAGTTAGGTTAGGTAGTTAGGTTCGCTATATGATAGGTATGATGAGTTAGGGTAAGTTATGTATATGTCATTATTCTAATTCTATCTAACACAATAGGCTTAGTAATGAGCACATTAGCGAAATAAATAGTAGTAGTAGGTGTTATTTATTATTATTCGTAGTATATTTGTAGTCATTTTATAAAAAGTTTGTATCAATATTTATATAATATTACCTATGAATTAATTTCATTAATTATTATTTTAACGCGTGACGAAACACAACCACAACAAATTAACCAGCGATCCAGCGAACCAGCGAACCAGCCTTTTCCCGTGAACCTCCCGTTTCTGCCTGGGAATAGAGGGGGTCAAAAAATCATAAAATTTGTGTAACGTAATAAATGGATGGTCCCCTATACATTATATAATAGTCAATGTCTCCCTAAGGACCAAAATATGTTAACCATAAGTTCAAGGTGTGCTTCATAAATTCATAACTTCATTTGCTAGTTGCAAAGTTCTCTGTTTGAAGTTTTTATCTACTTAGTACCTACAGAACATAAAACCCAGGTCATGTAGTTAAAACGATACATATTTAAACACGTCATTCTTATATAAGGATATATTACCATGGGCCACTTTCTTGGGCACTTTACTTTTTTTAACTTCTTCTTGAAACTTACAAGACATCTTCTCATCGTCACCATCTTCAGGCGATCTTCGTCGATCTTCATCTGTTACCTTCTAAGGAAGTGTTTCTGGCGTTTCCCGTCTATTCTTCACCGCCTCAGTCCATATTCTGCAGTGAATAAGTATCAGTTCTAAAATTTCAAAAGTAATAAAATAGAGCATTCACATTAATAAAACAAGTGCAATCAAACCAACAATTAAAACCAACATGAAGCTAAAACCGATGAACATGAGTCAGTTGAGTTAGGTGCGCGTGCGACGTTGTTTTCTTACGACGCGCGCCGCTCCGGATGCGGGCATGCCGCCGTCATAGGTTCCTGTGAAGGACTAGAATTGGCGGCGTAATATTATTTTTAAGGTTTCTGGGAGTTCTTCGGAAAAAATCATCCTCTGAGTTGTTGTTGCCATGTTACAAATCTTCTTGTGCTAACGTCAAAACAAAAGCTTTTGCTAGTCATTCATATAGTAAAACACCTCACTAGTCAATAAAAAATACTTTTATGACGTAATGTGTTTGCAAAGCTGATTGCCAAGGATAAATATCTCTTCTTCAAAGGAGTTGAGACATTTTGTCGGCAGCTGTTGCAATTCCTGGATACATTTTTGTTCAAATCTTCTTCCATCATTTCTAAGCATTAATAATATGTCAAAAACAATACTGAAACGACAATTTCACTAACGACTTCTTAAACCTATATTAGGCTTTTCATAACTGAGTTTCCTTCTTACTCCAGACCATTTAGGGTTAGTGCATATTGTATTGCTATAAATAAATAATAATTGTTTTCATTGCTTAAAAGGTGACCTCCAAGTCGTGTTTGCTGTAACCTAATTGTAATTGAAATAAACATTTTTATTTTTTTTTTATTTAATTGTTTCTACTTTTCACAAAAGCGTAAATAGGTACTTACCTACACTTCAAACAAATATGTTTATTCCTGTCCTCTCTAAAACTTTAGCAACTCTACGCCACGAAAAGTCACATCGAGATATTCAGTAAAGTACAAGTGAAGTGTCTCTGCTACTAGAAATAGCTGCTACTATAGCGGGGGAAGGAGGGCGGGGGGAAGCGATGTACTTACGGGGTAAGAGGGGAGAGAGGCATATATGTTTCCGTCGCGGTAGCACGTGGCGATTGCGTTGTTTTTTTTTTCTTTTACATTTTATTTTAAATGAGGATGGAAGATATGAGTAATTTTTGGATAGACATGTCCTTTTTTGATTTGGTCTGTGCTCAGCTGTGAGTTATGAAATGATGAATGGAACGATTCGTTTTCTGAATGAATCTCGACTTTTTTAATGTATTGAATTGAAAATAAAGTAAAATTAAAGGACCATTTTTTATGCTTGTAGTGTAGTTTTTTTTTGTCACAAACTAAATTTTGAACTAAAAAATTGAAAAGGCTTTACTAAGAGGGATTTTCAGAAGTTGTTGTATGTAGGTTTGTATATACATTTCTATAAATAAACAGCTTTCTAAGTTTCACATTGTTAGTATCATAAATCAATTATCTATTGAGTTAGTTTCAAGTAATTTTTAAATTAATTTTTCGAACACTTGCATGGTAGAGTTTTTTATTAAAATCACACAGCTTCTTGCATATTTTTTGCAATATTCAGAATATTATAACTAATAGATCCTTACTTACCCAAGGAATCTAAATCAATTTTATTACATATTTAAATTCCGACAGACTTTGATTTATTTTTATGACCAGGTAAAACGTATCAGTTTTGGTGTCTCTAATACCGGAAAAATCGATATGGCGCGGGCGTGACATAAATTAAAAGGTTTTGGTCGTAGTTCTTATTAAATACTTAAATGTGTACTTATTGCAGATAAGAAAGAGCATTGACATCTGCCTAGCCTTTTGCACTACTTTGTTTACTTCCAATCTAAACGAATGTAGCTAAATTCCAAATTTTATGTCAAGCGACGGCCCTTTGCACCTCCACAACCCTGTCAAGTACTGAAATTCGTTGTCCGCTTTCGACGCATAGCTACTAAACTCATTTGTTCAAATTAGGCTGACAATCTGCACTTTTTGAATATCAAAATTACTTACGACAGTCCCCCCAAATGCCCATCCTTGACCACTTTATAGTGATTTGCTGGGAAGTGACGGAAGAAGTTCCTCAGCAACACGTCTGTCGGATTCATTTGTAGAACCTTAATCCAAACAATATAATTCTCAGTAAATGGCACGTATGTTCATACATTTTGTAAACAATAACGTTTGAAAATGAAAATCATGTGTCATGTGGCACACTCCTATACAACATAAAAAATATTAACATTGAAAACTAAGCACAGCTAGAACCACTGGCTTAACGTAGTTTCCGATACTCTAAAAGGTACTTAAAGGATGGTCACCATCCTTTAAGTAACCCTTCGTGTCTGTCATTCATGCACTTAACTCGGCAAGCGTTGCTTAAATTAGCCTTACCACGCATGCAGCTTTCTTATCTATCAATGCTTGCTAAAAATCTTCCGTCTAAGCTACCATAACCCCGCCATTGTTTTTGTAAATAAAAGGCACTGATACAAATTTAAAAGTCGAAGTTAAAATGCAACATGTCACTCCATCAACAATTGCGAAGAAACACCGGCGCCGATGACAGACATTAGAACCAATAATAGGGGTCAATCAATTATTAATTTTAATAATTAAAGTTCATTGAGCAATTTTTTCCCACCTCTTTTTTGAACACACTATATTATTTTAACCACATTTCTACCGTCCATGATGTAATCTCTAAGATTAATATCGACATCTACAACGCATGTACTCGTAAGTACTATGGAGTACTTTGCATACGAAATCCCCTCGATTTATCGTCAGCATTACCAAGGTAACAGGGACCCGTAAATCCAGCCAGTACAGTAATAATGGCGGTGTATAATCTTTATAAATTCTAACTGACCAGCAATGGTGCGAGTCTTGGAGTTTAGAAGCGGGGGAGATGTGCTATCATGCCAAAAGACAATTGCTTTTGTGGTCCTGAATGGTTGGCATTTGGTTCTCTCTAAGTTGAGAACGGGGTTTGAAAATTGAATTCCCAACCAGAAAATACTTTAATATTGTTCTAAACTTTTCAAATTTCTTGGTCTTTGATTTCGCTGAGAAGATCGTCACTCGTTTATGTGGTCCTGAATGGTTTCTGTTTGGTTCTCTCTAAGTTGACAATGACATCTGAAAATTGAACCCTCAATCAGAAAGTATTTAAGAATCAGAAGTTTTCGTTCCTTTCGTCTTTCATTACACAGGAAAACACTATGTCCTAATATTGCATAGTTAAAGCAATTTTTTAGTAGTAGTATTATACTTATCTTTACATAATGTCCAGAAGACAAACTACTGCAAGATAATCTCAATTTCTGTAAAATTTTAAATATAGAAACTACACGAATGTAAAATTATTATATTTTTTTTTCTAAATTTTGGATATTTTTTCATGTAAAGTGCCGTATTCCCTTTTCTATGGGAATTTTCTACGATCTGGACCTAACGTATCTGAACTGTCGAGCAAGTAGACCGCGGGTACATATTTCACGGCGGTGTGGCAACGCGGCGTCGCCAACCAAAATAATACAGAAATGTGTGGGTGGGATGCACTCGCTGATACATAGAGCCATGAAAAACAGTTCTAGGAGTAGATGATACAGTTCGCGTATGTAAGGACCAAAAAAATGTTGTCCTTTTTCAATTTCACTTTAGGTAGGTACAAACTAAAATTGTAAAGAACAATTTTTTTTTCCGAAACATTCTATCATATTTATGCATGGTTAAAATCTTTCCGATAGATTCCGCGAACGACCATTTTATTTGAGAATTATTATGGGTTTGTAGACTTCTCTTTCAAAGTCCTGACATTACCTTAGTCAGATTCATCAGAGCAAGTGGTACGAAAACACTTTTACATGTCATTTTTTTTTTTAAAGAAGCGGTCGGTAGTCGCTATCTGACTACTCTGAGAAGAAACACCGAAAGAAACTCAGAGGTCACAGTCTCTTTTAAAGTCCAGACATTACCTTAGTCAGATCATGTAAGAACCTTGCAAGTTAGTTTCTGAAATGGTCATTTAAGGAAAGAACCACACAGATATGAGGGAACCAGATCGGTCAGTGCAAGCATTTTTCAGAAATCGTGAGCTCAACTCGGACCTTGAGGAGCATCACGTGTTACTAATTGAAACTTGATCCTGACCCAAGTACTTGCTACTGGACTCGTGACAAATACTGCCGCCTCCACCCGAGCCCTACGCCAACCACCATTAAAGTATTTTTATAATGTCTCTGTAAGTTTAATCTGGTCTCTAGCATTATTCACCGGCCGCTGAGCGATATACACTCGGCCCTCGATTGGACAACACTACGCTCCTTTGATTTAGTTTACTGGCGCCTCATTTTAAGAATAAACAGATAATTTTTATTGAGAAATATTAATGAGAGTTAGTTATGTAATAGGGATGTGAGAGATACTTGCGTTTCTTTTTGTGCTTTTCGTTCATTCTTGAAGTTTACCGCCTTTATTTTTTATACATTCGTAGTTGCAAAAAATTCAAATGTCATTTATTCAAATTTATAGGCTCAGTCAGTAGTTAGGCTGACAGCCTCCCTAAACCTCCGCCATTCACCAATTCATAGCGTTTTACTGGGAAGTAGAAGTGGCGGAACAAACTCCCCAACAACACGTCTATCTGATAAGTTTAGCTGTGCAAGATGTAACATAGAAATACTTTGTATGTTCAGGATTTGACCGTCTCGCCCTAATCTTTCTCCTTGCTAGCACTAAAAGAAGAGCTTGAATTGTCCATCGTGGTGAAAATGGACGTAAAAGAGGATGAACAGCACGTCGCCGCGTTGTTTGAGGAGGCTCGTCTATAGAATCCGAATATTAAATTATATTTATTTTGGAACACAGTGTTAAAAGTCACAAGTGTAGCTTACCCAGTGAGAATTTCCACACAAAAAAGATGTTGCTATAACCACACTTGGTAGACAAATTTATTTATTTAGGGATAAAAAGCAGCAGTATAAGAACATGTCATAAGTACACTATTTTACTGCTATGTTACTGCTGCATTAGCCCTCTTCCTCTCTTCTAAGTTTTTGCTGTGCCCGACAGGGTCCATAATGATTCTGTACCTTTATATTCTGAAGACCATTTATGTACAGACGCCAGCACATCAAGTTACCCCAATATGTCAATTTTTTCCAATTGAGTATGAACTTTATTCGGTTTGACATAAAGTCGAAAAACCATCAAAGAAATCTGACATATTGTGGTAACTTGATGTGCTGGCGTCTGTACATTGTGGAACGCAATAAATATTGAGTATTGAGTACTTAAAATAATGGTACATAATGCACTACCAACACTACTATCCACTGATCATAGATACATACATAAACATACATAACGTCACGCCTGTAATCCCCGAAGGGCTAGGCAGAGGTGTACCTGGTAATACAACCCTCATTTCGCCAGTTATGTTTAAGTCCCATGTAATAGGGGGCGAGTCTATTGCCATCAATCAAATCCCAGATGGAAAAACCCAATAACACTTTGCCCGACCCGGGAATCGAACCCGGGACCTCATGCTCAGCAGTAGCGCTAGTATCATAGATACATAAAATCTGTATTTCCATTAAGACCAACACCTGAATTTATAATCCCACACCATCGTGCTACGTGATCGGCGCGGGGGCAGGCAGATTACGAGGTACCGACAAAAATAGCCCGTCTATGTACCTACGTAATTGTAAAAATAAAATGTTTGTTTTTACGCAGCAAAGTGCTGTCTCCTTCGCAAGATGGCTTCCTTATGTCGGCGAAGTGATTTTATGTGTTAGTTTGAGAAGGAAAAGGAAAGTAATAACTCTCCTGCTTTGGCTGATTATTATGAATTGGAAGTCAGATCATTGGCACAGCCACTGCATGTTAAGCTACGGTTTTCGAGGTCAGTGCGCTTGTTTGGATGGGTGGCTGTCTAATAATTATGGAGATCCCTGCGTTCCTCGCAAAAACCAGTTATCGTGTTACCCAGTAACTAAGTTATGGACGTCAAATAGGCAGTGGCTCTATGTAAAATACTGGTGTTCAGCTGCATCGCTTTACACATAAGGCCGGCGGCGGTGGAGTTCGACATATCTCGTTGAGAAAATCTAGATAAATAATGTCGGACACTAGTGGATATTGTGAGGGCAGTAAGGATGAACAGTCGACTGTTCATCCTCACATGCCCTCACATTTCCCATTGGTTCGGAAATTCTAATTAATCAAAGGTCCAAAAAGTTGAGTCTCTTTAGTTGGTATTGAATGCAGTTAGTACAATACTTTGAAGATCTTCTGATAATAGGACTTATAGATATGATTTAATCTTTCTCATCCGAACACCACATTTTTCAATCATCAACGTGATACATTACTTCCGTGCGCCATACAGCAAAATTACTTCAAATCGCGAAAGAATTATACTCAAATAATACCAATAACACTTGCGAACGCAATAATATTCGTTTTCGCGCTCAATCATAACAACATTTAGTATAGCGGGCACCACGTGCGCGCACGCTGCTCTTAGATATGAAAAGAAAGAGGTTCAGAAGGCCCACTTCTGTTCTTTGCTAAGTACCAGCTGGGACTGTGATGAACGAAGTTCTGTAAAAAGTGATCAGTTATTATCTACTGTCTTGTTAAAAAATCTGCAGAGTGATATTTTTATCAATTTTATCGAAAGCAATCTAGCCATAAGTCCCGGCTGTCATTTGTTCATATTTGACAGTCGTCACTTGTAGTCCGAAGCCCGAAAGTCTGACAACCAGTTTAACCAAGGGGTATCGTGTTGCCCAGTTACTGGGTAGTGGAGGTCAGACAGGTAGTTGCTCCATGTAATAATAATAATAGTAATAATAGTTTATTTGAATAACTAAGTATTACAAATATCTCTTAGTGTATGAAAAATATAATAACAACAATGGGTGATTATGTAAACAAGAGAATACGTCGACGACCGTAGTAGTATGAACTGTGTCACAGTCGTCAGCGCCTTCCACTCTGTACATTAGTTTATAAGTAGGTACTAACAAAAAACAAAAAGTAAAAACTTAGTAATATAAAATGTGGGTACTTAAACTTAGTAAAATATAAAAATAGACAATTTTATTGTATTGGTACGTTATCATTTTTGGATGGTGTGTGTATGTAAAACACTGGTATTTAGCTGCATCCGTTAAACTTGGAAGCCGACCCAAACGCAGTTGGGAAAAGGCTAGGCAGATGATGATGAACGAAAGCGAATAAGACTGTGTTTGTTCTCGCTTGCGTTGATAACGATTTCCCAGTGACCAGGATTATTAGCAATATCCAGTATGACTGCCTATTTAGTATCCAGAATGATATAATTACTGCAGCTGTCTTTTAAACAACTATCACCTCTGTTATTATCTCTTTCATAGTTTTAACTCATCATGAAATGTCATAATATTATAGGTATCAGTCTTATTTTTATTTATTTTTTATTTATTTATTTATTTACTCATCATCACAATATATCGTGGCTATAATTACAATTTTATTATTTAAGTATGATAACATTGATAACATATTCAGCTGTAAGTACATTATGATTTTTGTGAACTCACCCAGAGAACAAGTAAAAAGATCTATGCCGTCTGCTACGTCGTTAAGTATATTATATCCTTCATTCTTTCTTTTCTTTTTGTATTTTTATCTTTTACAAAAATGTTTTTTTTTTACGAAATTTGGTGAAAACTTACCTTATCCCAAATACACTGTAATTTATTTGATGAAAAATATTTATTTTTTTGCCTTATTTTAACCATACAAACATGGATCAACTGTGTCTTCTGTACTAATCTTCATCGTGTAGCGTACCGCGTAAGTGAATAAAAATGTGACAAATGTTTTGAATTACAAGAAATGTGCGCAAACGCAGTATTTATAGACACGGTACACACGTTCTTTATAACTCACGCTATAAAAATTACTTTAAATTATATGTGTAGTGACTTTAGTGTCTCGTTACAGGGAATGACTTTATTTTGAGCTAAAAATAAACTTTATTTCGTGGTAAAGTCTTTATTGAATACCTACTACAGTTTAAGGCGACATTAACTGCCCGCGTCCTTGAGCGATACACTGACGCCCGTCGCCCGCTTCAACGCACACCCAGATTATTCGAAAAAACAACCCACCTTGATTTATCAAAAACAATACAAATAAAAGCCGTATACTAAAATATGGGTCATTAAATTGTCTTTAATATTGATTAAAGTTTCATGTAAATACGCCCCATAGTTTTTGCGTGATCATCGTTTTTTTGTCCAAGTTAGACAATACTTTACAAATTAATTACACTATGTTATTAAAATATAATTTCACATTTTCACATATCAAATTATGAATAAAATTGTCTAGTATAACATATATTTTTTTCAAAGAAATAAGACTAGAAGTTTAGACGTGATGTTCAATATAAAATCATCAAAAGTCGTATATCTGCGCCTTAACTGGAAGTCGGCGTGTTTTTGAGGGTATTAACTTTATGAAACTATCGAAGTTTGTTTGATACTTGGTTATAGACTACTTCTAGACATGATAGTGTTTCTAACTGTTGTTGTAAAGGGCTTAGCTGTTTCATCTACTAGTGTTATTCAAAGAGTTCTCCAAAGTTAGCATGTAGATATGAAGTGTTATTCGTACATTGTTAGACAAGTTTTGATTGCTTAGAAAAGATTAAAACAAAGTTTAAAATCTTTTATTCGAATTACCTCGGGGACCTGAACTTTTAAATCGTGTACAATCATGCAAGACAATACCACTGTTTGTGGATGTTAGGACTGTATTTCTACGGTTTTGGCTGGTAGAATTGAGAGAGGTTTGTGGAGTTTTCCAACACACACACAGACATACACACTCACACATCGTACACTACAACATCGTCGTCATCATCCCGTACTATGTGTATATTTTCTTAATATGGGTTGTACCTGTAATAAATGAATTTTTAGTTTTATTTCTTTAGTTAAAAAACATAGGTAACCACTTTTGATCACATCTTCGTTTTTTTACCGGGAAGAAGAAATGCCGTACCAAACTGCCAATTTAAGCAACTGGAAACATTCAATACTAATAATGACGGGACATCAAGAACATTTATTTTATCCGATGTTTGTGTTGTAGTGGACACAAGTCGATTAGTCTAGTGTAGTACGCTCCGCTGCCGCTTCAATATTCCTATGTTATGCTCGATAGCGTTACTGAGAGATCGGATTTGAGACAGAGTTTTTTCTAGGACACTTCTTTGCATCGCAGACAACTTCGCAAATAAAACGAGTAATAAAATATTTCATCATCATTTCAGCCATAGGAAGTCCACTGCTGGGCATAGGCCTCCCCTATAGAACTCCAATAAGACCGGTCGGCAGCGGCTCGCATCCAGCGCGTTCCCGCGGCCGGGAACGCGCTGGTGGTTAGGTCGTCTGTCCACCATTTGTGGGTGGACGTCCTACGCTGCGCTTGCCGAGACGTGGCCGCCACTTGAGAACCTTTCGACCCCATCGGTTATCAGTCCTCCGTGCTATGTGCCCTGCCCACTGCCACTTCAACCGGCAAATCCGCTGGGCTATGTTGGTAACCTTGGTTCTTCTACGGATCTCCTCATCTCTGATTTGATCTCGCAGAGAGACTCCGAGCATAGCCCTCTCCATAGCTCGTTGGGCTACTTTGAGCTTATTCATAAGGCCCATAGTGAGGGACCGCGTTTCAGTGCCATAAGTCATCACTGGCAACACGCACTGGTCGAAAACCTTCGACTTGAGACACGAAATATTACCTACCTTACAGTAAATAAATACAAAGTTCCTCCAGATCTTTCACAAATATACAAATAATTTAATCATCCTTTTTAAAAAACCAGTAGTATCTTCACAGCGCTAATGTTTTTTTTCTTTTTTCTATCTCTTCGTAATTTAATTTTTATATATATTATAGTGTACATATTTATGTATTTATACTCATAATATGTGTTAGTATTCTTTATTCCTTTTATTTTTTCATTTTTAATTGCACCTACCTACCACTGTTTTTCTCTGCATCACCTAAAGGTTGACTGGTAGAAAATGCCTATGGCATTAAGTCCGCCTCTGTACATTAGTGTGCTTGAAGTATTAAATAAATAAATAAATATTTTCTAATGTAAACGATCGAGACGCCTCACTCGCACATAACCTTTTAAATTATAGATTAACCGAATTGGGTTTAAGCAAAATTAATGTTATGTTTACAAATAAAAAGCTTTTTTTTTTGTCCCTTCTAGGATCTTAAATCTCTTTGCAAGCAACACATCTGGCTGATAAGTTGTTAAGTTAAGTTCCTATTAATACACCTTCGTTTTTTCGAAATGTTCAATACCATAAACCTTTCAAATAGAAAGTTTTAAACTCACAGAACACGAAATTCCAATAAAAATAATAGATTTTTACAAATTTAACCCCTTAGGTGTCCATCATTACTTTCAATCATAACCATTATCATGATAGTACACAAATTGGCAAATGTATTTAAATTGTGAGTATCTCTGTTATGTACCATCAGGAAACTATTAAAATGGCGATGTTTCTATCAATCAAGTTTTTGTTTTATGGTCCCAATCAACTTGCTAACGGTACTCGCACTAAAACTTACGTTAAATGAACAATGTTTTATTATATTTTTTTTATAAATTGATGTGTAAGTTTTGGCACCTTGCTTTACCTTGCATTATAGGAGCTTGTTGCTAAATAATAACGGCCTCAAAAGTTGATCAAAGGTTAAGCTACTTGACGAGGTTTGTCCGTGAATGGAAGACCATTAATTACATATCAAGACTTCTCCGTGCCTCGGAACGCACGTAAAGCCGTTGGTACCGGCTGTCATTTTCAGATCTATGACAGCTGTTATAGGTAGTTAGAAGTTCGAGTCTTACAACCAATTTAAGGAGTATTCCCGTTTGAGCACCTATTTATTGAGTACCTATGCATTAACCTATGGGAAATGGGAATACCTTTGGTACTAAATGCATAGGTGCTCAATGCATAGGTGCACAAACGGGAATACTCCCAATTTAACCAAAACCACTGGGTTGCTGGGTTAAACTGGAAGCCGAGTCCAACATAATAGGGAATAGGTTGGCCAGATGATTATTTATTAGTATAAAATTAAACGTGGACATTCTGTAATCGCACATACGTAATTCCACCACTCTGAACTATTCTTATTGCATGGGACTTAAACATAACTGGCAACATTTTAATATTGTGAGTCCACTTCTGCCTAATCCTTCGGGAAAAACCTACATGATATTTTACTGTTATGAAAAATCAATACCTATAGGTTCTTTATATTACAGATTATAATTATCTGCTAAGAAATACGTAGTTGTTAATGGTCTGAAAAAAAAAACAATCTGGTCTTTCGAGACTGTGTTACAGAAAATTATGTTGAAAGGTTTCAATGTTATTAATTATTAATATTATTAAATTATATTATTATGAAGAGGTAAAGTTTGTGAGTTTTGTGTACTGAATCGAAATTCTTTTACCAAGAGAAAGCCACATTGTTTGGAAGTGTCATATATTAAATTATCAAAATTACGAGGGGTTGGAGAGGGTGTTAAATTACAAAATGCACGTAAATGAAGTGCAAAGAGTATTTATTAATATTCAGATACGATATTCTACCTAAACAAAAACAAACAGACAAAGAATCTTAATTCTCCTTACACACAAAAATAGTATTTAGCGAAATTTACACAATTGGTCTCGGTATTTTCGCGAAGTGCCAGCGCAATTCGCGAAATAATGATATCAATCAGCTCAGCTTTAATGGCTCATACACACTCGTCAATAAAAATACGTTGGGTTGGAGAGCCGTTAGAAAACTATTATTTTTTTTTAATTTATTTATCGTCAGTTAGTGTTTCGTACGTTCAGTTTGATAGCTCAAGGAATTGTTATAAAAAGTTGCGAAAACGTGTTGATTGGCTTGTAACGTTTAATGGTATCGTTAATAGTTAAGTGATACATTTAACGTCTTATTCTTGAGGTGGTGTATTTCCTGTTTATTGATTTAGTATAACGATTACAATAATAGACAAGATAGCTTAGTGGTGTAACCGGCGGATTGCCAAGTCTCAGGTCTCGAGTTAGAACCCAAGGCACGCACCTCTGAGCTTTCGGATTCATGTACCTACGTATTGTATAATAATCACCTGCTTTGAAAACGGTGAAGGAAAGCATCGTGAGGAAACCAGCATGCCTAAGAGATATTTCTCGGCGGCATGCGAGACCAAGTTAGAGGCCCATGGGCGGTATAAACTCGCTAAGTCACTAGCCACGCTTCGAAGAAAATTAAAAAAAAAATAACGTCTAGATTACCAAACTTGACAATAACACAAAATGGCTTTTATTTCTCAGCCCATATCCTGTAGAATCACTTATTTAAACTGCATGTAAATAGTGTCGAAAACGCCATAAAGATTAATGAAAAATCCCCTAGAAGTCTACTTGACACGTGTAAACGCGACGCGGCGACGTCGGTGCCTCGCGTGCCACCCTAATTGCCTAACTTTGTACACAACTTACCTACGCACTATGCTGCGTTTACGAGTACGTGGCAAGTGGAGTCGCTACTGGAATAAATTGTGTTTATTGAATATTTTTTTTATGACTAATGGTATTGGGGAACCAAAAATAAGATTTGAGGCTAGTTTGAGGTTGAGTTAATTTGGTCCTGAGAGTCGCATCAAGTCGCATAGTGTTAAACTAATATTTTTCATTAGGACAAACGGTGTATGACAAACTGAGGCGATATTCAGTCTTAATCTAAACGAATGTTTCAAAAGATCTTGATTTATCATTATGGCCATTTAAATACAAATAATTAAAAACGTATTCGAATTATTTAAGTAATAATAACATTTATAACACCAGTGCTTTTGCTCTTCTCTCATACTTGATCTATCCTGTGCTTGTCAGGGCCCATTATTCTAACTAATATAATATTTCCTCACCAACTGTAAACTTATGATCATAGTATTAATTCATTAAACCCCAAGAGGACACCGGTATCCGCGCTGTGATTGTCTTTCTATTGTGTCTCTAATTGACACAATTGAAAGGTTTATTATGGTACTTACACAATAAGGCATTGAGAATTAGGAATTGTACTATCAACACATTTAAAAATTGATCAACAAGAACAAATAATAGAGACATTAGGTACACCAAACAACGCACAGACAAAACAAAAATATATTTTTGTTCATTCCATTCTAATTATACTTTGGATGTTTTTCCATACAATTATTAAGTAGACGATCTAATCTTCATGATGCTCTTCTCAGTTGAACAGTTGGCAACTCCTCCAATTCTTTAGTAAACAAATGCACGATTTCAAGTGTTCTAAATATGTGGGACACAGGAAAATTCTTTCATAAGTTTGCAACATAAGATTAATTGGGCTTTCTCTTTGAATATTTCAAATTTTTTAATGCGTTTGGGAATTGATGGGATAAATGTTAGCGCCGTTTTTATTGTTTTGTATTTTCATATTTATTTCAGAGTTATTCAAAAAGAGTGGTACAGTTTACGATCTTAGTATCTTATTATGAATAAAAATCTTCTCCTATTTATTACATGGAACTATAGCTAGTTCATACATAAATAATGTGAAAAGATTCTGTGTTATACAAAATTTAAAACCATAGTTTTAAGGACCAGTGGATCTAATCACATCTTGAAAAACGAAATAAAATTGTTTAGTCAAGTTACTGGCTCCAGTAACTAGCACATATTAAATAGGTCTATTGCAAGTGCGTGCTCCCAATACTTACCCGACTTATTTGAGGGAAATGCGGATTGTGTGAAATAGACACGGCTATCACCTCTTATAACTAAAGGTTATGTAGGTAATAATGGTGATATTATGGCGTAGTTTTAATGTTTAATAAGCTCATTATTTGTTTGACTGTTCCCTGCTTGCTTGTTATGAATGTAAACAAAACTTTAAGTACATGAAGTGACTGCCTATCTAACTTCCGCAACAAAATAAGTGAAAGAAAAGAAAAGAAATGAAAGAAAGGCTGTTCATTATAAAAAAAACGTTGCTTGTGTTGATTTTTTATTTATTAAATGAAGTAGGAAAGAAAAGAAAGAAAGAAAGAAAGAAAAATATTTATTGGACATCAGTCATACACACAATAATTTATGAAACGTAAAAAATATACAGTACTTATTAGGTAGGTACACATTATGTGCTGTGTGCCTCACGGCTTGTAGGGTGGTATTTACATCATGCATACTGAATGACAGTTACAAGATGTCTTCAGATCCAAAGAACATCATCCTAAAATGTATTTAAACCAAATAAGAGTGGACTGGGGTTAAGGAAAATTATATCCAAGATTGGCTAGATGGACCCATTTTGGTATACTCATACGGCTTATTAGGTTCAATGTATCATCTACCCTACCTACCATTACAAATTCAATTACAGTCCAGTAGGTACCTATGACTTAAAGCACAATAGATAAGAACATCAAAGGCTTAAATTGCTTCTTACAAGGACCCCTAAAATAAACCAGAAATAGAAACATTACGCACTATAACGAAAACAGTTGGAAATTCTTGATGACTGGCAATTATTTAGCGGAAATAAGTTCTGCGTTGCGGTCACACCGCTTGCGTGCGCGCCGGTAGCCACGCGATCCTAGAGACACACAAACCGCAACATTGCCGACTTTCTTTTACAACTTACCCTACCACCATTAACCGAAGTGGTAATGTATGAAGACTATGTAGTTTCGGCGATACGTGCAGCCAATAAAGAATAGTTTTGACAGTCAGACAGGTGTTAAATTTATAAGTTAGCGTGTTTATATCTCGGCGATTGTATCGGCTTAAGTATCGTGGAAGCGCCTTCCTCGGCTGTTTAGTGCTGTTCGGCATTTTATTGCGTTCGTAAATGTTAATTTTATGTAAAATTCTCTGGATTCTTCCACTTTTTGTTCGCCGTGTCGGGGTGCGACGCGCGACTCGCGATTACGGCACGATATCTGTTTTAAATGGTATTTGTATCTGTTTTATCTGATACTTTTGTTGACACTTAATTTTTTTTTATGGTTTTGTACCGATTTTGACTAAGATTAAAGATTAAAGATACCGGGCTGGCATCCGCAACTCCACGTCTAAGCGCGTATTTTGCGTATGGGCTATAATCTACCACGCGGGCCCAGTGCGAATTGGTAGATGTCACATGTCTTCGAACTTTTTGGTTCTAGGACATGCCGGTTTCCTCACGATGTTTTCCTTCACCGTTTTGGAGAGCAGTGGTGATGAAATAAATTACACAAAGTAATGCGCCTGCCTGGGTTTGAACCCACGACTTACTGTTCGTAAGTCGGGGCCGCCACCACTGGGCCACCGCTGCTCTCCGATTTTGACTAAGTAAGTATATCAACAGGTACTTATAACGTTTTTACAACTGGGTTTTGGAACGTCTAAAAATATAATTATGTGGAGGGACTGAGAAGACTTCAGTTGAAAAGTTCTAGTAGGTACCTAGGAATCCTTTCTCTAGCCAACTGACTTCCAGTCTTACCGAATCCAACTGGTTACTAGTATTTAGCAACAGCCAAGAGATTCACTTGCTATCAAAAGCACAGGGTGGTCTCAATATGACTTGGATGGTCACCCACCACTGACCGACCTTAGCAAGATTAGCTTAACGGTCTTTGATCGACCAGTATGTCTGTTTTTATTAAGCCACAAGGGGATCTAGTACTAAAATACTTATTGTGTAGCTAGCATATGACTTCACTTGACGAGCTTTATAATCCCCTTTTATAAAGTCCTAGAATAGATGGATACATACAGATAAATAGGGCATAAGAATCAAGATCACCACAGTATGTATAATCCATTTTCCAGTGGAGAACGTACACAACTACATTACATCACACGTGCAATCCGTGAAGGTTCATTTCATATGGAGCGTGCCCATGACCATCATTTCAGCCAGAAAACGTCCACCGCTGGACATGTTTGGGAAGGGGCCTCTCTTCCAAAGATTTCATGTTCATATTCTTTTATTTGTATACCATAATGTCAGATAAAGGTGTTACAAAGGCTTATAGCTATAGTACAGTTATGGACCCTGTAAGAGCACAGCAAAGACATTTAGTTTTTAAATCTCTTTGGAGCACAGCAACAGTAGGTAACAAGCAAGATTCCCGACAACTAAATTCTAATCCACATAAAAATAAATTAAATAACATCCTTAAACATAACAATACTTGCCGATATTAAATATTTTTATATTTATTACTGAGATCATACACTTACAATAAACCAATAGCCACACAGTCCTGTGCTGCTATCAACTTCCTCTAATCGTATTAAGATCATCGGTCCACCACAATGTGCCTTCTGGTGCTCGGTATTGCCGTCAACTGGGCAAGAATCCAAACAAGGGGATGCTACTGAGACATCTCCGTTAGTGAAACCTAATAATATATGATACTTTATCCCAAGACCTCATAAACTGGTGGCCACCATTTGGCTAAATTTTCATTGCCAGTGACTATGGCGTCTAGTTGCACATCGAACTTTGATGACAACTGAGAGTTTACAAAAAACCGGCCAAGAGCGTGTCGGGCCACGCTCAGTGTAGGGTTCCGTAGTTTCCCTTCCGTCACAATAGGTGTTCAAAATGCTTGCATATACGATTATACTACAAACTTAGTCCAGAAATTATTTTGTACAACTTTTTGTCTTTTTTGTACAAAAACTGTTTCCATCCAAGTTCATAATAATTTTCCTAAAAAGTCTTTATAAAGTTCTACTTTTCAGATTTTTTTCATATTTTCTACACTTATGGTTCAAAAGTTAGAGGGGGGGGGACACACATTGTTTTTACTTTTGTAGCGATTATTTCCGAAATTATTGACATTATCAAAAAATGTTTTTAGTAAACCCCTATTCATTTTTAAATACCTTTCCAACAATATATCACACGTTAGGGTTGAAATTAACAAAAAAATCATTTCCCACTTTACATATAGGGGGGCTACCCTAATAAAACATTTTCTACCACTTTGTCGGCGTGATTGATACATATTGGTACGAAATTTCAGGTTTCTAGTGCTAACGGTCACAGAGATTAAGCGAGGACGGACGGACAGACAGACATGGCGAAACTATAAGGGTTCCTAGTTGACTTCGGAACCCTAAAAATGGTACTGCAGTTTAAGTAGACTTCCAGTAACGGTGACTATCCGACGAGGTATTGTGCATTTCGTCACATCTCTAGGAGTGCGCATGACGTCATCCCAGATAGGTACACACTGATGATGGCCAATGCGAAACTAGCTGTTTGACAGTTCATCATTGAACACAATATGGCTCAGTGACCATCACTATTAACGAAGATACGCAATATCCTGCAGACCAACGAGGAAGCCATCGTCTAAATAGACCCAACAAAAACAGAATACGAACACGTACACAGAGAGTAAACAAAAAATAAAATTGAAATCTTCCACTCATACGAAAGAAAATTCGAAACACGGAAATGTGTCGTTCCTGTTTCCAAAAACGCATGCATTTACTCCACTTGAGGTGAACGCACTCTCATTAAAGGGCCACTGGTTTAAATTCCACGACGATATCCAGCGACACTTTTGTTCCCTTCCCCTATTTTCCACCGCGAAGTGGGCCGTCGATGTATAGAAAACAGAGTGTCACATTACGCCGCCGACGCGGGCCCTTCTTATTTTTATTTTGTCAAATTGTAACTGAAATAAACTGGAGTGAGTAATAAAAATACCATCGGTACTGTTATTGCAGCGGGCTCGAAATAGAGGTGTCATGGCGGCCCCTTCATGGCACTTGTCGTGAGGAAATGTTAATAGATAGGATGTAACCGGCGGATAAGAAGACCGTCTTGTTTTGTTTTCGGACGCGTTTAGATTTCATGTACCTACTTGTGTTTTTTAGGGCACGCGTTTTGTGTATGTTTCCAGTTTGACAGCTCTGAGGTTTTCCTGAGTTTTCTTCAAATACTTACAGGGTTTTCTTCTGAGTCATGTCTTTACGCGCATGTGCTTCTATGTCCCTTTTACCCGAAGGGACATCGAGGCGCATTGAGGTCCTAAGAGATGGTCATGGTTCTGGAGTCTCCCGCTGTGATGTCTTTCTTACGTTTTTCTTGATTCATCAAGTTGATGCCTGATCTTTTTACTTTAAACTGCATAAAGTCACGATTTGTATGTAACCCATTGAGGTTTTCCATTAAGTTTTGTCTTCTTTCTAACTGGAGGTAAATTAAATTTTACCTCTTAACAATATAGTACCTACAGATATGCACACAAAGAAATTCAATACCTATAGACCGGTCATCACGATCAAAATGTTTGTGAAACTTGTGTCTATGAGTTGTTTTTAGTACACTCCGCTGCCGCTCCAATATTCATATATTAATCTAGATGCAATGGCGTTACTGAGACATGGGATCAAAGTTTTTCTATGACATTTCCTTGACATGCCCGCTCTATAGTATTTTAAATCTCTTCGTATGCACACAAACATTCGACTAGAGTACTAATACCACTAGGCCTTAACTGTAGTCTCATCTTTTTTTTACAGCAATCTTGCTGTAAATTTTCCCAATTTTCGAGTTATTTAATAAGGTGGCCATGGTCTCATAGTTTCCAAGGCTGTCCTGGATAAACATATAGCATAATTTGTAGCACATTCCTTGCGCAATGTCACACGTCACGGTATTCTCTCGGGTGACGCAAGAGCAAGTGATGTCGTGGCAAATTGACCAGCTGAAAGGTATATCCTGAATATGAAACTACAGCCGGATGATTTAGTAGTGTGTAAGAAAACATATTTTTGTTTTATACATGGTTGAGGTACATCGAAGTACCACCTGCATTGCTATTCTGTATATTATTCTCGTAAATAATAAAAAGATGTAAGTTCACCTTTATTTGTACAGACGCCAGCACGTCAAGTTACCCCAATGTGTCAAATTTTCCCAATTGAATATGAACCTTGAGTTATGAGTTTTTATGGTGTACAATAAAGAGTAAAAAAAAAAAACCTTATTCTGTTTGTCATAAAGTTGAAAAACGATCAAAGAAATTTGACACATTGGGGTAACTTGATGTGCTGGCGTCTGTACATCCATCTGTCATTCCATCATCATGCTAAGGATTGACAGTTCACTTCACTCAAGTTTTTACAGAAAGATTTTTGCTCAATGGACCGGACAAATACTTTAAATGCTAATTTGTCAATCATCAGATAAGTTTTATCTACGAATAATAATCGCGATTTATCAGATTGTGCATAAATAATACGTCAAACCGCCATATTTATTCTTAAGATTGAAGTTATCTGACTGTTGGAAAATTTGCCCTAAGTTAACTAGGTGCGTGATTCCACACCGTATTCTTCTTCACTTAAATAACTTATAAACTTACACAAGGCTTAAGGTCTGCCTGGGTTCAAACCTACGACCTGGGCGAGCACTGCACTGTTCTCCAAACTTAAGCTAGAATGTTTTACAAAATAAATAAACTAAATAATTGTACGTATCTGCCCAGAACATTCTTTCGTGTAGTACTCGAAAACTAGAATAGTTTTTACGATAAAAATTTACAATGCACTTAATTATTGCGCCCACGCAGCCGCGTCGCCGCCCGCGCTTGCCCTGCGCGTACGCTCCTCGTGTTGTTTTGTCTTTCACACCATACAACTATTAAAAATCGTATGTTGTTGTACTTTTTGTTGTCAACGGCCGGAGTAACTTCCCTAGTTTAGAATATGGGACTAGTAAAAGGTGCATGATATGGTCTTATGGCGGTATTCTTTTTAATCGTGAGAAAATTATATTTAAATAAATATTCATGTAAATAAGTACCTATCCACAAAGGTAAAGACAAAGTTGACAATTACGTTCATCCATCCAAGCAGTTGCTTGACAAAAAAACAGTTGGCTGTCTTCCCAAAGGTCATTGGGAAACTTACCATATAATAAAAAAATTAACCCCAGGCGAAAATTGATTTGAAAAACTGTTTGAGTGATACGCTAGTACAAAAGTCAGTCAGCGTGTTCGCGACAACGCGCGATATAGCGGTTTTCGACTTGATCTGTTTTCAAACAGGCGCACCACTCTGATTTTTTTTTGCGAAATAGCGTGCGTCGCAATAACGTCATTCGAATCTTCATATCACTCCCGCTACCTGTATCCTAGATCCTAGCTGTATTAACGACCCCACTTGCAAAATAGGTTTACCGTCTGTGGTAAGCTAGAAGTTACTCATGGGGGTAATGGTTACATAGCCTGCTATATAGCAAGTACCCACAATACCGCAGCCACATTGGCTCGTATACCACATCAATTTTCAACCACATAAGTTTTATTGATTTTTGCGATGATAATAATTCTTGTAAGCTTAGCCAGTACTCCAGTTAATCTATTGAAATACCATTGCCTTACCTTACCCCTCATATGAAAGCACTCCAGCACAATATTGAAGCCATTCACAAGTGCGACGGACGCAAAGACAACTCGTTCGTTTTGCCGTATATATAATTATTAACTTCTGAAATAGACGCGTGTCGTTCACCCGCCGACGTATTTGGTTAACTTGCCGTTTATATATAGGTATAACTGGCTTATTTCTTAATGTAGGTACCTATAGTGCGTGACACGGAAATTCGAGGCAGAGTAATGTTTGGGGTATTTTCTAGCAGACGAAGGTGCGATTGGAATTTGTTTAGACATACATACGGGTGAGGTTTTTGTTCTTTCGATGTGACCATCAAGGATTAATATGTATCTACCTACATAAGCCGATGCCTTGATGAGTTACCAAGATTTGTTGCCCTAACTTATTTACTTACCGCAAATACTTGCACGTATTTTTTTTTCATTTCAAGAACATTCGGATATTTGTATTGGAGAAGGTGCATTAAATTCGCGGTGACTTTCCTTAATATTGTAGGTATTCCTATAAAAGGTGTACCTATAAAAGGTAATCTAGAACCTCATGACGCGTCCTACAAAATCGAACGCGCTTTTACCACACCGTCGCGGTACCTACGCGGTAGTACGTACTTGACCACTCATAGTTACTTGAAAAACAAAGTTATACAAAAAAAAACCCCAACGCCAATAAGTAAATATCACATTTATACCTATAGTTAAAAATAACATTATTTTCCTATCGTTGAGTCATGTAATTTAATCTCTCGTTGGGGTACCGCTTAAGTAAGGAATCTTCCTAGTAGGTATGTAGGTAGTAGGTACCTATGTAGGTACTTATATTAGCATGTAGCTAGTGGCATTATATAGCATTTTTTTTATCTTTTTATCGCAACAGTGAACTAAAAAACAAAAATCACTTAACACAAATAAATCTTTGCTCAACTGTGTAGGTATTTCTGAGTTAGTGCAATAAACATTCTTTTTTTTTCATTCTTTATTTAAAAAATAATCTAGTCGCAAGCAACAAAGCTCATACATCAAAATTATTATTGTGGCAAGCAATGTTTCAAATCATTTCATATTCATTTTCTTCGCTGATCCTCCTCGAACGCTCCACGTTTCCGATCATCAATCTTGTTCCAGTCGCAACACGTAACCACAGGCGCCAGCGCCGTAGGGCCGCAATATAACAGATATCAAACAATAAACACAAAACAATCCATAAAAATCAACTTCATTTTAATGAACAGCCATCGCGAAAACAACATAAAATATTACAGGAAAATATAATGAAAAAAATATTCGTAAAAAATGGGTCATAGAAATAATGTCCACGGATTCAATCAACGTTGCAATTCAGACGCCATTCTACGTAGTTTGGGCGATACGCCAATAACTAAAATGTGTAAAAACTATTTTCTTTTGCCCGCGTATTATTTAATTTCATGTTACTATTGCGCAAATGTTACCAACGACACATCGCCTACTGTTCTGTCGGAATGAACACTTTATAATTCTGGCGATAATCCAGTGGAAGTAACTTCTTTATATTTTCAGTTCATTCATTAATGATCCACTGAAATTTAATGATGGACTTTGAATTATGTTTGTGATCATAAATCTGTGCTTGATAATTTCTTCTTTAAACAAGTATTATCGTCCCATTTATCGAATCATTATAGGCAGTCCAGGATGAATTTTTATTTAGCTAGGCTAGCAACTAATTTCTGCGTACTACTATTTTAACGCAACATTTTAATTCTTTGCAGGTAAATCTAATAACTAAATGAATATTTGAATACTCATGAAATAATGTTAAAACTTTTCAGGATTTCGTTATGTTAGTTAGCACTAGCGCCATCTACTCACTTTTCCTCCAACTATAAACTAGTGGATTAGTGGATTGAGAATAGCGCCACCTAGCGAGGGCGTTAGCAAGCTTGCGTAAAGCTTTTAAAGCGGAACCTCAGTACGGAGCTTCGAAACATTTTCCAGTTTGCTAGTGCCGGTTAGTTTTAGCAGAGGGCGCTTTTGCGGGATAATGTAAGTTGTTCCGTGAATGCCCATAGTTATAAAGAAACAATAGAAATAAATAATATTTACTATTCAGCCGTTAATATCTGAATGAAAATATGACGTCACGAATTTGTGCTTAGACGAAATACATAACACAATTTAACCTTTAAGTAACTAAGAAAAAATAATAAAATAACTTCTCAAAAAAAGTAAAAAAAAATCATTATTTTAATGGTCCGTACAAAATATGCAGTTAAACAACTTTCGAAGAGTGTTCTAAGTGCGCTTGTACTTAAGCGAGAAATGTAGGTATTATAATTAAATGTATAAATTAAATAATAAGACAATGGCATCACTTGCCAGCTACTCTTGACAGATCAATGCCAAATGAAGCGGAACCATTGCCTTCACAAATTTCATCCATAATTACCAACCAACAATCCTCTACTTTTATACAAATCTAGTCTTTGCTCCGTGGAGATAAGGTGGTTATTGAGTGCAAAGGTAAAGTTGTTGAATGTTCTAGTAATATGAAAATAGTTTTGGCAGTTTGAAAATATTGTGATGTTTGGTTTCCATCGTGCGTTATCTAAAAGATGATGAGGAATGGAGTAACGAAGGAGTATGCTAAGTAGGGTTTATGCATAGCTATATCTTTAAAACCTCATTTGAAAAGCACTACCTTTTCTTTTACCTATATATATGAAACCTACAACCAGGCTAGGCATATTTTACCGTTTCTAAGGTTAGAAATGAAATAAATAATAATAAATAAATTAATATGCCACGATTTTTAAACAACTAGCTTGCAGAGCTTGCGTTATGGGTACCTACTAAACAACTTTAAACATACTTATATATTACTTAAATACATACATAATATCGATAGATTACACCCCGACGCAGAACAAAATTGTATGATCGTGCTCATCACACAAACATCTGTCCTGGGTGGGAATTGAACCCACGACCTCCGGCATAACAGTCAGGGTCACTAACTACTAGACCAACAGGCCAGTCAAACTAGCAAATTCTAGACATAATTAAATTAATTATCTATTGTTCGCGGAAGCCGGCTTCCGCTCGGGGCCAGATAAATTTAAAGGTCCTCGTACTAAGATCCCGTTGACATCAGTCTTTTGACTAAGGATCCATAAAATTAATAAAATAATGACTTTTTTATTTAATCCTTGATTTTAAATTGAGGCCTTTGTCCACAATGGCAAGTCAGCCTCATCATAACTTAAACTATTCTAAACTAAATCTAAAAATACAAAATCACCCAAGAGATTTGCTACCTCAGAAGAAGGCTGCGCTAACATTTTTACAAGAATGACTTAGGAATCAAATCCTAAAATTAAACATACTAAAATTACTGTTGGATCCTGAGCAAGAGAATGCTAATATTGTGAATGAATACTGATCAGAAATACAACTACCCACATTTAGACATGAGAACTTATATTGAAAACGCAAATGTCAATATGTTTGTTTGTAACCTCTTCACACCTTAATGGTTGAACGGGTTTTGATGCCAATCGGCACACGTATAGACTATAATCCGGTTTATGCCATAGATTACTTTCTTTTTGAAGTAAGTAACACACAGAAGCCGCGTTTAGTACAAAACACGAGTGAAATCGTGTGACTTTTAGTAACTACTGACACGGCTCGGCGAGCAAACAAGCCAGTTTTGGCTCACTTTTTGCACTCGTAGGTACTAGGTTTTTTTGTGTATTACTTTTTATCCCTTTTGTAGGGCTATTATTGTTGACCTCCACGTGAGCGCATTAAGCTACTAACTTTTAAATACTTAATAAATTAAATAGGGGTAGATGCAAAATTCTCGGAAGAGATTATTTATTTACGACTTCACATTCACCTTGAACAGTACATGTATAGATCGATAGCCGCTTGTGAAAGCCTCACTCAGTAGTTACTAGTGACGCTTCGTTATGGTAACTTACGGACGCTCGCTCATGGTAGACCGGGCAAGGGGAATTAGGAACAGCTTACCCTACCCAACGATTCCCTTCAGATTCAGATTAGGTCGATTCAGTTAAAGGTCACCCCGTGAAGACTTGAGTGAAGTAAACTGTCAATCCCTAGAATGGAATGACAGCTGAGTTTGGTCGATTAGGTACTTAAAAGACACCTCTGAGTGAAGTGAACTGTCAATCCCTAGAATGGAATGACAGCTGAGTTTGGTCGATTACTTAAAAGACACCACTGAGTGAAGTGAACTGTCAATCCCTAGAATGGAATGACAGCTGAGTTTGGTCGATTACCTACTTAAAAGACACCTCTGAGTGAAGTGAACTGTCAATCCCTAGAATGGAATGACAGCTCAGTTTGGTCGATTACTTAAAAGACACCCCTTAGTGAAGTGAACTGTCAATCCCTAGAATGGAATGACAGCTGAGTTTGGTCGATTATCTACTTAAAAGACACCTCTGAGTGAAGTGAACTGTCAATCCCTAGAATAGAATGACAGCTGAGTTTGGTCGATTATCTACTTAAAAGACACCTCTGAGTGAAGTGAACTGTCAATCCCTAGAATAGAATGACAGCTGAGTTTGGTCGATTAAGTACTTAAAAGACACCTCTGAGTGAAGTGAGCTGTCAATCCCTAGAATGGAATGACAGCTGAGTTTGGTCGATTACTTACTTAAAAGACACCTCTGAGTGAAGTGAACTGTCAATCCCTAGCATTAGCATGGAATGGATAGCTCAATTAATTCGCCTTTTCTTCACCTAATTATCAGGGGGTGATTTTGACAGAATAGCTGAGCTGTACAAGTTTTCTACGGTTGTTGAAGTGAATAGGACAAGGATGCAGCGCACTGTACGTTTTGCCATTAATAAAAATAGCAAAACGTTTGGAAAGAAACAAAAACAGAAGGTACTTTCTCTGATAAAAAGCACATCACTTACAATCATGCTTCATGCAATTGTGTCTAATGCACTACATTAAATAGTAGTTACAATCTGTTACTGTCCCATTACAGTTCAAATGCCTCTTCTTACACAGAGAAGGCACGAGCATTGATCACCTCGATTGCCCAAGGTGGATTGGCGATTACAAACTTGTAATATTATAACGTCCAGGTTTTCTAATGATGTTTTCCTTTACCGATGTTAATGATGTGTAAGATGAAACTTATAAAGTACATACATGTACAATAGTATGAGTTGAAAAGGTCACATTAGTACTTGCACTAAGTACATAGTAATTACACAAGTAAAATATGACTAAAGAATAAAAAGCGTCTAAACTGAGTTTCCAAAAACATAAACAAATAAATGTTTTAGAATTAATAACTCTAATACCTACACGTAAAGTTCAGTTTGCGCTACACCTTCATGAATTGATGTTACTTAAACAGTCTGAAAAATCGACTCAATTTACATTTCAATAAAGTAAGGATTTGTTTAAATAAAAACGTCAGTTGGAAATATGGATTTAAACGAGTTGTATGACCGATGTGTATTTTCGGTCAAGAGATGCGATGACGATTCATAAGTACATACATAAACTCACGCCCTTTTCTCATGGAGGTAGGCAGAAACTAAGAACAGAGCGCATCTGCTACACAATTCTTACAGTATTTACCTACTTCTTTTGCTTCGTTAAAGTTCATACATTGCGAGCACTACGCATCTGACGTTCCTGAAGAACATCACCAATGAGGTCTGTGTATGTCGTTCTAGGGCGTCCCCTGCCGGTGTAAGGTACATTGCTGTCTTGACAGTCGCCTTTTATTGATTACGATGCCGATCCGTTATGTATTAAAAATGTAAAAAAACTTTTTTTTCATAAAATACAACAGACTTCAAAAAACACTAACCGGTGTAAAATAACTCTAAATTAGGAAGTCTGTGGCTTTGATGGTTTTGTCTCATTCATGATTGGCCACCGACTTTCGAATTTAGAGTTATTTTACACCGGTTAGTGTTTTTTGAAGTCGGTATATTTTTTGAAAAAAAAGTTTTTATTTAATAATTTTTAGTTATTATTTTTACATACCTAGATGATAAATTATTATCCATTTCTACAACACATATTTACATATTACAATCAAACAAATAAACAACAACTGTTCGCGATGAAATGAAAAAGTAAAATTAATGAACAAAAATGTTCATAAAATGAAAACTACCAGACCAAACTATGTAATTTTTTAATGAGACCAAAAAGAAACTAGTCCGCATCAAACTAAAAAAGAATCACGTAAATCGGTACATAAATCTCAGCGTAATCAGTAAACATACATACAAAAAGAAAGGTTAAAAAGAAGGACCTTCCTGCTGGGAAAAAAAGCAAGGCAGTCTCAATTGATCAAAACAAATTTGACGGTAGACAAACCAATGTACATCTCCCTTCTGAAACACTCGTACGCATCGCGCGTCTCCCACAATACGCGCCATTATTTTTAGCGCGCAGCCGCCGAGCAGTCCCGCGGCCGTGGTCATCACAATATTATGCACGCCTAGTTATTGTAATAGTGATAGTGTTAAGTGCATACAGTGAAATGTGCGTCTTATGACGAAGGCTCAACAACCATGGATCACTTTAGACGACGACCGCGGTATAAACTGCGACGGGTAAGATGAATTAGAAATTATTTGTCAAAATTTTTAGGTTATCTCAAGTTTTTAACTTTTCTAGTTCACTGCAACTATTTAAAAAACTAATGACTTAAAAATACATTAATAACATTAATGAATTATAGGATAATGAGCAAGTTTTTGTCATAAATAGTCTGTATACGTGTCTCCACAGTGTTGCCAGGTAATAGTCGTGTGTTGCCAATTTTGAAAACGTTAATTATTGTGTGTAGTACGAGAGTATTACGTCGCGTTGAATTTATAATAATACACTTAACAGAAGTGGTGTGTAATTATATATATGTATAGCTATGGCTAATGATTGCCGGAAAGGGTTATTAGTTGCAAGAATCGACTTTTCCATAACATAAACAAGGAATGACGTATGTAAACTGTTGAATTCTTGAACCTGAATGAACTTGAACTAGGTCATTATTTAGATCTACATCTAAATCGTGTATACCTACAAATAATCTACCCTTGTATCTTAATGAAACTAGATATTTTAAAACTTTTAATAATTGAGGGTAGGACGGCAAATGACCTCGACTTATATGGTACCCTTGACCAATGCCCTTGATGCATTTAGAACTTAAGGCGGTTTAGCTAGCAATCAGAGTTGTTTAGTGGTCCCTTCTTCGTGCACTATGCATAATCTGATCTATGATTCAAGGTTGGGATAGTAATGAATCATGCTTTTGGATTATTGTTGCGTACGTCATAGGACACTTGACTGTGTTGTTGTGTAGCGGTTGCACTCAGTTGCACTATATCTCCAAGCAAGTGCACGATATTAGCTATAATACTGGGCCGGTATTTCCAATGGGTTTTACCCAGTTACGGGGTTCTAGAGGTCAGATTGGCAGTCACTCCATATTAATTCATTAAACCCCGAGAGGACACCGGTGTCCGCGTTGTTCCAGTGCATTCATTTGGGCTTGAAGCTGACCCAACAGTAATGAAAATGCTAAGCAGATGATGATGACTGGGTCAGTTCACGTTCTAAACAGATATATTTGTTTATCAATAATGTAATATTGACTGTAATATTGTAATATCAATAATGACTTTGGCTTTGACTTTGTATGTTGAGGTTTTTAAAAATCTGGAGGACTCTCTCCAATTCTCAAGGAAGACATCCAGGTCGTCCCGTCTTCGTGGTCTGCCGCGGCCCCGTGTCACTGTGGGGCACCAATTCTGGGTTTTACGAGCCCATCACTCGTTCGGCATTCGGCAGACATGTCCTGCCCAGTCCCATTTAAGTTCAGCAGCCTTTCGTGCACAGTCGACTATTTGTGTTTTGGAGCGCAGTGTGGTATTTCGAACACGAGAAAAATTGGGAAATATTATACAAGATATTTTGTTTTATTAATAATCAACTTAGAAATCACGAAAAATAATCAGCTGTATCAAAATATCAATTATTAAAAGTCATTCATGAAATTGAAATTTGGATGACGATCAGTACCCCCAAAGTGCCCGCTTTTCGCTACTTCCTAGTGTTTTTGCTGGGACTATGAAAAGACAAAGTCTTCAGCAACATTTCTATCTTATTAAATTTAATAACTATCAACCAAAGGGAAGTGTAAGTGGTGGTGGTGTGTGCGTAAGTGGGGAGTGTGTGTGTGGGCAGGTGTATGAAGCAGATCTTTTTTTTTGTCTGATGTCAGTATTGGTCTTATTGTGAAAGTTTTTTCATATTCATGGGTAACACACCATGTAATTAATGATAAATAAAATATCCTGGATTACAAATCAATCGTAACTGAGGCAAAAAAACTTCACTATATCAATCAACTTTAGCAGCTGAACAAAAACGTACCCAATTAAAAAGCACAATATCATGATTTCATTGCGTGTGTACGTGTGTGTATTTACTCAAAATTAATAGTCACAGTTTTTTACTAAAACAATATCTGTAGCGTGCGTCTACTAGCTAGTAATTTCGTGTTTCATGAATGGCGAGTGACTCACTTTGATCGTACAAAACTAACGTATACACCGCGTTGAGGATAAACGTGTTCAATGAGAGATTTGTAAGTACGCGGCATTTGAAGGTTTCAATATATTTGGAAACTGAACAGTATTGTGAAAACTCATTCATTGAACATAGGTTACGTAATCTTCTTCTTATTGTGTGTTTACTGACTAATCTGTGTCGGTGTCCGAGTTTTATTGCGGCCCATGGGCTTGCTACTTTGTATCACATGCCCCCGAAAAATATCTCACAAGCATGCCGGTTTCCTCACAATGTTTTCCTTCGCCGTTTTTGAAGCAAGTGATAATTATACAATTCGCACATGAATCCGAAAAGTCTGAGGAGAGGATTGGATTCGAACTCGAGACCTATGATTTGGCAAGCGGCCGGCCACACCACTAAGCTATCACTGCCTTTTTTAATACCTATTTAGAGCAGTTTTCTCCGAACGTAAATTTTGCCTTGATGCCATTTCCCATGTTTAACTTACTGGCCTCTCTTACCGATTGTATTTACTTTCTGTTAGTTGATTATTGATCAAACGTATCAAATACTAGCGGGCGTCTTGCGATTTCATAGTTTTCGTTCCCGTGGGAATACAGGGCAAAGTAGCCCACCCAAAGTCACCCGGGATAGTGTAACTTCCCAACGTTGAAAGAATTTCTCAAATCGGTCCAGTTGTTTTTAAGTTTATTCGTTACATACAAAAATACAAATATTTCCTTTTCATAATCGATACAAATATAATTTTATAGTTTTTCTTTTTTTAAATTTATGTAAGAAACTAGCAGAGCCCTGCCTAAGCGTTGTCCTGTCCGAACTAATTGTATTTCTTAACCATCCAAAGACCCATTCAAACAAAACCAAAATCTGTTCCCCCTTCCCCTCGGATCGCGAAAGCGTATGGACGTGTGCCACCCGTGTTAAAAGTTGTCAGAATTATTTAAATTATTTATTTTTATCAAAAAATACGACAAAATAAAATCCGCGAAGTACCAGGAGCGCATGATACTACAGCAGTGAACGCAGGTCGCAGAGTCGGCGCAGAAACGGGATAGCAACACTCGAGACGCAAGGTGTTACGCGAGCTACTCTGCGCACGCGGCAAGTACACCCCAGAGATAGCCGCTGCCGCGACTCAAGAGTGACAGCGATTAGCGGATTTTTTTTGGAACGTGGCCCAAGTTAATATATATAAACCGTAAGAACATTTTTTTTTATTATTATCCAAGACATTTTTAATTTTTAATAATGCCACTGAAACGTACTCCTCCAAGTACACCTACAGAAGATCGCAATGCAAATTCCACCGTTTCTTCTCACCCAAGAGCACTTGTGCAGTCTGGATCCTCACCTGATCTCACCACTGTTGGACATGACAAGAATGTTACTGCTCGACTAAAGCGAAAGCGCGAGGATTGCGATTGTTTATCTCGTTTGGACGAAATACGTTCTTTATTATCGACATCTACAACGAAAGCAGACAGCAGGTTCTCGGACTTACAAAAGGCCATTACCGAAATAATGGCACAGAATGCTGAGATAAAAGAATCAATTAGTTTCATGTCAAAGGAATATGATGACATAAAAATAAAAATCTCCAGCTTAGAGACAGAGCGTGAGAACGAGCGTCGCTACGTTCGTCAATTAGAAGAAAAAGTTGATAATATGGAACGTCAACTGTTTTCTACGAGGATAGAAATAAGAAATGTGCCTCAAAAACAGGACGAAAGTAGGGAAGACCTGTGTGAGCTTGTAGAGAAAACAGCCAATGTAATTGGCCACACCCTTAAATCAAATGAAATTAAGGAGGTATACCGTGTTAAAAACAAAAACAACTCCACGACAATAAATGTCGACTTTATAAGCACAGTAACTAAAGAACTAATAATAAAAAAGGCACGTAAATTTAATAACACAAACAAGAATAACAAGCTAAACACTACGCATCTTAAAATTGAAGGACCCCCGAAACCTATATTTTTATCTGAAAAACTCACTCCTAAAGCACAACGACTGTACTACCTAGCGCGCTGTTTTGCTGAAAATAATAATTTCAAGTATTGTTGGACCTCTTTTGGAAAAATCTTAATCAAGAAAGCTGATGGAGACCGATATGTCATGATAAAAACTGAAGCAGACCTAGATAATCTCTCTAAAAATGAATGACTAGTGAGTAAATTTCTACTAAACATGACAGGAACCTGCTGCATATTGTGCTCTCTTTCATTTGTTTATATTATTTTTTATTTTTTAGATTTATTGTTATTCAAGTTTGCAATCTTTATTTTTTCGCATACGTCAACACATTCAATCTACTCACACCACTCACACCAGCTAACATTTATATTAATCAAACATTCAGTAACAATATCACACGAAACACGTACCTATCAACTAATTAAATCACCTAACAACACAAACACAATTAATTCGCCATCAAACCTTAATTACTGTCTTTATTTACTTAGCATTTATGTGAACATTTTATACAACCTAAAGTCCATTAAAACAAAGTACTGTAAACAAACTCTAATTATTTTGATTTGCAAAGAAAACATCTTGACCATCTTGTTCATTGAGAACAAAGCTAAATCAACTTTATTGAGAATGAACTGTGACACAGAACTTTTTTTTTGGATAAAAATTCAATACAATTAATTCTACGATTATTCAAGACGTTGATAGCCAAGGTATTGAGTGCAAACGGCTAAATGATCCTGCACAATATTCGCAACTAATACCTTGTTCTAGTAATAAAACGTTTTCAATTCTGACTGTTAACATAAGAAGTATAAAAGCCAATCTTGATATATTTCTTATTTTTCTTACAAAATTTAACAATATGATTGATGTCCTAGTTTTAACGGAATGTTGGACAAATGAAAACCTATTGATACCAAATATAAATAACTATAAGCTGTTTAAATCTAGTGTCTCTCTAAATCAGAATGACGGGGTGGTGGTTTATGTCCGTGAAGAACTCGAGGCGACTTCGTTTGAACCAGTCTGTTCTGAAGGAAACTGTATTGTAATTAAAATCAAGGATGAGATAAGTATTATATGTACCTATCGTCCACCAAGTTTCAAAAATACAGTCAACTACCTAAATTCACTAGATAATATATTAAACCAATGCTCTGGAACTAGCAATGTCATTCTAACTGGTGATTTAAACCTGGATATCATGCCTAATAATATAAATGCCAATTCTGCTAAATACCTCAATCTAATGGCCAGTCATGGTCTAAGGCAAGGGGTTGACTGTCCCACGAGATTAAATGCATGTCTTGACCATTTTATGATAAAATCATTTGCTAAGACCCAATGTTTTGTTTTTGATGAACTAACGGATCACTCTCCGATTTTATTACGTATAGAATATGGTTCTATTTGCAAAAAAAATACGTTCGTTCGAAAGATTGACATCGATCTTGATGGTATAAGTGACGACCTGGCAAATGAATCATGGAACGAATTATATTCGACAACAGACGTTAACCAGGCAGCTATAGTATTAACAACAAAACTTGAAAACATGATAAATGCGAACACTAAAGTAAGAAAAATTTCTAGACGTAATCGTCCACTCAAACCATGGATTACTGTAGGAGTTGTAAAATCTATAAGAAGACGAAATAAAATGCATAAAACCTTAAAAACTAATGCTAGTAACAAAGAAATTAGAGATAAATACACAGTTTACAGAAATACGTTAAAAAAAATTATAAAATCACTGAAAAAAAACTACTACACTGACAAACTACAAAAAAGTAAAAATAATCTTAAAGAAACCTGGAATACGATTAAGGAATTTTGCAATATGAAGAAGTCCAATGTATCAGCTAAAGAACTACTTAATATAAAAACGAATGCTACTGAATCTCTAGACGAAGTAAATAAGTTCTTCACATCGGTGGGAGCCAATCTTGCTAATAAGACCCTACAAAAACTGGGCACAGATGAGGTAACTCTGTCTCAAAAAGCCAAAACACAGAAAGATCCCTTAAACTCCATGGGACTACGCTTTTCAGACCCAGATGAAGTGATGGAAGTTATCATTAGTCTTAAGATGCATAGCGCTCCAGGTCAAGACAAAATCACTGCATCGATCCTTAAAACTTTTCGTACTGTCATTGCTGAGCCAATAGCTTACTTAACCAATTTGAGCTTTGAACACGGAGTTTTCCCTAAAATATTTAAACGTGCTATAGTTTGCCCTATTTTCAAATCAGGAGATAAATTTTTGGCCACCAACTATAGACCCATTTCTTTATTAAGTACCCTCTCTAAGATAATAGAAAAAATTATGAACAAACGACTAATCAACTACCTGGAAAGTAATAAACTCCTAAGCGAAAATCAGCATGGATTTCGTGCCAATCGTTCCACAGATGATGCTGTTTTAGAGCTTACATCTAAAATTACGGCTCATATTGATAAGAACAGCAAATGTATAGGAGTCTTTCTAGACTTACAGAAGGCGTTCGATACTGTATCTATTCCGATCCTACTAACACGACTAGAGAACGTTGGTATCAGGGGGAATGCGCTTTTGTGGTTAGAGGATTACCTTATAGAAAGGCAACAATGCGTTAGAGTTGAAGATTGCTTCAGTAATTTTAGTGGGGGGTCGTATGGCGTGCCACAGGGCAGTACGCTAGCTCCGACATTGTTTCTAACTTACATTAACGAACTCTGTAAATGTCAAATAAAGGGTGCTGTTGTCCAAATGTTTGCTGATGACACTGTCATACTGTTTCATGGTAACTCTTGGGAGAATGTAAAACAAATTGCTGAGGAAGGCATGTCTGTGGTCACCTCTTGGCTTGAAGATAGTTTATTAACCCTAAACACTGACAAAACAAAAGTTCTATGCTTCAGCAAAACCAAAGCATCTTCACCAAAAAACTTCCTGGTTCGCATACATTCCTACCCTTGTAACAGATCCAACAATACTCCTTTGCCACACTGTAACTGTCCCACGTTAGTTAGATCCACTGAAGTTAAATACTTAGGAGTAAATATTGACGACAAACTATGTTGGAAGAAGCACATAACGGCAGTTAGCAACCGACTAAGGAAAATCATTTATATTTTTAAAGACTTGAGATTGATACCAGACTTAAAACTTTTGATTCACACCTACAAAGCCTTGGCAGAATGCGTAATAACCTATTGTATATGTTCCTGGGGTTCGGCAGCCAAGACACATCTTCTTGAACTTGAGAGAGCGCAGCGTGTTGTGCTCAAAGTACTTATGTCGCTGCCGTTTCAACATCCTACAGATTCTGTTTATGATAAGGCCGATGTTCTGTCCGTCAGAAAGTTGTTTGTGTATCAATGTTTACGTAAATATCATAAAAACACAGTACCCTATCTTATACCTTCTGGCAAAAGAAGAAACGAATGTCCAATCCCAGGAGTAAAAAGCAAATTTGCCCAACATCACTATAACAATGTAGCACCTAGATTGTACAATAAACTTAATATAGCTCATAAAACCAAACAACTATCCAACTATCAGTTTAAAAATAAAATAAAATTATGGCTGAAACCATTAAATTACGACGAAGTAGAAAATCTATTCCGAATTCTTAAATAAAAATAAAGCAGTAAAACACAAAACCCACTATCACAGTGTCACATACACACACACACTAACACACACGCATACCCACAAACACACACACGCACACGACACACACACATTTTTTTTTTTGTAGGTCGCAGATTGTAAACTTATGGTTGTAAACTTAATTAAAATAGACAAATTTTATTATATGTAGGTATATTGTATTGTAACACTTTGGTTCGACATATTTATCTGGAAGGAACTGATTCCCAACATACAGCTCACGCTAGTTTGGGAAACAGGGCTTGCACATTAAATGTAAATACTTGTTGTTGCAATAAAGATTTTTTTTTTTTTGTTCAGCCGTTCAGGAGGAGTTTGGTGAAATTCAGTTAGACGCACACCTACAGAAGTGTATAGGGCAGATATTACAATAAAACTAGCCTGAGCTTTCACAAGCTTTCTTAGAAACTTTAACCAAATTAGCCTTGACTTTTGAAATCCCTCTTAAATACTGTTTGAATATATCCCTCTCGATTTCTGCAACATTGCCGGGCCTTGTCCATGTTTTGAGTAGCCCTTGGATGCCCGTATCGTCCGCCACGGTCGAAGTGGGCCCTCAAATAAGATGGGCCTCTTATAAAACGTTGGAGTCAGTGATTTTGCTTGTGTAGGGTCGCAATGATCGCGACCTTGCTTTAAAAATATACACAAATACAAATATACAAGTGTGGTCACATCTATTTTAAAAAAAGTGAGTGTGGAGTTTCTTTCCCATTCTTCTCTTTACGAAACTACCATTCAGAAGGTGCAACTAGAGTCATTTTCTTATATTATTTAACTTGTAGGTAACCTAATTACTAATAACTTGTGGTCCCTCTGTCGTATTGAAATTGATAAATGATTAATTTCACTGGAATTGAATAGGTTTGTTAAGTTATCAACGATCTCGAAGCCAAAGTCAGCCTGCAATGAACATATCATAATAATTAATTACATTCATACCACGGAATTAAAAATATCTCTTTAACCCTAATAGTGGACAATTAAGAACGAATGCCTCGTTGGCCGGACTTATAGTCGCAAGTGCTACTGCTAAATATGCGGTATTTGGGTTCGATTTTTGGGTCGGGCGAAGTGTTATTGTGAGCCTCCACTAATATAAAGTGTAAATAAGTGGATAAGTATTTATTATTTTTCTTGAATGATGGCTATTTGGTAACAACAATAGAATGGCTGTCGATTGCTCAATAATAATAATAATAATAAAAAAAGGATTTATTTCTCACCACAACATAGCACAATTTAGTTTTACGTAGCTAAATTAACATTTACATATTGTGGGAGACTAAACTAGGCGGTGAGCCTGTATTTCAGGACACCAGGTCTCCACCCCGTCGGAGATTTTACAATTGTTCAATGTACATATAAGATAATTGAATACATAACAATGCGGTAAGATAAATAAACAATTTAATTTCAATAAGTAAAATTAAAATTAAGTAAAAAAGAAAAAAGTAAAGTAAAGTAAAGTAGTCAATCTTTGTACAAAAATGTTATTTCGTCGAGAAATAAGCATTCTTTAGCTTAATACTCATGCATCATGCCAAATATATGTCGTTTCCAAAAATGTATGAATCACAAGCACAAAATGTTTGCAATGTTTTTTTCTGAATCATTCATACTCATGCGATGAGTCTTTCAATTAGATTAAAGATCACACTTTGATTTATAAAGAAAAATATATCATGTATGGAAAGTATTAAAAAAAATTGGCTTCTCAAAACAATTTTGTTGTTGCCGAAAAACTGATGCATGTTTATATTTTTGAGTGAAGGTCTGTAGTTCCACAATCGAACGGCAGATGTTTTTTTTGCTGCAGCTAACGTGTTAAGTGCAGTCACTAGGCTGCGAGTTTCATGATCTACCTGGCAAACAACAAGAGATTCATCGTGACAGAAAACATTCTTCTATTTTTAGCGGCAATAACTCAATGGTTAAAGCGTCAGCCTGGCGATCGAGAGGTCATGAATTCGATCCCCACCCATTGAACTATTGGCGTGACCACTTGATATTATTTATTTGGTTTTTAATTAGATATCGACGCACTGCTCTCTTTTCTAATATTTTTTTGTTTTTTAATGTTTTTTTTTGTGTGTTGGTCTATGTCTTTTTTGAGCACTGAATCAATGTTTTATCTACATACATATGTCGGCGACAGCGATGGCTGAGCGGTATGGGCCGACAACAGGGGTTTCGTGGTACCAGGTACATAACGTTGAATAATAATTTCATTGCAGTAATAACCTCACTTTAATAAAAGTAATCACATAACATAACTCAGGTAGGTAAACAGATAGTTTCGCACTTGGACTAGTGTCTTCATTGGTGTCTCAACTCCAACTGAGCTCTGTCTAGCTTCCACTTCCCAATACGACTCCATCCACGTGACATCGCTCGCGCCATTTGCAAATGACAGCTGACGTCACGGCGTTTACCACAGACTCTGTACTAATGTAATCAACTTCACAACTTCTTATTTCTGAATATCGTTCGCCACGACACGGCCATCATGACCCTCACACGTCCTCGTGTGTCTGATCTGACAACAGAAACATTCTGAAAGTAATCCGTTCGGCTATCCTGCCGTTAAATCTTAACAATTATAGCTGTACAATATAGCCAACGTTGACAAGGTCTCAAGGATTAAGGAAGTCACAATAATCCAGCCTTTTAGAACCAAACAGGTAAAATTCTAGGAGGGAATCATCCCATAAAACACATGAGATCACTTTACATGAGATCATTTTAAATAAACGTCACTTGGTGTCATCAGACATAAATTGTAAACTGTACAAAGACTGTCATAGTCAGCCTGTCCATCGGCTTTTCATTGTCTGCCAGTCCATCGGCCTTTTACGGTCTGCCAGTCCATCGGCCTTTCACAGACTGCCAGTCCATCGGCTAGTCACAGTCTGCCAGTCCATCGGCTAGTCATAGTCTGCCAGTCCATCGGCTAGTCATAGTCTGCCAGTCCATCGGCCTGTGATCCATCCCCAGAAGCTAACCATCTCAGCCGCATAAGTGCTACCCCTCGGAAAGGATATGCTGCGCATAAAAAGCAGACCACGCGCACCTCTTACATGCTCCGGCGCAACTGGATCGGTCACCAAACACTTCATCGCACTTCATCCATAGAGTATACGTTAAGTTAGATGAAATGTACTCCAAAACTTTACAGGTAATCTTTAGTAATGACTACTCAGTACTCACAATAACTAAACGAACTTTAACTAAGCCATTTTAAGAACTTAAACATAGAAGGTTCTTCAAAGCCTCTTAATTATCAAATTCCAAAAGTAAACACACTACTCATGGCCCTGCCAAAGCCACTGACAATTCGGTATTGCCACCCATATCGTTATCATCTCACGTGATACGACCAACACTTCCTCTAGGGTCCACGACTCAGGAGTCATTACATGACCGTACAAATAGTCTCTTTCAAGGCCTGGGTCCCCGCCAGACCACAAGCCGCTCATCACGCCCTGAACGACAACGTACGCAGTTGCGACTGCATCTTATAGATGCGGATTGACCGGATAGCCAACAAGCATATCATAGGTCTATCGGGATTCTTTGGCCCTCAGAAACATTGTCTTCTACTTCTAACTTGTTTGAACTTCACAGGTTGGTATCATGACTTGACTTTACAACATACTGGTCGCACGCAAGCGTTTAAAAGAAACCTTTACTTCGGTTCAAGCTTAGTTTAGCTAGGCTCTTCATTTTTAATGTAAACCAAGTTACTAACACTTAAGTTTCGTTTTAGTAGGTACCATCAAAACGAGACTTACAGAAACATTTTTATTACCATTGACCTAAGAAGTTTGATCTCTTTACACGGTAGTGGGAATTCACCCAAAGTACCTACTATCTAAATTTAACTGTCAATCATCTACTGACATACGCTCGAAACTATCACGCTTTTCGAGAAGCAAAAACAGGTTTAGAAAAGTGGGAACCACTCTGTCGGATTATCGTACTACTATCTCTACTTCGTGTAGAAAGACAGCGATAAACAATAAGAGTTGGAACTTTTGCACGTTACCCAAGTAAATGGTAAACCATCAATAAATCCCGATTGTAATTCAGTCAATAGACACTCACGGCTATCTTGGACAGTCGTCTAGTCGGTTAAACAGCAGTTTAAGTTTATTCAAATGAATTTCTGTCATTAATAAACAAGATAACCTATTGGTACCTACTTCACATGTCTAAGCACAGTATTGAACTCTGCTAATAACTACACTGCCTTGTTTATCCTTCGTTCACAGCGCACTGCGCACTACATTAGTAATTAGAAAAGATCCGACCAATAAGTTACAACCAGTAATTCTAACAGTTCTATTACTCTTTATCATCATTTATAAGCAATGCATACTCAACTCATTAAAATCTGTGCATCAACACAGACCGAAATCGCACCCACGATTCCTTATAGACCCATCGCCACATGTTACTCATGAGGCGGGGTCGAAAGCTTCGAGTATGAGTATACAAACTATTTTTAAGATGTGGTTTCACTACCACTGTCATTAACTATGACATTCAATTCTCGAGGAACTTTGTGATCGGGGCCTTCATACTTGAATCTAATTTAGTTCGACTTCTGTCAACATTTTCAATTAAAACACAATTAAGCTAATTTAAAACCCTGAGCCTAATATTATGGTCAAACCGACTTTTATCTTTACTCAATTTAAAGTTAGGCTAACAACCAGCTTTCTGATACCGTGGTGATATCAACAAGTTTCCATCCGATTTACAAAAAAAGTAAAGGGAATAGCGCCGCACTTGCATCAGTTTGAATTTCAATCTCATTTAAATTGAGAGTTCATAATAAGAAAATAATCAACCAGGTATAGTCTCTAAAATTGAAATTATTTGTCATCTTATCTGTCAGTGTCCCAATTTCCAAATAAATGGACCAAATTGTTTACTAGTCATCAATAAAAACACTGAGGGTACATTAAAAAAAACGAAAAATTCAACTGACGAACTTCCGAAAATCTGGTACTACCTATGAACCGCCTAACATGGTGAATGTTATCAAGAGAGGCAGCTTAACTAAGCTTCAGCTCACCTGTAGCTGTGATATCATAGCCTAGAAACTTTACACAACGCTTCACAAATGAACACTTCGAAATGTTCAAACCGGCGTTTATTGAATTATTATACACCGAGCAGCCTTTCAATCCTTGCTAAAGTAGCAGGACTTAACAGGGAACTTAACAGGGATTAACTAGGGCAAATAACAGTACCCATCACTCATTAGTTTTTTTAACCCGTCGAATGTCGTTATGTGCCCCCGGGGGCACATAAGCCATACAAACAATGTTCGACGACATGCTACTTTCCTTTCGTCCGACTTAGTCTGTAAGGTTGACGTCAGAGGTTAAGGCTCAGGTTTTGAAGCCTATTCCTCGGTTCACTGCGATGACTCCAAAAGTAGTGAATGTGTCGCGTCACGTCTATCACTCTATTCTTGGTTACGTCTATTTACTTACTGAGTTTTAACTGTCACAACTTCGATCGCTGTTGTATTACAACGTAACAAAATATGGCTGCGTAAATCAAACGTTAAATAATATTTCGATAGCATTATTGTCATTCCTAAACGTATTAAAACAGCCCTCTGCTAGTTTATTAGGTACTTAACTTCAAGTAGCCTATCTAGTTTTGCTAAGCGAAAAGGTTTCCCGAACGGAGGCTTACTAAAGCGTATGTAATAAGCATCTACTAGTTCTTGGACCGTTGCTCGCATTACTAGCCTTTTGTCTAAGCAAATTTTGTAAGGCGCCGATAGACGTACGTACGCACGGTAAACCAATAATAAAAGTATGGCAATATTCATTAAGTAAAGTTATCAGAGGTTCTCTATTTTACGTACCGTAGGTATTTTACGTAACGTATTTCAAGTACCTATCTGGTTAGATTTGTAACTACAATCCACTGCACATTTTTGTTTAGAAATAACCAAGAAATACATCGTGACCGCCTGTCACATTATATTTCAAATGATAATTAATCGTAATACGTGGGTACCTACCCCAAAATAAAACAGGTAAACAAAGACCATAAACCAAAACGTCGCAATGAATTTGCTCGTTAAGTAGGTACATACAGTACGGTCTATTTGTACTTCATAGGTATACCTACATACCCTTTATACAAACGTCTGCATTTAACCTCTAAAATTACGAACAAACTCTGAACGACATCAGTCGATCAAAACAAAAATTACACGACTCACCGGATTGCTGTGCTGTGACTGCCCACAATACCAGCTATTTTGCACGCGTCTTTCGACCGCCGCGCCACTGTAAACCCGCTACACTTGCATCTTGCACCTCGCAAACGTTCTTGCTAAAGCCCGATGTAGCTATCGCTGCTCGTTCGCCATGCCAGCGCTCCCAGCGCAGCCTTGACAATATCAAGCAAGCTTCGATCATTTTCTTCTGATATATCTTGATGACTTGGCAAAGCACGCCATCCAAGTGGGAAACAAGTCCTTATCCTCACTTCTGATGTCGGCGACAGCGATGGCTGAGCGGTATGGGCCGACAACAGGGGTTTCGTGGTACCAGGTACATAACGTTGAATAATAATTTCATTGCAGTAATAACCTCACTTTAATAAAAGTAATCACATAACATAACTCAGGTAGGTAAACAGATAGTTTCGCACTTGGACTAGTGTCTTCATTGGTGTCTCAACTCCAACTGAGCTCTGTCTAGCTTCCACTTCCCAATACGACTCCATCCACGTGACATCGCTCGCGCCATTTGCAAATGACAGCTGACGTCACGGCGTTTACCACAGACTCTGTACTAATGTAATCAACTTCACAACTTCTTATTTCTGAATATCGTTCGCCACGACACATATATCTATATACTATTAACGTGCAATCGACATCCATCGCTAGTTACTAAACTCTTTTAAAAAAATACTTGTCTTCTTCTCCCGCTCCGCTCATGCCCATGACTCCGCTACAACTGGCGCCCCACAGATGCACAATTCCCCGGAGTATCCATAGCTACTTGATCGTGGCTCGCTACAATGTCATTTTCTTGCGCCCTATATTTTTAATGATCTTGTTTATTTTCGTTTTGGTCATATTTACCGACATGGTTTATAGGGAAAATAGGGCGTTCTTGTTTGTACCTACAATGTTAGCGGAAAATAACAGTTCGCGTTTCTGATTTTTCTTTCTTCAGGTGTGTGTAGAGGTTATTGTATATTTGGCTGCGTAGTATTTGCTGGTCGATTCAGTAACAGTCAAGCCCAAGACAGGGAATTGGAAAGCTTTGGAAGAAACCTTAACCTGAAAAAGATTTCCTGTAGAAAAATGTTATTATACTAATGCCTACCTATACTCAAAATAAGTTTCATATTCATTATAATTATTTAAATACTTAGATTTAGTACACATAGATTTTCACTGTCTCTTTATAGCAGCCTAGTGGTGTGACCGGCGGATTCATTCATAGGTCTCGAGTTCGAACCCAAGGTCCGCACCTCTGACTTTTCGGATTCATGTGCGTATTGTATAATTACAAAAACACTCAATACCTATAGATCGGACATCACGAACAAAATTTTCGTCCGAAAAAGTGTGTCCTGCTGTATACAAGTCTATGAGTTTTTTATAGTACGCTCCGCTGCCGCTCCAATATTCATATATTATTCTAGATGGCGTTACTGAGACATGGAATCAAAGTTTTTCTATGACATTTCCTTGACATGCCCGCTCTATAGTATTTTAAATCTCTTTGTATAATTATCACTTGCTTCAAAAAACGGTGAAGGAAAACATCGTGAGGAAACCAGCATGCCTGAGAGATATTTCTCGACGGCATGTGATGCGAAGTCAGAGGCCCATGGGCGGCATTAAAACTCTGACACCAGGTTAGTTACTAACCATGATAAGAAGAAGACTGTCTCTTTTATTGTATGGTTTACTAAGCACAAAGGCACATTCTAAATGTTAACTAATTTGAAATAAAAGGTTTTTTTTTATTTAGGTAGTAATTAGACATTGACAGTTTACTTCACTCAAGTTTACGCGGGCTGACTATTAACTCACCCCGTGAGAACTGGAGTGAAGTGAACTAACTATCAATGCGTAACATTAGTGTGGAAGACAGCTCAATCTCTGGATCTGCTCAACCGGTTTCAGAAACTCTTCTAACAACAGAAAGCCACATTATAATTATTATGTGAGTGTCATAGCCCATATTTTATTTTCAAAAGTTAGAGAGGGGATGTAATATTTTTACGCGTTAGGCAAAACATTGTATGTTTAACCACAGTCTAAAAACATACAGTCGTCCGACGAAGCCGTCTATCAGGGCAATCGTGCGGGGTGTGAGGGGCGAACCCGGGAAAGCCGCTCCCGCACTGCAAACAAAACGATGTTCGTAGCGCGGGAGGTATTATTCAAGTCTAACGCGTGTAGAATTTGTCGGCGTTTTTACAGAGATCAAAGGCGTCGTCCTACTGTATTAATATTTATACTGTGGTTTAACCTTTTGAACGCCATTGTCACATATATGTGATAAACGAAATCTTACCCTGAACGCCAAAGTCACAAGTTCACGTCGCACCATAATTATGAAATAAACAATTTAATAATTACTTTTGTGTGTATTAATTTTTATGAAGGTCATTTGACAGAAAAAGTGGCCTGGCATCAGGGGTACGGCGATACGTTTATAATAATACTCTGGCGTTCAAAAGGTTAAAAGATGTAGTGAAAGTCAAAAAACGTTTGTTAAGATAACAAATTTGTAGCACAAGCCGTTTTATTTTGCTCCCATAGGCATTACCCATAGGGAATATGCGTGAATTTATTTAAGTATGTGTGAAAAATGCGATAAGAATAATAATTAGAATGAGGATTTAACTTGTACAGTTATATCTCCCTTTTATAAATACTTTGACGTGATACCTTCTTCAAACAAAGTTAAAGAGATTTTATAATTATATTTATTAAGAATCGAAGCAGGTGGTTGTACTCGTAGTTTTGTAGTTTCTACCAAAAATCAAGGGAAAAAGGTGTGAAAAATGTACGTATATTCGTGATGCTAAAAACCATTCAACTGGCGACACTGTTACCATTACAGTAACCGAAAACTTTGTATTTACCTAATACACAGACCTAATAATTTTAAAATATATTTGCATAATTATTCATAATTTTTACACATATAAGAACTTATAATAATATTATTGAATTGCTACTTAGCCCTCTTCCTCTCTCCTAATGTTGTTGTGCCCGACAGGGTCCATATTGATGTCTATTATTTTGATAACACCATCTATGTAATACATATGGAATGCAATAAAGATTTGAGTATTGAGTATTGAGTATTAAGTAAATTTAATAGTTTTCACTTCTGTCGGCACTCCCGGAGTTTATTTGATTTGCAAAAAAATCTAATATTGACCATCATACATTCATTCATCGCATTGGTTCATTCGGTCTTGCCCTTCCCGCAAAATTTTCACACAGCCCCAGCTAAAAGCAGATTGGGTCGTTCCATTTTTAACTGGGGTCATTGCATAACATTTCCGCGCTATTTCTACATCAAAAAAGCAAAATCAATAATAAATAAATACAACAGTAATTGAGTATACCTTCCCAAAAACAGTACAGTATAACCCTGTACAGCAGACACTGACCCTCTCACAATAATATACACCTGCAACTGTTACATAGCTGGGTGAGTATGAACGTGGCGGTTATCGACCTTAACACAGCGCGTAATGGAGCGCGCGCGTGTTTGTGTTTCGTTTTTGTTGCGGAAGTTGTACGAGCGCTCGGTTAGGGTGCGCGCTTTTGTTGAGGGAACGGAAGAAAATTGTTGACTGGTTTTGGGATCGCAATTGAAATGCTATGTTTTAGGTATTCGTCTGGTTTATTTTGTGTTTTGACTCTTTTATACTAAAATATTTCTCGTGTCCTTGGTGGTCGCAAGCATATGGTATATGCATGGGGTCTTCGTTTCGATTCTTCATTGGACTATTCAATACTAGTCCGGAGTTTGCATTTGTGCTGAGTTGAAAACAACAGGCTTGCACCTTATTACATGGAACATAAACAGGACAAAAATGTGAAATTAAAAGTACACTTCTACCTTACCAATCGTGGAAAATAGACCTGGTTTTATAATATGCTTTATGAATTTCAAAAAAGTGCTCAAAAGAAGAGTTATAAAGCACTAACAGTGAGACCATAGTTACTGCGATTTCTTTTTCATAATAGAAAAAAAAAAAACAGAAAAAACTCCATAAAGTACAAACTAATAAAAAACTTCACTTTAAAACACACAACATTAAATTAAAATACATACAAATCCAAAGAGTGTTAGTGTTTTAATAACATAAATAAGCACCTAAGAATATGTCAATATTTTTAGTAGGTAAATCTAACTTATACCTAAGGCTATTCTTACCTAGATTTTGGAAAGGACAGTCAAAGCGGGCAACAATCGCATTTAGAATGCTGTTGCTGCTGCTTAGTAGACGGTGCAACGAGGAGCTTGCCTTCTTGCGCATGATGGCTTGAAAACCATCAGTACGCGCTTCAGCAAACATACCAGACGCGCTGCAGCGCCACAGCAGCCTCAACAGCATCCTATAAGCGTTATTATACTGTGTGCGCAGAGCTGTGAAGGTTCGTTGCGTATGTTTTACCCACAAGCCACTCGGTACGCCTTAAAAAGGGTAATTTTCACATCATTAATGCAGCGTGCGAACCTGCGAGCGCGCATATTGCCTCTCACCGCCAAAGCCTTGCCACCCAAAAAGCCACATGACAAAAAATTAAGAAAAAGACGCTTACCGCTGCATTAAGACAATAACTGGTATAATACTTAGGTTTACCAACAGTGCATGTTTCACTATTAAATTTTCCAATCACTTTCTATTATTTATCTATAACAGTCGGTTACAGATAGTCAGAAGATCGAAAATCTGACAACCTGCTTAGACAAAGGATATCATGTTCACCCAGTAACTTGGTTGTGGAGGTCCGACCGGCAGTCGCTCCAAACACTGGTATTCAGCTGCATCCGGCCTAACTAGAAGCCGACCCCAACAAAGATGGGAAAAGGCTAGGCAGACGATGAGAGTGTATCCACGCTTGTAAAGTTGCACCGTAGTTTAGCGCGCGACCTGCCCGTCACCCGTACGATCGCCTGCCACAAGTAGGTCAGACGTCGCCGGCGCGGCGCGGCGGTGGACATCGATCCAATCCCCGCGCATGCGCCAAACGCAACAAACAAACAACAACCTTATCCCCATCAAAACAAACCCCATTTTCCGCTGTCGCTAACACAGAACGTTTTACCGCATGCCAACTCCGATCTCACACCGCAAAATTATCATAACCCCTTTTTACATGGTCTTAAAGTTCATTTTTCTTTAACAGTTTCGAGGTTAATTTTGTAATGCAAGATATGCTGCGGTCGTTTTGAGTCGTATTACAAGGGTGTAAGGTTGTTAATTGAACGTTGTTGTGAGATGCTGTTATGGAATTATTAAATGACTAGTCGATGTAGTTTGTGCAAATAATTATGTAAAAAGCTGGGTTCTGTTGGCTGTTGTAAAACCGTTGTACATCGATAAAAAGCTATTTTACATGAATTTTAAAGGACCTCTTTCTCAGATCATTTCAGAAAATACATGGCTTGTTGGTCTATTAGTAACAAGTGTTAGTGCTGAGCATGAAGTCTTGGGTTCAATTCCCGGGTCGGTGATTTTTCAGTAGTGGTCCAAAGTCTGGTCTTGTGCCCAGTTGATGACAAAAAGTTCGCCCAATATTACTATGGAACTTAAACATAACTGTTACAAGAGAAGCCGAACTAATAGGTATACGTATGCCTTGTTACATCTTCCTGGAGATCTATTGACAAGCAGTAGATGTTTAATGTAGACAAACAGTAAACCAATATTGTGTTTACTGGTAACCATAGTGACATTTCTGTACATTCCCTTAAACAGTTTTATCTATCAATAGAGAAGTGGGAATCTGAGTTTCCTTCGGTGTTTCTTCGAGAGATAAAGAGTATTCGAATCTATTCTATGCTTTTATTCTCAGAGTAGTCCGATAGTTAAACACTGACCTCATCTTTTAGTTAAAAAATGTCGTGCAATAGTGTTTTTAAGAACCAATTTACCGGAACAAATATCATTCATAATAACTTAATTCTACTAAATATCATTCATAATAACTTAATTCTACTAGGATTAGGTTATTATGAATGATATTTTTTTTTTTATTATTATTATTTTTTTTAGGATTATCCTAGCAACTTAAATACCTTGATTATATTAATACACACGTATTGAATCTTTTAAATAAAATTGCAAGTCTAAACATGTAATAAATCCTTCTAGGAAAAATCATGAAAACTCAGGCCTACGCTTAGGGTCTACGACACTGCCTCAGTGCTACGACCGCTACGCAATCGCTACGAGTGCGTAGCAATTCCGTAGGCCGGTGTTTGTGTTTTACCTATTTATATGGAATAATTTTATCACATAAATGGGGATTTTTAGTACGGGCTTTACATTAATACCTTCTATTGTGTATTTGGTTTGTGTAATGGAGTTTATTTAGGTAAATGACCGCATGAACTTTGATTTTATTATTCGCTAAGCCTTTTCCGATCTAATTTGTGGATGGTTCTAGTCTGTACGTCACTGTATACCCACTATTTACTGGTTAACTCGAAACTCCTAGGCAAGACTTGTAATCAGACTTACGAGCTTCTGACTAGCCCTATCGAATAACTTTGTGATGGGTTGTAAAATACTGGTAGCTGAATCTAGTTAGACTACAAGTAGGGATAAATCAGACCAGATGATAAATAAAGTAAATAAATAATCCACAACTTTCACACAACGCCATCTAGTCCCAAGCTAAGCAGAGCTTGTGTTATGGGTACTAAACAGCTGGTTAACATACTTATATATTTCTAAATACATACACATCTATATATATAAAAATGTTATGTTGGTTTTTGTACGGTTCAAAATCTCAAAAAGTTCTGCACCGATCGAGCTGAAATTTTAGAATACTATATAATCCGCATTGTTGCAATGTTTTTATCTAAGTATTTTTTTTTCCTTTTTTTTATCCATTTATTCACAATGTGCCACAGCGAAGCGTGGCACGGTACAGCTAGTTATAGATAAATTACACCCAGACACAGAAAAAATGATCGTGCTCATCACACAAACATTTGTCCTGGGTGGAAATCGAACCCACAACCTCCGGCATAGCAATCAGGGTCACTAACTACTAGACCAACAGGCCAGTCCACAGATCAGTTACTGGTTAGCACGATACCTTTTGGTAAGACTTATAGTAAGACTTTAATAGCCCTATCGAATTCCTATGTACTGGGTTGTGGAGATCACATAGGCAGTAGCTTCATATTAGATACTGGTATCCAGCTGCTTTTGGTTTGACTGCAAGCCGACCCTAATACGACAGGGAAACGCCTAGGACGATTATAAATAGTATTTTTACGATAACTTCTCAACCAAAGGTCTTTTGATCACGTCATCCGCGATGAATGCGCTAATTAGTAAAAAAATCGCCGCTACACAAGCCTAATTATTCTTGAATGAAACAAAAACCGTACGAATCATTAAACGAGTAGTAGATATTAAAATAAAAGCTATTGCTTGTAAGGTGTGAGTCACAGTGTGTATGCGGAACTCGCTCGTGCCGGCGGGCTCCGACCTTGCGCTCCTCATGAATAGGCCAGAATGTTACCGTCGTAACACTGTAGTACTTTAGTTGCCCGTGTAAACGACACAGGCAACTAAAGTGTTCGATTCTATGAAATTTCTATACAACCTTATCATTGCCATTAGCTCGACTATGAATTCGAATGCCAAGACGCAAATCAACTGTCCGAATATGTGTTTCTGAATGACTGATAAACAAATGATTGAGACAATTGATAAATTGTTTGAAGTGTCAGAATATACCTAGGTGTATCGTAATATAATGTTTATTATCAATAAGAGATTGTTTAATTTTATTTGTTTTTATTGAACTGCGAATATTTAAGATACATGCAATTGAATATAGTAACTTACTTTATATATTTAGAATACATTCATTATTAAGTCATGAGATTTTAAGTTTTACAAAAGATTATATGTATTTTCAATAGTTAGTAATTATATTTAATCGCGAGTGGCAGAGCAAACGGTTGATAGTATTGTAGCGGAGTGTTGCTGCCTTAATTATAATAGTTTGTGGCTTTCAGACCTCGATAAAGTCAAGTTAATTTCAAGAGTAGACTAGTCTGGCATTTTCATTCACAGAATCATACTGACTCAAATGACCATCTCAAACACAAATTCTTTACATTTATATATTTCTTAAACAAATCCATCAAATCACTGTCCTTTGGTGTCTCAAAATACAAGCTATCAGTTGGCTCCAACTGCTTAGCAAATCCTTGTCACAATGCGAGATATATCGAGAATTAACGCCTTGATCCACCGTCAAGAGATGGTCGCCGTACAATATTACTATTAAAAGCACTTTAAAAAATAAACAGCCTATACATGTTGCTACAGTATGGCGGCAAAACTTCATTGTCCCGCTCTCCCATATACCTACTTGTATATAATCTAGTCACTAGTAAGTGTAGTGCACTATCGGAAGCGCGCCCGATAAAAGCTCAAGTCATGAGTGCACCGACCCGAACGGTTCGGGAAGTACTTACTCTTATTTACTTGTTCATAAAGCTTAAAATCGCTTGTTCGAAATTTTACTTTATAGTTTGGGTTGGTTAGAATTCAGGCCTGGATTATAGGACATCTATAGTCTTTTATATCGGGCTGAAGTCCGTAACTTCACGATCTAGCGTAAACTTTGCGTATGGATGGAGAAATAGCTTATACAAATAATATAATAATATTCCACATCGCCATCTAAATAGTCCCTAACTTAGAAGAGCCATGATAGACTCCTGATAAACATACTTACATCCTTCACATACATAATTTTATTGATAAATTACACCCAAACACAGAACAAATTAGCGTGCTCATCACACAAACGTTTGGTTTGCGTGGGAATCGAACCAGACCTCCGGCATAGCAGTCAGGGCCACTGACCGATAGTTCAACAGACCAGTCAAATACTGTCCTAACTACTACTAAATACTATTCCAAGTTTCCAACTCCTCAAGAAGGAAAAAAAAATCAGTGCAGCGACGATTTAGTAACATAACGTCACGCCTGTAATCCCGTGAAGGGCTAGGCAGGAGGTGCACCTGGTAGTAAATTCACATTTCGCCAGTTATGTTTAATCCATCAATCGGGCGGAATTTCAGTTCGGAGTCTGGATCTATTCCAGACTCCGGACTGCTACTGAGAAATTCCAGATAGAAAAACTCAATAACACTTTGCCCGACATGGGGATCGAACCCGGGACCTCATGCTCAGCAAGCGCTAGCGACCACTAGACTAACGAGGCAGCTTAGCTACAATTTAGTGTTGCTGGCAATCTTACGAAGAGTACCTGGACTTCCAAAGTTCTTTGCCCTGAGATATTATAAAGTGACTTCGCTTAGAAGTCACTTTATGCAGGGCAAAGAACGTCGACGCGTCAACGGCTGCCGCCGAGGCGTGTCAATGGCTGCAGTCACTTCTGCCACTTCTGCCTTCTGCTTCTTCTGGCAAAATGCCGCTCCTGTGTTCGAGCTTTTAGGAAAATCGTGGCAGAAGGCTTAACGTGCTTTCCAGGCAAAAAGAAAGCTCGTTAGGTAATGGATCATGTTCGCGGATCCTCAATGGTCAACCATTTTCGGAACGATCTTGGCAAGCGTAGCTGTACCTTGTATCGACTTGTGTAGTAGCTATATAGCCACTAGCCCATTCATTTAATTTAATGCAAACATTAAATTATTATGTAAATATTGTGACCTTTGACCACGTTCATAATCTTGATTTTACACGCAGTGGCTCTCTGTTGGTTCAATAAAATGTTTTGCCCATTCATCGCTGTAAATGAACTTGTTTCAATGTTTTTTTTTTATATAAGTATTGATAGTAACACTAGATGGCTTAGCAAAGTTCGTTCCGCATTGAGACTAATTTAAATTGCAATAGACCACTTTCATCAAATAGGGGTTTGAAAATAGTTTATGACCTAGTCACGCTTTGGAAACACATTCATTGTGCAAACAGTTAAAGAGTGGAATTCCTGTCGGAGTCGGTGTTCCCTGATAGCTACAACCTAGGGGTCTTCAAGTCAAGAGTGAACAGGTTGCTTCTAGGCAAGCGTGCTTCATCGTCGACCATATCATCGCTCAACATCAGGTGAGATAGTGAGCAAACGCGTGCCTATCAATAAAAAACAAAAATAAAAAAAAATCAGACCTACTGAATATACACAAAATTTCAAAAGAATCGGTCGGTTTTGTTTCGGTCGGTTTTGTTTCCCCGTTCTTTGTCTCCGATTTTAACCATCAAAAAATTCCCGTGACATATTGATCAAACTCTCATCATAGTAGGTATCGTCAAAACTTAGCCGAACAAGAGTAAAGGGCCTGTAAATGTGAGTTCAGGGTCGTTATGCAGTTTATGATATTGCGTGATGATAAAATTAATGGCTTTCAGGGCTGCCTAACGAAATTAATTATTCTTTTGACTATAAAACTACGTAAAGACGTACATCAAGTATAGTGGAGTCGTTTATTACTTCGTTAGTTTTCAATTGCCTTCTATATAAATTCAGGACACATCATGCCTTGAAGCTACAGCATTGAGCTAAGAATTACAACCCTCTGAAATAAATTAAATTAGAGAAAAAAAATGTTTTTAATGCAACATATGGCCAATTTATTAAATCAAATCTGACTTATTTCATTTTCGGTTTCTCATTTTTATTAATCAACTGGCTGACATTCTATGACATTGACACAGCATTGACATAATTATGACAACAAAACTGAGTCGGTAAAGGAGATTCTATCGTTTCGGAGCAAACCAATATAGAACCTAAAGTGATGTAACTTATATTATCTTTGGTGACTTTACGTACAGTTCAAAGCAATCGTAAAACGTTTGAAAAATCGTGTTAAATTATTAGGCAATCTAAATCATGTAAGGAACTTATGTTAAACGTCAAACTCCCCCTTCTACCCAACACATATTTATTTATTTATTTCAGTACTACTTAAAATAAGTAACAGACACAATATTCAAACTGTGTTGTATAGTTATCGGTGTTAAAATACAGTATTTTAAAGGCCCTATTTACGTTAATTGACCCACTTACATGCGAAAGTAGATTTTAAATATACAACTTTAATTGGCAGAGGTTTGCAAAGTTGCCAATTTACGCTGAAGCAAATTTATTTAGTGGTTAAAAAAACTTGAGAGGTTTCAAGGGACACCCGGATGGAACCCTTCGATTGATTAGTGAACTATTCAATCTTCTCTCTCTCCCTCCCCCCTTCCCATATCCCCCTCCCCCTCCCTCTCTCTACCCCATCTCCCTCTCCCTCTCCCTCTCCCTCTCCCTCTCCCTCTCCCTCTCCCTCTCCCTCTCCCTCTCCCTCTCCCTCTCCCTCTCCCTCTCCCTCTCCCTCTCCCTCTCCCTCTCCCTCTCCCTCTCCCTCTCCCTCTCCCTCTCCCTCTCCCTCTCCCTCTCCCTCTCCCTCTCCCTCTCCCTCTCCCTCTCCCTCTCCCTCTCCCTCTCCCTCTCCCTCTCCCTCTCCCTCTCCCTGCGAACATGCGACGCCGCACAGCTTACAATAGCTTACTATAGCAAAAAGTGTCGTGACAACTTTTCGTAAGATATTTTTCCGTCTAGCCCCCTTTCACAACGCGCGATAAGGAACTTCGTTCCAATAAACTTTATTTGCAGAAATGAATTTATCAAGTAAACCATGTCCCCTTGCCTTTGTTGCCATGTTACTTGCATAGTCATGCGTTTTAACAGAGTTTCATCTCTTGTCAAGAATAATTTCTTGTGGAAAACAGGTCCGAAGGTACTAAACGTACCTTCGGACCTACTGCCAAAAAACAAATAAATTATTTGATTTGATTTTTACTAAATGGTCATTCAACAGGAAAAAATATAACAGAAACCTAGAAATGATTGTCAAATACCTATTCAATGATAGCCTACTTAATTCAGCTCGTCGTTTTGATTACTATCTTGTTTTTAGCAAGGTTAGCAAATTGATTGATGTAAGAACCACCAACATGGGTTCAACCGTTTGGTCTCTAGCGTCACAAAAGAACAAAGATAGGATATACCATACATAACCTAATAAACACATAACCCTCCTTTGCATCGCGCTGCCAAGTAATTAAACTTGTAGTTCCTATATCCGACTAAAGATGACTTATTTCTTAGAATAAGATCGTACTAAGTAAGCACCGAAAGCAATTTATTGGAACAAATCCAAAAGTTAGCAAACTTTTATGCTATGACTCTTTAGCTTATTAAGTATAAATCAAATATGCACTGTAGATAAAGAAAAAATGTAAAGTCTATTTTATACCTTAGCCTTTATTAGAATTAGACTTAGATATTAGTCGTGCCCATGCAATATTAAACGAACCATAAGAAGTAGTAGAGATCACAACCAGGTGGTGTTTTGTAGTTTTTTCTACCTTCATGGGAAACAGCCATAATATTTTGGTCTTGCCCATTTCTTGTAAAGTTAATCGTCCGATAGTCTATTTTGGTTTATACTTCGCCTTAAGGAAGATCGTAAAAACATTAATCTGTCCACTAATTACATTTGATTCGACCCTTTGACTGGGTCCTGGCTTCATAACTCCATTCAGGCCCTCACGCCGACTGACAACGCTGGAAACAATTGGCCCTCCATTATCTGAGGTGACCCACTTGCTTTAATCCCTAATCTTACTCCCAACACGGTTCGTCAACCGGTGTAGACCCGTGCGCGCGCACCCATTCACCTAACGGCGGGGGAGAGACGCCAGGCCAAGTGGGGCTTGTGATCCGAAGTTCGGAGATATTCGGGCTTATTCGCTCGCGACCGTCGCGCTGGTCGGTAGTGCGGCAGCCCCGATGTGCCGCCACCACGGCCGACCCAGACGCGATCCCACTGGTGGTCCGCAGTGGCCACCACCTGCCGCAATGTCGTAACATGATGGGGTACAATAACCAAGGGAACGGGTACAACAAGTTGTTTACACAGGTGCGCGCGCAAGTGTTGTGTTGTTTCCTAACAAAGTGTTGATTTGTGGCTTGTTGATGATAAGGCTCGCCATGTCGTTATGTTTACGTAATGCTGATAATGTTGTTTGTTTGTTTACACGCGTCATGGTTGTCCTGAGAGCTTGCAGTCCGCTCGCGCGCCTGCCGGCGATGACCTATAACTTGCTAGAGGCGCGACCGATGCAATTCGTGTCAGTGCTATTTGGGCCCTGCCCTGTAACGATCGTTGGTTATAAAGCCGTATTTAGAAGTGTTTCTATACAGTAATGTCTAAATATAAACGGAACTGTGTGTATTGCTTCCTGGTAGTGTTTTCAAAGCTCTGAAATCATGTCTGTGGTAAGATTTTTTGCGTTCCTCACCTAAATATTGACGAGAGTCATTAACCAACGCTTGATCTAAACCAGGTATGTTAGGTACATGTATGCTGCGAACGGACTCTATTTCCGACCCGTGTACTGTTGGTTTGTTTGTTTGCCTGTCATTACAGCTAACGTTTCGTCTATTATAGTTAAACGTACGCGCGCGTGTTCAAATACGTTCTGTTTCAACGAAACAATTAACAACAAATTATTTTTGGTTCTGGTTTACTTCGAATGGTAATACAATGTTTGATCAATTTTGTTTATTATTTATAATAGATCTTCTATGTTATTGCGTACAGCATCCTTCTAATGTCTGTCAGTTTACGTAAATTTGGATGTTTATTTACAAATCACGCAGCTTAGCAAAGGGGCCATAGCACAGAACATCTATACGGTGACCATAGACTATATTAGGACAGACCATATATTGATACGTAAACACACGACTTTTTCTAATAATGATAGGCAGTAACTACAGAAAGTTTACGATCCCTACATCATTTGACTTCGTTTACGTACCTACGTTCCCACATCTACAAGCTATTCTTTAAAAATCTCCCCGTGAAAATAAAGTTGAAAGTAAAGGCAAAGTGAGCAGTCATCTCTTTTTAATGCTCAGGCGTTCACAGGACACTTCACCTAACTTTATGTAGGAAGATTTTTTTGTAAAGGTACACGCATTGCGAGTACTATAGTGCCCTGTCTATGAAGAACAGGGGCTCGAGTCTGCTATTGCAATCGTGTTTCAATGACCGGTCATTGATCGAATATTTGACAACTTTGACAGCTTTTGTATGGGAAATGTGTCATAAGTTGGACGTTATACGTCAAAAATCGATCATTGACCGGTCATTGAGACACGATTGCAATAGCAGACTCGACCCCCTGGACGTGTAATTAATATTAAGTATTTTGAATGCGCCAACCCACCTTTAGTATGCGTGGTGACTGGTGATTAAGATATTTCGCGGCAAGAGCCAAGTTAGAAACCCATGGGCGACGTCAACTCTGACCAGATTAATCACTAAATGAGTACACGAAAATTAAAAGAATATCGATTATTCATACTTACAGATTTCTTAAACGTAAAAACTCTTAATCTTTTTCTAAGATATCATTCATAAGCTAAACAATCCCACACTATCTACACAGAAATAAATCTATGAAGACAGTCATAGAGAAGCAAGTGGTTCTTATTGTTTTATAAACGTTTGTAGTTTTAGAACACTGTTTGATAAGTTGCACATGGCTGGAAATATGGAGGATGGAAGCTAACAATAAATAAAACAGTCACGTTTTATTTATTATTTATTCCATTTTTGTTTTAACATGAGAGGACGCCCTATATTCTAGGGCGTCCTCTCCCGACCCTGCTAGGGCCTAGAGGAACATAAGACCTTATTGGCATTACTCGCAACCGGCGTGTGAGTATGACTGCATGTAGGAATTTAAACGAAGCAAAAGAAGAATGTAAGAATCGTAGCAGATGGCACTTTGTTAAGGCAAAACATCACTGTGTTTTGATTTAATTTTATAACGTAACAACTTAGTTCTGCATCTTTAATCGTCTAAAAAATAAAATGACGTTTGTTAGTTACACTGAAACTCGAGAATTGCTGGACCGATTTAAATAATTTGGGTCTTGAATTTGGAAACTAAAAATATCAATTTTAGGTGCCTACCTATACAATCTGTTGCTATCTGTTAAACATTTGATGTTCGTCCCGTCGTTGTACGGTATACCTACCTACTCCTCTCAAATTAAAGAACGAATTTCAATAAGTATTTCGAATCGATATCTTAAATTCCACAGACATATGTGGGATTTTTAAACATACAATAAGTTAAATAGTGTCACCATGACAACGGATCAACGTATTTCTGATATTAATTTGGTTACTAAACTTAGAAATAGGTTTTAAGCCAGCTGCATAAAATTGTCGTATATTACAGAAATCAATTTTATTATAAATTAATAATGACGACAGAGACGAAATTCAATAAATATTTGCAATGTATTATACCGTCTGGAATTTAAAGCAGACCGGGAAAACTAAGTAAATTGTATGTAACATATTAAAATTACGCACAGCGCAGAAGTTCAGTTTAAAATTATGTATTTTCCAAATTCAATGCATTTCAGTAAGGTAGTTAGGTTCGGTAGTTAGGTTAGCTATAGGATAGGTATGGTAAGTTAGGTTAGGTTATATATGTATATATAATTATGTTGTTATTCTAATTCTCTTTAAAACAAATTGCTTAAAAAATAGCACATTAGAGACTCGCTAAATAAAACAGAAGTAGTCGTATATTATTGTTTTCGATCTATTTGTTGTCATCTTATCAAAAGTATGTATATCCCAGTGTTTCGCAGTTATCACGTTGTTTGTAACCAATCTCCTCTGAAACAGCTTAACCGATTGTTATGAAATTTTGTGTGTATATGAAAAAGGCCAGATAATAGGATTTTAACTAATAAAAACTAGTAAATTGGTTCTAAGGCGGAACAGAGTCTGCCGGGCACCTAGTGTACTATAAAATGAATAATAATCTTCTAATCACGTTAGTAGCATTGTCCTTTTGAAAATCGCGTCACTTACTAAATCAGCAACTCACAGTCTTAGTTGCATTACAATAATCTTCAAAACTGATAAGACTGATGAATATAGAACACTATCTTAGCTTTCAATCTTAATTCATCATCATATAGTCACTGGAGTGTATGATATCGCAGAAACTGAACAGCAAGGCCATTGCGTATCTCCGTTGACATGTCATGGTGATGATCACTGGGCAAGGTGTCCAACGATTAACTGTCAAACAGCTAGTTTCGTATAGGCTGTCATCATTCAGAGTGCCTAGTGCGAGTTTGTTTTACGTTAACTCTATCGACACCTTCATGACGTTCGGCGCTCCGATTGGCCCGCTCCAAACTTTTGACCAATCAGCAGGGCTAGCATGGGCTGGGGATATAACTTTTATACACCGGTTATTTCCACTGACAAGGGATACAATTATCTTATCGACCTGCTTAAGCACGGCAACAGGGGGAAAGAGAATTATATCACTTTTTGACATTAGACGTGGATACTCATCCACGGCTTATAGCATGGCGACTAGTGAAAGATTTCGCGATTCGAGCAATCCCAATTGACAACAAAACCCAATTGACAACAAAACAAAATAATTATCCAGTACAGATGTAATAAAACGATGAAAGTACTTTGGTTTACATGACATTCTCGACTATTGTATAGTTTCATAAAAGTTTTCTTATAATGGCAATAATTTCGGGGACAAGCGTTTCCCCTGGTTTATCCCCGTGAATAGTTTATCCACCCATGTCGCCATGCTCGGAGGGTGGATAAAAATGACAGAGGGGAATAGTATTTTATCCTCTCCCCGTGGAAAGAATATCTCCGGCCATGCTAGCCCTGCTGAGAGCCAAACGCGGTGAACGTTTCGATCGCGTAAAAACAACTCGCACTTAGGGCACTGTATCTAGGACAACATCATGTGCACTCGCAGTGTTGTGACGAAGCGCAGAGTACCCCTCTGATAGTCACCGTAACCACCGCCGTCCGTTCCGTCCACTTAAAGTGCAATAGGTACCTACCATTTTTTTGTAAATTCTCAGTTTTCATTAAAGATCGGTTTTCACGGCGTGACTTTTACTGAATCAACCGGCTGGACGCCAGTACCTACTTAATTAGTCACTGGGCATGAAAAGATGGCCAATAAACCCTGCAGATGATAAACAAATAGCTCTTAGTACACGGAATTTCTTCAACGTTACAATTTTTCCCCAAATCATAGTTGATCGTCATCTAAATACCCAAAAAACCTACTATTCTATAATAAAACTATACAATACACCATGATGATAAACAGCTGTTTCATGCTGTTTATTTTATAATCTTCATGAGAGAAAACGATTTGTAAATGCATTGTTATTTTCATACTTTTCAACAGAATTTATTCTCATAGCGAAAACGCAGACGTTTTGATTGGCGTGCGAGTAAACAAAAAACTAATTAAACAAGCACAAGGGCAATTAAAGTTTTGAATGAAATAATTACGTAACTGCTGACAGTCGTTTTAGTGTGGAGTGTAAAAACAGGGTACCTACCTACAGATTGGCTATTACTCCAGGATATTTCAGACTACTGTATAGTTTTGAACAGAACTGTAATTGTACAGACACATAAAGACCTCAAAACTGTATTTTTTTCCCAATTGAATGTGAACCTTATTTTGATTGTTATAACATTGAAAAATCTAATTGGGGAAGTTTGCAGAGCTGGCCTCTATGCCTACAGGCAAATCAAGGTCTTAATTAATTGTTGTTTAACGTCTGTTGTTATGCTTTTTATTGAGACACCATGTATAAACAAGTATAAGTTACATGAAAAAAAAATTGTAAAGAAATCCAATCTTGAAATTGTTCAAAACACTTGCTCGTAAGGTACCGGTTGCTCTTATTTCACAGATTTAAATTTACTAATGCAGTAGAAACGTTGTACTTCGATTGTGCTCAGCAAATGCAGGCATTTTATTAAGGAAACTATATCCGTTGCCAGCGACTTTGCCCGCTACTACTCGAAAAATATCCCACCTGAAGATGTAATCGGGATAAAAATGATCCCATGTGTTAATCTACGTTATAATCTATCTGTGTACTAAATTTTATCCAAATTCGTTCAGTAGTTTTTGCGTGAAAGAGTACACACCAACTTTCACGTTTATAAATATTAGTATAAGATACTGACAACTATGATATAGGTATATGTATACGCAGAATAGTTAACAAGGAACGATGCAATTAGATTTACGATCAATAGCAGACATTTAATAATGTTAAATTCTATGGGCGAATTGTTTTTGAAAATGTCTGTGGACTGAAACATAGCCATAATCTATAACAATAAAACAATAATAATAAATTATTTATTGCCCAAAAAAAAAACCGGAAAGTGTTTCCAACTTATTATAATAAAAAAAACCTGCATTTTATAGCCCTACTGCAAGCTTAAGACTTCTTCTCTTGCACATAAGGCCAGCACCAAACTCACTTAAAGGAGATTTTCAGTTTTACACTTAGATACAGACATACATACATACATTACTGTAGTATGTATGGGCCTGTACCCATGCCCTTAATACAAGTTATTCTATAACTTAGCAAGGTTTCTTACTGCTTCGTTTACATTCATACATGTTGTCATACACACACGACGGTTGCGAGTACTACGCACCTGACCTTTCTGAAGAACCTCACCAATAAGGTCTATGTATGTCCTTCTAGGGCGTCCCCTCCCGGCGTTCCCACTTACATCTGCCTTGTAAATACCTTTCGTTAGTCGCCTTTCATCCATCCTTTGAACGTGACCAAACCATCTAAGCATACTCTTTTCAATTTTTGTTACTACATCTTCTTTTAATTAAACCACAACGTTGCTTTATCACATCATTCCTCAATTAGTCATTCATTGTTACACCACACATATTACGCAAGGAACGCACACTACACTTAGATATTAACTACAAAGTTCAAGTTTTTTGACTGCTACGTCGGTGTATTGGTGGCAAATGCAACTGCTGAGCATGTAAGTGCACCGACCACTTACCGAGCGCGTTGTGAGCAAGTGTAGGTTTTTCCATCTGGAATACCATCTCAGTAAAAGCCCATAGTCTGGATTATTGCCCGGTTAGTAGCAAGTGACGTCCTATTACATGAGACTTCAAAATAACTCGCAAAACGTGTCTGTTCTAAACGTACACCTCTGCCTAGAATCAGGCGTGGTGTTAATAAACTTAAAAAGTTAGAACATTTTACTATTAATGTAAAAAGTCACATTGTTATTCGCCCAGACTTAAACCCACAACCGCATGTGAGGCGAGGCCATATTCACTGGGCCATCAGGACATTTTACTAAATAATAATTATGAGTATTTTGCTTATGTTTAATTGTTGACGTTGGCAACATGTTGCATATTGCACTATTAGTAACTTAAATAACCTTTTTACTTTCAGTTGACAATAAAATTGGATTAACCAGTTACAAGGTCCTTTAAAGCTTTGCCAAATGCATGGTTCAGTTTACCAGTTTTAGCATAACAAGCTGCTTGATTAAATTCCTCTGGATGGTGTGTATGACATCATATTGCAATCTCGCCAAATTTCTGCCTTCAAATTATTTTTATTGTCCTTTTATGAGGCCGAGATATTAATTTATGTTATGACCAAGTGTGGGAGTTTCAAAGTCAAAGTCAAATCATTTATAACCCTTAGTAAAATTCCCACATTTAGAAATTTTACTCAGATAGTATACCTACGTATATTATGACATACATATCAATTAATCATACTTACTGATGTTAACCCTGTTAATGTTCACGATATGGCAACATTTTTAGAAGTTGATGAGTATATCTGAGGAAATAGGAATTAGGGAGTCCCTAGTTCTCCTTCCTGCTGTTGATTTTTCCGCTACTTAAAGAAAAAGTACTTAACAAAAATTAGTAACGGTATAAGAACTCCTTGATCGAAATGTGTCCGATATTTTACAGGCTGGAAATATAATAGATTTAATGCAGTAGAAAAAAAGTAGTAAAAGAAGATCGCAATAGAAATTAGGAAAAACCATAAGCAAAGAGAATGGACTGAGTGTTCCTTAACCAGCTGTGAAGTAAATAGTGGTAAGAAAGTGTGAGAGAGATAAAACGAACGTGCGGCCAATAGTTGTCTCTTTCTTTCTTTAACCACAGACCTACAGAAAAGAGACCCGTATTGACAGCACAGTCCCCCTGTCTTTTTATAGGGAGTGGTCAATGTTGTGCGGGTATTGCTCATTCCGTTCTCTACGTCTATGGGAAAAACGGACGAAAATTTCAGTGCTGATGGCTCCAGGATCATAATGGAGAAATTGAACTCCAACCGGATTGGACCGAACCGGATTATATTCTATCCGGATGTGTTTCGATGACCATTCCACGCTGTCTATCGGATATAACAAAGATATACGAGTAAAATACCGGATATTTTCACACTCCAGTTTTTACGAACTCTACTTTTACTCCATTGTCAAAATTTACCTACTATATCTATTTTGGCACGGGTTTCTGTAGTTTTATGAACAGTAATTGTTCCCTTTGAAGTAGTTTTATTCATTGCTAATGACGATAGTCTTTTACGATAGCTATCCCGTATTGGTGTGTCCGTTTGTTCTCATTTTAATTCGTCTATTAGTATTGTAATGTCTTTCTGTTAAAATGGTTTGAAAATACCTATTTGATTAAACGTGTTGCTGGGAGTTTGTTCTGCTATTTATTCTTCTTAGCAAAAACAGCGTTTTGGTGGAATATTAATTTTTATGTTTACAAAGCGCTGAACCTTAGCCTAATTATTTGAATAAATGACTTTTGAGTTGATGCGCCATTTTGTTATGAGAGGTCTTGGATTGTCTAAATATTACAAAAACATATTAATAGTATTTTTGTGAGCTTTAGGACGAAGTTCCTAAGTACTAGTTTGTGGTTTCAAATCTGGGCAAGTACACACGGTTACACATAATATATAAATAAATAATAATAAATATTCGTATTCAACAACTATTCACACAACGCCATTATGTCCCATGTTAAGCTTAAGAGCTTGTGTTATGGGTACTAAACAGCTGATAAACATACATATATATTTCTAAATAAGTACATACATATTATAGATAAATTACACCCAGACACAGAACAAATGATCGTGCTTACCACACACACATTTGTCCTGGGTGGGAATCGAACCCACGACACCATAAACAACATACAAATTATAACGGAATGGAATGGCTATTATATGGAATTGGCTAAAGCTTTCGACATGTTCAATTCCATACGTTTTGGATTTATCGAACTTCGTTATAGTCAATGAATTTGAAACTTTGTCTAGGCCCCTATACGTAATTATTGCGTGCAATTGTTTTACTGTTCTAAGCGGCTCTTGAGACCGAATCAGTCTATTCCCAACTAAAATAGACTAACAACACGTACCTGCCTGTTTGATGTCTAGGTAACGGTTTTAGTATAGGCATTCCATACATATCCTCTTTTACATCGTAAATAAATAAATAATTTATTTTATGAACGTGATAGTGTCGATGTTTCGATGTTAGGTTTATTGTTTAGCATTATCGAAAACAAACATGGCCATCAACATTTTTTTTTATTTGACAGGTTCTAGATTTGAAAATTCGAAATGATAGGAGTAGGACGTTCTGTTTAGAGATGTGTACTCAACATTTAAATGAAATATAATCGACTTAACTAAACTAAACCGTAACCAAATTACGGATTTTTATTTTGTTATGTTCGTCTATCCGTACGTCCGAAATTTACACAGATCTCACTTAAACTATGAAAAAACAAAATTTAGGTGCCCAGGACCGACAGATATATTAGATCTAACCCAATTTTAATTTAAACCTATAGTTTACCCAAAATTATGCCTTTAAATTTTGTGGAATAACACATAAATAAATTGTTTCCTCTACTAACACTAGTATATCAGTGGCGTTTAGGGTCTATGGAACTGTTCTGATGGGTACTACCTACTGATTGCGCTTGCCTATAAAGCTACTTTTATTTTGCGCGGATGGTCACGCACTTTGCCCTTTTTTAATTATAATAATACCATTGGATATTTGTAGCACTATGCATTATTCATTCTCATGTTTTATTGGTCTGAACTTTGTGGTCGTGATAGGAATAAGGTCAGAAAATTAAGTTCTTAGTCGATTGCCAGCTTTATATGAACTAGGTACCAACATAGATTGAATGAATTGCTAAAAGTCCTTGAATCTTCCATATTTAGGTTACATCCACCCCATCCCCTGCTACATTTAGTGAACCAAGCCAAATACAAAAATCAGCATAATAAAAAATAACTTACCTACCCACGCAAAAACATAGTAACGCCAAAACAGTGGTTGATAAATAAAAAATCCTCTACTGGCGTTGCCCCAAAAACAAGGGCGTAAAGTATGCACAGTGGGGGTTATCGAGCCAGTGCTGGGTGGCAAGGGGAGGGAATGACGTCACTACTTCGACCCGCCAGACTGCCGCCGAAACCGTCGTGCCAGTGTTGTTCAAGCCTTGATCAATCGCGGCCAGATAAAGCCTCCTTCCCGGGCTGAATGGGTTAATATCTTGGTCCTTACTCTGTGAATGAAAATGTCATCGCGTTGACAATATTTCAGTTCTAAATTTAAATTCATCACAGATTATAATGGATTAGTTAATTTTTTGCTGAGATATTTGCGAAAGTACTGGTCGGTTCGTCTTGTAGTTTGTATGTAAAATGTTTGTAAGTGTGAAGACGATTTTTTTGTTTTATTTAAATATATTTGGAAGCTTTGGCTAAGGTGAGCGTCGTCTGTAGTTTTTTTAGTTTTGTGTGGTTTGATTTAGATGCTTTTAGTTCATTTAATGCTAATAGTTTGGTAGTTTCATCTCATTATCTCAGTCCTTTTACAGACATTATTTTTATGCATTTAATTTTGAATAATTTATTATGTTGTAGATTATGAATCCTTGTAACATTTATTTTATAGACATTGTTATTTCTTTTTTTTTCTTAAATTGTATATGTGTTAAACATAAAATTGGCTGAAACCGAAATTATGTTGAATATTGGTGAATAAAATAAACCAGATTCAAAATTCTTCCAAAATTCTGAGATGATTCTGACATAATACAAATCCACATTATATTATTAACGCATGAACTAATCGTTTTGTTTTTTAGATTATGTGCCGACATTACTTTGTGTACAGTCAGTGCCTCAAGTCGAAATAATGCTGTGACTTTTGATTAAAGAATAACTCTAACCAAGCCTTGAAAAAATAATAAGTAAGTAGGTACAGTCATTAAAAAAAAAACTGACATTAAAACAAGAAATGTCAATTTCTTTTTTCTTGATTTCTATTTTTAAAAATAGAAGAATAGTTTTCAAGCTTCTATTTCTATATTGATGTATGTATAGGTTTTAGAGTTATTTTTTAATCTGTGGCAGTCTGTACTAGCTCCAAGCATGTCTGTCTGATTTCCGTCTGTTTGTGTCTGGCATTGCATGCAGTCGGCACCACTCACCACCGACCAATGACAAGCTACAAGCCTTTGGTAAGCCACCTGTATTTCTTTTTATTTTTCCAATCTATGTGCTTATCACCTGTGTCGTGTTAAGAGCAGCCAGTCGATTCTATTCATCAACTTGTGAAAACTTGAGGGACCTAGTGGACACAAGTCTATGAGTTTAATGGAGCACGCTCCACTGCCGCTCCAATATTGCTATATTATTCTAGATGGCGTTACTGAGTCTTGTGGGATCACAGTTTTTCTATGACCTTTCTTCGCATGTCCTGTAAAGCAGAGGAGTCCCAGTTGGGCTGATCTTACATTTACCTAATATCTTTACATAGGTACAGCACGACATGCTGTTAAATCACCCCGTGAAAATGTAAGCGTCATAAGCTGACAATTAGAGAATGCAATCTCGAGCCGAGATTAGCAAATCGAGATCTCGCCTGTTGAACCTGGTGTCGAGATTGGCAGTTTCGAGATCTGAGAGAGACAGGGCGTAGGTACTAAACTAGACTCATCGACTTGTGTCCATTAGGACACAGGTATCAGTTCAAAATTTTGTTCTTAATTTCCTGTCTATACCTAGTAAGTATTGAATGTCTTTCGCCATACATTGACTTCACCTCCATGAAAATGGGATGTGTCTGCATCGGTGTTCCCGAGTTCATATGACCCCAATCTGTTTATGTCGCGAGTTAATAGGCTTCTTTTGGGTAAGCTCGTTCCATCGTCGACCTCATCTCTGACATCATTATATAAAAAAATGGGAAATATATAACAATAGATAATTATGTATTTGTATCTAGGTACGGGAGATTTTTTGCCAATCTGAAATAACTACAAAAACGATAATACTTTTCGTGATTTTCGAGTTGGTACCTACTATAGTGAAAGTTGTTTAAACTCATGCATGGGTAGCATAGCCTGTAGAAATTAAATTCGTGCTTTAATAGACCTCGAAGCCCTATACATAAATGAGCCATATAGTATTAACCAATTCAAGTTATGCGTGAATCTTGTAGAAAAACTGATTCGTCAATTATTGCCTGGTGCACATATTTTATTCGGGGTTATCCTGTTATTGAGATCAGACCCATGTAACATATATAATGACATATATATCTACTCAAACTAGTGCTCAAACATATATGTATAATGACGTGACATACATACTCAAACCAGTCAAATATAGGACATTAATCATGAACTCCACAAACGTTCACATAAAATCTTATAATAGCTTCCGTCACATTCCAAAACCATCGTCGTTAAATTACAATTTAGCTTCAAGTATTGAGATAGCTGACCATACAGTGATAGTAGATAATATCTTAACATATAGTTATTTATATCCTTCAAACAATTTTAGTTAGGTATAGGTATGTACTCTCTCCTAGCAACAGTCAAGACAAGATACGGTACGAGATCAATAATTGTATTTAGGTACCTACAGAATAAATAATTCGATACTTATACAAAAATGAAACCATGAAATAAATGGATTATGGAAGAAAATAATACCTAACTTGTAAAGCTACATAGGTGTAACACCAGTCTGGTCTAGGATTTACAATTCACCCCTAAAAGTTGAGCACACCAGCCAGTGGGATAGTAAGAGTACTATCCCACTGTAAGTCTGATTACCACGATACCACGCTTGTTCAAGACTCGTGACTGAAATCGACTAATATTATTTACAAGATGAAGATAGTTTATTTGTCAAAACATGAGTAAGCAACTTGACTTGACTGCCTTGGTCTAGTGGTCGCAAGCGCTATTGCTGAGCACGAGGTCCCGGGTTCGATCCCCAGGTCGGGCGAAGTGTTATTGCGTTTGTTTATCTGGAATTTCTCAGTAGCAGCCCGGAGTTTGGATTTGTGCCCGATTGTTGGCAATGGGATCGCCCCCTATTACATGGGACTTAAACATAACTGGCGAAATATGGGTGTACAAGGTACCATGTACACCTCTGCCTAGCCCTTCGGGGATACGTGCGTGACGTTATGTATGTTTGTATGTATGAGTAAGCAATACAAAAAGTGGGTTGCAAAGCATGGTGTTATAAATAAAAAAAACGTCCTAACATTTTTTGCCTAAAAGAGGCACATATTTTTTAAATTTTGGCTCACATTGTCATGTCTAGAGTTTATATTATTTTCCTTTACCGATGCCAGTGGATGTTTAAGATAAACTCACTGAACTGAAGTTTATGAAAATCGAAAAAGTCACATTAGTTCTTTCCCGGATTTGCCGCCAACCCCACTCAAGAGAGACGAAGTCTTAAACACAAAAGGGTTAAAGGATTTCAATAATAAGCGTTTAATATATTTTTGTTTTAAAAGATTTTTATGTGATTGTGTTCGGAGTACTAAAATAATATCTACAGAACCTAAAGAAACTAGGGTTCCTTTCAAGTGGTTAAAGTGGGTTTAGTTAAGTTAGAAAAGCTGAAGACTGACTTGTCGTGTTGAAGTAAGTGACCAGTCGTTGCGACTAATTTACCTAAATATTATAAAATAAAGTGCGTATCAGTAGGCATGTTTGCCATGCAGGCATGTCGAACCATAAAGAGGGAGGGAGGTCATAAGAGGCGGACTTAATGCCTAAGGAAGTACTTTCTTTGTATTTATTAGGTTATAGTGCTCCTTCTCCATATACCCTGTCCATGAATAAAACTGCATGATTGCTGCAAAGCGTCGCGAGCATGCGCGCGCCGGTCGCGGCTCGTGCCAAAATATTTGCACTACCTACTTATGGATTGTTGGTTTAGCTGTAACTGACAGTTTTGTTTCAGTAAACTTTGTTTAAAATGTTTTGTAAACCTTCTATTTATAGGGAGAAATAAACTGTTCTATTCCGGGTAGGTTACTGGGCATTCCAGTAGTTTGTAGACACGTTTTGTAATTATATTTAATTTATCTAACAAATAACACTAGAATACCTTTTAAGGAATCTAGTCTGATCCAGAAAGCAATAATTAATTTCTAAGCAAATCGATAGTTTAAAAATACTTAAACATGTATCACGTTGACTGCCAACTACCAGACACAATAGAAATTTAATTGTTCGCGGTCAACGTGTACCGACGTGGCGTTCAAAGACCTATTAACGAACTTACAACTATTATGTACATACCAAAAAAATAAACAAACAAAAAGAAAAAAGTAAAACAATTATAAGGCATCAAAAAATTCATCCGCATCACTGTCAACGGGAAAAGTGCCCAAAAGACTGGTAGCATTGCCACGTTGTATGGCAATGCTGATTCTCTGTCCGAAATAAAGGCGTGAAGAGTCGACCAGCCACTTGGCAATGTCCCGGAAAACTATATGGGCACTCGGACCAAATGGCCCGAATGTTTTAACCCCAAACGGTTTAAAAAATTTGACTTCCAATAAGGTTTATATTTTCGCCGTGTGAGGTTTTTCTACGCCTGATTTTACACAAGTTTTTTATCTTAATCCATGCAATAAAAAAAAAGTTTGTAAATTCGTAGGTTCAAATAAGAAAGTGATTCAAAAAAATAAGAAAAAAAATTGGTCTAATTTCGTCCTGAAGGATATTTTCATAGATTTTAATTCCGTAGTCAGTGGTTTAAAAATCGACATACCCATGTCTCGACTAACTTCCTATCAGTTGAAATGAATCACTCGTCGTCACTCACAAACATGAAACAGCTTGACGACTGTGTACTCTCACATTTCAGACAATGACTCACCATGTCGACATTCACGAAAAATTCTAAGCGATCTGAATCGTAAAATTTTATAGACAGACTATCTTACTGTTCTGAAATAGCCACGTATTTTGATGGCAGTCAATAGTATTTGTGATATTTGGCTTTAAAACCAACTGATAGGCTGGTGGATTTGTAGATTGGTACTTTTGTAGATCCTTGTCGGAAACCCGAAAGATTGACAATCAAGAATTATCATTTTATACAGTGACTAACCTGTGGAGGTCAAATAAACAGTCGCTCTACTGCTATTCAGCTGCATCCAGTCAAAACTGGTAACTGACCCTTACATAGTTGAGACATGGAGGACGATATGGTTCGAAACCTTAAAGAATTGCAGAGAAAAAATATTCCTGTTCAATCTTTTGTGGGTGGATAGTGGATGACGATATGACATAAATATTGCTAAATAGAACACGACTATAAAAGTAACTCGTAAATGTTATATACAGCAATTGAAACGTCCAATAAACATGAATAAGTTTTGGATAAAATGTGGCATGGTCGTAAAATAGTGAAAAGGTTCTTAAAATATAAAGGAATGGAATCACACACAACTTGAAAACCCTTCTTAAGGATTCTTCTGTCGATTCCGCGACAACATAATTTTTTGACGTCCTCCATTACGTTGACGACCACGTTGACGTCGTTTACTTTTTAGCAGAGGAGGTTTCATAAAATGTAACCAGTAGTGTCCTCTGCTAAAACGTAAACGCCTTTGTAATTTATTCCCGTTTTTCTGTGAACATTTATCTGATTACCAACTTTCCTGCTTTCAACTAGGTTGCTAATTTTGTTTATTCCAATTTTTCAGGGCTCAGCAGATTCAAACTATTCCCAACCATCGTCGGAACTGTCGCTTGACGAAGACAAGGAGGCGCTGCGCCGCGAGAAGGAAGCGCAGGCTATCAAACAGCTGGACAAGGCACGGGTAAGCAAAAACTGTGTTCCAAATATGAACATCACAACTCATCATCTGTCTAGCCTTTTCCCAACTACGCTGGGGTCGGCTTCCAGTTTAACCGAATGCAGCTGAATACCAGTTTTTTACATGGAGCGACTGCCTGTCTTCACAACCCAGTTTCTGGGCAACACGAATCCCCTTGGTTAAACGGGTTGTCAGACTTTCAGCTCTCGACTACTCGTATCGACTGTCAACGATTTACAAATGACAGCCGGGACTAACGGCTTAATGTGCTTTCCGTGCTTCATTATAACAGTGTATTATATAGGGTGGCTGGTAATTAGTGACCGATACTTAAACACGGAATTGTATTCATGATTTCAATAAACTTTCCCAAAGGAAGTTTTTTTTTATACACAATAACTTATAACACAATGCAAAAACGCTGTTTCAAATTCCCGCTAGCGCGCCTGTGGTCGATCACAGTAGGCGCGAATCGGCACGATCTCTCAGCTGATAGTCTGACCTCGGGAAGGGCAAAATCTATTAGTAGTAGGTAGTAGCGTCACACGCTCCCCCACCACTCACACCGCTCCCGTTGTGCAGTACTGACGTAATTGAATTAATTGAAAGCTAATGAGTATAAAAAATAATTTCTTTGAGAAAGTTATTTGTGTCCATGAGTACAATCACGTGTTTATGTAATGGTCACTAATTACCAGTCACCCTATTAAATATTATTAAGCTTCCCAATTACCTATCTTTTTGCACCTTTAGCCAGTAAATCTGTTACTCGTAGCAGGCATACAGCGACCTGCGTGGCCAATATTATAAACCACTCAGTGTACTGTTGGGGCTGCCTTGGCGTTGCAGTGCGTTAGCAAGTTCGAATGTTTCTGCTTCATGATTCTTACTCCAGCTGATATTCACTTGCGCAAACCAAACAAGTTGCTTCATAAGAACAACACTGAACCATGCTGCCTTGTTTTCCAGGAGAAGCCAGTGGCGTTTGCCGTGCGTACCAATGTGTCGTACGATGGCACCGTGGACGACGACTCGCCGGTGCACGGCAGCGCTATCTCCTTCGAGGTGCGCGATTTTCTCCACATCAAGGTAATCCTCGTCTTACTTGACAATCATTTGTTTCTTCTCTATACTCAATACTCAATATCTTTATTGCTTTCCATATGTATTCTTAGGTGGTGGTGGCTTTTTGCGTAGGTCTGTTCTTCGACTTTCCTGTTTTCTTTTCTTTTGTATAGGAAGAGTAAAAAGTGTTGCAATGTGCCCATAGCTTTTACTATTCCCGTCTGGGTATCTATGTATCTATCGGGTTTGGTTTTCGCACAGTCCTGAATTGAACCATTGTGTAAGATACAATGATGTAGATGCTCATAAGAAGCATCTAACGAAACGATTACAAATAAACTGCTGGAATGTGGACATTATTCTACTATTCTAGATGACTTATTTTACACGACATGATATTAAAAAAAGACGTAATACGTGACGTCACTTTGGTTAGATGCCGCGGTAACGCAGTACACGGCCTCAAAGTCAGGACAGAAGTATTAACAGGCATCACGTTGAACGTTCCAGGAGAAGTACGACAACAACTGGTGGATCGGGCGCCTCGTGAAGGAGGGCAGCGACGTGGGCTTCATCCCGTCGCCGGTGAAGCTGGAGGCGGTGCGCTCGGGCATGACGGCGCGCCGCTACCCGCGCCCCCCCTCCACCGCGCCGCACGGCCCGCACCCGCCCCTCTCCCGAGGTAGCACCCCTCCCACGCCCGGTACGTCATGCATACCTCATGCCGCAGTGCACGCAACACGTGGTCTACTACGAATACTCACACTCCGGACGCGGCGGTCGGGTTTTGGTGTCTGATTTATGCAATCGGTCATACTGATGTCACACACAGCTTAATCCTGACATCGATTCATCATAAAATAATTTGAGGCCATAAATAATGTAGACCTCTTACTAAATAAAACCGTTACATATTTATGATACATTATCGAAGGATCGAATAAATATTTCAGACGCCATTATTCGATTACTTAGTCGATTGTAAATCGATAGTCGCGGCCTTGAGATTATGCTGATACAATGAAAATTGAAGCAATTGCTCTTGATTTTCATTGTTCTATAAAAATATTCCAATAGTCTGAAGAACTGAAAATGTGTCTACTTAAATTTATAAACATTTAGTAAAAATAAGTTCAAAAAGACCAATTGGGATATTGGAAGCAAGAGTGACCACCTGCCTAAAGCTTTATCATGCACTGGATAAAAGGACATACACAGTTTTAATCATTTATGTTGAATATGACTTTATTATACCTAGGGAACGCGTTGGCTCCATACCTGTAGCTAGGATCTTAAGAATAATAGGTAACCTAAAATGTAGAATAAGTAACTTACTATTATATTTATTAAACCACTGGTATTAGTGATTACCGCCTTTTTCTGCCAATAAAGCTCTCAGTGACACTATGCTTTACTTTGGTTGAGTATTTTCTGGAGCGACCATTTATTAAAGTGAGCATAGGTCGACCCTGTCTAGGACTCCGTGTTTTCCAACTTTTCCAAGTTTATCTTGAAATGTAATTATTTACAACTCCGTTAATGTTCAGATAATCATCTAGGTACTTAGTCATATTGGTATTGTATGTGTGTCATTTTATCTAGTGTCTGTAACGTACAACGCAGTTGTTTGTCTCTCTTTTTACGTCGTCTTGCTCTTTCTAACACCCTGGACTTGCTGATAAAAAATAATGGCCTCTAACAAAATTTCTTCTAAATTAACAAAATTATTAATATTAAACTGACTGCCTCGTTGGTCTAGTGGCCGCAAGCGCTACTGCTGTTCATGAGGTCTCGGGTTCGATCCCCGGGTCGGGCAAAGTGTTCTTGAGTTTTTCAATCTGCGATTACTCAGAGCAGCCCGGAGTCTGGATTAGTGCCCGATTGATGGCAATAGGCTCGCCCCCTATTACATGGGACTTAAACATAATGGCGAAATGTGGGTGTACTACCAGGTACACCTCTGCCTAGCCCTTCGGGGATTACAGGCGTGACGATATGTATGTATGTATTAATATTAAAAAAGCAAGACAGTTCTAATATTGTAGTTCGTGATTCGGTGTTACAATTGGCATCTTACAATATCTTGTAAATATTTTACTAAACCAAAATTTAACTTAACTGCACCTCGGCACGGAGTATAATCTATTTAATTACAAAATTTTGTTTATTTTTATCTGGACCAATATAATTTTATTATTTTCTCTTTTTGTTTTGATCAAATACGACCACTGATATTTATTTTGTACATTATAAACGTCAGTTTTATCTTCAATTTATGTAGAATAGTATTCTTCAAAATTATTATCTTGTTGCACTAAATTCGTTTTAAAGCAATGAAATTGTTACTCTTGCCACAATCAATATTTTATATTACTATAATAATATGGTATGTATAACTGCTTTGTACTAGCCTTTCATTATCACTCATCAATTCGGTGGAATTTGCTGGAATTTCCTGGTCTATAGAGATGTACCGATTATTGACAAATATCGATTATTATTAGTCGACTCTTCCCTGTTTTAATCAGTTAGTCAATTCGTTCGTCGGAAAAACAAAGCAAGTATATTACCTGTATTTATATTTGATAAGTAATTAAATACACCTATTTATTTTGTCGTAAAATATGTTACTATGGTTTACGATCGAATCGACTAATCTGTTGACACTTAAAAAGCTCAAGTGACTAATCGAAGCGGAAATGAATAAATCGAATAGTCGGCCAGCACAATAGTCGATACATCGAATAATGTATACTTAGCACTCACGTTTGCCACATTTTCAGATGTGCCATCGTTCGATCGAGGTAAGCTCACCCACTCATCGCCCGTCACCAGGAAATGTCGTAAATTTTCACCTTTTAATTATTACTAGATGTTACCTGTGGATTCGTTCTTATAAATGTTTTATGATTTTGATCAGTCCCCTATTATTTTTATAGAAAATGGATTTTCCCTCCTATTTAATAAGTATACCTACCCTGAATTGAATACGCATAATAATAATACTTTTTATATATTACAAAAACGGGTAACACTGACTAATTAAATAGTCAACACTATTTCCTTGTTGAAATTATTATCTTTTCTTAAGATTTGGTACAATATAGTCCCAACTTATGGTAACATATAGAATCTTCAATTGAATATATCAAAGTAGATTAGCTCGAGACTGTACACCGTTGCCATCCCACACTGTCCATTATGCATGAATCCTCTATTATTAATTTTTCTATTTTTAATTACTCTTGAATCTCTTTTCTTTAATATCTCTTGGTGTTTTACAGGAACGTTTTGGCTATCTTATATTTTATTTATTTATTTGTTTGTACCTATAATTATATTTTGTCTGGTATGGTTATATTTTTGGGCTGAATGGTTATATTCTCACTTGAGGTATATGCTTTTGAATGTTGTTCAAGGGTATGTGTTAGGTACATATATTTTTCTGTGTAACAATATACACAGTAGAGGAAAATATTTCGTCTGAATAGACTATCTTGTGTCCTAACTAAAATATGATCAGACTAAAGAAAGCCCTTACTAAAACTAAATATAAAATAAAATTAATAACTCAAAACCTTTTGGGTATAACATAATCACCTGGTAATCTGGATTGGTGATTACACATACCTACACATATTTTAATGAAGATTTTCGCGAAAAATTAATACTTTTAATAGTTCGCAATGACACCATCACTTCACTGCCTTAACTTACAAAAGACATTGGTGTGATTGGTGATATATGTAGGTAAACTTAAGAAGAGGTTTTTCTTCAACAAAGAGGTTTCTATAATATTATTTTACCTACTTATGACTTACTCTTCCTATTATTGATTTTTTTTCCTCTACTCTGTAACCTGGGATGTCTACAAAAAGTCTTGATGTTGTCTATGTGTATTGTAGCAGATATTTATCAAAGTTTGTGTTTTGTACCTTGAATGAAATTTAATTTGCTCCTTATTGCTCAAATCCAAAAAGTTTTGATATATTTTTTTGTAAAAAGAGAGCATGTTAGATTTAAATTTTTATGAGGACTTCAATCATTTGAAAGTGAGTATCTTAATGGTTATTTATTACTGGTTAGATGATGGAGAAAATCTTTAAAAAAATAAAGTTTTGGTACCCGCATCGCAGGTCAATTTTATGGCGGCAAGCATGATTAATACCTATATATTCGAAAGTTAAACAAGAAGAAAAATCCTACAAAAGGTCTAGGTCTTCCAAACAAACGAAGCGTGACACCAACTTTCTAGTGTTTCCCATGTCCTAGGCGAAGAGTCGGACGGCGCGGGGCGCGGGCGCGGGGGCGCGGGGGGCGCGGGCGGCGCGGGGGGCGCGGGGGGCAAGGAGAAGCGCAAGCCGTTCTTCAAGAAGGCGGAGGCGAGCACGCCGTACGACGTGGTGCCCTCCATGCGCCCCGTCGTCATCGTGGGGCCCAGCCTCAAGGGCTACGAGGTCACCGACATGATGCAGAAGGCTTTGTTTGATTTTCTCAAAAGACGCTTTGAAGGCAGGTGAGGGTGGTATCTTAGCATTTCTAGGCTTTTTTAATGAATTTTCATCGTGAATATTTCCAATGTGTCCTAAAATTTAGTCCGTGGGGAAAATAATTCAAATGACTATTTACTGTAGTGACTGAAACATATTAAGAATTTATTCATCTCTCAGTCAAAACAGTCCCGAAATTAACTTGGCAATAATCTAAAATAACAAATTGGCTTTTGTTTCAAAATTACCTGAACCCTGCAGGATCAACAGGCAAGCCGACTAACTCTTTATTCCAGAAGCCGGCTCCGTCCGACCTAAAGCCAAGCTCACTAACAACTAACAGTTTACCAAACGGGACTAACATTGCAGGATAATAATAACGCGCGTGATGGCCGACATATCTCTCGCGAAGCGCTCTCTCCTCAACAACCCATCGAAACGTGCCATCATGGAGCGTTCCAACTCGCGCTCCACTTGCCTCGCTGAAGTTCAGGTATGACGTGTTGCAGGATCATCATCACGCGGGTCCAGTCCGATATATCGTTGGCCAAACGAACGCAAAACGCGCCTAAGAAACCGTTCGTAGAGAGAGCCGGTAACAGGACCAACTGTTTAGCCGAGGTCCAGGTGCGAATTAATTAGTAGGTCTTAGCTGTGGTGTTGTTGTTTGAGGCACGTGACATGGCGTGGGCGTGTTTGGAATGAGTGGATCTAGATCGTTGATCTCGCAGAAATTAGGCAATTTTACTTTAGGAGGTACCTACACGTAAGAATTTCTAAAGCACCTAGAATTTTAGCGGACCTAAGCGATATTCTTGTTCTCATCGTGACTAACCTGGTGTCAGAGTTTAAATGTCGCCCATGGGTCTCTGACTTAGCATCACATGCTGTCAAGAACCGACCACATGAATCCGAAAAGTCCCAAAAGTGTGTGCCTTGCGATATTTAGAAACGGGCAATGGTTTTGGTCATATGAAAAGTTTTAAGGTTATGTCTTGAACACGCAATTTGAGTCCTTAGTCAGTCTTCCAAGAGTCTACTTTCCGAGAACACCTCTAGTTTGGACGAGAGACACACCTCTGATCAAAATCCTGCAAAACGAACGGCATTGTTTTTGATCAATATAGAATAGTTATTAATATTTTTATCGTCAGATAGTTTAGTGCGTTTTAATCTTGCTTGATTCATGCTATAAAATTAGGCTTCAATAAAAAGATTTTTTCCATTTCTTTAGATTTAGTCACACTTAGAGTTTAGTCAATTTTTAGTACTAAGTACTCACGCTCGCTCGATCCAAACATGCTCATATAATGGTATATATTATAACAATAATGGTTGATATATAGTTACTAATATACCACAAAATCCTTCCCAAAATTTCCTTTGCCGAAGTAGTCAAAAATCCTAGGTATTCATTCAATCCTACGAATTCCTCCAAGATAGTGGAGGCCTACCTCTAGTCTGAAGTTACATATTTTATATTGCCCTCATAATTATTGTTCGATGTTGTCTCTAGGAATATAATATATAGATCATTATTTTTAATTGAATATAGCAGTTATTTCCCTTTTTACTTTGACCCCTGGTATACCATAAAAATGTACGGCACTAATCAATTTTACAAACATATCATACCAGAAACAGACATTTATATTACCTTATAAGTTATAAATCTTCTTATTGCCTATTATGTGCTTACTCTTAATATTCGTATTCCCTGTTAGCTTCATTAGACAAACATAAAAAATGTTTTAAATTAGACTCCACCAAAGCCTTATAACCCAAATCCTACTAAAATCTAACAGGATACAAAAATCTATCGGCCCTGAAGGTTAACAAACAGTTTAAAATCTTCAGAGCGCATTACTTTACGTAAAAGAAAAATTCCTTCATTTTTAAAAGAAATAAAAATGCATTCACAGATTTCTCGTCAAGTATTAGGACAAAATCTGTCTGATATCGTTTGGTCTTAAAATCTAACATTAATTTTATTGAATCATCAATTTCAATCCCACAATGCAAAGAAAATAAAAGGTGTTAGGTATGTTTTTTAACTTTTTATCAGATCGCCACGTCTTAGACAGACGTGCGTAGTATTTTTATTACCAATCAAACGCATTCCTTGTGTAATAGCAGATTTTTCAATAGTCAGATAACTTTTATTGAAAGAAATAATATGACTGTTGACATTGCTCTGGTTAAGTTCGCCCAGCTTAGGTTCGCTCAAGTTTTGTTCGCTCAGGTTAGGTTCGCACAGGTTTTTTTTAATTGGCACGTGTGAGAAATTAGTTACTGGCTGGACTATTATCTACACAAAATTTTGTAAAGCACAAACAAATTTCGAACTTTTGCAGAAACAGCTCATTAGCATTTGCACATTACCAGATTTGTCTTTAGATATTGCAGTAACAAGCAAAATAAATCATGCCATATATTTGTTGAAAGGGAAAATTTTGAGTCGAGGTAGTCTTGTGTACCTACTAAATATTACATATCATGGATATCTCGTACAGCAGGCGAGTGAAAACCTAAGGTTTCTGGGTGAAATTTTATTTTAAACATTGACTACATACTAGTGAAGTAAAATAGAATTTGCAGCTGTTCGTTCCTGGTTTAGATAAGCTTGTCGAGAAATCTGTAAATGCGTTTCAGTTTCTTTTTTCAAATATATCAATGTTTGCTTTAAGTAAAATAGTGATTTAAAGTCCCTTCAGGGCCCATTATTTTTTCCACCCTTAAACTTATTACGTTAGTAATTATAAGGAGTGAATTTGCACGAGTGGTTGAGTAACAGTTGCTGAAATTTTATTAATTTGCATTGCCTTACCTCGACGCTTTGATGGCTACTTAGCCTATTTGAGGAATTATCCATTATTATAAGTTGTTGTAAGGGAACGGTGCACGATCAATTTACCTATAGATGTATCTGGTCAAAGTGTGGAGGTACAATCAAAAGTATTTTTTTTAGCTTCAAAAAGATTTGACTGTCTTAATGCGTAAATAATTATTATACAGGCTGACTTTTAATTCGTTAGCTATCTTTCATGGGCAGAAAGTTAACATGTAAACAATCAACATTGAAATAATTGTCAAAAAACAGCTTTTCTTTACATTTTGTCAAGATATGAGTTTGTGCTAATTGTTTTTTTTTTGTCAACTTTAGCCACTTTTACGGTGAAAAGTTAGAATTAACTGTATTTCATCGGCCCTTTCCATTCTTAAAATATATCCAATGAATTAAGTCAGCTGCATATAAATACTAACTTACCCTTATCAGCAAGAAATTGATTATATTGTTACAAACATAAAAAAACAACTCTTATTTTAGTAAAAAAAATATTTAAAAAAAATGCTACTCTGGTATTATTTTTGCTCGTGACTGTTAGCTGAATATTCGTAGGTACTTATAACGATTAATTATTAAATAAACTCATAGGATAGGTAAATAAATTGTTATAAAATATTAAAACATAACTACGAGCTCTCGCATTTTAGGTTTTAAATGTTTTAGTTTTATGATAGCGTTTTAGAATCAACGTAGGTAGTTGATGAACGAAAGTAATTTTATTTTTTTCCTGTTTCTAGTTGTTCTGAGTAACCGTCCTTGCAGTTGATTTGTTATTTTTTCTTTAAGTTAGCAAATAAGTTGTAAGAAGGGATGCTTATTGCTCCCAAAAGCTTCATGAATGCCGATTAGCGATATTGTGGAGTTATTTATTGGCTATTTATAAAACCAAGTTGCGCTTTTGTACACCATCTTGGGCCAAGACAAGGTGCTAAAAGCATCTGCGTAAAGGTGCTAAATGCATCCATGTAAGCACATGAAAACACATAACTCTATTTAACAAACATTAATTCCTCTTTTATGATCTTCACACATGTGCTTTCATAGATGTCTCCAACTATTCATAGCATAAATTATTTACTGTCAATTATATTTCTAACCAGGCTGAAATCGAGAGGATATTTGAGTTGGCTCGGACTCTGCAACTGGTGGTGCTGGACTGCGACACCATCAACCATCCCTCACAGCTGGCAAAGACCTCGCTGGCTCCCACCATCGTGTACTTGAAGATCACCAGTGCCAAGGTGGATTGATTATAAGTGCTTTTTAACGTCCCTTTTGATAATAACAACGCAGTAATGGAATATTCGCATCATGATAAAAAGAAATAGCTTTTTCATACATTTTAGTCGAGTAGTTTTAGGAAAGCCGCGTCGTTTCTCTACGGCTGAACTGTTAAGGAGGCCGGGGTATTAAGCGTTCGTCAACTGTTTGTCATGCGGTCAGTTTCAAACTAATAAAAATAATCGCTCAAGTTGTAGTAAGAGAGGTAGAAAAATCGCGGAAAGAATCCCCCTCCCAAAAATCAGAACCCACTTTGCGGCCCGGCTTTCGACATACCTCCCTACAAGAGTATTTAATGCTATCAGCAAAACTTTCAGTGTCCCCAATAACTACCCTGAGGCGAAAACTAAATTAAAGAAATGGTTACTAGATCGAACTTATGAGGAAACAGGAGGTTTACTATGCAGCTCAAGTTAATACCCAGTACCCACACACACTAAGACGCAAAACACAATTACACACCCTCATAATCACTTACACACACGTACACATCCTACATCCCACACCTACGCATCTCAAATATTATTCTTGTTTATTTGTACCTATGTTTTCAATATTATTAATCATCATTAGTTAAACTCTCTATAATCACTTTTGTTTAGTTATGTAAGACAGTTATTTTCAATGTTTGTAATTATTGGCTATAATAATATTTTATTTTTAAATTCCATAGTCACTTTGATATTTTTCTTGCGCTAGCAGAACAATTAAAATGTACAACTATGATTGTGTAGTGTCTGGGTCACCAAGATACAGGCTGTGCCTAGTTTGGGGCCCGCTGTTAATCATGTCAGTTTTCTGTTGTGTTAGCTAAATAAATGAATTTGAATTTTAAACGTATTTAATGAAACAGCTGATTTGATCAACAGAGACGTCAGACTTGCTTGGCATGTTCATGTCATTATCGATAAAATTAAAAACGAAGATGTCGGATAGTATTTTTTACTTTTTGGAATCGTATTCTTAATATGAAAAAAAAACTCCATACATTTTATTTAAAGAAAGTTTTTACGTCAGTGAAATGTGATAAACTCTTTTAATGGAATTCAAAGTAACATTTTGATTCACCTAACAATTAAATTATTAAAATCCTATTAAACGATTTGCCTGTATTTTCATTCCTGTCAAATTGTCAAAATGTCAAATTTGACAATTCAATAAAGTAAAATGTCGGTAGTTTTAAAACAACCACGCTTATGCCGCAGTACTCCGAAAACGTTAATTGTTTTGTTTCGTAGGTGCTACAGCGACTGATCAAGTCCCGCGGGAAGGGACAGTCCAAGAACCTATCAGTACAGTTAGTGGCTGCAGAGAAGCTTTCTCAGTGTCCCACAGACATGTTCGACGTCATACTCGATGAGAACCAGCTGGAGGATGCTTGTGAACATATTGCTGAATATTTAGAGGTGAGTTTACTTAACATGGCTAGCTTAATTGGGTTAGAGAGAAACTGATCTCCGGTCCGCGGCCCACACTACACGGAGCAGGAACAGTAGTGAAAAAGTCGCCCAAATGCGTGGGCCGGAATGCCATAGGAAAAAGTATCGTAGTTAAGCTACCCCCATTAGGATTTAATTTCACTTAAATGAAATAAAAAACATAAGTATCTGAATATGCATACTTTTTTATATTTATCGTTTGTCGTATTATGTGATTAGTTTATTGTTTTCAGGAAAATCATCATTATTGGTTTAAAGAGAATCATTAACAGTTTCTATCAATTTTTCAATACAATGTCCAAAAGAAATATCTTGTTTAATCAAGAAACTATAGGTATCTACAGTTCAAATAATTTTATACATACTGATACTCACTTTTAATTCGCACCTTTTTTTTCTAACCCAATTAATTATGATAATATTTACATCAGAATTCAATTTGTTAACAATAAAGAAAGGTTCGAACCCTGACGAGATCACTATGCGAGGTTTGGTGAACGGGAAATGAAACTAAAAGCCATTTGAGGGTGATTATGAGAACAATGTGGAGCAAATTACGTTTCTTTTTATATGTACCTACCTATGTTTTACATTGAACCAAATCTGATGTTGCTAAAGTATTTATCGCCACAAACGACCTACAAGGCGTATCCTTTTTGTCAAAACGACTACAACCATACAATATCTCATTCAAACCCCAGTGGCTAGACGGACCTTTCTTTTCAATGGAGGATATATGAGGATTATTCCAGTCAGCATGTTCCTCACCCGTGTACACGCGTCACGTTGCAGGCGTACTGGCGCGCGACGCACCCGCCCACGCCCGAGGAGGCGGCGCCCGCGCGCGCCGCACAGCGCACGCACAACGCGCACGCGCAGCCCGGTGAGCACGCACACACGCGCACACGCGCACACACACATACGCACACACACTATATACAGGCTTGCTAGGGGTTTTTCGCAAATCTACTCGACCAGCGTCGGTCAACGTTAACATATGGAGCATACGTTATATTAAATAATATCTACTATTAATATTTAAACTTGATCTTTAAATTCGATTGGGCATTTTTACAGTAGTCTGATAGCAAATGCCGACTCCAGCTAGAGTTTTATATCCTAATTGATTGATAAATCGGCGTTAATTAATTTGATCTAATACTGTAAAGCTGTCAATGTCAAAGTGGGACAATAACACCCTGAGACACCTTACACACCATAAAACTGTGCTAGTTTTGTTAGCTAGATTTTATACTTAAAGATAATAAAATTGTAATCCAAAAATCACAATTTAGGATTCAAAACAAAGTAATACGCACAGCTCAACACATCAAAACTGTATAAAAATTTTAAAATACACATACATTAAGTTTACCAAGTCTATGGAATATAATTCATAATGTTTTTTTTTTCTATCTAAAATATCCACTACAGTTAATATTTGATTAGCCGAACATCGCGGTAAATGGTGTTTTACAACTTGAGCAATGTTTTAACAATATTAATTTTGCTTGAATAGATGTACGTAAACTTCATTTTACACACCCACCTAACCACTTGAGACAATTATTACCTATATTTTTTTATTGAATATAATAATTGTCAAAACATATTATTATTGAATTGGCTTTCCGTACAATAAAAGGTCAGAAATAAGCCATTGGCATTTGCCGTTGTCCGTACCTGTCTGTCTAAGCTTATAAGGTAGTCCATAAAAATTGTGGATAGCAAATAAGTGTCAAGACACCGTTTAAACACCCCTATTTTTAATTAGTACAAAAAAAACTGGGCTGTATCCGTACCTGTTACTGATCATAACATTTGCGTAGTCAAAAGTAAAAAAAAAGAAGTTCAATTTTTAAATATGGCCACTATTTAGTTAAACTTAAATAACGAAAACAGCTGTTGGAGGCGGAGCATGCTTGAGCGAGATCACGCGAATGTGAGCGAGACATGACGATTAATGAATACTACTGTGTCATGAATAGCCTGTACAATATTTCCATAAATTGGGTGACTTTTTGGGATATAAACAAACGCTAATAACTTTGCTGTTTATGAATATTATTTATTGATACTTTAGAAATATAATGAGAAGACCGTCTAGAATAAGCCCTTTAAGTACACACATCAAAAGTGTCTAGGGATCAACATATATTTTTGCAATAACTTTTCTCCTGATTGATATTAATTAAAATTTTCTTTAAGGATTCATCAAATAAAGTGTTTTCGTTTGTCACAGTAACGATAAACCAAGTCACCTTTGCATTAATAAAGAAATTTGCCATTTTCCTAATAAAGGGATTTTTGACATTTGAACCACTAACATTAAAGTTCGAAAAAAAGACTGAAATAACAGTTTTCTTTTAAATTTTATTGGGTAACTTAAACAATTAATAATCCGTGTTTCTACCGCGAACACTAACAACACAAGAACATCGGTTTGGCATACTCAAAATGAGTTCATCCAAATCACGCTGTGGAATGGCCGCCCATGTTCGTTGCAACAACAAAAAAAGGTCTTCTTGCGACTGGATACCCTCCATATTCGGCAGAGCTCTTCTCTGTAGCATATCCCATGCATGCTCAATCGGGTTCAAGTCTGGCGACCGAGCAGGCCAGGGCAGGACATTGATGTTAGCTGCGGCGAGAGTCTGTCTTACAACTCGTGAGGCTTCATCACTCTTCAGGGAACTTAATTAGCGACCAAACAGTCAGAAACCGCTTGCATGAAGTGAACCTTCATTCCCGAAGACCGCTACGGGTACCACCTATAGCAATGCACAATCGTAGGATTCGATATCAATGGGCTCTTGAACACAGAATTGGGCAGAAGAACAATGGCGTTTCGTGTGCTTTTCTGATGAGTCTCGTTTTGGTATGAGACCGGATACAAGACGTATACGACACTGGAGAACCCCTGGACGCCAACAGCGATTAAAATCCTGCCAGGAAGTCCATCCTTATAGTGGTGGAACCATCATGGTATGGGCGGGTATTTGGATCGGCGGAAGAACTGAGTTGATTTGGATCAGAGGCAACCTCAACGCTCAAATTTATGCTGAGACGATTGTATCAGACGTCATCGTTCCTCTACAAGTGCAAATCGGTCCCTTATTTCAGTTAATGCATGATAATGCACGACCGCACTCCGCAAGAGTTGTAAGACAGACTCTCGCCGCAGCTAACATCAATGTCCTGCCCTGGCCTGCTCAGTCGCCAGACTTGAACCCGATTGAGCATGCATGGGATATGCTACAGAGAAGAGCTCTGCCGAATATGGAGGGTATCCAGTCGCAAGAAGACCTTTTTTTGTTGTTGCAACGAACATGGGCGGCCATTCCACAGCGTGATTTGGATGAACTCATTTTGAGTATGCCAAACCGATGTTCTTGTGTTGTTAGTGTTCGCGGTAGAAACACGGATTATTAATTGTTTAAGTTACCCAATAAAATTTAAAAGAAAACTGTTATTTCAGTCTTTTTTTCGAACTTTAATGTTAGTGGTTCAAATGTCAAAAATCCCTTTATTAGGAAAATGGCAAATTTCTTTATTAATGCAAAGGTGACTTGGTTTATCGTTACTGTGACAAACGAAAACACTTTATTTGATGAATCCTTAAAGAAAATTTTAAATAATATCAATCAGGAGAAAAGTTATTGCAAAAATATATGTTGATCCCTAGACACTTTTGATGTGTGTATTTGTACTAATTAAAAATTAGTGGTGTATAGCGTGAATTTTTGACATGGAAGTTATATTCCCAAATGTCAAAAATTCACACGGTGTCGTGCCAAAACTAATCTTCTCTATACTCAGCTCACATACACATCTACCTATAAGAGATATATGTTAGTATAAAACTTGCTATATATGTGTGTAACCGTGTACTGCAATATTTTGAACCCCCCGCTAACACTGGAGGGCATCGCGAGAGATCCGACTCGTATAGCTACGAGAGAGAACGAGGTAACAAATGGCAATGTTATGTATGCTATGAACAAAGTGTATGGAAACCCATTCGTTGTGGTGCACGCATAACGGCGTAATTTCAGTCGTCATTCATAGACAGATAACGCCGATCTGCGTCAGTGTTTCAATATGATATATGCGTCTCTTGAAGACCACAAAATTTTATCAAATTTACAGTCAATACACTCTGTTCATGTTAAATACAACTGGGTTTGTAGATAGTTTTAAAAAATATTACTCTTACGTTTTGAAACAACCAAAATATGTGTAGTTTAGAAAGAAAATATTGCTTTGTTGTATTGCTTTCTTTCATATTCATTACATGTTCATTCTATTTTCAATGTCTACTAATATCTAAGGTACAATCACTGACCGTCATCGTCTCTAAAATGAGTAAGGATTTATTTCACAGAACGTCAGTCACTGTATCTCATAGTATTGTCGCTGTTTGCACCCCACGCTCCGGTCCGCAGTATTGCGGCAGGATTACAGAAGTGGTGGTGTGCTGACATCGTCAGACCTTAATGTTGTAGTAGATGTTGTCCTCCCCGGCATCGGCAGCGGACCGCCACTCGACTGACCCTCCTATTCATTTCAGTACAAGCGTCGGGGCAGGCCCACTAACATCCGAGCCGAAGACTAAATTCCAGGTGTTTATTGTCAGACGCACCGGCCCCCGTCCAGGTTGCATACAATTTCTAGCGGCCCCAACCCTTCTAACTGCTTGATCGCTTCAGGGTGACGCTTCACTAACCCTTCAGAATCCGACAGCTGGACAAAACTGCTGGATTCCGCCATCTAACACGTAACAGCGGTTCAGAATGACGCTAACTGTGATGCGTTTAATAAGTTTTGCGTCTTGGGGCGTTCTAAGTTTTAATCGTAGGGGTTTTTTGAGGAAACTCTGAATATTGAAATTCAAACTGACTGAGCTCTCTAGTATTGAGCCAAATAACTTTACTATTATAAAATGATGATTGAAAAGAATTTGCTGGACTTCTAATACTGATGCTGCTTTCGATACGATCGTATTCAATAGAGTTAAACAGATCCTTTGCACCCGTCTCGTGTGTCCCTGGTTACATGGCCATCTCATATACCTTCTGCCCTCTCATCGCAACCCGTTTCGCCGTAACAAGTCGTTTCGATCGCCAGTCAAGCAGAACATCTTCCATCAAGCAGGATACTTTCTAAAGGCAAAGAGCCTTATCGGACTCATAGTCTGCGGCATCTCAAGTGCACTGTTCCGCAGCGTCGCCAGTCCCGGCCGCGGCGCAGGTAGTGATCCCGGTACCGGGCAAAGTGCGCACTCCCGGCGGGACCGTCATGTGACGTGTGAGGGTCTCTAGCGCAGCCGTAAGTGTGGGTGCCCCTCTCCTCGCCCCGGAAGGCGCTCCACTCCTCCCACCCTGTGTGATGTGTGTGCTCTTCGGTCCTTGAAACCCTGGTCGATGCAAAGGCTGGATGGATCTTCAGGGCCGTGATCGTTCTTACTATTTTTGAGTTTGTTGTGTTGGAGTGCGTGTTGATTTTCAACGGTTTTATTTTATTTTAATTCCATGCATTTATCGCAAAACCGTTTTTTACTCGTGTATTGTACGGTTAACAGGCGGCAGGTCCCGCGTGGCGCGGCCGGAGCGCCTGGAGGAGGAGTACTACCCGCGCGGCGAGCGCTACGCGGGCGGGTACCCGCGCGAGTACCACGACTACGGGCCCGACTACCCGCGCGAGCGGCCGCACGCCGCGCCGGCGCCGCACGACGCGTACGGACACGACTACACGCGCGACGCCTACGCGCGCGACGAGTACGGGCGCGAGTACGCGCGCGACGAGCGGGAGCGGCGCCGCGACCGGGACCCGCCCGACGACTACGGGCCGTCGCGCCGCGCGCTTAACGCTGTCTAACCGCACCGCACCGCGCTTGGTCGAGCCGCGTACAGCACGGTGCAGCCGGGCTATATGCCCAGCTAGCCGTGGTTTCGCACCGTGCCGCACCGTGCCACACCGTGCCACACCGTGCCGCACCGTGCCACACCGTGCCGCATCGTGCCGCACCGCGCCGCACCGTGCCGTACGCCGCGCCGTTGTCCCGCTGCGCCGCCGCTGCTCGCGGCAATTGTATAAATTTTACATACTGAACGAAGGAGGAGCTAAGTTTAGTACCGTTAGATATTATCCGTTTCCCATTTTTTGAACATACTCTGTAATTATATTGCATCGTCTGTACTTCATTGTTGCAATCATTTGTAAATAAAATACTTTATATCGGTGACTGACGTTTCACTATTTTCTCTGACAGCAGTTTGTAGGTAATGTCTGAACAACGATTTCTATCTATAAATAACTCATCTGAAATATTTTTGTTACACTTTTTTTCTATGTACCTTTGCACTGGACACCTTTCCAGTTGAGTAGGACTAGGTACAGTACCGCCTTTCTGGTTCATTTGAGCTACAATGGCTGTTTCATTTACTAAACAAATGAATTTAATTTTGCAACACTGCTCATTTTTATTCATTTCTTTAAGAAATGAAAATGTAGGTATATACAAGTTGACAAATCCTGTAAAGTTTGGCCAACTGGTATACATTTTCAGCGATAAGGTAGCTCAAAATTATTGTGTGTACTTTTGGTTTTTTTCTTTTCGATCGAGTTATATGATCATGTTTGATCAAATCTAACTTCTATTCAACAAAAATAATTTTAAAAACTACGTATGAAAATCATCAACACTAAAAACAGTTTTGAAGAGGACAACGTTGGGAGACAGGGGAGCAATTGAAAGCATCTACAAGGAGATGCTATGTACAGACGCCAGCACATCAAGCTACCCCAAACTGTTAATGTTTTTCAATTGAACATGAACCTTATTCTGTTTGGAATAAAGTTGAAAAACTATCAAAGAAATTTGACACTTTGAAGTAGGTTGATGTGCTGGCCTCTGAACAAGAAGAGAGAGGTTAATTCAGCATTCAAAAATAAAACGTCTTCAATCAAAAACATTTCGTTTATTAAAGACGTGTTTGAAGAAAGTTCGATGACGTTCAACATGTCAAGATGGCGCTCACCAAGGTTGCCATATTAAATAAATTAAACATTAAATCGCGTAACAGTTGTTATATAAATCTAATTCTTCATAAAAAATATCGGTCGCGTGCCTCTTTGGTGTCTACTAGCTAAATAATACAATAATTATTTACATTCTCATAGAATTATATTTTAGTTAATAGTTGCAACATTTTTGTGGAAATATTAGTTACTAGAAAAAAAAAATATTTCACATTTTTCATTCATTTCACAAAAGAAAAATCCAGATTCCATATAGTTATCCCGAATTTTAATGTCATGTGCAGATAAATACCTTATTTGTGATAATAAATTGGTAGGACATTTCCTATAAGATAATTCGTCTACGGCTATTACAAATAGCATTCAAGCATCGTTCGATATAACTTCGACACTATGTACAGGCGCCAGCACTACAAGTTACCCCAATGTGTCAAATTTCTTTGATCGTTTTTCAACTTTATGTCAAACACGATAAGGTTCATATTCAATTAGGACAATTTGACACATTGGGGTAACTTGATGTGCTGGTGTCTGTACCATTTACATTAGGCATTTACTTTCAGTACCTAGTGCCTTCGGTAATTCAATGGCAAAAGCTATGACAATCTTAGATACAGTATCAATTCACTTGTGACTTCAAACAATATCAACCTATTTACAAAACGAGGTTTTCTTAACCCAGATTCATCCAGACAGTTTTAAATTTCGAACTTCATTCGGCAACGATAAACTTCTAAATTTAAAACTCTTTTTATAATTGACAAATTGCGGTAAAACCTTAACCAGTCTTGAAATTCAAGTTGGTACCAAAGTAAGAGCACGTTTTGTAATGAGGCGGTTTGTATTTAAATTTTTGCTCGATGGCCCACATCAGGCATACTCCTGAATTCTGAAAACATTCTGAGACTTTCTACAATTGACTTTACCTGCTTCGTTAGGTTAATTACAAGCATTATTGCAACAACTCTTTGGTTTTACACTCGCTTAGAACCCTAGCTGATTGAAACTACTTCTCGGAGATTCGTTCAAGAAAATAAATCAATTTTCCATCATTTTCATAATATTCAAAGCCCAATATCATTCGACAAAGGGACCATTTTTAAGATACTCAACGAATCTCTTCATGCCATCAGACAGGGCCCAAAGCTTACACCAAAATACCCTAACAATCCAAGATCCATATTTACACTTTACACAAAACTGTACCGTATTTACACTTCACAAGAGTCGCTTTCTCACTGTACCATCGAGGTGCCTGCGGCCTTTGGCGCGACACCGTAATCGTCTGAACCTGGCTAAGTACACGGCTAGTCAGATGTATAGATAGTCATTCTTGGTTTCCCTACAGTAGCTGATGCTGGGGAACTTGTAGACGGGGCTGTACCTTCTCTTCTCGCCTTCAGCTTCGAGGGAGAGAGCTGATAACGCTCGGGAAGGTTCGTCTTCCTCGGACACCGTCTGTTCCGGCGGCGCGCGCGGGGGCAGGGGGGGCGCGCGCGGGTTGCGGCGCACGCGGAAGTGGCAGTCGCTGGCGCCCGGCCACGCGCGCTGCACCATCAGGGGAAGGTCGTCGGGGTGTAACTTTCGCTCGTACTCCTGCGAGGGACTGACCTGCAATTGAAAAATCTAAATCATTAGGACTATAAACGCCAATATTCTAAAAAAATAACGACTAGCTGTCACAACTTTCGATAAAGCTACCTAGGTATAAAAATGGACAATGTTCCTATAGAGATTACGAAGATTTACTGGCGTAAAATCCTTTCTGCAGCTCTGAGTTGATGTATAGGTAGTTCGTGCTGGAATTCTACTGGCGGAAATCATACGCTTTTAACCAAGAAACTACGGTGTACTGCTTTAAAGCTTGTAAGTTGCAATGATCAAAAATTGTCCAATACGCACCTCATAGAGCGAGAACCTCTCAACACCCTCGTTGGAGTCATAGCAATGTAGTAGGATGGCCAGCACCTCGTCTGCCGTGGTCCTCTCGCTGGTCAGCAGGCACTTGTACTGCGATGAGGACATGAGCGCCGAGTCGTAGATCTTGATCAGACCGCCTGGACGCATCTGCAGTGAAAACCTGGAACGAACACGGGTGTGGTTAGGATACCTTTAGGGGATTTTGAAGCCTTGATCCTAGTCAAATAGAAGTTTCCTTAAGTGGACCTGACCGCAGCTTAAGGTTGATTTCCATCGTGGTCAATGGTTTTTATCAAGATCTAGGGATTGAAAATAGATGCTCAATAAATTCACGTCCACATAACTCGAAGAAATACCTATAGGTCGCAACCTGGTTACGTTTTGTGATTTTCGCGTTTAAAAAAAGAAACACAAAGTCTGGAAGTCTAGTTAACATAATTATATAGTAGATCTACTTTATATATATGACTAGTGCAAACGCAAGCCAGACGTTTCAATAAGTAGGTATATCATTAGAATAGTATAGGTAGTAATTGCTGCAAATTTACTATGTCTTAATCCTACGAATTTGGCTTTATTCATTTAAATAACTTTAATTCTCGGTTTCATTCAATTCGTACAGTTTGTCCGTAAAGTTTTACATTGTGAATAGATCATTCTCACGGCCTGTCTTAGCAAACGAGTAGGTAGTATAACTTTTTTTCTCAGACGCGAAGGTCACTCTAACTATAAATTATTATTTATTGTAAAAAAAATATTTACTAATTAAAAATGTATTGTAATGGTGTAATCGTTGGAGATGTTAACTTTTCTAGGTCCATGTCCAGAATCTTATTCTATTTTTTTATCTATTTATCCTGCTTAACGATTTATGTTTAATATATTTTCTTTCTTTCTTCTCCTATGTAGTTTTTTATCAACGTCTACTAACAATGAACTGAAGACAACCTAAACCATTTTATTAAATTATTTCTAATTCTAGTCATGTTAAATCGAAATGTGCTCAGAAACACATTAGGTACTTAACAACGTAAATAAGTACTTATTGTGCATTTTGAAAACGAACTATTTATTAATCATCCTTTTGCAGCCGAACTCGTAAAGTATTTTCAAAACACTCATAAACCCAGCAAAACATTCAGAAATAATACTTTACTCATAAGAACGATCCATTTTATACTCAATAACAACAAAAGTTGATCCCTTTACCAATCCACTTCAAAATGTCAACACACAGTAACACGATACAATGGTCAATAAAGAGCTAAGAGGACTCTTTTAAAAGTTTTTATAATTTTTATTGCCACCATGTTTACTGTACAGAAATAGCTCGTGCCGGAAGAAGGGACAAAAGTGGATCTTTTTCGGTACACCGGCCGGTGGTCCCGGTACCAACGACGCGGTATTGAAGGGTTTTCTGTTGACCGATGCGCGATGGCGGGATAAAAATAAAAATTCTAGTGAAAGTGGTTTCGCTGATTTTCTTGTGTAATGCTGAGAAGCTGAAGAGTGTGGATTGAAAACCAAGTGTGATTCAATAATGACGCAACTATGTAAGAAAATGGTTTGCTTGTGTGGATGAAGAAAAAACATTGTACCATATAGGTACCTAGTTGTAGTTGAATTATGCCATTAATTTGCTGCAACCATGAGACACGCGCGACCCAGTAGTGATTGGGTTCATTAAATGTTCTGTTTTTTTTGTAGTTGCGCTGTATCTACCTTTCAACATTGTCAACATCGATATAAGCCGAATCGGATTAAATAAACAAACAATCAACACCTAACTCCCACAAAATTTGTAGTAGCACTACATTTTAACACATTATTCTTTGGACCAGCCAGATGTTTGAAGGACCACAAAAACGGCAAGTTTGAAAAATAACTACAAATACTCACTTAGAATAACCCTTCGGATGGCATGCCTGCAGCGCTGCAGGCCTGGCATCATCGTCTAGCACCAGCGTGGTCCTTAGCCCTGCGGTCCTCACTCTGACCTCCATGCTGAGATAGAACAGCCTCGGGTCCCGGTGGCGCATGCGGAACTTGCCCAGGAGGGTGAACACCACTTCCTGCGCACGAGTGCCCCACGTTACAGAGAGGGTTTTGTACTCAATGTCCGGCCGAAGGCAACGTGCGTATACTTTTATTGTCGTCTGTGAACAAAGAAATGGATTGATTAGTTTCACATAATCCGTGATAATTGATCGAGAAATAAAGTTTCGAACCAAAAATTCAAAATTAACTATAGACGGATATCACGAATAAAAATTTCATCCGAAAATCAATCAGTCGATGAGTCTAGTTTAGTACGCCCCGCTGCGGCTCCAGTATTACTATAGTTTGCTAGATGGTGTTACTGAGGTGGATGACAGATTTTTATGACTTTTCTTTGCATGAACTCTCTATATTATCTTAAATCTCTTACAAAGAATCAAATAAATTGTATTATTTCGCAAAAATGATGTGTTAGTGGTAGAAACTTCTGACATAATTTTAGTTAAACTTATTTGCATAAAAATATAGGAATATGTTATTGTTTTTTGGTGTATACCGGAAGGTTTCCACTCTTCAATGGCCTCCCTCGTGTAGGGTGAAACAGGTGGATGTCGCTATGGTTGGTTGGCGGGGGTTAAGTTAAAGTGCAATATCCTGATTTTATTAAGAACTTACAATCAAAACAGGTGTTTGTAGATATAATTGTAAGCTTGACCCACAATAACAGCTATCTTTAGATTTACATTGGATTATGGTAGGTATTTAACGTTAGATACAAGAATATAATGTTCAATATGATACCTATCCCCAATTTTATTTGATATTTTTTGAGTAACTATAAGGTTTGTTATTTTTGTAAACGTCCGTTTAGATAATCGTTTTCAGCACAAAGTTTGCCCTGATAAAATTAACATTTTAGGTCATAAAATGTATTTTTTAACAGTTAGGTATTGATAAGCAAAGCAAGCATATCAAACTTCCGTTTTTTAGGGAGTAGTCTGTGCGAAATTACAGCTAATTTTATCTGTGTGCAAACAGGAGATTATATTATCTAAAAATATTTTGGCAAATAGTCCTAGATAAGTAGGACGCGATGATATAGGTTGTTCGGGAAGCCGACATTTCGGCTAGTAATGCAAACGATGAATTGAATAAAGTATGTGTAGACAATTTTAAAAATAGGTTCGTGAAATGTGACACAGTTCAATTCCTCAAGGTTCGTTTTAAAAGTTTCAAGTAACACAATGCAGTGAGCGACGATGCAAAATGAAAACATAAGTCAGTAAAACATAAAGCGATTTGAAACTTTCAACTATTCCGGATCTAGTTGAAGGAACTCAAATGATTCAGTCAATCCTTTCGAAACTACCAGAACCGCTAAACAAATAGCCGGCTCGCAAAACGTGATAGTCAAGTACAGTAACTAACAGCCAATAATGTTATTATTCTGTGTAACAGAATGCAAAGATTGCAGAATATCCAGTTCCCACGCGAACTGTTCTCACCGCACAATAAGAACAAATAACACAAAAAATAATGAATAAAAGTCACATCACAATAAAATGATAATCAAGGATTTTGGGTTATAAATGACTCACGTGAATGTTATGGGGGTGCAGCGCAAGGCGCATGCGCGGGGCCGGGACTGGCGCGAACGCGGCCATGACACGTGCGTATGCGACGACGCGCGGGCGACACTGAGCCAGAGAGCCTTGAGTTGAGCATTTGGGCTCTACAGGGGGTTGAATTGCAAGCATCTGTCGTTTACTTCCTCATTTTATTGATGGGAACAAGAGTCGAACCGGGAATGTTGAGACTTCTACAGATTCAGGATGTTGGCAAGGTAAAGAAAGGTTGGAAGTAAAGAAAGATTAAAGTTTGCTTTGATATCAAAATGTTTTATACACTAGCTAAGATTTAAAATTATTAATTATTTTTTGCCTAAGGCATTAAGTCCGCCTATGTACATTTGTGTGCTTGAAGTATTAAATAAATAAATAAAATGAAGCACTTAATAGCTAGAAAGACTAGGAATATATTGTTGACATGAAGGAATCATTTCAGTTAGAATTAATCTCAAACAATGTAGTCATAAAATGAAACACGCTAAGTTATTTTATTTCCTACGTATAGGTACTTGACCACGATAGTGTAATTTAAAACATATGTAGAACTTGTAACGTGACAAGCGTTGGCGCCGGAAGCTCCCAGCCCCCACACAAAGGGTAAGCAGACACCTGTCCCGTCACGGAAACCGATCCGAATCCCGATCGATTGTACCGACAATGTCGAAATATCGCAGGCACCGTGTGAATGTTCGGAACACAATTTGCAAGTGGCCAGGTGCTTCAAGATCCAAAAAATATGTTAAACGTGGGAATTGTCAAAAATGATTTAGTAACCCCTAAAACTTGCTGTCGATTTTTGTAGTGGGTATGTTAAATTTTAAGTACCCTTAAACTTGTTTCTAAGGGCAATAATAACTTGGTCCTTCCAGGTAGGTGTGTCACCAGAAGTGTATAAAGATAAACAACAACTTCCATGTAGGTAAAACTTCATAAACTGTTCTTAGCAACAGTCTAGAAGAAACCTTGCAAATGATTATTCATGAAACAAACATACCGGTGAAAAAATTCGTTTCAACCGATGTGAGACCCAACAAAAATCCAAAAGCTATTGTTCTAATATCACGTACTAGGTTCTCGGTATCCGAACAATTTACACACAATACCATTCAGAAGTCATACATAAGAAATGAAAACCTAACATTCTGAAAGCTGAACGGATTATTCATACCGGGATGAAAGCACCGATAAAAGTGGTCATCTTTCGTCGACAATCACTGAACTTGAACTGGTGACTAGCCGAAGGAAACGCAAAAACAGCCACCGGACGGCCCAGGAATGCGGTACCGGCAGCCAAACCTGGCCAGTATAAGTCTGCCCGCGGCGAAAACCAAAACTAAGTACGCACTTATAAATTAAAAGGCAATGCCCGACAACTAGCGCCGATGTAAGTCCCAAGTTAAGTTGGCGTGCGACAGGTTAGAAAATGTGATGATAAAAAGTTTTATAGCGTGGATTAGACATCCTTGTCACAAGGCTATTGGTTCTGCCCATTTGTTAGTGCATGCTTGAATTTTAACGAGCATGTCTGCTGTACAACTTGTCCATTCCAATCTCCTGTTCCGTTCTGATTATAAGAACATGTCAAAACATCCGTTGTATATTTTTATCTTGGGTTTGGAATTAGTCTAAGCGTCAGACAATCGACTTAATTGGATTTCAGCGTTCACATTTCACCGTTATATCTACAGGCCTTATACAGGCCAGGGCAGGTCGGTCTTATACATTTTCTGAATTAACTTCGGACTGGCATTATTTACTAGCTCAAGTGTCAAAACACAAAACTGATTTCACCATCCTTGATAATAGTGATAATAACTCTATCGCTCTCGCAACGCAACAAATGATCAAGTAGTGGCCATTATAAAACAATAAGTCCCAAAAGACCAATAATGGTCCTTTGGCTCAAATTGCTCGTAAATTCGTAATGTGACCACATCGCCCGCAGCGTTAGCGCTCGCGCATATAGCATCCGGCGCGTCCGTCTCTTAAGCGACACTTGAACAATGTTAACGCAGTTTGTATTCTATAACATAGATGGCGCTGTGTGTTTTTAAAGATTGATGTTTTGATGGATGAGCTGTTGTCTATTGAGTACCTAATATAAGAAATATAGAGACTGACACAATAATACAACACAAGTAAATTATGTTGACTGTAAGTAGACAGCACACGACTACACATCAAGCTATTCATTTCCATTTTACGCATACCTTGCATTGTACGGAAATTCTATATCTATAATTTGAATGCGATATCAGCTTATACATACTGGAAATGTATAACATGATGTGTAGCCGTGTGTACCTATTTATCGTTAAGAAAATATAATTTTGGAAAAAGATTTTTTTACACACTAAGTAATTAAATTGTAAACCTAATATTTAGGGAATAGGTTTATATATTAGTAATAGGCCTGTACGTATTATTAGGCCATCTCTAGGTAGAAGCCTATCAGTATCTAGGATTTTACGAGGTGGCCTCACATAATATGGTTTTAATTGAATACCTGACAGGCCATCGATAACTATCTACTTTGTGCAGTAACTACCTAAGATAGATAGCCTAACGTAAGGTCATTTGCCAACAAAAGCTCAAGTTCACCATTGTGTGGGCAAAGACCTCAATCGGCCATTACCGGACAGTCGATAACCACCATAATGATGTCGGTTTGTGTCAGCACGTGTCGCTAACGAAATGGTTTGTTCTGCCTACGCGCAGGTTTTATAAGACGGTGGTTAGCAGTTGAGCACCTGCAGTTGTAGGCGTTTATAGTACCTACTTACAGTTGTTGGCGGTGCAATTGAAGGTAGGTGTTATTAATGTACCTAAGTGCTAGGCTATGAAAGAACGTGCTTGTTTTACTGACTATAAGTTTAAGTGGGTAAGATACTTACTGTATTTATGGCATTTAAACATATTTTGTTGAATAGCTTTCAGTAGGTGCTTAAAGGCAGTCTGGGCACCGCTTATTTTGATTGAAATTCATGTTTATTATAGGCACGTCTATAGTTTAATACATTAGCGCGACCAACAAGAATGTGCTACACACAAACAAATTAGGTATTAGTTTTTTATTTCAAACGACTTTTATATGTCTTTGTTGTTTGGCCAGCCGGTAAGGTTCCCTCCAACAGACCAACTATAGGGAACTAACTTGATCTAGTTCAATAAGATGCAAAGATAAGTTAAATAAGAGCTTTGTGGAAAAAAAACACGTTTGAAAAATATAATGAAAATGATAAGTTCGCAGCTATTCCATGTAACATGCTACGAGTGCAGTTACTTTGTCAAGTATCTGCTTCAATTGACCTCATTCCGAATACAATTGTAACGCTAATCCAACCAAATACCTCAAAACTTCCAGTAGCACAATTCGCATTGTTATAAACCAACTAAGCTATCAGATGTTCCACTTCTTCGTAACAGTAACGGTACAAAATTGAGCCGAGTACACTACCCTCGGGCCACAATAAATCTAATTTAAACTAGAGTAGCAACAAACACCAAACAGGATTATGCCAAATACCGTTAAGATTATTCGGTAGACGTAATCGACATACAACATCATTATAATAGTGAGGTAATGTTTTGGTCACGTTAAAAGGATGATTAAAAGGCGACTAACGAAAGATATTTATAAGACAGATGTACCTAAGTGGAAACGCTGGGAGGGGACGCCCTAGAAGAACATACATAGACCTTACGGGAGAGGTTCTTCAGAAAGTTCAGGTGCGTAGTACTCGCAACCGACGAGTGTGTATGACAATATGTATGAATGTAAACGAAGTAAAAGTAGTATGTAAGAATCGTAGCTTATGGCGCTCAGAAGTTTCTGCCTAGGTACCCCCACGGGATAAAGGTGTGAGTTTATACAGTATAGCATGGCTAGTTTTTGTATCGGAATGCGATAAAGTGATTTTAAAAGCCTGATGATGCACAGTGAAAAATAAATACATTAGCATCAGATTAAACTTTTCTATTCAATTCAACATTCGTTTCATTGATCGCTTCTTTAACATATCTTTAACTTGTTTAGATTTGTAGCTGTAAGTGAAGAATTTTAATGTCTCTGGTAAGTATTTAAGTTTAGCAATTCTACAGAGAAATGGGCAAACATACACTAACTATGGTCGTTCATCGTCTGCCTAGCCTTTTCCTACTACATTCAAGTTGACTTCTAATCAGATGCTACTGGTAAATATGGTAATTTACAAGAGGCGACTTTCTATTTGACTACTACAACCCAGTTCCCGGGTAATATGGCACCCCTTGGTAAGACTGGCTGTCAAACTTTTAGTTAAACATCTACAAATGGCGCGAAAGTCATTGGCCCTGATTAAGTATCCCATCCCACCCCATAAGTTGAACTTACAAATATTACACAGCAATTGACGGGTCCACTGTGGTAAGTGAGCAAACATCCGCTGCGCAGGAGCAAGCGGGCGCCGAGCACGCGCCGTCGCCTGCGCCGCTTCAATTAACGCGTACAGAAGGATCATTTTATTCTTTGGAATCCTAAATACCTACTTGTTTCAATGAGTTATCTGGTGGTGGTTAGGTGTCAAGTATTGAGTATTGAGTATCTTGTTTTAATACAAAACATAATACTTTGCGAACTCCCACATTAAAGATCAATGATATAATTAGTATGGTTTCAAAATCTTTTTTAAGTTTAGTTCTCGTACGCTAAAAATCAAAGAAATTTCAAATGATCATCAGAAAAATATTCATGATACCTCCTGTTTTTATTAAGTATAGCTTTTACATTCAAAAATAAAAATATCAAAGGGCTTCAGTTCTCGCTAATGTCATTTAGTAAGCGATTTCGTGAAGAAAATATGCGCGTTTAAATATTTCTGACAGCCTAATGTGGAAAATTGGCCAAAATGTTTTCCTGTCCATTACTCTGTCTGTGTGATCGTAAACTAGGCGGATGGCGCATGGCGGTCGCCGAGCGGCCGGTGCAGGCGGCTAAATTTCATTGAAAACATCACAGTAGCACGCGTTATGGAGTTTAATAAAGAGGCCAAGAAATTAGCGGATAAGTAAGGATGCTGTCAATATTTGGTAATAGGTAGCTTCTGCCCGCGATCTCTTACGCGTCTCGTTTGCGTGAAACTAACTAATTTAAATACTTTAACATCCCCCACCTCCTCTTAATTTTGAAAATAAAATATAGCCTAAGACACTCACAAGTAACGTGACTTTCTATTGGTAAAAGAAATTTCAAAATCGGTGCAGAACAAACAGACAACGTCACAAACTCACAAATTTTTGCTCTTTAGAACATAGATGACACAAAGACCTAAGGCACTCGGTATTAGTGTAGCTTTTTTTTCAGTGTAAAAATGTTTGAAATTGAGTGAGTAGTTCCAGAGATGACCCCTGCAATCCACAGACTGGTGATCTTACAATCATCAATCTTTAATTATGTTTTTTTATCTATCACTATATTTTTACATTTCGCGTCTTTGAGAAGCTTTTTCATATTCACGCTACGTTACTACTGATAGTAACAAATAATTTTGAAAAAGACTATTCAAAACTAGATATTGTGTTAAGTAATATATTTTAATATTTATTATCATACATTTTGTAAGATTTCCGGCCCCTAAACTAAGTTCCAAGTAACAAGTGGATGGTTGAAGTCGATAGTAATGACATTAATACAGTTACCACAACAACCCAAAGAGTAGACTGAACTCGCTTCAATCAACGCTAACCTCGTGGCGCCTGCCACAGGACGCCGCTAAATTGGGCTGAATGAGGTGTGACGTTAACAGCAGGAAATTAGGAAATGGGAAGCACGGCCGATGCTCGATCGTGACGGTTTTTGTCCGACCCGGTTATAGAACGGCACGGCGCGTGTATCCGCCGGACCGATTCTTACCTAATTATACTTGATTACACCGATTTGTGGATTGCCGGGGATGCGGGTGATTGATGTGACTTTGAGATAATGAGTGCGTGAGTGCATGTTTGGAGTCCTGAGACATGCTGACGGCAAAATGTCCAGAGCAGGCGAGCTATTGGCTATATCTTCATAGGCCTGGCAATCATGGCTTCATGGCCTGGCAATGAAGATATAGCTATTGGCTATATCTTCATTGCCAGGCACTAATTACTGGCGTCCAGTTGCACACCAAATTTTGATAACAACTGAGAATTTACAAATAAAGGTATTGCACTTTAAGTGGACTTCAAGTTATGTTAGCTATCCGACCGGGTACTGTGCGCTTTGTCACATCTCTGCGAGTGTGCATGCATGAGGTCATACTAGATACACACTGATGACAGCCAATACGAAACTAGTTTGACAATTAATCACCCACTTGCCCAGTCACTTTGCCTAGCGATCATGCTAAGAACTGTCAACAGATAGAAGTCCTGCAAGTGGTCAGGAACTATGTCAAAGGCTTTCACAGACCTTCAGCAAACGATACAGATAAAATGCATAAATTAAGCAGTTTTGCTCTCAATGGGTACCTACATTTGACTGCGTTTAGGCGTTCATAGGCAAGTGGGTACATCCGTCCATTACCAATACGTACGATAAAAATCACTCAATATTTATAAGCAGCGCAGTTGTGTAAATATTTCCACTACTTACATCAGATAAGTATTCATGACGCCCACATGCTTCATCCCAGCGATACAACGAATTGATAGCAATCCCATAACTCTCAAAGTTACAGATACAGTGAGAATTCAAGCATTTAGTTCAAATAATGATTACAGTGCAGTGACAGGTTAATAGCCCATCTTACGGGTTACTCCTACGCCAGCCATAGTTAACCCACTTGGAGCAATTGAGTGAGTATGCAGCGTTTGCAGAAACCGTTTGATTTTAGAACTAAATATGTTATCTTGATTATGGAGTTACCTACTCAAATTATTGTACCTATTTCAAAGTTTACTTGAAAGAAGACATTGACGCTCATCCAGACATTGTCTCTTTATATATTTTGCAGTATTCAAAAAGGTAGCTTATGACCTACTATGTAAAAACTTCCCGCGAACGGTTGGATAGAAGGCAGAAGTGAGCTGGCAGAACTTAACTCAAAAAAGACGCTGACAGCTAACGTTACTTAACGCGCATTGCACAAATTCGTCAGATTTTTACAGGGTCTAACATAGGATAGGTATCTTTTTTATGGGGCAAAATAGCTTTTGACGCAAACGAAGCATATGCGCACAGCTGGTTACCACAGACAATTCATAACTGAAAACAATCGCGAATCATACTAAACACATATACCTACAGTTAGAATTCTACGAATGAGTGCACGTTACAGTACCTACTTTATAAAAATTAGATTTCCATGAAAACTCACGTGGTTCCTTATGAAACAGAGAAAGTATCGATAGTTAAAAAAACCATTCGTTCAGCACCATCGGTCTCGTTCGGCGGAAATTAGCGAGGCCATTGCAATCATAACAATAAACTGTAGAAATTACCGGAAAATGGCGCTGGACGGGAACTTGGTAATTGTTGCGTATCACTAATTATATTGTTTTTGGTTCGCGTGCCATGTGTGAAAGCATGAGAATTTTGCAATGTTTTTATTTTTTGTCGTCGAGGACAAGTTTATTATGGGACACCTACATATTGCCAATAATGTGGAAATCCCGTGGAATGGAGGTAATGTGACTAAAAGAGCGATGAATTAGACTGTCGATTGCTGGAGAGGGAGAGGAAGACCAAAGAAAAGATGGATGTATTGTGTGAAAAATTATATGAAGGCGGGAGGAGTAAAAGATAGTATGGCGAATGATCGAGGAGAATGAGAGGAAACGACGTATTGCACTAAACCCAAGTAACATGGGACAAGAGCAGGAAGATGATGTTGAAATCCCGAGGAATAGGCCGCGAGCCTACCGGATATATACTTGTGAACACCAGGCGGCCTCTCCGTCGATTCTATGCCTAACCCTACCTAAACCTTCGGGGTATATAAGCGAGGTGTTATGTCTTAGTAATTGTTCAATGAAGTAGTTTCCAAAGGGTTTTAATGTCAAACTTTTTCACGGAAATCGTGAACTTCATATGGAAACGCTTCTGAATACCGCTCAACAAATACAACATAATCTTAGACAGAATCTTCAACAACAAAAATATTTTACATTTTATCTAGAAAATGGTTTTAAACTGAACACAATCTAAAGTGCCATCACCCGACATTTAACCCCTTCAAACTATGTCTCGTCTACAACTTTAAAACCTAAATGGAATTAACTAAAAGTTAACTCTGTCCCCTTGCTTTAAAGGTTACTTGAGCAGAATGTCTAACGTCTAACTTGGTTATTTCATTGAAGTGTCGCAAGCGCAACTAAGAAAGTAGTCGTGAGACAAAATATAGTGTGATTCGATATGCTCTCGAAGTATCCATCTTAACCCGTGGTAATCCTTTTAATCCTATTAAAGAATTCCGAATTTATTAACTCCTGCAGTAATTTAAACTAAGCTTTCAATTACTGCAGGAGTTAATAAATCCGGTAGGAAACAAAAAGTCTTGGTACTTACTTGCTATATATTAATATGTAAATAAGCAACATTTAATTCCTTCACTTTCTAGTTTTATATAGGCTTCAGAACCTCATATGACATTGTTACCATATCTTTAAAGTTGTTTAAAAAGCTGTTGAGTTTCCTATCAATAAATAAATAAATAAAGTTGATAGCTAAATTGTAACAGTCAGGTCCCATGTAATTACGGGCGATTCTATTACCAGCAATCGGACACAAATCTAGACTCCTAGTTGCTACCTAGAAAATTCCAGGTGGAAAAACTAAAAAAATACCTACTTATGTATCGAACCGAGGACTTAAATTTTAGAAGTAGCGCATGCAACCACTAAGACAAACAAGACAGCATGTCAGTCGTAATTATACGTAGGTCAATGTCCAAATTCAACTTTCTGGCGTAAATTAATTTCAATTAACTTCGCTCCAACAAAAACGTCCCAATTCATTCAGCAATTGAAACATTTGAAGGATAAAACAGATGAACGCGCAAATAACATTACCCTCCTTCCAACACGGTTAAAACAATCAAGAATTACGAAACTATAACGTTCGGGTCATAAAAACAATTGAATATAAATATACTATAAACGAAGAAGAAAGAACGTCTGACGAAACAAGGGTCCACTTGAGATCTGACCTAATCTAAGACGTAGGTACACTTACATAGATGCTGCCACAAGCTTTAGGCAGAAGGTCCATTCTGCAGAAAATTACCTTTAATAATTTATGATTTTATGACGAAAACTAATGTTTGAAATTGTTTAGAACTAGCTGGTGCCCGCAACTTCGTCTGCGCAGGATTAGCACGCTCGCAGATGGCAGATATTTTTCCTACTTACTTTAAACTTATACTTAGTTATAATATTTTGGACAATTTAATATCTTTTTATATTATAACCTCTGTGTTGTTCACATGTGTAAGCTATATTATTATAAAGTTTCATTTAAATCCATTCAGTAGTTTTTGCGTGAAAGAGTAACAAAAATCCATACAATTTTCGCATTTATGATATTATAATAGGATTAACATTGATAATATTTTTTACACTTTCCCATTTTTAAGAATATAAAATTCTTGAATTGAATAGTCCTTCTACCTATTCTACGCTGATCCATTTCTATTTAAGTTTTATAGCTCATCAGTCACATACGACTGACAACTGGAACAACATTGAGGTGTTAGCCCACCGGCGCACGCGGCGTTCTCGTAAATGTCGTAAAACAGCCCTTTTGATGATAAGTGCTCTTGTAATAAGATAAAACATATGGGTGTTGCTAAGAGGAGTCTTATGTACGGAACTTAAAATAGATCCAAGAGAACCCCTAAAATGTTTTTTCTAGACAGACTTTTGAGGGGTTGAAAACTATACAAAAGATAAGTACCTAATAGTAAACCTATTTAAACCAAAAAACAACGGAAACAAAATGTAACTGGATATCATGTTAAAGGTTATTTATCTTTTGTATATAGGCACCTATCCTATATAGTATCTATCAAAAGTCTGTCAGTGAAGTGATTTTGAAGTGTAAATAATGAACAAATTTATTCTTCACCTAAAATTAGTTATGACTATGAGCAATAGACGACAAGCTTATCAAATTATCGCTGTTAGTGGCAAAGTGCTAAGCGGAGTTGCGATCGTAGATAAATTTAATTAATTTGTCATAATAACACTGTTAATATTTGGTCTACAGACTGAGAGTTTTTAAATAGTCTTTCTCGTAGAACTCATTCCGACTCAGAGACCACCTGTATTTAAATACAAATTGCAGAGAACATTATCATGATGGACACATTTCCAACATTCAGGATGTCACTACGGCAAACATATTATTATACAATAGTCATCTGTCCTACATCTTACCTAGTAGTTCAAACAGAACAATAATTACAGGTAAACAAAGCCTTCATTAACATCAGCTGCGCATGAGTCGCACCTGCGTTGCCTTAGTATCAGACACCATTATTACAAAACATAATATGCTGAACCCTTTAAAAACCACAGCTTTGAGTCCAAACAGTTTGTTCTTAAAAAAAGCAAGGGCTGTCTGTGTTTTATTGAAGTTTATATTAAAATAAGCTAAACAGACATAAAGTAAATATTTTTCATTTCAATGGACACTTTCAAACGCCAGATTAAAAAGTTTAACTTTGTACAAATATGATTGTTCGCCGCAGCTACAAAACAAAACAAAATTTGGTCCTCAGGACCAAATAAAATAATAATATTTTTTGAAATATTCAAAATACCACGGCAAACTTGGCAATACCTGTTGGAATTGTAAGAATAATGCTAGATACAAACTGAACCTGCTTTCTTTCACCTAAAAAATGCTAGTAATAAATAAAACCCATTCTATTAAACTAACACTAGTTTCTCATAAAGATAAAAGTTCAACCCTACTCACATCATAAAGACAGCCGCTTAACAGTAGCGCAAAAAACGCGTAGCTCGGCATGCGCGCGCGCACCGCACGTGCGACGAGCCAGGTGCACAGGAAGCTACGCTCAATCACTACCATCTCATGGCTTCTGTAGGATCTACTTGGTAAGTTTTTTTACCACATTATGTATCAAAGGCCCGTTAACACTACTGTTAGTAGCAGTTTTAAAGGAAATGCCAATCACAGGATTGGTAGTGGTAAAAGGTTAGTACTTTTGTGCATCGTCAGACTCTGACGTCTCGTTGATCGCCGTGTTTAGTGTCATGATGGCCTTAGGCCATAGGTTGAGGGGCCCACCTCTCATGCACGAGGTTGTGGTTCAAATCCGGGCAAGTACCAATGTGACTTTTTCAATTCTAAGTTTAGGCAATCCGCCTTGAGCTTGCGCGGTGAAACAATTAGAAAAAGAAATACAATTGTCCGCGAATCACCGGTGACCGGCGGGCGTGGCGTACCAAGTAGTATTAATTAAGTATATTTGACAAGACGGGAATTGGCAGTATAACCCAACGTTGTCCAAGACGGCTTGTAGTCCCTCAATATTTTACATAAAGCCATTGCCGAACCTCCACACCGTGGATGCCTCTAGGTAAGACTGCTATTAACAAAAACTCCATTCGAAAAAAAATCTCTGCTCTATAATTACTCGCGTAAGTACTAAGGCCATAATCGCTGTGAATCCAACACTACAAAAGCAATGATGTCATTACTGAAAGGCTGTCTCCGCTATCTTGCTTGAGACATACAATAGAGCTTTAGAAGTTATCCGATTACCTCGCCAAGTTTTTACACGGATTAACAACCGATTTCTAGAACTAGAATCATCGCAAAAATAATGTGACAACTGTCAATCGCGTCAACTGTGATTGGGGGAATGAGTACAATCACATCGACTTGACTTGCGTTTAATTTTTGACGCGTCGATATTTTCGTTCCTGAACTGAGTGTTAGAGTTATTCAGACCACTGTACCGTTTAATTTTTTACCCATAAATAATCGACGTAGGTACAATGATTTTCTTGAAAAAACATGTTACGATCGTCCTACTTACGGTATTGGGTGGCGAAAAACTTAATAATTTTTGTGACATGAACATTCAGACTAGGTACACCTTTTTGTTATAAATTGTTAGAAGTAGGACAACAATAAAACTTATTATATGAAAGGCTTGAATTGGTTAAAAAATACGAAGAAAAACTAAAGCACATCGGTACCTACAGTAAACATAAATTAACCTAGATTTGGGATATCGGTACATTTCCACGCTGTCAATAAACTGGAGTGTAATAAAAATTATGACTGTGACTGCAGACCAAACGAAATCTAGTATTCAGCTTAAGTTAAAATATTTTAATATGTATGTTAGTTACGTCAAGTCATATAAAAAAAATAAGTAGTTAATTCTATGTACGACACTAAGTGTAGTGTAAATAAATAATTATTATTATATATTATTATATTATATATATTACTATCCAAATAGCTTCTCAATATCGTATTGGTAATCTCAATTTCTTTACAGGTAACAAGGTTAAGATTAGGTCCAACATTAATTTAATACTTAGATCGCAATTTGATTCCACATACGTAACAAAACTAATAGCCTTAAGATTACAATCGACGGTCTATGGCGACCGTATTCCCCAGAATATTTACAACTGATTAATTTTAACGAAATTGTGTCTATTGGCCTGTTACGAAACTTCGTTATCTGGTTAAACCATTTATTGTTAAACGCGTTGCCATGCACTCCCCATTAAATCTGCTTACGACATAATGATAGTACAATTTATTGCCATAACAGTTATGCTTGCGGCGCACAATCCATTTATCTATATTGGCATTATTGGCCGTTTGAACGAATGCCTGTGCGTTTGTAAACAGTAATTGAAAACCCATTCGTTTCAACTGTCAAATTTGAATTCAACTGTCAATGAAGGTTGACGTTTAAAAGCTATTCAGTAGACTTTATAGGCTTGTACATGAGGACCAAATGTAATAAATTATACTTAATTTTAAAACTTGATCCTGTGAAATCGAAATATTATGAGTAATGGGTGGACAGAAAAATTTTTGACGCGTGAAATTTCAATTGTAATTAGATTAATTAATCACTAAAAATCTCTTCTTTTTTACGCAATTAAACTTAACAGCTTTATTTAATTCTTTGGCAACCGTGACGGTTAGGCGTAGTTCCCCAAATTCATAATTATAACCGGAATCACGAAATCTTACTGGGAAAAAAGATGAAAGCATTAGAAAAACTAAGACATAGCTCTCCAGCAGTGACAGAATGGAAATGACGCGTGCCATCTTCAGATCTCTAAACTTGAAACATTTTTTTTAGAACAGTAACGTTTTTATTACTTGCACGTAACAAACAGTTACTGAAACTAGATTCACTCAGTAGCTTAGGCCACTTAAATCTCCTAATTTAGGTAAATATTTTACTGTAGAATAGGCTACAGGAGCCATATTAATAGAAAATAATGATTTTTGTTTTTTTTCCATTCACATTTGTTACACATGTTTATACAAATAAATGTATCTTCACTTTGCCTTGTTTATTAATTAATTGTGAAATGATACACTATTGTACACCATAAAACTTACAAATTATAACTTTAAGGATACATAGAGCGTAAACATAATATAACTTAGCAAAATGTAGGCGTGCTAAAGGTCCTATCTTACCCTTCGAGGAGTACATGCGTGATGTTATGTTAAAACTTGTACACAACAAGCTTCACAGGGTAGCACAAAACGAACAAACTTCCTTAATAAACCGAAACAGCTTTGCATTCCACGTTCTTAATTCCCGTATCAAAAATGCCGAACAATTACGACAACTGTTTACCGATTGGTCGCAGAGCACTTACGCAATTAAGGAAATAAGGAGACATTTTGTTTGTTGGTAAGGCAACATCCCAGATGTTTGAAAGCGCGACCAATTGCCAATAAATATGTTTTGGAGACCACTGACTGGCGACCAGCCGACCACACGACTTGAAATCATTTCTATTAGCACAATGTAAAGCAGACAGTGATAGTGGGCTAATATCAGTTTGAATAGCATTGCGTCTATATTAGTTATATAACTTGCTTTAAAATATTATGGTAAAAACTTGATAAAAAATAATTTTAGAAAATAAATATTAATAAAGACGAAATTTATGAAATGATGGATCTAAGGACCTAAGGACCATTTATTGCCCATTTATTCAATAGACTCAAAGGCAGACGTATTAATAATGAACTATTTTCGTATAATTTATTTTTGAAAATGTTAGTTTTCAAAAATAAATTATATGGTTTAATTAATTAATTTACGTTGTTATTTTGAATGTACAACCAAACTATAATATGATCGGATAGAAATAAACGATTTGAATTTAAATTATTTTGATTGCGCAACACCTAATTTCTGAACGTTGCAGCGTGGTTACCATTTTGTTACTTTTTATCTTGTACACCACTATAGTTCAACAATAAAAACCGGCTCCATCAAAGCTACGAGATAAGCCTCTACTAAATACATGAATATGCAGCCGTATTGTTTGGTCAACAACTTGACAGATGTGCGTTAATTGACGCACGTGCATATGCACACCGAGCCCAGCGCGAGCAACATTGTACACACGAGTTTGTACTCAAACTAGTGATGGGACATGGTTGTCCCGGTTGGTATAATCAGAAGATTGAAGTGACTGTTGTATGGCTCTGACCTTCCATTAAGTCGCTCTGCATAAATTAAGTGAATTTATTTAATTATCTACATAGATATGTATATTAATTACACTCGTTAAAGTCACCTTTAAATGATTTGTATTGTTCTCATCATTTAAGGCGTATGTGTATGGGTGAGTATTTGTTATGTTGTTTTTTTTTGTTATATTAATGTTGCATTATATTCGTTCTGGTATTGGTTGACTGCTTCGTTGGTGTAGTGGTCGCAAGCGGTCCAGCTGAGCATAAGGTCCCGGGTTCGATCCCCGAGGCGGGCAAAGTTTTATTGAGTTTCTCCATCTGGAACTTCATAAGCAAAAATACCAATCTCGGACTTTCCTATGAATCCCGTAACTTCATAGCATCACTAAACCGATCCGGTTCGTGAAGTCGTGACCGGTCTCATCTCGCGAGTACGATTGTGTTGTTGTACCAACGATTAGCGATTGATAAACTGGCTTTACTTGCTAAGGATTTAACAGTTTCACTTGGCAATAGCATGTAATTTGGTTAGGAGCTCATGACTTAGTACCCAATAACTGCCGCATGGCTCAGTGCCACATATGTGATAATAATTAAGCTAATTGTAATTACATATTATTATTATTTATAAGGCTAAGCAACCCCACGATGACTGGTATAAATTGTAGCTGTGTGACAGTCGTTACGACGAAGCGAAAGACAACCAAGGGCAGTATAAAATAGGCAGTAGTTTTATGTAAAACACTGTTGTGCAGCTGCGAACAGTACCTAATTACTTAATACTGCTTACTGTACCTACTTGCTGCAGTCTAACTTAACACCAATGACAACCAACACCAATGTTTTACATATAACATTACTGCCTATCTGATCTCCTAAACCCAATGATATTATAAGTAAAAAGGTGTAGATAGGTTATACGCGCTCAGCAAGTGACACGTTAAAATGTGGCTAACTAGCCTCACCTCACCTCAGTGTGGCGTCGCGCCCCAACGGACGCGTGCATGCGTTAGTGTACCGTTTTTGAAGATCGTATGTGTTTAAGTAACCTATCTACCCCTTTATACTTATAAAATCATTGCCTAAACCCGTGTTTCACCCACATCTAGAATAAGCTTGAGTAACAAAAGCAATTTTGATGCTACCTTAATTAATGGCTCTCTAACTAATTACGAGTAGGTACATGAGCTTTGGACTCGTTAGAATGTTTTTTTACACTCAATGTCAGCCAGACAGAAGAAAAAGGATTGAGCTTAGTCACAACTTTCAAGGTCACTCTTAAATACGGCAACTTATAAAAGGCATAGTTGAACGAATTCCAATTCAATCCAGCATTATTATTTATTTATTTTTTGTTTATTTATTTTAAAATCCTTTAACTATCATTACTGGGTTTACCCTAATGCGACAGCTAAGAACTTAAACTAATCAAAATTGTAATACATTAAAACCTAGGTACATTACTTACAACAATACATAATTACAATAAAGTTTAAATTAAATAAGTTAAGTTTGTAAGTGGGAACGCCGGGAGGGGACGTCCTAGAAGGACATACATAGACCTTATTGGTGAGGTTCTTCAGAAAGGTCAGGTGCGTAGTACTCGCAACCGGCGTGTGTGTATGACAACAAAGAAGTATGTAAGAATCGTAGCATATGGCGCTCTATAGTTTCTGCCTACCCCCATGGGAAAAAGGCGTAAGTTTATGTATGTATGTATGTATGTTTAAATTAAATATCCTTCTGCTTATTACATAATACAAATAGTAACACCTTCGCGTCTTATTGATTGAGTGTTGCCGGTTAACGAATGAAAAATTATTTTTCTAGCCAGATATTAATAATAATGATTAGTTTATTTGCACATAAAAGCAAACACATATTTAACATGGCATAGAGAATGAGTAGTCTCTATTTAATAGTCTAGTATTATTTTTAGTTTCAAGCTTTACTGTAATTAGATTATTTTAGTTTATACCTATTTTATCAGCCTGCTTACAAATTACATTGTACTGTTTAGACAATCTAATCAGTTCGTTTCCACAAAACAATAAGTTTTTTCAAGTTCTGAGAATTTAAACAATTGCGCACTGTGTCTGTGACATTGAACTTATCTTACGAACACACGTACTGACTCTCTTTAACTTTAATAATGAGTGATTTTAATAAAGGTAGGTATGTCCCATTTTGATAAAGCCGACTTCCTTTCATAAAAAGGATATCGAAACCATGACCTTTCTCAAAATACTTAACAACTGAGTCAAAATTAACCCATTCGTTTTAGAGATAAGTCCCGAATTCACATTTTTTTTTTCAATTTAAAAAAAGACTGTTGTTTGATATACTGTCGAGTTGCACTTACATATATTATGTACTGAACCACTGATTATGTTCCTTTATCAGGATTCGTCCCATAGTATAAGTTGTTTATTATGATGAGTACAGCAACCCTGGACTATCTCGTTGGTCTAGTGGTCGCAAGCGCTACTGCTGAACATGAGGTCCAGGGTTCGATCCCCGGATCGGGCAAAGTGTTATTGAGTTTTTCCATCTGGAATTTCTCACTAGCAGCCCGGAGTCTGGATTTGTGCCCGATTGATGGTAATAGGCTCGTACCCTATTACATGGGACTTAAACATAACTGGCGAAATGAGGGTGTGATACTAAGTGAAGTTATGTTATGTTACAACAACCCCTTGTCGGGTTACGCATATACTAAAAATAAGATTATATACAACGGTGTATTTTGCCAATATGTACTGATGTTTCTTTGTTCATTTTAATTCCAGACAAGTTTCTACATAATGTATATAATAAGCGAAGTCTGAGCGAAGGATCGACCTTAAGCTAAAAATATTCAAAGTGACATAGTATTGTTAAAAAATCAACATTGCGTAGGTACTAAAATATCGCTACTATTTACTAAACAATAACTTCTTTCACAAAAGCTCCCAAAAATCAATATTTAAGCGTTAATTAACGAAAGAACTCAAAGATGGTATGTTCGGTAAATAAAAAAAGCAAACACGGCGGCGCGCGGCGCCACGGAAGGTCGGCATCGATTGACTGCGCGCGCGCATCCACGGCTACGATGCACGATACAAGGATCGTTATGAGCTGCAGTAATATGAGAACTGTCTTATAGCTTACAAGCGGACATTGTTGTTTGAAGATCCTTAGGGTTGACACAAATCCATTTTTTTTAATGGACATACATATCTACACATAAATATAGAAGGGGATGCGAAATGCATGTAGGTACACACGGCTACACATCAAGCTATACATTTCCAGTATAAGCTGATCTCGCATTGTATAGGATTTCCGTACAATGCGAGGTCAGAGTAAACTGAAATTGTTATTGTACGCACATAACTTCAGAACGTCTGCGCCAAATTGCATAATTATTTTTGTTGCACTTGTTTGACCCGCTAAATAGCGCTGACATCGGGTTCGAGAACAACGTTCGAGAGCAGAAAAACGTCTGTCGGGTCCGGAAGTAATCAAAATAAAATGTAAGTAAGTACTTATATTTCGAAAGCACCAATCAGGATGAAAGTAAGTATGCTGAAAGTTTTAACACGATATCAGGAAGCAGTAACTAAAACATTAGAGCAAATTTCAAGAAAGGAAAGCACGATTCGGATATTGGTTTCCGACAAACAAAACGATATAAGTACAGTTTGGATCGTTGATTACAATAAAGATTTGAGATTAAATACCGTTTATTTATAGGAATGCAGTCAACAGTAATGTAGCAATAAAATACCTTTTAGGAAATAATATATTGCATATAATTACATGTCCATTTGTTGTCCAGGAAACATAAAAAATTCGTTACCGGATACCACATCCCAAAATTATTGCATGAAATAACTGGTATGCTAAATGTCAAATATTGGCAATAGGAAACATTCGTTTATTTTCTCTAAGCTGTGTTTAATTATAGAGCTTCTGTTATTATGAGCATTATTCTCCAAAATGTTTCATGGATTTCGTTTTTGAAAGATGCCTTGTCTTGCCTTGTTCTTGTTAAAATGAAAAAAAAATATCTTAATCGATACAAATGAATGATATTGAAAAGTATTGAAGTGACTGTTTATAATGCAAAGAGAGAGAGATATATATTGAGAAAGAGGGAGGAGTAAAGATACAGTACACAAAGTATACTTTTGCTAGGTATACTTACATAATGGTGATTGATCCAAAAAGCGTTAAATAGTTGTCTGTTTGTTTGAGGTAATATCCGAAACGGCTGGACCGATTTTGACGAGACCAGCAACGCGTCCAGCGATACTACAGACCCCCAGCTGTACTTCTATCCGATAAGTAGAAACTAATGAACATCAAAGTTCCAACTTTATTATCTATTCATTTCTAATGGCGTTATTGCCAGCCCTGCCGCATGTACAGCGTGTATTCAAAGCGGCCGCATGCACCGCAGCGGTGTCACGACCACCGCCTACCGACCTGCCCTCACGACCTTTCTCAGAATCTATAATTATTGCAGCACCCTGTTAATGATTTATCGCGGCATGTAATAATGGAGACTACTTTGTAAAGACGAGTGAGGGAGATGAGTAATTATTATGATGTAATAGTAATTTATGACGAAGATGGTTGGATGTCTTCTTAATTCATTCGTTAAAAATATTACATTCTTCAGTATTATAAATATACTTTTTAGGGGAACAGATAACGGTCTCCGAATACCTATAGGATCTTTGCCTCATATCAGAAAAGAAATAAAGGTTTATAATTAAATTTAAAGCGACAGATAATAATATTTCGAAGACGCATTCACGTTACATCCAAAACATAATTAAAGCTCCGAATTCAATTTACTGCGCCCACAAAGAAGATAAAACAATGGCGTATTGACGTGGTCTCCTTATGCGTAAGATGCGCTGCTGGGTGCGCCCGCGCCACTGCGCGTACGCTTGTTAACGAGCCGTAGCTAGTGATGGGCAAAGGATAAATACTCGAAGGATAAATACTCGAGTATTTATCCGAAGTGGATAAATACTCGTTTTTACTCATTTTTATCCGATATTTACCCAAAATGATGGATATTTATTATTTTGCATGTTTTTTTATATTGATAGGCTAGTTTTACTATTAAGGCTTTTGAAAATACTTAATACATTATTACTTTTTCAAGTTCTGTTTGTAAAGACGAAGCAACGTGTTTTAAACCGCACCGCACTATATCCCGGCCTCCTTTTATCCCATTCCTTTTGTTTTATTACCTTTCCCCTCACACCACTGCGCCTGCGCTGTGCCCAGGTATGTGTCTTAGAGAGCGCACGCGCGTGTGCGTTTTTGACAACAAAATAATTATTATGAGGAGATTGTGTTCTAGTTTTATGAGACATTTAAGTGATTTTGAAGTTGGTTTATAGCGTTTCAAGGTATGTTTTAAAAGCTGAACCTTTCTTTGTTAAAGGTTTAAACACTTAATAAAATCGGCGGATAAGTGAACTACTAAAAATAAATTTAAAAGTGTAGTTTTATTATTGTTGACAACGCTAGAAACCTACAAAAGACTGAAGAGTCCCTTGTTTTGAGGGTTTTGAAATCTCAGTGCGTCATGAGCCAGCAAATTAATAGTGTGCTGCGCAGTACTAAACAAACTTACTAAAAAAAGTTTAACAACATGTTGTGCCTCTAAACTGCACAGCACACTCTTGCTAGCTTATTACGCACTGAAATGTGAAGTTTTCACCAATTTTATTAATCTGCATCGACGTCATCATCTGCCTAGCCTTTTCCCAACTATGTTGGGGTCGGCTTCCAGTTTCACCGGATGCAGCTGAATAACAGTGATTTACATGGAGCTGTCTGTCAGACCTAAACAACCCAGTGGCAAGGCAAGGCAGTGAACTGGGTAACATGATACCCCTTGGTTAAACTGGTTGTCAGACTTTGGACTTCTGACCACAATTAACGACTGTCAAAGATCTACAAATGACAGCTGGCACGGAGGAGTCTTGGTATATAATAAATAGTCGCCCATCCACGGACCGACCACGTCAAGCGTAGTTTAACCTTCGATCAACCCATGCGGCTGTTATAATTTAGCCACAAGTTCCTCCGACGACTCCTCTGCATAGACGTAATAAAATCTGTGCAAAATTACACGTGCTTGGGCTAAACTTTCTTTTATGGACCATAGACTTGGAAGTCCATTTTTTTTGTAGATAGTAGGTACTCATAAACAGAAGGTTTTTTACAAATTTTTAAGTTGCGGAGACTCCCAGTTATAATAAAATAATAAAGAGAGACATATTTTTTTAAAGTTTCCATATAAATTGAAAATAACACGCCCGGTATCACCACTATGTAGACTGTCGGGAGGATACGGCGCGGCATACGCTGGCAGACTGTGCCGCTTGAGAGGAGCCGTGCCGTGTCCTCGTCTTTGGAGTAGGCAGTGACTTGTCGCTGCCGGCCGTGGTCGAGAGGATGGCCGGCAGCGTCGAGTCCTGGGACGCGATGGTGTTCCTCTGCGAAACGGGCGTCTCGCAGAACGAGGCTACGGAAAGGGAGAGAGAGAGCAACTCCACTCACCCGGCCCGCAGCAGACGTACCGGGCGGAGGCGGAGGGCGGACAACGCCCTCTTTCAGCCCCCCTGAATGGGTTCAGGGGCGACGGACACGGGATGTCTGCCGCCCCCATGTACATGGACCCGAGGTGGTGGCGCGTCGTGTTTCACGCGCCCCTCTTAGATGTTGCGAGGGTTGTCTAACACCTCACTCCCCTCGCTGACTTGGCGAGGCCCTCGGGTCGCAGTCAGTCGGGAGTCGCGGAAGTATCTTCTGTTCCCGAAGGGACACGGGGTGGTTTTTAGTCATTAAGTCTGACAGACCCCGGTCCCCGGGGCGGGGTACATCCATGAGGATTTTCCACCACTAAAAAAAAATAAAAGTAGCGGGGTCGTAGTGAGCGAGCGAACACAGACCCCTCCACCTCCTTCGTGGTTATTTTTTTGAACCACCCAGAAGTAGAAGCCCCGCCAAGCGGCTCCGGCGACATCTTAGCAGGTAAGGGTATAAGAATAATAATATTCCTTGTGCTTTATTCAACTTCTCCGAAAAATACCCGAAACTAATCTCAAAATGTTAACTTTTAAATTTTTAAATACGTATATCTCCGTAACCTTGGGGTTCCACGGGTTGGAGATGGTACAGGAGGTAGGCCCCTGCCACCCTTGCCCTCCCCGCCCCATAAATATATGGAAATTAGAGTGAAAATAATGGAAATTAGTGTTTTAACCTAACCTCAAACTTAAACAAAGAATATCTCCATAACCATGGGGCTCCGCGGTGTGGGAATCCGACAGGGGGATAGCTCATCTTCCCCTCCCTCTCCCCAGCCCCTCTCCGATCCATAAATCAATGGCCCATAAAGGAAAGTATAACCCAATTTTTTTATTATTGTGTGTAATCATAGGTTAGACAGGCTTGTTTTTTAAAACTTCTTAATAAGTTTTAGAATTTCACTTAATTTCATCCTTTTCTTCGTAGAAATATAAAATTTCTCTTACTGAAATCGTGTATAATATTTATCCTCCGTTTTGGATAAATACTCGAGTAAAAACGGATATTTATGAGTATTTATCAATTTTGAGTATTTATCCGGATAAATTCCCAACACTAGCCGTAGCCAGTAGCCATGTTAATGCGAAACATATGTTACCGGTATCAGTAAAATGATCGCCGTTTAAGGTTTCATGCAAAACGTTTTGAGATTGTGTTACATTCCTGTGTTAATAAAGCAAGTTAGTTGTAATACAAGTCAGTAACTGTGTCTCAATAAAGCATTAAAAACTTTAACCCAGTCTAGACTGGCTTGTTGGTCTAGTAGTTAGTAACTCTGACTGCTATGACGGAGGTTGTGGGTTCCCACTCAAGACAAATGTTTGTGTGATGAGCAGGATCATTTGTGCTGTGTCTGGGTGTAATTTAATTATAATATGTATGGATTTAGATATACATATATAAGTATGTTTATCAGTTGTTTAGTACCTACTCATAACACAAGGCCTTCTTAGCTTGGGACTAGATGGCGTTGTCTTGAAGTTGTGGAATATTTTTATTTATTATTATAGTCTCTGGAGATTTGGATTTTTATACGAAAATAACACTTTTTCCTATGTTTATCTATGTGTAATTTGACTACCATTGGGTAGAGAAATCAGAGAAATTCCGTTAATTTTTTCAATACACGCAAGGGGAAGACATCGCTGTCGATAATGTAACTACATTTATACGCTGGAAGTATATTAAAAGGACTGCATAAACATACAGTAAAGTATACGATAATAAAGCAAACAGAGAGATAACATCGTCCACATAAATTGACTCCCCATATAAAACTACGAAGCGTGAAAATCTCCAGTTGACCATCATAATAACTTGTGTTACATTACCATACAATAGTGTTCACCCCACTGCGGATATAGCTTGATGGATATGGTAAAGGTCCTATGCCGAACTTCCGGGCAGTGTCAACAAACAATATACAAACGAAGTTTGTGAAGATAGCTATGCATGTGATTGTAAATAGATCTATTTTACTCTTTCACGCAAAAACTACTGAATCTAAAAAAGAAAAATAAATGATTTGTCGATACCCTTGCGCCATCCCATCTTTCTAGTACCCTCGGGTTGTGCCGCTGCGGCTGCTGCAGGTTTTGAAAACCTCAAACGGCAAAAATATAACAATCTTATTGGAAGTTATATTTGAACCGTTTTGGGTTGAAACACTTGGGCCTTGGGGTCCGAGTGCCAATCTAGTTTTCCGGGATCTCGCAAAGCGGCATGGTCGTCTCTTCACGTGACCAAAAGGCCGGCATTTATTTCGGTCAGAGAATCAGCATTGCCATACACAACGTGGCAATGCGGCCAGTCTTTTGGGCACTTTTCCCGCTGACAGCATCGCGTATGAAGTTTTTCATGGTCTATCATTGTTTTAATTTTCTTTTTGTTTGTGTTTTTTCGTATCAGTCATCAGAATAACAAATAGGCTATAATTTATAAAGGTTTTGTGTATTAAATTTCTTTATATAACAGCAATAAAAAATCTACCATCTGCAAAATATTTTGACGTGCACTACGAAAACCATAACATTTAAAGGAATATACGGGTAGACCCGTGGGCCACAGCATTAGAAAGGAAACAAAACAAAGTCAAAAGGTGTTGTTTTTTAAAAGGGGAAGTATTTCAAGGTACACACGTACTTAAAACGAGAAAGAAAACAATGATCTAAGTTCAAAGGATTTGTTTCAACAAAAGACTAAAGGGTAATATGAACCGTCTGCATTATATGAATTTATTTTATTTTAAACTTTACTGTACGGTGTGAAAATAAAGATGGTTGCGCTATTGTTCCAGACCAAGTACCTAATAGTCGTGGAGTTAGATAGTAATAATCTTATTTCATATCTTAATATGAAAATGAATCCCTATTTTCCTTGGTCAATGATATTACGCGTTAACGGCTGGAACAATTTCGCTAATTCTTTTTTTTATTCTATTTGTCTTTTTGAGGAGATGGTTTTTATAAGAATGTTGAACAGAATGTAAAAAAAATTAGAAAACTTAACGACAATTAAACATATTTCAAATGCAGCACCATCGTTGGTGCCATGACAGGTGACAAAATGTCTACCCAGTAGATTATGAAACTAAGAAGGTTATTGATTCTAAGGCTGTACGAAGTTTGCCAGGACAGCTTGAATAGCATTATACGTTAATATAAAAATCGTTTATTCTATATTTTCACATATATTTCGTCTTTCCGCCAAACGGAACAATTTTTACCGTACACCGAAAACGGTCCTTCTGTCCGCAACCTTGTTGATTTTATCAGAAAGACCAACAAGTAAACACTCCTTTCCAATTTGCTTTATCCAATTACCATGATGTGAATATGTTGGACGAATAACAAGAATACAAACCTTGCGCCCACGGTGCGCCTACGTGCGTCACCGAGGTCTTATGTGATGTTAAATAACTTTTGGTCCTTTGTAGGCTGTAACAATAATTTTGTTTTAACACTACCCTTATTAGTAGGTGTAAATTTATGCATTTTAACATGTTAGGTACCTAGGTTTTCTCAAACATGAAATTCGTTTTTTTGTTGAATCTGTTTTGTTTCATAACCCTACAACTACAACTTAATTATTGGCAATTTGTAGGGAAACGATTTTCCAAAACGGGTTGGCGAGGACTTTCCTTGCAGTAAATATGTTGAATTCTTGAATTTTAAACAAGGTCGCGGCGTCGCATCGCGTTATCCTTATATTGATTATCAGGGCTATCCATAGCTTACCGACAAAAATTGCAAATTCCATCGCACAATATTATTATTTGTTGTTTTGTTTTAAAGATCTATGATCAATACTCAATTTCTTTATTGCTTTTCATTTATATATTCTTAGACGGTAAATAAGTTTATAAATGAGATCATTATGTACCCTGTAGGGAACAGCAAAATGGTAGGAGAGCGGAAGCCTGGTTCACGAGAAAATCTATTTTTTAGTAGAAACAATGCGGAGTCAAAATTTGGAGATCATGAATAAAGTAACTTAACTTCTATCATTTGTTTGTATCTATTTTTATCTATTTTTCTTTGCTTTATAAATCCTGTGTAATTTTTAGAGAAAATATAATATTTATGTTTATTAAAATTCCGTTTATTTATTTGTTAGTGTTTGATCATTAAATATGTGCTTCAAGAAACATAAAGACCAGTTCTCGCGTGAACTGGTCCTTATATTCCAATCAGGTTCGCCCTCAATACTAGTCGTGTGTGTCGCACGGTTGATCGATTCTCCTGCGGACCCTAGACAGATCTCCGGCGACATTCCACGCGACAGCCAGACCGTGACTGTGACCGAAATACTGAAATATTACTGATGAATAATAATCTTGTATCAGTTCTGCTAACGAAATGTCAAACAGTTTATTTATCTGTTTCTAGCTAATGCCCGCGGCTTCGCCCACATTGATGTCGGTTATCGCGTAGTTCTCGCAGATAGTTTATTTTTTTCCGACACCTCCAACAAATATTATTAATTATATTATGTAACTACTAAATTTGCACCCCTCTTTTCCCCTTAGGGATTGAATTAATAATCATTATTGGGAACTTATAACCCAAATATAACATTTTATTAAAATAACTTTGAAAATTAGAGAATATTCATATTATGAATATTCTCTAATTTTCAAAGTTATTTTTATAAGGGGGTAAAAGGGGGATGCAAAGTCAGTACTTTGCATCCCCCTTTTACCCCCTTATAGGATAATTTGCGAAAAAAATATTTTATGCTTGTTTCATGTCTTTCAATGAAGAACCTTCATACTGAATTTTATTCGAAGAACGTTAAAAAGCCCTGTGCAAAATTTCAAGTTTCTAACCTTTATAGTTTAGGGCCCTGCGTTGATATAAAGTCGGTCAGTCGGTCAGCTTCTATTTTAATATAGAAGAATAATACTCCGCCATTGCTGTGATTAAGTAATCACGGAAGTGCATCAAGCTTAACTTCTTTAGCGATCATTTAAATATAAGTGATTAGTATACAATGTGGTCCTTATTTGGTCCTGAGATCCACTCATTCATTCGTTTCCTTCAATTACCTCGACGGGACTTTGCATCTATATCTTTTTTCTTTTCCATATTGGTTAGGAATTTTAGCTATTTACTCTTATGTACATTAAGTATAAAAACTTGTTTCGTATTGTGCTTACATGTTAGATGTTAATTATGAGCAGCATCCAATTAAGCGAGGCAGCGAACTTAGTCTCACAGCCTTCGGAACCGATTGAGACGTGGCCTATGTGACTGTAGTTAGGGCGAATTTCATTTACGCGTAGGGACAGAATATTTTGCAAACTTTTTGTCCTACTAATGCTACTAATATTAAAAATGCGAAAGTTTGTATGAAAGTTTATTACTCTTTCACACAAAAACTATTGAATGGATTTTAATGGAACTTAATAATAATTATAGTTTATACATTAGAATAACAAATAAGCTATCCTACTATCCTACTAATATTATAAACGCGAAAATTTTCACATTGGCTACATTTTATTCCTGTATTCCCACGGGAACGGGACCTACGCGGATGAAACCGCGGGACGTCTGCTAGCATTTATATAAAGTAATTGAATAAATTGTCCGAAATTATAACAATCAGTGTAAAGTTAGTAGCAAAATATTCTGCCATCTGCGAGCTATTCAGGCGTGCTAATCCTGCGCAGACAAAGTCGCGGGCTCCAGCTAGTAAAACAATGAATGTCAGTTTCTTACAAACATCATCAAACATCTTTTTTTAATAGTGGAATTATTCAGTTTTAAAATTACTGTTTTTGTCGTCGATCAAAATAAATTATTAAATCTCTTATTGCAATTAAATGTAACTTATATTCATAAAAATAGTTCAAACGCGTTCAATATCGGTTAAATCGGAAGCGATTTTGTTAGTGTAAAAAATGTTTAATTATTTTTTTGGTCTAAACTGTAGACTGTGTGGAGTTATAAGAACAAATACCACGCTTCAGCGATTTTAATTTAAAAGTAAGTACCTAATTATGTTCATTATAAAAAGGTTTAATACAATTAGAGAACTAATTTGTATGCAAAGTGTGCTTTTATTTTTAAACACATCAGTATTTTTACATTTAAAAATCACATTTGTTTTAAATATGCGTCATAACAATTAGAGGTTTCATAAAAAAGAACAATACAGTAATAATATCACCATGTGTAAACTTTATCAGCTTATTTATTAATATTAAGCTTATTTCGAGAAACCTGTTTTTTTTTCATATTTATTATTTATAGTTTATCCTCTTTAATATAAGTATACCTTTTAGTTTTATATTTTTGAAAATGTACGTGGACCTTTTAATTTAGTACTACCAAATCCTGATCAATCAGATAAATCGTTGATAGCGCAAACAAAGATTGAAAATCTTGTTATCACTAAAACATGAGCATGAGCATTCCCACGATTTACGCGTAAGACAAACTGTCTCTTTACATCAATTACAAGGGCCTATCAAAGTAACATGTCTATTGGGTTAATTAGCCGGCATCGTCACCAGCTCACTCATCAAGTCGGTAGCGTCTCAATCGAACATCTGCTGAGCTGATAGTGTGATGTAATTCGCCACGGAGCGCCGAATTCATTGATTATGTGGGGTGTCTCTTCAATGGGCTATTTGAGAAAATTTTAGTTGCTAGTCCCTCATCTAGATAACAAGTAAAAATTCGACACATATTTTTAATTTATTCACATAATCAAAAAATAACGGCGATACATCGAGTCAAAATGTCGCATGACGTCACTAGCCAGTACAGTTTATAACTAGATAACAAGCCCCCTCTCCTCAACTTTAATGTGCTTAATGTACCTATGCAGTTTTCCATCAATTTGAAAAAGAAAAAATTGGTTGCCTGTAAAGTCGGTATACGGGCGAAAGTTTTACGTGACAACGACTTTGAGTGGTAAAATAATTTATGTCTGTCTCTCTCGCTCTTAGGCGGGCTAACCATGCCCGAGTGGAAGGAACGCGTGCCTCTCACTCGCTCTCATTGTGAGCGCATAACGTGAGCGGAGCGTAACGCAGTTTCTTGAAGTGTCACCCGGCAAACCAATTTATAAGACGTTGTCACGTCAAAAAATCATGTCGAATTTTTTTTTTTTTGTAATCTAGGTGAGGGACTGAAAAATAAAATTTTGTCAAATAGCCCATTCTATACTTACTATAAACAGGACATCACGAACAAAATTGTCATCCGATACTTGTGTCCCAGTGGACACAAGTCTATGAGGTTAATTTGAATGTTGCTATATTATTCTAGATAACGTTACTGAGACATAGGATCAAAGTTTTTCTATGACATTTCTTCGCGTTTCCTTTCTATGGAATCTTAAATCTCTTTGCTTCTATCTAATGCCAATACTGTGCGGATTGTAGGTAGAGAGTTCGCTACTGAAAATTAGGCTTTTTGTGAAAATAATAAGGTACCTAATGAAGATTAGGACCACACTTAAATATTCTTAAACTGAACGTAGGTATATTTTAACATCTAAAGGACCAAGACAAATACTTCTCAATATTTTCCTCGAACATCATGACTATACTTAGCAATATGGACATTTAAAGCAATACTCATATTCTTGGAACACCTTATTATCGACGAAATCCTCTAGAGTAGAGGTGAGCGCTTGCGACAGTATGATTCCAAGAACTACTGACGTTTAGAGGTCGCCACTTCACTGCGCGGAAACTCGTGCGCAATGCGCCCGCGCACCGAAGTGGTGTTGATTAATGTATCGAAATGTCAATCGGTACGTAATGAATGGAGATAGTGGTTGAACATTCCACTTTGATTTACTTAATGTGTTATGATCATAATATTGTGAGATTGGCAATGAATGCAGATTGCAATGTCGAGGATTGTAAGAATATTGTTTGAACTTGATGATTTATTTACAATGTTAGATATTAGTTTAGTATTGTGAATATTAGTGTCGGTGTAACTTTATTTACTAATTGTAAAAATCCCGGGTATGTTAGCGACACGGATCTTGAGCGCTGAGATTGAGTAGCGCAATGTTCAATTTTATTGGTAAATGCATATGAGTGAACTTACCCCCACCACTATATCCAGCGCTCAAGATCCGTGCAGCTAAATAATCCTCTAACTAACCCGGTATGGGTTCGATCCCCGGGTCAGGCAAAATGTTTTTGAGTTTAACCATCTGGAATTTTTCAGTATCTGCCGGATTCGGAGTCTGGATTTGTGGCCGATTAATGGTAATAGAGGCTCGCTCCTTTTTACATGGGACTGAAGCATAACTCACGTGTTAGTATGTGTTAAAAATAAATAGCGTTTCTGTTCTAAGTAAAAAATGAAGTCTTCGAATTTTGTTAAGCAATTAGTAAAATACTAAATGCTATGTTAAAAATATGTTCAATTTTGTTGAACAATTTTATTACTCAAGCCTAGGACTTGTAAAAATCTACGATTATACAAACAACGTAGTATGTACACCTTAACTCGTAGATCAGTCACTGACCCATCAGACCAAATGTACAAAGTCTACACTATGAGTCAGCTGCGAACTTCCTTATACGTCGATTAGCTAAATAAAGACAAATCGGACTGACACGATGACGTCATTTGCCATGACAATTTAGCCACAGTATTTATGTGTATGTATCACAAGATCTGTTCTTCAAAAGTGCTTTAATTGTTTCATGTGTGCAACAGACATTGTTTCAGATGGTTTATTTTTGCATGGATGGTTTATCTTACCAAGTATTGTGTTTTGCAGAGTGGTTAATACCGTAGTACCTACAGAGAAGATTATTACAATAAAATAAGGCACATATTATACACACTGAAGTGTCATCAATATCCTCCTGCGCTTATCCCTTTTTTAGGGTTCCGTAGAGCAAATGAAGATAATGAATGATCAATGACAGAACAAATGATCGTGCTCATCAAACAAAGATTTGTCTTGAAAGGGACTGGCACCCACAGCGTCAGATAATGTTGTCTAGGCCACTAACCGTTAGACCACAGGCCAGGGGCTCGAGTCTGAATGACCGGTCATTGATCGAATAATTGACAACTTTGACAGTTTTTGTACCTACGGGAAATGTGTCATAAGTTTGACGTTATACGTCAAAATCGATCATTGACGGGTCATTGAGACACGATTGCAATATAGCAGACTCGACCCCCAGTCCTTTCGTCGGTAGGTAAACAACAGATTAACATAATTATTCTAAGCCTCTAACACCTTTACAGAACACGCTTGATTCGCTGAAAACAAAAGAACATGAGTAGCAATAATAATTGACGAACAACGACATAGTTACTGCCATAACTAACTGCTTACTGATTAATTAACTCGTAAATCTGCGCCGGCGCCGTTTACGCGGTAGGCGCCACATGACTTGTACCATATTCGCGCAAATAGCTTTTGTTATCGATGGATATTATTAAAAATATATTCGAGACTACTTTTTTTAATCGAAAGTTTGTGAATAAATCTCACACTGGTGGTTGGTGGGATATCGACGACTAGTGTCTTTAAGAACAAAACTATAAAACTCTGATTTTAAAAGTTCTCGTTCTGGAGATGGTGCTTAACAAAAAGATCACTTTTTCTTATACTCAATAATGATTCTAAATTCGAAGTCTAGTGCAATCGGATATATATGAGTTCAATTAAGTTCAGTCCAAAAGAACCAAATTTTCGCTCTACCTACTAGATAAGTGCGAACTTGTCGATAAATCAAAATCCAGCATGCTTCCTGATAAAAATAACCAGACTCCATAGCTTTTAATGTAACTTAACTGTAGTAATTTTATATGAATGGCTTAAATAAAGCAAACGTGCCTTAATATACTCAATTCTAATGCAATCTATTAGTAGGACCTTATTACCTTATGGTGCCGACACGGATACACAGACGGACAGACACAAGGCCGACACCGCGTTTAATTATTGCACGAGTTGAGTTACTGCGACACATATTACGTCGTGGACTATAGAAGGAAGGAAGAGAATCTAACATTTCCCTGTTATTGCTTGAAACAAAGACAGTTCACACAAGATTGCGTAACACGGAATCAAAGTGTTTACCATATTTATTAGTTTCCTAACAATTTGACATTAATCATTCGGTGAAATACGTTAATTTCTTTGTCTAAGACTCTTATTTGTTATGCGACGTTTTTTTACAGCTTTTATTTAGTGTTGCAATTTACTGTCACCTTTCTAATAAATAACTACAATTATCAAAAATAACATAACAAATCGCATGTTGTCCGCGAAGGGTAAGGTAGACGTGTACCTGTAGTAGACCTTCACACACACCTCGTACACATTCGTATCTATTCGTACACATTTCGTCAGTTATGGTAAAGTCCCATTCCCTTGTAGGGAGAGTCTATTTGCCATCAATTAGGTACAGATCCAGGCACAAATCCGGGCTGCTACTAAGAAATTCCAAATGGAATAACTCAATAACACTTAGCCCGGGGATCGCACACTGAACCTCATGTCCAGCAGTAGCGTTTGCGCACCACTAGACCAACAAGTCAATTATTAGTATTGATGGGCTATTTGAAAAAAAAAAAATTTTTAGTCCCTCATCTAGATTACAAGAAAATATTCGACACATATTTTTTTTTTGTTTCCGTATTTAATTAAAAAATAACGGCGATACATCGAGCCAAAATGTCGCATGACGTCACTAGCCAGTACAGTTTATACTAGTTAATATAACGTTACAAGCCCCCGCCCCCTCTTCTCAACTTGAATGGGCTTATTCTAAGCAGTTTTAAATAAAAATAAATAATTAAATAAATATTCTTTATTTCAGACTAGCAGACGTCACGCAGTTTCACCCGCGTAGTTTCCGTCCCCGTGGAAATACGGCGATAAAAAGTATCCTATGTCCACCGGGAATAGTGTAGCTTTCCACCAGTACAATAATTTTTAAAATTGGATCATTAGTTCCGAAGATTACCCCCTACATACAAACTTACAAACATACAAACTTACAAATTTTACCTCTTTATAATATTAGTATAGAAGTATAGATAATTACAATCCATAGGAACCAAATCCATCAATTCGTAAAAGAAAAAAAATAATATGTGTCGAATATTTTCTTGTAATCTAGATGAGGGACTAAAAATTAATATTTTGTCAAATAGCCCATTAATGTTATTAACATGTAAGTAATCACCATGTTTCATGATTACTATTTTCATAAGTCATGGAGTTTATGACGTCATTTATGACAACGTCGCGTTAAAGTTAAAATTTGGTACGTAACTAACTGCGTCACTATTGCTGTTCAGCTTCAGTACCTACCAATGCATATCTTTGACGCTTCCTGCTCCTGGCATGTTCCAAGTCAATAAAATAACGTAGACGTCATAGGCTTGTTTTGTTTGTTTATATTTTCTTGGAAAAGCGCTTTTGTATTATGAAATGTCTGCAAGAAGATTTATTCTTGGTAATTATTAATATCAAATGAGTGGTTTACCGACAAACAAACAACAGATTTAAGTTCAAAGTTACTGTAAATTATAAATTATCGACCGACACCAAGGAGAAATATATAATATTATGTTGATCTTCATTTTTATGTTGGGGTCGGCTTCTAGTCTTACCTGATATGTAGCTAAATACCAGTGCTTTGCATAATTACCCTTTTAATCGTGTCAATTAGAGTCACAATAGAAAGACAACGGCAGCGCGTACCTACACCGGTGTCGTCCCGGGGTTTAATGAATTAAGCGACTGCGATCTGCTCTTCTCAACCCGTGACTTTCGGGGTTCTGACCATCCCGTGCCGACTGTCAAAGATCTACAAACTACAGCACGGATGGGCCGTGGCTGGGGCGAAAAGGCCTTCTTCTTAACGTGTGGTAAGTGTTGAGAACCTGGTGTCCGAGTTTGAATGCTGCTCATGTCATGTGCCTCTGACTCACATGCCCTCGTAAAATATCTCTAAGGCATGATAGTTTTTTCCTTGTGATGTTGTCCTTCACCGTTTTTGAAGCAAGTGATAATTATACAATACGCATATGAACCCGAAAAGTCAGAGGTGCGTGCCTTGGGTTCGAACTAGAGACTTATGAATTGGCAATCCGCCAGTCACACCAACTAAAGAAAACGATATGTAATGAATGGTCACCTATTCGCGGAGTTTACAAGCCGTTAATTAATTTTCGATCGACCCGCGAGCTGCTATTGATATTCAGCCCCAAAGCCCTTCTCAAAGTTGTAGACAGATGCTTTCTTAGTATGTAGGTATTATCAACCGATAACCGGTAGCGAAAACTATGCAAAACGTGTGTGTTTGAGAGCGATATCTGTTGAGTTCGTACGGTGCAAACGAGCAAAGCGTTAATTCACGGTAACTGAGACCGACAGTACTTACTTTCAGTCTGTCAGTCGCAAGGCCGCGTCGCTGGCGTTCAGCGCATACACTATAGTGGACTCAAAAGTAAATGTCATCGGTGTTATCGAGTACCTATGGAAAAATGTGTCAATATTATGCGTTGGCATGACTCACTGGTTTGGTGTGAAGTAATGAATGATTTAATAACCGACAGTTACCTACACGTGGCCCCGTGGCTGTACTTACTTGGCGCATGCTCGTTGTTGATAACAGTTCTTCGCTATAACAGTAAACATTGCCCACCTCTACTGGATCTATATCAAATACAATTTAATTAAACCGAATTCCATCGTGTTTTATCCCATCAGGAGGGAAAGTGACAAAATTACGATTTATTTAAATTAAACACCACGCCTATCTTCACCAAAAGGTAAGGCAGGGAAGTTGTACGTATAGAAGATACTCATATTTACGTACGCCAGTTCTGTTTAAGTGCTATATGATAGGGGAGACGAGCCTATTGCCATCAACAACACAATTCCAGACTCCGAACTGTTACTAACCGAGAAAATGTAGATAGAACAACATCATAACACTGTCTGTGACCCTGCAGTCAATCCTTTGACCATATACTTAGCAATAACACTTGCACCCACTAAACCAACGAGGCAGTTTTCCATCATTATTGATTTAACTAAAATTGAATGCCCTTTGAAGTGTATGATAATTGTTTTCACATTTATAATATTCATTTCCTCCTCCTTAACTAAAAAGCAAAGTTACCTTGCCGTACTGATGGTATAAATACATAAAGGCGCAAATAATTATTATATTTCCGTTTACCATTAATATCATGGCTAAATATAATATAAATCCTCTCTAGCAAACTATGTAATTCGTTCCGTAAATCAACATTAATAACTACTGCCTAAAAAACTCCAATAAACGAACAACAAAGCGCATAAAACCTATTCACATAATACCTTTACAAAGAAAACAGAACGAAACTATATTTGTATAGAAAAACAGCATAATAGCCACACTTAACATTTCACGGTAGAGTAAAGTAGTTTTGTGCGCACGCGCGGATCTACGCTACAAGTGCATATCCGGGTACAATGATCAGCTTCCGGCCGTATATTGGGATCAATTGGCCCTATTGGTCCTGGGGAAATGAGCCCTACTCTTACCCTTCATCCGGTATCCGGGATGAGGGATGGGAAAAACTCGAAGGGTGGTCTATATCGATATCGAAATAAATTGTCGCTTGAACATAAAACTGATAATAACGTACCTTATCTATAGCCTGTCAGTAACCTTTCACATTAGCATATTTTAAATAAATCATCCCACATGATAAGTCTTATGGATTAGCACTTGGTCCCGGTTCTCATTTGTACATCTTTAAATGTCATTACGGGCAGTTATAGCCCGAATGTCGTTCATCCTGTCTAATCGAGAGGTATCATGCAACCCAGTTGCTGGGTTGTGGAAGACAGATTAACAGCTTCGTGTACTTGTACTTAGCTGGATCCTAACATAGTTGGAAAAAGGCTAGGCAGATGATGATTTGATCGAATCTAATTGTAACCACACAGTACACTACTCAGTACTCTGTATCGTATCGGTACTTACATGTTTTAATACTGTGTCATAAAATGATAATGCATGCCTAATATCCAGTGTTTTTAATATCAGCAAATAAAAAACCCATTATTTTAATTCGTCTGAGAGTCAGAACTTTTTGAACATCAAAAATATATAAGATAGACCTAAAACGCCCACCATTCGCCGGTGTTTTTGCTGGGAAGAAGAAGAGACGGAACAAACTCCTCAGCAATAAAATAACATACAAAATGTAAACAATTCTTAATATAGCAAATATAGATGCGAAGACCAATAAAATCCTGCATGCTCATAACATATCGACTGCAAATCCAGCGTGATGGGCCATGTTGTGAAATTATCGACAATCACAAACAACCCTAGCCCCGTTTACACAATGGACCATGTATAAAGGAGTTAACAAGCAGTCGACCGACAATCGACATGCGGTTACTGGCCATGAAATGTTGTTAGATAATCTTTTATGTATTCTGATGTATTTGGCAATGTCCAATAAAAGTTATATAATTGTTTTGTATAAAAATCAAAGATCTGTGTGTGAATTGGTAATTTTATTGTGCGTGAAATGTCAAGTTAAAAATATGAAATAAATAAAGCCGACCGGGTATTCAGATCTAGGTAACGATTAATAAAAAAGTAAATACATATGGCGACTTTAACCAACATTTCAATATAGTTACATTGTTGGTCTAGTAATTACAAGCGCTACTGCTGAACTTGATATTCTGAGTTCGATTCCCAGGTAAAAGTGTAAGCAGTATGGATTTTGCCTGTTTTTAGCAATAAGCTCTGCCCCTATTTGGACTTAAGCATTACATGCCAGATGTGATGTATTATAATAATAATAAAATTTAATTCAGAATTGCTTCCATAATTATAGAAACACTGCCTGGCCCTTTAAAGATTACAAGCGTTATGTCATGTAAAATATGATGACAAAGTTCAAATGAAATTATAAGTTTCGCTGTTTCGCTATTCAAAATTAAAACAAATCTATCGACAGTTCACCCCATCTCTAGTCCCAGTTTCATCGCGGTCGGCACTACAATAAATCGATAAAGCATTACATGAACGCATGCGCAAGTCACAGGTTATCGATCTATTGGCCGTCACTGCAATTTAATTAATATATTGTTACTACATATTAATTGGTCACCAATCACATGTTAGGTGTATGAATGTGGGTAGCGTAGTAGGTAGGTACTATTGTGTAAAGTAATTGTATCAAACAATAAGGAGAATCTTTATTAGGACAGGTCATGGATTTGTTTGCGAATAGGTATTTCAGAAGTCAGTCAACTGTGGTTTTTATAATAAATAAATTCCACAATTTCCTCATAACGCCATCTAGTCCCAAGCTAAGCAGAGCTTGTGTTATGGGTACCAAACCGCTGATACTTATATATTTTTAAATACATACATATGATAGAAAAATAACACCCAGACACAGAACAGATGATCGTGCTCATCACACAAAGTTTAATTGTCCTGGGTGGGAATCGAACCCATGATCACCGGCATAGCAGTCAGGGCCACTAACTACTAGACCAACAGGCCAGTCAAAATAGTAGTAAGTTCACCTAACGAAGAGTTTAACAGTGATGTCGAATTGTTCCGAGTGATTCAGTTATCTAAAGCTTGGACCTTTTGACTCACATCATCTTAGAAACACCTATTATAGAGACAATTACTATGCAAATAGAGCTAATATGTAGTAAATAAACGTATGCGTCACTGCCCTTCGCGGATGACATCATAGCGCGACTCTTGCGCATCCCATTAGCACAAGAGCCGTAGTACTAACACATGTGACGTTGCGCGTGACGATCAGTGACTCAGAGTCGATTAAACTCAGCTGGAGTCTTGTACCACTGGCTTCAATGTGGATATATTTGGTGTCAATTCAATTTATTTATTTTGTTACAAAGTGTACCTACTCATCATCGATCATCATCGCGCACATCTCAGGTGAAACCGCTGCTTATGGCTCGGAACTGACAAGTGCACTTTACAACTTTTAACCTCGTGATTTATACGGAACAGACCAGCTGATACAGAATGCAGACTCAAACAACAAAACTGGTTCAAATAAAATAAACTATTGGAATTTAAAGAATCCAAATAACCATGAAGAATCAATCACAATCTAAGCAACTGTTGAAAACAAAAGAAATTCAATTATCAATCTTCTTTAGGTAAAAGCACAAAGCAAATACACACGACAGGTTTGTATTAACCTCTGCAAGCACCTGCCGCATCCGTGTCGCTGCGATTAATTCAGCGCGCGCGCATACCACGATACCCGCAGATATTTGTTCAGAGAGGTCACGTACTCGCCGGGCGTCGCCTGCGCATCGCAAGCCACCATTGTGATATTTTTAGTCGATATCTAGATTATTACGAGGATGCGCCTATGTCTAAGCTGACTGGTAATTGCGCTGTTGTTCCTAGATCCGTTGAGATTAGTTCACAATAGGGTTCAATGATTTTAAACAATAACACGCGGACAATAGCGTGTTATATTTTATCTGATAAAGATATCGGCAGTCGACACCCTACATGCTGCTTAGGGCTTATTTATCCATAATTTTTACTTCAATAGTTTATAAAGCGCTGTCAGTTTTTATACTTCAAAACTGTGGTGGGGTAAAATGTCATCATTTATTTGCCAACAATGAAAGTACGAGGAACCAAAACTGAGTGTTACGCCACGCAAAAAAAATCAATTTAGTTTAATAAATTATCAATAAAATTAAATTCCAAACATGATCACTTTCAATTAAATGTATCAGCCCTGAGAACTCATGCGGCCAGCTTCATTACGAGTACAAAAAGCTGGCGAATAAACTTCGGATACTTATAACAGCTTGTCTCGCTCTTGAAACCGACTGTCTCGTTTTCCGAATCAAAGGTCTGCGACAACTAAAACGGTTGAATTTCGACCACTGGGCGACTAACTTTAATCAAATCCTTTTCTAATTAATAATAATAATAGGTACCAGCCTGTTACTGTCCCACTGCAGGGCAAAGGTCTCTCTCTTCTCATACAGAAAAGGCTCGAGCATTGATCACCACGCTTGCTCAAGGCGGATTGGCCATTTCAAACTTATATTGACTATAAGTCCAGGTTTCCTCACGATGTTTTTCCTTCACCGATGTCAATGATGTTTAAGATAATCTTAGAACGTACATGTATATGAATTGAAAAAGTCACATTGATACTTGCCCGGATTTGAACCACAACCTCGTGCATGAGAGGTAGGCGTCTTAAGCTCTGGGCTTTCACGACATTTTCTAATTACTGTAGCTGATTATCTCAACTGCAACTACGTCTATGTAACGTGACTACAACACAGCCTCTCGTCAAGACACGAGTAAAGATAACTTGAGATGAAATCTCATCTTACTTGGCAGTTACGCACAGTCTCAAGTTACTGCTTCTCATCATAACTGCTAATGATCCGAACAGAACTGATCTACTGTTTATTGTTTATATAATAGACTAATGTAACTTGATGACTGAGTTATCAGTTCAGCAGTCTGTATGACGTATGTGTGGGGTTTTGTTACATGAATAGATGTTTTGCGAATGTGATATTATTGTTTATTTAAGGAGATGAAGACCATTGGTCAGAGCAGATTTGTAATACAGCATCAACAATTGTATTTCATGTACGGTTATTAGGGGAATAAGCGTACTTATAATACTTACACCCATAAATAACTAGTTATTTTTAAGTCATATGTAATACAAGGCGAGCGTATTGCCATCAAACGAGAAATGGTAGAACGTTGAAATAATAATTTATTATTTGCCAGAAACACGGTCCTCCTCCTCCTCCTCCTTGCGTCGTATTCCTCAGTGATGAGGGTCGTGACCTCCCTTCGATATCACTTTCTCCCGTACGATCTTCCTCCATTTATTTCTGTCTCGGGCGGTGTGGAGGGCATTATGAAGCGTAGAGTTGAGCGCGGTGCGGATCTGGTCGGACCAACGTATTGGGCTGCGTCCACGAGGCCTTTTCCCGTCTACTTTGCCGGTCACGATCAGAAACACGGTACAAGGTTGTAAAACTAAGTTTAAAACAGTTCTTCATGTCTCGCTGACACAGCAGCATGCAAAATAAAATTGAAGTAACGCTAAGTTTGAGTAACGCTCCCGAACACTTGAGCAGTAAGTAGCACTTTTATTTATTTCTATGTATCTACCCGTGTCAGTCTTCTTCATATTATTGTTTGGTACCGCTACGTATAATAAGTAAGGTTGTGTAACGTATTCAGGTCAAATCCGGCTTGAAAGCACGCCAAAAGGTTGTTGATATGGGTAACTCCCGTAGAAGTTGAACCTCGTTTATATGGGCAACTGCAGCATTCGGTTATAAATTCTTTACATTTTGAAATACGAAGTCGTTCATAAAAAAAGACACATCTCTCTACGATATTTGTACGTCGTTGACGGTAAGACGGTGCATATTTTTATTATAAATGATAAATGAAATTTATTTCTGTAAATAGGTTCATACAAACACTTTTATATGTCATTTTTTAAGTAACTAGACTGTTAGGTCAGTGTTTCACTATCTGACTACTCTGGGAAGAAACACCGAAAGAAACTCAGAGGTGTCTCAACAGTCTCATTTAAAAACCAGACATTTTATTGGTCAGATTATGTAAGAACCATGCAGATTAGTGTCTAAAATGGTTATTTGAACCACACAGATATGACGGGACCAGATCAGTCAGTGCAAAAATTTGTCAGAAATCATGAGCTCAACTCGGAACATGGGGAGCTCCACTATTAATTTTGACATCTTTTTTATAACCTCATGCTCTACAAATTAATTATTTTAATCTTCTTTTAACAATTTGGCATAAACACAGTTATTACTCACTTTTTAGTGTGTGCTTAGTAGTTTTTAAAGCACTTCTGCTTTTCCTACGAGAAAAACTAAGTGCCTTAATAGTTAGTATCAGTATATGGTGAACATTGGTCGCGCAACATTATACATACATACATACATACATCCATTCTTATTAGCCCTACATTCTGGCCTAGACTGTAAAGTCCAGTGACAGTCAGAGTGTCCAGCTTTACCGACAGGTAGAAAGCTAGTAATGACAGGAAGTGACGGCTACCGTGTGACCTACCGCTGCGCTTGCGCAATACCCGCCGGATATCTACGTGATAATACTGGAGTGGCAAATTATGTGATTGTTATATTAAAAAGTGATAGCTTGATTGTGGACGTTAGCTTGGTAAAAACGAACGAAATTAATAAAATTGGTTTCCTTGAGAATTCTTACAGCATTTATTAATGGCAATAAAATCGTCTAGTTAGTTCTAATAATTTTATCGTCTATAGGTATATACGTATTTCGACGACAAATCATAAATCTAGACTCTATTCAATTTTTTGCAAAAAAGAACGACTACCGTATAAGTATTTATTTTAATGAATCTTAGACATCATAATTTCTATCTAACCCAACGGAGATATTAAATTAAAGAAGTGAAATAAGTACTTACTTACTTTTTAATTAAAAATTGCATGGTCAATTTTCTCAATCTTGATATTATTTCAAAGAAAAAGCAGACCAAGTCTGTATTGAACTCACGGTACCAGATGGAGGACGATATCCGTTCCATTCCGTAGAATACAACTTAAAAGTTATCAAAGAGACGAACATCAAAGAAACAACGCGAAAATAAACTACATGACCACATTACAATGTAGAAATTGGGCTAGTCGCACGCATCATTAAACTAATATCCCGCCCATCAATATCGTGCTAAACACTCCAAGACAAGGCGCTAACTCGCCCTTTTGCTATTTGTACTACGTCTACTTATTAACTGCTCAGAGCTAAGGGAATACTACAGAAGAAGTCTTAAACTGTCCTAAAATGGGATACATTTTTTTCGACATTAACAATGTTTATGCTAAAGTGAAGATATTGACGTTCTCTAAGTATGGCAATTGAGTTGAAATGAAATGAAGTGAAATGGTATTTATTTTTATATGTAGATCTTCCCAGATACTTTCATTTTTTTTTAAATTAAATTATATTTCCAAAATGACTGATCCCTGAGAAGAAATACCTGAAGGAACTCGGGAAACATGGTCTCTTTTAAAGTCCAGACATAAGATTGTATGAATATATAATGCGAGTCTAACGGTGCAGGGCAAAGTCTGGAAAAGCCTTCTGGGGAAAGAATCGATGTAGCTTTTAGTTGACCTGTCCCGACAAAGGGCAGGCATGCTTCAGTCATCGTGTAGCTCAAACCTATTTCAGGGAGCGCAACGACCCGTCGCACGACGCTATCTGCCGGTTGAGTATTAAGGCAGGATTCCGAAAACCAATTCATTAACACGCCCATAAATCATCCATTAGTTCCAGTTACTGTACAAGAGGTCCTATTAACTAAACAATAATAATTAAACTTTAATTTCGTTTGTGTCGTCCCGGGTACGCCAGGTAGGTAGGATAAAGGCGTTAAGCTCAACAAATTGTTATAATAATATATCCTATGCCTTCTTGTGAGCTAAAAGTTACCAAGTAAAGTTTTGTACATTTCCTAATGGACCTTCTCGGCTTTGTCTATGTCATAGTCCAATAACTGGATGATTAGCGGCAACATGCCAGCGCGCATGCGTTCCCACGGACCGATGACATGTGGGGATGACTGCAAGTGTGCATTGTACTGTTCCAAATCTAAAGCGGTTTTTTTTGTTCGAATTTTGCTGCTTATGGTTTTTGATTGCGTACACACAAGGTTGGTCACTATACGCCAAATATTAAACAATGGATGTCAATAAAATTATAATAATAATGGAAGGTTTAAATAAATATAAAATATTAAAACAATAACAAGTACCTACTTATTTTACATAATGTATATATTGCGAGAAATTACAACAACTTTTGTGCAAAAAGTAGTACAATAAAATACATAATTCACTTATTAGTTAGGTACTATGAGGAAAACCACACCATGTCAACAACATTATGCCTAGTTCTCACCGTCAAATGCTTTTAATTTCACATGCAAGTCATAACCTATACTTTATTGCCGTTAGAACTGCATCTATAATCAACAAATAAAAAAACAATGGAGAGTGCAGGTACTGTTCATACAGAGGGCGTAGTTGTGTATTGTCTAGCTGTATAATATAAAATCAAAGCACCTCTGTAATTGAACGAGGTTCCCAAGTCGATGCATCGGAAACGTCAGTTAGAGAGTGATCGTTATTCCTCCTGCGAAGTGATGTCGAATGCAAACGGTACATTGACGCTCAATTAAAACAATAAACCAAACTCGGAAAATTGTTTATGATCACTAGATTTGGGAACTCGGTCAAGGCTGTTCTCGTATTCTAATAATTCTTAAAACATCGCATGAATTTAAATTAAAACTATATTACGTTAAACTTCTAGTGATTCATCTATTATGCATAAAATCATCAAAGAATCTGTGAAATCTAGAATCTGATGAAGTATACCATATGACTATAGGTTCAAAGAATTAAATCCTTAACATAATAATGATCATACTGACATATTTATTAACAAATGATGCAATAAGCCCCGTTAACAGAGATTTTCTGGGCATATGTTAGATATAAATTGTAACAAAGCATTAAGTAGGTATACCGTAGTTATAAACTAAACAGTCTACATGTGGACACCAGCTCATGGCTGATCATAAACATACAGAAAAAACAATTAAACTCATATACTTGACTGGTAATGATGTTACGAAAATAAATCGTAGCATCGTGAAAATAATCGACTAAAATAAACAGATTAAACTAGACTAGACTACACAAAAATTAAAAAATAATAAACCAATATGGCGTCGCGCGATTAACTAAGTTAGCGGTAAATTAAGCAAATATAACTATTACGTTGTATTTTAACAAAATTAAAATTTTTGAATAAAACTATTTGATTGCTTTTAGAAATGTTTTCGTACCTATATTTTAATCACATTATAGTCATGACATCGCCGTAAAGAGCAGATAAACTATTATTGAATAAAAATTCATTGTACAATAAATATTAAACTAACACAACACGAACCTGTACCTATAAAGGTATGTGCAGATAAATTTCCTTATCGGTTACATTTCCGGTCGTTACTGTTTATTGGTCTTAGAAAACTAACAATATTGTTGGGAAATCCAACACAACTAACAAGAATTTGAAAAAGTCCCCGAGATAAGAAATATAATCAAACACATTCTTAAGGATGCAATAAACTTAAGTGAACTAGGTAATATACCCGCTTCTAATATTAATATTATTATTCATACGTTTAAAGTATTAAATCCATTTCTAACCAAAGAAAGAAGAGAAAAGTTTCAGTTTAATTACACATTATTGCATTTTTTTCACATCATCAACTCCCAAAGTTTAACGACATCGTAAGTCTCATTACAAAGACGGTAACGATCACGAAATGTCGGTCAAAACTAATTCGGATGCTCTCACCATTCGAGAACTTTCCACCATAGAACAATACCAGACTGTCTCCTAAACCTAAGTTCACATGTCGTTAAACAATCGAGAAATCATCTCTTATCTCTGTTGGCCATTAAAATGTCAGTGCCGAGCTTAATTAAGAAGTTGCGGTGGAAGGTAATGACTGCAATGTCGAAATTGTCCCATTGTGCACAAATTCCCAGGAATTATGTTGAAAATATTTGGTTTGCTCGCTCAAAACAGTTAGACCTTGATAATGCAGAAATATAAACGGAGAACAAAGGACGTGGCAGACCATCTGGGATGCAGACGCAATTGAAATATGTTATTTTAGCAAGATATCGTCTTGTATGAAAAGACGCAATCCCAAGTTGTCGCAAACATTTTTCTAGATCCAAATGCAGTAAGAAGGTCGCAGTTGCTAATTAATGTGGCGTCACGCAATACCTACATCCGATTTCTCAACTAACTCAAACTTGTAAGGGAATTACGCTCGATCGTTACGTTACGTGACGATGATATCCTTACAAGCATTTGGACATATTTTGCAAGGCGTGAAACGAACATTGAAATTGTTTGTAAGTACACCAAGTTTTAATACGAAACCAGAAACGCAGAAGCGTTTATTTATACATATTCAAATACAATTACAGATAACCGTATCTTCTAAGTCCACAAAGTATTTCCTGTCGTTATAATATTTATACGTAGTACTGGGTTCCCATGGTGGTTATTATCTCATGGGAGACATAGGAAATTCCGCCATTAGTTGCCAAGAAAGTGAAATCGAATAATGATGCGCACGCACAGCGATGGTATCGCTGTCACTTTACATGTTATTAGAAAAATCTGTAGGGAGCTGAGGATGATAGATGATGGTAATTTTGTAATAGTAAAAGTTGAAGTTTGAGACACACATTATAAAATCATAGTGCACATTGTAAACTGTACCTACCTAATTGCAACACAAGGTTATTATACCGTAGGAATAGTTCAATTCACGTGCGCATGAGAATCTACATTTTGTAAACAACCATGGATGAGGATGGTGGAATAAAAAACCTTGAACTCCAAAAGCAAGAGATCAAAAATAAATAATACATGTATATTTTTATCGATCTAAATTTTTGGTTCAATGTCATTCAAGTAAATGATGTAAATAATATAGAAGTAAGCATCAATAAGAGAAATAATGTTCTAAAGGGTAAAAACTCACCGTTCTATGGGACAGATCAGTGACGGAGTCGTGCCGGTGCTCAAGGCTGCCGAGGCTGCAGCAGGAGGCTGAAGACGCGAGACTCACGGAGTCAGCGCGTGCGCGGTGTGGGGATACCGCCACGTGTTTCAGCATGCTGGGCCCTGGAAACAAACAAAATTACATTAAGCAAGTCAATAAACACCTGTTACTAGGTATATCTAATTATGACAGTTCAGAAAATTATCCATATCCTTAAAACAAAGGAATCATTGATGAAACTATTTAATTGAAATGTAATAATACACTCTAGGGTTGCAGAAATACGATAGAGCAAATAAGACTAATTATTAGTGGTTGCAATTGCCTAAATATACCCCATTTATCCAAATATGTTGCTATTGTCTTTGAAACTCGTATGAACTATCCCAGTTGATCCTAATATAACAAAAGCATCATCTAATTCGGTCACATGACGCTAGTATGGCACTTGCGCACGCACATGTCAGCATCCCTTATAGCGCCGGATGCGTCTACTAGGAACTGACAAGTACCTGGAGAGCCATTGTTGTGGTACATTGTTGTGCCCGGAAGATGGGTGTTCCCATTTGTGGTGGAAAAAAAAGGAGATCAAATAAATCATTCTACTTTTTATGGTCATATAGACTATGTGGTTCGTCTTATTTTTTTCAGATCTAAAGATTGAAATGCAATATTTTGCGAGAAAAAAAGTAAGTATTCGTAGATGTTTTAATGATAGTAAAGTAGTGTTTGTTGTTACTGGATTTTACAAAATAATTACAAAGATTGAATCTACAATACATACTCTAAATCCAGGAACTTATGATATAAAATGTTCCCATGAAAATAAATTGCTGATAAAGGTCTTAACGATGTTGCTATAGCATTGCGAATATTGCCTCAAGTTATGAACAACTTTTACTTCTGAATAGGTTCATTCAGCTAAATTACTATTGCACTGTTTGTTTAGAATAGATTTATCTCAAGTACTAACATAAACCTATGTAGTTTTAAATTCATTGTTCATTCAACACTGCCGAAATGTTGAATAAAATGTTTTACTCCCATACCTACAAGACTTGATGACCTTATATGTCGCTCAACTGTAGAATTACTATCATCAGATTTATTTCATCTTATAAGTTGTAAATATACCTTTCATCAAGTGCAATAATTTTAAACCAACTGTAAACAAATTACCAGGCATATCGCGTCCATTCAAAACCAATATTATTGCTGATAATTCGACAATTACATCTAAAATGTTGGCATATAACGTGAGACTGCCCTTATTGAACTCTTATATTGGACTATTCGACTGCTAACCCCAATTCGCTAATACGTAGTTATGATAGTGCGACATAAAGGTCGTGAGATTTAGCACAGACGGCTGCAGTACTAATGAAAGAAAGTTGATAGACAGTAACGACACTGGTATTTGTGTAGGGTACTTATGAATTAAGTATAGCCTGTAACTAAACCCTCTAATAAAATTATCCAGGCACTGTAGACTACACGTCAGTGACAAGATTACACACCCAATAAAGACCATAATAATATGGCCTTTATTCTGTTGAAACCTTCCGACTGATGGTCAAATTGTTACCATCTAGGTATGTTTAGTAAACTGTACTGCTCCAGAAAGTTAATTAAATCGTATTCACTTTCTATGATACCTATTGGGTGCATGGATTGTAGTTAGCAGCAACCACGTGCATCATAAACATAATTGCTATTGTTGTTCCAGTTTCCACTTACACTAGGAGACAACTAAATAAAGATTTAAACAAAACCACGCTATTATCAACAATCAGAGATTTCAAAATCCAACAGCACTTAGGTACATAAATTACAGTGAAAACGAGCATTGGAGTTTTTAGAATTCTAAAGATACAATGCTCATGGCTGTGCATTTTTGCTGCAACCATTTGTTGCAGTAAATAGCACTCAAGTATTTCATGTCTCGTGGGAACAAAGCACAATAAGCTCATAACTTAATAATTTAGTTTAGGTACAATTGACAGTAAAGTTTTTATTAGCACATGGATAACATCGTAAATGTACTGGCTGCTTCTGTGAAGCATGTGCAAAACGAATACATTTGTTGCAGAAGGAGAATTATTCTAGAATAATCTTTATAAGATAGCTTTAGATCAGTAGGTACTATTATCTGAAAGAAGAAATATGAGAGAATGTAACGTTTAATACAATTGAAGACTATTCTTACAACATCTCAACAATGATCTGAATCCTTCATGGATTGAGTGACGAGCCTTTTTGATTTTAGCGACTATGTAATATGAACAGATGTGATGATATCACGATTCTCAATATATTAATAAATGCTTTTGAAGTGTGACAGACTTGCACTACTGTTCAAATCTCTCTCAGAAGCCCAGGCGTGGCCGTCGCACGCGCATCCGCCGCGCCCCGTGGCATCTGTCGAACAATAATCCCAAGTTTTTGCGAGCACCCATTGTTTTTGTCCGCTTCCCAGAAGGCAGGGGAAATCTTGTGCTGTGGGATCTATCTACAATATGCAGCTTTCTAAGTAAGTGCATCTCGTTCGAGAGTGATAAACGTTATCATTGTACGAGATTAAAAGTAATTGTATTTTAGTGTTCCTACTTTCAATTGTGATCGAATCTCTCGATAAAAAATATACAACACGCAAATTCAACTATCCAAAGATAATGCCCTAATTACCCAAAACAAAATCGATCCAATTATATTGAACAAACAATATTAATTGTTCAACAAACGCTCAAATTGTAATTATATCAAGCTCGTGACTGACATGCGTATTAAACAGGGCATTCATTACAATAACAACTGTAATCAATCATTATTATAAAGCAATTCATCAGATTTTAATGAACCAATCGATGGCTACTTCAGGTAATGACTGGCAAATTACAATTTGAGTTATAATTTGTACCTGCATATCCTCATACGTGAATAATTGAGGATGGCAAGAAAATAAACGTTCTGCTTCATCGATTGAGGTTAGGCATTCGATACCTTACTACAAATTTCGCAGGTTTTTTATTTGTTTCAAACTAGTAGTTATATTGGGAAAACACCGCAGTTGATCGTAGTTAACTACTTGATTACCACTTATCTGTAAAACACACAAGCATGGCGTTACTTATAAAGTTATAACCTGTCTGCCGCTACACAGTGACATTCGTCTTCCGTCTTCATTTCTTAAAGTTTCAAAACCGTATCTCCACATTTAATTGCGACATTAATCTTACAAGTTACAACATTAATTATCTCCAAACTTATACAAATATGAGTGCACGCGTCACTATTGATGTCTTTATTTGCTTGATACAATCACTTCCGTTCCGGTTGCTTGTGTACGGCGAAGCACTTAAATTTGATTTGATTGCTACCTCATTATCATTAACGTGCTTCTATTAAGTTGGAGCCGCTGCCAAAATGGTGCCTGAAGCTGGTTTCGGCTCACCTTATTGATAAAACCAAGATGAATGATAATTTGCTACTAAATGATTAATGACATCCGTGTTATCATTCTGGTTATGGATTTCTACTCTCTTATTAAGAAATAAGGACTTTATGCTAAACTTAACAATCATAGGTTAGGTAAATTTGAAACTTATACTAAGCAGTTGTTGACTTAACTGTTAACTTGACTCTACAATCATTACTAAAGCGGCTGATGACTTAAGTATTACGATATAATTCCTAAATATTACATTTACCCTTCGCTCTGATTAGTCCAAGATCATCGAAGTATTTCGCAAATCTTTCTCTGTCCGAAGGTCGTCAAAATCGAATCTTGTTCGAAATGCCAGATATGAAATGAAATAATCTCTCTATTCGGACACTAATAAGCAGTCTTGCTGCAACAGATCAGTAAAAAATAACGTTAACCGGATGAAACGCAGCGAGCACCATTAAACATGGAATGTGGATCAATTAATTTATCAATAAATGGCAATTAATTATTTTCTTTAATTAATTTGGCTCAATGTCACATAATTCCGTGTTTATGGGAAATTTCTGTATTAGGAAATAGTGTCTTCGATGAAAAAGATGAATTACAGAACTTAATAGACGCAACGATTATACGACCGCTTCATATTTCAATAATGTTCACATACTAAAATAATACAATATCCATAACGATTTTACTGACTCATTTAAATACTACGACAAATTGTGCGAAGAAATTAGACATGATGATGATGACGATGGTATTAAGATATAATTTCTGATTTTGGTAAGACAAGATTATTAGCATAGGTTAACGTTTATATTACCAAATGGCAAACAATAATAACGCCTACTTGCTCTAATGTTGGGCCAAACATTTGTTACAACACTCCGAAATAGTATAACGTACGAAGGATTCTTCGTTGCAGTACGGAAACTACCAATTCTAGCTAAATTCCACTTGAAGTAATGTACGACGAAATGAGCGGATGAGACCAGTATACTAATTTGTACTTAACAGTTAAACGCATTAGAATGCTTTAAAGTACATATTTAGAAGTTTCATGAGTTATACATAATATTCAGAAGCAGAGTAAACTTTAGCTCCTTGCATATTTTTACGAAATTTTAAATTTAACGCGTTTTCTTGTACATACATTCGGCCGTAACCGCAAAACATTGGCCCAATCTTTTAACCGTGTTACTATACAACAACCGTGGGCTGCTATTATAGTAATCGGCCCCAATATGGCGGCACAGCTGGACACCAACAAAACAAAGGTTTACATAACCCACACAATACTTGTAAATTACTGCAAAGGTCATAGGACCTAAAAGAACATTGGCTGTGTAATAATGAGGTGTTGCTTGGACTGTTACTATCATAACTTGAACTTTGAACATACTCCAAACACCACTCTGCTTATTTTATCTTAGGAAAACTATCTTCAACATCTTTATTCTTTAAGAAAGGTTTTTCTAGATTCTATTACGTTTGACTATTAAAAGCAAACACATCGCTACTCGTTCCACGAACAATAAGAACGGAAGTTTGTGTATACCAAACAAATCGATCCATAAGTACTTAAGAACAATACGGTTAATAAATTAGTGTTTTAATCCTTTTCACATAAATCGAAGCAGTTACTAAGAAATAGCTCGCAGCCAATACCTGTAAGAACGGTAATCGAAAGCTTTATTGTGTAAACATGTCCTATAAATTCGAATCTGACGTGTTTCCAAACAAACCCAATTTACCATTATCGGAAATAAAGCAGGAATGCGCTCGAGAACGGCACGGACACACAGAACAACTGTCGGAGAATTGCGTTTGTGTGTGTATATCAAGCAGGCTAAGCTACTGCCAACTACCGGAGAAAACACAGTTCAATACACAAAATAATTTAAATAGGATGCCAACCTAAAAATAATTGTATCATAAGTGAAGTAAACTAGTGGTAATTCTCACGAGTCAACAAAAGTCAAACAACATAACGAACGTATTATGGATTTATGGAAGATGTCCAGTTGCGTGTGTTTGATGATGTCGTACGGATGTTATGTTGAGATGTATGAAAGAGAATTCAGCTCTAACGGATCCGTGTGCCTTTGTTGTCTAGGACTTGATAAACAATACTGTCTGTTCTCATTATAGGCACGACTGGCTAGAAAGTCATTAGCAACTGACTATCCATCATCATAGCAGTTGTCCTCGACTTCATTTCTTACATCGTGTATTATTTTAATAAAATATTTAGGTCGCAGATATTTTGTCAACGTGTTTTCTTAAATTGAAATCATTAATATCTCTTGACGTAAAACAGAATATTTCCTATGTTAAACATATCGCCACCTATAAAGAGTCAACTAATAAAAATGTCACACTTATTCACGGAAGTGACAACGGATTAGTCACTGCATGCTTCTGCAGTGTTGCGACCTTTGCACTTAATAAGTCCTTTACGATCATTTATGTTTTACCTTCCTTTACTGTTGTTTCATTGTTAATTGTTACTACATAATAATTATATACTTAATATTATCAGTGCTTCGATTGTGGTCCTTAAAAACTTTACCACCCCAACCAGGGCAATCTTTACCCATATTGCATTCAAATCCATATTTGATCATTATTTATTTATTTATTTATTAAAACTTTAGGCACTAGTAAAAGACACTGTACAAAGGCGGACTTAATGCCTTAGGCATTTTCTACCAGTCTACTAGTCTATTATTATCTATGATATGAACAAATGAACTTCACAATGTGTAAAAACGTTTTCACAATGACCGTACTCTGTATTATTTAAAAACCATAAAAGGTAGAGCTAACTAATCTTCATCTGTGGGTGTAACAGTTTTTTTTCAAACTCGTATTTGTTTATATTTTTGGAAGATCAATTGTTTACGCATAATAGATACCTACTACCGTCTTACCCTATTCAGTTTATCATTATAATTCATCTCGTTCTCGTTCCCTCGTTGTTCGTTTTTAAATTTAATTCTTGCCGAAGATGGCTCGACTAGCAGACAAACCAGATGCTACAACAGTACCTAACTAACGTAATAATTAAACATTAAATTCCAATCTCAAAATTAACATATTTTAACACACCATAAAAGGCAAGTAACGATGCGATTACAAAATCGTAGATACCGCATCCGGCCGCACGTTTGAAGCTGATCTATATCTGTTCAATTAATTGGGATGGACCGAGGAAGCGGATAATGGGCATGGGATGTTGATATTAACCCTTTTTGGTGCATTTATGAAAGAAATTCTTCTCTAAAAGGAATGTTTTCTGAGTTTGTTGACAAAGCTGTATGGTTTACAAAGAATTTACAAAGATATTTCTGAGGTTAGTGCCCTAAATTAGATGAAATATTAACTCGGAGCTTTTAGAGCTTTTTTTGGATGAGTTGGGTCAGTTTCTTGAGCTCCTTCAGCTATTACACGCAATAAAAACCTTCATTTGACACTATTTCTTTAGTTACTGGCGAGTTTCTCTTTCAGAAGGTATGACTTAAATTTCTATCTGTGTCTTGAGCATCGCGTTTTATTTCGCCCCAGCTCATCCCTATGTTATTTGCCTCTGCGATGACCGTTCGTCGCCAGATCTGCTTAGAGAGACCACGCTTTCGCTTTCACCTTAAAGATTCCAGTCTAGGGAAACAAAGCGACCAATCAAACCTTTACCTAATTCAATTTTAATATCTTTTCTTCAAATCATTTAAGTGTTTTCGACAATTTCAATGACATAATTTTATATCCATTGTTCTTCCTCGAACCTGTTGCTAACAAAAATAGCTTGAAACTCGCTAAACAATCATAAATTCTTCACTGATGGTGGTAAGACATACTTGGTTGTATGTAAAATAGTATTAACATAGACTGTGGTGCGTACAACCATGGCACTGAGTTGTGGGGTCGATTACACGCGATACCAAACATTTGTATGCGAGACATGTGTTGAGAAGTGTACGGAGGGAAACTTTTGGGTTTCATTTCCGGATTACTTGGATGGATTGGTCGATAGCTGACGATTGAGAATCCAAAGCAGTTATAATTTATTGAACTTTATTTGTTTAGTTTTCTTGTAGTAACATCAGATTTACCTACAAACAATGAAGAAACAAAGGTTATTGAGTAAGAATTAACTAAAGTAAAAATGTTGTTGCTTTGATTTTAGACCTGAAATGTCAACTGATAAGTGATAACCTGGTGAATGAAAGAGTGCTTCGACTTACAGGAGTTGTTACGAAGAGATTTAAAATACTATGGAGCGGCATGTCAAGGAAATGTCAAAGAAAAACTTTGATCCCGTGTCTCAGTAACGCTAGTACAAATATGAACATTGGAACGGCAGCGGAGCGTACTAAAAAAAACTCATAGTTTTGTGTCCAAGCAGGACACAAGTTTCGGACGAAAATTTTGACCGTGATGTCCGGTCTATAGGTATTGAATGTCTTTGAGTTATTATAAGATAAACGTGACTTCCAATGAGCAAAGCAGTTTACTTTAACATTTTATGGCAATGTGAAAACTATATCTCTAACAAGAAGCTAAGGTGACATCAAAATATTTCGTACCTATTCTACTCAGATTCCGAATAAAATGCCCTAACCACAGATCGAACTCAACATAAACCATTGCAAGCACTGCATCGGGTTATTGTTCGAAAGACGAAACTAATCGATAGGCGACACGTAAAGCCTTGCACACACAGGACTGTAACGAGACACCCATTGTGAAGCCAGTGACGAATGAAGGTTGCTTACAGATCGTGTTACTTGGCGCTTGCATCTAGAAATATATTGTATCTATAGAATCAACCAATCAAAGCTAAAACTGCACTCACCACGGCTGATCCGTAGGTTGGTGTGCACCTGTTATTTATTGAGCCCCTCTGTGCTTTGGAAAGCACGTTAAGCCGCTGATCCCGACTGTCATTTCTTGACCATCCACGTCTAAAACTGAAAAGTCTTGACTACCAGTTCTATTGAATTGATAAGTATCTTACACATTAACGGCTGTAGAGATCCAAAAATCAAAGTTCTATGTGAAATATCTAGCTGTATCCCGTTAGGCTGGAAGCCAACCCCAACACAGCTGGGAGATGGCTAGACAGATGCCAATATGCCTGTACTAGTCTGGATTTACCTACGCTCACTAAGAATAAGTATACCTACTAAGGTAGATAAACCTCGTAGTAAAATTTTATTGCGAGTCATAATAATAACATTTGAATTAGCAGAATTTGATGACAGTTAGACATTTTAATATTTACTTACGTTTAGAAGATGCACTGTTGATGATATACGAGAGATCATTAAATTGGATGCTTGCTATTCATTTGTTTCTTCAATCTTACAATGTAAAATAACATGTTTTAGAAACCGCAACACCATGCCGTGAACGCGACAGTAATCGATTTACTTCAGTTGACATTTTGCAACTTTCGCGGTAACACAAACATACATTCCTAAGGTTTCTGTACTCACACGGTGACCAAACTACCGATATATAGTAGTAATTATTGGACAATTGCATGCAATGCGACATAAATTTTTATATAAGACGAACAAAAGCAATGAAAAGCTATCTAAGAGATCAGAAAATACATTGCCTTTCGATTTTGTCGCCGATTGTCAACAATGATATGTAAGACTTCTTTCTTTCTTAGATCTAAATTTTTGTTCATGTACGTTTTTGTTTGTCATTGTTTTATGACATCATATGATCACTAATTTCCCGGCCTTTTTCCAACAATTTTAACAACTATATGAGATTGACTTCCAGAGGATACAGATGAAGAATGAAACCTACCTATATGTAATGAAACATACCTTTTACCAGTTTTACTAGAAGTCTCACTGACATCCAAATAGGATTCCCCGAGGTATGATGGTTATCAGGCTTTCGGGTTTCCGTCAACCCTTACGACTGTCAAAGATCTACATATAATATGTAGATATATCAGTATGCTTTGCAGGGCACGGAGTGGTTTTGATATGTAATGGAAGGAGTAATTTCATATCTTGCCATGATATTTTTTCCAAGGCTTATAATTCTCTTCAAGTCAATGAACTTTATCAATAAACAATATCGATCTAATGTTACTTTAAAAAGCCATAGATAATTCATATGGTGGACATGAACGGAAGTCTCGTCAGCCCAATGTCACTGCGCAAAAAACTGTTCCTACGTCTGTCATACAAATTGCAGGGAACGGGACTCGAATGCGGGATCGATCGGTGAGCCATGTCTTTAAGGCTTACAGACTGGTATGGGACACGTTGATTGAGCATATGGTAAAGCTGTTACTAGGCTCAGAACGGGTAGCTTAAACTCTTGTCGTGTTAGATGCCATGGGTTCAATTCTATGGGACTTTAAATCAAGAGTGAATAGGTTGCTTCCAGGCAAGCGTGCTTTTTCGTCAACCATATCATTGCTTACCATCGTGAAATAGTGGTCAAACGCGAAACTATCAATAATAAAAAAATAAGGCAGGATAACGCCGAAAATTTGTAGACTGTTTTGCTTGTATTATAAAAAGATATCTAACTTAGCTAAAGTTATAATTACAGAGGTAAGAATGAATTGTTTAAAAGCGACAAGTCAAAACGTTAAAGAAGAAATTTATTGTGAATTTCACAGCGAGTATAGTTAAAATGGTGGTGGAAGAAAAATCATTGGTGGCGATTGGTATTCTATTCTACTCTCTAATATTGTGTGACATAAAATAAGAAACGGACAAATGGAATTTTTAACCATTTGAGTCATGTGAGTTCTACAAAATACATGAAATGTACTTTACAACATACGTATTCAACACTGTTACAAAATATAAATAATCAGATGACAAGGTGAAACCAAGTGTTTGCGGCTTGAATCATAAGGAAAAAAGTAAATCAATACCTATTTACATAGTGATGTCTACCTAAGCTATGCAATCTTCGTCATTGACACAGATACAGCTAAGCTAACTTACAATACAATCTAATCATGATATCGCTCTATTTGAACTAATGGTCGTGAAAAAACCTAGAGCCTTTAGCAGGTAAAACAAAACATTATATGTATAGACAGAGAATTAGATTTCAATGAACCATAAGGACCATATGACTGCCTCGTTGTACTAGTGGTTGCAAGCGTTACTGCTGAGCTTGAGGTCCCGGGTTCGATGCCCGGGTCGGGCTAAGTGTTATTGAGTTTTCCATCTATTTAGAAATTTGGATTTGGATGCCCCCTATTACATGGGACTTGAACATAACTGGCGAAATGTTGGTGTACTACCAGGTAGGTACATAATATGCCTAGCCCTTGGAGATTACAGGCGTGATGTTAAGTTTTATGAACCATAAGCATACCAAAAAGGTTAATATATTTTTTAATACACTAGTTAGTGAATAACTCCTACAAATTTTGTATAACTTTCTTAGTAATTTCCGAAAGCGACGCATAGTCTTCCCTAGTAATAAAAAAATAATTCAATCTCATCACAAACGATAAAAATATAAAACAATAAGATATAAAACGTACCGTGATATCATAGTACACAATACTATAAACCTATGGAATTCTTAAAACTATTATGAATTCTCCACGCGAGTCGTCCACTGTCTCAGCAATTATACTAACGCCTACAAACGCCAATTGCATACAAAATGCGTTTCCAGTCATGCATAAACCACTTATAGTTAAACATCGCTGATGCTCTTGACACCTAAATCACTCAGTTGCAACAAAAAACGCAATGCATACCATCCCATTTGTTATCGTCGCAGCAAAAGATTAAAATTATCTTTCAGCTCGCGTGCAAATATCTCCGATCTCACTGTTCAACATTCAAATCGACTCGAAGAAATTTCAACTGTTTCCTCTAGAGATTAAATTACATTTTTGATTGTGTGCGTTTTGGTTTTTATTAGGTACGTGCGGCTTTTGTCTTCGATATAAAAAATTGAATATAACTTTTAATATAAACGTATTAATAGTTTTATAGCTCATAATCTTTCTGCAAACTAACGGAAAACCAATAAAAAAGTATTTGTTTATAGACCAGGATAGAACCAGTAGAAAAAATCGTGAAAGAATCGTGGTTTTAGAATCATGAAATGATGTAATAAAACGAAACAATAAAACAAAATAAATTTTATTGCGACTATCAGAGAAATCCTAAAATGTGTTCATAAAAAATGGCCAATTAAAAACGTAAATTAAAAAACATTCATAAAAGTTTCATTACAATTAACAACTGTCGTAAATATTTTGCAGATTTTACTGGTAATACTGAAAAACCATCAGAATTGCCGACCGCGATAGCGGCGTCGCAAAAAAAGACGCTGCAAAAATGTATTGCTGCAAATCTAAAACCAGTAGCATTAATTTTGAAACATATGTACAAGAATGTGCACAAACTATAAATTAGTTTAGTTTTTCAGGCATATTACATATTTATTGCTATAACGTCTCAATAAACACATGGTTCAGTCACATTTTTTTTATTAGGAGAAAATCGTGACATATAAATTTCAACTTGCAACTTAATTAGTCCCGAAAAGTACCAACATTCGACATCATACATCCAAACATAGGGGCCATTAGGGGCAATAGAGAGAACCTCTTACATTTGAAGTCGGTTAAGAACAAAGTTATTTGTGTCAGTACTAATATAACTACGAAGAAGATATTTATTACACGGAGACAGTGTATCATATTCGTTCCCTGGCACCACACACGAAACACAAGCTTCAAGAACAAAAGCTCTGTAACCATGCGGGCTTGTTATACATCTTTAAAACAAGTAATTTTAATTGTATTATTCCTTTTAAGGTGCTTACAGCCCATTCGGTTTCTATAAGCACACGTTTACGACACCTACTTAATCCACCATTATTATTTTATACCCACGTCTATGTTTCCATATGTGGTGCAGAAATACTTGCGCATGAGTTTATGTGACAGGAGTGACATTTTACTGGCGCGAAAAATGTCGTGAGAACATTTTTCTGTCATAGTCTCGTTGCGATACCACGACGATTTTGAAATTGTCAGATAATTGTTCTGTGTGGTTTCCAAGTCCGACAGATAATAGGCACGAGGATTTCGGAATGGACAATCAACAAGACGTGTTGCAAGAGCTCGACTTAGGGTTTGGGAAAAATTGGCATCAACATACGGTACCTAAACATCTTAATTTACTGCCTTGGCTGCAAAAATAATGACTTTGAAAAAGCTTCGCGTCATGAATTAGGAAAATCACTATCCAACAAGCTGTAATATAAACTTTTCCTAAGGAAACCATTGTTTAACAAAGAAATAAGTCAGTAAACACAAACCTCAGCCATAATCTACAAGTACTACAGGAATATTACTATAGTTTTAAAGCGTAGATGTTGTACCTTGTCAGATTAATGAATACGTATTGTTAACGAATCTGACAAGCTACAAAATGGTCGTTCTGACCGTGACACCAACTAACACAACAGTATCAATAGGTACCCGCATAACAGACACACATACAGCAACATCAATTACACATTTAAAACTCAACACGTGACACTTTCACTTATTAAACCACATCTGGTTTGTTTTGGGACAAACTTCATACATAGTTCAATTTAATTACATGAACGACCGGATACAATATAAATATTACATACAACTGATGAAATGTTGGATGTAGGACGCATTGATTTAGTAGCCATCAATCATCACAAAAATATTCGAGGAATACAGGTTTATTGATAGTATAAAATCTAATAAAATTGATGATCATGGTTCTGAACAGAACGACAGTTCCCAGTGACGTTTGGTGAGTCAACATTTGAAAAGTTTTGAGAAAAGCAAGAACAAATGGAATATATACCTTTTTCCGTTTTAGCACTATTCGAGTTTTATAACATCCGTACGAGTCGATGCCGAGATCGATCTGTGAATAGGTGATCGACTAAATATTGATGATGACATCGTCTATCCAGAGATCGGAGTCTCGGTATGTAATCATACCGTTTGTAGATATTTGACAGTCGTTACGAGTAGTCAGAACTTTGTAAAGAAGGCAAACATTTGAGGGGTATCGTGCTACGAGTCAAAGAACAAAGTCACTGGGTTGTGGAGGTCAGACAGGCTGTCGCTTCAAGTAAGACCCTAAAAATAAAATAAAATGTTTAATTGTCGCAGTTAATACATTCACAAAATCTTAGAGTAACGGTAATATGCATCGTACTATGCATTGGCAACAAGTACTGCTTGCCAAGCTAAGCATGAGCTTATATTATGGGAAACAGTGTTTACCTGCAGAAAGTGTCGTCGCAGTAGATTAACAATATTCTTAGATATTTACGTTACTCTATATACAATCTAATTTTTAATTTAATTATGTTAAGTTTAACAGATGTTTGTGGTCTGTGTGAGTGTATGTGTGTATGTGTGGTAGACCGGTTTTCAGTTGCAGCTAGATTGGAAACAGACTTCTAAGGAACTTTATTTTTAGTCAAATCCAACTAAAAGAACGTCCTAAAGAGATTTAATTGAGGAAGAAGGTTTGTTTCCATTTGTCATCTATTACCAATGAGAAAAGCATCCGGCACACGTCTTGTACAATAAACAAACATTTCAATAAGACCACTATATCTAATCTTCATAAGTTAGAATGAAACTGTACCTATCTGGCATACTGATGTCTGTCACTTTACAGTGAAATAGAGCTGCTAATATGTAAATTGGTTCCTGTCTACCTAGTTCAGTTGAAATGTTGTAGAATTCCAGCTTTCTGAATACTTGGGTCTATAAATAGAAAAGCAAATCGAGACCATTGGAACTTGAATTAGAAATAATTCATAGACAGGTAAGAAATGTTCTGTCTGTTTTTGATCTTATGGATATATGTAGTTGTCACAATTTCAAATTATCATCATGAGTTGCTCCAATCATATTAATTTCTGTTAATATGTTCATACAAACACATTTACATGTCATTTTGTAACTAGAAGGTGAAGTCGGTGTTTCACTATCAGACTACCTACTCTGAGAATAAACTCTGAAAGAAACTCAGAGGTCAGAGTTTCTTTTAAGTCCAGACATCATCTTAGTCAATTTGTATCTAAAATGGTCAATGGGAAATCGTAAGTTCATTGTGCGTGTTCTTGGAAGACAATCAATTGAATCAATGTTAAAATCAAAACACACTACGCTTTGTTGTTCTTTCCATTACTAATGTTGAGTATAAGGTTCTAGGATGTTATTGGATGTGTGTTTTGTTCTGGAATTTCTCAGTAACCGTCCGGTGGTAATAAATAGGCTGGCACTTGTGTGTCCTATAGGAATACCTCTCCTTAATCCTTTGGGGAATATAGGCGTGATGTTATGTTAAAGCAAACCCCATTATTCCTTAACTTTATAAAACAAAACCAGAAGTTATTATAACGTTCAATTCCTTCATAAGCTTGCTACCGAAGAAAATAATCACTGATTACTCATTTGTTTCTAAACATTTACCTTATATTATGACGTATACACATATATTTAACCAAAAAGTTGTAGATTTAGCTTAAACGGTGCAATTTCGGCGTTTAACTTTCTCGTGTTATTATCATTGTGTTGTAACCAGTAATCGTCTGATCTTTGTCTTAGCTAACCCGCGACAATGTGGGTCTTAAAGACGTCTTTGACTTGTGAGTGTAGTAAACTAACCTAATTTTTAACCAACTTAAAAAGGAGGAGGTTCTATGTTCGTGTGTATGTACGTATATATTTTTTTTATGTATGTTACCTGATTTCTCCGCCATTTGTGGACCGATTCTCAAAATTCTTTTTTTGTTTGAAAGAATAGACTCCTGAGGTGGTCCCATTTTAATTTGGTGAAGATCTGGTGCTGATCTTCGGAGATATACAATGGAACTCTTCAAAAATAGACGGCAAATCTATCGTGATTGCTGGAATCGCTAGGATGTTTATTGTTTATACAACATCATGACCTATCATCACGCCTGTATGCTCTGAGGGGTACGCAGATATGTACAATATACCTAGATTTCGACAGTTAGGTATGTTAAGTTTCATTTATTAGGGATAAGTGGATAACCCTATTACCTTGACATGTATTGTTAACAATTAACAATGTATCGTAAATTCGTGGTAAATATTTTTAAGAGAACAACTAAAAATGGAAAAATTGGTGACATGGTTTGACAGTCGTGGACTACGTCTTCGTCGTCGTCGTCGTCGTCGTCGTCGTCGGCGTCGTTGTCGTCTCGTATTGGCTACGAAGTCCACTTAAAGTGCAAAACCGTTTTTGGTAGATTCTCAGTCGTCGTCGTCGGCGTCGTCGTCGGCGTCGTCGTCGGCGTCGTCGTCGGCGTCGTCGTCGGCGTCGTCGTCGGCGTCGTCGTCGGCGTCGTCGTCGGCGTCGTCGTCGTCGTCGTCGTCGTGGTTATTCATTGAACACTTTACCCTGTGAGTATCACTGTGAACTGTCAATGGAGATACGCAATAGCCCTGAAGAAGCCAGCAAACATCAAGGTAAGTGCCCAATCTCTCGATAGCTTTTCAACTTTATTGCAAAATGATAAGGTTCATTATCAGTTGGGGAAATTAGTCACTTTGGGATAGCTTGATGTCCTGACGTCTGTTTATATTTGTGACACGTAATAAGTATCTTTTAGAATATAAAGGGGAATTACGCAATATCATGATTGAGAAATGTGTTTTCCCTGTGTTGTTGTTTTTGCCAAGTAAGTACAAGTAGATGCGGTTAACCAGTATAATGTTAGTTGTGGACTTTTGCGCATTTTATCATTCGAACTGTTTAATGGTCAGGTTTGGGCATTTATGACTGGACATACCTATATGTAGCAAGGCAAGAAAAACATTACTAAAAGAAATAGGTTTCTTAAACGACCTACCATACAGCCAATCGATTTTAAAAGCACTATTTATTTTAAAGCCTTTAATTGCTGCGACATCGCGGTCTCTTGCGCCGTTTCCCATGCTCGATAAAAATAATAAAAAAAGAACTTATCAGCCATCTTTCTTTTGCATTCTTGGGAACTTGTTTCAGGTAACTTACGAATTACGAAGCAAAGTCTCGACGAAATAATAATGAATAATAATAATGTTCGACAACTTTCACACAACGCCATCTAGTCCCAAGCTAAGCAGAGCTTGTGTTATGGATACTAAACAGCTGTTAACCATACTTATCTACTTTTAAATACATACATGTTATAAATAAATTACACCCAGTCATAGAACAAATGATCGTGCTCATCACACAAACATTTGTCCTGGGTGGGAATCAAGCCCACGACCTCCGGTATAGCAGTCAGGGTCACTAACTACTAGACCAACAGGCCAGTCAAATTTTACAACATTTTGATATTAACTTTCACTAAATACTGATAACGCTGTACGTACGCTTAATAGAGGAAATCATTACTATTAGTAAGCAAAAAGGGTTTTAATTTGAGGTTGTGTACCTACAGAAAGTTTAAACACTCACTTGAAGTAATTAACTTGAAGTAGTAGCTAATGAAGTAAAAAAACTTCCTGCCTTAATAGATGTAATTAATGTCAGACACGCATTTAATGGGCGATTTAATAGATCAAATTGGACTAATCAATCAAAATGTCTTGATTATAATAGACGAAGTTGGCCTAATCAATCTGAAATTGAATTACACTGGCAGCATAATTACAAAAGAATTTCTTACTAATTCAGAACGTTACCAGACTAATTCTGACTACTATAATATAGAATAAGCCAACATGTAAAAAAACATAACATCACGCCTGTTTTGCCCAAAGGGTTAGGCAGAGGTGTACCAGTAGTACACCCACATTTTGCCAGTTATGTTTAAGTCCCGTGCAATAGGGGGCGAGCCTATTGCCATCAATTAAGTACAAATCCATATAGTCCGGGCTGATACTGAGGAATTCCAGTTGGAAAAGCTCAATAACGCTTTGTCCAGCTCTACAGCAGTACATAAAAATATTAATTATTATTGTAACATAGGAGTCAAAGACCATACAAGAAGAGTCCAACACTAAATATCCCAAAGCACGCAAAGTGTGCGAATATCGAGCGGCCACTTAAAACAGACCAATTCCTTTTAATTAACGAAAATGTTTTATTAAAGAAACATGTTGGGTCTCTGTGTCGACTGAACCACTTCAAGCTGGTAATAACGGTCTTGGAGACAATTGATTGAAGCTAGCACGTTGTGTGGGCTTCATTCAAGACAATGGTGTTTTCGGAAATTAAGTAAAACTTTGTTAACAGTTGAGGTGGGTTTAATAACATTCGTGTTAATAAAAACACTTTGTGCATGACAGAATTCCATGGTAGCTCTTTGTAAAACCATGAATACTCGCAGTAACACGTTATGAGTGCCTGTAGCATTCAGCTAAGTGCTAGTAAGTAAACCAGACTCCTTTTAGCATTTTCTAAGTTTAGCTTAAATTTACAAACAGATACTTAAGGACTGCCTTATCCCTATTGTCTATTCTTAGAATCGGCAGAAGCTCTTCTTTATTATTTGTAACTTATCAATGTTAGACTGTTAACAAAATCAAGCCGTAATTGATACCAAGTCGTAAAAACAAACAAAACAATAACCAATAAATTATACATGGTTAGCGTTGTGCAATGAAGAACATTGATAAAAATATTTATTTGTTTACCAACTTTCGAATGATAAGATATGGACATGGACACTTTGGTTCCAACGATGTTAGAAAAAGTACAACGGTCATAATTCATCATATATTGGTGTCACCATAGAGCATCGCTACTTACTCATTTTACAAAAGAACTCTCTCAAAGGCATCCGGACCTTTTATAGCGTAACGAAATCAGATTGGATATTAGTTTAACTACAATATAATAATAATACCAGCCACACAAAAGTTAAGCTACTCTTGCAAAGATCGATCTAGGAATGGTTGACCAGTTATTACTTACCCACTACCTACGCACCAACCCCCCTCCGTGCCTCGGAAAAACGTAAAGCTATTGCTATGCCGGAGGTCGAGGGTTAAATTCCCACCCAGGACAAATGTTTGTGTGATGAGCACGATCATTCGTTCTGTGTCTGGGTGTAATAAGTATGTATTAAGAAATTTATTAGAATGTTTATCAGCTGTTTAGTTGGGTACTAAACACAAGCTCTGTATGGGACGAGATATAGACTGGCGGGACTAGATGTAAACTGGCGTTTGTGAAATAAATATATATTATATTAATACTAGCTGTACCCTGCCACGCTTCGCTGTGGCACATTGTGATTGAATGGTGAAAAAAAAAAGAGAAAATGACGTGTGGCACTCGGAGACTGCCGCGGTAAAGCTATTGCATAGCATTTTTTATCAACTCCTCTCCCCCTCCCCTTCCCCAAAAAATTGGGGTGAACACCCCTTATCACTTAGAGGTTAGAAAAATAGATAGTAGCCGATTCTCAGGCTTACTGAATATGCATAAAAAATTTCATGAGAATCGGTCAGGCCGTTTCGGAGGAGTATGGGAACGAACATTGTGACACGAAAATTTTATATATTAGATTGTTCCCTGCTGTCTTGCGTAGTTACGTATTTTTGACAGTTATTATGGGTTGTAGTAAGTAATAACTAGCCTTACCGACGTGTATCGTAATACCCCAGTAACTGGTTTGTGGTGGGTAATAGGCAGTCGCTACATGTAAGATGCACTGCAAGCCAACCCTAAAGTAGTTGGGATTCAAAAAGCAGACAATGGTGTTGTATTGGAGAGTTTTGAGTTACATGACTAACTTTTGAACGAAGGAATAATCATGGACAAAGTAAAAGAAACTACAGAACTGTGGGACAGAAGAACTCCTCCTTTAAAAATGTAAATCGTAAATTAGAACCACACATATTCGGAATTGGAAACTGCAAATTAACAGTCAACAGTGGAAATCTAATCCATATGTGACAAACGCACGCAGGTTCTGAAGAATGCAACGCGTACACGGTTGGACACGCCGCACTTATTTACAATATACGCTGTTTTACTAAATAGATCATTACCTTTTTTGTACTTGTAGTGTTTATGAATCCCACTCGAAGTTGTATTTATGGCGCGGCAGAAGATAATTCTATTATCGGCACTCACTCAACTTTCTTATTTATTGAATGGTGCAATGGTTATTTTTTTATTCGTGTAATCGATTTAGAAATCTCTTTAGAGAATTAATTTTAAAATAGATTTTACCTCTATTCGCCAAGGGTCATAAGTCGACTCTCTACTCTTCATAAATTATAGTAGTATAATTTTTCAGCCAAGAAAACTAGAAATTTTAAGACTGCATGAACATTATATTTCTTTTTTAAGAATTTCCTTTAATGTACCCTTAAATATTATTGAAATTAGTTTATCATCAATTTCAATAATCCTAGCACAATAATTAACTATTTTAATCACAATCACAAATGCATTCAAATTAGAGGTATCTTTTAATAAGTTTAATTTCATTTAATGTTTTGCATTGTCATTGAAATTCTGTCTCGATAGTTATTACGACTACGAGTGTTTTGTTAGTCTATTATACGTACTACTTACTATACGTACGTGATTTTTTAATTTGTATTTTGTTAATAAACTTTGAAAGTATTAAGTTTCTCATACAATTTTAATTTATACTTTAGTCTGCTTATTTCACCTCATATCCATTTTACGATTAACGATTTAGCCCCGCTCTTTAACTGGTTTTTCCGAGTCAATTCAAACGCAACAATATCCTTCCACGCTTCATAAGTGTCTTCATCCAGAGCTTATAACTCAGGTTGATTCTGACACATTCAATTACCGAATGACCACTGAGTACCTCAGTGGAATCTCTGAGCATAGGAAGACGTTGAGTAATGAATCCTTCCTCGTGGGGTCGGCAGCTGCCACCAATTGAGACAAATGAACTCGGCGCCACGTGATTGCTATCTGACCCTCCAGTACTTTACTTGGAGATGGGGAGAACTGCGCATTATGTTTGCTCTTTTGGGCGATGGTAATTTGCTGTTGTATTGATAGGGTAAACTTTGGTTTCTAGATAAATACCTTGTTACAGCCAATCATAGTCTAAATTCCGCAATTGACAAGCACTTGATGAACTGCACGCGAAGCATGAAGACCATAGAAACCGATTTTTCTATAGAAAATTATCGATTTGTCTACAGAAAATAAGACAATGTGACAGATTTTAGAAATATTTTTTTTTGTTTTGTGCACGACAATGTCGAGAGCGAAGAGAAGAGATGTGTAGATTCTTCAGTCGTATATTATATATATTATACAGGGTGTTTTGGGGATGAGTGTAGGCATTTTGCAGATGGATAGGGTCGGTCCATACGATTATTTTATAGTATGGGAACTATGGTCCGATATCCTTTAGTTTTTAAGTTATGGGCAAAAATTATTTGATTGTTTTTGCTACCGGAATAGTTGTAAGACTTTTAATTTATCGTGTGTTATGTGTTTAAATCGACAAATAATAAAAAAACTGTATTTAATATGAAATTGTGTTTATTTTTAGCTTCTTAACCCAAAAAGTGTAAAGTATTCATAAAAATCAATTTTTGCCCATAACTTAAAAACTAAAGGATATCGGACCATAGTTCCCATACTATAAAATAATCGTATGGACCGACCCTATCCATCTGCAAAATGCCTACACTCATCCCCAAAACACCCTGTATATTATACATATATCGAGTATTATTTCTTCTATAATCGGCAGAAATGTTGCTACCATCTGTCACTTAGTCGATTTTTCTGTCGACATATCCGTTTTACTGTTTGAATTCATTTATTTCTAAGTATTCACAAATCAATTTTACAAAATTAAATACAATTATTTGTTGCTTGTTGTCCAGTAGTAGCAAGGGCTAATGGTAATAATGTTACGTATATCTAATGAGGGTGTAGCGACATCTATCTCGCCACATACGAACTAATGACCGGTACATCACGGTATCAGAGTTATCCGTGCAATTTGAACGTATACAAGTTCTAGATTATAACCGTCGGGCAGTTGTTAGCCCACCAGACACAACACCCGTCTGTTCGGAGGATCCTCCCTTTTCAATGGTGGATGAGGAACTTTACACCCTGTTTCTCATACCTCCAAAAGGGAATCATTTTGTATTTGTAGGTATACAACGTTATGTAGATACCTACTTATTTGCAAAAAAATGCGCAGTTCCTATTACGTAGGTAATTGACTTATCTTACGAATAGGTATATCATCATTTCATGAATCTTAGTCATACTCCTCTTAACCACAAGCAAGTTTATATTCAGGGAGTTCCCCAAGGCACAGAAAGTTAAAATTAAAACTTACAACTGCTTGATCAAATGATTGCTTTAAAACGTTGGGTTTAGTTGTTCTACAAATGAATGTGGCGCCGCAGTGATGACTATCTGTCTTTACACTCAGCAATTAGGAGTTAAATAGATAGCCTTTACTAAGAACTGCCTGCGTAATTAATTACTTTATTTGAATAACGTTTATTGTTCAGTTAAATATAGCAGTGGTTTTATGATGATGGAAGTTTGTAATGTTTATATTGGCCATTAAATCGACACATGAGAATGTCTTTTCATCGATCTTCTTTTGTCGATTTTCTGATTGGCAGTAAACCAACACCTTAATAAAATTTGCAATATACAGTATTATTGTTAAAGCTATACGGAACTAGTATATCAGCTTTCTTGCTCATTGAACGAGGCAGCTGGTGAACCTGCGCAAATTGTGAGTCAACTGATTATAATTAATTGGCAACTGTGGCTGCAATCTGAGGCTGTTCAAAGGTCATAATTGTGATTTCCCACTCCTTAGAACATTGAATGGTTCAGATAAAGTTTATGAAAAAGAATTCAAGATTAAGCTGCAAATGAAGAAGACTGAAGATGCTAACGATTAACCCGATTCCACACACATTCGCTCAATCAATGCCTCACCATTATTCCACACCAAACAAACCAAGAGGACCACATGTGTATTAGAGCAGAAATGAATAATGTCCTAGCTGATAATCCAGTGGCCTGCATTATTCTTACTTTTGGAGGGGATGTTGAAAATAAACTAGTACACCAAGCCCACCCACTCAAGTATAACACTACGTACACTGATAAAGACACTCGTTGCTTTGAAGATAACGATCAAATTGACGTCGCCGGATAGCCTTTAAAGGGGCTGTGTTTAAGTAAGCGACGAAATACAGAAATGTTACATGATCGGAGTAAAAGCACGTAGGTACTAGAATTGGTGCTGGTAAACAAATGAATTGAGAACAGGATAAAAAACATAGAGCTGTTCGTGACTTCAAATTGTAAAATCGACGACTTTGCAAACGGACCCAAGTCCTTTAACTGGCGTAGTGTAGTACGCAGTTTTAATAGAAAATGAAGCCAACATATACTGGCTACTTAAAAACAGATCCCTTATGCATTAACACAGTTGACAGTACAATATTATCTCTCCCCAACTCATCTCATCTGTAAATTCAAGATGGTCGCTGTTTAAACTAGCAATTCTATTGTATAACCTAATGAACATAGAAGAGCTGATGAAACAACTAAGTATATACGGTCGATTAAGATTTAAGAACAACCACTGAAGATAATCGGGTAATCGTTCCAAAATGGCTTTAAACAAATATTTTTAATGGATTCTTATCGCACGTTTCCCATAATCGGTAAGCATAATTTTTCTATTACCAATCTTAGTAAAGTTAAGTTACGATTGGTTCCGCCTCCAGTACCACATTTTTAATAAAAATTATCTTGCAACGCAATGTTGTTAATTAGAACTAAGTGTATTAAAAAAATCGGAAGCAGTTTGATAAATTATTAGAGCGAATCGATACCAGCCTTCCCGGAATTGTCAATGGCATTGTTTGAAACTAGTTTAATTAAACAATTAATAACAATACTTATATATAAATGTATTCTAGTTTTCTTATAGTACCTACACGTAAGTCTACAGCGTCTTCGATTTTTGAGGAGAGGCTTTTTTACCTACAGGCAGAGGTATGGTAACAAACTGGTATTATTATAACAAAGAAGTATTCATCCTTAGCATCCTAACGCCTTTATCCATTCATTTGGGGTTCGCTTGTCTTCTTCTTTCAAATATATCTGACTGCTATCATCTCAATAGTATAATAATAATTTTATTTATTTAATAATTTTATTTTTATTTAATAATTTTATATAAAAAATACTCTGGCTGCCTAGCTAAGGTTAAGGTTTGCTAGCCCACGTTCCCACGACAGGGTTTTATGATTTCAAATAGACTGCCATCAACAGTGTTCCTAAATAATAATTATTGAATTAAGTTTGCCACCATAAATTAAATGTGTGAAGTGTAAGTATGTGTGTATGTTGTATGTGTGGAGTGTGTGTGTGTGTAATGTGTGTGTAATGTGTGTGTAATGTGTGTGTATGTTGTATGTGTGAAGTGTGTGTATATACGGTGGGGAACTAGGTTGAGTTTAGATACGGGGTGTAGCTGAGATCGTTACGATAGTAAAGTAAGCAGAAGTTCGGTGTCATCGTATTAGTAGTATAGTTACTCATTCCTAGTCACATTATCTTTCAGACAATTCATTCATCATTTTTTTGGCGTTTCTCTACTCTTGTAACCCGTCTACACTCATACTCAACACAACACAAATGAAGATAATAACAAAATAATATAATTTACAATCATTGTTATGAGGTACTGTTCTTGCACCATTTCAAAGTCCTGTCCCTCCGCATGACTTAACTCCTTATCGCCTATCTAAACGGATGCTATCAAAATTTAACCAAAGGGTTTAACCCCATTCGGTGTTTGACCAACGGCGTTTAGCTACACATTTAACGGGGAAACAAATAACAAGCTGTTATCTGTGCGTTTGTTCAACCTTGACTGCAAACGGATGCTGGTACAACGACGCTTAAATAAATATTTCTATATATGTACATGTATATCTGATGGATGAACGCCGAATGGGATTAACATTATAAAAACCTTTTGAATCAAAGTACTGAATTAAATCATTGTCCATGTAAATTAAAACCAACTTTCAAAATAATATCGACTCATTCGTTGGTCGAGTAGAAATTGCTGCAGCAAGCACTACTGCTGAGAATGAAATCCTGGGAGAGATTCCCGGATCAGTAAAAGTTTTACATCTGGAACATTTTAGTAAAATCTCAGTACCTAGGTTCGTCATCTGTTACGTATAAGACTTAAACATATCTAGCGAAATAAGTGTGCCTACTATAGGCATGCCTCTGCCTAAACCGTTGGGAAATACAGACTTGATGTTAACTCTTGTTCTTTTAAAGGTGTGAAGTTATGTTTTAAATATCCAGACTAAGTAAAACAATATAAGAAGAATATCCTTGATACCTACTATTGGACAACAACAGACATCTCATAATACTGACAATGTCAAATAAACGTAACAGTCAATTGTCCACTAAAAAAGAAACCTTTATATACACAGTTAAAGATATAATAGTTTCAGAAGCCAATTAGTAATAGAAAATGGTAGAATTTCTCAAGGTTTCATTAACCTTCGCACACTATTGTTATTTTATAAACTATTGTATTTAATTGATAAATACAGTGGTTCTCGTCGATATGAAGCCTGAATTGTTCATTCTTTTAACATCAGAGAAAGTCTTTCTAACTGAAAGTAATCTCATAGCAATTACTACACTGTGAATCTGACATTCGAATTCTTAGACCATTGTAATGCTTAACATAAGTACGTATTCTGAAAACGAATCCAGACAACGTTGTGTTCTTGGAAAGTGACCAGAATCAAAAGTCAAGAATCAAAAACAAGATCAGTGACCACAAATGTAAAGTAGGTGTACTGTATTAAGGTAGAGTGATAGAGCATTTCAACAGGGCAACGTCCAGAATTGGAATGTTCGAACGGAAGAGCGGGTGCATAGCCGGCGCCTCGACATTGACGCAATAAAAAATGTTCAAAGTCACTCCAATATTAAATATAAGAGTGATAACAAACTCGTCGGCATTGCGTTACGGGCTTCAGCCACGAGGAATGCGGGATCCAATATTTACAATGATCAAACATTTTTTGTGCATCTACGATAAAATGAACCTAGGAACATTCGAAATCGGAAAGAGAATTTAAATTGAAAAAGAATACTCGTAAAGAATGAATTTGTATTGAATCTATCTGGTAATAAAAGATGCACACTAAAACTAAAAGATCTTGAGCATTTCACGCTCTTTTGGGCACGATCATCATTACAACAATTACGTACAAAATCATATTAAATAACAACTTGTAAAACGATGTTACAAACGAATGAAATACCTATTAGCGTAAAGGTAACTGTTATTCTGTGTCATAGTTCGTCGTTTACTACCGTCTTACAAATTCTGTGTTGATTGTGCATCATAAGTGTGCCATGAGAATGAAGCTCCGCGCCCTGCTGACCTACGTGGAGGCAGGCCTGCGACTTTGATGCCACACAATTAAATCAATGCTGCCGAAACAGTAATCCCAAATATTTCAAATCACACTGTCTGCATAGTCGAGAATGCACATGTATAAATGAATAATAAGCAAGCATTGAACGATGAACAAAATTGCGACTTTACATTCCAGAATTTTTTATTGACCACACGCTATATTGCGTGATGGATTATTCGATCAGTGTGCAAACAGTGATTTTTATGCCACTTTCGCTTGTCACATTCAGATGTATTGTGTGTTTTTCATGCGCTGAAGTGGCTAATTGTTCAGACCGGGTCCATGGCATAGAAATCGACTTACATCAACCACCTATTAAGACGATTGGTGATTCAAAAAGTGATTCATCGATCAATCGTGATGGTGGTTGTAAATTCTCAGAAACTAATAAGTAGATCGTTTAAAGTTCACGACCGCTTGTACCATAAAGTGAAATTTTAACATTCAAAAAGACAAATCAGTGTTGTCCAGCCACTAACTTCCACAGAAAGTTATTAGACTGAATCAAAGAGGTTAAATTAATATAACTATACCTACTCCAGTGTTTCAGTTAACAAAGTGGTCAGTATTTTATGTAAAGACAACTGAGATCAAAATAGAATTAGTTTTTAATATTAATTTCATATTATTTTATATTCGTAATGTAATGTATCAAAAAAAATTGGCTTAGATCACTGGTAGACCGTGTTAGAGCTCAACAACATGTTGTATCAAAATGGTAACTTAAAATTTTATAATCAGATCAAAGAGATAAATGACTATTATACAGGGTGTCTCATTCAAATGGGTCAGTATGGGAAAGTCTGAAACTATAAGACATACGAAGATCTGTTCCTAGGAACCATGTCATCGATTTTAATAACAAGAAAAACTGCATTCACACATTTTAAAAGAAACATCTGTACTCCGTTCGGGAATCGAACCCGGTTATTTTGAAAAAAAAAACATACACTATTTCTATTTAGATATCGATTGTGGAGGTCTACTGCTTAGTAAATGTCTGTATGAAACATGATGTCTAAAATGAATAAAATGCATTGTTTCCACATACTTTAATTTATTTTAGTAGGTGCTCAAAATAACCGGTTTCGATTCCTGAACGGAGTACAGCTGGCTTATTCACAACCATTCGACTAGATTCCGTACCGAATCGAACGTCTAAGATGTCGAAGATGTCATCCAAACGCAATTCACAAATCCGAAACCGATTTTTTTTGACAGTTGAAATTCGATAAGAAGACTCAAATCTTTCCGACAGCTGTTTGCTATCGGGAGCCATAGGTACCGAACAAAATTTAAACGATTTATTTTTCTTAAATCCAGGTTATATCAGAGAAATATAAACACTGTAAACCTTTAAAACACTGCACTTTTAAGTAAATGAAGTTGTATTATTGTATTGACCGTATTTCATTGATACTTTCGCATTTACATAAATTCAAAGTATAATTATTTATAACTACATAATTACACTTTGAATTACTTTATTCGTATAGTTGTACGTGTTATTGTTTGACAATAAGCAAATAGCAAGATTTGTGTATTGATATCAAATACTTACAGTCATTTAGCCTTTTTAAAGCAAAGATATAATAAAAGAAATTTTAATCCATAGTTTTATTTCAAATAAAAACTTTTTTCGCATTGCCAGACTGGCAATGCGGAAAAAGTTTAAAAAGTATAAAAGTCTGTCAAACTGGCAATGCCAGTTTGACAAACGGCTGTTTACAAAGCAAGTTTATTCGAAATAAAGTTTGTTTGATTAATAATAAAATCATTTTTTACCGTTTGCTGTCTATTAAAGTACTAGCTGTATAATCTATAATTAAACGGATCGAAACATTCAAATAAACCAATTTTATTTACTACTTTAAATTTTCTACCACGCTGATCATTTACTACCATTTTGTAGCGTTCCCCATAAATACAATGATGAATCGTATAGAAAAAAAAACGTATCCGTTCGGATCTGTGAATAGCGTTTTGGCAGTTCTTCGGCTCGGAAATGAGATTGTCGAAAACGGTTCCTTACCGACACGGAAACCAATCGAACGGTTTAGAATAAGGCAGCAGATGTTTTTTTAAAATGTATGAATGCAGTTTTTCTTGTTATTAAAATCGATGACATGGTTCCTCAGAACAGATCTTCGTATGTCTTATAGTTTCAGACTTTCCCATACTGACCCATTTGAATGAGACACCCTGTATACATATATAACAAATTAATAAGACTGACTACTGAATTAGCAACTCAATCTGAAACGTCAATCATAATTGATATTAGACGTCAAGAAGCCGAGTTATCAATTAAACAGCTGAACTAGCTTCAATTCCCGGTGACAATACGAGCTGCTGACAGTCTCTCGAGAACGAAATGACGCAAGAACAACCCACGAGAGCGTGGGAGCTTTAGCAGAGCCCCATTGTGTCCCAACTGGTTCCCACATAAAGATATGCAACATCCATCCATACTGGAGCAGAATGCAGAAATTGCGAGAATCACTAATCTTTGCGCAACGCACAATTTTAACATAATTGATAGAAAACAGCTTCGGTCTTCATGGTGGACGTGTCAAGGTGAATTCTGAGAAGATATTAAAAAAAATATTTGATGTGGGGTAAGTTGAAGGCAGAAGCGTGACAAACTGCGGCGGACAAACACGTTGGCTGTTTTTAAACATTGGAATTCTTAGGTGTGCACGTTTTGGTCCTAAGTAAACACTGGCGGCTGGCCATCTCGACGAAATTCTATACATCATAACAGACGGTGTCTGACTCCATAAACAATGTTATCTTGTGACTGACACTTTTGCTTGCACATTTTTATCAGGTCAATACAGCTAACTGGCCGATATCAAGTAGAGGAGTAAATCCTACAATCTATATTTAGGTCTATTTTGTACATCAATGAATTACAGTTTAATATTCGAAATAGTACCTTTATTATATTGGTACTACGAGTACCCAGTATGCTTCTATCCATTTAGCATTATTATTGCGTTAATCTTGAGCAAAAAACTGCGCACAAAAAACTTTATGGAAGTTTAGGACGCTTATTTATAATTTGCTACGGAAGCAACCAGACCACTTTAGTTTTTAACGTAATGTTGTTTCATGACTGTCTAACTGTTTTTAATTATAGTAATCCAATACTTTTACAGTTTGTTTTTCAAGGTACCTACCTATAATAAGTTTTATCTTATTAGTAGTCACATTTAATATTTCTTAAGACTAGGGGAATTAACCGATTACGAATACATATCAAAATTAATTTTGCAATCATTCTTGTGTTCATTTTCATTAACATTTAGATCTATGGCTTAAACAGAAGCACACAATCAATGCACATTAATTATCCTACGATACGACTTATCGAAACTGTAGCGATTACCTTAACTACTGTACTGAATAATTCAAACAACTCCGCAATCACTGATACAATTACTGGCACTTGTACTTCATTAACTCTTTTATTATCTTCTTAAAGGTTCTATTCAATTGCCAATCCCAAGTAGCTACCTACCAATGTGGTAAAATTTTGTTTAGTTTTAATGAGTTAAACTTCATTTGAATCGAAAACAGACAAATGGTAAAAAGCCAATTGTTTAATTTGCCGTTCTTTCGAATTAAATTAAAAACATTAGAATTCAATTATGGTTTCGTTTAACGGAGCAGAATAAAATCTGAAGTTAACGTTAAAAGAAAACGATTAAAATACAGAGGATTGGCCTGGAATGCCTTGTCATTAAAAAAGAACACGTTGAATCGCGTTAAATAATCACAAAAAAATGGTAGTGGAAACCAAAAATACAAGACGTGCTAAAGGATTAATTGTGTACCCAGGGCGGAGGCCTTTCTTGGTATTCACACCCGACGCCTTCTATTATCTTCGTAATTGATATTTACTTGGGATTCCATAAACAATACTCGGGCGCACCGGCAAGGGGATGAATACAAATACTTAAATAGAATAAAAATTCAACCCAAAACGTTTATCGAAATACATCCAGAGATTACTCCAAATAGAAATTAATGCATTATCAAAACCTAAGAAATTAGGTACAAATGATTCAACAGAACCATGAAATTGTCGCAATTTTCGGATGAATCACTTACACGTTCCATTTGAGAAGCGTGCCAGATGTTGGTGAATAATAATATTATAACAACGAAGAAAGTTAATGATTGTGAAAAATAATAAAAAGACAAAACACAAGCTTCCGTGGAGCAAAAAAGAAAAATGCATTAGAAAACAAACCCATCGATGATGCCAAGCGTGTTAACGCTGTTTGCAAACTCGTCGCAAGCGCAACAAATGTTTGCTAACGATTCAAGAATAATAAGTGTTCGATAAATATGTACTAACATACATAACTATTACAAAACTGAGAAAAAACAATCCGAAATATTTCTGTAATATTCCAAGAGACTATTTATAAACTAACTTAAAGGCCAAACTTCAATCCAAGGTGTCGAAATATTTTAAGAAATATTAGAACTTCCTTAACTATTTGTAAATGAAACTGAAGCATCGTGTAATTGGTTGCGGCCTCCCAATCAAATTTTACGCTCAGCAACGAAATCACAATAGACCATAGACCTGATGCAATGTTATCATAGAGTATGAGATCAAAAGTAGAGACTTACCTGTTAGTTAACTTCCAAAAATGAGAGTACACTGATTACAGAACCCTCTCAGGGGCAATCACACATAAAAAAGCTCCATAGCACATTGCACATAAATAAAAAAGTAACGTCACAAGCACAGCGTATATAACAATGTATCGATCGTACGCGCGCGGTACTTCGAGCGACGCGACACGTGAGTCGCGCGCGGAGGTTCGGCGCGAAATGCCACGGAATGCGGTCTCGCCTCCCGCGCTGTTACAGTACAGCCTGATGCTGCGCCTGCGACGCTATGCACTTTCAGCTTAATAGCTGCATCGAAAGTACTTAATTCTTCCTTGTTTACTTGTGGACTTTGCAGATATTGATTTGATGGTAACAACATAGATGCAAGGTTTAGGAAGTAGTAATATAAAAAAAAGCAAACCATTTTTGAAAATTTATTAATAATAAAAGTCAACCTTAAATTAAAGCAGATGACATGGGTTAAATATATCAAATTATTTTTTTCATTACCAATACATAAAATATTGAATGAAAATATCACAATGCATATTCAAATTAAGTTTACATCCAGTCAAAACTCCTCGCAAATACGGTTCAACAAATCAATATATTTACATCGATGTGATTGTTAAGGCATTGTTAAAGTGGTACCGTTGTGGTTACACAAACTATGATCACGTGGCGCGATAAGACCGAGGGCTCGGCGCGTGCTCGTATAACTTTCCTTTAACAATAAAATTAATTAATTAAACATTAACATTGCTCTTGTGAACTGCAATGAATCGATTGTTTACGTTTACATCACTTCATACGGTAACTGTAAACTCTAAGGAGCTTTCGATAAGGTTCACATGTCAAGTACTGACTATCATCTAAGAGTTAGGAACTTAGGACGAACGAATTAAAGGTATAACATTGATCATGGATAGTAGTGAATATTATAGCTTTTTGAAATATTATTAATTTAATATTAATTTCGTTTATGTTCAATGACTATCAAAGTAGTGTCACCCAAGGGACGCCATTAAGCCCGGTTTTTTGCCATATTCATTATTAATAATATGATTTATTGAACTACCTCGTTGGTCTAATAGAACGACTAGTCTTGGATAATGTTATTGGGTTTTTTTACATAACTGGCGAAATATGTAGGTACGTCCGACTTTGCCTAACCATTTAAAAACAAGAGGTTTACACTTTTTTTTTATCAAATTTGTGTTTGATAAGATCCTAGTGCTGCAAAATGTTTCTCATACAATCCGATATTGAACAATTGAAAATGAGTAACTTAGTAGAAACCGTGATAGGCTTAACACTACCAAATGCCCCAACTTGAGTCACCACAACTACGTAACACCATTTTTCCACCATCTTTAATGGCACTCACGTAGCCATTTAAAATTTTCCGAAGCGTGAGTCATACCATATTTGTATGTACTTACTCCATAATGGTCTTTAAAAAGTTAAATGCTAACAGTCTGACTGTTTTTAGTTAGGTAACTTAGCCATTGTAGAAGTTAAAGAAAAATGTGCTTGTTATTTTTGCTTTGATAAGGTTTTATACAATCGTACTGAAAGTCAAGGTTATGTAATTGATTGGCGGTTGTAGCGCCATTAACAGTTGTTTGAGTGTACACTTTGAGAAAATAGGCCAAGCTAACTGGGGCATCGGCTAGCTTAAAAAGTCATTATTATTCATTTTTTTATTATTGATCCTACAACTATTATGTTCGTACCTAAAGAAAAACAAACAAAATAATTGAAACAATTATAGGGCATCAAAATATTCATCTACATCAAACAGCGCCCAGAAGAGTGGTCGCATTCCCAGTTGTAGGTTCCATAATTAATAGATATTTATGTTAAAGTATTTTTAATAGTTGAAATATTTTTTATGGGTTTTTAAGTTTGGTTTATCATCATCATCATGTCTAGCCTTCTTTTAATTAAAATGAGAGCAAAAAGTCTCTGTTACGAATGCTATTTATGTTTTTTTACTTCTAACCTAATAATAATAATAATAGTAATTTGAGCTTCAGCAGAGGAAGTGAACATGAAGTCCAATAATTGCATTTCTAGTGACGAAATGTAGGTACTTCACTTGAAACATATACAGCTATTCAAATAATTTCATCACCGAGCCCACCCAGAAGTACTCCTCAAACAATGGCCTCCTTCAAACAATGCGATGGTATGCTGAAACTGCGCCACTGAAGCGTGCGCGGGCGCCGGAAACGTGCCACCGGATACACCGCCATCTTGCGATTGAAACTTGAACTTGAAATGTCCTTTGACGTATCTGTCTGATATCTGATCGTTTGCAAAATTGATTTGATTATTGTTAGGTCAGTTCAATATATTAAGCTAAGTTAAATTAACTGAGTTTACCTCTTTTTTCACCGTCTTACAAGTAACATCTCAACTTCAGGTTACTGCAAAAAAAAACAATAATCTAAGACACTTACGCTCCACACTTGCGCTTGCAAACGTGACGAACGGAACATGAATTGAATATAGAATCCATTGCTTGAAACCATTTCAAAGACAAACCTGTTGATAATAAAAATCAGAATGATTGAATCCATATCAATCACGTCACTCTTACATCGTTAAACAATTCATTCAACTCCGATCATTAATCCACTTTACATCTCCATAAAGTCAGTCAAACGCAAAACATATCGATCTGTCAACACGCATCGCTCTCTACAGGCGCGCGCGCAAGCGTCAAGCAACGCTGAGGTCTGACTCACCGCCGCGCACCCGCACGCACAACGATGACGCCACGCGCCAGATAAAAATGTCCAGAATGATCCCCCGATCAAAAGAAGGACGATAGATACGAGTATTTGGACCTTTTGAGAAAGAGATATTATCGCTTCAAATTTTTACAATAGAGCTCGTTTACTGAACTCCTGTGTTTCTTTTATCAGACAGCGACATGCATCATTTTCACTATCAGGTGTCACATTAAGACTCAACGTGTTTCTGAGTAATTTCTTTATTTAATATTTTTAACATTATCCTTATATTATCTTCTGAAATCATTTACTTTATAGCATCAGCCATTGCATTTCTAGTTCAAAATAAAGCTGATTACAGTTTTTATAGAGGAAGATACTTGATGACCTTGTAACTAAATCTGGTCTCGCTTTATTGAGTCAGATTAGCTGAAAAATCTTTGTTTATTATTGAGGAAAACAAATAAATAGACTCGTAAAAAGAGAGGAAAATCTTTTTTCCTTGTTTAAAAACGACAAATTTAAGATTGATTCGATAAGATAACGAAGTGCTGCATAGTAGAAGAATTAATGAGTCATCATCAGTGACATCGGCCGAATAACTGCTGATCCATTCTTCAGCAATAGGTATAGGTAATCTTGCTATCGACTGAAAGTAAAAATCCTTTGCTTTCAAAAACTCCCTTCAAAAATATTTGGTGAAGCAAGGGTGAAATGACTATCAAATCCCAACATTGGTAAAGAAGGGACGACATCACATTTCCCCTCTACTTAACCTACATTTTACCAAGAAGATTTTTGCAGAAAGATGACGACGTATCAAAGTATATACAGTTAGAGATAGAAAAAGAACAATAAAACGAAAAACAGTTAATGAGCAAACATGCCACATAGTTGTTTTATTAACTGACATATCTACCCACATGACTCATCATCATCAGCGTAAACCACAAAGAGTTGCCAAAAACAATGCGAAGACGTCCTGCAACTATACCTTCAAACAGATACGGGTTGTTAACTCTGCCACAGACGATTACTGACGATACGATGATACACCACGACATGTGTATCCGCACCAGTCACCACATTCACATGTGTTACAACGTGCTACTATAAATAACACAATAGAACATATAAATAGGCACAAATTACCTACTAACACACACTAGATCATTTTCCTAGTTACAGTTTTCCGGTTTAGATTATAATGTAGTAGGAACAGACGCCAGCACATCAACCTACCCTCAATACTGTCAAATTGCAACAAAATGGAAAAGCTATCGATGAAATTTGACATATTGGGGTAACTAGATGTGCTGGCCTCTGTACTTATTTAATCAGCTGATGTAGATTTGCAAATATGGTTTAAAAAGGCGTCTAAAACAGCCAAGATCGCGTTCTTTCCGTCATTGTGATCATTTTTTGGCATTGGTCCATACCCGAAATCCTTACAGTTAGTTACATACAGAGTAAAAAGGCTAAGTTACAACCTTTTTATAAACCTAAAAATCTTATAGATACAGATTAAAAGTGCAAAGCTAAAATTTTTTTTGGAGTATATTTAAAATGAAAGTTTTAAACACTAGAATATAGGTAGGTACCCTTTAATCAGGGGCAATAAAGGATATATTCTAGTGTTTAAAACATTCATTCTACTCGTACTGTATCGCGTATAAAATTTTGCAGTATTCAGCGATTATTCAGCAGTAATATGACAGAATGACATAGGTACTGGATTGTTTAATGAACCACTGTGTGTTTTTCTATGAACCCTGAGGTTAGTAGGGAAAGTGACTTTAATAATTTAGCAGCCATTACCGTATTTGGAAGTAAAAAAAAGGAAAGCCAGTCAAGTGTTGCAGTAAAACCACAATCAAAATAAAAATAAGTTTTCTCATGAATGTAAAAAAGCTGGAAAAACTCCCAAGATTTGACATAAGATTGTCATCATATATAATTTCAACGCCGACGAGGTCGCATAAAAATGGCGATAACAAAAAAAACCTATTACGTCTTTGAATTAGGAATGCGAAAAAACGTTAATTACGGTACACTTGTGTTTTGTAAAAATAAGTAAATTAGCGGTACCATCAGGCGATGTTGTTGTTAGAACTTGGTTTAAATATTTCAATCGTAATCTATTCTGCACTTTGTTTAAATAAAATTACTCACAATTAAAGACATTAAATATTTACCATGTACAGGGACATCACGAACAAAATATACATCTGAAACTTGTGTCTCATTAGACACAAGGCGATTACTCTTACTTGGTACGCTCCGCTACTGCTCCAATATTGCTATACCTATTATTGACATAGGGTATTTTATGTATTACATTTATTCGCATGGAATCTCTTTATTATCATAATCTCTTTGCTCTAAAAATAACACAGATACTTAGCTGGAGCCGATGGACGTCGCAACTAGTTCTTGATCAGTCGGCTATTTTGTGTGTCTAACACGAATACGATCACATAAACTAAGTATAATACATATAATAATAAGCAAATTATTACTCAATTATTACTAGATATAAATTAATTATTTTGTAAAAGTGAGTTTAGATGAGTTAGATTATAAGATACGTAGATGATAAGACTTCTTCTCCACTAAGCTTTTGTTTTGCTGTGCCCGACAGGGTTCATGATTGTTTCTTTAGGCAAATGTTTACCACCGAAGCCTACACTGGAATGCAATAAAGATTTGTGCAATAAAGATTTGTGCATTGAATGTTTGATGTTACACGATGTATGCGAACCCGTTTTAAATTAAAATATTATACTTTTAGTATAATATTCATATTATATTTATATTGAAGACATTGAATTGTATTTTTTAGGAGATACTGAATATCCTTTTCACATAAATTTGAACTACAGTAACAATATTGTTCAAATCGAAATTCCGGGCAGGCTTCTGTAAAAGTCTACCCATGGAAAGTTAGGTGAACTGAGCGTGCAGTGAACTGTCGCTACCTAGTATGTATGGCTCAGCTCACTTCACCTTCACTTCACCTACATTTCCATGTTGAGACTACACAGTATAGCACTACAGTAGTTAATTGTAATTTGTTTTCAGTACTGTTTACATACTTTACATTAACCTTGCTACTGTTTTTGCTCGTTATATCATTCGTCACACCTCAGATATGAGCAAATGAGCGAAACACAGATCTCTGAAGTGTGACGGGTAATGAGTTTCCACCACACAATCTCATACAGATAAAAAAACCACAGTAGTTTTTAAATCCATGAAAAAATCGTCTTTATCTTGAAACAATAATACCCCAATGTAAAGTACCTATCCAAATGTCATACTTCCTGGGTTTTATTCTTAGGTCACACAACGTGTTGTTGGGTTCTTGGTAACACAACCCGGAGTCTGGATTTTCTGGTTTAATGGCGAAATATGTTTTTTGACAGCAAGCTAATATACATACATACATAAACTCACGCCATTTTCCCATGAGGATACGACGATTCTTACATACTTCTTTTGCTACATGTTGTCATACACACACGACGGTTATGAGTACTACGCACCTGACCTCTTTGAAGAACCTCACCAATAAGGTCTATGTATGTCCTTCTTGAGCGTCCCCTCCCGGCGTTCCCACTTACATCTGCCTTGTTAGTTATGTTGCCTCAAAATTTTTAGGAAAGGATGAATGAAAGCCCCTTTCATTCATCCTTTCCTTGAAAATTTGGAAAAAACCGACAAAAAATTTCAATGATGGGGGTCCAAGATCATTTACAAAACTTAAGGTATCAGTATGTAGGACGATATCAGCACATAGTAAGGACATACCTAGTTTGGAGGCATGAGGAACAGGGTGTAAAGTTCCTCATCCACCATTGAAAAGGGAGGATCCTCCGTCCAGACGGGTGTTGTGTCTGGTGGGCTAACTACTGCCCGACGGTTGTTGTCGGGAACTTGTATACGTTCAAACTGTGCGGATAACTTTAATAGCGCGATGTAGGATAGTTCGTATGTGGTGAGATAGATGTTGCTACACTAGTAAAGCCGCCAGCACTTGATACATTCGCCGAATAGTTATTAAAGGAATCTTACTCCACATTCCAAAACCACTCGATTGCGCCACTACCGATCGCTACTCCAGTTTCTTATAATTATCAATTCAAATGGGCTCTATATCCTTTGCATTTCACCATATTTTGTGTAAATGCTAAATACAATGTCAGTGGATTTAAGTAAAAAATGAGATTACAACACAGTGAATAACAAATCAATGCGGTTTCCGGGATATCTGCTTCCTCGCTTGATACTGAACGAATTTGGGCCTAGTTTCTGTAGTGGTTCTGTTTTAAAAATAATATGATAACACCAGCCTGTTACTGCCTCATTGAAAGGCAAAAGCCTCTGCTCATACAGAGAAGTTGCTCATAAAGACATAGTTTGGAAAGGCTAGGTAGATGATAAAAAACTCTAACTCTTACAACAAATGTATCTTATCAAGTAGCCCCCTTAATAACTAATTCGAAGTACCTAGTCACTGCTAGCATGACTCTAGAATTTAGAATTTACCATACATTTTTTAAGGTTTACCTAAGTTATAGCGAAATTAAAGCGAAAAATTAAGGACATGTGCAATGTGCATATCATTCCCATTCTGACCTACAGATCCGAAACTTGGTCTTTAACATACAGGCAAAAGAGCGCGTTATTCTTAGCGTCAAATCAACAGACCACATTCGCAACACCACACTGCGCTCCAGAACATAGATTACTGACGTTGCTCGAAAGACAGCCAAACTTAAGCGCACACATCAGACATCTGCCGCTTGCCTTATGAGGTGTGGCCCAAAATAACCACCACGTGAAGCCCTGACACAGCTAAAAGACGTTGCGGCAGACCAAGAAAATGATGGTGAGACCTGGACAAATTAAACAACCCAGTCTGGGTCGAAAAAACTGGAAGTTATGGGGAGAGGCCATTGCCCAGCAGTGGGATGATGCAGACTAGCAGTATCAGTAAGTTTTCTATAACTTTACTCAACGTTTATTGACAAATATGTTTTTATCTTGAGTTCGATTAGCTTCGCAGTGTATGACAAAAATATAATCCAAACATAAATATGACGTCACGTCTGCGCTCACACTTAAAACTGTCTCGTTGGTCGAGTGATCTTAAGGTCTTAAACTGCGCTTGGTAATTCATTATTATTATTTTTTTCATTTTTTGTTTATAATTGTAATTCTAAACGCGAGGACTTGTAATTGGCTTTCTGGTGACTACTGCTTTCTTTTTTGCTATGTTTTTGTTAGCTGTAAGTCCTCCATTTACTAAATAAATAAATACATTAAATTAAATACTTTAGTGAACATATCAGTTTTTATGTTTGGTTATGAACGACTAGGATAACGGGTATTAAAATTACAATAATCTCCAAAGGATTTGTACACACGGCTACTCATTAAGAAACGTATACAAAGCGAGATCAACTTATACTGGAAATGTGTAGCCGTGTGTAGGTACATAAGTTTTAAAAAATATACAAAATTCATAAATACAAATGGAGGTTTAGTCTTTTCAATAATGGTTAACAAAACGCCAATGAAACAATACTAAGTCCACGAGTGAACTGTTTCTGACTGTTGTGTATTTTTAAATTATTTTTTGCTCACAATCTTCATTCTTCATTGTGGCTAATCTTGAAGACTTGTAATTGCCTCACAGACGATAATTTTTTGTTTGTTTAGTTGAAGTTAGCTATGAGTCTTCCATGGTATAGTCCATAAATTAAATATTGTACCTAAAAATCTAGAATACCGTCATTATTAATATCACTCTTAATAAATCATTATATCACGTATTATAACCATGGCCTCCACCAGACTCGTAATGTTCAACTACTCGCGAGTAATTAGCATCATAATTACAATTTTAACTCCACAATACCACATATCTCAAGGGACCCTGCCGCATTATTTCGGATGTCCATCCTTGACGCGGTCACGGTGGTGGTCGCGTTAATTCTATTACGTGTCCATTACTAACGTATACAACACTTTATTGTAATGTACTAAGGTATTAATAACTGTAGATAAGTGCCTTGTCACTGTCATTGTGTATTTTTTGGACATCACAAATTTGCTTAAGCATAAAGTTAAGATTGACGTAGTAAATCTAAAAAATGTATGCTGTGTTAAACGTCCACCATAGAAATTTAGGTAAACTTTGATAAACTTCAACGTTTTCCTCCTAACTTCAGATTGATGACTATACGATTTGACTTTGCTGCCGTCTCTTTGTCAGTATGTCGAACTGTTGACTGCCGATCCTGAATGTGATGTGTTTGCTAATTAATTGAAGAAGATAATACTTGCTTGTCTGGTGTTCTGTGAGAGACAGTATGCGAGGGTGTCGACTGTTACATGTTAGTTTGTGACGTATTCTATTTATTGAACCAAACCATTTAACCAACCTTAAACCATTTATTGAAATAATTATTAATATTTTATCTTCGGATTGAAGTATGCACATGTTTATGTTATTGTTTTTCATTTTTATAAGGCTTATGTTTAACTTACCACCAGATATAGTAACAAATAGCAGACAAAAATAGTAAATGATCACCAAAATGTAACTCGCATTTTAATGTAAAATTATAACCAAAGTTTTTACAAATTTAACAACGAAGAAATTTCAAAAGCGTAGACGACGGAGCCCCGCTCCGCGGGGCTCCTATTTCTGTCTGCAGGGTTTAAAGGAACCTAACTAACCTAACGTCGGGATGCCCCAAGTCCTGATTATGGGAGCAAACTCTTTTTGCTCGCTAAGATTTGGTGATCATTTACTACATTTGGTGTTCGAATACAATTTAAAGTGCAGTCGTGACTAAAATAGCTAGTACTATTGTTATTTTAAACTTTATTTTTCTGGTGTCAAGTTTATTTTTTTGGTAAAAGAACTAAGGGTATCCCTTTTTATAATTGTATGTTAATTAATGTAATTGGACCGGTGCCGTTTTAATTAACTATAAATAATTAAATAATTTATTGAAAATCCTAATGATGGTAACTAACAGTAAAAGCATGAATAAAAATACTACTATAAAAAAGAAAAAAACTTTCATTTTTATTTACTAAAATACATTTTAAATTAATTTTATATTTTGATATGAAGGTACAGACGCCAGCACATCAAGTTGCCCCAATGTGTCAAATTTCTTTGATCTTTTTTCAACTTTATGCAAACAGAATAAGGTTCATATTCAATTGGGAAAATTTGACACATTGGGGTAACTTGACGAGCTGGCGTCTGTACATAAATTGTACGTTTTTCAAAAGGTATGTAAACGAACTGTAAGTATATCCTTTTTTTTGAGAAATAAATAATTTTGACACATGGCGTCTGTACATTGGAGTGTGCTAGCTAATATGTGGCAAATAATTTTAATGAAATGATTTATTTATGTTGCAGTTAAATACTACTGTTTTACATGAAGCGACTACATATCTAACTTCTACAATCCAATGAATGGGAAACACGAAACGCCTTAGTTAGCCTTATTGTTAGACTTGTGTAGCTCTGACTACCTACTGGTAACGACTGTCAAAGATCTACAAACGACAGCAGAGACCAACGGCATAACGTGCTTTTCGAAGCACGTGAGTCTTGATATATTAAGTGACTAGCAGACGTCACGCAGTTTCACCCGCGTAGTTTCCGTTCCCGTGGGAATACGGGGATAAAAAGTAGCCTATGTCCACCGGGAATAGTGTAGCTTTTTTAAAATTGGATCATAAGTTCCGAAGATTACCCCCTACATACAAACTTACAAACATACAAACTTAAAAATTTTACCTCTCTATAATATTAGTATAAAAGTATAGATATAGATCACCCATTCACGGACCAACTTCGGAAAAAAACAAATGAGAGATTAAAGAACGACTGAGTAAAAGGTTCGGAAGAATGAGACAATACAACAGCGGTCAGCAGGTTAGCAGTCTAATCGTATAGTGAAAAACAAATGTAATAAGGTTCTACAACACTTTTTCTGATAATAGTAATCCATAAATAAACCAGCCAAACGCAAAGCAAACACAGCCAATGCGCAGCGAAGTGTGAAAATCTTTTCTTTACCGTGCGCCAGCGCATCTGTTTGACCTCGGCATTGTTTTCCTTGCCTCTCTGCATTATGTACGAGTATTTGTGCCTTGTTGTGATGTTGTTCTTGAATAAACTGTTACTTTAATAACTCCTACGCACACAATGGCTCATATTGTCGACTAAAACTGCGAAAGAATCGTGCCAAAACGATTTTTCTGCTCTTTTGATCAACTGACCAATTATCCACTTGTTTCGGGTCCCGTCTAATTTCTGTCGAGTTTAAGTCCTTAAGTAAACTCAAGCACAGTAACAGCTAGACAAACATTACCTACCTATTTATAAACATTATTCTAACTTAATACCAAATTAAAGCCATAGTTTAGAGCCCTCCATCCTCATTTATAAGCGTTACGTTACGATCATTTGAATGAGATGCGCGTGCGCCGGTAGCGCGGCAATCCTTTTGTGCGCGGTCAGTCGTGTGTGTCGCCACGCCTCGCCTCGCTGTCGAGGGTTTCAGCAGAACTGCTGCATGGTTACATTCGGTTGAATATCGGAGAGACTAAATTGAAACCCAGTCCGATGGTACTTAAGAACTTCCTGATAAAAAAACACGTTCAACAGTAGCGCTGACGACCACCAGACAAATTAGGCAGTCTAAATTTCTACATTTACCGCTAGTCAATAAAATGTTCATCTTCACCCGATAATCGATATGACACGCTAGAATAGAAATAATACCGTTGGTGCCGCAGGACTGATTCTTATCACAATCTTCTTAACACCAGATGTATAACCAATAGTCTTACAAAGAAGTATCGTGTTATCTAGTGGAACTGGCTTATAAATGTCAGATCCGGTTAGTTTGTATGTCGATCCCAACATAGTTGGGTCAAGGACTTCAGGTTAGGCAGATGATGAATCTTATTAACATCTTAAAGGAGAGAGGGACTCAGAAAGGGCACGCATGACTTACCTAGACTGCTACAATGTTCAATTTCACCGTTAATCGGTTCATATCGCTGTAAATCAATTACGCGGTATTATGAGGAAGCACGAGCGATGACGCAATGGTATAACACGATTATTTCGTTAAATAGAATGGAAAAGAGGAGCATTAACTTTGTTTCACTAGAATTTAAAAATAGGAAAGAGAATGATATTGATGATTATGAAACAATAGCTACAAAAGAAGCAAGAGCATACGTACCTACTGAAATTAATGCATGTATTAAAACAGATCAAATTATTTATTTATTTACGGCGCTCAAACGACTTATACTCGTACCTATAACACGAAGCGGAGAAGAGGTCATGTAACCAGGCGAGATCGACTCAAGAGCAAAACTCCCTCCAACATCCAGCATAATTTCCACAATGGCATTTTAACGTGTCCACATTGCGCCCGTACTTTTACAGCTAAAATGGGATCCATTCGCGACATCAGTAGGCTTACTATGAGCTATTATTACGATTCAATTGACGACCTAAAATGAACTGCTTTGCAATTTCATACCACGACGTCATTAAAACGATCCGGTTTAGGTTGACACCAAATCAAGTCGGCACTTGAATCGCAAGCTGTTTTAGTTCGTTCATTTTTCGTACCATGAGGTGACATTTGAACCTAAATTGGTTCGCATAGTGTCAAAAATAGCGATCCCAAAAAAGTTTCTAGTTTCGTGGCGTAAACTGAATCGTTTTGTTATAAACTTTGAAAAAATGTGGAATTATACGTACCAAATTCAAGGTATTTCAGTTAAATATGTGTTTCTTACGTAACAATGTAAAATGTACGCCATTATTCGTATTAGTAATTACTTTAACCAAGTTAAACGTTAAAAACTAAAAACAGTTTTTAGTTTTTAACGGAACCCAAGGAGTTCTTATTAGGTAGGTACCTAATAAGAACTCCTTGGGTTCTATCAAAAAAGTTTGTATAGATTTCAAAACGCGTGTGTTGCGTTCTAAACTCGTCATAATAATTTTACTTTTACGACGACACTAAGCAAACCTTTAATTTTTATTTTATAGAATTATTTAAATTACTATTACATTAATGAGTAGTAAAATTGGGCTTAATGGTATATAATTTGACTCATAAGCGCAATTTTAAAATATATTTGTTAAAATTTTATACACAAATAAAACTGCTAAAATCATAACTACTAGGTTTCGGAACGCAACGCATAGGTTGGAGTAAAAGAGACAAACTTATGCAACAATTGCTCAACAATTGTCTAGCGTCATCTTTTTCTCACACCGCGGACCACCGACAAATCTCGTTCTTTCATTCCTCCATGAGGAATCAAACGCCACTCAGTTATAGGCACTTCATGGTATGAATATTAGCGAATCAGTTTAGGAACCTAAACTGGTTTGCATCGGAATTGAATGGCTAACTAAAAGTTGATGGTAGGCCTACAGAGCATACGCCTGTAACCTATTAGTTGGTAAGAAAACAGGAATTTTCACCGTAGCCGAAATTGGCGTAGGATTGTATATACTTGTACACTAATACATTTTTAGGGGACCTACTGTACCAGTTGAACTTAAAACGAGAGTGCATTTGCCTCTTATAGGTGTGTAATATCGATTACAGTTAAGTTTAGAAATCTCGGTTAATTATTGTTTATTCAAAGATTCCCAAGCAGGGTTTCAATTACAAATTAAATCGATTGGCGTAGAACCACAACCTTCCCATAGCTATCTCATACAATACACTTGCTCGTGCTATCGATTGAATGAATTTCTTTGAATCAATATATCCCAGAACACGTCCATTCTTATTGAATGGCGCCAACGAACGTCATTCACACGGTAAGTGAATCTTCCAAGAATGCGAGTAATATCAATGACTTCAATGAGTTCCTATATTTTATTTTATTTTACTTTATTGAGACACGTATCAATTAAAGTATATCAGGTTGAATTTAAAAACTAAGTAAACGTGTAACTCACACCAATGTCCGCGAAATAATCATTAGGAACTAGTTAAAAGCGTCCGTTAATTTTACATAAGTTTTGTAAACACTCATATGTAACTATTGGATAATTAATATTAGATAGCTGCTTTAAAGAATCAATATCCATCCTTTTGAATTTAAAGTATTTGAGCGCGAAAATATCTAATTCGATAAAGTGTGTGCGATGCGTCGGAGAAGCGCCCGCGCCCGTGCGCCAACATGAGTTCAACACCTTGCAGTGTCGAACAGCCTACATGACTTTTGTCTAACATTCTTGTTCACTAATCTAATAATGTAAGATAAATTTTAATAAATTCTCATCAATAGACATCCCGTGTCATCGGCCTTACATTTCGGAAGGGGAAATGCTCGTAGATGCGTGATTGGTGAGCTAAACGGTACTAAACACGGGCCGAGGAAGTGATTTGTATTAAATAGTGGGCGGTGTGAACTATCGGTGGGAATCGATGATGTATGCCCATAAATAATTATTATTTTGTGTTGCCAAGCAGGTGTTGTTTCCATGAGGATTTTACGTGGTTCGATTTCCTGATTGGGTTTATGTTTGATTCATATTTTTAAGTTCTGGATTAAGACGATGAGGGGATGACCTACGTTTCGATTGAAACTTTTTCCATGTTTGGGCAAACGAGTATTTTTATGTATTTTCTCTTTTCCTTTTTTCTTTAAAGTTATGTAATTCGAAAATTCTCGGTAATTGATTAATAATTAGAATCGCGAATTTTTAAGTGTGTCTGTGAGAAAGTTCTGCCTTAACGTACCTATTCGTAATTAGAAGCAATTAATATTTTACATAAAAAAATTTAATTACGTACGCGTATCGGTTTCAGAGCAGGAAGAAATTATTTTCTGTTGCCCGTACCCGGCCATTATTCTGCGTGCTGATAAGATCTTGATATATATTGTAATGATGAAGGAAAAGCAAACAGTCTATTATTTGATTACGTTGTACCTATCGGTAACAAGTGAACCAGTGAAGCTAATCATGAACATTTATCAGTGCGTTAAGAATGCTGCGGAAATGTAGATACCTTCTGAATCAACTGCTGCATCGAATACTTAGTTATAAGTAGGTACTTACTTATTATTTTTAAAGAACGCTAGTTAGGTTTGGCGATAACCCGTCACTGTCAGATTGTAGCACACGGTAAATTGGCTCACAAGTGGTGCTGCTGCTTTTGCATTCTAACACTTTAAGTCTACTTATCTCGACACTGCCTAAATCCGACCAAGAGTGTTCAACCACGCACCGTCGAGGCCTCCGTAGTTGTAGATAAATAACATATCATCACGCCTGTAATCCCTGAAGGGTTAGGCAGAGGTGTAACTATCCGTAGTACACCCACATTTCGCCATTTATGTTACAGTCCCATGTAATAGGGGTCGATAATGACGGTGGTTTCCTTGAACTTGGTACTGCAGTAAACTGTACTTATGTATAATTTCGCAGTAATACAACACGCGTCGCCTATGTGCTACCATATAAACTCACGTGGTTTTGTTTTATCTGGGAGACTTTACTATATATGCCAATGGACAGTTGAAAAGCCAACAAGATCTATTAACCGACAAGAATACTAGTGCAAATATGAATGCCGGTAATGAACAACTCAGTGCAAACAAAGCCAAATAATTTATTTCAATTAAGCCATTAAAAGGCACTTTTGAACGCGAAACTTAAATGTTTCTAGTTGCCCCTTCCAAAAAGCGGATTCGTATAGAGAAGAATGGGCAGAAACTTCATTCTTACTCTTTACATAAATCAGATTTTATGTGAGAACGATGCACCTAGAATTAAAGTACTATACTGAAATAGGTTTTTATTAAGGTATTAATTAAAAAATAAGCAATGGCGTTGATAATTATAATAACCTTATTATGTTGCTCACATATTTACAAATTTAATAACATTAATTACAAATTTCGAGAAAAAGTTTAAAAAGGAAAAAATAACAAACATTATTAAATTAGCAACTAGTTAGATATTGTCAGATAGACTCAGTCATAAAGTCTACTGTTTGAGTCAATCAAACCAATTTAAGGCTCTAATCAAGCTTAAGTGAACGATAAGTTCGGCTTCTTAAGGGCGAGAAAATTCTTCCGTGTGTAAAAGTTTAGTAAACTGCAATAATTATAAAGATTCGACATTATTTACATGCAGTTCCTTGGTAGCACTGATGTCATTACAATGCGCAATACGCGTGAAGAGGAGTGGCAGAGCGCTCTACTGTGACGGGGAGCATCATCTTGTCGTTTAAGTTTTATTACAATCGTTTTTTAGGAGGTCTGAGGAAGATAGCATGAACGAGGTAATAAAAAAATAACACCAGCTTGTTACTGTCCCACTGCACAGGGCAAAGGCCTCTTCTCATACAGAGAAGGCACAAGTATTGATCACCGCGCTTGCTCAAGGCGGATTTGCGATTTCAAACTTATATTAACGATGAAAGAGGTAAAAACTACAAATAAATATACCCTGAATGACAAAAGTAACGTGCTAAAAAACCTTTTAAAACCAACCACGTTAGCTGTCTAGAAACACTGGCATAAGTATTATCCTTGCTGAAGCAGGTAGATTTTATTACAACTGCAACACCAATTGGCAATCAATTTACTGACATCTAAACGTCAATGAAGCGGAATTCTGAACAATTTTACACGTCAGTCAGTCTTGAAACATACGGACGTAATTCGTAACTCATACATAAGCCAAAAAACTTTAGTAAGTGCGTAACACAAGAATTACCACACTCCCTACATAACAGTATAATATCTGGCAAGGAAATTAAATAACGTAGGTATAATTACTTAAATAATAATTAATCACATGATCGAATCCTCTGCGCCACTGCGCTTGCGCGATACAATCGTAACTTCCAAGATGGCGCCCACACAATGGCGGGCTGTCATTGAATTGTTGTAAAACTGACAGATTTTCCTGAACTGATCTGATCTCAGCTAATTAATTCTCAAGGATTTTGATCTTATAATGTATTATACTCGTTCGTTTTATTTGTGTGATAAAGTAATTCAAGTAGTGAGAAATTAATTTTCTTTGCCGTGGATTCTTCTGCAGAATAGATGATTTCTTGAAGATTTCGACACGATAGTGCAATTTTTATTAAGGTAGGTATGCCTACATTTATTTATTTACCTTTAAGGTAAACCAAGGATTCTTCACTAGAAATATACAACAACATAATAGTAACATAAGTAATATAAGTATAGGATTACGGTGAATTTCTCACATAAAGGAATACACAGTACTAGATACATAAAAAAAGATCTTAGATAGATTAAGTAACAGAAACATTCAAATAAAATCAAATAAATAAAATAAGAAATTCATCTTCATCAATCATAAGTTGAAAAGTTTCTTTGTTTGCTTTAACGCGGTAATCTCAGGAACTCGACTCGAAAAATCTTTTTGTGTTGAATTGTCCATGTATCGAGATATCTAAGGAAGCTACTAATATAATATATAACATCACGCTACGACCAAAAGATGCATCGGAGCATCAATTAAAAATATTGTTAGGTCAATATATTCCTCTCGACTACTCTCGAGGGCTTCTGTTGCGTGCACTGCATAAATGTATAAAGTTACCTACGTTTTTTTTTCTAGGTTAAAAATCAGGTACTATGCACTTGTTTGCCTTATTTTTTTATTTTAAGTAATATTATAAGTTTATTAGTAAATTCCTCCACCCCTACTTAATCTTTGTTAAATAATTTTGTTGTACTTTGACAACCGTTTCTCTTTGCCAAGATTTTGTTTTACACATTTTTAGTGAAAGGTTTTTGTATAATAGCGACTCCTAAGTCTCAGGATCTCCTAATTTGGTACTCTATCTGCATGACCTTTAACTCACTGAAATTCATATGACCTAGTCTGTAAGCAATGTTGAAGGTTTTTTTTTGTTTACTTTCTTTTCTATCACACTAAGGATACCTGTAAGTATGATTCAAATTAAATAAAAGATTAAAATAAAAACTGAAACATTCTGGTGAATCCGCAACAGTTTTGGTACTAATATAAGGAAGGAGAAAAGAAAATATTCAACCCTACAATGCAATCTAGAATAAAAATAAAACAACGACAGTGATCAGTGATTGATACCTACTCGTAAAAACGTGGCGATCATAAAAAGCATTTTATTAGTGGTATTGTTTGACGCCAAAGTAATCATATTTTTATGAGGTTTTTTTTCTCTCGTTTACGTCATTCGCTAAAGTGGTTATTGTTAGGTTTTACACGTTAAGAAAAACTTATTTGATACGAAATATGTATATAGCAACGAATTGTGAATACGAGTAAACCCAACTTCTTTAGGTGGAATGAAGTAAAGATAGATTAAGGGATTAGGGGGGGATTAATTCAATTAAGGAAATCGGTAGATTTAAATGCAGTTATAAAACCGATTGGATCCGATTTAGGGTACATCGGCGGTTCTGGCCGCTTGGTTACTTCCACCTGTTCTTAGTTTCCTACAAATTTAATAGTGTAATAAGCCTTTTACATCTAAGCCAAGCCACAAAGTGTAGGTTTGCATGGCGTGTTCACAGTACAACAACGCCAACGTTTTGAAGTTTAAGGTTTTTCCTTGAACTTTTAACTTAATTTCTTTTGCAAAACAACCCCTTTTCCCTAAAAAACCATAGAACGTACATATAGTAGATACAAGTACATGCTAACGGTACCATATCTCTATCAGCCCACCTTCCTTTGTTTCATCATGAGATACGAAAAACAAAAGACAAATGATGTGCTTATAATTATCGCTTATCAATCAGTCTAAGGGCTTTCCAGCACCCACGAGCATAAACAAACGTTCAACATACATTACTGTCCATCACATCTGTTGTATAACATTTCGTGGTGGAGAACCAGCAGTGAAAAGTTTGCAAGAAAAAGGGGTACGCCCACATGGAATTTAAAAGTGTATTCATGGCGCCATTTAAACCTACGCTTAATAATTGAAGAACCTTTGCTAGTTTATTGCATGTGATGCTTTTATATGTTTGTTGTCTTTGTTTTATACGCTTTTATCTGAGCGTGTTGTTTGTTTATGTACCTTTTTATGGTGAAATCTTTGTAGATATCCTCAGCTTGGAGAAAACAGAGGGCCATGTCGGAGGAGACGCCTACCAACTAAAACTTTCGGTTCGTACTAGTCCCTAAGAGTTCCTAGTAGATCCTACAAGCCTATGGCCTAGAAAATACTCGTTTATTCGCGTGGACTGTCCATGACATCTTCTATCGGATTTTTTGACAGATTTCATATTGCATTCTCAATTGCTATTCTTACTCACGTTCGTTTATTATTTCAGTCAAAAATGGCTTCTCCTTGTTAAATTCCTCGATAGCACAGCGTGCTAAAATAATGATTATTAATTATTAATAAAAGCCTTATTAAACCTATCTGCTACATTGGAAAGTTGTATTTAATTCTGCATAAACAACTAGTATCAGCTAGCGTGCATTTCAGGCCGAAAAGCGTCTGTCATATAAACTTATCGCAAGTACCTAAGCTATAGCGTCGCGTGGAAAACATTTCGTGGATTAATCTTGATGATAAGTTATTTTAAGTTTATGCCAAAGAAACTTTATGTATTTTGAGACATAACATAACGTCACGCCTGTAATCGCCAAAGTGTAACACACCCTCATTTCGCCAGTTATTTATTAAACCCCAGGGAACAGGAAGCGAACCTTTTGCCATCAATCGAGCACAAATCCAAAACCGGGGCTGCCACTTAGAAATTCCAGACAAAAAAACTCAATACCATTTTACTACGGGAATCAAACATTGATGGTTAAGTCTTACTGTAAGTAATTGCTGAAAACCTGCAGAATCCGAGAGGAAAAATTTACATCTGCAATTTGTAGGCTGAGTTAGATAGTTTACGAAACACCGCAATAAATTGACTCATATTCATCTTTCTAAGTATTCTAATATCATAAAGAGGTAAAATTTTGTTGATTGTTACTTTGTTAATAAGGGGTAGTTTTGAAAACAATTCTTTCGTTTAAAAAAAAACCGTTTATTATCGATGAGTGATGTAGGATTTGTGTTCTATTGTATAGAAGACCTCCACGTGAACGAAGTTGCGGACCGAATCAGGATTTCAAAAGATGTATAAAATAAGAAGACATGTAGCCTCAACCCCAAAAAGCAGTAGGATGATGAATCACCTAATTTTCAATAACTTCATCACTTTTCTAAAGATGCTTTTGGAAGTATATCAACCCTCCACTACAAAACATCAAAATAATCACATGTAAACACATCGGCATGTCTAAACCTACGTACAGCAGTACAAACGACGGGAAGTGTTAGCACAACAATCGAACTCAAATAAACTGTTACGTGTAAGGAAACACAGTTTTAGCTCAGTGGAGCAAAACATCCTGGGACACACTGTTGCTGTGAAGGAGTTACTTATAGGGTAAAACGAAAACACCAAGTTCTAAGGATTTAAATATTGAGAGGGATTATCCTTTTCATAGTATATTAAAAGCTGTTTTTTCCTAGTATTAGGCATATGATACTATAGCAGGAATATGAAAAAATAAAGCCTCCTAGCGCGGTTTTATGTAATCAGAAAAATATTTATTCAACTTTGAAAATGGTAATGTATTCTTCGTAGCCGAAATGATTTCGCTCCCGTAAAATACTAGAGTGTGCAATACAATACTGGGTGGTACAATATTGGGATTATCGCGTATTTATATTTAAAACATATGAAAAGTTAAATAGTGCCACCATGAGGACCGATCAAAATTTTTTGGTAGTCAGTTTATGCGTAGGTTCCGAAATTTATTTTGTTACTAAACTTGGAAATAGCTTGGAAATTTTAAGCTGCAAGTAAACAGAAATCAGTTTACGTATGAAGACGACAGAGACGTACTTGAATAATTCTTTACATAGTGTATACCTCTGTTGATTCTCTGAATGTTTACTGTCTGGACTTTAAAGTAGACCGGGAAAACTAAGTAAATTGTATGTTACATAGTTCACAGGCAGCGCAGTAGCTCAGTTCAAAATGATGTATTTTGTACCTTTCAAAATCAATGCATTTCAGAACTTAGGTAGTTAGGTTCGGTAGTTAGGTTAGCTATAAGATAGGTATGGTAAGTTAGGTTAGGTTATATATGTAATATATTTTCATTGTAATTCTATCACACACAAAATGTTTAAAATAGAGACTCGTGTATTGTATTGTAGATTGTTTATGATCTATTTGTTGTCATCTTATAATAGCCTTATAATATTTATAATATATGTTATATATAATATATATATCTATAATATATAATATATATAAATAAAAAAAAAACCTTTATAATATTGTATATAATTCTCGTGTCACATTATTGGTAAAAAAGCTCCTCCGAAACGGCTTGATCGATTATTACGAAATTTTGTGTGTATATTCCGTAGATCTTATCTCGTCTTAGAATAGGATTTGAAGTAATAAAAACTTTATAAAACTAATAAATTGATTCTAAGGCGGAACGAAGTTTACCGAGGTAAGGTAGCTAGTTAAAAATATATATATATATATATATATATATATATATATATATATATATATATATAAATATATATATATTTTATTGTTGCAAGGCTTACAGACTGAAAACACAATATAATAACAATTATTAAAAAAAAATCGCTAGTTACAATGCATTTGCACATGCTTAGCTAGAGGTATATCTTTCCCTCTCCCTTTAACCTAATTATATTAATAGGTATACCTAAAAATATAACAAATAACATAAATTCTACACTTTACCGTTGATATTAACCATTACAAAGGGAATGTGGTGCGCAGGAGTGGGTCAATATGCTCAAATTGGCAATATTTACACTACGTGCTATAGGATCTTAAACAGAGCCGCTCGTTTATGACCACCTAGTGAATTGAATGGGACAATAATTTAATTTAAACCTACCGTACAGTATGCTCTTGTACTCTAGTCGTGAACGTTTAAGACCCAACCCTCAAATCATTTTGTCTTATTGTTGCCTTAATCGTTTCCTGATTAGCGGTTGCGATCAAAGTACAGATGCTACCTATTATATTACGTAGAATATATAAACTCATTTAAACTCCCGCCTTTTTTCCATGTAGGCTGAAACTACAGAGCGCCGTATGCTACGATTCTTACATACTTACTTCTTTTGCTTCGTTTACATTCATACATGTTGTCATACACACACGCCGGTTGCGAGTACATACGCACCTGACCTTTCTGAAGAACCTAACCAATAAGGTCTATGTATGTCCTTCTAGATCCCTCACGGCGTTTCTAAAAGTGCAGTTACAAAAGCGAAAAAGTATGCTTAGATGCAATGGTTTGGTCACGTTGAAAGGAAATTTACAAGGAAGGTTACGTAAAAGTATTGTTATAATGTTGTTAATCACACAAATTAAATGAAGGAACATTCAAAAGGTTCTGATTTTCAGCCTAAATAAATAAAGATATTTTGATTTTAATTTAAATCACTCTGGGAAAGCGAAAATGTAGATACTTAATTAATAACCCAGAGCAGTTTTATAAGAGTAAACAACAAAAGAGCCATTACCTATGTTGTCGAAAATTATTCTGAAAAGTTGTTTATCCATAAGTTTGCTGGAATCCAGCAATATGTCATTAATTAACGCCAACCCATAAACGCGTGTACCAGATTGTCGTGTCCCAAGGCGACATAATAATTGGCACGAGCGAACTTTCTTACTATAACTTATTTTTAAAAATATCTGTGCGCGCCACGTGTCAAGGTAAGCTTGTCGCCATAAAACTACACAATGTTTGTATAAAATCCCGGGGCGCACACAAAACGGTAAAGAAACTTAAATCTTAGGAAACTAACTGCTCATATTGTTCATCTCGTACTGTAAGTTAAGGTGTAAAAATAAGACTTTACGAATCTTTTCACTAATATTAAATCTGCCCATCAAGACTAGCCTTTTAATTATGACAAGCTATGTGTTATGTACTGGTCTTATATAGATATTTATAAACTTACACACACAACATAAATCATCAAAGGCGACGATAATAATGACTTGGAAAAACGAATTGTTTAAGCACTAGACAAGGCAATCAAATGGCTAGAAAAAATTACTTAAAAATAAACATGACAAAATCAAAATATCAGTAAAATTACCTAGTAAAATTCCAAGTAAAAAACCTAGTATAATTCCAAGCATGTAACACAAACATAGATAGTCTAGACATTCAGTATAACTATTCTCCTTTAAACATTGTTAATGAATGTGTATTCTTATGTATAACCGTGTACAGAAATTGCAGTTGGAAACCACACATAGACAAAATACTAAAAAAAATAGATCGCTTTGTCTATGTCCTGAAAAGAATAAGACAAATGGTTAATCTACATACGGCGATGGTGGCTTACCATGCTTATGTAGCATCTGTACTCAGATATGGTCTTACTATTTGGGAACTCAACAGACGCTAGACGTGCAGAGTCCTTAAAGGGCAAAAAAATGCATCCGGGCTATGTGTGGAGCCCATATTTCAAAAACTAAAAATACTGTCTTTACCATGCCTTTATATTTATGAACAATGTATCTTTGTAAAAAAAAAATATAAAATATTTGAAAAAAGTAGTTACAAAATAAATAGCAGAACTCAACACAAAGAGAAACTGAAATTGCCCCAAATAAAATTAATGCTATATAAAAGAAATACTTACTGCACGGCAATTATTATTTAACCATTTACCAAATAATACTCAAGACTTACCATTGTCACTGTTCAAAAGGGTTTTGTGCAAAATGTTATTAGGAAAAAAATATTATAGTGTTCAAGAGTATCTAAAGGATAAATCGTTACTATTTTAATTATATAACAATAGATTAAGTCCACCACATGCAACAACTACATATTAATTTATTAATCTATCAATTATTATTACAACAATACAATTTCTATATTTATTCATTGTCTATTAAATTAACAATTATAACTATTGTTTACTTTTAATAGTTGAGGTAATCAGCTTAAATATAATAAACTACAATACAGCACATCACATGAGGGAAAGATTGATGTGTCTAGTTGGCAACAGGATCTTTGCGTCAGACTAAATCTAACTCAATATTATAGAAGTCTCTCGTTGGTCGTTGGTTCAGAGCCACAAGCACTATATTACTGGTCCTTTAATTCCCGGTTCTAGCAACTATATTGGGGTTTTCCATGTGGAATTTATCAGTAATAGACCGGAGCCAGAATTTGTGTCCGGTTGGAAGCAATTTGCTTAGTTTTGCAATTCTTCCTAGTCTTAAACTTACCCGGTGAAATGAAGATTACATACGACCTGTAGGTGCACCTCAGTCTAAACTTTTGGGAATAAAGGCGTGATGGTTATATGATAAAAAAAAAACTTACGTCCAAACCGTATCCTCGATGTTCCGCCTACCCTTGAAAGTTAAAACGAACATGAAAGCATAGTCCTAAACATAAAACGTCAAACAGAAGACGTTATAACGTTCGATATTGAAATACGAACGCTTTTGAAATTTGAACCGGTGGAATCCGCGCGCTTACCTAATTGCTCTGAAAATAGAGAGACGCACGCGCACCGCGAAACTCTTGAAACGCCACCTGGACTAGGGCAGGGGTATGCGGATCATTGACATAAGGATTTTGACTGTAATGTTGGTAATGTTTCATTGGAGATCTTATTCAGACGTTTATGTTTATTTATTATGAATTATTATGAATTAAAATGTTAATATCTAGCACTAGTTCGTTTGTGATGGTATGGACCATGTGATGCTAAGGAAGGATGTCATAGTGAGAAATGTTTGGGTTATTAGTGGTATTCATGAATAGACAATTAATGAGCGGTACAGACTACCATGTCTGCGCACTACTGTCTTTGGATATATATTACATTTATGTAATACCTATGTCAAATTGTTTACCTACTACAAAACTCTTCAGAAACGGCTTGACCGATCCTTATGTTGTGTAATATATTCAGTAGGTCTGAAAGAGAGAGGTAAAGAGGCGTAAAGTATTGCCGGACGTATGAGTATTGCGTACGGAATTTGCCGTGGGAGCTAGTTTACTTATAGACGACAAATGCAGAACATAGTGAGGTCAGTCTTTCACTATCGGTACGCTGAGTAGAGACACACCCTAACGAACTGGACAAGTCCAATCAGTGCACGCATTTGTTGGTAATCTTTAGTTTAACTTGAAACTTAGGAGTTCAATGACAAAGAAAGGTACTTAATTTGGCGCCGCATAAAGTACTTAAACTACCACAGTACACAGTGACACACGCAACAGTTTATTCACCAAATTCATGCCATCATATTTTTTGCTTTGCTCAGGACCTCGTAGAAACATTGTTCCAAAAGCATTATTTTGTTTCTGGGTTTTATCTTGACCTTAGTACATGTTTTGAGACTCTTATATTTAGAACCTCCCTTGCAAATCCCGTCACCCACAAAAAAAGTATATGTTATGTAAATATCCGTAGTCTGTTTAAAGCCTAGTCGCCCTTCACGTCCTCCACCGGAAGCACAGGAAACAATAAACTCGTAATATTTCATACACAGTCGCTTGCGCCCGCGCAGTCACGTTCGATCACTATATTAAACTTCGTTTAACGCCCCTGCCTTGAAACGGCGTCTATTTTAGGTGATTCGAAGCTATTTCACGCATCTGACTCTTCATAATTTTAAAAATAATTGACGTGTATGTCAGTTTCTCAACTTACTTACCCCCCGCGGGTAAGGGATGGGGTTTTATCAAATTGGTCACGCTTAACAGTTTCCTTAGGTATTAAGGAAGACATAACGTTATAGTTAGTTGACATCGAAATAATATGGTAATAAATGGTCTTCCGTTATTCCAAAGTTTGTTAACTAATTTAGAATTAACGATGTTTGGTTGTAAATAGAGTGTGGAACTTGTGGCTAAATTATAACAGACACATGGGTCGATCGAAAGTTAAGCTACGCTTGACAAGGTCGATCCGTGGATGGGTGACCATTTATTACATCCCAAGACTCCTTCGTGCCTCGGAAAGCACGTTAAGCCGTTGGTCCCGGCTGTCATTTGTAGATCTATGACAGTCGTTACTTGTAGTCTGACAACCAGTTTAACCAAGGGGTATCATGTTACCCAGTTACTGGGTTGTGGAGGTCTGAACGGCAGTCGCTACATGTAAAACACTAGTATCCAGCTGCATCTGGTTAAACTGGAAGCCAACCCCAACATAGGTAGGAAAAGGCTAGGCAGATGATGGTAGTAAATAGCCATAGTATTCTGCCACCGCGAGTCATGTTTTTTGAGGTAGTAATGAATTGCTGGGCTTCTTCTTATCGTCTGGTTAGTGACTAACCTACAGGGCTAGCCATATTACAAATTCTATTTCTTTTATAGAAAGAAAATGGCGTATATAGAATCAGCTGTTTGTCAACTGTCAAGTGTATTTCATTTTCAGGCATATATCAAATACTCGTTAACACTTGACAGTTGACAAACAGCAGATTCCATATACGCCATTTTCTTTCTATTGTCGTCTTATTGATTACGAGAATAGAAATAGAATTTGTAATTTAATGTTTAGTAGTAGTTAAATTCAGTTTTAATGCCGCCCATGGGCCTCTGACTTGGCATCACACGCCCTCGAGAAATATCTCTCAGGCATGCCGGTTTCCTCACGATGTTTTCCTTCACCGTTTTTGAAGTAAGTGATAATCATACAATACGCACATGAATCCGAAAAGTCAGAGGTGCGTGCCTTGGGTTCGAACTCTAGACCTATGATTTGGCAATCCGGCGATCAGACAGGCTATCACTGCTTAAAGGCGCCGCTATCATTGTGGTGGGCATGAAAACTGGTGAAATCACTGCCTTAAATACGCAGCCTGGTCGCCGACCTTTCTTATAACCATTACGACCACATGTAAATATTTTAAACACGATCCGAAACGACTTCATAAAACTGTATTTACGTATTATGCACCTTTTTTATGAACATTAAAACCATTCTGGGAGTTTGATATCTTAGTTTGGATAAAACATGTACAACAAGATCTGACACTACTGTTCACATCTTATAGTTCAAAATGGAAATGTGGTTTTAAAAAACATCACGCCTGTATAAACTCTCCAAGGAGCAAGATAAGGTCTAAGTAAAGGTTTCTTCAAGTCCCATGTAATAGGGGCATGAAAATGAAAATCCATTAACATTTTGTACGACCTAGGAAATAAAACTCATGCTCAGCAGTAGGTACCGGTAGCAACCACAATACCAATTAGGCAGTCAACGAGGTTTCCTAATCGATAAACAGTGTAACAAAGATGTGCAAGCGCAGTCGCTTAACCGGACGTCACGTACGGAACCACGTGCACGGATGATCGGCGTAATGGTGTTACCGCTTAACCCTAAAAATATTAGCTGAGTAGCATAATACTATTTTAGCTAGCTTCCCTTTTCTATAACATATTTACAAAAACTTTATTCTGTTTTTGAATCTATAAGTACCTAATGGATTGCAAAAGAAAGAAAGAAAATACATTTATTGGCATCACCTGGATATACGCACAGTAAAATAACATAATAACAAAAAAAGAGACACAAAAATGGCATGTCTCACGGCTGCGCAAGTACGAGTTAAACATAACTGTTTTAGCGAAATGTGCGAAGGTGCAAGTATTATTAAATAAATTAAATAAATATTCCACAACTTTCACACGACGCCATCTAGTCTCAAGCTAAGCAGTGCTTGTGTGTACTAAACAACTGATAAACATACTTATATATTTCACAGGACAAAATAAATGATCGTACCTATTACAAAATCATTTGACCTGGGTGAGAATCGAACCCACGACCTCCGGCATAGCAGCTAGGGCCACTAACTAAGTCAATACTAGACCAACAGGCCAGTCTTACACCTCTGATTGACCCTTCAGGAAATACAGACATGATGCTATGTGTTATTAACAAACTCTTTTTACTTGATCAAAAAACAGGGTTATTCCTCGAACCGATATAAAACTGTCGAAAGATATCTTTGATTAATCCACCATACCCCTCACTCTCTCATTTTAATCATGGTTACTCTTCGAGGAATGAAAATTTAATATTTTTAACCGACTTCAAAAAAAGGAGGAGGTTCTCAATTCGACGGTATGTTTTTTTTTTTTTTTTTCTTTTTTTTGTGTGTTTGTTACGCGATTTCTCCCCCATTTGTGGACCGATTCTCAAAATTCTTTTTTAATGTGAAAGAGTATACTCCCGAGGTGGTCCCATTTTAATTTGGTTAAGATCTGGTGCTGATCTTCGGAGATATACAATGGAACTCTTCAAAAATAGACGGCAAATCTGTCGTGATTGCTGGAATCGCTTGGATATTTATTGTTTATACAACATCATGACGTATCATCACGCCTGTATGCTCTGAGGGGTACGCAGATGTGTACAATATACCTAGATTTCGACAGTTAGGTATAATAAGTTTCATTTATTAGGGATAAGTGGATAACCCTATTACCATGACATGTATTGTTAACAAATAACAATATAAAAATAAATTCATGGCAAATATTTGTATGGGAACAACTAAAAATGGAAAAATAAAAATCTTTTTTGCAAAAAATAAAACCGACTTAAAAAAAAACACCAACCGGTGTAAAATAACTCTAAATTCGGAAGTCGGTGGCCCATCATGAAAAAGACAAAACCGCCAAAGCCACAGACTTCCTAATTTAGAGTTATTTTACACCGGTTGGTGTTTTTTTTTAAGTCGGTTTTATTTTTTGCAAAAAAGATTTTTTTATTTTTATTTTCTGAGCGCAAGTTCTAATGGTTGTGCTTTGCGGAATTATTTAGTTGCGTTTCGAGGAATACCTCAAAAAACGAAGTAAAAAGACAAGGCTTCAGAGAAACAGATAAATAAGTTCTAGGTAAAATTCAACCAAAATAATTTGTTAACAAAGTGTACTTTAACCCAGCAAGCCAGTAAAAAAGTACCTCCTGAAACTAACATAATGAACGATCCCTTTCATCAATTTTCTTAACCCACTACTCGACTAATTCCGGACTGCTTACTCAACCTCATTACACAAACTAAACAAAGCAACTGAAGCTGAATAAGGCAGTAACGGGAACAACCGATCGACAATGTACTCGTAAAGGTGAAATTGATTCCCCACACCTGTGCGCCTGCGCAACTAAAAACAACAAGAGTGTGGGAAGCTTTCGGTGTATGGCTTCGGTATGTAGACTGCGGTTTTTACCGAGAATTGACTGAAAAGTAGGATTTTAAGAAGACCAGAAAATAGCAAGATTATATAATGTTTATGCGAGATGCAATATATATGCTAAGTTTTTCTTCTTTGCTAAGTTTTTTGCCGGGAACTCTATCGAGATTATTCGAGATCGACTTCCACTATAACCACGTCTAAAAAAGCAACTATTAGAAAACAATTTTTTTGATTAACAATTGTTTTATTTTGTTTGCGGTGACGGACTGCGATGGTATAAAATAGATTTAATGTTAGATTTCAGGATCTTTTCTTATTTCTAAGAGTAAAATATAGATTTATTAGAAAGATTTTATTTTGAACAATAATCCTATCGATTAGTAAGTAGAACAAAGTGAGTGTATTTTTTAATAATGTTTAGCCAATTCGATTCCAAGATTAAGTATGCTTGTTTTAGCTTGTTTGATTTAAAAATAACCAATTTTTCCTTTAAGTGAAACTATCTTAAGGATTTAAAGTAGGTAGTTTCCCTTCAGGGCCCATTGATGTGTAGATATGTCGATATATCTTTATAAATGTATTATTCCAAAAATACTGTAGTTCTTGATAATTTGTTTAGAATCTTTTGCGTGTAAGAGTACCAATCATCCACATCTCACCCTCACATCCTTCCATATTCATAATATTAAATAGGATATGATATATATTTCTGACCACTATTTATGACATAACTTGTTATTACCAACTTGCTGGTATTTCAAGTAATAGGTAGCTGCCTACTGATGCAACTAACGCTTTATTCTGATTCATCTTATGTGAAAACACTTGAAGATAATCTTAAAGTCGCATACTAAGTAACAGTATGATGTAACGGATATTGTTGTCATAAAGATATTGTGCTGGTTTTATAGGTACATGCTATCGCGATGTACTGGTAATCGGATAGACAAGTATGGTTACCAGTGAATTAAATGATTGCCGAATCAAACTTAAATACATCGTTGTGACAATACCTTGGCCTATTTATAGATAATCTCTTCGATAAATCTGTTAAGATTTGCAGAACAGCGAATGTAAAAAGTTGATCATACAAAAGTAGTGACTGCAATAAATGATTGCCAAAATCCATAATCCTGCTTGGTTACACTTCGGAAAGCAAAGTAACTACACAAAGATATGAAATCATTTCGGTAGATACTTCAAACTCCAAGAATGAAGAATGAAATTCTTGAGAACTCAATTACAATACCTATTATTATTACTATAAATAAAACCTTTTAATCTTGTAAAAAAACTGAATGATCCGAGGCTTTGGCTACACATTAGATGATCCCGTGGGAGCGAGGAGCGACAATTGCGTGCAACCTGCTATGCTGACCGCAGCAACAACCTGTTAATGCGGCATCTGATGTGTTCTTATTACTGCCTCTAGATTAGCCCCAGTTCAAGTGTTTATCGATAATTTCTTCGATACATATTTTAGTAAAAAAAGATTATTTCGGTTAAATTTAATAAAACTTTTAGATATAACGGTGTTTATTTTTATCCGTTTCACAAAAATCCCATAGTGACGTAGCTGGAATACCAAATAAACCAAATTGCGTAAATGATAAGGAAGTACAGAATTTTTTGTAGCAATTTAATATTGTTTGGCGTAATATGACTCAATTATAACGTAACAATTTTACTGATTTCCATATTTGGTAATTTAATCAAATAAAACGTACACTACTCCAATTCATTTACAAATATTCAAAACTACGACTCATATGGGCATTTATTACATTGCCAAAATCAATCCTCAACAGTGTTAATCAGCATAATTAGGTATGTCATATCTAGTTACGTGCATACGCTAATTAATAGCAAAGTTTAACAAGTGATTTAATAATATTAATAGAAATGAAAAAAAAATGCCGAAATGTGGGTGCACTACAGGTACACCTCTGCCTAACCCTTACAGGCATGAGGATATGTGTATGTGTGTAATATATTAATATTAATAGATTAGGTACTTGTTTGTCAAACAGCATGCATTCACACGGACCTGTATGAAGCAACCGTCTCGGTCTAGCACACGTCACACGAGGGACACCCGCCTCATCTCGGTCTCAGCCCGGTGGGAATCTCCCTCAGCTGATGACCCATGATCCGTGTCAACAAGGCCGTGACGAAGAATGCAGCTCAAAAATATTCAGTTACACATCATACGAGACTACGAGGATACCAGATCGTCATAGATTCAGTAGACTGTTGACCGTGCTTACTGCTAAAACCAATCTCATGTTAAAAACACCCCTCACTCGAACAATATGTGCTCTAAATGAAGTACTCGAACTGCCAGTATTGACATAATTGCGTGCAACCTGAGTGAATTCGTAAGGGTTTTGTTGAATTTTCTTAATTATATTTAAATATTAATATTCTTATATTTTTAACGTCACGTTCGCCACTTCCTAGTTTTTGGTGGGAAGAAGAAGTGGTGGAACAAACTCCCCAGCAACACGTCTGTCTGATAAGTTAGAAGAACTTGAATGTATACAGTACAATAAGTTCTTATACTAGATTATTAGCTACATGTTAGCTAGCACACCTATACAATAATATAGATTAGCACTATAACTCCAGAATTATCACAAGGGAATGTGACAAATTCCTCTGGAGATGACAATGGAATAAGAGTTATCTAGATAAATTGGATCAAACCACTCATGATTAAACGACAAAGAGTAGGACAATCTTGTGATCGTGAGATGAAACCCTATATTATGTGTAAGGTACCAGTGACGAGGCGTCGATTTTCTTATGAGGGAAGCCGACAAAAAAAACTTAGTATTTATATCACAATTCGTTGTCTGTCTTAAAATCACTGGTCCTACCTACCACCCTGTATACCTTTGGTGTAAAAATATCGATATTCGAAATCGGTAGTTGCTCTTCCCAACATCCAAAGGGAAGCCGATAGGAATCAAATTGTACTTATAAAATAATAATATATAACATACACACACACACACGACACACACACACACACACACACCGCACACAGTGGGGGCAATTCCCCGCTGTAAGGTACTATAGTAATTCAGAAGAGTACCAGTTTTAACTAACTAGTCCTATCAAGAACCCTCTTGATTAACACAACAGTAACATAAACATAACATTACGCCTGTAATCCCCGAAGGGCTAGGCAGAGGTGTATTTGGTAGTACACCTACATTTCGCCAGTTATGTTTAAGTCCCATGTAATAGGGGGCGAGCCTATTGCCCATAGATCAGACACAGATCCAGACACCGAGCCGCTACTGAGAAATTACAGATGGAAAAACTCAATAACACTTTGCCCGACCCGGGGATCGAACCCGGGACCTCACTCTCAGCAGTAGCGCCAGCGACCACTAGACCCACGAGACAGTCAATAGTGACAATAGTGTTATCCATTATAACTGGGTTGTGCAGGATAATATTATAAGGTGTAAGCTGTATCTGTTTAAGACTATACTCTGTATCAGATTTCTTAAATGACAAGTCTTTTTAATAACTTGGTCATATATTCAACAATTAAGTACCTCTAAATAAATTAAATAATAAGAATAGTTAATAATATATTGTATATGAAAACTGTAATAACTTAACAATCAATTTGTTTTGTATAAAGCTAATCAAATTTTGCATGCCATGAGGCAGAATGTATAAGGATCTAAAAATATTGTAACACCTAATGTATTCATTACCTACATTCTATGCAAATAAATAAATATTATCTTATCTTATCTTATCTTATACGTTGGAATATACTTATCACTCGTGAGAAGCCAGACCATGATGACCAGTTTTCCCTAAACACAGTTTCAAGATATTCCTAGACTAACTAGAATCTTTTGGGCCAATGACCATGTTCCATAGCAACAGTGCCGTGACGAAGTATGCGACAGACATTAACACATCGAGACTCATGGGAAGAGGTTTGGTTTCATGAGGTCAACAGCCATCGATCTGACAAGTGTCGGTAGCGAAGCCTAGATGTAAGTTAATCGATAAATCCAAGTATGGAATTACAAACAGATCATGTTGCTGTAACAGGCTGGTTAACAAGGCTTTTGGGTCAGACAGAATCTTCAGAACTCGTACCGCTGTAATTTGTTAAAACTTGTGGATCTCTGATACGTTGAGACAATGTAACTTGTGAGAAGATAAACAGCTCAAAATATACCAAAAGTAATATTAAACTAATTAAAATCAAGAAATTGTTAAAAAAAGTTAAAATTTACTGCGATGACTCTGAATGTTGATGAAATATTATTGCGCAGTTTCTTAATTTACCTGCCGGTAAACGTAGAGAGAAATAGAATAATTAAGTTAACTGTCGAACATTTAGTCCGTTTCCCACAAAAACAATGGGACAGAATTAGCTGCGGCCCTGCAACTATCAGAACAAGGTTGTGGAGTAAGCAGATGTTTCTTTAATTCACAATGATGGCATTGCTATGTACTTGTTGCTGAAATAAATAGAATCCCAGGAAATTGGATATGGTCTTACAAATACTAATTGCTATTAGACGAGCTAAGAAAGGATGGTTGAGACAGACAAGATACGGGAGGCCAACAACTGAATGTGTAGCGCAGGAAGGGTTAGGCTATCTTAGGATTATCTGCGGTGTTGATTTGATGTAAATTCTGAGGACTGAGGGAAAAACAATAGAAGTTGACAAGAAGTTACGTGGGCTGACGTGCAAATTAAAGAAATCTCTATTTAATTAAATAAATGCCTGACCTAATTAATCTTTATTTAGGTCAGAGAATCAGCATTCCTATCCAACGTGGCAATGCGCCCAGTCTTTTGGGCATTTTTCCTGTTGTCAGCAAAGCGGAAGCATTTTTTGATGCTCTATAATTCATAATTTTACTTGTTTTTTGTTTTTACTGTGTCTGTATGTAAGTAATAATTTATAAACTAGTAAAATTAATAAAGTGTTAAAACCTCATTAATACAGCTATATTAAAACAATAACTGCAAACGTAAGGAGTCTTCAAGTCTTTGCAACCTTTTTTATAAGCGACAGGTAACCATAATTTACACATAAGTACCAAATATTACAACCTCCATCTAATTTTGACTCGCAGCTGGCTCTCACAGGTGCTCATTATCCCGTTTGTAACCTTGAACTAAAAACGAACTCAAAATTTCTCAGACTCAGGTGTCCCACAGTCCTACTTGTAACTTAAATGATGTCGACTAATTTCACACAAAAACAAAGGCGTTGTTGAACACAAGTTATAAAACCTGATGAGCAACAATTAAAAGTCAACTCGATGAACACAAAGAAACGGATCAAATAAATAGAATGTTTGTTGTGTACCGTAAAACGAGTATAGATTGATAAATAAATAAAATAAAAGTCATGTATTTTTTGTTTGTTAGTTTGTTAGTTTGCATGTAGGGGGTAATCTTCGGAACTCATGTACCAATTTATATAATTATTGCACTGGTGGAAAGCTACACTATTCCCGGATGACATAGGCTACTTTTTATTCCTGTAATCCCACGGGAACAAGAACTACGCAGGTGAAACCGCGTGACGTCTGCTAGACCTTGATAATGTCGTGTTCAAAACAAAAGAAATGTATCTACTATCTGTCACTTTGTCGATTCTTTTGTAGACAAAATCAGTTTCTACGGTAATCATGCTAGCTATCATCTAGCTTGTTGGTACGCCTGGTTGGTGGTACATTACACACCACAGCTGCCAAATCGACATGTTACTTTGTTTTGCTGACTTTAGATATGTTATTGGTGCTGATCTAGTCAGTTCAACGTCTCATGCTTCTAGAAACCACTTCGTGTTTTTCCTATTCTTAACCTCTCCAGGTGGTCGTCTCAGCCAGATGCTGGCATTACCGCTGAAATGAACCTTTTGGCGCAGCCGTGAGACATGCCATTTTTGTATTTCTCTTTTTATTTATTTATTTATTTATTTATTTTAAAAAAAACCTTAAACTATCATTACAGGGTTTACCCTAATGCGACAGCTAAGAACTTAAACTAATCAAAATTATACTACATCAAAACCTAAGTACATTACTTACAACAATACTATGAACTAACAATACAACAATACTACAACAATACTACTACTAACTATACTATACTATTATTATGTTTTATTTATTTATTTATTATTATTAAACTTAAACTCACATCTTAACTGTGCCAGTGCTATGTCAGTTTTAGCTGTGCATGTATCAAGCTGTTACCAATACATATTTTTTCTATCTTTCGTCATTTTTTCTGGAAATGTCACCAAACAATTGCAAAATCAAACTAAGTATTTTTACGCGCAGATTGGAACTCAAATCATATTTAATTCTATTAAAGATAATTTGAATCTCAAATAACAGACCTAAGCAGGTAGCTCACTTATTTCTTTTTGTTCCCTGCTTTTGTTCTATCAATTTCAGAAAACTCTCATTAAATTAATCGGTAGAGTACAATGCAAGCGGCTCAAACAGCAGCTGTTTCCAATGTTTTCTGTCCACATGGCGTCGCAATTAATTTCATGACATACAGACTAATTCCCACTGAATATTAAGAGATAAAAAGTGTACCGCTACCTTATACTGGTAGAATGTGAGATATAAAAAGCCGTGCAGTACAAAAAGAGCCCAGAAGGCGGAGCCTTACTCGGGCGGCGGATGCGCGGCCTTGCGAGGTCGCAGGGGCCGCCTCTCACACCTTACCGAACTTGCGAATGATGGAGATTTTTTTTCTAATATCTTAAATAACGTTTTATTTATAAATGGTTAATAATTTTTAACCATACACAAAACTTACCAAAGTAGGCAGAATGTAAGCCAACTGTTACGAACTTTACATAGGTACCTATTCCTTTTGCTTCGTTTACGATTATATATTAATAAATTATCCTTCTAAAAGCCTTAAAATCTGATTAGATTTTTTTTTTTTTATTATTCTTATGGTTAATTGATCAATAATGTCTTTGCAAAATGACTGAAAGTTTAGTTCGAGATCTAGTCCAGCAGTACTATGCAAAATTTTAAGATCAATAGGGCTAACTGAATCCAAACCAAGCACGCAACCTTTACGCATGTTGTTTTACAGCTAGATCGTACGCAACGTCACGGTGTAACAGCGGCCACAAAGGCGCAAGCGCAGACAGTCTTGCTTGCGCATAGAACCGGTCGCTCACTGGATTAACTGTTCGAACCTTAATAAACTGACTTCCCTTACGTAACACCGTGGAATATCACTAACGCGTAATCTTCGTCACACCGTCCGACACCGTTACGTTGTGGAATCTATCGTTTTATAGGGCTTTCTAGGTAGAGAGGATGGGATGGACATAATACTATCTTGTTATTAATTTGATACTAACATTTTATGTAGTCAACTGAACCAGAGAAATTACAGTTTTAGTTTTACTCCACGTTTATTTGGTACCTTTTAAGGGGATTACCCTCCTTTTGAGGAACCTAATAAACGACGACAGGGTTTCAGTAGTGGCTCAGTAAGTAATAATAAAATCCACAACTTTCACACAACGCCTCCAAGTCCTGTGTTATAGGTACTAAACAACTGATAAACATACTTATAAGGTATTTATCTATGGGTCTTTGTTACCTGAAATAAATGGTTTAGTATTATTACTATAACATATTTCTAAATACATACATTTTATACGTAAATCACACTCAGACACAGAACAAATGATCGTGCTTATCAAACACCATCATTTTTTCGTTTGTTCTGGGTGGAAATCGAACCTACAACCTAGCAACCATAGCAGTCAGGGCCACTTACTACCAGACCAACGGGCCAGTGAAATGGTTGAAGCGATGCGTATCTTAGGTTCGATTCTCACTAGGAACAAATATTGTTTATAGCCTACTCGTAGTCGTCATGGGACTAGCTGTATGTGTATGATGTGAGTTTTTGTTTATAAATGCACCCACAAAACAAGAGAAATAGTCTTAGTGCGAAGCAAAGGTTAAAAGACCATCATCATCATGATCCACAGCCCGACCTCGCTCACATAGGGTTTAGGCCTCTCTCTTCTTTGGTACCAATCACCACGTCCCTGTGTCAACCTTATCCACGATACTCCCGCAATGGCAACAATGTCGTCCGCCCATCTCGCCGCAGGACACTTCTCCAGCCGTTTCTTGAACGCCACTCGGTTACATTTTTGCTCCACCGGCCATCACCGCGCCTAGCTATATAGGTGTCCTGCCCAACTTCATTTGAGTTCCATAAAATACCAATAGGTATTAATTAAGTAAAACCTAGTAAACAACGCCCCGAACCCAACAAAAAATTTTGTCGGTCCATGGACCTAACAACCTGTAGAATCCCTTCACTCATTATGGAAAAAATACTCCGTGGAAATGTAGCTGTGATGAAAGCGCAATGAGCTGTTAACCCAAACTAATGCCAATACACTAACTGAATGACAGTTCACTTCATGCTCACATCGAGTTTGTACAGAATAGACTATACTTATAAAAATTAGAATAGAACAAATTAACATTTGCATTTCTTTCACCAAAAAAACATAAAAAATTGCTTTGCTCATGATGATCACTTAAAGTTGTAAGTACTTAAGTATGACCATGCAACATCCGTTCCAGTTATCAATAATTATGTATTATAAGTAGTTATATTATGTAGGTATTTATTATATAGATTAGTTAAGGCATCGCATCGTTACATAATTTGTTAAGTCACATGTTGCGAAAATTCAACATCTTAGAATAGAATAGAATACTCTTTATTGTACACCATTAATACTTACAAATAATAATTTTAAGGGCTACAAGCGGTGATACAATGGGCGGCCTTATCGCTAAAAACGATCTCTTACAGACAACCTTTGGATGGACTTGATAGTGGAGGATAAAAGATGAGTAGGCAGTGCGTGGTGTACTATTTACAACACACAACAACAACAACAACAACAACATCATCATCACACAACAACACAACATCACACAACACACACACACACACAACAACACACAACACAACAACAACAACAACACCAACAACACAACACAACATCAACATCTTGTACTTTTTGTTAGGTTTTTGAAAACAATCGATTATGTGATAGAAACTTACGTGTCAATTTAGCATAGCGACCCCTACTTTAATCACCAGGTAACTGCGCAATCATTTATTATTAATTTTAATTTATAAAGTAAGTACATACAATACAAGCGCAAAACGGGAACGAGAATTTTTAAACTTGTCATCAGAATGCGTCGTCTATGAAAGAAATGTGCATACCTACCCAAAACCCATTTTTATTACCAAATAAGCGATTTCTTCTATTCACATATCATTCTTATCTAATTGCTGATTTTTGAATAGCCAGATAACTTTTAGCTAAAGAATAAATATGGCGATTTGACATTGCTCAAGTTAGGTTCGCTCAAGTTAGGTTCGCTCAGATTAGGTTCGCTCAGGTTTTTTTTATTTGATAGGAGTCGGAAATACAGTGCCGGATTCTTACCGGCTAGTAAAAGCACCATTTTCATTCCTCAGAAAAATTGGGCCTCAATCTTTAATCGTACTTTCGTTACAAAGTGTGCATTAAAAATAACCCTTTTTAACTTCTGTGTAATGCTTTTGTAAATGGAGTATAGGTATCTTATGTTCTAAATATTACAATTGATGAATATCTGGCACGACAGACAGACTTAAGATTTCTTGAAGAAATTTTATTTTTAACATTAACTGTACCGACTTGTCAAATAAAATAAGAATAATTTGGGCTTATTTATAGACTTTAAGTAACACAATAAACCGTATATCAACCCGCACCACATTCTGACCTCTCCACAAAAACCAAATTAAAAATACCACTATATTCGTATAAGCAAAAAGTTTGATTCGCAACTCGCAACTTCGCGCTTCGTGTGTACGAGTAATGAAAAACTAGCAAAGAGCGAGTCGGTCTTATACAACAAGGGTCGGTAGCTCGGAACATTTCTTTTTTCAATATTAAAACTGAATTTTCATTGTTTACGACGTCGTCGTTGCTTAGTTTTTATGTAAAGGGTTTTACTGATCCCATGGGGTAGGCAGAAACTAAAGAAAGCCACATGCTGCGATTCTTCTATACTGCTTACGAGTTTATGGATGTAAATGTGTGGTTTCGCTGATTCTCCATTTGACTAAAACTATTCCTGTTACATTTATTTTATTGAACATTTTTATCTATAGTTATTTCTGATTTGATATGGGAGTACCAGTCTACATTAAGCACATTTAACTAGCGAAATAAGTTTGCAGGCGTGGTGTAACTTAGTTTTTTCATCATGTATTGTGACTTAGATAACAACATAATTTACCTTCATTTTTAAATGCTAACATTTCCTCCGCACCTCGTAGTGATAATAAAATATAGAGTACGGTACTAATGAGTGATGATCAGAATCAGAATTTATTTGTAAACGTAGGTCCGATTACAACAGAGTGTGAGGTCTTAAAGTTTGGTAGATCCTCTATATTTTGCCCAGAGGCGTATAAATATTTATAATTCACATTTAAGTTCTAGTATTATACAATAAACTTTCACATCATTCATAATTCAATAAAATTAGGCACATGCACAATCATTGCGGATTAGACTATACTGATGTATAATCTTCTAATGCTGAATGATTTTTTAAATCGGTGAAGTAGTTTTTCAGTTTAAACTTACAAACAAACAATGGAGCTCCTCAAGTTCCGAGTTGAGCTCACGATTAATGACAGATGTCCGCTCATATCTGTGTGGTTCTTTCCTCAAAAGACCATTTCAGACACTAATCTTTATGGTTCTTTCATGATTGGACCAAGATATTGTTTGAACTTTTAAAGAGACTGTGAACTCTGAGTTTCTTTTGACAAAAAAGAAAGTTTTTTTTTTGTGATTTTACTTGCTACGTAAGAAGTTCCTGAATTTGTTTGCCATGACAAACAGATAGTCGCAGTAAGGGTCCTTTTTTTAACATACAGTACCCTAAAACAATATCGGTCATAAGTTTGTAACCGCTAGATGGCACCAGATACCAGCGCCATTGTTCGGAAGGCACTGGAAGGTCGCAAAAGCAATGCGTGGGAACCACCCGCTTCCGCGACAAGTCGGGTAAAAACAGGCCATAAGATTTGATGATACTGTGAGCGGAGAAGATAAGTAAAGGCGAATTTTATAAATCCGCCAAAACATCAGATGCGATTTTTCGGATACACCGTGTATACTGTGGACAAAGAGATTTAAAATACCTACAATTAGAGAGAAGTGAAGAAATCTATCTATACTTACATATATATAAAAATGTTATGTTGGTTTGTGTAAACTTCAAAAACTCAAAAAGTTCCGCACCGATCGAGCTGAAATTTTAGCATGATATATAATTCGCATCAAGGATTATTTTTATCTATTTTTTTTTTCAACGATTCAACCACAATGGGTACAGCTAGTGTTATATAAAAACTTTGATCTCATGTCTCAGTAACGCCATCTAGAATAGTATAGCGATATTGAAGCGGCAGCGGAGCGTAATAAATTAAACTCGTAGTTTTGTGTCCGTGTCTGTGTACTGTCGTGATGGCCCAGAGGTTAAGACGCCTACCTCTCATGCAAGAGGCTGTGGTTCAAATCCGGACAAGTACCAATGTGATTTTTTCAATTCATATGTACTTTCTAAGTTTATCTTAGACATCATTGACATCGGTGAAGGAAAACATCGTGAGGAAACCTAGACTTATAGTTAATATAAGTTTGAAATCGCCAATCCGCCTTGAGCAAGCGTGGTGATCAATGCTCGAGCCTTCTCTGTATGAGAAGAGGCCTTTGCCCTGCAGTGGGGTGGGACAGTAACAGGCTGGTATAATATAATATAAAATCTTGTGTCCACTAGGACACAAGTATCGGATGAAAAGTTTGTTCGTGATGTCCCGTCAATAGTAGGCAAGTATTTAATGTATTTGTGTAAAGGCGAGATGAGATCCTATACTTAAAAGAAGAGACCGATAACTCGGGAGGCGGGGCCGCGCCGCTTGATAGATATTATTAAACAAATAAGTAGGTACTGAATGACATTTACAAAATTCAATCCATAAGCTTTTTAAAATTTTGCGACACCATTTTAGTTGCTAGTATAACATAACATCACGTCTGTAATCTTCGAAGGGCTATGCAGAGATGTACCTGGTAGTAACACCTACATTTCGCCAGTTATGTTTAAGTCTCATGTAATAATAGGGGGTGAGCCTTGCCGTCAATCGGGCACAAATCCAGACTCCAGGCTGCTACTGAGATATCCCAGATGAAAAACTCAATAACGCTTTGTCCGACCCAGGGATTGATCCCGGAACCTCATGCTCAGCGGTGCACTTGCGACCACGAACCAACAAGGCAGTCAGTTTTATTAATTTCCTTTATCTATTCAAAAGCCGCAAAAGGGTTACATTTAGAAAAACCTCATGCTTAGCAGTGCACTTGCGACCACGAACCAACAAGGCAGTCAGTTTTATTAATTTCCTATATTCTGTATTCTATACAAAAGCCGGAAAAGGGTTACATTTAGAAAGAAAGAAAGAAAGAAATTTACATGGGAACGAACCCTGAAATCGCGAAAAAGCAACAGCATCTGGTCAATACATTTATAAATAGGTGACATAACAAAATGTAGCTGATTGAAATCATTATAGAAAAAGTTGTTCACGATGTTCGAGTACAAAAATCCCTTTTCGGCTTTTGTATACTATCAAAGTACTGTCGTTTAAATACAATAATAATCTCAAATCGCGAATCGCGTTCAAAGAGACCACACCCTCGCAAAGTAGAGTAATGTTGGGTGGTAATGAGTTTCAACAAATTAAGTTATCCGAAGGTGGGTTGATTGAAATCATTATAGAAAAAGTTGTTCATGATGTTCGAGTACAAAAATCCCTTTTCGGCTTTTGTATACTATCAAAGTACTGTCGTTTAAATACAATAATAATCTAAAATCGCGAATCGCGTTCAAAGAGACCACACACTCGCAAAGTAGGGTAATGTTGAGTGGTAATGAGTTTCAACAAATTAAGTTATCCGAAGGTGGGTTAGCAGTAGCAGTTAATGTTAACTTCGAGACCGAAACAAAGACGGCCCGTTACAATGTGTCGATGAGATTCAAGTTAATGTTTTTTTGGGACTATCAAATAACGTAATTAGGTGCGCGTGCTCGCTATTGTGTGGGATCACAATACACCGCCACAATAATGTGGCTTTATATGGGTAAAAGAATTTTAAAAAATAAGTTTAGTAGTTCCAAAGATTAGATAGATTCACAGTACCTAAGTGTGCCGTCCAGAAGTAGGTGTAAGTGAATGACTGCAAAGTGGTCACTATTTCTATAATCAATACAAATGCTTAAAAATACATAAAACTGAATTGTCTGTGCCTATCACTATTTGATGCATTGTAGATTAGAATCATGTTAAGCAAATAATTATTGATCTATTATCTATACCTATGTAATGTGAAAATAACAGCTTATTACTAAATACATATAAAAGTATTTTATTACTAGAAAATGAGTTAGTTCCGCGTAAAAACATCATTGAGGTGCTGACAAGAAACAATACCTACTAAATTTATTTATTTTGTTCGATTCAGTTTGTTCAGAAAAATAATTTTATTTTGTATTTATTATCGTATCAAATGTGTTCAACATTTAATTTTTTCTCATCAGATTGTGTTAAATCCTATTCCAGAAAAAAAAACTCAGTTCAAATGTATAATAACCTGAACACTTACTGTGAGCTTGGATAAATAGTAACATTAATTAAATTGTAGTTCCTGACACTCAAGAAAATTTTCAATAAATTAAAAGCATTGTGTGATTACGCATCTCTTTTCTATGCAGTAGGTTGTTGACTACGCTTAAGATTACTTTGGCGTCATATTAAGCGTGACATAATAATTTCCACTTAATCGCCCATAAGTCTACGGTTAACACCGTTAGTGTCGGTTGAGCAATATCTGTGGCGATTGTGATGCGCGGGAGTCGAACCCGACACCGCTCCCACACTCGTGTTTCCTTGGAACGTAACGCGAATCGAACAGTTGCTTATTGATGCTTAAGTCGAGATAAAAAGCTAATCACGTTAGTCTGACGAACAGTTAGACCTTAGCATCGAAATGAGGCATAGTAATGGTAAACGTTAGCTTAGCTATAACGTTCTATTATGAATACTAGTTATTTTGACTGCATCGTTGGTCAAGTGGTCGTAAGCACTACCGCCAATCTTGAGCTTGTGGGTTGGTTCCGAGTCGGGCAATATGTCTGTCCAGAGAAAACCCACACAATAATAACACTTTGCCCGTCTTATGCACAAACCCAGGCTCCGAACTACTACTTAGAAACTCTGGAATTTCTACCTGGAGCCTGGGTTTGTGCCCGTTCGATGGCAATATAGCCTCACCCTCTACATGCAACTTAAACATAACTATACCGAAATGTATAATATCTCCTTATAGCTAGGTACACTTCTGCCTAGCACTTACGGGACTACAAGCGTGACGTTATGTCCGTAAGCTTATGAACATAATATATACTAGCTCTATATGTACCATTTATAGAATCAGTAACGGCTAGGCTCGTAATTTATTGAAACCCCTTACCTACTACGTGAAGCTCAAGTCACAATAAGCACTGGCGTAGGTACAAATCAAATCAAATCAAATTTATTCGTAAATGTAGGTGTCATTACAATAAGGTGTTATTTTATGGTCAGTTCGCTACATTTTATCCGAGAGCATACAAATAATAATAACAAGGTTAGTGATGTGTTAAAACCTCAGGCAAACATTTAAATTTAAATACACCCTTTACTTACGCACTAACACACAGTTGTTTAACAGCTACCAAGCTTACCTTTTTTACATAGGTACTATAAACTAGTGCTTGACTGCAATTCCACCTGATGGTAAGCAGTGAAGCAATCAATGATGGTGAAGCGCAATAGTTTATTAAGAGCCTAATCTAAAATTTCCTCCTAATTTATTACGACCTAGTCCAGCTATATGACTATCATGTTTCTCTTAACCACCAGCTTAAACGTGTTTACTACCGCTGTTCTCGGTAACCAGATAGACGCACTACTTGACTGAAACCATTAGACGCATCCAAGCGCGGAAATCCAACGCATCGCTGCGCCTACTCATTTTACGTAGCTTACATAGGTACAACTACTACACACTAACTAGCCCTTAGTACTGGGAACTTTGTGTAACTATAGAAACTAGAAAAAACAACCGAACCAAAACCATCAAATAGGATGTTGAATACCAGAGTTTTATATGGGGCTACTGCCTGTTTAACCTCCACAACCCAGTTACTGGGTAACACGATACCCTTTGGTAAAAATGGTTGTCAGACTTTCGGGGTTCTGACTAACCGTAACGACTATAAAAAATCTACAAATGACAGCCAATACCAAGGGCTTTACGTGCTTACCTAAGCACGGAGGAGTCTTGGATGTGTAATGGATGGCCACCCAACTTCGGATCAACCTCGTCAAACGTAGCTTAACATACAATCGAGCCACGAGGCTCTTTTTATTTAGCCACGAGCACTACTAACCAAGCTAGTACTACATTACCGAATGTATGCTGTTGTGTTCACTAGGGTTCACTAGTTAGGACTTCGGGTTTATAGTTATCAGCCAAATTATCAATAAGCACACTATGACTCAACGGGAACGTCTCGTGACCACTAGGGCTAGATCGGGACTCCCCTGCGGCGCTAGCATTCAGTGGTGTGATACGTTTAATAGTACATTCACATATGCCACAATAAATAATTAATTACCCAATTGCGAAACCTGACGACATTTTAACCGTATAAACAGCGTCGCCTTGCAGCCAATTAACCGGGTATCGTAAACAAGTCTGTCCTGTAGTAAACATGACCATATGGGTCTCAATGACCACAAGTGATAGCTATAACGCCCCCGTCTTGATTAACTGACCTTCGAGCCCTAGAGCCCTGTCGATTGTATTGTATTGGTAAAGTTGCGCAATCTTGTTAACGTAGGGTACGATAAAAGTAAATTGTCAGCTAAATAGCTATAATATTGTACGATTTTGGTTCAATGATATAAGCTCTATGAAGATACGGAAAGAAGGAGAGCCAAAATATAAAGGTTCAGTTATGTGAAAGATGATACTAACGTAACATAAGCAGTAAATGTTTCGATATTGTATATTGGAGGAGAAGAACGGTGCTTCGATTCCGAACATATCAGGGTGCATTAATTATGAAGTGCAGTCAGATGTCAGATCTGTGACTGCAAGAAAGGTTATTTGCAGATTACAGGAATACGCATAACTGCAAGACAGCCATAACGTACAGAGCCAAGCACATCAAGCTAGCCCAAAGTGTGCTTGGGTCTGTACAATGTATACATTTGGACTGACACAAATTACCATCACATCATAGTGCAACTCACTACAAATAAATTGGAATATGGAAATTTATACACACATTTTTTTTATAAGAATACAAATAAACATAAAGCCAAAATTGGAAAACAAACCAAAAACAGATAAACACAACGTCTCAGAGATTTAAATAAATAATAAATAAATAAATATTCCACAACTTTTCACACAACGCCATTTAGTCCCAAGTTAAGCTTGAGAGCTTGTGTTATGGGTACTAAACAGCTGATAAACATACTTATATATTTCTAAATACATACATATTATAGATAAATGACACAATTTAAATAATAAATACATAAGTTTAAGTTTATCGGAAAATAAAATGCCTATTTATACATGGTCAACGTATGGTCACAGTTGTAAAGCATGGGAGACTTCCAAATATTCCTGATATGGTGGTGTAAAATGTCAAATGCGTATATTTTACCGTAACGGGGACAAAAGTGGGCGCTCTACCCACATCTGGGTGTAAGAACTGATGGTTAAGTTTCGATAGCATAATGGCTGCAATTCAAATAGGCGGTCATAGAAAATTTTAATCTGAGAAATAAGGATCCGTATTTTGGGCGTAGGAATTATAAGCTATCGCTCCTTACAATCGTGATGTTGAGTAGTCGATTTCCTCAAGATATGGGCAATCGAGTTCGGCTCATATTTCTAGAGATTAATAACAATAAATTTGACTTCACTAGAACCTTTTCAGAGATTGATCATGCAAGGCCTGCAAGGAATGTTCAGAGAGAAGACATAAACTGCTTCCTTGCTGTACTTATTACTGTCTTACCTTTTGCACACCTAACACTAAAATAATTCGTATGATAGATAGGTTACAGGTTTAAGGTTATAGGGATATAAGAGATGTACACTCTAAAAAATTGAAGCCAACTAAGAGAGGTTTTCTCTTAGTTGACGTTAAATTGAATAAAACAACTATGATATTATGCAACTCAACCATAGCTGATTAATTACAACAGCAACTTCATTTGTGATTGAACGAACAATATAGGTATGTTTATTAATTTTAACATGTATTATTGTTGATTGTATCACTCTAAACTTTTTTTGTATGACTTATTCATTTTTATTTAGTCAACATAGACAAATACGTCTGTTGAATCAATTCAGAATAAAATAGTAAAAGAAATCAAATCAAATGATAGTTTCGATAAACTTTATTTATAAAATTAACGAACATGTCGTAGTTGATTTAACTAAGATCTGATAATTACATCAACTAAAATGTAATGTTACATTCTATTATAACTAAAACGTTGAATCGACTTTCATATTTGTTGAATTTATCATTCGTTTGATCTATTTATTCAAGACTTCAAGAGATCCACCCTTCCCTATTCCTTCCTACCGGCTACCCCGCCCCGCACACACGCGCGCGCGCGGCTGAGCTGAGAGCTCCGCACGCGCCGCTTAGTTCTGCTGTCCTCCCAGTGCTCCTATTCTAAGCATCTTTGTAGTATCAAGTAATTTCAGTGTTTATCAGTGTGGTTAAAGAGCATTTGGCATAACCGTCGATTGGATTAACTACTTGGCTACAAGTGCAGTGACTAATAAATTATAAGTGTAACATAGATGCTATTATTAAGGATTGAAATGGAAAACGTTAGCGAACTCCTCAAGACATGGGAGTTAGAGGCTCTAATACCAGTATCACCCGTAAGTATCTCACTCGCTAGTTTATTTTTATGGTGCTGATTGAAAATGTGTTAAACTCGGAGGCCTCCGGGTGATATGAATGTTGTGTAAGGAAATAGGTAGGTACCCTATCACATACTGTTTCGAGTTTGCTCCATATAATAACGAGAGATAATTACGAGACAAGTGGATGTGGGAACTCTTTCTCTCCCATTTTCACGTTCTCGCCTTGTTCTAATAACCTGTGGGTACGAGTATGTAAGGAGTTACTATGTAATCCTGTGGAATTAAATATAGTCCATACATAAAAAACTATATTTGCATCAGTCACTAAATACCTACATGATCTGCTTTGTCTAATTTCAAGATAATTTAGCCGTAATATTGTTTATAAGCATTCCCAATTATAATTCATTGAAATTGATACAGTATTGTTTTGGCATGATATAACTGACAGAAAATTAAAAATATAAGTGTCTTTTTCTGTTAATGTTCATTGTATTAATAAATATGTATTTTTATTTTCCAGATGCATATAGAATTTGATGCTGCACATGGTTTTAACAAAGACAATTTGTTTATTAATTTTCGATTATTGAAAATCGAGCTACAGGAACTGTTTATAAGAAAAAAACAACAGAACCATTTTTCCATGAACTGGTCACTCTTACCAATTGTAAGTATGAAAGAAATATCTATATAAATTTATACTCCATCCGATTAGGTAGTTAACAAAAGATAAACAATTTTGACATGTATTTTTAGTTAATAACACAGTTTAAAAATAAAATGCAGCTCAAATTATTATATTATTATATATTTATTTATTTATTTATTTTAATTTAGATACAACAAAAACGATTACATGATAAATTAAAAAAAATTTTAAACAGTAGTTGTATTTAATTAATAAGCGTTTATGTAAAAAGACTTGTCAAGATTGTTTACCTTTAGTTAACTACCTACTCGGATGGAGTATAGGTGGTTTGCCGATGGGAAACTGCTCATATAATATAACAATACAAAAGTTTTATTTTATTTGTTATTGTGATAATATTTGTTGCTTACTTCTTCTATTTTTTTACAGCATCGAAAGAAGATTCATCGTTTTTATTAAACACTGCGGCAGTTAAACAAAAGAAGAATCGCAGTTCGGATGCAGGTCAAAGCTGGAAACCAAGTAAAGTTGAAGCCCGGGAAGGCTTTATAAAGCACGTGAAATCGAGTGCAGAAATCCGTCAAGCAATCAAGCCCTTAATGCAGAGTAAGGAATCGACACATACCCTGTGTGGTACTTCATTCACAACTAAAAGATATTTTTTTTAAAGGTAAACTAGATGACATTTTTCGCACAGGTCCTGTTATAGATTTGTTTTCAAAAAATCTAGGTGAGAAACAATTATTTTGCTCCACTTTGAAAATATGTCAAAATAAGTCACTAGTCAAAGTTCCTTGGGCTACTGTTACTTACACCCGCTATGTACTTTAAGCACCTAATGGAAAAAATATGTAACCGCTCTGCGCTGTACTATTTAAGCATTCCATGAATATATTTTATTGTTTGTAATTATATTTTTGTTTCATTTTGACCAAATTTTTGTTGGTAGGTACCTAATATGTCAGCCACTTAGAAAAATGTTGTTAGACAAAATAGTTACCTATCAAGACAGTTTAAATATCCAAATAGAGTAGTTAAACATTCGTATTTTGGGAATAGAGAAAAAACGATCATGTTTTGATATCATACTTTTATTAATATATTGCTCTCAATTCAGACAGTATTCTGGGTATGATCTTGAGGTGCTAGGTTCATTAATTGGATCAGCACTTCAAATGCGTAAATAAGAGCACTCTCAGTATTTAGTGATATTTATAAATACAACCCTTAACCCCGATTTCTGAAATGCTGGTAAAATTTTGAGAAATGTTAAATCTCATGTCAAGTCATATGATTGGTTGTCATTTCGATCATCGTTAAAATTAACGAATCACAAGAGGTGATACTCATAGGTATATTCAAATTTGACCTGGATTTCAGAAACCGGAGGTAAGGGTTTATTTATAAAAAAAACACTTAATACTGGCTCCTAAATACCCATTTGAAGGGCTGACCCACTTAATAGAATGGCGCTAGTTAATGAGACAAAGTGTCTCAGTACATTCGATTAAGAGTAACTTTGCTGGCTTAATAATGTTTCATATTAGTAACTAACAAGATTAGTAGCTTATTCAAATAAACAAATTGATTGATATGAATATTAAGAGATTTAACTTGAACAAGATCAAATAATTAAAATAACCAAGGTCTTAGCTGAGTCTACGAAGATGACTTAGTTAAACTTACCAAGTTCTTAGTCGAATCTACGAAGATGCATTTGTTGCAATGACCAAGTCCTTAGTCAAATTTAGTAATCATAAGTAGTTATAGTAGTCATTTTCAGATTTATATTGACCAAGATTATAGATGAATCTATTATGTTGAATTCGTCATAATGTTCATTTTCATGTTGACGTTGACTAAGGTTATAATTGTTCTAGTTAAGAAGCAGATAGTAAGAGCAATAAAAATCACCTTATTTGATTTAGCTAACGTCTTGTTAGGCTCGTATGGAATCAAGATGCTTGATTGCAATAATCACAATCCTGTTAGGAGCAACCATTTTTTTTTTAGAGTGTAAGTACGTTTCAATACCCTTGTCAATATTATAAACGTGAATGTTAGTCTGTTTGTTGTGCTTTCACGAATGGCATAGGACTGGCCTGTAGGCCTAGGTCTAAGTGGTTAGTGGCCCTGACTGCTATGCAGGCAAATGTGTGTGTGATGAGCACAATTATTATTGGTCGGTGTCTGGGTGTAATTTACCGATAATATGTATGTATTTAGAAATATAAGTAGGTATGTTTATCAGTTTTCTAGTACTCATAGCACAAAGTCTGCCTAGTTCGGGAGCAGATGGCATTGTGTGAAAGTTGTTGAATATTTATTTATTTTATATGGATACTTAGATAGACTGTGATTTCGGTTAGAAACCTTTTCATAAAGGATTAAAGGTTGTACCATCCCGTGGGATAGTTACTGAATCTACACGAAGGCAAAACGGCGGACAATATCCATTTATAACAGCGCTTTATCATTATGAAATAATAGTCTGCGTGGGTGATACTCCGTCATAAAATCTATTTATTATAAGTATCAATCAACAAATAACTAATTCACCATGTGTTATACACTTATCACATCACTACCACCCACTTAATATTTACGTTTAAGCCAAAGGGCTATTAGTGGGCGACATTGTTGGTAAATAATCAGCACATGGCCGCTTTTGGCCTTAAAATTCGCCCACCGATACATTCTGGTGTGGGTAGGAATTAAACCCTTAAGAGGTTGTAAACAAGTATTGTGAAACTATTGTAATTAGTGTTCTGTAGTCAAAGGGTGCCAACGGAACCCTATAACTAAGCCTTCTTTGTCTGACAGCCTGCCCGTCTGTCTGTCCGTCTGCGGGCTTTAGGTATGTCATGAACAGTTCCAGTTACAGTTGATTTTTTACAGAGTGAGTGATTTCATGTGCAGTTTATATTTTACTAGCAGACGTCACGCGGTAACACCCGCGTAGTTCCCGTTCCCGTGGGAATACAGGGATAAAAAGTAGCTTACGGCCCCCGGAGATAGTGTAGTTTCCCAACGGTGACAGAATTTCAAATCAGTCCAGTAGTTTCAGAGCCTATTCAATGCAAACAAACAAACTTTCAATTCTTTCCTCTTTTTAATATTATTATAGACAAATTTTTGTAAACTCTCTTAAAATTGTACCTATTTACAAAATTTTGTATGGAGTTTCTTGTCCATTCTTCTCCATAGGTACGAAACTACCTTTTGGAACGGGCAACTAATATTATTTAAATTGATTTAACTTTTAAGTTTGACGTTCAAAAGTGTTTTTAGATGGCCTAATTGAAATAAATGATTTGTCTTTGACATTGACTGTAGATCAATAATTAAACGATGATCGACCTTTATAATCAAATTATGTAATGTTTATGTTGTACAATAATTTATTTACGTCCTAGGAAACTTAATTACAACCAAATTGATAATCTGTCCAATCTATAAAAAGGGCCTGACACCGAGGGTCATGAAGTGGGCGATGATTGCAGGGTCTATGGGTCAAACATATGTCCACAAATGGCCTTAGATAAGTCGCCCACTGAAACAGGTTTCGTAGGCGAACTGAATCCCTTTTAAGATGTGTTGTAAGTAAATATGTAACACACTGGAAAAAAACCGGACATGTTCGAGTCGGTCGAGTCGCACACCGAGGGTTCCGTAAATAAAAAAAATACTTCAGGAATCGGATCGCACTGATTTTATTCGAGCTTTTCAGAAAAAAACGGTTTTTTTTATATTTTTCATTATATAAGAAGAAAATCGTAGGAAAAAATAAAACCCAATAAAGGGTAAATTATGATTTATTTGCCTCGTGTCCTTGGATTCCAGGATATAACCTTTTCTCGAGTGGATTACCATGACACCAGGCTGCAGTAGGTATCCATTAGATAGACACTCTGAATATATCATTATTCTATTCTATTTACTTGGAATACATTTTAATGTTTAATTTTATTTACTCACATACACACTCATCCACACACATAACACTCATCCCAGCGCGTGTTTTGCTTTTATTTTGCTTTTAAAAACTGTAAATCCATCCATCCATCCTTTATTATTATTATTATTGTTTTTATTTATACAAGTTCTAACCTAATAATAATGAAATAACCTGGGCAAGGGCGGAGCGTCCTAATACAAGCATAATATACTATTTGCTTAAAAGGTTTCTCCCAATTGTAACAAGAACTACTTATTTAAGATTAAGCAATAAACATTTTTTTTTTATTGAAGATGAAAAATGTTTATTTGTACCTAATAGTTACATGGGCTTATAAATGAGACATAACATCACACAAAATTAACTGACAAAATCTAGGTGTACTACAGGTACACCTCTGCCTCACCTATCGCGGATTACAGGCGTGATGTTTATGTTTTGGTGGGCTTATTGCAAAGTTCGTCTATGAATCTAGTCCATGGCATTCCATACTTGCTACTGCTGCAAAAGACAGTTTTTATAATTTAAAGATTATAATTATACATAATCTATACATATAATAAAATTGTAGAAAAGTTGTGTCTGTACAATGAAAATATATAAAAAAAAAGTATCAGGGGTTGTTATTATATCGATGCCGAACCCGAAATTGTAATTAAATTTTTTTTTGTCTGTTTGTCGGTATGTTTGTGCACGCTAATATCAGAAACGGCTTATTCGATTTAAATGCGGTTTTCACTTATATATTGTAGTAAGCTTCACTTAACATTTAGTGTTTATTTCATGTTAATCGGTTCATAAATAAAAAAGTTATGTCAATTTAAAGAATCACGGCGAACATTTGTTAAGGTATTCTATCAGAGTACACGCCTCGCGAATATTGCGATTCACTTGAATACTGTTTGCATATTTCATTTATTAAAATTTTAGGGTTTGTAGGTTGGGTTCTTTTTAACCAACCGACTTCAAAAAAAGGAGGAGGTTCTCAATTCGACGGTATGTTTTTTTTTTTGTGTGTTTGTTACGCGATTTCTTCCCCATTTGTGGACCGATTCTCAAAATTCTTTTTTTATTTGAAAGAGTACACTCCTGAGGTGGTCCCATTTTAATTTGGTGAAGATCTGGTGCTGATCTTCGGAGATATACAATGGAACTCTTCAAAAATAGACGTCAAATCTGTCGTGATTGCTGGAATCGCTTGGATATTTATTGTTTATACAACATCATGACGTATCATCACGCCGTATTCTCTGAGGGGTACGCAGATGTGTACAATATACCTAAATTTCGACAGTTAGGTATGTTAATTTTCATTATTATGGAAGTGGATAACCCTATTACCATGACATGTATAGTTAACAAATAACAATATAAAAATAAATTCATGGCAATTGTTTGTATGGGAACAACTAAAAATGGAAAAATAAAAATCTTTTTTTTGAATGAATTTAGAGTTATTTTACACCAGTTAGAGTTTTTTTTTAAGTCGGTTTTATTTTTTGCAAAACAGATTTTTCTTAATTTTCTTTAAATTTTTTAACCCCTGACGCAAAAAGAGGGGTGTTATAAGTTTAACCGCTATGTGTGTGTGTCTGTCTGTCTGTCTGTATGTGGCACCGTAGCGCCTAAACGGGTGAACCGATTTTGATGCGGTTTTTTTTATTTGAAAGCAGGGTTTCTTGCGATGGTTCTTAGACATGATTCATCAAACTCGGTTCAGCCGTTTCAAGGTTATCAGCTCTTTTGTGTTAGGTACCGTGGCTATTTTAGACGTCTGTGGGTATTAACTTTACTTACAAACATATGTGTGGCTTAAAATTTCAAACACCCAAGTATGTTATATTAATAAGCAAGATTATGGCATATTTGGTCTGATGCAGCCAGGATGACAATAATAGCAGATATGTCGTGTTTGGATTCATTTTAACCAGCATTTGATTCTGCACACAATGCACTGATGGCAACAGGGTGAGCTGATGCTGCAGCCAGGCTATCCAGCACACCAGTAGGTAGGCTCTTGACAAAATAATAGCAGATATGTCGTGTTTGGATTCATTTCAACCAGCATTTTATTCTGCACACAATGCACTGATGGCAACAGGGTGAGCTGATGCTGCAGCCAGGCTATCCAGCACACCAGTAGGTAGACTCTTTACAAAATAATAGCAGATATATCGTGTTTGGATTTGTTTTAACCAGCATTTGACTCTACATACAATGCACTGAACATTTCTCATAACTGTAAACTCTATAAAACAAAACTAATGCGTTTGAAAATTATAAAATAAAAGCTAAATTAAAAATTTAAAAAACCCTCATCGCAAAAAAGTAAAACATTTAAAAAGTTAAAAATAATACTTTCCTACCGTTGAGCCATGAAATTTTACGGAACGTCGGGGTATGAGTATAAGGAACGTTCCTTACTTAAGCGTGTTACGTACGTTAAGTAGGTACGTGTTTACTAAATAACTCAATTTTCCATTTAGTTTTAAACGAGTCCAGTTTCCAGTCAGCCTATGTTTTGCGATGACCATTAATAAAGCCCAAGGTCAGACGCTGAAAGTTGTGGGTGTAGAGATCTAAGTTTCAGCTGTTTCTCGCACGGTCAGTTGTATGTGGCTCTGTCACGGGTTAGCAATCCTAGGAGCCTGTATGCTTTCATCCCCAATGGCCACACCTACGTCAAAATTAAATATCGTATACGGAGGAGAATTACTGTTAAGTAAATTTTTAGCTACCCAAACGACGGTACATGTAATTCAAATTGCTGCCCAAAAAGTCACAATTCCATGCGGACGAAGTCGCGGGCACAGCTAGTTAAAAGTATTTTTACCACTTTCTTGCTAAGCTAACTAATTTCCGACAATCCAAAGTATTGACTTTGAATTACAAACAGTTTACTCACACTGTGTTCAGTGGAACACAGTGTGAGTAATGGCAAAATGGTAGCTTTTAGCTCCGTTTACTTCAACCAGTGCGCAATAACAAGGGGTGCGCATGCGAACTTGACATTGTCTATTCTCGCGCCGGAAGCCGCCCGGACGCGCCGGAAACGGCCGCCCTTCAAAGGGGTAACATTGTTTCGGAGAACGTAAACGACAAACAAACACATTCAATTTTGTAATGAACTTGGCTTTCCGCTTAAAGTAAACAGACACAGTGTTGCACTGGAAGTTACGCCGAAATACAGAGTACCTACAAAAGCTTTTATAGAAATAACTTTGTTCATCTATCGTACAAGTTACCAATCAGTTCTGCAGTAGGTACAGTCAGCCTCAAAAGTCGATGACCTTTTGACAATCTAACGTTAAGTGAATTCATGCAAAGTGTTGTTCAGCTAATTTTGAACTGTTGATATGTTCATCCAATTATGGCACTAACCTTGTTAAAGAATTTGTGGAAGGTTAGGTGTTCATGAGTTTAGGAATGTACTGTTAAGGGAAATATGTCACTGTACTGTATGTCACGGTCACTGTACCGGTTAAAAAATCTTCTCCCGCCCCACATTAAGGCATTGCTTGTACAAGCCCTTACCTTTCCCATAATTGACTATGGTGATGTGTGCTACTATGACCTGAATGCAGATTGTCTCAATAAACTCGACCGGCTTCTAAATAACTTCATTCGGTTCGTTTTCAACCTACGCAACGATGGCCAAGTTTCCCAGCATCGGTCACTTTTAAAATGGCTACCTATAATATCCGTCAGCGCAGAGCCTTGAGGGCTTTGACAACCCTTTTCTCATTACTTAACAAACCCACTTCTTCGTCTTATCTAACTAGTCACTTACCACAATATTCATGTTCTGCGTACACTTTTAATCTTCAGTGCACGAATAATCGTCTCTTGTTGTCCTTCTCATCGCTCTGGTTTTATTCACTCTTCCTTCTTCCAGGTGGTTTTCCTTTGTAATGCGCTCCCTCTGAAGATCAGGATGGCCACCAACCGTTAATTCACATTTAAATTTTAACACATTTTAGTTCGTGAACATATTTCAGAGCAGGTTCATCATCATCACAGAGTTGACTGTTACTCAGATTACTTACCTAGTTTTTCTTTATCAACGTATTTTTATCTCTCTTGACTACCGTATTTATTTTTGTTCTAAGTTATATACTTGTATCTGTGTATTTATTTTATGTGTCACTTTTTTGTCCTTAATTTTTTACCCTATGGCACCTTTGTTCTGTCACTGCACCACCTTCAGGTAGACTGGTAGAAAATGCCTAAGGCATTAAGTCCGCCTTTGTACAGTTTTTTTCACTTGTGCATAGAGTTTTAATAATTTATTATTAAAACTTCATTTGTTTATAGGCGTCGACTTTCTGTTCCTTCCTGATACCCTGGTACAGTCAACAGCAAAAGTAGATGATCAAAATCAGAAATTCAATACTAATGAACGGAGTTCGCACCAGAACTGTGTGGCGTCGAAGTGATTCAAAAGTATGTGATTGTAAATTATACCAAACATTTACTACCAGTACAGCTGCCATATGTTTGTGATCAGTTTTGACTCCAAAAGTTATAAACTTAATTCGCATCAGAACTAAGAAGTGAAAAAAAAATTCAAAACTAGTGAACAACTAAAATCAAAAATTAAATGATGAAACTGAGGCCACGTAATCGTGAAGCAAATAATTCATCCATACGCATTTTTTTTAAACCCAGTAATTTAATTTGTTATGTTTAAAACCGCTGAATTTGAGAAAAAAAATGCATATTTAATATATTTCATCCAATTGAACCCCTAAAAAAAGCACAATGTTCATTAATAAAAACTTATTTACAAATAAAACAACCAACTTCCAAAAAAACACTACAAAGTGAAAAATATTAAAGTTATTTTTCACTTTGAAATGTTTTTTTGGAAGTAGGTTGTTTTTTTTTTGTAAAAATGTTTTAATTTTTCACTTTTAGTGGGTCAGTTTGTAATTTATCTAAGTAACGATAGCCCAATGACAATTGCTCATCACCTCTTACAACATATTGCCTTTCTCGATACAGGGACGTTAATTGTTGAGGAGTTCTCCTAGTAAGATCCAGGAGAACTGGAGCTCCATGGTGAAGGCATCATCACCACTATGCATTTTGACAAGCTTAAATTACTTAGCAACTACATTAAAGTACCTAATCGAATCGCAACCCGTGAAATACTTAGGTATAATTGAGTAGTTCCAATGCCCATCTGTGGTCTTCATCATCAGTTCCACTTTAGCAAACGGTGCTTTCCGAGAGCGAATGCACGAGTTAATATACAAAATACCCAAATCACTATAGGTGTTCCTATAAAATTTGAGGTTTTCCCTCGATTTCCATAGGATCCCTTCATCAGATTCTGACTTGGTGACAATGAGACCACAGCGAGAGTATACCCTTTCAAACAAAAAAATAATGTTGCAAATCCGTCCGCCCAAACATACATAAAAAATATACATATAAACATCCGAATTGATAACCTCCTCCTTTTTCAGAAGTCGGTTAAAAATATTATAATTCAAAAACTTTAGTATTTAAACTGTTTTTTTTTTGTAACTCCTGTCAAATGTTTAAAAGTAGCTGATGTGATACAAAACGATAATTGAATAAATATTATCATCTTTGCATGTTTCTGAATTTATGTCATAGCTGATGCGATACAAAACGATAGTTCAATAAATATTATTATCTTTGCATGTTTTTGAATGTAAGTCAATGTTCAAAAGTAACTGATGTGATACAAAACGATAATTCAATAAATATTATTATCTTTGCATGTTTCGAATTTATGTCAATGTTCAAAAGTAGCTGATGCGATAAAAATTATAACTCAATGATTGCTTTTGCCCAGTCGGCTACAATATATTAAAACCGGAAGGTAGATTGATATTTTACATTAAATGAGCAGAATAGCTTTAATATAATCCTGAATATTGTATAGGTGGTTCTGATGCGAATTGAGTTTATAACTTTTGGAGTCAAAACTGATCACAAACATATGGCAGCTGTACTGGTAGTAAATGTTTGGTAAAATTTACAATCACATACTTTTGAATCACTTCGACGCCCCACACAGTTCTGGCGTGAACTCCGTTCATTAGTATTGAATTTCTGATTTTGATCATCTACTTTTGCTGTTGACTGTACTATCAAAACAACAGTCATTATTCAATTTAATGAACCTGTTACATGTCTCTTTAACATAATTGACCACAAGTTGTTTAACACTTAACTCCAGTAAATTTATGTTAGCCTGGTAAAAAAAACTATGACGTCGAAATAAAACTTTAGCGACACATTTGATTATTCCATCATTCCCCTCGCTCTCTAATTTTATTCATGGTTGCGCTTCGCGGAATCAAAATATAATATTTTTATTTTGATTTTGTTAGCGCAACTAACGGTTGCGCTTCGCGGAATAAGATAGTTGCGCTTCGAAGGTTGCGCTTAGAAAAGGTTGTGCTTCGCAGACTACCCCATCGACCACTTTTGAGGCTGACTGTACCCAACTTACTTATTCGGTAAAAACACCTTGTAAAGATGAAGGTGAAGTGCAAGCAAAGTCTACCCAGACTAATGCTAATTATTGATATACACTTTCTGCTCACCAGAATAGCGAACAGACGAGAGACGAAGAGGACATATTTTCTACGATTTCACAGCATCCCACCATAATGACTAACCACAGATATAACAAATACCCCAATTAAATTAATAAACTCCTTCCTACTTTTAGAGCGAAGCCGTGAGAGTCGAAAATCCCGTCACAGATGATCACTATTATCTTCAACGCAGTTTTCGTCATGAGGAGAACGGGACAGAAGGTTTACTATGAATAATGTGTGTAGCTTAAAAAAAAACTCATCCAAAATCTGCATTTGTGCCCAGTTGACAACGGCCTAGCTCACTTCCTGTAGCATGACTTTTAAACTTAACTAGCGTAATAAAACTAGGGTAATCTTTGGGTTAACTATAACAAAAGAACGTTGGATAACCTACGCGTCCAGTATAATAATATTTTTAGGATGCTGTTGGGACTGCCACGATGGTGCAGTCCTTCCACAATGTTTGCGCAAAACCGTACTGACGGCGTCCACGCCGTCATTCGCAAAAAAAACGCGTCACTGTTGTCAAGGTTGAGGGCGAGTGACAACAGCATTTTTATAATTTTGCCGGAGAGTATTAACTCTCTGATTATTAAAAGTTTTTTTGGAAGGACAATCACTGAACATTAGTTTAGGGATGCCCTTTACACAATACTATCTTATTTTATTCTGTTTTTGTTTATAACTATATTATAACTACTAGAACTAGTAATATGTTATTTAATGTTTACTGACACACTGTATCATCGTTGTCCGACAGTAAAGTATTATTATTATTACTTGGTATACATTTTTGTATCAAACTCAAACTCAAACTCAAAATGTTTATTGCATTCATGTGTAGGTACATTTGTTGTTACATTTAATTATATAAGTTCCAACATGAAACCCGGTTGGGGCACGGCAACATAGTACATGAATTGGACAAAAACTTACATTAGGTCCTATTTAATATTAACATGATGTAATATTACATTTTATTATTTGCGTGTATTATTTATCTCGGCTATTATGTGCCGGTTTTTTAGGATAACACGGGCCGAAGCCAAGTGCTAATCGAAGTACTAACTTAGGGTATAGATATGTGCTGTGATGGTGTTTAAAGACTTTGCGCTGCGTGAGTGTGGTCGTGTACTGTGTTACTGGCGATAGATGTGTGTGTGTTCGTGATCTAAATGGGGTTTGTGAATGTGATATTTCTGCGTCATGGTCGTTTTGCAAGAATTTTCGGACAATTCTGCAGGTGTTCAGAATAGCAGCTTTCTGTAGGGTAGGTGGAAGGAGCTAAGTCATATCTATACTAATATTATAAAACAGAATAGTTTGTTTGTTTGGTTGAACGCGCTAATCTCAGGAACTACCGGCTCGAATTGAAAAAATATTTTAGCGATGGATAATCCCTTCAGTTCCCTGAAGAGTGATGAAGCCTCACGGCTAACATCATAGCGGTTATTGTTGGAGCTCTTCGAGTTAAGATTTGAATGTATCGGTCTTGTCTCCGTGTGGTGAGCATTGAGCATGCATGGGATATGCTACAGAGAAGAGCTCTGCCGAATATGGAGGGTATTCAGTCGCAAGAAGACCTTTTTTTGTTGTTGCAACGAACATGGGCGGCCATTCCACAGCGTGATTTGGATGAACTCATTTTGAGTATGCCAAACCGATGTTCTTGTGTTGTTAGTGTTCGCGGTAGAAACACGGATTATTAATTGTTTAAGTTACCCAATAAAATTTTAAAGAAAACTGTTATTTCAGTCTTTTTTTCGAACTTTAATGTTAGTGGTTCAAATGTCAAAAATCCCTTTATTAGGAAAATGGCAAATTTCTTTATTAATGCAAAGGTGACTTGGTTTATCGTTACTGTGACAAACGAAAACACTTTATTTGATGAATCCTTAAAGAAAATTTTAATTAATATCAATCAGGAGAAAAGTTATTGCAAAAATATATGTTGATCCCTAGACACTTTTGATGTGTGTATATAGGAAAGTATTATTTTTTACTTTTTAAATGTGAGCTTTACCTTTGAGTTGGGAGGTACCTAGTTTAAATTTTAATTTTATGTAGGTGATTTTAAACTTGCATTATTTTTGTTTGTTAAAGAGTTAACAATTATTATTATTATGAGAATTTTTCAGTGAACTGTATGTAGGATCAAATGCTGATCAAAACGAATCCAAACACGACATAAGTACCAGCTATTATTTTGTCAAGAGTGTGCATACTGGTGTGCTAAATATCCAGATTGCAGCATCAGCTTATCTTGTTGCCATCACTGCATTGCGTGTAAGATTCTGGTTAAAACGAATCCAAACACGACATACTTGCTATTATGTTCTCAACAGTGCAATACTTAGTGTGCATCATGGCTGCAGCATCAGACCAAGAATACTTACCTTATTCTTGCTTATTATTATAATGAGTTAAACAAAAAATAATGATGGCGCATTACACTAAATACTTGCGCGGAAATATAGATTGTTTGCGTTAATCCCAGAGGCAGGGAGCTGGTTTGATTGGATAGTGAACTGTATTATTTATTGTGGGGGTTGAAAAGTACGTAAGTAGGTAGGTCTGACCTTGCAAATGCGAAACGAATTAGGACGGCGAACTTGTGAATATGGACAAAGAAATTTGGCTGGACACATGCAGCACCACTGACCTGCAGATTCGCCGTCTCCGATATCTATCCTCCGCGTGTCGGTCGGCAGAGGGGTCGAGTCCTTGCTGGATCCAGGGCAGCACACGCGGGGTCGCACAGACGCCTTTCACCACATAAACACGCACTTTACGTTGTTTTAAACAATAGTTCGTAATTGTTCGGTCGCGGCAGTTCGCAACCGTAAATAAGTAATAAATTAGAGAGCATGTTCTCAGTAACGCTAACTCTCGTTCAAGTCCATATTAATTCACCCGTTTAAACAAATAGACATACACACACATAGCGGTCAAACTTAGAACACGAATCTTTTTTCGTCGAGGGTTAAACACATTTTAAAAGATGCACCTTGCTGTGCATAATTTGCCCGCGCTACCGCCATCGCATCGCCATTAACAATTTGTTCGAAATACAAAATATGCGTGTTGCACAGGTGGCAAATCTGTAGTTCCCACAGAGTACAATAGTTTTTTTTTAGAACAGGCACAAGCATCTTGTCTATCAGAGTTAAAAAAAATAAGTAGTTAGAGATGGTCTGAGAAGAATATATTTATCGATAGATCTTTGTTAGTGATAACCGTTAATTCATGTGTGTACCTATTGTATAATAAATCACTTGCCTTAAAAACGGTGAAAATAAACATCTTGAGTGAACCGGGATTCTTGAGAGATAGGTTTTGCTCGACGGCATTTGACGCCAAGTTAGAAGCCCATGGGCGGCATTAAAACTGTGACACCAGTTTATTTACTAACCACACGATAAGAAGAAGTGATAATCAAGGCTTTCACTCTATTTCATTTCGACAATTTAACCGCCGTAACAATTTAAAAGGAGAATCTCTGTTTTACACCTAATCTTTATTTCGGAGATCATATAAAAATGTTTCTTCTTTCTACACACGTCAAATCCCTAACCTAAATTGTTTTTTTTTATCTTAAGTAGGGAATGCAATCTCGTCTCGCCGAGATCCCGATCTCGCGAGATCCCGGCCATATTTTACGAGATTGTATTTCGTCAAATTTCGTACGAGATCTCGCGAGATAACGACAAATGCAGCGTGACGACGTGTATTTCATAGCGCGGCTGCGCGCGAATTGAATCCTGGCCGTTGCCTAAATATAGATAATTATTGTTTTGTTACCAATATTGTAAGAATTTGAACTGATTAGCTACAGTAGGTATAATAATTATAGACTTAAACAAATGTTATTAAAGTTAGAGACAAAATAATAAGTACTCTGTTGATTTTTAAAATAAAACTTACATTATTTTTATAACTAAGCAACGCAGTGTCTATTTAATTACATATCATGTCAATTACTAGTTCTTAAAACAAGCATTTGCGTATGTTTTAATTGCGATTCTTCCAATCTCGCGAGATCCCGTAATTTGCGAGATCTCGCGAGACTGGGTTTTGAGTCTCGCGAGATCTCGCTAGGCGGAAATCTCGTACGAGATTGCATTCCCTAATCTTAAGTATCCAGTTTGTGGACACAAAAGGAGTAAGGGGAGCCCTTATCCCAGGGCCAGGAATAGGTATGACAGAACATGCTAGTAAAACAAAAGCAATTTGCTACTGCTGTTATTATCTGTTCGTAACTCTTCTCACACTCGTATTTACCGTTAGTTGCACGAAAAATTGACAAAAAATAAATCAAACCAAATCAAACCTTTATTAAATCTTTTACACAATATACCTACCCAGTTACATATAAAGGCCACGAAATAAACCTAGATCTCGTGTAGATCCTGATTTATTGGTTTATCGATAAGCAATCGAAGTATATCAACATTCATCTCTAATAGTCGATACGTAACAGTCAACCGAGTTCCGCGCTCCCATGCATTATGACAGCAATCGAAACGAGAGCATCGCTACACAAAGTCTCACGTAAATACACGGAAAGCTAGTTAATGAACTAGGAACACGAAACGTTGGGAAAATATGTACCTAGTTACTTATTACTTACGCAATTATGCGCCTACGCCGGTATTGTCTTGTCAGACACGTAGTATTTAGCTTAGACTACCTGGTTCGCTTTATGGGGACAAGTTCTGTTATCACTGTCCTGTAGCAGTTACCTTCGATTCATTGTATTTGTAGAGATAGTTCCACAAACGGATTTAGTGACGCTACTGCAATCATTCAACGTTTATCGCCATATATAGCCGCATTACCGCATACAAGTAGCTTTACTTAAACCCAGTTTCTAGGACGAATGTTATTGTAAAATTAATGGGATTTTTTGACAAGTTCTGCTGCCAATGAAGCTGCTCTGCTCTGTTTATGAATTTATGAACTCTCAATCACATCACTAGACCCGAGTTTAATTTTCGACAAGTCGAAGCAGGGCTGTTGCGTAGGTACCTATCTCCTGTTTTTTAATATGTTAGTTCCTGACGGAACAGGCTAAGGTCTGAGACCATGCTGCCTAGTCATCAATTAACATTTTTCTTGAATGATAGATCCAGTTCAATTCATCAGTATGTAAATCTGTATTAAAGGTACCTAAATCCAATAAAAATTAATTAGTTTAATATTTATCCGTAAGTAAGTGACGGGCCTGTTGGTCTAGTAGTAAGTGACCCTGACTGCTATGCCGGTGGTCGTGGGTTCGATTCCCACCCAGGACAAATGTTTGTGTGATGAGCACAATCAGTTGTTCTGTGTCTGGATGTAATTTATCTATATTATGTATGTATTTAGAAATATATACTTAAGTATGTTTAAAATAAAAAATAAATAATAAAAAAATAAAATAAAATTTATTCAAGTGTAAGGTAAAGTAAAGAAATTTACATTAATTCCATTGGATGAAAAACTAAATCTAACCGTAATATGGATCTGCCTGAACTAGGTTTATGAAAAACCTGTGTTTCAGGCCAGCAATAACATCAAATATTTTATATTAAAGAATGCAATGCTTAATTATAAGCTAAATTATAAACAAGACAATGTTTCCAATGACTTAGAGAGTAATTTGACTATACAATTTTAAAATTAGATTATGTAAGATTATGTTAAAATAAATTAAAAATTAAAGTAGACAGACTATTGTTATATTAGATAAACAAAGAGACTTAAAATTAGAACAGGTAGATGGAAACTTTATTTTACAATTTCAAGCAGTTTTTCCGTGTCTGAATAATTAAGTGTTGCCAAATATTCCTGAACCATTAGATTACACCTATTATTACTTAAACTATAAACCTTTAGTGATCTGTTAATCTGATTATACAAGTAAGGTCCTAAAAAGAAATAAAAACGACGAGCAAAAACATGATTAGTCCTAGAGTTAGCACAAACCAAATCTTTCCTTCTCCTATCTGACGGTACTGGGATAAAATAAAGTTCAGTGTGTTGAAATAAGATAACATTCAAAACAAACAGTTGACGCACTGATAGCACTTTACATTCCGTATGTAGCTGGTACGTAGGATATCTATATGGACGAAAAGTAGCCACCTTTAAAACAGCTCTTAGAGCGCGTTCTAGAGGTAGTAAAATTGATTTAGCGGCACCACCCCAGGATGTTATGCAGTAGCTGACAATAGATTGACACAAAGCTAAATAAATCTGCCTAATTAATTTAAAATGGGCAAATTCACGTATGTTTTTAAAAACGTATATGAGTTTACGCACTCTGTTGCATAATAAATCGATGTGTTTGCGGAAGTTCAGATTTGAGTCAATCGTGACACCTAGATATTTGATATCGTCTGTTTTCGCTAAAGCGGGACAAGTTACACATGCAATGTCAGCATAATGCAAATTACAATTAATGTTGTGCGCTTGAATATTTAGATTAGTAAGCGTTGGATAAGTGTTTCTCATTGTAAATAATAGGTATTTAGTTTTATCTGTATTTAATGTTAAGAGATTTTTATGAAGCCAACTAGATACATGATTAAAACCACTCTGTGCTACCTCATAGACCTCGGCCTTTGATTTAGCTGCAAACAGGAGAGCTGTGTCATCCGCATAAGACATAATAACACCATTCTGAAGCGTCAGGTTACAGAGGTCATTAATATAGATTAAAAACAATGTAGGTCCCAAAATACTGCCTTGAGGGATCCCATAAAAGGTATTTTTAAGTTCCGAACTAATGTACTGACCTATTTTTACACACTGGTGGCGGTCGCTAACGTAATCAGATAAAAGTTGCAATTGAACTCCCCGTATTCCCAGCATTTCCAGCTTGTTTAAAAGCAAGGAACAAGAAATAGTATCAAAAGCCTTGGCTAGGTCTAAAAATATCCCTATGGTGTGCATGCCGTTATCCAGATTTGTGCTTATAAAGTTGGTCAGATGGTGAACAGCTTGGTTTGTTGATTTTTTAGGCCTAAAACCAAATTGATGATCAGAGAGTAATTTATTACTTTCAAGATATTTAACTAGTCTACAGTTTATTATTTTTTCCAATATCTTTGAGAGGCCAGTTAAAACTGAAATTGGTCTGTAGTTATTTACACAATTTTTGTCTCCAGCTTTGAACACAGGGGTAACTATAGCTCTTTTAAGAAATTTAGGAAATATTCCTTTTGCTAAACACAGCTGAAAAATGTGAGTCAAGGGAGGGGCAATGAGGTATTTAAATCTTTTGAGTATGTAATTTGGAATGTCATCACGTCCTAGGGCACAAGTGTCCTTTAATTCATCTATTTTACTTACTATCTCATTAACATCTGTATCTAATAAGACAAAAGAGTTTTGTGTTGCGTATGTTAAACTAGTTCGACTTAGAAAGGAAGAACAACTTTGTGTAGAAATGGTTTTTTCTGCTAAGATTTTTCCTACGTTAATGAAAAAGTTATTAGCTTTATTTGCTGCTTCAGTAGGGGTTTGTTCAGACAATAAAAGATCAAGTGCTGGTTCGGGATTTTTTGACCTAAAAGTGTTAGTTTTTATGAATTTCCATATAAGTTTGCTGTTTTTGCCCGCTTTTTGTAATTGACATTTATCGTATTGGTTTTTTAACTTTCTCAACAGATTATTACAGAAATTCCTATAGCGTTTGTAAGTAGATGTTAGTAGATCATTATCCGGTGCGCTTTTAGATTTTTGGTGGAGTTTATTTCTATGTCTGATACAGCGAACAAGTCCGGGCGTAATCCATGGTTTAATATTACTATACTTTCTAGGTACTACTTTAGTAACTGTATTTTTCCTTATCATAGATTGCAATAAGTCTACAAAATATTGTAGAGAAACATTTGGATCACGTGAATTGTAGACGGGGTCAAAATTAATACCGCGTAAGTCATTTTCAAGACTCGTCATATTGAGTTTATTATAACTACGCATGCAATTATTTCTAGGTGAACTTATGTGTAATGTTAGTAAAACAGCTTGGTGATCGGTAAGTGAAGCATTAGTAACCAATGTTTTGGATGGACTTTTTGATTTTATAAGGATATGGTCGAGACAAGAACCGCTCTGGTGGGTTGGGAAATAATGAGCTGGTAATAGTCCATGAAATGAGCAAATATTAAGGTAATTATGTAAATGAGTATCGATTTTTTCGGCAGCTATATTTATGTTGATATCACCCACCAGTATGATATTTTTAAACGAAGATATTTTTTCTAAATTACTGTTAAGCGAATCCAGAAACCCATCCGTACTTTGGGATGGAGGTCTATAAATAGCCAAAATTACAGTATCGGGAATAATTGTAATTATTAAGCAGTTGCAGTTTAAAAAATGTGGTTCAACTACTGAGGTTCTTAAATTATTTTTAATATAGACTACGATGCCGTCATTTTGGTTGAATAAATTATCGCTTTTGTGAAGGTTATAACCGTCCAGAGTTGGTAAATTAGCCGTTTGTTTAGATAACCAACATTCAGTTAAAACGATAATATCGCAGTTAACATCAAGGTTTTGTAACAAGACTTGGAAACCGTTGAAATTTCGGGTTATACTGCGTATATTTTGTGTGAGTAAAGTCAATGTTTTATCCCCGGTATGAATTATGTTTTTGCACTCCTCAACATTACAGATTTTAGCTTCAGACACGGAAAATCCGTCTAAATCACTGATTAGCTGATTGGCCATCAAAAACAAAAATTAGAAGTAGAGGTTAACCTATTTAAGTGCTTAATTAAACTATGTAGTTAGTGGCGCTCCTAGGCGCCTTCATAATCAATGGAATTAATATAATTGTCCTCTGCATATTTACGTGCTGGGCAATTTACATCACCAGTTGGATGATCATGTTTCCTCTTGAAGCGCTTGCAGGTTGCACATTGCGGTGGAGAGTCCTTATTAGTGCAATCCTTGAAAGAGTGTCCTGTTTCACCACATAGGTTGCAAGTAGAGCTCGTTTCTCTGCAGAATTTGGCTGCGTGCCCGAATTGCTGGCAGTTAAAACATCTGGTCACGATAGTGAAATCTCTGACTGGACACGATGTCCAATTAATGAAAATTCGGCCTTGTTCCATCATAATTTTCCTGATATGAGCAGGAACTTCCAATATATAATTGCAAGTAGGACGTTCTTTTTTACCTGACTTATGACTTAATTTTATAGTTTCTAAAAAGGACTCACGAGTAATGTTTGGCAATTTATCTGTCAAATTTTGGACGTAGATGCAATCAAAGACTTCTTTTTCAGTCAGGGTTACGGGTACACCAATGACAGCAATCCTAGGACGGCGTTTGGATGGTTCTTCAACTGTAAGGCCCGAGGAAACCAGCTTTTGGGAGCGTTTGAGTTTATCAATGTCATCCTTGTTCTCCGTCCTAATGATGACGCCTCCGTTTCTTATTTTCCTTAGGCCGCGAACATGGAGTTTTAATTCCTCAGGCGAAATAATTTTTTGTACCAACGACTTAGTATCGTCACTGGTTTTAGTTTTATCGCTGGGATATATAGCGACTGAACTAATATTTGCTGGGCGAACAAATTTGTCAGAGCCTTTCTTAACCATGTTAGCGTAAGAAGTACTTTCTGATTCGTTTCGACTCATCTTAGTTTCTACGACTTCTTTGAACTGGCACAGGGAATCCGCAATATTCTGCTGCACCTGAAGGTGGTGGACGGTTGAGTGCGCTTGAATATACTTTTGCTTCAGAGATTGGTACAGCACAGATATATGAGACGTCCCATGGTTTACTTTTCGACAGAGATTGGTGACACGGAGTTTATGGTCGGAATTCATTTTTCCCTCCGATACAATCGTGCATATTTCGTTCAAATTTGAGTCAATGTACCCAAGCCATCTCTGAAGCTCCGGTGTAGACATAACTTCAGTTTCCATGGCAGATGGTGGCACTGGATCTTTAGTCGGATTTTGATCGGCAGGCGTTGGCGTCGGTGGGGGGCTTCGTCGCACCAATTGGCTGCGGCTGAAGGGGCTATCTCCTGGGTTAGACATACTAACACCGTAAATCGCTGATAGTCTATAATTTATCTAGTTCATCTTTCACAACGAAAGAAAAACAGTTGTTAGTCACACACGGCACTAGTTTACACAATACAACTGACACCGCAAATTATTGCAATAACATTATTTGTAATTACTTAAATCAATTTTAACAGAAAACACGTCCGCTTAGTTTCATGTCTAATAAAGTTTGTTTATCAGCTGTTTAGTCCCCATAACACAAGCTCTCAAGCTTAGCTTGGGACTAAGGCTCTAGACAGACGGACTGCATTTCAACTGCAATCCAACCGCAAATTGCAGTTCAGATGCAGTTTGAATGCAGTTTGAATGCAGTTGACACGACTGCAATAGAACTGCAAACCAAACTTGCAGTCCGATTGCAGTTCAATTGCAGTCGAAATGCGGTTGCGGTTGGATTGCAGTTGAAATGCAGTCCGTCTGTCTAGAGCCTAAATGGCGTTGTGTGATAAGTTGTGGAATATTACATATTTATTTATATTATTTATTTAAGTAATTCCAGTTGAAGTCATTAGTATTGTACATATCTCCTTTATTCTTGACAGTTCATAGTGATTATCACTGGGCAGAGTTTAACGATTAACTGTCAAAAACGTGTACGTATCTAGGTTGACGCCAGACACCATGCGCACTCGCAGAGATGTGACGAAGAGCACAGTATCCCGTCTGATAGCCACCGCTGCACCGTAACTAGAAAACCACTTAAAGTGCAATAAGTACCATTTTTTGTAAATTCTCAATCAATGTTCGGTGTGAAACTGGACGCCAGTTAGTCACTGACTATGAAAAGGTCGCCAGTTCAGAACCTTGACAAAGAAAGATTAAAGTAGAACTTGAGAGCTCTCTAGCATTCGCTCATTGTAAGGGTACCTACCTATTCGATAATGTAAGGTTGTGTCGGTTTGGTGTTAACAAAAATGCACTACCGAAACTATGAAACGCACATTTTTAATCAGTAGCTGAAAATACGCCTAATGTAAACGCGAACTTTAGTCATGGAATTTTGACTTTGATTATTAATAGGTACTTGTATAACACCTAAGTATTTTAAGACGAGGTTTTGTGAAAATATACTAAGTTATGTCTATCTCCATGACGAGCGCTGGTGTTCCTACATTGTCGTACTGGCTAGTGGCTGGTATTGCAATCTGAGTCATACAAGAAATCAGTCATCATTGCAGTTTGTTCAAGTAATACAACGCGACTGATGATCGTACAGCGGGCGAAGGTGACACCTTCGATGAAACACAACGGCTGACTCACGGTGGGCCAACAGATATGTAGGTATTGTTTGTTTAAATGTCTTCTTCTCAGGTATTCTTGGCAATGTGTGCCGTAATTAATGGCCGCGTAGGTAGGTATTTTAAGTTCAATCCTTGTACCTAGTATTCTAGCTCCCATCTTAGTAAGTTCATACCTATCTACATCTACCTACTTAAGGACAATATTATGGCCGCAAGCTGCACATACCTAATATATTTTAAGTAGACGTGAGATTGTAAAATACCTACCTAATTATTGGATTTTTAATTTAGATTTTAGGTGATGATCTAGTTACCTATACAAAAATCGAATTGTGCACTAAAATAGGATAAATTTTTACATGACGTCTGCGAATCGTAGCAGTTATGAAGTGTGAGTCAATTTTATTGCCCACGCTATAGAAAAACTTGAGAGATGTCAAGGGACACCCGGATGGAACGAAGTTATATAAGGTGACTGGTAATTAGTGACCGATACTTAAAGACGTGATTGTATTCTTGATTTCAATAAACACATTTCACAAAGAAACTTTTTTTTATACACAATAACTTATAACAATAAAATAACAAAAACGGTGTTTGAAATTCCCCGAGCGCGCCTGTGTTCGATCACAGTAGGCACGAATCGGCGAGATCTATCAGCTGATAGTCTGACCTCGGGAAGGGCAAAATCTACTACTAGTAGTAGCGTCACACGCTCCCCCGCCAATCCCACCGCTCCCGTTGTGCAGTACTGACGTAATTGAATTAATTGAAAGATAATGAGTATAAAAAAAAGTTATTCGTATTCATGAGGACAATCACGTGTTTAAGTATCGGTCACTAATTACAAGTCACAGCAGTCACCCTATGCATATAGGTAGTTAGTTATATTATTTGTGCACACTGTTCAATGCGAAATAGAAAGACGAAACGAAAATAACTGGCTTGCTTTCTATGAGAGAGAGAGACAGACAGAAAAACATAAATTTATGTCATATATGTTAGGTACAACTCCCGGTCTAATTCTCTCTCTCTCCCTCTCCCCCTCCGTCTCGCCTTTCCTCTCCTTCTCCCTTTCAATCTCCCTCCCCCTCCTCGTCCCTCCCCTCCCTCTCTCACCATCCTTCTCCCCTCCCACTCCCCTTCCCCCTACCCTTCCCTCCCTCTCCCCCTCCTCTTGTATTTATTTCAAAAATGGTTGTGGCAACATTGGGCATTGTAATAACAACACTGGCAACATGTTGGCAATGGTAACGGTTAGGTAATCTATAATTTAGTTGCATTAGTTCATTCATTGTTTTTTCCGTGCAACGAACAAAAGAACACGGGGAGTTACTACTGTTACTAATGTGCAACAAAGAGTATACATATAATACAAGCTCAAATCACGCGTGTAAACACTGCACAGTGCTTAGACTATATACCTCTAGACGTAGCCCAATTTACAGTGTCAAGTGTGGAAGTGAGACGCAATAATACAAAGTTCGTAGGAAAATTGAGACAAAGCATCGTATCTTCTGTCCCTTACGGCGTGCCGGATTTTTGCATGGCTAACTTTTGAAAGTTAGCCAAACAAAGAGCTGTCACTGTCACGTATATTATTATGCTCGATTTAATTTAAGTTTTCGGATGGTTTTTGCAATTTTTGTAATAGTTTAAGTCATTTAATGAGAAAAAGACTCCATTAGATAAGTGTTTAGTGTATGGTGAATGCGCTACGATGGGAGGATTCAGTATAATAGGCTGTAAAAGCCGCTCAGAAAAGGCCAATAACAAAATCTCTTTTCATTTGTAAGTATTCAATACTGTTTGTGTTATTGTATGATTATTGAATTTATACATTTGTGCGCTTTTATTGTCATGGCTTTCAGACCAAAATATGGAAGATTTCTTAAAATAAACTTGATTTCTTATATCACATAACCTAGTAATACTTACTTACAGTGTTGCTACACGTTTCAAATCTTTTCCCTTAACTGTCAGGCCTAATGTTCAAAAGGTAGGCATAATAATCAAATAAATCTATGGTGGCTAAACACACAAATTTGTGGGCGAACCCTTATTTTTAAGTTTAAGTGTACATGTGTACGAACGAACAGAGCCCTTTCGACAATCATTAAGTTTTACTCTTGAAGGCAATCGCGTAGGTACTTATAGATATTTGGAAGTAAGAATTCATTTTATAAATAAATGTTAAGTATAAACAAAAAATTAGATATTTTCAAAATAAGTTGGTTTTGTCTAAAGGACAATAGTTATTATACAGCAATGTCAATGTCACACTGGATGTCAGCCATACCTCAATATATTTGATAAATAACACGCGAAAAAATCAAAACAAGCTTCACCTGGTAGTAGTGTATTTTATTTGTGAGAATCAAGGTAAGATTGAAAGTAGGTATTTTACGTGAAATTATATTTTCTCACACATGGATACTTCTACACTCTTATTACCACGTTGAATACGTCGTATTTTGGGACTTTTTTAGGGAATAGCAACACTGAACTTTTATATTGCTGTCGCATGTGCGGCCACGCGGTAGCTCGATCTAGAGGTATATTATCTAAGGCACAGTGACATCTTTTGAGATTTATCAACAACGAGATTTCACATTGGTAACATTATTAAAATATTTATCTTTTGACAATTGACATTGACAACAGACATTGACATTTGTAATATAGTACAAGAGCCTACGTCCGAAACCGAGTCCGTAATTCCGTATCCCAACGTTTTACGGCCAAAAACCAAAAACGTAATAAAAAACGCAGATAAGCTTCAGAAGTGTCCCCCATTAAGTGGGACATTTCTGCTTTGTAAACAAAGACAGCTTTATCACAGTAATGTTCAAAATTGAAATTGCAAACCGTATCAGTCGAATACATTCTGAAAAATTGAACAGATTAATTAATGCGGCATGTTAGTCAGTTAGAAAATTTCAGAAATGAGTGTGGATTCAGAATAACTAAATCATTGATACATTAATTTAACAGAACTTATTCACAGTATAATAATATCGCTTATTTGACTTTTTTTGCCTCTACTCTATCAAAGGCGCACAAATGTTGCTATTGGGCTCTTGTACTAATACTGACAAGTGACAACTGGTGAACTGGATTCGCTGTTGATATTTTTCAAGATTGTTTTCGTGATTTTCTGTCAGTTTGAGGTCCTACAGATTAGAAAGGAAACTAAATGAAGTGATGGGAATTCAACATGCTGTCCATGATGGATATTATTTATAGATTTGCGAGATTTTTTGGACTGCTAGATGAACCTGCGACGATGAGGACAAGCTTTAAGCGTAACAGGTACTTGAACTTCTCACGTTTATTTCCACACTTCTTGCTCATAGCAGAGCCTACCAAATTGCTGCCTAAAACTTAAATTCATACCTATTTACATTAACCATAGGCTGGTGTCGTTAATGAGTGCTGTTCGAATTGAGTGTAGGTATAACACAAAACTGTTTTACAACATAACATGACCTGATATGTGTACCTATAGTACACCCACATCTGGCCAGTTATGTTTGAGTCCTTATTACAGGGGCAAGCTTATTGCTGTCAACTGGGCCCAGATCTAAACTCCGGTACACTGCTCCATCTCGGAATAAAACCTAGAACCTCAATCACTGCAGAACGAGTACACAACTAAAAAGAAAAATAGATTGCACTCTAATACCCAATTTCCAGGGTCTATGATGATTTCTCTTCCGATGATGAAACACCGGTGCTGGGGTTCAAGCATAACAAAAAATTCCGTTGGTCTGACGTAATGTCAATGGGTACGTATTGAATCCTCACACATTGAGAACTGCTTTATTTTTAGTAACTTGTATTTTTTGTTTATATTACAAAATTCAAGTTTTTACTTTTTCAATTATTTGAATTGTTATTTCATCAGTATAAAGGAACCTTACTTTATATTAATAAATTTTTGACTACAATAGTATTAACAATTGATTTCATCCTCATTCTTATCTGATACTTGTTTAGAAAATCATGGCCAACAATTGGAAAGGCGCAACAATCATGTAAGGAAAGTCCATAATGTGCCGGTGCAATTAAGGGGAGTTTCTACCACATCCACTCCAAATAAGTCTTCTAAGAAAATTGTACCAGTTGCTCGACCAGGGTTGTCGAGAAACAGACCATCTACACCTGTAAGGATCACACCAGTGAGACCAGTAATAGATGTGAATGTGAATGTGGAACCCAAAACTTCAACTGTAAGTATTATGAAATAAATAAAGTATTGTATGTTGGCTGCAAATCCTAAGTACAGGTAATCTATCTTAATCGGAATATTACAACTGCAACACATAAGTATTATGTATAGACTGGCGTTATGATCTGTCCAGAGCTTTTGTAAGTATACAATCCTTTTACTATCACTAAACCCATCATCTGCGGCTCCGGCATTGCTTCAAGCGTAAATCACCGGCTGAAATACTTGTACTATCATCACTCTCTGCTTATCCGATTCCTACTTAAGTTGAGGTCGACTTCCAGTGTACATGCTTGCATTCTGTAGTTTTCATGAAGGGACAAGCAATGCACATACATTCAAATTATTACTCCAGCCCAAAGACATTCAATGCTCACTAGAGATGGGACATCATAAACAAAATATTCATCCTATACTTATGTCCTAGTGGACACAAGTCTATGAGTCTAGTTTGGTATGCTCCGCTGCTACTCCAATATTGCTATATCATTCTAGGTGGCATGACACACATGTTTTTCTATGACATTTCTTTGCTGGTTCTGATCCTCAGCCTAATTTAAATAAATGACTTTTGATTTTGTTTTTTCCAAGTGTTTTTAATGTCTTCTCAAAGGGGTTAAATACGGTATGGGAGCTTGCATGGAATTCACTCCAGTTACACCTGTGGTGGATCTAGAATTGTTGTATTGAGGATTGTAGGGAGAGCCTTGACCTTACTGAGGTTAGGATTTTAGCAAATTAAACACTCAATAACGCATGACAAACCTCCCCAGATAACTTTAAAAATGTTACTGGAAGAACTCAGATCCTTTTGGGGGAGGGGCTTAGCCCTTTAGTGGTCCCCCTTTCGCCCTGGATGTGCCATTGAGGATAGATTTACACCAGCAGAAACCATTTCTTCATTCATTGCTTGTATTCACGCCTTATTGCTTTTCAGAGCTGCGTCAGGTCTCTATGCAACACTGAACCAAGATTGATGTTGTTTAGAATAGAACTACAATTATAGGAGTGCGGCGCTTCTCGAGATATCTCACCAACGTTATCGATTAATCTGGTAGGTATGTAATAATACTAAGTCTGAAATATAGACGACGGGGTTCCTCGGCGTAGGAGATACAGGTATTTAGCCTCGGGCTGCTATTCTATGAAGGTAAAAAATATATTTAAGAAAACGATTTGCTTGACTTTTTTCAAATTCCTGATGTAAATAGTTAGGTACTTGCCCTTAAATCACGACTTAACTGTATTTTAGGTGGCAAGCGTAAAATCAAAATCAGAAAACCCACCAAAGCCATCCATACCACAACTGGATTTAGATGATGATGACAGTGATAGCAGCCAGCAGGATGATGAGGTTGTGTTTGTGAAAGAAGTCTCTACTTTCCTCAACAGACCACGCGAACACAATGATGAAGTCCTATCAGACATTTTAGAAGCAATAAAGTCAACTGAAAATCTTGACGATCAGAAACTGCTACAGCGAGTCGCAACTACAATAAAAAAAATGTCTGCGGAACTAAGCAACTCGGACTCGGCGAAGTTAAGACTAGCGCAGGAAACACAGACAGATGAATTAAATGAAATTAAATTAGACAACGAATCTAATGCAGATAGACAACAAAATAAGCATAAAAACAGTGATCCGATCCAATTGTCTTTAACGGATTCCAGCGACTCTGAGGTTGAAATAGTTTCATCTGAATCTTCGTCAACATCTGTGAAGAAAGATTCAAGCAGGGATGCAAGTCTGTCAAGAAGCTGGCTGCATGAACATAATTCTGAATGTTATAAGCTCCAAAACACTCGGAAAAGGGTTAATGATACGCGTTTAGCCATCACATCGAAAGATAACAGTGATCAAAACATGGTCCGATCCCACATGGACGACGAGCCAGACTCATCAGAGGACTTGATGTTGAAATTGCGTTCTAAATACAACATTAATCAGCCACATAATATATCAGTGATTCAAAATCCGCAAGAAACACTTAATAAATTCCGCAGGTGGTCAGTTATCACACCGACAAGGAACAACGAAGAAAATGAAGCTAGTTCGTCTAGTCCAGAGAACATCGACGACTGGCTAGCGAAAATAGATAAAGCATATTTTTCAACCATGCTAAAGACTCCTGAAAAACATGATGATTTGTATCAGGATTCTAGCACCGCATCGAAGATTAACAGAGAACAAAATGAAGGTCAATCAAGCAAGTTAGACCATACAGTTCTTAGAGATATTATGCTGTCGAAATTAGAGTCTAAATATAAAACTGATCAGCCAAAATCGCAAGAGGCCAAGATTCAATCAAAAGTGAGCACTGAACTCAATACAACAGAATGGTTGAAACGATTAGACGCAGAGTATTTTTCAACTCCCCTAAATACTCAAGTAAACTCTAGTCACGACTCGAATGTTGTAGAGCCAAGACATAAAACGAATCTGCAGAAATTTCAAGACAAACTTGATGATGCGCTTCAGGAATCTGACATCATACAAACAGTGAATTGTGAGGAAAACGAAGCTGACTCGTCTGTGATAGCTGCATCAACACATTTAAAATTAACTAAAAGAAAACATAAAACAATGTCTGAAAGTCTTAGTAATACAAGGCTGCAGTCAAACAACGTATGGCAAATAAACGATGAACAAAGTGATCCTTCTCCTAGTAGGCTGGACGCTATAAATGATTGGCTAGCAGAAACGAAATCTAAGTATAATCCGGTGCAGCAAAAGTGGCAAGAATATCTTAGAGAGGAAAGTCCGGAGTCGCATGCGATACCAAAAGCAAACGGTAGTCAAAATAGGGTTCTCCCGAACAAGACAAACACCACAGCAGAAAGGCGTTCGAAATTACATTCTAAACAAACAAACGAACTACCAAAGACGCCAGAAAAGCCTAACGAGGCGCATAAAGAGTTGAACGACACACCCAAAGCTAGTAGTGAACATAGTGTGACTCGTTCATTCAGGTTCAACACCTCTGAAGATTTGATGTCAAAGCTAGGTTCTTTATATACTAAATATCAGAAAGAGACAAAAAATAATCGTGAACAAAAACATGAGCTTAGCAAATCACAAAGCGAAGAAAATACTGTGGAAATTGAGAACACTGATGAGCCGCCTACCTTAACCCCGGAACAGGAAAAATTGGTGGACAAGGCGCTAGAACTGGAACCAGAAGAGGAAATGCTTGTGGAGAAGTTTAATATGAGGATACACAGGTTAGTCTAAAATTCGTACGAACATTCATGGTTCTATAGTAGACATTAATGCAATATGTAAAGAGAAAACTTTGTATCCCTTTTAAGCCCACGGGAAAGCTAAAACAGTGAAATTTAGAACACTAGGTGATAATTACTAGTTTAAGTAATTGCCGTAATTGGTCAAAAGTCAAAACTAGGCACAAAAAATACATATTAATTGAACTAAAACCTAAATATACTATGATTTATAAAAGTAATCGTGCAAGAGCACCACACATTGAAACGCTGATCTCTAAACTAGGCGTCCCTGTATCTTAGAGATAAGTGTCCTGCCGCAAACAATGTTATAAACCACACCTACTACTGGTTACTACTACTACTTTACACCACACAATTATAATTCAACAAAATAAAATACATATTATTCTCGTTTAAGATATTAAAAGTGTGTGCATGCGTGAGAGTGTATAAGCGTCTGTATGTGTGTGTACAAATAAATAATCCGATTGCTTAGCCAGCTGCCAGTGACAATAACACGATAATGGTTTTGATATTCCAGGCGGGACCTGAACACCCTGTCAGATCTGAACTGGCTGAATGACGAAGTGATAAATTTCTACATGAACCTAATTATGCAGAGGAGTGAAGAGCGGAGAGACTTGCCCAAAGTGTACGCCACGAATACCTTCTTCTTTCCAAAGCTTATGCAAAGCGGCCAGGCTGGACTCAGGAGGTGGACGAGAAAGGTATGAAATTGATTATTTATGGAATGATTCTCTTCTTCAGTCTTTACCGTCCTTTTCTGTGTTCAACCAACTTGCAAAAGGAGGAGGTTCTCAATTCGGCTATTTTGTTTTTTTGTTTGTTTGTACTATCAAAACAAATGGAAAATAATAAATCATCTCCATAAAAAGAAACTAAAAATTACAAAATAAAAACGATTTACAAAAAATGCAACCCACTTCATAAAAAAACAAGAGTTAATTTACACCTATTTTTTAAGAACTTGTTTTTCTTTTTCCATATTATTTATGAAAGCATACAATCTTTCAGGTTGACATATTCGCGTATGATCTCTTCATGGTACCTGTCAATATAGACAATCACTGGTCTCTTATTGTCGTTGACTTCGGCGCTCGCATCATTAAATACCTGAATAGTCGAGTAAACCCCAACCAGGAGATTCTCGATGCTCTACTGCAGTATCTGAAAGATGAACATCAAGACAAGAAGAGGGCCCCGTTCGACGACGGTGGCTGGGAAACCGAATGTGTCAAAGTACGTGGTTTCGATACCTTGGTCTTTTCAGAAACTGTTCTTCTACCCTCTAGCCGCTCTTAGAAGTGAAAACTTCTTTAGCATCCTTGTGATTTGAAGGTCGATGAAACGAAAAATCAACAGTAAAAAGACACAGACACATAAATGCATAAGATTGAACGTGGGAGAAAATGAGTTATCAGCATTATGCAGTGTTTCTTATATTCGTAGTTATCAATAAACTAAATTAAAGATTTTTGCAGGTTTACTTCTACCACTTGTGAATTTCAAACATGTTTTTTTTTTTATTATTGATAGGCTTGCATTAACCACAATGTCACCTAATAATAAGCGATGATGTGGTCGACGACGAATGATTGGCTAGAAGTAACCTATTCACTCTTGACTTAAAGACCCCTAGATTGTAGCTATCAGGAAACACCGACTCCAACAGGGAATTGCACTCCTTAGCTCCACGCACAATGAAGGTGTTCCCAAAATGTTTAGTAGGTACGTAATGGTGGGATGTCCACCATCAAAGATATTCAATACTTAGGTAGGTACCTAGTATAGACAGGCACGATCACGAGCAAAATAAAATATTCATCCTAAACTTGTGTCCTGGTGCCACAAGAAAGACTATGGGTTTAATTTAGTTAGTACGCTTAGCTGCCACTCCAATGTGGCTATATTATTCTAGATGGCGTCACTGAGACATGGGATCCAAGTTATTCTATGAGATTTCCTCGCAAGTCCTCTCTATAGCTTTTTTAACCTCTTTAACCACCATGTCTGGTGGCGCGGCGCGTGCGTCTTGTGGTCCGATGATGGAAAGGGCTTGGCGGGCTTGGATGTTGTTTTTAAGAACCTGATGTCAGCAGCTCATTCTTCCATTGCAGAACATCCCGCAGCAGAGGAACGGCAGTGACTGCGGCATGTTCGCGTGCACGTTCGCGGAGTTCTCGTCGCGCGACGCCGCCTACAGCTTCACGCAGGCGCACATGCCCTACCTGCGCCGCAAGGCTGCGCTCGAGATACTTACCGGCAAGCTCCTGCTATAAGCTCCCAAGCTCCCTCTATACTCAGAACTAGTTTCCACTCTTAGGTGAATATGGCTTGTATTCAATATTCTAATGATACACACACCTCAGGTTTTATGTAACTTTATTAATGTTTGTTGCCAAAATCCGGTTCATGTAGTTTTATCAAAGTTGCAGTTTTCTTCCTTCTTGTACCTATACATGTTACATTTTTTAGCCTTTTGACCGCTGTAAACTCAGTAGGCGTTCTTCCCACGCCAAGTTATTTTGTAAATACCTACTTAAAAAATGTTGTTTTCTTGTCGGCACTTGGCGTCAGTGGCGTGTTGGGTACGTTTTCATTTGTCGGGTAGGTATAACCGACTGTGGCGGCCAAAAGTTTAAAAATGATGATCTCACAGTTGGCGCAAAACTTCTGATATGTTTACGTGGACTTTTAATCAATGCCACGAAAATAATAGATTTAGAGTTATTCAAATCGTTTAATCACACACAGCATTATTATACATTTACTTTATAATATATTCGACACAATCCATCGTTTAGAGAGTCGCGGAAGATAGGCAGAGTCACTTTCGCGCCAAACGTCTGCTCTCGCGCAACCGACCGGCGCCGCGCGCAAACCTTCGCGCGGCGTAGCAACATCCACAGATAATATAAATAACACAAAGCCCGCGTTACATAAATATTATTATAGATAGATATTGATTGTGTAGTTATCAAATGGTTGACTTGACCACTGTATTATTGTAGATAAACCTCTTTGCGTATTTCTATATAAGTATGTGTACATTTATGATAAGATTTTGGTTCATTTGTAGAATAGGTACACCTAAACTGTTTTAAAATAAAAGCTATATTTTTTTTAAATAGAAGCTGTAAAAAAACATTTCTATACAGCTTTAAACTTTTAGAACTTCTTTTTTTTTAACATGAATCGAATATTAATTACATGAACACGCGCTATAACCTCGAATATTTGATTATTTGCAAGCCTAGGGCTTACAAATATTTTGATAGATGCAACGGTGATATTGATTTAGCATGAAAAAACTTAAAGCCTAGTTGATGGTAGGTGCGGCATAAAATAAGACTGCAGGTGCAACCTGAATTATGCAGTAGGTGAAACTAAGCTGTGAATCAAAACGATATTACATTAATACTTACAAAAAGCAGTGATTGCTTAGTGTTGTGACCGGCGCCGGCGGTTTGACAAATCATAGGTCTCGAACCTATGGCTGACTGACTTTTCGGATTCTTATGCGTATTGTATAATTATCATTCGCTTCAAAAACGGTGAGGAAACCGGCACGCCTGAGAGATATTTTTGGATGGCATGTGATGCCAAGTCAGAGGCCTATGGGCCGCATTAAAACTCTGACACCAGCATTACTATTCTGAAACGTTTATTAGCGAAATTACTTCTGAACCCGCAGTAAAATCATGAGAAATTAAAATATCGTATTTTTAAATGGAGTGGTTTTGACACTGGCGCCACCAAGTGGTGATCAAAGTGAGACGAACTAAAACGGGTGAGAATAAATTTTGACGTTGACATGTGAATACCGAAACTTGTACAGGCGACACGAGAAGCGAAGAAAGTATGACTTTCGAGATGATTAGCGAAATGACTTTCAAAGTGATTTATTATTTTACAGAATAGCACTGCAGGATAGTTACTGACCACACGTTAACAAGATACTTCCCTAGTTTAACTAAAGTATGTTACTATGTATATTACAATAACTGTTGTAGTGTAGCTGTCTCTAAGTCAGACCCCACCAAATACTATGCATGCATAGGTAGGTAAATGTTATAATTAATTATATGTATATACTGACTGTTCTCATTATGTTTTATTATTTTTTTTGGATTTTAAAGCCTTTTGATAAATAATAATTCCAATTATTAAAGTTATTAATTAACTATTTTATTTTACCCCCTCAGCTGTAAATATGATTTGATAATGATAAGATATAATATTGATGTTTAGGTATACAGTAGAATACTTAGAATGTTTTTATTGTAGGTACACTATAACAATTGCAAATAGGAAAGAATTGATGGAAAAGGAGAAAATATAAGCAGGTATTTCAACAAAACAACTATTTAATTAGTCAACAAAAATCCAATAAAAATTAAATTACAAATGCTTCATAGTAGGTAACTAATCAGTTTCCATTAATATAATCACAGCTTGCTTGTACAATAAATGCGGTCGCTTTTAAGTGGTTAATTTACAACACAAATACCTACATATTTAACTATCTATAATTCGTCTATATAGACAGTATACTTATCTATGGAATACCTAACTTGATTTCACTTTATTATTGTATCCACAGTTGGTTCTTGATTTATTGATATTTAATAATATCATGTAATAAAATAGAATCTGTATTTTCGTCTACATTATTCCTATTTTATAAAATTTAAATGATTGTACACAGGCCAGCACTTCAAGCTATCCTGATATGTCAAATTTCTTAGATTGTTTTTCAACTTTATTACAAAAGGATAGGATAGGTTCATGTTCAATTGAGAAAAGGACATCGGCTTTATTTCACACGAATTCTTAATTGTTTTGATGCCATAATAAAAATACTCAGACAGACAGATAAGTTCAAGTAGAATACAGCATCATTTATTTTCTTACTAGACGTTCATATTTGGACCAAAAAAAGTCGATGTCTTTTGACAGTTTGGGATAGCTTAATGCGCTAATCTTTGTACACACAGCTACATATCAAGCTATACGAGAGGCATGTAAACGGTGTATGAACATCGAAATATAATTAGTCCAGTATAAACTGTACAGGACAGTGACGTCATGCGATATTTTGACTCGATGTATCTATAGCCATTATTTTTTATTTAGGTACTTACGTGAAAAAAGAAAAAAAAATGTGTCGAGTATTTTCTGATTATCTAGATTAGGGACCTTATACTGGCATAGGCTTAGGCTACTGCCTATTATGCCAGTATAAGCTGATTCCCATTTTATATGATTGTCGTACAATGGATAGCTCAGTTAAAATTTGAAATGTATTAGCTTTATATGTAGCCGCGTGAACCTATTGATTAAACTACTTAATATAAAAAAAATTACATCATATTTGATGTTTAAACATGTCATACAAAACTGAACAGAGCCTGAACAACGGCAGTCCAACCACTGTGAAGTAGTCTCCTTCAACTCTCTCTACAAACGTACCTCCAACTCCTTGAATACCGTAGCCTCCAGCTTTGTCCCTGGAAATATTTATCTGCCATGTACTAGTAATATTAACAATATTGAAAAATTCAGTGCCACATTCTCGGTACTAAGGTGAAACCTATGTACAGACGCCAGCACATCAAGTTACGCCAATGTGTCAAAATCCTTTGATTGTTTTTCAACTTTATGTCAAAGTTCATAGGTATTCAATTGGGAAAATTTGACACAATGGGGTAACTTGATGTGCTGACGTCTGTACTTTTAAACATTATAATTAAAGAAAAAAAAAACTTGTAAGTACACTTCAATACATAAGTAAGCTTTTTTTTGGATTTTTTGTAGATATAATAAATATGGTGTTTACCTAAGTAATGTAACATGGAAAATTTATTTGTGGAAATGTAATCTATAGCTGATATCTGTGTTAATAACGATTGATAAACCAAATTGAATAAATAAAAGGAAATAAGAAACTCGAGGATTTTTTTTTTTGCCCAAGGAAAACAAAATACTTAAAAAATCTTACATTGGTTCTCCAGTAGCAATGTACCCCCTTATTTGCTGCTCATCCATTTTTCCAAAGAAAACATCTGTTTTTTCAGTAAACTTGACAACTTTGTCTAGTGCCTTTATGACTACTCCGGTGTACACAGTGTGACCTCTGCCTGATAAGCTGAAACATAACATACCATACATAGATAACATACATACATAGATTATTCCTTATAACATCAACTATCTTTCAGTACAAGCCCTAAACAAATTGGTTCAGTTGTTTAGGAGATTAGCTCAAACAAAGACAAACAGACAAAAATATGTGGTTCAACTACAATATACCTACCTACTTTCATTTGCACTATGTAAAAAAAACTGGTATTTTGACATTAAAAACAGACAATTTAATTTTATTTATGTATAGTTAAAAACACTGCACTGAGTATACCTACAAGTCCATTTACTTTTTCTTTGAAAAAAAGTATTGTCTATGTGCAGACTTGACCATAGTAAATGAAATATTGGCTCATTTTCAACAAGTTGAGTTGTCATTCTTAATAATAATAAAAAAACCAAGTCTATAATAATCACCGTGACAACATTTCAAATGCCTCAACCTCTGAGGTTGGTTTACCAAACATCTCTTTACCCAAAGTGACCATTGTATCAGCTCCTATGACCACATCAGGCTGATTTCCCTCTAAAATTAATCTTTTCTCCACTTCTAATACTTTCTGTAATGCTGTTTCTTCTACAAACTCTGAAAAGCTGGCAAAACTCTTCGGATCTAGATTCTCTTCAAACAATGATGGGCATAGACCAACCTTGAGGCCCTAAAACAAAAAAAAAAACAAATCAAAATTTAGTATATTTCTATCTTAAATTTTGAAATAGATTGTTGGGGCACATTCGGCACTGGACTGTTGGTCTAGTAATTAGTAAGCGTGACTGCTATGCCAGAGGTTTGATTCCTACCCAGAACAAATGTTTGTATTGAGCACAATCATTTCTTCTGGGTGTATTTTATCTATAATATTTATGTATTTAGAAATATATGTATAAGTATGCTTATCAGTTGTTTAGTAGCCATAACACAAGCTCTGCTTAGCTTGGGACTAGACGGCATTGTGTGAAAAGTTGTGGAATATTATTTATTAATATCCTGCATATTCTGTCTACTGGGCAGGCCACATTTCAAGGTATACCGATAAAAGGTGGACAATAGAGACAACAAAATGGTCAGGACCTGAAGGCAAAAGGAGCAAAGGGAGACCGCATAAACGATGGGCAGATGATGTGATGGAAGTGGCTGGGCCCAACTGGATGAAGATGGCTCGGGACAGAGAGCAATGGCACGGGTTGATGGAGGCAAAAGGGATCCACATAGGCTTAAGGTGTAAATAGTTATTATGTTTGAAAATCAACAACTTGTACTGTGGAATAAATAAAGCTTTATTATTATTTCCTTTATTTTATTATTATTATTATTATTATTCTGTCTACCTGATGACTGATGGGTGTGTGTCCTACACAGTCCTACAGGTGTTGGTGTACGTATGGAAGGCAGGAGCAACCACAGAATTCTGTCTAGAACATTTTATGCTGACTATCATGAAGTAAATAATCAAGGTTACCTATATTTTCGTAACAATCACATATTCAAAGTCAGTCAAATACAGTAATAAAATAAGACCAATAAATAAAGTCCCGTTGTGCCGTATGCACCATTGACCTGCACCATCAATGGTGCAGATGAGACTAATTAGTTTCGTTTGCACCATTAATAGTGCAAACGAAACTAATTAGTCTCATCTCTCAACGGCGGATTGGATATGGTCTCATCTGCACCATTGAGATGACACAATATACTATCAATATATACTTAGATATTTCCTCAAATTATTTCCTCTTCGCTTGTTCTAATAAGTATTATTTTTAGAAAACTAGGTAACATTAAATAGGTTTACGTGTGTAACAAATATGTGTCGAATATTTTCTTAATAACTATTCCACAACTTTTACACAACGCCGTCTAGTCCCAAGCTAAGCAGAGCTTGTGTTACGGGTACTAAACAGCTGATTAACATACTTATATATTTCTAAATACTTACATATTATAGATAAATTACACCCAGACACAGAACAAATGATCGTGCTCATCACACAAACATTTGTCCTGGGTGGGAATCAAACCCACGACCTCCGGCATAGCAGTCAGGGTCACTAACTACTAGACCAACAGGGCAGTCACACGCATTTTTAAGTAAATCAAAACAATAATAACATTCTCTGAACAAACACCCACATATCTCATTCAAAAACTGGCGTTTTAGATAAAGAACTAAAAATTCCACAACTTTCACAAAAAGCCATCTAGTCCCTAGCTAAGCAGAGCTTGTGTTATCAGTACTAGACAACTGAACATACTCTTGTAGTATATTTCTAAATATACATACTTAGGTATTACAGATAAATTACACCTAAACACAGAACAAATGAACATGCTCATTACACAAACATTTATCCAATTTATTTATCCTGGGTGGGAATCGAACCCACTACTTCCAGCATAGCTGTCAGGGCCACTAACTACTAGACCAGCAGGCCAGTCATGATTGACAAAGCTGAAGGTGTTTTGGGAAGGTTTGAACTATATTTTCATTACACTTACTATATTTTCTATCAGCTCTTTCCGTCTCGGTGATCCACTAGCTAGAATTATATTTTTTTGCTTCAATATATGCATAACAGGCTGCAACATATTTATTTGAGTTTCAAAATACTAGATATGCAGCAAAGCAGATAATTGTAATATAGGAATAATTGTCTTTTTATTCTGATAAAACGGCCTATTTTAAGGAATAAACAGATTTGAATTATCTTTGTGTGAAATACCAGACAGCAAAACCACCGAACAATAGAAAAACAATGCTCATCGGATTAGAATTTGCCAATTTCGATGTGAGACTGTTTTTTTATCACCGTGTGTGATAAGAATAAGGATAACACACCATAACACACATTCACACGTGTTTCTGACACTGTCTTCTGTCTGACAGCAAAAGGCAATCAGTCAGTGCCGGCCGTCAACTGTCAATGAGCTTGACAGTGTAAAAAAAAATACCATGATTATTTGATTATGGATAATTGAGATAGGAAAACATGGAGATACCGCGTTATTTTATACAAGCACTTGTATAATATAAGTACCATTTTTTTCAGGCATCCGACATAAAACAACTCCAAGAGTCATTAAGAAACGAGCAACATAAAAAAAAAAAAATATGTTACTTATTACTCCATCAAATTGTGAAAACAGTCAGAGAACTTTTGGTTCTTATCTCTATCTTCTCTCTCTCCCCGAGAGAGAGAAGATTGGGACCAAAAGTTGTAACGAAGACGCCCGGATGGAACGAGGTTCCTTTCGATTTCGAAGGGAACTTGGTTCCATTACGGTGTCCCTTGACACCTCTCAATTTTTTTTCCTAAGGTTTTTACTGTCCATATTTTTATTACGTCTATGGATCCTACAGATTAAGTTTCCATCTCTGGAAAAACAATAAAATTCGTAGGAATGGCTGGGAATGGCAGTAGGCAAGTCCCATTGTTCAGTTAAGGTATCCCTCCTGTCCTTCTATCAATAATGTCATGATTGAGCATAATTATTCAATTCATAAGGAAGATATCTGAGTCAAGTATGCGGAGTATGCCTACACTTTTTTTTACCTCAATGTCCCACTCTACACAGTCCCACTCTACACAGCAATCAACTTGAATCGACTAAAATTTCCATAGACTATTTACTTTTCGAAATATGTATCCCTTTTCTCCATAGTTTGCTATTAAAAAAGTGCAAGTATTGTCTGTGGTGTTGCACAGTTGTCTTTATTGAGGTTGAGTAGCGTTTCTAGCTTGCATCACTATTGGAGGATGAAATTGATTCCCTTCCAAATTTAAACTCATGTTTACCGGTTCATTCTGGTCACTGCTATGCCAAGAGCTGTTATGAGGGTCTGTTGGCAGCCATTACTCTGAGTGCAGATACCAGCTTTCCGCTAAAGAATAGTGCCCGGAATAAAATCCCTTCACCTCCATGGTGGGACCCAGAGTGTACTTCCGCAATCAGGGCCAGAAACGAGGCTGAAGCTTGCTACAATGCTGATATGAGTCCTGAAAACCTGTTGGCTTATTGTCAGATCAATGCCAGAACCAAACGTCTTCTCCGTAAGAAGAAGCGTGCAGGTTGGGTCAAGTTCTGCTCCTCCTTATCCCCATCCACCCCAATCTCATTGGTCTGGAAAAATATAAAAAGGTTCAGACGTGGTTGTTCTCCATCAATTTCTTCACCAATAACTAGAGAAACTGCTGAATTTTTTTTTGACAAAATCGCACCAGTATATGTTCCCTCTTTATTAGAATGTCAATCAGATTGTCTCTCCTTGTGCTTCGAATCAGAAGATCCTTTTGATGCTCCATTCTCTTTAGACGAACTAAATGTGGTTCTCAGACATGTCCGTGATTCAGCCCCAGGTATTGATGGTGTGCCATATTCTTTTATCACTCATTTTGGTGAAAAAGCTAAACATTATTTTTTGAATTTTATTAATTTTTGCTACTCAAATGGTTGGATTCCAGACCAATGGAAAACACAAATTATAATACCACTTTTGAAACCAGGTAAACTTGCAGATGATCCGAACGGCCTTAGGCCAATCGCTTTATCTTCAGTCCTAGCCAAATTACTGGAACACCTAATTAAAAACCGTCTCGAGTGGATTGTCGAAACGAGAGAATTGCTGCCGAAATTTCAATTTGGTTTTAGAAAAGGGCTTAGTACTATGGACAACGTTGGAGTTTTAGTAACGGATATTAGACTAGCCTTTTCTCAAAACGAATCCGTGGTTGCCGCCTTCCTTGATATCTCTGCCGCATATGATAATGTCCTTCTTCCCGTGCTCAGGCAAAAATTGCAACAGCTGAGCCTCCCGGTAAAGATGATACAGTGCATATGCCAACTACTCCAGTCTCGCTCACTGACTCTGAGAGTCCAGGGAGAGGAATTTAATCAAAGACTGTCATGGAGGGGACTTCCTCAAGGCTCTGTCCTCAGTCCCCTACTGTACAACCTGTATACGGCTGATATTGGGTCCTGCCTAAACCATAATTGCCAGATACTACAATACGCCGATGACATAGTCATGTATGTGACAGATTTTTCTATTATAAACGCCGCATCATCTTTAAGCCTTTCTCTGGATTCTTTGAACCAGTGGCTTTTAAGCCACGGACTGTCGCTGTCGGCACCAAAAAGTTCGGCAGTGATTTTCTCACGTAAAAGACACATCCCTCATATTTCAGTTAACATTTCAGGCAATAGTATTCCTTTAGTTAATAAAGTCAAATTTTTGGGAGTTTTTCTGGACACAAAATTAACGGGTAAACATCACATTAATGCACTTATCCAAAAATGTGAAAAAGTAGTTTCTATTTTAAAAGTTCTTGCAGGAGTGTGGTGGGGTGCCCACCCCTACACCATGAAATTGGTTTATAACGCCTTGGTACGTAGTGTTCTAGACTACGGTACATACCTACTAATTCCTTGCAACAAAGGTGCTTTGGCTGGGCTGGATAGAGTTCAGTCCAAATGTCTTCGTATCATCTCAGGGTGTATGAAGTCTTCTCCCATTAACGCGTTGCAGGTTGAGTGCGCTGAACCTCCTTTAGCCCTGAGACGGCAATATCTGGCCTCCCGTTTTCTGTCTAGACTAATATGTCGATCTTCCCACCCTCTTATAGTCAAATTGAACAAATTAAATGTCTTATGTAGATCCTCAAATTACTGGAAAAATAAAGAAATTCCTCTTACCCTAAAAGCTTTCCAACAAATACAAAATTTAGCATGCCCGATTGACCAGTATTCCAGATTACCCCTTTTCCATTTTTCTTACAATGTTTTAAATTTTACTCCAAAAATCCGCTTTGATATCGGTATCTCCAAAAACTCCCCGTCAGCGAATTCGACCTTCAACGCGGTGGTGGGTGACCGATGGAATGGCTTTCAATTATTTTTTACGGATGCTTCTAAATTTTCAGACCTTAATCACATTGGCGCTGCGGTTTTTTATCAAAATTCTAAAATTATTCTTCAATTTAAATGTCCTAGTGAGTCCTCTATATTCACTGGTGAGTGTGTGGCTATATTGGAAGCTTGCCTTTTTATAGAATCACACCATAATATTGTAAAAGCTGTTATTTTTACCGACTCACTAAGCTGTCTTCAAGCTTTAAACAAAAACCCTTTTAAAAGTAAATTGCACAGTCCCCTTATTTTGAAAATTAAGAAAACTTTACTGTCTTGCGCTGATAATCAAAAGGATGTTCATTTAGTCTGGATTCCTAGTCACTGTGGTATAAAGGGTAACGAATGTGCCGATCTCTTGGCCAAGGACGCTTGTTCATCTGCAACGGCTGATCTTAAGTACAACCTCCATCAAGGCTATGACCTATTATCCCTTCCTAAATTGAAACTTCAGAGTTCTTGGCAGGAACAGTGGAATTTGTCCAGTAGGAAAAGTGGCAGGTTTTTTTACGCAGTGGAACCCATCATAAAACCAAAACCTTGGTTCTACCGCTTCAAAAAGGTATCAAAACCCATTATATCTACCCTCTGTAGAATACGTTTAGGTTTTTGTTGTACCCCTGTTTTTTTACATAAACTCCGCATTTGTGACTCGTCTCTCTGTGAGTGCGGGTTGGAGGAGGGCACGTTGGACCATATATTTTTTGAATGTTCAAATAATGCCCCCCCTTTAGATTTATATAGACGTCTTCCTAAATTTAAGATCCCTCTCCCAATTAACTTTTCCTCCCTTCTAACATATTCCTCCCCTGAACTGCTTGTGGCGCTGATAGTTTTTATCCGTCACAATAATATAAAATTGTGAGATGGTGCCTCAAATCTCTGCTTGTTTTAATGTGGTATAAATTTTATTAAATGTACTAACAATTATAATATTTATGTAATTTCATTTTTTGTTTGTTTCAGTCCCATACTAACCCATGCAGATCTACATTGAGTCCAACTGTATCAACTGAAGAATTTTTTTTTTTTTTTTTGCACACTTGCTGTCCAATACACTTTAGACATTGGCAGAATAGTCGACATCGGCTCTGTTTGCCATAAACAAAAATAGAATAGAATAGAATAGCGTTTCTAGCATTATTCGTTAAAAAAACTAACCAAAATAGGTGATGGAAACGTAATTTTCTTAAAATGAAGTCCTTTGTGGCTTACATCCGTGGTCTGCTAGGTTTTTGTGATGATACTCCACCGCTGAGAACAAGCTTCAAACGAGACAGGTATGACATTACATGTTTACAATATTCGTTATGGCGGCAAAGACGGAGAAAACTGATTCTAATTGCACTGAGGAAACAACGCAAAATGTTTACGGTGCCGCTGAAAGTTGCGTCTAAGTTTTGGAAGTGGGTTATCATGATATCAAGTAACATAAACAACGCGTCACGAAGGTGTACACGTTTTAATTGTTTTCCAGGACCGACGATGATTTGTCTTCCGACGATGAAACCCCAGCCCTCAAGAGACTCAAGCAACTGAAAAAAACTAATTTCCCAGAGTTCCTGACATCAAATGGTACCTAATTTAAACGTATTGTAGCTAATTTTGCCTTGTCAACAGCATAGTAACCTATTACAAATGTTTGTTTCGTAGCCACACTGCGGTATACAAGTACATATTCGTTATGTTCTGTCTATTAAATGCAACTTTGCTACTACTGTGCTCTCATTATTTAAAATGATGAAGCCAGTATTACCAGGCTATTCAGTTTTCAATGCCTATTGATTTACTTTTTAGATGATTGGGGTACACAGGAGAAGCATAGCAAAAATATAAGATATGTCCCTATACAAATAGAGGGTCATGCCAGCACATCCACTCCAAATGAGTCCCTCAACAAGGGCAGAGTTAGGACTGTGCCAATTAAACTTGTGAACTTGTCAGAAAATGGGCCAGCCACACCTTCAAGGAAACCTAGGAAGCACACACCAGTTAGACCCATTATACATGCACTAATAGATGATGAGAATGAGGAACCTGAAGTAAGTATGCTAATCAAAATAGTCATATTTTGATTGGATTCAAATTAACAATTAGACAATTCAATTAAAACATTTTTTTTAGCAAACTTTCAAAGTTCCTTATGTTACTTGAATTTATTGTGGGTTATAATTATATACTCTGAATTTTAGGTGACATGGGTAGAATCTAAATCGGGAAATAAATCCAAAAAACCAACAAGAGTTTACATTGATATGGAGGATGAAGAGAATGATCGCAATCAGCAGGAAGATGATGATGTGATCTTTGTGAAGAAGGTCACCACACCTCCTCCAACCAGACCCTACAAATACTTTCTTACAGCAAACAGCCACGATGTGACTGATTCAACTGAAGAAGAACCTACCTATTATAAGTTAAGCCGAAGACCAAATGACCGACGCATGTTAAATTTATCACCCAAAACATTCAAAGCCCCTCCTGGAATCACCAAGGCTTACAAAAAGCCACCTACACCCTTACCAAGATGGATGCAACCTCAAAAACTAAATTCGAATCTCCCATCATTAACAAGAAACAGGTTAATAGGTCTCAATGGTAACACAAGGTCAACACTCTCAGAAGTATTTAATTTAGACGAAAAAAGGAACTATCAGGAACTTATCCGTAAAGTTGCAAATTCAATGAAGCCCATGTCACCAGGTAAACCTCTTGATATCAGCAGTATTGCTGAGGACGCAGCTTCATTCAGACTGACACAGAGAACACAGAAAAATGCATTAAATGAAATCAAATTAGTTGAAAAAGGTTTGCTAGCAGATAGAGAGAGTGTGGCAAAGGAGTATGATCCTATCACAGTAGCTTCAATAAACTCATCAGATTCTGAAATAGAGATAGTTCCATCAGAATCATCCACAACATCTTCACAGAAGATTGATCCTATAAATACATTGAAGGACTCGCACATGGGCAGAGCCATCATCAATAAGGACTGGGTGGTTAATTTAAAGGCTAAATATAAGAAGAAACAACAAGAGACACAAGAAAAGCTTAAAGATGCTCGCCGGGAGTCAGATATTATATCGAAAGTTATTAGTGAACAAAAGATTGCCCAATTGGAACACAAGCTGAAGCATGAGCTCAGTATACCAGAGAGCATCTATGAGGAGCCGCAGCCCACTGTGGAGCTACCCGCCTTAACCCCAGAACAAGAGAAAATGGTGAACAGAGCCCTAGGTCCTGGACCTCCTGGACAGATGCTTGTAGAGAAATTCAATTTGAGGATACACAGGTATGTTTGACAACATGCTTTTAATTGTATTTACTACATTATATACTAGCAGACATCATGCGGAATCACCCGCATAGGTCTGCGCGTCAAGAGTGCAATAGGCCCACCCATTGCACTCTTGACATTACCTCATGATTGAAGTCACCTCAAGATTGCTGGGCCGATACCTTAACCCAATGGTTAAGGTATCGGCCCAGAAAAAGTCAAGAAATAGTCCAATGGACTATTCCTGCTTAAATTACTGTTTTTACAACAGATTTTCTATTTAACTAATACAGATTAATTATCTGCTTAATCTTTCCAACTCTGTTGAGCTCAGTGTCCAGTCAACCACTAGGATATAAATTTTTCTGACTTCTGTCTACATTATTTTTCAGATTAAAGCCCTCTAATTATTATTAAGCCTTTATTGCCTAAACAATATGCATAATTTAATATTTTAATATGCAAACAATTTAATTTCTATTGTGTCTGATAGTCTGACAGTCAGCGTGTTAAATATGATTACTATTAAGTTATTAGTTTAAATATCCCTCTAATAATACATGCTTAATCTTCACTTATCATCAGAGATTGGAATAGGTAGAGCATAATTTGTGTGTATGAAACCACTTCTAAAATCCTGAAATAATAAATTGTTAAGTTTTGATCATAGGATTTAGGAATCACTAATTATTTACTTACTTTCTTGAAGTTTTTTTGAATATGCTTTAGCTGTTCCAATCTCTACTTATCATAATTGATTAATGAAACAAAATCAGGTTTTGAATTTATTCTATAAGAAAATTCTATTTAATATTCCAGGCGGGACCTGCAAACTCTATCAGGTCTTAATTGGCTGAATGACGAAGTGATAAACTTCTACATGAATCTTCTAATGCAAAGGAGTGAAGAGCGGAAAGACTTGCCTAAAGTGTACGCCACAAATACCTTCTTCTATCCTAAGCTAATACAAAGTGGACAGGCTGGACTTAGAAGATGGACGAGAAAGGTAATGAAAACTAAAATTTTGGCTGACATAATAATAAAATCTAAATAGTTCATCACTGTAGTTGACATTTTTGACTGGCCTGTTGGTCTAGCAGTTGGTGGCACTGACTGCTATGCCGGAGGTTATGGGTTTGATTCCCACCTAGGGAAAAATGTTTGTGTGATGAGTATGATCTGTGTCTGGGTGTAATTTATTTATAACCAGAAGACGTCACGCGGGTTCACCCGCGTAGTTCCTGTTCCCGTGGAATACAGGTATAAAAAATAGCCTATTTCACCAGGGATAGCGATAGATAGTGCAGCTTCCCAAAAGTGCATGAATTTTTTAAATTGGATCACTGGTTTCGGAGCCTATTTAATGCAAACAACCAAAAAATCAAATCTTTACTCTTTATGATGTTAGTATAGATATGTAAGTATTTAGAAATATATAAGTATGTTTATCAGTTGTTTAGTACCCATTACACAAGCTCTGCTTAGCTTGGGACTAGATGGAGTTGTGTGCAATTTATGGAATATTATTTTATTATACATATTTTCCAGGTGGACATATTCGCGCACGATCTCTTAGTGGTTCCCGTCCACTTGGGCGTCCACTGGTGCCTCAGCCTGGTGGACTTCCGCGCGCGTAAGATAAACTACCTGGACAGCATGGGCGGCCGCAACCAAACCTGCCTCGACGCGCTTCTGAAGTATCTGAAGGACGAACATCAAGACAAGAAGGGCGCACCGTTTGATGCCAGTGGCTGGAAGACCGAGTGTCTAAAGGTGAGTTTTCTCATTTAACAATAGTGAACAAATAAAAATGTTAGAGTTTTTAATGTTATGTTTCTAATCTAACCTACTAATCTAATAATGATTCTTTGTACCACACATTTCGGCATTTTGACAATATTCCGCGATGACGGTTTAGAGCACATGATGACGTGCGGCCGGCCGCTTGGTTATGTTGCAAGAATTTGGTCATATTGAACCATCTCGGAATCGCGCGCATGCCACTTCTCCTGTTTTTAATATTTCTATGATCAAGTCAATTTAAAGGTTTTCTGGAAGAGATTTCTGTTAGCGTTAAGGCCGCCCGTTGTAACACTATGTAGCTCTTAAGTTTTTATTCGTAAGTTTTAATGGTGTGCAATAAAGTATTCTATTCTATTCTATTCGGATTTGCAGAGAAGTAAAACGTACCTAAACAAAATATATTTTCATACTATTGTTTAATTTTGCAGGAAATCCCACAGCAGATGAACGGCAGTGACTGTGGCATGTTCGCGTGCACGTTCGCGGAGTTCTCGTCGCGCGACGCCGCCTACAGCTTCACGCAGGCGCACATGCCCTACCTGCGCCGCAAGGCTGCGCTCGAGATACTTACCGGCAAGCTCCTGCTATAGGTCTACACACGCATGTTAGTGATGTATTTACTTTATTTTCGAGTTTGAGTGATACGTAAATGTACTTACAAGTGATTGAAAACTGTTGAAAAACTTGTTTCAAAATGGTGGTCCTTCAATTAATGTGAAAAGTGTATTGTATGGTGTAATGTATCTTTACGAAATGAGTCATTGAAGATTGATTGATCTAAAAACACTTTATTTTTATTTCGTCTACTACAGTAATTCCTTCAATAATTTATACTTTTATATGATTTTTATTCAACATTGTTTATTATTCAGATAGTATACTGATTCGCAACTAGTTATAAAGAGTGTAGAATGAAATGTAAATAAATATTAAGAAAACATCCTACCAATATTTTATTATGAAACAGTGAAGTGTATGTGAGCATCGCGTCTCGACACACTATTTTATACCATTCATTCGCTGATTGACTTCCATCCATCTTTACAAGACATCTGCACTATACATAAACTTATGCCTTACAAAAAGACATAAAATCACGCCTTACATATTCCCAGCAACTTTTATACATACATAAATATAATGGTACCTACTAACTAATTAGAATTGAAGACTACTTGAATAACTTAGTAAACCTAAATAACATATAGGAAAAGCAGATTATACATTAAATGTAAAATAAATATATCACTAACATATTAGAAAGTTTTATTAACATATACAAATGGACATATTGTCAGTTTTAAGTCTGAGATGATTGTTTATGAAACGGGAGTAATAAGAAGATTAACAAAGCCGATAGTCAAACTTTTTTTTGCTGACGGTGTTATCTTATTTGAATTGGACCATAGCTAAGAATTCTCTGGTTTTGAAGATATTATAGTTTCCAATTTTATTTCAAAAAATATTATAACGATTAATCGATTACCATACCATAAGAACTATGTTTTGCTTGTGTTACAGTGAGCGGTACCACAAATAGATATTTTCCACCAAAAATAAAATTTGATTTCCAAAATCGATTAGCAATTTTTGTATACCGGTTTTTCTTGTGTCACCTAACTGTAGTGTCTTTTACAATTCGCCCCTGTGAAAAATATTTAGGCATTACATTTAAATGTTTTCTAGTATTAGTGAAATCGGTTAGGATGACTTTGAAGTGTAGAATGCGTAGATGACTGGCTTTGTCGTGTACTTTTTTAACACCGTACGTACACATTTGTGAGAAACTTGTTATAATACAGCGTGGTGACGACAATGCGACAATAAATGAAATCACGGACACTGCTAGTTCCTAGGAATAATTCTAAACCATCAAAAAAATCCTAACACCAAAATTAAAAAAAAATAAAAATCAAACAAACTAAATGGTATAAAACTGAAAACAAAATAGAACGCCCTTTAGAAACATTAGTTCACTAACCTGTGGTAAAAGTGGCAACAGCGCGGTCTTGCAGCGACTTGATCTTTTGTCGCCATTATTAACGCTCAGTAAAAACAATATCACTGAATCACAGATTATTAACTGAATAATCAGGTAACTCTCACCAGGGCGTCATTTATTAATCAAATTATTAATCACAATCAGGATCACTATTCAATCACTTAACTCAGTAGGCAGGTAGGTACCTATGTCACTAAATTTTTCGTTTTTCGATATGGCCGCCATGAATACGAATACACAAATCGCACCGTCGGAGAAGGTTATTTTTAACGTTTGCTAAGAGGTCACCATTTGCAGCCATGTCATTTAATTTATTAACAGACAATATTATCCTATCTTTTAACAAAAAACACGAAAGCACAATAAAAACTAAGCGTTTAATTTCGCACATTCACTTAACTCTTTAACTAAGTACCTATTACTATTATACGTGTCTTATTTATGATCTTATCACTAAAATAAAGCGTCCAATTTCGCACTTATAATCAGTCGTTCGTTACAAAAACACACGAGCGGCGGGCGGCGCGGCGGGCAGCGCGGGTAGGTACTTGAAAGGCGGCGGGTAGGTACTTCAAAGGCGGCGCGAGCACCGGTGCGCTTGCACAAATCAATGACGCGTGGATCGTCACAGGATTACGGCGATACACTGACCGGTGACCGTGACCTAAATTTGTAGTTGCAAGTTTCGACAAGAAAGTGAAGTAATAAGCAAACGAAACTAGATTTATCTCTTTCGCACACACTAAATTTTCTATTGATATGAGTGCATAGCAACTTACTTCCGCGTGCGTTATTTTCTTATCGAACTCTGATGACATGACACGCTTTATGACTCTTATGACACGGGTTTAAGGCATAATTTTCACTAAATTAAATTTAAAAACTGATTTGGCGAAAGTTTTTAAGTAGGTTGCGAGTTGGCCACGTCACCACGTGTCTTTAATGTTTTGATGTTACCGATGCGGGGGTCGTTAACCTGTCAGTGCTTCCGTATTAACAGATACATCATGTAACAAATGTTAAAAAAGTAAAATCACCTCCTGTGACTAAACTACTGGATATTTTCAAATGATTTTTTGTATGTAGACTGGGAACGTCCTTAAGTATACGAAGTTTCATTTATTGTCGCATTGTCATCACCACGCTGTATAAATATCTGAGTTTTCTTTAGAATATCATTTATGTTCATCTGTAGAATATTCACGACATCGTGTTTACGCGTTGCTTTCTCATTTATTCGTAAATTTTCCATAGCACTGTTTCCATTGAAACTTCAATGGAAACAGTGCTAAACAATAAGATGATTGAAAAACTGTCATTTCTAACTAGAAATGACAGTTTTTCAATCACCTTATTGTTACCAATGTGAATGTTTACTTATTGTTAAAAAAATGATGAACAAAGTATGTTGTTTTTAATTTGAGAAATATTGAACTTAAGAAAAGCTTCGCGTAAACCAAGTAACAAAAAAATTAAATGTAAATATGAATTTCATTCCCTACTATTATGAATCAGAAATAATATGGATTACTTAGAACTATGACTTATTTTGTCTGACTGTCTGTTGATGGGTGGGATATTGTATTTTGTTTTTTCTATCTTTTATTTATAAAACGCGATTCTATTTTTTTTATTAGGTACTGTTTGAGTATAAAATTAAATCGTAATTATGCTGTAATACTTGAATTCACGATGACAACAGAGAATAATGAATTTAATAAATTAGAAGTTACCTTAACTAGTTTTGAACTAACGCAACGGCCAGCGCCCCCTGGGTGAATATACGAGCGTTTCAACGCCGTCATTACTTTCCCCTAAATGTTAATAAAAGAGACATATATTTAATGCAATATTTCAGCAATTCTCAGAATCTGCTAAAGTACCAGAATATGGAAATGGTTGAAATATTCCATTACTTAAATACATTCTCTTCCCTTACCATTTTAGGGGAAGGTTGAAACGCTGGAATATTCACCCCCTATGTAAGTGTGAATACGAATCATGCGCACAAATTTTAAACCAATTTAATGCATTTACTGTAATGCATTTACTGCTTACTTATTCTGGGATGATGCTGATCTTACGCTGAAACAGTACCTAACATTATATTAGCGAAAAAAGTACTCTCACTACAGTCAAAAGGCTGTTCAATGTACTTCCGGTCACTTACAATTAAAAAAGAAACCTTGACAAAGAGACAGGAGCATATGAAACAAACTCTTCTTGTAATAGTTTTGTGATAACGTATGAACGAAAGATTTCCATTTATTAACGTATACGACGGATGTTTGAAGATGTATGACAGTTAAAATGTAGATAATAATGTTAAAATAAAGATTTGTGTGACGAGTGATACATTGATAGTTAAGTGATGTTGCAAGAGATTATGATAATAGTTTATATGCAAGTAACTTATGAGTAAATTTGGAACACAGGGAAGTATTTCCTCTATTCCTTCAACATACCAAGTTTGTTCTACAGAAGAATAAGACGAACATAATTAAAAAGGGGTTGTAAATTTTCATTCTTGTAAACTTATTCTTCTTAGAAGATAGAAATCCGTGCTTAATTTAATTGTTTTCACATTTTTATGTTTATGGGTATGATTGAATTGATTGTTTGTCTTTTTGTCATGGAGTCGAGTCTTTAGTTTTAGCGTTAAGTATCTCTCTGTATTATAAAAAGAATGAAAAGATAGTTAAGTTATACTAACTTAATTCATAATGTTATAAAATAGATAATTTGTTTCGCCTGCCAAGGCTATCCGAAATTTTCTAAGTGATGGAATAATAAATAAAATTATTTGAAATCTATTTGCATTTTCATTAAAATTATAAAGATTTCATAAAAAATAAATACTTAATTACAAATTTTCGAAAAATAAAATACAACAAACATACGTAGGGCTCAAAGGCTAAATAACAAAGTTTTAAACCTCAAAATCTCTTTACCCCTGTCAATTTGTTCTAGCTATGGATTATTTACACCCAGTCCTCACATGTCTAAATAATTAATTCGCATAAGCCTTAGTTTCCCGCCTTCAAGCAGAGCGACGCCCGAGTCGTTAGTGCCGCCGCAGTAATTGTACGACGAGAACACGGATATCAGACGACCACGGAGTTGACACTAAAAAAGAAATTGTTAAACCATGAAACTAGTGGAATAGGCCACCACCTGTAACCCAATGGTACCTCCATTGGCTTACATACAGGCCACAAAAGCGAATCGCAGAATGAAGAAATAGCTAGATGATGGCCCATGCTAGTGACAATTCTGTTATCGACAAACGTTTTCGGCATGTACGTACCTATCTAGGTTTCTAAAGAACAGCTCTTGCATACGTCTAAGGCCAATTCTGATGGAACCTATAGGTAATAGTGCAATCTTATAAGGTCTTCCAGACAAATCTCTTCACTTTCTACACTTTCTTAGAAACTGCTCATCTCAGCTTGTGCAACGGCTGTCATTTTTACTTTTCTGCATATCTCACCCATTTCTTTATTCTTAAAAGTCTTATTACACTATTCAATTTATTGGAAACCTAACTAGGAACTGTTAGCAACCAAGCGGTCGGAACCTCCGATTTACACTAAATCGGATCCAATCTTTTTAAACTGCGATTACATCTAACGATTTCCTAGTTAGGTTTCCTAAAAAATTTAATAGTGTAATAAGCCCTTTAAATGTTTCGCTCTCACCATAAACCCGTTCTGGTGCATCTCATGCGCTCTCACGACGTGCGACAGCTGGTTGGCCGACAAGAACCGATCTAGCGCCGTCTGGTCGAACATGTGGCCCGTGCCGCGCTTCGTGTTGGCTGCGAACCCCTCGTTGGAAGCCAGTTCCAGTTGCAACGTCGCTGTGATTTTGTTCGGTCTGGTGGAGATGACAAGAGAGTCACTTAAGGCGGATCAAAGACATACAATAAAAGGTGGATGTGCCAGGGTAGCCCGCGGAATTAAAATTTTCTTGTTTTTAGCAATTTTCCGTTCAGTGTCTGGCTGTAGGTATATTAAACAAAATATGATTTGCAACCGTTATACTTATGTGTTTACTTACAGGATTAAGTAAGTCAATACACTCATAGCAAAAGTATGCCAATCTATAATAGTACCTACCTACTCTTTTTATATGGATGACTAGCAGACGTCACGCGGTTTCACCCGCGTAGTTCCTGTTCCCGTAGGATTACAGGGATACAAAGTAGCCTATGTCATCCGGGAATAGTGTAGCATTCCACCAGTGCAATAATTTTTAAAATTGGATCATTAGTTCCGAAGATTACCCCCTACATACAAACTTACAAACATACAAACTTACAAATTTTACCTCTTTATAATATTAGTACAACTAGTACAATAGTACAATACCTACAATTTACCTCTTTATAATATTAGTATAGATATACAATCTGGTCAAATTATTATTATACCTACCTACATTAGCATTGTGAACACTTTAAAGACATAGCATAGACACTATAATAATAATTATGTCTAGCATAGTAGGTGGGTCACTTTAAAATAATGTAATGAGTATCTTTCAGAATCAATGCATATCAGTAAGGTAAGTAGTTAGGTTAGGTAGTTAGGTTTGCTATAGGATAGGTATGATGAGTTAGGTTAGGTTATACCTATCTATAAATAGTTCTATAATAGTGACTGATGGGCAACACCCCTAGATACTATAATAATTGAGGCATTGGATACTGCTGCTGATGTTATCAGCCTATCGACCTCAATTAGGGTTGTAGGTAGGCATGCCGACAGTAACTGTGGATCTGCGCTTGTCTAAGATAAGGTATGTAGACATGTAGAATATTAGGTATTTAAAGTAAAGAAGACTGCCACTAATGTTTACACTGGCTATGCGAATGAAGAAGGACGTTCTTCGATTGAAGTTTACCAGACATTCAATACTTACTATAAACAGGAGTAGTTATTTTAAATCTCTTTGTTGTTTACTAACTTGATGGGGTCGTTCCACAGCAGCTCCCATGCGATAGAACTTTGTTCTGCCGGCCGCGCCAGAGGCACGGGCACCTTGTCAATGGCCGCTATAAGGGGGCACACCCACGGCGGAGGAATCCCGCCATGACAGCAGAAAACCTGGAAAGTCAACAACATGTTTATATCTTAATTCGTTAAACCCCGGAAGGACACCGGTGTCCACCTGCCATTGTCTTTCTATTTTGTCTATAATTTGAGTCAATTGAAAGGTAAGAGACTGTGACCTCTGAGTTTCTTTCGGTGTTTCTTTTGAGAGTAGGTGCCTACCTATTATAGTCAGATAGTGAAACACCGATCTCATCTACTAGTTAAAAAAATTACGTGTAAAAGTGTTTGTGAAAACCTACTTACAGAAAAATATAATTTTGTTAAAGTTTTTGTAAACTCGAAGAACAATACCTATTTGAAAACTCATAACTTACGCGGTGGAGATAGGTAGGTACCCACACAGCAGTTTTCAAAAAGTATTTTTGCTCTTTAGGGAAATAGATTTTTGCAAAGAAGTTAATATCAGGAGGAGGAGGATCTTATGGCTAAGAGCACGTTCAAGTCACAGAGCTATAGAGTAGAGGGAGCTGTAGGATAGGTAAGGATTTAGGTAAGTAAAATCGGGAGTTTTGCAAAAACAAATTTTTTTCATTGTGCGTTTAGAAATTAGTTGACGATTATCTAAGTACAGAGCACGTCAAGTTACCCCAATGTGTCAAATTTCTTTCATCGTTTTTCAACTTTATGTCAAACAAAATAAGGTTCATATTCAATTAGGAAAATTTGACACATTGGGGTAACTTGATGTGCTGGCGTCTGTACATTGTGTTAAATTTCGTTATTATGTAGGTACAAACTTTGTCATCGATGACGGCCGCTAGAGGGAGACAGTCGAAAACATTATTTATTGCGTTCCATATCTTACTGCCTTCTAGGTCACCGTATTTTGTAATGCACTCACTGCAACAGAATTAAAATTTTTATTACTTATAAATTGTCTTTTGATCTCATTGTAAGTATTGTATAGGTTCACAAATACATTTCTATCATCTGAATAGTAAGCTCGAAGGAAAGGAAGTGCCCTACGAATCCTACGATTGTTGTCAGGATATTTAAAGGTACCTACTTACGTTCAATCGCGCGGATAACATGAACATCGCATGTAGGATGTCGCTACAATCTTCCGCACAATCCACCCATAGCATCTTTGGTCATCCTCTACTCTTGTAGGTATATCAGCACATTCATACTCAAATCTTTTTTCACAACATGTTTACTTGCCCATACCATGACAATCAAATTAGCCTTAACGTAACTACTTACAATTAATAAGCACCTACACCTAAAAATATGATGTCGGTACCTACAGATGCTAGCACATCAAAATACCCCAAACTGCCAAATATTCCCAATTGAACATGAACCTTATTCTTTTTATATTAAAGTTGAAACACTATCAAAGAGATTTGACACATTGGGGTAGCTTGATGTGCTGGCTTCTGTACCGAAATAGTCAAGTCTAACAACAACTTACTTATAGAAAGAAAACATCTTCTGTATGTCCCTGGTCTCGTGGTTCCCGCGTATCAACAGCACGGCGTTGGGTCGCTGCAGCTTGGCAGCCAGCAGGTACGCCATCAGCTCTGTGCCATGCGGCCCTCTATCCACGTAATCTCCCAGGAACAGGATCCTCGACGGCGCCAGTAATGTACCGGACGGCCATAAAGTGTTTTCCATGGACAGAAGGGCGCTCAGATTGCCGTGAAGATCGCCTGCAATGGGCAAGTAATGCTTTGGGCACTTTAGAGGGTTTCCATTATTGGAATTCACCTCAAACATGTAGGTAAAGGCTGTTTCTACCCAACAAAATGACAACCTGCACACGTAGCATGACCACCATAGTGTAGCGACATCTATCTCGCCACAAACGAACTATCCTACATCGCGGTATCAAAGTTATCCGCGCAGTTGGAACGTATACAAGTTCCCGACAACAACCGTCGGGCAGTAGTTAGCCCACCAGACACAACACTCGTCTGGTCGGAGGATTTTCAATGGTGGATGAGGAACTTTACACCCCGTTCCTCATACCTCCAAAATATAGAAACGGATTGTTTCCTCTACAAAAGAATCGACAAAGTGACCGATTGTAGAAACACATCTTTTATTTTGAGCACGACAATGTTAAGAATGAAGAGAAGAAATGTGTCGATTATTAAGTCAACAATAGACCTCAATATCGAGCATTATTTCGTCTATAATCTGCAGAAATGTTTCTACCATTTGTCACCTTGTCGATTCTCCGTCGACATTAATCATGCTACGCGTGCAAATAAATACATTTTAGGAGATACTTATACGGGGTGTAACGGAAAGGGTATATACATACGAAGGGCACGGATTCTCTTGGTGATAAGGAAAGGACATGGCAACGATTTTATTCAAATACATACATAATTGTAAAGTTGAGCCCGCCCGCGCCGTCGCGCCTTTGTCGGTTAGGCAGAACCCGATAGGTCTGTACTAGGCGCGCAGAAACCGAGATAGATATACTTGAACCTTGCCGGACAGGATTATGACCCTCATAGTGCGGTGACACGTTTGTTATGATTTTGCATTTACATAATAAACTGTCGATATTAAATAATATCGTGAAGTTTCAAAGTTATTAGTTGGGAGCTGAAATTTTGAGTAAAGACTCGTTATTAAATACTCTATTCACCCTGTTTGTATGTATATACCCTTTCCGTTACACCCTGTAGAACTACCTATACCTACAGATATCTAATAACGAATAGCCTCGCATGATGTTTGGCCACTTTACCTATGGCATAGACAGGCGAGGCCAGTCGCAGCAGGCGCGGCTCACTAGCACAGATGGGGCGCACGGCCTCCGCCAGCTGCAGCAGCAGTGCGCCCAGTGCCGCCTCCTCCACCTGGTTCGTCCACTCCCAAGCGGGCTTCACCATGTTCATGGTACTGCTGCCTGACTGTCGACGAACCTGGAAGCTCAGCGCGCTGGAATCTCTTATTAACACTATCATAAAATGATTGTTGTTGTCTTTCAATAAACCTCATCCTACTAACATAATGCGGCTTGTCCAAAGAGCTGGCGAAGTAATGCACAGCTGCCAACGCCTCTACTGGTAAACAACTGGGTCCTATCAAGTCGAACGACTGCACCTCGTGCGCCAAGAGCTGAGTGGTGGACGGACTGACCGTGTCTTCTGTGTACAAATCGAGGAAAAATGGTACAGGTATCCAAAAGAAAGAAAATATATTTATTGGCAACAGCTGGACACGCACAGTATAAACATAATTACACAAAAAAAAGAGATACAAAACTTGCCGTCAAAGTTGTTGAGCTCGATGAGGTCGTTGGGCGGTCGGCGACGCAGGCGCACGCTGTGCAGCGCCACGCAGTAGTCCGCGCGCGCCGCCCGCCGCCCCGCGCTCGAGCCCGGCCCGCCCGCCGCGCCCGCGCCTGCCGGCACTAACTGTAAGTTCTATTCATATCATCATGTCCTATCGCTGTCCATTAATGGATATAGGCCTCTCCAATCGACTATCAGTCCTGTCAGTCCAGCCTGAAGCAGACAGCTCCTAGAGAACACAACACCATGGCAACGGTTTTCAGTTCTGCGATTAATAAGTAGGTAGGTATGTCCGGTTACTTAAATCCTAGTTTGCTTGCCTGTCAGTCTTACCTATTTTTGTTACCAAAAGTAGTAGGTAGGTAAAATTTAAGGTAAAGTAGTAGGTGACTTAGTATACTTACTAAGTAAGTAAGGTACTGCCTAAGTCTGATCAATTCTGTAGTGTTACAAATTGGCATGATAATACCTGTTCCCGTTACAGGCTGCAATTTTGCCGTAGTCGAAGTCGAAGCTTGGCACTCTTTATTACGATCTCTGAAAATTACATAATCCATTACCTACGCATCCATATAATTTGATTACCGAGTTTACCTACTATACGTCGAAAATATTTCAATACTAGCAGACGTCACGCGGTTTCTCCCGCGTATTTCCCGTTCCCGTGGGAAAACAGGGATAAAAAGCTTATAGCACCCGGGGATAGTGTAGCTTCCCAACGGTGAAAGAATTTTTGAAATCGATCCAGTAGTTACGGAGCCTATTTAATGCAAACAAACAAACAAATCTTTCTTCCTTAAATTTTAGTATCGAAGTATAGATATTTTAATAAACCCCTACAGTTATTCTTACTGCAGATCCATGATATAAGCGGAGATACCCCTGGGCGCCCGCAGCAAGGAACTCGTGCCTCTCAGTCGAAATTCGCCAACTCCTCGAAGAAACTCTGCCAGAGGCAGCGGTGAATTAGGCTGCATTCCTAGTTGTCTAGAATTTTGACAAAGCTTAGATTTCGATCTTGAGTGGATCTGGTGAGTATTGGTAACACTTTACGACTTTGTAAAATATTTTAAAGTTATACTTCTTTTGGCGCGCGTTATGGAAAAATTACGAGAATATTTTTTTAAGATGCGCGCGCACAGTCACGAAAAACCGACACCCTGAAGTTAGCTATCATCAACATTTAAGTTTTATTCTACTAAGTATTAGTGTCGTTTTTTCTACAAACGGTTGATATCGCGAAATATAAAATTTTTAGAGAGATTTTTATCTTGTTACGCCAAAGAAGTATAGCTTCTAACGCGTGTATACACACACATTTTTTTTAACACAAACCAGAATTGTTTTGCAACAACCAGTTAGATAGGTACGTTTCACACCTGAGACAAACATCAGCGTCTTTGGCGACACTGAGCGCGTCGACAGGCAGCTGCCGGGCAGCCCGCGCGGCCGCCACCAGCTCCTTGAACTCCACATACTCCAGCTTCATGTCGCGATTATTATCGAAGTACCTGAGTAGCATCGAAAATTGAAAGATGGATGGAATTGAAGCAGTGATAGCCTATCCATTCGTAGCACTATCACCGTAAAAACGGGAGAGATATGAGAAATTAGTATTTCTGCCGCTTATAGAAGAAATCATGCCCCATTTTGTAGACTTTTGTCGATTGAAGAATCGACACATTTCTCTTCATTCTTGTCATTGTCGTCCAAAAACGAAAGAAATGTTTCCACAATCCGTCACTTTGTCGATTATTCTATAAACAAAATCCGTTTATAAGGCGATCATGCTACGCGTGCTAGTAGTGTGACCGGCGGATTGCCAAATCTTAGGTCTCGAGTTCGAACCCAAGGCATGCACCTCTGACTTTTCAGATTCATGTGCGTAGTATTAGTAGAAAGAAATACCTACACCTCTAAAAGTGCGTAGGTATTGTATAATTATCACTTGCTTCAAAAACGTGGGGAAACCGGCATGCTTGTGAAGTATTTCTCGAGGGTATGTGATGCAAAGTCAGAGGCTCATGGCCACTCATGGGCGGCATTACAACTCTGACACCAGTTAGTAAATAGCCACACGATAAGAAGAAGACTAGAATAAGTCACATTCCACTGATTAGATTAATGGGCAGAGGACCAAGTGGTAATAAACCAGAGAACTGACTCCTTCACGCTAGTGGTGTGATCGCAATAACAGCCGCATGAAAGTAGCTAACTAGGAGTTGAATGGGTGGCGATTAACGAGGCCTGTGTTGTCGAGGAGTGAACTGGAGTACAGAAGTGTGCTAAGTACAGGTAGCTGATACGGTTTTGTTCACCTAAAAATATATCTGCATCGTATTTCCGCTGGTACACCGCTGTGGAGAGTTGCTGGCTCCAACGCCGCTGTCCATAACATTAGTTCCAGGAAGGACAGGCCCCCTCTGCTTGCCACGTCCGCCGCTCTAAATCATAGATTTTGCCATACAAAAATCATTCGTGTAAAAAGGTAAATTGCATCAGTAAGTAGGTAGGTAATATTTTAAATAATTGGATTAAAATCTATACATATAATAAGACTGTAAAAAAACTGTGTCTGTACATTGAATATATTTAAAAAATAATAATTGAGGGGGGTTTAGAAACAGTAATAGAGCACGAATCCAAAAAAAAAAGTCTGTCTGTTTGTCTGTTTGTCTGTTTGTCTGTTTGTCTGTTTGTTTGCACACGCTAATCTTCGGAACTACTGGACGGATTTGTATGATTTTTTTTTTGTTGTATAGATATTAAGTCTGGTCAACACATAGGCTATAATTTATCTTGGAAACTGGAACACCTAATGCAGAACCGCAACAGACCAGCTAAACTATAGGCGATACAAAAATGGTCCCATAGCAAAAATTGTTCCACGTGATGAGCATTTTCTGCTGAGAGAATAAATTTGAAGATCCGGATCACCTGATGCAGAACCGCAACAGACCAGCTAAACTATAGGCGATACAAAAATGGCCCTATAGCAAAAATTGTTCCACGTGATGAGCATTTTCTGCTGAGAGAATACATTTGAAGATCCGGAACACCTGATGCAGAACCGCAACAGACCAGCTAAACTATAGGAGATACAAAAATGGTCCCATAGCAAAAATTGTTCCACGTGATGAGCATTTTCTGCTGAGAGAATAAATTTGAAGATCCGGAACACCTGATGCAGAACCGCAACAGACCATCTAAACTATAGGAGATACAAAAATGGTACCATAGCAAAAATTGTTCCACGTTATGAGCATTTTCTGCTGAGAGAATAAATTTGAAGATCCGGAACACCTGATGTGGAACTTCAAGAGCCCAGCTACACTATAACATATATTGGAATGACGTCTTAGCAAGAGTTGTTCAGCCTTATGAGCACTCGCTGTTGACGTATAAAAATCGAAGATCTGGAACACCTGTTGTAGAACTCCAAGAGCCCAGCTACGCCATAACTCAAATAGGAATGACGTCTTAGCAAAAGTTGTTCGGTCTGATAGGCATTTCCTGTTGACTTATAAAAATCGAAGATCAGAAACATTTGATATAGAAATTAAAACTATCACTAATTTCATTGCATAATTATAAAATAACAAAAGTAGGAGGTACTACGCGGTGAAGGCGGGAACAGTTCAGGACTGATTTTCGATGACGATGGTATATCGTTGAAAATTAGACTCTACTGGCTAATGCGTATGCCTTCGGGCTTATGTTATTTGAGTGTTTAATTTCCTTTTCCATTTATCTTCGTTCGGGTAGCTTACCCGGTAACGCAGGGGAGCAGCCACTTAGATTTTAATTGATCAGGTATCATCACAATAAAACTATAACCATGCCTAGAAAGAGGTCAAATTTTTCCCAATGTTCCAAAGGTGCTAAATGATTAAAGACCATAAGATCCCAACAATCTACCGAAGAGCGTTAGGAGAGACTTGATGCTGTTTGAGAACATGAGGCTGCAACTCGCTCCGTGGAAACTTCTTGGGATCGCGAAGCACGCCTGCATTCTCAGCGTATTTACGCATCTACATCCAGGTCTCTAGAGACCAGTGAAGAATATGTGCGCGACTGACCGCTGATCGTGAACATCATGCACTGTCTCGCGAGTTGGAGACGTTCACGGAAAAAGCATGACGCTTGAGTTTTCAGCGTATATACGCATCGACTCTAGAGATAAGTGGGGGAAGGAGATGCGCGACTGACCGCTGATCGTGAACGTCACGCAACATATTATAGGCTATAATTTATTTTGGAAAATGGAACACCTAAAGTAAAAGAGATATAAAAATGGTGCCATTGCAAAAACTATTCCACGTGAAGAGTGTTTTCTGCTGTGAGACTAAATTTGAAGATCTGGAGCACCTGCAGGGGAACTCCAAAGCCCAGAGACAATATAATATATACATAATAGAAATGGCGTCTTAGCAAAAGTTGTTAAGTCTGATGGCATTTCCTGTTGACCTACAAAAATAAAAAAATCTGGAACATCTTGAATCATCTCGCGCATCCCATTGATTTCCCGTCCCCGGGCTTATAGAATTCGACATCAGATGTTTCAGATCTTCGATTTTGACGACCCCGTTGTCGCTGGCATAAGCAACAGGATCCGCGTACGAAGTCGCGGGCAGAAGCTAGTATAGAATAAATAATTGTTCGGAGATGGTTTTAACAATATGTGCTATCATCTAATTACTAAAATATCTTTTTTATAATTATTTAAGTACCTTGCAATGAGTAGATTGTATCTAAATAATCTGCATGTACTTAATTGTCAACATGAACTCTGAAATATTGTGTGTAGGTATACTAAGTACTACCTAAGAGTTTGTTGTAAGGCTTTAAAAAGATTTTTGTAAGCTTTGAAAGGTGAATCCCTAGCCTCATAAAGTGTCTAAATTAAGTAGGTATAGTGAGTTAAGGTAACTTAGGGTAAGTGCATTTTATTTATGTTTCGTGTTTAATAAAAGGTATTTGGAAATGTGAGGGAATATCTGTCTGGCCGAGTTAATGACGAACTTTGTAAGTAAGTAGGTAGGTACCTACCTAAATAAACTTTGACATTGTGACCTCTGCCAGCCAACATCGATCATAAACTGTGAGAAGACATGGACGCTCATGTACAACGCAGGGAACACCATCAGCACGAACTCGCGATACATCCTGATTTGATCTGCAATGCGAAATTGCGATCAACAGATTATTGCGGGGATTATCTGTAAGCGGTTCTAGAAGTACCTATTGCAACAGTCAGGGTCAGTGTCCCTTATGAACCTCTTGTAACATCCTCTGAACCTGTGTTGTGCCATAAATGATTTGTGAAGGGCTTGTCAATTTTATTGTAGCATTCTTCTTTTTAACACCGTTCCACGTCATATTGACAGAAACCACCTACATTGCTATTAGTTTTTTATGAGGAGCATATCTGTTATGGAGTGTTAGTAGCATAAACTTAAAGAAAGTTAACCGTCACGGTTGTAGCCAGCAGCTTGCAGCAGCTGCAGGTTGGGAGACGCCATGGCCACCGCACCGCCGGCCACATCCATCCCCACCACCACGTTGTCTTCGCAGATCTCGACCAGCGCGCCTTTCTCTATCTCCTTACATAAAATCCGTTTCGAAATTTCAGAATCAATTGATTTATTCATCGTGAATACAATATCATCTGTACATCGAGCAGTTGTTGAACAGCACACAAGGTAAATTTTGGAGTAGGTAATTAGACAAAATATTCATCTACTATACTATAACATAGGTACAATCTAAATGAATAAAATTATAGAAAAACTGTGCTGCTTTTGTTCCGTACAAGAATTAAGAAAATATTACTATCAAATACGTACTGAATCCTTTTCAAGATCTTTAACCTCTCCAATGACCATGAGAGCGAACAAAAAAATCTCAGGACTGCGGAGACAGGAGTGAGCTCGTTGGCGCTCCAGCTCGGCTACATTCAGCCACTGCAGCCGGTTACGCAACCCCTGTGTTGTAACGTTGTAAGAAACACTTTATTATAAAAAAACCAAGATTAAAAGATTTAATGTGTATGAGCAGACGTATGTAAGAACGTAAACGAAGCAAAAGAAGTCAAAATCAAAAGGCTACGGATCAACACTTTTTATTTCAATATTTACATAAAACAGGGGACTGTCGTCAAAACCACTTTCTAGTGTTTTTGCTGAGAAGATGTGGCGGAACAAACTTCCCGAAAAAAGGATAAAGATCGTAGCAGGTGGCATGCTGTAAAGAAACGTGTGCGTTTATGTACCTACTTACATGTATCAAAATAGTGTCGATACTTGAAACTTTTCACAGTTTCGGGACTCGGTTTCAACCATGAATACCATGATTGCTTGCTTGCAATTTACTTGGCCGAGTTTAAGTTTCAGCTCTTTAAAATATTTTGTACTTTGTTTCCTTTCCTGCTACGAATACTTAAGCAAGCGCAGATCCACCGTTGTGGGCACTATGGGCATACCCACGACCCTAATTGAAGTCGGACAGAACAAATGATTGTGCTCATCACACAAACATTTGTCTCGGGGGGAATCGAACCCACGCCCTCAGGCTAAACAGGCTAGACAGATGATGAACAATCTCTCCGCCCCTCTATCCATGTAACACCCATGCTTGGCTCTCTGCATACTTACAGCTTTATACTTCAGCCTCTTCTTGATATCCGTTTTGACGGCTACCTTGTACACGGCGTGGTAGACGCTGTGCAGTGTATGATTCGGGAGCCAGATCTTGTAGACGCGGATGGGCTGGCAAGAAATGCCGGTGTCCACGCCGAACAACTAGAGCAAATTATTTTATTATTTTAATTGTAGGACCACCATCAGAATTTGCCGTTGGAAAATATAATTAAGAAGATTTTTTAAAAAAAAAGGTGATTGTATTGCAGAGTTACAGTAGACAGGTCGGAAGCCCCAATACGATGGCGATATTTGTTCCATGAGCGTCTATATGTGAAGAAGAGCGGTTGTGGTTTCGTCTGCACTCATTAATGAGGCCCGCTGAGCACCACGAGCTCATACAATCGAGGCAGGGTGCGCTGAAATAGTACGAGTAAGATTTATTTGGCAGAAGTCCGACATAAACCTATACGTTCCACCCAAGCGCAAGGCCACACGATACTTAGGCACATATTTCACCAATTATGCTTGCATTACTAGACTAACGAGGCAGAAAGTGCAATTTAGGGACTAAATTAAAGCTAGTTACTTTACGCATATCAAAAAATAAGTATGAGGTATAATAGGTACCTCTACCTACTTATGACAATTTATTTATGTAGGTACAAGATATCAGTTATCAGCAGCTTCCGGTTCCTCAATCGGCTCAATCCTACTCCTCTCTTATGCAGCATAAAATTTCATTGGTAGATACCTCAAAATTCATTTTATGAGCCGTCATTTTCCAGCAATTTTTCTCACATCTACTGGAAGGTAACCATGTTTCTCCGCTCGCTTCTTTGGTGAAGAGATACGATCGGTCGCTGGTACAATAGACCAAAAGGGACACCACATCACATAAATCTTTATAATGCTTGAACATTCCGAATAATTCCGATAAATATGAGTATAAAATTTATTTATCAATAATGAATATTTTTATGACGGGGCCATCCTATTTTCTTGAGATTTGACATAAATTTTGTTGATCAACATTACTTTTTTTTAATTTTAACGGCAGTGGCAAGCCGAAATTTGTTATGCAGAGTCTTAATGCATCGACGTTTTCACAAAAATAAATAATACCTATCGTAAAAATATTTAAGTAAGTCTGACCTATCAAACTACTAGTGATCGATAGTACGGTTGCCTGGCTGACTTGCTGAAGCATGTTGCTTGCTGAGCATGTGCATGAATGAGATGAGGTTCTCTCACTAGCAGCTCGGAGTCTGGGTCTTAAGACTCGTCCTTTTAATCATGCTTACCCAACGTCAGGCCCGCCGCTAGCTGTTTGTTCGCCCGCGTGCAAAACCGATTATGCCGCCCTACGACTGCATAATTATTATGCTGGGTTTTGTCAAAAAAAGGCTTTTTCAAAATTCAAATTCAAATTAGTTTATTTGTGACACATTGGTAAAATGTATGTACATGGTGTTGAATAAAAAAAGTTTCACTATGCGCTGCCTTGCAAGGCGTACAAAATGTTTCATGTTCATCAAATGTTTCATCATGGAAAGTAAAAGAAAAATTCCTAATGATTCTAAAATATTTATTTTAATTAGGTACATTAATTATATTTGTTTACTGAAGTGTAAAACTAAGCCATACAATCATTATAAAAACTTAACTCTTCTTGCCTTTATATTTGCGAAATCTTCTATCAACTTTCTTGTATCCAAGCTGTCTAAAATTTCTTGTTCAATTGAAACTAGGTATACTCGTAGCTAAATTACTTAGTCTCTGCTGGAGCATTGTTGATCTTAAATAGTTATTAATAATTTTTATTTTTGAAAATGATCTTTCACCAGATGCAACTGAAACTGGCAGTGTAAGTAATATTCTTAGCGCTATTGCTGTGTTCGGAAATGTTGAAATTAAGTCATTGGTAAAAAAATATTGAAATATGGTTCGTGGATCATTAGACTGGTTTTCTGAAAAATGCAACTTTAATGCAATGATTTCATTAAACAAATCAATACCGTCAATGTCTGAATCACTACTTGAATCATCTTTATGCTTCAGTTTTAAATCTTTACAGTGTTTCATTAACTCATCATTAGAGTAATTAAATAAGTTATCGCTAAAAAAGCCAAATACGTCGGTAAATTGTCTGATCTAAAATTCTAAAATAAAACTCTATATTTGATTTTGGGGTCTACTAAAACTTCATCATGGTGGTCATATTGAAATTGAGTTAGTTTTTTTCTTGGACGAATGGTATTTATTGGTGGGAAATTTGTTTCAACATTGACTTCGTGAGCCACTTTGGAAGCTTCTGCTGTCACAATTTCAAAGTGTTCATCCGTGCGATATTCTGTGAACTTTTCGATCAATTTATTTATTAAATTTATGCAGATTTGAGTACCTATTCATCGTGGGGCTCTGCATCATTTTGCTCAAAGCATTAATTTCGTTTAAAATATCGAACCAAATTACTACCGAGCAAATAAATTTAAAATTTTGAATATTCAAAGCAAGCGAATGAGCTTTGTGAGATGTAGTACAATCCCATTCCGACGAATTACCAGATATTTCCAGCAAAGAGTCAAATATTTTTTCGAGGTGATATCGTAATGGCTTAACTGCATCGATTCTGCTAGACCATCGCGTAGCACTTAAAGCTTTTAATTTTAAATCTGGAAAATGTTTGCAAATTATAGACCACCTTTTTGTGAATGATGAAAAGAAAACGTAAATTTCTTGAATTACTTATATTAAAGTTTACAGTTTCGTGCGTAATATTTGCTCACTCGTCGTTCACTACCAAATTTAAACTATGAGTCGAGCATGGAACGTAAAATGCGCGGTTATTGATGTACAAATTTTTTTTTATTTAATTTGCGATCGTGACTGTTTATCCAGCATGCGAATTACGTACTAGTACCTTACTAACCTACCAACTGAGAAATAAGTTTTCAGGGATTCCCCTAACTTTACCAGTCCTGTCTTTCATATAGTTAAGTGACACTAGTCACTATGAATGGATACTTCTATCGAATTTGGGGCTCCACCAAGCGGCGATGGGCGGTTGCATCTTCTAGGAGACGTCATTAAGTATTGGCTTTTGCATCTTAGTCTTAACGGTTGCCAATAGATAGCGATGTTAACGTAAAGATTGCGCCACGCGCCAGTCGGTGTTTTTTTTTAAATATTACGTGATTAGTCGCTCGATTTGCCGCCCCCTAGGTCGTGCCGCCCGCGTGCGGTGCACGCCTTGCACGCCCGCTTACGGCGGGCCTGCCCAACGTGCTTACCCCTTTAATGTTCTATGCCCTTTAGCCTTTAGGAAATACGATTACTTAGAAATAGCGCCATCTGTGTATAGTGTTGTACTGAGAACAATATTCGAATGGTTAAAAAAAACAATTTTCGTGCCAAACTAACCAAGCACATAAGTAGGTAAATGAATAATTTTATTATAATAGATTTAAACCATTTTTACGTTTTCTTTTTCATAAAAAGGGTTTTAAGTTACTACATAAATACCACAATAGATGTCACTAACTTCGAAAATGATGGAGGATTGGGTGGGACGGAAGAAAAATAAGAAAAGAAACGGCCAAAAGGAAAAATTATGAAAAATATCTTTATGGCTATCAGTCTATATCTCCATACATGTTTACCGAATCTAAACATTAATTTGAATGTAATCTATTGTACGGGCTGTACGGGCATTGTGGTTCCCATTCATTGTCAGGTATTATTGATTAGTTTGTGTTGTATCTAGTATTTCGGGGGGTGTATATAGGGTGACGTAGCGATCACGCCACCTTCTTCATACGTATTCTGGCTCTGTGATTGGTCAAAAAGGGCAAACCCCCACCCCAAACAAAAATACGACACATTCAACACGTTTAGTGCTGCCGGCTCTCATCAATTCGCAACTCGATTCTAAAATCGAGTGAAAGTTAGTAAATTATAATTCTTTTTTAAATTCTTTGTGTTATGGAGTGTTCGCTTATATTATAAGACCGTTTAAATATATTTTACTGGCTTCTTGACGAATTTAAGTGCACAAAATCGTGTTGTACGGCACGCCAACGACCGTTTAAATATCCAAAATCGATTAAATCGAATATGTGTCAAATTGCTAAGTAAAGTACAACACTGACTAGTTCGGATTTGCTGGACGTTAGGAATCCCGCTAGTGTTTACCTCGAGTTTATTTGAAAATTTGGTGATAATTTACAAGTGTATTAAACGCAGTGGACCTGTAAGGACACTAGGTGAGTATTTCACTTCAATATTTTGTTACTTGCGCTGCATGGAAATAGACACCAATCGCAAAAAATATAACCTAAAAAAAAACTGTACGATATTTCTTATTTGGATTGCCCTGTATTACTTGCTTTACAGCTAAAATCTTTTTGGGAATTGTATTTAAATACAAACTTTAATTGATTTAGTGATATTAATACGGTATTTTGACCCTTACTTTTGTTATAATACCTTCATACGTTGACCAAGTACCAATTTTTTTCGTCTCATTACAGAGTTTAAAATAATTCAACGATCATGGTTCCACGTGTGGAAACTTAACATAAAATAATGAAATGCATCCGTATACCGTTTCAGGCTTTAGCAATTATTATTTTATTTCATGATCCAACGTTAAAATATACTCTCTACATTTTTGCGCTTGTGGTATTCTGCGTAAGTACCTACCAAAGTATTTGTTTATAATTTTATCACAACAAAACATTAGATTAGATAAGTAATGCCTATAAATATTATGCCAGTCAGTACATTACAGTAATGATTTTAATTTTTCAAGTGGGTAAACCAACAATGAACTATTTCAAAATTAATTCATTCAGAGGTCAACAATGAATAATAAATGATATTAATATTACATTCAAAATAGGATAACACATTTTGCTAAGTTACACATGAACCACTTAATTATCTAGTAAGTAGAGGTAGGTATTTTTATGTGATTTCTTTGTTATATTTTCAAACAAATGAAGTTCCAAGTTTATCAGTTAAAAGAAAGTTTATGCATTTGAGTGTTGCCAACTTATTCTTATTGAGTTACAACCATAAATAATTATGCCAGCCTGTTACTGTCCCACTTTAGGGCAAAGGCTTCTCGCACAGAGAAGGCCAAGCATATAACACTGTGTCGGCTCAGGGCAATTTTATGGTAGGCAAACTTAGAGTACAAGATGTCTTTTTAACTTAAACTTGATGAAGTACATTTACGATGAATAGAAAATTTTGGTATGAGCCTAGATTTGAACCTATAACTTCTATGCCGTCTCTTACTCTAAAATGTGCCTTAGGAAATATTACAAATTATTGCTTTCTCTTGTTACATGGACTACCTAGGACTTATTTCTTCCTGTAGTGACAAATGGGTGATTCTACGGTATTTGAGTATTTTGTGTCCCCAAAGAAAAAATCATCTGTTTAATTTAACCCTACAACTACAACATCCAAATTTAATTAAATGAACCACAACATGGGTCATGGGTAGTGATGGGCAATGATAATAATCCGGTTAATAGCATTTGGCTAATAATCGATTAAAACTCAGTTAATAGCCATTAATAGCCATTATGGATGATAACCCTGCTGTTAATGTTATTTTAGTGATTGAAAATTTCCCTTCATGGTTTTCAGGTTTAGACTTCATTCTAAACTTCATTTTCATCATCTTTCTTTGTCGTAAATAAATTTTGCATATCTATATACTTTACTTATAATAAATCTGTAGAAGTAAGAATTCTGTACATTGAAAATATCAAAAAACTAAATGGCAGGGGGTGTTACTAGACCGTAACCGAACCCAAAAATGTGATTAAAAAATTTTTTGTCGGTCTGGCTGTATGTTCACGTATCACGCAAAAACTACCGGTTTGATTACAATGAAACTTGGTACACTTACTTGGTAAAAAGTAACTTTTAATCCCGGAAAAGTATATACAATAAAAAAACAAACTTAATTTTGCGGTTCGATCCTTAGACCCGACTACTGTACCAACCGCAAATAATAAGTGTGTCGTAGTTTACGTCACCCGCAGTGGTGGTCTTAGCCGTGTGCAGCGCCCCTTGGTGAACTGGAGTTCACCAAGGGGCGCTGCACACGGCTAAGATACATACTATAATATTTTTATCTAAAGATACAATATATAAATAAATAAAATAAAAAGCCTTTTATTGCTTGCATAGGTAAAATTACAAAACAGACTTCTTAAGAAGATTAATTGATTGATGATTTTATAGATAACTTACTTTTACCTTATTTTGTAATAACATTAAATATTAACAAGAATTTAAATTGATATTGACATTTTCTGATTTAAATAATATCTTGAGAGATCTATATCATAGTTTTAAAATAACTAAAAATCTTCGTAGTGTCTATTGAATTTTATGACGACCGATATTGTATCTTAAGATGAAATACACACATCAAAAGTGTCTAGGGATCAACATATATTTTTGCAATAACTTTTCTCCTGATTGATATTAATTAAAATTTTCTTTAAGGATTCATCAAATAAAGTGTTTTCGTTTGTCACAGTAACGATAAACCAAGTCACCTTTGCATTAATAAAGAAATTTGCCATTTTCCTAATAAAGGGATTTTTGACATTTGAACCACTAACATTAAAGTTCGAAAAAAAGACTGAAATAACAGTTTTCTTTAAAATTTTGTTGGGTAACTTAAACAATTAATAATCCGTGTTTCTACCGCGAACACTAACAACACAAGAACATCGGTTTGGCATACTCAAAATGAGTTCATCCAAATCACGCTGTGGAATGGCCGCCCATGTTCGTTGCAACAACAAAAAAAGGTCTTCTTGCGACTGGATACCCTCCATATTCGGCAGAGTTCTTCTCTGTAGCATATCCCATGCATGCTCAATCGGGTTCAAGTCTGGCGACTGAGCAGGCCAGGGCGGGACATTGATGTTAGCTGCGGCGAGAGTCTGTCTTACGACTCTTGCGGTGTGCGGTCGTGCATTATCATGCATTAACTGAAATAAGGGACCGATTTGCACTTGTAGAGGAACGATGACGTCTGATACAATCGTCTCAGCATAAATTTGAGCGTTGAGGTTGCCTCTGATCCAAATCAACTCAGTTCTTCCGCCGATCCAAATACCCGCCCATACCATGATGGTTCCACCACTATAAGGATGGACTTCCTGGCAGGATTTTAATCGCTGTTGGCGTCCAGGGGTTCTCCAGTGTCGTATACGTCTTGTATCCGGTCTCATACCAAAACGAGACTCATCAGAAAAGCACACGAAACGCCATTGTTCTTCTGCCCAATGTCTGTGTTCAAGAGCCCATTGATATCGAATCCTACGATTGTGCATTGCTATAGGTGGTACCCGTAGCGGTCTTCGGGAATGAAGGTTCACTTCATGCAAGCGGTTTCTGACTGTTTGGTCGCTAATTAAGTTCCCTGAAGAGAGATGAAGCCTCACGGCTAACATCATGGCGGTTATTGTTGGAGCTCTTCGAGTTAAGATTTGAATGTATCGGTCTTGTCTCCGTGTGGTGCAGCGAGACCGTCCTCCATGGCGCTCAGCCACGGTACCAGTGCTTCGGTAACGTGTCCAAAGTCGACTGATAACACTCTGACTTGTATTCAGAGCTAAAGCCACAGTACGTTGCCGGGAACCAGCTTCTATCATTCCCACGGCTCTGAGCATTTCTTCCCTGCTTAAATGACGTCGCCGCTCCATAATAACGTTGGTTTTAATCAGTAGTAGGGAAACAGTAGCACTGATAATGTCTTCAATGCGTTGTATGTTTTTATAGGGAAAATATTGACAGCTGATTTTCATCTTTTACTCGAATTTGATTCACAGTTCCTGATTCAAATTATGAAATGCACCAAAAAGGATCCATATAAATTTATAAAATCATAAATTTATTACAAAGCCACATCTCAATCTCAAGAAATCCGCATAAAAATGCTTGATCCCTAGACACTTTTGATGTGTGTATTATAGTATCTCAGCCGTGTGCAGCGCCTCTTAGTGAACTCCACTGCGGGTGACGTAATTTACGACAAACTTATTATTTTCGGTTGGTACAGTAATCGGGCCTAGGGATCGAACCGCAAAATTAAGTTTGTTTTTTATTGTATATACTTTTCCGGTATAAAAAATACCCAGTGTGGTGCCCAAGATATTAAAGAATAATTAAACCAAGTTCTTTGCGTGATGCCTGAACATATAGACAGACAGACAGACAAAAAATTTTAATCACATTTTTGGGTTCGGTGTCGGTCAAGTGACACCCCCTGTCATTTATTTTTTTGATATTTTCAATGTGCAGAATTTTTACTTTTGTAGATTTATTATAAGTAAGTATAGATAATTATGTTATATTTTTTTTATATTTATTATAATTATTATTTATTAATTTCGCTGTAGTGCAGTTCATGCATCTCTTTCAGGCACGAATAAATATTAGCGCCAGAAAGAGATAGCTCGAAAACGGGGGTTCGGGGACGCACATGTTACCTACTAACCGCTCGGGTATTTTCCATTGTTTTTAATTTACCTACGTCGTCGTATTCACAGAAAAGACCTAATAAGTACTTACTTATTGTACCTACTTTACGGTTAAAATTTGTTTGTATTTGTAGGTATAGGTACATAAGTACACATACATATTTAGCTCACTTTGTTAAATTACAAAGCGATTTGTCAATAGTAATTGTGGTTTTATAGTTTTGGGTCTCTAAATTAACAAAACTGAATTTCCCAAAACACTTTTTCATATACAAAAAGTGAAAATAAATAAAAAGAATTACAATACATTTAATCACACTACAGATTTTACACTAAACAAAAGAAAACCTTTTATTTTTTTAACAATACATTAATAGCAGGGTTATTAGCCATTGCGTGGCTATTAATGGATACTTATGGATAATAATCGCTAATAACTCAAAGCAGCCGGCTATTTACCCAACTCTAGTCATGGGTGACCCCAAAATAAAAAAATGATTACTTACAATATATTAAACTTTAATAAACTTAAACAATTATTACAAGGTTTTTTGGATATTAATGGAATGCTTATGGTAAAAAAAAATAGTACAAATCTGAAAATCTAGATACATTGGTGACAAATAGGTAACCTGTGTTGTGCACATATATTTTTGGAGCACTTAACACATTTCTCTCTGCCCTTCTTATCTTTGGCTCTAGTGCATAAATAGCAGCGGGAATTTGAAGTTGATCGAGCTTAGGCTACCTGAGCACTGTTTTCTTCATCTACTCCCAAAACATGAAGCATTATCACTTTCAGAGATTGGGGCAAATTTTTGACCTCATCAAGGCGGCGTTTCACGTAGGGCTGTACTAATTGAAGGCTTAGGTTTCATAGAAAGTAGTTCCTTTTCAGTTTACTCCTGCGAATGTTTGCCTTGAGTATTACATATGAATTTATACCTCCAGCATCAAGCATGCCGTAAAAAAATCTTAGCGGCCACCTTCGTGTTTTTATCTTCGTCCGAAGAACTGGAGGTTTCACCTTCATATTCCTCCAAAAGTTGCTCAATTTCATTACTTTCAAGGGCTCGTGACGTTGAGGCCATATTGAAAGACTATTCGTGAAATAAACGTGAAATCACACAACAGTTAATCACAAAAAATAGTTTCGATAACCACAACACGGGTCGCGGGCGACCCCAAACTGCAATATCTCCGAACCTAATGAGCGTGCGCACCCCGCCATGCGTCACGGGCCACTGATAACCAATTACGGAAGGTACCTAGACGCACAGTGTTGTAGGTGCAAAACTCGCAAAATTAAAATAAAAATACGTGTGCGTGGGGTCACCTATGACCCCATGTTGTGGTTCTAGGGTTAATATTAATAATTCAACTACTTGGCATTATTTTGCCTAAGTAATGACAAGGGCCAGAAGATATTTCTATTTTTTTTCATTTTATAGGCTCCAGGGGAAAATGTGTTATCAGGGGAGAGACACTATTGGCAGAGTAGTGACAAATTATAGCAGGAAAGTGACAGGCTACTAAGTATTATCTAAGGAATTTTAATAATACTGTATAAAATGAATAAATAATAGCTTTATCGTTATATTTTTAATGAATAGAATACAATCAGCCTTAACAGTTGAAACATATTCACAATATTAAGTTCTTAAAAAATTAAGTTTCGATCACCATCAAATAATTTACATATGAAAATAATAATAAAACAATAATAATATCTAATTATAATATAATAAATATATTAATGCATATCACTCTCGTCTGTGAATTAAACAAAATTAGTAATTTTTCCTATTAAATAATCACAACACTTACTGTTCAACAGTTTTTAATAATTAAATACTCGAAAAAGTGTAATTTCACATTTAAGGCTTAACTAAATAGTAAAATGATACACCTATGAGAGGTTATCTTAGCAAGTAAACCTAAAAATCATTATTATAAATGTAAACTTCCATTTTAAGAAAGAACTGAATCAATAATTTCGGTTAAACTAAGTATTTTCTACTTATATACTAAACAATAAATAATTAACTTTTTGAGCACATCAATCAGCTCTAAAAAATTGTAGAATACTCTATTACTCATCATAAGTAAACTGGCAAAAAAGAGTAGCACCTTCAATAGATTTCTTGAAATAAAGTAAAATAATAATCTCTCCTTCCCCGTCATCAAATTCAGACTTGCGTACGGCAGCATAACTATATTTTTTGTCACTTATCTAGTATTCCACAAGTATAAAATCACAGGTATCACTAACATATGAATGATAGAACTTTAAAAAATAAAATCTCTGGTAAAGTTGTCCATTGTAGCAAGGTTTGTCTACATGCCCATCTGATACCATGTCCGGTTTCAAGATAATTCCAAGTAAAATCAGAAAAAAATCAGCCCATTCCCTTTCAGTCGTGTTTAATACACTTAATTTATCCCTTTTCTCCTTTTTGAAAATTTTGCTTTTCTTTCGCTTGTAATTCTGTATTTTTAATCAGATTGTTTTTAATTTTTTGGTAGCGTATTTTTTCTGCTTGGATCTGGTTTTTTAGCCTCTCATCCCTTGTTTGCTTCTTTATCATGTTTGACATGATATCTGCGTAACTAGAACAAATGAAATAAACCGTTTTGAATAGTAAATATTTACAAAAAAAAAATTGTCACTGCTCCTGCACGGTATGATTTTCCCCTGGCATAGAAACTGGCAGAGAAGTGACGCCAGAGAAATGACAAAATTGAACATAATCTCCCAAAAGTAATACCGCATGTTTTTCTGACCACATTTTACACAATAAATGTCACCTACACACACTAAACATTGCACTGTACAAATTCACAATTATTTAACGATGAAATATAAATACTTACCAAGGGAAATACTGGAACTACTGGCACAAGCACGTTCTCAGACAATGAATTGAAAACTGACGCCACATTGTTTTAGTTGTGCTCAACACTGTTAGCTTGCATTTAACTTCACACTGTCCCACGCGCGTCGTTTATGGTCAAAAATATACTTTAGCACTTTTAGGTGAAAATCACAGTCTTTCAATTTCGCCAGGTGAAGTGACGCTTTTAGCAAGTGACGTGAAAATAAGATTTTTTTAAATTATATAATAAACACTTTTGCAATGTATTGTTATAACATATGTTTCAAAGTTATATTAGATATAACACAATATTAAAATAAAACACAATGCCATAAATATTAAAAGTATTAGGCCATAAAAATGAAAAAAATGCAGTAATGGGGTAGGCCAGGGGAGTATACATTTGTTACTATTTTATAATGTTAATGTGTAAAATTAAACCACTATCGTGAATTGACTAAGTGGTCCAAATGAAAGAAGTTATACTTTATTGCATAAGCACACATTAACGGCAATGTAATAAGTTTAACATAAAAAAAATCTAAAGGCCGTTGGAATTCAAATAGCGTAGAATCACCCAAATACAATGTCCAATCGGCAATCTTCAAATTGCTATTATTAAGCACATAAACTCACACTTTGTCATGGAGGAATGCTGGAACTACAGAATGCTGCTATCTTTCTTACATAGTTAGGTGGTACTTCTTTAGCTTAATTTGTATTCATAAAACATGGTCATTCACTCACACCGGTTCAAGTATCTGACTATCTTTCTATCAATAATTGTTAATAATATTCTACAATAACTTAATATTTAACAAACCAATTAAATTCTGGAAATAATGTCTAGAAATTAATGCACATCATAACTTGACCTATTTTTTGCGATCATTTAACAAGAATGCATTGAAGATAATTATGCAATCTGATCTCAAATAATGTGTGTTCACTAAAATAATGTAAACTGTTCACAGCTTACATAATAAATGGCTCTTGTAGCCATTAACATAACAATACAATTTAATTAAGTATTTTAAAAATAAAACAATGCCCTTGAGTTTTGCTTGAACTCAAATGCCCCCAGGATTTAAGTGGGCACTTATTTATCTTCATAAACTACTATATAACAATTATTCTTAATTATATACAAAACATTACTACAAGTGTTTTTTTTTTGTCTCAATAATCTAATCGCACAAAAACATCATTATCTGTCTAGCTTGTTCCTTTTTTACATATATAAAATGGGTCTACTCTTGACTTCAATCTTGTCGAGAGGACAGAGATGAAGCCGACAATGGAATGAGCTTATCCAAAAAAAACTTGAAGGTCAAAAGTTCCTCACTATGTTGAGGTCATCTTCCAGTCTAACTGCTTAGCACCTTAACTGCCAGACTACCAGACACAATAGAAATTCAATTGTTTGAGGTCACCGGTGACCTACGTGGCATACAAAGTGTTAAGTATCTGATATTCACAACCTAGTTAGTAGGTTTCAAGATATCTCTTAGGAAGTTGTCAGAATTTCAGGTTTCTGGCTACCTGTATAGACATAAATCTACAAATGACAGGCGGGACCAACGGCTATGGTAACACAGCAACGGAGGATGTTTGTAATTAATGGGAATCCTGAGCTGACCTCTACCAACTTTGCTTAACATTGAAAAACAACTAATGTGCTGTTATTATACAGGGTTATTTTTCAGTGACCGGCCAAATTTTCACAGGGTGTTCTACCCATGAATATGAGCAACTTTCCCTATGGAATCGACTCTGAAATCACGAAACAAAAATCAAATAGAATACCCAGTGAAAATTTGGCCGGTCATTGAAAAATAACCCTGTATAATCATAAGCCTATTTCTTTTAACAAACAAAGTAACTTGCATTTTTGGCAGGCCTGGTGGTCTAGTAGTTTGTGACCCGCACTGCTATGCCAGGGGTTTTGGTTTGATTCCCACACAAAACAAATGTTTGTGTGACAAGCATGATCATTTTGTTCTATGTCAGGGTGTAATTTATCTTTAAAATGTATGTACTCGTATTTAAAACTATAAAAGTGTGTTTATCAGTTGTTTAGTAGGTACCTATAACACAAACTCTGCTTAGCTTCGGACTACACGATGTTGTGTAAAAGTTGTGAAATACCTAAGTATAATTGAATAATTTATTTGTAAGTAAATAAGAACTATTGTAATCTTTTTACAACAAAGGATAAATCTTGTAAAGTGCTGATTGATGCTGACTATAATTTGCTGGTAATCCTCCACTACTTCAGTTTTGATGTACCTATCTTATCATCAATTTTGTATTTCATTTTTTTGGTATCTGAGCAAACGTAAAAAAAACAGCTAAGGGTGAATCGTAGTCTCGCACGAAGGGTTCCGTATTATTCTTGTACCCAATAGTTCTTTTTCGATTTGTTGTGGCAACAGAAATGCACACTGAGCGCACGGTTCCGCACCCAAAGGATATCAACGGTACCCTATTACTAAGCTTCCGCTCTGGGTCCGTCCATCCGTCTAATAGGTACACACACAGTTGCAATTCTCACAGTGTGTCTACTACCTATGGCTTCAGCAAAAAATAATGAAAAATAAATTAAATAGGAAATCAAAGCACACGCTTCTAAGCTATTTGTTTTCTTATCCATTGGTTAAATTAGTATTGAAGAGTATGCCATGTTTAGTTTAGTGATTCATAAAACACGCCTTCCTCCCTTTTTCTCAACTGTGTCAAAGTAAAATTATTTTGAAACGTACCTACTTACAGACAGACCGGGCGGGATACAATTAAAAGTGTTGGTTTTAGCCCTTCTGCAGAACTCTAAAACGATAAGATTATTGTGCTGGATTACTTGTGCAATCAAATGAAATCGTATTTTATATTTACACATGTTAACGTGTCGCCTTTATTTAGTAGTCTTAAGCTAGTAAAAACTTCCCGAGCATAAATTGAATATCTGCCTAGGTAGCTATACAAAGCAGTAATAAAAAAAAATACGAAAAACCTAAATAAATGCTTATTAAAAAAGCTTTTTAGTCGTAACTTGTACCTACCTACTAAAAAAATCTGTTGTTTTATAGGTAGCTAATCTCCGAAACATCTGAACTGATTTTGAAAGGAGTAACTTATTTTGCTATTATTTTAGAAACGTCATTAGGTCGTCGTTATTTAAATCGAAGTCACGAGTAACAGCTATTTTAAAATATAATGTTTGCTGGTGTTTTAAGCCATGTAGGTACCTAGTTAACTTACTATCTATTGGGTACGAAATATAGGCTAAGATATAGAGTCGTTACCCCAGCCCACATAATAAAGTTACGTGTTCGCACGACAGGGTCATGCAAGGCCGTGGACTTCGCACTTCCCGCTCAAGTCCCCCAAATTGAGCTCATCACGCGTTGTGCGCACACGTTGCGTTGTCGTCGGCTATCGGACGATCACTCCTGGGTGTTTACAGGGCAGGGTTGGAAAAAAAAAACAGTTTTTTTATATTTTATAAAACAAACAGTTTAAAATGTTTAAAACAAGTGTTTTTTTTTTACTTTTTACGTTTATGGATCAATTTCAAATCAATTAGGTAGGTATAGCGAATAATAAAAATTCCATTTCTAAATTATTTCCTAATTCACACTGTTTCCATTTCCAATTCCATTTAAACACTGTTTTAAACACGTGTTTTAAAACAACTTGTTTTAATCATGCCAACCCTGTTACAGGGGAAATAACATACGGAATAATATCATGCGTATAAAGACGGGGTGGTGCTAGCTTAGTATGATAAAAGGCCTGTTGTCGTGCACACAGCTTTTTAATGCCATACCGTTCATCCGATTGCGATGAAACTTTGTCTACTTATGGGTTGCAGACTTGCAGTTGCGCATAATAGCAGACGCTAAATTAAAAAAAAAACACACAAGCAGGGGGTAAGAAAAAAATAAGCAGCACTTTGCTTCAAAAATATATGACTGGTGATCTGGTCGCTTTGATTTCACATAAAAAAAATATTAAATGTAAGCTAAAGGAATGCCAACTTCACATTTCGATAACATACTCAAGAATTCAAGATACTACGGCTAACTTTGCAGTGAGTAGGTATTTGCTAAAACGATTTGCAATATTAGAGCTATCCAGCATCCGCCTTCGTCTTGTTCTTTGAATCTAGCCTTTACTGAGTAACTAGCATCTTTTTCGCGACTTGGTCTGCGTGGGTTTGTACTTTTCCCTTCGCACTGGAACATCTCCTCTACCCCTAAAATAAAATATAAACTATGTTAATTTAGCATTCTAATGGTGAAAGAATACCTACTTAAAATCGGTTGAGGAGTTTTTAAGTTTAATCCGTACAATTAAAAAAATAATTAAAAATATTAATTAGTTTTAAATCCACATCATTTCTATCTGTAGGTAATATCCGTACAAACATATAAAAATCAAACCTTTCTTCTTTATAATAGGTATGTTACTAAGCAAAATCATCAATCAATCTCAACTTTTTAACACTTGACTTAAGATCTTAATAAAAGAAGACTTTTTTAACCTTCAAAAGTTTCCATTAATTGCTAGTAAAATTTTACTTTATAATTGAATCACAAAATGCTCACCTTGCTACAAGTTTAATTGTTCCAGTCCATCGGCATTTAAAGCAAAAATATCCTTGTTTAATTGGACTTTGGATTTGTTTTTCTAATAAATAAGTAACGAACAGATTATTATTGATGTTACGGCATCGTTATCAATATTGTCTCAAGCCCGTGATCATAGGTAATACCTACTGCTGCTCATAATATTACGCCTGTATTTTACGAAGAGTTAAGCAGGGGTGTATCTATAGTTGACCATAATTTCGCCTGTTATGTTAAGGTCTCATGTAGTAGGGGGCGAGTCTATTGCCATCAACCGAGCACAGCCCCCTTAGCCAAGTTACAAACGATTCGTATCTATTCTCTTTCTACAATCGAGAACGCCTCAAATCCCTTTGTTTTGACCACGTGACTTATCACCTTTCGCTAAGTCACGTGGTCAAAACAAAGGGATTTGAGGCGTTCTCGATTGTAGAAAGAGAATAGATACGAATCGTTTGTAACTTGGCTAGGGGGGCTGATCTAGACTCAGTGTAAAAAAAACAGACTGCACTGGTTATATGTATTTTATACTAGCAGACGTCCCGCGGTTTCACCCGCGTAGGTCCCGTTCCCGTGGGAATACAGGAATAAAAAGTAGCCTATGTGTTAATTCAGGGTGTCAGCTAACTCCATACCAAATTTTATTATAATCCATTCAGTAGTTTTTAAGTGAAAGAGTAACAAACATCCATCCATCCATCCATCCTCACAAACTTTCGCGTCTATAATATTAGTAGGATTTCTAAACACATACATATTAGAGGTAAATTAAACCCAAACACAGAACAAATGATCGTGCTCAGCACACAAACATTTGTCTTGGGTGGGAATTGAATCAATCCACATCCTCCGGCACAGCAGTCAGGGCCACTAACCAATGGACCAACAAACCAGTCAGTTATGTTTAGGTCCCTTGTATATAGGAAGCGAGCCTGTAGCCATCAACCGAGCACAGATCTAGACTCAGTGTAAAAAAAAACAGACAACAGTTTGGTCGACCCGGGAATTGAATCCAGGACCTCATGCTCAGCAGTAGCGCTTACGTTCACTAGAACAATGTGGTAGTCACTGTATGTACCTACTTCTGTTTACTTAGTAACAAATCGATACTTACTGTAAAGAGTTGTCAAGCTTATTGCACTTAGTTACCGTTTAGTTAGACCTAGGAATTCTACGTACCTATTCTGTAAGAAAATCTGTTTGTATATTCTTTCGAAACTGTCGCAAGCCTTCCGACAGCCGGTAATGGACAGCTCTCTATGTAGGTAGGTACATCAAATATGGCGGAACGTGGAGGGTCAACAAACTTGGTAAAAGCTTCAGTACACAAAAGCTTTTAAATCTTACTCCCGTCGGGGCAACCTCGATAAAATATGTGGGTAATGCCACTGTTACTTCATAAGTATCCGGAATTTTTTCTTTTATTTATATTGTCTTTTGTTCTTTTATGAATAAGATTTAATGGTTTTGTATCCATTTACCATTATCCATACAGGTCTTAACGACAGTCGGATTTTCAACCTTATGCTACGCTTGCGCTGGACAGTCAGTGGATGACCATACAATACAAGCCCCTCCGTGCTTCAGAAAGCGCACTAAGCCGTGTCAAGTGTACATCTCGATCTTTGACTGTCGATACGGTAGGTAGTCAGAAATCTGTAAGTCGGACAAACAGTTTCACCAAAGGGAAGCAAGTAACCAGTAACTGGGATGTGAACCATAACAGAGTCCAAACTATGAATGGTGCAGTTCTTGTACAGAATTCTTGTTGGTTTCATTGCACGCAGTCAGCTTGACCGTTTCGCTTGACAAAACAACAAAATCGGAGTGGTCAGACGAAAATGAACACAACGCTGTAAAGTTGATTGTAAGACCAAAATTGATAAACGCGCTAATGATGCATACTTCAGTTCTAAACACACCATTATCAATGACAAACCAAAACACTAAGGTTCACCTAACGATATCTTTAGTTTTTGCACAGATTAAGCAATTTACTCCACTGTCTTCTACTAATCAGTCTTTAACAGAAATAGACTGAACTCTTGGACTATCTTGATAGCCCGTAGACGGCTATTTTTAGTGTTCCGCACCGTAATTGGAAAAACGGCACGTTTACGAAATTGGCACTGCGCCTGTCTGTTCACGTGTCATTTTAAGGGTTCCGTAGCCAACTAGGAACCCTTATAGTTTCGCCATGTCTGTCTGTCCGTCCGTCCGTCTGTCCTCGCTTAATCTCTGTGACCATTAGCACTAGAAAGCTGAAATTTGATACCAATATGTGTATCAATTACGCCGACAAAGTGGTAAAATAAAAACTGGAAAAAAATGTTTTTTTTTTTATTTTAAACCTAACGTGTGATCTATTGTTGGAGAGGTATTTAAAAATGAATAGGGGTTTACTACAATCATTTTTTGATAATGTCAATTATTTCGGAAATAATCGCTCCAAAAGTAAAAAATTATGTGTCTAACTTTTGAACCATAAGTTTAGAAAATATGAAAAAAATCTGAAATGTAGAACTCTATAAGGACTTTCTAGGAAAATTATTTTGAACTTGATGGAAACAACAGTTTTTGTACAAAAAAGACAAAAAGTTGTACTTACAAAATAATTTCTGGACTGAGTTTGTAGTAAGTATAATCGTATATGCTAGCATTTTTTTTAACTTCGTTTACATATTCTACGGAACCCTACACTGAGCTTGGCCCGACACGCTCTTGGTCGGTTTTTTTTTGTTCGCACTTTATCGTCTTGCACTTCCAGGAAAAATATCCTGACTTTCTACAGTAATATTATAAAGAGGAACAATTTGTATGTGTTTATGGTTGTAATGAATAAACTCAAAAGCTACTGTGCCGATTCCAAAAAATCATTCATCTTTAGAAAGCTACATTCACCCTGAGTAACTTTCCTAAAAAAATGTATCCAAATCCAATCGAAATATCATTACGGAAACGGTGTATCTTTGTGTCAATTTTCATCCAAATCTATTCAGCTGTTTACGCGTGATTAAGTAACAGTCACACCCATACATCTAACAGAAACATCTTCACAAACTTTCATATTTACATATAATATAAGTAGGATATCAGTTGAAGGTTGAGGTTGAAGGGAATATGAGAGCTACTCTAGTTGTCATTGCACTATTGTACCCTGAACAATTATTTTCCAGTACTTTATTATAGTCAAGTTTTCAAGATAAGTAATACGCGTTCCGGGGTCATTATCTCATCGGACGATGTTTTGTCGGAAGACGCCCTTCCTCTTCCACGTCCAGTACAAAGTACGTTCACACATCAGGCGAGACGACTTTATCTACGACCCACTTGTCTTTAGATAAACACCCGCAGACGAGACCAGCGCGAGCGAACTGAAGTACCTACCTGATAACCACTTGTCATATGAAGACAATGTCTCTTATTGATCTCGGGGTACATTGTTTGTTGGGGTCATCTCATTTGGCATATTGATGAGTGATGTCGTGAGTTACAAATCCTATCCTAAACAGGATAGGTAATGGGGATATTTTTTCCAGATAAGTATTGCTGATTCATTTCTTGTTGGTAATTTTGATTCGTCATTGACAAAAATGACAATCAAGACAACGAATCACACCATCCTTCCTTATAGGGTCTTCCACATGTCTAGAATAATGTGGAGCTGACGGCCTTTATCGATTTTGGTACCTTGTATTTTTAAACTACAAGTTTTGTCATAAATATAATTCAACTGTATAAGTTTTAATATTTATCGATTGTAATGGTCGAGTCCACTGTCCAGATAGCATTTGTCATCATTATCTCCAACATGTCATTAATTATCTGCTCTTCTGCCATCGGCTCTTCCGATCCTCCGAAAGCTGACCTTTCATGGTTATCACACACGGTCCACAGTTTATTGTTGATACATTAAGTTATTTCAGCTTTTAAGATTCTATGTGAGTGCGTGCCACGCAGTGTAGGCAGAAGAAGTCAAAATATCGTTTAGGTATATTGTGTGCCTACGCGGGATGTGAAAATTTTGTAGTGATATTTCTAAGTCGAGTAACACTGTACTCGTAAGTAGGTAAGTGATTAGTGTTTTTTCAATGGTAAAAAAGGGGTACATTCGAATAATTTGAGTTATGATCAGAACCTTCAACCTAGGTACCTAGGTCTCAGACCAATAAAAAAGTATAGACGGAGCCGTCGTGAAAAATCGCGACTAAAAAAGTGAAGACTACTTTTGGCGTTGTGTGCGTAACTTGGTGTATGACATCGCAGATTTGCGCATGTGTGCTAGAGAAAAATGTTGCAAGCGTTGCGCTGCGACTCCCAAGTGCGAGACTGCGAGAGATACTTTGGTTAAGTTTTATTATTATGTATGTAGTATAGTGTTTATCTTGATTGTATGAAATGAAATGAAAGATATTTTTGTTTAATTACAATAATTAACTTTCTGAATAAGTGAAATTATTAATGCCCCTTATGTTGTGTCATCTTTTTATAATATGTCTGACGTTTTGAGTCATAACTTTTGAGTAAAGTTTCTTGTTTCGCAACATGATGGAACCTTAAATTTATGTACGAGTTGCGAGTAGCATAGACATAATTTGTAAATTATCTCCATATTTGTTTGCTTTAAAACTCGGGTATTCATGTTAAAATTAATACTTTTATATGTATAATAGTATATAGGTAAAGCGTAGTCTATAATAAAAAAAAGACTTATTTTGTTTCAACTTGAGACGGATTTCCATACTTCGTTGGTCATGATCCTACTAAATTTTGAAGGGAGCCACTCGTTATTATTTCTGTTGCCCCGTATAGTTTTAATTCATTTTTCTTTCCACGTTTTATGAGCTGGGAACCTAAAAATATCGTATCAAACATACTATTGTTTGATTATATTTGACTGTGTCCAATAGTAAAATTATAAAAAAAAATGCTGTGAAGTGTCCGTAAAACATTACGATTTTCCTTATTTTTTGAGAAAAAATAATGTTCTTAACTTGCAACACCGACACAATGGCGTGTTCCGAGAAATTATTTCTGATATTTTTACGATTTTATTTAAACAAACGTTACTTTCTTGTAAAAAATAATTCCAGAAGCTTTATTTTGGAAACAGGAATTGTTCTTGCAGCAGTTTATGATGCGGGGCGGCATAATTTCGTAGTTATGATTAAAACAAGACAAGGTCACGCGCTCTCGCTTGCTAGCGGCAGACTACCGAGCGGCCGTCTTCATATTGCGAATCGTCTTCATATTACGTGCCACACTTTTAGGAGCGCAATGCTCTGTCTATACTTTTTTATTGGTCTGAGACCTAGGTATTACATTTTTTTTACAACTTTTAACTTTAAACGCCTATGTAGCAAATTTCAAACGAGTTTCAATTGTATCAATCAAAAAATATTGGCTTATTAGCCTTATTAGGCTAGATTGTAATATAATAAACAAATTAAAAAAAAATCAAAAAATATCTTAGTTAAGATTAGAAATACGAATCCATTTTTTATAAAAATGAAAATAATATTCTATCGTGCCAAATCCAATACAAAATCCAGACAAAAGTTTCGTCTAGACCAGAAAATAGTCTCCCAAAGGCCAATGAAAGGACTAAGTTTCTCCGTGTGATCGAATCAATACGAGCTTAATAATATCTCGACGGACTGGCCAAGAATGGAATCACTTCATCAGTCACGGATTCACTGGTCAAGTTAAAGCAGAACCCGAAATTTCGTTGAATTGAATTGCCTAGGTGTTACATTTCGGCGAGTGTGGAATGAACTTCTAAGTCCGTTGCACTAGCAGACACGGTACACCTGCACAGCACTTGCAGGTGGGCATTCCACCGACACGGGCAAAAAGTTTTAATACGTTTACACTGTACCTAGGGTCTCATAGGTACACTGTAAACGTATTAAAACGTTTAAAAACTACGATACCAACACAACACATTTTTTCAAAGTTGTGTAGTTACACAACTATGTGAAAAGTGGGTTTAAAAAAATGTGGATGTAACAAACGTTTTCTTTCTTTCTAATGCACGCTATCGACTGTACAAACTTAACTAATATAGTACAGTACTTAGTGTACCTACTCATGAAATAAACATTGACAAATAAACTTAATTTCCCGCAAAGGACATACAAGACATTGTAAGAAGATAAAAAATCAAAGACATTTCTGTGACAGTGGTAGTCACTATTTATCTTAAATTGTTATTGAAGTCAGAATACAAAGTAAAGGTATACTAACACCAACTACTATACTATAGACATGTAGGTAGTAATCAGCCGATGCAGTTGAGTTAATAAATAACACGTCTAGCGCAGTCGTTCCCCTCCCCATAAAGCACACTTCACGATAAGCCATGTCTAAAGTCTAGTTCTAGATAGATATAGCATTGCAGGCTCTATTCATTAGGCTTTAGATCTCTATTATCGGATGATGACTTTATCCTCTGCCTGTCTACTGATCTAGTTTCTGCACAAGGTTTCTATCCTAGTGATATGGGGCACGCTTTTATTTATCATGCGGACTATGCGTATTAAGAATGTTATTTTCTTTAGCTTATCTTGGTCTTTCTTCTCTTTTGCTTAATTGTCTAAAAAGGTCGCAATAAACTACATTGCATGACTGAGAGTATCTTAGACAGATTATCCAATGCCACATCGACACTAATGTTTATTGAGACACGTCTTCTCTTCTAGAAGTAAGGATAGTCTCCAATCTTTAAAGTAATTAATTAAAATTGAAGTATAGTGTTACGTAGACATCCGAGCACTACCGGGTCTGATTGTCGCTCTCAATCAGACATAAATGTCATTCCGTCCTTCCAACTGTGTGATTTTATTTCTCTTTATTGTATTAGCTTTTGCCCGCAACCTCGTGTCAATATTACTTAGTTGTGTATTTCTATCTATAGCATCAGCTTTCCCTGAATTCAAGTTTATATGGGATAGAGTCACTGATAAAAAAATAATTGATTTAAATATTTGATGAGACATTGACCAGACAACTTTATGTTTCTATGGGGGAACTATACAAAACTTAATTACAAAAAAACAACCGACTTCTTAAAAACACTAACAGGTGAAAAATAACTCCAGTTTCGGACTCCGACTTCCGAAACTGGAGTTATTTTTCACCTGTTAGTGTTTTTAAGAAGTCGGTTGTTTTTTTTTTTTTGTAAATAAGTTTTTATTTTGCAATTTTTAGTCACTTCGTATGTAAAGAAAGTCTTTCAACTTGAAAGAATCATTGAAATTGGTTAACAATTGCTAAAGAAGTTCTGTCTAAACATTAATCTGTACATCACTGCCAGGGCCCTTTTAAAATAGAAAGGTGTAATGTTATCTTATGGAAATAGAAAAGCTCAACATAGACATCTGACTATAGCAGTCGCGAATAATTTGCTGTTATGCGTTGAAGAGTTCCGTTGCCTGTCTTCTTCATCAGTTTTTCTTCACCAAATGAAATTAAATGATGAAAATGCTTGATTTGTTACTAAAAATATTAAAATCGGTGCGTGTGTACCTATATTTTTTGAGGAGTTCCCTCAATTCCTCGAATACCCCTCATCAGATATGAGTTTTGATACAAATGGGACAATCTGTTAGTATACCCTATCAAATTAAAAGAGAATTTTGAAAATAGGTCCATAAATGACGGAGTAAGTACTGAGGTCACAACCCCTAAAAAAAATTAAAAAATACAATCGAATTAAGAACCTCCTTTTTTTGAATTCGGTTAAAAAATATGTGGTCATTTTACCGAACAATTATAATACAGAAGATACTAACTGTTTCTTATAACTTTCATTTGAAATCACCAAGTTGTTTACTAGTAAAACAGAAACCTAACCAAGTAAAGACAAGACATGAAAATTGTAAACGTGTTGGATGTGAACCTATTTCCTAAGTTAGGTATTCCAGCACGCGCCGTGCAGGAAACTGTGTCAAGGGGCGAAAGTTCATAGGGACACGCGTGTCTCAGCACACGAGAACTTTGGACCGGGTGCTGGCTGACACATGACATGACCGCTACCTCCTCGCCTCGCCGCACGGACCATGTTTACTGACACACATAGATTATGACACGGAGTAACAATCCTTGGAGTTTGTACTGTGCGATCGGAAGATATTGTGTGCCATATTGTTTGTTTGTGGAGCGTTATCTTGGATGATCGATTTCTGTTTTGAGATGATAATTGAATGAGGAAAATTTAGCTCTACAATTTTGGTGAATTTGCTGAATTTTAAGTAATTGCGCGTGCATCGCTTGTATCATTTCCGTACCCTATAACTAACTATACTATTGCCATGGCTTTTAGTTAGATAGCAATTTCCTGTACCCAACATTTCAACCCCAATTATGGTGTATCGCTTCGGCCTTCAAAACTTTAACTATCGAAGCCGGATGTCAACATTAAGTGGCAGCCACACAAATTATCTTGTTGGGGATGTAAACGAGAGAACAGTACACCCATATTTGATTACATTGGAAGTAACGCCCGTCCCGTCTATTCTCGTCCGGGAGTACGGACTTCGCCCCCAGAATCGAGCCCGGCCATTATCCCATCGCATCGTCCCGTCTGCGCGAGAGTCGCTTTCCGGCGAGTGCCATCCGTTTGTAGGGCAACCAGACGAAGGGTCCTTTTTGGGACGAGCCATAACTATTCATGCGCGGCTGTCGTGTTTTTGTGAAGACCGCCCGGTGACCTTCTAATGAGGAATATTCGGAAAAACATTATCAAACGCAATATAAATTGTAATTTAATGTCAAGTTACTAATAGTTATGTGTCATAATTAATTATCCTTAAAGTAGCAGTAGAGCGTGCACTGTGAACGTTGACCGCGGGGCTGTTAAATAATTTACATCTCACCGCAAACGTTTGTATTTGTGTTTGTTTCCTGGTATCGTGTATTCCGTTTATTTCCTACTATATATTACTTTGAGAATTTTTCAATCCGTCAGGTACAGTATTTTCTGGATGCAAGGCACTCTGTGTCCATTTCTGTACCCCTAACAACATATGTATTGTATGCAAAATTGTGTGGGTTTTTTACTTTTTAGAATATTGTGAACATAATGTCTTATCACTCTAGTTATTTTTACGTCCTATCTTGATTTTTCGGAGAACTTTATACGGGCTACCCAAATGTTCTATCTTTGGTATTGTTCGTAGAGTCATGCTGTATAAATTTCGAGTTACGTGCACTGAATACGTAGGTGCACTCATATCTGTGTGGATCTTTCCTCAAGAGATCTTCTAAGACCTCAATGGGCATGGTTTTTACATGATTTCAGCAGGATAAAGTTTGGACTTTTAAAAGATGCCTTAACCTGAGTTTCTCTCGGTTTTTCTTACCTCACTAGTTTAAAAAATATTTTGCTTATTTGCCGTAAAAAAACACTACTGAAATAAATATCATTTCAGTAAACGTAACAAACTTACATTCTAATTTATAATGTTAGGATTTAATCATGTGTCCGTGTGTATTTTTCGGATCAGTAGTCTTACCAGTTGAACATTGTTTTTTTACCATCTGTTGGCAACCAGTTTTATTTGGCTAAAATTATGAAGTTAAGTAGGTAGACCGGGGACAATTAAAACAGGTCATGATTGCAACAACTTCAATTTCTCGTAAACTATGGTACCTACGCGTGTGATGCGTCGTTCGTTGCATCTTCGGCCATGTTCGGTTTTTTGTTGAGCACGGCTCGAGCGAGCGAGTGACACAGTCGTGCACAGGACGCTTTGAAGAATTTCGCGTCAAAACGAAAGTATTTCATATCTTTAACTTTTGTTGTTCACCCATTTAAATCTTGATTTTTGGCAGTTTTCCTTATTTTGAAGTATTGTTTATCTATTTAAGATTGTTTTTATTACTGTTAATTAATGTTTAAGTTACTAGATATCAAAATATTGAGTATTGAAATAGAGAATGTGACATGGGTACGTTTGAAACGACCTATCTGTGGACGTTTGAAACGTTTCAAACGTCCCCGTATATTCCGCGTTTTTATCCGACTGCACAGAAAAAGGTTGTGTTTTATAAAGTGTCATTAACTAGATAATAAAAATTAAAAATCACCAACTTTTAAAAATTACGGAACGTATTACGATGAAAAAAATAATTACCATATAAACCACAAAAATGGTTTGGTTATTTTTTGTTTGCTTATCAGATAAAATCACATTTGATAGGCAACCCAATTATTCTGACGACCCTAAAATTGAGCCCACGACATTAAGTTTGATCTATTTTTGTAATTTTTTTTTTCTAGAGATGCTCAGAAAACGAAAACACGTTACAGACAGAAGTTCCTAGAACATAATATTTGCGTATCAGCAAGCATATTAGTTTTTTAAACATAAGTACCTATGTTTGACTAGTTTTAGGGTATTAATTCCCAAAAAACTATTTTAAGTGTTAAATGCTTAATATTAGCTACTTAAGTTGATTGATCTCCTCTGGAATGTAATTTCACAAGAAGACACAAACCTATACGGGTCAATATACGATTGTTATGATTGAAACATTGTTATGCTTCAAACATTGTCATGATTGGAACATTGTTAAGATTGAAACAAGCTGTTTTGTATGAGACTGGATTACCTTTTTTTCTCCGCCATGTAAATGCTATTATAGCATAATAGGATATTAATGTCTTTAAACAATGTGATATAGTATACAATAGTACGAATAAGAGCACTCAAATGATTTAAATATGAGATATTTTGAATTGTTTTTATTGAAGATGTTTTTGCATTTATAATTTTTGAAATATGAATGTTACGATGACGGTCTTGTTACGATCTCAATAAATAATGTAGTGCTATATTATCTTATTAATTTTGATCAAAAAGCTTCAGTAGTTCCTAAAATATTTTCAGTGTTTCAATTACCCCTACATACTGTTTCAACCGTCCTTGGGGTGGGGTCAATAGAACCACTGCGCCCGGTCTTCTTTAATAGCTGATTGTTGGTTAACTATTTGAAATAGAGATATAGATCATGTTTAATTTAGGAACTAGATAACGACCCTTTCAACGATACAAATATGAGGGATGTAGGTACCATAGAAAATTTACTACACACGGTTTAAGTAAAATTGTTTCAATTGTCCCCGGTCTCCCCTACAGCACATCAACCTACCCCAAACTTTCATATTTTCCCAATTGAACATGAACCTTAATGTGTTTAGAATAAAGTTGAAAACCTGTCAAAGAAATTTGACACATTGGGGTAGGTTGATGTGCTGGCATCTGTACAAAAGCTACTTAGAACTTGACTTGCGAACAACATTATGCTTCCCGCTTTGTGGCCTCTGGGAACTCGTAAAAGATTCATGAATGCCGCCTTGCCGATGGTATTAGAAAACTTTTTTATGAATAAACTTAAGTTGCAATAACATAGTTACCCAGGACTTTGTATTATCTTAGTTCAATAAACGTTGTATCTTCTACCTGTGTGGAGTCGAGTGTTTTCTTCTAAAACATCTGATGTTCGTATTGTTTACTATTTATACTGGCTATCGGATCTTATCACCGCGAATCATTCAACCCGCAATGATTCATTCAATTAGAATGAATCGCCGCTCGATACCTTGGCGTTCTGTTTACGAAAGCTGAATGAACTTACTCATAAAAGCGATCAGGCCATTCCCGATTGAATTGCGTCACTCGTTCATTAATCCGGAATTGCATTTCTTGTTTTATATACTTTGTATAACATGTCGTCATTTTATTGATAGACCATAGGTATCTATGGACCCCTCGCCTACTAAAGTGAGATCGGACACAGAAAATAAAATACATACCTTTAAGGCGTATAGAATAAAATATGGACGCATAACCTTATAATATACAAGGTGTTTTTTTTTATATCCCATAACTCTAGGGTTATATTCTGTAGGTAAAAATAATACTAAAACTCCTAGAATAGATGGTCCAAAAATGCATAGTTTCGGAGATATCATCAATCATAATTAAATTATCAGTTGTTTAGTAGTACCCGTAACACAAGCTCTGCTTAGCTTGGGACTAGATGGCGTTGTGTGAATAGTCGTGGAATATTATCATTAAGTATTATTAATATTATTTTTATTACCGTAAAACGGGGTGGGTAGAAACTCAAGGGTGAATAGAAACAAAACTTTGAGGGGGATTTTTACGCTAGTTTAATATTGTTTGATACTAACAAGGTGTCGACACTATTTATCTCAATTATTTAAAAGCATTACAGTGTTTATATGTAACAAACAACTTTTAACTTACGTGAATATCCTCCTCAAAGTTTTGTTTCTATTCACCCTTGAGTTTCTATCCACCCCGTTTTACCCGGTACCTAATTAGTTCAAAATTGTCACCAGTACGACGAATCTTCTTTCTAACGTCACTTTTCTTTCACGTAAGGGTGTTTTACATTAATCATCGTGACTTTGTCGAATTATTTTGTATGATAGTCAAAAAAAAAAGGATGATTGAAACATAATTCATATGCCAGTTGATTCTTTGATATGGTCTCAATCATACCCTAGAGTTATGGGATATCAAAAAAAAACACGTTGTAAGTATACCTGGCACGTGCAGACATGTCTAATTTATTTTGTTTCGCTTTTTTTCTGTGTCCCATCATCATCTGCTTCCAGTTAAACCAGATGCTGTTATGTACCAGTGTTTAACATGGAGCGATTGCCTGTCTGACCTCCACAACCCAGTTACTGGGTAACACTATATTGCTTGGTTTAACTCAAAGAGATTTAAAAGACTATAGAGCGGGCATGTCAAGGAAATGTCATAGAAAAACTTTGATCCCATGTCTCAGTAACGCCATCTAGAATAATATATGAATATTGGAGCGGCAGAGGAGCGTACTACAAAAAAACTCAGACTTGTATGCAGCAGGCAGGACACACTTTTTCAGACGAAAATTTTGTTCGTGATGTCCGATCTATAGGTATTGAATGTCTTTGGTTTAACTGGTTGTCAGACTTTCGGGCTTCTGACTACGCGTAACGCAGAGATCAACGGCTTAGAAAAGCACGTCCGAGGCACGGAGAAGTCTTGATATGAAATTTCACCCATCTATGCCAATCTTAGCTGAACCTTTGATTGACCCGTGAAGCTGTTATTAGTTACATATTTTAACCAAAACCTGTCAAATCGACCTTTAAAATTCTTCATCGTAGTACAGATGCAATTCATTATGACTAGGTACTATATGCGTACCACATATGCGTCACAAAAAAGCATAAGTACGAGCTTATCAGTAAGAGCAAAGTCCGTAATGTCTACAAAAAACACAAAGCATCATGGTCACTGCACACGCAGCCTACTTAGGTCATTCCGCCGCACGTTTTGCCCATTGTCTCACGTGTGTAGGAGTCTTTATAACACAACAAATAACTTGTCATCTGATATCCTCTGCATCATTAGCTCTTATATCATCGTGTTAAAGTTCAGTTTAGGTTGACGCCTTCCGCAGGATGTCCCGATTTGTTGTTAAGGCATTATTCTATTCGTAGGTCTTGATATTATACTGTAATGATAAATAATTGGTTTTTGTTAAGCTCGTTATTATGAGGTGGATCTCTGTAATGTGTCTGACTAATTATTGAGAAGTGCCTATCTGTTGGATATGCATCTTAAAAGCAACGACAGAAGATTAATAAAATTACTTTTGGAATTATTTTTTCATTCTGTTGAATACAAAAGCATTACCTAGCGCTACTGTAATTGTATTCCAATATTTGTTTATTGAATAAACAATGAAATCCAATAAAAAAGAAATAAGTCTGAAAGTAACACTGAACTCCAGGGGCTGTGTCACGAATACATACAGACTCGTGCTGACGTCATCAAGCGAAGACTCAATATCTGCCTTATTCAAAAACTCTTACACTTTTCTTAGATGTTGACTCATGATTTTATCGCAATCTGTCTACGAGTAACTGGGTTTTTCAAGCTGACGACTAGTGTTGATGAAGATCAATTATTATTATTATTACATGGTAATCTGCCAGGATTGTAAAAGTCTTCAGAACCAAAATGAATAATCGTAAATCAGATTTTACATCCAAAACCGATATATAAAAAAAAAAAAAAAAAAAAAAAAAAAAAAAAAAAAAAAAAAAAAAAAAAAAAAAAAAAAAAAAAAAAATTAAAAAAATAAAAATTAAAAATAAAAAAAAAAAAAATTAAAAAAAAAAAAAAAAAAAAATTAAAAAAAAAAAAAAAAAAAAAAAAAAAATTAAAAAAAAAAAAAAAATATAAAATAATAAATAATAATAATATATATAATTAAAATTTTACAATTTCCTCGACAGAAATGACTTTACAAAATACACGGTGGAAAAATGCGTAATGTATGTCTTATGCATTTTAGGGAATTGATACTGTTTTGATTGTATGGGTATACTTTTATCTCACAAATCAGGGGCGGGCGGGACACACTGGCACGTATGCACGGCTCTCATTTGTAAGGTATTTTTTGTATTAACCTGTTCGAAAAGACTGCTGACTAAAGTAGACATACAATAGCCTAAGGTTAGGCCAAAGATATCTGCAGTGTGAATTTGACATATTTTACTCTCTCATAGAGACACGTTCTCGAACTTCACGGCTCCAACTTTATCGACCACCACCACTATAATTTAGTAAACGTCTCCCTATTTCTAAATGTACAACGCCAAAGCCAGTCAATATGCGGGCTAACTTTGACGTTTAAATTACAAGGAATGGTGCACCCTGTTACGTATCGTGTCGATGGCGACCTTCCATAACACGATACGTCAAACGACAACATTCGGAGTTTGATTAATGGAAGCGGGTTGGACGGCCGGCCGAGTGCAGGTGCACTGAGCTGTGAGGACGTTTGTATAAGTTCAACGGTATCGATGTCTGGGGATGGTGAGCCTACCAAGCTTTCGGTACCAGATTCAAAAACAAGAGTACTGATGGATTGAATACCATGATCTGCATTGTGCCTTGGCTAAATAAAAAGCCTTTTAATGTTGAAGTTCTGTTATCTGGATCAAAGGTCACGGTTTATCGTAGAAAGCGATATGGTTTCTCCAATTATTATAAGCTACTTATCAGTATTTAATTGTTTAATGTTCATCGATGCGATTGAAAGCTTGTTCCTCTGAAATTATTCGCTTTGTATAATTGCTTCATGTTAGCTTAAATAGGTACCTACTTGATGATGTGAAGTTTCATGGCACAATTGACTCTGTAATGTAGCTACTTGTCGTAACTCCAACTTGTAATCACGAGAATATCATTATGTGAAGTAAATTACGTATAATGAGGCGTAAGGTTGTTTCCTAACGCGAGTTATTGTTTACGTTAAAAATTGTGTGTTCAAGGCAATATCAATCAGCATAAATGGCAGGTCTGAAAAAGTATTTCGAAAGGCGTAGGTACCTACTTTAAAGATAAATATTTTTATGCGTAACAGAAACGCGGTGACGTAGGGAACCTGGATGATGTATCAACAACCACGGCCACGTGGGATCGCACGATCACGCCACCGCGTCTACTACGGGTGCCTAATTCACTTTTATCCGAATCACAACCTGCCCCAACTGTCCGATTCTTTCATCGGTGATTTTTTCTTTTCGTCCGCGTGAGAAACAAGATGAGTTCGCCACACGTGGTACAGGCCCTTCACCGGTTCCACGTCACTGCTGCTTTTCGAGTTTCGACTCAGTTTCCGAACGCGCACCGCGCCGGCCGGACACACCGTGCGTTAGGCTAACGTCATTAAAAAATTACTTTTTATTTTCTCTTGTATCGAGTGGCTGTGATAGTCGTTAAGTGATATTGTATAGTTCTTGGTTACCAGTTACTGCTAAGTCGGTAAGTTAACTTAGTTTATTTGGGACATGTTGTGTTACCACGTGAAGCACAAAGTTTAACCGCGTTATGAACAGTTATAATTACCCTATGTGTAGGGGTTCTTAGAAATAACATTGTATGAGACGTTTTAGAATAAGCGCCTAGATAATATTCTACGTTATCAAGTGTAAACAAACTATTCTATAACAGTGAACGTGCAACGCGTTGATCGATCTTTTCGCACCTGACTTTTATTTGCAATTGAATAAAAAGTTAACAAAGAAATACGGTGATTGGTTTTACTTTTCCTTGTAAGCCTTCACTTAAAAACTTTCACATTTTAAGACAAAATTTTGCTTGTGTAAATTGCGGAAGTGCTTTTGTGGGTAGATTCATAAAAAGATTTTTAGCCACTTTAACAAGCGCTACAATTTACTTGAATTAAAACTTATTTAAATCGACAAGTTTCAATTATAAGGAGTAATTGTGTATCCAAAAAACTAATATCGACTCGACTGTATTCTAGTTACCCTCATTTACCATAAAAAATAAACTATTAGTACCTAATAGAATAATTTATTCTAAGCAAGGCTGCTTAACTTCAGGCGGCTTCAACTGTCTGTCTTAATAATCATTCACCATATTATGATACATTGATCCCATCACTGTGATCGTCATTGATATCATTAATAACATCGACTTGTTTATTTAGACAAAGGCGGATATATCTTCCGAGGTCAATAGCTTGCTAAAATTAGACGGGACAGTCATCAGCTGGAGTTCAGTTTTACGATAAAATGTATCCACGTCTACTGTATTTCTTATATTATACAACACCTGCTCCTTATTCTTATCGTAGTATAATATGATAACTTGTTCCACGTTTTTGTTGTTAAATGGTCTAAAACAATATATGGTATAAACTATTTGTTTCTGTACTGTGACTTATGTTGAAATAACTTGGTAAATATTGACGACTTCCATGTTCTTGTTCAGAACTTACAATCCACATATTCTTCAAACATCAGACCTCTTTTTGTGTGGTCTGACTTTCATTAATTTGTGGTTTTCCTCAACGGACGTTTCTACTTTCAAGGCTTTCACTCTAATAGCTGCTTGTACAAAAACCTTTGCTTTCTTGCAGGCTAGGGTCACTCGCACAATGTCGTTACTTCCAAATATTTCGTCAAAATATATTTTACAGCATGGAGAACAAAGCACTAAGATATGCATACTAAATTAATATTAAAATTCTTGTAAATTTATTTTTGTTACAAATGGGTAGCTACCTGCCGAAAGTTGTCCATCATGTATTTGCTTTGTCCATTAATCGATTAAAAAACTCATCAAGGGCTTTGATTTGTGATTTCTCAGTTCATTTGAGATTAGTCTTTTCTCTGAATCTACTTATTCTAACTCCGAATTGTCTTATTGTTATTATAAGTAAGATATCCCAAAATTTCACTTACATTTCTACTAATTATTATTTCTAACATTGCTTTCAGCATTCATAAATAAATTACATACATTCAAATAAAGTTATATTTACAAACAAAGCAACTGTGTTACGATAACGGTAAAAACTTACTAATTCGTACTTGACCAAGTTAAATCGTCACAATGTCATTACTATTGTTACTTTAATCATGTTTAAACATTAATATAAAATGTCATTGTATCGTTAAAATAACTCATTACTGTGTTAATGACTATTTTCATTCGCTCGGGTCATTCGCTTTAGTATGGAGAATTCGCTTCAAGTGGATATTTTGCAAATACTGTCTACTTTCTTCGTGCGCAAGATTTATTTAGCGTTTAGTTTTACGCGTGTTTTTGCGTGAGGTTCTCCTTGCCAAGACTTCTTTTGTGTGCTCTCGTTGAATTAACCGTACCGTACATCCATCCATGTTACAATGTCTGTTTAACTACAACGTTGTTTTCATTGCAATAAGTGTTAATTTCTCTTTCGCTTAGAGTTCAACCCTTCAATAAAACGAACCTTGACATTGAATGTAAAGACCTTGGCCGGATACACGCGAAACTGCTTAGAATTTTTGTCCAGACAAACTTACGCCATGCTAGGTAGGTATATAGTGGGTCTTCAGCAGTAGATGTGTCTGTCCTGTTTCGTTTGTCCTCGTTTCGCTTGATGTCGTGAGTCCTTCGGAGATCTACGCGAATGTTCGCTAACTAATGAGCTTTGCGGCTAGGTTTTCTTTGTACCGATTACATTAATGGAACAGATAATGTATTAATCTTTTTTATGTAACTCATCAACTTTCTGTACATTGTGTCCATGTAAGCGGATAGGTTTTGATAAGTGTAATAGAGTACTTATACATGTCATAATTATGCTTTAATCCGACTCATGGTCTACCTTTGTGCCAGATTCCGCCCCTATTTGTTCAGCCGTTGAGGCGTCATTTCAAACATCTCGATCGAGTTCGTATCTAAATTCATGAACTCACGTTGGCATTGGCATTTTAAAATGTTAGTTGGTATTTTATTATAATGAAAAAGACACCTGATAAGATGAAAATGTTCTAGTATGGTAGAGGGGTTTCCAATAAATCAAAAATGAAGAAGGCTTATTACGGTAGATTGAGCGAAGTAGCACATGAGTGACTAAGGTAGCTTACCTAGAACTATAATTTACTGGCTCACTCATATAGTTCTCAGTGTGTATTTTATTGATCACTACATTTATAACTTGCATAATCCTGTTTGAAATAAAGTATCTATCTACATTGTTTTACTTTTAGTATTGCATGCTGTACCACGGTAATGCTTGTCGTGCTACCTAATAACGGTCCACGAGTCCACGTCGATTGTCGAAGACAATTGATGCGTGACGATCTGGCAAATGCACAATGTTGCCATATTTTCTTAGAATATTAAATTAAAATGGTCATACTGTTTACGATAAGTGCACGACCGATCCCTCAGAGCTAAGTGGGCTGTGATAAGAGTAAACGTGGAAAATTTGTAAGTAATGAAAAATCCTTTAGCAACTATTGTTTCTATTTATTGCTAAATATTAAAGTGTTGCATTTGCTGAAATAATAGCTGAATAGTATATGGAAATATCTCACTGCTTGTTTTATCTAGATTGTTCTGAAAGAGACTGTCCAAAATGAAAACCTTTTCAAAAGCTGTCATCTAAAATTCTGAACGGTTTCGCGTACAAATACCCGTCTTTGGCAGAGTGTTTTAATATTGAAAGGGGTGTCTCGAAGATGTCTTATGTTAGGTTCGTATTGTCGTTACGTAGGGATGTAATCGTGCCATTTGTCATCTTGTGGTTTGTCGTTCGTCTACGAGGAGAAGAATTATATTGTAACATGAAGTTGTATTCAATGCGAGTAATACACGGCAATTAAATGACCGCATTACCAAGAATGTAATTTGTCTTTTCGTGTATTTTTTATACTGCCGTAGTTTTTCAATGGTCGGGCGATTTTCCCCATACGCGCACTTTGCCGAGATTCAGTAGTTACTTGATAAAGCAGTTATAGATTCAAAAAAATCTTTTAATAAATTTCATCAAGCAAAATGGACCATAATTATGACATTTCAAATATTATTGTTATACATATAGCACAAATTAAAAGAAACACCTCAAGTACCAGGCGGTAAGAAGTAAATGATAAGTTAGAGAAGAAAAAACACCTCATCGCAATTAAAACTTAAATTTAAATGAAAAGGGCATGAAATTGTAATCCTATTGTAGTCAAAGTTTTGAAGGTTTGTAACACGTTTTCTTACCTTTGTTTCATTCTGCACCTTCTTCCTAAACCTGCCTGTTTAATGTGCAAATACAGCTGTTGCCTTGTCATCGCAGAGTACGCCATTATGCCAACGAAGACTCGCAGAGTTCGTTGATCCGATCCTGCTTTGTCTTCGCGCCTCAACTTCTTTCACTTCCACTGATTGAAATGATGCGCTTTACATAATACAACATAGCTAGAAGAAATATGACAGGTGTGGTAGTAATAATAATACAAGAATATAGTCACGTGGCAACCGTCACACATGGCCGAGAAACCCTAACGTGTTATCTAACTATTGCGTGTTTAAGCTAGTGCAACTTCGTTTTCACTTAGAGTACCCACTTTTCTCAAACATCTTATAGAATACACAGTGGGTACAGTCACAGAATTAAAGTAACAATTAACGACAGCTCGAGCTTAGAGGTAAAAAATGGTCTGAACAAATTAACGCCCTAATCAAAATTAAGCATCCTAAAAGGCAATAAGATAGTCCTGGCTTTCTTAAAACAGCTACTGGAGATCAAGATCACATGAAGTTACAGACGCACACGTCCAAAATATAACAAATATTCGATACTTGGAATTCACGAGGCAAATTCCATGACGTTTGAGTCCTTCTTTATTTGACTGACTTTGATATCTGAATCGAGGTTACAAGGAAAGAATAGACCTAAAATAGTCGTAGATAGGTATATTATTTTGTTTATTTTTTCCTGTCGGACCCACCAACCCGTGAGTGTGACTGTGATTTCGCAGTTCCATCTTGCGTAGCCAGTGTACTTTTTGTTTCGTTTACTTTTGGCTTTCTTCTTGGAAATATGGGGTGGCTACTTTCTGTTAATTTAATCTCCTACTTACACTTTTTCGGTTCTAGGTAACAATTGTGCGTCCTTCGACGTTTTAGATTACTATAGAAACCTGTATGTTCATCCAGCGCTTCAACAATGTCACAATAACTAAAAATAACTTTCCGAAGATCTCTTATGTGGAATAATAAAGTAACCTTTTGAGCTATCGAACTCTCCAATGAGGTTATCGGTTCGTCCGGTTGTAGGTGTAGACTGATGGTGGTATCGAGTTGTTAACCCTGTGATAACCCGAGAATCGAGATACAAGCACCGTAAGGACACTCACGGACGTACCGGCACCGTCGCTTAGCGGATACCGATAGCGAGAAATTGATTAATAAACATATTTGTATGCGTTCGACTGCATAATTGGTATCAGCAATTACTGATTATTGGTTTAAAGGAAATGCAACTGTTTTGTGTTCTCGGAAGTTATAATTAATTCTGATACTTATAGGAAAACTGATTCGATATGAATACTGTTCGGGTGCACTGCTCCCATGAATGGACCATATCTTTGGTATATAGGTACTTATTGAATCCTGCAATACTATATCGCATACCGTGCCCCGGTGCAGCGCAGCGAAGAAATTATCAAGTTTCTATGCAGCAACACGAAATTGAGTAACGCGGTCAGTTGCACTCGGCCGCGTTGTAAATCGGCGCGTGTTGCATTCTCTATTTCATATCATTGCGATATTACTAACCGGGACTTCATGTATTTCGATCTCAATTTTATCCCGATATCTGCGTGTTGTAGGTGCAAGCTAAATATTATTATCAATAAAGTCATGTGTAACACTCAAAATATTTTAAATTGAGTATGTAAGTTATGTAACCTCGTTTGTGCTCGCCATTCCGTTGCTAGGTCTTTTTTGAACACTAAATTTCCTTTAAGCTTCCATATGTACGCAAATTCTATCTCACCCCTATTTCTTTTCCTAAAATGTCCAATTTCCATGTAAATTCTATTATTCCCTTACAAGTATATCTGTAATTTCTTGTTAAATTTAATTTCTTGTACGGTTCAGGTATCATCAGAATCTGTACTGTGCTTGGGTCGTTGCTCTCTAGTAGTCGTGAGTTTAAATTTCTCTACTTATTGCGGTGCATTCCTTCCAGTATTCGGTTTGTTTGTGGAAGCAATAAATTCTTTAATTAGTATACTACGAAACGATAGTTCTGTAAATGTGTAGTTCAGCAGCCAAAAGCCAAGAAATGTGGTGGGCGTTACATTTGTTGATAAATACATTTCAGAAAATAGCTGTCTTGATTTCTTACATCACGCTACAAGTGCTGTATGATTTGGAATGCGTAAAACTTCAAAACTTCAATAGTCCGTGGATAATTTCACAATAAACTCTGAAATAGTTGTACTCGACCTTGACAATGACGCCGAGACTATACGTGTACGAACAAAATACAACGACCTATCTATGTGATCATACAATCATACGAACGTAAGACGCATTACCAGAAACAGGTTGTATAAAAAAATGCTAAACTTGAAATTAATTTGTTTGATTTGCATATCATGTTGAAGTAGCTACCATATTTGAAAAGTCTTGAATTGCAAATTTTAAAGATGATATTCGTAGGAACTTCCATCATTTTGTGCTACTAGCAAAAATGGCATTGTTTTTTTTTTATTTTGACAGTTTTTGCGGCTGGTATGAGGAGCTATCCTGATTTTTATCTCCAAGCAAATTGCCAGGTTTTGTACAATACACATACAAGCCACAATAAATCTTACAAACAAAAAAAAATATCCTGTTTGTGTGCAAAGACACAATTGTTTTTGCAGTCGAATAACTAAAACCTACGTGCGAATCAAAGTTATTTACATATCGGGAAGTGACTCATGCCTTCAGACAACAACAGCTAAGTTCAACGCCATTCCCTCATTATGGTAATTGACTTGACATTTGAACACGTATTTGTCTTCCACTGACTTGCGTCTATTGGATGGTTTTCATTTGATTTAATATTGGGATAGGGTCCTAAATTCCTAATGGTTTTTTCGGCGCCTAGTTATTCAAACATCACTGATTGGTTGAGGTATTCTTCCCTGCATGGAAAGGACGGGACTGGTTGTTAACTCAATTATACAAAGCACATTCAACTGAACATGGTTTTCCAAGTTGCACAATAACACCAGTTCGGTTCAGTTTACCACCTTTTACATTAATTGAGTCAGTTCCTTTATTCAGGTCATCGTGAGTCCATTTCTCCCTAATCTTCACTCAAATTATACCCCATTAACCTGAACCGTTTCATAACCGGGGCGGATAGATAAGCCGATACGTAGTCTGGATAAAAACAAAATACTCGTTAACTTACGCCATGGATTCCACGGCTCACTGAACAAACATCTCGTAATACTCATCAGCCGGAATAATAAATCTCGACTATATCTCACTAGTTATTCGAATCGATTCGATAACAATCGAATGAGCGTATACAATATGTAGGTACTACGTCCATTCATCGTATGAATGAGGTTTATGGTTCAAATGGTCACTGACGACTTAGTCTCCCGACCCAAAGGTTCAAAGTCCATGTTTTTATTTGGATTCAATTTGTCATGATGTCACTGGTGAATCTGGTGCTGTGTTACAATTGATCGAGTGGACTTCGCACCGTATTGTGAGCCTCGCGTGTGTCGGACATAGGCCGAGTGCAGATAGTGGAATTCGTTGAACACAAACTTCAATGTGCATAGTGATGCGACAAATTTAATCGATACAGAATACGGTAGTAATTGAAAGTTTTTTATTCGGCTTAGAATCATAATGAACGAAGTATTTGTAACGGATACAAATATTGATTTGAGCGTTGGCTTGCTTTCATAACAGTACAGTGACATTTCAGTGGAAAGGTCTTTGATACCTACTCCACAGATGACAGTTGGACTATTAACGTTGTTGTTGACGTAGTGTTTACATTCGTTGTGTGCTCGGGTTTAATTGAGACCGGTGGTGTCCTATGCCATCACGTGTCTGTCTTTATTTCCCAGTCGTGTGCGCTCGTGATTGCCCGTGCCATAGAGCTGTCTATCCGTGTGTTTACTATATTCGTCTGACACATGTGTGGTGCGTGATGACGTGAGTATATGCAAGTTTTTGATTATGAAAATAGCGGTTTATGATATCAACATGCATTGTGAGAATTATATTGGAAATGTCTTTCACCCTGGTTTAAAGAAGTCCGTATCTACTTGTAAAATCTAAACAAATTGAGTATTTCAATCATGTAATAGGGAATATGCATGTAATTTTAATTTGGTTCGATTTTTTTTCCAATCTTTAATGGCAGAAAATATGAACGTGTGTGTGTTGTGAATTAATTTAATGCTCAACTGTAATTTTAGCTTCATAGTGAAGTTAAAAAACATTTAAGAAAATGACTGAAAGTGGTTTTGTGAAAGCACAATCTGATAATGTTTTTGCATTCGGGTAGGCAAGCAATACCTGTAAACTGGTTTTTGAGCTTTTTTCATGGTGAAATGGTTAGAAGAACGAAAACACCCAAAGTAATAGTAGGTAATAGGAGCCAATAAAAAATCTTAAAAAGAGAATCGTCTTACGTTTAGGTTTTCATTATTTGCCCTGCTTAGTTTTCATTACAGTTAATGGTATCTGTCTACACACAGTACACATAATGAAGATAAGTTGCAAGCATTAATTGTTAAATGTTAATTAAAAGGCGCGAGCTTGTGTAATTGCGTTTGTCAGCTTTGCACGGAATTTGTCGACGCGACACGCCTCACGGGTGCTACCTTTGAACTCATTTTGATGCTCTATAAATACGTAATTACTGGTATTATGTGCTAAATAAGAATACAGTGTACAGCTTAGTATGTCATATTTCTGTGTAATTGCATATCTTACAAAACAGACAAACAACCCGACCTGACGAGTCATAATGACTGGTAGACAATGTTATAATTTGCGCTGAATGTCTGAAATTCAAAACCTGTCTGTTAGAAGCCAACATAATATAGTATTACTTGAAATTGCCTGCGGGTTATATAATCAATCACTATCTCCTTCGGCGAAAACATTTTGTTGGAGCATTTTAATATCCGATCGTTTACCAATGTTGAAAGAGGCCAATTAGACGGGTTCATTCGCGCGGATTTGCATGTACACGGGTAGGAGAACATGAAATATATATATTTTTTTTATCATACACCATCCTGCTGTCCTTAATCCATTTCATTTGGAATCGTCGCAGCATGGTTTCCTACACTATATATTATATTTGTTATAATACTTTATCGTCTCTATTCAATCAAAATTATTTTCCACACAATCCATCGTTTCTTGATCTTTCTCTACTCTTGCTTTTCTCACCTGAAACTTTCCTCACGACATTCCACATTCCTCTACATCACATGCGTATACCAAAACCAATGTCCATGCAAAACTTCTCGGTTTTTGGTGCCACAAAATATATACTTAATGTTTCTTTTGTACATATAAGCCTTATGAGTAGGTCGTTTCTTACAATGAAACTAAGGAATGCTTTAAATTGAACATTATTAATGAATATTAATTAGACACAAAGTACTAGAAGCGCAGAGTATAATTGGAGAACTTACGTGTTCGTCTCAGTGTATTGTGGAATTAATTGGACTAATCGAGCTGCTTAGACTGTCTTGAGTTCTCAAGGCTCTGACGTCACGACTGGAGCAGACAAGTACATAATATGAGTATTATATAAACTTGAAACCACAGCGTGTACCACAAATAGACTATACTGCCTAGTTTACTGACTTCTGAAAACAAAGCACATACCCTGTGATTTGTTTTCTGGGCCAGAAAAAAATATACGTTTTGTGTTACAGATGTAATTTATTTGACTAGGACAAAAATAACTATCAAGTCCTTTTACGAATGAGTCCTTTCACGAATTAGGCATTTTACTACTTAGTCCTTTTGAGAATTAGCCATTTCGCGAATTAGTCCTTTTGAGAACTAGTCCATTCGCGAATTGGCCTTTTTGTGACTGTGTGCCATTTTGCGAATTAGGCATTATACGACTAAACGATTATATTTACACGTTCAACATAAATACCTAGTTTTACTGGATTTTTATCCCTGACTTCTGACTTATACAATGTCGAAATTCCCGCAACCGCCGAGATAACATAGGTTTCTCTGAAATCCCTTATTCATTTTGCACTTACTTATCCCAGACAGTGCAACTGACTGACCTTTGGACATGCAAAACGCATCATGATATATCTTTGTGTACCTATGTCCCCAATGAATCTTAGTCATTTTGTACTATTTCATATTTCCTTTTAGTTTTCCTTGTTGTATAATATTGATAATAAACTAATTTAGTATTTTTGCCAACTTTTGCTTCTGCCGAGTCATAAAGTACAGGATAATTTAATAGCATTAGGTATGAAAAATCCCAGCAGATCTAGTTATTGCAACTCCTCCGTTATAGCCGTAGGTAATGCTTGCAGCTAATCCGGGAATTCACCAGACATAAAACTACAATCATCCTTATGTAAATATAAATTATGTAATAATTATGATACAAATATAGATTTTAGGAAAACCTACGATAGTGAAACAGATACAACTACCGTGAATTTTCACCACCTTTGTCCACAAGCATGTGATACCAAATTCAGGTCGGAGTCCATAGTTTAATTACCCAAACTCTGTGGTCAGTATATCAAGGGCAACCTAATTGTTACAGTCATTACGTTTATCTCTTACTAGTTAATGCTTTTTGTTGACTAATAGCAGATTAAGATAGTAGCTTCATGACTTTATCGTAATTTAAGCAGCAGATTAAAGTATTATACTTAATTCTGAATATATGGCATTGGAACTGTGCCCGATAAGAGTTGAGCTTGCTTTCTTATGTAAGATAAATTATGCTGTTGCGAAGTGTAAGTATTACCTCCATTAGTAGATTTTGCTTCAACTCTCTTGATCTAATATATACTTCTTTCTCCGGTTACTGCTACTCTGTCTGCTAACATATACCATGTTGAAAGGGAGATCGTCGTACATCCAGACACCGCATGAGGTTTCTATATGATTCTGGACCGCGGTGAAATTTTCCGTCGTTTATAACCAAGTTTTTCCTTATGTTCTGTATATTTTAAACCGTAATCTTGATTTGTCCGAACCAATGAGATTTTAAATTAAAGAAGTGACTTAATTGCCATTGGCGAAACAATTAATCGAAAGAGATAAATCGATGATATTTTAAAAATACATAAAACAATTAGGAAAAAACCGGGATGCAGAGTGAGTCGATGTCCCTTGTACCCTGTATATCTTCTTAGTTATCTTATAGATACGCTTTGCACGTTCTAGCTCCCTCGGCAACTAAATCGGATAAGATTTGTATTCCCACAGTCATATTGATCAACAACGCGCTCAAGTTCATGTTTTCTTTCATTGTCTTTGGCATCTGAAAAGGACAATACTTTACATTTGAGTGCTCCCACTAGTTTCTCAGGTACATTACTGGTTGGACTCTGACTCTGAACAGAGAAGGTAACTTTTATCAACCAAAAATTGTAAAAGTAGCTGTTGCTAGTCTAAATTGCTTTGGAAAATCCCGAAAAGACACTCATAAATGTTTGTCATGCGATTGCATTATAGAAGAAGGTAAACCTAAAGTGCTCTTGACCTATATCTTATCATTTACCCTTTCTATTTGTTGGTGAGAATTTTTACTAATTTTTCTCTATTCGCCACTACCTAAACCTGCTGATTTACACTCGTAAGGTTCTTGTTAGTCACTTAATAAAACGTCTTCGTCAGCAAAAACGTCTAAAACCTTTATGCTGTTGTCATCAATACGAAGATTGACCTGTTTTGTGTATTTCGTTGGCAGCACTAAAATTAGCTCGTAGGGGCTTGTCGCTGACGTAAAGCCAATGTTTATACCAAAATATAACTTGTTTGTTTTAGATCTAGGTTCACAATTGAGTTTTCGTTTTAAGCCTTCTGTTTTCAAGATGTCTTTTTTATTTTGTTTGTTTTTGCTGTAGTATGTTTTCTGTATTATAATGTCAGTTGAGTTTTTTTTCTTTACTTAGTTATTTCGTTAGATACTTTTTTGCACCACTTTATTAATTGGCATTACTATTATGAGGTACATACTTACCTTAATTTCTCTCTCGTTATTTTAATGTCTAGATTACAGTCAAAGATACTTGCTACGGGTTTAAAAAGGATGTTCCTATCAATATTTATTATTTCTTCTGTACATGCAAACATTTTCCTAAATCTCTGGAACGTGGTTTGAAATTGAGCTGACTTTGCTCTTATCATAATGTTATTTCGACACAATTAGATATTTATCAAGATCAGAAAAAATCACGCTATTTGCCCGAATATCACATGATTTGATAATAATACTTATCAATTCCTAACATACCAGAACTGTAATCGTTATGGAAATAATTATAGAAATTGAATCATGTCATAGTAATTAGGTAATTAATTCGCGTTGTCATTTGTTATTAATTAATGATTCATTGTACTTATTAAAATTAAGTTAATGTTGTGAAATGACGACAGCTTATGCTACGATTTCTGTATAGTCTGTCATCCTAGCCAAGCCTTTTCTCTACTATGTTGAGGATGACTTCCAATCTAACCAGAAACTGCTGAGTACCAAAATTTTACGTAGTGGGATATTTAGTCTGACCTCTTCATAGTTTCTGGGCAACACGATATCCCCTGGTAAGACGGTTGTCAGACTTGCTACGATCGTTCTATTCTATACACCTGTACCCTAATTATTTGTTTTACTAATAACAATCGGTTTACTTAATGCCACTGCTGCATCAATTCAGCAAAACCGATTGGTCGTCGTAGTCCGAGCATTCACGATTGCACTCTATTAATTGAATTTTCCACTGCTTCATTACATACCTTTGAGATGTTAAGTGGTGATATTATAGTAATTGCTTTTCTTGATTTATTGTTTTTTGTTTCAGGTCGAAGCACACAGAAATGTTTATAGACGAGAATGAGACGTGAGTTACTTTTCCTTTTATTTTGTACCAAATATTCCGTTGTCATCTGCTATAATGTTCAGGGACATTGTAATTGATGGATATTATTTGTTGGCCTTCATACAAACCTACACAGTTGACCTGTCTTACCCGGTCTTTAATTAATATCCCATGATAAAATGCATCCGAGACACCTATGACAAGATTCTCAGCTACAACCTTAGCCTTTGCAGTTCCGTTTTCACTGTTGACCGAACGGGTTGTAGACTCACATTATTAATCAGTTTTAACGACGGCTATAAAAGTTTACAAGCACAATTATGATAATTGTCACGAGCATGTTGTACAATTTGGCGTGTTCAGTCAAGGCCGACTTATCGGCCGTATTTCTGTTATTACCCAATAAGTATAGTGACAGGTAGTCGAAAAAGTATCGGCAGAGCTATCGTGGTATAAAACCCTAGGGAATTGACCGGACTAAGACATTTTGTTATTGGATGCTGTTTCAGCGCCAATTTTCAAGTTTTAAAGTGTAACGTAGATCGTAAAAAAGGTCTCAGGTCGCACTGGTTGTCAATAAATTAGGTAGGAATTAGGAATAATAATAATAAAAATCTTTATTGACATAAAATGTTTTTGTTACAATGATTTGTTAACCCTGCCTCCTGTGCTAGTATACACTGTATTACAGGAATCTACTTTTATACTTTGTTAAAGTGTGAATATTTAAATTCAAGCGTGCTTCAGCAAAAACTAGGCTAGACCAGCGTTATTGCCGAAGCAATTGACAACATCCGCGCCGCAGTTTTCCATTTCCATGCGACGGAAATAAAAATCGATGGTAGATAAATACTAATGAAAACTGCAAAAAGCACTTTGGTGGCGACGAAGATGCATTTTCACGGAAACATTTTGCTAAAACATAGCAACAAAATAGAAGGGACAAAAAAATTGAGCTCTAACGTCGATATCAATAACGTTATGGCCCACTGACGTGGCGAAAATTTACGGCATCATATCAGACCGTAAACGGCCGCTGCTGCTGGAAATAGTCGTCCTAATTTAGAGTTTGGACGGCTGCAATGACCGATCGTTAGGAAATATTGCTGAAATAACTTGTAATCTCTTCGCTGCAACAGCTGATTGGGAATCACGGGACATGCTATTGACTAAGTAATAAATTTATTATTACCCAATGTTGCTGTATTCACAAATCCTTTATACTTATGCAATAAAATTGAAACAATAACCTGTAATGAGCAACTTAAGAAAATTAAAATGGTAATATTTTTGTTTGTTTTTGCGACTTTGTGGTAACCTAGCAGGAGGTATTGCCGTTCGGTCACAATGTAATTTGGTCACACACAGCCAATTTAAATAAATACATTGAGTGTTAACTGGTCACAGGTTTGTTAGGTATTTATCTAATCATATTTTTGTGTCATTTGCTCCTATAATTTATGATCTACTTGATTAAAAAAATACTGGCATACAACGCACAGAATAAACCGTAGGATTCATAAGGATCAAATTGCGCTTTGCTATTTGTATAAAAATACTTCTTCTTAAAAAACGAACGTATTAAATAGTTTTTTTAAAAATTTATCCTGTGTTAGATTTAATAGCGTTGAAAGTTATATTTTTAACCGACTTCAAAAAAGGGAAGTTCGCAATTTGTCTGTATGTTTATTGTTTAGTAAGTTCTTCGCGTTTTTAACAGGCCGGCAAAAAAAAAAATACAACCGACTTTATAAAAAGCACTAAATGAAATAATTACGAGTTTAAACTCGAGTCCATACACTGAAAAGATAATATTAAAATAATTATTTTGTATAGGCTTGTCTTCCTTTTCTTGTTAACTTCGCATAGATTTTGAACCAAAAATAGCTTTATCAATTTACAAAAACAAAGTGTCTTGTCGCAGACGCCTTGGTGACCAAATTACAGTTGTGTTGGGACCAAATGACATTATCTTTCATGCAGCTTGCATCAAAATTTACTCTTTCTTAGATATTAAGAGTGCTGGCCTAGTGCCAGAACACGGCTAGACGTTTCACTGGATCCCACTTTTATTTTCGTTGTGAAGGTTTTTTCTGCACTCTCATGTATTTCTGTGTCTGTTATTCGAATGACTATTAAAAACGATTCATTTGACATAGAAAATGGAGTTGCTTTCTTTATTTTTTGGATAAAAGGGCTTATGTACAAACGCCAGCACATCAAGCTACCCCAATGTGTCAAATTTGATAGTTTTTAAACATTATTACAAATAAATAAGGTTCATGTTCAATCGGAAAAATATAGTTTGGAGTAACTGGATGTGCTGGCTGTTTGCACATAAGCCCATGGTTGAATGTCCACATTTCTATGGAATATTTTGGATTTTGATAACAACGCTTCGTTATTATTACAGAACAATGGGCATATAAACTGATAATAGTGCCAGTGACCTGGTCATTGAACAGAGATAATCCTTAAGATAATAAGGTACTCATTAACAAGTAGTAATTGTGTACCTCTGTGTTTGCGCTACGGCAGTTGAAATTGCGACTGTTATGCCAAGTCCAAGTGTCGCTTAGTGCTTTTTCTTACTAGACTACTTCTGATGGTTCATACGACGTATCTCTTTTCTAAGGGTGTACTGGATCATGGTCACTTAAGAAAAAAAAAAACCAAAAGTCTTTTATTCGAATTAGGCTGAGGTTCAGCACTTTTTAATCGTCAAAATTACCTAAGACAGTCCCCTAAAAAGCCCGCCCTTCGCCACTTTCTCAGCATCATCATCATAAGCCTACAGTAGTCCAGTGCTGGAGATGGGCCTCCTCTAATGAGAACCACAGAGCCCTGTCTCCAGCAGGCCGCGTCCAGCATCTGCCAGCAGTCTTCCGCAGGTCTTCATCACACCTAGCTGGCCACCTGGCCTTTCATCGCCACTTCCTAGTATTACAATAACGTGTATTTTTCAATTTGAAAATCATTCAAATTCTTGATACGTTACGCAGCCTGTTAGTGAAGTAAAACCCCTTCAACCTATAAAGTTTCTACCTCTAAAGTTAGTTTTTATAAAACGTCAGTAATGAGATGTTTCTCGTTCTATATCAGCCACATTTTGAACCGCCTCTCATCAAACTACGATCCGTAGATCAGGGTCAGGGACTAGTAGATTATGACTCCAATTACTTTCAAATATACAGTAAAAACAATCCAATATAACCCAGAATAACATAATAAATTCGAAAGTTTAGGTAAATATTCTCTCGTACTCGGATCACTGGTTATTACTTTCCCTTTGTTCATCATATCGGCCGGAAGTTCCCTTATACCGGAGGAAATTGCTAATATCTCTTTGTAAACATTTCCTTTGATATCTACTCCGAACCTTCTCGTCAAGCCAATATCATTTTAACTAGAATTCTAGAAATACCATTGTAGTATGACGAACTGTTCCTACACAGCCTCAGGGCGATATAGCGAGACTTCTGCACAGCACCTTTTATCAGACCCAGTAAGGGAGAAATTAAAACAGAAAATCTTAATAGCACAAAATGGTTTTAACCTTCATCAGTTTGAGTTAGGAAGTTACTACTTGTTATATAACACGTAGTAACTAAACAAGACAATACTTATACCATTGTAAAACGAGTCAGTTATTTCTGCAACTCTCTTGAAAAACCTAAGTAACCAGTAAAACAGACAATTTGCTAAAATGACATTGAGATCAGAACAGACATGAAGGATTTCTAAGCTAATTCTTCTGAAAAACACGTGATTTGTTTTCCTACAGCCAGTTAGATTAAATCTAGTTGTATCAACTCTGCAAATGTGATGTCGCTTCGCTTCCTAGTGTGCTACGCACGTGGCCAATACTAGAAATACCTACAGCAGAAACAATTGCTGTCGCGTGTTAAATCAGTTTATAGAAATAGATTAGTAGACACGATGCTCTCATGGTCATGATCTGTCAAACAAGTAACGTAACCGAACCGCCTGGATCCTTCTCGAGCACCCCAAGAAGCACCTACCAGATTCAGGATGTAAAGTGGTGCTGAAGTAGCCAGTATTGCTCTAGGCACGAAACTAAATCCACATATTCCCATGGACATCATGATAACTAACACGTTTATAAATATCCATCACGTTTTCAATACACATTATAGTATTACAACATAGATTAGCTAAAGATAATCATAATACAGACAAGTGTATTTGATACACATATATTCCTATCAGTAAAAGCATGGCCGGATACTAATAGAATGGTTTATTTTCATCATAACAGTATCATTAAAGTACACAAATATGTTACACGAAATTCACTTACAAGCATTCGTTACAAAAAAAGACTGAGTTGTAATACTTGTAATCAATGACCAAAGGATTAGTAGTAACATAAGTAGTAATTAGTCCGCAATCACGGAATTACAATGACTTAGTCATCGTGAAAAACTCCTAAATAATAATTCTACCTGTCTAGGTAAGGTTTTTGCTAAGGAATTTAATCTAAGAGTCCATGATTCATTTGATCTAATTAGTGATCACGCGTCATTTAAATGTTGTCTGGGTGATTTTGGAAAATTGAAGGGATCGAAATTAATGATACTGCGTCATGTTTGACTAATTACAAGACGATACCGATGTGTATAAATTCCCTAATCCCTAGCTTTTTCTGGTGACTAGAGTCCTAATAAAATCATAAGTTCTACAACACAAACAGATCGTAAATCTATTTCAATGCAATGTGGGATACGCATACCTCAACTAAAACTTTGTTACTATTAAGCCAGGGTCAATATTTTCTTTTTCTTTGCATTGATCATCCCAGCGTTTTCCCAAATAATTTGGTTGTAACGTGTCTTATTCAATGCATCTCGTCTTTATCTTAGGGTTTACTTCCTTCTTCAATATGTCATCTTTTTATTTGGTCTATGTGTTTTCCCGTAGTCGCCCACCTGGCCTTTTCTTGTCACACTGCGTAACATTGTCACATTATCACAATATTGACTATTGATTGGGATGGATTTAATTATAAACAAATTGCTTACGAGACCTAGTTGATCTTTGGTCAAGTGTCCACTAGGCGGCTATCATCTTGGACATCGACACATACAGTCGCAACACATCCGTCTTACATTATTTCTATATCAGATAACTTATCAACCTAATTATTAGTATTGCTTGATAATTCGTGCATATAAGGTTTATCAGTCGTAATCCTGACTTAGTTGACCGCAGTGAGGCGTACTTGCATGTTCTTGTGCTTAGTGAAATTGTGTCAAAATGGGAATGCCAGATAGTAGGAAGTGAGTAGTTTTACTTTTGTTATTTTGTTCCAAGTGGTGTGTTTCTTTTTCAGTATTTGTGTTTTTAGTGTGATCTTAACATCTTCGGAAACCTACGAGTACACGTCTTTTGTGTAAACATACAAGTTAAAAACACTACATAAGAGTTACTAGACTGTCTTTAAAATTATTATGTTATACAGATTTTTACGAAATCCGTCCTGAATTAGTTACAGGTAGTGATGGGCAAAGGATAAATACTCGAAGGATAAATACTCGAGTATTTATCCAAAGTGGATAAATACTCGTTTTTACTCATTTTTATCCGATATTTACCCAAAATGAAGGATATTTATTATTTTGCATGTTTTTTTTTATATTGATAGGCTAGTTTTACTATTAAGGCTTTCGAAAATACTTAGTACATTATTACTTTTTCAAGTTCTGATTGTAAAGACGAAGCAACGTGTTTCTAACCGCACCGCACTATATCCCGGCCTCCTTTTGTCCCATTCCTTTTGTTTTATTACCTTTTCCCTCACACCACCGCGCCTGCGCTGTGCCCAGGTATGTGTCTTAGAGAGCGCACGCGCGTGTGCGTTTTTAACAACAAAATAATTATTATGAGGTGATAGTGTTCTAGTTTTATGAGACATTTAAGTGATTTTGAAGTTGGATTATAGCGTTTCAAGGTATGTTTTAAAAGCTGAACCTTTCTTTGTTAAAGGTTTAAACACTTAATAAAATCGGCGGATAAGTGAACTACTAAAAATAAATAGAAAAGTGTAGTTTTATTATTGTTGATAACGCTAGAAACCTACAAAAGACTGAAGAGTCCCTTGTTTTGAGTGTTTTGAAATCTCAGTGCGTCATGAGCCAGCAAATTAATAGTGTTGTGCGCAGTACTAAACTAACTTAGTAAAAAAAGTTTAACAACATTTTTGCCAACAGTTGTGCCTCTAAACTGCACAGCACACTCTTGCTAGCTCATTACGCACTGAAATGTGAAGTTTTCACCAATTTTATTAAACTCTGCATAGACGTCATCATCTGCCTAGCCTTTTCCCAACTATGTTGGGGTCGGCTTCCAGTTTCACCGGATGCAGCTGAATACCAGTGTTTTACATGGAGCTGTCTGTCAAACCTAAACAACCTAGTGGCAAGGCAAGGCAGTGAACTGGGTAACATGATACCCCTTGGTTAAACTGGTTGTCAGACTTTGGACTTCTGACCACAATTAACGGCTGTCAAAGATCTACAAATGACAGCTGGGACCAACGGCTTAACGTGCTATCCGAGGCACGGATGAGTCTTGGTATATAATAAATGGTCGTCCATCCACGGACCGACCACGTCAAGCGTAGTTTAACCTTCGATCAACCCATGCGGATGTTATAATTTAACCACAAGTTCCTCCGACGACTCCTCTGCATAGACGTAATAAAATCTGTGCAAAATTACACGTGCTTGGGCTATACTTTATTTTATGGGCCATATAGTTGGAAGTCCATTTTTTTTTGTAGATAGTACTCATAAACAGAAGGCTTTTTACAATTTTTTAAGTTGCGGAGACTCCCAGTTATAATAAAATAATAAAGAGAAACACATTTTTTTAAAGTTTCCATATAAATTGAAAATAACACGCCCGGTATCACCATTTTGTCGAATGTCGGGAGGACACGGCGTGGCATACGCTGGCAAAGTGTGCCACTTGAGAGGAGCCGTGCCGTGCCCTCGTCTCTGGAGTAGGCAGTGACTTATCGCTGCCGGCCGTGGTCGAGAGGATGGCCGGCAGCGTCGAGTCCTGGGACACGGTGGTGTCCTTCTGCGGAACGGTCGTCTCGCAGATGGAGGCTGCGGAAAGTGAGAGGGAGAGCAACTCCACTCACCCGGCCCGCAGCAGACGTACCGGGCGCAGGCAGATGGCGGACAACGCCCTCTTCCAGCCCCCCTGAATGGGTTCAGGGGCGACGGACACGGGACGTCCGCCGCCCCCATGTACATGGATCCGAGGTGGCGGCGCGTGTGTTTACGCGCGCCCCTCTTAGACGTTGCGAGGGTTTTCAAACACCTCACTCCCCTCGCTGACTTGGCGAGGCCCTCGGGTCGCAGTCAGTCGGGAGTCGCGGAAGTATCTTCTGTTCCCGTGACCCCCGGCGCAGGTGTGAGAAGGAACACGGGGTGGTTTTTAGTCAGTAAGTCTGACAGACCCCTCCACCCTCCCCGGGGCGGGGGCCATCCATGAGGATTTTCCACCACTAAAAAAAAATAAAAGGAGAGGGGTCTGTGTTTGCTCACTCACTACGACCCCGCTAACCCGCGAAACACACGCGCCGCCACCTCGGATCCATGTACATGGGGGCGGCGGACGTCCCGTGTCCGTCGCCCCTGAACCCATTCAGGGGGGCTGGAAGAGGGCGTTGTCCGCCATCTGCCTGCGCCCGGTACGTCTGCTGCGGGCCGGGTGAGTGGAGTTGCTCTCCCTCTCACTTTCCGCAGCCTCCATCTGCGAGACGACCGTTCCGCAGAAGGACACCACCGTGTCCCAGGACTCGACGCTGCCGGCCATCCTCTCGACCACGGCCGGCAGCGATAAGTCACTGCCTACTCCAGAGACGAGGGCACGGCACGGCTCCTCTCAAGTGGCACACTTTGCCAGCGTATGCCACGCCGTGTCCTCCCGACATTCGACAAAATGGTGATACCGGGCGTGTTATTTTCAATTTATATGGAAACTTTAAAAAAATGTGTTTCTCTTTATTATTTTATTATAACTGGGAGTCTCCGCAACTTAAAAAATTGTAAAAAGCCTTCTGTTTATGAGTACTATCTACAAAAAAAAATCCTCCTTCGTGGTTATTTTTTTAAACCACCCAGAAGTAGGAGCCCCGCCAAGCGGTTCCGGCGACATCTTGGCAGGTAAGGGTATAAGAATAATAATATTCCTGGTGCTTTATTCAACTTATCCGAAAAATACCCGAAACTAATTTCAAAATGTTAACTTTTAAATTTTAAAATACGTATATCTCCGTAACCTTGGGGTTCCGCGGGTTGGAAATGGTACAGGACTTAGGCCCCTGCCACCCTCGCGCTCCCCGGCCCATAAATATATGGAAATTAGAGTGAAAATAATGGAAATTAGTGTTTTAACCAAACCTCAAACTTTAACAATGAATTTCTCCATAACCATGGGGCTCCGCGGTGTGGAAATCCGACAGGGGGGTAGCTCATCTCCCCCTCCCTCTCCCCAGCCCCTCTCCGATCCATAAATCAATGACCCATAAAGGAAAGTATTACCCAATTTTTTTATTATTGTGTGTAATCATAGGTTAGACAGGCTTGTTTTTTAAAAGTTCTTGATAAGTTTTAGAATTTTACTTAATTTCATCCTTTTCTTCGTAGAAATATAAAATTTCCCTTACTAAAATCCTGTATAATATTTATCCGCCGTTTTGGATAAATACTCGAGTAAAAACGGATATTTATGAGTATTTATCCACTTTGAGTATTTATCCGGATAAATTCCCAACACTAGTTACAGGTCTTGAATGACGTTCGTAAAATTCGTTATAAAATAAGTAGTCATATTATATTTAAAAAAATGCACATAATTCTGAACTCAAGCTTACCATGATTCTTTAAAATTCGAGCACAAGCTCCAAACTAGTTAGCCTAACTGCAGGATAATGGACCAGTCCAACTGGTTTGAACACTAGCACAATAACCTGACTGGGCAATCCTTGCAACCCTGTGAACGCGGTACATTTAGCGTCTTCTACGCATGGCGTGACTATTAACCTCCACTCGATGGCAATTAACATACCTAACTACATGCGTAGGTATGTAATAAGAACACGGTGTCTCCTCCCAAGGGAATTGGCTGGACTTGCAGTGTTTAAATCGTGATGTATTCTTTGGCATATTATCCTCTTTATCGTCGTCGTCGTTCTTGGTTCACTTTAGGATTTTTTCCAGAGAGTTAAAGACGCTTTTACCTACATTTTTCGAGAAATCTTAGTTTTTCGGGTACCATTATGATACATCAGAAATCAAACTATGAAAACTTGATGGTATCACAAATAAAAGATCTCGTATGGGCTCAAATTAAATTTTTATATAGTTACATAGGTATTTGCAAGTGGAATTTTTTGTCGAACCAGAATTCATAAGCTTCTCCTTATTTTTGCTCTGTTACTATTTTACCAAGACTTGGCTTCACTGTAATGTTTTTCCTTTTTTTCCTGTCAGCGTATCTTGTCTCGTATCTTTATTATTATCTCCATTTTCCTTTCATTTGCCCATTTGTGTCCTAAACCGCATCAACTAAGTTTATTGTAGGATCTTTTCAAGCGAATGAAGAGTTAGTTAGGAATTTGCAAAGTTCAGCGCAGTTTGCTTCGTAAATACAGAATGCATTACTAATTCTTTGTTCTTACAAACGCCTTGTTTCTCTTCTGCCTTTTTTGTTACAATTTTATTAAGACTTGGCTTCGGCCCAATGTCTTTCTCTATTAAAGTAGTATTTTGTCCTTTGCGTATATGTACCACGCGGATCATTGACGTGATTGTGAATACGCATGACATGTCCTTTTTGAAGGACAACATTACAATCATTATTATCTATAGCATGCGTGAACTGTTACTTTTATTGTACTATTTTCGTTGCTTCATACATATTTTTAATAAATTATTAGATATCGAATCAAATTGTTATCATGAAGAAATCTGGCAATTATCAATTTATTTCAATGAGTCAGAAGCCAGACTTCGTTAAATTATTCCATAAATGTGTCGGATTTTATGATTATATTATTTTTCAATATACTGTACCTACTGTTTATCACTGTCCAATTTTTTCATCTTACTAAGCATGAAATGTGCTTTTGTCGCACGTCGCACCACACTATTTATTCTATTTGGACATGACCAAACTGACGGACATGAATATGTAACTAAACAAGTGAAAGCTTGGATTTGATCAATGTCCAAGTAAATTGCGTTCGACGCCTAAAAACGCTGCTTTTGCGCACCTACTCCTCAAATTCAACTAGCCAATACCTACGATGCATAGACGACAAGTATTTTCCACCAAAAATACCACTTCAATTACGACGACGGCTAGCAATAATATTCTCTGAACCAAACCCCAGCGATGCATCCAATTTGCCAATAGTACAAATTTGACCAACGACTACATACACTGTGTATTCCAGCGAGGATTACGCACACGGCACAATCCGTACGGCGCGGCTGCCGCGCGGTTTACCCATTTCAGTATCTAACAAAGACAAACAGGTTCGCGTTTAGTGCTAACTTTCACCACGGTAGATATGTTTCCCACCCGTCATGTGCAGCTGTAGATGTAGGTACTCGAGTATTCTAGCCAATCACCATCATCCTTGTTACATAAGATGGGTAATCAACCTTATATTCAGGTTCGTTCTACACTGCGACTATTCGAACGTTTTGACACTTCACAGCCTTCTTTGGTGTCGTAAAATCTTCATGCTCCAGTTTTGCCCTGCTATCTTTATAATAAGTCGTCTCCGTAGTCGTTCCTCCTTAAGGAAAGATATGGCATCTTACACATTATCAATTCACCTGGTACTTGGTTGGTCGTTCCTTTCTTGTCTTTTTTAGTTGAAAATCTAACCAAGAAACTTCGTACCAATTCGTTTAATTGAACAAAAATTTCCTGCAATTGAAATGTTTTGGACTCTATAATATTTAAACGTCAGAATGTTGAACTACCACATTATAAATAAATCTGGTATACTCAATTTGAAAGCAGTGCAATGTGATGTTTGTAAAAGGGAACGTCAGCTACTATCACTTAGTATACCTAATAAAGAGCACGTCTTCATAAAAAATACTCTTCAGACTAGTGGAGCAACTATGATATTATACACTATAATTAAAATGATAAACTTAGATCCTACCAAAATACAACAACTTAGATATTATTATTACAAATAGATAAGTCAGCGACCAGCGTAGATAAACATCATCTTAAAAGTAACCACGCAGAGGTCATCTCAGCCTAGAGTCTAGACTAGGTATTTAATCAATGTCCAAGTAATAATTAGCTACATTATCTTATAATCTTTATTGAATAGAACATTCTTTGGTTTGTACTTTATAAACCCTTAAATTATTCAATACCATGATAAAGCAATTTTAACATGAAAATGTCAGCCGAACCACCCAAAAGTTGGTAAGATTACCTACCTCGGGAATATTGAAAATGAACTCCTAACATAATTATTTATAAGGCCTTAGTATTCTGTAAATTGTAAAAGCATCTACAAAGCCTTTGCATTACTGTATTACTTGGAGTAGTGTTCCTTATCCTAGTATAGTCTGAGCTCTAGACGCCACTGAATATTGGTTCCCTTAAGAGCGGTTTCTCACTACGTCCGATTTCTTTATGATGGAAGTTGGATCAAGTAAATTATCATTATAATGGTTCTACCACTACTCCGGAGCGAATTTTCTCGAGTTCGGATCGGACGTAGTGTCACGTAGTGCGAAACATCTCTTAAACTACTATTTTATTTATGTTTGTTGGATATATTTATTAACAGTGGGTTTGATAGAGAATAGGCACCGTGTTTATGAACGAACAGCCGGCCGATTTAGTAAAATTCACTCCATCAAAATTTGAGTGAAGTGAACTGTCAATGTCTAGCTTCAGCATGGAATGACATGCGGTAGAATTCAATAGTAAGTAACCAGTACTACAAATGTATGAACTACAAGGATACTATTAATAGTTAATTACAATCATACTGATTTATTTGATTTAATCCGATAATGTTATCATTATCAAGTGAACTACTTTGGCCTGTGAAGAAATGTTCAATAGCGTTTGTTAATGATTGATTAATTGATAATTGTATCCACCTGGAGATTATCAATTAAAAACAATTACAGGAGTGCCGGTCGCACCTTGTTTACGTGAAACAGAAGGTGGAGAAATCCTTGAAACTTATAGAGGACATGCAACCTTATTCAACTTGAAAAATTATTTGCAGTCGGGTAATAAATTACATGTGGGTGCATCACTATTCAGTAGGCTGTCTGGAACTCTGGACTTGTGACCTTTAGATAACCTGACAATGACAGCCGTCTGACTTTTTTTATAAATTGTCACTCTAATTTATTAATTAAGCCCCATTATTCTTGTAAAAGTACTGCAAACTTGAAACTTAGTTAATATATTTCTAGTTTGAGTTAAATAAACACGCAAAAATACCTGTTAAGTTATCACATTAATCATGGTAAATTATTTAAGTGCACATACGTTGAACATTGGCTCACAAATAAAAACATTTGCACGTGTCTTATACATCATTATAACGACATTACTTTTTTATTAACTTATATATTTTACTTAACTCTTTAGAAGTAGAAGGTAGTTTGCAAAATACAGTGCAAGGTAGTCAAGGTCCACGTCACTACGTTAGCTATTAGTTTGTTAACATTATGACTGGATTCCTTATAGGGTTTAGAAGTTATGTTTTGTCAGTATGTTTGATTATTAACTTCTGTATACTTAGACATAATTTTGTCAAGATTATGTTTTACACAATTAAGTGACAATCTGTCTGTACTTCTTTATTTTGAAGCGGTTGTATCTCGGTGAGTTGTAGACAGTTTTTGCTAACCGTTATAATACATAAACACGTTTTCGCAAATGTCAAGGCTTTATGCTTAGGTACAGAATTACAGAGCACGTTTGTGATCTTGATTATATTAATGCGAACACTTGGGAGTCCTTTTAAAGGACATAAGTACCTTGGCATTGTTAAACTTTACATGGAGAAGGTATGCAGAAAGCTAAAACGATTGGATTTCACCACTTAGCGACCACTAGTATTAATAATTACTATGGTTTCTTACCATTTCCATCATTGTAATTACTGGAGTCGGTTTAAAACGGTTCCGACTTCCGATAATTACTTACGTACTTGTTTACTATTTTAGTGTTTTGCGACCCAGTGGTACCTTAACCACGATATCTAGTTACAGGAAACAACAAAAACGTCACGCTTTGTTTAAAACAAGAAATAATGAAGGACGCGTTACGTTATAAATTTGTAGCTTCCGTACCCACCTTATCTATCCTTTGTTAAGCTAAAATATTCCTTTATTTACATTTTTTGTTTTTATAACTCAAATAACTCAAAATGGGACTTACATCTGCCAAACTCTTTAGCCAACTATTTTGAGGTCGTCTCCATAACCGGACATCTGAATAAATACTACAGTTTTACATGGAGTGACTGACTGCTTGATCTTCACTTGTGTGAAGATCAAACAGTCAGTAACCACCCCTACTAAGGGTACTGGGTTGTCCCAGTACCCTTAGTAGGGGTGGTTGTCAGAATTTCGGACTTGTGGCTACACTTAACGAGTCAAATGTTTATGTAAATGTATATGTATTATTATTATTATTATTATGTATGAAAACCGGGACCAACAGCTTAATGCTGCATGCTTTCCGAGACATGGAAGGATTGGAAGGGTCTTTGCTCTCTCTCCGAATGTCTTGGATGGATAGTAACCGATTCACAGACCGTCCAAAAAGCATAGAACTCCAAAATAGACCTAAATAAACGAAATAAAATCACCTAAACATTGTATTTTAAAAAAATTAGCTAAGAATTTCCTTATCCAAGGAGCTAACACAAACCGCAAACATCGATCTAAAGCGTTAACAGCTTGATATCACATTTATTAACATTAACACTAAAAACAAACTATTAATAAATCATGAATGTCGTACACTATTATCTAATCACTGGACTTCGTTCGTTGAGGTAACACTAGCACCAGCGTACCGCATGGAGTTCGCATGACTATCGGCTGGACACCTCGACCAGCCAACACGAAGATAAGGCATTACGAAACATAAACAGAGTGTAATTTAATTAATTATAATGTCAAGTAGTAAGATTATATTACTCACGATACTATTATAAAAGGCTCACTGGAAGGTTAAAAAGAAAGGACGTAAACCAGAACAGAGAATTTCGCGTACCAGAAATATGTAATACACTCATCTAATGCGTTAAAAATCAGCTCAGCCAGTTTTTAAACACAAATATATTGGATTAATGAGTGCGCGTCGGACTGAGTTTGTTTCGGCATTTCTTCTCAAGGATTCCTCAATTTAGAAATGAAGGTAGCCACGTAATTATGTGTTTAAAAAAATACGTGTAAAATGTCTATTATTTTTATTATTTAGCCTGAATTCTCCCATTGCAAAGGCCTCCCTCCATTCCTTCCACCTGCGCCACCTCTCTCCAATTGTCTAAAAGAGATAATTTCATTTTATTTCAAGACTTTAAAGTAAGCAGCTAACATTACATGTGAAAGAGGTTGGACAACACTGGAAAATACTCACCTCTTGAGTTGAAGTAATAAAAGTTAACACAAGTACTTACTTAAAATCGCAAGTGACATGTCGTTACATCAACAAACAGCCTGCCATAAAAAGATCGAACAGCTTAGCACCGGAACACGTGAAGGAGATCTGGTTTTAGCACCGCTATGCCTGGGTTTATGGGACAGGAAGGCAAATAGTTAACATTTATTTATCAAACATTAAACTTTTGGAACAGTTTTTGGGTTTACAATTCGTTGACATGCCCTATTTGTTACTGAACCAATGTTGATAATATTTTTTTATGGAGTGAGGAATGTATGCAACACATTTCTGATGAGTGGTCCGTGGTGTCTGAAGTTATCCCTACAGCCTCATGCGTGTAGTCTCCGAAGGGTAAGGCAAAGGAACAGGGTTGCATTTATCCTGAATAATAAATATTTAATCTGCTTCGTATAATAAAATGTTAACCCACCCACTTGCTATGAAAAAATACATCGTCAACAAAGAGAACTGCTCACCACAGCTCAACTAAAAAATGATAAAATAAAAACTTTATAATTTAACGTTTTGTTTAGCAGGTTGTATTTTTATATTGGATTCCAATGACAAGCATTTGATGATATTTATGGCTTTTTACAGATCGAACTGTCGCTAAAAGAGGCAAGACACATGTAGAAATATTACTCACTAAAATATAAAAGCAACCGGACAAGATTGCAAACGTAACTTTATAGTACTTCGTTACATTTTATTTAGCAAGCGCACATTACGAGAAAGTGATTCACTCATAACGGGGCCAGGCGCAGCATTGCACATGCAATGCGATTCGCCATGGTGTGTGGTTCCTTGTACGACAACGACTAACAACTGTACAAGTATATATAAGTACGAAGGAATGTACCTTACATAATATGGGTATAAATAATACCAGCTTGTGGATGTTTATCTGCAGGGCAAATGCATACAGAGAAGGTAAACGTAACATAACATGACGGCTATGCAGCCCGAAAGATCAGTCAATAGGAGTACATACTTAATGTTAGCAGTTGTGAGTCCCTGACACAAATCCAAGACTACATAGAAAAACCCAATGACACCCCGGGAATCTAAGCAAAGATCTGATGCTCGGCTTACCGCTTGAGGCCACTTAACCAACGAAACAGAGAAGGCAATAAAAAACACCACGCTTGCTAAATGTGGATATAGAAGTAAAAAACTACATATTATGGTAATTATCTAACTAAACAGCAGTATCAATATTATGCTAATTCCAAAGTACAAATTGTGTACAAAGTCCAAGGCATTCGATATCTGTATCTAATGATATTCGCCTTCCGTAGTAATAACATAAGCCAGTCTATAATAAAACACTTGTTCTTGTCTATCTGTAAATGTTAAGTGGACAATAAATTTAATTAATTCATAAAAAAAGAAAAGTGAAGTTTATAATCAAATGATCTCGAATGTTTTTGACAGCAAGTCCATTCGTAAGCCCCCTTATATTTCAATCAATCAATCCTTGAGATTATTTTTAACATCTAATCAAGTCATCTAACTCAATTATCTAAATGCTGCTCATATTTAGTTCCATTCAATAATATTATAGTCTATCAAAGTAATCGTATCTACAAAATCGTCATGTCTAGTAGATACTAGTCAGTTTTATTCCACGTATCCTTCTATGATTGGTTGCCATATGTCGTGTTACGCTCGCGCCACCTTTTTTGCATGTGTGTCAGTTGAGTAATCACTAATGTGATACTTTATCGTGCTTACACTTAAATATCTCGATGCTTTCCTAATTTGTGGGGTAAATGTGTTTTAAAAACCTTATTCTGTACTCAGTCAATATCTTTTCCTTCATCAATAGGGTGTCTCAAGTGACCTGAATGCCCCCCACCCCGTAAACAACTTTACGTCTCACTAAATATAGCTCTAAGTGCAGTGTAACCGATCTACGGTAGTGATAACCCATGAATGCATTGAAACTAAAGAGAACTCCGGAATTGGTTCTGAAATCTCTCTCTTGTTGGCCTGGTAACTAACCGCAAACTTGCGGTCAGTAGTTCCACTTCTAACTGGAGTAAAGTTTTAGTATCGAATAGAAACGTTTCGGTAGTTACTGAAGTACACTGTACAGAATAAATGTAAACTCTAGTAAATGTTGTAGTTACGGGGTATTGCAATGTAGTCCAAGATTTTACGATAACATGTAAGGAGCGGAAGGTACGTCTGACAGACGTAGGTTTCCCACATCGACATTATTTATAGCTGCAAGGTGACACCGCGGTGTTGCCCTCATAACTCAATACCAACATTACCACTGTTTACGTACGTCACTATGTTATGACTTCTTAATAACTTAATAGAGCTGCTCCGAGTCTGATGTTTGTGTATGTAACTTGACCACTGGTATTGGCATGCCACCAGAGCATGGGTCTGCTAATGTGTAAATTTATATTTATTATTTTATTTATTTTTATTTTTATTTATTAACAAGGTTCACCAACAATTGTATACATTTAAAAACAAACAAAAAGAAAATAACAATAGTACAAATAACGAAATAACAATGCAACAATTACTTAAAGGTAAACTCCACATGCAATTTTTGACAGTAACGTACCTACTTTAAAATACTAATAAAGAAGAAGAATTAAAAAAAACATTATATAGTTGATTGATTCGATTTTTAGGGCTCTGTACCCAAAGAAAGCCAACGGGACCCACTAAGCCGTTGTCCGACCTTCCGCCTGTTATGATCTATGTGAAGAAGACAGTTCAGTGTATATATTGCCGTTTTAACATACAAGGTCGTTGGTACATCGTCCCATATACTGATACCATGAGTTCTGTACATGATACATGCTACAGAGCATTAAAATATTCATCGGTTATATTTTATTTTCTTTTCGTTTTTTTCTGATGTTATTTTGACTTAAAACTATATTAATTTTCTCTTATAAGTACCACACATGTTTTTCGGCACATATTGCTTGGCCTTAACAATCACAGTACCTAATTTAAATATTTTACGAAAGTACGGTGCGAGTAGTCTTCCTGTGTGAGTCTGATTCGCACTGTACCAGTTATAAAGATTTCTGTAACGTTTTCCTTAAATCAAATGTCGAACCTGTCCAGTTTCTATTAAACTCTGCACGCAATCCAACATAATGAGACCGACTCAAGCCGGGGTCTTATAAGATCTCTGCCCGTATAAAAGCCTTTGAAATGCTTTGACGTTATGTTGTCCTTTATATCTAAAGATCCGGTACCTTCACAATATTTTGCTACGTCGAATTGAACAAAGACCTTTTCGCTCCTGTCTGTGGTGTCATCTTAGATTCAGACAAGTCTCAAGAACACTGAATGATGAAATTTCTGATACTCTTCAAAGGGTTGAAAATGTATAAGACTACACGTGCGTCGCTTTACAAGAGAGGGGCGTTACAAGGTCAATGCCAGAGCATGCTTTAGATAAATCTTTGGAGTTGTTTTTATAAACAGACGAGTTTTTATTAATATTAGTTCCAGTTTTTATTGGTGTTCTAAATAGTCATGATGCCATCGTGTGTTTGGGCGCCATTTAACAAGTTTGAGCTCGTTACCTCCTCAACGGTCGAATAGAGGTAATGACTGAATTTGATTCTCAAATATCTGGCTGGATGCAACGTGGAAGTCACATCTAAATGACATTCAGTAGTCATCGGCTTGTTATTGTTATCGAGTGGCGTGATTATAGTTATCGTTCAAGTTTATGCTCTTTAGATTGCTGTGTTATTAATATAAGGTTTATTAGTGCATAGCAGACTGCACTTACCTACTGTGAGAGATTGCAGTTGCTACCCAAAATTACCTTTACCTAAAACGTTTGCTAGTTAATATATCTCCTGTGACCGTTTACCTGGGTGGGACGCTAAAGCTATCGCCGCTTCTCGGAAAGTAATTAGGCTTGCAACAGGCACGCGTTAACATATTCAGTAGGTGTGGGATGCAACCGGGGGTGTATCGGCGCATGCGCGGGGCGGGTCATGGTCGTCTGACCGGCGGCGGCGGGCAGCAAGCGGTGCGGCCGGATGCATCCGCTCCCTGACACTGACCTCGTATCAATGTTAGTAGGAAAGTTTGCGTTTCCCTTATCTGATTGATTTACTACTCTTTGACGAACAGTCATATTAAAGGGAAGTTGCTTACTTCCCTTTATATGGTTATCATACGGACTTTCTGATTGATTGTGCGAGGAGCCAGTGTTTGATAGGGGATATTTATGTCTCCTCATCTTCATTAAGTGTAAGATAATTGAAAAGAAAAAACAATGGGCACCTCTTCTTAACCTTTTACTCAAGGTTTTAGCTGGAACAGTCGACTGCATGTCGCCGTTAGTACACAAGGTAGTGGTAGCTGGCTAGTGTAGTACGGAGTTACAATTGAATGCGACGGACCCCATAAATGTTGGCGGTAATGTCGTTTAAGACGTCGTTTCGTATGTTTAGTCGATAAATCTTCATCAAATGGGACAGTATTCGATTCGATGATTCTCCACCCTAGAAGATTTTGATTTTAGATTCCCATTCAGAATTCTGTGAAACCTGCAAATGACTAAAGAGTATTATAATTTTATTCAAGATTACTCCTTCCACCTATGTATAAGGACGTCTGGGCAATTTCTATAAAAAGCTTGGCTTGCTCCATGCTTGGCACATGTTGCATTTTTTTATGGTATTCGCCGGGCTCTTAGCGCAATTGACCTTAAAATTACTGTCATCCCAGCTCAGAAAGGCATCTTCAACCTTAATTTAATCGAGCAAGGTCCAATGTTGCACTAAAGAAGACTTACACTGGAGACTTATTTTACTGCAACCGCAAGTAGTCTGCGGGGGGTTTAAGTGTGAAAATTGAAGGTTCATTCATTTAGCAGTTCAGTGGATGGCAAGATTTTACAGTTCAGACCCACAAGTACTACTGACTACTATCCGATACTTGAATATCTTTATGAGAAATTAAGATTTGATAAATACTTATCACGTTTCTGAAAAAGAAAAAGACGCTTGGTATTCAATTCTCTATGGTCATAGGAAGCAGACGCCATATGTTGGCAGTAACTTAATGTGGCTCAAGGTGAATACGCCAGGAGTAGATAACGAACATTACGACGTCACTTGGAGTTAAGTGAATGTGCACCTGAATGAAAGTTGTGCGACATAGTGCTAGATGTTTTGGGAGTTGTGTTGTTCATTAATGTTTTTGGAGACTTTATCTTAACCATAAATAGTTCTGTTTCTTCACCTGCGTTTCCTTTTCTTTAAGTTGGGGTCGGCTTCCAGTTTAACATGGAGCGACTGCTTATCTGACTTCCATAACTCAGAGACTGGGTAACGCTATACCCCTTGAATACTCTGGTTGTCAATTACGGAAATCTGACGACCCATGACGACTGTCAACGATCTACTACAGCCAGTGCCCAATGGCTTATTGAACCTTCCGAGGCACAGTGGATCTTGATAAGTAATGAATGGTCACCAAGTCGCGGACAGTCCTTGCCAGCGTAGCTTAACCTTTTTAAAATTAGCTACAAGATCCTCAACCATAGTTTTACTTATTATCCAGAATTGCAAGCATTTGTAGCAGTTGATTAATTGAACGCCCATACAACACAAGACTACACGTGTCTATATAGTTAACTTGTCTCAATAGAACCAAGGCGAGCGTCGCGCGTAGCCGTCGTCGCCGACATGTATGCCTTGAGCCCTTTTGATAAAGAAATACGTTTTTTTTTCGCAATAAGAACATAAATAAAAATGATATTTATAATAGTTACATGACAGTCACGTCGGGGTTAACATACAACAGTGGTCGTTATTTCTGATTTGAGGAGTCACAAGAACCTTGACTAAAGTTACGTGTTATTATTTAACGAGATACGACGGTAGGCTTTGTAGGAATGTCTATACATATTGAAGGGTATACCTATAAGAGCTGTAATAACTACAGGGAATAATCATTTTTGATGGCCAAAGGGACTTTGCTAGCAGAGTCCGGCTCAACAGTCCTAGTATACTGATTCGTGATTGCATATGGCTTATTAGTTTTTGTTAGTTTGAACTGCTGTTTCTTTCATAGGCAAGGACCCACTCCCACTCCTTCCTCATCTCAATTAATCTCGATACCGCGGTTACTCCTTCCAGTTTTATCGTAATCTATCCAGTTCGTCAAGCATCAAGTAACTCTTCGTTAATAATAATCCCTCGTGAAACTACAACAAAATACTAAAGATCACGTGTCCTTTGTCTCCAGGCCGGAGTCATGGTGGGTGTCAGCATTATTGAAGACCATACGCGCGGTGGCGCTGGTCTTCGACATCATCACCTTTCCAGTCCACCTCATCGCGCAGAGGCCGTGGAGGAAACGAGCACTCTCCAGACGAATTAAGGTAAGAAAGTAGATTTATAAGGCTTTTGGAGCTTGAGGATCGAGTATACAGTGTGGTGTTGGAGAGCCAAAGTATGTGACCATGTCCCGCTGTCGATCTCTGCCCCATGAGATTCATGAAATAATTTCAACAAGAGTCAAAATAACTCGCAACTACGTTAAGGTATTTTCGGGTTTCCAGACAGCCGAAGCCTTAACTTACTCTTTCAACTAAAGTAGTTCCATCAATATTAAACATAATTTAAACGCCTCTCCGGGAAAATTTATTTTCGCCGTAAACGATGCGAAGAACTTAGTTTCAGTTAGCTATTCTGGATACAAGGACCTTTGTATTGACCCCAAAAGTCTCAACATTTTGGTCTCATGTTGTATTCATAATTGAACAAGCCAAGTTCAGAGTTTTGACGACAACTTCTAAGATTACTAGGAATTATTTTATTATTCAGATCAAGATAAAAGTTTTATTCAATTATGGCAGAGAAATTTGCATAAATAAAATGTATTGATTCTTTGCCAAAATGCAGACTGGAAAGTTTCGATACTGATTTTGATTAGTGGAGGGCTTCACAAGTTCTTTGACCAGGTACACATACACTGCTGTATTTTGATTGAATGCGTTCCTGGTTATGTATTACATAAACCGCAGATCAGATTCTCGAAGAGAACCATTGTATTGTTATTTTCGTTTGACCTGTTTTAAAATTCTTTACGCCCACGTCTGCATGCGATGATGGTCGCAAGAATTGCATTACTTAATGAAAAACTTGTTTATTGGAGTAAATATGTATTAATTTGTGCAAATATTTATTTTTTGAGTCTGACAAAATATAGGTAGTAGTGGTTTGAAGGAAAAACGAAATATGTATCATATTAAAGTGCCTAGAATTTTTCTCGATTTTGAACTTGATATTTTATTTATCGATCGTTAATCAGGTGACAATTCCGATGAATAAAATCCGTAAATGTGTCTTATTGATCGTCAAAACAACATAATGAAGCGACAACATCGTCAAAAACCTAGCACTATTAGAAACTGGCTTCAGTGTTTCGTTGTAAATGACACTAACAATTTTAGAATAAAAATCTGCAAGGAAATTCAATACCACGCGATTCATCACGACTCTGAAGACTAAGGCCGTAATTCAAGGGTCAGATTCACTACACCATAGTCTTGACTTGAATAATGACACACATTACGCTCCATCCTCTCAAAGTCTTAACCCTCGCGTTTTTATTTAAACCGGCCCGGTGGTAATTGTGGTAACTTACTGTCTTTTTCCTCTACACTTAGACTGCGCAAACGTAGATACTTTCTGATACCGACGCGGCACACCATCACCAAGTGCTCATCATCATTCACAATCATCAATGTTTACGTCAGCAATGATTTCATACTAGAATCAAGACACAAAAGTGTCCACGTTTGCACAGCGCTTTAGCAGTACCTGCAGTACGATTCTCGATATTTCTTGACCGACATTTGATGTCGTCAGAGGTCCATCGGCGACACTATAACTCTGACACCAGGTTTGACATTAACCAAACTTGTTGCGACGTCTTATATCTCGCCACATACGAACTAACGAACATCCTACATCGCGGTATTAAAAGTTATCCACGCGATTTGAACGTATACAAGTTACCGACAACAACCTTCGGCAGTAGGGATCCTCCCTTTTCCATGGAGGATGAGGAACTATACACCCTGTTCCTATACCTCTAATAGTACCTACTAACTCTCTGTTTGTTCTCCAGGCTCGCATAATCCAGACAACACAAAACAGCATCACAGTGCGCTCTGTGTCGTCACCATGCGACCTGCACCTGCGCCTGGTGCGCGACGGCGTGACCTCCATGGAGAGCATGCTGCGTGCCGCCGCCGCGCGCTGGGCCGACCGCCCCTGTCTCGGCACCAGGACTGTGCTCAGCGAAGAGGATGAGCCGCAGCCTAATGGGAGAGTGTTTAAGAAGGTACGTTGTTGAATATTGCATGGGAACCCTCAATGGATTTATCACTGACATAAATTATATGACGACTTGCTTGAAATAAACCTAACGAACGTATCCTATTAAATTGATTCTTTCTTTAAAAGGCTTTTCCAGACTTGCATCGTAAGACTCACTAATAAATATAATATGTAATACAATCTTATGTCTGCACTTTAAATGAGATCTTGACCCCTTAGTTTCTTTGGGATTTTTCCTTAGGGATCAGTCATTTGCAAATGACTTCGCCATTTAGTTGAAAAAAATGTCATTTTTAACCGACTTTCAAAAAAGGAGGAGGTTCTATGTTCGTGTGTTTTTTTTTTTTTTATGTATGTTACCTGATTTCTCCCCCATTTGTGGACCGATTCTCAATTTTTTTTTTATTTGAAAGAGTATACTCCTGAGGTGGTCCCATTTTAATTTTGTAAAGATCTGGTGCTGATCTTCGGAGATATACAACGGAACTCTTCAAAAATAAACGGCAAATCTGTCGTGATTGCTGGAATCGCTTGGATGTTTATTGTTTATACAACATAATGACGTATCATCACGCCTGTATGCTCTGAGGAGTACGCAGGTGGGTACAATATACCTAGATTTCGTCAGTTAGGTATGTTCATTTTAATTTATTAGGGATTAGTGGAAAACCCTATTATGATGACATGTATTGTTAACAATTAACAATATAAAATAAATTCATGGCAAATATTTTTATGGAAACAACTAAAAATGGAAAAATAAAAACTTTTTTGCAAAAAATAAAACCGACTTCAAAAAAAACACTAAACGGTGTAAAATAACTCTAAATTCGGAAGTCAGTGGCCCATCATGAGTAAGACAAACCCACCAAAGCCACAGACTTCCGAATTTAGAGTTATTTTACACCGTTTAGTGTTTTTTTTTGAAGTCGGTTTTATTTTTTGCAAAAAAGTTTTTGTATCAGTGAGTTTTTAAAATCGGCTTTGTAGTTCCTGAGATTCTTTCTCTTATACTTACTTACAAACTTAGAAACAATCTGATTTAATTCATTAAACCCCGAGAGGACACCGGTGTCCGCCTGTCATTGTCTTTCTATTGTGTCTCTAATTACCTCAGTTGAAAGATTAAGACTGTGACGACTGTCAAAGATGCGCAAATGACAGCCGGGACAAACGGCTTAACGTGCTTTCCACAGCACGGAGGAGTCTAAAGTCTGTGCTGGATTGTCACCTAGCTTAACCTTCCATCGCCCTATGCGGCTATTATTATGTAACCGAAACGAAACAGACCGCGTATGTGTTCCACAGTTCAGTTAAAAAGAGTAAAAGATTCCCAGATCAGTTTAATATCAAGCACAAGACCTGCCAGTTCCCACGAATGTCAGGCAATCAATCAAATCAATTCACTAAATGATGGCCAGCCATTGATTGTTATCAATAGCTTTGACATTGAACGTGTGAGAGTAAACTTGAGTTGAACACATGGCTAATAACTCAACTTACCAGTAATCAGGCACGTGCTCTGTTTCCCTCGGTACGGTAGCTAAGTAGCAGTTCATATGCTGATAAGGGCCTGCAACATATTATTATGCAATTATTTGCAGGGTAATCCAAGGTGACATTTAATTGTTGCACCGCATAGAGCACAAAATCGCATGACACTCACTTTTTTTTGTCAATAGTATACGCGTATATCTTTGCCTTTGAGTAAAAATCGGACTAGGTACTCTGTAAAAAGTTATGCCAGGTCCTACATTAAAATAAGCGAGTGAACAATCATCCCCTATTTACCTACCGTACACTTTTTTTTTTCAAATGTATTCATACCCTTTTAGGATATCCTTTCCAACAAAAAAATACGCATTGACCTGAAAACCTCCTCCGTTCATTTTTGTTGGATAAAAAGCTAGATACCTAATGCTATTTTGATAACTTATTATTGAATCACATTTTAATGGAATGAAAACCTCGGGATGCACCCCCTGGTTTCACACAAAAAGGGCTAGTAACGCCATCTATGGCGCTTAAAGAGATTTTCGTAAACACCCGCGAGTGTACGTCTAGTGCGCAGTTTCCTCTTTCTACTGTAAAATTTTAACTCTAAGATTTAATAAAAGGTCGATGGAACGATAACAACGAATCCCGATATGAAAAGAATAATGCAGTATACTGTATACGGTAATTGCAGCACATTGGTGGGCAACTTCTCCAGTCTCTTTGCCCTTGACAGTTTTGTTTAGCATTTTCGCCCATGATACAAATCGAACTAGGCTGACAAAATAAACTTTTTGAAGGTCAACGTTACAACAGACATGGCTGACCCTTCATTGATCGGAGGGGTTAAGTTATGGCTAAACCATAGTTCATTTTGCCCGTCTTCCGCCTCGTCTGTTTCTAGACAGACGGACTGCATCTCAACTGCACTCCGACTGCAAATTTTCTGTTAAAATGTCAGTATGTACAAACTCATGCAAACTGCAAATTTGTATCTAGAGCCTTACATTTTCAGCCTGTATGTTGAATCTCCGGTCACGTTTCCCGTTGACAGCGACGCGGATGAATTTTTTGACGCCATACAATTATTTTACTTTTCTTTTTATTATGTATGTTTGTATACATATAATAATTTCTTATTTGTAATAGTAATAAATTTCCGGTATGTTGTGTTTAGTTCAACATGGGCGACTATTCGTGGCGCTCGTACGTGGAGGTGGAGCAGGAGGCGCGGCAGTTCGGCGCCGGCCTGCGCGAGCTGGGCTGTCGGCCGCGCCAGAACGTCGTCATGTTCGCCGAGACGCGCGCCGAGTGGATGCTGGCTGCGCACGGCTGCTTCAAGCAGAGCATACCCGGTACTACTACCACACTTGTAACACTTTAAACAGGATGTTTTTGAAATAATGGCATTTTTCACAGTCTGTTCTACCCATGAATATGAACATCTTTCACAACTCGAAAATCACGAAAAAAAATCAGCTGTTGAATACAAAAGTTTAACACCTATTCGACCAAAATTTAAGCTACAGCTGATTCCTGACCCTGTAGACTGAAGCACGAAAAAAAACATGATTTTGCTAAGTTGTAATGCATCCCAATCAGCTTTACCAAACAACTAATTTGTACCCCGCTATTTCTCTCGGTACTAAGGGTTTTAGAGTAGAGGGCAATGCATCAATAATTTTTTAAATCCGACTGGCAGTTCCAGAGATACGGACTTTAATACATATAACTCTTCAGCTTTAGTACTTACTTCTAAAGGCCTTAAACTGTGAGAAACACAACACATTTGCCGGTCGATTCAATAAAAGTCACATCTTGAAAACTTGAGTGAAGTGAACTGTCAATGCCTAGCATTAGTATGGAATGACAGCTCAATTTGCCTTCACTTCCCTTACATTTTTACGAGGTGTCATTTACAGAATAACACTACTGTTGTGGCAAGGAAAGTCTACATTCATGTACTTACGTCTTTTACCAGAATTTTCATGACGATAGCAAAAACAGAACTAGCACTAATCTAAATACGTGAAAATTCCAGTGGTAACAATTTACGCAACGCTGGGAGACGAGGCGATAGCGCACGGCATCAACGAGACCGACGTGTCCACCGTCATCACCACGTACGACCTGCTGCCCAAGTTCAAGAAGATCCTCGCCAAGACGCCCAAGGTCGACACCATCATCTACATGGAGGACCAGCTCAAGACCATCGACAGGGAAGGATACAAGCAAGGCATCAAGATTATTGGATACAAGGACGTTGTGCAGAAAGGTGCCGCCTCCAAAATTGGTGAGTGGGATAAAGAAATATTTTTTTTTTTATTGCGACTGCGTCAAATCGGTTCAGTTCAGTAGACTGGTGCCTTAACTAAATACCAATTTATTGTCTGATCTTTGGCAGTTGTAATAACATAACATATATACTCGTAGTAAGAGTGACTATACCAACGCCAAATCCCACCGACCAATCAGCCTGACCTCCTTCCTCCTTAAAACCATGGAGAGATTGTGCGAGAGAGAGCTGAGGGACGGCGCTCTGAAAACTATTCCACTCCATACTAACCAACACGCTTACAGCTCGGGTAAGTCCACGGAATCAGCCCTCCATCTAGTGGTCGGCCGGATAGAAGAGGCGATTCATCAGAAGGGCACTTGCCTGGGCACTTTCATAGACATCGAGGGAGCCTTCGATAAAACAAACTTCTCCAGCATCAACACCGCGCTCTCTCGTCACGGAGTAGAACAGGTACTGACAGACTGGATTACTAATATGTTAAGTAAACGAGTGGTTCGACTTGAAGTAGAACAGCAGATGGCCATGATAGCCAGGGGCTGCCCCCAAGGTGGCGTACTATCCCCGCTCCTCTGGAATCTGGTGATAAATGACCTCATCACGAAACTCAACGCGAACCATTTCTACACTATAGGGTATGCCGACGACCTCGCTATCCTCATTTCGGGGAAAGTGACGGGGACAATCTGCGACCTCACTCAACAGGCACTGCGCATCGTTGAACGATGGTGCAGAGAGTTCGACCTCTCAGTGAACCCCACGAAGACTGAACTAGTCATGTTTACCCAAAAACGAACACTAGGCCCTTATCGCCTACCCAAACTTTTTGATACAGAACTCCAGTTAGCCAATGAGGTCAAATATCTGGGAATCATCCTAGACAGCAAGTTGAACTGGAGTAGCCACTTAGACAATAAAATAAACAGGGCCTGCATTACCTTCTGGCAATGCAGGAGGATGATAGGTAAGAAGTGGGGCCTATCCCCTAAAATTATACTTTGGTTGTACTGTGCGGTGATCCGACCTATGATCACTTATGGGGCAGTGGTCTGGTGGCCCCGCACCAAATTAACTACAGCCTGCAACAAACTGCAACGCTTGCAAAGGCTCGCCTGCATGGCGATCACAGGCTGCATGAGGACTACTCCGACTGTGGCTCTCGAAGCCATGTTGGGGCTCCCACCGCTTCATCTGTTCATACAGCAGGAAGCGACAACGACGGCTGTACGCCTTAAAACACTTCAACTCTGGAGCAAGAGACAAACACAGCACACCGCGGTACTGGAGGGATTCTATAATGAGTTCCCCCTGGCGAAAGCAACAAACGATCGGGTACCTAAACAATTCGTATTCGATAAGAAATACAAAATTCAGCTCCACGAAGATGACCGCTGCGAGGGATTGAACCCCGCGGAACTACGGATCTTCACGGATGGATCTAAAACAGGTACTGGTACTGGGGCTGGAGTCTTCTCGGAGGATCTCAACATCCACATAGCCAAACCTTTGGGGGCCCACAACACGGTATTTCAGGCCGAATGCATGGGCATTTCTCTGGCGGCATCTGCCATTTTAGCCAGGGAGGTTGTGGACCACTCAATTCGCATACTCTCGGACAGCATGGCTGTACTGCTAGCACTAAACAACCACACAGTGAACTCTGGGTTAATATACGAGTGTCACCAACGCCTGAACCAGGTTGGTAATCTCAATAATATAACCATCCAATGGATCAAAGGACACAGCGATTCCCGGGGCAATGATGCTGCGGACGAACTCGCTAGAAGGGGATCGAGCATGGCAGCGGTGGGACCCGAACCCATCGTACCACTCCCTTTCGGATACCTACGCACACTGGTAAGGAAACGAACTAGTGAACAACACCACAAGCTGTGGCTAGACCACGGCGAGTGTAGGCAGGCCAAGGAAGCACTTCCTGCTATCGACGGCCGCCTCACTAAACGCGCGCTTCGGTTGACCAAACCACAGCTGCGCACAGTAACAGCCGCTATTACCGGACATGGCTCTTTTAATAAACACCTCTTTGTCTTAGGAGTCACAGACAGCCCCCTGTGTCGTGCCTGCATGGAGGAAGACGAGACAGCAGCCCACGTGCTTCTGCACTGCCCAGTGGTTGCAACATACAGGGCAAAGTACTTAGGTAACCCAGGTACTCTCCGCGAGATAGCCAGCAACATCGGGGCACTGCTGGCCTTTCTCGGGGAATTGGGATGGTTAGAATAGTCTCCCACCCGCACGCAAAATACGCGCTTTGACGTGGAGTTGCGGACACCGGCCCGTTATACTATACTATACTATACTATACTCGTAGTATCGTTTGGCTACTGTATTTATAAGACGTTAAAAAATGGCCATGCTTACTCAAGGCGGATTGGCCAATTCAAACTTTTACATATAACTTTGAATTTGCCAAACTGCCTTGAGTAAACTTGGCCATTTTTAACATGTTTTTTCATAAATGCAGTTAATGCTAGTTAATGTATACATTACATCGCGCTTGCATTCCGTAATGCAGAGGTGTATCTATAACACACCACAAGTCAGTTTTCTGTAAGGTCCATGGCACATGTAATAGACGAAATGAGCCACGAAATTACTACTATTTTATCACAAATCTTGTTTATTTATGATTTTGTTGGAGGACAAGTAAATACTTGGCCTATCTGACCAATCGCCTTTTAGTAAATCTTTTATTCTCCGTCCACAGAGCCAGTCCCGCCATCTCCGTCGGACACGGCCATCGTGATGTACACGTCGGGCTCGACGGGCGTGCCGAAGGGCGTGATCCTGTCGCACCGCAACATGCTCGCCACGCTGAAGGCCTTCGCCGACGCCATGCCCATCTTCGACGGAGACATCCTCATGGGATTCCTGCCCCTAGCTCACGTGTTCGAACTGCTGGCTGAGAACTTGTGTATGGTTGGAGGTGAGGACCAACTTATTTTAAATTCACATTAGGAAGTCTGCTGAAAAATAAATGATAAATGGTATTAAATAAGTTCATACAAACACTTTTACACGTCAGTTTTTTAGCTAGAAGGTGAGGTCGGTGTTTCTCTATCTGACTACTCTGAGAAGAAGTCATAGTTTTTTGAAGTCCAGACATCTTGATCAGATCATATAAGAACCATGTAGATTAGTGTCTGTAATGGTCTCTTGAAGAAAAAACCACACAGATATGAGAGGACTAAATCTGTCATGAAAACTGTTTTATTTTTTATTGAAGTAAAGATTTGTACCTACTACAGAACAAGGCTACGCAGCTAAGAGCTAAAGTCGTCGTTTCCCCAAGAGGGCGCCACTATATAATCTCGAGTAGGTACAGCCATTCGCACATCTACGTTAGCAATTTAGGACAGTGCGCTTATAAATGTCACAGCAGTGAAGGCGGTATTTATTCAAGTGTTACCACTGACTTCAGTTAAACACACTTTAAAAGATGAAAATTGTTTTAAATTAGAGGCGTTACTAATAGTCAAAATCCGAAGAGTCTGTCAACAGGTTTAACCATTGTGTTACCCAGTCATTGGGTTGTGGAGGTCGATAGGCAGTCTCTATGTTGACATTACGAAGCCGACACCGACATAATTATGTAGTTGGGAATAGGCTTGGCAGATGATCATAGTTAAATATTTTGGAAGGTGCATGGTTCTTCAAAGATGAGATACAGCGTATTTAATTATTTTGTTGGAACACAAAAACTGTTGTTCACATACATGACAAAGATGACACAATCTCGTCATATTTCCATTAAATAACTGTCGATCAAAGTCCACGATTGACATCGATTGTTCATCTTATTCGCGACGTTCGCAAAACTGTTGTAAACACAGTATTTATGAGACGTTTCATGTTTACGTCGTATTCTCATTTTATTGTTCGCAGACAATACACGGGTAGGTCTGCGATTATTGGAGTTAAATATAGACGGGACTAATAATTGTTGGTTAAGTTGTATGTCATATTGTTGTAGCCTTGGTATGAAGTTACTGTCAGACTATTACAAAGTTCTTGGATCTCAGCACTCTCGCAGAAATGAGCTAACAAAATTCAACTATTACCTCTATATTTAAAACACTTAGTACTACCTAAACCTAAAAAAACGAAACGCCTATTTGCTGAGGAAACTTTGGCCAAGTGATGCACATGGAAGAAACAAATGATAGGCAATAGGATTGACATCACAAACAAAGAAATAACGGCTGTTTTTCACATAGAACTCGGTGGGACTTTATTTATTAAGAATTACAATCCATACTTTGATAATACTGACCACCGAACGGAAATTATAGAATGTAATAAACAATTAAGTGTCATAAAAAACTGGCCTTTGAAACCTTTGGACTGGCAATATTTATGTTATTAAATTAGTATATTTTTTAAAGATAAAATTATTACATTAATGGGAAAAAACAGGGCCAGAAATGGGCATTTCCTTTTAAGTTTGATCTTCTTTTATACTGCTTGTTACGCTACTCCGCATATATTAATAAGTGGGTCACTAGACACACACATCTTAAATACCTCGATTGTCTTGTTTTATACTTATGTCGCTTATTCAGCAATGTTTTTTTCGTATTTCCAGGAGTCCCGATCGGCTACTCGACACCGCTCACCATGTTGGACACATCCAGCAAGATCATGAAGGGCACCAAGGGAGACGCCACCATCCTGCAACCCACCTGCATCACCACCGTACCCGTACGTCTAATTAATAACCTACTATGCGTTTCAAAAGAGAATAGGAACGTCAATGACCTCTATCTGTCAGATGTCACCTGAAAAGTACGTTCTGCAACGAAACCTTATTGCCGTAATCAATTATTGTTTTACCGAAACGCGGTTATTCAAAATGAAAAAACGTCCTAAATGAATTAGTCTTGTGGACCGTACTTATCTAGTGACATTTGACAGATAGAGGTCATTGACATTCCTATTCTCATTTGAAACGCATAGTACTAAGATAATAATTATTAGGACAGTATTGAGTTCAAAATTTTTACTTTATGCCGATCTAACTAGGCTATGAATGTAATGAAAACAGTCCTGCTAGCTGCATTCTGGAAAAAAACTCCAGTACAATCGTTTTAGAAGTACCTGTAGTACTTCCTTCATGTTAAAAGAATCTGCATACGTTTAATATCAGTAAGGCAGGCGTGAAGGTGCACTGCCCAGTGCTGAGCGCTCTAAAACTTTAGTGCGTACGTGTATCAGACACACACAACGTAGTTTAAACTACTTTGATATAAAATCATTCATATAAGAAGAGTTGGTAACAATATAAACATATTATAAAAAAACAAAGTTTTGAATGTGAATGTAGCTTAAGAGAATCTTTGTTTTCTCTTCTTTTTGTGGTTTAGTTAGTTAACTTGGTGTAAGAGTTTTTATGTTGCCTATGCAATATTATATTAATTATTTAGGAAGATAAGTGTGATGACCAGCATTTTGTCCAAGTATAATAGACTAAAGCGTAGTAGTCGTTTTATTCATTTTGATATATTTTTACAGTTGATAATGGACCGCATCAGTAAGGGTATCACAGAGAAGGTGTCCCGCAGCGGAGAGTTTGCGAGCGCGTTCTTCAAGTGGGCGTACACGTACAAGCAGACCTGGATGCGACGCGGATACGATACGCCTCTACTCAATAGACTTGTAAGTTGTTTTCGATTATTAATCTGAGTAAACAAATGTATTTATGTTGGTTCCGTAAGGTGTTGGTACATATTTGATGGAAGATGTGTCGAGCGTAGCGACAATGTACTTTGACACACTAACGCATCATTGGTTGAGTGTGTAAGGTTGAATGTTTTATTTGTTCTGTTCTGGCATTATATGAATGATATATGCGACGATCTTCTGATAGATGTGTACCTACTCTAAGGGCAAGACTCCACCAGAGCGGAGACGAGAGGAGATGTCTCGTTATTAACCAATAGGATATTGTATTGTGCGGAAGCTAAGCACTGAGCTGTCAAAATGACGCAAGCTTATTGGTTGTACGACATATCTCTTCTCGTCTTCGCTTTGGTGGAGTCTCGCCCTAAGTGTTGTTAAACTTTTCATTTGATCGTGATGAAAGTTGGGTGAGTGGTATGTGTTGATACTGTGTAGGTTCCGAGAGTGAATAGTTTTGTGTATGGGCTGCGATTGTTAATTCAATGTAAATACATTCGGGAAACACCAAAAATCAATTTAGTTAGGAATGTTGGAAAGTATTAAAAGCACAGGCGCGGCTCACGCTCGCACTCTACGGGTCACGTCGCCGCCGCGCTGTGCCCATACAACAATACAATGAAATATTGACATTTTTAGCGAGACAGTTGATACTGCAACTGAATTGGCTGGTGCGCAACGTGTCTCCCGAGTTCCATTCCCGCAAAAGCAAATATATTATGTACTTGTTCAGGATGTATTGTTTCTGAATATAAAACAGTCTTAGTGTTGTTACATTCAATATATTTTTGTCCCCCTATTAATAGGCGAACAAAAGCCCAAACGCAAGGTGGTTTGGTATTGCTATTCAAGGAAACAACAAACTTCAAACACACAAGTTTATTACATAGGATATAAAATAAAAAACAAGGTTACTGCCAGCCAGCTTGTATCTCAGTTGGTAGAACTAGGGTGGTGGGGGGTTGGAGATAACCCAGGTACTATTCCTTAAGTTAATTAAGTAATAAAACTTACAGAAAAATCAAGCTACAACCTTCCAGTAATTATTAATGATCCCGGGGCCGACTAAGATGTCCAATATTTGTCCAAATAATCGTAGGCATCGACCTGATGTCCTTGAATTAAATTTGGTAGAAGACCGGCTTCTAGGTTGAAGACCGGACCGGTGATAAACTGGTTCTTATAGAAACCAGTCAATAGTAACAATAAACATGGTAAATTAATTTAAATAAATAGTCCCGCCTGTGCTATTTTGCTAGGCAGACTCTGCCACCGCGCAGTCTTCTCCACAGGAGGCTAACAGTGGACTCGAGGAACGGGTCTCATGTCCAGGTCCCAGAAGCACCTCTAGATCCTGGCGGTGAGACGAATCACTTGAATTGCCTCATCTGGAATTGACAACACGGGGAACCTATTATACATAAGGGAGAACTAAGGGAGTTTCCTCGAGAACAAATCGAGGGGATGAGCTAGTAAATCTAAAGGCTAAAACTTTCGCCGCTTAACATGGCCTTTTGCCAACTCAGTATAATGAACTACGACTTCTGTTTGCCTAACCCTGCGTGGTGGGACAATAAAAAAGAGGATTACCCACAAGGGCGTGTAATACTCACGGTTGATAAATGGTGGAAACACTTGACTTGCAAGACTTGGCCGGCTAGAGAATGTGTCCATCTAGGTCATTCGCGCATCCTTTTAACACGTGCTAGGTCTGTAATAAATATCCAGGATCACTACAATATCCTTTTAACGTCCTGGGCACGCAAAATACGCGCTTTGACGTGGAGTTGCGGACACCGGCCCGTTATACAATACAATACAATACAATACAACGTCCTGGGAAGGACTCAGAGATCAGTTCCAAACACTTAACACAACAAGAACCTTACCTTTAAAAACCTGGGATAAAGTTTTCAATGTACGTCAAGCGAGGTCTAGCGCAAATGAACGCCCGTCGCCTTTGATCTTCTGACTGATTCTCTTGTCCTGTCTCATTTGTCTCAAGCGTCCAAACACGGAATCTCCCCTGTTCTAGGTAAAAAGCACCGATGACAGAATCACCATACCAACCAAGATCTTTAATTTTGGAAAATCCCTAACAACTGTCAAACGTGTCCCTAATAACGTACATACTCTGAAACAATAACCATCTCCAGGATCCAAGCTAACAAACTCATTATTGCTAATTTTCAACACTAACTAAAGTTGGTCTTAAGTAGGGTAAGTTTTCGTTTAATTCCTTTGGCGAATTTAGAATGCACAACAATAAGACATATCGACAAACCATAGATTATACATGGATTGTGTTTTTTGAAGTTTCTACAGCTTGGCAAAAAAGTGTAGAAACGGAACTAAATTTTTGACTGTTGGCAACAATTCCAAAATAATGACATCTCATAATAAACAAAGTTCACGATTTCGTAAAATTTTAATTTCGACCACCAAACGTTGATTAATAACCGTAAAAAGTGAAGAATAATGAATAAAACCATTTGGAGTGCTGGCAGGGAGGTTATTTATAAGGTGTACAGGCGATGTCTGGCGGAAAATGAGGCCCAAACAATTCTTTCTGAACTTCACAATGTTTACCTAAGAAACGCTGATAAGACAGGTATGTAAGAGTTTGTTTTGTTGATTTTAGTTGAATCAAGTGTTAATTGATGAATACAAAGCTATATTAATTCGCTTGCATAAGGAATAACTAGAAATTTGAAACAATAAATGTCGAGCACATAGGTTATGTTTACATTTTTTCTGCATTACTCTGGTATAGCGCGCTGAGATAAATTGATACTTTGGTGACTTGACTTTTAACTGAATGAAAATTAAATTTCTTCGTAAATTATACTTTAAGTGGGAGATAATTATTTGTTCTAGCGTTTGCATTAGAAATGTAAAAGAATTTGTCGTGCCATAGTCTAAATCTATTATTTAATTCAGGGAAATCTGTTATCGTTCTAAGCAAAATCGTGCTGGAAGGAGATAAACAAAGGGGTATTTTCTATATCTGGCTTATTAGCAATATGTGATAAAAATGTTTTACTTTTAATATTGTTAGGGATAACTGAAATATTTCGTCTTTACAGGAAGCAGCTGAACATGCATTCCAAGCTATTACCGAGGAGGATTGGAAGAACTCCTGCTAGCATGAAATATAACTAGAAAAGGATTACCTACTGGAAAAAAAATAACTATGAACGAGGAAATAGAGCGATTAGTAATTAATCTAGAAGATAATAGCAGCTTCACCTTTCAACCCGAACATGACTCAGATGAGTTTCGGCCTACGTGTTCGGGGTAGAATATTTAAATGAAGATTTACTAGAATAAAATATAGAAACTATGACAATGTAATATTTTCTTTTTTTATAATTCCTAAACAATATTGTGATCTCAGGAGTATTTACCCAATTTTTTATTTTTAGGTAAGTAATCAGTTGCGTGACGACTTAACGAGAACACGTCCATGTTCAATAATTAATTACTGATTTAAAAAATAATACAAAATTAGATTAATTTGTCTAAAAAACAGCTAAGTATCAAGACTAGGTTGGTACGCTATGCGGTTGCCACGGGTTGCCATACGAAGAGCACAGTGGCGCCTCCATTATTTTCTACTCTTTTTTGCCAAGCTGTAGAATAATGTTTTTATTGAAAAAATCGTCATAGGGAAAATAAATAGACAGTCAATATTATTTTAACCAAAAGCAGAAAATTAGTAAGGATTAGTCTACCCGATATTAGTTCGATGGATTCCAATCAATTTGTTAAAAAAAGAACTAATATTGATTAAAACTACAACAGGTAATCGGCAACCGCTAGATGTCGCCTCCAACTGTCAAAGACACGTTTAGCTAGGAGTGTAAACAATCGCGACATATACGATTTATGAAGGATCTAATTTATTGTAAAAACTGTTTAACAGGGTTTTGAAAAGTGATTTATCGTCCCAAAATGTTACTAAAGAATCCAGTGGCAAAGTACAGGTGAAGGGGTGACTCTTTCCATAGATCGTAAGCCAAAGTCCTATTCAAAAACTACAATGAAAATTACACTTGGAAACCACTGACAAATATGGACATATTGATACAATCACTATTTACAACGTATGCTCACAGGTAAATGTTAGGTACATAAAAAAACAACGTAACAGTGTGGGACATACCTCTGACATCAATAAAATATCAATAACATTAAAACACTGCAAGTACCTATCCTATACTCCATTTAGAATAACAAAAAAGAGGTTCATTGAAGCAAAAATGCAGAACATTTTATTTTAAAGATAAGTGAAAACAATCTGTATTCAAATTGTTTTATTTCAAACTATCAGATGTCACGTGGTTTCACTCGCGACATCTTATAGGCTACTTTTTATCCCTGTGAGCTTCCCAACGATGAAATAATTTTTCAAATCGGTCCCGTAGGTTCGGAGCCAGAGCCAGAGCGAATGCAAACAAACAAACAATAAAACTTTTCCTCTTTATAATATTAGTATAGATTAATAAAATTAAAAATGAAACGCAAAACATTTCGATGTATTGTTCATCCAATAATAAATTTGGCGTCTATCGTAATAGTAACATACTAAATTGCTTTCGATACAAAGTGCGCCTTAAAAATAACCCTTTTTAACTTCTGTCTAATGCTATTATAAATCAAATATTGTAATTACACCTTTTTATACTGTAATTTTTAAAACAACCATGTTCAAATTGAAAATAATTATATCTGATTTTTAACGACACTGATCACACAAATGAGAACTACAAATATAATTCTCGTTTCTTCTTTCAGATGTTCTCACGAGTCCGTATGCTTCTTGGCGGTAAAGTACGCATGATGATCAGTGGCGGAGCTCCTCTGTCCCCCGACACGCACGCTCAGGTAACCATACTTTTTATTACTTACTAATTCAATAAACAACTTATTTTTCTGTGCATTTAATTTATACAAAATAAACATCATCTGTTTAGCAACTTCTCAATTTCATTGGAGATGGTTTCAAGTCTAAAAGCAGTAAAATTTACATGGAGGACTATTTTCCAGTTCCAGTAACTGGGAAATATGTATAAAACTGGTGAAAAAAATATAAAAGGATTGCGAAAAACAGTCTGTGCTTATTAATAATCTTCTCTGTGTGTCTGTAGGTGCGTATCTGCCTGTGCGCGGACGTGGTGGCGGGCTACGGGCTGACGGAGACCACGTCGTGCGCGACCGTCATGGACCCGCACGACCGCTCCACCGGCCGCGTCGGCGCGCCCACCTCCGGCACCGACATCAAGCTGCTCGACTGGCTGGAGGGCGGCTACAGGATCGACAACAAGCCCTACCCGCAGGTATGTCTAATGTCACTGTGCGCGGACGTGGTCCGGGCATAGGGCTGACGGAGACCACGTCGTGCGCGACCGTCATGGACCCGCAGAGAGAGGGAAGAGAGCGTTACGAAAAGTGTCATTGTGCGAGGCGAATGGAAGTTCAGAGGGAGATTTAAGTTAGTAAAGACAGAAAGAGAGAGTATTACGTTTCGTATATTACTGTAGGGGGAAGAGCGAGAGGTGCAAGCGCACATTTTCTTTCTCTTTTTCTCTAATAACCAATTACGTTTCATATTTCTAACACAAATAAACTCTCATAACAAACGCACAGGATTAAAATTTTCTGTGCCTCAATTCATCAAAGTTGGCTTCATAACTTAACGTAAACATCTCGTCTATTCCAGGGTGAAATAGTGATCGGCGGCGACTGCGTGGCGGAGGGTTACTACAAGAACCCCGAGAAGACCAGGGAAGAGTTCATCGACGCGGAAGGACGGCGCTGGTTCAAGTCCGGAGACATCGGGGAACTGCACCACGACGGATGCATTAAAATTATCGGTTAGTGACATTTAACTTATACAGGATGAATTTTTAGTCACCGTCCAAATTTTTTCTAGGCATTAGGTATCATTCACTTAGTCCATTTTTGAAAAAAAATCGATACATAAAATTTTCATATTAAATCATTTTCTCGAAAAAATTATCCGCTCTGCGTGGTCACAAGTTAAACGTTAATAATACTACACTTGCCGCGCAAATATTCAATGAAAAAGGCAGCGCTCACCCCGCTCACCCCCACCCCGCTACACCTGCGCGACACATTTATGACATCTATCATCTATCGTTAGTCGGTCTCGCGCGCGCACCCTTTCGCGACGCAAGCGCTTACTTCCGTGTTCCCGGCGTTCCCACGCAACCCGCCGGCGCCGGCGCGACGGCGCGACGGCGCCCCGTGCGTATCGTGAATTTATTTACAATGTCGTCGTATTCCCACCGCGAGTATTACGAAATGGTGCGATCCTACATACTGAGTGGTGAAAGCTTGAACGGTGCCCGGAGACTGTACGAAACCGAAAGTATTCCTCGCCTTCGCAATCAAGGAATAAATCCCTCATTACCAAATCGCCAAACGATTTTGGCCGCAAATCAGAGGCTATTAGACCATGGCCAATTTATAGTACCTACACACGCTCAAGGACGGGGCAGGCCGAGACTCGCAGTGGAGATCGAAGAAGATATCTTCGATTTCTTTGAACGGAGCCCTAGATCCAGTACGCGAGATGCAGCGCGGCGCTTCGGCGTAAGCCAATATGCCGTGTGGAAACTTCTCCATTCTGCCGGGTTGCACGCGTACCATTTTCAAAAGGCACAGGCCTTGAACGACGCAGATGCAGTTCCCCGTCGAGCCTTCTGTGAGTGGCTGATTGCACACCCCGATGCTAACATTTTGTGGACTGACGAGGCCTTGTTTACTCGAGTGGGGCTGTATAATCATCATAATGAACATTGGTGGTCATTTCGAAACCCACACATGATACGAGAAACGTATCACCAAGTGCGGTTCAGTGCAAATGTGTGGGCTGGAATTGTCGGCAACAAAATACTGGGGCCATATTTCATTGAGGGACGGTTGACCGGGGGCACGTACCTAGAATGTTACGCACAGTAATTGCTGACTTCATGGATGACGTGCCGGTAATCTCCTATCGAGATTTTTATTTTCAACAGGACGGTGCACCGCCTCATTACTCCGCCGCCGTTCGTAATTATTTAAACATCGAACACGGTGATCGTTGGATCGGTCGCGGGGGGCCCGTCGTCTGGCCACCCCGGTCACCAGATCTTACTCCATGTGACTTTTTTTTGTGGGGTGAAATAAAACGACGAGTGTATGTGGAGGAAGCCCAAAACCTAGACCAATTAAAACAGCAAATTGTACGTGCATTCGACGAAGTTAAAAGTGACACTGTAGTGCTCAATAAAATTAAAAACAATGTGCAAAAACGTGCAAGACTCTGTTTAGAGAGAAACGGTATGCATTTTGAACATTTATTAAAGTACTGTTAATTTGATTGTTGATGATTTTGATTAAATTTTTATTATTTGTACATAAGTTGATTCAAATTTTTTAAATACGCCTAATAGCAAAACGTTTTGGCTCAGCTTTTATTAAGGTCTCAAGTTCTTATCTAATTAATTGATTTTTACTTTATTTATACGTACTTAATTGATTAATTAAGGGTTAGATTCTAATCATAGTGAACATAGCACAAACCTTTTGCTTATTGACGGTCCTAAGCCCGTGAAAGTATGAAGGGAAAATTTGCAACTTTGTTTGTATTGTGTTATCAATGAATTCCGGCGGCGCGCGGCGCGCGGGGCGGCCCGGCTCGCGTAGCTTCACCTAGCGCGTACGCACGGCGCGGCAGTGTCCAGAAACATAAACTTTTTATAGATAACTTTGTGAAGTGATATCTCAATATTTTTGTATTGAGTGATACTAAAAGAAAAAACACGTATTCAATGATTTTTGCCAAAGATTAATATATCAAAATTTGGACGGTGACTAAAAATTCATCCTGTATAAGAAATCAGGACATGATTGTCACAAGTCAGCTCTTCATTATGACTTGATAGATATAATTTTAAACACTTTCCTTATATCAAATATTATAGGAATGGGTTACCTGTTTATGCAAGGAAATGCACTGATATTTTAGTAAAACTCAGTTCACCTACCCTACCCGCCTATGTATATTCATTCAGGTGGCACACTTTTAGTTATAGAAATGTTGTATTGTATAAAATGTACAATTTGAGCCTTTAGCTCATCTGTTATAGTTCATATTAATTCCTCGTATGTAACAACAAACTCCTCATAACCTCTTCAGATCGCAAAAAGGACCTCGTGAAACTGCAAGCCGGCGAATACGTTTCTCTTGGCAAAGTGGAAGCTGAACTCAAGACCTGCCCCATCGTGGAGAACATCTGCGTGTACGGCGACAGCTCCAAGTGCTACACGGTGTGCCTGCTGGTGCCCAACCCGCAGCACCTGGCGGAGCTGGCGGCGAGGATCGGACTGCCCGACATGGAATTTGAGCAACTCTGCCAGAATGCGGCCGTGGAGAAGGCGGTGGTGAAAGAGTTGGCTGATCATTCTAGGAAATGTGAGTTGGAATTAGATTTCAATTTACAATTCACCAATTTGCTTGTTTTGACACATTCGTAATTGGAATGTGATAACTAACATGAAGCAAATAATTTAATTTGATTGATTTATAATGTTTACTAATTGTACTGTATAAATTCAAGTTCTTCTACCTCTTCTTCCTAGCAGAAACACTAGGAAGTGGCGAAAGACGGCTTTTTAAGGGACTGTCTTATTTAATTTCGACGTTATAAAGGTGCTGATCGCTGGCCTAATTTGAATGATTCTGAGCCTGAATCACTTGATTTTGAATCACATTTACTGAATATTTGAGAATGTTGATGTAACATTTGATTGAATAGTTTGTTATCCGGCGTCACTTTGATTAGTTAGTTCCGATATTATGGTATTACGAACTTGTGTATGATTGAGTAACTATGTTCCCAGGCGGTCTGGAGAAGTTCGAGGTCCCTGCAGCGGTGAAGCTGGTGACGGAGGTGTGGTCGCCCGACATGGGGCTGGTGACGGCGGCCTTCAAGATCAAGCGGAAAGACATCCAGGAGCGGTACAAGGAGGACATCAAGCGCATGTACGCGTCGTGAGCCGCTGCAGAGTCCCGCTGTACTGTACCTCCGTCACCGCGTGACATGCACCGGCTCTAAGTTCTACGTTAGTTTCGTTAAGTCGTGTACATATTTGTGTCTTACGTCTAAATATCGTAGTGTGTATTATTGTAATACAAAATTTTCGCTTGTGCGAATGCGGACGGATGATCGTAACGTTTATGTATAAAAAGGAAGTCCGCCGTTTGACTGGTCGAACGCTTCTGATGAGATTCTTTGTGTAAATTTAAAATTATGTAGATCTGATGTGGTAAGTGCGCTGTGCGTGATCGGAACTAAATTTTACGTCACTATTATAGTCGTCCTCGGATATCATGTAGATATTGGCCTAGCGTCTCATGTGTAGATAGCTATTGTCCCTACCATGAAACCCACAGATTTGTAAGCGCGCGTTTTCAAAAGACAAAGTCGACGTTTCGTGGTCGGGACGAAACACCGCTAGACTAAGATTATTGTATTAGTACTTAGGGGGATCGGGGATAGTGTTTGCAATGTAATAATAATAATTTTGCAATAAATACATTTTTGTTCATCTGTTTATTTGTATTATAATAATAATAATGACTCATTTAAGAAATGAGTGTTCAAGGCGAGCTCATTGTGTTGCATAATGTTTAGCAAATGATATGTTTTAATGTATGGATAAAATACGATTATGTTGACACATGATGCATTCGTACAAGCATAATAAAACATTCATGATTATTTCTATTTAACTCTAAGAAGACTTATTAATTACTCTACGAATATCATGTAACTATTTTATCATTGTACGTAGTGAACTAAATGTCAATGTGTGCGTGTCAACATAATTTGGTCGGATTATAAATTTGTTGATTAGTTTTTATTGTTTTGTAAATCATGGCTTATGTTATTGTTTAGCGTCTGTAACACCGTGAGGTAGAGGCTAGTCAATGTTACTGAACTATGTTGCAGCATTTTATCCTTCTGGCCGCATTTCGCTGAGCATTTAAATTTACATCCATATTTAATATAATATAATACAATCTTAAATAAATTTAATATAATCAATGTTACCTGAACAAACGTAAAATTCCATTGATGTATTTAATTGTGGGAACTCGAGTGTAACTGTACGGTGTCGTTATATTTTTCGATGTAATCATATTGTAATCAAGTGAGACTATCGTTCATCTTACATCAGGTACTGTTTGTAGGAAGTTTGCTCAGTTTACGTGACTGTAACTTTGTGTTTGAAATTCTTAAGCATTGCAATGAAAACCAATTTTGTATTATTTATTGAATAAATGTTAATAAAATCATTTTTGCCTGTTATTTCTTCGTAACATACTTTAGATCCTCCTCGGCCGGAAGTGGAAACACGTTCTCCAGCACATTTGGCTCGAATATACGCCTATATCTGTGGGTTCGATTCCCACCCTGGACAAATGTTTGTGTGATGAATAAATTAATAAATATTCCACAACTTTTCACACAACGCCATTTTGTCTTAGCTTGTGTATGGCCATGGGTACTAAACAGCTGATAAACATACATATACTCGTCGTTTTAATCCTCTTCAGGGGTCATTGTACTCATCATTGTGAACAACTTTTACTATGGGATCAAACCAGTAGTAAAAGTTGTTCACAATGATGAGTGCAATGACCCCTGAAGAGGATTAAAACGACTTAAACTTAACCGTGTATATTTCTAAATACATACATATTATAGATAAATTACACCCAGACACAGAACAAATTATCGTGCACAACACAACCATTTGTCCTGGGTGGGAATCGAACCCACGATCTCCGTCATAGCAGTCAGGGTCACTAACTGCTAGACCAACAGGCCAGTCAAAGAGCATGATCATTAGTTCTGTGGTGGCACCATAGAGGCATGATCTATAAAATGTATGAATTATGTTTATCAGCTGTTTAACGAGCTTTGCTTAGCTTGGGACTAGATGGCGTTGTGTGAAAGTTGTGGAATGTTATATTTGGTAAAAAATTAGTACAACATTAGATAGTGTGGAAATTCGAGAGCGACGCCCTAGAAGGACATACATAGACCTTATGTGTGAGGTTCTTCAGAAATGTCAGCTCTGTAGTACCTGCATCCGGTGTGTTGTTACTACTTTTTTTACCACAAGTACGAAGCAAAAGAAGTATGTACATATCGTAGCAGATAGCGCTCTGTAGTGTCTGCCTATCCCCACGGGAAAAAGGCGTGAGCTTGTTTCTATGTTCGATAACTTTCGCGCGCTCGTTCAGCAAGCCAACTTGTATTTTTTTGTTGTTTTTTTCGTTTTTATTTTTATCTATACTTCTATACTAATATTATAAAGAGGTAAAATTTGTTTGTTTGTATGTTTGTAAGTTTGTATGTAGGGGGTAATACTAATGATCCAATTTTAAAAATTATTGTACTGGGGGAAAGCTATACTATTCCCGGATGACATAGGCTACTTTTTATCGCCGTATTCCCACGGGAACGGGAACTACGCGGGTGAAACTGCGTGACGTCAATATATCGAGTAATACTCATGGACTACATTTTCGAAAGCTACGCGAACGAAGTCGCGGGCAAAGTGCTAGTATTTCAATAAAACTTAAGCGTTTATTTTGGATTATATTTGTCAAATTAAAGAAAATCGATAATTTAAAAAAAAACCGATTATTTATGTAGAATGTCATATCCCTCACGGAAAGAGTTTTATTTCATTTCAGGATTTCACTTTTAAAAACTGACCTCCTTCCAAATGTATGCATTATACAAGAATTTGTAATTAGTTAATAATTTGTAAAGTAACAAAATACGGATTGTATACACACAAAATGAAAGAATCAGTACTCCCAAAAGAAGTTAATCCCTCTAAGGTTCCACAACACAAACTTGATTTGATTTAATTGGGTGGGAAAAAATATAATAACTTTATTCCTTGCAGTTGTATACTTTATTTATACTTCTGTAGATAACATAAGTTTTAAATAGATATTCAAGCAGTTCTGTTACTAAAACCATCAGAAAATATAAAGTGTTTGAATTATTGGAGCATTGGTTTTTAATTGATTGAGTAAATAACAGTCAAAATACAGTTACAGTCATTTGAATTACAGAATTAAGAGCAGTCCCACATTTAAAAATACTGATTAAGGCGTAATCAGGGCGAATCTGCACCTTGTGTTTACACATCCCAGTGAGTATATCTTTCATTTTGACAATTAAAACAACATGCGCTGATCTACTTTAACAGCCCGTTTACACAATACATGGTCTCCGTTTTACTGGTCCGTTTTATCCGATACATTTTTTTCATCGATGGCGTTATGAGTTGTATGAGTTGAATGGTCGGCTCGGTTTATGGTATACTGAAAAAACCACCTGACTATTTATAGTCAGGTGGTTTTTTCAGTATACCATAAACACGGAAACTGTGTGAACATGCTTTTGCTACTAAATATCTCACTACTTCAGATAGATCTGAAGCAGTGACATGGTCAGCATAATGCCAGACAGCAGATTACAGTCACAACGAAATAAAAGAAATTGTATCCCCTAAAGTAAACCTAGTTTAGCTAATGTGGTCAGTTAAGTCTACGCGGTGCTCATCTTGCAGAGGTGTCGCAGCTGCATGATCTTGATGTCATCTGTACCGAACTTGACGACTCCTTCTTGATTCTCTATCGAGATCAGCTGACCAACAGCTTCGCGGTCTTCGCCAGCAATGACCTATAACGTATATGCACAGGTTAAATAAATCAATATTTAGTTACTTTCGGAGTAAGACTAAAAGAGCAAATGAAAGATAAATGGCGAGTGATAATGTCAGAAGGGCCGTGTATTGGCCGATGATATACGTCGCGGTCCATTTATCTAAGCGGTAAGATCTTGCAGCCTTTCGCGTAGCTGGTGGAAGGGAATGGGCAACACGGCATGAGGTCCAAAGCACGTGGTGCCTGATATATGTATACGACAGGTAGGTCGTGACATACCTTGACCCGGTCCCCGGACTGCGGCACGACGGGCTCCAGCAGGTCGGCCAGCACGTTGACGACGCGGTCCTCGTGCGGCAGGTACAGCGCGCACATGCCGGCCGACAGCCCGCGCACGGTGCCCGTCTGGCCCGCCAGCGCGTCGTCGTCGTGCGCCCGCACGCGCACCTCCACCTCCGTGGTGTGCCAGTCCGGCGCCGCGTCCGCGGCCGCGTAGGGCGAGCGCGGCGAGTAGCCGCCCGGCGACGGCGTGGCCGGGTAGCCCGCCGTGTAGCCGGCCGGCGACGGCGACGGCCGGTACGGCGAGTACGTGTGGTCCGAGCCGTACATCGTGCCCGGCGTCTGCGGCGTGAACGGGCCGGCCGCGTACGCGTCGTTCCCGTCGTCGAGGGACCCGTACTCGAAGTCCGGAGCCCGCGCCGGAGTGTTCGCAGCCGTAGGGTCCCAAGCGCCGTGGGCGGGAGTGCGGCCTCCCTCGTGCGACGGCGTGGCCGAGCCGTAGTGCGGAGTCCTGCCACCGACGTCGTAGATAGGCGTGGCAGATCCGTGCATTGGCGTCTTGATGCCTGTATCGCGGTACGTGGGAGTCTGCGCACCCAGCGTGGGCGTGCGGCCGGGATGCGTGGGCGTGCGCGAGTAGAAGGAGCTGGCTCCGTCCCGCGCCGTGTTGCCTGCGCCTGCGATATGCGAGCGGTCCACAGAAATGGTCTGACACGCCGAGTGCAGTTCCACGCGCGCCGTGCTACCCGTGGCGTCCTTGACGATACCCACGTTGCCCTTGTACGGGCCTCCGGTGATCTTTATAGTCTGCCCTATGAGCTCCCTGTCCCGCGTCACCCCCCCTCCCCTCCCACGTCCGCCTCTTCCGCGTGGCGTCATACCGCCTCTACCAGATGGATGCATCGGCGACTGTATCCTGGGAGACATGAACCCAAGCGATAGACCAGCCGAAGCGTTGTTATTCTTGTTACCACCTGCCAGCTGCAAATGCCGCGTCTTACACACGAATATACCACCGTTATCAAGATACATACGGGACTGTAGGAACGCGAAGTTTCTGTACAAATGCTTGATTTCACCGTTACGTCCAGCGTGGGGACCATCGATTACTTTCACGATGTCACGTTTCTGAATGGTGTTCTGTTCAGAGTCAAGTGCCATAGTAAATCTGTTTTCGCGTCTTTTCTGTAACGCTTGTGGCTTGCACTCGATAACTTTACCCTGCATGCCAAGAACGTGAAAGTTCTCCTTTTCTAGTCGTACGATGACGCCAACAGTCTGTGGGTCGAGTTGGACCATGTCGCCCCACTGGAACTGGCCGAGGGAGTCCACACCAGTGGCCATGTCAGAGCACAGCTGCAGATCGCGCGGCAGGACCTCGAGCTCGTGCATCGTGAGATCCGACACGAGCACGACGCGGTGCGGCTCCACGCGCACGATGAGGCCCGTGTCGCCCTCGTAGCGACCCGCCAACACCTTCACGTGGTCACCCTGCTTGAAGTACTTCCGTAGTTCATTAGGTTTGAACACAAGAGGGTCCTTCAATGCATCGTGCTTTGGCATAACAGTTATCATCGACCCATCAATAGCTATAATCCTAGCTTGTAAGTTAGCTAAGTCACCAGAACACACCTCCACATTGTCACCCATGGAGAATGAATGCAAGCTGGTTGGGTCGTCTTTGGCCGGTGCTGCTAGCTCTATATCAATTCCTTCAGGCTGTTCCTCAAATCTTTCCAATTCAGTCAGAGTAGGCTTTACTCCCTCTGCTAATATGGCCGACATTGTGAAGTTTTTATACAAGAATCCCTTACGGGAATATCTGTTGCCCTCAAATATCAAGAAGTCACCATCAGATGTGACTTCGCCTCCTATAGCTCTGATGGCTTCAGGGTCGAAAGGTTTTGCAGCCGGGCGTCTCTTCTTTTTCCTTTTGGCTGCTTCACTTTCACTCTGTACAGTTCTTAGAGCCCCTCTGAGCCTTGTATAGTCTATTCTAGGCAATAATTTTAGGTGCACTTGATTCTGAGCCAGATCTACATAGTCTACTTGAGCAATATCATCTTTGTATAAACCCCTCTTTAGCCTCACCCATTGTTTTGGCTTTAAACCAGACTGTTCTTTGACTACTCTCAAGACATCAGTCATTTCCTTGATGGGCACCATGTCTTGTTTCCAGATACCCATCCTCAATGTGCCAACATTATTTATGATATTCTTAACATGTGTCTGTTTGTAAGCTTCAATGTAGATGTAGCCTTTTACACCTTCGGGGGCCACAACTGACTTGATCTGGAATGGTTCTTCAGAAAACTGGTAGGCAATATACTTTCTCATTAGGAGCAGGACGGTGGCTTTCTCTTCACCTATCCTGCATTTGACCATCCACAGATTAGGGTCCTTGATACCTGGAAGGAGTGTTTGTTGTGTAATTTCGTCTGACATTTCCTCTCCACCTTCGCCAAAGTGTCTGAGTGCTGCAGACTCATCAGCATACTTGTTTCTGAGGTACTCTTCAATTTCCTCCTCTTTCTGTGAGTCCCACAGATTGGTTCCTCGGCGCCTGCCCTCAATTTCACGGGCCGTGGGTCCGATTTCATCCACCTCATTGCCGACAATGCCCATCTCTTGTGCTCCTTCTTCCCATTCATCATCTTCGTCAACCTCGTCATCCACCTGTTACAACCAAATAATAGTTTTGTAGTTTTAAGTAGGGCTGAACTTTGCATTAAAAGTATATATTTTCAAATTGATTCTTACCTCAGCTTCATCAATAATGAATCCTCCATAGCGACTGTCCTTCTTCCGCTTCTTCCTCAGTCTATCTTCTTCCTCATCTTCTTCATATTCCTCAGAGTCTACGAGATCCTCACCTTCTGGCTCTTGCTCATCCTGAATTGTAAAATTTGAAGAATTAGGTACTAAGTATTACTTATTCAAGTATGATCAACCAATGTTAAAGCATTATATACCAACCTCTCAACTTATGTAAATATGGGTGGGAACCAATAAAGAGAATGGTGTTGACATTGTTATACATATTTTGTGTTGCACATTATTGGTATAATAATTATTAACAACAAACTAAAGTTTAATTTCCAAACATGTTGCCATGCCACAAAGTATGATAAGTTTGGAACACATGTCATGTGTATCAGCGTCACAAACAATATTTTAAGACATAATCTGATTTTTAATTTTGTAACAATCTGTTTTGTTCAAAACTAAGTTTTAGAGTAAGGTGCTTCTAGTAATCTTAGAAAAATGATTAGTAATGTAGAATTAACGTACCTCAACTTCCTCATCACCAGAAGCCTCTTTAGCTTCATCATCTCTATTGCGACTGGCGACTGACCCAGAGCCAGCAGAACGACTCCTGGAAAAATTTAAAATCTTATTACAACAAAAACATACAAAACCCTTCTAATAATGATATCCTATGGTTCGCTTATATTGAGGTTATGTAAGAAATCATACTGAGACATCACTTTCTAGGTTGTAGTCAGCATTTAGGACCATTTCAGACTATAATCCAAATGATACTCACATGGTCTCAGCAAGTTCTTTGGACTACCTCAAGTAAAACTATGTTTAAATCTTTTAAAAATAGAAAAAAAACTTATTTTAGAGAAGAACTATGCATTTTCCGTGGGACAAAGGTGTCTTTTTATGTTGAGTTCATGCTAGCCCAATATCCAGTTTGAATTCCTCGCATCATTCAGGATTTTGACTTAGACTTAGGTCACTAACTATGCTTGTAGAACACAAGCAAAAGCTTATTTGCTATACTCAGGATTTAATATTGCATTTGTGACAAAAAACACTGCAATATTCCCTTGGTTCATTATCTATTTCTATCAAATATCATCACTCAAAACTGAAAGACTTCTACAGGAGTAGGGCATTGTTTAGTCATTAAGAACTGGGTAAATTAGTAGATGTATGCGCTTGATTATACAAATTATATTATTGGGATGTGTCTTACCCACTAAAACTTTCGGTAACCAATATTGGAATGTGTAATGATACATATTGAATAGTGAAAGCATGGGTGTACTTAATGGGATTATGCTGCTGACATTTTGAGTAAGTTCTAAGATTTATTGGTTATTTCTTTGGAAAATCAATTTTTTAAACCTTGTGCAATAACTCCGTTAATGACATCCAGATTTATTAAAGTTACGCCTATAGTAACTGTTATCAAACTGGTCTAACAGTTTGCAAACATCGACAATGTTGTTCATTGTTTATATAAACATACGAAGTAGTACAGACCTGGAGCGAGACCGTGAGCGCGAGCGTGAGCGAGATTTAGACTTGGACCTGGACCGAGACCTCGAGGGAGTCCGTGAGATGCTGCGGCTGCCGGATCGCGACCGGGAACCTGAGCGGGAACGCACAGAACGGGCGCTTGCGGCGCTCTTGCGTGAACGACGGGATGCTACGCTACCCGCCTCAGATCCACTCCCTGAGTAATTGCTAGCTTCCGAATCGGACATTGTACCTTTTTATGGGATTAAAATCAATGATTTTGACCCATAAAAATTTATTTCAGCGAAAACACACCATAGGTACGTAGCAAAACGTCACACTTCACTCACAGTCACAGACTATTGAATTTGATGATGTTGCCAGCCGGCAGTAAGTAATATAATAAAAGCACTCGAGTGACTTTCCTGAAATGAACGGAAAAGTTATTTAAAATCGACTATTTTTTTAAAGTGGCTCCGTGCCATTGAATTAGAAAATCCGTGCTTATAAACTGCTTGTAAGTCTGAAATAGTCTCTATGGTTAGGTTACACTGGTTTTCTAAAAAAATAAGATTGTCTATTGATTCGTCGTTTGCCCCACCGACAAGTGAGACTTTTCACTAAATTAATCGTTAATTTTTGTTATACTGAGTGAAAATCCTGCCAAAAATATTACAAATGCTGTAGTATAGTTCCATATAAACTGTTCTTGTTGAATAATAAATATTTGAAAGATCTAAAGGGTCGATTAGTGCGAAGCTCCTTTGGTGTCTCTCTGGCTTTCGATCAGATTTTCGCACGTCCTACGATAAACAATCATTAGGTTTTGTGGTGGTGCTGCATCGTGAATCGATCGGTGTGGTGTGGTGTTATTGCGCGAGTGCAGTGTATGTGGTGCAGTGCAGTGGTCCGAGTGCTGGTCGCAATGTATCAGTGAGGGGCTGCGGTGACAGAGCGGAGCCGTAGCTGGGGGTGTCATGCTGGAGACGCGGTCGGCGCGCGCCGCAGACTCGGTGTGGGCGAACAAGCCGCTGCCGGCGCCGCACGCCATGGCCAACACGAGGCACGGGAAAAACGCACAGGTATGCCTTCACTTTACACCCACAGCCACACGTAGTCATCAGCTTGCTTAACTATCTTAATTTGGCACATCCTGTTTGGTGCTCTACTAAAAAAAATATCATGCAACTTTCAGTTGTGTACCATAGGAACAGTTTTTCTAACTAGTTTTATAATAAACAGTAGTAAGGTTGCCAAATTAACAAACTGATTAACTAGAATATCATTCTCATTAGCCCTGAGCACCAGTAATTAAGCGGCAGGTGTTACAAATTCATTGTTGTGGAATTTGATGATCTAAAGTAGATATTTTTGCAACTTTTTGCTCTTATTATATCTGCTATGCATTATGCATTAAATACATGCTCAGACTATGCTAACTTTCACTATTTTTAATCCATGTTTAGATAATCATCACAGTGTGAATACACTGAGAATTTTTCTTGCATGTGATTATAAAAAAGAGAAAGATTGGTAAAATTTTACTGTATCTGAGACCTTGGAAGTAGGTACAAAAAAAAGTATGATTTTCTTAAAAACAATGTGATAATAAAGTAATATTTTCCACTGTTTAGAAATAAACCAGTAAGCATTTCAGAGAAGAAAACAGTCTTGGAAAGATGATTATGACGAGCTGCTTCCGCAGCATATTAACAGCTCTCAAATTCTCATTACTCTATTCTTTCATTTATATGAAGTTAGAATTGTGGTCTGTATCTATCTAGTATCTAGATGTAAATTTAATAACTAACACACTACTTATATAATAAAATAAAATCACTATAAGTTATTTGCATAATGAGTAAAAGTTGATATCAAACTTTGATTGATTTTTTGAATTATTTTCTACTTTACAAATCAGAAAGTTTAGCTCCTGATACTTATCTTTACAATAATAATATTTCTTTTAAGAAAAGAACACAGCAATACTGTTCAGCTCTCAACATTCATTATCCCATCTTTTACTGGACACAGCATGTCTTAACTTATCTATGTTACTCTATCCATCAACAAAACTATTGGTCATGAAATGAGTAATAAGTTATTTATTACTTTTATTTAATTCTAATATTAGTCAGTGGCCTTCCCCTAACTAAACTAATCTCATAACAAAACAATAAAAAATAATACCTCGAATTTTGAGTTATTCTGGTATTCCATTGTTATAACAATAGGTTTTGGTGATGAATTGAACTTTTTATCATCCTCAACATTCCCCAATTTATTTTGTTTTTCATTGCAAGTTTCCTCCCATACATCTTAATTAAATTTGAAATATGATATAAAGATGATGAAGATGGTGATGATATGAATTTGTTAGATTTTGTAAATGTTTACTGTAATTTTAGTTCTGTAATTGGTTAAACCATTGTAATTAAATAAATAAATAATAATAACAAAGTCATATCAAATTAAGTATCTTACTGACAGATCATCTACACAACCCTACTCTAAGATTAAATGAAAGTTTTTAAAGATGTGAAGATGTTCAAATAAACCGTTGAACAGATTTTGGTGAAAATTGGCATATAGATAGACCATTTTACAAGGATATTTTAAATCTTGGTACCTAATATGTTGTTTGTACCATGAGATAATCTTTAGAAAGTAACTTTTTACGAAGGTGAAGCAGCTGGCAGAAACTACAATGATCTGCTGGTCATTGATTACATAGCTCTTCCTGGATCAATTCTATAACATTGTGAATGTGGATAGCTACCACCATGGTTTATAGTATTAAAATTTTTGAAAAAATAATAGTAACCAGTCAGGAAATTCCAATGCATTTGTTAATTGAATATGCCTAAATAAACAATCTTTACATTTGGTTTTGTTATCAAATACCCAAACCAAATGTAAAGTAACATCATGTCAGAGAGCAATGGAGCGTAGTATGCTGAAAGTGAAAAGGATACACAAAGTGAGACACGAAACAATAAGAGAAAGAACCAAAATTACAGATGCCTTAAAGTATGCCCTAAAACTAAAATGGCAATGGGCAGGACATGTTTCTCGCCTGAAAGACAATAGATGGACACTTACAACTACTAAATGGTCAGGTCCAAAGGGAAAAAGGAGAGTTGGTAGACCCCAAAAACGCTGGGTCGATGACATTGTTCAAGTTGCGGGGAAAGACTGGCTAATCAAGGGTCAAGACAGAGAAAAATGGAAACGGCTAGAGGAGGCCTATACCCAAGAAAGGGATCCATACCTTAGAAATTAAAATAACTTACTAATAATACTAACAATTACTTAAATGTACTGTATTACTAACCACACTAACACAAATAGTTTAGTAAAAATCATTGTAAGGGTATGGAAATAAATAAAGGCTTTATTATTATTATTAAATAAACAATCATACGCAATTACACATGATGAATGATATTTAATGTTTTGGCTTTTCCTACTGGGTTATCCTGTTTCAAACATAAAATATTGAATGAGTGAACACCTGCATGATTTGTAACTGAATAATAATTCAGCAAAAAAACCGGTATTGCTTTTCTCCAGTTATGTAATTCTTTCAAAGGCACATATTTAAAGTTTCAAGTTTAATTTACTCTTTTTGTCCTAAAATTTTAAATGACCGACCTATATTGGAAAACAAAATTGCTTAAAATAATTCTTACATTTTTATTACACTTTTGTTGATAGATACTACACACCATTGCAAGTCAATAAAACTAGTAACGATAACAGGAAAAATATTCTTTATACATGGGTCATTATAAGTTAAGAGGTACTTTCCATGGCCAGGACAAAAAAATACTTTTTTTATATACTTACTTCATAATTAACTTATTTATTAGTTAAAACTAAATGTTTTCTTAATGCTCACTTAAATTTATTACAGAAATGTACGTAGTTTAGTCACAATAAGTTCTAATATAAGAAAAAAGTCTCTCCCCTGGTCTGTCCCCAAACCGACTTTATTTGTAAACGAGTTATTATGAATCTATCTAAGTTCAATAATTACTTTATCATCGTTAATTTTATACAGAACAATAACTTAGTCACAGTGTCTTATAAGTAAAATTACTTATATTCCAATTTTTCATAAATATTATCAACGCCGAAATTTGTCCTCCGTGTTTCGTGTCTCGTCCCCTGGCTTTTTGTTTTCTTTTAAAAATTAGTTTTGTTTTGCTAGTGTGTGGAAGTTGTGACTTTGAATGCATAGGATGTAACGTGAAGCTAGCAGCAAGCGGTGCATAAGCACTCTACGCAGCCTTTTTAACGGTCATTTCAGTCACGCCGCTCTCTAGGTGTAGGAAAGTTGAGTGAATGCAGTCTTTCCTCTGGTAAGTTTTATTTAGCAATTATTTGTTAAAATACTAATATAGAATTAAATATTCACTATGAATAGTGCATACATTATTACCTTTGATTGTGAATTGCGTACGAGAAACACTTTCACGGCTATTTTAGATATCAATCGAAAATGTATCTCCCCTGGCGTATTTCCCCTGGCTCTTTTGATGGCAGGGGAGATTTTTAATATCCAGGGGAGATACATTTGTATGCGTTTTCATAAATACTTTTACATTTTTCTCTAAACCTTTACTTGGCATTATGTATTTCTTAGCATTATAATTGAATATGACTTTTTTACAGAAAAAATTGCACCAAGAAAAGATACAAAGGCAGACATATCTGAAAAAGCAGCAAAATTAGACTCTACTGAAGGTATAAACACTTTTTCATGCACACTAAAGATTCACTAAGTTACCGGTTGCTTATTTTTACCTAATTACCTGACATTGAAAAGTTTAAGGTGCTTCTGTGAGTCAAAGCTATATCGTCATTTTCAATTGGGTACTTTGGATTATCCACAAACACATTGTAAATTTCGTCTACGTTTTGATGATATATACGGAGCTAGCGATTCAGAGGATGAACCACTAATCAATTTCACATCTCAAGAACACAGGAAGAAGCCTACAGCATTCTGTACCTACCAACCAGTATTAAAACCAAATTGCACAAAGACGATTCAAAGCCCTTTAGATCTGGAAAGAAAACAAGGGGACTTTGTGCTGGTTAAACTTCAAGATACAAAAACAGAATATCGTTAAGTTGCAATGTGCACAGGTGTTGAAAAAGATGATGAACTTCAAGTTATATTTTGTAAAATCTGTGATGATAGTGACAAAAAGTTAAGAATTTATGATGATGATTATGATGATGAAAAAAATTTTTTTTTCAGCACCTGTTTTGAAAAAGCTACCCTTTCCTAAATTAAAAATGAGAGGGCAGCGTATTTTTTATGCTTTTAATGAATCTATTGATGTCTTTGAACGTGGATTTAAAAAAAAAAATTTTTTTTTAGTTACCTTTTAATTTAAAGGTTTTTAGAGTTTAAGTTCAAGAACAATTAAATACTGTGACTGAGAGACCTTTACGTTTATTTTTATTTCATTATTGACTATTAATAGAACAGTTAAAGATATTTTAGTTTTGATGGAAAGGAAAAGTAAGAACCTTTTGATGTTTTGTACCTAGCGCTTAAGAAACATTTGATTTTATAAACAAAGACTGCTAAGAAATGACAAATCTGATTATAAATGATTCATAATTAAAATGAAAATAAATAAATAAAATTGATTCTTTAAAATAACCCTGTTTTTCATATGTCTGTCTCTCTTCCCTGTCCATAAAGTATCCTCCCCTGTGCATTTTGTCTCTACCCTGTACTGAGTATTTACCCTGGTCGCTTATAAATCGAGAAAAAACGAATAAATTGACTGGCCACTTTGTAAATGTTTTCAACTTACAAGTTTCCATAAAAAAATCAATATTATTGTGTAAATATATAAAAAAAATGCCAAGCCGTCACTTCATACAACGTGTTACCTCTTAACTTAGAATGACCCACATATATTTAATATAAATATACCATTCATCAGTATATTACTTAAATACCTACATAAGGATAATATAATATTTTTTTGTTAATGTTTAAAGGTATTTTAACTGAGTTTCATTCTGAAGTCATCTTGAAGTATTACTCATCTGAAGCTAGTCTTTACATGTGCAATTTTCCTGGATTGTGGTCAACAATTTGTTGTTCTTCTGTACTGTTTGTGTTATGACTAAATGATGTTAAGGTTTGTTTTTTGACACCACAAAGTACTTAGATTTCCTTGAAATTAATGAGATGATGTGAAATACTTGAAGGGGATTACTGAATCTTATTGTATGCATTAATTATGATTTATCCACTGGGCCATTGTCGTGGCCACCACAAAATCCTGTAGTGTGCAGCTCGCCTCAACTTATATTTGTAACTGCACACACTAATTATGGGCATTATTACACGAATCGTTGAACTGAACAGTTCTCTTTTAATATACCTACATCACTCTAATACATGGCGACCCTTAGCCAGCAATTAAAATTTTGCAACTTACTTGAAAATCAAAAACGTCCGTAGTTGAAGAAATCATGAAGATTTTTACCTGATTTTTTGAAGAAATCATGAAGATTTTTACTGATAGAAGTTTGTGAAGACGGAAAATTGGAAGGAAGAAAGCGAAGAAGATTTTGAAAATTACAGAAGAACTAGAATCAGAATTCTTATAGAAGACTTTATAAGAAGAGGTGAAAACATAAAATAAGAAGGCAGAAATGGACCGTTGCTGCCGGGAGCCGGGAAAATGCTCAAGCCCGTGCCTATATGAAATTCATTCAGTCATTTAATGCTAGATTCCACAATGCCTATGAGATAATCAGCTGTATTATTGTACAACTGTAACGCCCACATCATTTTATCAGCAGCATATTATAAACAGATGGGGCTTTACCCTCGTTTACACTTCGCAAGTAGGTAGTTCGTTGTCATCGACGCCTTGTCTAGACAGACACTATAAGACTGCTGTAAAGCATGATCTTGGCGTTGTCTGAAGCATGACATCGTAAAAGATTACGTATCTAAATAGCTGACCTGATAACCTAGTGTCTGTCAGTCTTAAGTACCACCACAGGGCAGGGGTTTTTTAAGCATCAATTGGTAAATACCAGTACGAACCCAGACTGTTCCATTTGCTCATAAAGCTTAGGTGAACAATTTCTTGACTGCCTGGGCCCTGGCGCCGACATATTTACGTACTTTAATATCTATGTTGTATTGTAAGTTAGTAATCTGTCCGAAAATCCGAAATCTGAACGTTATAAGGGGTGCCACTCGTAAGGTGGCCTGCGGAATGTCCTCACAAAATAGAAGAAACTAAATACTTACCTAGTAGCCTGTTACTGACCCACTGTAGGTCAAAACCCTCTTTCCGTATAGCGAAGGGGCAAGCAATAATCACCATTTTTGCTTAATGTGTGCTGTCTAAGATACACTTTGAAAGTACTTTTATATATTTTTGTGAACAATTATAATTAACAATAAATTATTATTATTATTATTAAATGAATGGAAAAAACACATAGGCCTGCCATTTAAATTCACAACCTCATGCATATGATGTGCAACTCCTAGCCGTTGGACCATTACGGCTTCGTTTATTATAAATTAAAAGTAATTGTATAAAACATGTTCAGCATTGCCCTCTATTGTGCCTGGTTGTACCGGCTACAATCAATCGTCTCCGTAATGGTTATTGATTATATTTACGCAACAAAAGAAGCTGCCTATTCTCATGTTTAAGTCCCGAAACGATTTCAACGTCACGCACGAGATGATAAAGAACATTGCAGAGGGTCTCGCCAAGCCGCAGTCCATCGAGGTCAGGCACAAAGTCGATCGATTCGTTGTCTGGTTGCAACCTAATACAATACAATAAACAACACAAAAACATTTTAATTACCTCGTCAAATAGGTAAAAACATGCCCACTGCGCCAAGCTAATAATTTATCCTTAAAATTCGTCATGTAGTGGTGATGCGTGGGCACTGTGCAAATTTTGGTTTGTCATCTGGACTGCTTCGATGGTCTAGTGGTCGCAAGCGCTACTGTTGATCCCCAGGCCGGGCAAAGCGTTATTGAGTTTTCCATCTGGAATTTCTCAGTAGCAGCCCGGAGTCTGGATTTGAGCTCGGATTGTTGGCATAGGGTGGCCCCCTATTACATAACTGGTGAAATCTGGGTGTGTTACTGGTAAACTTCTTCCTTACCCATTGAGGATTACAGGCGCGATGAAACATAACTGCGGTCAATGTGTTAATTAACTTCCAACTTGTTCCAGGACGACGTCTGCTACGTAGTTGCCAAGTACGACTACGCGGCGCAGGGTGCGCAGGAGCTGGACCTGCGCAAGAACGAGCGGTACCTGCTGCTCGACGACTCCAAGCACTGGTGGCGGGTGCAGAACGCACGCAGTCAGTCAGGATATGTGCCCAGCAACTATGTTAAGAAGGAGAAGCCTTCGTTGTTTGACAGGTACAGAGTACTTATTTATAGTTACTAGTCGTTCCTCAGCAAGGCTATTAACTGTCTTTTCATTGCCACCAAACTTTGATAACAACTGAGAATTTACCAGCCCAGCGGATTAGCAGGTTGAAGTGGCAGTGGGCAGGGCACATAGCACGGAGGACTGATGACCGATGGGGTAGAAAGGTTCTCGAGTGGAGGCCACGTATCGGCAAGCGCAGCGTAGGACGTCCACCGACAAGGTGGACTGGCGACCTCATTAAGGCCGCGGGAACGCGCTGAATGCGAGCCGCTTCCAACCGGTCTTATTAGAGTTCTATAGGGGAGGCATATGTCCAGCAGTGGACTTCCCATGGCAGAAATGATGATGATGATGATGAAGATTAGAATTTACAAGAAAAGAAATGGTATTGCACTTTAAGTGGACTTCAAGTTACGTTGAGTATCAGACGGGGTACTGTGCGCTTCGTCACATCTCTGCAAGTGCGCATGACGTCATTCTAGATGCACACTGATGATAGCCAGTACGAAACTAGCTGTTAAACTATCGTTGAACACTTTGCCCAGTATTCATCACTATGAACTCTCCACGGATATACGCAATAGCCCTGCTGAGGTCGAATCGGTAGAACTCGGCGATGACGAACGACCTAGTTGCCGTATAAACATTAACTTTATTTTTCGGAGGGGATTCAAAGCTGTCTCTTCACGTTATAATCAAGCCTCGTCCCCACTAGGAACATTTGTCGAGCGACATGTGTCCCCGGAGACATCGGGCGATGTCGCCCTACATCGCCCCACGTCGCCCGATGTCTTGTCTCCGTCCACATCAGTTCAGTCGAATCTATCATGTCTCCGGAAGATGTAGTGTTGTACAGTGCGGCTTATATAATGATGATTGCATCAAGAACAAAAAAGAAGAGAAGAGTAGAAAAGTATTTGCGAAACAAAACAAGTGCACGTATTTAATGAGCTCAGTGTTCTAGACGGCTCATTAGACCACATAGTCGCAGGTTGCACGCACGTCCACACTCCTTCACTACTCTTCATCGACTGTGCGACAAGGAAGAGTTTCAACAATGTCGCGGCGATGTCGTCCGACGTCGCCCGACATCGCCCGTTGTCACCGGGGACACATGTTGCTCGACAAATGTTCCCAGTGGGGACGAGGCTTTAAAGAACAAAAGTGGGACCTAGCCCTCTGTGAGACCTAACAATATGAATCTTCTGTTCACTGCTATTGGTTATAGTATGTCATCGATCGATGAAATGATAAGGTTTAACCCATATATGCCCAGAACTTTTTTTGGCTCCGATTTTTGTGATTGTTACATGTGTTAATGTTTAGGGACCACAAATAAAGGCTATAATAGTCATTTGTTTTTTTCAGTCCCGAAAGTAGGTTTTTTTCAGTGGGTCGATAATGACCCCATGGGCATACATAGTCTTACACAAGTATAGAATAAAAACTGTCAAATTAAAAAACACCATAGGTTAATCAGTCTTTATTGGGCTGCTTTTTACAACACTTTGCGTCCGTTAGTGGACACTAGTTGTCGACTCTATTTTGAGTTTTGACGAGCAGTTCCTGTAATCTTTACGTAATTGACTTGTAAGATACTTAGTAAACCAGGAGACGTAAAAAAGTTGTGACAATACACAGAAAACTGTGTGTCAGGGTATTTATTCTTCACTGTATTCGTCAATTTAGTAACAACGTGTTCCCCTAGACCAGTATCTCGCGCTTCAGACCGTCCCTTATATAAATCAGCTTGAAGACAATATCCTAAACGAGTCGCTGCTACCCTTGCTTTGAAACAGAATCGGATCGAATTACTATGAACCATCATTGACTCGTCGATGCTAAAGTTTTTTTCAATGGGAGCATATGCAAGAAAATTCTCGTCCATAATATCGAACAATAGTCGAATTTTAGCTAATTTATCACCTGAACGCTGATTGCTGTTGTCAGCAACATGAAAGTATATGTGTATTTCTTCAAAGCAATTACGTCTCATAGACTTGGCCACCGAAACTTTGAAGATATCTTCATTTCTCTCCCAATACATGCGTCGTCTTGGTAAGAGAGCGTAACCGCTAAGATTTAGTATACCCAAAAAACAACACCCATTCCCGGAGAGACAAAAACTATAATTGTGTTTTTCAACAGCATAGGTGACCGTTCTTTTTGTGCGATACGAAGATCTCGTTTTATTCATTTACGTGGCCTGACGTTGCGTTGTGTACTACGTTGCGTACGCTGGTCGCTGCCACTGCGCCCTGTCCTGGTGGACTGCACATTTGAGGAAGATGGTTCATTATTACTAGCCCTGACCATCGGTTTCTCAACAGGACAACGTCATGACTGGCGTCAACTGATAATAGATGTCGTAGAAATGGGTTCACGGTTTTCAGAACTATTACTTGGGCTGACTGTTACCTCATCAATGGTGGTTGCATTGTCATTATTATGCTCTTTGCGTTGTTGTAACACCAACTCGGCTTGGGCAAGTAGGTAATTGATGGCGATTCAGTCGATTTATGTCAAAACAACCCTCTTCACCTGAGTTGCCATCCGAAATAGTGCTTTCATGAGGTGAATCTAAGTAAACATCGATGCTCTGGATATTGTTATCGTCATCTAATGCCTCCTGGGCACCGGCTATTTTATTTGCAGAGAGGGCGCAGCAAGACCAAAAAGTCAAAAAAACACAATATAAAACATGATATCCGCTCACAGGGTCGATATCGACCCAAAAAAATGTTGTGTATTTTTGTAACGAGAAATATATACTTTAGTACAATAAATATAATCTAAATATCTTAAACACTCATTTAACTACCAACTTCAACTATTTGTATGACTAATAACATAACATACACAAAATACTTACATTTATAATCGTCCGGTCGCAAACTTTTTCAAAAAATAAACAAGTGCGAATTTGCACCACTAACTGTCACTTGAAAATTTATAAATGAACAGTATAACTAAGATGTGATTTAGAGCAGTTCTTTAATCTTTTAAAATATAGCGTTATTATCAAAATTAAAACAGCAGCTCGCACTCAGGATGCATTATAAGTGTTGGGAGTACTTTGGGTCATAATCGACCCTATGGGCATATATGGGTTAAAGACGTTGGTAAACATGACCTCTAAATACATCAAATTCCTTTAGAACCAGACTCGAAATTAAATACCTACTGATGACGCAGTGTTAGTTACGTCAAACTGGGAAATAATACACTTACTTTGTTATTAAATAATTTGATACCATTGCCATTCTGTCTGTAATAAATAAAAACTGACATCATACAAAACGCGGAATTATGTGTCATACTTTAAAATTCCAACTGTTATTGCGGCCTTTCACAAGTCTCTTCTCTTTAATAGAATTTGTTTCCGCCATGGATCAAATCCCGTTTAACTATAACAAGCAGTTATGCAAGGACCCAATTGATGAATATAGTCGCTATGTTACACGATCAGCTTTTGCGATTAATCGATAGAATCCGCGAGACTGTTGATCTTATCGCGTTTATGTCCTAAAATATTTGTGTCTGCAATATGTAAACAGTGTCTGTAAAAATACGAAAGATAACATTGTTTACTATGATTCAAACAAGACGATAGGTAGATTACAAAACTACGATGATTTAGTATTTAGTAATGAAGGTTTGTTTATACTATTTGAGTGGTTCAACAAACGTTCCTATCATCTGTCATCATTTTTTTAATAGGTACATACTTGGTTTTCTGGTCTACCTAACAACCTCAATGATTTCAGTCTTGGGGGGAGTGGCATGGTGTATCAGCGCTGAGCAAACCTCTAAGTTATCTCAGTGGGTTAAGTTACCAATCATCTTTGTCAGGTGCACAAATTACTTTGGCTGTAGGTGCTGTTGGTACACCTCTGCCTAACCTATTGGGGAATACAGGAGTTATAATATGATGTTTTATTGCATAAATTATACCTATGTTTAGCCTTGATCTGCTAATAATACAACCAATTTAAAATCGGTCAATTACGCACTTCATTATGTCTCCGAATCAGTTGGCGATTCAATTTGGCGTATCAATGGTGTACACTAACAAATCTGCGGTGAAACGTTGCATCTACAATCGTTTACGTCACGAAAGAGTATAGCTAGCTGAATTCTAGATATTACTCATAAACATAACGTAAGGCATTCCCGTAGAATTAGCAGAGGCAATTTTAATAAGGGAACCGCACTCAAATCCAGTTACGGGGCTAATAATAATAATTAATAATTTTTATTGTTCGTTAAAATACATTCAGTAGGTTAGTTCCTGAATGTCACACTGTTATAGGATTCCCTGTGTTCTCACACTAGGATTCCCTGGGCTGTTACTGAGAAATTAATTCTGGAATTTCCCCCAACCAGGGGATCTAACCCAGTATTTTTTCTTAGCGGTACTTAGTACTTGCGATCACTAGACTAGCAGCTACACATGTACCTACCTATGTAAATAAAGAATATATGCTTAGTGTCAACACCAAAACAAACTGGCTACCAATTAAATTAAGTAATAGGTAGCTAGTTTATTTATATCGACTAGTAAAGTAATCTGGTAATAATAATATGTCCAAAACAAACATTGCACGATCTTGAGTTTTATCTATGTGTTACAAAGGTGACATTGAAGCTATCAAGCATGCATATTTACCAAAAATGCACGATGTAAACATGTAATTTGTTTGTTTACCTAAATACTGTATAAATCGGCGAAGATATTGGATGTGATCCAGATTGGGTTATAATGTGTGTGATTATGTTTTAGTAGTTTTTGGCGCATATTGCATCTTTGGCTCATATTGCATCGTATTCTCAAACGTAAGGACGTAACAATTTTTTTTTCAATGATAGTTATTGAAAGCTGTTTTTTTTTGTATTTTACTATCGTTTATCAGCATCAGCCTTTTTTTTGAGGGGTGGATGTCCCCCGCCCCGGGGAGGGCAGAGGGGTCTGTCAGACTCTTACTGACTAAAAACCACACCGTGTTCCTTCTCACACCTGCGCCGGGGGTCACGGGAACAAAAGATACTTCCGCGACCCCGACTGGTGCCGGCCCCGCGGGCCTCGCCAAGTCAGCGAGGGGAGTGAAGTGTTAGACTCCCCTCGCGACGTCTAAGAGACGCACGCGTGAACACCTCGGGTCCATGTATGTGGGGGGCGGTTGACGTCCCCGTGTCCGTCGCCCCTGGACCCATTCAGGGGGGCTAAAAGAGGGTGTTATCCGCCCTCCGCCTGCGCCCGGTGCGTCTGCTGCGGGCCGGGTGAGTGGAAGTGATCTCCCTCTCCCTTTCCGCAGCCTCCTTATCAGCATCAGCCTGGCTCAGCTTCTAGTCTAAACAAGAAAGCAGCATAATGCCATTTTTTGGTGAATAATTTAAGTAGCAGTAAGAGCTTGTGGCTAAATACCTAATACCAGCCTTACGGGTCAGTCGACAGCTAAGCTACGCGTGACGAGGTAGGTTCGTGGATGGGTAGCCATTAATTACATATCAAGACTTCTCCGTGCCTTAGAGAGCACGTTAAGCCGTTGGCCGTTTGTAAACTTTTTACAGTCGTTACAGGTAGTCAGATGCTCGAAAGTCTGACAATCAGTTTAACCAAGGGCTATCGTGTTACCCAGTAACTGGGTTGTGGAGGTCAGAGAGGCAGACGCGCCATGTAAAACACTGGTAGTCAGCTGCATCAGGTTAAACTGGAAGCCGACCCGAACATGGTTGGGAAAAGGCTAGGCAGATGATGATAGCAATGTGCAGCTATAAATTAAAGTGCAGTTTTGTATTTAGTTAAATGTTCACACCATCTGGCATTCTGTGTATCGTAATATTATCAGCCACACACTAGGGCTTCACACGTGCTTACGCAACAATATGTATAGTAACATTCTCGCTCAGTGAAGTATGCATACAAACACACATTACCGGATATCAGCTGTTACTCTTTCCGTATTGTTGAAATTCTGAGGGAAAATACTAATTATTGTGTATGAAGGATATTATGGTAATGAGGTGTTACCAAACAAATTAACTGATAATTTATTTCCTTAATTATCAGTTAATTTGTTACTGTCTCTTTGCTTTGATTTATTGCAAGTAGCAACTGCGTATGTCGCATTTCACAAATTAACTGACATGTATTGTGTTAATGCCTCATAAGTTTTCCATCCTTAGCATTAATTAACGTCTCTTTTTTCTTGATTATTATCTATTTTGCCAGTACATTTTGCATCAAAACAACCAGCCATATCGTTATATCATCTTCAAGATCTCACTAAAGAATAATTATGGAAACATTATTTCCACAAAACGGCACGAGTGTCTACTTCGATGACACAAACATCAAATACGTAACACTACATGTAAGATTTTATAGTAAATGTCGAGATGTCGACTTTAGAACGTAAATTCCATACCCGCACAGTGTCCCTTCATTCAAATACATTTTTATGTACTTAGGTGTCACTGTCGTCAGACAATGAGGGAAAACATCGCGAGAATACAACCATCTATCAAATAAACCTGAACATTGTCAGTTATTGAGGAAATAACAACAATAAACACATTAGTGGTCCGCCTTCTGCTACAGATATAGCACCTGAACTGCTATCGTGCGCGCGCGCTTGTACATCGAACTAAAATAAGTGCTACAACGTCAGCAGCACGAAACGTAAAGAGAGACAAACACAAACTTGAAAGACGACTTGTTTTTAAGTAAATTTAGTGAAGACGACTAGTCAATTATAATCTAGAGACTGTGTGATCCAACCTAGGGTCGTGTATCATTAATGATGAATGACACACTCGAAATTGATTCCAGTATTAAGAAGAAGGTAAAGAAAGGATCCGGCTCGAAGACCCTTCCGTCGAACAGTTCGCCGGTGCGCGGCGGCGGCGAGGCAGGCGCGCGGCGCGTGGAGCCGGCCGACGCGCTCGGCACGGCCGTCGTCAAGTACAACTACCAGGCGCAGCAGCCCGACGAGCTGTCCCTCACGAAAGGAACCAGGATTCTGATATTGGAGAAGAGTAATGATGGCTGGTGGCGAGGACAGTACCAGCAGCATACTGGGTGGTGAGTCTTTCAAGTATTTATTTTTAGTTGGGTCAAGATTTGGTTGTTTTGTTCTTAAAACCCTTCATGATCTTGCCCTTCCCAAGCGCGGACCCACCGTTATGGGCACTGTGGGCATGTCCACAGCCCTAATTGAGTACAGACAGAACAAATGATTGTGCTCATCACACAAGCATTTGAATTGGGTGGTAGTCGAACCCACGACCTCCGGCATAGAACTCAGGGCCACCAACCACTAGATCAACAGGCCAGTCAAGGTAGTACTTTATGTGTAGATGATATGCCAATCGAGTTTAATTATTACTTCCTACTGCTACTACTTCAAATACTACTAACTAGTCTAGTATTGTATGTAACATAGAGACACGCAGAGCAGTAGTTCAGTTTAAAATTATGGATTTTATATCTTTAAGAATCAATGCATTTCAGTAAGGTAGTTAGGTTTGGTAGTTAGGTTAGCTATAGGATAGGTATGGTAAGTTAGGTTAGGTTATATATACATATTGTCATTTTATTTCTATCTAACACAAAAGGTTTAAAGAGCATATCAAAGTCTCGCTATATAAGAAGTAATAGTAGTTATTATTGTTTTGGATCTATTTGTTGTCATCTTATTAAAAAATTGTGTACATCTAATTTCTCGTGTCAGTGTTTGTTACCAAACTCCTCCAAAACGGCTTGTCCAATTCGTATGAAAATTTGTGTAGATTTTTAATAGCATAGCATGCTCCGACCCTGATAGAGGTCGATAGGCCAATGTTTATATCCAATAGTTATAAAAAGGCGTTGTATTCTTCGGGTGCTGTAGCAATAAATATGTGAAATACGCCTACTATTACAATTAGATTTTAAATATATAGGGTGATTCTACGCTATTTGAATTCCAACGGCCTTTAATTTTTCTCTGATTAGGACTCCATAAACTATATATAGTTTATGGAGTCCTAATCAGAGAAAAATTGGTGTGATCGCTTACATGTTTTTTAGTTACTGTAGGCTTGTCGAGGCACTTAAACATGATAGTTTATCTATGTAAATTGTGGTGTCGATATAACTGATGTTTATTCAGGCTTTCAGTTCATAATATTGTGAAGTTCAGTGATGATCCTCGCACTCCCATCTAAAAATGTTTGCTACATTTTGAAATTATAAATAACTTGTAGATGTATGCATGTACAGTACAATTAAGTGCTGTGTTCTTGGGACGCTAAAAACATTTCCTTTGTATAAATGCATCGATCGATCGTAAGGAATACTTAGTCCGACTCGCGTTTGACGAATTTGCCGTGGGCCGTGAGCTGTGACCACAAGGCCTAGAATCGGGTCTGATCCTGTCTAACTATGTTGTTATTGACTTCCATTATAAGCAGGTAAATACAGTGAAGAATAGTAGATATACTTATGTAGGGGTAAGGACAATAAAAATAAGCGTATCTTCTTTATTACTTCTTTAATAAAATATTACATATTGCTTCTTAGATAAAAACACTTAAACTTTTTCAAAATTATTTAAATCCTTCCTTTTTCTCCTTCCCACATTCATACTCTCTCATCATTCATAGCTGCCTTCATATTCACTACATTCTTTAAAATTAGCATGCATTCTGAATTAATATCCTAAACCTATTTACTTGTATTGTAATCACAGGCGACTCGCCCCGGTTTCTCACGGGTGTAAACTTTTTAGACTGAGATTTTTATACATAATTCCTCCTTCCATTCCCTTAAACTTAAAATTTCGACAATATTCTACACATAAATGAGCAGAACTTGAATTAGAATTAAGTTTTATTATGATGTACGAGTATAGCGCTTATTTCTTAATATTATTTCAATGGTTTTACCAGGCGGAAAATCGGTGTATAAATGAAGTTAAATAAAAATAATTTTGCTATTGAATTGAATTACATTACTGCATTAGGCACAAAACAAATAAGATAACATTTAATTAACTGACTTACTATTATAGTTTGCTGACATGAGTAATGATATTTGCTGCAGGTTTCCTTCGAACTACACCAGCGAAGAGGGCGACAATGAGGACCCCGTACATACGTACGCTATGGCGGAAAATGTTCTCGACATCGTGGTGAGTTTATATAAAAAAATGTCAACGACACACAAATACACACACACATCATATTTATCCTATAGTTAACGGCACGGATCTTGAGCGCTGGATGCAGCGGTGGGGGTAAGTTCGCGCATATGCATTTACCATTAAAAATTGTCACTGTGCAACTCAATGTCTGCGCTCAAGATCCGTGCCGCTAACTATACCTGCCCTAATCTCACTTTACATACGAGCAAGTGTGATATGTCCCTTGTAAATATCTTTATGAACCATGATCTTCATTTCACCCCCTTTGTAACCAAACTATGTACTATTATAAATTTATCTATGCTTATGAGTTCAGTCACCCTATTAAATAAGTTTGGTAGTTTTCCTCGTAAAAGTTAGTAATAGCAGGTCAATTCATTTAATTAAGTATGTGTGTGTGTGTGTGTGTTCATGAATAGATATAATTTTAGTTAAGTAGTGCCTAACGTGACGCCTGATGTCCCACTGCTGCATCGTCCTCAGTATTCCCCGCAGGTGGCGCTGTACTCGTTCACGTCGAACAACGAGCAAGAGTTGTCGTTCGAGAAGGGCGACCGGCTGGAGATCATCGAGCGGCCGCCCTCCGACCCCGAGTGGTACCGCGCGCGGGACTCGCGCGGGCACGTGGGGCTCGTGCCCAGGAACTACCTGCAGGAGCTCGCCGACTACCTCACCACGCCCTACAGGTACACAACAGTACAGCACACAGTACAGAACGGAACAGTCACGAGCAATAATATATACACATTGGTTACATTTTCTAAAATATCTTAACTTCTGCCATTCATGAAATATGTGTACGATAATTTCTTCTTAATTATCTAACCATCAAATTGTGTCAAAACTGGGTAAACATTGGTTTCACAGTAATATAAGCGAAACAAAATCAGTAAAAAGTTCACACTTCCAATGTAATTTGAACTATCCATGACAATTCCTATAACATGTATATGTCGGATCCGGTCAATAGTACGGACACAACGAATCGCAAACGCGCCAAAAGGCGATAGCACGTGATCTACCGACACCATGGCGCGCTTCTACAGAGTCGTGATGTTTTAAGCCTGCAGCGAGGACGACATTCAGTGCCCGACCGCAGTGGAGCTAAGACGTCCCGGAACTGTTATTCGTTTCGTTATAAAGTGTTAAAATGTAACGGTTAAGTTATCCTGAAGAAACGTTTCTGCTTGTAACCCATAACGCCGTGATAATCATGTTCGACGATGTGTTAACTTATCAGACAGATGTGTTGCTGGGGAGTTTGTTCCGCCACTTCTTCTTCCCAGCAAAAACACTAGGAAGTGGCGAAGGGTGGGCTTTTTGGGGGACTGTCTTATGTAATTTCGACATTCAAAAAGTGCTGATCCTCAGCCTAAAGTGAATAAACGACTTTTGATTTTGAGTGAATTTGATTTTTGATGAAGTTTCAACCCCAACCGTAAGCCATCTCCGACATCAGAAGTGGCATAAAGAACTTGCTTCCCACTTGACTGGCGGTGGCGCGGCTTGGCAGCGCGTCTCGGGCGGCAGTGCGGCCTACAAATGCGCGCGAAATAGCTGGTACCCACTTGCAGACAACAATCCGGTGAGTCGTGTCATTTTTGTTTGAATTTGGAACCAAAATGTTTTCTTTCCAAGCAGTACTAATCGCAATTTTGAAGGTCAATGCGAACGTTTGTGTAAAAATCATACCTGGATAGTACTACAAACATAGACCTAGTACCGAACGAATTATTTGCGAAGTTTTAAATAGTGCCAATAGTTTATTTTACATGCGGGTAGCGCGTACAATAAGATAATAAATCATTTCAAATAGGTGTGATGATCGTTCGCGAAATATTTTAAACAGGGTACTTATCACAATCAACCGTGACAAAATGTTCGTTAGTTATTACTAAACAAAAATGTTCTTTTTTTAAACAGCGTCGATACCGCGGGTATGTTAAGAGAACTTAACGTCATGAATATTCTTTTAGCATCGCGTGGATAGGCTACCGGAAGTTAAGTTAGCAGAGGGCTATTTTAGTGCGTTAAATTGACAATAATGCGATCGAAGTATTGTTTAGCGTTTTGCCTGGGGTCTGTTTACGTAGGCATATTTTGTTACTTCGTAATAACAATAGAAGTCGTGACAATTGAAACTCGGTAGGTAAATAAACGTTACCAACGTGACGCGTTTGGAGAATTGAGCGGTAAACAAGATTTAAGGGAATGCATTTCGTATTAATAGACGCATTAACCAAATAAGTTCCTTTTTTTGTTCCGGTTTATCGATACTGGTAGTATACTAGTAGTACTATGAGGGCGGTTAAAGATATCTTAACTTTATTTGGTACACTGACGCGTACATTGCGGATCTAAGACAATGTTTTGCGAGTTAACCCGTCATATCGAACGTGGATACACTCGAGACAAAGCTTTTGGCATACGAGTGCTTAAGTGTTAATAAAAGGTTTTGTCATTCTAGTAACATTGATTTACACACGTTACTGGTTCACTTAGGGCCAACAAACAGGTTCAACGTGTTTTGATAGTTCCTAAGTCGATGCTTACAGCAGTCAAAACGGATGATAGTCGTTTTTAGCAAGACTCATTAATCGAAATTCAGTGCCAATAAACTGTACAGTCATAACGAAACAAACTAAACTATAAGGGATCTTTCATAACGTTTTTGCAAGTATGCACATGAAAGGAAGGCGGATGCCTGAGGGCCAAGTTCTAAGTAAAATAAGAAAAGGTTGAATCGAGTGATAGTGGGGAATCTTAGGTCGGCTGGTCAGACCGTACCAGTAGCCCCTCGTAGCCGTAGTCCAGTAGAAATCGGTATCTGCTAAAAGTAGTCCGTGGATACGCGGTATTGCGAGTGGCACTGGCGGAGGTCAGGGTCTTGTAGAGACCATAGAGTCCGTGGGACTCGGCATTGATGAGAATGCATAGTGACAAACTGGAGGTTTGTTGGGGCTTAGTGAAAAGCCACAGGCCACGGATAAGATTCCTGCTTAGCGATTTGTGACGTTCTTAGGATGTTTTAGTGGCTGCTAGCATGTGTGTACTTGATAAAGTCGTTTTCAAACTGAAGAATGAGAATTAGTGAGTTTCGATTTTTGAGGTATAACTTTAGGCAAACGTAAAACTGAGGTTGAATCGTGCAAATGCAAAACTTAATAGATTTCCGGTCGATTTAGTCTGATCTTGTTGATTTTGAGACCGTTCAAGATCATAAGGGTGCTTATTTAGTAAGGCTCCGCGCAAACAATGGTCATTTAATTGTCTAGGTTGCGGTAGTTGACGAGTTAACTTGACTAACTGTAACTGTATTTCTGACGCACATGATCAGAGTATAACTGACAAGATCTTAGTAAAGTAGTTGTGGAAATGAAATCTTTAAGCTTACGTGATGGATGAGACCGTACCAGAGGTTGTCGTGCAACCGTAGCTCAGTAGAAATCGGTATGTAGTCCGTGAGTACGTGGTGGGCAGTCAACTCTGGCGGAGGTCGGGTTTCAGTGGAAACCATGAGTAAGATGGTAACTGGAGGTTACTAGGTTACTAGGAGGAGGGCTATGCGTAGCCAAACATCACGCGTAGTGCTTAAGTATTTTGGTTTATCTGGTCTGATTGAGTCTCTTCTGAGATAGTGAGGTGATTGCGTCAGTTGTGCTTTGAGTTTTCTAATATTTTTAACGTGTAGTTGAACCTTTTGTAATGACTAATGTGGTGCGCAGTGCGCTGTGACCAACTTGATGAGGATGATGTAAAGTACCAATAAGATAATTACCTCGTTAATTAATGACAGGAATTCTTTTTATTCAACTTAAAACCGATGTTCCACCGGGGTTAGGAAAACGCCAGAAGCTAAAGTAATTATTGAATTGAATGACAACTGTGATTTACCAAAATGTGATACTGAAGGCGTTTTAGAACCTTCACCTGAAATTGCTGCAGGTATTCTAGGTAATTAGTTCAATTATTATTGTTAATTTTGTGTGCGATGGTCACAGGGATGACTGTCTGATTGATTAGTCACAGGGATGACTGAATCATTGAGTTCGCATGGTCACAGGGTTGACATGTGTGTGTGTGTGCGCACATGTGTTGCGCTTCAGTCACAGGGTTGACTGACTGTTTATTTGGTGTCACAGGGATGACTACCATAGAACACTTGTAGTCACAGAGTTGACTTAGTGTGTGTCGCATTTCATGGTCACAGGGATGTTTTTTTACTGTTTACATGTGTTGTACATAGAGAATTTGCAGCAATTGTCAGTCACTTATGTTTTGTTTCTGTAATTTCAATGGTGTTACAGAATTTTGGAGTTACATTCTTGCATTTAGAATAAAAATGTTCAAAGACATGATACTTTTATTGAGTCAGAGTTATTTAGGTCAGATCTGGCCGAGCGTGAATGATACTGTGTGGTATTTTCTTTTGCTTCAGATTAACACACGAGGACGTGTGAAACGCAGGATGGCCGTGTCGGATCCGGTCAATAGTACGGACACAACGAATCGCAAACGCGCCAAAAGGCGATAGCACGTGATCTACCGACACCATGGCGCGCTTCTACAGAGTCGTGATGTTTTAAGCCTGCAGCGAGGACGACATTCAGTGCCCGACCGCAGTGGAGCTAAGACGTCCCGGAACTGTTATTCGTTTCGTTATAAAGTGTTAAAATGTAACGGTTAAGTTATCCTGAAGAAACGTTTCTGCTTGTAACCCATAACGCCGTGATAATCATGTTCGACGATGTGTTAACTTATCAGACAGATGTGTTGCTGGGGAGTTTGTTCCGCCACTTCTTCTTCCCAGCAAAAACACTAGGAAGTGGCGAAGGGTGGGCTTTTTGGGGGACTGTCTTATGTAATTTCGACATTCAAAAAGTGCTGATCCTCAGCCTAAAGTGAATAAACGACTTTTGATTTTGAGTGAATTTGATTTTTGATGAAGTTTCAACCCCAACCGTAAGCCATCTCCGACATATACATGAAATACAAATTGTATACGTGTTGTAGGAATTGTCATTGATACTTACATTAAAATGATATTGAAAGTGTATACCTACTTTTTCCGGTTTTTGTTAAATTTATTACTGTAATAATTTATTACAGTTTTATTAACCCTCGACGCAAAAGCAGTGGTGTTATAAGTTATACCGCTAGGGTTTTCGGGGTCGCTGATAACAAAAATGAAGTCAAAATCAACCAAGATGGCGACGAAGAAATTTTTTGGTTTTTCCGTAATGGGTGTCGTTTTCATGGTTTTCGGGGTCGCTGAATAGGAAAATTAGGTCAAAATGAAAATCCAAGATGGTGCAGAGGAAAAATTCTGGTTTTTCCATCATGGGCGTCGTTTTTATGGTTTTCGGGGTTGCTGATTACAAAAACGAGGTGACAATAAAATCAAAGATGGTACCAAGGAGCATTTCTAGTTTATTCATCTTGGGTGTCGTTTACATGGTTCTCGGGGTCGCTGATTACGAAAATTAGCTATTTATAAAAACCCAAGATGGCGCCAAGGAAAATTTTTGGTTTTTCCATCATGGGCGTCGTTTTCATGGTTTTTGGGGTCGCTGATTATGAAAATGAGGTCAAAATGCAAATCCAAGATGGCGCCGAGGAAAATTTTTGGTTATTCCATCATGGGCGTCGTTTTCATGGTTTTCGGGGTCGCTGATTAGGAAAATTAGGTCAAAATAAAAATCCAAGATGGCGCCGAGGAAAATTTTAGGTTTTTTCATCATGGGTTTCGTTTCCATGGTTTTTGAGGTCACTGATTAATACAAATAAAAAATACATGAAAAAAAATCGTTTATAATTTTTCATACAAAACGGTAATTTCATAGGTAAAGACCTATTATCATTTTTTGGTTATCTATTGTTTACGAAAATTTGATAAAAATGTGTAGTTAATTTTGACACAATTTAACGTTTACATGATTTTTGAACACAGTTAGCATACTTATTTTTGCGATTTAATGTTCATTACATGAATTAGAATTATAAGGGCGTTTCTATGTTATTACTCGTGACTGTACACGACCGGTATGCCGGGCTCGTGCTAGCTACCGTGTGTCCGCAGCGACGGCGGCTCGGGCGGGCGGCCGACGGCGGGCGCGGCGGGCGGCACGGCGCTGGCGTCGCGCGCGTGGTACTACGGCGCCATCACGCGCACGCACTGCGACGCGCTGCTCAACACGCACGGCCACGACGGGGACTTCCTCATCCGGGACTCCGAGACCAACGTATGTATGCCATGCTTCATCTTGTGGACCTATGAGGAACGCAAAACATCTAAATTCAATTTGAATTTTCTTGTGATCTCTCAAACGCCTTTGATTGTGTATACCACGACCCGCTTTGATGCACATTGTGCCATTACGGTCTCCATATCTAGGCTATGAAGATTAGAGATTCCTATTTACATAATAGGTTTCAATGTTTAGTTGTTAATGGTACTAAGTCTTCCGAGTTACCATTTCAGTTTGGTGTACCTCAAGGCTCTGTACTCGGTCTTTTCTTATTTTGAATTTATATTAACGACTTACCATTATATTTAACCTTTCAATCGTGTCAATTAGAGACGAAATAGTAAGACAATGACAGCGCGGACACCGGTATCCTTTTGGGGTTTAATGAATTAGACGGTATCTATGAGGTTGCAATGTTGACGACGTAAAGTATGGTCACGAATTGTTTTATAACATATAACCTCAATGCCTAGAAAACAAAATGAATAAAGTTCACCTTACAATTATTTACCCCGACATCATCACAAGTGAAGTAAAGTAAGTATAAGTGCTTGAAACTGTAGACTTCTCAGTTAGTCTGGGCGTAACACCGTAGATTCCCATATCTACTTGAGCAGGAGCTGCGGTAGGGTAGTTAGAGCTCAATGTGATCGGTTGTGTGGGCGCAGGTGGGCGACTACTCGGTGTCGCTGAAGGCGCCGGGCCGCAACAAGCACTTCCGCGTGCACGTGGAGGGCAGCCTGTACTGCATCGGCCAGCGCAAGTTCCCGACGCTGGAGCAGCTGGTGGCGCACTACCAGCGCGCGCCCATCTACACCAACAAGCAGGGCGAGAAGCTGTACCTGGTGCGCCCGCTGCCCAAGGCCACGCAGCCGTGCTGAGCGCCCGGCCCGTACGGAACACTCCACGCGCGACGTGTAGACTATTGACATAGGGTGGCCTGACAAGTGTGATATATTCATTTCCTACTAAATCTGTTTGCGTATAATTTCGAGTCGAAGAGCCGTTCCGTACAAATGTGTAACTTTAATTCCCGTTTCCCGTTTTGTACTCCGGTGTCCAATATTTACTCGTTAATACTAGTTCAGAGCTTCCGTATATGCATTGTCAATTTTGTACGAAATTTTTATCCAGGCTCCGCAAGCTCGATCGGAACCGCCCACCATTACTGAGGGTTTTGCACGAAAGTAGTCGATTAATCGAGTCGAACAGATTCCGATACGATTCACATCACTCAATAGTACAACGTCGTCAATGGAATCTGTTCGTTACGAACACCTATTATACTTATACCCATTTACACTGGCACTAGAAAACACCTGAAGGAGCGCCAACTTTTGTTGATTTTTTCAAATGAAATCAATTGAAAATCCACCAGTGCGATTTTATTTAGACAACGGTATAGGTCCTAGTGCTCGTGTGAACGGACATTAGTATGTACGGCGTTGAAGCAACGCCTAAACCTAATTAAACAAGAATAACAAAACCAAAAATTGGCTTCTTTATCTCTATTAGTGTTTAAATAACATTTTATATCATATTATTTAGGTAAGTTCGATAGCGTAATTTTATAATGAGTTATAGTTAAACTGTGTTTTACGCATATTATAATCGATGATCACGTCTCTGAGCATCTGCGAACATATTGAGCGGATGTTCAGGTAATGTGACGTATTACTAAATATACACGGATGCATATGTTGTGATGTTTGGCTAAGTAAGATATAATGTAAGTCATGATCAGGGAAAATCGTGGAATGTGTAAGGAAGGCAACTTATTATAAGAGAGTGGGAATTTTGTAAGGTTTTCTAACGCGCTCAACGTTGAGAGGAGACGATTGCGATTGACAGTGTTGTGGTATATTGAAACAAGCATTTTTACCAGCCTTTTGGTATGTATTGCATAACAATATGTTGTGACGAACTAACAGTATTTCTTCATTTACTTATATCTAAGACATTTCGATATACATCTAAAGTATTATAAAAAACATTCCTTATTATTTTTTTACAACGTATCCACATATCGACTGTCAGTCGCGTTTGTTCCTCCGACCTCGCGCGTCAGCGGAGAGAGAACTCGCGACCGCGCGACGCACCAACTGAATAAGTCTGACTAGTGGAATCGCGTAGTCAAATATATCAGATAACAATATTCCTACGTTTTAGTCTTTACGACAACGAATTAGGTAACGTTTGGTTGGTACCACACCAGTTTACACTTGCATAAGTGAAATAGGACAAAAATGGGTGGATTTTGAAAAATATTGAACGATAGAAAGTGTGTGGTGGGGTAAATACGCATCCGTCATTGGTCTATGATGTCACGTGACAGATGATAGATGAGAGCCGAAATAAAGGTGTTGAAAATTGTTTGACAGACACTGAGTCTGGTTTGGACTGTTGAACGCCTTCACCAAGTTTAAGAACTTGATGGTATTATTACCCATGTCCAAAAGAAACGGCAGCCCCGATATCTAGAAGTGTAGATTTATAGTAATAAAGATGATAAAGTGTAAACTGGTGTGGTGGGCATGGAATCTCAACGGGTTGATTTCGACTGAAGTGACAATCGCTAGTCAATATTATACGCCGACATCACAAACAACTCTCACCCTTAAGTTACAGTTTTATTTACTGTGTAACACGACGTGCGCGCAATCTGTCTGGGTCATCTAAACTAAGGACGACGCAGTATATTATGCTCCTGTCACAAATACACCATAACAATATTTATAAGTAATATGATTAATTTCAAGGTTTAAAATTAAATTCTTAACCTACGTTAGTGTAAGATTTAAATTAATGACGTCAAAGTTGTATTTACTCTGTTCTATTGTCGCCAACAATTCTACCAATACATGGTGTCATAAGTGACTTCGAATTTGTTATTATTAAGTGGAATTTGAGGGTTGTACGTTATGTATTATAAATTATACAACACCCCAGGCATGCTGCGCGCACACTCCGCAATTCGATCCACATGTGAAAAATAACAATGGCAGCTTGTTTGTTGTTTTATACATATTATTTGTTTATAATATATTAATTTTGTAGATACCAATATATAAATTAAAATGCGAATCACGTTCAATGATTATTTTTAAGTTAAACCTTGACATGTTCAGTTGTAGCACCTGTAATCTTCTGTAGTGTGATTGTACGATCCACTGTCCAACACGTTACGGCAAGTATTAAGTAAATAGCTTTTACACAGGAACATTATTTTTGTATGGACTTTTTATTTTACACATTGACAGTTGATGATGCACCAAGTGTAGAGATTTTTGTATGCGAAAACTTATCAATAAGGTTAGGTTACATGTAACACTGTATGATAGATGATTGAGGGTGTTTTCCTCAGTTATTGAAAATGTTTCTGCGTGTGTGAACGATTATTTGCATTTATACTATAGTAACATTCTATACGACTTTACTAAATTGAGATTAATTTATCACTGTCTCATTATATTTTACAAAGGTTGTTTAAAGCAATAATAAACTAAAATGATTAAGGTATAACATGAAATTATCTGGTCTCAGTTGCATTTGCTAAATTGATATTTGTCGTCAAAATATAAGTTGGGGAATACGTCAAAAATGCTTGTATTATTATTTTTGAAGTAACGGTGATTTCCTTAGATAATTTAAACGGAAAACATCCTTGAGATGCGATGTCCTCCGACATTAATAACGCACTATAATTAATTACATGTGATACTTTTGAGATATAACTTCTGTCTACACGAGTATGAAGTAAAGTGAGAATGAAATTTACAAGGCGTTTTTGTATAATTATGTAATGTGAACTATGCATACGCTCTTTATTCTAGAATATACTCAACCAGGAATAGCGGTTTCTATAAACCTAAGCGCAAATATATCATTGTATGTGAGTCTACATGCAAAGGTGACCAGAATGGGTAAATGCATCTTCCCTATAATTCGAAATAATTAGTTATACAATTATAATATATAATTGAAGTAAACAGTGTGTTACAAATAATATTCAAAAGGTTGTGTACTAGTTTAATAAAAAAACAAAAAAGGCATATTGATTGTTCACCACGCTTCTTCAAAGCTATACCTAAATGGCAAATCCTACTTTACAAGACAATCTTAAAACAAGTTCCTTTTTTTAAGAATTACTCATGAAGCGCTTTTCCACTTAGAGCTCATACGTACTATGCGGCTACCCGCATGCGGGCAGCCGGACGGCTGGCCGCAAGCACAATTATGTACGTAATATTCATTTCTATGCGCACTGCGATGCGGCTACCCGCAGACCGCTCCGGTTACCCGGACGGTTGCTATAGGTTGCTAATGTTGCTATATCACGGGCAGCCGCATACGCAACCGTAACGCGCGGGTAGCCGCATAGTGCGTATACAGCTTTAGGTTTTATTTGTCAGACTCAAAAATAAAAATGTAATAAAAAGGTTGAGTATCTACTCACTAAATGAGTTATAAACACGTTGGACGCAGGTTATATCTCAAAACGTAATGATCGTAAGTTACTAGATCTTTTTGATGTATTTAATACGTTTTATACTCAATAATGTAATTAGAATTAAATGCGAGGCAAACTCCGTGTAGAGATTTATTAGTAAAAAAAATAGCAAAATGTACCGCCGCTGCCGGTTTTGAGCGAATAAAAACAAAGAAAATGTTAAAAATGTTTAGCACATCGGGTTCTTTTGGAATTGAATCCACATACGTGGTGCACATTTTGAATCACGAGTTTATAATAAAAACTAGTTCAATGGATCATAATTTATGATTTCTGGGTTTAATTGCAGAACATAATCATAATCTTAGCTTATTTGAGTTCTAAATAAACCAATTTAAAGTCTTCCTAGGATGTTGCAGCGAGTTATTGAACGCCAGCACAAAGCCAGTAGCGACAAGCACGGGGTAATCATTAAGATGGACATATTGAATTGTTTGAAATTGCGAGAGTAAAGTAAGACAGTGTCATGAATTGTAAATTAAATGTTCGATTGACGGATAAACGAATGTTAATAAAATTGATTGCGAATGAGAAAACTATAGTGCACTAATTTTAACAAGCTTTATAAAATAAACATTGCCAAACCTAGAAAGGAATTAAAGCAGACTTTACATTCCTAAAGCTTTTTATAATAACACTTGCGATGGTTAGCTTAAAATTTAAGTATTGGGTACTAAAGTACCGCCCTACCAGTTTTTCAAAAATCGACTAAACTACATTACTGTATCAAACGTTTTCATAGTATAAATAGGTATAGATTTAGAGTGATTCGGTTTTTTTATTTTTATATTGCTCAAAGTATATTATTTTATTTGTGAACTTGTGTTTGTACGTTTTTGTGAATGTATATTATCCGATGTAACGAGCCAATGTAAGTGCAGTATGTAATATTTAACAATAATTTATTTATTAATTTGCCATCTGGTGTTTTATTGTAATTACACTCCCCTTTTCTGGCTACTAAATCGCAGGAATGAGCTTTTATTCAGATAAAGTACTTGTGGTACGATAAACAAAGGGGAGATTTATATGGCTTTTTCCCCTCTACGAAATAATGTTTGGTCTTGGTTACCAAACATTATTTCGTAGATTTCCTGCTAGTTACCAGTACCCTAGTTACAAACAGCTATTGATCACACAAAGACATTCAAAATCAAAACAAGATCACGAACTAGACTGTTGCTCGTTTCGTGTTCATTGATTCTATCGTAAAATGTTATCGCGCAGAGATAAACTACTGATCCAGCCGTGGGAAGATCGCAGATTCAAAGATCATCGATTAAAAGTGAGTCAGTCGATTAAAGTTCATGTTTTGATACAAAATAAATTAAGCGAACCGAAATGGAAGTACCTATTGTAAGTTCTGTAGTGGGCATCTTCATTGGGGACCCATTTTTCAAATCTTTGAGAAACTAAATGGCAGTTTATCTAGTGGCCCTCAATTCATTCTTGTCTGCACCGAGGAATCTGCAAAACATGAATTTATCTGAAGAAATGCATAAATATGGCTTTAACTTATTTTAGTTAGATGTCTCTGTGATTTAGTTAAAAAAAAATAATGGCACAAAAGTTAATTGTTCAAAACTAAATGAACGTTGAATTTCACTAAAAGTCTTAACTGAGCAGTTTTTACTATTTTTAACTAATTTCCCCTCTAAGTCTCTAATTTCATTTCTCAGATTAAAAAAAATGGGCTCTCAATGGCGATGCACACTACAGAATTTACAATACTTTTATTACGATCATTATTCTCTTCCTCTTTTACTTCTCCAATTTGAGGTGAGATCCGCTTTGCCAGCGATAGACGACCGTGCCCCAGCGGCGCGGCCGCACGTAGCTCTCAAACTGAAGAAGAACCAGCGCGAACTTGACAGGAAGCACAAGATACAGAGCGAGAACTTCAGCCTACTGCAGCGGCTGAACGATATCATGAAAGTGAACCGGCTCGATAATCACTGGGCGAAACCGTTGCCTAAGTAAGTGGATAATTTAATAATCCTTTGGAAATCGGATGAGATTCGGATGGTTGCCACGCAACTACCATCTTCAGGTTAACAAATTTCCATTCTTGAGGCGCCCGCCCGAGGGTCACATAACCAGAGATCGAAATAGACAATGTACACTGACCATCAAGGGAGTACCATACAGTGGATAAAACCTCGTTCGAATTCCAATATAATAAGGAAGGTCTCTGGGACTACTTTTTTATAGGATGATGAATATTATTTTAGGTTTTAATGATCTACATAAACGTAAAAACTTACTACACTTAGTTTTATTTTTATAAATACATTTTAAACCTCACTTAGTCAATTACTGGCTTATGCCTGGTTACAACCACATTAATTTTCTGCTTACCCCATTAAAATGGCCCGACATTTATAGTATTTATTTCATCGACGGATAGATGATTTGAATGTATATGATAGTTTCCAGCAAAAGGTGGGATTGTTCTACGACGCGGAGTCTTTGAACAGCAAAGTGACGGCGCGATCTCTGCCCGAACCCTCCGAGGAGAGCTATAGCAACGTCAAGTGCTACGCGTGCGAGCTCAGGAAAGTAAGATATCGTTCTTGTGGACAGTGCACGCATAGCTAATATAATTATGACGTAACATTACCATCTCATATCATTGTGCTTTTGTTCACAGAAACAGTATGAATACATCTACAAACAGATGCAGCATGACTCGTTGCCTTCTATTTACTAATTAATATTGTAATCTCAGTTTTCAAAATAAAACGATTAAGATATTTTGGACAGAATTTATTGGTATATAGATACAATACAAATGGGCTGAAGTCAACATAATTTCATGTCGGGACGGCCGTTCAGGTCCCGATTTCTGGTACTGTATTTAATTATTATCGTTTGGGAGTTAAAATCGAAACATAAATACTATGTTATATCAAAAGCATCAATTCAATCGGTAAGCAGATTACACTAAACGCATACGTCGCGTACGCGGCACTTAACATTAAAGCTATCCACTTCGTGTCCATCGTCCGTTACTCGGTATATTACGAAATCGAAAAACAAAGATGAAAATTTTCAAACATCACAATAGAGCTGTATCACAACGGAGCCTCAGCAGTCCGACACGAGTCGGCAGCCGGCCCGCGCCAGCCTCCGCGCTTGCAGCTCTGCCCCTAGAAGCGGAAGCCCTCGTGCGGGCCGGGCGCCGCCGCCGCGTCGAAGTGGAAGCCCGACTCCGCCGCCGCCGGGACCAACGTCGCGTCTTCTTCCTGCAATTTACATTACGACACTTTACTATTTGTTCACTGACTCTAAAGGAGGTATATCACTGTCTGCCTCAACAACTTCTAGCTACTCTTTATTCACAAATAAAATGAAAATTTATGACATCACTCAACTGAAACCTCATTAGCTTGTAACACGCCACTTGTGATAGGCAGTAATAAAATAATGGTCCACCAGGGAAATCATCTAATTCTTTGTTCCAGTAGGTTTACAACTGTAAGCATTACCATGACATTACGTACCTCTCCAGCGAAGTATTGCTCAATGATATCATAGGCCATTTTGTAGATCTCCACTTTCTCGTGGCTCTGCAGGGCCTCTATCTTGTCTATGCCACCACACTCTTCGATCATGTTCGCGACTTGATCGGCGTTCTCACCCGCCATCTTCAACATGTTGCTTAAACCGTCTAGCACAACCTGGAGAAAGGATAGAAACAATATTATTTAAGTTGATTGAGCAGCTATAATATGATGAAAAGAAGTACAAAGCTTTTCAGTTATTTTAAAGTTTATTGTTTTTTTAACAACTGTCACCAGTATACGAAATAATGTTTGTAGGAACAACTTGCTATGCCAACCAGGTATACAAGTATTATTGAACAATAGTATATTTTATCTTTATTAAAATTAAATATTGTTCACATGTAAATATGTATTAAAAACAATAAATGCAGACTCTTTGACTGCATGTATGAGAAGGAAAATGTTATTTAAGTGATTTGAGAGGAATGACCTAATTTTATATTTCAAACCTCTTCCATGCTTCTTGAGACAAGATGAAATGGTTACTTGTGGTAGAATAACACAAAAGAATCACTGAACAACTTACATTGATAACTTGAGTATCTTTGCAACTGAGCAATTTGCAGAAGGGAGGTATGACGCCACAGTTGATGAGGGCGGCGACTTGTTCTTTTGTCCCGCTGATACTGAGATTGGATACCGCCCAGGCTGCTTCCTTTTGCGTCTGGAACTCGCCCTTGGTGAGGTTTTCCACGATCTTGGGCAGTAAGCCCGCGTCTATGACTGCCTGAACTTGCTGCTTGTTACCAGCTGTGATGTTTGATAAGAACCATACGGCTTCTTTGCAGATCTTCTCTTTCTGTTGGCAAAAGTGATGAATAAATAAGCAAAATTAAAGAGAATAATAATAAATAGAAGTCTATTAAAATAAATAGCCATAATAAGGTCCATGTTTACAATAAATCCTTATCATATTATATTAATAACATTATGAAATTGCATCAATTAAAATTCTTTTAGCTGACCCTGCACAGTGATGATGCAGTTCCTCTGCTAATACACAACACACGCCATGAATAATTATGAGTTCGTGTTCGTACGCACATCCGATTGAAAGGCCGCAATGCGAATGAAACGGTGCATTAAACTGGTACTTTAGGCAAATCTATAAATAGAAGGATGCAGACAAACAGATGTTGTGGGAAATAAACAACTTGGGAGAGGCCCACGTTCGGCAGTTGACTGTGATAAACCGAGACAATTAGCTAGCCTAAATTAACATAAATTCAGTAAACCCACAACATGTTAGCCTAATTAACTAAATTGACAAGAATGAAGGTCAGACATCTGTCGCGTTATCACTATCAGTCAATGACCATTCAGCAAAGCATGTCAATGTACTGTAACTTCTAATGTTTTATGTCAACAGATTCTGAACAGACAGTTGCGGTAACTCGCGCGCGTACAATAATAGATAATTACCATCTTGGCCGCCGACCAGACGCGCAATCCCCTCTACTCGTGCACACATTACAGATTTCATGTATTTCTGTGTGAAACAGTCCTGTATGAATATTTTGTTTATATTCTATTTTCCGTGCCACGAATTGGCGCGTACACAGTTATGTACGTCAATTCACAGGTGCATAGCCTGCTAAACATAGCCTTACTTTAACTAACAGCTTAATTGGGTTAAGCTTCTTTTTAGAACTAAAAACTAACTTATTGAGAAAGAGTAAAAATAATTTAATGCTAGAATAAATATAGGTTGTTTGGCAATCTATTTTACTTAGCATCCAATTGCATATAAATAAAGTAGCACATACCTATATAGATAGCCCACAACATTCCAATCTTCCATACTTGTTTATAAACCCTTAGTTTGTTTATTTCGACGAAATCGGCAGGTTAACCAAAATAAATTGATTATCCACTAGTGTTATAACATTAACTGAACATACCTGATGTGACAGTAAGGCGGGGAAGTGCGAAAGTGCGTCACAGTTAAGGACTACTTGTGTTTGCTCATCCGTGCCTGTAACAATGTTGCCCACTGCTCTCAAAGCTGCCGTCTGGACCTTCACCTCCTTGTGTGACAACAATGGGATCAACTTCGGAACAATTCCTGATTCTATCACCATTTGGATCTGCTCATTGCCACCATCTGTTAAATAGCTGATTGCCCAAACTGTGTCTACTATTATCTGGAACATAGCAAATAATAACATGTAATTATGTAGGTACAAAACCACAGCAAACCGTCATTGACCACATGGTGTCATATTGTATTAATAGTATCAGGTGGTTGAAACAAACTTCAAATGATTATGTATTGAAAAGGAAATTTAAGAACAATTTATCATGATGTTTATGTAAAGAAACAATAATATTTAGATTCATACCTAGTCTTTGCAGATAATAATTATTACATATCAGCCTGGGCCCACATTATGCAGACACTTTTTTTACACTGTTCTTTTACTTGTTAACTGCACAACTTAGCATTGTCTTGAAATTCAGTGGTGCAATTAAAAAGGGTTTGCAAAACGCCCAGTGCAATATTTTCTAACACTATAAGAGCCCATGCAAACTGAGGCCAACAAATTATAATAAATGATAGGGTTATTAAATATACATGTTTGTATTTGATATTATTTGGAAGAAATGAGAAAAAATTACTATGAAAGCTAGAATTACCAATGTATTTGAGATTATGAATTGAGGTGCCACAGATTATTACATCAGATAAGTTTCTTTTTATCTATTTGTGGTCATAGATATGTAAATTGAAGCCAACAAAACATGTCACAAAGCTTTGTTATAAATATTCATTTAACCCTAGTAGTATAAAAATCTGGATGGTAAAATAATGACTTCTTGTAAAAGAACATGTATGGTGTTGACTCAATTGATTTAGGTGTAGATTAAGTAACTAATTGAGCGACTCATTATGACTATTATGTCTGTGTGTAATCTATTCACAGAAATATCCATGATTTAATTATAATAACAAATGATACAGGTTTTTAATATTTTAAGCAACATGAGTTTGGTACCGACCTTTTACTACCAAACTCATGGATAATATAAATCAGATACAATCTAATATGTACATTTCTTCAACTAAAAATGCAACTTTTTCAATTCTTTAACTAAACAAAGCAATGTAAGGTCTAAGTTTCATGGCTAAACTACCCTCTTAAAAGTTATATAATATACTAATATTTAAAAAGAACCAACTTAGGAACTCGCTTGCATGTTTATTGAATTTAAAAGCAAGGTATTTTGTGGCACAGGAGTTGAATGAACTTCTGTGGCCTAGCTTCATAAACTAGGTGATCTTTAAAAAGTTTATAAAGTACTTACATTGATGTCATTGTGTGTGATGAGGACATTGAGTGCTGGAAGAATTTCTTGAATAGTCTTAACTGGCGGTGGTGGGTCCTTACTCCTGCACAGGTTGACAATGACCCAGGTCACATTACGAAGGAATGAAATGGGGATGTCTGGCTTGATGAAACTCAACAATGGCTTAACCACTCCCAACTCAATAACAAAGTCTCGAAGCACGGGGCCATCTCCAATTATGTTACCCAGAGCCCAGACAGCCTGCTCACACACATTCTCGTGAGGAGACATGAGCAGCTGAAGGAAGACAGGGACAGCACCAGCGTGAACAACCTTGTTAGTCTGTGCTGAGGTGCCGGACGCGATGTTTGTTAAGGCCCAAGCGGTTTCGAACTGAAGTGTGGGGTTGTCAGCCCTTGAGAGGCACTGCACGAGGATGGTGAGAATGCCGGTGGCGATGAGCTCGTCAATAGGCGGGTTCTTGTCGGACGACAGCAGCTTCCTACACTGCTGCACGGCCGCTAGCTGCACTTCAGGGTTGTCTCCGTTCGCTGCATTCATCACCAACTCCTTGAGATCCGTGGACGCCAGGGTTCTCTCAATTTCATCCTCGTCTGTTGAGTAGCTGATAGGCACATTACGACGTTTCTGTAGCGTTTCATCTCTTTTATTTTTTCTCAGTTCTACTGTTACTTCGTTCCTCCGCCTGCGCATTTCCTAAAAATCACACGCGAAACGTCATTCTATAGTCACAAACTATCTTGGCTATAATTTTAATACTACGAGGCATTGAACTACGTCTTTATACTTACGTCGACATCTTTGCCAGTGTTCTTGAAAACATGCATGCGGTTCTTCACTTGATCAGTCGCCATTTTATTTTTGTGCTCGCAATCTCGTTACAAACGTGGTAATTACACAATGAAACAAAGGATCAACATAAAATAATGACGAAGAAAACTAATCAAACATGTTTTAACGGCACTATTCGCGTTGCTGATTCATTAACCTCTTTTTAACACAGAATATTCTACAACACGAAACTAATCGTCCGTTTCCTCCTCGAATTTCTTTTATCTTTTTTTCGGTTGAACTGACTATAGACAACTGACCAGGGTGACCATCTCAAAAATGGCGAATCTGCCACAAACTGGGCTAAAATCTGCCAAAATCTGCCACACTAGGCGCCAAAAATGCCAAAAAAATGCCATCACGCAAAAAGGAAAAAATCCTAACGAATTAAATGAAATTTCTGTAATAACAATAATATTAAAGAATTTTCTTATGCACTACATCTTTTTGACCATGTTTTTAGTTGGTTTAAAAGAGGTAAGAAGCCAGTCTCCGTGTCCTTAATAAACTCGGCAGACATAATAACGCTTTCGCGAAATTTGCTGTTTGGATAATTTGTAGCACCATTCGAGTTCAAGATTTTTCCAAATGGGGACCATTTGGAAAAAAAATCAGGTGGAAGTAGCGGTAGTAGTAGTATTGTAACATGTCTTGTATTCTTCAATCAAATTTAATTTATCGTAGTTAACTTTAATGAGTAAGTACACAGTTAAGTCAGAAAGGTTTGCATTCTTTGAAGTAATAATTGGATTCCAGGTTTCATACTTACTACGGATAAGTGATCGATTTCAGTGCTGACATTAACTCCTAAATACCTACATGTGTATCAGGGGCAAAGAGATCACAGTGGAGTTCGGATGAATTGAAAGTGGATCTTTGTTTTCAAATAATAATAGACACAATACACTTCTGAAATGTCTTTTCATTGCTGTTTAAATACATAATGTCATTGGAATATAGTATTAAAATTGTTGACTTTTGAAATTGTCATATACCAGGACATAAAAATACAGTTTATAATTTAATTATAAGTATATTAATTGAAAATTATATTAAATAATGTGATTTTAGTCGAAATCTTTAAAATCTGCCTAAATCTGCCACTTTTGTAAATCGTCAACATAATATGCCACGGACAAAATTTAGGAGTTAAATCTGCCAAAATGGCAGAAATCTGCCACAAATGGTCACACTGCAACTGACAAGTTACATCTCATCTCAATGTTGCAAACATTAATGTTTTCTACAATCGAAAGCAAAATATGACACTCGAAAACGAAAGTCTCGAACAAAACGAACGAACCAATATTCGACTACGGTCTACGATTTGACAAACCATTTAGTGTTGCCACTAAAATAATAAAACCTTATTGTCATTTTCATTGTTGGTAATAATGTGCATGTTATTGACGAATTTTCTTCTCGTACTTCCTCCACTTCCGTAGTTGTTGCAGTCAAAATAGGAGTGTTGTTGTAAAATAATCGAGCAATAAATCTCGTGAAGATGACGATATTGGCGAAACCAAGCCTCACAATCAAGAAAACGCCGTTGATAGACGAAAGCAACAGCGATGAAGTAAGGACTATATTTTTAGTTATCACATAAGCTCATGAATGTGTGTAAATTGTTCATCGATCGGCGGTGCAATTTACACTTTTCGAAACGACACTCAAACTTTAACTTCTTTACAGAAAATGGGATATAATTTTACCCAAGACTTAGGTTCAAATTGATTATAATGCGTCTACCGCACAGGGTATTTTTAATGCAGTTACTGCGACATAAATCTTTATTGATTTTTTTCGGTAGACGGTTTTGTGTAGCTATAAATACCGCAATCGATATTGAATGTATGTGAATAATAAATTAATTGTTTCAATTCCGCGCTTTTATTTAATCCTCCGAATAGTTGGAACGCAAATCCACTACGCGTGAATCAAATCAACAAACAAAGAGAAAGATTTTCCTAGTTAGAAGCCTGTGGCTGCGTCTTAATGTTGGCGCCAAAGTTACTACTAGTTAGTTTTGTACCTACCTATTTAAGAAATGGGTGGTGAAATTGTTGATGGACGTAGAACAACAATAAAATTATTAAACATTGCGGTATTAGGGTAGGTATAGTTTTACGGCCATTGAAGGTTTTGCACTTTTCTCATAAAAATGATGAAAGGTACCTATATTACCTAGGTACCTAGGTAGGTACTCACTGTTTTTTTTATTCAGACTTAAAACGATCCAGCCAATGCGGTAGGCTTAAATGTCTCGTGATATTGGGTTGCCACCTTTTAATTATATCTTTAAGTACCTATATTATATATTAATCAAAACCGCCCCGAACAAGGTGGATAGCCTATGAACAATTTGGTTTTTCCCAGATCATTGAAATACCCGTGGGTCCACCGGGTAAGCGTCGCGGTGTGGGGGCTATCTTGTGCATGACCATCACGGTGTTCCTGCTGGTGCTGATGGGCGTCATCACAGCCCTGCAGATTTACGAGCAGGTCACCACTGACGTCTCCCAACACAACCACTACCAGGGCTTCTGCTCCATCCCTCTGTCCAGGGTACGTATTACGCGGTTTTTTAGGTTTTTTATGGCGTTGGTTGCCGACGGCAGAGGATGGACAGTTAAACGGACACTAGGTAGGTACAGATGCCAGCACGTCAAGTTACCCCAATGTGTCAAATTTCTTTGATCGTTTTTCAACTTTATGTCGAACAGACTAAGGTTCATATTCAATTGGGAAAATTTGACACATTGCAGCATTGGGGTAACTTGATGTGCTGGCGTCTGTACAAATCTAGGTAACGCCGAAACAATCACGTTTCTTGTACTTATTGTTTTATTTTATTTTAATAATTTGTTGCTATAAGGGCAATAGGTATAGATTATAGAAATGCTGTGAAAATTTACGCGCGGGCTAGCTCCGCGCGTTACCTAATCAATACCTAGTATCGCTTCGTGCCTTCAAGAGGTATTAAATTTCACCTTCTAGTTGAATATTAAATTATTGTTCCAAGATTCCAAGAATGATACCCTCCACTTACTTATGTAGGTATTCTACAATTTCAAGGGCGTTCGCGTTTTTATACCAGTCAATAAGCTTCCTTCTATATGGACAGGTATGTAGAGTGTTATGTAACATGCTTATTATGGTCACACTCTAGGCCTATTTCCTAAATATCAACATGGCGTGTCCGTCATGTCTGCACGTAAATGTGATGTTTTTAGATGAAGTCAAAATTGTATACCTACCTAATTCGCCGCATTCAACGGCTAGCCGTTTTAGATTATGGTGGATCAACCTTCATCCGAGACACATTGATTTTTTGCAATAGATACTTAACTAGATTCAGCGCTGTATCAAATTTTGTAAGTAACTGACCTTTGGCACCTTGATCAAAATGGTTACCCCATTTTAGGGTTAAGTTAGAACTGTTCTTGGCGATATCCATGAGGGTGTCATTCACCAGTCGGGGGTTGCAGAAGCCTATCGCCCATTCCCGTAACCCGGGAGGTATAAGACGGATTACCCAGGTAGTTTTCAGTCAGTAAAAATCTGACAGACCTCTCGCTCTCTTCGAGAGGAAGACATCCATAACTTTTTCCACATCTAATTAAAAACAGAAATTCGAATTGTACGTACTGTCAATGCGAAAGCTGCGCTTGAGGTGTTTTGAACGTTCGTTTCGTCGTAATACAAAACGGCTCTGGTTATTTTAATACAGTTTGCCGTTTTGTTAAGCGGTTGAAATTTGTTGGGAAATAAATGTAGATTAGGTCACTGTGTGAATGGGAACGGAGTCATACGATTACATTAAGGGGTCCGATTTAACAGGAACGCATGTGTTTGATTGGCGGTGCTCGGTTCCTCATTGAAGGCAATTTTACATAAAGTTACTGCTGTTCTAAATCAAAGCATTTGTCGGACAGGGGCTCGAGTCTGCTATTGCAATCGTGTCTCAATGACCGGTCAGTGATCGAATATTTGACAACTTTGACAGTTTTTATTTTATTTTTTATTTTATTTTATTTATTTGGGAAAATAAACGGTTAAACATTACAATATATAACACTATGTAACTAAAACTAAAAAAAGAAATACAAATGTATAACCAACAACATTTTCCACATAATATAAAACAGTTATACAGAAATATAACGGCATGCGATAAAAGTAGGTAAAATACAGAGTATGGTTAAAAAGATAAAACCAAACTGAAACTTATAGAAGTATAAATGATCAAACGGGAAATAAGATAGTTGTCAGATTCATTTTAGAATAGAAAGTAAGTTTTCAGGATAACTGCATACTTAAATCAGTTAAAATTTTATACACAATACTTCTAAATTTACCAGCAGAAACAGCAAAGAACTCAATATCTTGGAAAATCTTATTAAACTGACTGGTAAGACGCCGTAGGGGTGCTCGCGAACCTGCATTTGTGCGACAGGAAGTACCTAACAGCAAACAGCGGTCGCGCGCGCACACCTCGACATATTGTGGTTCTAGGTACTACGTAACTTATTTTATTGCTTAAATCTAAGCAGTCATATGAATTGTTACAAATATCAAACAAAAACATCGCTTCTAACATTATGCGTCTAGATTTAAGGTTTTGTATTTTATAATTATGCAGTACAGCTTGGCAAAAAAGAGTGTGGAATAAATGAGGTCGCTAGTATCGCGCATGTGGCCACCCTGAATAGTACGACTTAACAGATTTGATACTTGTTATTTTTTCCTAAAGCTAAGTGGGTGGTTCTGTCTGTCGGATGCTACGCAAACATCATGGAAGGCTTCAATGTCCAGTATTAACACTATTAATAGTGGGCAAATGTACACATTTTTACATGTTGTTATACATAACAACATGTAGAAATGTATACGAAGCATAAGAAGTAGGTATGTAAGAATGCATATGCATATGCTACGATTCTTACATACTTCTTTTGCTTCGTATGCGATCTCTAGTTTCTGCCTACCAGCGTGGGAACGAGGCGTGAGTTAATATACCTATGTATGTTATAGTGGGCACTGAAGCCTTGCACGAAAGTGATGCATTAGGTATACACAGACAGATAATAATCATGCCCTCGAGAGCAGTCTAACCGTAATATTGTTAGGAATTAACGACAATAGTTTGTTTACAGGGATAAGATAATGAAAGAACACGTTTTTTTTTTAGTTTTATTTTAATACCAAAAATTTAATCAGACGAATCAAACACACTACCATCAAATATTCGGATCCCGGAAAAGCTCAAACGTTGGCTAGAGCTTCCTGCAACTTCTGAAACACTAGTATTTTCTAATTCTGATAAATCACTGCTACTGTCATCTGTGAGATTTATTACTGTCATGATATTTTTTTTCTATTTTCATTACAATATCCTTGCATGATTTTTTCCAATCTTAGTAATGTTTGCAAATGCTTGTTCAGCAGCCACCTTTAAAAACAAAAAATAATCATAAACAATGGTTCTAACATAGCAAATTTAAATATGTATAAACTAGGCTACATACCTTTATATCATTGGATCCAACATGGTTTGAAGCAATTTAATGTTTTGCAATGCCCCATATTAATTCAAGTAGATTCACGTCACAGTGATAAGGTGGTAACTTTCTTCATGCGACCTTTGAAGTTTTCCCGGTGTTTAAAAATATCTTATTTTTTACCTTCCTTAAACATTTTTCTTACTGTGTTGACAGATGTACCTAAAACAAAAAGATACGGTACCTACTTTATTATTAATTCCCTATTCTTTATCTTCAAGTATCAAATATGGGTATACGAGGCTCTTTAAACTACAAAACATAACCTTAAATTTAAATTTCTGTAAACAAGACAAATAGCTACTTAAATCTGTATATCAACAAAACTACGCATTGAATACATTTAGAAAAACTTATTTAATGTACAATGATTTAATTAGGGTAGATAAATACCTGTCCTAGCGGCAGTTCTTCGATAAACATTCCCGATATCGGACAAAACTTGTCCTGCTTCAGATTTGGCCAAACACCTCAAAAAGACGAGGTAAATCACTGCTCTGATACAACTACGAATGGTTATATTAACTTTTAATCGTTAATTTTGCAACGAAACTTAATAATTTTGTTAAATCTATAAAAAACGACGAGGATTTACGCACTTTTGACACATGATGTACTAGCACTAAACAAATAAATCAATGTTGCCACAATCATCCACTTTTAGTTTCAACTGTCACCGCGTCAGACTCTTTTTTGCCAAGCTGTAAGCCATTGTAAGATGCATATGTATGACAGCAACGGTAATGCATGGCTTTTAAAAATTTGCGTTGTACTTTTTCGATTTTGATAGAATATTTTTCATAGAAGGGATTCCACACTGGGACCGCGTACTCCAACTGAGACCTAACCAACGTTTTGTATAAGTATAAATAAGTACCGGGACGCTTGAACTCCTTAGCCGATCTCATCACGAAACCGTACATGCGGAAAGCATTGTTCACAATTTTAGTAACATGAGCATCAAGAGAGTAACATGAGCATCAAGAAGTAACATGAGCATCAAGAAGAGAGAAGAAGAGTTTTTGTATGGGAAATGTGTCATAAGTTTGACATTATAGGTAAGTACCTACGTCAAAAATCGATCATTGACCGGTCATTGAGACACGATTGCAATAGCAGACTCGAGCCCCAGGTCGTTATTGTGAACCTTGGGGTCTTCCGACTGACATGATAATGGACGATGTAATTTTAAAACTGTATTTATTTAGAGGGATTCTGGGAAAGGAAGGTAAACCACTGTAGCGACATCTATCTCGCCACATACGAACTAATTACCGATATCCTACATCGCGGTATTATAGTAGGTGAGACCATGATGCTAAATGGGGATTTGCTCAAGCGTCATAGAAACCTATTTGGGTTGCAAAGCTTAGATAAGAAGAAAAAAAAATGTATAAGTACCTTTTCATCGGTGGGGGGAGAGACTATAGATTTTAAATATGTAAAAAAAAAACTGTTGCATGGACATACTCGAGCGCGTCAGATTTTGATAGCATCAATGTCCTACGTATTTTTAATACTGTGCGTAGGTATGTTAATCTGATCCTTTGCATGATGGGTGTGGTTGTACATAAGGGTTGAAACTGAAAAATAAAAAAAAAGTAATCGAGCGTGTCAGATTTTCTATGGGGGTGATAAGTAAACCTAAAAAGAAGCTCCCAAGCAATAATCTGACGATTTCGATGTGACGCAAACTCGCAGTCATTATTATAATGTGTAAACAATCCCAGCTTGGGCTCCCCTACCATTAAAGTTATACGCCCAATTTGAACGTATACAAGTTCCCGACAATAACCGTGGGGCAGTAGTAAGCCCATCAGACACAACACCCGTCTGGTCGGAGGATCCTCCCTTTTCTATGGGGGATGAGGAACTTTACACCATTTTCCTCATACCTCTAAACCACTGTTAATGCTTAAGATAGATTATTTTACGAAATAAAGGAAACGTTCATTTATTTTTCGTAACTCAGGTTAGGTTCCCATCCCTCTAGACGTCGTGGGGCCCTCAGTGCCAGCACCAGGGACTGGGTGTTGCGGAAATATGAGCAGCAGAGACTAACGCTGCATATTAATAATCTATCTCGGTTGCTATCTTGATCCCGATCTTTGTCTGTAACCAATCAACGACCGAATTCGCCTATCCGAGTCTTAAAGATGTCCAATCAGAAGCAGCCGTCAAAAACAAAGGAACGGGATTTGGATTGAGATAGAATATTAATATCGGGCGTTAGTAATAGGGTTCCGCTGGTGGTTTTTCTTTTTAATAATGTGAACCTGTGCTTGACTGCAATCCCACCTGATGGTAAACATTGATGCAATCAGTGATGGTGAAGTGCACTAGTTTATTAACCGACTTCAAAAAAAGGAGGGTTTTTTTTTCAATGAAATAAAAAAAAAAACAAAAAAAAATGTTCACACAAAAAAAAAATAAAAAATATAAGTAGGTAGGTACCTAAAATAAAACTTCTGGGCCAACATAAATTACGTTAATTTTTTATGGGACCGAATGAAAACTAATCCGCATCAAATTAACCCTTTGATACTTGAACCATTCAATCGTGTCAATTAGAGACACAATAGAAAGACAATGACAGCGCGGAAACCGGTGTCCTCTCGGGGTTTAATGAATCAAAGAAGATGATAAAAAATCTCAGCGTAATCGTGTACCTACCAACTTACGTACATAAAAAAACATGCAAATTGAGAACCTCCTCCTTTTTGAAGTCTGTTATAAAACCATTGTAAACTCGACCTCGCATTTTATTAAATGTCCGTTCTACTCCAGGCTATGTTAGGGTCGAAATTGCGTTACTAAATTGTAGCTTACTACATATCAAACGATCCAGTATAGTATTACACCTATGCCTATCATTTACAGCTGTGACAACGTGATTGTCCTCGCGATCGGATTCAATGCCACGCTCCATTATGTCAACAGGTACATGCCACGCCTGGGTCATTCCATTGACCCACCCAGTTGACTCTGACCTACAAAAGAGACCCTCTCCACCGTAATTGGACGTGAATACCGTAGTATGGGAAGTCTGTTATTTCCTAACAATTTATTGTGATCTTGTTATGCGCTTGCGTCGCAGGTAGAATGGTACTCCACAACGTGTGTATACATCTAAGTCTTTATATTTACACATGAATACATAGAAACAAATAAATTGTTGAAATTATTTTTTTAACCATTAGTCCGCCATGTTTTATATATACTACGTTTTTATTTTGGCCAAGAAATAACAAGTGTTCTATGATGAATAAAACTATTAATTTATTGTATATTTTTAATAAAGCTCTTTCAGGGCATCGATTCCATGTCTCAGGTGAAAAATATAATTTTCCAGAAAATTGTTAATAATCATTGAATTAGAAAAGCTAATAATTTAAAAAAATGTATTGTTAATCTAAGAATAATGTGTTAACAATTTTATTTTAGACGGAAGAAGGGGCCTGTCGGAGTTCTTGTTAATAATTAAACACAGAACATCGCATTATCATAAAAAATAGGCTTGTTGATGAACTACAAACCTTATGTAAACAACACAATATGGTCCATTGTTGTACCTACATCTGATCATTTTTATTTTAGTTTTCCTTCCCGCAGTTTATGTCCATTTCATTATGATTTAAGTAATTTACTTAATTAAAATGTATATAGTTGAAACTCGTGTTAGGTATACCTAGGTTTTTTTAATAATAATTTCAATGCTGTACAACAATTAATGTATAATGTTAATATTATGTGATAATTGTTCCAATGTACATATTGTGGTTAAAAGCGATTATGTGGGCAGCTGTCAGCAGGCATTTAATTTTAATTTTATAGACTTCTTCAAATGTTACATACATGTTTAGCTAGTCTACCTACCTATTCATTCATACAATATCTCAAACATATATTAAAAAGAAGCTGGGCCATGTGGTTATATAACAAAAAATGGGTCGATCGAAGGTATATCACTCAGATAAAATGAGGTGCACCTCGGGAAGAAATATTACCCGTAGTAGGTACACCCAGGAGAACTCGCGTACGTCAACCATGGGATGCTCGGAATATTTTGTTTCTTTCACGCGAACAGAGGCGCTGACAGACTCAGAATTATTTATTTCCTATCTACCTATCTATCTATCTTCTTTTTTTATTTATTTATTTACTTATATTACTTTAAATTAACAATTGAGATTGAATTGCTTGTTGCTAAATAATAAAAGCCACGGGTCGATCGAAGGTAAACCTACGCTGGACGAGGTTAGTCCGTGGATGGGTGACCATTAATAACATATCAAGACTCCTCAGTGCCTCGTAAACCACGTAAAGCCGTTGGTCATTTGCAGATTTATGACAGTCGTTTAGTCAGAAGCCCAAAAATCTGACTAACAGTAAATCTCTTTGGGTATCGTGTTACCCAGTAACTGGGTTGTGGAGGTCCGACCGGCAGTCGCTCCATGTAAAACACTGGTATTCTGCAGCATTCGGTTAAACTGAAAGCCGACTCCAATGTAGTTGGGAAAGGGCTAGGCAGATGATGAAGACTTAATAATAAATTAATTAACAATTGAATACAAATAGTTACCTACATGTATGCATGCCGTGGACGTCTTTCGGCTGTATGATGATGATAATAATATGATGATATGATACATACATTTGTCAGAACAGTTACATCTCCATACTTATGTATCACGGTGTGTCTGTTCCAGGACCTACAGATGTTGGAGTCACGCAAGATGCCTCTCCGCTGGAAGACCACCCCCAATGTCGGTCGCACGGAGCCTAACATCCAGGTACTTTATTCATTATGATGTAGGTACCTACGTCAAGGATTGTTGTTTTAAAATTAGTTACCTACTTCATACTATTCTAACATAATTTTCATTATCTACGGTAATAGCTTCATACCTACCTAATTGAAGTATATTTTTACTACTGGTTTAATTTCTGATCGTTTCGTAGGTATTTGATTTTCCTCGTTTATCCGTATTTTATGCATGTTAAAGGTCGAATTAAAATTTAAATGAAATACCTACACGCAAAATTTAATCTGAATGAAAAGCTGGTAAAATTATATCAATTTCTCAAACTTGGAGCCAAAATCAGCTTTACATATACAAACGGAAACGGGCTTAGCACGCCACTGAAGATAAGGTATTCCGGTGAGTTGTTTTTAAATAGTGGAGGTAATTCCTAAATCTGCTATCCATTCTAAGTAGCCCATGGTTTTTACTGTAAGTAATTAAAAAATAACGGAGTAACATCGAGTCAAAATAGTCCCGAATTATGAAGTCACAAGCCCCCTCCCTTAATTTTAATGCGCTCAATCTAAGTAGTTTTCGATCAATATTAAAAAGCAAAAAAAAAATACTTGCCTATTACCTATGTCTTGCTATCTAACTGATGGACTAATTATTATTTTTATTTTCGCACTCTGTCAACATGCCTATTCGACGCTCAATCGGTGCCACCCATTAAGATTTCTATGGTGCCACCGCTGCATACGGTAATGCTATCTGCTTTCCAGAACAGTTGCCTAAGTAGACCTTTAACTTCCGCTGCGTTTATCATTTTAAACTACTCCCCTTGTGGTCAGGTGGTGAGCCTGATGGACGAGGATCCGGAGCACCTGTTCGACCTGCTGCGAGAGGTGCTGGACATCGACGTCGACGAGTCGGTAGAGAAGATCTCAGTGTTTAATAACGGACGCCCCGTCAGCTTCATACATGACTTCGAGTCAAATATCACTGGTGAGTCAGATAATACGATTGTGAGAATCACTATAGGTATCTTTTTTTAAGATACATAGGATACAGACATTTCCAATTTCTAAAATCTACTTTATAAAGCGACCATTTTTTTGTACGTTACTTACCGTTCCCGTCACAATAGGCGTACACTAATCGGGCGCAAAGAAGCTGCTTGAAGGTTCTTGAAAATAAAGTGATCAAATGCACAAGATACTATACATAAGTAATTCTTTTTAAGGGTTCGTGTAATTATATTCTTACTCTCTACGAACTAGAATTGAGCTGAGCTGAGCTTTGCATAGATACATCCAAAAAATAATGTGGTTGCGTTATATTATATTTCGTTTTATTTTGTTTAGATAAGTATCCAGTAACACGATTGGTGTGTTGTTTCAGTCAACTTCAATTACCTACGTCATGTAATTTAACAACGTTTCTTTGTCTTTACATAATGATAGTTATAATAATGTTTTTGTTTTTTCCCGTTACTGCTACATTTTACAAGATAAGGTCGCGAGAGAAACGTAGTCATGTCCTCGTTAACGTTCCAGGCATAGTGGATTCCGAGCGTTGCTTCACAATGGAGATGGACCCCGAGGTGGTGCTGCAGCCGGAGCTGTTCCTGCTCGGCCTGCAGCGCGGCGACGAGTTCGACGTCACGCGCGTGCGCTCGCAGCTGCGCGCGCTGCTGCCGCCGCTGTCTGCGGGGGGCGCGGGGGGCGCCACAGGTAGCGGCGCGCAGCTGTTCGCGGCGCTGGACAAGTGCGCAGACAAGCCCATCTACAGGCTGCAGAAGGAGACGGGGGTTGTTAGTGAGTGGCGTTTATTGTTTTTTCTTAGATAGTTTGTGCTGATGAGAAAGAAAATGTAGGCTTTGGTTAGGCGCGGAGGAAAGGACACGCGTAGTTTAGCGTCTAGTAACAATGTAAAAACAGCTTTATTTAACCAATAGTAAATTAAATTCCGAAAAAGAAATTGGTCGCCTACAGGCGGATATTTTATAAAATTAGTATCTTAACGTGATTAACAGATAAGTATTGATCTTTTAATCACATTTCATTATAATAATTCATTTTTATCTAATCTAAGCTTTAATATTTTTAGATAATTTATAATCAGTAAAATTAATAAACATCACCATCCACGTCTTTGCAAAAAGAAAACAAAACACTTCTATCATTGACTATGAATAATTTTCTAAAAATGTCAATAACAAGAAAAGTAGAAACACTTAAAATGAGTCATGAGCACACAATCATTCTAGAACAAATTTACAAGAAATCTATATTGAACTTGGTGTTAAACCCTGTTCCAGTCCGCAAGCGCTCAGTGGACGCGCCGCCGCACGACTTCATGCAGTTCGCCGGCAAGCGCGTGCAGGAGATCGAGATCAGCAACCTCGCCGAGCTGCTGGACTTCGAGCAGGAATACGCGCAGCAACAGTAGGTGCGCGGCGGGGCGGGGGGGCATTACACTAGACGAGCACTACTGTACCAAACATAACTGTCCAGTGACGACGATACAACGGTTTGAACATCGCCATGAACCATGCTACTATAATTCATAATGATCACGCTCACATTCGCCCCATGAGTTTAAAGCAGACTATATTGCAGAAATTGGGGCTGTTCTATCGATTGACAAAAGTTTTGTCTGCTTAGATAACTGGTGGCCATATGAAGCAACTAAATTATGAATAATCATGTGAAGTGGGTGGGTCTAATCGATAAAACTACTACCCTGGTCGTACCTGGATCTGGAACATTCTTGATTACATCAGGAACATTCACAAGTTCGTCCTCTAGTTATTACTCCCTTTACTATCTCCGCCGTGCTAGAGATGTGCTGGTGTGGATGTAGGAAACGAGTGGCTCCTAGAACTATTTTAGTCGATTCTGAAACTAATTCGACTAAAGTAGTTCTGAATGGAGGGGTGGAGTTATTTCTGTGATTATATTGTTTAATTTTAAATAGTTTATTATGCTCTCTTTTTTTAAATTGTATACCTTATTTCAAACAGTTTAAACTGATTTGTGGACAAATCAGGTGATTTTGAAAAGTATGCGCACATAATGCATGGTTGTGTATATCATTTGGATATAGGGATTAATGGACCTTTTATAGCTGTGGTCTGATTAGAAACATTAAATTTAAAATATTTAACTTATCGAAGAGGAAAGATTTCAGAAATAGATTACCTTCTTAGTTTTTTTATGAACAAAGAATATTTTCTTTTTTCCAGAAATTAGAAAGTGTTTACAGCATTTTAATATTTGTTATTATGTTTTTCGTTTATCTGTTTTATTTATGATTTTTTTGAAGAGAATAAGGTGGAAATATCTGTCCATTGTAATTTAACATGTAAAGCAAGTTAACTAATAAATTGTAAGGCATCAGCATAATATATTGTGCCAAAGACAGCTCTACCAACTGCATAGCGTTTCGGGTCAAATCACCGCGTGAAAGGTGAAGTGAGGGCGAATTGACCTGTCATTCCATACTAATACTAGGCATTGACAGTTCACTTCACCCAAGTTTTCACCGCGTGACTTACTGAATCGACCGGCGGTCAGGAGACAAATTATTTATTTCCTTAAAGTTACCATTTGGTTCGAAAAAGTAGTGCTCCAAGAGAAATACCAATATCGCTATCAATTGTAACATTTTTTATAGTGTTACCATGTTGTATTACAAAAGACAGAACTTTTCTCCTATATCCACATCCAAGTGAGAATAGTTAAGAATTAAACTTAGTCCAATTTTAATGTAAGCACATAATAATACTCAATGTTTTAAACTTGTAACATAACTTCAGTTTGTAGTCTGATGTTGTGATTATTTAGTTGATTTTCTGACACTATTTGAGTTAGTCGATTGCAAACAAGGATTTAAAATATAGTTTGTTATTTTAGTGCCATATTTCATGTGGTTTTAAGAATAAGTATACAAGATGATAGATCTTTAAATTTAAGGATATTAATTAATCGTAGAGCACGAAATATCGTGAAGTAAGCACTTATTAACATAAATGTTATTAAATAGGATCTCATTCTAAGTAGATTTCTTTCCCAAATCTTCATTTAAACCTTAGATTATTTTAAAACACACTGGCATTTTACTACTGTCACTGGTAGATCTTGATGAACTATTCATTATCAGGTCATGATTTAGTTCAATTAAGTTAATTTAGCTTGTCTGTGTAAGCAACTTATGACAAAATAAAATGTTTAATGTGATTCTTGTTTTATTTACAAAGTATATTTCTTACGCGATTATGCCAAGTACCTAAATTAAAAGTTAACTTTTAACTCTTTTGTCAAAAATTACGGCCCACAGAATTCAATCACTTTGCACACATTATGCCGAGTTATTTTGGCATGCGTCATGAAAACATTCCCACTGTTCATTAGAAAACATAAAAATAAAAAAAGGTTTTATTTCCTATATCATTAGCACAAGGCAGCCCAGTAGGTTACAAAAGTACTTGTATTGGGGCTGTCTCGCGTCGTCCCTTACAAAACAGAACAATGTTGAGACCACTTAACAATATGGCATGTGCTTGTGAGAGGGCGACTGCAGAGTGTAGGTATGTGAGTGTTTGGGTGTATATGTGTAGTGGAGTGTGTATGTATGTGGGAGTGTGTATGTATATATGTGGATTTATGTGGTGTATGTGTGATTCCAACTGTTAATCGATTGTACTTGTGATTGTAGGTACTGCATATGAACAAACTGCGTACCTATCAGTTAAACGTGCAAAATAGAGCCGTGTGAAATGGCAAGACAAAACCTCTTTATTTGTCGCCTGAAGAGACGCTAAAATTGTATTAAATCATTCGCCATAACCACAAAGTTGTTGGATGAACTACCCAGTCACTTAGGTAACGCACAATATAATGCGCGCTAACGTCTATAGATGGCGTTTTGCACAGAATACCACCTTTCCCTCGTGGATAACTTTGCAGGTAAACACTATTTCTATCAAGTTATTTAGTAAGCTTACCTATTCCTTCATTTGTATTGGGGATGCTTTTATAGCTAATTATAGGCATACTTTTAAAGAATAGGTGTGCGGTCGGCACGGTGAACATCACAATGGTGTAAAATACATTTGGAATTATAGTAGTAGGTGTAGCATTTGCACTGACTCCTGATTCTCTCCAAAAAAAAAAACCAAAAATCTAATCTTGCTGGTGCGTCAATGGAACGAGTTTGGGAGTAATAATGGATAACAAATAAAATTTTCACGACCATATTCTTAATTCATTAAACCCCAAGCAGACATTGTCTTTCTATTGTCAAAATTGACACAATTGAAAGGTTAAAACTTGCAAAGACGCTAATAAATGTCTTGGTTTCATAATTCGATTATCATATCAGTTTAGGAACACTCAAGTTACAAAACAAATATACAATGCATATGTCTGTAGTAAATTAGAATTTAATGCAATAGTTTGGAGTCCGCAAGAGTCATTGTACACTACAATGTTAGGAAAAAATCAACGTTAATTTTGTAGTTTTTTTTTCTTTTTTTTTTCACAACACAACTGACAATACCCCCAGTGCTAGAGCAATTAACTTAATAAATGATTTTTTAAACATATTTCTGAAGCAGCCGGTCGATTCAGTAAAAGTCACGCCGTGAAAACTTGAGTGAAGTGAACTGTCAAACATTTGCCCTCACTACGCCAATATTTTCACGCGGTGGTTTGACCAGAATCGCACTGCAGATTTATTTTTGACTTCCAAAGCACAGTTGCAAAACATGTTTAATATTTATTTTTATCTTAACATAAAGAAACAACTATAAGTAGTTTCTAATTTGTTAGTTTTACCTGAGGTTGTTTTTGTTTACACAAAAAAAATATGTTACTTCGTTTTTGTTTTTCCCTTTTGAATTTTATTAGTCGATGCAGTGTTTGAGTACCATTATCGTGTAATTTAAGTACCTAAATGTATTATTAGTATGGATTTGGTGCTAAGTGTAACCTTATCTATATTTTATGAATACCTAAATTATTACTTACCTAATATCTAAAAAAAAAAAATTAAAAAAAAAAGAGTCAAACCTCAAACTGATACAGATACAGGTTACAGTGTGACTCGTTGGGAACAATAGTTTTTTTTGACGCCATGCGTAACTTATCGATAATTTGAACATTACATTTAGCTTATCCGTGTGCTGTGAGTGTGTTTTATAAGTGGTTTCCAGAAACCCGAGAGTACCCCGAATTGGGAAGCCGACCAGCAGCAGAGAAAAGGTAAGTCATAATTAAATCTTTTCTTTGTCGAGTTTGTCCGGTCGCGGGAAATCTGTTCCGCCGTTCAAATAGAAATAGAACTGCCTTTTAAAGTAATAATCAACCTCTTATACAAACAGTACGGTAGCTATTCTACTGGTAATGTTACACCAATTCAATCAGGTTGGTACCTAACTGATACTGACACAGCACAATATTTTCATAATGCTTGAATGTTTGTAGGTAAATGGCAGGACAATAAAATATCCAAACAATTGCACCGGAGCATATATAAATATGTCAACAAAAGATTTACAAGCCATGTATTCCGTAATAAACTAGAACGAATTCCTATACGGAGTGGCGCCATTGTGCCGGGACAAAACTCTTAGAATGTACGACGCGCGCTTTCTTCCATAGTTCCATTTTTGAATTTTATAGGAACGCGAGCGCGCTGCCGCACGGCGCGCCATTCACCTGCATGCGCACACCACTATTGTGCGCGACGTGAATGCCCATCCTTTGATGTCTCCTCGAATTTCCCGATGTACAGTTTTTGTGGAAATCCTTTTAAGTGCTCAATACACAACAACGTTGCTATCTTTCGCTCTGCTCCGCGCGGCAGACCGCGTTCATTTACATATTCCAACAATTAAACACTAGCTCCATTATAATTAATCTGTAATTACGAGAGTGTCGTATCGTTCCCTATGGTTTGTTTGCTAAGCCGTGTATGCTGGTTGTTTATTGAACCAATATTAGCTAGTATCGGGACTGCTCAGCTCGCTAGTGTATCGGCCAGGCGTGGGGAGGAGAGCCCCGCGGGCTCGCATTAAGATATGCAAATGTTATTAGGAGACTACGGGCGCATTATCTTTTAACTGGCGCGGAGATACGCCGATGTTTTCCCGCTTATAAACAGCCATTGTATCGGAGATCTTTCTAGATAATGTGATCATTAACGTTCACCTACAGACCTCGGGGCTAATAACTAGGTTCTGGGTTATCTTAGGGGATATTGAGAACGGTGAACTTCGATATTAGATCATTAAGTGCTCTTTGCGTCAAGTGGCCCTTACGAACATCGCTGTGGTTAACCCTTACATGAAAATGTACTGTGTCGTGAAATTAAGTAAGTACCTAGTAAGATTCTTAAACAAAACAAAAGCGAAACTAGACATAAATGTATTAGGTACTTATTTACCTATATCTATGGGGCTGTGTGCATAGTTACTTTAGCAGCAGTTAAATACTTTCTCAGACATCCCAATCGAAAACCATTAAATTCTAATCACACGCCCTGCGTGCCTTATCAAAAACTTTTCGTTAGTTATAGTGCAGCTGACCTAATTATACCTCGGACCTTCTTTGTCAAAGGGCATCCCAATCGGATTTAAGTTATGCAAATCCGTAGTGGCCGCAGTCCCTTGCCCTTTTGACTAGCGGACAGGATCCTATAAGTAAATTATGCAGCTCCCGATAGAGAATGGATTCAGAATAATTAGTTTCACGGTAGCTGTTTTTCGTGTTACTGATTTTACCTGACATTGAGGTATTTACCTACTTATTTATTGAAGGTTCTAATTTATAAGTCTTTGTGATCAATTATTGAACAGGAGGTCGCTAATTTGGTCACCGATATGTAGGGCTTGGACCTCTGATTCGGATGTGTTATTGCTTTGTTTTGTTTTCATAACAACTGAAATGTTTCATTATTTATTGAAATACGTCGGTCTCTAAAATGACTACCGCATTTGGCATAGCACTGCACCGCAAATGGCATTTTTCTATTCGATGCGCATATCGGTTTATAACCCATAGATGATTCGACTTCACCTTCTGTAGAAAGAAACCAGTTACTTAACCTTTTATCGAAATAGTTTAAAAATTGACTACTTTTTTAACTAAGTGTAACTGGCAAGCTTATTAAAACGAGGAGCGGGGCAGGGCGGTGGCGCGAATTCCGCAGTACATAATATGCAAACGGGTCGGTTTCGGTGGCGCGCCGGCACAACGGACCGGAAGCGATAAACACGGGAACAATACGCGCCGGACGGCCGCGGATCCGAGATATACGGACCGGACGGCGACTTTGTGTTATGTTATTGTGCAGACAAATAGAATAAACAAGCAAGAAATAAGTTTTCTATTCTTGACGATAGTTTTTTTAAATAAAATTTCGTGGTTTTAAACTCGCTAACTTTAAAAAAGAGAACAAAGTAAGTGCGGTAAGTTGTGACCATGCATGCAACTTTGGAGCAGTGGCTATGCGTTTGGCTGCAGTGCTGCTTGTCTCGATATTTGATGCACGGAACAAATATTTGTATGGCTTACAGGTAAATACCTGTTCCTGGTCTGGCTGTTTGTGTGAGTTCAAATGTTTGGGCACCCACGATACAGGAGAAATTTCTAGTGTAGTGCAACGTTTTATTCTTAAAAATCCGCATTATGGCAAAAATGTCCTAGCAGTAAATAGCTGAAAAGCTCGGTCTCGTTAACTCTCTTCCTAAAAGGCAGATTCCCCAGATACAACAGGATATGAGGATACTAACTTGTAAGTCTTTAGAATTACCAAGAACAACATCATCGGCCGAGCCTTTTCTTAACTGTGGAGCGACAGGCATTCGCTGCACGCATCTGACTCCACGACTAAAAAAGTTACAGGGTAACGCGATACCCCTTGGTTAGACTTAGACCAATATCGGTCAGTGGGTCGTCTTAGTTCAAATTCTCTCTGGTTGTCCAACTTTCGAGATTCTGGTCGTAACGACTTCTGAAGATCTACAAATGACTGCCGGGACCAAAGAAAACGAAAGAAAGAAAGACGAGAAAAATAAAAGACGAAAGACGAGAACGAAGTATGAAAGACGAGTTTTCCGAGTCATGGAAGGTTCCTCATGTGTGTGTGGATTGTCACCCATCCACGGACCGGCCTTGGCAAGCGTGGATTACCCTTCAATAGATCTGTGCAAAGCTGTTAAACTTCTTTAGCAACAAGTGCTTAAATAACAACTATGTTCATATCTGTACTGTAGTAGATAATCAGAATAGGCAGTTGACAGCATTCTTGTCATTTATTTATTTATTTATTTAGGACCTCCAACAAAGGATAATACAGGGTTATTTTTTAATCACCAGCCAAATTTTCACAGGATGTTCTACTCATAAATATGAACAACTTTCACTACGGGACCAAGTCGGTTATCTCGAAAAAAAAATATTTACTGTTGCATACAAAAGTTCAATAGGTATTCGACCGAAATGTATGCAATAGCTGATTCTTTCTTCAAGATTTCCGAGATGGTTCCCTAGTGAAATGTATTCATATTCATGGTTAGAACACCCCGTGAAAATTTGGCTGGTAATAAAAAAAATACCCTGTATACATAGACACATGAAGTAAATAATCAACGACAAAAGTATCACGTAGTTGTACTTCTCACTTACAGGATATCACAGCATGCATAATAAATAATAATAATAATAAAACTTGTTTCGGACAAATAACATCCATAGTGGGTTAGTAAACAGAAATCTTATGACTATGTTAGTAAAGTTAAACTAATTATTATTGTTCACAATCACAAGATTACTCTGAGAAATACATCTCTTTATAATGCTATGCATTATCAAAGAGTTTTATCTCTCAGCTATGATTTTCAGGATGGAGTTGGGGTCCGCCCGCCCTCTACAGAGCAATGCGGCAGATTTCTGTCGGATGATGGTATGAAAGCCATCAACGTGGCTCTGCGCGAACATAGCAGATGCACTCAGGAACGGGGTTACCCCAACATCATCCTGAAACCATTATTATATTGCACTCGTAGGGCGCTGATGGCTCGCTGGGTATAATTGGTCTACAGGCAGCACATGTAGAACACTCGACAGTAAGCTTTGAAAGAGTTACTCTAAATTGTTCGCTACATCATAATAAAATGTACAACTAAGCTAACAAAAATTTAAACAAAAGTGAAGTTCAAAACACATTTGGGAAGGAAATTAAATAAACAATGTCGTAGCAGCAATCAGCATATACATATAACGGCTGATAGGTATGATATGTATGGACGTATTACATAATAATCTAGCTCAGTATGTAAATACCATCAACTTGTAATGAGGGCAAAGTTGAATTTAACCAAGTTGTGATGGAGTTAGCACTTCCACCTGTCTTGGAAGAGTTGTAAGGATATTACGTCACTTCATACATCGTACAGGAAGTAGAGAAGGTTTACTTCTAACGGCCTAGGAGAAAAGTTGTTGACGTATAGCGTTAAAAATACAAAGACAGTCCCCCAAAACAACCGGCCTTCACCACTCCCTAGTGGTTTTGGTGGGAAGAATAAGTGGCGCAAAAAACTCCCCGGAACTGCTAACTTGCTGACCGGGTAAATAGACTGACTGGGTGATAAATCAATATACCAGATCCTTATCTACCCTAAGCCTGTTTAGGATATATCAACCACTCGCGCTAGAAGGTAACATAACAATATAATCTAGATTTTTGATTAAAGTCTAATGCTAAGTTATATGAAATGGACCTTTTGAGCTTTCCTGCATTGTAATAACAGTGTTATTGAGTGTCGGAAAGTGCTGCTCATGTCAGCTAATGGAATGCGCTCCTGACGGATGTTGGTTAGTTTGAAAACTAAGAGTAAACGTAGAGTTAAGTCGCGTACTGTTATGGGACACACCTGTAGCTACAGCATGCGTAGCATGAACACATTGAACACCGAAGAAACGGCCTTTGTCTACAGACGAATCGGCAAAGTGACAGATTATATAGACAGGAACCTCAATCTGTCAAATTTCTTTCAATACACCTGCCTGCGTAGCATGAACACTTAATTTCTTTTCTTCCGAGACACGACAAAGACCGTTTCTTCGGTGATCATGCTACGCGTGCAGCATGCGTAGCATGAACACATTGAACACCGAAGAAACGGCCTTTGTCTACAGACGAATCGGCAAAGTGACAGATTATATAGACAGGAACCTCAATCTGTCAAATTTCTTTCAATACACCTGCCTGCGTAGCATGAACACTTAATTTCTTTTCTTCCGAGACACGACAAAGACCGTTTCTTCGGTGATCATGCTACGCGTGCAGGTTAGGTTGCAGACTTGCAGTTAAGAAATACAATTGATTAAACAGCTGACTCATTCTAATTCATGTAACAAAGTGATTACGGCAACAAAAATCCGTAAATAAAGTAGACATTATCTGGATGTTGAAATTATGACCATAAATTATTAGTTTATAAGTAAATTACAACATAATTCCACTAACCATGTCACTATTCTTAAACTTTAAATATTGTAATGAAATCAGGTGTCCTAATAGTATTTGTAAGAACTTATGTTGCCTGTGATACAGGTTTAACCTAGTACAGGCATCAAACCTTGTTAAATATATTATTTCAAAGACGTTCACTGTATTTACCCATTTAAATTATTGAATAAAGATTTTTTTTTTTTACAATAACTTCGCGGAAATCAATAGGATGAATGTATAAGATGGAAGTAATGTAATGCTCATCTATATTTTTATTTATTATTATTGATAGGTTCGCGTTGGACCACTATCACACCTGATGGTAAACCATGATGTGGTCGATGGTGAAGCACGCTCGCCTAGAAGTAAGGCGATTATCACACTGCCCCGCATCACGCTGCTTGTTGCGTGTCTCTGAACTGAATTGAACGCGCGTGGATGCATTTTCTGTGTGTTGGACTGTGCGTGTTTTCCATACAAACGGAGATACTTACAAGCAACGGAAGAACACGCATCCACGCGCTACGCTGCATCATGTGGGGCAGTGTGTTAATCGCCTAACGTATTCACTCTTGACTTAAATACCCCTAAGTTGTAGCTATAAGCAAATACAGTCTCCGGCAGGACATTCCACTCCTTTGCTGCACGCACATTGAATGTGTTCCCAAAACGTTAAGAAGTATGGATGGGATGTACACCAATGTACAGACGCCAGTACATCAAGTTACCCCAATGTGTCAAATTATCGCAATTGAATATGAACCTTATTTCGTTAGAAAAAAAGTTGAAAACCCATCAAAGAAATTTGACACATTGGGGTAATTTGATGTGCTGGCGTCTGTACCTACTGGTGGCGTAGGTTTGCTTTTCATCTGCAAGTCTTTCAAGTAACCAAAAGCGGTTGGTATGGACAAAGGAATGGGGTTATATCAAAATAATAATTAAATAAGATGAGATAAGGCTAACTATGAAAAGTACGTATAGCGACAGCGTGACCATTTGTTATTTTGAACATTCTAAGCCTTATTCGTTTTTGGCTATATATTTTAAGAACTAAGGAAACGCACACATTTATCATTCACGAGAAAAATATTATGTTACCAAGAAAAAATAAAGGAAAACAGCTCGTTGTCCCAAGTTCGTAGAAATTCGTCAAAGTAAATAAACCATAACGTGGAACATATTTTTGTTTGCGTTCATAATACGCCTGGAGTTATCTCAAGAGGTTTGTCGCAAACTTTGTGACCCTACACGTGTAGCCAGCTGTATATGTTAGGTAACTTCAAATAGGTAATTATGACCTTGTTTAAATATTGACCGTTAGGTATTTCAGCAGGTCTAAAAGTTTATCGTTGACTTTGGCCGTAGGGGTCTCATAGAAAGCTAAAGTGCAGCATAAATTCCACAACTTTCACTCAACACCCTCTAGTGCCAATCTAAGCAGAGCTTGTGTTATAGGTACTAAACAACTGATAATCATACTTATATATGTCTGAATACACACATATTATAGATAAATTACAGGGCAATCGATCGTGTTTATCACACAAACATTTGTCCTGGGTGGGAATTAAACCCATGAACCTCTGGCACCGCAGTCAGGGCCACTAACTACTAGACCTGGCCTGTGTCAGTCATCAAATCAAGTGACCTTTCTGTTAATCATCATCACGTTGTGCCTGGTGACGGTTGAGCACAATTTAGGGTATTAGCGACGACGTTGTTTACACGAAAGAGGCCAATATAATTACCAAACTCCATGTTTTTCTTGAATCATAACACAAATCACAAAACAACAATATTATACAGTCTTAATTAAACCCTTATCTGTGCTCTAACATTGCCAATAGGCCGTTCACACACGATCCAATCGCGGAGGTACAGGACGTGTGTCGAATGACTTGTTTTGTCTGCTCGTTTGTGCCACGCCGATATCATTTGCATATCTTAATCCGTTGGAGGTGGCGTCTGTCCCTGGAGCCTCGCCTTTATAATGCTAACTGACGGTGGATGTAATCAAGGTAGATGCTGGGTACACAACACAAGCCAGGTGTTTTGAAAAGCCAATGTTGTGCTGTGACATTCTTAAAGGGCGTAGTGGGGTCGATTTCAGTTCCTGTTTTGTAAACACCACGTATTTTCTGATATGAGTTCTTTTGATCGGAATTAGGATTGGTATTGGGGAAGACGGGAAATGGTAATCCCGCTACACTGGGACACGTTTGTATATCTGATGTCTCAGGAGTTTCACAGTTGTTCCTTGAGATAGTCTTCAGTATAGCCAGCGTAAATTGAAAGCTGTTTTCATAATACTGCTACGTTGGTCTCAGGGGCTGCTGGGGATGAGGTCCTCCGTTCGATTCCCGGGTCGAGTATATTTTATTGGGTTTATTCATCTACAGCCCGGAGTTTGAGCTTGTGCCCGTATGACGGCAATATGCTCGGTCTCTATAACATAGGACTTAAACATAACGGGTTATGTGGGTATATTATTATATATTTACACATTGCATAACCCTATGAGCATTATCTGCGTGAAATATGTTATGTTCAATTCATTGTTTATGTTTTTATAACATATAACGTAGTACTTATACATCATCACGTTTGCATTCCCCGCACAAGCCGCACAACCATTGTGTATATTTAAAATACTCGTGTGACAGTGTTTGTTACAAAACTTCTCCGAAACGGCTTGATCAATTCTTATGAAATGGGTAGTAGACTAGTTTTGGTTATAAGGACGGAACGAAGTTTAACGAAGCAGCTAGTAGGTATTATACTTACGACATAGATAGGTCGGCAAAAATATCCACTGTTGTTAGTGATAATTATGATTGTTTTATCACTACGTATGATCTAAAACCCAGTTGACATTTCACTAAACAAAGTAAATAGACTTCTAAAATACTCTTCACCACACAATAAGTAAAAGTTTAAAATTCCCATTATTTTAAGCAAACCACTTTCTTAAGTCGCTAACCGTGGCATGTGAACACTTACAAAGCCCTTTTGAAGTCTGAGAGCTAATAAACACAATGTAGCTTGTGTCATATGAGGCCGGCCAGACTTCAACTATTTTAATCTAACTTGCGAGCCTTAGACCGTCTTTGTAAAATTCTTGTTTAACGTTTCTTAATAAATAACCACAAAGTTTACCTTACAGTCAACTTCAACTTTAAGTTCGAAAGCATAAAGATCACTTTCCTTTGCCATAATCCTCAGGCCTGTGGTTTTTAAGATGTATCGTGGCATCGCAAAAGTTCGGAGGATTTTCGTTATTGAATTTTGTTAGTGAGATGTAAGGTTAATGGCAGTGTTGTGGCTTCACGCTAGCAGTCACGTAGCGTAGGCAGAGAGGGTTTATTCAATATTCGCTGACACTTTGAGATGTTCACGTATGATCGTTAAACTGAATGTTATTTTGTGGGGTGTGTTTAAGGATTTTTTGCCAGTGTCGTGTGGTTTCAATGGAAGTGAAGCACTTGTATCGGAAGGTTCAATAAGGTTTAAAAATATTGTTTTAATAAACTCTTTCTCAAACAGTAGGTAATTGTGCCGCATTTAGTAGTTCAGAATGGTTGTTAAAAATCCGTTCTTTTGACTTTCCTAGCTTACACTCCTGCGGGAAAGTGCACCTCGGAAACGTTCGATTTTCTAAATATTAGCCTGGAGTCTTTACATTTTACATACACCTTAACATTCACGTGCTATAAATTATAATAATATTACTGATTAAGTTCCCCTTCTTTAAAGTCTTTAAAGCGCAAAGGCACGGGACATAAAAAATCTGCAAGCCAGGTTTCTAAAATATTTAATTTACTAAGTTATGATTTTTTCGTCCTCAAAAGTGTTGATACTTCGTTAAAAACGTGCTTAAATTAACCATTGCACTTTTGGCTCCATTATGTCAAGACCATTCGACGATTTGACTCGGGTGTAATCACGCCTTAAATCCAATCGCAAATTTTGCTAACTGCATCAAAATGTCTTATTCTGTAATAGGTAAGGTGTCTTTTAGCTTTCCTCATAATGCCATCAGGAGACATATTTAATTTAAAAAAAAATATATTATTCCTATTTGAAAAAGTAAAAAAAAAACAAAACGGAAAATAAAATTAAAAAGTAAAGGCTCCATATAATTTCTACAGTTTCCTACAATATCGGACGAAGATAGCTAGATAGGTAAAAATAGGGTGCCCATCAATTTAGAAAATATATCCGGGACTTAAATAAAATATTTTTGCCTATCCTTTAAAAATTGATTGTTTATATCTATATTCAAATGTAATAGGTTTCTACGGGGTTCCATGATGATGTAATAAAGGACAATGTGCTTTACGATGTGAAGCCGCGAACTTTGCCTATAAAGTGTGGAATTTGGGCGGGGAGCACCGTGGCGCTCCGTATGCATAATACAAATACATTCATGAATTATTCGTCAACATGGCGGATGGAAACGTTATTGAATGTCATTCGTAGCCGTAAACGTGTGCCATTCGAAATATCTAGTCCTGGCTGCAGGTGTTGTCGTGTAAAAATATGAAGCTATGATTTCTGGTTGGCGAAGATTTTTAGGGTTGGGAATTTTGCGAAGTCGGACTTCGTCGGGGTCGGATGCAGGTGAACACCAGTATTTTACAAGGAGCGACTGCCTGTCTGATCTCTACAACCAGTTTCTGGGTCTGGTAAGCAGACTTTTAGGCTTCTGAAAATACGTAACTGTCACTGTCAAAGGTCTACAAATGACAGCTGGGACCAACGGACGATATTTGTGTAGTGAATGGTCACCCATCCACGGACCAACCGCGTCAAACGTAGCTTTATCGATCCATGAGGCCGATATTAAAACGACAAGCTTCATAAGTTAATAGGGTAAATTAGAGACAGGGCAAGGGGAAACGGTCAACACGACAGCAAGTGTAATTGTAACGGGTTAACAATTCCTACAGGATATTATTTTTATAGGGGGAATGTCTTTATGTATTTTTTTGACGTTCAAAAAGTGCTCATTCTCAGCCTAGTTTGAATAAAGACTTTTGATTTTGATTTTGATTTTGATTGATAGGGACCTGTATGATATTATACATATTTATTTATGTTTTTTTTTTAGTTTGTCTCTTCTTTTCTAAAATATTGTTTATCTTTATTTTTCTTTTAATTTATTTTTCTTTGAGTTCTCACAGTTTACGTCTGCTAACAGTTTGTTTTTATTGTATAACATAGTAATCTGTGGAAAATGTTGTGTGTAGAGTATATTGTTTATTTTTTTAAGAAGTTTTAAGATTGTGTATACTTAATAAACTACTGTTTGTTTTCCCAAATGAAATAAATAAATTACAGTAGGTTTTAACGAAAACTAAAAAGTAATGGTCACCTAATCCAACGCTTTACTCTGAAACGTTGGTAGACTTATACGAGTACGTAGATCGATAGCCAGCATCCTTTTACCCACTTTTCTAAATAAGTTTAAAGTCTAATTAGATGCAGCGGAACAGCATTTCATATGCTAACGATGCAAACATGGAGATCAAAGATAAATATGAGGAACATAAGTTTTTCTTTACCGCGCGAGTTGGAGCAGGTTTTCTCTTTTACATAGTTAAAACATAAATATTTCTCAAACATCCTGTACGTGTGTTCGAGTAGGTACACAGAGGTGGGGGAGAACTTAGTTTATACTTTGTAGTTTGTGAATTTCTAATCATTTATAACAGCAGCATTAATAACATGTAGACTAGTATTCAAGTCTTTTTCGTTAGAGAAACTGTTCCGAAAATATTCATACATAACTCTTGTCTTTTTACCATAGGTGGGTAAAAACTACAGAGGGCCACCTGCTACGATTCTTAAATAGGTACCAGCTTCTATTGTTTCGTTTCCGCTCCTACATTATTGCGAGATAAAGATATTGTTGCGAGTAAGTTTCTGAAGAACATCACCAATAACTAGTCAATTTGTGAATTTTCTGTATGTCCTTCTAGGGTGAGGATGCCCTAGAAGTACCTACATACTTATGTTTTTTATTAGCATTCTTTCATTCATCACCATCACGTGATTTGGTAATGTTGCCAAAGAACAATATATTAAGTATTGAATCATATTACATACATAATATGCATAAACTTGAGCCTTTTTCCCGTGGGAGTAGGCAAAAACTATTGAGCGCCATATGCTACGATTCTTACATACTTCTTTTGCTTTGTTTGCATTCATACAAGTTGTCATACAAACACGCCGGAAAAATATTAATTTCTCTTAAAATAACCAACCAGAAAAACACTCACTTGTGTGGTTTAGGAAATTGTACTTTAATTAAGTATAGTATGGTAATCAAGAGCAAAGTACGAGTATTTTCTAGTTTCTAGATCTTGGCGAGGCCTGGCTTGATAAAATTTTGAGCTTTCTCTACTGTCTGAATCAGTAAATATTCAAAACTAAGAATCTATTGCTTACAGTCCAGAGCAACGTGAAAACTGAAGTTCACTTAACCTGTATTTCTATATTGATTGATGGAAACGAAGTTTGTAGAAATGGCCACGAAATACTGAACGAGAACACTTGCGCAAGTTCGGAAGCGCTGCAAAGTTAAAAGCTGCGCCAGTCTCTGATAGTTTTGTAAGGTATCCTGGTGAACGGTACCCATCTACTTCCGTAGTTCTGTCTATACATAAGAGTGCAAAACTGCCAACATATCTACGATTTCATGGCGCGAACGATTGAGTCAAAAATATAAGACTATTGACTCTTTTCCAAAAGAGTCAAAAGGTTCTTGAAATGTTTTTAATTTCTGCTTCGGACTATTGTCCTCGAAATTCGTATATGTGTGTATGTATTACCTGCGCTGCGTGCCATCAGATTGGTATGCAACCTTTTAAAACGCGAATATCACCGTAGTGGTTAGATTAGATTAGATTAGATTCATTTATTTCCCTGAAATATGGTATTTTACAGATTTTGAGAAGGCAAACATTTGAACTTCATATTCCGCTTCCTAAATTAGGCATGCAAATTTTGCAATAAAAACAATGATTTAAAATACTACGTATAAAAGAATTCAACACAATTAGTAAATTCCTATGTACATACAGAAAAAAAAGAAAGTACGATTTCAATAAATGTCACAATATTATGTTGGCTTTGGCAATCCCGCTTCGATATTCGGGAGACTCTAAGACGTGTTGTTCTAATAGCAATACGCGAGTCTGCCGACATTACCATCACCGGGACAACTATGTGCTGCTCAGTTCTAAAAGATTGCATCCCAGTTTAATCACCATGAGTACCTACATGCTGCCTATGTAGTGTCAACAAGACAACTACCAACTCAAAATACGTTTAGAAGTCTTTCAAGGCTTAGCAGCATTAGCCTCGTCAAAATACATTCATGTCTAAATATTATCAGCATAGCAGGGAAGTAGGTGAATTTAAATATTGCGATAAATTCTAGCATACGTTAATTTTGAAACTGCTCATATTCGCGTTTTCCTAAAATGTTTAGCAAATGTTACAGCCGTGTAAACAGGCATCTAAATGTTGTTATTAAAGTTAAGTATTACCTAAATTCCTGCTTAAAAAGTGCAGAAGATTAAGTTCTAAAGTAAGTTCATTGGTACTACGTATTTAAAAAAACTCCATGTCACATGCCCCTACGATAGAAACATTAATGTCCATATTGGGTATGTACGTATAGTACTACATATATTTTGCCAGTAGTGATTAATTCCGATTTATTAGTCAAAATAGGGTCGCTAACCGTACAGGCTCAGTTAACAGGGCACAAATTTAGACTCCGGGCTGCTTCTAAGAAGCTCCAGATGGACAAATCCAAAACACTTTACCGGACCTAGGACTCCAACCCAAGACCTTAAAGTCAAAAGTCGATTCATTCTCGAAGTAATTTATTACAATTAAACGCTTAAATACCACTTTTGATAGTCAAACTAAGGTACATGATAAATGATTCTAGTTGCATATTCCAGGTAGTTTCGTATGAAGGAGATAACAAGAAACTCGGTTTTACAATACTTTGTAAACATTAATCAGATTATTAATTAGAAGATGTAAATAGAATAAAAATTGTACCTACCTACTTATGCTTTGGAGCAGCGCTTGCAAGTCTTGCAACTACTAGCCAAATCGAGACAGTCGAGGTATCAATAAAAATATAGTAAAATAATTATTTTTATCACCCGCGGAATAAAAGATAAAGGTACCGGGCTGGTATCCGCAACTCCACGTCAAAGCGCGTATTTTTAGTATGGGCCATAATTTAGGTACCACGCGGGCCCAGTACGAATTGGCAGATGTCACAAGTCTTAGAATTTTTGGTTCTAATAGACATCTTCACTGTTTTTTGAGAGCAGTGGTGATGAAATAAATTACACAAAGTAATACGCCTGCCTGGGATCAAACCGCCACCACTGGGCCACCGCTGCTCTATCACCCGCGGAAGTAAGGTAGGTACAGTTTACATTTTTATTTAAACATGTAACGTATGCGCATAACTCTGTTATAAATATAAATAATTGTGTTCGCTTCAATATTATAAGTAATGGCAACGGTTGGAGCGTATTTTCTCATGGGCCTAGTTATGGAGCGCCGCCAACGGGTAACGTAACGCTATCACTGACAACTCGCACTCTGCCACTAGGGATGTGATAGACCCCGATTTACATATAATAAAAAGAAGAAGATGAACAAATTAAGGAACTTTAATTCGATTCAAGTTTTATAAAAGAGAATCTAGCTTTTCTTTGACGAAAACATAACAAATTAAAAAAAGTGTGTGTTTTTGGCGTAATAAAATAAAACTCTTCCTAAAACTTTTATTTTTCGCGTTATCTTATGATTGTTGAAAAAACGACACCAATAATAGAAAAAAACTAAAATGTTGACTTTGGCTAACTTCAGGATATCGGTTTTTCGTGACGGTGTGTGCGCGCAACGGGGAAAAAAAACCCACATTATTTTTCCCTAACGCGCTAAAAGAAGTATAACTTCAAAAAAACAATACTAGGATAGGGTAGCACAAACGTGTCTTTATTAGCCTTAACGCTGTTAAAACGAACCTTTGTATTACGTTAATTCATACAAATTGATCGGAACTGTGTATCAGCTTAGACAGGACTATTTTTGTGATGGAATACCTATTAGTGTGCCTAGAATCAATGCTTGACGGAAATTAAGCACCTCCCTACATATTCTATACGTATTCCATTTATAAAAAGTAAGTATTTTAACTGACACTACGTTTCCGTCCAAGGCGCATCTGATCTGAAGCTGTATAAATCATAGAAACCAACTTATAAGGAAACAACAATACCTTATCTTTTGATTTTTAAAAAGCTAAGTACTACCGAATCTAAAAATAGAACTCTATTAAAAAAAAACGTCTTAAATCCCATTTCAAATTACTGACCAGAGGTACTCCTCTAACCGAACAACATCTTAAAAACTAAATTCTAAAAGCTCTTGAATATTTCAGCGCTTCATTCAGAATCTATTTGTGCCTTTTTAAGCAATTCTGGACCTTCAGTTACATATTTAGCGAGCGAATCTAAATTCACACTATAACGTGTACCCAGTTCGTTTTTAAAGGTCCAACACTGGATTGTTTCAAAGTCAAACCTCTATGTACTAACGAATAAATAAAATATAGCGTATATTTTATTTATTTGTTAGTAAATAGAGGTTTGACTTGATTTTTTGAATTCAAAGATATAAATAAAAAATTATAATCTATTATCAAATTCTAAAGAACATTAAACAATTAAATACTTACGTCTTTATTCAGGACTAAGTTTATAATAAATGTTAACCATGAAATATTACTATCGCATAACCGATTTCTTAATCGATAAATAAAGTTTTTTACTTGTATAATTTGTGACAATTTCCAATGGTAAATACCTACAATTTAATGTTTCGTCGTTTATACCGCGTACGTCGAAGAACTGGAACAAACTGCCTGCTGCGGTCTTCCCGTCCGAGTATAATTTAGGTGTCTTCAAGGCTAGAGTGAATATGCTCTTAATAAACTAGTGCGCTTCACCATCATTGTTTGCATCACTGCTTACCATCAGGTGGGATTGCAGTCAAGCACTAATTTGTAATATTTATAAAAAAAAACTTGTAAGAATTGTACCTACACCTACTATGGTATAGCCTGCATGTAGCACATCCTCACATTTATGACCATTGCATGCATCTATTTGTATAGTAACCTACTCATGTTTAACAAATAAATTGATCTTTATCTTTGAATCGATAGAACGATGTCGGCTTTAGACATAATATATGCAACTGCAACAGAGTGACTCGCATCGTTTCAAATCGATATTCATCTTCATACGAGTAGCATCTTCTGGTTATAGTCGTACCTATCTAGTGTCAGATTCTCATATTTCATTCAACGTTTGACATTTTGAATGGTCTGCGGAATATGGAGAACGGCGCTCGCCGAATGTTTGCTACGTTATGCGATTATTCATTGAAATGGATTCGATTGGTTTCGTTAGTTGTTAAAGGATATGTTTCATTTTCGGCCATCAGAATGATGTCCTATGTTTATGGAAAAAGAGAAAAAAAATAACACAAATTGGACGAAAATTCTATCTGGTGAATTTGAGACCGATTTGTTGTGTACCAAAAAAATACAATCAACTCGGCGTCTGCAAAATTTCTAGTAAGTATTTGTTTACCATTTATATCCTCGGTCTGCGGCACTGAGAAATTAATCAGGAATATCTTAGCTACCACACTGGTTGATTTCAATGTGCCGTACTTCGCCGAGGCTATGGATACCTGGAAACTCGCTTGCCCGAATTCAGATCTTCCCGAGAACCCATTTTCCCAGAGTCGGTGGGATGAGAAGAAGAAGTACCTACCTAATTGACTCGTCTGCCACTGCTGCTGAGCGTGCGCGCCTGCTCGCTGTGGGTGAATGGGAGTCGGGACTATGGCTTCTTGCACTACCGTCGTCGAACATAGGTACGATTTTCGATGACACTACTTCCCGCCTCGCTGCTTCCCTTCGTCTAGGAGCTCCATGTGTTTCTCCTCATCGCATAGCACGGCATGCACACATTAATGACATCATCCGACGTGCTCTTGTTTCCGTCGGCGTTCCAGCTGTTTTAGAACCCAATGGCTTGGCACGCGACGATGGCAAAAGACCGGACGGTATGTCTTTATTCCCTTGGAAGATGGGTAGGCCTTTAGTATGGGATGCTACTTGTGTCGATACTCTTGCGCCATCCCATCTTCCTGGGTCTACATGCTGTGCTGGTGCTGCTGCTGCGGCTGCTGAGAACTTAGTAGTTATACTTTCGAGCCGTTTGGGGTTGAAACTCTTGGGCCGTGGGGTCCGAGTGCTCGTCTTCTGTTGAAAGACATTTCCAAACGTTTGGTTGACGCTTCCCGTGACCCAAGGGCTGGCCTCTACTTTGGCCAGAGGTTAAGCATTGCCATTCAACGTGGCAATGCAGCCAGTCTTTTGGGCACTTTACCAGCTGGCAGCGATGCAGAGGAATTTTTTGATGCTTTGTAATTATTTTTTGTTAGGTTTAGTTATTGTTTTTTTTAGTGTTTGTATAATATAGTTAAGGTTTTACAGAAATAAATAAATCTACTGTTTCTCATCAACTTAAAAAAAACTCCAACCGGTGTAAAATAACTCCCTAATTTAGAGTTATTTTACACTGGTTAGTGATTTTTTTAAGTCGATTGTCGTTTGTCTGTGGCTTTGGTGGTTTTGTCTCATTCATGATTGGCCACCGACTTCCTAATTTAGGGTTATTTTACACCGTTTAGTGTTTTTTTTGAAGTCAGTTGTATTTTTTGTAAAAAAGTTTTTATTTTACAATTTTTAGTTTTTTTTATTTTTATGTAGATAATTCATTATTTTCCATTTCTTTTAATATTACAATTAAACAAATAAACAGATTTCGATGAAATTAAAAAGAAAAAATCATGTACTAAAAAATGTTAATAAAATGAAAACTACCAGACTGCTGAAAACTACCAAATGTAATTTTTTTATGAGACCAAAAAACAACTATTCTTCATCAAACTTAAAAAGAATCACAAAAATCGGTTCATAAATCTCAGCGTAATCGGTGTACATGTTCAAAGATAAATTAAATGTTCATAAAATGAAAACTACGAGGCCAAACTATATTTCTTTTTTTTTGGGACTAAATGGCTACTATTCTGCATCGAACTAAAGAAGAATCACGTAAATCGGATCATTAGTCTCGGAGTAATCGGTGTACATACATAAAAAAAAAATCGATCGAATTGAGAAGTCGGCCTGTAGTCAGTCGGTTAAAAATAATAGTTTTTTAATTACTGCCATGTACAATGGATGGCTTTCAACATGGCGTCTCGTTTGTTTGCATGCTTCATTCGTTCTGAAATCATGTCGCATTACAGGCGTCATGTTATGTTTTTTTAGGAACATGGTGTGTGGTGAAATTTTCAGTATGGATGTGTGTTACGATTGTGTGAAAGGTAATATAGATGAAAAGAAGGAAGCCGGATACAGGATGGATGGGACAGCGTCACACTACTAAAACCATGAGTTCTGTACCTACCTACATAATTCTAGACCATTGAAATTTTCCTTGCTATAATGGAAGATTTAAATATGCTTCGCCAACCCTAAATAAATTAGAACAAAGCCAGAATGACGACTAGTGACGAAATCCATTTCAGTAAAACTCGTGACGTGAAACTAGATCGTTAATAATTAATAAATAGTCTAGTCCCAGACCAAAGAGAATGTCTGCAGATTCTAGTTAGGTACTCATCGCTTTTCTCACTAACCTCTAACGTCGTATGAATTTCTATCAGAGTCACCTTAGAGACCAGTTAGCTACAAAGCGGTTCTTTTAGTTTAGAAGCCGTTATTAGTCTGCGGCAAAGTATTAATATTAATAGATAACTACAAAACTAATTTGGTGAAGTTGCCACACTAAGTTTATCTCGGTTTCTTGGAATTTTTAAGCAGTTCTGCCACAGCTTGTTTTGGCTTTGCTGTATCCTGATTAAAAATTAGAATGCTTATATTAAGATGGTCTGCCTTATCATTTACCGGCATAAATAATTTTCCAGCCTGATACATCTGTGGACCTAAGTACGAGTATATTAATTACTGTGAAAATAATTTCCAAAATAGAAAAAAATATGTAGATCAAACAGAGTTTTATTTCATGGGGTTATCATCAAGAAAGTCATTGCCTTTTCAATCAAGATTGTTTTATAATTTAAGTGAGAGATCATTACAATATTTGGTCATATTTGTCATTTTCTTTAAATCTTAATAAGATTAAAGTGTGATTATTTGTTACCTTGTTTACTTTTAGGTAGGTACTTTTGATTTATTTCAATTAGGTTACCTCAAGTCGTTTTCCCATGGTAAATGGTAGGAAGAGACGACCGAACGCCACCTTCTGCGATCCTTACAAGTTGCACTTTTTAACCGACTTTCAAAAAAGGAGGAGGTTCTATGTTCGTGTGTATGTATTTTTTTTTTTTTTTTTTTTTTTTTTTATGTATGTTACTTGATTTCTCCCCCAGTTTTCGACTGATTCTCAAAATTCTTTTCTTATTTGAAAGAGTATACTCCTGAGGTGGTCCTATTTTAATTTGGTGAAGATCTGGTGCTTATCTTCGGAGATATACAACGGAACTCTTCAAAAATAGACGGTAAATCTATCGTAATTGCTGGAATCGCTTGGATGTTTATTGTTTATACAACATCATGACGTATCATCACGCCTGTATGCTCTGAGGGGTACGCAGGTGTGTACAATATACCTAGATTTCGACAGTTGTTAATGTGAATGTTAATTTTCATTTATTATGGATAAGTGGATGACCCTATTATCATGACATGTTTTGTTAACAATTAACAATATAAAATAAATTCATGGCAAATATTTGTATGGGAACAACTAAAAATGGAAAAATAAAAACTTTTTTGCAAACAATAAAACCGACTTAAAAAAAACACTAAACGGTGTAAAATAACTCTAAATTCGGAAGTCGGTGGCCCATCATGAATAAGGCAAAACCACCAAAGCCACAGACTTCCTAATTTAGAGTTATTTTACACCGTTTAGTGTTTTTTTTGAAGTCGGTTTTATTTTTTGCAAAAAAGTTTTTTGCTTTTACGTCCATACATCATATATCTAACTGGAATTCATAACAGCAAGATAATTGTATTCTCAAACAGCAAATTTCATATTCTAATTCCATTTTTATTTTAAAAGCCTTTGTCATGTTCTGTGCAGAAAGCAAAGAGGAATTAAAAGAATATCATGCATAAACCTCTGTTGCTTTTAACAAAGTTTAATTTGAATTATTCCGTGCGAACGGAAATCACACTCGCCTCTTCTATTTATATAGTTACTAGCTGGTGCGCGCGACTTCGTCTGCGCAGGATTGGTACTTCAAATAGCTTATTTTCTTTTCGCAAGTCCTATCTTCATACCAAAATTTATCAAAATTGGTACTGCGGTTTAGCCGTGAAAGCGTAACAGATCAATTTAACATATTAAAAATGACGTGTGGCACTCGGAGACTGCCGCGGTAAATGCCTCTCCCCCTCCCCATTCCTCCTCTCCCCCTCTCCCCCTCCCTCCCTCTCCCCCACACCTCCCCCGCCCCTCCTCTCACCCCTCCCTCACTTTCCCCTCCCGACCCCTGCCTCTTCCCTCCACCCCCCTCCACATCCCTCCCCTGCCCCTCCGTCCCCTCTCACAATACCCTCTTCCCTCTCTCACAATCTCCACCACGTGAGGTTTTTTCGTTACGGAATTTCTGGATTCGGTCCCCGCGTTCAAGGCCCGCGATACAAGCTATGCAATAGCTTAATTATAATTTGATTGTATTTATGGTTCACTATTTTGGCGATATTGACGCACATATAATATAGATAGATACTGTCGCGGGATTTTTTGTAAACTACTTAAGGTTAACATATAATATCCGTCATACGTTTTATTTGTGTACTTTAACGGCTTTTGCAGCGCTAGATTAGCTCGCAGATGGCAGAGTTTTTACCTACTTAATTGACACTTACCCTTATATTTTGGAGAATAAACACAATATGTTGATAAATTATAGCCTATGTGCTATTCTGATGTATAAGCTTTATCATTGTAAAGTTTCATTAAAATCCATTCCGCAGATTTTGCGTGAACTAGTAACAAACATCCATACAGACATTCGCGTTTTTAATATTAGTAAGAATAAAGCTCAGCTCTCACATTAAAAATCTGCAGCCATACAAAATCTAACATCTCACTGCAGTTAATTTTATTGCCCATGGAACGTGCATTGTTTTTCGGCAATAACTTTAATTTTTACCGCGAGCCTGGCGGGGGCGCGAGCGGGGGCGAGGAAGGGGCGCGGGCGGCGCAGCGGCGCGGAACGGTGCATAAAGCGCGCCATGCATGTGTATACGAGTATTGTTGTTAATTCTGCGACTAAGACAAAACCTCGGCAGTCGGCGGGCTTGTCCGCGGCCCCCGTGTAGGAAGCATAAAAATAATTTATATGTCGCTCGCCACCGACTCTGTTCGGTGTGTTACTGCTACGGGAGTTTGTTTCGTTTCGAGTTCGTGCAATTTAATCAGGTTATGTAAGTGGTTCGGGGTTCGAAAAAGAAACTTCTTGCCAGGTCACGCCTATAATCCCTGAAAGGTTAGGCAGAGGTATACAAAGTACGCCAGGAATGTTAAAGTCCTATGTAAAAAGGGGCGAACTTACATCCATCAATCGGGCACCGATCCAGACTATCCGAATCCGGATTTCCAGTAGGAAGTCATTTGCGATTTATTTCAAATTACAGGAAAAAATGACACGACAACATCAGTAAACTTTAATATCTTATTTGGTAAATAGGAAACAAAACTTCCTAGGTCTGGCTTTAATCGAACTCGATCACTGAGTGACGCCTTTTCACTTGCTATCAGGAAAGGCTCTAGTTCTGTAACAATAAATTAATAAATATTCCACAACTTTCGCACAACACCACAAAATGAAACGCCATCTAGTTGCAAATTAAGCAGAGCTTCTGTTATGGGTGCTAAACAGCTGATAAAATACTTATATATTTCCAAACACATACGTAGATAGGTAGATAAATTACACATAGGCACAGAACAATTGATTGTGCTCATCACAAACATTTGTCTTGGGTTGGTATCGAACCCACGCCCTCCGGTATAGCAGTCAGGGCCATTAACTACTTGACCAACAGGCCAGTTTGTAGCAATGGTTCCAAACGAACGATGTGCGAAGCAGTAGCATGCCTCGCTCAGCAAACATAAAGGTCACGCTCGCAGCACAGTGGCATCGTTCGCAGTCGCTTCTGAATTAAAGTATCGCGGCTACGTGTTACAAACCGCCATTTTTAACGCAGCGCCATATTTTCGATACGGAAGTCTAACTAGAATTTATTATAATGCGAAGTGCTGTTCAGAATGAAAATATTGTCGGAATACAAGATTTTTTAACAAGGATGCTGAAGGCTTGTTTGCAAAAGAAATGGAGTTAAAATATGGTAATAGGGAGTCGTCTTGTTATTTTGCCGGTATAATGTTCAGTTTTGTGGTCTAGTCTGCAAGTTGGTGATGGAAATATTGGTATTGATGCATTTCTATTTTTCTTGCACATTGCCACTTTCAATAGCCTGTCATGATCATTTAATTAAACGACTTGTAAAAAAAAGAGCAAGTAATACCCGTGGTACGCGTGGTACAGACGCCAGCACGTCAAGTTGCCCTAATGTGTCAAATTTTCCCAACTGAATATGAACCTTATTCTACTTGACATGAAGTTGAAAACAACTTTTTTACAAAAAAAACAACCGACTTCTTAAAAAAAACTAACAAGTGAAAAATAACTCCAGTTTCGGAAGTCTGTGGCTTTGGTGATTTTGTTTTGTTCATAATTGGCCACCGATTTCCGAAACTGGAGTTATTTTTCACTTGTTAGTTTTTTTTAAGAAGTCGGTTGTTTTTTTTGTAAAAAAGTTGTTAGTTTTTTTTAAGAAGTCGGTTGTTTTTTTAGTAAAAAAGTTTTTATTTTGTAATTTTTAGTTTCTTTGTATGTAAAGAAAGTCTTTCAAAACTTGAAAGAATCATTGAAATTGGATAACAATTGACAAAGAAGTTCTATCTCTAAACATTAATCTGTACATCTCTGCCAGCCCCTTTTAAAATAGAATGGCGTAATGGTATGTTGTGGAAATACAAAAGTTCAGCATAGACATCTGACTATAGCAATCGCGAATTATTTGCTGTTATGCGTTGAAGAGTTCCGTTGCCTGTCTTCTTCATCAGTTTTTCTTCACCAAATGATACTTTCTAAATGAAAATGCTTGATTTGTTACTAAAAATGTTGAAATCGGTGCATGTGTGCCTATATTTTTTGAGGAGTTCCCTCAATTCCTCGAAGATCCCTCATCAGGTATGAGTTTTGATACAAATGGGACCAATCTGTTAGTATACCCTATCAAACAAAAAAGAATTTTGAAAATCGGTCCATAAATGACGGAGTACTGAGGTAACAAACCCTAAAAAAAAAAAAAAAAAAGAAAAAAAAAAATATATATACCTGAATTGAGAACCTCCTCCTTTTTTGAAGTCGGTTAAAAACTATTAAAGAAATTTGACTCGGGACTCGGGGATAGTGTAGCTTCCCAACGGTGAAAGAATTTTTCAAATTGGTCTGGTAGTTTCGGAGCCTATTCAATGCAAATAAACCAACAATCAAATCTTTCCTCTTTATAATATTAGTATAGACAACACTTAAAAGATATCTCAAGCATTTTGTACATGACTCATCAATTAAATTGATCTCCGGTAATGGCGGCCGATATCAGTCGAATGACGTCGTCACACCTAATTAATGGCCCAGACATAATAGACACATGCCTCTGTCGCGTTATTAGATGTTGACACTAGTGACGCCATTATCAGGTGACAGGTGAGCGATGACAATGAGTGACGTTAATGACAGCTATGATGCAACAGATGACAGGTGTTATTTATGGAAAAGAGTTCTATCTTACTTGGGCCGTTTACGTTCCGGTTTTGGAAGAGTTAGCACTTCTTTCTCTTCTCTCCAGCCAAACCACTAGAAAGGGGTAAATGCTTATACATATTTTCATGTTCATAAAGTGCTGATTGTCATCCTTATTTGAATAAATGAATTTGATTTTAACACATTAATCTTAAATCTCTAAGGGTAAGGCAGTCGGAATAATTTTGAAAATATGCTCGGCCAATTTTGTTAAGTCTACAGCGCCGATTCAGCACTTTGCGGTTAATTTGTTATAACAGTTAAATAATTAATTAGTAATATTTAAGGTGCGTAAAGACTACTACTTCACTTTTTTGTACTAAACTTAGTCAGTATAGGTATGGTGTTAGTCAAAGTTAGTATAAGTATGTGTTTCTAAGGTTCCCCTTCACGACATTTCCAATTACATCTGCGTCTCAAGGTGAAAAACACTATTGAAACAATGCCTTAAACTCTTTAATATTTAATAAGCTGAAACGAAACAGCTTTGAAGTTATTTCGCATTGCAAGTGGCAGCTTGTAGCCGGCACTTTGCGCTGAGTCTAAGATTAGCACGCGTAGTGGAATGCTTCAATATTGACTATTGACACCGCTCCGCTCCGCTATATTGATCTGACGTAAGAGATGGTAAGAATAATCTCTTGCATCTTCCTATTTTATTCTGTGAGTTAGGATTTTTGGACCTTTTATTTGCTTAAAAGTTTAAAAATGTTCTCCTCAATAAAAAAAAATACAAAGTGGGTCTAAATAGGTCTTAATTTTTAAGTTTCTAGTCAATCAAGACTCATTTATTCAAATTTTGCTAAGTATCAGCAGTTTTTGAACGTCAAAAATTACATTAGGAAGGCCCCCAAAACGCCCGCCCTTCGCCACTTGCTAGTGTTTTTGCTGGGAAGATGAAGTGGCGGAACTAACTCCCCAGCTAAAAGTATCCAACCAATGTTTTTTTTTATTCGAGTCGATTGACATCTGCTACAAGTATTGGTGGTGTTGAACCTATAAGATAGGGATCTAAAATATTTAATAGAGAACCGAAACAGACCCCTCGGTCTGGTAAGGTCGACGCTATTAGAGCTGTCTACCTTTGCAGACGATGTTGTAAAAACGTAAAAACTGTCAAGGCTTCCTGCCTTTACATGTAGGTACGAGACCGCATTGTTTGTAAATAGTTTATTTTGCATGTAATTAGTTTTAACGCTATTAGACTACTGTGACAATGGAGTAGATTTTTGAGCAACCATAAATATACGAACTACTGAAAGGAAAGGTATTCATAAAGCAGATGTAAGTTGAACCGTTGGGAGGAGACGCCTTAGAATACATGGACCTTGTTAGAGAGGTTCTTTAATCGGGTAAGTGCATAGTAGGTACACGCAACCGTGATTACATGTATGAACGTAAACGAAGAAAATAAGTATTATATGTAATTTGAGTAGTTCCTGCCTACATAAATAGGAAAAAGGGGTATGTTTAAGTGTAAATAGTAGTGTAGTGTAGTGTAGTAGTAGTTTTGTGTAGTGTATTTGACAAAATTTTATTACAAGAAAATATTCAACACGTATTTTTTTCTTTTTCAAATTGATGGAAAACTTCTTAAATTAAGCGCATTAAAGTTGAGTAGAGGGGGCTAGTAACGTCATTACCTAGTATTAACTGTACTGGCTAGTGCCGGCATGCGACATTTTGACTCAATGTATCGCCGTTATTTTTTAATTACGTGAAAAAAGAAAAAATGTGTGTCGAATATTTTCTTGTAATCTAAATGAGGGACGAGATTTTGTCAAATGGCCCATTGCCAAAAATCCGCAATAAAAAAACTTCCGCAGAAGGGATTATTTTTGTTGGAAAGTCAGTAGGGCCTTAAGCTTTAAAATGAGACAGTTTCAATCCAGTTTCTACTACTCAAAATTACTAACAAAATGAAACTTGTACCAGTATTTACTGATAACCTAAACACTCTGCTTTGCTCACCACATTTCTATAATAAGCCAGCTTGCTGATTCAGCTGATTAGTATAAGTAGCTTATGATCGTCATAATCCTGCAGTTATACACAGCGGGTTCACAGAAATAAGACAATCCTCTATATAATCCAATTAGCCGTGCAAACAAATGGATTAGTGCCGTCCTTCATTGGATTGAATGCATACACAATGGGACTCAGTCATGGTAATCAACAGCATTATATCATTTTGAAGGGTTGTACTCATAGAAAAGATTTTATTTGCTTTTGATAATATTGTTTGAGAAGAGGCATTGTAATACAAATGCACCTAATTACGGCAAGTTGGCGTTATAGAAAGTTATTATTGTAAGTCCACATTGCCCCTCAATCAAACAAACAAAACAATTTGGCAACCAGTTTAACCAAGGAGTATTATTTTTGTCAGAAACTAGGTTATGGAGGTCTGATATGCAGTCACCTCATGTAAAACACTGGTATTCAGCTGCATCTGTAAAACTGGAAGCCGACCCCAACATAGTTGGGAAAAGGCGAGGCAGATGATGAAATATTAGATAAAATATCTGTGCAGAGCGCAACTCTAATGCCTTCTTGTTGTAGGGAACTTCATCACTCTTCGTTCTAACACCATAAACCAAAAACTAAATAAAAAACTTAATAAATGGGAGTAAGTAATAGCTTTTTAAATATGATAATGGCTTTTGAACGTTTCAACTAAGCGAGTTGTGACAGAACTGAGTGCCCGTCATTTTATTTATGCTTCATAATGTAAATTAGTAATATACACACATCAAAAGTGTCTAGGGATCAACATATATTTTTGCAATAACTTTTCTCCTGATTGATATTAATTAAAATTTTCTTTAAGGATTCATCAAATAAAGTGTTTTCGTTTGTCACAGTAACGATAAACCAAGTCACCTTTGCATTAATAAAGAAATTTGCCATTTTCCTAATAAAGGGATTTTTGACATTTGAACCACTAACATTAAAGTTCGAAAAAAAGACTGAAATAACAGTTTTCTTTAAAATTTTATTGGGTAACTTAAACAATTAATAATCCGTGTTTCTACCGCGAACACTAACAACACAAGAACATCGGTTTGGCATACTCAAAATGAGTTCATCCAAATCACGCTGTGGAATGGCCGCCCATGTTCGTTGCAACAACAAAAAAAGGTCTTCTTGCGACTGGATACCCTCCATATTCGGCAGAGCTCTTCTCTGTAGCATATCCCATGCATGCTCAATCGGGTTCAAGTCTGGCGACTGAGCAGGCCAGGGCAGGACATTGATGTTAGCTGCGGCGAGAGTCTGTCTTACAACTCTTGCGGTGTGCGGTCGTGCATTATCATGCATTAACTGAAATAAGGGACCGATTTGCACTTGTAGAGGAACGATGACGTCTGATACAATCGTCTCAGCATAAATTTGAGCGTTGAGGTTGCCTCTGATCCAAATCAACTCAGTTCTTCCGCCGATCCAAATACCCGCCCATACCATGATGGTTCCACCACTATAAGGATGGACTTCCTGGCAGGATTTTAATCGCTGTTGGCGTCCAGGGGTTCTCCAGTGTCGTATACGTCTTGTATCCGGCCTCATACCAAAACGAGACTCATCAGAAAAGCACACGAAACGCCATTGTTCTTCTGCCCAATTTCTGTGTTCAAGAGCCCATTGATATCGAATCCTACGATTGTGCATTGCTATAGGTGGTACCCGTAGCGGTCTTCGAGAATGAAGGTTCACTTCATGCAAGCGGTTTCTGACTGTTTGGTCGCTAATTAAGTTCCCTGAAGAGTGATGAAGCCTCACGAGTTGTAAGACAGACTCTCGCCGCAGCTAACATCAATGTCCTGCCCTGGCCTGCTCAGTCGCCAGACTTGAACCCGATTGAGCATGCATGGGATATGCTACAGAGAAGAGCTCTGGCGAATATGGAGGGTATCCAGTCGCAAGAAGACCTTTTTTTGTTGTTGCAACGAACATGGGCGGCCATTCCACAGCGTAATTTGGATGAACTCATTTTGAGTATGCCAAACCGATGTTCTTGTGTTGTTAGTGTTCGCGGTAGAAACACGGATTATTAATTGTTTAAGTTACCCAATAAAATTTTAAAGAAAACTGTTATTTCAGTCTTTTTTTCGAACTTTAATGTTAGTGGTTCAAATGTCAAAAATCCCTTTATTAGGAAAATAGCAAATTTCTTTATTAATGCAAAGGTGACTTGGTTTATCGTTACTGTGACAAACGAAAACACTTTATTTGATGAATCCTTAAAGAAAATATTAATTAATATCAATCAGGAGGAAAGTTATTGCAAAAATATATGTTGATCCCTAGACACTTTTGATGTGTGTATTTTGACTACCTTTTATTTAAGAATTACTTTAATAAAAAAAGGTCTTGATGGCTCCGTGGTTATGGCTCTCGCTTGAAGTGCACTAGGCTCTGGGTTCGAAACCGGACCAGCCAGCGCTAATGTGATTAAGCTTTGTGAAAGCGTGGTCATTACTCCTAGTACCTGCTCTGTACGACTAAGGCAGTAACCTTTAGCCAGCCGTAACAGGCAGTCAGTAATCTTTAGCCAGCAGTAACAGGCGGTCAGTAATCTTTAGCCAGCAGTAACAGGCAGTCAGTAATCTTTAGCCAGCAGTAACAGGCAGTCAGTAATCTTTAGCCAGCAGTAACAGGCAGTCAGTAATTTTTAGCCAGCAGTAACAGGCAGTCAGTAACAGGCAGTGAGTAACAGGCAATCAATTACAGGCTGGACTTATTGATGTTCGAGATAATAAATGTATGAATCAAGCCCCGCTTAAATACTACGGCGAGAGAGTCAGTAAATCTTTTGCTACTAACTACTCACTAATAGCCATCCATTGAATTAGATAGGTAAATATGGCATCAGGAAAGTGCTAAAATGACATAAACTTGTCTAAAATCGGTGGCACAGTGTAGTCAGTAGACGGGAAAAGGTGTCACTAGCTTCTATGATATCCCCAAGGAATATTGGGAAGCTAAGTTTACCGCAGTTTTGTGAAGATAGGTGCCACGAGTCGAACTATTCTAGTCTGTAAGTTACCAGCCTTAGCCCCGGATATTTATAAAATAGAGGTAAAGTATTTTGTACTTACAAAGGCTAGACATTTATTATGAAAAGCTTGTCAACATCAAAAAATCACAATCAAAAGTAATTTATTCAAATTAGGCTGAGCAGCACTTTTTCGTACAAATTACATACGACAATCCCCGAAAAAGCCCACCCTTCACCGGTTCAAATGCATGTGTGATACAAATTGGTAACTTAGGATAAACTAAGATGAGTTCACATTATAGTACTATGCGGTATGCCTGAATATGTAAATAAATAGTCCACAACTTTCACACAACTCCATCTAGTCCCAAGCTAAGCAGAGCTTGTGTTAGGGGTACTAAACAGCTGATAATCATACTTATATATTTCTAAATACATACATATCCATACATATAATAAGACAGTAAAAAAACTGTGTCTGTACATTGAATATATTTAAAAAATAATGATTGAGGGGGGTTTAGAAACAGTAATAGAGCTCGAATCCAAAAAAAAAAGTTTGTCTGTTTGTCTGTCTGTTTGTCTGTTTGTTTGAACACACTAATCTTCGGAACTCCTGGACGGATTTGAATGATTTTTTTTTTGTTGTATAGATATTAAGTCTAGGCAACACATAGGCTATAATTTATCTTGAAAACTGGAACACCTGATGCAGAACCGCAACAGACCAGCTAAACTATAGGAGATACAAAAATGGTAACATAGCAAAAATTGTTCCACGTGATGAGCATTTTCTGCTAAAAGAATAAACTTGAAGATCCGGAACACCTGATGCAGAACCGCAACAGACCAGCTAAACTATTGGAGATACAAAAATGGTAAGGGCCCAGCTACACTAAAACATATATAGGAATGACGTCTTAGCAAGAGTTGTTCAGCCTTATGAGCACTCGCTGTTAACGTATAAAAATCGAAGATCTGGAACACCTGTTGTGGAACTCCAAGAGCCCAGCTACACCATAACTCACATAGGAATGACGTCTTAGCAAAAGTTGTTCAGTCTGATAGGCATTTCCTGTTGACTTATAAAAATCGAAGATCAGAAACATTTGATATAGAAATTAAAGCTTTCACTAATTTCATTGCAAAATTATAAAATAACTTAAGTACCTACCTCCACGCGGTGAAGGCGGGAACTGTTCAGGACTGATTTTCGATGACGATGGTATTTCATTGAAAACTAGACTCTACTGGCCAAAACTCCCATTTTTTTTTATCGTATAAATATGCCTTCGGGCTTATGTTATTTGAGTGTTTAATTTCCTTTTCCATTTATCTTCGTTACACGGTAGCTTACACGGTAACACAGGGGAGCAGCCACTTAGATTTTAATTGATCAGGTATCATCACAATAAAACTATAACCATGCCTAGAACCTAACCATGTCAAATCTTTCCCAATGTTCCAAAGGTGCTAAATGATTAAAGATAATAAGATCCCAACAATCTACCGAAGAGCGTTAGGAGAGACTTGATGCTGTTCGAGAACATGAGGCTGCAACTCGCTCCGTGGAAACTTCTTAGGATCGCGAAGCTCGCCTGCATTCTCAGCGTATTTACGTATCTAGATCAAGGTCTCTAGACACCAGTGAAGATTATGTGCGCGACTGACCGCTGATCGTGAACATCATGCACTGTCTCGCGAGTTGGAGACGTTCACGGAAAAGGCATGACGCTTGAGTTTTCAGCGTATATACGCATCGACTCTAGAGATAAGTGGGGGAAGGAGATGCGCGACTGACTGCTTATCGTGAACGTCACGCAACATATAGGGTATAATTTATTTTGGAAAATGGAACACCTAAAGTAAAAGAGATATAAAAATGGTGCCATTGCAAAAACTATTCCACGTGAAGAGTGTTTTCTCCTGTGAGACTAAATTTGAAGATCTGGAGCACCTGTAGTGGAACTCCAAACCCCAGCGACAATATAACATATATTTATAGAAATGGCGTCTTAGCAAAAGTTGTTAAGTCTGATGGCATTTACTGTTAACCAACAAAAATAAAAAATCTGGAACGTCTTGAATCGTCTCGCGCATCTTATTGTTTTCCCGTCCCTGGGCTTTAAGAATTCGGTATCAGACGTTTCAGATCTTCAATTTTGACGACCCCGTTGTCGCTGGCATAAGCAACAGGATCCGCGTACGAAGTCGCGGGCAGAAGCTAGTTACAAATAAATTACACCCAGACACAACAAATGATCGGGCTCACCACACAAACATTTGTCCTGGGTGAGAATCGAACTCACAACCTCCGGCATAGCAGTCAGGGTCACTAACTACCAGATTAACAGGCCAGTCAAAAATGTTCAGTAATATAGAGGTATACGTTTTAGGCGATTAGTAATATAAGGATTTTTCACGTGCATTGAATATGAACATACTAAAATCTCTTGGCAAAGGTAGCGTAAGACGCCCTCCGGTTAGGTGGGATGACGACCTGGGGAAGACTGCTGGCAGATGCTGGATGCGGCAAGCTGAAGAGAGAGTGGTGTGGCGATCATTAGGGGAAGCCTATGTCCGGCTGTGGACTACTGTAGGCTGATGATGATGATGAAGATACTAATAGCTCTGTACTAATGCAGTATGTGTTGTGAAGATGAGCCAACACCCCACATTACGTATTCCCACCTACATGTCTACTTAATACAATAGTAAATATAATTACACACAGTACATGGATTTAGTCGCGTCCGGCGTGTTATCCTAGTACATTGTTATAATAATTTGGCAATAATGTCTGATGTATTGTTTGGCTGATATGGGAATTAAACACACACAATGTCTCATCATTGGGTGTAGCCGGTGGATTGATAACGTTATTGAAATGGCAGGTGTTAAAGGATTAACTACGTGTAGCTAGCCAAGTCTCGTAGAATTAACGTTAAATTAAAATTATTTGTCAGTAATTAGAGAACGATACAATGGGTTAATCAAAATATCGATAGACAGTTTTATATCGACTGTCTAAATTTTTACCAGGCAAACATAAATTGACTGGAACTTTGGTCAATTATGTTAAAGAGACATACAGGTTCTTTAAATTGAATTATGACTGTTGTTTTGAATAGTACCAGGGTATCAGAAATTAACAGAAAGTTTAAGAACAGAAAGTATTCTTTATTGTTTGATTTTTCTGCTGTCTGTACAGACAGCAGAAGGTAATAAACAATATGGCGGATATTTTTGCATAAAAATAGAGTTGTGGCGAGTTCACACATACATTTTTTCGTGGCGAGTGTACTTTGTGACGAATGTACCCATAAAAAGGTTAGTGTCAAATCGAAGTGCCTCTTTTTTGTCGGCTATAACGTATAACTGTATTAATTTATAGTGTAAAGTTTTTACTTTTTATACTCATCTCTTCATACAAATCTCATTAATGGAAATCTTAATCTAACTAGGAAAGTTTTTAGTCATAATTAATAATTTTACTTATATAATCATTTATCTGCTAAAGTAGGTACTGTGCGGTCCCTCGATGAGCGATTCTTATGTCGTTTGCCTTTTTTCCATCACACACATCGAATGTCGACCTACTGCAGTGAGGTATATCTAGCGAGGTTTGAATAATCTCTCACTTAATTCACTTAACTTGCTCTCCCATCTCTTTCTGGGTCAGTCGCGATGTTTAAGGGACGAGTTGCTTTTTCAGCTCAATTAAACTAAGTAAGTATAGTTATTAACTAACACTATACAGGCTTCATGTTTGGCTGATATAACAAGTTCAACCCTGTATGCGAGTATGATGATGAAAAAAGTCGAAAGATGTTTTGCATATTCGTTTCCGTATGAAATGACAATGAAAATGACAGTATTCCATCTTAAGATAGTATTCCATATTTGGTTACTTTCCTCTATTCTCAATCATGAAAACACAAAAATAAAAATCTTTTTTGCAAAAAATAAAACCGACTTAAAAAAAACACTAACCAATGTAAAATAACTCTAAATTAGGAAGTCTGTGGCTTAGATGGTTTTGTCTTATTCATGATGGGCCACCGACTTCCGAATTTAGAGTTATTTTACATTGGTTAGTGTTTTTTTTAAGTCGGTTTTATTTTTTGCAAAAAAGATTTTTATTTTTCCATTTTTAGTTGTTCCTATACAAACATTTGCCATGGATTTTTTTTATATTGTTATTTGTTAACAATACATGTCATGCTAATAGGGTTATCCACTTATCCCTAATAAATGTCGAAATCTAGGTATATTGTACACATCTGCGTACCCCTCAGAGCATACTGGCGTGATGATACGTCATGATGTTGTATAAACAATAAATATCCAAGCGATTCCAGCAATCACGACCGATTTGCCGTCTATTTTTGAAGAGTTCCATTGTATATCTCCGAAGATCAGCACCAGATCTTCACCAAATTAAAATGGGACCACCTCGGGTGTATACTCTTTCAAATAAAAAAAGAATTTTGAAAATCGGTCCACAAATGGGGAAGAAATCGCGTAACAAACACACAAAAAAAAAAAAAAAACATACCGTCGAATTGAGAACCTCCTCCTTTTTTTGAAGTCGGTTAAAAATAATTAAGACGAACAAAATAACGAATCGGTCTCCGTATTCCAGTGCGATTAGAAAAATAAACCAAAGAAGGTAAGGCGAGCAAGGTAAACAATTATAAAAAAACCTCCGTAGAACCCCTCTATTACGGAAAATGTCACCGAATTTAAAGTTCATTAATCATTTTTAAGAGGTCGGTAACTTATTTTCGTGGAAATATCAATCAAGTTAACGTGATCTCCGATTATTTAATTTAAGCGAAGTTTTTGACAAGACACTCCACTCGCTTTTTATCAATATCAAATTTTGATTGATGAAGCTTCCGCGGTTGGAAAAATATACTGCTTTGTGAGATGTAAATATGGTGGAAGCTTATGCACTTTGAATATTACTTACCCGCCTGAGATACTGAAATAGAACAGTGTGTGTGGTATTTATCTGGAGTTAAACTGTTTCCTACAAGACATTTTTGGACATCACAAGGATAAAACGTGAATGACGAACTAACAATAAACCCTAGCAAAATCATTTTTTTTTATTTATACGTGCTGTCCACCTCTCCTAAGGAGCGTACCATTCATTTCTTTATTTATTTAAATATACATGTACAACATGACAGGTAAACTAACCTTAGTTGTTGTACATTTCAAAACAAAAAAAAAACTAAAACTAAACTAAATGACCTAACTAACCATGATATTAACAACATTATAGCCTTTTACCTTGCTAAGGAATTAGGCTAAAAAATCATAAAAAATACCAGTTAAAACAAACACAAAACAAACCCACTCTTTAGCGTTATTATTTTATATCTATAAATAGCAACTTAAACTGGCTAATGTGTTTAAAGAAAAACACAGGTAGGGACTGAACCTCATTATCAGCATTTTTCCGATTATAAAAAATAAATAAAATTAATATTCCACAACTTTCACACAACGCTATCTAGTCCCAAACTTATCAGAGCTTGTGCTTGTGTTTATGGGTATGCGCATGACTGTTGGCGTCGACTGTCAAAGATCTACAAACAACAACTGTGACCAACGACTTGCCGTGCTTTCCAATGAACAAAAAGGTTCTCTATACAGGGTTATTTTTCAATGACCGGCCAAATTTTCACTGGGTGTTCTACCCATAAATATGAACAACTTTCACTATGGGACCGACTCTGAAATCACGAAAAAAAAATCAGCGGTTTCATACATTTTAGTCGAGTAGGTATTGAACTTTTGTATGAAACAGCTGATTGTTTTTTCGTGATTTCAGAGTTGGTCCCATAGGGAAAGTTGCTCATATTCATGGGTAGAACACACTGTGAAAACTTGGCCGGTCATTGAAAAATAACCCTGTATATAAAGATGGGTCACCCATCCGTGGACCAACCTCGGCTAGCGTATGTTATTTGCTACTGAACTATGCTAACCTTAAACAATTGAATTTCTGTCTTCACTAAAGTTGCGCGCTTGCTTTGTCATGTAATCAGGCGTGTGACCTGTGGTATATCTTGTATCTACCTATCTTTGTACCTACAAGTGGCCAACGACATCAGTGTCAAGTACCTAATTATATTAGTGCATTACATGTAATTATATCAATTACTGCTTGGAGTAGCCTCGCTTGTCTGGACTTAATTAATTGGATATGCAGACGACAGTGGTGCATTCAAATCGTCTATGACCTATTTGCTCGTCTGTTTGACTGAGAATAAACCAGTTTTATTGAAAGGACTTTCTTTTTTTCGGAACTGCTACATGACACGAAATAGCCACTGTATCATATGCAAGGTTGCAATAAATAGATCGTCTCCTTATCGTAGTTATGTATATGTCGCAGCCAACTAGCTTAATCAGCCGTTCAATTAACAGCCTAGCCTCTTTACTAAACAGCGCCGTGTAATGAGTGGCTTGAATGATATTCAGCCGTAGCTTTTGTTTGTTTCAACGGCTATTATAGGGTGACTGGTAATTAGTGACCGATACTTAAACACGTGATTGTACTCATGAATACGAATAACTTTCCAAAATAAACTTTTTTTTATACTCATTAACTTTCAATTAATTCAATTACGTCAGTACTGCACAACTGGAGCAGTGGGGGTGGCGGGGGAGCGTGTGACGCTACTGATACTAGTAGATTTTGCCCTTCCCGAGGTCAGACTATCAGCCGATCGATCGCGCCGATTCGTGCCTACTGTGATCGATCACAGACGAGCGCGCGGGAATTTTAAACAGCGTTTTTGTTATTTTATTGTGTTATAAGTTATTGTGTATAAAAAAAAAGTTTCTTTGGGAAAGTTTATTGAAATCATGAATACAATCACGTGTTTAAGTATCGGTCACTAATTACCAGTCACCCTATATAGCTAGTGCTGCTGGTGCTGCTGTTTGGGCGATCCTTCCACGGGGACATTCGTGCTCAAGGACTACACTATATGGCTACACAATTTGACCCCATAACTCAGTGGTAGCTCCAGCACAATAGGGACCGAAATAATCACCTGATGCATTCCACTCCACTCCCGGATCAAAATGGCGCACTTACGCACAACCGAATGATTCCCCTGCACACATTTAGATACGGAAAATGGCTCTTACCTATATATTTAGGATAGTTTCACGTGCGGGGCGTATCTTCATAATGTTTTTATATTATGAGTGTGTCGGCGATGTCAGAGCGGCTCGTTATGGCGGGAACGGCGGCCATTATGGACAAACTACGTCACTAAATAATAGGCTCGCCGGCGAACACTGGCTACAGTTGCTACTCTACTATAAATTATAATAGTCGTGTTTTTGGATCGGGTGTGCAGTAATTTTGGGGGTCTAAGGAGTGAAGAATGACTGAGCTCTCTGTCGGCCGTTCCTTGACTTTGCGTAGGTTGTTGCTCTGCAGAAATCTGTATTTACGATTCAATTTGTGTCTACTTTTGCTTGAAGCCTATAACTTTGATGAATATCTCTAGGGGAACAGTCTTATCTGCTTGTTCCGACTACTAAACAACGGAGTATTAGCTTAGCAAAATTTTAACAACAACAAAAACTCTTCTCCAGCATCGTAATTGTCAAGTCCACATTTAACATTAATTAAAGTCATAAATCCGCACCCATTTACTGACAAACAGTCACACATCACTCCACTCAACAAACAAAAAACCCGCCTTCCCATCATTATAACGGGCAGCCGCCGTTTGCAAACCCCCCTAATTAACCTGTCCATTAATTAAACATCTCATTAATAACCGTTAAACACATAAATTGAAACTAGTGGCACAAAGGGCCGGCGGGACGGGGGGCGAAAGGGGCACAATTTGTTTGCTCGTTACTAAACAAAGGCAACATTAGGGGTAATCTCGGCACTGTCTCATTGTCGACACTCGCTGCTAATGCGGCGGGAGGCACAGGGCTGCCCGATTTGTACCTGTGATGACCATGAGGCGGGAGTGTGTAAACACGAAACTACATATTCAGTACATTTAGCTCTTCATCACACACATACACACAGCTTGGATACGCTACATAAATAGGCCACATCACAGCTGCATTTAGCTGGTATGATGTTATAGTAATGTAATTTATGATATTCTGTGCTTGTCTTCGAATAGAATAGAATTCTCTTTATTGCAACTGTAGGCGATGAAAGTGGACTGTATGTTTTTATGGTGGTTTTGTGCAATGAAAGACTAAAGCTCAGTAAAGAAAGACAATATAATGGGTAAATGGAAAATATTTACATACGAAACGAACCAAATTAAAAGTATTACCAAGAAGAAGTGACAATTATGTGTAAAAAACAAAATAGATGACATTCCAATCAAAAAGTATAAAAAAACTAACAAAAAGTTTAAGACAATCAAAGAGTCTGCAACATTCCACCCCCTTGTGCACGAAAGTACACAAATTAGTTGTTTAGGAGGATAGTTTAACAAGCTTTTTGATTGGCCGACGAAATAAGCCACCTGAAGTGACTACGTCCACTACTCTTACTACTCCGTCTTTGCCAGGGAAGGTCGCAGTGATACGACCTCGAGGCCATGTTCCTCTAGGCAAGTTTTCGTCTACAATGAGAACTACGTCTCCTATTTTTAAAGCTTGCTCTCTGTTGTCTCCAATCTGTCGCGGCTGCATTGTGGGCAAAATCTCTCTTACCCAGCGGTGCCAAAAGTGGTCAGCTAATCTTAGAGCATTCCGCCAGTCTACTCTTCTTAATAAGTCCCGGTCGTCAAGAGTTGTAGGAAGAATTTGGTTTGAGGATGAGCCCAGTAGAAAATGAAACGGTGTTAACGTCTCTTGGTCCTCGTGGCACACTGATACGTGACTAAGGGGTCGAGAGTTGACTATCGCTTCGGCTTCTTGTAAAAGTGTACTAAGTACTTCCTCCTTTGGTGCTTTTTCATGTAAGGTAGCATTTAACGCTACTTTTACACTGCGGACCAGTCTTTCCCAACATCCACCAAAAAAAGGTGCAGCAGCGGGGATGAAACTCCATTTGATACCCTTATTTGCAGCGAAATTCTCGACGTCAGGATGGTAAAAGTCGCGAAGTATTCGGTTGGCACCAACAAAACAAGTTCCGTTGTCGGAATAAATCGTGTCAGGAGTACCTCTTCTTGCAATAAAGCGACGCAGGCTCATTATGGCAGAATCTGATGATAGAGAATGCACCAGTTCTAAATGAATAGCTCTAGAAGTCATGCAAGTAAACAGGGCAACGTAACGTTTTTCTTTCCTTCGACCAACGGTGGTGCTTATCGGGCCAAAATAATCGACACCAGTAAAAGTAAATGGACGACGATGGTGCGCAAGCCGCTGTGCCGGGAGATCGCCTGTCTTGGGATTCATTGGTTTTGATTTCTTCAGTTTACAAAACAAACATTGATGAGCTATCTTTCGGATAGTACTGCGCATGCGAAGTATCCAGTACTTCTGTCTCAACTCATTAAGTACAGTTTCATTGTTGGCATGACCTGTCCTGCAGTGGAAAAAATGTACCAACAAACGAACGACATGGTGGCGGCCATCTAATAAAATGGGGCGTTTTACATCAGTGTTGACGTCTAAGACTTCTATAATTCTTCCGTGTAACCGTAACAAACCATCTTCTCCTATCATCGGTGAAAGTTTTGATAAGGGACTAGACTTAGGTAACGGATCGTTTCGATCAATAGACCGAATTTCTTGTGCAAACATTTCTGACTGTAGGCGTTGTAGAATGTGCCTTTCTGCGGCTTCCATTAACTCTGCTGATATAGGCAATAGAGTAGTGGACGCGGGTGTATTCGCACAACAGCGATCTCTAACAACGGTGTTAGGGTTTGAGAGTCTAGTACGGTCCAAAAGCGAACGAAATTTGGCCGCAACTTGTAACACGCGAGCAGTAGCACGAAGTAAACGAAGCCAGTTACTAAAACGGCTGAAATCTACCACTACAACCAGATGAGCAACCACAAGTTCGGGAATTCGTTTGCGCTCTTCTTGAACAATAGGCTGGCCATCTGGTTCAACAGGCCAATCTTCTGGATCCTTTAAAAGAAACGGAGGACCCATAAACCAACGGTGACCAGAATTTAAATGAAGTTGTTTTATACGTGTGGCGTCATCTGCGACATTCAAGTCGCTTGGGACCCATCGCCAATCTTGTACACATGAATTTTCTAAAATTTCTCCGATTCGATGGGCCACAAAGGGCTTAAATGTACGCGCGTCACTCCTGAGCCAACCCAATACCGTTTTTGAATCCGACCATAATAATGTGCGGATTGGTTTCTTTTTGTGGAAATCCTTTATAGTGATCGCAAGGCGTGAAGCAATTAAAGCAGCTTGTAATTCCAGACGCGGGATTGACGTTGGCTTTAATGGCGCCACTCTCGCTTTACTAGCAATGAGGGCGAGCTTGACAGTGCCGTCGGCATAAACGAAACGCCAAAAAGCAACACAGGCATAAGCAAGCTCGCTCGCATCAGCAAATACACACACCGGCAAAATTAGAGGAACACAAAAAAAGGTGCCTTTTTTTTTAAAACATGTGGGTATTTCGACAAGTGGTTCTGTTATTTGAATGATTACCATTTTTTCATACAAAATTAAGCGGATTTTTGACAGTTTTCAGCCTTCTAACATAAATTATACCCTCATAAGCGTTTATTTACAATTTACGCTTGTGAGTGTTTTTGATAAGAAATTTGGTTTAAGCAGTCAATGGTGGCCCTAGCTCATTTTGTTTGTTTTGTTTGGTGAGTTAACATTGTATTGCATACAGAATGAGTGATTTGCCAGCAACTGAAGTCGCCAGAGCTGTAACAATGATTGAAGAAGGTCACACCTACCGTTCAGTCAGTCGAACGTTGGGTGTATCAGTATCCGTGATCCACCGTAATGTGCAACGATACAGACAGACAGGATCTTACGTGCGCAGGCGAGGCCAAGGCAGAAATCGTGCAACCAGTGCCATAGACGACCGTTTTATAAGGGTGCAAACTTTGAGAAATCGTCGTCAAACGGCTGTTCAGACCCGAAATCTTTTGGAAGAAGTGCGTAACGTACGTGTTAGTGAACGAACAGTGAGGAGAAGGTTACATGAAGTTGGTTTGAAGTCATACGTGCCAGCAAAAGCGCCTAAACTTGAGGTGAGCCATAGAGTAGCAAGATTAGCGTTCGCTCGTCAGCATCAAAATTGGTCTAATGAGTGGAGTCGAGTTTTATTCTCTGACGAAAGCCGCTTTTGTGTAAATTTCATCGACGGAAGGGAGAAGATGTGGGGAGGACGGAAGGGAGAAGATGTGGGGAGGAAGATGTGGGGAGGAAGATGTGAGGGAGAATTTTGATGCTGACGAGCAAACGCTAATCTTGCTACTCTATGGCTCACCTCAAGTTTAGGCGCTTTTGCTGGCACGTATGACTTCAAATCAACTTCATGTAACCTTCTCCTCACTGTTCGTTCACTAACACGTACGTTACGCACTTCTTCCAAAAGATTTCGGGTCTGAACAGCCGTTTGACGACGATTTCTCAAAGTTTGCACCCTTATAAAACGGTCGTCTATGGCACTGGTTGCACGATTTCTGCCTTGGCCTCGCCTGCGCACGTAAGATCCTGTCTGTCTGTATCGTTGCACATTACGGTGGATCACGGATACTGATACACCCAACGTTCGACTGACTGAACGGTAGGTGTGACCTTCTTCAATCATTGTTACAGCCCTGGCGACTTCAGTTGCTGGCAAATCACTCATTCTGTATGCAATACAATGTTAACTCACCAAAAAAAACAAACAAAATGAGCTAGGGCCACCATTGACTGCTTAAACCAAATTTCTTATCAAAAACACTCACAAGCGTAAATTGTAAATAAACGCTTATGAGGGTATAATTTATGTTAGAAGGCTGAAAACTGTCAAAAATCCGCTTAATTTTGTATGAAAAAAAGGGTAATCATTCAAATAACAGAACCACTTGTCGAAATACCCACATGTTTTAAAAAAAAGGCACCTTTTTTTTGTGTTCCTCTAATTTTGCCGGTGTGTGTATATGAAGTTCCCTGTATAATGGTTCGCCATTCATGTAGGCGTACCAACGTGGAATTTTAAGGTTTGATATTTCAGAGAGCTCCTTAAACCATTCACTCCATCTCAAAACCTGTGCTGGCGAAAATGGTGTATCCCAGTCAATATTTGATCTCCAGACTTCCTGAAGCAGGATGCGACCTTTAACAACTATTGGTCCGAGTAACCCCAACGGATCATATACTTTCATAAGGTGGGACAATACCTTTCGTTTACTTAGAAAGCCTTGTAACGTACACCCTTCTAAACCGGTTCTAAAACCTATAGCATCCGTTAATGGGTTCCATGAAACACCTAAGACTTTATTAACAATGACGGAGTTGTTACCAATTTCTACCTCAGTTGGCTGTGCGGCATGCAATTCTTTCGGTATAAGACGCAACGCTTCTGGATTATTAGAAATCCAGTCACGCATTTCGAAACAAGCATTTTGGTGAATAGTTACTATTTCGGAGGACAGCCGTGCAGCCTTGGTGACATCGTCTAGGCTATCTAAAAAATCATCCATATAACAGCTATGTATGCTAGCGTAGGCTGCTTCTGGATACAAATCTTGATGGATATTGGCATTTTTGTTTTTAATGTATAGGGCAGTAAACGGGCTAGACGATGCTCCAAAGATGACAGCAGTCATTCGGTACTCTTTTATACGCGTTGTATCTTTTAATTGATTATCGCGCCAAAGAAAACGTAGTGCATCCCTATCCTGTTCTCTAATCCGTATCTGAGGAAACATTTCTTTGATGTCAGCTACTAGCGCTATGCAGCCCTCCCTGAATCTGAAAAGAATGCCTAATAGGTTTTCTAAAAGATCAGGTCCTTGGAGAAGCAAAGAGTTCAAAGACACCCCTTGATTCATAGCGGCTGCGTCGTGAACTACCCGAAGCTTGCGCTTTTGTGGGTGGTATATACCGAAATGAGGCAAATACAACCTTATTTTTGGTTTAATACTATTTGTATTGAGTTTAATGGGGTTGTCTGAACAAGGGGAATTACTATAGTAAGTATCAGGATCACACTCCTCCGCATATTCCTTATTAAGCATGTTATTGATGAAACTTTTGTATGCACTTGCAAATTCGGGTTCTCGAAGCATGCGCCTCTCTAGACTCAAAAAACGCGACATAGCTTGTGGATAGCTATCGGGAACACATAGAATGTCGTCACGCCATGGAAGTCCTACTTGGTACCTACCACTTGGCAAACGTGTCGTGGTACTGTCTAAAATTTCTAAAGCACGCAAATCCTGTTTGCTATGAAGAGTATCACGCTTGGATATGCCAAGTGCGTCAAGCTGGTATTGTTCTTTTATAAGATGTTCTAGATCTTGATCCTGAAGTTTGGTGGGGTTAAAGTTACAGTGGTTAATAAACTGCACTAATTTAGTTTTGCTGGAAGCCACTCCATACAATGTCCAGCCTAACAAAGTGCGACATGCTACGGGCTCGTTACGGCGCCCAGTGCGTGCTTCGTGAGTAATCGAGAGATGCCAGTGCTCGGCGCCGATAAGCACAGTCGGTGTTGCGTTTTTAAGAACTAGAAAATCGGCTAAATCCATTAAGTGGTTGTATGAACTAACTGTTTGGTAGGACACTGTCTGAGTGCTTAAACTAAGAGATGGCATAGCCCTAGCTTGATTAATCAAATATTTCTTACATTCAAATTTACCTTGTATGTAAAAATTAACATATGAAATGTTTGACTTTTTGTGTAAGCCACCGATACCGTTGACAGCTATAACTTCTTGAGGGCCTGACAATCCTATACGTGCAGCTACATCTGCGTCGATTAATGTCGCTGTGCTTCCATCATCAAGGAGAGCGAACGTTTCGAATTCGCCAGCTGGACCCGATAAGATAACTGGTACTACTTTCAAAAAAGTAGTGGTTTCTGAAGACGGCGTAATGAAGTCCCGGTGGATACCTGTGTTGGAAATTGTTACAGTTTCTTCTTGTGTCTGCTGGGTGGCTAAAGACGGTGGTGTTGAGGACTCGACATTTTGAGGCGCAACTGCACACATAGTGTTGTTGAACGACCGTGTATCATGTGCATGCGATGTCATTTCCTGCCTACCATGTAAAAGAGGATGGTGGCGATAAGAACAACCGTCAACTCCACAAGGATTAACCTTACAAAATTTCCATTTATGCGAATTACGCTTAAAACATTTATAGCAAACCTTATTTTCGCGTAACCAACGCCATCTGTCGTCGACGGATAAAGCTTTTATTTCGTTACAATTTTTGACGTTGTGGTTTTTTTTACAATAAACGCATTCTACTTTTTCAGTAGATTTACTTGTATTATTGTTATGCGACATGGAATGAATGTTTTCACGTTTAAGGTGTGCGAGTGGTACGCATAATTCAGGCGAAAAGGCAAATTTTGTGTATCGCTCGTGTTCCCTGGTTAGAAAATCAGATAGAACTTCCAGTTTTGACAAGGAAGGGTTTGATAAATCTGATGCGTAGTCAGACCATCTCATTTTTAACAACGGGTTTAATTTACCTAAAATAACATGGAAAATCTCAGGCGAATGCAGATATTCCCGATGATTGAGAAATTTCATTGTAGCTAAACTATTTCGTACTTTATTGGAAATTACACCAAGCTCTTTAAGATCAGCACTTAAGCGTGGTAACTGTTTCAGTACCTGTACCTCCCCGAAGACGATCATTTCAGGGCACGCAAAGCTACGCTCTAGGGCGTGCATTATTTCGTCGGGATTCTCAGCAGAGATAAGCAACGACGCGACAGCATCGCGTGCGGGGCCGCGGAGTGCGCTCTGTAAACGCGCAATGTTCTCTGCATGGGAGAAAGAGGGTTTAGTTGTGTTAAATAATTTCTTAAATTGAAGCCATTGTGACGCATTTCCACTAAATGCAAAGAGCTCTATCTTTGGTTTTTGTGGCTTATCTTGCGCAGCAGCCAAAGACTTGGCAGCAGCAGCCGTGTCTGCAATTGCTTGTAGAAGCAAGGGAGAAAACTCACTGTTGACTACAGGTACACTGTTGCGTTGTCCCTCGAGGCCCATACAAGAGGGTTGCGGGACCGTGGCGGTCAACCCGGGCGCTTGAGGAATGAAACTTGCCTGACAGTGGTTGACTAAAGGCACATTGTGGCGTAGTCCGTCAAGGCCCATACAAGAGGGTTGCGGGACCGTGGCGGTCAACCCGGGCGCTTGAGGAACGAAACCTGCCTGATAGTTGAGGTTTGCTTCCAATGATGGAGCAGTAGCCTGAGTACCCATCAATATTGAATGAGTAGGCTGTGTAACCTCGTTTGTAATGACTTCGTTTTGGTTTTCGTGAATAGATGCAATATTTTTTACCCACAATTCAGTCCTCTTCTGGCTTGTAGCACTTCGTTTACTACTTCTAGTACCTTCCTTTGCTTCAGCCTCAATCTGCTCGAGTTCTGCGTGGTATTCAGATTCCTGAACTTCCGCAAGCTGCTGTGCAAGTTGCTGTGCAAGCTGTTGTTGAAGCGCAGCCTGCTGCTTCATATTGTCATATTGACGGCGTTTATAAGCGGCTTCTGCAGCGGCTCTGCGTGCTCTTACCGTTGTAGAAGCGCTGGAATTCGTTTGCGCGGAGCACATACTACTTGCGCCGTCGTCATTACCGATTACGACTTTGGAAGATGAAACTACAGGCTCTTTATCGAGCAATGAGGATGATGGAGGTGTTGAAGTATGAGGCGCGATACTACAAGACGACATAGCTGAGGCTTTAGCTTTGCTACGTGTGTTCATTTTGTGAAAATACAATGATAATGGCAACAAAAATGAAAAATACCTACGTACTTACCTAAAATTAATTTTACCGTCGAAGGACCAAAAATATAGGCGATGAAAGTGGACTGTATGTTTTTATGGTGGTTTTGTGCAATGAAAGACTAAAGCTCAGTAAAGAAAGACAATATAATGGGTAAATGGAAAATATTTACATACGAAACGAACCAAATTAAAAGTATTACCAAGAAGAAGTGACAATTATGTGTAAAAAACAAAATAGATGACATTCCAATCAAAAAGTATAAAAAAACTAACAAAAAGTTTAAGACAATCAAAGAGTCTGCAACAGCAACCATAAAAAAGGTCTAAGTACATAGGGTGGTACAATGGGCGGTGTTATCGCCTTACAACTACTGTAATATGCTCTAATCATAGGCGAGGACGCTGGTACCCTAAACATAAGTTAAATCTCACATTACAGAGCCTATCGTATACACAACTTTCCCGAGTTGTAATCCTGCATAGATTTTAGAGAAGTATTTTCTTGTACAATTGCTAAACCTAGTTTAAAAGAGTAACTTCGGAGTTTCTTGCCCATTCTTCTTCATACAAAACTACCTTTTGGTAGGGGAAACTAGAATCATTTTCTTTTTTTTTACCTCTAATGACGTTCAAAAGTACATACCTTTTAACGGTCTAATTGAAAAAAATGATTTGACTTTGACTTTGAGAGGTAATTTTAATTGATTTTACGGGGATTGCACTGCACTGTACTTTACATAATTATTTCGGATTCAACCTATCCGCAGGGACTACTACTTTCTGACCCCTTCATCCCATCCGTCAAGAAACATAGTAACGTATTCAAATATAAACTTATTCAGACTCCTACCAATATTAATATCCTTACAACTCGTCAACAAAAGCAGACACAATGAAGCCTTACATCTTTCTCAATACTTCACAGACTAAAGAGGAGTGCACCTTCCTCGGAGGTAGCAGTGAGCTCATTGTCAGCCCTAGTGAGCGCACTCCGGGGCACATAATGAGCACATTACATAGAAGAGCTCACTCCATTCACGGGAATAAATTAGATTCGCACAATGAGTCCTGTAGACGCCGCGTCGCGCTGCCAATAATTATAATGTACAATGGAGAGATGGTAATTGGTGATATGGGCCATGTTGTTGTAAACGGTGGTTTATGTTGGTCAGTGTTTGTTTACTTATAACGCAACTACAGAGTTGACATGCTGTTAAATTTCGGGTATAGGTATATTATACGTAGTTGATGGTTTTGCTATGAATTTGCGGGTGACCAGAAGAAGGTGTCTGGATCAGACTTGATGCGGACGGCGAAGGGAGAGGCATACATAATGTCCAGCAATGGAATGCGATAGTGAAGATTTCCCGCGACTTCATCTGCGCTGATTAGTATTTCGAGTAGTTTATTTACTTTCCCAAGGTCTTATATATCTTTATAAATTATAGCCTATTTTGATGTATAGCTTATAAGTAAAGTTTCATTAAGGTCAATTCAGTAGTTTCTGCGTAAAAGCGTCACAAAAATCCGTACAAAGTTTCGTGTTTATAACATCAGTGGGATAAGCATGAGTAAAAATCCATTCTGAATATTCTGTCATCCATAGGAAAGCTATATAAACCTATAGAGTCAACTAGGTCACCTAAACTCTGCCTAGTTCCGTTTCGTTACAAAGCGAGCCAGTCGAACTCGAATTAAACTGAAAAGCGTTGTTGAAATTCTATTTCCAGTGCAAATGTTTGCTTCGCCGTTGTCGGCAGGATTACTTAGGCTAAAGTTGAATCTAGACAGAACCTGTTACCTGCTTGACCTAACTCTTGACACCTAATCGAGAGCTTGGCATAGTCCTCAAATGAATACGTCAGATGAATTCTGAAACAGGTGGATCATTTTTAAATGATTTGGTGTAAATTGAATCTTACATGATTTGTGTCGAGGACTATTTGGAGCTTATAATTTTGAAGTTTTCTAAGGAAAGAGTCTTATTTGACTGTAGGCACTGACTGCTAAACAACTAAGTATTAACCACTCGTATGCCGTAATTATAGATACAATTAAAAAGCAATTGTGTCTCGCGTAGATCTATGTTCTGGCACATGACAACTTAGCAAAATGTTAACTACGAAAAAACTCTTCTCCAGTCTCGTTTACTTGGTAAATAAGGCTGGAGAATCCACATTCATATTATATACAACCGAAAAATATATGTAACCGAATTGAGAACCACCACCTTTTTTAGAAGTCGGTAAAAGTCTCAAATCCGCACCCATTTACTGACAAACAGTCACATATCACTCTACTAAACCTCAGATAGATTTTGAATGGATTTTTTTGAATGACTTGGTGTTCATTAAATCTGAAAACGATAACTACTATAATTTCCATTTCCGAAAAGGGTACCCAAATAATTACGCTGTTAGTAAGACGACTATATTCACTCCTTTTGATCTAAGTTTTACAATAAAAAGGAGCAGATCCAATCAACATTCTTCGAACTGCCAAAATCATCATAGAAATTAAAAAACTTTTCATAATCTGCATAGTATATACGATCTCAAACTTTTAACAGTGTGCAAATAAAATTATAGGCCGAATAATTGATGGGTTCGTTCAATCAATTAATTCTATTCATTAATATTCACGCCGCCCGAGGTGACGATGAAAAACGGGGGAAAAATGAGAGGGCGACCCCTCCAGGACCTCTGCTCACCCCACTTACAATAGGACTTAAATATTATTTTATAATTTGATTCTTTAAGATGGAAGCGTCTTGGTGCACTGAGAAAGAATTTTATAATCTTTAAACTTGAGTTTTAAGATGCAACTGAATTGGAGTAAGTTGATGGGAAATTTTTATTTTATTTTATGAACTGTAAAAGCTGAATTTGATGATAAAGCAATCAAATCAAAAGTCATTTACTCAAATGAGGCTGAGGATCAGCACTTTTTGAACGTCATACATTACATAAAATAGTCCCCCAAAACGCCTGCCCTTCACCACTTCCTTGTGTTTATGCTGGGAAGACAAAGTGGCGGAACAAACTCCTCAGCAATACCTACGTCTGTTTCGATACTAAGATAAGGTAGATGTTTGTTAAACTCCAAAACGAAGCCACTGAAAAGTGCATTTAATTGTAAGGGTTCAGACAGAGGGCCTAGGTGAACCGTGAAATGCGTAGTAGGAACACTAGGAACGCCAACGGTGCAAAAGAAGCATATCAGTTTATGTAAGCATCCTTCCCATCACGTACTTCAGTTTGCCTACCTTGGCATGGAAGGGACAGCACATACGGTGGCGATTCAATATAAACCTTAATAAGTAAGCGACTACAGTAAGTTAAGACACGGAGGTAAGGGATCGCGGTGTGTATATGTAGCGCAATCATCCGATTGCAATGTTTAGTTGTTTACGCAGCGCAATAGAAAAGGTTGGTATTACCGGGGACAACAGTGCGCCCCCGGGGAATGTCCTACCGGTAATGTACACTGCGAGCACGAAAAACATATTCATCTTGAAATAACACCTGTGACGAAAAAGAAAACGTATAAAGTTAGTGGTTCGAAATTGGTGTTTTCATCTAAATCTTTGTGACGTGTTTACCGAACCCAATGAAAAAACCTTGTACCCAGATAAGCTAATGACACTAGTTAGAATGAACTTATAAACTATATATAAGTTCAACCAGTTACATTATTATTTAATTTTTTTGGGGTGTATAATAATTAAGTCTTATTTGCAATAAGTAATTATTATTTAATGAATAATTTATTCATTACTAGCTTCTGCCCGCGACTTCGTACGCGGATCCTGTTGCTTATGCCAGCGATAACGGGGTCGTCAAAATCGAAGATCTGAAACATCTGATGTCGAATTCTATAAGCCCGGGGACGGGAAATCAATGGGATGCGCGAGACGATTCAAGATGTTCCAGATTTTTTATTTTTGTTGGTCAACAGGAAATGCCATCAGACTTAACAACTTTTGCTATGACGCCATTTCTATTATGTATATGTTATATTGTCTCTGGGCTTTGGAGTTCCCCTACAGGTGCTCCAGATCTTCAAATTTAGTCTCACAGCAGAAAACACTCTTCACGTGGAATAGTTTTTGCAATGGCACCATTTTTATATCTCTTTTACTTTAGGTGTTCCATTTTCCAAAATAAATTATAGCCTATAATATGTTGCGTAACGTTCACGATCAGCGGTCAGTCGCGCATCTCCTTCCCCCACTTATCTCTAGAGTCGATGCGTATATACGCTGAAAACTCAAGCGTCATGCTTTTTCCGTGAACGTCTCCAACTCGCGAGACAGTGCATGATGTTCACGATCAGCGGTCAGTCGCGCACATATTCTTCACTGGTCTCTAGAGACCTGGATGTAGATGCGTAAATACGCTGAGAATGCAGGCGTGCTTCGCGATCCCAAGAAGTTTCCACGGAGCGAGTTGCAGCCTCATGTTCTCGAACAGCATCAAGTCTCTCCTAACGCTCTTCGGTAGATTGTTGGGATCTTATGGTCTTTAATCATTTAGCACCTTTGGAACATTGGGAAAAATTTGACCTCTTTCTAGGCATGGTTATAGTTTTATTGTATACCTGATCAATTAAAATCTAAGTGGCTGCTCCCCTGCGTTACCGGGTAAGCTACCGTGTAACGAAGATAAATGGAAAAGGAAATTAAACACTCAAATAACATAAGCCCGAAGGCATACGATAAAAAAATGGGAGTTTTAGCCAGTAGAGTCTAATTTTCAACGATATACCATCGTCATCGAAAATCAGTCCTGAACTGTTCCCGCCTTCACCGCGTAGTACCTCCTACTTATGTTATTTTATAATTATGCAATGAAATTAGTGATAGTTTTAATTTCCAGACCAAATGTTTCTGATCTATGATTTTATAAGTCAACAGGAAATGCCTATCAGACCGAACAACTTTTGCTAAGACGTCATTCCTATTTGAGTTATGGTGTAGCTGGGCTCTTGGAGTTCCACAACAGGTGTTCCAGATCTTCGATTTTTATACGTCAACAGCGAGTGCTCATAAGGCTGAACAACTCTTGCTAAGACGTTATTCCAATATATGTTATAGTGTAGCTGGGCTCTTGAAGTTCCACATCAGGTGTTCCGGATCTTCAAATTTATTCTCTCAGCAGAAAATGCTCATAACGTGGAACAATTTTTGCTATGGTACCATTTTTGTATCTCCTATAGTTTAGATGGTCTGTTGCGGTTCTGCATCAGATGTTCCGGATCTTCAAATTTATTCTCTCAGCAGAAAATGCTTATCACGTGGAACAATTTTTGCTATGGTACCATTTTTGTATCTCCTATAGTTTAGCTGGTCTGTTGCGGTTCTGCATCAGGTGTTCCGGATCTTCAAATTTATTCTCTCAGCAGAAAATGCTCATCACGTGGAACAATTTTTGCTATGGGGCCATTTTTGTATCGCCTATAGTTTAGCTGGTCTGTTGCGGTTCTGCATCAGGTGTTCCGGATCTTCAAATTTATTCTCTCAGCAGAAAATGCTCATCACGTGGAACAATTTTTGCTATGGGGCCATTTTTGTATCGCCTATAGTTTAGCTGGTCTGTTGCGGTTCTGCATCAGGTGTTCCAGTTTCCAAGATAAATTATAGCCTATGTGTTGACCAGACTTAATATCTATACAACAAAAAAAAATCATTCAAATCCGTTTAGTAGTTCCGAAGATTAGCGTGTGCAAACAAACAGACAAACAGACAAACAGACAAACAGACAGACTTTTTTTTTTGGATTCGTGCTCTATTACTGTTTCTAAACCCCCCTCAATTATTATTTTTTAAATATATTCAATGTACAGACACAGTTTTTTTACAGTCTTATTATATGTATAGATCATTTGCGAAAATCTAAGTTGATGGGTCACCTTTAAGATAAGAAACGCAAAACATTTCTCGGAATTCCTTGTTTTTACGTTTACAAAAATGCTTTCAGAGAGCTACTGTTAATTCCACTTATAATGTTTCAAAGATTTTAGTAAAATGGAGGGTGTTTTAACTTCCTAATTAATAATGAGTTTTTTATGAAGTAAAAGGAGTTTTTTTAGGTTTTACGTGACTGGTAAAGATTTGAAAAAAACCTTAAGAAGTATTTCCCCTATTTTCTTCAAGTAGGTAATGTGTTTCTTAACAAAGAGATACAACAAAACTACTTTATATACTAAACACAAAAAATAAACTTTTTCCAAAACCGGCTTATTCTTGAAACTACAACTAATATTAAAGCCAACCTTGATGTTACCCCAAAGTTTCACAACTTCTCGCTTCTGAATATTTATAATTTTCCGTGTGTGGGTAAACTTTTGGGGCCGCCAGTGTACGTAGGAGAAACTATCGCGAGGTATTGCTCTATCGGGCCGCGGCCTGTTTGCTTAGGCCGGGCCGCGGCAGCTTTGCACAGCAAATATCATTTGCCACCCGATTCTGTTCTAATAGATTTTTATTGGAGCTATTCAAAACGGTTGTGAATCTCCCAGCAGTTAGCCAGCCAGAACTGATATTATATGTTTTCTTGTTTCAGGTAATAGTTTTTGGATGTTGAGCTGAGCGGGAGAGCGATTTACGAAGGGAAAATTAAAGGTAATTTTTTGTGAAAAAGTTTTTATTTTGTAATTTTTAGTTTCTTTGTATGTAAAGAAAGTCTTTCAAAACTTGAAAGAATCATTGAAATTGGATAACAATTGCTAAAGAAGTTCTATCTCTAAACATTAATCTGTACATCTCTGCCGGCCCCTTTTAAAATAGAATGGCGTAATGTTATGTTGTGGAAATACAAAAGCTCAGCATAGACATCTGACTATAGCAATCGCGAATAATTTGCTGTTATGCGTTGAAGAGTTCCGTTGCCTGTCTTCTTCATCAGTTTTTCTTCACCAAATGATACTTTCTAAATGAAAATGCTTGATTTGTTACTAAAAATCGGTGCATGTGTGCCTATATTTTTTGAGGAGTTCCCTCAATTCCTCGAAGATCCCTCATCAGATATGAGTTTTGATACAAATGGGACCAATCTGTTAACTAGTATCCCTATCAAACAAAAATTTGTAATTTTGTAAATAAACTTTTAAACCGACGGAGCAATTCATGAATTTCTCTCACCATTGGGAAGATTCACTATTCCCAAATGACATAGGCTTCTCATCATCCCTGTATTGTCACGGGAAAAGGAACTACGCGGGTAAAACCGCTTGACTTCCACCAGTGTTATATATCAGAAAATGGGCTATGCAAAAACATCGTATATAAGCGACGAGGAGTACCCCGTAATAATCTGACTACTTTGAGAAGAAACACCGAAAGAAACTTAGAGGTCAGTCTCTTTTAAAGTCCAGACATCACCTTGGTCAGATCATATAAGAACCATGCAGATTATTTGTTATTTATTAAAACTTTATGCTCTAGTAAAATACACTGTACAAAGGCGGACTTAATGCCTTAGACATTTTCTACCAGTCTACCTTAAGGTGATGCAGAGACAGAACATGGTAGGCGCAAGAAGAAGATTAGTGTCTGAAATGTTCTTTTGAAGGAAGAACCACACAGATACGAGGGGACCAGATCAGCCAGTTCAACAGCTCAACTCGGAACTTGTGGAGCTCCAATAAATCTTAGATTTATCTAATCTCATTTTTTTTGTATTTTTTGTGTAGCAATATTGTCCATTGTATTTAATGGGGGCTAGGGGGATTTATATCCAGGTTCTGCAGCTCAAAAAGCTCCCAAAAAGATCCACCCCTGACTACGACTGAACTTTAATACCGTACAGTAGCAAAGTTCCTTTATAACGTATGAGTGAATTTAAGTAAAATATTACTGAATCTGAAGATATAGACATGCTAGGAGCGAATTGAAGTCCACACATCGAATTTTATATATTTTCTGAAAATTTGTTCATGATTTATATTCCCATGCATAACTCTGGTTTGCTTCTGATCGCTACTCGAATTTGACGAGCTCATGAATAACAACACGTTCCAGTACTACAGTCAACCACATATTAGTCGTAACTTGTTGAAGTTTACATTTTACAGTGCCTATTTTGTTGTGGAATCTCGTACATCAACCTGGGAAGGTAATAATAAAATCAGCCAGTTATTGTTCCACTGCAAGGCAAAGGCCTCTTCTCATACAGAGAAGGCACGAACATTGATCACCACGCTTGCTCAAGGCGGATTGGCTATTTCAAACTTATTATAACTATAAGTCCAGGATTCCTCACGATGTTTTCCTTCACCAACGTCATTGATGTCTAGGATAAACAGAACTAGAAGGTAAATATTTATTAAAAAAGTCAAATTGGTACTTGCTAGGCTCTTGACCTTGACCTCGGAAAATTAATGGCTGCTTTAAAATAAATTAAGGTCTCTCGCCAGGACATAAATGCTTATAAACTATGGGGCTATGAGCTAAGGGCACCCCTTGTGGGGTACGGACCTCGGCTTAGAGCGTCGCTAGTGGAGAGCAGCAAAGGGGCCGGGTTGCAATGGATCGGGACCTAGCGCCTTTCTGCCATATCTGGTGGTGATAAACGTAGGGTTGCTGATTTTGTACGTGCTACGAAACTAACTAAACCCGTAATCATACGGAATAAATCTTAATCAATATGGCATTTATATTATCGTACTTGACTGCTTCTTTGGTTTAGAAGTGGCACTACTGCTAATCATTAAGTGTGAGGCTCGATTCGCTGGTCGGGTAAAAGATATATTGTGTTTTTCCATCTGAAATTTCTCAGCAACAGGCTAGATTCTGGATTTGTACCCAGTTGATAGAAATAGGCTCCATAAAAATAGGTTACACGGGAGTTATTCATAAATGGCGAAATGTGGGTACACTATAAATAAACGCCTGCTTAGCCCCAAGGGCGATTAAAGCGAGAGTTTACGTATCAATAAGCAATAGTTTACATTCCGCCAAAAGCGCTAAAAAAGTATTGAAAAACACTTCTCCAACTAGTTCGAAGCACACATAAGGCTTGAGTTGGTTACCAACGAGCACTATGTTGAATAGTTGATAGCCACAGTCCCACACATAGTTGGCAACAGTAACAGACCAACAATCTCGAACTCGGGGGTTTAAGTAATCGCCGAACTAAGCGAAAGTCGAGAGTTTTTCTTTAATCCGAGCTTTGTTACGTTTCGTCTTTATCTTTTTACGCGAGTTTTTTGTAATGTGTGTGTGTACTGAATTCTTTTTTACATACTTTGGCAGTTTGTTTTAGTGTTCACTGTGTTTTCTAAAAGTTTATTTTTGTTTGGCGTTTGTTTTGACTTGAGTCCCGTACGTATAACGAAAACACTATTAGTCGAAATACGCTTATCTACACTTATATTACTCAAAAACGGCTGTGTCGATTTCATAAATTCTTTCACCATTGGAAAGCTACATTCACTTTATGTTATATATGTATATGTAAGTGTTTTAAAATATAATGTAGGCTATATTACATTTAAAACCTCCAACAGCCAATACCTAACTAGCAGGCACGCGGTATCACCCGCGTAGTTCCTGGTGCCATGTGAATAAAGGGATAAAAAGTATCCTATATCAGCCGGGGATAGTGTAGCTTTCTAACGGTGAAAGTATTTATCAAATCGGTCCAGCAGTTTCGGAGCCTATTCAATGCAAACAAACAAAATAATCAAACCACTTCTCTTTATTATATTAGTATAAGTATACGAGTAGATAATGTCTTCGTATGTTTTTTAATAAAATTTGAATAGTTAGTGTTAGCCAAGCCAACCTGTTGAGCTAGCCAATCAATTACATGCGCTACCCAAATGCACACATTTTTCAGCGTTTGTTATCGTTGGCTTTACCCCAATGTTTAAAGTTTTAAAACCAATATTTGTCCGTTTATTAACTAGCAATCAATGGTTTAAAATCAGGAATATTTTTGTTTGTATGAGAAAGTGCGGAATGCCATGCAAATGCAATCCCTGTTGTGATTGGAATGATGGAATAAGTTCAGAATTAAATTAACGAACGTTTTATGTTATTGGCTTTTTGAGGTTTAAATAACTGTAGGTACTGTTAAAGGTTTTATTTTCGCACATTTTCATGGTCTATTTTAACGTCCTGTGAATACAATATTTATGGAATTTAAGGTATGATCATCGTCTTTTGCCTGCGTTTTCCCAATAATCCTGGGGTTGGCTTCTTAATGGTTTAACGGGATGTCTATCTGATCGTCCCAGTAACTGGGTAACAGTAGTAGCCCTTCGTTAGTCTGCTTGTCAGATATACGATGTTTTGTCAAGTCATCTACAAATTACGTAATTCCGTGCTTTCCGTAACTAACTTGGAAAAAAGATACCAACTACCAGCATTAATTACATTCCTTAATTAAACACTACTATTCGCAAAGGACGGGCTTTTAGAAGGACTGACTATTGTATTTGTGACGTTCCAAAAATCTAGATGCTGAGCCTAAAATGAATAAATGAATTTTGATTTGATTTAATTTATATATACCTATTATACAACAAAAGGATATTGGACAGGCATTTTATTTCGTACTAATTTTACGCTTTAATAAGTCCAAATGTCCGTTTCATGAAACAATCGGCTGGTTTTGTGTTGTCATCAGTTGCAGTCATTTACCTACATCGAAAAGTCCTGTTTACTAATTAACCACGGAATCAATGCAAAGGTTAATTTGATTTAAATCGTCAAATATATACATATATGAATTGCTTGTCATCATCGGGTAGTCCACCGCTAGATATTGGCCTGTCCTAAGTTGCGCCACTAACAATACACACGAACAACACTAAAAACAGCTTAACTCAATCTAGAATCGATTCTCTAAAGCACTAAACGAGCGTCTAAAGTATCACCCGAGCATCGATTAGTCGGACTCAGTGGTTTGTTTTCTCTAAGAGAGCAGTTCTAAGGCTGTACAATTTGGCCGGTCCTAAGTAAGCACCGACTTCAATGGCTGCGAGACTTCGGTCCCTTTGCCACAATTAACGACTAACTGCCGAATTGGCAATATTGTTGTGTTTGACTACTTCGATTAAAAGTTAGGCCGAGAGCCGAAATTGTGAGTTATAGCGAGGAAAGTTACCAAGTTGATGATGTAGATGGAGACGTATCGATCTGATGAAGTTGGGTGTTAAAAGTTAAAGATAATTTCGAGTTATCTTTTTCGTGGAATATAGAAGTGAAAGTTGAAAGTTTTGAGCTTAGAGACTCCTCGAGAATTGCCAGCAATTTATTCTCTTTGATGAGTGCGGTTAGTGGTTCTTCCGTTGGTGTTGTTGTGTTGGTTTAAACTTGACGTGTTTTTAGAACATTGTGGGTTTTGATTAATTATGTGTAAGAATGAACACCTTTCCGAGCATGACCGTGTCTTACAAATTGATTTGAAAAGTTAGCGAGCACCATTCAAACCTAGCTATTGGATTCTACAATATTATTAAACTCTCATATATCATTTCGATGGCAAACATAGGCTCTAAAATCAGACTTAGAAATTCCTGATGAAAAGACTCAATAACAAAAGGCCTGACGAACGAGGCAGTCTAGTCAAATTATTATTAATCATCTCGAATTTGTGTTGGCGTCCGTTCGATGGGCTCTCCATAGTACGACACACGCCTGTAGTATTTTTTTTGCTACACCTATGCGCCAAATTCAGCCCTGCCCATAGGCTGTATCTAAAACAGTGACTGATTTTCTATATATAAATGCGCATGTTTTTTAAGGGGTGGTTTTGATATCACGTGCCTAAGCGTGCGTATGAAAAGTTGTAATTGAAAATTTAACTTCGGAGTGGCAATGAATTTTGATTAACTGCTTTTTTTATTTTATTCTGACTTGGTTCGTGAACCGATTAAGTTATGGATGCTTGGTTAGTTTAATAGGTACTGATACTTACATGTCCAATATAGGGAGCCACGTTGAGTAGCCGATGTGGATTCCTGAAAACATTAACAATAAAACAAAATATGGCAATTACGCAATACCTACAAGCATAAATACAAAACAATTGTGCTGTTAAGATGTCTACTGTGTCTGGTTAGACACTTGTCTACTAATTAATACACGCGGATTAATAAGATTAGTATAATTTCCAGATTGACATTTCTTTAAGGTTTAGGGTTTTTGTTTTTTGTACTACGAGTACAACTACTTTTAATTGCAAGTTGCAGTATGCTAAATTTATTGATACATATTGTGTCCCAAAAAGTTGTTAAATAATTCAAATAGTTATATTTTAGATCCCTCTATATCTATTAACCCAGGATTCTAATAAAATTTAAAGTACGAGTAAGTCCTTAAAATAGCACCTTAAATCACAAGTCAACATTTCACGAAAACGAATGCATTTCCAAATGAAAACTTTATGAGACCACCCAATTTATGTTCCTTTTTATTTGTTTGCGACGCATTCATAGAACCGCACCTTATTCGCACTTAAGCCGGGATCAGATTGAGCGGTACAGCGGTACGGAACTCATTGTCCTAAATAAGCAAGCTTTACGTTAAGACAACATGGTGTCACGCCACGACACAACTTACGCTTCTATAGAAATTATACCGTCCGTCGAGCTGTGCGGATGCTGTAACCGATGTGATACGTCAAGCTATGGAGTATTTTATCCCTTATAGTGACGTACCCATCGGAAGCTCAGCTCACCCATGGTTCAATGCTGATTGCGCTCATGCTGAAGAGCGTAAGCATTCGGCGTTTCTAACCTGGGTTGACGCTCGTGACCGCAAATCTCCGGATCTGAGCTCAAAGAAGAGAGCCTTTAACCGTGCTGCCAAGTCCTGCAAAAAGGCACTAAAGAAGGCACGCTTCGACCGCATTACCCATATTGGCAAAAAGCTCTCTGCACAGCCGTCCGGTAGCAGAGCATTCTGGTCCCTTGCCAAGTCGGTCGAGGCGAACTTCTGTCGGCCCACATTGCCTCCGCTGGTAAAGCCTGATGGAACACTAGCTCATACGGCAAGAGAGAAAGCAGGTCTCTTTGCATCTCTCTTCGCCCATAATTCTCGTCTGGACACTGGCAGTGCTACTCCACCGACTCTGCCTCATTGTGACTCGTCAATGCCCGAGGTTCACATAAGGAACAGAGAAGTTCTGAGAGAGCTGCGTCGTCTAGACGTGAATAAAGCTAGTGGACCAGATGGCATACCAGCGATTGTTCTCAAGGCTTGTGCGCCCGAGTTGTCTCCTGTACTGATGCGCTTGTATCGCCTCTCATTTAGGACTGGTATAGTGCCCAAGTCCTGGAAGCTTGCCAACGTGCAACCCGTGCCCAAAAAGGGCAGTCGTGCCGATCCTGCCAACTATCGGCCGATTTCAGTAACCTCCATACTCTGCAAGATTATGGAGCGTGTATTGAACTCGCGCCTCATGGCATACCTAGAAGGTAACGATCTCCTCAGTGACCGACAGTACGGATTTCGCCGCAATCGGTCTACTGGGGACCTACTAGTGTATGCCACCCACTTGTGGGGCGAGGCCCTCGAGAAGAATGGGGAAGCGATTGCTGTTTCCTTAGACGTCTCGAAGGCCTTCGACAGGGTATGGCACGCTAGCCTTTTGAGTAAGCTTCCAGCGTACGGCATTTCCCCTGGTCTGATTAACTGGGCAAAAGACTTCCTGAGTGAACGGTCTCTCCGAGTAGTTGTCGACGGGTGCTCATCAGAGCCCATGACGACTAATGCCGGAGTTCCTCAGGGGTCTGTTCTCTCTGCAACCCTATTCCTACTGCATATCAACGATCTGCTGGTGCCCGGTATCTATGGGTATGCAGATGATAGCACAGTTGTAGAGAGATACCTGCCCGGTGCTCGGGCTAGTAAGGAGCTAATCCGGTCCGAAAGAGAGGCTATGGTGGAGCGTACGAATAGCTCACTGCAGGCAGTCTCCAAGTGGGGTGAAGCCAATCTGGTGGGATTCAACGCCGCCAAAACACAAGCGTGTCTGTTCACCGCCAAAAGGAGCCCGTTTACCTTAGCTCCTGCTTTTCGTGATGTCTCCCTGGAATGCACCGATCGTCTTCAGCTTTTAGGAGTCGAAATCTCCTCAGACCTGAATTTTGGGCGGTTCATTGAGTCCAAAGCCAAGGTAGCAGCTAGAAAACTTGGCGTTCTTGCAAAGGTCCGGCGGTACTTCACACCGGGACAGCTTTTAATGCTATACAAAGCACAGGTCCGTTCGTGTGTGGAGTACTGCAGCCACATATGGGCCGGTGCTGCAAAATGCCACCTGGCAGCTTTGGACTCGGTGGAAAGGCGTGCGAAGAGACTAATTGGTGATCCAGATCTGGTTGAGTCCAATCTACAGAGTCTTGAGCACAGGCGAAGGATAGCCAGCCTTTCGGTGTTTTACAGGATGCATTTTGGAGAGTGTGCGCAGGAATTACATGATTCGATTCCACCATCTCACTTCTACCATCGGACAAGCCGACGTACGGCGAGTATCCACCCTTATGTTGTTGAAACCTCTACGACCCGGACCAAGCGGTTCGCCTCGTCGTTTATACCACGTACATCAAGGGACTGGAACAATTTGCCTGCTGCGGTCTTCCCGTCCGATTATAATTTGGGTGTCTTCAAGGCAAGAGTGAATAGGCTCCTAATAAACTAGTGCGCCTCACCATCAACGATTGCATCACTGCTTACCATCAGGTGGGATTGCAGTCAAGTACTAGTTTATAATATTTAAAAAAAAAAAAAAAAAAAAAAATACGAAAACAATATCTATGTTTGTTCTATGAGATTTTTGTGGAAAGCCAAAATTCGTGGTGTATTGTGTGAAGGATGTCTAAGATCGCTTTCACACGCTCCGACTAACACGTGACTCGACGGCAAAAGTACGAACAAATCGAGTAAATTTAATCGATACCTATTGAAGTTACCCGGTACCCGTGAGAGTGTGAAAACGGCCTAAATGTAGTGTGGGAGTGGGATAAAAATATAATTATGTAGGTTTGAGAAAGAAGGAAGTATTTGTTATAAAATAAACGGATCAAGTTAGTGTTTTTTTAAGAAGGAAGTGGGGAACAACAACAAAGTGAATGGCAATGTTGTTCCAATATTTATCGTTAGTTTTCGTTTGCAGAGTTTTTGCTTGAACAGCTCTAGTGAACATTGTATAGGAATAGAAAAACAACGGTTGTGACTTTACAAAACAAAGTCTTTAATTTACATTTCAAAGCTTAGTATCGTTTAGTTGATTACGATAGGGAAAATCAAAGCAAACTAAGAGTAAAACCAACGCAAGCAGTATAACCGCACTGCCGTATAGGTAAAACGAAAAAGCTCAACAGGAAAGCGACAAAAAGAGCATTAGTGCTTCCGTGCGCGTAGTGACAAGCGCGCACAATAGATGGCGCTGCGCCGTCGTAACTCGCACTCGTCGACGCAAATCATCGTAAAAAGTCGCGGAGCCGAGTTGGGGATTCCTGCAGTTAAAGGCGACTTTGGCTTTGTATTCTGGGATATGGATGGACTTTAGGAATTCACTGTGAATGTGAATTCTTTCTCTTGGTGGATCAGGTTTTCTTGATGTTACTCACCGGGGTAAACGGGGTAAACGGTCAGCGCCAGATTTTGGTGTTGCTCTTGAATTTAACCTATTGCTTGTGGTATGTATTAAACAAATTGATTTTATAATAGAACCGAGTGTCCTGCAGGGCTATAGCCAACCGGCGCGTCAATTGCACACCAAACTTTAATGACAACTGAAAATTTACAAAAAAATGGTAAAGCACTTTAAGTGTACTTCAAGTTGGGATACTGTGAGCTCCGACTGCGCATGACGTTATCCTAGATACACACTGATGATGGCCAATATGAAACTAGCCGTTTGACAGTTAATCGTTGAACACTTTGCCCAGTGATCATCACTTGAACTGTCAACGGAGATACGCTATTATAATAATAATAATTTATTTATAACAAGTAATAAGACTCACGGTGTTAGTAACAAATTAACAATACACTTACAAACTACGTTAGTAACATACGAAGACAAAACAAATACAGGTTGTGACATCAGCCCAGCCGAAGCCTTGCAGCAATGGTTCACAAACACCCTGCTGACAGACCATTGCCCGGTACTACATGTGAAATTAATGCTATGACCGTCGTTAGTGAATTAAATAAAGCAATGTCACTGTGTGGTACTTTACATACACACAATACACTCACAGACTATTACACACACATGCATACATATCACTCTGCTTTACGTCCTTTATATCTCACAACCTCAGGTCCAGTTGAAAACCAGCGTCAGGCACTAGTTGTCTGGCATTTTTGCTCAACTGGACTGGAGCTGCAGAGCACAATATTTTTTTTTTATCGTTAATTTTTTTTAGTTTAATTATTTTCTTATGTGTTTTTATTTATTATCGTGTGCCTGTGTTTGTGTCAAATAAATACTTTTTCTTCAATAAATATCATTACATGAAGACCAGGCACTCAGAGTAAGTGGGGTTATAAACAGATCAGGGTAATTTAAAACATGAAACAGCAACCCACGTCACCGGTTTTATGATGGTGTGAGCGATAAACGCAACCGAGCCACTGTATCCGAGTAAACTCGGTAATCGAATACGTAGTGCACTAACATTTTTTACGTCGTACCGAATAGGATGAAATATACCGAATACTTCAACCTGTATAGCACTGAGCGGCCTATTTTCCGAATGAATATTTTTATGAAACAACTTTTTTTTTGTTTTTAATCAATTATGCGCGCTTGACGTTTTTTTCATGTTGGTATTGGGTGTAATATTGGGTTATGGTTCGTGTATGTCGATCACAGAACACGCTCGATGGTATTGTCAAAATTCATGTTGTTTATGTCCTAAAGGTCAAGTAATACCACCAATAGACTAAACTAGCAGAAAATACAACACAAGAATCAGTAGCTGGAGAAAATATGGGTCTTTAAAAGAGATCGTGTAATCTAGCATAGGAATATCCATAAAAAGTTGTCTTCTGACACCTGCACACTATCCTGTATTATACAACCTTATTTTAGATATACTAAACCCGTAAAAAGGTGGTTGAACTCATCATTATAAAATAAATATACTATGGAAATCAATGAATTTTACTTATAAAAAGGTGTGGATAGGTTATCTAAACAACATTCGATCTTCAAAAACGGCACACTAACGCACGCACGCGACCGTTGACGGGGCGACGCGACACTGAGGTCAAGTGTGGCTAGTTAGTCACATTTTAACGTGTCGCTTGCAAAGCGCTTATAACCTATCTACAGCTTTTTACTTATAATATAATTTTAATCACAAAAATAATGCAGCTGTTTCATACATTGTGTCGAGTAACGCTTACATAAATGTAGTGCATGGCTGATTTATATACAAATTATTAAATTCTTTCTTTTGATTTTTTAATTCTTTCTTTTGATTTTTCGATTCTTCTGGCAAATTTTCACAGGTAAATAATTAACAAGTGAGGGAATAATCAAAAATTAATAATGAATGAATTGACTGACACAGGGTATGACCATTTTTTGACGAAAAGTTTGCCAAGCGATGCACTTGAAAGAAATAAATCTGCATTAGGATTGAAATGACGGATAAAGAAACAAAGGCTGTTTTTCCACATAAAACTCGGTGGGACTTTTTTTATTAATAAATTGTTATCTCTACTTTGATTGGACTGACCACCGAACAGAAATATTAGAAAGCAAAAAACAATTGAGCGTCATAAACAAATCAGCTTTTGATACTTTAGTTCCCAAAGTCGATTTGCACTGATCAAAGCCAAAGCAAGATTTGTACTCATTACAAACTGGTAATAGTAATATTTAAGTAACTGAATTAATATAGTTTTAGTATTTGTTACTTAGACGAGGAAAACATGGCCTGGAATGGGCGTTTCCATTTGTATATAGGGAAATAGCGTACCTAATGCTCAGTATACCGCTTTGGACCACAAGAACAGCCAGCCAGTCTATAGTTACACTCCTGCCCCACCTTCTGGAGAATACAAGCTATCATGTTATGTGCATTATTACATTTCCAAAATTTGTATGCAGTGCAAAATATACTTGTAAAATATTCACCGAAATCGCATAAAACAAATCTGAACGCAAACCAATCTGCACACGATTGAACTAAATTGAAAGTATTGGAGTCGGTTACAAATGTAGGTTATGTTTGAAACTAATAGTTTTAGTTTATTGAAAACGCGACGCGAACACCAATGTTTTAACTTTCATTGAACATGTACGCAGTAATAGTTGGCTACGTTTACCACTAATTGCTGAAAAGGGGGTAAACTAAAGTCTTAATCGTTAAAGGCTCCAAATAGTTAAGCTGTTCACCTTACCATTTGTTGAGATTTTTTCTATCACCTAAAATGAACTGTCGCGATGGTTCAGAGTTTAAGGCACCTACCTGTCATGCACGAGGTTATGCTACAAATCCTGGTGCCAACATAACTTTTTAAATTCATATTATGTACTTTTTAAGAATATCTTAGACATAATTGACATCGATGAAGGAATGCATCGTGAGGAAACCAGGCGTTATAAGTATATAAGTTTGAAATCGTCACCACCATTCCAGGTTTGGACATTGTTACTGTGTTTCTTTATATTACTATTATAATATATTTATATATTTGTTGGAGCGCCTGATGGATTCCGCAAAGCAGCAATCAACGATGCGTCCTGTTTTAGTTTTAAGTAAATATGTAATTGCCACTTATTTTTTCGCTTTTTTTTGCTTGTCACTTATTTTTTCTCTCTCATGTGTCGTGGTCGAAGCAATACATCATTTTTTTGCAAGTCCATATTCTCGTCATTTTATTTTCTCCTGAAGTCCTGGTTCTCCCGTACACCCTTCACTCCATTGACTATTGAGCGACTGCTTATCTGACCTGACTATCCATTGCTGGTTGATACTCCTTAATAAGACTGATAGTTAGACATTCGATTATCCGCCTACCCGTAATTCTGTCAAGGATCTACAAATGTCAGCTGGATCCAACAGGCTAGCATAATTTCCAAGTCACGGAGAGCAAATGGGGGTCTCGAGATGTAATGTAAAGATACTCATCCATAGAGTGACCTGGGCGTAGCTTAACAGTGAACAGTGCGGCTGATATCTATTAGTCAAGAGACCAACTCTAATCTGTATGAAAAGTTCTCAAAAGCAGTTGTGTTTACCAAGATACCTTCATGTAAACATTAAGTACCCAAAACCCAAGGTAAAACTATCCAATAAAACCTGTTTTTGATTAGAACTACAATTCCGGTATTTTATCTGTGAAAGAACTCGTGACCCCCACTCATAAAAACTTGCAACAAAATTTTAGACTATCCATTTAGCTACCTAATTCTTATGTCCATAAAAAATATGTTTTATGGCTCAGTTATGGGTGGTCGTAATGCCGTGACCCAGGGAGGCACAGAAGACTTACTAGAAGAAAGAGATTTTGCTTCGAATAATTTGAGTGGTATTGGAAAAGGCAGAAGTACAGTCTATAGGCCGTAGGTCGATAGCCTTGAGCTCTAGTGTATAACGGATTTTCAACAGAATGCGTGGTCGGCAACTATTCGTTTTTAACCTCTGATGCAAAGAGTTTTCAGTTTGTTGAAAGTATATCAAGGAACAGTGTATTTTAGTACCGCGTATTCCTTATTTTAAATAAGCCCACCATTAATACCTAATGGAAGGAGACACCAACGCACACCGCCTTCCTGATTTCTGAGTTTTTGTGATTTTTTTTCCTACATTATAGATTTCTATTGAACCTTTTGTGATTCTTTATCAAAATACACATATAATTTATTTACTTTTTGGGGTAATATATGATTGTGATAGATAGAAAAAAATATTTAAAAATACCATCAGAAAAACTAAAAATTTTCATAAAAATCGACGAAATAATTTAATGTTAGAGGGTCCTGAATTATGTAGCAGTAGTGTGTTCTGTGTTCCTTCACTTTTTAAACAATGGAACACTCGCTTTATCTTTTTTTACTATATGGAACTCCACATCAAATGATGACACCGCAAGTTAAATAGAAAGAGAATTACAAAATCTATTTTAATTTAAGTATTTATAGAATTTTTCATAGCCTTAAAATAAAAATCCTTAACCGGTATTCACTTTAGGAATGATCTAATTTTCACACATTGAGTGGAGTGGACATTCTACACTTATTCTTATATTATATCCGGATTGCCAGGGTAGGTATCGGAACTCGGAAGCCGGTGACGCGGCCGAGTCGTAAAGTGCCAGTCCGATGCGATACAGCCGCGATAAAATAAACTATCACTGTATACGCCTGATCTGGCAACACCATATTTTATGTTATGGCTGGATGAAATTAATTTCATAAAAAATTTGAAGAGTGGGTGGATACTTTTGTATTTTTTGTAAATAATTTATCATAAGACTGACTTTTCTCAGGCATGTTGGGGTCGACTTCTAATCTAACTGGACGTAGATGAATACCAGTGTTTTACATGGAGCGACTGTAAAACACTGGTACTTTACTAGTATTTTGTATATTGGAGTCGCCAATAATTTGACTGGCCTGTTGGTCTAGTTGTTAGTGACCCTGACTGACGCCGGAGGTCGTGGGTTCATTTTCCACTAAGGACAAATGTTTGTGTTATGAACACGAACATTTGTGTCTCATCTGTGTCTGGGTGTAATTTATCTATAAGGTATGTACTTAGAAATATATAAGTATGTTTATCAGCTGTATAGTACCCATAACACAAGCTCTCAAGCTTAACTTGGGACTAAATGGCGTTGTGTAAAAAAAATGTGAAATATTTATTTATTTAATTTAATTTGATTGATTTATTGATAACTAATTTTACTGTTTAAAATCATGTTCTTCTAACTTATCAGACAGACGTGTTGGTGGGTAGTTTGTTCCGCCAATTCTTCATCCCAGTATAAACACTAGGAAGTGGCGGTTTGTTCAAAAAGTGCTGATCCTTAGCCTTATTTGAAAAAATGACTTTTGATTTAAATTGATTTGTCTATGCGATTTTCATAACTCAGTTACTGGGTCACCCCTTGATCTGCCTACTGCTGTTTTGGGTTTCTTGGCAAACGGGCTCCACTACTATAGTTACGTGCTTTCCGAGGCACAAAATGGTCTCAGTATGTTATTAATAGTCACCAATCCACAACTTAGACAAACGTTGCTTAACTTTGATATGAATATAAGAGATCAAATAATTAAAGAGCTGAAAATCAGTCCAGGATTGAGTTAACGATGTGAAAATATGAATTAGTTACAATGTAGCGCAGAGACGCGCGAAAACGCTCTTTGACCTTTTTAACTCCGAACGAGTGAAGTCAGCAACTCATCTAATGGAAGGTTACGTCAGGTGGTCATGGGCATAAGTGTAACCGACCTCAAAGGTCATGTGCCAGTCGACTGAAATCGTTATTTTTGTCTTACTCCTGGATGATGGTATCCTCAAGCATAAACCGAGCAACAGCATTAAACATTCTTATTACGAGTATACTCGTTTTATTGCAGTGTTGTTTTGTGTTATTTGGTCATCATATACATAATAAACCAGGATTCAGCAGAAGTGTTCCTTTAATAAACTTACATTGTGTCAGATACATGTTTATCTTATTAAGTCTCTTTAAATGTTATAGATTCACAATAAAAATAACTCTCAAAACGTTTACGGTAACGGTCTGTTATAAATACCCACAATACCTACAATGTCCACATGTTTAGATTATTTATTGGTTGCAAACATAATAAGTTTTTCACACCGCACAGATACATACATACATACACTGACACGCACTTACACACACTCACACCCACTTAAATACACACACACACCTTCATAAACAAACAAGTTGATTTGTAGTCCTTGTTCTAATCCTTACATTTTTATATGCAATTGTGTTTTTGTTTTCCCCTTTTAAAATAGCGTTATGATTGTAATAATTTACGTGAATTGATTGTTCACAATTACTCTACCGACATAAATGTACTTTTTTAGTCCCACAATGGGCGATCGGTTGACTCCTGTAACACAGGATTTGCCTAGCATGGGATGCCAAATGTTGCTTACTCACTAATATATTATATGAACCACATCAGTAATAAATAAATAAGCGAAATTTATAGAAATTTCTAATTCAAGTTCCAGTTGAAGAAATCTTTAAAGTCCGTAAAATGATGTCCATTCGCCATCTTATTTTAAATGAATAAGCGTCTCAACATTAAAGTTCTTTGGGTAATTCATTGTAAATAGGAATACACACCACGAGGCATCTTTTACCATACTTGGCAGATTTTAGGTGTACAATAAAAGCGTTATTCAATTGAATAGGTCTTCAAATGTGGGTTGATCTCCGAACACGTGTCAGTTTCGCTAGGAATAGCACTGAGCAGGGCTATTTGTGGAGTGTTTTACTTTTAATGTAGGTATTGACAGAGGGTTGTACCGAAACATACTTTATTTGTAAGATGGGGTATCTATAGGAAGTCAACGGGATCCTAGTACTAAGCATCTGCGTCCGTCTATCTGTGTGCCAGCGGGCTGTATCTCACGTACAGTTCTTTACCTGTTGTTTTCGGTGTTTCTAGCACGACCTTATAACACCACTGTATCTCTATTCTAGTACAGTACGGAACCCTTGGCTTGCGAGTTTGAATCGCACTTTGCCGGTTTTAAGAAATTTTGTTTCTTTGTTAAAGCCCTGTTACTGTCTAATTTACCTTATGACTGTTATAATTATAAAAACTCGAAATCGATTAAATTTTGTTCCTAATTTTCATTCGTTTCACTTTTTTTTATAGATTGTTAATCCTGTATTCGGCTGTACTACACTCCCAGGTATGGATGAGGGTACATTTTATGGTTACCTTCCTTTTCGTTACGTAATAAATAAACTTTAAATTATTACTCGACAAGAAATCCCCGCATTTCTATTACAATTTTCGACGTCATAAAAAGATACACTCCAGTTTCGGGCCGTATTATAATATTTTTGCTCCGAGTTTGATACATGGTGACTTTCATGTTTTCAGTTTGTAAATTCTTATTTCAACCAGATAAGGTTTATTTTGGTTAGGTGTGGGTGTAAAGTAATGTTTGTTTTCACGTATAAATAATTCATTGGCGGTGGACCGCGTTGGATTAACTCCGCCGCGCAAAACTGTTCGTCTTTCAGTTAGTTTTTAGCGAGAGAACTATTAACATAAATGGTTTTGTTTTAAATGTTCGTCCACCGTGTGTTTCATTAGGTAATTAACTGATCTCGGGTCTTACTTAGAATTAATTGTTTGCCATCAGGTGAGTATAAATGTAGCTTGAATGTTAAATGTTTAAGTGATTAAACACATAGTTTAAAAAACTGATTTAATGGCACAAACTGCAACAAACAGTTTAAAAAATGAGTCTAGTTTATAAATATTTAGTAGACGTCGTTGGCATAGTTTTATGGAAAATTTATTTTTTTCTACATTGTTTGTTTGAAGTCCTGAATTTTAATACCCATAACTATGTAAAACGCGACTGGGTGCACTTTAATGTCGGCCGTCTCAGGGCGGCTCAGGGTATATAGACGAATTTAATTATACTTCCTCGATTAATTTAATTTTATAAAGCCGTCTAGGTTGCAGAGTGTAGGGATAAGTTTAATTGAGTAGGTACACAAATTGATGAGTAGTACTGATCTTTATTAGCGAAAACTTTTCAATTATATATCGACTTATGCTAATTACACAAACAACCGTTGATATCGGTCTATGACACCTACAAAATAAATGTTACCAAGAGACCTTGTGGCTAAATAATTACAGTCACGTGGATCGATTGAAGGTTAAATTAAAATTAAAATCAAAAGTCATTTATTCAAATTAGGCTGAGAATCAGCACTTTTTGAACGTCAACTTAGGACAGTCACCCAACGCACGCCCTTCGTTAAGCTACTCTTGCCGAGGACGATCTGTAATTTTGTGACCATTCATTATTACTCCGTGCCTCGGAAAGAATGTTAAGCTGTAGGTCCCGACTGTCTTTTGTAGATCTCTATGACAGTCGTTAAGGGTAGTCAGAGAAGTCAGTTTTATCAAGGGAATCGTGCCCAGCCCAGTTACTGGGTATCGTGTTACCCAGTAACTGGATTGTGGAGGTCAGACAGGCAGTTATGTAAAACACTGGTGTGCAAGTCTGCACTAGGATTTATGTATAAAAGCCGCCTTATAAAAAAGGTATAAACAAGAAGCCTTTTTTATACCCTTTGTCTGTGTTTTGATACCTATTGTTTATGTCTTTTTCTGATTGACACTTTTCTGTTCACTACCAAGAACCAGCGCCTATTATTTCGGTAGTTAATAACTGAATTATGAAATAGAATTAATAATAATAATTATGAAATAGCAAAGCAGTTCATTTTAGGTCGTCTGATGAATCGTAATAATAGTTCATAGTAGGCCTGCTGGTATTCAGTTGCATCCGGTCAATCAGGAAGCCGACCCCAGCGTAGTTGGGAAAAAGCTAGGCAGATGATAATGACAAAATAAATGTAACATATATGTTACATACATACAAACAAACATACATACTCAAAAAGGTACCTATTTCTGAAACAGTCGGGTAAAAAACAGTTGAAGGGAATACTCAAAACAACCCAGAAACAACAAGTCACATCACATGTCACGTTTCCGTTCAAAGTTAAAACATAACTCCCAACCAGTTAAACCGTGGGTTAGCTGCGAATATTGAAATTAAATATTCAAACAACATTTGCCTTCATATTGGAGTGTAAACAATTTGTTTAAAATATTAGTCAAACAGAAAGTTGTTGCCGCAAGCCCTCGCCGAATTTATTAGCTCTATAAAGTGATTCCAGTTCATTATCGCTAAAGTTAGGAACTATAAATAAAGTGAACAAACGTAAATTGTGCTCATCACTTAATTTACTGCTTTGTGTACTGTGTACCTGTGAAATGTTGTTATTTGCGAATACGTTGATGAAATATGCATGAAGAGGCTTTATGAAGTTGTCAAGTTGGACAATGTGTGGTGGATGCTGTTTTAAAATTGTATAAATAATAGCCGTGGCCTGTGCCAAAGGCAAAGATTTAAGATACGAAGAAATGTAATAGAAAAACTATGATCCCATGGCTCAGTAACGCCATCTAGAATATTATGCCAATATTGGAGAGGCAGCAGTGCGTACTATATTATTAAACTCATAGACTTGAGTCCGCTCGGACACTAGTATTTGATGAAAATTTTGTCCATTATGTCCCGTATACACAGTGTAAAAACTTTTTTATAAAAAAAAACTCCCGACTTCTTAAAAAAAAACTAACAGGTGAAAAATAACTCCAGTTTCGGAAGTCTGTGGCTTTGGTGGTTTTGTTTTGTTCATTATTGGCCACCGCCTGTTTTTTTTTTGTAAAAAGTTTTTATTTTGCAATTTTTAGTTTCTTCGTATGTAAAGCTATCTTTAAGTATCTTTCAAAACTTGAAAGAATCATTGAAATCTGTTAACAATTGCAAAAGAAGTTCTTTCTAAACATTAATCTGTACATCTCTGCCGGGCCCCTTTTAAAATAGACAGGCGTAATGTTATGGTACGCAAATATATAAACCATGCACAGACATGTGACTGTAGCAATCGCGAGTAATTTGCAGTTATGTGTTGAAGAGTTCCGTCGCCTGTCTTCTTTATCAGTTTTTCTTCACCAAATGATACTTGCTAAATGAAAATGCTTGATTTATTACCAAAAATGTAAAAATCGGTACATGTGTACCTATATTATTTGAGGAGTTTCCTCAATTCCTCGAGGATCCCATCATCAGATCGGAGGTTTTATACAAATGGGACCAACCTGGTAGTATACCCTATAAAATAAAAAAATCATTTTGAAAATCGGACCATAAATGGCGGAGGAATCACGTAACAAACACAAAAAAAAACACACCGTCGAATTGAGAACCTCCTCCTTTTTTTGGAAGTCGGTTAAAAAGACCCTTAACGTGAACTACATATTCTACCCATCATCAAAGATTTTTTTTTTCTTTTAGAACATACCTGGGTACTGGTTTTGGAGATATTGAATATCAAAGTGCAATATTTTCATTGGTAAACTTTCTTCCGAACAAACATTATCGAAATTATCGATTTTTCAAAACAAATGCGTAATGCATTTGAAGTTACAAAAATGCAATGGATACTAAACAAGCGGGCCGGTCGGGTCAACGACCAAGCGCGAGTGGCCATACGCTCAGCTGATCGAGCGTTGCGTTGTCGCGCTATGCAATGCGCGCAATAAAAAGCATATCTTTTTTAAAGATGAAAAAATAGTATTTTCGCAGCATTATTTTTTGGTTCAAGTTACTTAATTATATGAACAGAATGTGTGGTTATCCGGTCGATTCAGTGAAAATCACGCCGTGAAAACTTGAGTAGTAAAGTGAACTGTCAATGCCTAGCATTAGTATCTATGCAATGACAGCTCAATTCGCCCTCACTACGCCTTCATTTACATGCGGTGATTTGACCAGAATCGCACTGCCGTAATAGGAAGTAGCGAAAAGCAGCGTTTTTTTTGCCTTCAACTAATTGATAGCAACTTTATTATCAATTCGTGAAAAATTTTAAATGTTGCTTTGTGGTCAACATTTAGATGGACAAGTAATGTTTTTTTTTTCAGACTAGGCTGCCTACAATAAACCAATAGAGCTTGCTAATGTTACGAGTATAAACGCGATAGATTGTATCTGCTCTGCTACTCATATAGGAACAATATCACGCCTGCAATCCTAGGTTTAGGCAGAGGTGTAGCTGCAGTACTCCACATTCCTCCAGTTGTATTTAAGTCTCATGTCTGGCGAACCGATTTCAAATTTCATAACAAACATTTGTTTAACAGAAATCGAGGGAATACAAGAAAATTTACGACATTATTATTCTCTATTCAATCACATATTTATCTTCACCATATTCCGAACTTATGAACAGTTGTTGGAGTAAGTATAACGCGAGCGATCGTACAAACATCGTATTATTGTCACTAGAGGGCGCCTCGGGCCAACTTCGGCAAACTTTTTATTTGAACCAGTGTTTGGCAAACTTTTATTTGTGCCAGTGTTTGGCGTGCGGGAAATATGTTTAGAATGATTGTGTAAGAGTATTTGTGGGATGTTATATATGTGAAATATATTGTTTTAAAATAGAATAGTACCTAGAAATTAATAAGTTAAAATAACTAGTTTCAAAGTTTATGTAAATATGCTTTAAATAGAAGCCATACGTTTTCTGGTTTTACGGATACTCTTAATTTCTTTCTCTTTTATGGCTTGTTAAAGATAAAACCAGCATTTAATATAAAGGCATGCAGTTTCCAATCAAAGCTCCACTGGAAGGAAAAAGCGACACCAGCAAGATTAGGACATTCACGTAGCATCTTGCTGCCGTAGCCCGTAGCTTCGTAGCCGCGTAGTCCCGTAGCTTCGTAGCCCGTAGACCCCGTACGGCATGTTCATGAATTATTCAGACGCTACGAGTTGTGCCAATTCTGTTGCAGTTAGTACAACTTGTTGCAGAAATAACTACCGACAGTTGTATATAGAGTAGTGTTACTTTATGCCTTTTAAAATAGTTTTCAGTTGACTTTTATATGACCTTGTTACTTGTAGTTTATGTGGGATATATAAAATTGGAATTTGTTTAGTAAAACACACAGCAATTATCTTAAAGAGGCAGCACTTGGTTAAGATTTTTTGATGAATTTAATTTGATGATTTTCACTCTAAGCCCCGTCCAAACACAGCAATTTCACTCGGAGACTATTGACACTATAATATGCATATGTACGTTTATTTTATAAAGTATTTAAATCATGATGAAATGACTTTTTACAATAATAATAAATAATAATAATAATAATACCAGCCTGTTACTGTCCCACTTCAGGGCAAAGGCCTCTTCTCATACAGAGAAGGCTCGAGCATTGATCACCACGCTTGCTCAAGGCGGATTGGCGATTTCAAACAATATTTAATAATATATATATTTTTTAATATTTCAACTTTTTACAATATATAAACTAAAAAAGGAATCAGAAAAAATACGTGAAAGTTTATTTATTTAATTACAACGGTCGTGTTTAACCAATTACAGTTACATATAAAATTAAAACTAAAAGAGACAACAATAACACATTTTAAAATATACAAAATAAACAACGTAAAATTTAAAAGTGTACGAGGAAAACATAAATAAAGGACGGTTAACAACACTTTCATAAATTATTCTCGCAGTACTTCTGACATTAGAGAAAAGAAGTTAGAGTAAAGCAGACAAAAAATTTACTGAGCTCATGATAACTAGTGCGTCGATGTCACCTTCACCCTGCATAGAAATGTATATAAAGTGCCAGGTGGTCGGTAAGCTATGGACCAAAACTTGTTTCTATTTATGTGACTTTAAATCAGTTTGAGGATTTAACTTGCACACTTACTTAACAGCCATTAACTTTAATGAAACGACAAATACTGAAACTACTGTTAAGGGCTAATAAAACACGACTAAGGACTTAGGTCTCCCGGTGAGTTTCATCTCTTACTATTTAACAGACAACTGCTTTGGCTGCTCAACTACGTATGTTGTTTCAAATAAGTATTTTGTATGGAATTTTTGCGTTAAGAAATTCGAAGAAACGGAAACAAATACTTGTATTTCCTGAAAAACTACGCAGAGTACCTGTAACACAGCCACATTATATTTATAACTTCCATGTAATACGAGGCGAACCTATTGCCATCAATCGGGCAAGAATCCAAACTCCGGGCTGCTTTAGAAAAATTCTCGATGAAAACAGTCAAAAACCAGGGGATCGAACCCGCGACTTCTTGCTCAGCAGCGCTAGTAAGCCGAACCTAATAAATTCGTTTCCCAAGTTTAAATTTTCAAGTTCTTTACTGTATTGCTGGATCGTCGTGATGGTCCAGAGGCGCCTACTTCTCATGCACGAGGTTGTGGCTAAATCTAGGCCAGTACCAATGAGACGTCATTGGTACTGGCCTAGATTAATGAACGTCATTGGCGTCGGTGAAGGAATACATCGAAAGCAAACCGGACTTTAAGTTAATATTAGTTCGAAATCGCCATTTCGCTTTGACCAAGCGTGGTGATCAATGCTTTTCTCTGTATGAGAAGACCCTTTGTCCTGCAGTGGGACAGAAACAGGCTGGTATCATTATTATTATTACTGGGTGCCTTGACGATCGTGTCTAGTGTTTTTCCATATAGATTGTTTCACACAATAGCCCGGTGTCAAGATATGTGGTTAGTTAATGGCGGTAGACTCATTCCCTAGGACTAAATCATAACTGACAAAATGGTAGAAAAAAAATGAGAGCAGCGGTGGCCCAGTGGTGGCGTGGGTTCAAACCCAGGCAGGCGCATTACTTTGTGTAATTTATGTCATCACCGCTGCTCTCAAAAACGGTGAAGGAAAACATCGTGAGGAAACCGGCAAGTCTTAGAACCAAACATTCGAAGACATGTGACATCTACCAATTCGCACTGGGCCCGCGTGGTAGATTATAGCCCATACGCAAAATACGCGCTTTGACGTGGAGCTGCGCATACCAGCCCGGTATCTTTAATCTTTTTTAACAGACAAAATGTTGGTTTACTATAGACACACATGTGTCTACACGATCAATGTTTGACAAACTAGCCTTGCATAGCCCAGCTTAACCTCACAAATCAACTGCTTCTCTCAGTTGGTCGATTTATAAACCTAAAAAAAAATCTTCAGAATCGATCGCGTATCTTCATAACTCTTTCCATAAGCACATAGATACATATTGCGATTCAGACAACAGTTTTCTCAGCACGGGGCAGTAAGGAACACAGATGCACATGTCGACGGCTCTCGGCGCACACTTATTGACTCTGCACGAGATATGTTTCTTGTGTTGCACCGACGCGACGTGCTTCAGCTCAAATTATTGCTCTTGTAGCAGGAGTTTGGTGATACGCGGCTGTGTTATTGTTGTATGTTGAAAGTTTGTTTTAAATTGGAGAATGATCTCACAAATTATTCTTTCTTTATTCATATCAATAGTAGTTTTTCACTTTTACAAATTTGAATTAATTTATTTATTTTGTGAATAGAGAGTACAGTATCATGATCTTGTATAAAAAAAATTATGGTGCATACAATGTTCCGCTGAAAGGCATATAAAAAAGTATCGTTCGTCTAATATCACATTAAGTAAATTAATCATAGCAAAATTAAATTAGTAAGTTTGATACTACAATGTCAACTAAATTAAAATTATTGAACAAGTGTCAATTGTCAAAGTAATGAGCTGCTTTTATTATTATTAGACTTTATTATTACGTCCCCTAAGATCTGTTTCAGCAGGCCATGGGGCCAACGCCTATAAATAATCTGGTTACCAAGTTATCAAGAGAATAATAATTCATACAATAACAGCACAGGCGCAGTGGTCTTTAATTGTGATTATGAATCAGACTGTCATTATGAAATGTAATAATTAAACAACACTTTAGTAAGTATTGTATGATTTATAACACTCTTTTTTAGGCCCTGTAGTGTCTTATTGGTGATTGATAACTTTGTTACCCGATTGATTATATAGGCGTCGACTCTCTGTTCATTTCTGATGCTCTGGTACTTTCAAAACAACAGACATAATTCAATAAAATGAGGTTCATTATACGTCTCTTTTGACCAAAAGTTGCTTAACACTTAAGTTCCAGTCAATTTATGTTCGCCTAGTAAAAAACTCAGTCACTCAGTCGATATAAAACTGTCTATCGATATATTCAAATTTGACTAATCCACCATACCCATCGCTCTCTAATTTAAACCATGGTTCCGCTTCGCGGAATAAGAATATAAAACATATTTTGATTTTGATTTTGTGAGCGCAACTAACGGTTGCGCTTCGCAGAATAAGGTAGTTGCGCTTCGATAGTTGCGCTAAGAAATGGTTGCGCTTCGAGGAATACCCCCATGCCATAGCCTGACATTTGATCAACGTCCCATTACAGCCTTTAAAAAATAAGTTAGTTAAATACAATCAAGTTTATGTAGTATTTTTCAGTTTGCGTTTATGTCTTTATTTTTTAATGAGTCTTTGATGCTTAAAGGTGTTTGGTTTATTAAACTGGGTGTTGAGAAAGAGTGAGCCTGCAATAGAAGTTAATGTAGCGTGGTACGTAGGTACTTGAAGTGTTTTAATTATTGTTTTTCGTGTTACATCAATTATTATTGGAATTAAATTAATACATTAAAAAAAACATTAAATATAAACGCATAAACACAAATCTTTGAATAATTAAGGTTACTACGAATAATAACTGTGCCTTGTAGTGGCCCTCACTGAAAGTTTTATCAGGCATATTTGTGGTTATTAAAATAGAGTACCTCTTATACTAATGCTGACTTTGTGTTGGCGAAAGATAACTTATTTAGCCGCTATTATACTTTCCCTTGCCCTGCGGCTACAGACAAAACCAATATTTAACCCTACTTACGTAACTTTTACTTACTTTAAACAGGGAACTCTCCTTTATCACAATTAAGGCAAGTACAGAAAAACGCAAGAAGTAAGTAACACTAACAATTACATAATTTGTCGTAAGCAGTGGCGCCGCCATTATGGCCACAGAGAGGCAACTATTCAATGTCGATTCGATTTATTTTAATTCACCTCGTACTTGTAACTGGCTGTACGCCAGGGTTGTCACGCGTAGTAGGAACTTGTTAGTTGCTGTAGTTAGTGGTTTTCTACTATGCCCAGTGTTCATATGGTCTTTTCTCCTTCATCAAATCTAACCAGATTTTGTATATGTAAAAGATCGCTTTTTACTGGCCTGTTGGTGTAGTAGTTAGAGGCCCTGACTGCTATGCCGGAGGACGTTGGTTCGGTTCCCACGCGGGACAAATGTTTGTGTGATGAGCACGATCATTTGTTCTGTGTCTGGGTGTAATTTATCTATAATTTATTTTGAAATAGATAAATATGTTTATCAGCTGTTTAGTACCCATAACACAAGCTCTGCTTATCTTGGGACTAGATGGCGATGTGTGAAAGTTGTGCAATATTTATTTACTTATATTTATTTTGGTGATACGGTTGCGTGGCACCCTCTACCACTTGAAAGTAATAATTCGGAATATTTTATAGAATACAATAAACACAAACTCTATTCTTTTCATAAACAAAGGATTGTTAAGAGCGAATAATCTGTCTGGAAGTATGTTAACAACATTTAGGCACGGTATACTTTCTCAGCATTCTTAGGATTTTTCATAGTTATTTTAAGTAATCAAAACATCGGTGACGGTTCGAAGGTTTGGAGTCTATCATGTGAGTCTCAAGTGCAAACGTAACTTTATTAAGTTGTCATCGATCTCCGATCTCATTAAAGCTTCAATAACTGAACCGAAGTGGATTGCCAGCCCTACTGGCACATTTTTCTCCACACCATTTGGCTCATTGTGTCTGCTGGCTCTGTGCGACAGGCCGGCTTCCATCTGCGTCTAGATAGAAGTCGGCAGTCGGCTGACTGGAAGCCGCGGCACTCTTCGCGGAAATGCACTTACTTAGGCTGCTTCCTTCGCTTGATTTTAATGTAATATTCTTAGTCGCGCTTCTGAAATAATGTTTTCGAACATTCCCAGTGGCGCCGACTTTAATTATGCCTTGAAGCCGGCGCGTTTAATGTGTTCTCCGCTTAACGTTCTCTGCATAATCTTTGTGGAGGAAAGTTTCTACACGCTGATGTCTTTGTAGTTTATTGGGGCCTTTATGGCTTTTATTAGTTAATTATGTAATAAATAACGTGTGCGGCCTATTGATTAATTAGTGTTTATGGTACCTCTCCCTAATGCTGACTATTACTAAATCTCTGTCGTCCGTCTTTATATCCGCAAGCGGGTTGTAGCCCAAGTACCGTAATAGGTACTCAGTTAAAATTTGCAGCTTGTATCTGTATTGTACCTATTAGTAACAAAAAATAAAATAAGTACAAAATTAAATGAAAGAAAAAAAACTTTTTTGGCGTATTTTGGTCTAATTTATGATAGGTACCCTTTATGTGCGAGTCCTACAACTCCTATGAGTCTATAGATAAATTATTCATTTACAACAACATTACAACAACACAACACAACATTATTTGAACTAGAAGAAAATGTTAGAACCCTCAAAAGGCTGCTCATTTTAGCCGCAAATATATAACAAGTTGCAAAATCAAAAGCCCATCACTATCTGACACCGAAACCCGATAAAAAAATAAAAACATTAATAAATTCAGTAACGTAGTACGTCATTATTCGGGGGCGGCCGCGCCACCAAATGTCCCGGAAAGATAAAAAAAGTAAAAAGAAAGAAAGTCTCCACCTAAATCATTCTGCATCAAGCCGCCGCCCGCGCCTTTGTTCAACACTATGGGTTATAGTGGCAAGTACATTCGTATGGAAAATATTCAGATAACTTCTGGGACACAAAGGGAGGTTTTATGTGTTGTATCACACACGATTATCATATTAGTTTCTCAGATAAAACAAGTGATCATTGTTCGTCTATAATTCTGGTAAGTAGGTAATTCAAATCACTGAGCGATGCCATAACTTACATTCCTGTACAAGCTTACATTTTTTGTTTTGATTTGATACATTTTAACTTCAAGTTGCTAGTAAATGATGATGTTATTTGGCCATTTAAATACAGAAAAATAAAATGATTATCTACTAATTATGGACTTGTAGTATTTATTTATAAGTAAATAAATATCAATAAATAATTACGTGTGGAAACAGAATAAGTTACAGAAGTCTTAAGATCACTAACAAGGATCTGCGATGTTCCCCATAATTCTGGGTGTAACTATAACATTAATGCTCATATCCGTTATCGCATTTAGGTGTCCATATCTTTTATGGTTTTACCAAGCACTTATTTGAACTACAATGTATGCAGACACATATTATGTGACACATAGACTGAAATTACGGTCTATAAACTGTCAGTCAAAATCTAATGAAAATACCGTGATGTCATGAACTTATTGGAAGGTTTCAAACTAATTGCTAGCTGTCGCAACCTTATTAAGGCACGTGTCACCTTCAAAAGATTTTGCCAAAGGCATATAGACTTCAATTCAAGCCCTTTAACTAGTCTGTGAATTTTACAATGTTATTCAAATGTATGTTACATATTATCAAAAATATCTATTGTCTCTCTCTGCAGTGTTTTTAACCCTCCATCGTTAGTTTTTACTTACACAAACACAGGCATATATGATCATAATAAATACTCAAGCACAAAGGTCTAGCAAAAAGCACGCCATTTCGGCGAAATGTATTATTTTCGAGAAGGCAAAAAACGGCAATTAGCAACGAAACGCCGCTTTTGAACCACCATGTTTTATTTTTGAAAGTTTTTCCCCCGAATCTTCTAATGGCGACGGCGGATATAAAACTCTAGAGTTTATCGCTTAAAATGCAGTATGAGTGGAGTTTGGTTTATTAGCATATAAATAGAAGTGTGTTGTTGTGGTTTTTGTGCGCGGGAGATCTTTGGAGCGCTGAAAGAATACTAATCCCGGTGCATCGGGACGGAGATTAGAACCGACCCGGTGTCACATAAAGCGCGGTAATAAAAGCCGGTGATACTGAACTGAGGTTGATATTTAAGTTAAAGCGCAGTTTATTTACGGGCATATACTTAAAATTGGATTTTCGTGCTGAATGTGGAGTCGCGCTTCGAACGATTTCATGCTAAGACAAGTGATGGCCCATAAAAACTTCGGGCTTTTAAGTGTAACGTTGCGCCTTGCGAGTTACAATTGAAAATAGTTAAGTCTATGAATCGTTATTAATATCAAACCTATGTACACTTTAAACTATAATATTATACAAAACTTAAAAATAAACTAGTACTATATATGTAATAAACTATAACTAGTATAATATCTAAAAGTAAATCTAACACTTAAATACTATATTTAAATTAAATGATACGGAACCTAGGGTTTTCGTCCTAAGCGCTCGCGCATCTCTAAAACGATCATTCCCGAGTGTCGTCTGGGAGTAGCGAATCGGTTGTGGTCGGTAAGGACGATGACTAGTCAGCTGTGAGCGTTTTGAGGTGACGGCTGTGTCACTCGCTCTGACAACACCTAACTAATTTTGATTAAATACTCATAAATACTTCGTGAAATCCCTCTAGGGTAAGTTTTCATGTAATTCCTTAAAAAGTGCTTATGTAAGGTGTTTCTAGAATTTCCTAAATTAGCTTTCTGCCCTATATCTTCCTCTCTGGGACACTGTGACCTTTGGACCTTCAAACATGGTTCCGACAGTTTGCTCACGCCTCCATTCTGTCTGGATTTCCAGGATTTTTTAACTACCCCTACGACTTCTCGCCACGTCGTGGTTCTTGCGTAGAAGAGGACGTTTGGAAGGAGATCCTCGGCTGCAGAACACATACCTACCCTGAAGTTACTACTACAATAACCAGGATCTGGAACTGGAGCCGTCAGTTGCGGGCAGAGGCTGGATCGGACCATCGTCGATCTGGAGACGGTTCAGGCCAGTGTTCCTTCCCTAATCTACCTCTAAAAGTCAAGACTTGGTGCGGCCACGGAAGTTTGGCAAATAAATAATAAGTGCCTAAATAGTTCATCTTATTATTTAAGAACTCCCTCTTCCCTACCTGCTGACAACCCCCTGCTAAGGGTGAGTGTCACAGTGGCGCCCTTAACGTGTGTTTCCAGTGGCCTAATCAAGTCTTGATTTTTTTTTTCCCTTAGTACTGTTAGGTCGTTCTACCTACATTGTTGCTGTGAACGTGAAGGTGACCTTCAGCAAAGCGAACTGGTACGTACTTTTCTCCTTATTTATTAACTGTGTTTATACTCTTACTCATTATCATTTCTATGCCTATTAGTGTCTGGTTATTGTTAAATGTTACGTATTGCTGTTATTGTTTGTGACGAAGTTAAAAAGTATTATTTTCACATCCAGTACCTAACTTCATTAATTAGAAGAACATTGTGGGTATAATTCTAAATTATTTTATGTTAATAGCAATTTGTTATACGTAACAGTTCGCACATCTAAATTCTTCTTAGTTTTTCACATCATTTAATTAGTTATCATTTCTTTAAATTATATTATTTTCTTTTATTTATTTTGTCACCAATCGTAAAAGGTAGCTAGTATACTTGCATATTTTGTAGGAACACCATTTAAATCACTAGATATTCTATTCTTTCATTGTATTCATTCTTTCATTTCTTTCATTCTTCTGGAAAACATGGAAACCTACCCTATTAAATTTTTTGTTCTTAACAAACACGAATTAACGTATGAGGTGCTCATTAGAGGCGAAGAACCGGCATCAACCGTGCTCGGACTACGTAAACAAATAAATAAACTAACACCTATTATACCTGCCACAGATATTTGTGAGTCTGGTATCGAACCTGATGTCGATATTTCTGGCGTTGGTGTTTCTATGACCGAACTAACATCTCGGGTAAAATCATTGGAGGATAAGTTTGATATCAATCTTTTCGAACGCACTAGAGCTTTATGTAATCATTTGTATCACCGCATAAAAAGAATAGATTGTTCAGATTCCAATCACTTGGAAAAAGTAAAGTCTCTGTCAAAAACTTTAACATCCCTAATGAATAAAGTAAATGCACTTAATAAACCGGCTAACCCTACCTGTGAGCCTGTTGTGAGTGTTCAAACATCTGTGGATGCCGTACCTAACGTATCGATGTATTGTGACCGCTCGCACATTGGTGAACTACAAAAAATCAGATTTAACGGTAAATCATGTGTACACGCATTCGTGCAACGGGTAAACGAGTATAGTACTGCGCGTAATATACCTTCTAATAAATTGTTAATGTATGCTACAGAAATATTCACAGGCGATGCGTTACATTGGTATCGTAGCATTAAAGACTCTGTCACTACTTGGGATGAGCTGATAGCTTCGCTAATAGAGGATTTTAGTCAGTTTGATTACGACTACCGTTTATTGTCAGAGATACGTAACAGAACACAGGGTGATACGGAGAATATAACTATATATTTTGCTAAAATGTCAGAATTGTTTTCTAGATTAACTAAAAATATATCAGAACAGGAGAAACTAGACATTTTAATGCATAACATTAGACCTTGTTATTCAAGTGTATTGGCTTCAAATACGTCAGCTATCAATACAATGGAAAACTTACGATCACTATGTAAGAACTTTGAGAAAATACAGTCTCTAACTTCTCAATTTAGAGAACCACCAAGAGTGTCGTCTGATACTTTGGCTCCTGACTTAGCATTTTCTAAATCTTCTGAACAGAGTAATACTAAATCGAACTATTACAATCAACATAGGTATAATAATAACTCAAAACATAATAATTCTAATTATTCCTATAAGTCTAAAGATAAGCCAGACGTAGCTGCTATTACCACTTCCGATTCTAAAGTTAAATCAGTTTACTGTCCTCGCTGTCGTAATTCTGAACATACTTTGAAACAGTGTAAAGCAGATAGGTTTCTAATTTGCTTTAAATGTGGAACAAAGGATGTCAAGTACCCTAATTGCCCTAAATGTCATTCTAAGTCAAATGGAAAAAACTAGCTAGTGAAGATTGCTGTAGTGAAAAGGCTGTAAAACCAAAAATTAATACTACAGATTATAATAAAACAAATAACTTTGATGAGAAGGATTGGAAGGACTGGCTTTCGACAGTCAAAACTTTCTTTTCTAGCTATTTCATTACAACAATCTTCGATAAAAAACCTAAGGATGATCTACGACCGTACGCGAATATCCAAGTACGTGACACAAGTCTATGTGGTTTACTTGATTCCGGTTCTACAGTAACTATTCTAGGTAATAATTCTCATTTACATTTTGTTTCATTGGGTCTTGAACTTCATGAGGACACTGCTAAAAGTTTTACAGCAGCCGGTGGACAGAATTTAGCATCTATTGGATTCATTAATCTACCCGTAACTTTCGAAAAGCAATTCCATATATTGAAAGCTTACGTCGTACCTTCTGTAACAACAACTTTAATACTAGGCATTGACTTTTGGACAAAATTTAAATTGTTTCCTAAGTTTCATAATTCTATTACTATTCATGACGCTGCAAACAATTTTACTGAAATATCAGCAGTGTCTGAAACTACTACAGTAGTTCATTCCTATAGTGAATTAACTGAAGTTCAGCGTGTAACAGCCGATAACATTATAGAACAGTTTAAAAATATTTCAACTGAAAAACGTGGCTTAGGTAGAACTAACTTAGTAACGCACCATATTGACACTGGTGATGCTTTACCTATCAGGCAAAGATACTACAGGGTTTCCCCTGAGAAACAACGTATTTTATCAGAACAACTAGACGAAATGTTATCTTTGGGTGTTGCTGAAGAATGTGAGAGTCCATGGTCTTCACCTGTTCTATTGACGCCTAAAAAGGACGGAAAACTTAGATTATGCCTTGACAGTCGTAAATTGAATTCTGTTACGAAAAAGGACGCCTACAAGTTGCCTTACATATCTGAGATTTTGGATAATTTAAATAATGCTAAATATCTAAGTAGCATCGATTTATCTAAAGCATTTTGGCAAATTCCGATTTCTGAAACCGATAAAAACAAGACTGCTTTCTATATTCCTCATCGTGGTACCTTCAGATTTGTTACTATGCCCTTCGGGTTAACAAATTCACCTGCTACCCAGCAGAGGCTCGTCGATACATTATTTTATGGCCCTGAGTTTGAAAATTCTGTCTTCGTGTATATCGATGACATTGTAATAATAAGTTCTAACTTTGAAAATCATATTTCTCTTCTTTTAAAAGTCCTAAAGAAATTAACTATGGCTAATCTAACCATAAACTTCGAAAAATCAGTTTTCTTTCGTAACCAACTTAAATATCTAGGTTATGTCATTGACTCAAAAGGTCTCCATGTCGATTCTGATAAAATCGATACTATTTTAAATTACCCTACACCTACAAACAAAAAAGAAGTAAAAAGATTTCTTGGTATCGCGTCTTGGTATCGTAAGTTTGTACCAAAATTTAGCTCTGTTGCTGGTCCATTAAACAAACTTACTTCCACTAGCAAAAAATCTAACCCCTTCCTTTGGTCAACAGAAGCTGAGGAGTCTTTTACAAAACTAAAAGAATTACTTGTTTCTGCCCCGATTCTATCATGCCCTAACTTTGACCTACCGTTTGAAGTCCACACTGACGCTAGTGATTATGGTGTTGGAGGTCTCTTAACTCAAACCATAGACGGAGTCGAGCATCCTATAGCCTACACAAGTAGAACTTTGACTGGTTCAGAGAGAAACTACAGCATTACTGAAAGAGAAGCTCTCGCTGTATTAGTAGCCTTAGAACACTGGAGATGCTACCTTGATAATGGGAAAAAGTTTATCGTATATACAGACCATTCCGCTCTCAAGTGGTTTCTTAACCTAAACAATCCTACTGGACGTCTTGCTCGTTGGGGTGTTCGTCTCTCAGCGTTCAATTTTGAAATTAAACATCGTCGTGGTGTGGATAATGTCATTCCTGATGCACTGTCTCGTGCATGTCAAGTTTCTGCTATAAACACTAATCCTAACGCTGTAGTTTCTACTGATCAATGGTACTTAAATATATATCACGGTTGCCAAAATTCCCCTACATCTTTTCCAAATTATTTAGTAAAAAATAATCGCTTATTCCGTTACATGCAAACCAAACATCCCCTCAATAAAGAGTTTGAGTGGAAAGAGGTGGTTCCTGTTGAGTCTAGAACAGAAATCATCTTAAAAAACCACTCTGAACCAACCGCTGGTCATTTTGGTATATTTAAAACCTACAAGCGGGTAAGTCTCAGGTACTACTGGCCTGGAATGCATGCTGATGTGGTGAGAGCGGTTACGTCATGTGATATCTGTATTGCACATAAGCATCAAACTCATTCTCCCCTAGGTGAAATGGGTAGACCTAAGCAATGTTCTAGACCTTTTCAAATTATTAGCGTAGATCTAGTAGGACCACTACCGACTACTAGAAAACAAAACTCCTACATTCTAGTCGTGACTTGTTGTTTTAGTAAGTACTGCTTATTATTTCCAATAAAGCGCGCGACAGCCGAAATTGTTACTAAGATCCTAGAGGAACAGGTATTTTTAATACATGGCATACCTTCTACAGTGATACTTGATAATGGTAAACAATTCGTGAGTGCTACGCTAAGACAAATGTTTGAGAAATATAAGGTACCTAAATTACATTTTACTCCTAAATATTCACCGCATGTTAATACAGTTGAGCGTTATAACAAAACAATAATGACTGCTATCTCAACGTTTATTACTACCGATCAACGAGTATGGGATCTGCTGGTACCTAAAATACAATTCGCCGTGAATAGTTCTGTTAATGAGGTAACCGGTTTTACTCCTTCGTTTCTAGTGTACGGGCGTGAACTAATTGCTTGTGGATCACACTACGTTGATACGGAAAACGATGAGGATCTTGTCTTTCAACCTCGCGATTCTTACGCTGAGAATTTGGGTGTGTTGTCTAGTATATTTAATAAGGTTCAAGCACTATTACTGCAAGCTCACAGTAGGAATTGTCAACATTATAATTTACGCAGAAGACCTGCCGAATTTAATGTTGGTGATGTTGTTTGGAGAAGGACTTTTTATCAAAGTGACAAGGACAAATATTTTAATAAAAAATTAGCTGCAAAATTCATCAAATGTAAAGTAATTGGTAAAAAGTCTCCCCTTGTTTATGAACTTGCTGATGAGTCTGGGAAACCCCTAGGGTCATGGCATATCAAAGATATCAAACTTAACAACTATAAAGTCTAAATTCATTACTTAGCTTAACATTGTACCTACTCAAGCCATAAATTTTACGAACACCTACTACTTAAACTTTAATGTGTTAAATCAATATTGCTATTTTAATACATTCAAACTTACTAATTGAGTATAATTATTTAATAATTTAGTTATTACTCTGTTGCTATGGTCTCAAGTCTTTATTAGAAGACATGATGATTTTATGAAAGGTAACTATTTGCGTGAGGTATGAAAGTGAAGTCTGAACGTATTAGTCAGTTTAGTTTAGTTTAGTAGTGCTAGTCGGATTTTGCACCTAGTACGCAAAATCCTTCGCTTTTTGGCGGGGTACTGTAACGTTGCGCCTTGCGAGTTACAATTGAAAATAGTTAAGTCTATGAATCGTTATTAATATCAAACCTATGTACACTTTAAACTATAATATTATACAAAACTTAAAAATAAACTAGTACTATATATGTAATAAACTATAACTAGTATAATATCTAAAAGTAAATCTAACACTTAAATACTATATTTAAATTAAATGATACGGAACCTAGGGTTTTCGTCCTAAGCGCTCGCGCATCTCTAAAACGATCATTCCCGAGTGTCGTCTGGGAGTAGCGAATCGGTTGTGGTCGGTAAGGACGATGACTAGTCAGCTGTGAGCGTTTTGAGGTGACGGCTGTGTCACTCGCTCTGACAACACCTAACTAATTTTGATTAAATACTCATAAATACTTCGTGAAATCCCTCTAGGGTAAGTTTTCATGTAATTCCTTAAAAAGTGCTTATGTAAGGTGTTTCTAGAATTTCCTAAATTAGCTTTCTGCCCTATATCTTCCTCTCTGGGACACTGTGACCTTTGGACCTTCAAACATGGTTCCGACAGTTTGCTCACGCCTCCATTCTGTCTGGATTTCCAGGATTTTTTAACTACCCCTACGACTTCTCGCCACGTCGTGGTTCTTGCGTAGAAGAGGACGTTTGGAAGGAGATCCTCGGCTGCAGAACACATACCTACCCTGAAGTTACTACTACAATAACCAGGATCTGGAACTGGAGCCGTCAGTTGCGGGCAGAGGCTGGATCGGACCATCGTCGATCTGGAGACGGTTCAGGCCAGTGTTCCTTCCCTAATCTACCTCTAAAAGTCAAGACTTGGTGCGGCCACGGAAGTTTGGCAAATAAATAATAAGTGCCTAAATAGTTCATCTTATTATTTAAGAACTCCCTCTTCCCTACCTGCTGACAACCCCCTGCTAAGGGTGAGTGTCACATAAGTTAAGGGATAAATTTGTTTTCCATTTGCTGATTTTCGAACAATAATCCCAAAAAGATGAGCTATCAACGCCCGAAAATGTTCAAACATTTTAAAATCAAGTATTCGACGAAATTCAACAGCCAAACAACTCCGTGATTATCTTGAATCTCAGAAACTCATTAAAGTCGCAAATCAGAATCATAAAGCGTCGTCATCAAATAATACCATAATCAAATCTGCTATGCTCATTGATATCGCGATGTGAAGATACCCGCACATTATCCGAAAGAGGGAAGATGGTCCAATAAAATTTATCAAGCAGTTTTATTAGGACATCGCCGGTTTAACGGGGATGCTGTATCGCTAATGAGAGATAAGGTCTCAAAGAGATAAGACTTACTGCGTAGCGACGAACGCGGCTTTTATGTGGAGATGTATATTATTTTGATGTTTGTTTTCGTGTTTTCTAATGGTTATGGAGGTTAAGCTATGCCTGACGAGGTGGGTCCATGGATGGGAGACCATTCATTACATATCAAGACTCCTTCGTGCTTCGGAAACCACGTTAAGCCGTTAGACCCGGCTGTCATTTGTAGAACTATGACAGTCGTTACAGATAGTCAGAAGCCCGAAAATTTGACAACCAGTTTAACCAAGGGGTGTTATGTTACCTTTTTTTTTTTTTTTGAGGGGTGGAAAATTCTCATGGATGTCCCCCGCCCGGGGAGGCGGAGGGGTCTGTCAGACTCTTACTGACTAAAAACCACCCCGTGTTCCTTCCCACACCTGCGCCGGGGGTCACGGGAACAGAAGATACTTCCGCGACCCCCGACTGGTGCCGGCGGTGCCGGTGCCCCGCGGGCCTCGCCAAGTCAGCGAGGGGAGTGAGGTGTTAGACTCCCCTCGCGCCGTCTAAGAGGGGCGCGCGTAAACACGACGCGCCGCCACCTCGGGTCCATGTACGTGGGGGCGGCGGACATCGCCGCGTCCGTCGCCCTGGACCCGGTGTCATGTTACCTGGGTTATATAGGTTCGAGAGGCAGTCGCTCCATGTAAAACACTGTTAGTCAGCAGCAGTCGGCTAAACTGAAAGCCAACCCTAACAAAATTGGGAAAAGGCTTGGCAGATGATAATGGTTATGAAGGTGTCCTTCTGCGGGTGTTTCTTGGAAATCTTTTTACTTTTGGGCATTTGTCAATCCATGTTTTGGATACTTACATCCATTGCATTTTCCTTACATTACATTATCTTAGAAGCATCTTTATTTAGTTTTTTGTCTATAGCTGTCTTTCCAAATCCTTATCAATCGTCATCGTGATCTTGTTGCCTTTACTATAATATATTTGAGAGCACAACGTGTCATTTCTTCCTTATATTTCCATTTACAGTAATTTCAATTACAATCTCCTTCCTATTATAATTATGTAGCATATTTCCATCAATAAAATTTATAGTTCAATTTCTTGATCCTTGTACCCATTTGACAAATTGGTTTGAGTTCTGTATATATGAACTAGTAGTCTGATACACTTCCTTCGTCTTATGACATTAAATTGCATAACATTGTTCCATGCGCCTCATAAGTCTTGAAGGCTGCACTGTAACATACCCGGGCTACATTAGCGGCACTGTAATCCTTAAGCTAAGCCGAACCACCCGGGAAGATGGAAGCATTATATGAGGGAGTTATCATCTCCACGCTATTAATAGATAGATGCCTTTATGAACTGCAAAGAGAAAATTATGTGGATTTATCAGATGTACTAGAGCATGTGCGTGTGAGTGTGTGTGTGTGTGTTTGGTCAGTTATGAAGAATAAAGAGTAAGTATGGAGTTTCTTGCCCATTCTTCTCCATATGAAACTACCTCTTGGAAGGGGCAACTAGAATCATTATATTTTATTTAACTTGTAAGTTTAACGTTCAAAAGTGCCTTTTAATTGGCCTTATATTGAAATAAATGATTTGACTTTGACTTTATGTGGTGTCATATGATGATGAGGATCAGATGTACAAGAAGTTGGAGCGTGTCCCATTTTTTTTAGATAAAAGTCTTCTTTATTTCGGACAAAATATATTCACAGGTTCAAAACACAAAATACTTTATTTGTAAAACCTTGACACTTGATGAACAGAATATTGTTCGACAAACAATGTCATGGAGAAGTGGAACCATTTTTTACTTTTGTAGCGATTATTTCCGAAATTATTGACATTATCAAAAAAGGGTTGAAATAAAAAAAAAATCAGTTCCCACTTGACATATAGGGGGGCTACCCTAATAAAACATTTTTTTCCAATTTTTATTTTACCACTTTGTTGGCGTGATTGATTTGGTACCAAATTTCAGCTTTCTAGTGCTAACGGTCACAGAGATTAAGCGAGGACGGACGGACGGACAGACAGACATGGCGAAACTATAAGGGTTCCTAGTTGACTACGGAACCCTAAAAAGGGAGTAGATAATTAAGGTATTTTTCAATATGGCTCTTTGATAAAATTAAGCTCCCGTAGGACATTAATTTTTGTGATTATAATGACTTGATCACATTATTCTTTGCAAGCGTCAATATCTTCTTATCTATGCCATGTTGGGTACTTGTACGAAAATGAACATGAATCTTATTTTTATTACCATAAAGTCATTTTTTACGAAGCAAAGAAAGTACATTTTTATTAAGAAGATAAAACGGGCATAATTACAACTCTATCTGGGGGCAGTGAATCAAACATTTTACGTGTTATATTTTATGTTTTATCAAAATTTTACGCGAACGAGTAGCAATAAAAGTTTTTTTTATGTAAAACGAATTTACGAGTTCACTGGCAGGCATCTTAAATGTACAAGTAAAGAGGAGAGTCTGGAAAAACGTTTATATTAGTGACGTCATGAAAGTGCTACTTTCACTGGTCTGACTGTTTCTTGCGCTTTGCAATGTTATATGCATATTGCATGTTATAAAACCAATTTTTGTAGACGTAACGCTATTTAATGCGGTCCTAGTCAATAGGTAAAGTGATTTAAGAAAGAAAGAAAGAAGAAAGAAAAAAGAAGGGAAAAGGAACGGAACGCTAGTTTTAGAAGCTAGACCAATGCCAGATTGTGAAGTGCGACGTGTGATGACGTCAATACGTCAATGATGCATAATGCACGTCACTATATGAACTCATAGTTATTTCAGTCTACGATTCTTTGAAATATTTCGTCGGTTTTTTTTAAATAGTTTTATCAAGGTTTCCGTCGGAGTCATTCATCTTGTATACTGACAGCTACCCGCAACGTCGTCTGTGTCCATAATAATGTATATTTTCATTAAAATCTATTTAGCAGTTATTAGGAGAAAGAGTAACAAGCATCCTTTTAGGCGCTAAACAAACGTGGACACTTTTTGTACCCGACACGGCACACCGAACACTTTTTGATCGTCATTATATTTCATAGCTCCATTCTTCAGATATTGTATTACCATGTAGTTTCCCTAACGTACTAGGTAGTGTCGCACTTTTAGATTTATATCGATTATTCTTAATCGATTTCGAATTTCAAACCGTCATCTGTCGTCTACGCCTCACTAGCGCGCCTGTGACTTGCTCATTCCTTTTTTGTGCGCGGTAGTGAACGCACGTTACTTCAAGTTATCACAAAGAACGCGGTACCGTTACAATTCAAATATGCCGAAACGAAAGGCTGAAGATAAAATAAAACGGTACAAAGAAAAAATCAAACGTTTAGAAGGACAACAAAAAGTGCATAAACAACGACGAAATGTTATAAATTCCGATTCAGATTCTGATATCGAAAAACAGGGTAAGTAAATATATTTCTTACAATGTAAGTGTTAACGAACTACAAAATAATTGTGTGCAATACCGCGTCAATAAGTCTACCTGGAGGGTAACCGTGAGTTATACACGATGGTTAGACATGACGCAAAATATAAGCCTGGAGGTTGACCGAGAGTCATACACGATGGCAAAATGCATGTACCTAGATACATTGTGAGCATTTACAATAAATGTTGTATGCGTAATGCAATAATCCATATCGGTGATATAATTTTTAGTTTTCAAAGTAAAAACCACATGTTTACCTTATATTTTCAGATTTCCAAATACCCGAAAATTATAATATTGAGGAAACTATGCACTATGACTACCCTAATACACAGGATGAATCGTTACCGATGATACCGATTGACATACCGTTATCTATTACACCTGTCTTATGCGACCCATTGCAATCGCAAACATGCGTGGACACAAATCTCAAAAATGATTGCGAATTATCTGAAACCCCAAATCATCCTCTAGAGCAAAATAAGACGGTTCCTGGAACCTCAAATGAAGTACCTATAGAACTTGACCCAGATATACGTCTTGCATTGGGAGATCCCATTGAAGACAGCCCTAAATATGGAGCTAATATTCACAACGATTTGTCCCAGCGCTGGTTGCCAATCCTAAAGAAAGGATTGACAAAAGATGTTAAAGAAAACTTGTTGAAGGAACACCATATTCCAGATAACTGCAGATTACTAAAATCACCCAGTTTAAACCCCGAGATAGCCGCTGCTGTTGCAGAAGCAGTTCGAAGCAGAGATAAAAAGATGGAAATAAAACAAAATCAATTAGGATTGGGAATCACTGCTATTTCAAGGGCATTGGAAATAATCATAAAAGACGGAAATAAAATTGAAACTATAAAACATCTTTCTGAAGGTTGTAGAATATTGACAGATCTTCATTATACAGAAACACAAATTCGGACTAAATGTATTACTCCGTGTCTAGATAAATCTATACTGAACATAATTCAAGAAGAGGAAAGAGATGAGTTCTTATTTGGCAGTCAATTATCAGAAAAAATAAAGGCTGCCAAAGCCATAGAAAAACAAGGGTCGCTAATCAAAAGAAATATACCACCACAAAAATATAATCAAAATCAATTGCAATCAAAAGGTCGATACACGGGAAACTGGACACCTCCTCCTCGATATCCCTCGTCGTCGAGCAGGGGGGGGCGCGGAGCGTATATGACGAGCAGAGTACATCCGAGCAGGCAATTTCGCCCTCAAGCACCGCAGCCGCCGCCGGCAGCACAGTCTCAAGCGAGGACATCCACATTTTCCAAACAACGTGCCCCAACACGTCAATAGTTCAGGTACATGCAGGTAGATTAACCTTTTATTATGATTGTTGGCTACACATAACAAAAAATAAAACGGTGTTAGATTATATTTTAAATGGCTATCGTATATGACGGATGGTCAGCATCAGGGTTGTTTTTAAAAATGGTGATGTCAGCATTGCTGACATCACATTCTTGATTATTTTCCATTTTATTGAAATGAAAAGCACTTGGTACACTTTTAATAACTTTTATTCGGTGACGTAACAGTCAGTATAAAAACAACAGTAAAAAAGCAAGAGTATAAAGCAACAGTATCACTATGACTCACAGAGATGTTGCCCGTCCGACGGTTCGTGCACGACTGAACCGAGCCGAGGCCGTCGTCCGTATTTATACAGACCGAACACGTGCTCGGCGCACGTGTTCTAGTTTTTAGGTTAGTTTTGTAACTTTGTAAATAAATAGTGATTTTCTCTATCTTTTAGAATAGTTAAAAAAGATAATTAATTGAACCATGCAATAACAATTTAATTAACAATCAAAATAAATAACATTAACCTAATTTGTGTTTTTAAACAATTGATTCGTGATCATAATGTTAATCAACTCTTAATCTAATTATTCGTTGATGTAATTGCATCTTGTCATGTTGACTTCAAATAACGGGCTAGCGCCGATACGGCCATTCTGACAGGCGGTGCGTGCTCTGCACCAGCCTGTGTTTTAAAATTGTACTCTGAAACAATGAGATGTATTTTTCTTTGAGTTTGGTATCTGTAAGTAGCTGTGCTACTGATGGGGATACTTTATAAATAGCCAAACATTTAACTCATGTTGACCTTTTTATTAAATGTTTTGTGATGAACTATAAGGCATTGTACTCTTTTGTAAGTACTTATGTATTGACTTTGTTTGTGTTTATTATGTGTTTCGACCCTCCATCACGTCTACACACATTTAGTTTCTCGGAGATTGTCTCGTTGAAATTGGAAGATGATTATGTTGCTGTGCTCTGGGCGGTCCTGTTCGCCGTGGTACACAGAGGCTCTATCGGGAATAAGAACAAGGTTGATGCTGTGTAATACACAGAGGTTCTAAATGGTAAAGGATAAGGAATAATAATTTCATCATAAAAGTAACTTTGTTACTCACATTTTATTGTGGAGGTGTGTTATGTACTAGTTTTGCTCTAGCTCCTCGTTCCGTGAGGTCGATGGCATTGGTTGTATTGCCTCAGCTGGCATTGTGGGTTGTTCATCATCAACCGCCGATACGGATGCCTGATCGCCTGGTTTTGGGGCACGCCGAAGCTGATCGTGCGCCACCTTTCGTGGTCGTCCTCTACCTATGACTTTTTTTACTAAATACCGGTCGTTGTCCAGTACCCGACAGATTTCATAAGGTTCACTGAACTTGAGATCTAACGAAGTTTGATTTCGTGGATTGTTTTTTATAAGCACGTAATCTCCTCTTTGGAAAGGATGAATCTTGGCCTTCCGCTGATTAAAACGGTGTCTATCTTGCTCCGCAGATAGGGCCATTTTTTGTTGTGCATGTTGAGTGAGTGCTTCTATATCCACAGTTTGTTCATCGATATTCACCAGACTTAAGAGTTCTGGTGGCACGCAATGTTTTCGCTGGGTGATAAGAGTTAGTGGAGCAACTCCAGTAACACGATGAGGAGTACAGTTTAAAGCCAACTGAAGTTCTTCGAGTACGTTGTGCCATTGCTCCGTCTCGTAATTTTTAATCATAATTAATGCGTTCTTTAGTGTTGCTACTATTCGTTCAGCTTGTCCATTCGCTCGGCTGACTCCTGGTGCTATGGCATGGATATTGATTCCTATTTGATCACAATAATTTTTAAATTCGCCTAGGAATTCTCTTCCTCCATCAACAATTATTTGTACAGGTGTACCAAATAAGTGCACATGTCGTTTTAAGGCACCCAGTGTGCTGTACTGATTTTTGTTGGTAGCATAGTAGAAAAGAACGTACTTGGTGAAGGCATCAACTGTAATGATGACATATTGTTGGTTGTTTGGAGTCCCCAGCTTCCCTGTTATATCCATGTGTATAACTTGAAAAGCGGCGCTTGGTTTTTGGATCGGATGCAACTGGGCTTGTACAGCACCTGACGTTCCCTTAGATGTCCTGCATATAACACAATTATCTACGAAATTGCGAACAGTGGTGCTCATCTTATCGAACCAATAGGTTTCCTTGATTTTTTGTAAAGTTTTCTCCCAACCAGGGTGTTTCAATGCTGTATGGTAAGAGTTTATTATACTCCACTGGAATGATTTGGGCACAATTGAACAGGCTTGTTCTCCAAAAACTTGATCCTGTATAACTTTCTTCAAAACATCATCTTCTAATAAGTAACCGTCTACTGGGTTATTGTCTCGTAGAGTATCCATTAGGGGCCGTAATGTCTGATCTCGGCGTTGTTCGATTTTCAGCCATGCCAGATCTTTTGTCATGATATTGACTGAAAGTTCCGTTGGATTTCTGCTAAAGAAATCAGCGTGTTGCAGGCGTTCACCTTTACGATATTCCACTTCAAAATCGTAGTTCTGTAGAAATGCCCACCACCGATGAATTCTTGGGAGTAGATCTTTCTTGTGTTTAGACGCCTTTAAAGCATTGCAGTCGGTAATGACAATAAACTTGCGACCGTAGAGGTATTGACGAAAATGCTTGATAGCGCGTACCACTGCCAGTGTCTCCAATTCATACGAGTGGTATCGGCTTTCGGCATCTGTAGTCCTCATACTCATGAAAGCGATTGCATGCTGACGTTTTTCAATTATTTGTACTAGTACTGCACCAAATCCCAGACTACTTGCATCGGTATATAACTGTATTGGTGCTTCTTCTTGAAATATTGTTAGTATGGGAGTTGACGTCAGAATTTGTATAACGTCATTCCGAGCTTTCTCATGTCTATCATTCCATTCCCACTTTGCACCTTGCTTGGTTAGCTCGTATAATGGTACCATGATACGTGAGAAATCCGGAATGAATCTTCTGAAATACCCCGCTAAGCCGTTAAACTGTCTCACCTGTTTAGCTGTTTTAGGTACTGGTGCTTTAACTAAAGCTTCCACTTTCTTTGGGCTTGGACGCACCTGTCCATTCGAGATGACATTCCCTAAATATTCTATTGAGCGTTTAAAGAAACTGCATTTGTCAGCGTTAATTGAAAAGCCAGCTTCCTGTAAGGCTATGAGGATGCGCTCAATCTTCGTTATTCCTTCAGTGAAATCCGCACACTTGCTTAGTACGTCATCCACATAAACTTGAGCATCGGTACCCAGCAGTGAAAAGAGAGCTTTATTAATGCATCTCTGGTAAACTGCGCAGGCGTTGCTCAGCCCAAATGGCATGGTTAAATATTCATATAAACCATCAGGAGTCACGAAAGCAGTCTTCTCAATTGAGGATTCTGAAATCGGGATCTGGTGAAAACCAGCTGCCATGTCCAAGCTGGTGTAATAGTTGCCATTGGCCAACTGATCAATTTGGTCCGCAATCAGTGGCAGCGGGTAATGATCACGTAATGTGTTGGAGTTCAGTTCTCTAAAATCCACGCACAGACGATCATCACCGTTCTTCTTTTTGACCAAAATTATAGGACTTGAAAATGGCGACTTGCTTTCACGAATAATTTTATGATCCAGTAGCTCCTGAATGATTTCACGGACCTTCTCTCGTTCAATTGGGCTCAGACGATATGGTCTTCTTTCCACGTACTTGTCAGGATTCTTGAGTCGAATTTCTAATTTACCAGTGTTGACACGTGTAGTTGGAAAGCCACGTATAAACAAATGCTCATATTTGCTCAAAAGTAAGCGTAATTGAGCAATCTCATCAGCATTTGTGAGGTCACAATCCAGTTTGTCAAAGATTGGGTTCTTGGTGTTCAATTGGTTGATTGCTTGTTGCCTGATGAGTTTGGTTCCAGTTGATGTGATAATCATACTTAAATTTGTGTTGTTGATTAAATTCATACCAACCAATATGTCTGTAGACATTTCGTAGTCTGGCAGTATATAAAATTGTAGTTCAACTCTGATGTCATCAATGATACACACGGTAGTCAACGTTGTCAGAGACAATACTGGAAATCGTCCAATTCCTCTCAAGTGGTTTACCGTTTGAGTCCTTCGTCCCGGTAATGCTTCAGCAATTGTTTCTTTCATGATTGAACACTCTGCTCCACTGTCGAACACGGCTTGTATAGACTGTAAGCCTATTTTTATATTGATAGGTGCCAACTTCAGTTTACCTATACAGTTTACGTTCGATGTTAGTGAACGTTCACGCTTGAAGCACACCTCATAAGTGTGGCCCACTTTCTTGCAGAATGTACAGGTCGGTGGGTTTGCTTGCTTTGTATCCTTATTTGATGGTTCATTGCTGGTATTGGTATCTGAGGTTTTGGGCTTGAATCGACAATCATTAGAGTTATGGTTGTTTCTTTTGCAGTAACGGCAGGATGAAGATAATTGAGTGCCTTCTGAAATTCGTGCACGTTTATTTGGCACCGTAGAATTTGGATTTGGATGTGGACGTTTTGTTCGTATCGAAGAGGCAACTGAAATGAGTTCAGGAACTGTAGTAGCCCTTACATTTAACAGTTCCATTCTCAGGCGCTCATCATTAATACATCCAATCACAGCTTCCACGGCGTCTTCATTGCCAAGCTTATCCTTGGTGAGTCTCTTCCACAACACCCAGGCACGTGATAGATATTCTGCTATATCTTTGGAAGAGTCGTAAACATGTTCGCGGAAGCGAAGGATGTCTCGAGAATATCTGTTTTCCGGTTCAAATGTAGTTATGAGTTTATGGCGTAGCTCTTCCCAGGAAGATGTGGTCACCATCCAATCATCCACCCACATTTTGGCTCGTCCCTTCAAGAGACTACCCACCTTCATGCGTACATCGAAATCACTTAGCTTGTACGTCTGAATGGCTTTGTCCAGGTGTTGGCACCATTCTCGTACCCCAACATTGGTATCAGGGTCAAAAGAAGGTAAATAGATGTCGTTTATCTTCACCCTTACTTCAGTGGGTTTGCAAAGGCGCTCGGACATCTGCTGCATCATCTGCATCATTTGCATAAGAAATTCAGGAGGCACACCCCCCATAGATGCGTTGGGCATGGGTAAATTCATCAGCGTCTGCATTTGTGTGTTTACCACTGTTGGTGGTGGCGGTGTTGGCTTAACTGATGAAGCAGGGATTTCCTCACATCCCACTTCTGATGACGGATGGTCAGCATCAGGGTTGTTTTTAAAAATGGTGATGTCAGCATTGCTGACATCACATTCTTGATTATTTTCCATTTTATTGAAATGAAAAGCACTTGGTACACTTTTAATAACTTTTATTCGGTGACGTAACAGTCAGTATAAAAACAACAGTAAAAAAGCAAGAGTATAAAGCAACAGTATCACTATGACTCACAGAGATGTTGCCCGTCCGACGGTTCGTGCACGACTGAACCGAGCCGAGGCCGTCGTCCGTATTTATACAGACCGAACACGTGCTCGGCGCACGTGTTCTAGTTTTTAGGTTAGTTTTGTAACTTTGTAAATAAATAGTGATTTTCTCTATCTTTTAGAATAGTTAAAAAAGATAATTAATTGAACCATGCAATAACAATTTAATTAACAATCAAAATAAATAACATTAACCTAATTTGTGTTTTTAAACAATTGATTCGTGATCATAATGTTAATCAACTCTTAATCTAATTATTCGTTGATGTAATTGCATCTTGTCATGTTGACTTCAAATAACGGGCTAGCGCCGATATATACCATTAATAAATAATGTAACACGACCGCATATCCCAAATAAATCTTTATCATATAAAGAGAAACAAAAAATGCGAATTGCTATTAAAAACCTTCTCGACTTAGGTGCTATTTCTGTATGCGAAACCCATACTGAACAATTTCTCTCACCAGTTTTTTTGATTCCAAAACCTAATGGGACAGATCGTTTTATTTTAAATCTAAAATTCTTTAATGAATATGTAATTAATGAACATTTTAAAATGGAAGATTACAGAAGTGTCTGTACTTTATTATCAAAAAACAGTTATATGGCTAGTATTGACCTAAAAGAGTCGTACTTATTAGTTCCCATTCACCCCGAACACAAAAAGTATCTAAGGTTTCAAATTGAAGACGATTCACAAAATTTAATTACGTATGAATTTAATGCAATCCCTTACGGCTTATCATCTGCACCAAGAACATTTACAAAAATAATGAAGGAAGTCATTGGTTACTTAAGAAAACGTGGTTTTAGTTCAGTAACATATTTAGACGATACGTTGTGTATCGAGAATTCTTATGAAAAATGTCTTATGTAAATGAAACTGTCAGAATCCTCGAATGTTTAGGTTTTATAATAAATTACGATAAAAGTTCGTTAGAACCAAAACAAACTTGCAAATTTTTAGGTTATATGTTTGACACACAAAATATGACTATTTTCTTGCCAGAAAATAAACAAACTCACATATTACATTTGGTTAGTAAATTTAAAACATTACAAAACTGTACCATTCGAGAATTCTCTCAGTTTATAGGTGTGCTAACAGCCGCATGTCCAGCAATAAAATACAGCTGGCTATACACAAAGAAATTCGAAAGGGAAAAGTATCTCGCCCTGAAAAAATGTAACAATAATTACGATGCGATTATGAAGCTGTCGAATAACATTTTACCGGATTTAAAGTGGTGGGAAAGAAATGTATTAATTTCTAAGAATTTTATTTCACCTTCAACATACAAGTTGGAAATTTTCACAGACGCGTCAAGGTCAGGCTGGGGTGCTGTCTGCAACAATATGTGCGCAAATGGTCACTGGAAAGAAAGTGAGCTAAAATATCACATTAATTATTTAGAGCTTCAAGCAGCATTTTTTGGCCTTAAATGTTTTGCCCGAGATGTTACTGATTGCGCTATATTGATGCGAATAGACAACACTACGGCCATCAGCTATATCAATAGAATGGGCGGTATACAATTCCCACACTTAAATAACTTAACGCGATGCATTTGGCAGTGGTGTGAAGAACGCAACTTGTGGTTATTCGCATCTTATATCAACTCCAAAGAAAATAAAGAAGCTGACACGGAATCGCGCAGAGTCAATCCCGACACCGAAATAGAACTATGTTCAGATGCCTTTCACATAATCACCAATAAACTAGGAAAAGTTGATATAGACTTGTTTGCATCTCGCACCAATACCAAATGCAGGGTATACATATCTTGGAAGCCAGACCCGGATGCGCTTACGGTAGATGCTTTTACGATATCATGGTCAAAATATTATTTTTACTGCTTTCCTCCTTTTGCAATAATTCAAAAATGCTTACAAAAGATTGTCAGCGAACAATCAACTGGAATTTTTGTCTTTCCTTATTGGCCCACACAAGTGTGGTTCCCTTTATTAAACAATATTATAATATCAGACATAATTTTTCTAAGAAATGCAATTCGGTCGGATTACAGGATACATCTACCCGCGCAGACTACCCTGGCAGCAGCCATTGTCTCCGGGAAGCGTTCGCTAAACAAGGCATTCCATCAGAAGCCATCCATCTAATGATCTCTTCGCTGGCGGCTAGCACCATCAAACAGTATAACACAACATTCAAACTGTGGTGGAACTATTGTTTGGCCAACCATATTAATTACCTAGAAGCACCAAAAGCAGCACTAATTTTATTTCTTACGAAACAATTTGAAGATGGCGCTTCTTATGGGACACTAAATAGCCATCGTTCAGCTATATCACTGCTTCTAGGCAATAATATAGGTTCTAACGAACAAGTTTCACGGTTACTAAAAGGAGTCTTCAAATGTAGACCTAGTATACCTAAATATAATACCATATGGGATCCACAGGTAGCTTTAGATTTCATGGATAAATGGTTTCCTCACACAAATTTATCACTATATAAATTAACTAAAAAGTTAGCCACACTTTTGGCTCTTTGTACAGCCCATCGCGTACAAACACTGTCTTTAATAAAAACAAATAATATTATAGTCCATCAAGATCAAATCATTATAACTATTTCAAATTTAATTAAAACCTCGGCGATCAATCGTGAGCAACCAACCTTAGTTATACCCTATTTTACAGACAAACCTAGTATATGTCCTGCAAAATGTTTAGAAGATTACTTAGAAATTACGAAAAGTATTAGAAATGACTCTTCTAACTTATTTCTAACTTACAAACGTCCTCATAAACCAGTGACGTCACAAACCATCAGTCGATGGATTAAAAATATGTTATCAGAGAGTGGCGTCGACGTGACGAAGTTTAGTGCTCATAGCACGCGTCACGCGTCCACATCGGCCGCCCGCGCCTCAGGGGTATCCCTAGACGCTATTCGGAAAACAACCGGATGGACGGCATCATCACAGACATTCGCAAAATTTTATAATCGCCCCATTATTTCACAAGAATTAGCTAGGTCTGTTTTTGAAACGTAACGCAATATATGCAAATAATTATGTTAATTGATGATGAATATTGTAAGACAAATTATTTATATAAACGTTGTGATTATCAGTTAAGTTAAAAATTGTTATTTAGAAATCGTTTTAAAAGTTATTGAAATAAAAATCATTTTAGTTTCTATAACATTCGTTTTATTTAAATACAATTTCCTGCCAAAACTTTCTGAATAATATGCATTACTTCAGTTCTCTGAACATCTACATGGTAATACAATATCTGAAGAATGGAGCTATGAAATATAATATATGATCAACCGAACTTCTAGAAGGAAGTTCGATCATTATTATATGAATAGCTCCATTCGAAGATATAGGAACCCACCCACCTCAACCCTCTGTAAAAGTTTTGGTATCTCTAAAGGAATGAGCAAGTCACAGGCGCGCTAGTGAGGCGTAGACGACAGATGACGGTTTGAAATTCGAAATCGATTAAGAATAATCGATATAAATCTAAAAGTGCGACACTACCTAGTACGTTAGGGAAACTACATGGTAATACAATATCTTCGAATGGAGCTATTCATATAATAATGATCGAACTTCCTTCTAGAAGTTCGGTTGATCATATATAAGTATGTGTTAAGTGGAAGCAACTGGACACAACGTATGTGTAGGGAGTGGATGATTTCATACTGGTTCTAATAGTAATCAAATATTCGGTAGCTTCTATCTGTCACAAGACTCAAAAGTGTCCACGTTTGCTCCCTGCCTTATCGTCACAAACTTACACATTTATTATAATATTGGTAAGATGATAACTTGATAAGTTTAATAAGTTTTAATCCTTTAAATAGCTGCTGTTGTCTGTCTGGTAAGTTTGATTGGATTGGAATCACAAATTTTTAATATATTGCAAAACTTTATTTACTTATTAGAGAATTTTTTTTCTCAATAATGTAATATTAGGCTTCACAAAACGAGCATCGATTTGTAACATATCTAGTGTTGTATTAATTTCTAACTCGCGATGATGACAAAAACACAATATACACTATCAAACACAAGGTTACAGTTAAATTAGAATTAAAATCTCTGACGGCAATATATCATACAACGTCATAGCAAATATAATTGTAAATCTAATAAATCTTGGGGTAGGGACCTGGTGATCTGTAATACAGGGTTCCACCTACTTCAGACACCAGCTCCTCTCATATACTGGACTGTAGAATATAACTAGTTTAGGTATCATTAATGTATGGTAAAAGTCTATTGTGTGAGGAGAAAAATAAACGATATATACATATAAGTTTTTATCATGGCAGCCCTACCTGTTTTATGTTCTTCTTAATTCAGTAAGTAACCATTTCAAATTTACAGCTCCAGTTCTTACCAGTACATCTCCATACTTTAACAATTCTCCAACTCTAATATAAATTAAATCCGCGCCATTATGGAAACGTTCGTAATCCATTAATTAAACGAATATAATACAATTGAATTTCACAGGATTTAAGTCGCATATGTTATCCGTGTAATAGCTATCCGATTCCAAAGAGAAAGCCAGCTTCTAATTTATGAGCGAGTCGCCAATAAGTTGGTTCGCTTAATGTTACGTTTCGTTTTGCGCTGCATTTTCTATTAATAAAGGAATTATTGTAGATTGGTTTTCTAATCGGGAATTGGTCGTAAATGTTATAAACGTTCTGTAAAATTGCCAGTTTTGATGAATGAACTAAGAAATTAAATTGTGTTTTAAGGAAGGAAGATAATTAGTTTGTAAGCACAGTGAAAATTGTCTCGACACGAATAGATTTTAAACCATTCTTATGATTTGTACCTACTTCTGAACTCACTAAGACATTGTGAAATGTATATTTTGAAACAATTAATATTCAGAAAAAAATAATGCGTTTTCTTTTAATTTACTTTAATTTATTATACAGGGTGTTTTGGGGATGAGTGTAGGCATTTTGCAGATGGATAGGGTCGGTCCATACGATTATTTTATAGTATGGGAACTATGGTCCGATATCCTTTAGTTTTTAAGTTATGGGCAAAAATTGTTTTTTATGAATACTTTACACTTTTTGGGTTAAGAAGCTAAAAATAAACACAATTTCATATTAAATACAGTTTTTTTATTATTTGTCGATTTAAACACATAACACACGATAAATTAAAAGTCTTACAACTATTCCGGTAGCAAAAACAATCAAATAATTTTTGCCCATAACTTAAAAACTAAAGGATATCGGACCATAGTTCCCATACTATAAAATAATCGTATGGACCGACGCTATCCATCTGCAAAATGCCTACACTCATCCCCAAAACACCCTGTATAGCAAAAATCGAGAACAAAAGTCCGGCATTATGATAAATTTACTGGACAAAAACACAAAAAGATTCCTGCATCGGCCGGGAATCGAACCCGGGCCGCCCGCGTGGCAGGCGAGCATTCTACCACTGAACCACCGATGCTGACGACTACACGAGCGAAATTATCGATTTCATCATTAGGTGTACAAAGTGAACGTGCTTCTACAAATACGGTGAACGTGGTCACTTACACAAATATTACGTCATCAGTCTGTAGTAATCTACTAGATCGTGTGTTTTCTCGTTCTGATTATAGGTATCATAATTATTTTTGTATTATTTGTATAATGTTGTCGATAAAAAAATATATTCCGTCTGTCGCTACATAAACCACTTCGTCCCAACACTAAACTACCAATAATTTTGAGTTACGCCTGTTGAAAATCATTGTGTTCATACACACTTAAGGCTGCCACGTTGCCAAACCAATAGCCGTGCAGACAAGCCAGTTTGGCCTTACATTCGGGTAAAAAAGGCTGGACACCCTGCATTATTCAGAATTTTGTGTATCAGTATTAATAGACACGGCAAAAAAAATATGCAAAGTCTACTTTTTTTGATTGCCGGACAGCGATTATTTTGGTAGGACACGTAATAAAAGAGCCTAACTATGTCCGACTTTATCCGGTCGCCATCGCTATACACGCGATTAACTTCCTAGTTCATAAATAAGTAGGATGAGCCTTTTAATGGTCTTTTAAACTCTATTACTAATATCTAAATGAATCTGTACGTATATTAGCAGAAACAGCACAGCAGTCAGGCGTCGTGTTTAGCTAAGAATTTCATCCGATGCCATCGGCAATGTATAGACCGTCGCATTGGTGCTGCAACGGCACTCCTACTTACGTGGAGGGTTCCGCTTAGAGCCAAACGAGAGAAATGGATGAAAATACGTAAATAGAAACGTCAAGGATGTTTAATCGAAATACTGAGGGGTTTGTGGAAAATAATAACAGCAGGACGGGTTGACTGCCTCGTTGGTCAAGTGGTTGCAAGCGCTACTGCTGAGCATGAGGTCCCGGGTTCGATCCCCGGGTCGGGCAAAGTGTTATTGAGTTTTTCCATCAGGGATTTCTCAGTAGCAGCCCGGAGTCTGGATTTGTGCCCGATTGATGGCAATAGGCTCGCCCCCTATTACATGGGACTTAAATATAACTGGCGAAATGTGGGTTTGTACTACCAGGTACACCTCTGCCTAGCCCTTCGGGGATTACAGGCATGACGTTATGTGTAGGACAGGTCGATAGACAGTTGGCGGCGCTTGCCGAGGTCGGTCCGTGGATGGGTGACCAATAGCCATACATTAAACATCGAAGCCAGACTGTCAAAGTTTAACGATAACTAGGACCACTGAGTTTCTTCCGGTGTTTCTTCTCAGATTAGTCAAATAATGAAACACCGACCTTCACCTTCTAAGAAAACTACGCGTAATAGTGTTTTTATGAACCTATTTACAGAAACAAATTTCAGTTTTTATTTAAGAATCACTGTGGTTTTTGCGGCTAGTCAATAGCTCTAAAGCCTGATTACTAGTCAACTGTTAACTGGGTTGTAAATTTCAGATAGACAGTTGCTTCATGTAAAATACTGGTAATATTTCAGCTGCGTCTGTTTAGTCTGGAAGCCAACCTAAACATACTCGTAGTTGGCAACAGGCTAGGCAGATGATGACGACATGTTTGTCGAACTACTCAAAGACTGATTTAGAATTTGTATCTGGTAGAGGCACATGGGCCAGACGAATAAGAAGTGCTCTTCTATGTACCTATTGCTCTATGCTTTATCTTTGAAATTACATACAAGAATAAAGAAATATAAAACCCCATAAACCAGAGTCGGAAAATACATTTCAGATCACGTTCTGTCTATGTTACTTGTGTATTATTTCTCGATTTGCAACGTGCGGTAGTAGAATGTGCTCTTATTTATATATCGACGTTAAAAGAAACAAATGTAAATGAAAACGAAAGGAATGAAAGAACGAATAGGGAAAGTGTAGCGAAGCGGAAAGAAGTGTGTATAGTAATGTGATGCTATGTGACGTTATGATGTAAGCGCGATGGTGTTGTATCCAAAATTCCACGCTGTGTGTTGTATCGCGTCTTTCACACACCACAATAATGAGAATAACACTACATCATGCTTGTTATAAAGGCCTCAAGGCCAGTAGAGGTGTGCCAATATCCCCTACACTGACATTTATGATGATGAGCATATTGCCATCAACTGGGTACAAATCCAGACTCCGGGCTACTTCTGTTAAATTCTAGTTTTCCCGGCCCGATAATCGGTTTCAGAACCTAGTGCTCAGCAGTAGCGCTTCCGATATTTAGAGCTAAACACAAGAATCTGTCTCAAAATTACAACACATAATTTAAATGGAAGATCTTTACCAGTTCATACATCACGCCCGTAAAAAACAGCACACCTCTAAACTATTAAAAGCCTCGTACATTTCCTTTCCAAGAATTTATTTGAAACCTCAGTCCCGAGGCAGGTCACAGCGGCGGGTCCCAAGAGGACTGCACCAGCACAAGTCTTGTACACGTCGCTAGTACTACGACGCGGGAATTATTAATGTGTGCCCAACATAGCTAACACCTGGACATGCCTGGAAACGCCAGCTCCGACAACTAATGTGGAGGAATGACCGGGATTGTTACTGGAGATGTTTTGTTTAGAGGTCTGTGATTTCAGAAGAAAGTTCATTATTCATGTGTTCAGAAGGTAGCTAATGCCTTGACTTGCTGAGAAATATCAGAGTGCCCCAGCCATATTACATATTTTCATTGATATCGACTATCAACTAATGGTTGGTTGTTACGCATCACACCTCAACTGCATTACATTTTGGTTTCAATATCAACCTTATACATTTTGACTTCTGAAACAATGTCTAGCCATTATGTACCTTTAAAAGTTTTTTCTTTACTTCCCTTCTTAAATTTGAACCACACATGGACCTCTGACTTGGCGAATATCTCTCAAGCCAGCTGGTTTCCTCACGATGTTTTCCTTCACCGTTTTTTAAGCAAGTTAGCAGCCTATTTCGGCAGATTTGCCGGTAGCCTGTACATTAAGATCATCACAGTGTTACAAACTGGCTTTGGCTAAAGGCATGCACATTATTACTACGCGATGTCCCTGCATGTACATATATTTAGGTAAATAAGTTTCTAGTACATACCTGCATTAGACAGATTATAACAAAGTAGTTTAAACCACGTCACGATATCCAATTTAAGAAGTTCATAGACCGTCCAAGTCCTGTGATAACCCCACCATCCGAAGTATTAGCAGGCGATATGGAAATCAAATGGCATATCAGCCGAGTTATGGTAAGCCAGGATTCGATGTAATTTCTCTTGTATTCTTGAATTAAATGAGATGCGTCGGGGCGAGACTTCTTAATTGATTGTTTTAAGTACGTAAGTCGTTAATTGGACTTTTGACCTTTCGCTTTACGAAGAGAATTTTAAATGGCTTTAAATACGGGTTTCGGTGTTTTATTTTTAGAAACTTTTAGTCAATTACTTACGGCTTAAGTCATCATCTACCGTAAACTTTACCCAATTACGATGGAGGTGGATCCCAGTGTCACCGGACGCAGTAGAATACCAGTAGTTTATGTGGAGCGACTGTCTTTCTGAACCCTAGTACCTGGCTTAGCCCATGGCGTTATGTATCTACTTTATTTATTTATTTATTCTGATTGGTAAAAGCAGCTAATACGCCTGCTGTACGCTAGGAATGGTAACCCATGCACGGACCGCAAGCATTGCTTAACCCTCGGTCAACCTAGTTATTAATTAGTCACAAAAGTAATTATCATGGCTTATACTGATCTTAATAGTAGTGCAAACAGAAAATAAAATCCAAAGTGTCAAAGGAATAAAAGTAGAGGAACAAACAAACAACATAAATCGATTATTAAACAAACTAATTAAATAATGAGACAATTTTCAAAGAAGGCTGTTGCAATTCGCAATAAATCGCAGCGGTTCGTTGCGGACCGCAGCGTGCGCGCTGCGTTAATTAATTTCGCCACGAGACAACAGCATGCCCCTATATATTTTTAATTAATATGTCTCTTTATTGTTTTAACTAGCTTTGAGTATGGCTGAAACGAAGGCGGGAGCCGTTTCTGCGTTGATAAAAACACATGATAGTAAAAATCTTTTCTTTGAGTTTATTGTGAAGTTGACACATTATACGACGATACCATCAATATACGATGGTCATTGAATTAGAAAAGCTATGGAAACGTAATTCTCATACAAATAACGCTTCAATTTTGGTTCCATTTAGGTACGCAAACAACTGACACACTTTAATAGACGAAGCTAGTGCGCGATTGGGTGCATCAAGGTCACTGGGCGGAGTCAAGATGACAGCGAGCCGAGCGTGGATGGTGTTATGCAGTAGATACCTACTTAGCTAAATTAAATTATTTGTGTATGTCGTAGGATAATTTGATACTTCGAATTTTCGCGAAAATCCTAGGAAATCCTAGGGGTTTTGCGAAAACGCGGATAATTAGACATAATGTTGGTTATGTTGGTTAGGTTAGGTTAGAACCATGACCATTAGCGCGCGAAGGCGAGCGAGCGAAGCGAGCGTGCCGCGGCAGCGGCCGCCGAGCGCCAGATCTCTTCTATTGTTGGTGAATCATGTTGGTTAGGTTATAATTATCAAATCTTACTTTGTCCAGTAAGATTTGATAATTTTTCGCCTATGTCTAATTATCCGCGTTTTCGCAAAACCCCTGGGATTTTCGCGAAAATTCGAAGTATCAAATTATCCTACGACATGTATATTTAACATTGACTTTTTTGAATGAATTCCGACAGAATATAAATGTAAATTATCTATATACAATACATACATACAAATTATATTGATACTTCTATACTATTGTTTTTTTTTAATCAATACTCAATATATTTATTGCATTCCACAATGTGAACTTAGGTGGTAGGTACATAAGGATATAATAATAATATGCATCATTGTGGGCCCTGTCGGGCATAACAATATAAAAATTAGGAGAATTACGAGGAGGGCTATTATAAATATTTCAAATTTTATAATAATCTCTACTACTCTTTTGTTTAGTGTAGGTAGGCTGAGGTAGGCTTATAAATAATTGTATACTTACATATAATTTTTACTACTCATGTATTGAACTTATACATTGATATTTGTTTAAATTATTATAAGTAATTATTATATTGTTATTATTGGTAAGTATTATAAAATATTTTTGCTTTTCTTTTTGGTATTATTGTTTATTTATTAAATTTATCGTTTAAATACTCGTTTAAGTATATTATAATAACATTTACGGATTAGAAATTGTTTTAATTTATTTATAAATATATTATATTTTTGAACATTTTTAATTTCGTCTGGTAATTTATTATATATTTTAATTGACATTACTAAAGTGCTTGTGGAGTGTATTTTCAGCTTAGAGCCTGGTATGTTTATTCTATTTTTGTGTCGTAGTGTGTAGTGAGTCTATATGTGTTCTCGTGTAATAAACAGTTTTTGATTGTTTCTGACAAATTTGCACAATTCCAATAGATATGTCGCGGCAAGCGATATTCTTGAATAATAAGTTGTGAAGTTGATTAACTTTGTACAGAGTCTATGGTGACCAGCGTGACGTTACTTGTCATTTGAAAATGGCGCGAATGTGTTTTCGGTAATGTCACGTGGACAGAGTCGTGCTGGTGCGTGGGAGCTTGGCGGAGCTCAGATTGATTTGAGGCACCGACGAAGACACACATCCAGTACGAAACTGTCAGTTACCTAGATTTGAGTTGTTTTGTGATTAAGATTGTTAAGTAAGGTTATTACTGCAATGAAGATTGCTATTGTACGTTATGAACTCTGTACCACGAAACCCCCATCGGTGTCAGCTCATCGCTCAGCCATCGCTGGCGGCGACATATTATATACAAGGAAGTGTTAAAATTTTATGTTCTTGGAAATGGGGTATGCAGCTGTCTGTGTTATCTATATTAACTAATATTCTAATCAGTCTTCTTTGTAGTGTGAGAAGTGTTGGTGCATCTGTGGCTATTTCCCCATAATATTACTAAAATTCCTTAATTAGGTATCGGTACGAGTAATTAGGTATAAATGCAAGATATATCAAAATTGGTTTAGAAGTTTTCAAGATATCACTTTAAAGCGGCCGATGAAGATCAATAAAATTCGGATAAAGTAAAATATATTTATTGACAAATTAAGAATTTTAACAATAATAATAATTATTATTATGAGCCTGTTGTGTCCCACAGCTGGGCAAAGGCTTCCCTTCCGTCCTTTCACTCATCGCGGTTTATTGCAATGTTAGTTCAAACGAGTGTTAACAATAAGTGAAAGTGAAAATCATTTATTTCAATTTAATTTACAAAAAACAAGGTAGGTATTTTTGAATTTTCTAACAGTAATTAGTAAGAAAGGTGAAGCTCAACGGACAACAGCCCATTCTAAATAGTCGCTTCTTATGGTTACTCTTTTTCAATAATAAGTAGGTATATGTATTTTGATACAAACTTCATTCTAAAAAAATTAAACCGACTTCAAAAAAAACACTAAACGGTGTAAAATAACTCTAAATTAGGAAGTCTGTGGCTTTGGTGGTTTTGTCTTATTCATGATGGGCCACCGACTTCCGAATTTAGAGTTATTTTACACCGTTTAGTGTTTTTTTTGAAGTCGGTTTAATTTTTTTGCAAAAAAGTTTTTTATTTTTCCATTTTTAGTGGTTCCCATACAAATATTTGCTATACATATTGTTAATTGTAACAGTACATGTCATGATAATAGGGTTATCCACTTATCCCTAATAAATGAAAATTAACATACCTAACTGTCGAAATCTAGGTATATTGTACACATCTGCGTACCCCTCAGAGCATACCAGGCGTGATGATACGTCATGATGTTGTATAAACAATAAACATCCAAGCGATTCCAGCAATCACGACAGATTTGCCGTCTATTTTTGAAGAGTTCCGTTGCATATCTCCGAAGATCAGCACCAGATCTTCACCAAATTAAAATGGGACCACCTCGGGAGTATACTCTTTCGAATAAAAAAAGAATTTCGAGAATCGGTCCACAAATGGGGGAGAAATCAGGTAACATACATAAAAAAAAAAAAAAAAAAAAAAAAAAAAAAAATACATACACACGAACATAGAACCTCCTCCTTTTTTGAAAGTCGGTTAAAAATGACTTATAATGACTTGAGAACCGTGTCACTATAATAAAAAAATACATTCCACGAAATATAATTAACTTGCTTAATTATGTTTGTGAGCCTTAATATTCACGGAAATATTATTTGTTGATACTCCGTCTTGTACTTCTTCTGGTTAAAATTGATACGTTAAAATTTTATTTAAACATTTAATGAGAACCTGGTAAGTAGGTATACTGGAATTACACGCCTTACCATAGACTTGAACTTGAATACAATGTTAAATCTACTACTACTTTACTTTGTAAAATATTTCCTGATCTAAACAGAAGTTAATGACCATAATTTATTACCATTATTCTGTCTGCGGACGCAACCGTTCCTTCTTCTATGAACCATCTAAAAAGACCAAAAATAAGGTTAATGACGACACAAAAAATAATAATAATTAAAATTAAACCTTTGATATGAAAATTATTTACCGTGCATATAGGTACTGCAGATTTATTCAACATGCGATTACCCTTACTCGACAGATACATGTCTTGAGCTTCAAAATGTATGGAGCACACCTTACTGAACCTATTTGGTGCCCAATCTTCCTGTCTTCTTTCTAAATGAACAGCTTTTATCCACAACAGTCGCTTTAGTTCATTTTTAGGAAAACTGAAAATATTACAACGACAATTAATCGGTAATTACTGTTTATATAATGTTCGTGTATTCAAAATAACCCACAAGCTTATGTTTGTCAAAAAATAAAATTAACTTATTTACAAAAACAAAAATCCAAAAAGAATAATTAATTGGGCTGGTTACGAGCACTTATTGCATAACACCGGCCACAATGAATTACTCGTTAGTGTTTTAATCACATTTGTATTTATTAGTATACATAATATTTAAATGCTATACTCTAACCGCCTAATAACTCGCCAATAAGGGAAAATCCAGACACAATTTAGAATTGCCTATTTTTAGGCTGACTAAATAAACCTATTTTTTGGTTATAGTGTCAATGTCATTCAAATATTTGTTAGAACTGGTAAAACAGTAAATAAAAGGATTTCTTTTTACTCACCAATGAAACTTATTCCAGTATCACTTTTCCGCCTTTCTTTGCATTTTTTGCACCACTTTACTACACAAGAAGTCATTTTTTTATAATTCCACCAATGTTTTTATCCAAATAATGAAACGTCAATCGCTTTGATCAATGCGACCTTCCGTCACTGAGTGCGCAGAAGACTAGTTCTCAAAAAGACGTACTTTTAAAGCCCCGCCTACTTAGTCGTACTTTTCGTGGTGCCACTTTTTGAGTGCAATGCTGTTTCCATAGCTTTTCTAATTCAATGACGATGGTATAGTGATAACATCGTTCACTTAGTTTCTGATAGAGATTATGTTTTTTCTGTATTTTTTAATAACCTTTTTTTAACCTTTTGTGTCATTTCATCGGAGACTTTTATCTGTTAGATAATAGGTTAGATTATAAACAAAGACATTTAATACCTATAGACCGGACATCACGAACAAAATTTTCGTCCGAAAAAGTGTGTCCTGCTGGATACAAGTCTTATGAGTTTTTTGTAGTACGCTCCGCTGCCGCTCCAATATTCATATATTATTCTAGATGGCGTTACTGAGACATGGGATCAAAGTTTTTATATGACATTTCCTTGACACGCCCGCTCTATAGTATTTTAAATCTCTTTGATTATATATAATAAGATGTATGTCACTACACTATTAGACATGCAAACTTTCTGTATATGTGTCTATGGTGTAAATTTGAATTGAAGAAAAGTAAGTTCTGAAGTATTTTTGTCAGCTGTTTTTCCTTGTTACTTTTGTGTGTGCTTTTCTCATACAAAAATGGTCTCCTAAATATATTTACAAGTTATTATCTCCTCGTTTCTTTTATCCTACATTATTGCATTAGGTCACAATAATAATAGTTGTATGTTTTTTGAAAAAAATAAATAAAAACGTGAAAAATAGCTTAATATTATCCGTGTCGGAGTCTCCACGTCTGCGGGCGGGCATGCAAAGTAGAACGCAATAGGAGCCATGTTTTGCGAGTCAGTCAACTGAAAAACTATTTAATTTAGAGTCAGGTTCCAAGGAGCTTGTGGCTAAATAATATCAGCCACACGAATCGATCAAAGGTACGCTACGCTTACTCAGATCAGGGGTCATTATGAAGTATTAATGCCATCATGATTCTAGTCCAAAAAAGGGATGGTGCTATGTGTCATGTATAGCTACGTCTCTCTCATACACCGAAATCATGATGACGTTCAAGCACCATAATACGACACTAGACCGAAGATGGATTACTATTCATTACAAACTAAGTCCCCTGAAATAAAATGAAATGGCGAAATGATATTTATTTCTGTAAGTAGACCTTCTCAGATACTTTTACTTGACAATTTTTTTTAAACTAACATAACATAACATAACATAACATAACTTCACGCCTGTTTTCCCCGAAGGGCTAGGCAGAGGTGTACCTGGTATTACACCCACATTCGCCAGTTATGTTTAAGTCCCATGTAATAGGGGGCGAGCCTATTGCCATTAATCGGGCACAAATCCAGACTCCGGGCTGCTACCAAGAAATCCCAGATGGAAAAACTCAATAACACTTTGCCCGACCCGGGAATCGAACCCGGGACCTCATGCTCAGCAGTAGCGCTTGGGACCACTAGACCAACGAGGCAGTCTAAACTAAATGGAACTAAATGTCGTTTCTAAAGTGACTGATCCCTGAGAAGAAATGCCAAAAGAAACTCAGGGGTCATGGTCTCTTTTAAAGTCCAGACATAATATTGTATTAATTTTTTATGCGAGTCCCACGATGCAGGGCATAGTCTGGAAAAGCCTTTTGAAGAAATAATCAATTCAGCTTTGAGTTGACCTGATCCGAACGACGGCATGCATGCTTCAGTCAACGTGTAGCTCAAACCTATTTCAGGGAGCTCGACGACCCACCACACGTCGCTATCTGCCGGTCATTTGCGTAGGCTACGTAAAAGTACTCAAAACCGCCAGACAGTTACGGACTCATGTATTTTATCTAGCCTGGTTCTCATACCTGACATCTGACACAATATTAAGCCGTTACTTACTCCCAGCTGTTATTCATTGTCAGATCTTAGGTCACATGTAGTTAGGAATTCGGTTCCCCAAAAGTCGGACAGACAGTTTAACCAAGGGGTATCGTGCTACCCATTAGTGGGGGTCAGATAGTAGACGCTTCATGATAAACATTGGTACTTAGCTGCATCTGGTTGGGCTGGAAGCCGACCCAACATAGCTTGGAACAGGCTAGGCAAATGTTAGCCGCGTAAGATTTAAGTACAAACTCTTAAATAAATACGTTTCGTGATATTCAGAAAAGGACAAGTCTGTCTCGTTGGTCTAGAGGTCGCAAGCGCTACTGCCGAGCATTAGGTTCCGGGTTCGATCCCCGAGTTAGTGTTATTGAGTTTTTCTGTCTGGGATTTTTGAGTAGCAGCCCGGAGTCCGGATTTGTGTCCGATTGATCGCAATAGGTTCGCCTATTACATGGGACTTAAACATGACTGGCGAAATGTGGGTGTACTACCGAGTACACCTCTGCCTAGCCCTTCGAGGATTACAGACGTAATGTTATGTTATATTGACAAGTCTGAGTTTGTGCTATGAGTACTAGACAATGCAGAGATAGTCATATATTTCTAAATACATACAAAATATGGATAAATTACACCCAGCATGTTTGGGGAATCGAACCCACGAACAAACACTTCTGCAATTTACAGAATAATAACGAAACTTTACTCTTTGAAGAGCAAAATACAAAACTAGCAATAAGTAGCACTTCTAAACTACTCGACGAACTGGCTACAATTCACTATAAAACGTCCAACACTGCACTTCAATCTCAGCAAATTAATATTCTCGTTTCGCAACATTTTCTCAAATCACGCTCTCTGGGGAATTAAATAGAGAACAACTATTTCATTATATATGCCCCTTATACCGTTTCCGTACGGTTGGCTCTTTTGTATCCAACTGGAATAGGTGGAAGCTTCCGAAACCTTTCCGAGGAATCGGATTGTTTTCTGCAAGACATTAAATAGCTTAGGTAGGTTTTTGAGGAAATTGTTTTAACTTAGAGTTGATTGTGATGTTTGGAAAATTGTATGTATGTTCTTGCTGATTCATTCTTTATAAAATTGGTCTAGTTAAAAAGTAACATTAAGTTAAAGTTGAAATGTGGATATAGTAACATACTTTTTGTTAACTGTTTGAAGACCCACGGCATATTTTTTCATGTAAATTGATGACCACGTTTGGACATTTATTTTGTTACTAAACTTAGAAAGAGCTACACAAACCAGTCTTAAATTTCAGAAATTAATTTACTTAATTAATAACGACGACAGAGACCAACTTCAATAATTCTTTGTCAATAGGTAGGTATACATACTGTCTGCACGTCTTAGTAAACCAGGAATAAATTCTATATAACATAGAGACACGCAGCGCAATAGTACAGCTAAAAAATTATGAATATTGTATCTTTGAAAATCAAAGCATTTCAGTAAGGTAGTTAGGTTCGGTAGTTAGGTTCGCTATAAGATAGGTATGGAAAGTTAGGTTAGGTTATAGATATATATATTATTGTCACTTTAATTCTATTTGCCGATAAAGAAAAAGTAGTAGTGTAGTTATTATTGTTTTTGATCCATTTGTTGTCATTCTATTAAAAGTATGTACATATATAAAATTATCGTGGCACAGTGTTTGTAACAAAACTCCTCCAAAACGGCTTTGCTGATTCTTATTAAATTATAAAATTGTGTTTATTTTCAGTAGGCCTGAGAATAGGATGTAAACTAACAAACTATGGGTAAATTTATTCAATGATACTGCGGTCAAAACATGCAAATCTGTGTTATATTGCAGTATACTCGTACTGCCATAGTTCTTGAAAGCGGTCTAGATATTACGCTGCTTGTATTTAATTACGGTTTGAATTCATTTATTTCAGATAACAATTCACTTTTACACAAATAAATACTAAACATAACTTAATTAGTTCATAATTGTTTGTTGTCCAGAAGTAGCAAGGACTAATATAGTTATAATATTACGTGATAAAAATCGATGTCGATTTGCGATGAGATTTGACTTGACTCGTTTACACTAGGATATGCAAAAATATTAGTTATATTTTGAACCTTTCAAGATGTGGGATTTCCCTTAAGTTACCATCTAGCAACCACAACCATGAAGGATTGGTATCTTTTGTACCGCACCGCACAGACCGAGTTAAATCAATTAATTTGCTAGTAAGTATTTACGGTTGCCCTTTTTTAATTAGTTTCAATTGTAAAGCCAAACAGTTTCGTCCTGTTTAACTATTCAGCCATCAATTTATTTGTTAACTTTCTGTTTCAGCTGGGTCCACATTAATTTGTCGAGGATTACCTACTACGCTTGAATTTTAAGAACTAAAGATTAAACTTTGCTCCAAGTTTTGTAACGATTTATATCTTTTTATATAATTTTGTAAGAAGTCTAGTTTATACTTGGCTTTCAGTATAACTTTTAACTAGCAAAATCTCAGCACAATAATTGTGTTCGACAATAGCTAGCATTTTGTGTATTCAGCAAAATCGTACTTTTGATATTCTTTATAACAGTAAAAACTTAGTAGTTACATATAATATTATACAAATAATGACTAAGACTATATTTACCATTTCATTTCATGTTCTTAGCTTTTTTATAGCAATAGGCGCCCCAATTACACGGGATTAGTAAGGGGCGAGCCAATTACCATTAATCGGCCAGGAATTCAGCCTTCGGGCTGTTACTAGGTAATTCCAGATAGAAAAGACCTAGGAATCGAACCCAAGACCTTTTACTTAGCAGTAGCACTTGCTAGCACTAGACCACTGAGGCAGTCATTTATATTTATTTAGGTAATAATTCAAGGCTGTACAGAGACGGAAATACTTGGCATTTTCTACCAGCTAATCTTTAGTTAGGTGATGCAGAGAAAAGCAAAAGTATTATTATTATATTTGTATAGTACCTATTCAATAACTCCCTCGTTGTCCTGGTGGTCGGTTTCAATCCCCGGATCGGGTAAATCGTTGTTGAGTTTTTCTATCGTGGAATTTATCACAAGTAGCTCTGAGTCTGAATTAGTGCCCGCTTGATGGCAATAGCCTCGCCCCCGTTAACATGGGACTTAAACATAACTGGCAAAATGTGGGTGTACTACAGGTACATCTCTGCTTATCCTTTCAGGGATTACAGTCGTGATGTTATGTTACGTCAATGACGGAATGGATAATGGATCAAGTTACGAGTTGAGCTCACGATGACTGACAAATGCTTGCACTGACTGATCTGGTCTCCTCATTCTGTGTGGTTCTTTCCTCAAAAGACCATCTCAGACACTAATCTGCACATCGATCTTACATGATTTGACCAAGATAATGTCTGGACTATAAAAGAGAACTATAACCCAGAGGTTATAGTCTCTTTTATTAACCGACTTCAAAAAAGGAGGAGGTTCTCTTTTTTTTTTTTTTTTTTTTTTTTTTTTTTTTTAGGGTTTGTTACCTCAGTACTCCGTCATTTATGGACCGATTTTCAAAATTCTTTTTTTGTTTGATAGGGTATACTAACAGATTGGTCCCATTTGTATCAAAACTCATATCTGATGAGGGATCTACGAGGAATTGAGGGAACTCCTCAAAAAATATAGGCACACATGCACCGATTTCAACATTTTTAGTAACAAATCAAGCATTTTCATTTAGAAAGTATCATTTGGTGAAGAAAAACTGATGAAGAAGACAGGCAACGGAACTCTTCAACGCATAACAGCAAATTATTCGCGATTGCTATAGTCAGATGTCTATGCTGAGCTTTTATATTTCCACAACATAACATTACGCCATTCTATTTTAAAAGGGGCCGGCAGAGATGTACAGATTAATGTTTAGAGATAGAACTTCTTTAGCAATTGTTATCCAATTTCAATGATTCTTTCAAGTTTTGAAAGACTTTCTTTACATACAAAGAAACTAAAAATTACAAAATAAAAACTTTTTTACAAAAAAAACAACCGACTTCTTAAAAAAAAACTAACAGGTGAAAAATAACTCCAGTTTCGGAAGTCGGTGGCCAACAATGAACAAAACAAAACCGCCAAAGCCACAGACTTCCGAAACTGGAGTTATTTTTCACCTGTTAGTTTTTTTTTAAGAAGTCGGTTGTTTTTTTTAGTCCAAACATTCCACACAAACACCGAAAGAAACTCAGAAGTTTCTTTCGGTGTTTCTTCTCCGAGTAGTCAGGTAGCGAAACTCCGATCTTATCTACTAGTTAAAAAAAAAGACGTGTAAAAGTGTTTGTGAAAACCTATTAACAGAAATAAATATCATTTATCATTTGATATGTTCAAAATTACAAACGTGTCAGGCAATTAGGTGGCACATGTGACCGGAATCGTTATTCAACATAGTACGATTGCCATCTGACCCTCTCCAGTTTTATAGTTTTATGGTATTCGAAAATTGACCGCTGAAAATGCACCAGCGGATGGAATTTATCGAAAAGCAGAGTCTAACGACCAGCCGGGCTGCGTTAAAATGAGATATGTTTTTATTAAGTCCAGGCGAAATTCATCGCGCTCTATTCTACGAAGGATGTAACTGATAATGTTCTCCAAGAGATTTGGTTGTAATATCGTGATTTGCAGGTAAACTTAGTTTTAAACGAAAGGTAGTTTTATTAATAAGGGTATGATCTTTTTACAGTGGCAGTCAGGCGTGTTGTCAATTGTGTGTCTGTACGTACGGACCAAATATGAGTAGTTTGATTTATTAAAGCTCAAAAGTCTAGACTGCAGATTGTATGCATATATATTTAATATGCATACAATCTGCAGTCTAGACTTTTAAGCAATTAAGATTTGTATTTTGTAAATGTAAAAAAGAATATAAATATCACCAATCCGCCTTGAGCAAGCGTGGTGATCAATGCTCGTGGCTTTTCTGTATGAGAAGAGGTCTTTGTCCTGCAGTGGGACAGTAACAAGCTGGTATTTTTTTATAGTTTTTTATTTTGTTTATGCAATCGTGACTTACATACCTACTTATGTACATAGGGTAATTAGTGAAATTTGTGATTATAATCCACCTTAACAATAAGAGCAACCCTGGCAAATCTATAATCTATTGCACTTTATATGAATCAGCAGTATATCAGCTGACTATTACCCCATTACCGATTGATAGTGTGGTCTCGTAATGTAAAATTAATTCCTTGGCAGAATAAAAAAAAAAACACGCCGAAACAACATTAAATAAATTAATAAATAATCCACAACTTTCACACATCGCCATATAGTTCCAAACTAAACAGAACTATAAATGCTATGAATACAAGACAACTGATAAATATTCTTATCTGTAGTTCAGTAGTGTAGTTGTAACAGTGTCACTGCTAATCACGACAAGATCAAGTCAGGTGTTAGGTCTCGGGTTCGATCCCCGGGATGGGCTAAGCTTTATTGTGTATTTCTATGTAGAATTTCTCAGTAGCAACCCGCCGTTTGGGTTTGTGCCCGACTGATGGCAATAGGCTCGCCCCCTATCACATAGGACTTAATCATTACTGGCGAAATTTCGGTGTACTATCTCTGATATAATTGATGAGCCTGGTTTGTCAAGAACGCTACGTTAAGAAACCGAGAGCTCTGTTGTCCAACAAGGGATGTAGCGACATGGTCCATGTTAGGCCTCGGCTGGCCGCTATCGGTAAACAGTCCGCTTTTAGTGAAACGGGACGCGGCGGGGGCCGGCCTGATGCGTAATCAAATAAAATCATTTGTTCGACAAACAGGCTGCAAAGCGCACCCCTTTTTTGCGTGCATTTTTATTCGTGAGTGACACGAGTCACACACGTGAGTGAAAACATAAATGTACGGGTTAGACGTCAAAAATAAAAATTAATTTAGATCGTGACAGATTTGATTTGAAATGTTTTTTTTTTATTATTTGTAGATAAAACGTTTATTGAGTGCACACAAAAGATGTAGACAAACACACAAAAATAAATTTAAAAGCAAAAAAAAAAACGAGCAGAACATGCGGTTCAGAGTTGGATTACCGGGTCGAGCAATGATCTATAAAGAGAGCGTTAAAAGCTCAAAATTAAGGCTCACACTGAGAAAGACCAGATGGAAATTCCATCTGGTCTGGTCAGTGTGAGCCTGAATTTTTTTATAGTGATTTATGCGATGTCAATAGGCTATATATAAATATTAAATAATAATAATTTTCACAACGCCATCTAGTCCCAAGGTAACCAGCCCGAGGGCGGCAGAGGAGCAGGAACCTCGGATACTGCAGTTATCAAACGTACAGGCCCGGAACCTCATTGCACTCCAGTTCCGGTGGATAATCACTTCCGGTGTGCGGTTGCTCGTTTGAGTGACGTCACTTTAGCGAATCGATTCTTCTTTGAATTAAAAACGATCTGGTATTGTCAGTTCACTTTGAATAATAATTATACGTTCATAAAAGTATAAATAAAGTATTTTATTTTATAATTATATTTTTAATGAAATAAATTGATATTTATTTATGTAAATAGGTTCATAAAAACACTTTTACATGTCAGTTTTTAATTAGAAGATGAGGTCGGTTTTCATTAACTGACTACTCTAAGAAGAACTACCGAAAGAAACTCAGAGGTCACGGTCTCTTTTAAAGTCTAGACATTATCTTGGTCTGATTATGTAAGAACCATGCAGATTTGTGTCTGATAAGGTCTTTTGAGGAATGAAAAGGAATAGAAAAATTATATCTCAATGTAAACATATCTTTAATTTTTCTCTTTGACTGCCTGATTTGTTACCTAATATTTACATGAAAAAAACAAACACCCGAATTGATAACCTTCTTCTTTTTTAGAATTCTGGTAAAAATATCCATTGGTAAGACTGATTGTCAGCCCTTCGCGCTTCTAACCACCTGTAACACCTAGCTGAGACCAACAGATTATCGTGCTTTACAAAGTACTGAGGGCCCTCATAATGTAATGGTCACCCATCCACAAACCACCTCGGCCAGCGTAGCTTAACCTTCGTTCGACTCGTCCAGCTATTATTAATAAGCCACGAGCCTGCCATATTAAATTCATCACAGGCATTAAACTCTGAAGTTCTTAAGTATTTTCAATTAGTCTTAAAGAGAATCAAACTCGAGGCTCTATTAAAAATATTATCTTACACAAAACTCTCGCAAAAAACAAAAACTCTGACTTTTACTTTGTCAGAGAGTAAATTATAATTGAAACTTTTTATTGGATTTTCTGGGTAGATATGATAAGATAAGAAAAGATTTTTTATTTGCATAAACATGTGTTAGTACTTACACACATAGTAAGTGCATGCAAGATGATAAAATAAGTTAATAAGTGCAAACATGTTTATCACGAAACGAAGTATTAAAAACGGCTATTCATAAAAAAATTAATATATTTTCTATCGAATAAGACATAAAACTCTTCTCCATTTAAAAAGGCGAAGACTATCTAAATCAAGACACTCGTAGAGAATTCTCGCAGAAAATTTCTTAAATCATTATTATCCATACCGAAGGTAGATAAAACCAATATTTTGCCTAAAATTCGTATTAAACACACCTGTTCGCAAAATTTGTGACTTGAACACCCATCCCTTATAGGTACGATTTTGTCTAGAAATGCTCCTAAACTTTGCATATTTATTACTTAACCCGCAAAAGGCCACGAGGGTCTATGTGAACGGACAATTTATCTTTATGTTTATACTCGAGTCATGCTCGCAACAAGAGGTGAGGCTTATGGTGAGTAATGGCTTCCAGATTTACTTCGTGCTCAAATATATTTGTTAACACTGGAAATTAAAGTGCACATTTATAGAGCCTGGCACTACTTTATAGCTACGAGGGTTGGACATATTATATTAGTTTCCAGACGCCGTAAAATTGGATCATACGGGCAAATCCGGGTGTGCCAGCCGAAGAGAGTTTGTAAAGTTATATTTGTTTGGTTACTTACCCTTTTGTTTACCGAGTTAGGGCCAAATTTGGTTTAAAACCGTTCACTGCTAGACAAAGGCCATGTTCAAAAAAGGCGTAATCCTACTAATATACGCGAAACTTTGTGAGGATGGATGGATGGATGTTTGTTACTCTTTCACGTAAAAACTACTGAATGGATTTTAATAAAATTTGGTATGGAGTTAGTTGACACCCTGGATTAACACAAAGGCTACTTTTTATACCTGTATTCCCACGGGAACGGGACCTACACGGGTGAAACCGCGGGACGTCGACGTTTGTGGCCTAGTCCACAGCGTAATTTATCCATCGCCGTATGCGATTGGTAGCTAGTGAATTATATGTAATGGCAGCCAGTTAGCTGCAAAGCTCGTTTAGCTGTCAGTCCTAATCATTACATGCTATTAATACAATCAAAGAGATAATAGTGCACGAAATGAACACATTCTCTATTTTATTAAGTCTCAGAAAATTAAATTAGCTACATAATGTTTGTTATTCATAAATTATAAATAAGCAATAATATTCAAATGAAAACATTATTCAGTACATTGAATATTAAACATTTAGTTCTATATTCAATTCCCATTGCCATCCAATGGAATTGAAAATTGTATAAAATTATTAAATGAGAAAAAAAAGTCCATTCGCTCCGAGGCTGCACCTAACGCAATTCAAAGAGAATAAATTAAACGCTTTTAAATTATTACATAGCTTTTCTGTCTGATAATTTATCTTTTTCTATTCTGGGGTATGTGGTGGGGGTAGCAGACTGGCCCGATGGCCCCGGCGGCCCCGGCGAGCCCGGGTACCCGCGCATACATTAACATATTGAAGGCGACGCTGGAGGGTTGCTCGTAACACGTTAGTAGCGAACTTTACTTTCATTGCGGTAATTAATTTGTGAATCCTTCGCCTTAATTTGTGGGCTGTCATAAGCGAGTTTTATTTGTTTTGTTGTTGGTTTGGGGTTAATTACTTAGGCAATGTGTTGATTACCTAGCAACGGTCGTGTTGTTCATGTGTGTCTTTAAAAATCAAGAACTAATTGAAATAATAAGTAACATATTTTTAGCCGTTGTCCATTTATGTTAATTTCCTACACTTACTGGTTTTTATACAATAAAATGCATCAAAATTGAATGATAATAACATATGGGTCTTGCTTGTGCCATTATTATGTTGACTACACACATTTATAGATATTGTTTACTGAAATGAACATCAATATTTGTGAAGCTTTTTGAGTTGTCAAATATTAACTTAGTACTTTAGTTAATTGATGATTGGTTAAAATTAATGTTATTTGCACTATATTACAATTTACGCACACAATCAATACATTATTATTAGTTGTGGTGATAAATAGACAGCTGGGAGTAAGTGGAGCTCTAAAACATCAGTATTTCTTAGTTTGTGACTGAGGACAATGTTTCTTGAAATTGATGTATTTAGGGTTCTGTAGTTTATTGACAAAAAAGTAAAGATTTTAATTAGTCTGTCTATCTGTCCGTCCACATGTAACCTTTTCACAGCCGATAAAAACTTTTGGCACTATGTTGCTGAAATTGGGAACCGCCAAACAATGGTGGATTAAGAGTAGGTAAATTGGAAACACTCTCCCTGTAAACAAAGCATTTTATATGAGAGTACTACCGCTACAACGGGCGGCCGCCGAGTGCAAAATAATAATAAAAACATATGCAGAATGGTAAGGAATAAAAATAAAAAAAATAAAAATAGTTTATTTCTTTAACTTTGCTTATACACTACTATTTGGTTGTCGGAACTACCCAGTAAGCATGTAAAAGGAAGGTCCTACAATGTGAATTAGACGACCCACACCAACAACATTCTTACTCAAACATACCCCCATCTTTCACTCAACCTAAAGCAGAAAACCATGTTGAATCTGTTCCTACTATTTCATTTCTTAGCCACGCTGATAATCACTTGGCTTAGACCTGTGCTATCAGCAATTCCGGTTACCCGGTTAACCGAGAAACAAACAATGTTTACATAAAAAAAATAATATTAATTTCTTTCTTTGCATAGAATGCAGGTGTTACAATATTGGTGCGGATTTCAGGTTAATTCCCAGTACATCCTGCCAGTTGGCATACAAAAATTGGTTAACATACATATAATTGAAAAACTAGATTCTTTTATTATAAATACTATACTAGGACTAAATTTATTAAAAAATGAGATCATGTATCAGCTAACTCTAAAATTATTTACATGAGAAAAACTGGTTGCAAAACAATTTATTACATTTTGACATCTCGACAAAACACGTAAGCCACACGTGAGCGAAGCGAGGTGTGGCGAATTTCGGCTGTAAATCGAAATTAGTTGCAGGAACTTTTATTTTAACACCTAGACCAAATGAAGAACTGTCTTCCACTTTATATAAGAATACGGCGGACTTTTGATTAACCGTCAGACATATCGACTACACCTTATATGACTAGCTGGTATGTGTTTCAGGAAATTACAGTTAGTCTTAGTGTAATGTTTTAGTTTTAGTGTAAGGTGTAGTCCGCCCGCTCTGCTCTCCGCTACCGCCCGCTCCGCTCTCCGCTCCCGCCACATCCCAGGCCGCTATACATAGCTAGAAATCCTAGCACATTTACAGTAGCGAACACATGAGCACACAGTGTATATTTAGTCAGTTTCGCCTAAATCAACATTGTTAACAAAATTTAACGCGTGTATGAGTCTTGAATTAATTATATTAGATTGTTCGACGTCATGTTATGATTGCTTACGATCTTGGTATAAAGGGGGTCGCCGGAGGTAAAGGTTAAAGGTTTTCGGTAATAAATTAATAATGTAGGACCTAGTTGACTTTTTGACGGCTGTCCATAGATATTAGGTATCAATGTTAAATTAATAGTTAATTGAAAGATCTTTTAAGACGCTTAGTTTAACACTTCGCGTGACCCAAGGGCTGGCTTTTACCTTGGTCAAAGGATATGCATTGCCATACAACGTGACAATGCCGCCAGTCTTTTAGGTGTACTTTGGTTTTTATTTTCATTTCTATTGTATGTAGTTAATAAGTATGTATTTGAAACGTATTTGTGAGTTTTCCTTTGCTTTCGCCAGTTTAATTAATTACCTAATGCTTGGAAAATCTGGCAAAAAATTAGTTCTGAACGAAGATCCTTTTTAAAATAGACTGGATTTGCTTTTGTAAGCCAAAAAAATAACCCTGAAGTAACCCACTAACCTAATCTAAACCTCTAATAATAATTAACTGAAAAAACCCCGACGCAACCCGTCCGTCGACAATGGCAGACGTCGGTTAAGGCCGTGATTGGACGGGGCGACATTTTTGTCGGATCAGCGCGCCGGCCGGCAAATGTAGTGGAAAGATAAAGGCGTCGCCACACGACTGGCTACAGCGACCCACTACGTTATTACTCGCATTATGTTATGCCGTAAGGACCGTACGTTTAAAGTCAGCCTTATCTCTGCGTATTGATGTATGGATGGAATTGTGTGATGTAGGGTTTTGGGAGACCGTATGGGTACGCGTAGCCATGGGACGAGTATAAATTAAGTGAAATATTCAGTAGCCGTTTGTCCCGATTTGTTCCAGCTTTACCGTTTTTTAAACTATTCGTATCCAGAGCCAGTAGCTCTGGGTAGGTACAAATAGTTTCAAAGACGATATATAGCTCGAACAATATTTTGTACGTCGATAGTCTATATACTAATGTTATAATGAGTAAAGATTTGATTGTTCGTTTGTTTACATTGAATAGGCTCCGAAAGTACTGGAGAGATTTTTAAAATACTTTCACCGTTGGAACGCTACACTATTCTCAGATGACATAAGTTACTTTTATCCCTGTATTCCCATGGGAACAGGAACTACGCAAGTGAAAGCGTATGACGTCTGCTAGTTAACTTTAAAAACGTTACGTAACTATGTTAGTTTACCAATATCAAATGTTTCTCACAACCGGCGTGCGTGATATAAGGATCGTACCAAATGGCGTTCTGTAGTTTCTGCTTACTCCCATAAAACAAGGCGTGAGTTTATGTTTGGAATCGACTGTACCGTTATCTATTTAGTTTATTTGTGACGTACAAAACATGTTCAATTTTGAATTCTAGCTACGTAATATATGAGATAAGCAAGAGCATTAAACATTCAATGATTAAGACGTTGCTTATATTAGTTTTCACAAATGTTAAAACATTTCTATCATAACATTTGATATATATTAAAGCGGTAGAACTGTAAGTTATGAAATAAACTATTTCCGAGAGGGTAGCCGACCTTAGGGTATTGATAAGGAGAGCTCTGGAACAGTTTTTAACGTGTGCATGTTAATTTATATGTGTGTAAACGTTAGGTAAATACTGAGTTTCATTTACCTACACCATCGAACTTCACAAGGGGGACCTCAGTTTCTTAGCTATAACATAAATGTATTACTGAAGACCAGTCTAATGTCTGTCTGTTTGCCTATAGAACGAGCAAGATACAAAATACAGTCCGCCAAACTACGAGACATTCCGAAAATAAAAACCTTAGACAACTTGTACTGTCTATATTACTTTCTGTTAGTAAAAAGCCAATAAGTTAACATGTTAGTCAATTACAACCGATATTGGCCGATAGGTGCCAAGCTTTTACCTACACTATACACATGCGTGTGCAAACGCATTTAGTGTTTCTGCATGCGACAATACTTGATATCACACAATACATCAATATGTTTTGGGATAGCCTCCACAGCATCTTGAGTGCAAAAGCTACGTTTTCCTCTGTTGTAGACCTTTCAATCCCGGAGTTGAATATTTCGTCAGCCTCAATAGCTAGTCTCATTCATACACAAACTCACAATACATTCCGACTCGGACCGTTCATATTGAATAGTGCATATATGATTCCGTAATGTACATCTTTACGAGGTAACTCGCATGCGAATTGCGGTTGCCATTGAAATTCAAACTATCATACAGTATAGAGTGGAGACTTTGTAGTCTGTAGTCTTTGGACCTGCTACTCTATATGCTGTTTCCAGAACTTGTTTTGTTCTAAAGATCTTAATCAAAGAAAATAGGAATCCAGACATTAAAACATCAAAGAACCACTCATGTCTTATTAAGATCTTCATCCTATGCCTGACGTTTTCAGAATAAATAAATCTTATTAAAAATCAAGAATGAAGGCCAAATCAAGATCAATTTCTAAATTAAAATCAATATCCATAATATCAAAAAAAAAAAAAAAATAACAAAATAATGAAAAATAATAAATAATAAAATAATAAAAAAAATAAAAATAATCTAAATATAAGTAATTAATCTATATACAAGTTTTACATAGAGCGACTACCAATTTAATCTCTACAACACAAATGGCTGGGTAATAAGATACTCTTTGATAAATTAGACTGGTGTTTAGACTTACGGGTTCCGTCGTTATGGGTAGTCAAAAGCCCGAATCAAAAAGAAAATAGATGCTCAAAATCACAACACGTTTATTGAAATTAGGCTAATTAGGGTAAGTACCCCAAATGCCCGCCCTTCACCACTACCTAGTGATTTTGCTGCGAAGAAGAAATGGCGCAACAAGCAGCAGCAACAAGCAACCCATCTGTCTGATTAGACTAACAGGTTCAAAGATAGTTTCGAAGAATTGGCAAGAAACTCCATACTTACTCTTACTTTAAAAAAGTTTTACAATATTTTGTTTTTAATTAAAATCTATACTAATATTATAAAGAGGTAAAATTCGTAAGTTTGTATATAGGGGGTAATCTTCGGAACTAATGATCCAATATTAAAAATTATTGTACTGGTGGAAAGCTACACTATTCCCGGTGGACATAGGCTACTTTTTATACCCGTATTCCCACGGGAACGGATACTACGCGGGTGAAACTGCGTGACGTCTGCTAGTATATTATATGTGAATACGAAGTACCTAGAAAAAAAAATACATGCTTTGCTACCAAACAAAACCTCACTTAGCCAGACTACAATACTTTCTGTAGTATCGTTTTACTTACATTAGAAGAAAACTTTTCGAATGTATCGCAGCGAATAGAACTAAAAAGCTACAAGCATTTAATTTGAACGCAAATTAAAAATGAGTAAAACAAGAGAAGGTCGGAGAACAAACGCCACGAAATAAAACAAAATAAGTGCATATGTGCGCAGCGCGTTAGTTCGCGAGGTCCGGTGTCGCCGGGGGGCTATTCTCTGACCAACCATAATCTTGTAGATATTGTGCTGACGACAATTTATGTTTCAAGAAGAAGGAGTAATTAGAATGTGGCGTAACTTTCTAAATCAATACCCTTCTGGAACTTGCTTAGATAGAACATGAACATGGTGAAATGATACCAACAACATTAGTTCCATTTAGGGTTCCGAAGTTAAATGGGTCTTATGATTTCGTTCAATTTTGAAACTATTAGATGTTGTTCGTAGGTGAATAATTGTGTATGGAACTAAGAGATGAAATAAACCTCAGCCCACTTCTACTGCTGGATCCTATATTTCAAAATGTTTGATATATAAAATTTTGTATAAGAAAGCCTAGAAAATTTTCGGTTACAAAAGCGATCGAACTGTTTTTTCATATTTTTTTTCAAGAAACACTAGCTTAGTATTGTTATCGATATAGACATAGCATACATATCCACACTAACTACGGAACACTTCACCGGGGTTGTGGTCCGACACTCACTTGATCGTTTTTGATTCTGTGGAAAACATAATGATACTTGTACGTAAACGAAACTTGTTAATTCGAGAAATACCATCTAACTCTAAATATCTCATAGAATCGAACATTACCTTAATTCTATTTATCATTTCCAGATTTATATGAAATCAACGTATCAAACAGCCAGTACCCATTTTAATCTATTGAGTTGATTCATTTGTTAATAATTGATTCTAAATTGACGTTTCGTGAGGATTACAACGTTATCTGCGAGATTATCCTTGTAAAATGATATTGGATTCAAAATAATGGATGAAGAAGTTTCGAATTATATGGCTTACAATCTGTTGGATTGAAGTAGAGACGATATAAACATGAACCATTGTTAACTCATTAATGATAATTAATTTAATATTGAAATTAGAGCTACATTTTCCTTGCGGAAAGTATTTAAATATTTCGACAAACAATAAAATGTACGAAACATGAACAAAAGAAGTTTATTGTTTAAAGATTTGTTTAATTCTAACTGTGAAAGTTTGTGTGAGGATGTATAAATGTTTGTTATCCAGTGACACAAAATTACTCAACGTATTTGATAAAACTTACAGTATTATGGTAAGACTAAGAGCAGTGGTGGGCCAGTGGTGGTGGCCCCGATTTACGAACAGTAAGTCGTGGGTTCGAACCCAGGCAGGCGCATTACTTTATGTAATTTATTTCATTTCCACTGCCCTCAAAAACGGTGAAGGAAAACATCGTGAGGAAACCATCCTAGAACCAAAAATTCGAAGACATGTGACACTGGGTCCGGTAGATTATGGCCCATATGCAAGATACGCGCTTTGACGTGGAGTTGCGGATACCAGCCCGGTATCTTTATCTTTATCATTTTTATGGTAAGATTAGACTACACCACTGTGCACTATTAGAGAAACTCACGTTCATGATTCTAGGCAATAAAGCATTGAAATTTTTCGGCAGTATTTTCCCATTTATTACGATTTTTCCCGAAATTTCTTTGCTTAAAACTGTAAAGAGCCATGAAAAAAAAGATCGTTTCTATCTAACCCTATTACCCTTCTTTCATTTCTCATTAGATAAGATAGAAATCACGACTTTTAACCAACGTCCGTCGGTTAAAACTTGGACTTAAGGGAAAGCTGAAGCTAAAATTTCAACCCTTGGCCTGGAAGTTCAGAACTGTGTAGGTGTTGGTCAGACTGTACTATATGTGAAGCATGTTGTTCAAAATAAAACATTAGCTATAATTTATAAAAACATTTACACAAAGTCGCCTGTGGATCCTCAAGTAAATTCATTAACAGGCATGTAAAAAAATACATTACACATTAAGCGGTATTTAAAATATCGAACACCATCAAAATTAACGACAACATTAAAAACAAATGTACAGAATAGCGTCTCTGGGTGTACGTTTTTGCGCGGGGACATTTATTGTTGTAATGGGCCCCACTCATATTTCTCCTCTTTGTTAGTTTTTACTTATTACCACGTCGCAGTCCGCGTATGAATAATTCCCAGGGAATGTACCGGCGTGATCATTTCAGATTAAATTTTCATTTCGCATTTGGCTTTGGGTCGCTCGCAAGGAGCCGTAAGCTTGCAATATTCATAATATGAGTTTGGATCTGCATTCATAGTTGCGCCGTGGATGTCTGTGGATGTCGTTGGATGTCGCATATTGAGCCGCGTTATAACTGAAATCGATTGGATATTTTATTTTTGTGGTACAGATTTTCGTGACAATTCTGTTTAGAAAATGAATGGCGGCGATATGCTCCATATTTAAAGCTAATCAGCAGGTTGGAAATAGCAGAAGGTAGTCGCTCTATGTAAATCACTGCTATTCAGTTGCATCGGGTTAAATTAGAAGCGGATCCCAACATAGTTGAGAAGAGCCTAGGCAGATGATGAGCACATAGGAAATAGCTTTCAATCAATTCGTAATGTAATTGTATATTTTGATTTTGTGAAACGTCTGTATTTGTGAAATAGAAATTAAATCTTGAACATAGTATGTACGAGTAGGATGTGTTGCCTCATTGGTCTAGTAGTTGCAAGCGCTATCACAGAGTATGAAGTACAGACTTCGATCCCCGAGTCCAACATAACGTTAATGAGTTTTTTCATCTGGAATTTCGCAGTAGCAGACCAGTGACTGGATTAATGGCAATAGCATTGATTTCTATTACACTCACTCTTGGGGCTCACTCTTGGTCACAACTGGCGAAATGCGTGTGTACTGCTGGCCCACCTCTGCCCAACTCTTCGAAGATTACGGGCGTGATATTATGTTATGTTACTTGTTTACGTATAGGTAATAAATTGCAAAGTATTTTGGACCGACTCCTGATAATCTATTACCAAGCACGTAAGATATAACTTCCATTGTTCGAACCATCAAACTATTTCCTGATCTAAACAACAGGACAACTATGGGCCCGATGGTATAGTGTGGGATATCCGTCCTCCAGGTACCTAAATATTCAAGTGGCGACCACAAAAAGCGATGGCGATATAAAGAGGTTCAGAGAACGCAGGTTTTTGCCCAAACGTTTATAATACACGGCGCTAAAAGCATAATATCCACAAAAACTCGTTGCCTAGTCGCTACGTTATAACCGTATAACAGGCAGGATAGGAAAAAGTGTAAAATAAAGCCCCGAGGCACACCGGGCGCCGACGTACCCGCATGAATATTTTAGTGAAAGTTTGCTTCAATATTTTCGTATCTGTTGTTTTGCTAGTCTGTTAAATAGGTTATTTTGTACATAACGCAAATAGTGATGTTTATAGGCGTTGCAGAATACAGTAACTCAATTTGTTTAAAGTAGAAACTAAAGTTACTTCGTACCGGAAATATTGTACTTTAGAACAGGTAGACACTCCGATACGTAGTTTTCAAGATAACTCGAAAACCTACTGCGAGTAACCGATCAGATTGTCGAGCACTGAAATATCAATAGATCAAACCTCAAACTTCAGCATACGAATCGGATAAACCAATCGATTTCTGAAACTCAAACTTTGCCAGTTAACTATCGAGACTTTGCAAGTTTCTCGCAGATTAAAAGTCCGCCATGTGGTTGTAAGGGGTGAATATCCGAGGCGTGGTGTGCTCAGGGATGAAAGAGGGTGAAAGAGGTGCCGTTGTGTGCCCTAATTACCGCCCATTTATAACGGCCACGGTCCGAGCGATTTTTATATTTTTTGCTGCCACACCACCTACGCGTTATATTTTAAGAGAAAAACGCGCACCTAAATGTTACTCGGTGTGCAACGGAGTTAAGTAGCATTTTAATTGTCGTGGCACTTAGCTGTTTGGGAGATTAGAGATGTTTTAAGTAGTGTGTGTTGGTAGTGTCTTTAGGAGCCGTCTAAATTCAACTGGTTTGGCTCTCTCCTCGCAATCACACACTTATCCGTCCGTGCAATATATATATATATTGTAGCGTAAAAAAAAAAAAATTGTCTACACATTCTCTAACGTTTAATTTTGATCTAAAAATATACAAAAATTAAAAAATGTACAAAGTAAAAAATTGGCGATGTAAAAAAAATATGTTTTTCAGTAAAAAGTTGCGAAATGATGAGGATTATTTTGAAACGAATAAAATTTGAATTTGCAAAATAAAACCTAAAGGTGAGAAGTGGTTGCAACCGCTATCCGGCCCTAGGCGCGATTAAATTGTATCCGTGCTTAAAATCATAAAATATCAAAAACAACGGTTCATTCCGCGACCTTTCGACACGAATAGCAGATATTATAAAAATAATAATAAAAAAACTATTGATTAGGTACTTTGCTATTGCTACAATTTATAAAAGAAGATACGACCAAAATGTTGAGAAAACTTGACGTGGAGCGATGACACGACGTCCTTCAGGGTCTTCGCTCGTAAAATACGGAGTCACCCGCTTGCATGCACACGCTTCACGAACTCAGTCGGAATTAAGTCGCGGCGTAGAAATTACTCGGAACACCAGTCCGCTGATAAAAAGGTATTCCTTGAACCGATTCTGAGCGAATCTATGGTGAGAAAATAAAAGGAAATGAACACCATAATACTCAAAACAGAACCTTCCAAGCAGCTAAAATTTAAAATGTTTTAAATACATACCGGTTCTTAGTTAAAAACAGACAACTTGCACAGATTGCAGACAGTAAACAATATTGATTAGATTTATAATTTAGTTATTTCTTCATTAAAACAGAATATGCTTCTTCTCAGAGAAAATGACGCCAATTGACCAGAAAAATTTTCTCTGTCATCCAATGGAATGTTCATGCTTCCAAGTTTGAACCGAAATAAGAAAAAATTAGAAATGAGTTCGACTTACACAAAAAGGAAATAGTTTTTATTCAGCCGAATCAATTCAGCAGCGTGATAATGCTGCAATACCCCCTTTCTAAGAAAAAAAAGGACGAAAGTACGAGTGAGAAACAAGATAAAGCTGGAACAGGCAAAGACAACTGCAGGAATCATTTCTGAATCAAACGATATCGAAGTGCAACAGATACTGAATAAACACGATGGCTACCACATCTAAACGTTATCCGAGCGAACTCGCGATATCTCAATTACATCTATGGAGAATATGAAAGAAAATAACGAACTCATAAATCAAAATATAAATTATTCAATTAAAGTGAAACACTAACCTACCACATCTTAACAACTATGAAGAACAACAAGGGAACTATACATCTAAGAAAACCTAGCCTAACTTAACATAAGACTTAACTATTACCTAACGACAATAAGAAAAAAAACCGGGGATCCCAAAAAATAAATAACGTCAACACGTAAAGTCCAACCTTAGTTATAGAAACGAAATACAAGTTGGACAAAAAACAAAAAAAACTAAGTTTGAGAAAGAAAACTTAAGTCAATTAAGTCAAAGAAGAATTCAAGACAAAGAACTCAAATCAAAAGAACTCAAATCAAAAAAACTCAAGTCAGAATTCAAATTCAAATTTAATGTTGAATGACAGGCCATTTGTGTTAAACTAAAAGAAATAAAATAACCTGAGTACACAGGTTGACACAACACAGAAATAAATAGATGTCATTACTAACAGATAATCTAAGAAGTTTTTAACATAATCAAAAACCTATGCAAAGAAATATTCCCAGTAACCAAAGAGGAAAAAGGTTTAGAAAGCAAATGTTAATGTATAAAATGTAACAAAAAGAATTCAATTCAATTTATTTTAAGATATCTTTGATATGATATTGTCCAGAGTGGACTGAATCACAATCCTGTAGCAAATAGGTGGTCCTAGAAATGACTCTTACCACACGGCACTTAATAAAACGTGGAGCAAGCTTCCCAGAGAAAAAATCATTTCCAGAAGACTTAGAAAAGTTCCTTCTCCATACAGTATCACCAATATTCAGAGTGATAGCTGATCGATTAGAATTATATGCACGAGAGTTACGGAGGAAAGCTAAAGAAAGATTATCAGCAACCTTTGCATAAACTTCGCTGAGAGAAGATAGGTTAGAAGCATGACGAGCCCGACTGTCTGCCAAATTAGAGCTTCGAGTCTGACTATATACACGACTGCTATCCATAAGGACCTCTCTACCAAACATAAGAAAGTTAGGCGTAAAGCCAGTAGCTAGATTAACACAAGAATTGAGGTAAAGCTTAACTTTAGGTAACATTTTAGCCCAACTTCTTTGGTTTTCACCAACCAAAATACCTAAACACGTAATAACACTTTGGTTGTATCGCTCAACCGTATTTGCTTGGGGTGTATAATATGGCGTAAAAGTAGGTGATTGAATATGGAAAGATCTGAGAAAATTAAGGAATTGATTACTACGAAAAACTGTAGCGTTGTCGCAAAGAATAGTACGCGGAACCCCAAAATTAAAGAAAATTTCAGACTCTAACGCTTTTATAACAGAAAGAGCGTCAATCCTTTTCAGAGAAACTAGCCAAACATACTTGGAAAAAACATCTACCATAGAAAGGATATATTTATAACCATAATAAGCACAGGGCAACGGACCAATTATATCGATAGAAATCATCTGTAAGGGCAAGGAAACCTCTTTAGGGTAGCACATCTGACCGCGAGGTTGCGTGTTCGAAATTTTATAGGCTTTACAAACCTCACATTGATTTAACGTCGAATTAACGTCACGGAACATATTTGGCCAGTAGAACAACTCCCTAAGCTTTAGATACGTTTTAGTAACACCGGGATGTATCGAAGGAAAACTATTGTGAATTTCCCAAATAGCGTCTGGAACCTTTTCAGCTGGTAACACTACGTGCCATGGTTCAGAAGATAAAGGACTAGTAACAGGCATGCGTCTCATAAGGATACCGTTATTAATAACGTATGCTGGGAACATTTGTGGCGTGTCTCGAGCACCTATATATACCTTCTTATACCAACGGTCATTAGTATGTTCAGGACCCTGGTCAAACGACACAGGATTTTCATATTCCTTAATAACTTGTTGAAGACAAGACTCTTGATCCGGCGATAGGATGTTACGAGGATGAATATAACGAACCTCACTAACAGAAGAAACTTGAGGGGAAGAGTGCTGAGCAGAAGGGATAAACATATTACCATCAATATTTTTATCAAAAGCCTGACTAAAAATAGACGTCAAACCGAATTTATTCCAAAATTCGATACCTAAAATAACAGAAGATGACATCGAACTTGCCACTAAAAACTCATGAATAAAAGTTGTACCGTTAAATTTAACTGGAAGATATACAGAACCAAGAATATCAATCGGTGAATTATTAGCCGATATAACACGGGGACAAGCGTCTTTTGATGTCAAAGAAATACCAAGTTGCTGAATAAAATTATCGCTAACAAGCGAAATCTGAGCACCAGAGTCAAGCAATGCTATAACAACTCTACCACATAATAATACCTCAATAAACGGTCGGTTATCAAATGAATCTGAAGTAAACACTGGGGATACTGTAGGGAAAGAAGCGTATCGCCAGTGGTCTATGCATTTTTTTGGATTACATTTCGGACATTCTCTAGTAATAAATCCAGGAGTGCGACACTTAAAACAAATCATGCCTGTGATCTCTGGGCAAGAGCGGTAAGAATGACCAACTTTGTTACATTTTAAGCAAAGCTGAGACTGACTACAACTAGGACAAATCCGAGGCTTACTAGTTGTTGGTTGATGGGAAGTTTTGTTCGGCCTGGGTTTTGGTGAGTTAACAGCCTGAGAAGTCGACTGGTCGGCAACACAATCGAGACTGGCTACCGCCTTTGGAGGTTTTAGAAAGGACTCGAAGTGAGTAACGGCTTCGATTAAATTATTGATGTCATGAAATTTTTGGATGGACAAGCAAGGAGTGTACTTTGGCAACATGTTGTGAGTGATGATCTGCAACAACTCCGATTCTTCAATAGGCTTGCTCAGTTTAGCATTTAAGTAAGAAACCTCGATAATGAATTCTCTTATTAGCTGTTCCGGTCTCTGCTTGAGGTTACGAACCTCCTGGCTTATCTTAAATTCAAAATCGGTCGTACCGAATGTCTTAAAAAAGGCTTCTTTGATCTCAAAGAAAGAAAGACCCGGACGACGGATTAACCTATAATATTGAAGTGCGACACCTGACAAGACTTCATGGAATCGCTTAATTAAGTAACAATCAGATAAATTATCGGCCTCCCTGCACTCTTCTAGACTCATGAAAAATTCACGTACGCAGGTCTTTCCATCGAAACTAATCTTCCACTTAGTAAGAGAGAACTGCCTGGTAAATTGTAGGCATTCATCAGAGCTTATTGGAGAAGGAACGACACTTTGTGAGGAAGCGCGAGAAGCTCTTGGCGGAATAGGAGGTGGTGGTGGTCGCGAAATGATGGGACTACCACGACATGGAGTCTCACCAATAGGGAACCGCTCTTCTGACATGATGTAACTAGTATAAACCTAATAACGAATGAAAGAACAGACAAAAGACGATTGAATCCTAGCGAAAAAATAGGCACGGCATGTACAGCTGGACAAAAACAATCCAGGAACCAGCAGTCAGCGAACGCCAAGCTAGTAAACAAAGATATAGGCTAAATAACCGTTCATACTAAGCTTACCTTGAAAACCGAAGCCTAAAAATTCATACGTCACCAAATATACCCTACGGGTTCTAACTACCGCTAGCTAGGGATATTAAGTAAAAATCAGGAAACCTATCGTTATATTTGCTGCGATAAGTGGACAAAATAAAAGACGGTTATGTGTTATATAGTTCACAAAATTATTTTTCATTAAAGAAACATTACATTTCATGAAAAAAATATGTCAAGGAAAATAACAGCTTCACAGACTGATCTGTAATGGTGGTATAAATCCTAGAATACCTTTCTTGAATGGAAAAAATATCAGCGTCCTGAAACAAATAGGCTTAAGAATCATTAGCTCCCAGAGGGAGTGACCATCCTCAATAAGACAAAAAAAAATTTTATGTAGAATCATTTAAATTTCAAAGTTATTAGGTAAAAACACTTACTTTAAGTTCGGGCGCCAAATTTGTAGCGTAAAAAAAAAAAAATTGTCTACACATTCTCTAACGTTTAATTTTGATCTAAAAATATACAAAAATTAAAAAATGTACAAAGTAAAAAATTGGCGATGTAAAAAAAATATGTTTTTCAGTAAAAAGTTGCGAAATGATGAGGATTATTTTGAAACGAATAAAATTTGAATTTGCAAAATAAAACCTAAAGGTGAGAAGTGGTTGCAACCGCTATCCGGCCCTAGGCGCGATTAAATTGTATCCGTGCTTAAAATCATAAAATATCAAAAACAACGGTTCATTCCGCGACCTTTCGACACGAATAGCAGATATTATAAAAATAATAATAAAAAAACTATTGATTAGGTACTTTGCTATTGCTACAATTTATAAAAGAAGATACGACCAAAATGTTGAGAAAACTTGACGTGGAGCGATGACACGACGTCCTTCAGGGTCTTCGCTCGTAAAATACGGAGTCACCCGCTTGCATGCACACGCTTCACGAACTCAGTCGGAATTAAGTCGCGGCGTAGAAATTACTCGGAACACCAGTCCGCTGATAAAAAGGTATTCCTTGAACCGATTCTGAGCGAATCTATGGTGAGAAAATAAAAGGAAATGAACACCATAATACTCAAAACAGAACCTTCCAAGCAGCTAAAATTTAAAATGTTTTAAATACATACCGGTTCTTAGTTAAAAACAGACAACTTGCACAGATTGCAGACAGTAAACAATATTGATTAGATTTATAATTTAGTTATTTCTTCATTAAAACAGAATATGCTTCTTCTCAGAGAAAATGACGCCAATTGACCAGAAAAATTTTCTCTGTCATCCAATGGAATGTTCATGCTTCCAAGTTTGAACCGAAATAAGAAAAAATTAGAAATGAGTTCGACTTACACAAAAAGGAAATAGTTTTTATTCAGCCGAATCAATTCAGCAGCGTGATAATGCTGCAATATGTATATAAAAATGGAGTGCAATGTTTTCTGTTTACGTTAATATGTGAAGAGAAAAGTACAAGACTAATTTTTACATTAATGTAAAAATATATAATCTGGCTGGCTTTCGACGAACTAGGACCACGGGGGTATTATCTTTTGTTTTATAATATGAGGTCTAGAGCAGCAGCCTCCTCCAGTGAACTTTAAAAACAGATTATTTAAATATCTACAAAAAGGGGTTCGTGATTTCGAGATTGTCGTAATGGTATAGTAGTTAAAGCTTGCTCGAGTTGTGCGTACGCATCCGGATGAACAACACTGTGACTTATTAATATATGTACTTTCTTTTTAACCGACTTCAGGAGGAGGTTCTCAATTCGATCGGTTTTTTTTTTTTTTTTTATGTATTTATGTATGTACACCGATTACTCCGAGATTAATGAGTTCGATGCGGAATAGGTCATTCATTTGGTCCCATAAAAATATAACATAGTTTGACCCCGTAGTTTTCATTTTATGAACAATTTTATGAAAATTTAATTTATTTTTGAACGCTTTTTTGTATGTATGTTTACCGATTACGCTGAGATTTATGTACCGATTTACGTGATTCTTTTTTAGTTTGATGCGGACTAGTTTATTTTTGGACTCATTAAAAAATTACATAGTTTGGTCGGGCAGTTTTCATTTTATGGACATTTTTGTTCATGAATTTTACTTTTTGATTTCATCGCGAACAGTTGTTGTTTATTTGTTTGATTGTAATATGTAAATATGTGTGTAGAAATGGATAATAATTTATCATCTAGGTATGTAAAAAAAATAACTAAAAATTGTTAAATAAAAACTTTTTTACAAAAAATACAACCGACTTCAAAAAACACTAACCGGTGTAAAATAACTCTAAATTCGGAAGTCGGTGGCCAATCATAAATGAGACAAAACCACCAAAGCCACAGACTTCCTAATTTAGAGTTATTTTACATCGGTTAGTGTTTTTTGAAGTCGGTTGTATTTTTTTTATGTTTATCTTAGGCATTTATTTATTTAAAACATCAATGCCATAGGCATTTTCTACCAGACAACCTTTAGGAGAAGCAAAGAAAAGCAGTGGTAGGCTATTCGGTATAAAATACCTATAATATGTAGACATTACAAACATCGGTAAATATCGTGAGAAAAGCTGGACTAATAATTGTTATTAGTCTGATTGCCAACCCTTTGTTTAATTGCGTACGTCATTCGGTATTTGTTAGGCGATAAAAATGTTTTATCTCAGAAGCTTAGTTGTCCTTACTTAAATAGATTTTAGGTATTTATCATGAAATCCACACACACCTCAACCAAGTCATTATATCTCAAAAGTCGACTATTGTCAACTTACTGCACATTCTGCACTAAAGCGTTCTGATCAAATTGTTTGTCGTTTGTTCGGCGCACTTCGAATAACGAAGCGCTGCTTCTAACGTGCTTCAGTTTCAGAGCTTCTAACAACGCTTCTTCCGACTACATAGCTAGGCCATTAAAACAGAGTTTATGTTACGGGTAGCTTTAGACACATGATAGGTGCATCAATATTGTAATATGTCAATAGCTGTGCCTCGCGTTTTTATCCGCATATTCGTGTAAGTCTTACGGTCTTCGCAGCGTACGCCAAAATATCTCACTGAAGGCAGAATTTTTTCCGACTTAATAATTGTTACTCACACTCTGCTCTCGACTCCGTCCGCATGTATTTGTTACTTTTACATATCTCTTGCTCTGTAAGTACACCCTTACACCCCTGAATGCCGGGGTGTATGACTATCATTACAGCATAGGTTTTGGAATTTGAAAAAAGAACTGTCATACTCATACTGCACGAAGAATATTTTTAAAAAGTTAATTTTTTTTTTCTCGGTATCGATTAATTACTCGAATCGGAATCTAGACAATTTATTTTATAAAGATTTTATTTTAAATATGGAACTATTTGTTTCCACATCGTATGTTACTTACGTTAAATCGATTCCATCTAGGAATCGATTTAAAAATCAAACTGGCCAGCAAGATTTGACGCGCTTGCGTGCGTGAAAAAAAAAAGGCAGTCTACTAGTAGGCGCGAAAGCATCGCGAAAATAATTAATTTAAATACACATTTTTTTCTTCTTAATAAATGTTCATTGAAACCTGCTGTCTTGTTGTTTACTTACCTCACAATCGATATGTAAAGCAGAGTATTTATCTCGGGCGTAAGCATCAATTGCATACTCGGGTTAATTAGCGCCTTCGCTTCGCTCAGGCGCCAAAAACCTCGTATGCAATTGATGTCATACAGCCCTTGGTTAATAATCTACTATTACATCCCTCCCACCCCCTCTTTATTTTCGAAAATAAAATATAGCCTATGACACATAAGTACGAATAATGTGGCATTTGATATTTAAAAACTTTTTTACAAAAAAAAACAACCGACTTCATTAAAAAACACTAACAGGTGTAAATTGGCTTCAAATAAAATATTCGTAAAAGCCTCTTCTCATAGAAACAGAATTTGAGGATGAATCCATGCTTGCTTAAAGCGGGTAAGCGATTTTAGACAATTACTTACATACCTATATACATAAACTCACACCTTTTTACCCCCATGGGAAAAAGGTGTGAGGCAGAAACTACAGAGTGCCATATATTATAGCGATTCTTACATACTTCTTTTGTTTCGTTTACATTCATTCAATATGTTGTCACACACGTCGCGCCGGTTGCGAGTACTACGCAACCTGACCTTTTTGTAGAACCTCACCAATTAGATCTTTGCATGTTCTTCTAGGGCGTCCCCTCCCGGCGTTCCCACTTAGACAGACAGATATTAATTATAAAAAATAATAAAAATAAATATTTATTTATGAACAAAAACACATGACAATAGGTAAAGTAAACGATGATAGCTGCAAAAGTATAAACTGTAGCGCAGCTACCCAGCTCTTTTCCAGTTACAGAATGGAAGTAGTTCCGTGTAAAAGTTATAAATGAAGTTAATATTAGCTTATTGATAATAAAAGCAAAATAACGTAAGTAAGTAAGTTAAAAGTATTACATCTTTGCATACCGCCATAATGGTGTATCACGCATACGTCTGCTCAGTAATAAGATACGGTATAGTTGTGTGGGGAAACTCTTCTGATTTGGCGAAAATCTTTGTCGCCCAAAAAAAGTGTGTTCGTGCGATATTTAAAATGCAGTGGTCTGACTCATGTAGGCCGATATTCAAGTTACACAATCTATTGACGGTCCCATGTATTTATATTTACGAAGTTGCTAGGTTTGTGAGGTCCAATCTTGAAGTATTTGAACGCAAAGATTACGCTAATAAAAGGAAACCTACTCATTTAGATTTTGAAATGCCCATTCCAAAGCTAGAACTATTTCGGCGGAGCTGCGTTTATATGGCTCCTCTAGTTTACAATGCTTTACCTAAGTCAATTACTCAACTATCCTTCAATAAGTTTTGTGTTGCGTTGCGGAAGTGGTTGTTACAAGAGTGCTTTTATTCGATAGATGAGTTCTTTCAAAAGTATCCCTGTAAATTTTATACTTTAAAGCACAGACATATTTAATTTCTAAGCTATAGAATTGTTCCTAATTAATGTTTTAATAAATGTGTAAAACTTGTACTATTGCATGCTATATCTTGGCCAAATGTGTGTTACTAAATATTATATATAAGAACTTCATATACCTACCATATTTGATGCAATAAATGAAATAAATAAATAAATAAATAAGACAATAACAAAAGCACAGATATACACGAGATTATCGTTTGCGGTTAATTTTAATGGGTTAATGTGGTAAGAATAGATTATACATAATTTATTTAATTCGGAAAACAATCGATATCATAATCATATTATAATCTAGCCGATATTTTGTGTAAAAACCATCCCGCATAATGTGATGTGAACTTAAAGAGGAACTGCTCAATGCGTTAATACCTAGAACGACTTGTGATTTTCTCAATTCATAAACTAATAACTTTGAAAATAAAATAAAGTGAGGAAAATGGACTTATGTTTAATATTCTTCTTCATCATCTCCATACAAATCTACTTTTTGGAAAGGGCAACTAGAATCATTTTTTAAAGTTAATTTTTGTTCGACGTTCAAAAGTGCCTTATAGGGGCCTAATTGAAATAAATGGTTTGACTTGACTTGACTTGACTTGAATTTAAGTAAGTCAGCAATCCTGGTGATCAATTCACATGCTTCCTGTGTATAAGAACAAATCTTTAAAATAATAGTCTGGTATTTTCTTTTATTTACATCACGCTATAACCAAACGCAGAGTAAAAAGTGTACTTATATATAGTTTACGAAACAGAAATAAAGACACATATTATTTAAATACTGACTCAGCAATTCTCAAGCCGAATTAGCGTACAAATAATAATTAACAATACTCTTAGCTTAATCCTGAAGACTTGAAAGCCGGAGTTTCAGTAAAAGATAACGGGTACAGTTGCCCTGTTGGCCATCACAGCGGCAATGAGTCTGTTATCTCAACCCGCCTTCTGCAGATTATTTACACATTTATTTATGTTTTAAGCTGGTTTCCAGCGACTACAGACGTCTATTATGAGGCTTACATAGATGTGGTGGGGTTAAGTAAGAGTGTTCAGGTTTATATTAGTCTGTACGGGGTGGTGCTTAAATTGTATATGCATTTTGTCATTAAAAATGGTATATTCAAAGCGTTACACGCGCGTAGGAGTTGTAAATAAAATCTTTTGATAAAAATACAGAAAAATGTCATAAAATACTAGTCATATTCCGATATTTCTGTAGCGTTACACGTGTGTAATTGCCGTGAGAACAAAATCTTTTAAACCAAGATAACAGGTAAAAATCAAGAAATACTAGTTGTGCCCCGCAGTCGCATATTCGTGTAACAATTACAGGTTTCGCAGCGCACGCCAAAAATATCTGGCAGATGATAGAATTTCATCAGACTTATTTGACATTTTTCGTTGTATTTCGAGATTGATCGAAGATTTCGAGCAAATAACACAATATGTAATAAATTATTGTAAATGTTATTTTGATGTTTAAAATACATAATTGCTGAGTTTCATTACAATCCATTCAGTAGTTTTGCGTGAAAGAGTAACAAACATCCACCACACTCTCACAGACATTCACCTTCACAAACTATGACAATTATTTTATTTTTTGGATTTCAAAGGTTTATAGTACATCGGTCTACCTGCATGTAGCACTGTCTATCTATACGTATGTCGTTCTTTAGACTAGATTACGGAGATATAGCAGTGCACAGTTGTTTGCGACAACGCAAGTGCGCTCTACCTTTCCTCATTCTCACAGATTGACAGGACAACACGTCATACGAAAAACACTAATGTAAGATTTAAAGGGGCATAGCATACATTGGCGTTGTAAAGTATTGACTACAAATAGTAACTAAATACTAGTAGTTGTAGTAGTACTATAGTACTAGTATAAGGAGATTCCACAATATAAATTGTTTAACAAGGCATCGTTTGACGGAAACACAACCCTCTCAAAACCAAGAGATCACCATTACAATCAAACGTCGTTATCCAAAAAACAAATAGGTAAACCAAGTTCCAACAATAACGAAAAGCAATCTTCTAAATGGCAAGTAAACGAGAGAGGCGGAAAAATGCATTTTTACTACCCCCGATATAAACTGTGGCCGCTTGTTTACGGGGCTCTTAAAAGGGCAGATGTCAGCTTTAAAACCATTAGTGAGATAAATTATAGCTACCTCCCCCCTCGTGCCCCCCCTCAAGCCCCGCCCCGATCCCTAATCCCCGGATAAAGATTTTATTTTTGGTGTAAAATGAAGAGACATCTTTTGGTCGGTGGTGCGAGATATGACCGGTGGCGGGTGCGTACAGCTAATTGATTTTCTTATTGTGCACTAGCTAAGCTTCAATTGAAATAGCCTCCTTCAAGATTTAGACTGTCAAATTGCTAGAAGATTTTTATAATTGGATGAAGACAGCACATAAAATGCAAACAAACACTTATATGAATATTGTAGACTAGCACTTCCCCCGCGACTTCGTGAGCATAGCATTCGTACTTATTCCGTCGAACTTCAACAAGTTATTTTAGTTTTTATTTTAGTTTTATGCTTCTTTTACTACTATCTGCAGTTAAAATATTTTCAAATCAGTCAGAAAACACTTTCAAACAAACGTGAAAAGTCGGTGAATTCGTATTTAAGGGGAATCAAATAGTTTTACATATTCAGATAGTGTAAATGATAGTACCTGCACCTACTTAAAATTAGACTAAGCACAGAGTTAGGTATTATGTAAAGCCTATAAAAAATTGCAAAACTCAAATGAAAACGTTGTAAATAGGGTATTTTTAAGGTAATTTGATAGTCAATGACAGCAAATTTTGTAAAAGAGCACAAAACCGGCCTTGGTTTAAAAAGTATATAAAAATAACGCGAAACTCGCTTTCTCTTATACCTTGCACCACATACAGGGTCTTGTAAGAGCTTACAGCGAGCCTTGTCTCGTATCAATATGATTTAGCCCCACAGCCACTGCCTGGTGGGGACCAGCTCCAAGCCACTCCTAATTACAAAACCTTTGTTTTTACAATAATTACATTCCCTGCTAATTCTAGGATTTGTTCGGGATTCCTTTAGTCTACATTTTAAGGAACGTAATTTTGTGTAAATTAATTACAAGACGTGGGTTGTCTTTGAAAGATATTAATTGGGATAAGTGATTTAATTATCTAGAACATCTATAGTTAAAGATTTAGATACTTGAAATTAGAGCGACGTTTTGGAGAATATTTCGAAAGCTGTAATGTTAGATTATTGCCAAGAGGGAAAATAAAAGAACTCTTTTTGCTATTGAAAAGTTAAGAATCTGAACACTGAAGTACTTAGTCATTACAACATCTTTATGTTTAAAAATTTCATGTCATGATGTTGGCGATTTGGCATACATACGAGTACTGTGAGTAGTTTGGTCAAATTTAAAGTATGGGTTAGTTTTTACGTTGTTTTGTCATCCACCCATCACATACTGAGACCACTCTGCTTCGGAAAGCATGTTATACTTAAAATCAAATTGCACAAAAAATAAATTATGAGGGGTCCAACATAGTTTTGGGAAAACACTTGGCAGATAATGAGATTATAATATATATTTTTTTTTATAATATTCTTGACTGTCTAAGAAGTACGATTTGACGTTTCTGTCTTTTTTTTTAAATATTGTTAAAGTGTCGCGATAACTTTATACGTTCATGTTCAATTGGGAAAACTTGACAGTTTTAGGTAGTTTGACGTGCTGGCGTCTGTATGTATGTACAGACGTCAGCACATCAACCTACCCCAATGTGTCAAATTTCTTTGATAGGTTTTCAACTTTATTCTCAACACTATAAGGTTCATGTTCAATTGGGAAAATTTGGCAGTGTAGGGTAGGTTGATGTGCTGGCGTCTATAGAACTACGCACGAAATTACAACATTTAATTAATAATCCCGATTATTATTAGTAAGTATTACTAAAAATTTACGAAACGCACTCAATAACACAAATTTATCGTTGATTCATATTCCGATAGGACGTTCAATGTTATGGTACTATGGACATGCCTACAGCCCACAACCCTAATTGAGGTCAGACAGAACAAATGATCGTACACTTCACACAAACATTTATTTGTCTTGGGTGGGAATCGAACCCACGACCTCCGGTATAGCAGACAGGGCCACTAACCACTAGGCCAGACAAAGTAGTACTTTTTGTATTAATTTTGTACTGATCGAGTTAAATTATTATTACCTCCTACTAGTATGTAAAATAGAGACACGCAGCGCAGCAAATCAGTTTAAAATGACGTATTTTGTATCTTTCAAAATCAATGCATTTAAGTAAGGTAGTTAGGTTCGGTAGTTAGGTTCGCTATAGGATAGGTATGGTAAGTTAGGTTAGGTTATAGATATATATGTTGTCATTCTAATTCTATCGAACACAAAGGTGTAAACAGCACATTTGAGACTCGCTAAATAAAAAGTAGTACTTAGTAGTAGATATTTATTATTGCATTCGCTAAAAAATTTCGAGCTTTTCTTCGGGTGATGTTGCAATATAAATGTATAATATTTAAAACCTAGTTTAAAGAGTAGGCGTCTACTAATTCAATGAGATTTTTATATTACCTATATGAAATGGTCTCTAAATCAGAGAAGAATTGGACACTCTTTTCAAAGTCACTTCTCCTTATAGGCCAACCCCTGTCGGCTATCGCCCAGGATGCCAATATCGTAGAGGCCCCCTTCGACAAACCCATCTGAGGTGCAGTGCTTTTCGAGCTCGTTTCGCTCGCTCACATTTTTTGTTACTGTAGGCTAGTGGAGGCACTTAAACTTTCATTTATGTTAAATTAAGTTAATTTTTTTTAATTAATTTTTACTCGCACCCTCATGTAAAAAAAATCCCAAGTCACCGCCTCAAGGTCGCGCCCAAGGCCTGCGAAAGTGACTTTCAAGTTCATGTGCGAATTGTATAATTACCACTTGCTTCAAGAACCTGAGAGATATTTCTCGACAGCATATGACGCCAAGGGAGAGCCAATCGACGCCAATAATACACCAGTTAATCATTTACCACACGCAAAGCATATAGAAGACATAAAAGGCTTCAAGGATGAGTAAGAGCAAATCTTAAACATAACACTTTCCATTCGCGCAAAAGAAAGCAGTCTTAGCACAATGTTCCTTGCTGTCTGTACCCGCCGCATGCTTGCGAACCGCTCTATAAAACATGCACAATGCACAGATTATGCTAATCATATTATTTTATGTTTCATAGTTGAAGCTCTTTGTCTACCTCGAACCACTAAACAGATGATTTGTCGAAGTTCCATTTCTGTAGCTCCGTATAAGTCGTTGTCCCCAAAGGTTAGACTTAATTTAGTTGCTTTGTAAATGAACCCTATTAATATAAAGGGGTAGAATAAAGCATATTATTTATCTATTTAACTTATAGAGATATTCTGCTGTGTGAAGAACAGCGAGATGATCAACGTATTTACCAAATGGGGTGCTTGACAGAATATGAACATAAAAATATAATTAGTCCATCAGTTAGGTAGGTAGGTAGATTATAAAAAAAATACACAAGTATTTTTTTTCTTTTTCAAGTTGATGGAAAACTGCTTAGATTAAAGCATTAAAGTTGCGGAGAGGGGGCTTGTAACCTCTATTCCATAGTTTTAGGGATGACATTAGAAGCAAAAACGCAGATACCAATTGTTTACTGCAGCTGCCATTCGTCATGCTACCAACGTAGTTGGAGTAAAAATCAGTTGAAGGGACTGTAAAAAAGATTTAACTAAATTTATTTTCTTATTTCAAATGGACTATGGCACTTCAATGGCGACCTCGTCTGCGTTAATTTATAGGTTTATCTAAAAACTTTAACATTTTCTCCCCTCATAATTTTAAAAACAAAATTTAAAAAAAAAACAACATTTTCTACAAGTTTATCTAATTCTACAGTCATTTACTACTTGTCTACTACTTTTGCGGTCTATCTAAAGGGAAAAATATACATACAAATTGTTTCATAAACTTAATGCGTCGTTATGTCCAGCTGTGGACTTCTAAAGACCTTAGTCTTTAGAAGTTGATGAATTAATCTTCGTGGTAACAAGATCAAATCTTAAAAGTAAAGAGTGGATTTTCTGCATGTTTCTATATTGTGGTAAAACCTTAGCCGTTTGCCTTAACGACGCGTTTTTTAACTTAATGGCGTTATTAAATTAAATAAATGTGTCGCTTATGAAAGTTTTTCACGAGTATTGCGTAGCTGTGTGATACTTCCTGGAATCTGTCATTAGTCACTGTTTTCTTCACAGTAAGTTAAAGAAGCTGAGTATTTTTGAGCTATGAAAAGCATAATAACGGAATTCTCGAGACGTGACGGCTTATTGGATTATTATATTTTCATGTAGGACCACATAATCGGCGCTCGTTTGAAATATGTTTCACTACTTCTCATTTTGTCCTGTACTTTAGAGAACCAATTTGAACAATTACACCTACACTTACACAAGTAGTTGGTTTCGAACAAGACGGGATACTAATAACTACAAACGGGACATCACAAACAAACTTTTTATTTAATACTTGTGTCCTAAGTCAATTCGATTGGTCTAGTTTAGTACGCTCTGCTCCCGTTCCAATATTGCTATATTATGCTAGATGGTGTTATGACATTACCTTACCTTAACTTTTTATAGTACCTAAAACCTCTTTGTTATCGAACGTTCATAAGCTCTGAAAGGCGTTTTATCCCGTAAGTAATCAATATAATTATGACAAAGTATGAATCAAATATTTATTGACTTGATTGATAGATATTTGTAATCTCCTCTAAGTTTACACAAAATTGTTTAATCGAAATTATAATGATGATGATAGATCGTTTTATTGTTGTTATGAAGTTACTATTGAAGACTCCAGTATTGCAAAGAACCCGCGTGCGAAAAAATACCAGTGCAACAAATGCAAGCAGATATTTGACCAGCTTTCTGCCTTCAAACTACACATGGTCAGCAGCCACCGACTCGCTGTCTCCGGCAACCTAAAATTCATGTGCACAGAATGCGGAAAAAGTCTTAAAAACCAAGAAAAGTTTGAGCAGCACTGCCTCGGTCACGGCGACCCAGATCTGGAATGTAACAAGTGCCATAAAGTCTTCGCGTCAAAATTCACCTTACGCAATCACCGTAAGTTGCATTCTCGAATGTTCCCTTGCAGCTACTGTACAAGGAGTTTCACAACTATGCAGGAGTTGCAAGCACATGCATCGAAATTTCACTTCACATTTATGTGCGAATCCTGTTCATTTGTTTGCGAGACTTTGTCTGAACTGACAGCACACCAGAAAGAACACAAGATTCTTTCAAACTCATCGAAAAGTTCTAGTGAATCTGACTTTGCTGAAGACGTGTTTGAGCAGATCAGTGACATTTCGGTGGCAGAAGATTTTGTCAAGCAAGAGGATGAGGTGCATCTACAGACTCCTGACTCTGTAATCGCGAAAGTGATGTCTAACAACATATTCCTATCTCACTCGAAGAACAAGAAACAGAGAAAGTATAACAAGACTTGCGAAGTGTGTCTTAAAAAGTTCGACCGGATCGGTGACCTCAAGAGGCACCTCATCGAGCATGTGATAAGGAGCACGCTGGCCAAGAACCCGGTGAACAAGTTTGGGGTCCTCAACATCCGATGTGAAATCTGCCAGGAAAAGGTATTTACAAAAATCGATAGATACAAAGCACATTTGAGAGAACACGCGAAACTTACTCTCTACAAGTGCACCTTTTGCGACAAATCCTTCAGCGATTCCAGCAACTTCTCTAAGCACAAGAAAATCCATGAGACGACCTTCTTCCAATGTGATATGTGCCAACGTAAATTCAACTCTAAGAAAATGATAACGCAACATATGGAGTACCACAACAAGAATCGACCTATCAAGTGTCAATTTTGTGACAAAGTGTTCCATTTTGAGTCTATGCTGAATAAGCACATGAGGTGCTCACACACGAAGGTCACGTCGAGTAAGTTCAGGTGTAGATTCTGCCGCCAATACTTCAGGAGCTTGAAGGAGAAGTGGGACCATGAGTGGACAGTCCATAATGTGCGAAAGGTCATCGTGGACTGTCTGGTCTGTGGGTCCAGGTTCAGGAAGTATTCAGAGTTGAAGAGACATTGTACAGAGCAGCATGACACCGTCATCCCTCCAGCTAAGAGGTTGCTAAGGTGGAAAATGAACCGAAAGTTGCAATTGATTGAAGATCAGTAGAAAATGGCTGGAACACATACTTGCTCTTCGAAATATTTATGGTGTGCTGTCGATAGAAACTTATTCTTTATGGTTAGATTTTTAAATGATTTGAGAAACTTTTCTCTATGAATTATTTATTTATAATATGTACAGAGGCCAGCACTTCAAACTACCCAATCTGTCAATTTTGCTACAGATTTTCAACTTTATCACAAGAGAATTAGGTTCATGTTCAATTGGAAAAAATTGACAGTTTGGGATAGCTCAGTGTGCTGATGTCTGTAGTTACACCAACACAGCAACATTGTTTATTATTATATGTAAACCCATTATAGGAGACATACATCTTAATTAAAATATACAAAATTAAAATAAATTAAAACAAAACAGTTTTGGCTAAATGGTTTATGAGTAGGTAAGTTTTGGGTACTGTTTTTTTTTTTGTAAGCTGTACCTAAAGTTTTCTTTTTTTGTTATTCTTAAAAAGGCTGTAAGTTAATAAGACTGTTGTTATTTTATGTATTAGGGTTTGTTTAATATTTAGAGTAAACACAAAGATTATGTTGTAATGTGATCACGTTACAGCAACACAGTTCTATAACACTTATTATCTTTAACAATGTCGAACAAGAACTTCTAAAAATGAAACCATTCCTAAAAGAACTGAGCACAATCCAGGCGTAGAATCACTTGCCACTAAATCACTGTTGTTGCCAGGAAATTAACGTCGGCCAGAAGAAATTGCCGCTTGTTTTAAATTCAAGGCGCAGCTGTGATGCGGGATCCAAAAGGGGCGGGGCAGGCTTTACAGACATTACTAAGATAAATTACGACTGCTCTAAATTTCTTCGTCGTCCGGACTTTCTGTAATCCTCTTAAGGTAAGAAAAATACAAAACGTTTCGTAAGCTGTGATGGCAGTTAAGTAACTCTTTGTGGAACTGGACTGGGCAGTAAGTGGGTTGTAAGTTTGATGGGCTATAAGGGGAATGCACCAAGTAACCCACAAAAAGTATTTGTGACCATAACAATAATCAAAACATCGATAATTTCTCTCCGAAATCGATAACTTTTAAGGCAAAATCAAATAAAAAAGGAAAGAGAGGAGAAGTCAGGCTGTAGACGATGAATTATGTGAATGTAAACAGGTCAGCACATTAAGCTACCCCGTAGAATCAAATTTCTTGAATAGGTTTTCAACTTTATAACAAATTGAATAAGGTTCATGTTCAATTGGAAAGATTTCACACTTTAGGGTAGATGTGCTGGCGTTTGTACAATACAATCGAATATAGAGCTGCAAACAATAACAAGAGTAAAGAATCGTGGGCTTGTTGTCGCGTATACCTTAAGGTTTTGTGCAAGATCATGGTCACCATTGTATACCTAAGCTACAATTTATATGCTCGTATGCTAAGATGGCTAGTTGTAGGTTTTTACATTCAAAGTTTCGAGATATGTTTTATGAACAAGATGGTTTAATATCACTTTGATGTTTCTTGCGTCAAGGGAGATTTTGTTTATGAAGCCTTAAAATGTCTGACATTCTAATAAAAGTCAAAGTTTGTAGGTACATAGCGTCGATTTGCGGCCAATTTGAAAATTTTTCGAGTATATATTGCCTTTTTTTCTAAATAAATGTAGAAAATGTTTTGTTTTTTTTTTTTTTTTTTTTTTATTTATTTTAATTACAACGTTACAGTCTTATAACATAACATAGCATCTGCCAAACTGCAATGCAATTTGTCGGCAGTTAGTTCTCGTGGAAATATATCACGAATTCATTTTTTTACTTAATTTAAACTAAACTATACTAAATAATTATACTACATAATCAATCTTAGAGATTACTTATAATACTATGACTTGGCCCCCTCGGCGGCACCAGTTGACAAATGCCGTGAGACTACATCCCACTCATCTCAAGATATTTCCTCAAATGTAAGGTAAGTAAACCGTCCCTCAACATAGCAACTGAGGCCTCCGATTGGCCGCCACAGCTATGGACACATTGATAGGTAGTGTTTCCTTAGGACACTTTTAAGGTGGTTTTTGCTTCTAATGCGATCGATGACACCTTCCGGTAGCTCATTAATTAATGTAGGTGTTATCCATCGTCTCGTGCGCTTACCATAATAATTGTTTACTTTTGGGACTTGTAGTTGAATTTTCTTTGAAAGTCGGGTTGGGTAGTTAAGCGCTCGTTTCTTTTTGTGTTTGTTTACATTATGTTGTTCGAGAATCATTGCCATTTTTACTTTTAAATCCACTGGTAATATATTGCATTTCTTAAATAGTTTTTCATATTCCTTGTTCATCGTTTGTTTAGTTCTTTTACTCACCAAAATTTTCAGAAGTCGTATTTGTAATATTTTAATTTTGTCAATAATAGTTTTAAATGTGAGCCCATACGCACACAAACCATAACCAATAATTGTGTCCGCTAGTGCATAGTACAGCGCATACAGTATACCTCTACTGACTATAGGCTTTAGGGTATACAACTTACCCAATACTGAACGAAGTTTATTACAGACTGTGTCTATGTGTACGTTCCACGAAAATGTAGTGTCAATGGTCAGTCCTAAATACCTGTATGTTTTCACTTGTTCTAAATTTATACATTGACAGCTTAGTTGGTTATTGTGAAGACAATCATAACTATGGCCTTTTATACGTAAGTCTATGTTTTTTTTACGTGAATATGGAGACTGTATGGACATGCACTTAGTTTTCTCAATATTGATTATTATACCGTTATCGTGGGCCCATTTAATTATATTATTCAAATCCTCCTGTATTACTCCTTCTATGAGGGTTTGGTTCTTACCACTAAATATTAGACATGTATCGTCGGCGTACATATAAGCTTTACATTGTTTTATGACGTTACACATACTGTTAACGTGAATAATATAACCAACAGGCCCATATATGGATCCGGTTGGTACACCATATTTCACCACACCTTCGATACTATCAGTATTGGCAACCCGAACCTTTATAGTTCTTTGCTTTAGGTATTGACCAAACCATTGATTAATTGGTCCACTTATACCACACTCATCCATAGCCTGCAACAAGCCGTCGTGATCCAGGGTATCAAAGGCTTTTTTGAAGTCTATAAATACTGCTACTACTATGTTTTTATCATTAAGATAGTTATTTACATCGTCCGTAAACCTTTCTAGCGCTGTCGCCGTACTTCTGTTAGGCCGAAAACCATGTTGAATGTCGGTAATAATACTATTTTGATGTAAATAATTTGTAATTTGTTTAACTATAAATTTCTCTGTTATCTTATTGATTGTGTTTAATATAGCAATTGGTCGATAATTTGTATAACTAAAATGTGAACCTTGTTTATAAATAGGTCTAATAATCGATTCTTTTAGCTTACTCGGATAAACACCATTTTTGACACATAGATTTATGAAACATGATATAACAGGACTAATTAAGTTATTAATTTCCTTTAGATCTTTTACCCTTATGCGATCTGATCCCGGTGACTTGTTGCAGTCCAGCGCATTTATTATTTTAGATATATGCGCAGGCGTGGCTTTATTAAACCTAAAACTAACATTACACGAATTAACATAATCACGTCTATTTAAGAACATTTCGTTACATTTATGCTTGATGTTGTCAATTTCTTTTGTGAATGTGTTACAAAAATTGTTGTGATCTAACATAGAATGTTTTGATTGCCAATACCTAACGTATTTCATTGAAAGCTATTTAGTTGACGGTTCAGTAATTACAGGACGGTGCGGCCATTCGGTCTGAAAATAAAATGTACGTTTAATTTACTAAAATAAAATATTTTACTATTGATGGTAAATGGTTAACGGTTGAACGGATTTAAATGTTTACTCAATTTAGCAATTTGGTACGGTTTATCACTACCGTTTTATTACTTAACTATATCGTTATTTTCGTTTATGATAACTACCTCCAGAGCGGCAAGTTAACAGCGACGCACCAACAGCTGTTTTGGGTGTACATTTTTAACTACCACGCTAAGACCATAATGTTACTACTCGTATGAAACTTTAAGAGGCCCTTAATATACTTATACTTTTTATAGGCTATTTTTTAGGGTGCACGAAAGAAGGCCCCTCGCGCCCTCGGCAATCGACGTCTGTCGATTGTCTAATCCCGTGTTTGCCATCGACACGCTTATAAGAACTTCTTTTTCTTAGTGTGTCCATGTCAAATATAGGCAAACACTTTTTGACTATTGAGGCTTTTAAGATTCTCAAGACCACTCATCCGCCTAACCTTTTCTCAACGATGTAAGGGTCGGCTGCCAGTTTAAACGGACGCAGAACACAAGTGTATTACACAAAGCGACTGCCTGTATGACCTCCACAACCCAGTAACTGGGTAACATGCATATCCCTTGGTGAAACTGGTTGTCAGACTTTCAAGCTTCTGACTACCTGTAACGACTGTCATATATCCTCAAATGATAGCCAGGATCAACGGCTTTACGTGTTTTCCGAGGCGTGGAGAGTTCTTGATTTGAATGGTCACCCATCCGCGAGCCCACCTCGTCAAGCGTAGTTTAACCTTTGATAGACCCGTGAAACTGTAATTTTTTAGCCTCAAGCTTCCCGCCAGTCACCACCGCAGCCTGAAGTTGGATTTGTTGGATATCGTTCTTGTTACAACGGCGGCATAATAAACCTTATCGGTATTCAATAAAGCCTGTCTTTTTGACGACGATATACTTATTTACGAGGGAAGTTCGGTAAGTAGCGTAAAATGGCGGAGGTCGGGTGTCAGTCAACGACGGACCTTGGGTCTCAGCTTCACGCCTATCGTTACTCAAAAGTCGAAGGTTAAAGATGTTTTAAGAGTCGGACAGGATAACGAAGACGCTTGATTTAAATATTTGTGTTCTTTGTTAATTAAGGAATACTGGGTTTTGAAGTTCTACTTAATGTATTTATTTATTACTTATTTATTAAAACTTTATGCACTAGTAAAAGACACTGTACAAAGGCGGAGTTAATGCCTTAGGCATTTTCTACCAGTCTACCTAAAGGTAGTGCAGAGATGGAACAAGGTTGGTGCAACAGGGTAAAAATTAAGGACAAATAATTGACAAAAATTCAAAAAACAGATACATATTATATAATAAAACAAAATAAATACACAGATACATACATACTAAAAAATACAACCGACTTCAAAAAATACTAACCGGTGTAAAATAATTCTAAATTTTGGCCACCGACTTCCGAATTTAGTGTTATTTTACACCGGTTAGTGTTTTTTTTAAGTCGGTTGTATTTTTTGTAAAAAAGTTTTTATTCAACAGTTTTTAGTTTTTTCACAAAATGAAAACCACTAGACCAAACTATGTAATTTTTTATGAGACCAAAAAGGAACTAGTCCGCATCAAACTAAAAAAGAATCACGTAAATCGGTACATAAATCTCAGCGTAATCGGTGAACATACGTACAGACGCCAGCACATCAAGTTACCCCAATGTGTCAAATTTCTTTGATCGTTTTTCAACTTTATGCCAAACAGAATAAGGTCCATATTCAATTGGGAAAATTTGACACATTGGAGTAACTTGACGTGCTGGCGTCTGTACAAAAAAATGTTCAAAAATAAATTAAATTTTCATAAAACTATTCATAAAATGAAAACTACCGGGTCAAACTATGTTATATTTTTATTGGACCAAATGGCAGTTATTCCGCATCGAACTAAAAAAGAATCACGTAAATCGGATCATTAATCTCAGAGTAATCGGTGTACATACATAAAAAACAAAAAAAAAATACTGATCGAATTGAGAACCTCCTCCTGAAGTCGGTTAAAAATTAAATAAGTACGCAGTCAAGAGAGATATATATGTTTATAGAGAAAAACGAATCTAAATAAAAAACAACTCTGCTGTATTCCCATTACGTTACATTCTGTTACATAAATTTATTTTTTACTAGTAGGCAAGAGTGCTTTATCGTCGCCCACATCATTGCTTACTATCAGGTGAAATAGTAGTCAAACGCGAACCTATCAATAGTAATAAAAAAAGTCAAAGCAAAGCAAGGTACCTCTGACTTTTCGGATTCCTAGGCGTATTGTATAATTATGACTTCCGGAGGAATGTTTTCCGTGTGAGGAAACCTGAGAAATATTTCTCGACGGCTTGTCAAGCCAAGTCTCATGGCCATGGGTGGCATAAATAGTAATCACACAAAAAAAGGAAGACTGCAGGGTAGATGTCTTACTTATGTTCTTAAAATTAGTCAGCTGCGTACTTAGTATTTATGACCTGCAGTGTGCGAGTATGATGTATTACGTTAACAAGGCAAAATAAGTAAATTAGGATAGTAAAAAGTGGCTTTCTATAGTTTCAGCCTACATAGTAAAAAATAGTTTTAAATTCAAGGATGCGTTAGTGCGTACGGACAACGTATGTTTATGATATTGTACACCCTAACGGTATGTAACAGCGAACCTCTATGTAATAATCATAAGAACTGATATTTTTCACCTGTGACAAACAATAAATAAATTTGAATTTGAATTTGAATGATGATTTAAGATCTTTTTTTCTTATCTGTCACCTGGTACCACAGCATAAGCACGTAGATGAATACGGGTGTCTAAACATCAAGGTTCAGGTAAATCGGTCTAGTCAGTGTCGCAATGTAGCACAAATCAATGCACTCGTACAGGTGCGTGAGTCAAAGTGAAACCGGTTACATGACATTCAACAAGCAGAGCTCAACGAAAGGACGAACAATACCAAAGAAAGGACAATTCGGTTGCAATTTTAGAGATAAAGTTCGATATCATCGGTGTATGTTGATTAAAGATATGCCAAACTTATTCCTCAAAAGTGTATAGTTAATCCGGAGATCGTACTGGTGGTCGTATCGTACGAGTATCTTTAACTTGTGTTTATAAATAGGAGGTAAAAGAATAGTTATTATTTCAGAACACTGTTAGTTTGCATGATAGCAAAAATATTCAAAAGGTAGCACCGGTTCGAAAGGAAGGCACCTACTGCAGCTATGCGACTATTCAATATTAAATCAGATCCTCCACGTTGACAAAATGTCTTAAAAATGATTGCGAGAGTGGAGTCAGTAGCTCAGTGTTCAGTAATTCATTCGCGGTGTTATAGTAATCCTTATCAGGAGTAAAAGTTTACGGTCTCAAGAGTGAAACGTTAATCGCTGGCTCCGAGATTATGCTGGAGCGCGCCTGCGGTGCAGGGCTGGATTATACCTATAGGCTGCTTTTGAAATTATATTGTTTAAAATGTTTCTTGATGGGTGTGTTTTATTAAAATTTGTTTTAAGTTTCTTTTCTTTAATTTGTTGACGTTTTAGATTCATGTGCGTATTGTATCACTTGCTCCCAAATTCAAGGAAACCAGTGTCTGAGAGATTTTTCGACGGTATGTGAAGCCAAGACCATAGGTGGCATTAAAACTATGACTCCATGCGTAGCATGAACACATTGAACACCGAAGAAACGGCCTTTGTCTACAGACGAATCGGCAAAGTGACAGATTATATAGACAGGAACCTCAATCTGTCAAATTTCTTTCAATACACCTGCCTGCGTAGCATGAACACTTAATTTCTTTTCTTCCGAGACACGACAAAGACCGTTTCTTCGGTGATCATGCTACGCGTGCAGATGAGTCGCTAACCATGCGAAAAGGAGAAGGTTATTTTATTTGTTCTTCTTCTTACCATCATTTGGGAAAATATATTGAACTGAGTACATACTCCCAAATACAGGGTGTAAAAGACCCTGAACGTAAACGAAATCTTCATATTCTACCCATCACTGGGATAGTTTTTTTCTTCTAGAATATACCTGGGAATTCACTGGTTGTGGAGATATTGAAGGTCAAAGTGAAATATTTATTTCGTCTTTTTTTCAATGGCGTATTTTTTTTTTTTTTTTGATTACTGATAGGCACGCGTTTGAACACTATCTCACCTGATGGTAAGCGATGATGTGGTCGACGATGAAGCACGCTTGCCTAGAAGCAACCTGTTCACTCTTAACTTGAAGACCCCTAGGTTGTAGCTATATGTATACTGTATGTATGCTATACTTTTTTCCGAACAAGCATTATCAAAATTATCGATTTTTTAAAACAAATTACGCATTTGTATAGATACTAAATACAAGCGTGCGGTCGGGTCAACGATCAAGTGCGAGTGATCTGAGCTGATCAAAAGTTGCATTGCGTTGTCGCGCTTTTCATTGCGCGCAATAAAAAAACATCTCTTTTAATAGATGGAAAAAAAAAGTTTTTCCCCAGCAATATTTTTGGTCAAAGTTACTTAATTATATGTACAGAATGTGCAGTTATCGGCTATGTGATCTGTCTTTTTACAGCCTGTATTATCTGTAAGTCAATAATTAAGTGCGAATCTATACTAATTATCTTTGTCCGTTAACTGTCATACGTTTATATGCCAATGCAAGTGACCTGAGAGAGAACCGATGGGGGCTACTTCTTGCACCCCGTTGCCCCCGCCCTCGGTCTGTCCCTGTAAGCCAGCCAGCCAGCGTCCAGTCGAGCTTGCAGTGATATTTTACTTTCCCTAATGGGCTTAAAACTGAGCCGCCCGCGCCTCAAGACTCAACCGGCATCATTAGTTTTCATAAGCCCCTAACACTCGCTGTTATTGCTTATGTTTTATTCACAAAATGAATGCCATCAGACAGATATGAATAAATTAGTTTTTGTCAAACACAGCTACGTTAGAAACTGCCCCGGGGCTTATTAAATCTTAAGTTAATTTAGTCCAGATTATTATCTGTAAATATTGTATAATTACTACGATGCTAATAGTACGAGATCCGTTGAAGAATTATATACTCTCATGATAAGAAATAAACGATACCTAGATAATATTAACGATATATTTTTAATGGCGCAACTTCATTCAGTTTGATTAAGAATTAAATAAGCTTTCATTGGTTACAATATGCGATTACATAACAGATGAGGGTATATAAGTAACATTTACAATCCTGTTTTATACCTGGCAACTCACACTTGGACAGGGAGTAAAAAATTAAAGTAAATAAAGTATGTTTTATTTAATTAACGTAATGAGGGAAGAAGATTAAAAGTTAAGTTGAATTAAAGATTTCGTTTTTTAATACTATCCGTAGGTACGTAATTTAATTAGGCAACCTATTTGCAATGTGTCCATCAAAATATTATCTATTGTTTATTTCATAATACAAATGACTAAAACAAGAGGGTATATATTTCTTCAACAGATCTTTGACCATAAATAGTTTTTACATTCGAATAGAATAGAATAGAATAGAATAGAATTTTATTTTGCAAATATGGGTAATACATAATGGTTCGAAGACACTCAAAGATGACTTTTGGAATTATTGAGAGGAGAGGATTTTTTTAAAGATTTTTATTTATATACTTATGTAATTTTGGAACGAGGACTAACTTAGGAATGAAGTACTTTTAGCCTCTGGTCTGATAAATTTTTCTCCTATCTCGACTAAAGTATTGTTGATCTTAGTTTTAATTACTTTGTTTTTGTAATTTTTTTTCTTTATTATTTAATTTCTAGGTAGTTTAAGTGTACATATTTAATCTATTTTAATTAGTTGTATTGTATTTTAGATAATAGATAAGTAACCTAATAAATAACAAAGTAATTATTACTTTGATTACCATCTTTATTTTAATTATTGTTGAAGTTTGAAATCTGAATAAAATGCTGTGCTCACCTATAATTTAGATGCAATGCATATTTAGTTGGTTTGCCTAAATAAATAAATAAATAAAATAGAAAGGTCGTTAGCGAAACCTAGTTGTTTGCTGTGTAGAATTTACAGCGTATTAATATTATTTACGTCTTCCTTTATAAACTAGAGTTATGAAATATCTACAACAAAGAACGCGCGCAGTCTCCGGAGTGTGGCGCGGATTATGTACGAAAACCTGAATTTATTAGCTCGCACATTAGCAGTACGTACTTAAAAATGCTTTCAAGATGTCGTGTTCCCCGGCACCCTTCTAGCGATCTTGTAGGAGTAACATATAGGTTATACTTATGGCTACGTGCTTGTACCTCTCGTTATAATTCATTATGATGTTAGAAGATGCTATATTTGCTTACTTATTTATTTTAAATAAAATAGAGGATTGTCAAATTACGCTTTACAATTAAAAACTTTTGTAACTGTCGCACGGATCAATCGAAGGTGCTTATCGAGGTCATTCCTTGAATGAATGATCATACATAATAGATGCCCTTTTGTGCTTTGGATATCATGTTATATAAGCAAATGGTATACATAGATCTCATATAATGACAGATAGTCAGAAGCCCGACGAAGTTTGGAAAATAGTCTTAGCAAATGAGCAGGTGAGTGGAGATCACATAGGCAGCTCTAAGTAAAATATTGGTATTGAACTGCATCTAATAAGGTTGGAAGTTGACCTCAACATTATTGGGAAAAGGCAAGACAGACGATGATGATGATAACTTGTAGGTAAGGATAGAAAATCTTAATGAGTGCACCACGCTGGATTGCATCTTAAAGTTTCTCATTGAAAACTGGGAACCGCACGCCACGCTGCGTAGGACAACCTCTTATTAGGAACTACGGTCAACCCTGACCACTCGCCTGCTGTGTTACTAGTTATCTATCCGTCTGAGGTGAATATATAAACTTACGCCATTCCTTGCCTTTTATATAATAATGGCTTTTAAATTGATACAAAATTAAAAAACACAATACAGACAAAAGAAGTGAGATCCAGTGAAAACCCTAAAACTTTACATTCCGTAACAAAATGTACATCAGATACGATTAATCAAAACGTTATCTGAAACAGTTATAACTGTGGAGTGTAGCGGCCGCGATAAGCCACGACGATCGCGCGTCTCCTGTTTGCGAATCGCGCGATTACCATACCGACTGAACTCGGGCCCTTTTAGTGCCTGCAATAAAACAATTACTTACTGGCGACGTCTTCAGGGTAGAGACTATGCGAGCGCAGAGCAAACACGCTTGTTTGCCTACACGCCCCCGACGAGAGGTACAAGTGACGTTTTAATGAACGTGGGGGCTTGTGCGTGAGTCTATGTGTCTGTGTGTAAGATACGTTGATTAAACAACATAACATCATAAGTTCATAACATCGCACTTGTATCCCCCGTAGGCTTTAAGTATAAGTAAATAATATAGTATATTACCATAGGTACCTCTGTTTTAACACAGGTACCTCTATAGGTAGGTACAAAGTGAATTTGAGTTTTCTGTGTGAGACCCCCCCTATTCCATGTTGTTTAATTAAACATAACTGTTAGAATGTGGGTACGTAGTACCTCTGACTAACAGTTCAGGTGTGATACAGGTGTAATACTCACTTAATAATTACCTATAAACGATTCTAAACCATTTTTATTTATAAAACGTGAAAAAGACAGACATTTTCGTTGTAGGTATGTACCAAAAAGACGTCTGAATCTGCAAGACTCAACAGCTTAACAAAATCATTTTGTTATGTAGGTATAAAGAATCTCCTTAGTTTTAGTACCGAGCACACAAATCCCTAAAAGAAACACTACCCCGTGGCAACACGTCGCAAAAACACTTGAAAGGGAACGATAAGCTTACGTTTAAGAGAAGCAAACATAAACACACGACCTTTTCCGTCAGAATAACATCGGTGTTGTGTCCTTGACCTCGACGTCTAACATTGTTACCTATTCACCCGTCTGTGCAAGTGTCTGCTTTGCCGCCGCCATGCTTGTTGCTATTTGCTTTCCCCGCGACGCATATTAATGGCGTCCTTATTTTAAATCCCGGGATGTAAAGCGGTTAAGTCGAATCCCGGATAAATTACTTAGCGGGCCCGGTATAACCCGGTATTACTGGGTGAGGCCACTGAATAAGATACTGGAGAAGGTTCGGTTCTAGAATTGATAAATAAGTTTTACTATAAGAAACTCTAGTCTCTAGTCTCTCTCTCTCTCTTTATTTTTTGATAAACTTGGAGTACAGCAAGTGGACAAGTTTTACTTGTTTGGTTGTTAATAAATACAGAGTAGAGTAGTGTTTTTAGACTGTGCTATAAGAGTCGACTGTTCCAATTCTAAGTCTAACGAATAATTTTACTCGGGGAATAAAGGTATTCCTTGGCGAGGCATTGTTTAACATCAGATTAAGCGCAGGATAGATGTGTCAATGTGTCTATATGTCCCTGTTTTGGCACTTTTTAATTTATAACATTATTATTATACATTGAAATTATTAATTACGTTTGCTGTCATGAGCTGGAAACCATATCAAGAAAGAAAGTAAATTATAGTACACCTACTCGTGGGCTGCTATTAGGAAATGAAATGGAAAAACCTCGCTTTGTTTGGGAATCGAACCGAAGAGTTCATGTACAGCAGTGACAAACCACGGGTCAGTAAAATAATAAAGTATCAATTAAAACAAAGAGTACCTAACATTAAAATAAAGCGTACCTACAGTTTACGAGATGAATAAATGTTAGGCACTTAGTTTTAATAAAAGCGAAAAACAAAAGACCTGGCGCCCGGTAGGTAAATAGTTAGCTGGATCATTTTTAATTATACAAAATGAACGTTATATCTGTGGTCTGGATTCTTTATTATTGTTACTTTAATTAGTAAAACTTATGAGCAGTAAAATCTTCTTGGATATGTCTTCTTTGGTGAATCAAGTACGAATATGTTTGTGAATTAGTGTTGTCGTAAAAACCCGATGGTTCAGGAAGCCCATTGGTTAAGGTCTTGCCTTTAGGGCACGTGGTTGCCAGACCGAGCAAATACCTACTAATGTGACTTTTTCAATTTACATAAATTGTTAACCGATTTACAAATAAAGGTATTTACATAACGAAAATTCAAGAAATAACAAACTTAAAAGTATTAAAATTCTCCTCTAAAAAATTGGATGCCACTAACTGCAATAGACTACTTGAAAAGTGTATTGTTTTTATTTTAATGTTTTATTCGTTTTGAGTAGGGGTCTTTTATACGTTACTAGCTGAGGCCCGCGGCTTTGCCCACGTTGATGTCAATTATTACGCCCAGCTCCCAGATGGTTTATCTTTTTTCGACACTACACATTTTATACGTATTTCATGACTTTCAGTAATGAACCTTCATACTGAATTTCATTCGAATAACTTCAATATCGGAAAAGTTTCATACTTACTTTGCACCCCCGTTTTACGCTCTTAGGGAGTGAATTTTCAAAAATCCTTTCTTAGTGCTTGTTTACCTTATTAAAGAAACCCCCGTGCAAACACATCACACATTGACACATCTATCCTGCGCTAAATCTGATGTTAAACAATGCCTCGCCAAGGAATAACTGTATTCCCCGAGTAAAGTTATTCGTTAGACTTAGAATTGGAACAGTCGACTCTTATAGCACAGTCTAAAAACATACAGTCGTCCGACGAAGCCGTCTATACAAGGCAATCGTGCGGGGTGTGAGGGGCGAGACGCGGGAAAGCCGCTCCCGCACTGCGAACAAAACGATGTTTGTAGTGCGGGAGGTATTATTCAAGTCTAACGCGTGTAGAAGTTGTCGGCATTTTTCCAGAGATCAAAGGCGTCGTCCTACTGTATTAGTATTTATACTGTGCTTATAGTTTAGGCCCTGGGTTGATATGTCAGTCTCTCAGTCAGTAAATCAGTGAGTCAGCTTCTCCTTTTATTTAAATAGATTTTCTGTCATTGGCAGCAATTTCATGAGTAAAATTTTTGGAATCGTCTCCTAGTGCTCTTGTTTTAGGCCGTATATTCATGTCATACTAATATACGAAGAAGGTACTTCCATTATTTATTTATTTGCTAAATATAACCTATGCTGCTCAGTGTCTGAATACGAACGCATGTAACGATACCTCATTATTAAAAACCCATCAAGTTGTAGGCTAAAGGGCGTGACAAAGAAATAGCCATATAATATAAGCAGGATTCCTTCTAAGGAAGTAAACAATCGCTTTACCAGATCTAAAACGTTTATGCCTATTATGTTAGTTGTGCGCCCGCCATCCCTATTTCCTGTATATTAGCTCCTCCTGTCTCCGTTATTGCTCCCTTGTTGACAGTTGACACTACAAGCCAGAAACAAACGCGTGCCGCCATCTTGTATTGGACAACCTATTCAAATTGATAATATTCTACGTGAGAAGTGATATCCTGATAAAAAGTTACGACAGTTTGTTGATGTTGGTTTGTTTTATTAGAGATGGACAGAATCAAAAACTTCGAATCTTACAAATCTTACAATCTTACTTATCGTTTTATACAAAACATGGGCAGACCTTTTGTACAAAACGTCAAGGTTCGAAGTTTTGTCATATCATTGGGGAGCGCAAATCCTTGAAGAGCCATGAAAAACCATGAAAAATTAGATATTAAGTAATAATATGAGGGTTTGTCAATGATAATTTAGATTTATCATTATTATAAAGGACTTTTACCACGTTAGAAGTTTCAGTGTTATTTAATTCATTTAACTCAAAGCGGACGCCGACGTCCGCGCTGTCATTGTTTTTCTATTGTGTCTCTAATTGACACGACTGAAAATTTAAAGGGAGTTCACGTATCCCATACTCAATACTTTATAGCATTCTATAATGTGTACATATTATAATAGTTGATAATATGTTAAAACATCGAATCAATCCCTTTACCTACTGAACTTGAGTCGGAGGTGTAAACGAATGCCTGACCATCTTTTGGTCAAATCTAACAATTTTATTATTTGGGGTCTTTATTTTACCAACATCTTCTCTAGATTGTTAATCTGTTTATACATATGTGTGGTTAATAAACTAAAAAATCACGTTCTGAAAAGTATGAAAAAATATAATATTTTCATAAAAATTGTTTAGCTTTGGTCGCATGCCTTTATAATGTTGAAGGTGTTCCTGACATGGTGGCTCAGGTATATGCAATCAAACCAATCCTTAATATGTCAATATAATCTAGCAGGTATTCAGTACCTCACAACAATTCTCTATAAAAATGAATCCGTTATTAGTTCATTTTTGACATGGTCAAGGCTAGTAAACTTTGTACCTACGAGTAAGTATTTATTCTCCATACATCAAAGTTAATAATTACTTCATGCATTATAATTAAAGCACTTTAACCTTTCAGTTCTGTAGCGTTTTATTTTTAAACCCTCGTTACGTTACAGACATGGTATAGCATAAACTTTATACGGAAGGTGTCTCTTACAATTCAATTAATTAAAACATACGCGAGAGTGTTCCAAGTTAATTGTTTAAGAGAGTGTGGGATGAACCACGGCCTGTGGGATGTGGGATGAAGACCGAGATTGACTGCGGCTACAAATGGCTTAAAGTGGAGCTTACTTGAAGAGTATTTCTTAAATTTGTTATTATGTTATGTGGTCAAAGAAGCGCTTCTCATGCGCAATACAATTAGAATTAAAATAATGAATTAGTACCAATGTCACTTTTCATATTTAGTTTTCCATAGTACACATCGCTAACATCGGTCACGGATTACCGTCGGTAGTGAGAAAATCTGGACGTTAATTTATAATAATATAAAGCTGAAATCGTCAACCTGTTTCGACCATGCGTGGCTTTAAATGTCTTCTTTGTATGAGAAGAAATATTTGTCCAGCGCAGCGGTGGGACTTACTTATGAATAAATATTCCACAACTTTCACACAACGCTATCTAGTCCCAAGCTAAGCAGAGCTTGTGTTATGGGTACTAAACAGCTATATACATACTTATGTATTTCAATTACACCCATAAAAATGATCGTGCTCATCACACAAACATTTGTCCTGGGTGGGAATCGAACCCACGACCTTCGGCATAGCAGTCAGGGACACTAACTACTAGACCAACAGGCCAATCAGTCACTTACTGCTCTATTTTTTTATTTTTAACTATTGTAATGCCGTCTTTCTGGTTACTTCTGTATATTATGGAAGTGGAAGAAATATGAACTGCAGACATAACATTTCGATACATTTTCAATAATTTAATATTATTTGTGTTTCTTTGCCAATGCTGTCATCGAATTAAATATAGAATAAATGTAGGATTTTCAGATAACAAAATACTTAAAAAACCTATACAGAACATTGGTCCATAGTACAACATTATCACAGTCATCCTTTTTAATTACTAGGAACAATCAACAGTTAAAGATAACATAAACCCCCAGCAGTTAGAGAGGCAGTAAGTATGCGGACCAGGTCACAGTTATAGAGTGGCGTTAAAAGTAACGGGCTCAGTAACAGGAGACGTAACGGTTCCAATATCGACAACTGTTACCAACTTTGTTTCTTTTCCAACGGCTAGAGATGGGAAAATGTTCGGATATTCGGATATGTGGGATTACAAACGAGCTGTGTTTTGGGAAATAAGAACTGCGTTTACCAAGCTCCCATTTGTCGGTATACTTGCCAAAAGTTGCTGCATCCTGAGAATATAAATTGTGCTTTGTAAAAAAATATTTTAATCACTAATAATCAAGTTGTCATTACAGTCATTCCCACTTACACTTTTTATCACTAATACAATCTTACGTCTGGATATGACCTCTGAGTTTCTTTCAGCATATTTTCTAAGAATCAGTTCTTTTGGAAATGCCGACGCCATTTAGTTTCAAATAAATTGACACGTAATCGCATCTGGAACGATCTATTTACAGAAATAGACATCATTACATAATCATTTCATTTCATAATTATGTCTACAAAACTCTATAATTAGCATCAAAACCTCGTATGATATTGTTACAGTATCTTTAGTGTTGTAAAAAAAGCTGTTGAATTTCCTATAAATAAATAAATAAATGTGTTTTTCAGTCAAAGTAAGCATTGAAATGGAAAAAGATAGAATTTGTCCTTCTGAAAGTCCAAACTAGAAATTAAGTTATTTATTTAATTAAGTTAATAATTATTGTATATTTTTTATTACGTATATTTTTTTTTATTTTCATTTAAATTTGCACCTACCCCTGCTTTTCTCTGCATCACCTAAAGGTTGACTGGTAGAAAATGCCTATGGCATTAAGTCCGCCTCTGTACATTACTGTGCTTGAAGTATTAAATAAATAAATAAATTAGCAAACTTAGAAAACAAATAGGGAACTAGGTATATTTAACTGTATTTAAAATAAATTACTACTACTTTCACTAGTACCTAATTGATTATAAACTCGTTCATAACATTATAAAGTTCACAATAATCCGAACAAAATCCGTACGTACCCGAATAATATCCGCCACGTCCAACAGACGCGCAAAAAAACCGTATTTGTCAAGTCATAACCCTAACAATACGAGATAGGGAATTAATATCCGCGCCGTATCCGAAACTGTTGGTAAACGGTAAAGATAAGCGGTAGTTGTTCCGAATAATGTTTCCTTTGTTCAATGGATACTTTCTCGATAAACTATCATAATTTCTGTGAGGCGAGCTGAATACTAAAAGGTGTTTGTTTTTACGTGAATGGTCTCGGCGTTTGAAGGTTATGGTTGTTTTGAAAATCACTTGAAGTTAAAAAAAGACTTGATTAGTGATTTCGTTAGGCAATAGACTGAGCTAATTCTGTCTTTTAGAAAATCCTTGTGGAGAAAAATGTGTTTTGCAGGAACTTTGCAAATAATAGCCTAGACAATAAAATTTAAAAATAATAGTAAATTAAAAGTTTAATATATGTTCTTAATAAGGTACATGCAATTTTGTATGAATAGCGTGTAGTAGTAGAGCCTTAACTAGTTTCGGGCAACCTTAATAATAGAACTCAAGCTCACAGCATTGAATAATAGTTTAAGGCGACAGCAAATTCTTAGGAGTTATATTGAACAGTTTGAGAAGAGCGCATAATATATTGTATGTGTAAAGAATGATTTACACATATTTAAAACCTAATCATGTTCTAATTAAAATCACAATACCTACAGTTTTCATTAAAAGTATATTTTAACATGGTTTATTTTATGAGTAAACAAACAAGTTCGTATTTGCCTGTGTTTTGTATTTGTGCTTGGAATATATCAGCGCGGTATTTTCTACGAGGTGTCGGCACCACGCAATATGGCTGAAGTCATAAACATCTCGGTGTACTCCCATAAGCAGGCATTCGAAGGCATTCGGTTATCGCACGGAAAACGTATTTCCCCTCAGTTGTATTAACTACTTGGAAAACCAGCTGCGCCTTGTCATAATAGAAAGTTCTTTTATAGAGAAAAAAGCTCCAACCACAAAAAAATAAGATAATGGTGGATTTTCAGTTTGTTTTGTTTGTGATTTTCACTCTCGGTAGCAAATAAAGAGTTAAAATTTTACAAAGTCCCAGTGTACCTAAGCGTACTGTATTAGTTTAACGAGGTACCTATATTTCCAAGGAAAATTAGCCGCAGATTATATCTATCATGCTAGTTTACATTTAGAATACTGTTGTTTACTTGTGATTACTTTTACTATTCATAAAGACCTTTCAAAATCAAATCAAATCATCAATGTGAATCGAAACCGGACCGGACCGGAAAATACATAGATAGTGCTGAGGATTATTGTCATAAAAAAATACGCTTCGCAAAAGACGTGCGTTCTTTATGTTCAACTTCACACATTATCTCACTAGTATTTGAACCAGAGATTGGTTGAAATGCTTGATAGCTATGTGTGAGACATCAAAAATAAGGCATGTGCACACAGCCGTCACATCGCAGGCCGCAAACACATTGCCGCGACATAAATACTGATATGAAATGCGGTCCGACGCGGCGCCGCGCGCGTCGTCTGCACGCGCGTCATTCCGCCGTGTCGCGCGGTACACTGTTCCGCGGGTTATCGTCTATCAGATGCAGGTGGGTAAGGGCGCGATTGCATACGAAGTATTATTTTGTTAAACTGTTGGTAAAACGGAAGAGTTTTCGATTAGGGCTCCGCATCATCTATAAGTTTGTTTATGTTTGGGAAATTCTTTTCTGCGATAGGGAAGTTTTTTTAACTGAAAGCTGATCCCAACATATTTGAAGAAAAGGATAGCTTACATAGCACGTAGCATTATATATCCTTTTAGGCATTTTTTTATTTCCTTTACAAATTTCTTTTTTAATCGGCGTGAGATGTATATCTTGAGTTATTTTCAGTTTCCTTTTCACGTTAGCAAAGTTTTCAGTAGAATCAAGTTATTGTACTTCTCACAAAGGATTAATACTATTAGCATTGTTGTTCAAAACGACAATATCACAAACAAAGCAGTACAAACAATCTGACGACCCCTAAAGTCTAAAACTACTTCGCATCAGATCTAGATTAGGAGCAATTTATATCAGTTAATTCTCGATTACGCCTCATTTGGGCGCAACTCGATACTTTTGGTTTAAGGCCCCCCGCTCTAATCTTGATTTAAGTCAAGACTTACTTGTTTGGAATGCGGCGTAAGTTGCGTTTGAAGCGAATTAGGTATTTAAAGGCGGCTGTCTCTGGATTGAAAGGTCTCGGTTTTTGTATTTTGTTTTAATATTTTTAGGATTCGGTAGATGCCTGTTGGTCTAGTGGTTATTGGCCTGACCACTATGCTAAAGGTCGTGGGTTCAATTCCCACCCAGGATAAATGTTTGTGTGATGAGCACGATCATTTATTCTGTGGCTAGGTGTAAGTTTTGTTATAGAATTTATTTATTCGATAGTTTGATTTTTCGTAGAAAAGTTGCGTTAAAAAGATGAAGTAGATACCTACGTACGTACCAACATTTAAAGAGTGTGCTAAGATGATTTGGTCATGATGAGGGCGACTCACAAAGGATATAAAGCAGTGTTGTGGTGTATCGTAATTAGTGCAGTTCTGTAGCGTCTATCATCACGAACAAGCGTGAGGTAAAGTGTTTTGTGTTGTGAGTGGAAAAACTTTGAGGGGGTGCTCTCGCCTAGGGCGCCCCCTCTAAGTTTTTTTTTAAATTTTTGGTAAGTATTGGTGAAGTTTTTCAGAAAGATCAGGTGCATTGCATCTACTCGTTAGGATTGTAGCAAGTTTCATTCCGTGGTAAGTGTATAATATGTCAAAAAAAATGCGATGAGTGAGTGTCTGATTCAAGATTAATTTATTTATTCTAAGACCTAATAAGTTCTTAAACGGAATTGAACGGCATTGAAGGCGCTAATGTATGTACATGTAAGCAGCGCAATGTTTTAATTTGTAACAAACTTGTGGTCGTCCCAATGTGCTCGCAGCCTAATCTGCGGCTAGTCAAAACAAGTGTTTGGTGAACCATATTTCAATGGTGTCTACGAAAATATTACCTACCAAACCTACTAAAGATAAGTAACTTTCTTAAAATTAAACCATTGATCACGCTTGTTTCTTTCAAATGTTAGACAGATGTGTTAAGGTGTCTTCAACCTAATTGCCATCAATCTAGCAGTTATCCATTCTAGCTATTGAAAACTTCAACGTGATACAATCCAACAATTGTCCCGGTCTAGGAATCAAACCTAGGGTCTTGTGCTCAACAATAGTACTTGCGACCACCAGACCAACAAGGCAGTTACAAATATAAATAAAATAGATTTCCTATAAATTTTTAGCAGAGTTTTAAAATAGTTTCGGTATAATGGAAGAAGATTTGAACCATTAATTCGTAGTCAACATTTTGCCAACCAGTTTTTCAAAAAGCTATGATCAGCAGTGGACATTTTCCTGTTAAAGCAAGGGGAAGATGCACACCATCCTCAAACAAGCCAATAAATAAGTAACCTTACAATTACCGTAACGTTTTATGTCGTGTGTCGCGCGGAGAGCATCAATACGAATACCAGTCGAGCTCGTATATTATGATAAATACGCTCCCTTTGCCCCACTTATTGAACATCTATGTTACACGCTGTAGATGCTGTACACAGAAGGTTCAGGGAATGAGCTTAACCGAGGATGTCATTGCTATTTCTTCCTTTTTCTGGGTTACAAGTTAGAGCTTAAGTCATATGTATGAAAGCTGGGTTACAAGTTAAAGCTTAAGTCATATGTATGAAAGTGGTGGCCAAGAAAATTGTGTAGTTGTTGTAGATTATGGCTGATCAACTTTTGAATTGAAAAGAACATCACATGCCGAATAAAGAAACAAAAAAATGTATGTCATTTTAAGGAATCTTAAATCAGAATCTTAAATTAATAATCTTAAATACCTAAGCTTAATTGCCTTTGTTGGCAAATAAATAAATTTAAAAATGAAATTGCGGTAGTACCTTTTTGGTCTCTCTCTAAGTTTCCCAAATGCTTGTGCGGACCATTCAAAGTTCTGCTGTGGTTTGGCAGCTAAAAATGACTTCAAATTATAGATAATTACAGTCACAACGTGCGCCTTATTCTTTTATGTTAAGGATAGGCAGAAACTGAAAAGCGCCACCTAATATGATCCTTGCATAGTCTTCTGCTTTGTACAAGTTTTTATATCTGGGTGATCCATGTACGCTTCAAATACGCAATACGCATCCATCTTCACCAACTTTCGCGTTTATAATATTAGTAGGATATACATAATAATATTATGTATATCCTACTAATATTATAAACGCGAAAGTATATCCTCATATTATACATGTATATTATCATATTATACACTTCGCCTACGTATTTGTCCGCGTGCATTTTAAACTTTAACACCCCCTCCACTCGAGTTTTATAAATAAAACTCATAATATAATGTAGGTATTATATAGCTAATGACAATCACGAATAATGTGGGTTTAAATCATTTTAACAATAGGTTCATGTAATCTAGAGATTACCCTCTACAAAGTCATAAACTTACAAGTATAATAGATAATTTAGCACGAACTTCCTGGCCTATATCATAAGGCCATAGAGTACCTACCTATAATCTTGTTCCTTACTGTACATATGTAGGCACGATCTCCAGAGTGCGTCTTCTGTATTTTCCTTCACTTGCTACCGAAATATTCTCGTGTTTCGTAATATTCACCTGATCGTAGACTATGGGTTTATTAGGACGTTATTGCCTCTCCAATTCAACATGCCGCGAGTATTTTTTTCGCGAATTCGGAATGGTTTGGATATTCTTTAAGAATTTTAGTGACAGTTTTTAACCAACCTGAAAAGTTCTACTTACATAAGTATTTGTTAATCAATGTTATAGTTGCCTCAAACCGGCCCCTTTAATGGACTGATTTTCAAATTACGGAAGTAATTAAACCTAAAAAGATTTGCTATGACCCCCAGATTCTCATCTCTCAAAATCTTTTCATTTCAAACCGCATTTAAAACAAAGAACTGGGTTATTTTCTGAACCATTTCGATCATTAAACTCGTCAATAATTATCCGTTCCTTTATAAGAAACCAATTAATAAGAAAAAAAAAGCAAAAAGGGAGAAATGGCGAGATGGTTTAATTGCGCGCCCAAATTACTAAAGTGATTACAAAAGAAAATATGACAAAGGTGGTTCGTTTAACGTAATGGTCGACTTTACAACCATTTCTAGTCCATTTGATTAAAAAAGCTCGCATCCAGAGGCGATTGATTTTTTTTTTACAATCCAATTGCTCTTCAAATTGGAGAAGACAGCTTTACTACTGTAAGAATAAGGGTGATTTTAATATTTCTTGGGTTGTTTAAATTTGTAATTTCAATAACGTGAAACCTCTTCATTTGGAACGGCATTACGATAAAAGAAAAGGCTTCAGTGACTATTAAGACTGTCTCCCCCTCTGTCGGTGGTGCCACGCGGCTGCTGAGCAGACTCGGACGGGGGAGGTCATCATCCGTGTAATGATAATTAGCTTCTGTTAATTTTAAAGGGGAGTACGTTTTAATTTAACGACACTAATGGGGTTAAATTGCAATAGAAGAACAAAAATCAATCAAGGCTGAAGTTTTATGGCTTAATATTTATTTAGGTAGATAATTAATTGTGGTAGGTGCAATAGATGATAGTTTAGCTTCTGTGATTTTTACAACATTCTACTGTGACATTAGAATGTTGTAAAAATCATATAATAGAAGCCTTTCTTTAATTTTTTACGGCATATCTGAAAGTACCTATCTGAAAACAATAACGTTAAATTATGAGATTATTACTGTAAGCGTTAATTAAGGAAAGGCGTACTTATAGTACACCTACATTTTGCCAGTTTCAAGTTCCGTTTAAGCGCTAGAGCGCGAATCTATTGACACCAACCGGGCAAGAATCCAGGCTCATCGCTCATCAAATAAAATAACCCAATAGAACTTTGCCACACCTGGTAGTAGAATCCAGGAACTCATGTTCAGCTCAGCTTCAGTTGTTTAACAGTGTAAGTGTTTGTGAACGAGGAAGACTGGCCTACCGTGATACAATTTTCATTAGTACGGAGGTCAGTGTGAATCAAAATCAAACAACCACTAAACGTACACAGGTATTTAAAACCGCCGCAATTTGGTATGATTATATAGAACAAATTATTGAACTGTTGGGATTTATATTTAAGGTTGTTCTTATATTCTGTCAATAAACTTTTTTACTTTTACTTTACTTTAGCTGTAGCTTAGGTACGACCACTAGACGAACACACTAATAACTCATTAACTAATTGAAATGAACCTGTCTTTCTTGAAGCATCTGAAACTATTTCCATCTGCATGCCGGTCATAAAACTAATCTAAGACAGCACGCCCGTCAAATAAAACTTGAAAGCGAAAAGCGAGCGAGTGTTCCCATTATTTTTCATTAAAAACATTGCACTTGAGGCGTGACCTCATTCTGCAATGCATATTCCATGTCTTATATTTTCTTGTTTGCCCGCCCGTTCAGAATAGCCCCATTGCTCTATAGATCCATGATTGGTGTTCCGATCGCCTTCGGAAATATTGTTCGCGGCAAAAACAATTTCAGAAGATATTGTTTGTTTGAAATACTGGATATATTTTGCTTTTAAAATTGATTTTGAAATAGAGGACGTCGTGTCAGGATTGAGCAGTAGATGGGAGCTTTGTGACGGCTGTACTTTGTATTTGTTGTGACGATGGAACGGAAGACGGGTGTTGCGCTGCTAGTTCAGTGTGACACTTTTATTTGTGGGTCAGAAAAATTTTGTTGTGTAGTTTAATTGTTTTTTTTTAATTTAAAATTGGTTTTTACTTTCACATGGAACATATTTTTTTTAAGTCTTTGTACGCCGCGTCGGTCACACGTTGACTGCGAACAATTGAATTTCTATTGTGTCTGGTAGTTGGCAGTCAACGTGTTAAACTAGTGAGGTCAATTTTAATCCATCTGACTGCTGAGAAGAAAAGCCTAAATAGGTCAGTCTCTTCTAAAGAAAAAAAAAAAAAAAATCGGAAATTGATGATTAATCAACTATGATCTATTGACTCTATTTACAGATCATAGTTTTGATCACCGGACAAAGGGTTCAACGATTAAATGTCAAACTGCTAGTTTCGTATTGACTATTATCTGTGTTGGTTTGGTAAGTAAATAGTTGCATGTATTGAATTTATTTGTAAAAGTAACTGAAAAATTGTCTGTTTGAATTCCAGTTGCGTTGATGAAAACTATCCCCATTTTGCCAAATTGTTCCCGTATTTACTTGTTACACAAAATCATTCTTGTATACCCCGAAGGTTTACACAAGTGTGTATTTTAAACTACTAACATGTAACCGGTTTACGGGGGCATTTCCACGTAATAAATGGCAAGCCTATTGCTATCATAAATGGCATACGTACTTAAACTCACGCCTTTTTCCCATTGGGTAGGCAGAAAAAACAGAGTGCCATCTGCTACGATTCTGACATACTTATTTTGCTTCGTTTACATACATACATGTCGTCATACACACACGCCGATTGCCAGTATTTCCTACGCACCCTAATCTTTCTGAAGAACCTCACCGATAATGTCTATGCCTTTCAAGAGCGTCCCCTTTCAGCGTTTCCAGTTACATTTGCCTTATCAGACCGGGCACAAATCAAAACTCCGGGCTGCTACTGATAACTTCCTGTCTGACTAAAACATTAACATTTAGCCCAACCTGAGAATCGATCCCGAAAACTTACACTCAACTTACGAGGCTGTAATTTACTTGTTGCACGACAGTTTAAATGCCTTGTTATATGTAGAAGTCGTAATGCAGAAAATGTGTTACTGTTACCACAATTACATTGTACTGTACCGCCTCGCAATATAACACTCTATCGCTCCTTCACAATCGGAGCGACGGATCGGCAATAACTCGCCATTTTATATGCCATCACGCGCGGCATAAACGAAGCTTCGACGTACACGATGGTCTATTACTTATTAGACATATTCAGCAGACCAATGTATATAATCTAATTAAAGATATAAACGCGGAGGAAAGTTACTAATAGCGTGATGTCATTATAGTGTACTAATTTTAAAGACATAATATTTTTATCTTTTAGTAGAAAATCGTCAACATGGTTTCACCCCACGTCTTTTTCCTTACGGCACAGTATTTCATGTTAAACAGTAAACCATAGCAAAGCGCCCACGTAGGACGCTACGCGCCTACGCAGCTCTACGTTCCACCTACATTTATTACATCACAATTTATTATAATATTGTCTATGATTATTTCTCATCGTAAGTTAATATCCATCAAAACATTATTACCATGGAAGCCCTTTCATATTCGTTGATACCTTTCTATTACTAACCATACACATTTTACAATTCTGCGACAGTCAAGATAGGCAAATATTATAAATCCATATATCTCAAGCATAATAACAGCAGACAGACGACCAGGGGTTGATTCTGCTATTGCAATAGTGTCTCAATGACCGGTCAATGATCAATTTTTGACGTATAACGTCAAACTTATGACACATTTCCCATACAAAAACTGACAAAGTTGTCATTTATTCGATCAATGACCGGTCATTGAGACACGATTGCAATAGCAGAATCGAGCCCCTGCCGTCCTATGTCCGTCCGTCTGTTTGTATCTCATAAACCGTAATAAGAAGATTTTTTAATCACAGGCTATGTGTTTCTTTTGCCCCTTTGACAAAAATAAATTGACATTTAAACATGTAAAAAATGTGATTATTTGGTGGTTTTTAACAATCGCTGTATCTCTATCTAGTACGATGGTACGAAACCCTTTGTATGCGAGTCGGACTCGCACTTGGTCAGTTTTTTACCATTAAAGTACCAATATTTACTTAATAATCGTTTTTGTTTTACAAAGAATCTTTCTACATTTTAGTTTTTTTCTGCTGATTACTGTCCTATAGCCTATTTGAACCCCTTTCTATTGATAAATAATGAAGGTCTGACCACTTGTTAGCCCTGATGACCTGAAAACAAGTAATAGATCCTTTTATATTACTCTCGACAGATTCGATTGGATTTTTAAACGTCCCTTTGAAAGAATTGGATTACGTTTTGTTAAATTATTTATTATTTTGTTCGGCATGTCGTGTTTAGTTGTTAATTGAATGGGCCAAAAGGCTGTGTTAACAAAAACGTAATTACGAAGATTGATCGTTGGATTTAATTAAAATAAAGCTATTTTTAATGTAGGTATGCGTGTGTCTTTTAAGCTCATAGATTACTTATATTAAATGATCGGTTTTCTCACAGCAATGGTAAATTAATTATGGCTGTCAAGGGGCGTTCATCTATATAAGAAAAAAAAGAATTGATATCCCAACTAGTACAGGGATATTGTGACTGTTGCTGGAGACTTATATTATTTGTAATATTTACTTACTTAAGCTTATAAATTGTGAAAACTGGAGAAATAATTAAATAATAATAAATATGTATCGACCTTAATTACTCGATTTACCTATCTTATGCACGGAACCAAGACGAACCAAGATTGTACAGACGCCAGCACATCAAGTTACCCCAATGGGTCAAATTTTCCCAATTGAATATGAACCTTACCCTGTTTGACATCAAGTTGAAAAACGATCAAAGAAATTTGAGACATTGGGGTAACTTGATGTGCTGGCGCCTGTACAATAATTTTACATAAGTTACATGAATAAATTGATTTTTGAACTTCAATATTTTTCCCCCAAACAGCGCTTTTTTGTAACTTCCATGTATTTTTGTCAGAACTGAAGAGACAACGAACTAAAGAAGAGCCTTTACATTTGGATAACAAACAAATGTGGTCTACTTAAGTTCGGTTTCTACCCCTCAACTATAGAACCCTAAAACGAAACGCCTTGTTAAAAAAAACCGACGAATTTTTATTCGCAAATGGTAAAATTCAGTTGTGTTGTGCGCCATCAATAAAGATTCGGCGTACGTTTAATACAATCGACCGGTGCCGCACGAGTGATTGCGGAGTCGGCCGGTGACTTGCGAATGTTGACGTTTATAATTGTCGTGTCGGACAGAGCACCAATTCGTTTCCCGCCGTACACTCATTTGTATTGTATATTTAAGGATAATAAAATTGAATCGGTTTTGTACGAGGAGTAATTTTTTTATGGTGGTTTTTAATTGTTTTTAACCGACTTTCAAAAAAGGAGGAGGTTCTATGTTCGTATGTATGTATTTTTTTTTTTTTTTTTTTTTTTATGTATGTTACCTGATTTCTCCGCCATTTGTGGACCGATTCTCAAAATTCTTTTTTTGTTTGAAAGAGTATACTCCCGAGGTGGTCCCATTTTAATTTGGTGAAGATCTGGTGCTGATCTTCGGAGATATACAACGGAACTCTTCAAAAATAGACGGCAAATCTATAGTGATTGCTGGAATCGCTTGGATGTTTATTGTTTATACAACATCATGACGTATCTTCAAGCCTGTATGCTCAGAGGGGTAGGCAGATGTGTTCAATATACCTAGATTTCGACAGTTAGGTATGATAAGTTTCATTTATTAGGGTTAGGTGGATAACCCTATTATAATGACGTGTATTGTTAACAATTAACAATATAAAATGAATTGATGGCAAATGTTTGTATGGGAACAACTAAAAATGGAAAAATAAAAAACTTTTTTACAAAAAATAAAACCGACTTCAAAAATAACACTAAACGGTGTAAAATAACTCTAAATTCGGAAGTCGGTGGCCCATCAAGAATAAGACAAAAGTACTAAATCCACAGACTTCCGAATTTAGAGTTATTTTACACCGTTTAGTGTTATTTTTGAAGTCGGTTTTATTTTTTGTAAAAAAGTTTTTATTTTGTATGTTATGTCTTTAAAGACTCGATAAAGATAGGATAAAGGTATAGTTATGCGTTTGGTTTTTGTAATGATTACAAATTGTATGATCTTTTGAGAACTTTTATGTGAAGGATTATTGTATCTAGGTATTTGTCGAAAATAATCTCTGAAAATGACAGAATATTACTAAAGCAAGTCAGTTGATGTTTTTGTTTGTTTTTATTTTAGAATGAAAAATAACTTGCATACCACTGCGACGCGACGGTAGAATATAGCGATCTTTACTATGTAAAAAAGAACAACTGTATATCAATTACCCATGTTAACAAAAAAAAATAATAAACGATTTGATTTAATCATTTGTACCTATTACGCTTATTTTTCAAGAACAAACACAAACATGATATTAGAGAGTTGAACTGTCAATATACGCTAAAGTAGAAATTAATACGGTGCAAAATAACAGCTGTTATGAGAAGTGACAAAAAAAAATGAAGTCAATAAGTCTTTTCATAAGTGTGGAATTGTTTTCTAAAATCGTTATTCTTTGAAACCGCTCCTTACCTCCGTAACTTATATTTTTTATACAATGACGTCAAGTTGTAATATGGACAAAGAAAGAGATACTTTACAAATACTTTTAATTATTTATTTTTGTTATCATTGAACAACTACCTGTAGGACATATACACATTGGTTTGGTAAGAGAAACGAACCCGTGGCACTTGGTGCAGCAGTCCATTGCCCAGCCACTGCATCGCCCTTACTAAAGTTGAGACGAACAGATGGAAAAGTTAAAACAATACACATCATAAATTTAAAACTTTTAAGAAATTTATTTAAAGATTAAATAAAATACATTTTAAAAGAGCATATGGCGCTCTGTAGTTTCTGCCTACCCCCATGGGAAAAAGGCGTGAGTTTATGTATGTATGTATGTATGTATTTTAAAAGATTTAGAAAAATAATTCCAATGACGTTCATCGATTGAAATACAGAAAGGATCGAAGAAATAACGAGCGAAAAAAAAAATCCAGTATAGGTATATTATCGGTTAAGTAAAAGGCCTATTTAACCTTGCTTGTGTGTTATTTACTAACCGAGTGTCCCGTTTAAGGTTTATATGTATTCATGGGTTAGTTGGAATTTAATTAAGTCATTCTGGTTACAAACTAATTGCGGTTTTAACAAAATTGTACCTAATGGTGCTGTGAATAGTAACATAATGTAGGATGTTTCGTATTTGCGTAACAAAGTCATATAGCAGACTGGGTTCAATAATTAAGTATTCATATTTTAAAAATATTAAATAACTAGCTGTTCCCCGCGACTTCGCCCACATGGATGTCAGTTATCGCGCCAAGCCCCCAGAAGGCTTATTTTTAACCTCCAAAAACTATCATTATATTTGCCAATGTATACAAAAACTTGGCCACTATCTATAGGTGAAAACAACATCGGCATATTTGAGTGTATCGCGAACAGACAGACAGACAGACGACAGCGACGCAAGTGATCCACTCGATCAACCAGTCAAAGTAGTACTTTAAGTGTGGATGTTATACCAATCAAGGTAAATTATTACCTCCTACTACTACTACTTCCAATACTACTACCTACTTTAGTATTGTATGCAACATAGAGACACGCAGCGCAGTAGTTCAGTTCAAAATGATGTATTTTGTATCTTTCAAAATCAATGCATTGCAGTAAGGTAGTTAGGTTAGGTAGTTAGGTTAGCTATAGGATAGGTATGATAAGTTAGGTTAGGTTATATGTATATATACTGAATTTGTACCTCTTATTTTATTTTTACCCCATAAGACATTGAATTCACAAAAAAATAAAATTTGTTGAAAAACCAACCTCCTAAAGTATACTTTCAATGGATGGCTTTGTTCCGCACAAATTTAAAATATCGGCCATTATTGAAAATAACGTGTGTTTCGTCAAGAGGTGCTGCGCGTGGTGAGTGATTAAAATCTTTAGGAATTCATGTTTTTTTTAGTTTTCCATTTTTAGAATAAAATGTTCATACACCACATATTAAAGACTGTCTATACCGATAGTTATTTTTATTGAAATCGTTTTATTTGTGGAGAAATGAAGATTTAATTGTTTTAGGTTAGGTCTGGTTTATTGAGGTAAATGCGTCTGCTGTTGTTGTGGTTTTTGCGTTTGTATGACGCATTTGCCCCAAATACGAGATCATAAACCTTTTTTTTTGTATCTTCTTGTAGTCAATTTTATTTCATGACTAAGTGTTTTAACAGCTTTGTTTGAAAAGAATTTGTATTTCTTATTTTTTTATAACTTTTTATGAGATGGTTAGGAATTGTATTTACTATAGTTATCAATTTGTATTGCAGGTAATTTAGATCACAATGGTTATATTGAGATATATTGAAATCGACAAATAGTTCGCTTAGAAGATTTGATCTCGTTAAAAAATCAATAAATTACCCATGTATGTATATTTATTGATTGAATTCTAGATTCTTACAGATTATACCGGATGGGTTTTTGACAGTCTTGAAAAAATAGGGTATCATAGATGAACGGAGTAGAGGCCTATAGCATAGTTTGTTTACAACCAATAAATATACTACACATTTATTACACATTGCTTAGGTAGAATAATCTATTGTTAAAAAAAGTTCGCTCGCGGCGATGTTTTCTGCGTTTGGAGTCCTGCATCAAACGCCTAAATTGAACGAGCTGAGACTGCAGGTACAAAAATGTTAGTATTCGTCTACCTAATGTAACTTGATTTTAAATAATACCTCAAAAATCTACATACTGCTTTTATTTAGCACCCAGGTATTTTTATAAGAGAGTTGATTCTAATTTTACCTTCAAAAATAAAATGTTCTGAACGTCTGGATTTGACAGCGGGTAAATGCGTCTAAGAAAAAATAGTCGCATTTTCCCAGTTTTTATAATATCGCTTCTGATGTAATAATTATTTAATGTTATCTCAATTTACTGAAAACTTTAGTTGAAGTAAAGCATTTATCTATTCCAGCCTTCAAACATCACAGGTTTAAAACTTATTTAATGAAGACGCGTTTACCCCAAGAAGAATGGAAAAACTCAATAACACTACCCGACCCGGGGATTGAACCCGGGTCGGGCGCCTCATACTCAACAGTAGCGCTTGCGACCACTCGACCAACGAGGCAGTCAATGCATTACCTTATCCTATGACGAATACTGTTGTAATCGTTAATGGAAACTTGTTTTCTTTTCTGTTGATATTTAATGTCAGGATGACAACCATAGCAACCGGATAAACGAGCGGTTGTCGTCGTGTTTAATCAACAAGGGATTTGATTTCTTCTACGAAAGGACTAAGAGGAATCAGTTACTATGTTATATTGTTTCGACAGGAATTGTACAGACGCCAGCACATCGGGTTACCCCAATGTGTAAAATTTTCCCAACTGAATATGAACCTTATTCTGTTTGGCATAAGGTTGAAAAACGATCAAAGAAATTTGACACATTGGGATAACTTGACGTGCTGGCGTCTGTATCAGAGCTGTATCCTGTGGTGTGCTGTGCTGTACTGCATCCTACTGCCTTTTCTTAACTATGTTAAGGTCAACTTCCAGTTAGACTGGATACAGCCATATTGTGCTGCTAAATTCCCAAAAGACATTTAATACCAACGACATTCAATACTTACTATATTATAGACTGGAAATCACGAACAAAATTTTCGTTCAATACTTGTGTCCGAGTGGAGACAAGTCTATGAGTTTAATTTAGTACACTCCGCCGCCGCTTCGATACTGGTATATTGGAACGAAGTTCCTTACCGCAACGCGCGAGCGGAAGGATGCTAGACGGAAAAAATTAAGACCAAAAGTTGTAACGATACTTTTTTGCTATAGTTGTAAACCGTGCGGCGTGCGCGTATTTCTCTGTCTGTTTCTCTCTCAGAGACAAAATTAGGACCAAAAGTTGCCCCTTTTTTATTCTAGATGGGGTTACTGAGACATGGGATGACAGTTTTTGTATGACATTTCTTCGCATGTACTCTCTATGGGATCTTAAATCTCTTGTGACCAGTGTTTTGAAAGGACCATCTGCCCGTGTGTCCACAGCCAGACTGGTTTTCAGACATTCGAACTTCTAACTACCCTACATCCATTATCACAACGTGATTTCCAAAACATGTACGCTTTCGATTTGTAATGGATACTCTCCCATCCTTGATCGCACATTGGTAAGCGTGCCGCTGTTTTTATTTACCGTAGTAAATGTATTAGTTGGTCGGGAAGTAGAGGGGTATGAGACTGACAGCCTAGGATACACCCAGCCTATATCTAGTAATGGCCTGTTGGTCTAGTAGTTAGTGACCCTGACTGCTATGCCGGAGGTCGTGGGTTCGATTCCCACCCAGGACAAATGTTTGTGTGATGAGTGCGATCATTTGTTCTGTGTCTGGGTGTAATTTATCTATAATATGTATGTATTTAGAAATATATAAGTATGTTTATCAGCTCTTTAGTACCCATAACACAAGCTCTTAGCTTAGCTTGGGACTAGATGGCGTCGTGTGAAAAAGTTGTGAAATATTTATTTATTATTATTATTCGAATGTAAGTGGGATCTTTCCTTTTCATTAACGTTAAACTAAGAAGAAACTCATTAGGCGTAAATGATAATCAATAATATTAGGCGTTCTAATTGTTTTCAGTTTCTAACGTGTCCTGAGTGGGCCTAATTCTTTGAAACCTGACTCCAGAAGCAAAATGCGCTCTTTTAATCTAAACCTTCATCACATCAACTTTAATCAATATTATAATTAGCTAAAGCAATAAAAAAGCTTGTTAAGATTTTAATAAGTTCAGTTAAAATTCGGTTTAGTGAGGAACCATTAGTCAAACGCCAATATTTCATTGTTAATTTTAACGAGGAATATCCTCATTCATCCCTAATCCTGAGGGATGAATTTTCGCGTGAAATTAAAAAAGTTTGAGACGTTTCAGTGCGAGTAAGGGCGCATCTTTGTGCTGTGTCCAGTCATTGGGGGAGGGCGGGATTTTAGGCACTGGAATCTGGTCAAACACTCGTACGAATGCAGTCTTAAAAAGGGCGTTGGTGAATCCGATTCGGCTGAAACGGCTGTGCCCTGTGTAGGATTTAATTTATGAACTATACACAAATAACAGTCTACGCAAACAAAAGAAATATTGTAAATTTACTTTATTGTTTGCCTACAAGATTTCTTAGTCAATATTTGCATTTAATTTATAGTCCTAGGATTGGTTCTTCTTATATAATTTTGTAGGATTTGTAGAATAAACCTTTGTATAAGTTACACATGGTTAACATTAAGAATCGCAAAACAATTCTCTGCGGTCCGCTATACATTATGTCGGAGACGTTTTAAATATTAATTCTGTCGTGATCCTACGGAGCCGACGCTCCCCGCGGCGACTATCAGCATCCCGATAATTTCCCTTAGGTACGTATCGACCAAATTGACTTATGGAATTGTTACACGCTCCTGGAATTTCAACAATTCATCATTTCTCGTTCAGCCAGCCGGTCGTATTTTATTATCAACTTTTTGATAACTGGTTTCCTTCCTCCGAGGGTGGGTCCACCCATTTCTTACGAAACGGAATATTTTTTCATCGACGATTTTTAATGGTTACGTTTCGAGTGTCAGATAATAAAATATTGTCGGCGCTTTCAAAAATATTTTAACGGAATTCGTTTTGGACTGAGAGTACATGTATAATGTGATTTGTGGGAGCTCGCCGAATTGAAAATATGGGAAGAGTTTTGGGTCGGAGAGCTCGGAGATAATAATATGTAAAAGATGGGTCCCACGCATTGACACAAGTCGTTACACTGTTATGGGTAACTTTCGCGATTATTATATTCATTCGGTTGAAAAGAGATGCTTAGACGAAGTTTTCGCTGCTTTATACATACAAGGACGACATTCTGGGGACTCTCTTATGAACATGGTTATTTTTATGGTTTAGGGTAGTTAACACACTGAAACACTAATGAATAAATATGTAACAATAATTATGTAACAAGGGAATACATCAGTTCCCATAATTGCTTAATGATGACAGACAGTCATTATCTTGACTGGCCTGTTGGTCTAGTGGTTAGCTATACCGGAGGTCGTGGGTTCGATTCTCGCCCAAGATAAATGTTTGTGTGATGATCACGACCATTTTGGTTCTGTGTCTGGGTGTAATTTATCTATACTATGTATATATTTAGAAGCATATAAGTATGGTTATAATTTATCTTTTATTCATAGAACGAGCTTTACTTAGTTTAGAACCAAATGGTGTTGTCTAAAGGTTGTGGAATATTTATTATAAAGATAAAAATCAATTTATTTGTTTAACATGAGTAGATTACAATACAAATTGATTCATGCAATGGTGAAAAATGTGAGGATATGCTACATGCTATACCATAGTAGGTGTACAAATCTTACAGTTGTGTATATGATCGATAAAAAATAATCATTATATAAAACATTACATTGCTTTAGTCAAAATAATTATTCATCAGTTAAGAAGTCAGTTATGCTATAGTAAGTAACATTTATGGTCAATTTTTTTTTAGTTTTATTAATCTTCGTCAGGTACTTACGAAGGAAACTTGTAAATAATCTTAAAAACAGTATTGTTTGTTTTGAGAGTGATTAAAAATTAGAATGATCACCTTGGAGACCTCCAAACGGCGTTAGGCACAAGTAACTGATGGGCACAACTCCCTGAGGCTGCTGCTGTAAGATTAAGATGAATTGGATCACTAATATGACGATTCAGTGGGATTAGAAAAAATGTTTATACTTAGATAAATTTGGGGAATGCCTGCCACCATATCTGTATAGAGCAAACAAGCATGTGCTTCGCTAATACATTTTGCTCTTCATACTTACAATTCAGGTGACGTTTCCACTTTGTTTCTGGGTTATGAGTACTATTTAGATGAACGTCTGTAGTGCCGAATATTTTGATGAAGTTAGACTTTTTTGACGGAGTTGAAAAGCTTTTTGAGTACTGACGTGCTAACCCATAGTAAAGGTTACGCACTCTTCTTTTACCTTACCAAAAATATCCATGTCCCGACTTCACCCACAGGCAATCATATTATCTAAGGTTAAGGCTTCGTATAGACCTGTTACGTACTACAAAACAATACAACACCCAGTTCCTTTACAAAATTCAAATAAAATATGCAGACTCCACTCACTTATACGTTTTCTTTTATCCCAAACCATGCAGAACGTTGGTAGCAGTGCCGCGTCCAGGGGCCAAGGGGAGGGTAGGAGGAGGGTGCACTCAAAAATGCAATAAACGCACCTCGCGGACCACTCGGCGCGCATTCTTGAGTCGACGCCACTGCTCCACCGCTGCACGCCGCAGCGAACATATTAAAGTGGAAAACATTGTGTATATTATGATTATATCTTGTTGCTAACTTACTTATGCAAGATGCTGAGGGTAAGATTTTTGGTGGTTTTAAGACGAAAGATGTGTGGAGAACAATGTAACAAAGTTAAACGCTTTGTGTGGAATGAAGATCATAAAAAATCAGACAAACAAAATATTCGCTGGTTCTATGATGCGAGGCCAGTCTGCTACGCTCGTAGGCGTGCTACGCAAGATGTAGAAATGCTACGCTAGACTTGAAAGTGCTACGCTAGAGCGTAGCATTTTCGCGTAGCCACATTTAAGGGCTACGCTAGAGCGTAGCAGTTAAAATAAATGCGGCATTAATGAGTTCTACACATGGATCTATAATATATTACCCTTACATTAAAATATCGGCTGCTTCACTGAACACTTTTTTTAAAGCATTTTTAAGATGAAAAAAATAAAACCGACTTAAAAAAAACACCAACCGGTGTAAAATAACTCTAAATTAGGAAGTCTGTGGCTTTGGTGGTTTTGTCTTTTTCATGATGGGCCACCGACTTCCGAATTTAGAGTTATTTTACACCGGTTGGTGTTTTTTTTAAGTCGGTTTTATTTTTTGCAAAAAAGATTTTTATTTTTCCAATTTTAGTTGTTCCCATACAAATATTTGCCATGAATTTATTTTTATATTGTTATTTGTTAACAATACATGTCATGGTAATAGGGTTATCCACTTATCCCTAATAAATTAAACTTAACATACCTAACTGTCGAAATCTAGGTATATTGTACACATCTGCGTACCCCTCAGAGCATATAGGCGTGATGATACGTCATGATGCTGTATAAACAATAAATATCCAAGCGATTCCAGCAATCACGACAGATTTGCCGTCTATTTTTGAAGAGTTCCATTGTATATCTCCGAAGATCAGCACCAGATCTTCACCAAATTAAAATGGGACCACCTCGGGAGTATACTCTTTCACATAAAAAAAGAATTTTGAGAATCGGTCTACAAATGGGGGAGAAATCGCGTAACAAACACACAAAAAAAAAAAAAAAACATACCGTCGAATTGAGAACCTCCTCCTTTTTTTGAAGTCGGTTAATTACTCCTTAACAAGGAATCTACAATGTAAAAGTGAATACAAAGTTTGAACACAACACTAATTTGTTCGGAACTCATTCCTGACCATAAAACCTGGACCCCCAGGAAAACAAATACCATTTAATTACACATAACATCTCCAGCAAACATTCAATTCAATTAACTTACTTTGTAACGAAAGATACTAATTAAATTAATCATCTTACGCCTCGGGGCAATTGTAAAAAACAAATTGAATGTAACGTGGCTCAACAGACGAAATCTTAATTAGCGATGAGAATGAATGCATTTGGTGTGTTGCTATTATGTAACGTCGATCGGCAAGCAGTTGTGAAGAAGAGTCGGGTTGGGTTTCTTGGCGATACTTTGTTAATCTGGTTTTTTAAATTTGTCTATACATTGTAATATGTTGGTTTTATCGCTTAATTTATCAGGTCCCAAGCGAAAGCCGGCTTCCGCGAACAATAGGTTATTTGTATGTGTCTGGAATTCCGGCAATTGATTGAGTTAAACTAAATCGCATGAAAAATGCTAGTCCATATTGTCATAATTATGTTACCTTCTGAAAGAGGATCGAGATTTGCTGTAAGTTATTAATTCAACTGTTCATGTGCCCAAACTATCATTACACAGAACTAGGTTTACAAAGACAAGAACAATTTAGCAAAATCACGAGGAAACCAGCATGTCCGAGAGTTCTTATTCTCGACATTTGAATACAAGACATGAGTATGGGCGACAAAAAAAAACTTAGTCCCAAACTACACGAAAAGATCAAAAATATTCCATTAAATGATTTTTAAAATTACACTTGTTCTAACAACGATTGCACAACAATCGTGCAACCCCATCTCATAGTGTTACAACGCAGATCTCTCGCCCCGGCGTCGCAATGTTCACGGGGGACAGCGGACGGCATTAATTGCAGTCTCCGAACTAAACAACGCTCCGCCTGTCTTGTTTATAATAAAAACTTTAATGTTACACGATAAGGCGCCGGTGATAAGAGAAGCGGATAATATGGGAAGTTTTGTGTCGGTGTTGTTATTACTATTTTGTTGTGGAATACAAATGACGACACAGTTGGCGCAGTGGTTAAGCTATTGGAGTTGCGTGTCGCGGGTTTGATTTTCGCGTGGAACAAACATTTGTATGACCTACAGGTAGTTGTTCTGTTGGTTGTATATGTACGTTTTTTAATGTTACTAAACGCACCCACAATATACGAGATAACGTTTATTTAGAAAAAGATAAAACGAACAAATAATGTGATTGGGCGTCTGAGTTTCCAATGGCATACTTGTGTAAGGTATACAAGTAAAAAAAATGGATGGATTGAGGAATGGACTTTTTACTTGTGTGTTTTTATGAATTTTTGGTAGTAGAATCTAAGTAAACTTTGGTCAATAGAGTGCGGTTCTAAGTAACCCCCTAGTAAGTATCACCGCTTGTAGCCCTTAAAATTATTATTTGTAAGTATTATTGGTGTACAATAAAGAGTATTCTATTCTATTCTATTCTAAATATTTTGAATCGTGCTGTTAAAATATTTTTTTAACTACAAACAATAACCTGCCCTGTTTTCAAAACTACGAAATGGCTAATATTAAAAAGTCATATCTCTAAATCGCCTCTGCTTATAAATTGAGACGTTCTCACTGAACCGTGCTGGTTACAGAAAAATGAAAATCGGCTAGCAAACAGCTAGTGAGAATTAATTCGTTGCACATCGCCGGCGTCGGTGCGCACCGGAACCGGACCGTGTTTGTGTAGCTCATTATACAGTTTTATGACTTAAGGGCTAATACATTTTCGAGTTTATTTATTTATTGATTCACAAAATCCACACCCACCGTACTCCTGGCCATACCCCTGGTGGTACGGTGGGTATCTTTTAGTCAAACGATACCACTGTTTGAAGTGATCGTAGAGCTGTGCTGATGTAGATAAGACAACCATGTACCTACCAACTTATTCCTGGCAAATAAATGAATCTGAATCTCTAGTACTCAGATTCAGATTGGAAGCGGACAGGAAATCGAAAAAGTGAAAAGATATAAAGATATAAAGATAAAAGATAAAAAGATAAAAGATAATTTATTTGTCCAAAACATGAGTATACACACACATGGCATGCAGGATGTTATATCAAATGAAACAGAAGAATAAAAATTTCATGACATCGACAAACGGTTGGCCAACACTTCTCGTGACCAGAGAATTGGCCAATTCTTAGATAAAAGAATCCGCTTAGCCATTTAACGTGGCAACACAGTCAGCCTTATTTTTCTTTATGCCCAACGTTCTTTGTACATAATGTCGATATATTGTTACGTAAATATCTATGAATAAAATTACTAAATTATTTTTGTTGTTGTCAGAAGTTGTTTTAATTAGTGATACAGCATTATTACCTGGTGGTATCTTTAATAGACCAACTGTGCCACCATAACACATACTCATGACGAAAAGTTTGAGACCGTCTGTCGGAACTCGTCAACTCAATGCTGAATTGATTCTTTCTTCAAAAGGCTTTTCCAGACTTTGCCCCGCATCGTGAGACACGCACAATAAATTAATACAATCTTATGTCTGGACTTAAAAAGAGACCATAACCTCTGAGATTCTTTCGGCATTTCTTCTCAGGGATCAGTCACTTAGGAAATGCCATTCAGTTTAAAAAAAAAATGACGTGTAAAAGTATCTGGGAAGATCTAATTACAGAAGAAAAAAGAAATAAAAAAAATGTCTAAGTTTGTTCAGTGCCTTTACAAGAATTGTCGCAACAGATCGGCCCCCTTAACACATTGGTCTGACAAGCATATAGCAATAATCATACTGAACATAGGACATTTGTTTGGGAACTGATGTCTGTTTAAAATCTTTCTATTATAATGCAACTCTAGAATATTAAACATCTCATCCGTTTCAAAAGCCGACTGAGAATTACTGTTAAAAGTATCCATGGGAATAAAGCCGGAGGCGCAGTATTATAAACTTGAATTTGAATTATATATATTTCGACCTAATTTCGTCCCTTTACCATCTATTCAGTAACAACCCTCGATAACTAGCAGTACATTGTATTAATTAGCGGGAATCATTTCATAACTCAGTGAAGCAGCTCTTTTGTCTGCCCTCCGTTGTTAGCCGCCGTCATTAAGGCTCTGTAAAAGTAACCTCGCCTTAACGTGAACTTTCATTATTAACGGGAAATGTTTCTCGTTGTTGTTTCTGGTTATTTAGAAGTTGGATTATTGTATTTTGTGGCCAGGTTTATAAAATAAAGATTGTGTTAGGAGTCTAAAATTAGTAGCGGTAACCTTGGACATGGTGAACAATATATTTCTCTTTAAAGAAAGGGTTTTACTTTTTAAAAACCTTGTTTTTCAATTCATCCTGAACTTAATCTCAATATTGTTGCCTATATAATAAGAGACAGACTTAGTTTACCTAATTAAAACTGACCTGGGGGTCGAGTCTGCTATTGAAATCGTGTCTCAATGACCGGTCAATGATCGATTTTTGACGTACAACGTCAAACTTATGACACAATACGTTTTACGTCAAATATTCGATCAATGACCGGTCATTGAGACACGATTGCAATAGCAGACTCGAGCCCCTGGATAATTGAACATTTGATGTGATAGTTGGCTTCTTGTTTGAATATAACTGCTTTTGTACTCCCTAGAGACAAAACAGAACGCCCTCAAAGTATTACCGTTTAAGAACTTAATTATAGCGTAGGTACCTTATATTTGATGAATAAACGAATCTTGAGAATCAGAGCTACACCGCCACAAAATAAATATTTTTTAGTCACTCACTGGGGTTGACCCGCAGCTGTACACGTTACTGCAAAAAACGAAGAAACATAGTGATAAGCATTTTTAACCGGTTTTTTTAAATTATTTAAAAAAATTATAGCATTTAGTAACAGTATGTTTCAGAAGCCTACATTTCAAGTGACGTGTAACTAAAAGACACATCCACAAATAAAATAAGATGTAAGAATCGAAAACCAAATAAAATAAACTTCCTACAACATTTTAATAAAATTAACGTTTAATGTAACTGAAATAGGACAAACGGTGGTAGAAAGAGAAGAATGAAAAAAGAAAACGTGTTGCAAGACAGACGATGATGAAACAAATTAAATACTTAATGTAAAACACATTAAGAGAAAATAAAATATAATTTGAAATGTCTCGGATGCAGGTGATTGAAGTAAATGGTGCTTAAACTCAGAAACTTTTGATTTATATACAGTTACTCTCATTTACAACTACAATAGGTACTCTAAATCCTTCATTCGGAAGTATTATTATTTCGTATGCCCGTTTTCACTAACTCTATACGTGTGTGTGTATGAGAACATGTGTGAATGTAAACGAAGCAAAAGAAGTAGGTATGTAAGAATAGTAGCATAACATGGCGCTCTGCAGCTCGTGCCTACCCCCAAGGGAAAAGGCGAGAGTTTATGTATGTTTGTATGTACGTATACGTGATCTCAATGTTATGCTTAAAGTAAACAACAGTGCGAAAACAGCGCGCTAGTAGTGTTAATCAAATCATGATTGGTTCCAATTTAAATTGAAATGTTAAACTATAGTTTCTAAAAATAAATAAATAAATATTCCACAACTATTCACACAACACCATTTAGTCCCAAGTTAAGCATGAGAGCTTGTGTTATGGGTACTAAACAGCTGATAAACATACTTATATATTTCTAAATACATACATATTATAGATAAATTACACCCAGACTCAGAACAAATGATCGTGCTCATCACACAAATATTTGTCCTGGGTGGGAATCGAACCCACGACCTCGGGCATGTCAGTCAGGGTCACTAACTACTAGACCAACAGGCCAGTCAAAGAAGAACATTATTGTTATTAAAAACTACTTCCACTTACTTACCTCCATCAACTTGGTTACTAGTTTCAGCAAGTATCAAGATTGTACCAACGAACATCAAATGCATCCATAAGCATCCCGCTAGTTACAGTGCCGAACTTTCCACAACTTTCAGAGTGGAAATATTTTTTAAATGCAAATACTGGGGAACATCGGAAGCGTTTCAAAAGGACGTCGTTGTCTTCGAGTATTAGTTTCAGAATATTCATGCATCTAACAAGTAACAAGTTGCCACACTTCCGACGACTTCAAAAACTTTACAATTCTCTTCACTTTTCCAAAGAGACTAGTTTTTCGCATCACTCTGTATAAGTGAGTGTAAATTTACATTAAATGTCAAATGAGCTGTAAGAGGATGAATCTTGGAAAGCACTTTAGGTTTTTATTTACCCTTTATTAAAAAGAACCAGGTTTTTTATAATGAATTACAATTTAGGCTAAAAGACTAATAAGTAATTTAAATTAAACCTTTTTTTATATGTGATGACTATTTTAATAGTGTTGATTGTTCTTTACACCAGTCCGTTCCACTTTGTTCCACATAATTATGTCATTTTCACTTTTGTTTATACACTTTTTACACTATACTAACTCGAAAAGTGTTATCTGTTTAAGCCGTCACATCACTTGCGGTGATGCATCTGATGCAGGTCGGCAGACAAAATGATTAGCCGCTAACGTCCAACGGAAACATTATTAAACAAAAAATACACCTCTGGTTTAGACGATTTTGGTCATATTTTGTTAGGTACTTACATTATCTTAAAACCACATAAAATTATGTTTGTCATTATAAGTCCCTCAAAACGAAATACGGTGCAAATACATGAGGTTAGGTATAAAAGAAGTAATAAAATTGATTCAAATAAAAAAATGTCACACACGAGATAGAAGTTATAATTTGTTGGCGTGACTAGATAAAAATCTAGCAAAATTTTGTATCTTTCGCGTTATCTTACGTTTATAGAAAAAACATTTGAGATACTAAAACATTTGACGCAGAAAACACCTCTAGAAACAGCTTATTAGATGTACCTACACAAAAAAATCGCACTCATTCATTGACCAAAACAATGAGGAAACTCGCAATCTTAGAAACTGCACAAAAGCATTATCGATGAAACGGATTACAGAATAAATCAGCAGCAAGAATCTCCCGCCACGGAATGTTCGAGAATCCCTGTTTTATGTCCCGCCTCTAATTGATGGAGCGCTCACCGAATACTCAACTTTAAAAAACCGGTTGTTAGGGAAATTTGTCATTTGTTTATTTTAAAAGGATAAAGGAAGACAATCTTTTTAATCCTTTAACCCGGTTTATATCCGGGGCGGAAGAACCAAGATACTCTTCAAGCCGATTTTTCAGTCATTATTTTTGTTTTGCTTTGAAAATAATACATTTAAAGTTCAAAAGTGGAAAGTGACACTGCGAAATACAAACAATGTACTTACTGTTTCCAATCTATAAGTTACTAAAGAGCAAAGGTTAATTCCGATCTGTTGTATCATTTGTGAACTAACTTGAGCTCCTTATAACTGTTTTCCTTAAAGCCTAGCAAGTCGTAAATCTAAGCGTCCGACTTTTGTTAAACAAATTACTCGTAAAGCTTTTGTGAGAGTCGATCGGATAGTTAGGCGGGTAAGTTCGTACGGGGTAACGGCGGATAAAGCTGGACAACTTTCGGGTAACTTCGGCCAAGTTCGGGGCAAGTTTGCGGCGAGTCGGACGCCCCCGCCCCTCACCCCTGCGTTCTGTCCCCGCGCAACTTTAATTGCCAAGAAAGCGGGCGGCGCGAGGGCCGGTCAATTGATACAATTTGATACGATTTGCGGTGAGATGCAAGTTGTGCTAAGTGGGCCCCACGGGCGTTACAAGGTGTTCTGATTGCATTCATTACTGATTGTTCTTGTTTCGTACTTGTAATTGGGTTTCGTCTTGTTGGTTCGCATCGTACGTGTCTATCGATGTCGGCTTATTCAATTTGTTTATTTATTTGTGGTGTACATCCAATGGGTGACACTGCAGTGTATTAAAATGGACAATGCTTAAAATTAATGAACGCCTGGTTGACGAGTGTTTTTGTTGTTAATAGGCTTTCTAGTGGAACAAGCAAGGCAATATTTATGGATGAAGCAAAATACCGAATACTTAGGTGACATTTTGTAGCTATTAAGAGTTTGGTTCTGTGCAGAAGAAAATTTGGTTAAGTACCGAACATTAAATACCGTTACCAACAATATTGATACCTATATCAATTCTATTCGACGTGTCATTGTTGTGCTAATAAAGTCTCTCAGTGAGCCATCATCACCTGCTTAAGCTTATTATGTTAGGTTAGCTTCCAGTTTTACCAGGTGCACCTGAATAGCAGTATCACACATGGACACTGATCTCACATCCACAACCTGCAGGCTGTTCTGAGGGCGTAATTCTGTTGTCAGTACCTACATAGTGATGGTCACTGGGCAGTGTTCAACAATTAACTGTCAAACGGCACAGTTAGTTTTGTATTGGCTATCAACAGTGTGTGTATGTCATCCGCACTCGCAGAAATGTGACGAAGCCACCCGTATACCGTCTGATAGTCTTCGTAAGTTAAAGTAAAGTGCAATACCATTTTTTTTTTTAATTCTCAGTTATCATAATGTTCGGTGTGCAACTGGATGCCAGATAGTAACTGGCAATGAAACAATGGCCAATAGCCCTGCTGGTTACTGTGTAAAACAATACCTTGGTGGGCTAAAAATCCTCTGAATATATCACGCTTGTATTCCCCTGAAAGGTCTAGGCAGAGATGTAAAAGACAATGACCAAAATGGCCCTGTGCATTAAAGAGTATCGGAATATACGATAATTAATTGTCTTTTTCATTATGAAAGTTGCAAATATTTCTGCAACACGGACTAGCTGTATGCCAAAATGTACATTTAATAGTATTTTAAGCGACTAATAACATCCACCAACCGCCATCCATGCCAATTGTCACTAGGGATGCCTAACCAATTGTAATCAAAAAACATCAATCGATCGATTAAAAAATCATGCCTCATATTCGTTGTTATAATTCAATTATAACCTCAAAATCTGATACTTTTTTTTAAATATTATATATGTATTCTGCAGCTAGTCCGCTATAAAAATTAGATCCTATAGGAGTTTACCCATGGTAGAGAATGCAATACATAATTTTCCGATGATCTTGGCTCCAGGGCCAACAATGAATGGGCTGAGAGCAATCTCCTTTATCCTTATTTTGCCAGTTCGTGAATGCTTCATAGTAAATGCGATTCATGTTACCAGTTATGTACAACTAGTAGTTAGTAAGGTGCTCGTAGGAAACTGTCACAAGTCCCAGTACATCGTAATGCACCGCTAAACTCCGTTATTGCCCCGTAGCCCCGAGTGACGTCACTTTGTGTTGGACTTACATCGTGGAGTTGCTCGGCCAATATTCAACATACGAACATGACTACAAACGCATTCGCCTAAGGTGCAAAGGTGCATCTGATAAAATGTGGTCAGTTTTTTATTTATATTTAAAAGTTTAACTTTCTTGCCTGTACACGCCAGCACATAAAGTTATGTTGAACTATAATTTCTTTACAAATTGAATGTTTGATAGTTGTTCAACAATATTACAAAAGAATGGTTCTTTTGTAATATTGTTGAACAACTATCAAAAATATTGACAGATTTGGAGTACGGTTTGAAGATATTTATTTCTCAAAAAAAGAACTTTTCACTTACATATTGTAAAAGTGCAATTTAATAATACAAAAGTAATTTCATATTTTTTCTGTTTAGTAAAAATAAATTAAGTATTTCAGTTAGGTTGTTACAAATAACAATGAAACGCAAAATGAATAATTATAGAAATTCAAGTAGGTATGTACTACCTACCATAGAAAACACTTAAAATAGTTTTAAAATAGTTTTGCGAACTAAATTTCATTTTGTTGTTAGCTGAAACAGAGATGTCTAAGTTGTGGAAATACCTACTTGTTTGTCAAGATTTGTAACATAACCGACGCAACTTGATACTTAATGACCTCATCGTGATTTTGCTAAGATTAATTTTCAGGTCCAACATAAATAAGCTTTTCTGGGGCAGAGATACCTAAACGATACCTATAGGACTACGAAGTTCCAAAAACAGACACAACATTTTAAACTGGTTGGTGTAGTTATAAATACAATTTTCAGTTTCTTCCTTCTGTGACCTAGAAGACACCTTTATTTTACAGGTTTATGTTAATAATTAACGAATTTTTAATAATGTCAGCTTTGCACAATTCAACAGTAGCACTTCGTAAAAGAAAAATGCAAAGAACTTCTCACGCGGGCTAATTAAGAACGGTCGCTAATTAGAGGTGAAATAAGTTGTATTTATCTAGTTTCGTGAGCGATACTATCCTCCATAATCACAATGAAAATAAAAAGTATTCACGATCATAAATTGGACTCTAATTAGTCTGCCATTTTATATTACACCACAGAGTATTAATTACCGACAGAGTGTAAATATTTTAGTCTGTGGTCTTTGCGAGTAGTCTGAAGTACGGGGTGCGGGTCAAAGGTTTTAATTTACTAGGCAGAAATAATAAAGTGTGCTGACGGAATACCTCTCAATGGCCGAGTTAAAGAGGAAATGAAGAGCTTGTGTACGCCCTTTTGTAATTAACTGGGTACCCTTTAAATTGTCAACGAGACGATCCACATTGGGGCCGCTTTAACTATGATTTGAATTTTAAGTTGCCGCAGTACGGCTGTTGTTTTTTTGTTTTCAAGGATTACTGTTAAGCTGTCCGGTTTTATTGTTCTTTTTTGTGAAAGGTACCTATACGTTACTGTTGCAACGTAATGGTGTAGCAATTGTGTATTTTCTTGAGGTGGCAATAAGATTGTTTTTTGTGAATATCAATCATCATTTGTTTCTGACTTTGTCGGTTAGATATTAGGTTAGATTGTAAGTTACTAGCAGACATCCCGCAGTTTCACCAGCATAGGTCCCGTTCCCGTGGGAATACAGGGATAAAGAGTAGCCTATGTCACCCGGGGCTATCCCCGGGTGATATATCTATACTAATATATTAAGAGATTTGAAAGATTTGAAAAATTCTTTCAACGTTGGGAAGCTACAATAGTGTAGCTTCCCAATGTTGAAAGAATTTTTCAAATCGGTCTAGTAGTTTCGGAGCCTATTCAATGCAAACAAACAATCAAACATTTCCTCTTAATATACAGGGTGTTTTGGGGATGAGTGTAGGCATTTTGCAGATGGATAGGGTCGGTCCATACGATTATTTTATAGTATGGGAACTATGGTCCGATATCCTTTAGTTTTTAAGTTATGGGCAAAAATTGTTTTTTATGAATACTTTACACTTTTTGGGTTATGAAGCTAAAAATAAACACAATTTCATATTAAATACAGTTTTTTTATTATTTGTCGATTTAAACACATAAAACACGATAAATTAAAAGTCTTACAACTATTCCGGTAGCAAAAACAATCAAATAATTTTTGCCCATAACTTAAAAACTAAAGGATATCGGACCATAGTTCCCATACTATAAAATAATCGTATGGACCGACCCTATCCATCTGCAAAATGCCTACACTCATCCCCAAAACACCCTGTATTAGTATAGATATAGATTAGATGTAAGTAGGTATGCCACTACACTATCGCATTGAGTCACCGTAATAATTTTATTACTTCAAAAAACATACAACTTGCTTTTTGAAATAAATAAATAAATAAAAGTAATAAATAAATCATAATTTGCTTAACCGCTACTCATGTTGAAGTAGACTTCTAATCAAATCAGATAAAGCTGAATAAAAATATTTTACTTCGAACCCGACTGTATAACAACAGTGTTGATGTTATACAGTCGAGTTCGAAGTAATATATTTTTACCCCTTAGAAATTACTGACCAATTTTTTGTGTTTCTGACTACCAGCTGTAACAACTATCAAAAATCTTCAATTGACAGCTGGGTTCGCGGACCGCCGCAGCTGTCAAAAGTGATTACGACGCGCACAACAATTTCTACTCTTCAACAAAAGAAATGTTTCTACAATCTATCATTTTGTCGATTCTTCTGTAGACAAAATCATTGTCAACCTGTTTTTATGCTTCGCGTGCTGAAGCATGGAAACAGGAATGGTCTTTGTGTGAAATTGACGGTCGTACCCACGAACCGACTCGTGCGACAACAACATTCTGCCAACAAAATTATAGAGTAAATCCAATGACACTACTATCTTTAATCACATAATACCATCTCACCATAGGTACATGGTCACATCCGTTACTTAGCAGCAGGCGATGATACTTAACTGGCAGAAAGTTCCACATCCGGTAGTCGGCTACGCTCATATCCGGTTGAGCCCACTTCTCTCTGAAACTTTGATTTTTGAACTTCCTGTAACTTAGTAATAACTTCTATTCGTAAGCGCAATACTGCTGTAAGTTGGTGAGCAATGTGGACTGCAATTATTAGGATGGGTTGGAGATGGTAGAAACACTGTTAATATATTGTAATTGCTATTTAATACTAGAACAAACTATGTACAGACGCCAGCACATCAAGTTACCCCAATGTGTCAAATTTTCCCAATTGAATATGAACCTTATTCTGTTTTTCATAAAGTTGAAAAACGATCATTGAAATTTGACATTTTGGGGTAACTTGATGTGCTGGCGTCTGTAAAAAGCAAATGGAACACTAAATAAATAAATAAATAAATAAATAAATATTCCACAACTTTCACACAACGCCATCTAGTCCCAAGCTCAGCAGAGCTTGTGTTATGGGTACTAAACAACTAATATATACTTATATATTTCTAAATACATACATATTATAGATAAATAACACCCAGACACAGAACAAATGATCGTGCTCATCACACAAACATTTGTCCTGGGTGGGAATCGAACCCACGACCTCCGGCATAGCAGTCAGGGTCACTAACTACTAGACCAACAGGCCAGGCCACTGACACTTGACAACATGAGAAAAAGTCACAAACAATAGAACAACCATTCAAAATATAAATAATTTAAAAAAAAGGTGGCATTCCAGCCAGTCGCCAACAACTGCCCTTTGGCGAAGTGTGAATGATTTTTTGTGAACATGTTCATCAGTCACCTCACCGCACTTATCATACCGTACCATTACTCATCACAATATCTCAAAGTCAAAAGTCAAAGTCAAAATAATTATTTCAATAGATCGGCCTCAAGTTCCGCGTTGAGCTCACGATAAATGACAAATGCTTGCACTGACTGATCTGGTCCACTCATTCTGTGTGGTTCTTTCCTCAAAAGACACAAATCTGCATGGTTCTTACATAATCTGACCAAGATAATGCCTGAACTTTAAAAGAGACTGTGAGTAGGTAGTCATTAAAATATTACATGTTAAACAGAAATAAATATCATTTATCATCATAAGGCATTTTTGAATGTTAAACTGAAGTTATTAAATTAAATATAATAATAGTTGCCCTTTTAAAACATAGTTTCGTATAGAAAGACTACCACCACTCACACAATACTGTAAAGACGCCAGCATATCAAGCCTACCCCAAACTGTCAAAATTTCCCAATTGAACGTGAACCTTATTCAGTTTCAAATAAATTGAAAAAACTATCGAAGAAATTTCTCTGTACCACCACCATTTTCATTTAAGAAATCAAACATACAATTTTGTTTTTATTTCTAACGTTGGCAAAGCGTAGTTTGTAATTAGAGCAAACAAATATAGGTACTTTAACGTGCTCGTTGCTTCTTGAAGTACTATAAAAGTTATACACAATTATTAAAGTTAGACTGTTAGACAGTTGACAGTGACTGTATGATTGAATTTCAGCTAATTAATTCTTCATCTCTCTAACAAATGTCTTAGTTAAATTATTTGATGGCAGAGCTAATTCGTACTTTTAACAATAGTCTTCCATTTTTAACCGACTTTCAAAAAAGGAGGAGGTTCTATGTTCGTGTGTATGTATTTTTTTTTTTTTTTTTTTTTTTTTTTATTTATGGTACCTGATTTCTCCCCCATTTGTGGACCGATTCTCAAAATTATTTTTTTATTTGAAAGAGTATACTCCTGAGGTGGTCCCATTTTTATTTGGTGAAGATCTGGTGCGGATCTTTGGAGATATACAACGGAACTCTTCAAAAATAAACGGCAAATCTGTCGTGATTGCTGGAATCGCTTGGATGTTTATTGTTTATACAACATAATGACGTATCATTACGCCTGTATGCTCTGAGGGGTACGCAGGTGGGTAAAATATACCTAGATTTCGTCAGTTAGGTATGTTAATTTTAATTTATTAGGGATTAGTGGAAAACCCTATTATGATGACATGTATTGTTAACAATTAACAATATAAAATGAATTCATGGCAAATATTTTTATGATAACAACTAAAAATGGAAAAATAAAAACTTTTTTGCAAATTCGGAAGTCGGTGGCCTATCATGAGTAAGACAAACCCACCAAAGCCACAGACTTCCGAATTTAAAAAACACTAAACGGTGTAAAATAACTTTACACCGTTTAGTGTTTTTTTTGAAGTCGGTTTTATTTTTTGCAAAAAAGTTTTCTTTCATACTAGCAGACCTCACGCCCCCGCGTAGTTCCTGTTCCCGTGGGAATACATGGATCTAAAGTAGCCTATTTAAACCAAGGATAATGTAGCTTCCTTAAAGTGAAAGATTTTTCAAATCGGTCCAGGAGTTTCGGAACCTATTCAATGCAAACCAACAATCCATCAAATTTTTTCTCTTTATAATAAGTAGAGATTAAGTAAAGACCTTTATTCGCGATAAAATGCAACATAAAAAACCAACAACAATAAAGTTGTCTGTACAACTATGCACGCATTCACCGCAAACTACAGGTAACGTGCTGACACTGACTACAGTTAACATGCTGACATAAATTAACATTTCAACATAAAAATCTGTGTAACATCGCTATCTGTGAGCGCGATACTATTTCACAATGATTAATCAACACCATTGCTGTTTACCTTTAGCTATCCCGGCGTACTAGCACCACAAAACCTTGTATTAACTCTACTACTTTATTGAACCATTTACATTGCTGGCCGAGTTCACAGCTCAGATTTAAGAAAGAGAACTAAGCGGGCGTTGGATGGGGTTATACCTTTTTGGTCGTTGGAGGCGAGGTTGTCAGTGTGCGAAGGCCAACCCCGCCTATCGTTATCAAGTTGAAATCAAACCGCCTTTTTGCGTTAGCACCCCTCGCCTCTTTCGTTGTTTGTATGTATTGTACTTTTCGACTTACTGGAATAATTCCGCTGTTCCTTTTTGTAACTGATACGTTTATGGTCGTGCAAACATCGCGTCCAATCGGTTTTTATGCATTGGTTACCGAATGGGGGCTTGAATAACAAACTTTTTGTTATTTTTTTGGTTGTTTCATGACTTTGAAGGCTCTTCCGGTTCGATTGTGTTCTGAATTCATTGTTTATCCTGAGTACCATTCCTAAGCAAGTCGAATAATTGCATGTGAGAGTCAAGTTACCAGAAATAATAAATTTAAGCTCACTAACGTTATTTTCACGCCTTTTATAGGTACCGGAAGGCTTATTTTTAGTCAGTTTACTTTTGTCAGTCAGTGTTTATGTCAGAAGCTATATACTCGTATAACTAGTATTATGTATTTTGGATTATTCTTGCTAATATGTAGCAAATAATTTAATTTGATTGTTTTATAATAATAACTAATTACTAATGTATAAATTCAAATTATTCTAACTTTATCAGACAGTCGTGTTGCTGGGGAGTTTGTTCCAACACTTCTTCGAAGCAAAAATAATCTAGTAAGTGTTGAAGGGCGGACTTTTTGGAGAACTGTCTTATGTAATATTGACGTTCAAAAAGTGCAGATCTTCAGGCTTATTATAATAAATTATTTTTATTCATTCCGCTTTATAAACAGACACCATTTCTGGAAATTTTATTCCAGAATGTTACGGAGGACAGCAAGAAAGTAGGTACCATTATAATATGTATAACTTAAAAGCATACTTATTTACTTGTCACGATCACCTGGCCAAGATCTGTAGATCGGACGTAGCGGATGGTGCGGTACGCGAGCTTCGCGACACGAATTTATAATAATCCATAAACAAAATGAATTTCGCGAGCAAAAAGATTTAAAATACTATAGAGCGTATATGTGAAGTAATGTCATAGAAAAACTTTGATCGCACGACTTAGTAACGTCATCTATAATTTATATAGCAATATTGGAGCGGCAAGGGAGCGCACTAAATTAAACTCATAGAGTTGTGTGCACTAGTGGACACTAGAATCGGATGACAAATTTAATTCGTGATGTAGTAAGTATTGAATGTCTTTGTCCATAAACAAAATGAATTTCACAAGGTAAGTGCAGTGTGGGTTTTTATTTACGTCATGTTTTGTAACTTTTAATGAAAACAGTTTTTTTACTTAAAAAAAGGTGGGTCTCCTCTTTGAATCTAAAATATTTCTAGTACGAAAACAGCGGTCGTGTCTTTGTAAAAAATGAAATTAGGTATTATTTTTAAGTTTCAAAACTGTCTATGCCTCTAGGGATTTATTTAAATGATTACTAAGTACATGTTTTCTCTTTGCTTTAAATTACTTTTATTCAGTGCTATGCTAACCAATCTTTGCATAAAATAACTTTCATTCGGTACTAACCAACTTGGCAAACTTCTTTTTGTCTTAGAATCAATTTGCTTATGTTGTGTTCTAATTGAAACAGCTGCTTACTTTGAGAATACTTGACATATTTCGATTTGTTGTATGGTGCTAGAATGATAAATGTATGGTTAATGTATGGTATATGTGGATATGTATGGTTTGCCGACTTGACAAATGGTGTTGCACACCAAACATGTATGAGATAACTATTTTTTTTTTTCCCTGTGTTTAACTTCATCATTTTTCCATCATTTCAGCCATAGGAAGTCCACTACTGGACATAGGCCTCCCCTATAGATCTCCAATAAGACCGGTTGGAAGCGGCTCGCATCCAGCGTGTTCCCGCGGCCTTAATGAGGTCATCTGTCCACCTTGTGGGTGGACGTCCTACGCTGCGCTTGCCGATACGTGGCCTCCACTCGAGAACCTTTCGACCCCATGGGTCATCAGTCCTCCGTGTTATGTTCCCTGCCCACTGCCACTTCAACCTGCTAATCCGCTGGGCTATGTCGGTAACCTTGGTTCTTCTACGGATCTCCTCATTTCTGATTCGATCTCGCAGATAGACTCCGGACATGGCCGAGTGTTTTACTTAAGTACTAATTTTTAATTAGTTATTTTGATATTCGGGGCGGAGTCAAATCCAACTAATAAAATATTACTTCAACTCCAATATTATTCCAACTAATTACTATCACGACTTTAAAACTTAAACAAACATACAAAACGCTGTTAATCTTATGTTACAGCCAGTGCCTTCCATTACCTGCCCTTTCTCTCATTTTCTTCTTTCTAAGAGAGGTCAGATAATATAGGAAACTTATGTATTACTAGCTGCTGCCCGCGACGTCGTCTGCGTGAAGGTTCTACAGCACCAAATATACCTACCTACCTAAGATTCCAGTGTCGCTATAGCATTATAAGATAACAACTTTTAAAATAGCATTAAAATATAAGTTACATGAAGATAGTTTTTTTGTAATTTTTTTTTTATTTTGCAATTTTTAGTTTCTTTGTATGTAAAGAAAGTCTTTCATAACTTGAAAGAATCATTGACATCGGTTAATAATTGCAAAAGAAGTTCTTTCTAAACCTTTTAAAATAGACAGGCGTAATGTTATTGGAAATACATAAACCATGCACAGACATGTGACTGTAGCTATTGCGAGTAATTTGTTGTTATGCGTTGAAGAGTTCCATCGCCTGTCTTCTTCATCAGTTTTTCTACACGAAATGATACTTGCTAAATGTAAATGCTTGATTTGTCACCAAAAAAAAAATTTAAAAATTGGTACATGTTTTCCTATATTATTTGAGGAGTTCCCTCAATTCCTCGAAGATCCCTCATCAGATCTGAGGTTCAATACTAATGGGACCTGGTAGTATACCCTATCAAATAAAAAAACGATTTTTGAAAATCGGTCCATAAATGGCGGAGTAATCGCGTAACAAACACACAAAAAAAAAACACCGTCCAATTGAGAACCTCCTCTTTTTTTTTAAGTCGGTTAAAAATACGTTCAAAGGTAACCTTAAGGTACCTTATAACACTTCCCTATAAACTACGTTGATAATTATACTGCCAGGAGCCAAAATGTAAAGATAGTCAGGACTGGTGGCGCGGGAGCAAGCGACGTACAGGTGCCCGTGTGAGAAGCAACTCGTCCTGAGATCTACACCCGCTGCTCTGAGTATCGGCTCCTGCGATTTATTGATTGTCATCACTAAGCAAACACTCACGGGGAACTGTACGCGCTCGAACTGGATCGGGAAGCTATGAAGTATAAGGGGAATGCGTTGTATAAATACTGCCTTGCCGACGCCACAACCCGTAATAATTTCCACCTCAATGGTGTCTGTGGAGAGAGATGACTTTAAGGCACCACCCGTATACAACTTTAGAGGAGATTTGTTCCTAAAAAGCATAATCGGGACGCCGACCTTCATTCAGCTTGATAGTATGCGCTGGAAGTCAACTTGCTGACAGGAAGTTCAAAAATTCCACGGGATAATGTGTGGCGTCATCTTGCTCGACGACAGTGCTTATCGACGTTTAGACCACTTCATTCCCCTCAATGTCCGAGAGAATGCATTCGTTAATTGCTGCAGCATGATCATTTTTGGGCGCCAAAATGGCCCTCTCACACGAATTCTGCTGGTGCGCTTTACGGCTAATGTCCACGTACACACAGCGAATGAGTTCTTCGAAGCTGGATACCACTCTACCGAGAGACTCTGAAAGCACCGCCTGTCCACTTCTCACTTCTGGTAAAGTGCCTTTGCCAAGACTTAGAAGGACATCGGAGAATTCTTGAGCGCGTGCAATGCCGCCGAGCCGAGCTCTTATATTAATGGTCAAGCGCAGCGTACGAACTTGTGACCACAACGAAGATCGTTTCACCGAAGCATTCATCTCGTCAGCCCTCGATCCCCGCGTCAACTCGGGAAGCGTTTGCCTGAAATCGCCACTGAGCAGAACTGTGACACTACCCATCAAATGTTTGTTCCTGCAGTTGCCCTGCAGGGTTCTGTCCACGGCCTCAACTGCCTTCCTTTTGAAAATCGTACACTGATACGATCCCATATGATACGATCCGAACTCTGCTCAAGATTTTGAGGGTTTTGTTGGAACTTCAATTTGTCAAAACGAATTATACGATACAACTTTTATGAAAAAAATGCACAATGCCATCTATGAATTTTAAGAATAACTAACTACTAACCTCATCAACACGATCAAAATTTAAATTAATTTTCAAAAAGTGTTTATGTGTTACTTGATTTGATTTTTATACATTCTCATAGATGGCGCTGATTCCAAATTGGCTTTATGCTACTAACATTCATTAAACTTTGTTTCTCTGCCAAAGATACTTAAATGGCGTAGTTTTTATTGTGTAAAGCTAGATAATAGCATAGCTTACTTAAAACCAACATTTAAATATTCGTCCTTTGATTACACGCTTCCACAGAATGAGTTAGAAGAATAAAGATTCACTGCTCCTCCCCCGTAGGTAATAGCAAACAGACAAACAGACAAAAATTCCAAAAAGTCACTTTTTGTCACCAGTTACGTTTTTCTAACAAAACCCACTTATTTTTTCTTGAAAATTCTCAATGTACAGTTTTTCTTTCGTTACTGTTTTATTATATGTAGATGAAAAAAATACACAATGGCATCTATGAATTTAAAGAATAACTAACTACTAACCTCACCAACACGATCTAAATTTAAATTAATTTTCAAAAAGTGTTCATGTGTTACTTGATTTGATTTTTATACATTCTCATAGATGGCGCTGATTCCAAATTGTCTTTATACTACTAACATTCATAAAACTATGTTTCTCTGCCAAAGTTACTTAAATGGCGAAGTTTTTATAGTGTAAAGCTAGATAATAGCATAGCTTACACAAAACCAACATTTAAATATGCGTCTTTTGATTACACGCTTCCACAGAATGAGTAAGAAGAATAAAGATTCACTGCTCCTCCCCCGTAGGTGATAGCGTGATAATATATAGCCTATGTGTTGACCCGACCTCTTAGTAATATTCATGCAAAATTTGAAGTAAATCCATGCAGTACTTTTTGAGTTCACTCCGGACATACATACAGACAAACAGACAAACAGACAAACAGACAAACAGACAAAAATTCTAAAAAGTCACTTTTTGTCACCAGTTACGTTTTTCTAACAAAACGCACTTATTTTTTCTTGAAAATTCTCAATGTACAGTTTTTCTGTCGTTACTGTTTTATTATATGTATAGATAAGCTTCTTCCTTATTTATTCTATAAGTTAGAATTTCTCATATTACGCCACAGCTTGTCACGACATTACAAGCTTCATTAAAACACTTTAGAACCAGAGTCCAACTCAAAATAGATCTCTAATACCCGAAGGACTATTTATCCAATAGTACATCCATCCGAAATGTGCCACATACACGAGTGAGTTAGCTGATTTCCATACAAAACGCGTTGGCGTCGCGGCTTGAGAAATAAACAGGGCAGCTTCCAAACCTACTGAATCTTAAAACTGGGCTTCGGAGACAGGTAGGAACCCGGTACCTGTCGGAGTTAGGTTACGAGGTCAGTGGTAAACATGAGATACGTGGGATATGCTGTAAACTTGATCGGAGGCGAGAATAATGGGTTTCAGAATGAACTGATAACAATAGGAATTTTGTGTGTTTTCTTTATTTAGAAGAGCTCCGAATTAAATGTCAACAAAAAGTATATGTTGTGATCTACCCACATTTCAAATAATTCCTTTACAAAGAAGTGTTTATTTCGAGAAACAATATAAATAGTTCTATAACTGTAGTGGAAGTGTTTTATTTCAATTATACTTTGTTTGATGTAACATGGCTGCCTAAACTTTTGACGCTGTTCGTGAAAGTTCTCGATTAAATTCTACTTTATTGATTCTGATATGAATCTGAACCTTAGTTGTCCCATCTATAAGGTAAGACTGATTACAAGACATTTAATATCTCCCCGATACTGATCATTGAATAGCTGAACTTATATGGAGGCGTTTCGACACCTCCGCTAATCAGAGGTGAGCATCTATTGCGATAATTAGCGGTTCGCGACCGCGCGAGATCGGACGATACCGTGCGAGATCGGGCGATACCGACCGCGATCGGACGATTATGTGCGACTGATTGCGATGCGCACGCGAAGCGCGCTTGTTTGAGTTATGGAGCGATTCATATCGGCATTGAGACATGATTCATACTAGGCCTTAAATGCAGGCATAGATATTCTGTTAAGGCTTTTGCGAGTGTGAGGTTTTAGTCAGAATGTTAAGGTATCTTTAGTATAGGTTATAAGGAACGCGTCCAGCCGGTCGATTCAGTAAAAGTCACCCCGTGAAAACTTGAGTGAAGTGACCTGTTAATGCCAAGCATTAGTATGGAATGACAGCTCAATTCGCCCCCACTACGCCTACATTTTCACGCGGTGATTGGACCAGAATCGCACTGCAGTTTATGAAAGAAAAGGTTAAGTATCTAAACTTCGTATTCGCTACAAACTACGCTTTGCTATCATTGAATGATTATTACATAGTAATAAGTTTTCTATGTTTTAAAAAAAAAGGCCTACTTATACCTAACAGGATCAAAAATTTGAAAAAACAAAAATCAATGAAACAACAACGTGATAAATTATCACAGTAATTAAATTTGACATAGAAAGAAAACCGTCAAAGATGACATTGTCATCTTTGACGGTTGTCTTTCTATGTCATATGGTATTGCACAAATTGTAAAGATGACATCTTTTAAAATTGCGGTAACCTATAGGTACAATATCTACTTGTTTTATAAAATTATATAAGGAACGATATAAAATATTTTATAAATACTTCTTGTCACCTCCGACATCTCTCATGAAAATTATTACTTTACGATCAATATCACAATTAGGTACTTAAAATTAATCCTCCAGACGGCCATATAACAAATACAAGTCGGCAAATTGGTCGGCAATTCTAAATTAATTAAAAAGTAAACCTAACTTAAACTTACTCTGTGATTTCAATACAATATTGTATATTTTTATAAATCGGAACGTAGGTCGACTGACCTCGTTTCAATATGAAAGAGAATTTGTGATTTAATCTTAAATATTTGTACAAGTAAGTATATATTGAAGGGAATTAGGTCGAACGTTGAGTGATAGAAATTGTAAAATAAAACTCAAAATCAAAATTCATTTAATCAAATTAGGCTGAAAATCTACATTTTTGAACGTCAAAAATTTAATAAGACAGTCCCTCAAAACGCCCGCCGTTCACCACTTCCTAGTGTTTTTGCTGGGAAGAAGAAGTGGCGGAAACTCCTTAACAACACGTCTGTCTGTTTGAAGAACTTGAATCTCAACAATAAAATGCTTAGTGAATTGCAGGAAGGTTAATAAATATTGTGAATCATTACGTTTTAAAATGACTCACAAACTAAGCTGAGCTTGTGTTATGAATACTAAACAACTAATAAACATACATAAAATAGATAAATTACATCTATAGACCACCCACAAACATAGAAAAAATGAACGCTCATCACACAAATATTTTTCCTGGGTGGGAATCAAACTGACGACCTCCGGCATAGCCGTCAGGGCCACTAACTACTAGACTTAATTTATTTTCTTACTAAACTTACAAATACTTTATAAGCTGCATTAAAAAGTTTTATATTTCAGAAATAAAATTACGTAATGAATAATGACGACAGAGATGAACTTCAATAATACTTTGCAACGTGATAAATTAACACACATATGATGTGATGTATGTATTCTGTTTGGACTTTAAAGTAGACCGGGAAAACGTATGTATAAGTAAATAGTATGTAACATAGAGTTACGCAGCACAGTAGTTAAAATTATGTATTTAGTATCTTTCAAAATCAATGCATTTCAGTAAGGTAGTTAGGTTAGGTAGTTAGGTTAGCTATAGGATAGGTATGGTAAGTTAGGTTAGGTTATACGTATGTATATAAATGATGTCATTCTTATTCTATCTAACACAAAATGTTTGAATAAGACCACATGAGTCTCTAACTCGCACAATAAAAACTAGTAGTAGAAATGATTGTTTTAGATGTATTTGTCGACATCTTATTAAAAGTATGAATGTACCTTAACCTATATCTTATGTATAAAATTATCTTCGACACCACCATAGTTGGAAAAAGGCTAGACAAATGATGATATTTTTGTGATTCATGTTTGCAACATATCATGGCTTAAATTATGTCTCCGATATTAGCATTTCCCATTTAAGTTTTTACTTCTTACAGTCTTCTGTCTTCTTAAGAGAAGAAACAACCACTTCTTGTAGTGTTCACACTTATGTTGTTTGTTTTCTTAAATCATTTGAAACTACTTCAGCTCACAAAGACACAACAGAAACAAGCTGCCTTTGCTTAGAGGTGAGAGTCATGAATGAGTGATAGCTTTCGGCCACAATGGCTCTCGTTACCACTCATTATGCAGACGGGGCACCTCTAGGCACCTATGTTGCACTACATTCGATGCAATCAGGTGCAACTTTGCACTTACCGGCTTAAATTTGAAATTTAGCTTCAAAGAATATAAACAGATATATTATTATGTGTTTCGAAAAATAACTTGAACTCGGTCACTTGAATTTGCGCTAAAACCAGTCATTGACATCGTTCTAATAATATACCTACGACAGTATTTTCCACTACTGGCCTTTGTGGGAAACTATGAAATAAGTTGTGTATGCATGTACGTATAGGACCTACATCACACAAATTACAAGAAAATAGCTGTTCTTTGTTCGTTAATAACTACTTGTAGTTCCCAAGATATCCAATCCCGGATAAAAGTAGCAGTAGAATATAATGACAAAAATAAAAAGGCTGCAGAAATACATTTAGAGTAAGAAAATAAACTCTTCCCCAACCTTCCACCCTTCACACAGATTTGTACAAAAAATGCAAATCAACACCACATCAAATAACGTCTCATAGAAAACACTTTGTCCAAATCGAATATTTGGCGACGGATCAGAGGTCGGAGTGAGGGTCGCACATTCTCGCAGCGTATCGCCCATAGCCATCGTTTGTTAGGGCCGGGATTCGGTGGCAAACTGCTTGCCATACAAATGCTAAGCGTCCGCATTGGTCCGCGCGAGTCCGGGCGCGTCCGTGCCGTCTCGTGAGGCCCCGCGCTCACGACTTCGGATTTCAGAATCATAATGTAGGGATTTATGTTGATTCGCGTTTAGATGCGACTCCGAGCTGCCGACGCAAAATGTTTGGAGGTTCAACATGATTTGACGATATTGTTGTGCTGTTTGTTTGTATTGCTTTTTTGTAAAGACCGATCAATCGGATACACTGCAACAATTCTTATTACTTTGTAAATTTTTAAGTCAAAGCTAATGCGGATATTTGGCTTGATTAGAGATACCTAGTACAAAGTTTTGTATAACATTATAAAACCTTGTGAGGAAACCTGAGACAAATTTCTTGACGACTTGTGAATTGTGAAGCCAAAACAACAAACAAATAATACTTAGAAACCAGGTAACTCAAACCACACGAAGACAAAAATATAACTTTTCAATAATGTATATTATACGTCTTCTGTAACAAATAGACAATTTTAATTCTTCCTTTTTTCAATTAGAAGTCCAAAGCTGATTTCTTATGTACAAAACATTTTTATCTTCTTAAATTACCTTCAACAGTCAATTTAATTACAATGTTTCTTACATAATTTGCCTTCTGAACACAACAGTACCTCATAATTAATTACCCTTATCTTATTAAGTTGAAGCCGATACAATCTGTCTTTCATTCACTGCGTGGGTGAGGACTTTAGTAAAGACTTGGCCGAACGCCTCCAGCCATTGAAAACTCCTAATTTATATTTTCCTCGTTGTGTAGTATTAGGTCCTGGTTTCGATTCTTGGGTCGGGCGAGTACGAAATTTCTTTGTTGTAACCTGCAGGTCTCGCCATATTACAAATTCTATTTCCATTATCGTATTCGATAAGGCGACAATAGAAAGAAAATGGCGTATATGGAATCAGCTGTTTGTCAACTGTCAAGTGTTAACGAGTAGAATTTGTATGAATATGGCTGAAAATGAAATACACTTGACAGTTGACAAACAGCTGATTCCATATACGCCGTTTTCTTTCTATAATAGAAATAGACTTTGTAATATGGCAAGGCTTGCAGCTGTTTGTCAACTGTCAAGTGTTAACGAGTGAAATTTGAAATATGGCTGAAAATGAAATACACTTGACAGTTGACAAACAGCTGATTCCATATACGCCATTTTCTTTCTATAATAGAAATAGAATACAAATAGAATTTGTAATATGGCTAGGCCTGCTGGAGTTTCGATCTATGCCCGGTTGACGGTAATAGCTTCTTCCTAACTAGCTTTTTTCTAAACGCAGGCACACTGTAAAGTATAACTGGAAGAGCAAGCTCTTCAGCTACAAGAGCTAAATAATAACAGCCTCAGGGGCCGATCGACATAAGCTACGCTTGACAAGGTTGGTCCTTGGAGGGGCGGCTTATTCCCAACGGCCACCACTAAAACTGCCACCACTGGTGGTCGTTGGGATAAAATTTTACATTTGTTCCCAACCGCCACCACTGGGGGCGGTTGGGAACAAATAAATAAATAACACTTGAATCATTTTTTTTTAAATGATTATTATATTATTTATTTGGTATGCAACTCATTTATTTTAAGACGTCATGATAAAACGTACTTCATTTTCCTTTCCTGTTCAAGTGGCGACTCGTATCAATAGTTTTAGTGGATAATACGAATAAGGGGAACGTCATAGTAACAATTACGCTAAGTGCGGTTTAAATAACATTATGCTGTAATTTACAACTGCAAACTCAAACCTTAATCCTGAGGACTTTGCTTTTGTTATACTAATCGGTTATCCATTTTTATGGTCTTATTTTGTTGAAGTAGAACAAAAGAATTTGAAATGTTGGACCCAGGTGTTTTATTACCTCTTCTAATGCTTGCCGACTAATTGTTTATTCCTAAATATATTCATAATATAGAAATATTTACAACTAAGAAGATATGTAAATAATAGAACTAATGCAGCAGTAGCTATCGGGCTGTTTACCGGGCATCATGTCAGATTTCAGTGGAGCAAGTACTTTCAGGAAATATACATTTAAATTGTATTCAAAGAAATGGTGGTGTTGTTTTACTTCATGCAGGGCATGAATATATTACTAAGCGCAAGCGTAAAAGTGGACTTATAATGTGGGAGTGTAGTGGTGGTCGATGGAAATAAAATTAAAATTATATTATGTCTCATCGACCGCCACTGGGGGCGGTTGGGAACAATGTAAAATTTTATCCCAACGACCACCAGTGGTGGCAGTTTTAGTGGTGGCCGTTGGGAATAAGCCGTTATTTATTTATTTGTTCCCAACCGCCCCCAGTGGTAGCGGTTGGGAACAAATATAAAGTTTTATCCCAACGACCACCAGTGGTGGCAGTTTTAGTGGTGGCCGTTGGGAATAAGCCGGCGATCATTACTTACATATCAAGACTTCTCCGTGCCTCGGAAAGCATGTAAAGCCGTTGGTGCCGGCTGTCATTTGTAGATCTATGACAGTCGTTGGTACGTCATCGACAAAAAGTCGGAAGAAGCCCGGAATTATAACAACCAGTTTAATCAAGGGGTACCTATCGTGTTACCAAGTAACTGGTTTGTTGAGGGCAGACAGAAACACTGGTATTCATTCATCCGGTTAAGCTGGAAGCCGACCCCAACATAGTTGGGAAAAGGCTAGAGGTATGATGGTTATAAAGTTAAACTTCTGCCAACCCTTCGGGATATACTGGTGTGTAGTGTTATGTTAATTCATAGAAAAAGAAGTGTGTACCTACATGTTACGAGAGATTCTGAGAAATGGAAAGTTTGCTTTAGGCAACTAAAATTGCGTTTGTATTTTAGCCTGTGATGTTATACAATCAAGTTTCAGTTTTCAAGTTTATTAATTAATAAACTAGTGGCGGTTTCACCCACGTATTTCCCGTTTCACTAAGAATAAAGCGATAAAAAGTAGTCATCCTGAGATATTGAAGCTTCCTAACGGTGAAAGAATTATTAAAATAAGTTCAGTAGTTTTTAAGTTTATTTGTTACATACAAAAATAGAAATGTTTCCACTTCATAATATTAGTAAAGAAGCATAGATGTAACTGCTGGAATTGCCAGATTTCGCACACCAGCAAAAACAGTGCAAAGTTTGTTATAGCGACTACTACTAAATTAGAACACTAATTAACGCTCTTCCGCATATTGTTACAAGTAAGTAATAGTTAACTTTATTTCAATTTTTATTTCCAAAATGTTTTCTGAGATTTTATATGGTCGTTTACTGACTTATGTTGCCCGTATACACAGTGGAAGGGATATCAACCCACAACCTGAAACCATGTGTACAGCACATAAATGTTTTGTACAGTTTAAAATAGAACAAACAGACAAACAAACATGGCAAATGACATCGCGGTAGGCTTTGACGAAGATGGCGGGACGAGCTGGACTCTTTCGCTAAGGACTAGTCCCAAAAAACCCTAGGCAGAGAGAAGTGAAAAGAAAGTAGAGAGACTTTTGCCCAGGAAAATACACGCTATTAATAATAATAAAGTAGAGCAAAATTACGAATTTTCAAAAGTCCACTAAAAATTCAACGCGGGGGCGTTAAAAATATGTACTACCTACTACACATAATGTAGTGTATCGATGTTATTAATTATCGCAAATCACGAAAACCACACGCACACATAATATATTATGCTCAGTCCATAATTTTTGTACCATGTTTTATGCGAATAAAATTATTCTATTATATGCTAATACTGCCGTGTGATACATTTGTCGTAAGTATCGACTTTTGTAATTTTCTAAGTTTCCCCAAGCAAGATACTTAAGCAGTATTATTTCTATTAGTTGTCTACTAACACACAACGATAACACCTAATATATGAGTTGGTGAGTGAGTTGTAAGGATCGTCGGAAGGCGTCCGTGTAATAGCGCAGATCGCACGATATCGCCGCGAGCCGCACGCGATCGCACGATGTTCGCTTTGAAACTAATTGTAAATGTGTACGGTTAATTTGTGATTTCGGCGAGCTAGTGAAGCGGGTTGCAATTTCAGGCTGTAATGTGTTGGTTCATTTGTAGTAGATTTGTAGATAGCTATTATTATAGGCCTGTGAAGATGCTTGTGCCTTGCAAGATATCGTGGTAAATTGTGCTATTGTTAACTGTTCCGTGTTCTACGCGTTTTTATAGAAATGATTCTACGTCTTATAGAAATGTTTCTATTCTACAGGAACCTTAAGCCAAGTTACATAGGACAACATAACCATTTCAACTAATTTTATTACCCTCTTATACCTAAATCCTTCTTATTACTCAAACTTCATATATCTTTTGCGCAATATTTTAGTCCAATTTGGGAATATTAGGGAATTTACAGGGGTCCCTACGATCGGGTCGGTAATAAGCGCCGGTGACGTCACGGCTCAGAGATAAAGAACGCGATGAAATGCGAGATAACAGCGTTTTTGGAAGGCTTAGGAATCTCTTTTATTATATAAAAATATTTCATTTTTTAGTATTCGGCAGAGGTGTTCGGAAATCGGTTTATTTTAAATAACAAACATCATTTTTCTCAAAAGACGTATACTGCTGGACAACGATTAAAAAGCGAACTATTGTGTGAATGTGTTTGTGTGTGCTAGCATTGTCTTTCTGCCGAAAACAGGATAAAAACCAACGATAACTTTCAATGCAGGGAAGGCCCAGAATCGTGTACCCACTAAATTCATGGCATCAAGTTGTGCGTCGATATGGCCTCCATCCTGTACACCTCACTTTATACGGAACTAAAGAACAATACCACTTCACTCTTACCAAGCTTTTTAATTTGAATTATACCCCTAAATTAGGGCTACCTTGTCCAAACTGCTGCAATAACGCTCATTTAGGGGTAACTAACGTTTTGTTGTAGGTCGCGGCTTTGAAGCAGTAGAAATGGAGTGCTAACATGCTTTGGTATTAACTGCTTTAGAATTTCCGCCAATGTTGATCAAAGACACGACTTATCTGCTATGTAATATATTAGCTTAGAGGCGTGAAAATACATTTTTTTTCTCTTTCGTTCCACTTGCTGGAAATCTCTCTCCTTGGCTAACTTGTAATGTAGGCAATGTACGTTACAAGTGTCTTAACACAGGTTGGTCGAGATTAATAGTCGACATCAGGCTCTAACCTGTGCAAAACACTGTGGCGCTGTTTCATATACGAAGGAACACCTGATTAGAGACCACGTGTTTAGGGTGCCAGGATTAATGACTGCCCTAGCGTTAAGTAGGTATCATGATGAATAGGAATCGACTAAACATGCAAACACTTTGCACTATCCAGCTTGTATCTGGTATGGTAAAGATGAAGCACTCCATTTATTATTACTCCGTGGCCATGGCTCTTTTCGGACAAAAATTATGCGCTGGCTTACTAAGAAAACGTATTTAGTTGCCGCTCTCAAGAATTCCTGTTATTGTTGTTTATTTGAAGCAAAAACTACATGGAAAAGGGAAAACGCAAAATGAAGTTGCTCTTTGTGAGAAAGATGGCATTGTTCTATATTCTATACACCATTATAATAAGTTAGTACAATGTCGTGACGTTCCGGTGATTAGACCCTGGCTCCTCACTTGTGAGTTCAGTTGTGAATGTGACGTTTTCTTGTATGGTTTCCAAGTAGGCATATCTACATCACATCGGTGTACCTTGGTTTATTATTAACTAGCTGTACCCGCAGAGTAGCATGCAGTTGCAGATAGCAGAATTCCTACTTACTTTATATTATAGTTATCGTTTTATTTTAAAGAATTCATTCAATATCTTTATTTATTATCACGCGGCCTCACCCGCGTAGTTCCCGTTCCCGTGGGAATACGGGGATAAAAAATAGACAATGTCATCCGTGAATAGTGAAACTTTCCACCAGTGCAATAATTTTAAAATTGGATCAATAATTCCAAAGATTACCCCTACATACAAACTTACAAACATACAAACTTACAAACCAACAAACAAATTTTACCTTATATAATATTATATAGTAAATCTATATTTACTAAATAATCTTATAAAGAGGTAAAATAGATTGCCTGTATCTTATTCTGATGTATAAGCTATATATTATTGTAAAGGTTTATTAAAATAAAGTAAATAATAATATAGTAATTAAAGTTTTTCCGTGAAAGAGTAACAAAAATCCATACAAATTTTCGCATTTATAATATTAGTAGGACATAAGTCTGTCAACCCGCCTTGAATAAGTGTGATAGCTAGGTAATCCTCGTGGCTTCTTTGTACGAGAAGAGGCCCTGCAATGGGACAAGCATTTTTTTTCGTTAGTTAGAAACGGGTTTAAGACTACAGTCTAACAAAAACCACGTAACTGAACAAAGTAAATAAATTAACGATTCCTATAAAATAGCACAAAACAGGTTACTAAATCCAAGTCCCTATTTGGCAACTGGTTTATCTCCGAAAGTTAGACATTCTTAACAGATGGACCACAGCGGGGTTCGGGCGGTGGGGATGGCAACTCCCCGGACTGTCCGGACCAAGTTAACCCCCCATCGATCTCTATGCTAATGCTTGGATTTACCAGTTGCTTTTTGAACCTATTTGGTTTAGCGTTGTATTCTTACGAAATTGGAACTTAATTTTCACGTCACTTATAAGTCACGTTGATGAGTAATTGATGTTTATTACTCGGTACCTACAATAAGATATACTCGTAAGTATATACTTCTAATTTTTATTGTGAAAGATATACAACTATACATAAAGGGTAGATGGACATCCAAATACAGTTCTCTAGAAGTACAAAAATCATGTAGGTACAGACTTCATGATAATAGCAATTTGCGACGATGTAAATTTTATTCTGGCCTGTGTAAAGGAGTAGGTATAGTGTATAACGGTTGTTGGTTACTAAAAAATATAAACAGAAATAAAATAGTGGAGGGTAAGGTTAGGTGCGTATTAATAGTACCTACTTGCAACCGGCGTGTGTATATGTCAACATGTTTTTATTAAATGTAAACGAAGCAAAATAAGTATTTAAGAATCGTAGCACAAGGCGCTCTGTAGTTTCTGCCTACCTCCATGAAAAAAAGGCGTGAGTTTATGTATGTATGTATGGAAGGTTACATTTGTCTAAACTGAGCTAGCATTTGATTGTTGTACCTATTCCTAATAAGTACAGTAGCCATCAAATCAAACTACTCCAATATGTCAAATTTCTGTGATAGTTTTTTAACTTAATTGCAGATAGAATAAAGTTCATTTTCAATTGGGAACATTTCACAGTTTGAGGTAACTTGAAGTACAAAAGAATTGAATCATGTAATAATAACAGTTTTGGGGGTTTTATATGCAGTCGCTCAATGTTGAATGCGCCTGGATCTGGTGTAACTGGAAGCTGACCCCAATAAATGTAGTTGGAGAAAGTCTTGACAGATTTATTTTACAAATGAAATTAAAAATACACAAACTGAATTTCACTTCAGTATTTATAAAACATGAATGTTATTTTAATTTTTCGAAAACAGTTTTACTCTTTACTCAATTTCATTATAGGAAAAATATACGCATCAATCGGGTAGACTGTCAATGCATACCTATCAAAAGACTCGACAGCATGTAGCTTGGTACAATATAAATATGTAGTTGGCGGATAAACTCACAAACAAAGTTAACTTTTATTCAATTCAATTAGTAAATAAGTTACTTGTTGCATTAAAATTAAAATACACTGAGAAAATCATCTCTCTTTTACTTTGTCTTAAGACTCTAAAAGTTTTTGTCTATGCCACTTAGTTTATGTAAAAGCTCTTTGTACAACTTTTTTCTATGAAAGTTTACTTAAGGACGAAATGCAGACAATAGGCCTTTGATATGTGAGAATTTTATTAAAAAGCGAATAACATTAGCATTAGATCTTTACAAACGACTTTGCACATATATCATCTTAAAAAATGCATAACTTAATGCAAAAATCTGCATAATACAAATCGCAGTTGTTGATGGTAACGGCTATTTTCGGACATATTGCAACAAGCAGTCGTGGCCGAGTGGTTAAGGCGTCTGACTCGAAATCAGATTCCCAGTGGGAGCGTAGGTTCGAATCCTACCGGCTGCGAAACTTTTGCTTTTATAATAATTAAAGCTAAAGTTTTTCAATAAGTATTACTTGAAGATTGTTTATTTTATCAGGCATAACGGCTTATGATAGCTTTTCATTACAGTTTTATACTTTCATCAATAAAAGCCCACAAGAGTCATTTTATTTAAACTTAGTTAATTAAAATCCTATTAAACAGGGTACTTTGTTAAAAGCTTAAAAACTACCAATGAAAATAAAAGTTTTGTTAGAAAAGCGAGGTTCTTCTGAACACTTAGAAATGTAATAAAATTAGACTTTGACTGACAAGCCGTCACGGTGGAATCGAAAAAGTTAGTGAGTTAGGTTAGGTTATAACCTAATAAAAAACCGGCCAAGAGCGTGTTGGGCCACGCTCAGTGTAGGGTTCCGTAGTTTCCCGTCCGTCACAATAAGTGTTCAAATGCTTGCACATACGATTATACTACAAACTTAGTCCAGAAATTATTTTGTACAACTTTTTGTCTTTTTTGTACAAAAACTCTTGTTTAAATTCAAGTTCGAAATATTTTTCCTAGGAAGTCCTCATAAAGTTCTACATTTCAGATTTTTTTAATATTTTCTAAACTTATGGTTCAAAAGTTAGAGGGGGGGGGGGGGGGACAAATTGTTATTTACTTTTGTAAAGATTATTTCCGAAATTATTGACATTATCAAAAAATAATTTTAGTAAACCCCAATTCATTTTTAAATACCTTTCCAACAATATAATAATATAACACGTTAGGGTTTAAATTAAAAAAAAAGCACTTCCCACTTTACATATAGGGGGGCTATCCTAATAAAAAAATTGTGTTTCAGTGCTAACGGTCACAGAGATTAAGCGAGGACGGACGGACGGACAGACAGATATGGCGAAACTATAAGACTTTGACTATGAGATTGACTACGGAACCCTAATTAGGCACAGTGCCTTTAAATAGAATAGGGACAACATGGGTTTTTCGAGTATAAGGTGAAGTCTGTGGTGGGGCGTAATTAGTTCAATTTGTGCATTTAGCATGCATCATTATGAATGGCATGTTTTTTTTCATATCTTGGTTAGAGGATGTCCCGGGTTTGATCCCCGGGTCGGGCAAAGTAATAATGAGTTTCTCCATCTGGAATTTCTTAGTAGCAGCCCGGACTCTGGATTTCTGCCCGTTTGTTGGCAATAGGCTCGCCCCCTATTACAAGGGACTTTATGATAACTGGCGAAAGGGTGGGTGTACTTCAGGTACACCTCTGCCTAACCCTTCGGGGTTATTATAGGCGTGATGTTATCTTATGTGATGTTTCGTTAGAGCTTTTTATTCGCCGGGTAAAAACCTAACGTATTGAACCTACATTGTAAGGCCTTCGGTGTTTCTATGGCTGTGTAAGTTAGTTAGTTTGAAACGTAGCTTCTGTTTGAAATTTTAACTAAGTACCTTATTTCAAACAAAAGCTCAAACTATTGTTCTACTTAGTTATTTTTAGGAAAACATTAAAGAGGGTCTAAGGTCTAGTTGAACAAGATTAGTTCAAAGCCAAACAAGCAAACAAGTTTAAGCCAAATATTTAGTAGATTTTTCTTTCGTTCAGTACCTTTTTAGTAGCTAGATACTATTTTTTTTTCACTTTAGAAATAACATTATAATCACAGTAAGAATACAAGAAACTTAGCAGCAAGCTTTTGTTGGAGAAAACTAAAATGTATGATTGACAAATGAAAAATGAATAAGAAATAAGAATGTATGGTATGAATAACAAAATTTCTAAGACATACATATAATTAGTATCAGGACTCAGTTACATACAAAAGTATAATTAAAATCGCTTTTGATAAATCAACACCATTAATTAATTAATTTTTAACACACATTCAATATGTGCACATACGGAAGCAAACACAAATTCAATAAAAAATATCGGACATCCATGGACCCTATGGCATCCCAAGTATTTTTAATAAAACCCCTTCTCTTTGACACGAGCTCGTCCCGCTAATATGTCAAATTAGTCCCTTTGTTTGATATTACACGGTTTGTGTGAATCGGTCTAATAAAATGGCGGCGTCTTTCAAATTAATTCATTGATCATTGATTTACATAGTGGAAAGCTGCTTAGATATTTAGTTAAGAGTATTTATGTCAGGGAAAGCCTATGCAATGCTGTGTGCCCACTGATCATACTGAGTGGTATCTGCAATTAAAATAATTAAAGCAAATTATTATCTAGCTACGACGTAATGCAGTTTCCCGTTTTATCCGCGTAGTTCCTGTTCTCGTGGAAATACGAGGATAAAAAGTAATTGTTTCACCCGAGGATAGTGTAGGTACCTTCTCAACGGTGATAATAATATAATTTTTCAAATCTGTCCACTGGTTTCGATGACAACAAACAAACAAACAATCAAATCATCCTCTTTATATAATATTATTGGTATAGATAATATCTTTAAAAATGTTTTTTTCCTGCTTCCTAAGGAAAACAGCAATTTGTAACACACCTAATTGATGAACTATGTTGATTTGATTGGATTGTTAGTCTAGGGTTAATGGTTTTGACTGTTATGGCGGACCTCGAGGGTTCGATTCCCAACCAAGACAAATGTTTGTGTGATGAAAACGATTGTTTGTTCCGAAATGAGGGCTGTAGTCTCACTAAAACTCGAAAATGGCTTGACTGATTCGGCTAATATAGGTCTTAAAATGTTTGTGGAAGTCTAAGAAACAAAAGAAACAGATACGAACTTCTATTCAATATTTTTGCAAACAGGTATAAATTCTGTCTGGAGTCTACAGTAGACTGGGAAAACAAATTAAATTGTATGTAACATAGAGACACGTAGATTAGTAGTTCATACAGTTTAAAATTATGTATTTTGTATCTTTTAAAATCAATGCATTTCAGTAAGGTAGTTAGGTTAGGTAGTTAGGTTAGCTATAGGATAGGTATGGTAAGTTAGGTTAGGTTATATGTATGTATATGTTGTCATTCTATTTCTATATTTCACCCACACTAGCGGGCTATCTGCCCGAGCAGCTACCGATTGCAGTATAGTGTTGGGACTGCCTCGCAGATAGTGGAGTGGCGAGGCAGATTATTACGCCACAACGCATTAAAACTGTCAGTGCGCGCGTCGGTAAACATTGCTAATGCACTACAGAAGCGTGGCAGCTAGTTTTGCTTCACATTTGGTAAATTAAAATGTTGGTAGTCATTGCTCCGAGTTTATATAAATGAAACAATAGGACTATAATAAACACCGGGGTAAGGATATACCTACATTGTTACGATATTTTTCGACCGCCAGTTGCAAGTATACTTGGTGTGTTCAAGCAGAACGCAATCTTTGGCCACCATAAAACAGAAAGAATTGATCTAGTTAATACAGAAGTAAATGTAACACGTAAATTTTTGTAAAATAGACATTGTTTTGTTATAAACACAACTACTGCGGTACAGCATCTTAAGAATTCCTTATTTTGATCTTTTTCATTGTAGGTACCTATATTTGCACGCCATGAGAAATGGCAGACACGTCGTCGTGATACACTCTTATTAAAGATCTACATGCATGTTTTTCTAAGCCTGTATGTATACACTTGTCTGAGAAAATAAATTTTCTTATTCTTATTCTCTGTTTTCTTTTTTTGATTTTAAAATTGCACCTACCACTGCACTGCACCTTAAGTTCGCCTCTGGACATTAATGTTTTCTTATTTTAATGTCTTTAAATAAGAGACATCAGAATGTACAACTTAATTATTACGAAAGTACCTATCTATAATCCTGCTATAAAGATTCACACTTAGTTAAAAAATAATAAAAAACGCCACATTACCACAATATTCATAATTATTTATTCATCTTTAATGAGCACTGTTGTTTTACAATTCAGCGTAAGCTCTGCATTTTATTCCCCGCTATTTTTGCGGTATTGAATAAATATCGCCAGGCGCAGTTATTCGTACTACGGCACGTCCAGCCAATTCAAAAAGACCGCATTTTCATTACGATGAAAACTATGGTAATGGAAAATAAAGAATGATTTATAAATTGGTTTGTAAATAAGTTACGGGATGGTATTTTGCCTCCACTTTGGTCTGAAGTAAACAAAAAGTATTCGCAGTCGGTAGGATTCGAACCTACGCTCCCAGAGGGAATCTGATTTCTAGTCAGACGCCTTAACCGCTCGGCCACGACTGCTACTGGAGGAATGGTTTATATATCGTGTCTGTTTAAGGAGTATTATTAATATTATTTGTCGATAAGATGACCTTTTACTCGTATAAGTAATGCAAGTACCAATACTTTTCAATTGATTGATTTTTTAAGTTTCCCCTAAAAATTACTGTCATCTATGAAGGAAAATGTGAAGAGGAAACCTGAACTTATATTGAACAGTGGTCTGAAACGACCGACCCGCTTTGAGCAAACGTGGTTAAAAGCCGTGTCTTCTCTGTATGAGAAGAGGCTTTTGTAAAAGTAGCAGGCTGGTTAACAACATGTTTTTTTTCATTCAAAATCAAAAGTTTTCAAATTAGGCAGTGAATCATCACTTTTTGAACGTCAAAATTACATAGAAGAGTCCCCCAAAAAGACCTCCCTTTGCCACTTCCTAGTGCTTATGCTGGGAAAAAGAAGTGGCAGAAAAAACTCCCCTTCAACACGCTACTAAATGGGCCTGCGCTTGACCTCAATCACGCCTGGTGGAAAGCAAAGGATTAAATCTATGTTGGGACCAAGAGCGTGCCCAGAAGACGCCAATTTATTATTTAATAGGTACTTCAAACACACTAATGTACAGAGGCGGACATAATGCCAGAACCATTTTCTACCAATGACTGGTAGAAAATGGCTTGGCCTTTGGTTGATGCAGAGAAAAGCAGTGGTAGGTGCAATTCACCTATAACTCTTTGAAGGCAGACGGGTTAAATGTAGGAGGGAACACAGATGCCAGCAGATAGTTCCACACTTTGGCTTTGCGCATAATACACGTGATATTATCTCCTAAGAAATACACGACTCAATGCACACAGATCATTTATCTAACGGTAACGAATTTAAAACTTGCGCTTTGAGCGCTACGCTATATGATTGAATTACTTCCACATGTAGGTAATTAATTAACTTTGTTAGATGCTGACATGGTAAACAAAGCTAGGACTTTGAAGTGAGAATATTAAGACGGAGCACAAACCAAAATTGGCTAATAGAAAATGTCTATGGCATTAATTTTGCCACTGTGTGTTGTTGTGTGTTTAAAGTATAAAATAAATTAATTGGCAATCGTAAACTCATACAAAATATTTCCTTTGAAGAAAATCATCACTAAGTTACCTCTCACGTCAGTGCATTTTTAATAAATACTCTAATAATAATTTTAAAAACTTATAGGCCAAATACATAAGTATTTATAATGTTAAAAGGTTAGTATAACATAATAGATAAGTAGTAGGTAGGTACAAACTTGTAAAAGAAATTAAACTATTTGTATAATAATAATTAAATTTATATAAATTATATATTTAAAATAATTGCATTTATAATAGCTTTTAATGAGCCTTTAAAAGTAATAATACCAGCCTGTTGCTACCGTCCCACCGTTATAGGGCAAAGGCCTCTTTTCGAACAGAAAATGCTCGAATATTTATCACTACGCTTGCTTAAGGCTGAATGGCGGTTTCAAACTTACTTATTTAAATTAACAAAATATTTTTAATATTTTTATTTATCGTTCTTACAACAAGGAAAAGGGCATTTTCCTTCACATTTTACGGGAACTACACAATTTTTTTTACATCAGGTTATGTTTTGCAGGAGCCAGGGTTGTAGTTGAGAAGCGAGGTTTTTCTATACAGTGTCTTTTAAGGCAGTTTTAAATAATTTTAATACAGGAAAATATTTCCTAATAATGTCTGACTCTGGTTTGTCTAGTAGTCCAAAACAGAACTTGTTGACGGTTGAAAAAGTATTACAAGGTTGCAGTGGGAGGAATTTGTAGCAGCAGCTGGAAGCGTGGATTTAAGTTCAGTTACTGCAATCGCCAATCGCCTGCTATGCCAAAGGGAAGACTTGTCTTACAAAGTACTGAAAGAGCCGACAAACTCTATAAACACTTTTCCCTTATCATGGAAATTTCCACACACGCAAATTTAAGACATCCGAAGGGATTTGTTGGTTCAATAACAATGTAATATTATACGGACTTTATTGGAAATTTGGAAACAACTCTGATTTATTTACACCTACACGATACTCACGAAGCCGATTTATTGATGAAATTAAGTTAAACCATGATTACTTTATCGCAGCTCTGTTTATGTCAATATCAATTTTATAAATATCTCATAAACTATGTACTAAAGCAGTGGGTGGACGCCGGACGTGGGTAAATCAAATAACAAAGCCGTGTAGTAACCACAGGCAAGATATGACAGAAGGTTAATATAACGTTTTATGTTAACTATAATGTATACTAGCAGACGTTGCGCCATTTCACCCACGTAGTTCCCGTTACCGTGGGAATACAGAGATTAAAAATTAGCCTACATCCCAACAAACAAACTAAGCTTATAAAATTAAGTCTATAGGGTCTAAACTCTTATACTTGTTATAAAAGAGCATTTATTATGTTAATGTTCCTTATAGTGGCATATTATTAGAAGATTTAGCCAATATTACCTTTATTCTTATAATTTGGCTGGGTAAACGGTAATATATCCAATTAATACGGCTACAATAAGGGTTCCAAATGTATTTTTCTTATAGAGGCTAGTTACATTGCATTTTAGCCATATAATATTCAAAGTCATATAAAAGCTTTTAATATAGTCAATTATTCTTAGAAAAGTAATCACAAGGTAACTATGATGCTTTTTAACTTATAGGAGGATCTGATAAGACGTCTATCCAACAAATGAATTCTAACATTGTATATGATCTTTACAAGGATGAAAGCAATCCGTATTCCCTTATACAGTGATTATAAAGATATTATTCTGTAAATGGTAACATTAAAATGTTTTACATAACTAGATTCGCCATTTTGAAAGCACAGCAGATTGTGTGAATTTATTACGGAGTGGAATTTACATTTTAAAAACGGATTCAAAAGACTGGAAGTAGTTTAAAAGGAGCGGTGGTTACAGAAGAAAAGTAAAAAAAGTTTACGAAAACATGGTTGGGAGCGTTACACCCATCAGCTCTACTCCTATGATGCTACAAAATGACTAAGCCGATACCAACGAATCGACCAGTGGTTCCGCAGAGGATTATTTTATAGAAAATGAGAATGAAAAGGAAACCAATGAGGAAGAATATAATTGTAGCGATAGTGATACTGACATATTTATAAATGAAGAGTTGCAGAATATTGATATTCGAAGTGACATCAGAGAATGGGCGGTGAAATTCAACATTTCCCATATCGCTTTACGTGGCTTATTAAAAATATTACATCATGTAATGCCAAACAAAATGCCATTGGATGCGCGTACATTGCTCAAAACAAATAAAGTAGAAATATGCATGATTGAAATTGGTACTGGACATTATTGGCATAATGGATTACTTACACAATAACAAAAACCCTTCCAAAACTATAAAGTGCCCAAGAAAATAACCTATAATTTAAATATCGATGGTTTACCGCTACATAAAAGTTCGAATCATCAACTCATTAAATGTAAATGATTAAATGTAGATTACAGGTACACCTCTGCCTAGCCCTTCGGGGATTACAGGCGTGACGTAGTGTATGTTGTTATGTATAATTCAGTATTGTATTTTACGACATTAGGTAATCCATACTTTGTAAAATAAAACAACTAATTTGAAAATCACGTATTTTTATTAAAGTTATTAAAAAATGTAGAAAAAAACGTAAAATTTAAGAAAAAGCCGACGAAAAATTTCAACGCAGGGTGGTTCCGAATCATGTACTGAATCCATGGTAAGCGGTTGCGCGTCGAAGTCCCTGCCATCCTGTATATATAATTATATTCTTTATTGTGTACTTACAATTATAATTATACGTATTACAAACTTAAAATTAGTGCACAAAAGCAAGCTTATCCCTATAAAGAGATATCTTCCAGTCAACCCAACCATAGTGAAACAGAAATATTATACATATGGGAACAAGACTAGCTAGGTACAGGATTTCGTTCGTGAGAAAGGAACCCTGACAGTATGTAAAATGGCGATAGCATAAGCAATAAATGTGGCCATTATAAAGCCTTCAGTCTCATAGACTCCTTGTAGACGTTGTGCGAATCGTTTTGCTCTCATAATAGCATTATTTATAACCTGACTAAATATTTTATAACGTTTGTAGCACAAAAACAGCGTAAATTCAAGGGCGGGTTGACACTATAACACACAGCGTACCACATTTTATCATGCATTTGAATTCCCATACACTTTTCACTATAAACGAGCACATAAATCAGGTAAATAAACTACATAAAATAATAACTTACCGTTCACTTGTCAATAAAATGGTTGACGTTTCTCTTCATTCGCCAAACTGTTGCGAAAATGTAAAATAATCACTAAAAAACACTTATTGCAGAACCATAAACAGATGATTATAAGGGCCTACGGCTTTATAAGAGCCTTTGATTTGCCACAATGAGTTTAATTCCCCTGTACCAGACGATAATAAAACACGTATAAGGGTGATCGCCCGTATTAACACTTTCTATATGTTTCTTTCAAGTGTGTTGGCTTTTTAGGAGCTTTTTTCTTGCCATTATAAGTTTAATTTCCTTATTACTTGTCATAATATAACACGTTTAAGGAAAAAAAGTGGACAATAAAGCAACTATAAGGGGCGTATAAGGTTATTGTCTTTATAATTTGTGCCCAAACGCACCCTTATTAGCGATAATGCGGCTCCTATAAGAATATATTTTTTGGCAATATATGCCATTACAAGAGCAATTTTTGTTTGTTGGGATATGTCACCCGGGGATAGTGTAGCTTCCCAACAGTGATTTTTTTTTCAAATCGGTCCAGTTATTTCGGACTTATTTAATGTAAGTAAACAAACAATCAAACCTTTCTTCTTTTTAATATTATAGTATAGATAAACGTGCCTTCGGTCAAGTGGAGCCTGACAACCTCAGAAATTTGAATAGGTACAAATTCAACTCCGGGCTACTACTTTAAAATCCAGAAGAGAAAACCCAATAACAAGACCAATGACACAGTTCTCATATTTTGACTTTGAATAGTATTTTTTATATTTTTTAAAGTACAAATCGTATTCGAATGTTATGTTATCTTACAGTTATTCTGATCTCCAAATACAATTTTTTAACCGACTTACAAAAAAGGAGGAGGACCTAATTATTTTATATTACATTATTATATTCCTCATAAATCCCGTCATATAGGGACAGATATGAAAACTCTTCCCCTGTGGTCCAATTTCATCGAAATCGGTTTAGAAGTGTGGTTTTAATATCAAAATAAAAGGAAATATAATTAAAAATAAAAACTATTTTACTATAAAACTACAACCGACTTCTTAAAATACACAACAGGTGCATAATCACTCTAGTTTCTGAAGTCTATAGCCAATAACATTTATTTTAATCCAGTGAGAACAAGCGCGTCATTGCAACGAGTAATTTTACTGTTTCCCATTTACTATCGCAATGCAGTGCCGTCTATTCCAAGATTAGTTTCCAGGCAGCTGATCCGCCATCCTCCATAAACCATAGACTACAAACAACTCGCAATTAGTGTCGTCGTTCTAATGACAGTTGTTTGTTAACGAATACAATATCTGTGTGGACTGTGAAACTTTCGGCTTCAAACTGTGCATTCAAACCTTTTATTGTAATTGTGTTCTGTATTAGAACTTGCTGCCGGCATTTTACTGTGAGGACATAGATTATGAACGATAGATGTGACAGTACAGTAAACAATCTATATCTATACTAATATTGTAAAGCAGACGCGCTAATCTCAGAAACTACCGGCTCGAATTGAAAAAATATTTTTGCGTTGGAAAGTCCATTTATCGAGGAAGGCTATAGGCTATAAAACACCACGCTGTGACAGGTGACATGAAAAAGTGTTTGTAAAACCTACTTACAAAATAAAATCTATACCTATATATAAAAGAAAGTCGTGTTAGTTACTTCGCTTATAACTCAAGAACGGCTGAACCGATTTAGCTGAAAATTGGCAGGGAGGTAGTTTAGAGCCAGGAGAAGGACATAGGATACTTTTTATCCCGTTCGACATCATAAAAATAAATATCAAGAATATCGGTTGTCTCAAACATTTTTCAAACGCAGCGCCATCTTGGATGACATGACAGGAGTCAAACTTCCCAGTTCATTATCAGGTGACAATTTGAAATTGACAAGTCTTAAGCTAAACCCAAGAAGGTAAGGTTGTCAATTTATAATACGCACCTACGTTCTGAAATTTATTTTGTTACTAAACTTAGAGGTTTTATGTAGCATAAAAAAGTCTTATATTTCGAAATCAATTTACGTAACTAGCAATGATGACAGAGACGAAATTTAATAATTCTTTGCAAATAGAACTTATTTTACTGTTAGGACTTTAATTAAAGTAGACCGGGAAAACTATAGGCATAAATTATTGTATGTAACATAGAGGCAATAGTTCAGATTAAAATTATGAATTTAGTATTTTTTAGTAAGGTAGTTACGTTAGATAGTTGGGTTAGCTATAGGATAGGTATGGTCAGTTTAGAGTTGGGTAAATAGCCGGCTGCTTTGAGTTATTAGCGATTATAATCCATAAGTATCCATTAATAGCCACGCAATGGCTAATAACCCTGCTATTAATGTATTGTTAAAAAAATAAAAGGTTTTCTTTTGTTTAGTGTAAAATCTGTAGTGTGATTAAATGTATTGTAATTCTTTTTATTTATTTTCACTTTTTGTATATGAAAAAGTGTTTTGGGAAATTCAGTTTTGTTAATTTAGAGACCCAAAACTTTAAAACCACAATTACTATTGACAAATCGCTTTGTAATTTAACAAAGTGAGCTAAATATGTAAGTGTACTTATGTACCTATACCTACAAATACAAATAAACTTTTACCGATACGTAAAAATGTAAAGTAGGTACATTATGTAAGTTCTTATTAGGTCTTTTATGTGAATACGACGACGTAGGTAAATTAAAAACAATGGAAAATACCCGAGCGGTTAGTAGGTAACATGTGCGTCCCCGAACCCCGGTTTTCGAGCTATCTCTTTCTGGCGCTAATTTTTATTCGTGCCTGAAAGAGATGCATGAACTGCACTACAGCGAAATTAATAAATAATAATTATAATAAATATAAAAAAATATAACATAATTATCTATACTTAGGTACTTATAATAAATCTGTAAAAGTAAAAATTCTGCACATTGAAAATATCAAAAAAATAAATGACAGGGGGTGTTACTTGACCGACACCGAACCCAAAAATTGTGATTAAAAATTTTTGTCTGTCTGTCTGTCTATATGTTCAGGCATCACGCAAAGAACTTGGTATAATTATTCTTTAATATCTTGGGCACCACACTGGGTATTTTTTATACCGGAAAAGTATATACAATAAAAAACAAACTTAATTTTGCGGTTCGATCCCTAGGCCCGATTACTGTACCAACCGAAAATAATAAGTTTGTCGTAGATTACGTCACCCGCAGTGGAGTTCACTAAGGGGCGCTGCACACGGCTGAGATACTATAATATTTTATCTTAAGATACAATATCGGTCGTCATAAAATTCAATGGACACTACGAAGATTTTTAGTTTTTTAAAACTATGATATAGATCTCTCAAGATATTATTTAAATAAAAAAATGTCAATATCAATTTAAATTCTTGTTAATATTTAATGTTATTACAAAATAAGGTAAAAGTAAGTTATCTATAAAATCATCAATTAATTAATCTTCTTATGAAGTCTGTTTTGTAATTTTACCTATGCAAGCAATAAAAGGCTTTTTATTTTATTTATTTATATATTGTATCTTTAGATAAAATATTATAGTATGTATCTTAGCCGTGTGCAGCGCCCCTTGGTGAACTGGAGTTCACCAAGGGGCGCTGCACACGGCTAAGACCACCACTGCGGGTGACGTAACCTACGACACACTTATTATTTGCGGTTGGTACAGTAGTCGGGTCTAAGGTTCGAACCGCAAAATTAAGTTTGTTTTTTTATTGTATATACTTTTCCGGGATAAAAAGTTACTTTTTACCAAGTAAGTGTACCAAGTTTCATTGTAATCAAACCGGTAGTTTTTGCGTGATACGTGAGCATACAGCCAGACCAACAAAAATTTTTTTAATCACATTTTTGGGTTCGGTTACGGTCTAGTAACACCCCCTGCCATTTAGTTTTTTGATATTTTCAATGTACAGAATTCTTACTTCTACAGATTTATTATAAGTAAAGTATACAGGGTGGCAGGGACATCGACGCACAAACGCTTACCATGGATTCAGTACATGATTCTGGACCCCCCTGCGTTGAAATTTTTCGTCGGCTTTTCCTTCAATTTTACGTTTTTTTCTGCATTTTTTTTTACTGTAAACTGTATAAAATCATTATTTTTACCTAACCCAATGAGACTTTCAATTAAGAAATAGTAAATTCACTTGTTTCACTTAAAACATCAATGAAAATAAAACTTGAAAGGGCTACCTGATCAGCTGTTTTTCTAAAGTTCAAATGCGAGGTCAACACTACAATGTAGGTAGGTCGCTAAGCCGACAAAGATACCGAAGCGCTGCGCGGTGGTGGCGCCATCTCTTTGTCGGTAAAACACGCTAGACGGCTCACCGCTGCGGTGCGTTTGGCGGCATTTTAAAGAGGTTATACGAGATATCCCAATCAATCTATCAGACGCGCCACTTGAGGCATTTTAATCATCTACATAAATGAATGACCCGCATTTACTACTTTTATTTTAGATTCATTACGGAGGATAATTATTTTTTTAGAGCTTCGCCGATTTACGTAAAGAAGATAAAAAAAAACCGTGTAGACGCGTATTGATAGTCACGTAATTTTCGTCAATTTTTTGTTTTCAACATTAATTTTAGTTTTGAATGCAATTCAACAATGTAATTTACTGTTTAAAAAAACTGAATTCATCCATTATCGCAATTAGTTTCGTGAGAAGTTAACTAGGTACCACTAAATGTGTTTGTACACTCTATCATTTTGTTGGACTGTGCCGGTGTAGGCATTGTAGGTACAGAATAAATAATAAATAATACAGTGCGGCAAATTGAAAGAAGATTAGTAAACCTACATTTCTTTTGCATTTCTCCGATTTTTGTCAGTTCCTAGATTTCGTTGATCGCAAGCGGGCGTGTTGTTTGTCGCGAATTTGTGATCATAACGTAGTAGATTTTAAAATCAAAAGTAATATTCTCTTTGCGCGTGTGTGTGTGTGTTTGAGAGCGTCAATTGGAAGATTCGGTCCGCAACCATGGCCAGCTCGCTCACAGGACTTGACCCCACTAGATTTTTTTATGTGGGGTTACGTCAAGACTCAAGTATAAGGTGTCTGTGACCGAGTGCAATACCGCAGCAGAAATGAGAGATCGCGTTGTGAAATGTGAATGTGTTTGCGACGCTGTGTGAGGAGTGTGTCCAGGATCCCACTATTTTACCCCGTGTCCACGCAGAAACTCTACGCCGCGCTCGGATCTGCGAGCGACCACTTCGAACCCTATCTCATTAGGAATGAGCGAGATAAAGGTAGGTAAGTTAATTAATTGAACATTAGGTACTGTATCGCTAAGTTCTTATCAAGAATCTTTTTTGTTATCAATCCTCATCGGTAGGTACCTATCGCTATTTTGTGAGAATAAGCTTAGGTATTGTTAGTTTTATTTCTTTTTAAGTAACTACCATCAGTTATCGAGACTAATTAAACAAGATTTCATGTGTTAAGTAACTATCAATGTTGTCATTCGGCGATATTTCGTAGGTACGTTCACGTTCGTCCGGCAGCAGAGGCGCGCGGCGGCGGCGGCGCGCGGTGTAGCGGGGGGCCGCGCTGTCGACGTACTATGTATGTGTGTGTGTAGGTTAGGTAGCACACGCGCGCGCGCCTTCCGCAGAGCGTTTTGATCGCGTTGTTTGCAATACATTGCGCACTCAAAAATGACAATTTTTTTAACCAGCCATTTCCGAGAGGAATGACCTTCGTAATTTCATTTATGGCATCAGGTGCAACCTTTTCACGACGTTTGCGCGTCGATGTCCCTGCCACCCTGTATAGATATGCAAAATTTATTTACGACAAAGAAAGATGATGAAAATGAAGTTTAGAATGAAGTCTAAACCTGAAAACCATGAAGGGAAATTTTCAATCACTAAAATAACATTAACAGCAGGGTTATCATCCATAATGGCTATTAATGGCTATTAACTGAGTTTTAATCGATTATTAGCCAAATGCTTTTAACCGGATTATTATCATTGCCCATCACTAGGTCAGTTAGGTTAGGGTATATATACATGTTGTAATTTAAAAGTAGTAGTAGTTATTATTGGTTTGGATTTATTTGTTGTCGTCTTATTCAACGTATGTATATCTAATATAAAAAAAAAACAAGAGCAATGAATTGACTCTAAGGCACAACGAAGTTTGCCGGGGCAGCTAGTATCATTTATAATTATTTATCATTTAATATTTTACATGGTATTAATCCAAATAAATTTGTTATTCATCACAATTTTTCGTTTTTCTTTTGCTCATAATTATGTTATGCTATCTATGTAGGTACTTATTCTGTTTTTTTTCTCGCGTAGCATTAAAAATAACAAATTAGTAATAAGTGGATAATGTTGTTAGTAGTATGATATGTACTTTGTTTAATTAGTAATATGCTATGTATGACATTTAATTGCACTCCTGTTTTTTATCCCGAAATAAAATAAAATAAAATAGAATAAAATAAAATAAAATAAAATAAAATGAAATAAAATAAAATAAAATAAAATAAAGTTCATTTTGAACAAAATTGCCATAGACATTATTTGATTTCAATTATTATCTTGAGAGATATAATATCCTACTTTTAAAATAACTACGCAACAAAATATAATACTGGGTGCGCGGACGGTGCGTGAGGGGAAAAAAAGACTACTGATTATTTAAGACTGGGTATGTACAGTCGCCAGCACATCAAGTTACTCCAATGTGTCAAATTTCTTTGATCGTTTTTCATCTTTATGTCAAACAGGATAAGGTTCATATTCAATTGGGAAAATTTGACACATTGGGGTAACTTGGTGTGCTGGCGTCTGTACATACCCAGTCTACATAATATTATAACATAAATCCACATATTTTTATGCAGCCCCAATACTTTTACCGAGTACTTTTTCATGAATAATTCTGTTCCCGTGACATTTTTAGTTCCACTCATTGCTTATAGCATATATTATATTTATACCATGCAGATTGGCCGAGCTATCAAAATGTAAGTTTAGCAAGTCGGAAAAGGGTATCAAAATCAAAATCAAAATCAAAATCAAAATCAAAAGTCATTTATTCAAATTAGGCTGAGGATCAGCACTTTTTGAACGTCGAAATTACAGAAGACAGTCCCCCAAAGAGCCCACCCTTCGCCACTTCCTAGTGTTTTTGCTGGGAAGAAGAAGTGGCGGAACAAACTCCCCAGCAACACATCTGTCTGATAAGTTAGAAGAACTTGAATTTACACAGTACAATTAGTTCTAATTACAAAATAATTAAAATTAGTTATTCACTACATGTTAGCTAGCACACTCAACATACAGAATACCAGTAATATATATAGCTACCGACAATAAAACTAACTTAACTCAAGCAAAAACAACTGACTAATAAGAATCCTCCAGGTAAAAAGGGTGTGCCAGCTTGCATGTGCAGAGTTGGATTAAATCCATAGATCTGCAGAACACAATGTAACAAAATGATAAACTAGAACTGTGGAAGTTAAATAAAACAAAAAAAAAAAACAGGTAATAGTTAAAACAATAGCAAAACCAAAGCCAGCAAGACGACCAGTTACCACAAGCAGCACCCGTTCACGAGCATAACGCAAAGATCAGCCATTACCCCCCTCGCCATATTAGAGGGAAGGTGGTAACCCGACCCTCGACGCTACCACAAGCAGTAACATCTGAGGGAGCATGACGAACTTGCTACCGGTTATTTAAGTAAAAATTAACCAATAAATAGGAGTCTCTAGTTCACCACATAATGCAAATACATCTCATTTAATACAATGTACTGTATATATAGCACAAGCAGGCGATGCGATGCGATATCAAAACTTCACGCGAACGAAGTCACGGGCAGAAGCTATAGTCTATTATAATCTATTTTCACTTTTTTAAGAAATGGAGTGTATTTTATTTAGATATGTTATTTCATTTTATTTGAAAATTACAGTGTCAATAATGAAAACCTAAAAGAAGCAGAGATAAACAATACTTGGAACGTTATTCAAGAATATTTACACATTGGGGTAGGTTGATGTGCTGGCGTCTGTACGTAGAATCTCATTTTACTTGTAGTCAATACATGTATACATACATAACATCAAACCTGTAATCCCCGAAGGGTTTGGAGGTAGGTACCTACTGGTAGTACACCCACATTTTGCCAGTTATGTTTAAGTCCCATGTTATAGGGGGCGAGCCTATTGCCATCACTCGGGCACGAATTTAGACTAGGTACTGAGAAATTCCAGATGGAAAATTGATGACTTTGCAATGTTAATTCATTTCCATTCTACGGTATAGTTTCTAGCTCTTTTGACTTCATACAAATGTGTTGCTGAAAATTGGGTTGCACCACATATTCATCTTAGCTAAAACACTAGATAGTGCTACTTAAATGTAAACCTCATTAGAATTTGTGATATTTAACAAACCAAAATAAATTGTGGTAATACGCTTATTTCCATAATAAATCGGCAAATGCTTACTACAAGGACGTGTTCAAACGTAAATAGTTATATCACGATAAATTTAAATTTAATACAGTACCAGTGGTACAAACGGCGTTTCATAATCTTTTCTGCCTACTCCTTACCAAATGGATCTGAAAATCAGGTATTTTACGTGAAAGCTATCCAATTAGTGCTGCCAATACTCTGTAGCTAGGTAGCCTGTCAGATTGTCAGACTCGATACTGACTGCCTGTGACAGCAGTGTTACGCGTATTGCTGGCGAAATATACTGTTTGACTAATTTCATCAGGATTAAACATTTTGACGTTTGTTATTAGGTATGAAAATCGACGTTGAATTTCAGATTGATTTCTGTATTTAAAGACTGATCAAAATGTTTATTCAACAGTTTAAGGGCAAGAGTAGTTTTCACGGATTGTCCAGCTAAGTTTTCTGTACAATTAAATATCAAAGGATATAATTTTCAACAAGTAGCATCTTTTCCTCTTCTTCAAGTGTTGCGCTTGCGACTAACCTGGTGCCAGAGTTTTAAGTAGAACGATGACTTAGGTACTTACATTAAAACTTATTTATCTACAACGATAACATATCCTAAGGATTTATTTCAAAGTGAGTGTGTGTTACTTTTGCAAGTTATTTTAGTCAGTCGGAAAAATGTAGAGGGAATAAGGTTTCGTGTAGTATGGGAACCCTCTTTAACCTTTCAATCGTATCAACTAGAGACACAATAAAAACTGGTGAACAATAACATTATCAACCTTGTAATGGTTAAAATAGAGTTGAAAATAAACCGCCTACTGCTTTTTGCATTGATGGTCTCAGATTAATGGAAGTTTATTTAATTTCAACTCTACTTCAACCAAAACACTGCGCTGTGTTTCGCCTGCACCGGCCCTTGGTGTTACCGTCCACGTCACTGAGCTTATTTTGGGTCTAAATAATAGTTTGTCGGTGCAGTCTTGCTGCCTACAGGACATTTTACGACGACACAGTCATGTGACACATCTCCTCTATTCCCATAGTCTATGGCGGTGATGCATGTCGCTACAACTTACGTCAAAGTGTAACATGTACGTAAATTTTATAGCGGTCCGGGTTGATGGGATCCTCCTAGACAAAGGATTAGTTTGAGGACATGCGACGCAGTAAAATACGAGTCAACGAATATTGTACCGATTTATTGTGTTTGGTGTGTACTGGAGGTCTTGCTGGTATGACCCTACAAGTGCTGAATGATAGTTTATATTACTGCAAGTCAAATACATTCAATACTTATAATAGACAACACGAACCAAATTTTCATCCGATTCTTTCGTCCTAATGGATACAAGTCTATGAGTTTAATTTAGTACAGACTCCAGCACATCAAGTTACCCAAATTTGACATATTTTCCCAATTGAATATGAACCGTATTCTGTTTGTCATAAAGTTGAAAAAAAAACGATCAAATAAATTTGACATATTGGGGTAACTTGTATAGTATCTTAAATCTCTCTGCTGCGTATCTACTCCGTGAAAACCATCCCGTAAATATGTAAGTAAAGTGAAGGCGAATTGAGCTATTATTCCTTAGGGCTTTATCACACTAGCGAGTTGCGGGCGAGTGGACAGCGGGGCGAGTAGGCAGCGCGTGTGCGTGGCGAACACACCGCAAAGGCGCCGCGGGTGCGCAGCGAGCTCGCGGCGAGCATTGCACTTAGCACTGAATGTACAAGCCGCGGTCGTGCACCGCGAATTCGCTGCGCACTCGCCCCGCTTTGCACTCGCTCGCAACTCGCTAGTGTAATAAAGCCCTTACTAATGCAAGGCATTGACTGTTCAGAATGCCTAGTGCGAGTTTGTGATGTTCCGCGCTCCGATTGGCTCGCTCCAAGCTTTTAACCAATCAGAGAGCCAAACGCGGTGTCGATCGCGTTAGCGTAAAAACAACTCGCCACGGCACGGTGCACGTCGTCACATCTCTGTGAGTGCGCATGACGTCATTCTTGATTGAGACTGATGAAAGCAAAGAAAACTAACTGTTTGACAGTAAGTTAATCGTTGAATAATTTTCCCAGATCATCACTATAAACCATCAACGGAAATACGCGATAGACAGAAGCCGAATGAAGCTAATTAAGTGTGATTAATATCATAATCAGTGATCGTATAGATAAACCTTTTCATAAACATAAACTGTGTCATATTAGTGTGCGCGAAAAAACGACTATAATATTTCGCGCAGCGTATTAACATATTGATTGAATAAGTCTAAACAAAATGAATATTAACACTATCCAAAACTTATCTTATCTTATCGGAGTTAAATATAACGTAACACACGTTACTACCCAAACTCACCTGCCACAAAACCCTCCTTTTTGCCGTCAACGTCAAAGTTATTTCAACGAAAGTTTGGGATTGTCGCGCGGCCGGAAGTCGGCGTACCCACCGCTTACGTACTTCCGACGGGCCGCATTCAGGCCGCAACCACGGCCGATGGGCCGGAAATCGTCACACGCTGTTTTTCCCGCATCACGATTACTTAAGCACGGTATTTATGTGTACTTAACAGATTGTAACGTCGATGAAATGATTTATGAAAAGTTGCGTGTCACTTTGTAAAAAGTATACCTATTTAATACATCACACAAAAAAAATCTTTTTCACACATTAGTCAGTCGATCCTGAAAGATTCTTCCCGTGGCTCAACTTAGAGGAAATGAGTAGTGAATTAGTGAGATATCAGTGTCACATTATTAGCTCTTTGAAGCGGCAATAGCTCAATGTCTGGACTGGCCTGTTGGTCTAGTAGTTAGTGACCCTGACTGCTATGCCGGAGGTCGTGTGTTCGATTCCCACCCAGGACAAATGTTTGTGTGATGAGCACGATCATTTGCTCTGTGTCTGGGTGTAATTTATCTATAATATGTATGTATTTAAAAATATATAAGTATGTTTTCAGCTATTTAGTATCCATAACACAAGCTCTCAAGCTTAACTTGGGACTAAATGGCGTTGTGTGCAAAGTTGTGGAATATTTATTATTTATTTATTACTTTGTAAAACATTACATTTCAGAATGATTGTCACGTGTTATCTAGCACACTCCAATATACCGAGATTTAAAAAAAAAAGTAAATATAAATATTCAAGTTAACATTGAAATCTAAACTCAAGCAAAACAACTACAAAACTGAAAAATAACAGCCTCCAGGTATAAAAGGCGTACCCGCTTACATGTGCAATGCTGGCTTATATTCATAAGGCTGTGACTCTAAGTTTAAAACGATAATCTTCAAACCAACCCATTGCAATATTGACATGAGCCCACTCCAGATACAAACATATTTAGCTTAGTTGGAAAGGTAAACAAGACTACTAGTACTTAATGTGATTTTGCAACCCACATTGCTTGTAAGCTTTAAAAAAAAATATTATCACAAGGAGAGGTTTTAGATACCTAATGAATAGCACCACTGATATATTTTTTTATCATTGCTACCAATGATATTATAGGTAAAAATGTGTGGATAGGTTATACCTAAGCGCTCAGAAAGAGACACATTATAATATGACACTTGACCTCAGTGTCGAGTCGCGCCGTCAACGGACGCGTGCGTGCGTTGATGTGCCGTTTTTGAAGATCGAATGTTGTTTAGGTAACCTATTTACACCTTTTTACTATTATATCATTGATTGCGACCCACAAGGTGGTGTTTTGTTTTCTCACGAGGCTAAAACCAGCCTGTAACTGCTAAAATCTTAATCGAGTATTTATTTATATTATGTAAAGGGATTATCAATAGAGCAATACTGTGGACATCGGTGCAAGTGTCCAGTGTTTGCTCAACTAAGCCGGCGTTAAATCTTGGGATGGGACACGAAACTAAAACAATAATAATAAATACGAATTCTAAATAGAGGACGCCAGTTTGTGGGGCCAGGAAAAGCGCAATAACGGGAGATTATTATAACACACGACATTTCAACTCATAAGTATTTTTTACGCTCCTGGACTACGATAAATCATGCGACGGGTTGTGGTACAGACGCCAGCACGTCAAGTTACCCCAATGTGTCAAATTTCTTTGATCGTTTTTCAACTTTATGACTAAACAGAATAAGGTTCATATTCAATTGGGAAAATTTGACACATTGGGGTAACTTAACGTGCTGGTACATTCGAATTTTCTTATATTAAATACTATTACGAGGATAACTCGCGTAAAATAATTCTGCAATGTATTTAACAATTACTGGTCGATAGCAATCTCCTTCCTTGGCTTGTTCAAATCAAATCAAATCGTTTATTTGTTCGGTAGTGTTAATTAGTTTCTGTAGGGTATGCATCATGGCTTATTGCAAACTAGATGGTGGCGTATTTTGCTTGTGAAACAGCACCACACTTGCACTCCAGGATATAATCGTCTGTTAATATCCGAGCACTCAAGTTTTCTTTGCTTTGACCAACATATGTTCGGAGTTAGTTAATTTTCATCAACTAAAATAGCAGTGATAGCCTAGTGCTCTGATTGCCAAATCACAGGTTTACCTTCGAGTTTTCGGACTCATGTGCGTATAGTATAATTATCACTTGCTTCAAAAACGGTGAAGGAAAACATCATGAGGAAACCGGCATGCCTGAGAGATATTTCTCGAGGGCATGTGATGCCACATCAAAGGCCCATGGGCGGCATTAAAACTGTGACACGAGGTTAGTCACTAACCGTCCGATATAAGATCGACTAAAGTTTCTAAAATAAACGTGAATTAGCGGCCATCTGTTTTCGTGGCCTGAATGTAAAACGGCACTGATACAAGCTCGGAACCGGCCTATTTAGCTTATTTACGGCCCCTCCAGACGTTCCACAGATTATTACAATTTTAACGGAGCGATGTAAACTGCCCCTAATACCTACTTTTGATCATCACAAGAACAACCCCAGTCATTAGTTAGTAACTAATGACTGGGGTTGTTCTTGTGATGATCAAATGATGGTAATTGCTTAGTTTTGAGGAAGGCTTAGTACGCGAATACATGTAAAAACCTGGAATAGACTAGTCTTTCTATTTCGCCCCAATAGATTATAAAATAATAATAATTATTATTATCCCGTTCGATGACACAGGATATAATGATGTTAGGAAGCAGGTTCTTCAGAAAGGTCAGGTGCGTAGCACTCGCAACCGGCGTGTGTGTATGACAACATGTATGAATGTAAACGAGGCAAAAGAAGTATGTAAGAATCGTAGCATATGGCGCTCTGTAGTTTCTGCCTACCCCCATGGGAAAAAGGCGTGAGTTTATGTATGAATGTATGTATGTAGGAAGCAGGTGATAATATTTTTATTTTTTTATGAATTTAGCTCCATTAGTGTAATTGCTGTACGGCGTTCTGATGCGAGGGTAAATAATAAATACATAAATATTCTACAACTTTCACACAACGACATCTAGTCCCAAGCTAAGCAGAGCATAGTGTTATGGGTATCAAACAGCTGATAAACAAACTTATAGGTATATGTCTAAATACATACATATTTTAGATAAAGAGATTTCATGTGAACCGGGCATTGACCTCTTTTGCACCAAAGCAGGCACAGTTAGGAAGCACTTAGCAAAGCCATTTTTTGAACAACCAGCACCTTCTTTGCACTTGAATCTTTTAATATTATTGTTTGTTACTAAGTTATTACCTATTGTAGGACCAATAATCTGGTTCTTCTGTCATTATAGCTACTTACATGTGGAAACTTGTAATTAGCAATTTAGTTATCTACTATTGTCATTATTTTGATATTAGTGTGTAAGCTTTCCCAAAATTGTAAAAATAAAATATTAAATAAATAAATTACACCCAGACACAGAACACATGATCGTGCTCACCACACATACTTTTGTCCTGGTTGGGAATCTAACCCACAACCTCCGGCATAGCAGTTGGAGTCACTAACTAAGTATTATACCAATAGGCCAGTCAACGACACGATGTAGGTGAATCCAATGTCTCCATGACAGGACTCTCCTCATTGTGAGTACTGACGGTACAATATTGTATAGGGAAAAATGCAAAACCGTTTTCATTCTAGAAAAACTTTTGACCATTATAAAATCTCGTAATATTTTTCTTTTTCAAATATTTTTAACAAACTGATCTCGGTATCCGTATCGCAGAGTGTAGCTGTAGTGAATCAAGTGGAGCCGGATCCCGGATGTAGTGCTGCACGGTGGTCGACCGGTCCGGAGGCCGGACGCCCGCCTTGACCGGCTAATTGACTAATCCGGTTACTACCGGCCGAACAAAGAACACTATTTGTGCTGTTGTTTAGTTACAGAAATAAGCATTGGAGATAGCTAGCTCATATTATTCTTATATTAAAGTGATAGTTTATTTTTGGTTTATAATATATTTAAAGTTTCATTAATTAGGCGATTTTACCAAGTGTTCAGTGTGTCAAAGTCATTCATCGTCGTGGAATGTAAAATAAATATTCTGTTTTATTTACACAAGTTGTTCAGCTAAGATGTGACTTTCCCAATTAATTTGCAATTATTGTATTCTTAGTTTATCTTGGACATCATTTCTTATCTGGATGTATCATTTCTATACTATATACTTATACTAATATTATAAAGAGGAAACATTTGGTTGTTTATAGAGATTTAAATCAGAAATACTGAACCGATTTCACCAATAGAAAACTAGGTACCTATATTATTAAAGTAAATTTTCAAAATCATTTCAGTAGATCCAGCATAATATAAAATATTAGTGTAAAAGATAGATTACAACAACAACAAAATGATAAATTACAAAACACCATTAACAATATGATCGTGCTTGGGTGGGAATCTAACCAACGACCTCTGGCATAGCAGTCAGGGCCATTAACCACTAGCACAAAAAGCCAGTCTAACAAGTCATTTGTGTGTGTTGTTTTTTGGACAAAAACAACAAATGAAACTTAATCAAAGTCTTGACTGGATCCAAAGCCCTTCAAACACATGGCTATAGTAAATTTCACCTGGCTTGCATATTGTATGAGTCAAATGAGAGGAAACGGTGAGGTAATGGGTTCGTAAGAGATTGCCCACCCTAACTTATCACTATTTGTGGCATCACGCACTATAAAAGAAGGAGGTTCTCAATTCGGTTGTATTTTTTTTTTAGAGTTTGTTACCTCAGTACTCCGTCATTTATGGACTGATTTTCAAAATTATTTTTTTATTAGGGTATGCTAGCAGATTGGGCCCATTTGTATCAAAAGTCATATTTATTTATTTATTTTATTTTTAGGAAGGCTTACAGACTAACAATCCAGTGTATTAAGAATATAATATTATAAAAAATAGCTAATAACAAGCCTCCACATATAGTATATCCTATGAGGGATCCTCAAGGAATTGAAGTAACTCTTCAAAAAATATAGGTACACACGTACCTACCGATATTTACAAAATAAAAATCTTTTTTTTTAAGTGAAAGCTTTTTTAAGATGAAAAAAAAAATAACACGCGATTCTGTGACCGCTACAGTTGCCGACACCTCTGAATATTAGTCAATTTTGCGTTTTAAGCAATAGATTGCAAAATTTTATTTTCTGATTATAAGTTTTCACTTCTGTCGGCACTCCTGGTGCGCTACTGTTGTTTTGCCTAATCTGAAGAGAACACGAAACAACAGTGACAAGCAACAAGACAATAGCTAGATTTTAGTGGTTTTCTAGTACTTATTCTTTAATTTTATTCATTCTTGTTATTGTAAACAATCACTGATTCAATCACTGCTTACCATCAGGTGGGATTGCAGTCAAGCACTGGTTTATAATATTAAAAAATGACTGATTTTAAACCCAGCCATGCCTTAGAAAGCACATAACGCAGCTGGATATGTGCCCGGTTGATGTAATAGGCTCGCCCTCAATCTGGCGTTATAAAATATACGTTAGATACCTTTACCTAACCTTCAACAGTGTAATTTAAACCATTGGCCGACCATCAGTAATTAATTACAAAATAATTTAAAAACAATACAAATCAAAAGTATTTCGTTAAATGTCAAAAGGGAAAGAACAGAATAACAATAAGTACAGCTTACTTCGTAACCAAATATAAACACCGCCTACGCAATATTATTCTTATTTGTTTTCTGTGATTGACATCTTGTTACAAATTAATTTGGAAAGTAGGCAGTTGTTTGTTTACGTCCACAACTGCCTTTACCGTTAAAAAAGTTAACTGTTCGGGACATCTAGATGTTGTTTATATTGGATAAATGGAAAGAAGGATATGAACATATTTTTTTCTGAACTGTATTCGTTTATTTCTTTAAATTATAAAAAAAATATAAACTAACAGTATGGATACTAAAATGCTTACTTACATACTTAATAAAAATTAAAATAAAAAAATACGATTACATTTAAGATTATCTAGACTATTTATTCAATAAATAGTTTAATTTTCACTTAAGTGTGGACAAGTTTGCACGCAAAAATAACACGAGCTGGGTTTTCTAAAATATTAATAACTACTATCATAGAATATATCGCCGAGTTACCTTCATAAGTTAATTATTATATTGTGATCTTGTCAAAAAGAAAATGAAATAATCTTAAGGAAGGTGACGTAAAAGATTGTACGCGTCGCTGTTAACCTGTGTGCCGTTGTGCGCCTGGCTCAAAAAATGTTTTTATTTCTTTCTGGAATAGTGCCCCTACGTTTCAATAGTCAGAATTACTTTTATCTTATCAATAACTTTTATCTTCAGTAATATGATAATTTGACATTACTCAGGTTAGATTCACTTAAGTTAGGTTCGCTGTAGTTCAGGGCTTTTTTATTTAACGGGAGTGGATAATATACTCATGAACACCCACACCGATCCACTGAACAGTCAGTCTGGGCAGTGCCGGACCGGAAAGCACCATAAATATGTATTTATTTGTCTATTCAAAATTCAGCCCTGAGTCTTGAACAAGTTACTTAGAGATAAATAACTACGTCCGTACCTTATACCTACTTGTTGAAAGAGAATAGTTTTAGTCCAAGTAATCTTGTAGTGTTAAATACATTTCATGGATATCTTGTACCTACCTACGTTGTAAATTTAATCGTTCCGACTAGTGAAATTTAATCAAATAGCAAATGTTTTTTCAATTGTCTGCTGGTTCAATTCTAAGTTTAGGTAAGGTTTAACTAGTTTCTTTTTTTCGAATAAAACAATGTTTACTTTTAGTAAAGTAATGTAACGTGGTTCCCATTTAGGGCCCATTGATTTGTTTCATGAAACGTATATGAAACGCTACATATCTTGAATTGTTGTATTTGTTTAGAAGCTATGCACTATTTATGCATAGCTTCTGTTTCATGAAACCAAAAAGTGTTCGCAGTCGGTAGGATTCGAACCTACGCTCCCAGAGGGAATCTGATTTCTAGTCAGACGCCTTAACCGCTCGGCCACGACTGCTTCATGGTGTCGTTTAACATTTCACTAGCTGATTCAGCAGAAGTGAAAGGTACGTGTTTTATGACGAAATTCTCAAGTTCAAACACATCGAGGTAGTCGGTACCTAGTTCAATTAGTTACCTAGACGGACACACGTTGAATTTTAAATAGAGTAAGTAATGCGCTTAATGCAGATTTTTTTCAGGTTTGCGCCGTTCTATAAATAGTTTAGCAATAATTATGTAAAGTGTTTATTATTGATAGCGGAAATTTAATTAAATTTTGTTTTTTTTTTTTATAATCTACATACACCTTAACTATATTATACACATACTAAAACCTATAAAAAGTTAAATAAAACTAAAAATGAATTGTTATAGAGCGTCGAAAAATTCATCTGCATCGCTGCCAGCCTGCTGGTAAAGTGCCTACAAGGCTGGTGGTATTGCCAATGGCAGTCTCTGGGCAAAGAAGAGGCTAGCCCTAAGGTTTTTTTTCATAGCCCTCTATTTTTTATCTTGTTCCTCCTTATTATGCCGATTACTCTGAACCACTTATTAATAAACGTGGAGTAAATTTATTCCAAATATAATGCTCCAAAATATGTCTTAGTAATACGAAGATCATTCTGGTAATGTAACTTAAAAAGGGGGAAAGGAGGGAACGCACAGTAGCACATAAGTCAACATGCTAAGTACAGTTAGGTAAAACCATAGATATCCCTGGGCATGGAGCATTGCTCCATGTCCGTGGGTAAAACTGTGGATATAATTCTTATTAATACAACAATATTGACTAATTAACATTATTCTTTACGACAAAATACAAAGAAAATATAAATCTGAGAAACGAACAATATTTAATTGTGTTTCAGTGACAGAGTAAAAAGCAAACATCCACTCACTTACAATAAAATTTGTTTAGCTAGATTGTTTTTTTCCGCTGCCGCCATCTGCAAAATAGGCCAAACTAAAAATAAACTCCAAATACCAAAAGTGTCCGCAGTCGGTAGGATTCGAACCTACGCTCCCAGAGGGAATCTGATTTCTAGTCAGACGCCTTAACCGCTCGGCCACGACTGCTTCATGTTCAATATGTAAAATGTACGTTTACATTACACGTTGGGACTTTCACTTCTCGCAATTTAATCAAAACTAGTTTGCAAGCGCGTGAGCCAGTGAAGGTATAAATATAATTTCGTGTATGAGTACGTTGAAGGCTGCTGCATGCTATTTTAGGCTGATTGCTATTCAATGTCAAATAATTGGTACTGACCGACATACTCAATATCTTTATTGCTTTCCATATGTATTCTTAGGTGGTAGGTATATAAATGAGATCATTATGGACCCTGTAGGGCACAGCAGAAGGGTAGGACAGAGGAAGCCCTGCTTTGCGAAATCATTTTGGTTAGGGTTAAGGTTACTTCAAAACTAAAGTTGAAGTTCTTCTATCGTTTTAGTATTTATTTTATAATTTATTGTATTTATTGCATTGTTATATATTATTATATCTTATTTTATTACTTTGTTTTCTCCGTGGTATCACAACGGGCCCTATCGGACTATCAGTGCTGCGGTATTTATATTTTTTTAATGTATTGATGAGAAAGGGGCATTTTTGGTCGCAAAGGTCTTTTTTTTATTGTTCTTTAGTTTTTAATCAATTCTTGTTTTTATTTTGTTTTATAGAGTTTACAGTTATGAGAATTTTTCAGTGTATTTGAATGTAAAGTGAAAAGCTGGTTAACACGAATCCGAACACGACGTATCTGCTATTATTTTGTTTTAGGTTCTGTGCGTCCAAATAAACCATTTGCTTTTAGCAATGGGTTTTTATAAGAAATTCTTTAGTCGGTTAAGTATTGTGTAAACACCACAGCAATAGTAAAATTAACATAGTCATAGTCATGTATGGTATTTATTTATGTAAATAGTACACCACAAACTGCCTACTCATCTTTTCTCCAACTCTATCAAGTCCATCCAAAGGTTGTCTGTTAGAGATCGCTTTTAGCGATAAGGGCGCCCATTCACTAGTTTAAAAGAAATGGCATGTAAAAATATCTATATACTATAGAAATACATTATAGTCTTCTATTATCTTGTTGTCAATTTCAATAGAGATTTAAAATTTAATCTAAAATGTATTTAACAAATTAAGTAGGTACCAACGCCTATTTAGTTTGTTAGATACGTATTTGAGGGATTACTCAGATTAACGTAATCACGTAATTCTTCATAACGTGATACTCAACACCACATGAGGTTTAAGACATCACTGAAGTTAGTGTGTTTGTTTGTTTGTTACTTTTTCACGCTGGTACAGGAACCTTTCATTCCAAAAAATGTTCTCTTCTCGAGGAAAGCAATAATGACGTTCTTATGATCATAGCCACGCGTTTTAAATTACAATTGAATAAATTATAATAAGCAGAGTACAAACCAATTTGATTGTAAAGTTCTAATTAAACGCGAGCGAAGCCACGGGAAAAAGCAGTAATTAATTTATATTACTGCTTTTGCTTGTGGCTTCGCTCGCAGAGCAAGTTTTAGAGATTGAATTCATAAGACTTAAAATACCTACTTCTGCCTTCTCTGTACGAGAAGAGGACTTTACTAAGAAAGGCAAAGCCATCATGTTACAGCGTAAATTATATAAAACTACAAATTTTAAAGTATTATGTTCTTTGCGTGTTAAGTCTTAGCAATGTACAGACGCCAGCACATCAAGCTACCCTAAACTGTCAAATTTTCCCAATTGAACATGAACCTTATTCTGTCCATACTACATCTATCTATCTTCTATCTATATTTATAAAAAAATGTTATGTTGGTTTGTGTACGCTTCAAAAACTCAAAAAGTTCTTCACCGATCGAGCTGAAATTTTAGCATGATATACGATCCGCATCAAGGATTGTTTTATCTATTTTTTATTTTCTTCTTTTTTTTAACCGTTCAATCACAATGTGCCACAGCGAAGCGTGGCAGGGTACAGCTAGTAATCTATATAATATTTTTTTTTTTTTTTTTTTTTTATTTATTAAAAGTTTATGCACTAGTAAAATAAACTGTACAAAGGCGGACTTAATGCCTTAGGCATTTTCTACCAGTCTACCTTAAGGTGGTGCAGAGACAGAACATGGTAGGCGCAAGAAGGTAACTAAAACTTGAAAGAAAAAATAAATTATTATTTATGATAAATACATATATACATACATATTATATGAAATCCAGAGATACATAGGTCAAGAGAAAAGGAAAAAAAATATAAAAAAAAATATTTTTACGACTTCCTTTTTACATAAAAGATTGGTCCAGTTGTTTTTGAGTTATAAATGTATAACTCAAAAACGACTGGACCAAACTTTTATGATTTTTGTGTTTTTTTTTATTTGTCTTGGGCCGGAAAAGGATAATAACTAATAAAAACATGAAAAGTCCTCGAAAAAATAAATATCAAGAATATTTGTTTTATTAAACACTTTTCAAACGCAGCGCCATCTTGGATGACATGAAAGGACACAAACTTTCCAGTTCATTATCATTTTTTAATATTGGGTATTTAGATTTAAAAATAAAAAAGTTAAATAGTGTCGCCATAACAACGGATCAACATATATTTTTTTTTTTTGTTTTCAATTGATACGTACGTTCTGAAATTTATTTCGTTACTAAACATAGAAATAGGTTTTATGTAGCATACAAAAGTCTTATATTTCAGGAATCAATTTACTTAACACCTTGACTGCCAGACTACCAGACACAATAGAAATTCAATTGTTTGAGGTCACCGGTGACCTACGTGGCATACAAAGTGTTAATTTAATAATGACGACAGAGACGAACTTCAATAATTCATTGCAAAAAGAAAATTATATTTGCACTTAAAGTAGACCGGGAAAGCAAAATAAATTGTATGTAACATGCATGCTTGTTGTTGTGTGTTCGCATCGCAGTGGTTCAATTTATAATTATGAATTTAGTATTTTTTAAATCAATGCATTTCAGTAAGGTAGTTAGGTTAGGTAGTTAGGTTAGGTAGTTAGGTTAGGTAGTTAGGTTCGCTATAGGATAGGTATGGTAAGTTAGGTTAGGTTATATATACGTGTTGTAATTTTAATTCTATTGAACACAAAATGTTTAAATAAGGTCACATTAGAGACTCGCTTAATAAAAGGTAGTAGTAGTTATTATCGGTTTGGATCTATTTGTAGTCATATTATTAAACGTAATAATTAATATCTAATATATAAAATTGTGTGTATATTCAGTAGGTCTGAGTGAGTGAGAAAGAATGTAAACTAAAAACAAACTAAATAAGACTAATAAATTGATTCTAAGGCGAAACGAAGTTTGCCGGGACAGTAGACCAGTACCTAATATTATATAATAAAGAGGAAAGATTTGATTGTTTGTTTGTTTGCATTGAATAGGCTTCAAAACTACTGGACCGATTTGATACATTCTTGCACCGTTGGGGCTACCACGGGGTATTCCCACGGGAATAGGAACTACGCAGGTGAAACCGCGTGACGTCTGCTAGTTTGTGATAAAGTTGAGAAACTATAAAAAGCATTGAAACATTGGGGTAGCTTGCTCCTGGCCGCTGGCCTCTGCTGCACAATGTTTAAGATAATTTTTAAAACTATTTCTCTTTACTTTCTTTTTACCTCTAAGCTGATACGTCAGAATTTTAAAAGGCAGTTTGCCAGTACATTTCCTGTCGGAGTTTTATATTCCACTTGGTTTGCCTATAAATCAAAAAACTTAGGTACTGTTACACTATGGAGAAGAAACTAAGTTTGACTGCTACTCACAAACAGTAACGCAGACGCAGTTCTTAGGTAATTTTATTCTACGAACTAGGGTTTTATAAATTTGTAAGTAGTTTCAATGGAATTCTGTATTACATGTTTGTAGGTGAAGAAAAATACAGATAATATTATTTATTTATTTATTTATTTATCAGCGTATGTTGATAAATAAATAAATAAATAAATAAATATATATTTACCATTACAGCTAACCAATGCGGTAAATGGGCCTTAATTAATTAATAACTTATTATAATATTGTAATATCATTTGGCTCACAGTAGGTTTATTCAATAGTCTTGTGATCAATAGTAATTAAGCAGTTACATAACACCATGCATGTATTGGCCAAATACTGTTTGACTGGCCTGTGGGTCTAGTAGTTAGTTGCCCAGACTACTAGGCCGGAGGTCGTGGGTTTGATTCCTATCCAGGAAAAATGTTTGTGTGATGAGCACGATATTTTTTCTGTGTCTGGGTGTAATGCGGTTAACACAAGTTCTGCTTGGATAGGGACTAGATGGCGTTGTACGAAAATTAAGAAATATTATTATGAAAGAGTTAGGCAGTGGCGTGCTCAACGTGCCTAATAATAGTGCACCCATGTTTCGGCCGTTATATTTAAGTCTGCAAACATGTAAAAAAGAGCGCGAGCTTATTGCCATTAACCGGTCTCAAATCCAGACGCTGGGTTGCAACTGAGAAATTCCAGATGGAAAACTCGCTTTTCCCGACCTGGGGATTAAATCACCTCATGCTCCGCAATAAATAACGCTTGCGTCCACTGGACAAAAAAGGCAGTCAATTCTTTATGACCTTCGTATACCTGTCAACGGTTCAACTCCCAACCTTCGTGACCCCAACAATTGCTCTATTGTTAAATGCCCTATTTCTATTAATACGAGCAAAACTAATAATAGATAAGGGTGTAAACAATATTTGCCACCCCTCGCACGCATTCTTGAGAACTACCCTCTGTGCTTACGTTATGCATCATTGGTATCTGTTATATTTCATCTTACTAAAATAAGTATAGTTAATAAAATAAAATATTTCGCTTGAAACGTACCTATCCCTTAAAGTAAACATTTACAACAAATAATAAATAAGTACAATTATTCGATATAATTATTAGGTTTAAAGATGATTTCCCTACATAGGATACATAAACTCACGCCTTTTTACCATGAGGGTAAGTAGAAACTACTTCTGCTACAATTCTGAGATACTTATTTTGCTTCGTTTACATTCATATGATACATGTTGTCATATTCACACGCCGGTTGCGAGTACTAGATGTCTAGTAGTAGATGTCTGTACTTAACTTAAATAATGTTTTAGAATATAAACAAAGTATTACTAAATATGTAGTAACAGATAGGGTAATTAATTATAGTGTTGATAGATACCTTGAGTTCGCATACTATATACTTATAAGACTTACATTAAAGTATCCTATTTATTGCCGACCCAGAGCCTCCCTGATCACTAATACCTACTCTATCATGACAAGTCAACACCTCTTCATTCTCTCATTTTTTTTTTGTTTCTTTTCTAATTGGCGTCCGTACGCTAATGCACGGATCCAGCAGAATATCAGCGCCAGGTACATTTGCCTGGCACATGCTGAGCCATCTGGTGCAGCCTTGAGACGCACATCGCACACTGCATCATTCATCGCTCAATGTTTTATCTCTTTTAATTTTGTATTGTGTCTTTGTCTGTGTCTTTTGTGTGTACTAAATAAAGTTGTTTATATAGACAAATGTCTATCCATCTATGTCAATTGCCTAGGCTTTTCCCAAATGTATGGAAATTGGCTCTTAGTCTACAAGTTTTTTACATGGAGCAACTACCTACGAGAACTCCACAACCCAGTAACTGGAAAACACGATACCCTCAGAAGCGAAAACACGATACCCTCAGAAGCAGCTTTTCACAGTCAATCATTGAACATTTTGCCCAGTGATCATCACTAGAGATAGGTACGCAATAGCAATGCTGTTTGCAACAACGTGTGAAAAGCAAGAACGTTAAGAGCACACGGCAAAGATTAACACTCGCCCATAGGTGGAGCGGACTGAAATATTAGGTGGCTAGCTAAATCAGTTTATGAGGTTGCAATCAGCGGGCAGCCTGTTACGTTTGTTTTACGCTGATTGTGGCCTGTTTGCTCCCGTGCTGGTTGGCCATGTCAATGTCAAGTTGTGAGCAGAAGGTGAACTTCATACAATTCGTGTTTATCAGCTGCGGAACACAGATGTAACTTGTTTATAGAAATCTATATCTCTGCAACCGTGTGTGTTCGTGTTTATCTTCATCTACAACCTGCAAGCAACGAACGCTCTTGAAATCTTTGACCGTTGTTATACCAGCAAAGACCAGAGAAGATCTGTTCTCTTGTACAGACAAGGCACGGGTATTAATCATTACGCTTGCTCAATGCAGGTGAACAAGTTCAGATTTTGTTTTAATTTTTTTACTACATATGTGTTTTATTTTTATAAAATTATGTTTTATATTTTTCATTGTGGCAACGCGGCCAGTCTTTTGCGCACGTTTCCCGTTGACAGCGATTTGGATGATTTTTTTATGCCTTTTAATTATTTTACTTTTCTTATTATTTTTATTATACATAATATGTAATAAAATAGAATCAAGTTAAACGTAATTAAAAGTTTGAAGTTACGTTTACAAATTATTGGTGAGACGGTTGAGATGTTTTCGACGCTAATTTAATGTTGTCAAGACTTATATTAAATATAAAACCTTATAACTTTAAGGTTTCAACACAATGTTTCAATGTTCACGGATATCAGAAATGTCAAGATAAACTTGTGCAGTAGGTAAATTTCCTTTCAAAGCATGAATATTGTATACGATGATAGAAAAAACGCTTATTGAACAACAATTTTTGACTCTTTTACTAGAATATAAAAGAAAAACATTGTACCCTTTTAAAATCGTTAACTGTTACGTGAAGTGGAATTTCTGCATCTCACCGCTTCGTGTCATATAGTCCACATTTGGGCATGTCCAAACTACAACGACTGTAGGTAATTAGTTTTGCAGCTACATTTTCTCGATTGATGTTACGTGCTGTTGATTGGCTTTTGAACATTGGTTAGGTAATTATTTCGATATCATAATTATGCACAAAATAAGTGTGTTGATTAAATGATTAGCGGCCAGACATTATTTTTAATGTTTATACATTTCTACAAATATAGCCCTGAAGAAGAGTGTTTTAATGTCGTGGAAAAAAATATAAAATAAAGGATCATATATTGAAATCGCCGAAAGCCTCTTAACACAATTATTGTAAGGTAAATCAACAAAATCTAGAAAGCAGTTGTTTTTTTTTCACCATTTCAGGATTAGTTTCACTATAATAATAAAAGTTGTTAATAATAATAAGGACATTGACTTCTAAAGAGCTTTTTTTTATTTAAAGTTTTTACTACTAGACCCTGACGTAACGTAATGATATGTTTTATTAGTACAGGTGATCAAGCATCCGCAAAAGGTATGAAAAAGGTATCAAAGAACAAAAAATCATAACATTTGATATAACTCTTGAAAATGACATTATAACTGTAGACAAGGAAGTATAAAAACATTGTTTTTCTGCCATAACAAATATTTGTTTCAATTCTCGTCAGCATATCGCAAAAACACATATGAATACTTGACGATTCATCAAAATCCGTAAAGTACACATACAAGACAATCATATTGTACGTACTTGCTATCCAGAGAGCTCTCCAGAAGTTGTATACAACACAATAACGGTAAAGTAACAAACAACATTGCAAATAACGACATATTTGAACTGAAAACGGTGTAGGTAGGTACTAGGAGATAATAAAATGGAGAAGGAGTATGCTTTGAGTCGCAGATTGTATGCGAAGAGCCGGTGAGACTAGTCGGCAAAGAGAATTCTTTCGAAGCAGCAATCGAACGGGTTGCCTTCGTTTCTGCTAAATGTTATTTAGAAGATACGACTGTGCAGGACTTTTAGATAATTGTAATTCTAGAAAGGTTTTCACTACCGGTTAGTATTAGTTGTACCTGTGCTAATTTCCTATTTTATACTACACTAGCAGATGTCACGCGGTTTTAGGCGCGTAGTTCCCATTGCCGTGGGAATACAGAGGTAAAATCCACCATATGACACCTAGGGATAGTGTAGTTCCCAAAACGATTAAATAATTTTTCAAATCGGTCCAGTAGTTTCGGGGCCAATTCAATGCAAACAAACAAACAATCAAATCTTTCCTCTTTATAGTATTACTTAGTAAAGATCAACTGAACTTGTCTACTCAAGTAGACAGAACTTTACCTGGTAATCCGACTATGGCTGACACTGTTTTTCTATTGATTGATTATATCGTAGCAAATAACGATGTCATCTTAACACAACTTTAAAATTAAATTCATAGCTGCAAATATAATAAAATACTTAAGTACTTAATAGATAATAGTACGTATCTACGTATTTTCATTAGAACCTAAGAAGTCTTATTTAATTATTCGAAGCTATTTAAGTATTATGCTGCCCCATTGGTCTAGTGGTACGAAGTGCGAAGAGCTTATTGCTCGGATAAGGTCTAGGGTTGGACACCAGATTCGAGCGAAGTGGTTGACTTATGCCCGGTTTGTAGGTACTTTGTTTCTCCTCTATTCTTGTCTATTATTTATTTCTGTGTACAATCTTTAAGAGGTATGAGGAACAGGTAAAGTTCCTCATCCACCATTGAAAAGGGATGATCCTCCAACCGACGGGAGTTGTGTCTGGTGGACTAAGTACTACCGGACGGTTGCAGTCGGGAACTTGTATACGTTCAATTTGCGCAGATAATTTAATACCGCGATGTAGGATATCAGTCATTAGTTCGTATGTAGCGAGATAGATGTCGCTACAATCTCAAACTAAAGAATTAAAAATCTTTCCAAACTTCCAGTTAAGTCCTAAATCGATAAAAATACACGTACCTTTTTTATATCCACGAGAGGGATAGAGGACCGAGCAGTTCCGCCGACGCTGCAACGAAGCAGGACGTCTCAATTATTTCTATGGAGGAAGCCATCGTTGGCCTCCAAGTAATGGCCGCCCGGTCACCACCGATCCTGTGGTTACGGCTTCAATTATTGAAAGCTGCACGTTAGTTTTTTGCGTACCTTTCAAAAGGACACGTAGTTTGTACGTGTGGTTGCTGATTGTTAGTTGGATAACTTAAATATAAAAAGCGCAACGCTATAATATAATAGCATACAAATTATTATTGACATTCACACACTTGGCTGTACTATTATTATTGACTTATAAAACATTATAAAATTGAGCGTGCTCAGTTTATGCTGTGCTATTTATAAAGTGCTTTAAGTGCTGTATTATCCTATTGAGCTTGCCACACACTTTAAATGCTTGCGATTATATCGCGCAATGTGATCGCCATATATAGCATTTCGTCCTTTTTTGCTGTTCAATTTAATCATTTATTTCATAAAATATGGTAGGTACATGAAGTTCTTATATAATCTATATAATAATAATAATAATCATTTATTTTCAAGTAACAGGGACTCATAAACACAAAGAAAATTATACATATAACACACATTACATAATGGGAACAACACAAAACAATAACCACACAAAAGAATTTATTTAAACTGACAGCCGACGACTGTAGGTGACGTGCAAGTCACTGCAGCGTCTAATAAATGGACAGTCGAGCCTGTCGGCTATCATCAACAGAACGCTGTTGGAGCTGCCGCGAACTCTGCGTATTAGGGACGCGCTCCGCTTCCGCATCGTGGCATAGAAGCAGTCGACGCTAGCGATGGCGAACATGCCCGAGGCACTACAATGTCGCGGCAGCCCCATCAGCGCTCTGAAAGCGTTATTATACTGGATGCGGAGGGCATCGTATGCTTTTTGGGTGTGATTAACCCACAGGCTGCACGTGTACAAAGAGGTACAATAGGCCCTGAAAAGGGTCTGCTTGACTGACCCTGAACAACGCGCAAACCTGCGAGCTATCATGTTACCTCTTACAGCCAAGGCCCTCCGCTCCCTCTCGATATCAGCATCATCTCTGAGACCGGCTGTTACTACATGCCCCAAGTACTTGAAAATGTCCACTCTGACTAAGGGAACCCCGTTAAGTTTGATGGGAGGTACTGCTGTAGGACGTTTAGAGCCGGCCTCAAAGACCATGAACTGACTTTTCGTCACATTATATTTAAGACCATGACCATTATATATATAAAAGAAAGTCGTGTTAGTTACACCACTTATAACTCAAGAACGGCTGGATCAATTTGAATGATTCTGGTCTTTTTGGATTGGTCTTTGTCCGGAATAGCATAATAATTAATAAAAAACATGAAAAGTCCTCGAAAAAATAAATATCAAGAATATTCGTTGTCTCAAACATTTTTCAAACGCAGCGCCAATTTGAATGACATGACAGGAGTCAAACTTTCCAGTTCATTATCAGGTGACAATTTGACATTGACAAGTCTTAAGCTAAACCTAAGAAGGTAAGGTTGTCAATTTATACGTACCTACGTTCTGAAATTTATTTTGTTACTAAACTTAGAGGTTTTATGTAGCATAAAAAAGTCTTATATTTCAGAAATCAATTTACAGCTTGGCAAAAAAGAGTAGAAAATAATGGAGGCGCCACTGTGCTCTTCGTATGGCAACCCGTGGCAACCGCATAGCGTACCAACCTAGTCTTGATACTTAGCTGCTTTTTAGACAAATTAATCTAATTATGTATTATTTTTTTAAATCAGTAAGTAATTTGAACAAAGACGTGTTCTCGACACGCAACTGATTACTTACCTAGAAATAACAAATTGGATAAATACTCCTGAGTTCACAACATTGTTTAGGAATTATAAAAAAGAAAACATTACATTATCATAATTTCTATATTTTATTCTAGTAAATCTTCCTCTACATATTCTACCCCGAACACGTAGGTCGCAAACTCATCTGAGCCATGTTCGGGTTCAGAGGTGATGCTGCTATCATCTTCTAGATTTATTACTAATCGCTCCATTTCCTCGTTCATAGGGTTTTTTTTTTCCAGTAATCCTTTTCTATTTTTATTACATGTTAGCACGAATTCTTCCAATCCTCCTCGGTAATAGCTTAGAATGCACGTTTAGCTGCTTCCTGTAAAGACGAAATATTTCATTTATCCCTAACAGTATTAAAAGTAAAACATTTTTAACACATACTGTTAATAAGCCGGATGTAGAAAATACCCTTTTGTTTATCTCCTTCCAGCACGATTTTGCTTAGAACGATAACAGATTTCCCTGAATTATATAATAGATTTAGACTATGGCACGACAATTTCTTTTACATTTCTAATGCAAACGCTAGAACCAATAATTCTCTCCCTTGATATCGCAGTATAATTTACGTAGAAATTGAATTTTTATTCAGTTAAAAGTCAAGTCACCAAAGTATCAATTTATCTCAGCGCGCTATACCAGAGTAATGCAGAAAAAATGTAAACATAACCTATGTGCTCGACATTTATTGTTTCAAATTTCTAGTTATTCCTTAAGCAAGCGAATTAATATAGCTTTGTATTCATCAATAAAATTAACACTTGATTCAACTAAAATCAACAAAACAAACTCTTACATACCTGTCTTATCAGCGTTTCTTTGGTAAACATTGTGAAGTTCAGAAAGAATTGTTTGGGCCTCATGTTCCGCCATACATCGCCTGTACACCTTATAAATAACCTCCCTGCCAGCACTCCGAATTATTTTATTCATTATTCTTCACTTTTTACGGTTATTAATCAACGTTTGGTGGTCGAAATTAAAATTTTACGAAATCGTGAACTTTGTTTATTATGAGATGTCATTATTTTAGAATTGTTGCCAACAGTCAAAAATTTAGTTCCGTTTCTACACTTTTTTGCCAAGCTGTACGTAATTAACAATGACGACAGAGACAAACTTTAATAATTCTTTGCAAATAGAACTTATTCTACTGTAAAAGTAAACCGGGAAACTATAAGTTTAAATTGTATGTAACATAGAGGCAATAGTTCAGATTAAAATTATGAATTTAGTATTCTTTAAATTAATGCATTTCAGTAATGAAGTTAGGTTAGGTAGTTAGGTTAGCTATAGGATAGGTATGGTAAGTTAGGTTAGGTTATAATTAAACATGTTGTAATTTTAATTCTATCGAACACAAACATGTTTAAATAAGATCACAGTAGATAATTGCTACATAAAAAGTAGTATTAGTTATTATTGGTTTGGATCTATTAGTTGTCATCTTATTAAATGTATGAATACCTAATATGTAAAAAAAAATGAATAGAGCAATAAATTAACTAGAGGGCACAACGAAGTTTGCCGGGGCAGCTAGTAATATATAATATTTAGTAATAGGTACACATTTGGCCAATAATATATAGCATGCAGTAGAACAAGTTTTTACACATTAATTAAAACATTAATAAGGTACAATTGTTCAGCTTAGAAATTAAATACGTCTGTGCTTTAATGTATAAAATTTACAAGGACACTTTTGAAAGAACTCATCTATCGAATAAAAACACTCTTGTAACAACCACTTCCGCAACGCAACAAAAAACTTATTGAAGGGTAGTTGAGTAATTGACTTAGGCAAAACATTGTAAACTAAAGGAGTCATATAAACGCAGCTCCGCCGAAATAGTTCTAGCTTTAGAACGGGCATTTCAAAATCTAAATGAGTAGGTTTCCTATAATACTATATATCTCAGTTATAGTATAGCGTAGTCTGAACAGAGCTTTATTCATGTTAACAGATCGAGTAATGACAGTTGTGTGCCAAGTACGACTCGTTGACGTCAAGGTTAACGTAACCTTGACGTCAACGAGTTCAGACGATTTTTATTTATTTTATATTACTTTATTGAGGCATTTGACAGTTACACATTCAATTAAAGTATAATAGATTGAATTAAAAAAAATATAAATTAAAAGTGTTATAGTAGCAAAACATTAGGTACATACCAAGTACAACTAGAATTAAACCCACAGATATATCGAATATGTATAAAGTCTTCAAACATAACATTTGATTTATAATCGAAACCAGTATTTTCAATTTAAAACTCGTTCAAAACCATCTACGCAGATTCTTGCGCTTGGTACAGGTTTAATTAGTACCTAGGTCGTAATAAGGCCAAAACCTCATCCCATAATGAGACGATATAGCAATGAAATATATATGCATAGACTGTTAATAGATTTGCACGTAAGTAATGAACTTCTTACAATTTTAAAAGATAAATCGACATAATTGCGTAATTATGACGTGACTTTATGTGTGAAGCAATCATTTATTACGTTCACTTTTTGCCAGCTGTTTCAATAAAAACAAGTAGCAAACGCAGTGAATAAGATGATACTTTCTGAGTCATCAGCATATAGCAGTCGTGGCCGAGCGGTTAAGGCGTCTGACTAGAAATCAGATTCCCTCTGGGAGCGTAGGTTCGAATCCTACCGACTGCGGACACCTTTTTTAGTTTGTTGTTGGGCTGACTCTTCTCTTACACTTATGTTAAACGAATTGATATTCTTTTAATATATATGTTATGTTATTTATTTCATTTTTATACAATCTAGGAATGTACCTATATTCTCATAAAGTATTCTTTTAGAAGATCTTTCACTAACAGAGAGTGGTAGCCATTGTCTATTAAAAGTAATCATACACAATACAACAAAATATTCGCTAATTCACCATGAAAATGAACAATCAGTCAACTTTTAAAAGTTACATGGGGATAAAAGCGATCTCTGACTAAACCTTTGAAAGAGTCAGTATCACAAAAACGTATACAATTAATCAGTTCTGCTACTCTTCTTATAGGAAAAAATAAACGGTAAGTTCAAGTTAAGTGCCTGTCAATTAGCGATTAATTGAGTAAGTAATATAACTTAACACAACATCACACCTGTTATCCCCGAAAGGTTAGGCAGGTGTGTGCCTGGTAGTATACTAACATTTCGCCAGTTATGTTTAAGTCCTATATAATAGTTGGGGTGAGCATATTGCATAAATCAGGAACAAATACAGACTCTGGGCTGATACTGAGAAACTCCAGATGGAAAAACTCAATAACGCTTTGCCCGACCCGGGGATGGGACCCGGGACCATATGCTCACCAGTTGTATTTGCGGCTACCAGACCAACGAGGTAGCCGAGGTAGCCGGTAAAGAATAAGTATGTAGTTTTATTAATGTGTGTCTAAAACCGCTTAACTTAATAATATTCGGACAGGGCTCTCACTGTTCATTTAGATATGCATACTATTAATGAATCCATAAGGCAAATAATTTACCCACTTTAATTTTAAATTACTATCATCATTAAATCTAAATTAAGTGAACGCATACAATGAGGTGGCCACAGTGTAGCATAAAACAGTTACTTAACTAAATACACAGCAACACAGCCATGTAATCAACGCAGTGTTTGATTATTAGCTCGGCGGCACTTGATTATTTATCGATACTTATTGTAATATTATCTGTAATCTCCTATCGCGAGTGTTGACGTTAGAAATTATTATTTTAAATGTCAAAATATCGAATTTCGAATTAGGTTTCGTATTTCGAATTACGTTTTTTTTTATAGTCTGTGATTTGCTTTCGATTGAATTGTATTTGATATCTAGATATAATTTGACACAGTATCTGTTTGGTTTTAATCTCAATCTGTTTATCTCTATGACAGTAAAAGTACGTAGACTAAGTAGACGTTTTTTTCTAATTTATTAACCTTTTTGTCTCAGATTGTCCTGGAAATAACTGGATTCTGATATAATATCTGAAACGTTGCCTCCCAGGAATGTTGCTTCTATACACTTCCCCCGATTTGTAATTGGGATAGCTTGATCTGCTTTACCTACATTTATGTTCTCACGTTATCCTGAGCCTACAGCCACCTTGCTGACGAGATTTTATTTTTACTTCAGCATAATGCTGTTGCAAAATACATGCATACAAGAGAAACAGCTTACATAAACTTATTAACAAAAAAAACACAGATCACATCTAATACTAAAGATTTGCATCGCTAGCACTAAACATTGGGACATGAAACGCCTAAACGGGGCCCACCCAGAGCCTATCCGGGGCCCACCCGGGATACGCGCGGGGCCCGGGCGGGCATTAAACGCATCGCCACAATCAGTGGAGCTCGTTAACTATAATTCAATCGCTCACCGCCGCTGCTCACTAATCACCCGTTCATTTACATACAATTCATTTGTCTTGGTCAAGTGATGTGTCGCGATTATCAATTGGTTATCAACATTTTAGGTATCGATAAGGGTGAAGGGTGCAACTAATTCAACTCTACCCATTATTTAAGATACTAGAGGAAGTCACGAAGTTTCACCCGCGGGGTTGTTACGTAATTGGCATATCGTTTAAAATCAAATTATGTACGAGTACATACCTATGTTATACTCTATGGCTCTTCGTAATATTGATACTAATGAATGAAGCTTAAACTTTTGAGAATCGAAAATTGTCTTGAAATAGGTCTCTTTTGATGTATGTCTTAGCCTCAATTTTAAACAAATCATTTTGGAAATATTGAGTTTTAAATTATTGAGCCCAGAGTTTATATATTTTATTCGCGTCTCTGTCAACTCAACAAAATTAAGCTTAGTAGGTACGATAATGTTAATTTTATGTGATACAATATTTAATTCCATTAAAATAAACCATTCATTATGTTAGAAAAATAAACAAGCTTCAAAACAAAAACGTTACGAAAACATTTCTAAAGTAAACTGGAATCAGGGCAGCCCAGAGCGGGAAGTGTTTTGAGTTTTATGTTTTTTTAAATAAACTTTATCAACGTCAAATAAATAACTCTGACTTATGACTATTAAAAAACACAAATTAATTTTAAAAAACTTACTTTATGGGTGACTTTTACATTAAGATATTATTTTATTTAGACAGTCGACCTCATTAATTTGCCTGCTGTAGGTACTGGTTTTTTTAAAGCGTTGACTAAATAATAGTAGAAAAATTAAATCGGTCTCTAAGAAAAAAAATAGGTTAGGTAAGGCATTGTTGTTTTTCCGAGAATGAAAGTTCGTAGGATTCGATTCATCATAAACACCTGTATGTGTTAGTTTACAACAAAGTTCCTAACAGGTAACATAGTTACTGGTTTGCTATTATTTTTTGTTAACTCCAGTTTCACCTCAGTAAAGTCATTGTTTACTGTTTTTCCACCTGCATTTGTGCAAACACAACTTTGCAGCTGCAGGTATTTAGTAAAAATGACGGTTAGTAATTATGGAGCACGATCTATAACGTTATTTCGTTATCTTTTAATTAACATATAGGTACTATTGGATCAATTTGGTAAAACTTAACTATATCGATATAAATTTCACATATGTATGTAGATCCATCCCTAACCGTGGCTCGTGACGTGTTCACAGAGCTACAATTTGGCGCGCAATTGTTTGACGCCATTTTAGATTTGTTCACATATTTGTTTAGTAATTCCCATATTTACCGGGCAACTGTTAGAAATTAAACACGCACATTTAGAAACTGCTTTTAAAGTTAAAGTGATTCTGTGTAATAGTCTAATTCTGGTCGTCATTAGAAAAACCATAATAACAACTATCATTGTGGATGTAAATTGTTATCTGTATCCTTTTTTTTAGTTAATAATTTTAATAACGAACGATGTGGAATGATATCCAATTATCTCTGCGAAAATGAATCTCTGATGGGAAAATCATCAGCAACTTTAAATAACTGTAAGACAGACTTGTGTATTATATAGTATTCATACACATCCTTACATGTAGGTACTCGTTTCAACACTTTCTTCTCAAAACCTCCACTTTGCTAAATCTACATAACATGGTTAGTAATAAAGTTGTAGCTATATACTTGAACGTCCTTCGAGAGACATGGAGCGAGCTCACCAAAGTAAATTCATAGGGTTTAAAATCTACGCAGTAACATGAAATATGCGGTTACAGAAGGTACACTTTGTAGAAAATGCGTAGATGTTGAATTAATTGTTAAGTGTGTGAAAACGTTCTTGAGACTGGACTCGGCTAGGAAATTGCTTAGATTTACGAAAAGGAGAGTGGCTTTTTTGCAGTACCTACAACTCGACTCGATTATGTTTTCATGTATGTGTTGTTGTTGTTTGTGTTTTATAATTACGTACAATAATGTGGTAACAGTTGAGTCAGCAGATTTGATTATATCCTAAGTCAGTCATTTATTAATTTGTTTACCCAGGTAATATAAAAAGTTGTTTAAAAAATGGACATATCTACATAATTATACCTTATTGATAAAATTCTTCAGAAAGTTCAGGTGCGTAGTATTTGCAACCGGCGCCGTGGCGTGTGTGTATGACAATATGTATGAATGGATAAGAAGCAAAAGAAGTATGTATGAATAGTAGCATATAGCGCTCTGTACTTTCTGCCTACCCCCTTGATAAAAAGGCGTGAGTTTATGTAAGTATGTTTGAACAAGCGCTCTATGTTATACCCGATATCTAACAAATATTCAACGACAAATTAAACAATATAGTTAAAACATGTTGGCCTGCTGTACCTTCCTATATTGTGTCAAGTGCGTGGCTAAAAAAAGGCCCATATGGATACCTACAGGTACCTATGCCCCTGTCGTTGTAAAAACGTACCGTATTTTTGCAGGTTTTGTTACGCAAGTTTATCCAAGGTTTTCGTGTTCCGCTTAAAAATATATTTTTAAAAACACACGTTTTTTACGTAGATGAGTAATGTCATTGAGGTCAGACGGGCAAGTCCCAATTGATTTAGGGAAAGGTTAGAATGAAAAAATATGCATAATAAACATAAAATGGATGCTCAACGCTGTGCGTGGCGTGAGTTTCAAATCCTGGATACATGAAAACTAACCATGCAGTTAAAAATCTTTAGTTAGCTTTGTGAGTGGACTAATTTGAATAAAGAACGTTTTTCAAAAATACTGGTTTGTAAAAAGCGGATATAAATTGCCCATTTATAATATTCTACACCACGATCGACGCCCCAACTGTACCGTCGTGGAGGTGAAGCAAATATTTAGTTTCTGAAGTACTAAGTAACGAAACAGCCAAGCCATACATTTTTACTGATTTTGTAGAATTTGTGAAGTTAGGGTCGGTAGGTTAGGCCGTGTAGATTTCGAATCTTGGCTCTGATATCTTTTTCACAAGGCAAACCTTATGTAGTAGTCTTGGCAACATTTTACATGAAATGTTTTGGTGGGATTTCAGTTATTTTTGTAAGTTGCTAGGCAGTCTTTTAGTATTTTTTTTTTGGTGTATTTTGCCCATTCTCTGTCCTTTTTTCTTTGATGGTTTACTGATTACCATAAGCGATAAATCAGAGCGATATTTCGCTCTTAAGCGGTTATATTATCTCATGCAAACTTCCACCCCCCCCCCCTATTTTAGGGGATGGGGGGCGAAAGTTATGAGTTTATGAATTTTTTTGTTGGTTGTATACTAAACTTAGATTACATACCAAATAGCACTTCAGGAAGTACGTGTAAGTGTACGAGTAAGTGTCAGCAAGTCAGTGTGTCAGTAAGTCAGTGTGTCAGTGACGAAATCGGTGTATTTTAGATGTCAATAAAATCTAAAGTATTAGAGCTATTCAGTTGAGACTTCGTATGTTTAATTAGTCTATTAATGAGATCATATCCTGAGAATATCAACTCCCTGGTACAGCGGAAACCAACTCTATGAGTGTTCAAAAAAACGACTAAACACTTCGAGAAAAGCTATGTAGTGCCCTTGCGCTTCGCTTGGCTCGTCTTGGCGTCTCAGATTTGTATGTCATAATATGTCAAATTTTGTTGCATAAATCCTTTACTTGTACTGTGTGATAGCCTAGTTATATGATCGGGATGTTGTCAAGTCATAGGTCTCAAGTTCGAAACCAAGGCACGCTGTCTTTTCGGATTCATGATTGAGCGTATTGTTTAAATATCACTTGTTTAAAAAACTATGAACGAAAACAACGTGCTGACACCAGCTTGCCTGAGAGATATTCCTCGATGGTATGTTAAGCCAAGTCAAAGACCCTTCGGCGGCATACACTCTTGACACTAAAGATTGTGCCTTTTTCTTCAAATTTCATGTTGCTAAATCAACGGGTCGTATCTTATAGGCCATAAAGAGACTAATCGAATTCCAACTACTGCAACACAATTTAATGTTTTGTTATTCCCCTGATTCCCCTGATTCTTACCTTTTCAATCTTTAATTATTTTTTTTACTACTTTCTAGTCCATTTAATATAGATTTATAAATGCCGTGAAACTCTGTTATTGGTTTAAGTGACCATTTCACTATCACCATTCACTATCACTGTGCAGCGTGTGTAGACCTCACTTTTACATGCTAGTACGTAACTTCCACAAACTGCATTTGTCTGTTCATTGATAGTGGGGTGGGCCTTCTTTACTCATGTAACATAATAAATAAACTGTTGAGTTTCATTTAGTAAAATAAATAAATAAATTGTATATCTCTATATTGATTTACTCTAATCTTTTTCCCGGGTAAAATGTACCTAAAATGCAACCCTAATTTCTCCAAGGAGCCGTAAAAGGCAATAAAAAGATAATAGTCAGAAACATGATTGCTCACCTACCTATTACTAAATTGCGACCATACTACACACACAATCTCTGTCTATTCAAAGTTGTTCACCAAATTCTTAAACTTCCATAACTTCCCAGACAGGCCTCATTGAGAATCAAAAGGAATGAAGTTTTCAATTTGGCACGGGAAATACTATAATAATAATCAGCACTGTTCTGCTCAGACTGTCAGAATCATTGGAATAATCACTGATTTAATAGTACTTGCTTCCATACCCTTGCCTATGCAGCTCTACGATAATAATACCCAATTTAAACCTCGAATTAACGAGCAATCAATTTTACCAAGAAATATTCAGTTTGGGTGATTTTTAAAACGATTACACGGCCTCCGGTGAACGCCGAATTTAATTTTAAACTTTGATCAACATTTTCATAGTTTACATGTGAAAGGAGATGTTTCTTTTTCGGCCACCAGATGTACGTATGTCGAAAAAAAAGGAAAAAATACCACGAATTGGGGAAAAATAGTATCTGGTGAATTAGAGTCTGATTTGTTGTGTACAAAAAATAATAGTTTTTCAATTATTGCCATGTTTTATTCAACATGGCGTCTCGTTTGCTTGCACACTTCATTCGTTCTGAAATCATGTCTTATCAAATCCATTAAACATAGAAAATAATTAAAAAATGTGTGTATTCTTGTACGGTTAAAAATAAATTACTACTATTCTCTTGTACATATTTTGGGTAAATACAATTAAGTGTAATGATTTCATCGTTTCAAAAATCTTTAGTCTCCATTTTTGAACTGTGTTTCTGAACGAATTAAAAAAACAGCTTGACTTGAAACTCATTTATGTCACTTGTCAAGTTGTCAGTGACAAATGTGACAATTTCGTTCGACTCGATTTGATTTTGGCTTTCGTGGTTTTCAGTGTTATTTTGCATTTTCTCAATTTTATACTACTACAACTTCGGTTTTGTGATATCTGCTAATTCTTGGATTGACTTTGGCTTTGTTTAGCGGTACTCGAACTCAGAAATCTGCGATTTGGATTCGTCTGCTCATTGGAAATCTTCTGTTTTTACTTACATTGAAGGTAAATAATTATTGAAAAATATTTGTAAATCAGTTGGATTAAGTTGGAAACACAAGGTTTACCTCATTGTTTTTTGCAGATCCTTTGGCTTGTTGGAAAATGGCTTGTGTGAAGTGCAATAAAGGGATACTCAGTGATGAAGTCATTATATTGCAGCAGATTTAGGTCCAGAGCTTTTGTTTAATTTTTTAACAAGACATGGCTCAAGAGGTAAGAATATAATTTTTAAACAAACAGTTTCAAACATGTGCGACTCAACATGTAATAGGTATCACTGGGTTTCATGTTGGAACTTATATTAAATGTAAAAACAAATGTTAAATACAAACACATGAATGCAATAAAGATTTTGAGTTCGAGTTTTATCCTTTCAACTGTCAAATGACTATAAACAGTTCTTAATATGTTAACTAGGTATTATGAACTTGTTTTCAGAGTATATATAAGTATGTTTTCAGATTGCTCCTGATGCTGCATTATGCAAGGCATGTTGTAACTCAATTAATAATGTTCTTGAGAGTACTCATAGTAGTACTAAAGTAACGCAGGATAATGGAATAGGACCCATCAGTGAAACATATGAATCAAATGTATGTCTGAGTCATAATGTATGTGGTGCCTGATCTTTAATCTCAAGGAGGTTGCATAATTTAACGAGTGGCGTGAGAGAGATGCAATATCTAATTTAATTGCCCCAAGACAGGTACCTATTATTTGCAAACAGTTCACTTTGCTTTTTTTTGGCTTTTACAACAATTTATAGTATCACTAACATCATGATAATAATTTCAGATACCAGATGGTGCCATTGTTTGCCATTGATGTAAGGTGAGTGCCTGCAGGCTGGTAGATGTATCTACCAGATCTCTTTCTCTCTCAGAGAAGATCACACAGTATTCCACATGGTCCTGAGAGAGATGAAATGACAGCCCGGATAACTCCACAACAGGTCTGTTACGTACTGTATATATCCGTTATGTATGATTTTTATATATGTTAAGATTACTGTTGAGAATATCACGCCGCGCCGGGCAACCGCGGGCGGTAGCTGCGGTCGCGGGGGGGGCGCTCGAGCAGCGAGCGTACAACACAGCTGACCGGCACCTCACTGCGTCGTCGTCCGCGCTACTGAACGACTACGTTTATTTTCTCGCCACTTTAAATTTTAAACTGTTTGCCTCCTAAAAGTAATCCTAATACTTGTAAAGTTTCATAAAATACAGTCCATTATAAAGGTCACCGGTTTTATTTAGTCCTCGTACCACCAGGAGGATACTCCCAATCTTCTTCATGGTCCTTCGACGTGTAACTGACCAGTTATTACGGGGAATGACAAGCGGTTTTTACAAGATTTGAAAAGGGCCGTTAGAAAACGACATCAAGATCAAGACGACTATTCGCCCTTCGTGCGAATCTGGTTCCAGTCTTAGTGAGGAGGCGTATTTGTTGGATCGAGCAGTTCTTCAGTGGTCATCATAGACGGGTCTTAGCAACGTAGCAGCCCAAGCAGTGCCCAAGAACATCGTCATCCATTTCAAGGAAAAGACGTTCAGTTTGGACTCGCAGTCAACGGATTTCGTGAGATCTTTCCATAATCTTACTAACGTTTATACATAATACATATACTAATTATCATTCCTTAGAGTTTTAGATAGTGCATTAGACCAGTGAATCATTAGTAGTTATCTATTCATCTTAGAATAACAATCGCATAACATTAGTCATTAGCTTGCTTATCCAGTAGAATCAATCATACCTATACTTTTAGTTCGTATTGTTTTTTTCATCATTATTTAGTTTCAACTTCGAAGTACCTTTGTCCCATTATAGAAGTTCCGCGCACATTAATAATTAGTAATAAGTGCTTATTAATCTAGCTATAACATTTGTAGTATAGTGCCATAAATACGCACAGTAGTAGTTTTTATTTTTTCTCTTGACGGTTATTCGAGATTTTGAATTCAAATATTTTTTCTTTCACCGTCCATCGATTTTAAATAGCAACGCTCCATCGATCAACTGTTTGCCATTTGCAGTTGTATAAGAACACTTTATATGAGTATGTTTCAGTGCTTTTAGCATTTTTCCTTTCTTTTCTTACCTACTTAATTACCTACTTGTTTCTTTTTAGCGCTTAGAGCTACCATCCTGTTTAGCCATGGCTGAAGAAATGACGATTAAAGAGCTATCAAGAAAGCGTGCCTCAGTAAAATCGCAGCTTACTCAATTCACAACATTTATAACCACCACTAAGTCTTGCGAACAACTTAGTGAGGAACAGCTTGTCGAGTTAGAGATGAGAATTGAGAAAATTGTTAACTTATATGTCACCTATGATCAATTACAGAATCAATTGGAGTGCCTGTCTGCCAAACCCGACGAGCAATTTTCCGACCGTGAGCTATTCGAGAGCATCTACTACAAGCAGCTAGCATCTGCTCGCGCGCTTCTGTCACGGCATCGCGCTCAACTGGCGTCTAAGGTAAGCTCCAATGAGCAACTTTCAGTGGTTACTAGACAAAATAATGTTAGACTTCCTAAAATAAATTTACCTCACTTTAGCGGCGGTTATAAGGATTGGTTGGAATTTAAAGATATTTATATTTCATTGATTCATGAGGAAAAAAGTATAGATAACATCAACAAGTTCCATTACCTACGCTCGTCACTTAATGGCAGCGCAGCGCTAGTTATTAAAAGTTTAGATTTCAGAGGGGACAACTACGACAATGCATGGCAATTGTTATGTGACAGGTACGACAACAAGCAATTATTAATAAATAATCACATTCAAGCTTTATTTACTGTAGAACCACTTCAAAAGGAGAGTAGTCAGGGCTTACGTCAGATTATTGATATCACTAGCAAAAACCTACGGTCACTGGCAACACTAGGCCTGTTAGTACAGCATTGGGGTGAAATAATCATACATTTAATGGCATCAAAGTTGGACCCGGTTACTAGCAGACAGTGGGAAGAGCATAGGAACACTCAGACTGAGTATCCATCTTTAGAAATGTTCACTAAATTTATTTCTAGTCGCTGCAATCTTCTAGAAACGCTTGAGGAGGCTAAGAGTTTGAAACCGAAGCCAGAGTCATCGCACAGTAAACCAAAGAGTTTCTCTGTATCAACAAGTAAGGGTAAATTTAACATTTCGTGTCCCCTGTGTAAACAGAGTCACTACATATTTAGTTGTGATCAATTTAAGGAGCTTGCAATCGCTACACGCTTATCTAAAGCTAAGGAGTTTAAACTTTGTTTGAATTGTTTGCGCCCAGGTCATTTGGAGGCTTCTTGTCCACTTGGGCACTGCAAGTATTGCAAAAAAAGGCACAATACAATGTTGCATTCTCATGACGACGATCCTAGCTCTAGTAAGGAGCACATAGCTTTAGCAGGTACTAATCATGATTTTTCAACTCGTCATGTATTGCTCTCCACAGCATTGGTACGGGTCACGGACCATTCCGGGACGCCGCACAGCGCCAGAGTCTTACTTGACAATGGAAGCACGGCAAATTTTGTTACCAAGGACCTTTGTGGTAAGCTACATATACCTATTCGTAGTGTAAGCTCACACGTTGCAGGCATAAACAGTCAAGTGTCTACCATTACGCAATCTTGTGCTTTACATTTACAGTCGTGTGATGGAACATATGATATTGACATTGATTGTTTTGTCTTGCCCAACATAACGACACATATACCACATACATACATAGACTTATCTGACTTGCAGCTACCAGCAGGTATAAGTCTGGCTGATCCATCTTTCAATGTCCCTTCCTCCATTGATATACTCGTTGGAGCCGACATCTTTTGGAGTGTGATTGGTCGCAACCGTATACGCTTAGGTAGACATATGCCGGCGCTCTTTGAGACTAAGCTCGGATGGCTTATATCCGGTGCCATACCTCAACCTAACATGGCAAACTCATCAGTGTGCATGTTCGCGCATGACAAGCATACCACACAACTACAAGCAACCACGGATCTGACAAGATTCTGGGAACTTGACTCCATCTTACCTAAGTTCAACTTCACATCCGAAGAGCGAGCATGTGAACAGAACTACATAAACACTACTAGGCGTAACGCTGATGGCCGTTTCATAGTCACCATTCCCTTAAAGGAATCCCCTGAAGCATTGGGGAACTCCTTTGAGATGGCTAAACGTCGCTTTCTGTCGTTAGAGCGTAGACTAGATAGAGACCCAATACTTAAGCATCGCTACGTAGAGTTCTTGCAGGAGTATGAAGCATTAGGTCATATGAGCGAAGTGTCTCAACCTTCTTCATCAAATGCATATTACCTTCCACATCATGGTGTTTTCAGAGAGTCCAGTACAACGACCAAGCTTCGAGTTGTCTTCGACGCATCAGCCGTCACAACTTCTGGTAAGTCGTTCAACGACATTCAAGGCATAGGACCTAAAGTTCAGGATGACTTAATATCCATATTGTTGAGGTTTCGCCAGCATAAATACGTCATATCGTCAGATATCGAAAAATTCTTTCGACAAATTGAAGTTGACGAATCGCAGCGATCTCTGCAACGGATATTATGGCGCTCTGATCCATCATTACCTCTTAAAACATATACATTAAACACCGTTACTTACGGAACAGCATCCGCTCCGTTCATTAGTACACGATGTTTGTCTCAGTTGGCAAAGGAGGCAACGCACACACGTACACAACACTCTATACAACATGACTTCTACGTCGACGATTATCTGTCCGGAGATGACTCTATAGAGAGCACTATAGAGCTGTGTAGAGATGTCATCAGCATACTTAAGACTGCACAACTCAATCTTCGGAAGTGGCAGTCTAACAATGCACAAATACTTCAGGCAGTCACTTCAGATACACTAGATTCATCCACTCATACCACATCCACAACAATACATACGGACATACATAACACAGTCAGCTTGAGTGTTGATGAACCGAGTAAAACCCTTGGTCTTAATTGGCATTCTCATACTGACTGTCTTACATTTTCGATTCATATATCTAAACATACAGATACTGCAATCACAAAACGACACATACTTTCCACAATAGCGCAAGTATTTGACCCACTGGGTCTTGTCTCTCCATGTATTATCGAGGTCAAGATAATATTACAGAAATTATGGATAGACAAGTGTGCATGGGATGACGAGGTTAATGTGGACACTAAAAAGTTATGGTTGAAGTTCACGCAGAATTTACCACAGCTTAATCTTCTCAGCATACCACGCTGGGTGGTATGTGATAGCCCTATAACCATAGAAGTACATATTTTTACGGATGCATCAGAAAAGGCATACGGAGCTTGCGTATACATTCGTTCTGTAGCTGGTAATGGTTCCGTACGTACACATCTGCTAACGTCTAAAAGTAAAGTTGCACCAATCAAGTCGACTACAATACCAAGGCTAGAGCTTTGTGGTGCCTTATTAGGAACCAGGTTGTGTGCAAAAGTACTAGAATCGTTGTCACTAAAACCCGATAAATGCATATTTTGGTGTGACTCAATGATTGTCTTAGGTTGGCTGTCTGCTTCACCTGCCACGCTTAAGCCGTTTGTCAGGAATCGAGTTTCGGAGATACGGGAAGGCTTTGGTACTTATACCTGGCGCTATGTGCCGTCCAAGGACAACCCCGCAGATCTCGTCTCCCGTGGTCTGAGCGCTGACCTCATAGGTCAGTCTTCCATGTGGTGGTCAGGGCCTTCGTTCTTGCTTACAGACCCAGCTCTTTGGCCTTCAACGCCTAACACAGATGTGAACACAGTACTACCTGAACTATTAAAATCACATTCCATTAACATTAATAATCAATCATTACCAATCACTAATCCTAATATAAATATACATGATAATTTATTTCAAACTTTAATTAATAATTCATCTGATTACTCACATTTACAACGTCTATTAGCATACGTATTTAGATTCATTAATCGTTCTAAAGGGGTACATAGTCATAGTGTCACTCTTACTAATTCAGAGTTGTCCTACAGCGCTGATTTCATAATTAAAACAGTTCAGAGGGAGATGTTTCCTGAAGAGTACGAGCTACTTTCATCAGGTAAACCCTTACCTAATAAAAATCGTCTTAAGAAACTATCGCCATTTATCGAGTCTGGTATTATAAGAGTTGGAGGCAGATTAGGTAATTCTTGCTACGATTATAATGTCAGGCACCCTATAATTATCTGCAGCAAACATAACTTTACTAAACTTATTTTTAATACTTATCACTTACGCCTATTCCATGCTGGTCCACAGCTACTCTTAGCCACAGTTAGACATGAGTATTGGCCTTTAGGTGGAAGAAGCCTTGCCAAATCAACTGTGCATACGTGTGTAAAGTGTCAGCGATTCAACGGTAGAACAGTTCAACCCATCATGGGTAATTTACCTAAGGAACGAGTTCAGTTAGAGTTTCCTTTCTTAGAGACTGGCACAGACTATGCCGGACCCATCCTCCTAGCCGACCGCAAAGGTAGAGGATGTAGACTGATTAAATCGTACATATGTGTTTTTGTTTGTCTAGCCACGAGGGCGGTTCATCTGGAGCTTGTCTCAGATCTAACAAAACATGCCTTCATTGCAGCACTGAACAGGTTTATTGCTCGTCGTGGTAAACCAAAGACCATTTACTCCGATAATGGTACAACCTTTATTGGCACCTGTAACGAAATAGCTGACATATTGAAACAGGACTTTTCTTCAGAAATGGCAGATACAGGTATCAATTTTAACTTTATTCCGGCATATACCCCACACTTCGGTGGCTTATGGGAGTCTGCCGTAAAATCCATAAAGCATCACCTGAGGCGTATATTAGGCTTCGCACATCTCACTTACGAAGAGATGTCTACGTGTCTGGTTCAGGTTGAAGCAATACTAAACTCTCGTCCTCTCACTCCTCTTTCCACTGATCCATCAGACCTATACCCTTTAACTCCTGCTCATTTCCTCATTGGGAGATCACTCACATCCCTGCCGCATCCGCAAGTTATCAACCAGAATATCTCAAGCCTGAAGCGTTTCCAGCGTATCGAGCACCTAAAGCAACAGTTCTGGAACAGATTCTCTAACGAGTACATCTTCTACCTCCAACAGAGAACTAAGTGGACGGACTCCGATGGGGTGCTTGAAGAGGGAGCCATGGTGGCACTCAAGGAGAGACAGTCGCCGCCACTGATGTGGCCACTCGGTCGTATCGTACGTCTCATACCTGGGAGGGACGGAATAAGCAGAGTCGCAGACGTAAGAACAAAAAAGGGAATAGTCCGGCGCGCTTACAACACCATCTGTCCTCTTCCAGTATGATCATTGAACACCAGTCTTCAACGCCGGGAGCATGTTGAGAATATCACGCCGCGCCGGGCAACCGCGGGCGGTAGCTGCGGTCGCGGGGGGGGCGCTCGAGCAGCGAGCGTACAACACAGCTGACCGGCACCTCACTGCGTCGTCGTCCGCGCTACTGAACGACTACGTTTATTTTCTCGCCACTTTAAATTTTAAACTGTTTGCCTCCTAAAAGTAATCCTAATACTTGTAAAGTTTCATAAAATACAGTCCATTATAAAGGTCACCGGTTTTATTTAGTCCTCGTACCACCAGGAGGATACTCCCAATCTTCTTCAATTACACTTACAATTCTCCTGCAATAGACTGATTCATGCGATAAGAAAGTAATGATTGTCAATTGTATGGGAAAAATACATAATAAAACTATGAAAATGTTTTATCAAGCTTGGTAAAAATCCTAACAAATGTATTATTTTTAGATACCCTCTGGAGGCAGAGTATGTTATTCATGCTGGGTATCTGCTAGAAGAAATGTACAGCGTGCAGCCAATCTTCACCTTAATAGTAGGAATGTTTGTGTTGTATGTTCAACATTGAGACGTCGCACACATTTGTTCCTGAATGCTCCAGAAAGAGATGTCATTTCTAGAAGAATATAACCTAGACAGGTGTGTAAAATAGTTAACTGTAAATCTATGTAGTATGTGGTTTTTATCTGTATATGACTTGTAAGAATCCCTTATCAATAAAATACTATGACTACTATGTATTGATCTGTGAATGTGTGAGTTTATTCTGTATTGTTTTTACAGGTCAGTTATCGTTCATTGGTGTGCAATGTTTGTTGGACTTGGGCTAGAAGTGCTGTTTGTTTAGAATATGAACCACCTATCGTTGAAGCTGACTCTAATCCAAACTAACCTCCACAGGTTTTGCCCATTACATATAATTAAACTCATACAAAAAAGTTGGTATATCTAGTTCGAGTTGTTTTGTACCAGGTTGTACAAACCTAGAACGACACATAGTGCCCGTGTACTTGATGATGTATCAGTAAGAGAAGAAGAATAAAGTTTTAAATCCTGATTTGTTCTTTTATTTCTTTTTTTTGGAGAGTCCCTACACTCCTTCTGTAGTTCACCAAAGGTTTAACATCCCTCAGAAAGCATGTTAAGCCAAATGGCTTATTTATTGATCTCCATCGTCATTTGAAGATATTTGACAGTTGTTATGGATAGATAAAAGTCAGTAGGTAAATCTAATACCAATATTTACAAATGGTAGGTACCATGTTACCCAGTTACCGCCCTCTTTATATTCTGCGGCATCCAGCTTAACTGGAAGCCGACCCAAAAAGCAATGACCCTTTCTCCAATGGTTTTGGGGTCGGCCGGTAGGTACCTTGTTCTCCAATTATGTACCTAAGTACTTACATTTTTAATTTCAATCTTACTAGTACCATACCAATCTATTCAATAATTACAGCATCATTATAGCATATTCTGTATAACATTAGACAAAAGAGACCGGTCAGCTGAAGGCAAAGAGATTTAAAAACTAGCTGAAGGAAATGTATTGAAATAAACGCATCCAGCAGGGATTGAACACAGTAGGTTTTAACTTTTATATGATAAGCCAATACTCCCCAAAGAAATGATTCTTGATCTTGCTTTAGTGAACCACTTTTTTCTAATATTTTTTATGAAAGATCACAGTAATTATGATCTTAGACTATTAATGATTTATTTGTTCGATGAAAAAAAACTAAACAATTATATTATAGGTTAAGTAAACGTCATCTCTACAACCTGTCATGGATGGCTGTCAATAACCCTTAGGACAAACGTCAAACTTATTCAATTTTAATTTTGTACATAAAAACCATATGATATTATGTAAAAAAATTAACTTTATTCTATTCAGGGGTAAGTTTCGCAGCTTCGCTGATGGCGTACATGTTATGGCCGGAGGCCCATACAAAAATGAAACATGTCCTTTGTCAATTTACCGGTAGTTCGTTACCTTTGTGACCTTTGGACTGGTGTTGCCAGGACAATTAATAACATTTCGTTAGGCACGTAGTGTGGCGGACCCTCGTTGTAACTTGCGTCCCGACTTTTGAGCCAGAAGTAACTTTTAAACATTGTTTTCGGGTTCTTTTAATTGGTAACTACGAATTTCAGTTTATTTTAGGAACAGATTGATTTATTTTTTCTCGATGAAAATGTCTTAGAATTGTGTGTTATTTGTTTGTTAAAATACTTTACTTAATTTACAAATCAAGGTAGTTAAATTAATAGACAAGTAAAAAGTAATTGTTTCCGCCCGGGATCGAACCGGGGGCCTTGTGCGTGTGAAGCACACGTGATAACCGCTACACTACGGAAACTTGATAACTAGTAAGCAAAATAAGCTTTCTATTTCGCGTTTCATTACGATGGTAGCAACTTAAAATTGTTTTGTTATGGTTCGTGACGTGATCAGACCGAGAAAAAGTCTGACCTGAGGAACCTCTGTGTTTCTTTCGGTTCTTCGTCGCAGAATATTCAGATACTAAAACACTGACAACATACCACTAGAAATAAACTTGAATGGCATGTTAAAGTGTAAGTAAAAACCTATACTTACAGAAATTAAATTTCACCGTTTTTTTTTATCTAGGTCAGAGAAGTCGACCTTGTCGAGTAGGCATTGATAATTACGTATATTACCCAATAAGAACAGTTATAAATTATCTGTTCATGTCTTCTTTAATTTTAACACAATTACAGACAGGAATTGTGACAAAATGATTAGAAGCTTGCAAACTATGCACCTTCAAAATTATGAAAGTCAGCGATGACGTGTTAAGACAAATAATAAAACGTATAACATTACAATATTGTGGTAATAAGTAACAGAACGTAACATCTAATTATTGCATTCAAAGGAAGCTGTTTAAACAGCATGCGGCAATGTCTTAGACCAGTTACAAAGCGAAGATCGCGTCAGTGGCCCAGTTATTAAAAGCACTTTATTAAAGACAGTTGCCGAAAACCAGTAACGGTAGCTTGCAACAAGCCTTTCGCTGCCTCAGAGCCGCCATTATTTGAGTACAACTTAATGAGTCCTTTGAAGTCTTCGCTCTTTTGTTTGACTTTTCAGAGCAGACGTCAGAATTAACTGCGTGCCTCGTCGCCCGGTAATTACCAATAAGAATCTCTCAACCTCCCCTTCACCCCCCATGTCACCCCCTCAGCCCTGCCAATTACTTCTGGTTTGAAAACACAGTTAAACGTATTTCATTGGCAGTACAATTTTGTTTTCCGTTTAATAGAATTATAAGTTAGTTGGTATTCGGAATTCGGATCTAGGTGTACTCTGTTTTGTAAAGGTGTATCAGTATTTTTGGTAGATACTTATATTGGCTACTATTCAGCATTAATAGAATATATTTAGCAGTTTGTGTGTTAATGCCAATGCCAATTTAAGTCAAACCAAAGAATAGGCATCAGCTTGAATACGCTACTGCCCACTCTCTTTTCTCTAAATACAAACAGCTTATGAAGGCACTTACGGAAAGAGAAGCAGGGCCTTGTCTCGTGATACCTTTAATTCCAGTTCACCCGAATCTTCACCCCACCCGCCACTTAATTATCTAGGCCTCCAATCGTCACAACTCAATAATCTAACCTAATATGATTTCAATCCCTAAAGCTATAAAAACAAAGAGTATCAGCATTAACTGAACAAACGAGGCAGGGATCACCAACTTTAATTGCTGCCTACCCACATTAACCCTTGCCAATTCCGACCAGATAACTGTAGTCAATTCTTTAAACTTTGCCAATGGGAGACAATCTGGACCAATTATCTTGGGCTTAGCGGGATCACAAAATAGATGGGTACAGAAGGTCTAGGCTAAAAGTATTCAGAAACAACAGACGCCCTGCCACTTAGACACACAGATACGTAATACGCGGCGAGCTTAAAAAAAATACAGTCGCAAATCTGCATGCACTAGCTGTTCGTAGAGGGTTGTCCATGTGTGCGCGTCTTTTCACAAGCAGTATGCAGTGGACTTTCTGTACATGTCTATTCTATGGTGTGAGGTTTGACTTCGACGCTCCGAGATCCGTATTTAATTGTTCCGAGATGTGTGGTGCTGATTGATGGGCCGAGTTCCCAGTTTTGTTTTGTTTTTATTTTGTTTTGCGGCAATTGTTGAGTGTCGAGCTTTTGGAGAGATTTTCTTCGGGAGTTTAGTGAGCTGGTGGCTTATCTACTTTTAAACGATGTAGATTTAGATTGAATTGTGTGGAGCTTTACAATTTGTTAAAACTGTGCCAACTGTGCTAGCTTTGTTAATTCTTAAGAGGTTTGGTTTCACAGTTTAATGCAGAAAGTGACACTCTTGAGCAGTGCGCGTCAAATTAGAAAGTTCATCTCGTTGGTGACAAGCTAATTAGATCAGAGACAGTTTAAACATATCTACGAGTGTTTTTAAAAGATATCCTCTTCAAAAACAAAATTGACTTTATCTAGCTTTTTAATAGGCTATACATAGTTAACACTATATTAAGGGAGAATGCGGATATAGTCTTATAACGCGAGCAATACTCTGTAGGTACAAACGGCTACACATAAAGCTAAAAGTACATTTCCAGTTTACGTTGACCACACTTTATACGGAAATCCTATACAATGCTAACTCCGCTTATACTGGATATGTATAGCTTGATGTGTAGCCGTGTGTACCAGAAATAAACTATGAAGATAAAAATGATGACGTGCTTTATATACCTACCTGATATTTATAGCACCACAAAACCGCGTCACCACGATGAAAAATACCGAAAAATATTGTTCAATTTGGCTCTTGAGGGCCCAGTAAATATACTGTGATCTAATATTAATAATAAAAATGGTTGGCTGGTGAGAATCACTCAACCCTGGGGAGCATCAATATCGCGCTTATCAGACCCTTGCAGGCTACTGCCGTGTCTCAGCTAGATGGCGCTAGCTGGATTTGAGTTGACTTCACTAAAAAGACAAAGTGCCAAAAGACCACTCCACACAACTTGTCCTTGATTCAGGTATTTAATTCACTGGCAATCATTAAAGCAGTAAAAGTTGTCATGGCCAAAAAAAACTTTTACTTCATAAACTTCATACTTCAATCAACTTAGACTTTTTGTAAAAAAATGCCCGTTTGACGGCTTCTAGAGAATTATGTCAAACAAATGTATTCCTTGTTTTTCCAGATTCAGTTAAGTAACTGATTGTAGAATAGTTTGCCTTTGATTAACAGCTCGAAAGTGCTATGTACTTTTAGGTATTTTTAGTTGTATATTCCTCAGAATTAGTAGTTACTCTTCTGTGTATTTTGCACAGTGGCTTGAGGATCCAGTATGCCGGTCAGGTTTCTAATTAATTTAACTTCAGGTTGTAACTGAGAAAGTTGTATTTGTTACTAACGTTTGTCTAAGATGCTAGTTTCTTAGGTGTTTCCTTTTGTTTATGATTTAGAAGGCTTGCGTAATTAAATAGGGGCAATCAGTTGAACACTATTATCTTGGCAGGGAGTATCGTGTTTGCCAGTTGCTGGGTTGTGGAAGTCAGATAGGAAATCGCTTTATGGAAAGTAGGTATATAAGTACTGATATTCAGTAAGAGTCTGACGGTCCCGGACCCTGAGTATGGTGATATATCTCAATTTTAACACCTGTATAACCACCCATTTTCTGCAAATAATGGATTTGAATTTCAATTTGAGTTATAAGTTATTTGTCAATTGAAAATTTGCCTTAAGGAAATATGGATTGAAAATGGTACAGGTTCAGGGACCATTGCATTTTTCTACCCGGTATTTGTACCTTTAGATAAATGCAACCTATGGTCTACCTAGTCTAAACTAAACTATACTCGTCTTAAATTATTATCAATGTACAGCTTTCATGAATTGAGTCGATAAATTGATGAATACAAGAAATGGTCTCTAAGCGGTTTAACTGTGTCTAACTTGAAGAATCGACTAGTGAAAGCAAATTACTTCTAAGCTATCCTTAGATGGAAAGTAAATAGCTTTTATAATACGAACCTAGTTCCTCTAACTTCATTTCCTGCCTATTTGCCAGTTTTCAGTCTATTCGTGTTCATAATTCAGGTTTACTTAATGGTACTTTAACTGGGTGCAAATCCGTTTACTTACTACAAACGTTTCATCAAAAAATCAAAGGTAACGCGTCTAATGTGACCTTAATAGCAACTATTACGCCAAAGTACCAGGTGGGCGGTATTTGGAAAGGCCTAAATACGTACATTAAAATAAAAGTTAAACATAAAACGGCACGTCAAAGAGAACTGAAGTTGGTAATCCTCATCACATGTATCAACACAGTTTGGAACTTTGAAACTTCTTTGGATATAACGCGGGAGGAAAAATGTTGAGATTTATTCGAAACTCGAGCGGGCGGCCATGATGGGAGCCGCGTAAAGGACTGTCTTGTTTTTTGTAAGAGGTGATTTTTTACCCTTGTCTAGCTGGCTGATACTAAGTGGAGTGGTCACTTTTATGGTTGCCTTAGGTGCTACTTATTCTTTTTTTGCATCGCTTTGAAATTTAAAAAACAGTCAATATAATAATAAAAATAAAAAATAGTAATACCAGCCTGTTACTGTCCCACTGCAGGGCAAAGGCCTCTTCTCATACAGAGAATGCGTGTATTGGCGATTTCAAACTTATATTAACTATAAGCCCTCACGACGTTTTCCTTCACCGATGTCAATGATATCGAATACAAACTTAGAAAGTACATATGAATTGAAAAGTCACATTGGTACTTGCCCGGATTTGAACCACAATCTCGTGTATGAGAGGTACACGCCTTAACCTCTGGGCCATCACGACTATCCTACTAATATTATAAATGTAACACAGTCATATCCTACTATATCATAAATACGCAAGTTTGTATGGATGTTTGTTACTCTTTCACGCGAAAACAACTGAATGGATTTTAATGAAAAATTACAATAATATAGCTTATACATCAGCTTATGTCATAAAATAAATAAATATTGTACAACTTTTCACACAACGCCATCTAGTCCCAAGCTAAGCTAAGAGCTTGTGTTATGGGTACTAAACAGCTGATAAACATGCTTATATAATATTTCTAAATACATACATATAATAGACAAGTTACACCCAGACGCAGAACAAATGATCATGCTCATCACACAAGCATTTGTCCTGGGTGGAAATCGAACCCAAGACCTCCAGCATATCAGTCAGGGTAACTAACTACTACTAACAGGCCAGTCAAACACACCAAACATAGGCTATTAATTATAAAGATATTGAATGAATGATAAAGTAGGAAAAAAATATTTCATCTGCGAGCTATTCCGGGGTGCTAATCCTGCAAAGCTAGTTCTTTTATCATAAAAAAAATCCTCTAAGATTTAGCACAACTCATGTTTTAACACAGTCAAATAACTTACAGTTAATATTTCTACAATTCTACTCCCAAAACTTCTTCCGTCAGCTTTCTCAGTAAGTCTACGCTCCATAGTCCCGTGAAGTGGAGTTTATTGCAACAAATCAAAAGTTCTGTCCGGTGACGGCGTGAATAACTTTTGCCTCCACTCTACTATAATATATCATGTTGTTATACAAGGTTTTACTTGGCTTCACTTACAAAAACTTGGGTACCTACTTAGAAAGAACTAACCGTTGTGCTACCAATGTTATCTTTAGCCCTTGGTTATAAAACTAGTTAAAAAATGTCTTGGTTATGGACCGGCAGCGTTGTGGGTAAACAAAAAATGGTAGAACTTATACATTTTTCACTCATAACACTTTCTTTAATTTTTTTACGTTCATAAGTGCTGATCCTCAGAATAATTTGAACAAATGACATTTGATTTTGATTGATTAAAAGCGATTTTCTATCTTGTACAGGCGCCAGCACATCAAGTTACCCTAATGTGTCAATTTTTTTATCGTTTTTCAACTTTATGTCAAGCATTATAAGTTTCATATTCAATTGGGAAAATTTGACACATTGGGGTAACTTGACGTGCTGGCGTCTGTACATTTGAAGAAGTTTTTGTTTGCTGGTGTTAAGCTTAATTCTCCTCTATATCCCTTTGTCTTCACCTGTCCTTCTTTATCCTCGTTTGTCTTCGTGTCTATTTTTTTCTAGTTAGACATTTTTTCAAGGTATCTTTTTTATTAGATGGTAACTAAATCTAAAACGCGACTGCCAGTTTAACTTATACAGAGTAGCTGAACATAAGTATTTGCTCAAGTGCAATGCCACAGTTGCCCACATGACCTCCTTAAGCCTGTTCACTAGGTGACACTGTATCCCCGGGTAAGACTGCTTGAAAGACTTAGTGGCTTTGGACTACGAGTAACGACAGCCAAGGTAACTGCTTTACCTGTTTACCGAGTCACGGAGGATCTTAGTATGATAAGGAAGGACTTTCCACTGTACCGTGCGGCTACTATTACTGAGCTACAACACTACCTACTCAACCAAGTATACTTTTAGAATCTTTTAGTAATAGCAGTGATCGGTTATTTATTTATTCAGCATCATATTATGGTTCTTAAGGTGAAGAGACTCTGGGATTAGCACGAAAATATTGTAAACCTGTATAAGTAAGGCGGTCTGTCCACCTGAAAATCGATGTCAAATATCAGTCATCGTCTAATTGCAGATTAAATGTTTGTTTTCGCTACTTTAATGCTACCTAGTGTTAGAAAATACGTACTTAAGTACTTTTCAAAAAAAGGGCCTCGCAACGAACCACTTTAAAGATCATGTAAAAACCATCCCGTAATTCACAATTTCACAGAAAAATCCACGGGATTTACTCGTGCCCTGCGATTGTACATAACTTTATGTCTATTTTCTTGTTTTATTGGCGAAAATCCCGGTTTTATACATGCTCGACCCTTCAACCAATTCCTTGTATAGTGGATTTTGTTATTCTTGATGGACCGAGTCAAGGGCTCTCGAATTAATCCTTCAAGATGAGTCCTCTATGACAGTTCTATGATGGCGAACGTCTCAGATAATAATATTTTATATTTCATGAATAGCAAAAAGATAAGTTATTTGAGTGAAGAGGTCCTGGGTGGACAACAATAGCTAGCATTGTGCTTATAATAAGGGTTTATTATCGCTAAAACAATACCTAAAGTATTCTTAATGGACGTGAAAATTGAAACTCAGTCTAATGAGTAGCTACAATAAGACTAATCGAGCATCGGAGAACTCCAAATTATAATAATAGGTAAGGAGGTCAGTTTCCAAGATTGTATTTTGCTCCATTGTTCTATAAGATTAATAATTTGAGCAATTCAATTTTTATGTGCGATTAATTCATCTTGCCTCGAGCCGCCATTGTTTTGGGTAATGACCCGATTAATTGGCTATTCGAGCGATTTGCCCGTGAGTGCCGAATGCCGAAAGACGAGACTCGGCTTGGGGAAGAAACGATCCCAATTAACACTCACTTAGTCGTGACTCTTGAAATTATATTAATAAAAATGATAGCGTTTATCCGTTTAGCTTTTTCTGACTATGTTACTGACTAGATAGGTAAATACTGCAATAAAGTATTTACAAGGATTGACTACTTGTCTTACCTCAACAACCCAGTTACTTGGAAACACTATACTCCTTAGTAACATTAGTTGTATTGGTTATCGGCCAATCAGGCTTCTGACCGCCCGAACGTCACTAGCGTCTATCTAAGACCTTAGAATGACGGCTATACCAACGGTTAAGCTTGCCAATTCACGGGTCGACCTAGGCAAGCACTGCTTAACCTTAAAAACTTACACGTGTAGCAGTTATAACTGATCCAAAAAATCCCCCCGAAACATAATAAAGTTCAGAATATGAAGGTACCTACATAATAATTGCTCGTAAATTTTCTTTGCGTCTTTTTTAGTAAAAAAAAACATCTTATTGAAAATATACCTAAGTATACAATGTTATTTCTAAGAGGATTAGAACGCAATTACCAATACAATTTACTCAAAATGAATGTTTACGATACACCTCCTCTCCTTTTGACCAAAAAATCCTCCGCTCTCCTTATAAGCCGTTATTGTGTATCGTGCGGGCTTTGAAGCTTCGTCACGTCACGGCAAGCGACGTTCCCGTACGTCAAGTCACGGCATACGACGTTCCCGTACGTCACGTGTTGTCAATGCGTCGCTAGCGGGTCCATCGCTCGTGGAAACACTCTCATTTTTCCATTATTTCCTTGGATCATCGAAACGAGGGAGATAAGGTTTCTTAGACGGCTATAAGTCTCTGAGGCTGTCCGATAGCTTTTAGAGAATACGTAATATTCATGGTCCTTTTGGGAATGCCGTCCGCTTGTAAATCATCGTCGAAAATCTTGGATATTTCTTAGAAATATGTTTTTAAACTCTTCAATGACTCATAGCCTGAAAATTGCAATATTTGTAAACGTGTATCGACTACCGTGCATTTAACAACACTATTCATATACCTGTTTAGTTTTTTTTTTAAACTTTATGCCCTACCTATAGAATTTTTGGGTCTGATGAAAAAGTGTGAAGAGTTTCTGCTCTCATCTTTGGTCCAACTTGGATATTTAAATATTTACAAATAAATAAAATTTAAGCACCTGTTCGTAATGTCAAAACAACAGCTTTTTGTATCGAGGGTATAGGATTTTTTTATTATTTTGTCTGTAAATCTGGCGATGGCGATGATACGAAACGGCTAAACCAATTTCAATGAGACCCATTATACTGTTAGATGGCTGATGTAATAAGAAGCAAAGTTTTATTTAGAAATTATTAGACGTCATTGTAAAATTATAGTAATACATTTTGCAAAATACGACGTGAACGAAGTCGCAGGTTAGTTAATAACATGCTTGCTGATAAACAACATTAAGCAACCAATATCAACAGATTACTTTTATCAGTGTTAAAATTTCACAAGTAAAAATAACCGAACAAAGGCATATTAAGTAAGTGTTTAATTTAATTTCAAAATAAGATCAATCATTGATCTTATTTTGAAATTGTGGGGCGATAATTAAATTTGTCCGCTTTTAATACCCCGTGCTGATACTTTTTCCCAATTTCGTACATTAAATCAGCTCCATTGTCTCAGCTCTATTGACAATAATTTCCCCCCTTTCAATGTTCCGTGTTTGTTCCAAGACGTGTTTTTGTATATTCACATTTTATATGATCCGATTCAAGTGGGGAAACTTGGCGAGTATAATGTATCGACACGTATCGATGGAGTGTAGACATGATTTGTCATGATATATGGGAGTTGTTTGGGGCAGGTGGGCGTCGCGATAATGGTAATGATTTCTATTATGATGGGAATGAAAGGAAAACACAAGAAGGATCGACTGTTTATCATTATGATTGTGAGAGTTGAGGGATTGACTGATGTGAGGAGACACGGAAATACGTGATGCGTAGATAGATATACTGCGTGGAAAAATCAATGGGCCCTTATATAGACGCATTGAGAAATTATATCTCGAACAATTCTATTGATTTGGACAATAATAAAATAGTGAGTATTAAGTTTCTAAGCTGGTTAAATTTCTGGTTTAGGTGTACTTGTCAAGAAATCTGTGAATGTTAGTTAATTTATTTAAAACAGTACAGAAATGTTTCGTTTAAGTTTAATAATATAATCTATTCTAAGGAATTCAGAGTGGTTTCCGTTCAGGGCTTATTGATTTTTGCCATTCTGTATATTAGTGGCGTGGAATATTGTCATTAATTGTCATAAAGATTTTGTTCTTGCGGATTTTTTATTGGCACCTACAGCTATAACTAAAGGCAGTTAAATGCGTAAAAGTCATCGTAAAGCATTTACAGCAGTGGTTGGTTGACATGCATTAATGTTATTGCATTGATGGTTGTGTTGTATTTGAAATGTGGTTGTATAATAATTTCATGTTTTTTTTGACATGAGTTTATTTATTTTTAGTTTTTAAATATGAATAATTTAACTGGTTGATATTAGTTCAAGTGTTTGAAAACCTTTGTTACAATAATAAATTATAGAGATTTTTATTCTGAAATAAATGAATACAATTTAATTACAAGGTCAACTACATAACAATAACACTAGAACGATTCGAGAAAGTAAGTGACCAGCAACACCATTTGTCCTCACTATAAACGTTAAAGCTGCACTTAGTTTTATAGCAACGGAGCAGTAAACAAAAACTCAACTAAGTCCATCAGGTCTTGTGCGGCGTCGGACACACGTGCGGACTGTGCGGAGTGCACCACTAAACGCGTCCAAACGATTACCTAAATCGCCATGTAACGTCACTCAACGTAGAAGCGTTCCCGTGTCGACGTCGTATCCCGTCCCTCGTCTAACTTTGAAAACTGTAATTGCTCGTTACAAGTGTATCATTGGCTTTAGACGGATAAAAGCGTCTTTCAAACGAAGAGTTCTGCAGATTCAGTTATGGAGTATTATGATAGCTTTGAAGTATTTTGACGGTTGTAATACAATCTTGATGTGATGATATTCGGCAGTTGATTTTTGTGATAAGGTTGCTGATTTGAGCGGAACGAAGTTTGCGACGAAGAAATGGATGGAGTGTTTTTAGGCATAATTTTGGATTTGTATATTTTTTCATTATTTTTGAGTAGAGTAGGGTGTCTTCTACTGAAGTGCGTGGTAGTAGATTTGCGGTAAGTGAAAGTATAAGTATACCCATTGCATAATATTATTAAGAGGAAAGTTTTTCTTGTTTGTTTGTACCGAATCAGCTCCGAAACTACTGGACCGATTTTAACCACTTTTTCACCATTACATAATTTATGTACCTATTAGAAAGTAAAAAAACCTATGTATTTTTTTTAAAGAAAGAGGGGTGGTAGATGGGTTAAGCACAAAATCTGCTAGTCTATACTAATATTATGAAGAGGAGATATTTCATTATTTTTTTGTTTGCATTGAATAGGCTCCGAAAATACTGAACCAATTAGAAAATAATCTTTCACCGTTGGGAAGCTACATTATTTTAGTGTGACATAGGTTTCATTCTAATATTATATGCTTTTCCCTTTTTTTAAATACTTTTTATCACTGTATTCTGAATGGAGGAGGAAAAGAGGGAGGGGGAGGGGAAAAGGAAGGAGAGGGAAGTGTGAGGGAGGGACAGATGGAGTGAGAGGGGAGGGGAACTGTAGGGGGAGGGTGAGGGGAGGGAGAGGGGAGGGGGGAGTGGGGAGTGGGAGGGGGGAGAGGGAAGAGACTAAATTCGAAAGTCGGTGGCCAATCATGAATAAGACAAAACCACCAAAGTCACAGACTTCCCAATTTAGAGTTATTTTATACCGGTTAGTGTTTTTTTTTTAAAACGGTTTTTAATTTCATTATTTCTATTATTGACTTTATAATCGTCAAATTTTTGTTCCACTACGTTTATTTATTTAAGGGATTAAATATAATGACCACCATAAAATGCTTTGATACCCTTAGTTCTTTTGTCAAAAATATAAACTTGACACCAGAAAAATAAAGTCTAAAATAACAATAGTACCTACTAGCTATTTTAGTCACGACTGCACTTTAAATTGAATTCGAACACAAAATGTAGTAAATTATCACCAAATCTTAGCGAGCAAATTAATGCACTATTTCCGTGGTACAACGGTGGAATTATGTCCAACTGGTTGGATCACGGGGATAGGATGATCATGTAAAACAAATGAAATGTATGTAGGAGGTAATATCTGGAACTACTGGTTCAAAATGAATAATTCTTTTTGTACGGGATTGCTTAAACCCCAAAGAGTGTGCTCCCATAATCAGGACTTGGGACATCCCGACGTTAGGTTAGTTAGGTTTCTTTAAACCCTGCAGACAGAAATAGGAGCCCCGCGTAGCGGGGCTCCGTTTTCTACGCTTTTTAGATTTCTGCGTTGTTAAATTTACTTAAATAGAATAGCAAAGTGTTAAAACTTTGGTTATAATTTTACATTAAAATGCGAGTTTCATTTTGGTGATCATTTACTATTTTTGTCTGCTATTTGTTACTATATCTGGTGGTAAGTTAAACATAAGCCTTATTTTAACATGTCATGTGAATTATTTTTAAGTCGCTGATATTTTTAGTCAAATGAGGGAAGTATTAATATAAGCAAGTAAGAGTTAAAGTCGTGATGGCCCAGTGGTTATGCCTTTGTTAAGCCTCACATATTTGTGGTTCAAATCCGGGCAAGTACTAATGTGGTTTTTTTAATTAGTACTTTCTAAGTTTAGACTTAAGCGAAGGAAAAACGTCGTGAAAAATCCTGGACTTAACATAAGTTAATATAAGTTTGAAATCGCCAATCCATTTTGAGCAAGCGAGGTGATCAATGCTCGTGCTTTCTCTGTACGAGAAGAGGCCTAGGCTGGTATTACTATTATTTTTTATGTTGGGGCCATTTAAGTAGATATCATTTTTTTTATTTACTTTTGCGTATTCTTATGTAAGAGACTTCAATAAACAAACAAAATCGTTTATAATAAATCGCTTTTCGAACTTAAGGGAATAAGAAAGTGTATTATGAAAGACACTTTTTCTCCATTTGCATTTAAATTGGCAGATCTCACAATTTGTAAATTGACTCAGAATATTTGCTGGTTTTTTGAGATTTCAAATCGAAGCCATTATTCTGTCAGAAAGGTACCTACATCAGAAACGTTTACTTTAGAATTTTGCGTAAAAAGGTTTTTCCACTTAGTTATTACTCCAGCTTTTGTGTAGAATTTAAGGCTTTTAATACACGCGTTAAACTAATGTGTGACGCCGGTTAGGCAATATATGAGGTAGATTTTAAAAGCCTCTATCGATCTGGGCGATTAGTATGTCTGAAAGTTTCAGCTTCAAACTATTTGTGTTGAGAAATAGAGGAAACAGTAGGTACGCTGTTTGTCATCATTTACATTATTGAAATAAGATTGAAGGTTGTCGTCATAATCAATAGGCTATTGGACAAAATTTTTGTTTTCAGTCCCTCATCTAGATTACAAGAAAATATTCGACACATATTTTTCTTTTCTCTCGTAGGGGACGATGGGGGAATTGCGGACGCTTTAGCGGAAATTCAAATAAAACTCAAATTATTAACAATAATCAGAATGTCTTTATTAATTAATAAAGTATGGTTATATCCCTTTCAAATGAACATTAATTATTATATGAGATCCATCAATATCCCCTAAATTTTAACCAAAAACATAAACATATGTGTCCGTATTTACCCATAGCTCTTGGGGTAATTACGGACCAGTGCTGGGTTAATTGCGGACAACATGGGGTATTTATTTGGCGAGGTCTATTTTCACATGCAGAATTACCAAATGAAGCTCCTTGACGGAAACCCAGCACTGCAATTCTCATACGCGCAATTCTTGCATTTCGAACACATAATCCAGTCTTCGATGGGTGGGTCAAAATACTTTTCTTGACATTAAATGCAGAAATAATCATCTTTTTCTTTAACAGTTTAAAAAAAAAACAAGTTTCTTTCACCTTTTGGTCGTTTTTATTTAGTGTTTTTTGGTTTCTTATTTGTAGTTTTGATCTCTTCTTTTTCCAGGCTCTTTCTCTTTCTTTCTAATTTCTTTTCTTCTTTTTTTCTAGGTTTACTTTTTCCGCTGTGCTGGCTAAAATGACGGAATGTTTTTTTGACTGATTGGGATGTTCCTTGGGGTTCTGCGGAATTAATACTTAATATGTTCATTGGTAATATCTCAGACAACACTGGCTGGATGGTACTAGCACTGTCATTTTTACTTGATCGAAAAGGGTTGCTTTGGGATTGCCACACTTCTCTACTGCATGACGAACAGTAATCTTTTTCTTTTTGATTGCTTGTACAGATCTTCTCTTTGTAAAGATTTAATGGAGTAAGCCTGTTCTTATGTGCTAGTATATTTTCAAGGCATCTAAAATAATAAAATATTGCTGATTACAACAAATAAGTTCAGCCGGTGTAATTACGCACGTTCGTATTTACCCCAGGTACTCTGTCCGCAATTAACCCAAATGACTTTGAAGAAATGCAACGATATTTTTTTTTTGGGCTTAGGAAATTTTTTGAGGCAAACAATAGTGCTATTTACTCGTCATTAGCAACGCAATCGAAAGAAAATATTACCTTTTACTGACACTTACCTTGTGTGCATAACACTCAAAATAGTAAACACCAAAATTAGATAAAAATTGCCAAATTTGTAAAATTTTACTTACCTTATAACGTGTACGCACCTGACCGCGGGATATTTTGGTGAACACTAAAGATGACTGAAGCTAACGCGTGATTGTGACGGCCGGGCCCGGGGGGCAGTGTGATGGTCCTCCCTCGTCTAGCCTGTTTAATCCCATGATTGAGTATCCCTAGAAAGAATTTACTTGCTTCCACTCGTCCTTAGAAACCAATACTGTAGTTAAGAGACATTTCAGTATTCAACGTCAACTACTTCTTGTATTTACTTTAAGCAACGGAGAGTACATTTCACTGAGCGAACAATGTAGACTTTTCAACCATTCTAACTGTTATTTCGAAGCTTATCTTAGTGAGTTTAGGTCAACAATTAGTATAAAAATATTAGTCTTTCTCGGTTTGAACAATATGACTATGTAAATTAAATTTTACTAGGCAAAGTAGAATGATCGATAAGTTGATACATGTGTGTTTGTGCTTATTTAGCCACCGCAAATCGACCGATATCGTTCAGGAACGGGGACTCCCTACGCCGCGACAACGGCCTTTAATCATTGTTACAGGGGGGCAACTTGACCTCCTTTTCGCTGCGAAGCGGTTATGATTCCCACGATCCACCAGGGCAGGTACTTATATTTTTTTTCGTACTGGAGCTTATAAGCTCTCCCCCAGAACCATGGTTTTTGTGTATGTATTTAGTAGTCAAGTGATAGGTAGTTTTGGTTTGGCCAAACCAAAGGTCGGAGGTCAACTGCAAGACATGGCGTGTATTGGGTTCCTAGTTATCGCCGCCGACGCGTCGCGCCAGTCATGTACTCTATAATTTCAATTTGTCAGAGTTGGGATATTAAAGTGTAATACGTCTCAACCAATATGTCTCTCCCCCGGAAACGACATCCCTGCCAGAATACTTAGGCAACTACTTATTTGACCTGCGAATGCTTCCATAGCTTTCGACTGCTTTATTCCCCTCATCTGCAGCTCCGCAGATTTAATTTAGATAGATATATGATTTGGCTAGCTTTAGTCTAGTGTCTTGATTCAAGGTTTGGGTATATAAGGGAATTCAGTATTGGAGGTTCGGTCTAGTTTTATCACACGGATTAAAAAAAACAGTGTTATTATTGAAACTTGTTCGTAATTAATGAATCTAAACAAATCTCCATTATTAAATACCCAATACATAGGCAGTTTTGTGGACATAAAGAAAAGGAAATGGTTATGGTTCAAACTTGTTTATTTTCTTTCAATAAAATAGAATGAAGAAACTGTTTGTTTATTTAGACCTAGATTCGATAGTATGGCATCGAATCTAAAGCCGAGCGTTCCATTCCTAACTAATCTGACCAAGGAAAAATGGCCCGCTCAAACCAAAAAACCTTGCGATGTCTTACACATATCTTAATATTATTATATACATGTACACAAGAAATACAGTTGAAACATATTTACAAAAAAAGTACAATGACTGAGAAAGGGGTAAGATACACACCTAACTATTTACACAGTTTAATCTAAAAGCATATATTTACGACGCATCAAGTTAGGTTCACAGCTATCTTTAATCAACTCATCTCGTGTAACTCGATGTCTACTTGAGACGCGCCACTGATACAGGCCCTCACAAGTCCTCTACGACTCTCAAGTTTTCCTCCTCTCTAAACTTCTCTACACAACACCATAGAAATAGGATCCCCTTGTCTATAGTAGACCAAGGCTGGTTCCCCGTTCTTTGTCTCAGACGATATAAAACGTCGAATCCAGAATCTACCTCCATTTTATATAATTTGACTATTAATCGCGCGACTCTATTTAAATAATTAACTTAGAGCTGTGAAGCTATCTTGTGATCCGCCTTACAAATGAGTTAGTGTACTTTACCAGGTGTCGCTCTCTCCTTGTCGTCTGCTGAATATCACCCTTGAATTTACTTAAACTTGGCTCCCTTGGAACCTGAATGGCAAACACTACACTCTACTGAATTTTATAAAAATTACACTCCAAACTGGCTCTACTACAACCGTCAAGGCCAAAAGCTCGACCGCCTTGTCCCGTGCTCCAAAAGAGAGTCCCTTGCTTGTCTCGCTACAAGCTCCTCTTCGCTGCAGACGAGCCTTTCCCCCTCTACATCCAGTCACCTCCCTGTAAACTGAACATACCACACCCAAAGTAAATCTGTCTTTGTGTAATTTGTCACGTCACACGGCTTGTTGCTCGGTATTGGCTCATGGCCACAGGAGTCGGTTATTTTTGGTCCCGCCCCAGGGTTTTTTGTTTGTGAATCTAAAATTTCTAATATTTTTTTTTTGCCTCTTTGCATGGACGGTCAAGTGGGTTTCGTTCCCATGGTCTCAGCTTCGATCACATCTGGCACCGATCTGCGCTGCAATTATGTCCTTAGAAAGTTGCACAAAAAGAACGATTTATCGCTGCAGTGTCACTTAGCTCAATTGTTTCATTTTAACTAATAGTTATTTATCTTAGCTTTTAAAAGAATTCTTAAAATGAGTATTGAATAACCTTTAGACAGGGGTCTCGACTTGTTGAAATTTATGGCGACTTGTAACATTTGTCAATGTTTATTTCTTTCTCTCGAGTAAAATAAACAATAAATGATTGTCGACCATCTCACACTCCCCCAAATAGATTTATTTAATCACCTAGTGTTCCTATATCTCAATCTCTACACAAGGTCGTTGAAAAATCTATTTCAAACTTCATAAATTCGCACGCTAGTCCAAAATTTCCCACGCCTATTCATTATCTTGTCAAGTATGACAATAAACCTATTCAACTCGGTGTCCCTTTTCTCATGTAGCTCGAGTCTTCTGTGGCAACACTTATTCGTCTGCTTTGTTCCCCGTAACCCATAATAAAACTCTATTCTATTTGTCGTTCTGGTAGTAGCGAAACAGGTGAATCGCATTGTAGTTTCCTTTGACTTTGTTAGTATGAACGTCAATTAAGGTGTATACATTACTGTACGGAACTGCCCCTACAACATAAGGTCCCTCGTATAACCGCATGAATTTCTTTGTTAACTTTTTGTCGGCACCTGACTTTGCAAAAGTCTTAAGTTTTACCAGATCGCCTATTTCGAACTGTACTAATTTATGATTTTTGTTATAATGAAATTCCCTACTCTCTGCCGCCTTAATTATATTCTTTCGCGCCTGCTCCCGAACCTGTTCTAATGTTTCCAGTTGTAAATCGGTTCCCCTCGCTATGTTTTTGTCGAAATCAGTCGATAGAAGGGTCCTTTTTCCCCATACTATCTCATTCGGTGAATACCCTGTTGTGGTATGCACTACTTGATTGTAACAATCCTCTATGTTTGGTAGTAGATCTACCCAAGATCGATGTGATTTGTTGCAATACGTTCTGAATAGCCTTCCTAACTCTTTATTAACTCTCTCTGTTGAATTTGGTCGCGGATTCCTAACAGACGTGTGTGTTAATTCGATGCTTAACTGACGAATGCCCGACTCAAAAATCCTTGAGGTAAAGTTCGCACCTCTGTCTGAGCATAACGTTTTAATCTCGACCTGCCTGTGGAACTTCTCCACGCATGTTAATGTAGCCTTTCCGCTCGCTTGTCGTAGGGGGTATAACCTGATTAGTTTGCTATAAGCGTCCTGCATCACAAATATGTATTTGAACCCGAACCGTCCAGCCGGTAAAGGTCCATAAATATCGCAAAAGACCCGTTCCCCTATCTCCCTAGCAATAACGGTTTTAATCGGCCCCGTATGTTTTTCTGGCGCGTGTTTTGACTTTTGACATGCCTCACAAGCTCTTACAACCTGACCTATTATGCGAGACATCTTTGAGAAATAGTATCGACGTTTCATCAAAGTATAGACCTTGTAACGTCCGAAGTGACCTACTTCTTCATGTATACTAACAATCAAATCCTTTTGTAAGTTCTCGGGGACATACAATCTTAAGGTGTCCTCTTTTATGTTTATCCTGTATAAAACCCCATCTTTAAGCACATAATACTTTGACTCGGGTGTGTTCGTTATCTTCATACGCCTAATTATTTCACTAGCGATCTTGTCGCGCTCTTGGTGTTTACCTATTTCTTTCCATCGGTCCTGTATTACCTGCCCCAATGGTACTTTAAACAAATTCATCTCAGGCCCTACCGCCTTGTTAGTTAATACATCGGTGACCCCCTTTATATGTCGAGACAAGACGTCGGCTACTGTGTTGAACTTTCCCTTAACATGTTCAAATGTGTAATCAAAACTCCCTATGTAGTGTACCCAGCGTATCATCCGTGCGCTCAGTAATTTACATGTTTGTAGAAATATCAGACTCTTATGATCAGTCCTAATTACTAACCGTGCCCCTCTCAAATAAGTCTCAAACTTTGATAAACTAAAGATGATAGCCCATAACTCTTGTTCCGTAACCGTCCATTTACGTTCCGTTTCCGACAACGACTTACTACAAAACCCTATTATCTGCTCCTCTCCTACATTGTTTAGCTGATAAACATACCCTGAAACTCCTAGATTACTGCTATCGGTTTGCAAATAGTAGGTCTCCTTAGGATTTGGATGTGTGAGGAGTATTGTGTCTACGAATAATTTCTTGACTCTCTCAAAACAATCATTTGTTTCCTGTGTCCATGCCCATTTTGTATTTTGTTTTAAAAGATCGCAAAGCGGTCTAACCTCTTCACTATATTTTGCGATAAACCTTCTAAAATAATTTATTAATCCCAAAAACCCTCGTAGTTGTTTTTGTGTTCGAGGTATGGGAAAATCCAGTATGGCCTCCACTCTTTCGGGATCCATACGCACCCCCTTCGTATTTACTATGTGCCCCAACAGCTTCACTTCTACACATAGGAAACGACACTTCCCTAGCCTACCAGTTAATCCCGCGGCTCCTATCTTATCTAGTACTTGATTCAAATGTTCTAAATGCAACCCTATGGTCCCCGTCGTGAATATGACAATGTCATCTAGATAATTTACGCAAAATTCACGTACTCCTAATAATATGGAATCCATTGCCCTCGAGAATCCTGCCACAGATGTCTTTAATCCTTGAGGTAAAACACGATAAGTATAGGTCCGCCCCATGAAAGAGAAACCTGTATACTTCCTCGAATCTGAATGCAATGGTATTTGAAAATAAGCATTATTTAAATCAATCAAACTGATATAATTGACTCCATGAAAAGACTGTAGGATCTCAGATGTGAGTGGTGGTGCCCCAGCGTCTCCTATCATTTTCTTATTTAGTTCACGTGCGTCTAATAAGATCCTTATTGATCCATCTCGTTTTTTAGTGAACGTGAGTGGGCTACAGTACGGAGTTGCCTCCTGTCTGATTACGCCTAATCTTTCTAATTCATTTAATTCCGCCTTAACCTGTTCCCTATAGGCCAAATGTACCGGATAACTATGTTTCACAAAAGGGATTTCGTCTACCAACTCGATAACGTGCTCATACCTGTCGGTCAATCCTAATTTATCCGTAAATACCTTAGAGTGTTTGTCCAGTACAGGTAATAATAGTTCCCTCTGTTCACTATTTAAGGTTGAATCGTCTAGGTGGTATTCTTTATTTTTTTCACCGTACGTTTCTTTACTTAACATACTATGCTCTACCGGTCTAGTGCTTCGGTTTAGTATCAAATTAATCGTGGCAGCATTTGCCTCTCCCCCTAACCTTTCGAGTTTACAATCTGAATTCAGTCTAACACAGGTCCTAATTCCCAAATGTTCGATCGTTAATGTCCGTTCACTGTCGCAGTTCACTACGCCTTTAACCCGTTCTAGCCAGTCATATCCTAGTATCATTGATCTAGGTAACCGTCGCATGATCAACACAGGTGCTTCGACTAAGGTGCTACCTAATTTGAATTCTATTAGAACCATCCGATTCGTGCTCTCGCTCCGCGATCCGAATGCCCCCTGTATCTGAACAGCTGGAATAGCAATCTCAGGTAAACTTCCGTTTTCCCTTAGAATGGACTCGTACAATTCTCTTGTTATCCCGCTAATCTGGCTCCCTGTATCGATAAGTGCATTCATACTCCTACCGTACAACCACACGCATACTTCAGGTAACTTAGGTAAAGAGTAATCAATTCCTACATCGACCCACTCGTCGATCTCGTGAATCATTGTATACGTATGTAAACCTCTCACCATACAAAACTCACACACAACGCCCATCTCATTACACTCGGCTATGTTGCTAAACTGATTTTCTAATAAGACTCCTATGCCTCTAATTTCTGAGTGACAACTATCTCCGTCACCTCCTGTGTTAACCTTTAGCAGTCGCCTAAGGCCTCTTTCGCCAACCCCTAAACTCTGTCCCGGCTTCCATCCATTGTTAGTTAAGATTTTATAAGCTACACCTGTCCTTTCACACTCCGAGGCCTCGTTATTCCCCGCGATACACAATGTTAAATTTTCGGGCCTAGCTTGTGTGGGGAACTCTAGTTTTTTGACTGTCCCTCCCCCACATGTTTCGTTACGTTAGAGCTTTCGCCCTCCTTCACAAAAGCGATAGCCGGTCTGACGTTAGTCTCTTCTCGTTCGGTCCCGGATATTGCAGGTCTATTAAAATTCGCTCTGTAACCTAATCGTCCCTGGCGATAACCGCGTCCTCTTGTCGAGTTTCCTCTGCTCCTCCACCTATCAGTTGAAATAGTCGCAACAATAGGGCGCGCCGACGGTGACCCGACGTACCGTCCTCCCCTATGACTCCTACCAACAATACCTCTCGCAACCCCTTTTGGCTTTTCAACAATATTTTGCTCTATGCTCCTAAGAAAATTAATCCCGCTCATGATGTTAACTTCCTCAGTCCTAGTAAACCATAACCGCTGTATATCTGTAGCATAATGCCGCATAATGGAGTTTACTATATCCCGCTCGCTAAACGCAATAGTCAAAGACTGCATTGATTCAGCATGTTCGGCGAAATGCTCCGACATCGTTATTCCTGAATCGTTTGTATATACTGCATTAATCAACCTATATCTCACAGACTCCTGAATCTGCTCGGTCCAATAGATGCGTCTAAAGTCAGCCTCGAAATCGGCCAATGTAGTCCACTCTTTTGAGTATATTTCCATAACCTTGCGGGCGTGCCCCGTAATGCAACCTAACGCTATGTCAATCTCGCGATCTGATCCATTTACCGCCCTTATATACTTCTTTAACCGCTTTAAAAATGCAATAGGATTAGTGAATGGTTTTCCGTCAAAATTCGGTTTGCTAACCGATGGTTGGACTACATATACATTCCGGGTTTCGGGAGTTGCTACACTAGAACTCGCGGACGCAGAACTATTCGCTTCCTGCCTAACAATCGTATAATTTCCGTTAGCATTTTCATTTTGTACTAAGTTAACATTTGAACTCAGCTGCTGTAATTTCTTATCGAACTCGTTGATTTTTTTCAAAATCAACTCTAGCGTCGAGTTCCCTACAACTTCGTTTTGCGCGCGCGCCTCCGTTTCGTCATTATCGGTCCGGCCCGATCTTACCTGTCTTTGATTGCGTCTCCCTCTGCCTGTCGACATGTTTACCCGATTCACTTAAACGTACCTCTTTTCCTATTAACCGTTCAAATCTGTTTAATGTTAATTTATTCGTAAAATAACGTAAATACGTCTAATTGTGCAACCTTCGTCAAATATCTAGCAAATTTTTGGCAATAGTGTGGTGTTGATAGCTGGATGTGCCCCGAATATACGGAATCTCGAGGTTCAAAGAAACTTAGTCTAACAAATAAGCAAGGGATAATATCTAAGTACTGCAGTCTCCTCCTTGGAATCCTGTAAATTGTACATTTGTAAGACGTACTGCATTTATAAGACATACAGCTTATTTCTGCTCCCCCTATACATAGCTAAATGTAAATGTACAACATTATTATATACACAATAGCATGCACAGTGTGTATCTTATTCCCCTTCATGTTATTCCTAAATTCTCTCTTATATACCCAACCACGATTCCTACAGTCCTACGTTGTGTTTTTTTTTTTTCTTTAATATAGATCTAGTCGTATCGTTATTTCGAATACATACTTAGATCCCTGGTCACTCGGCATCAAAATTCTGTGATGGTCCTCCCTCGTCTAGCCTGTTTAATCCCATGATTGAGTATCCCTAGAAAGAATTTACTTGCTTCCACTCGTCCTTAGAAACCAATACTGTAGTTAAGAGACATTTCAGTATTCAACGTCAACTACTTCTTGTATTTACTTTAAGCAACGGAGAGTACATTTCACTGAGCGAACAATGTAGACTTTTCAACCATTCTAACTGTTATTTCGAAGCTTATCTTAGTGAGTTTAGGTCAACAATTAGTATAAAAATATTAGTCTTTCTCGGTTTGAACAATATGACTATGTAAATTAAATTTTACTAGGCAAAGTAGAATGATCGATAAGTTGATACATGTGTGTTTGTGCTTATTTAGCCACCGCAAATCGACCGATATCGTTCAGGAACGGGGACTCCCTACGCCGCGACAACGGCCTTTAATCATTGTTACAGGGGGGCAACTTGACCTCCTTTTCGCTGCGAAGCGGTTATGATTCCCACGATCCACCAGGGCAGGTACTTATATTTTTTTTCGTACTTGAGCTTATAAGCTCTCCCCCAGAACCATGGTTTTTGTTGTATGTATTTAGTAGTCAAGTGATAGGTAGTTTTGGTTTGGCCAAACCAAAGGTCGGAGGTCAACTGCAAGACATGGCGTGTATTGGGTTCCTAGTTATCGCCGCCGACGCGTCGCGCCAGTCATGTACTCTATAATTTCAATTTGTCAGAGTTGGGATATTAAAGTGTAATACGTCTCAACCAATATGTCTCTCCCCCGGAAACGACATCCCTGCCAGAATACTTAGGCAACTACTTATTTGACCTGCGAATGCTTCCATAGCTTTCGACTGCTTTATTCCCCTCATCTGCAGCTCCGCAGATTTAATTTAGATAGATATATGATTTGGCTAGCTTTAGTCTAGTGTCTTGATTCAAGGTTTGGGTATATAAGGGAATTCAGTATTGGAGGTTCGGTCTAGTTTTATCACACGGATTAAAAAAAACAGTGTTATTATTGAAACTTGTTCGTAATTAATGAATCTAAACAAATCTCCATTATTAAATACCCAATACATAGGCAGTTTTGTGGACATAAAGAAAAGGAAATGGTTATGGTTCAAACTTGTTTATTTTCTTTCAATAAAATAGAATGAAGAAACTGTTTGTTTATTTAGACCTAGATTCGATAGTATGGCATCGAATCTAAAGCCGAGCGTTCCATTCCTAACTAATCTGACCAAGGAAAAATGGCCCGCTCAAACCAAAAAACCTTGCGATGTCTTACACATATCTTAATATTATTATATACATGTACACAAGAAATACAGTTGAAACATATTTACAAAAAAAGTACAATGACTGAGAAAGGGGTAAGATACACACCTAACTATTTACACAGTTTAATCTAAAAGCATATATTTACGACGCATCAAGTTAGGTTCACAGCTATCTTTAATCAACTCATCTCGTGTAACTCGATGTCTACTTGAGACGCGCCACTGATACAGGCCCTCACAAGTCCTCTACGACTCTCAAGTTTTCCTCCTCTCTAAACTTCTCTACACAACACCATAGAAATAGGATCCCCTTGTCTATAGTAGACCAAGGCTGGTTCCCCGTTCTTTGTCTCAGACGATATAAAACGTCGAATCCAGAATCTACCTCCATTTTATATAATTTGACTATTAATCGCGCGACTCTATTTAAATAATTAACTTAGAGCTGTGAAGCTATCTTGTGATCCGCCTTACAAATGAGTTAGTGTACTTTACCAGGTGTCGCTCTCTCCTTGTCGTCTGCTGAATATCACCCTTGAATTTACTTAAACTTGGCTCCCTTGGAACCTGAATGGCAAACACTACACTCTACTGAATTTTATAAAAATTACACTCCAAACTGGCTCTACTACAACCGTCAAGGCCAAAAGCTCGACCGCCTTGTCCCGTGCTCCAAAAGAGAGTCCCTTGCTTGTCTCGCTACAAGCTCCTCTTCGCTGCAGACGAGCCTTTCCCCCTCTACATCCAGTCACCTCCCTGTAAACTGAACATACCACACCCAAAGTAAATCTGTCTTTGTGTAATTTGTCACGTCACACGGCTTGTTGCTCGGTATTGGCTCATGGCCACAGGAGTCGGTTATTTTTGGTCCCGCCCCAGGGTTTTTTGTTTGTGAATCTAAAATTTCTAATATTTTTTTTTTGCCTCTTTGCATGGACGGTCAAGTGGGTTTCGTTCCCATGGTCTCAGCTTCGATCACATCTGGCACCGATCTGCGCTGCAATTATGTCCTTAGAAAGTTGCACAAAAAGAACGATTTATCGCTGCAGTGTCACTTAGCTCAATTGTTTCATTTTAACTAATAGTTATTTATCTTAGCTTTTAAAAGAATTCTTAAAATGAGTATTGAATAACCTTTAGACAGGGGTCTCGACTTGTTGAAATTTATGGCGACTTGTAACATTTGTCAATGTTTATTTCTTTCTCTCGAGTAAAATAAACAATAAATGATTGTCGACCATCTCAGCAGGGATTGAGTAGATATATACTTGTCCGAATTTACCCCGCGTCCGTAATTCCCCCATCGTCCCCTAATCAAAAAATAACGGCGATACATCGAGTCAAAATGTCGCATGAAGTCACTAGCCAGTACAGTTTCTACTAGATAATAACGTTACAAGCCCCTCTCCTCAACTTTAATGCGCTTAATCTAAGCAGTTATCCATCAATTTGAAAAAGAAAAAAATGTGTCAGATATTTTCTTGTAATCTAGATGTGGGACTAAAATCTAAAATTTTGTCAAATAGCCCATTTAAACATACACAACATGATTGTACAGATGCCAGCACATCAAGCTATGTGTCAAATTTCTTAGCTAAGTATTCAACTTTATCGCAAATGGAATAAGGTTCATGTTCAATTGGGAGAATTTCACAATTTGGGGCAGCTTGATGTGCTGGCGTCTGTACATATCTAAGTTTTATGTTCATGGTTATGACAACAATCTTTTATTTTGTAATATAAAGTTATAGAAACTAGCTTCGAATTGATAGGTACTACTCGATTGAGGCTCCCAACATTTTATGTTATGGATTATAGAATTTTCCAGTCGCCTTTATTTTGATGGGTGTTTTTTTAATGTAATTTTTAGTTTACGTAGCAGACGTTACTACTGAGCATAAACTCCTGTGTTTGATACCTGAGTCGGGTAAAGTGTTATTAGTTTTTTCATCCGGAGTTTTTCAGTAGCAGCCTGGATTCTGAACTAAGTAGTGTCTAGTTGGTGGCACCAGGCTTGCTACCTATTACATGGGACTAAAAAGAGTAAAAGAGGTGGAAACCGCTTGGTTTTCATGACAGTTGTAGATTTCTTTTTTACTTCAAAAACCTGTCGTAACACACATTAATAAAAAAAAATACACAAAAGTTTACGACTTTTATTGGCAATTTAATCAATGTAAAGTCAAAACAAAAAATAATTTTAATTTACCTTAAAACTTGCGACAAAATATCTTTCTCTTCTAAGGTTTCGAGCCCTGACAAGGAGTAAGTGGGTAATTGAAAAGGAATCGCTCAAGCGGGGAGCTGCAATAGTGCATTTTATATTTTAAGTGATATAAAAGTAGCATGGCCGCGTCGCTTCGTCTTTGTTTTTGTGACAATCTTCGCGAGTCAAAGTACGGGAGTTAATAACAACGTGGAGTTTCGTTCGAGGCGCTGCTACTGAGAAAAATTTTGAATGGTTTTTCACTGAAGACGAATTATTTTCTTTCTAAAGATGTACAATAGGTACCTAAGGGCTAATTCCTATAATAAAAAAAAACTGTCAGAATGTAGCCGCAATTGCATCTCAGCTATAATCAATATTAGAAACTTGTCAAAATATGGTAATTATTCCTCAGTTAATACCGTATTTTCGTGAAACGTTTATTCTAGATTACACTTTCTCGTTGTACTTGATTTTTCTTGATTGTAAAACTAAATCGTGATCAGTCTATATTTTAAGCTCAAGTGACTCACCAACTTAACTTCATCGATAACGATCATGTTTGCATACCTACACAAATACTTTCCATGTTGCCAATTTACACTTAATAAATTGCTTATGTTATACAGTTAATGTACCTACTCCATGCTCAAGCGTCGCCGTCGTCGGCATGCAAAACTTTACACATTTACAATCGCTTTTTCCTAACAAAAGTCTTTGATACAAAATACCCAACAAAAGATATGATCCACAGCTGTATTGAAATCTTTCTTGAAGTGAGTATCAGACACACAATCGGCTTCCTACACATCGGCACGACGCGTTGCTCCGTCCACTTGATCCGCATTACGAAGCTGGTGTGAATACGGCTGAATGCGGCAGAGGCGGGCTCAATGCTGGAGGAATGAACATCAGGTGGGTGTGAGCGAACAATACAAGTCCTGAATGTGTAATACGTCACTACAAAAGTAAAGATTAAGTTTCTTTTGCTTTAAGAACCTTACAAACGTGCTTTAGCACAGTCTAAAAACCTACAGTCGTCCGACGAAGCCGTCTAGACATAGCAATCGTGCGGGAAAGCCGCTCCCGAACTGCAAACCAAAGGATGTTCGTAGTTCGGGAGGTATTATTCAGGGCTAACGCGTGTAGACGTTGTTGGCATTTTTCCAGAGATCAAAGGCGTTGTCCTACTGTATTAATATTTATACAAATACTGTGGTGCTAGTGAGGATAGAAAAACGATAACTAATTTCTGCAACTTAACAACTTTCATCTGTCCATTTAGACTGAGCTATAGATCTCCCGGTCTACTTCGTTCCGTCACGATATGCATTAGCTTAATGCTTAATTAATTGTCACTACGCGCAGCATTTCAACTAAATGTATCAAACGCCGTCGTCAATTTGTTTAATTATTTTTTTCTTCATTCTCTCAACTTTTTATATTTATTCTGCTATTCAAGATCAAGACATATCCAACAAATCAAAAAACCATGAGGTTCGGTAAAGCAGTTCTTGAGTTATAAGAGTGTTTACACACCCGACTTTATTTTATATTTATATGTATAAAAGTCGTCGAATTAGAATCACATTTTTACCGATCACTTATTAGAAGAATAATAAGCAATTCATCATTTTTAGAGCATCCTAAACAGATTAAGAATATTAAACTCAAACCGTTATCCCTTGTACCAAAAGCTATTGAACATCTAAAAACAAAACTACCGTTACGTTCTTTCTTAACACTTTGACATCCAGACGGCTGATGTTTTTCTATCATTGCAGGCTCATGAATACAAACAGAACATGAATATGTATTGCGTCTTGAATAGGCCTGTGTTAAGGATAGGTACGCACTGGGCGGTTGAGATGGTATTGGCAAGACTGTGTGTATAGCCAGTTGCCCAGAGAGAAAGAGAGTTACTATATTTTTCAGTCTAGAATAGAATAAAATATTCTTTATCCATAAAAACACAAGGTCAAGGCCAGTCAAGATTTTTCTTCCTCCAAAAGTTTTTTACCTACTTATTAAAATACTGATGCCTTAGCAACAGGCATGCCTATCAGGGAACTCAGTGAGTCAAGTTCTTGTATGCTACTGTGATGATGATGATTCATAATTATGAACTGGGGGTCGATTCTGCTATTGCAATCGTGTCTCAATGACCGGCCGATGATCGATTTTTGACGTATAACGTCAAACTTATGACCCATTTCCCATACAAAAACTGTCAAAGTTGTCAAATATCCGATCAATGACCGGTCATTGAGACACGATTGCAATAGCAGACTCGAGCCCCTGGTTTTTGGTGCGCGGACGGAGCATTTACCTAGTTCCTTTATTACAGGTTAATTCCTAGTACGGGACTGGGTCTTGCCCTGCACTCTACTGTTACATGCCTCGTTACTCTCTGTTTTGTGATTTGATTTGATTATTATGTATTGCTGTAGTATAAGTATAGGTTATTTTGTGCTCAAATGTTTTTTGCTCAACAAAGTTGTTATTATTATTTAAGAGTCTGTTACAGTCGTTTATCAATTGCCCAGACAGTCGTCTTGGCTGTCAGTTTCCAGCACAACACTATTATTTTATTATAGTTTGACAGTCTGACGCTAGTGTCGGCCGTTTCGTTACTAAAGTTCTCATCAACAATGCAGGTTTGTTGAAGTGTTCTCAGGACTCAGACGGGATCGATAGCAATTTGTGCGTGAATATCTGAGCGGATTATCCTTTGATAAATAAACCGTGATTTGCATGAAACTGTAAATAAAAGAATAATCACGTCTACGTAATGAAATGTGAGTGGAATATATGTTTATTTTAGTTGATTGTGTGACTTGTGATCAAAGAGTTATTAATTTGATAGTCAGATTCGAAAGTAAACTTAAAAGCAAACTGTAAATCATTCAACACGCATTGAATATTAGATTTGATATTGATTCATTGTTTTAAAAGAGATCGCATTGTTCACAGACAGAAAATAATTCTTAGACTGATTCGAATGATATCATAACAAAAAAAAAACATTACGCATGTATTAATCGTACAAATACAAGTGTACTCGTAGTCTAATTAACACAATTGGGCAACTGTAGTGCTATTCTACATAAATCTACATGTGAAAAGAATATAGGTGAATTGAAGGTGTATTTAGCTGTCATTCTATAATAATACTAGGCATTCATCATCATTTCACTTGACTCAAGTTTTCACGTTATTGGTGACACTGTACATATTATATATATAGTATTAATCTCACATAGGCCCTCGAGCGGCGCAAATACTGTAACCTCATTGGAAGTTACGGTTTTGAGCCGTTTGGGGTCGAAACGCTCGGGTCATGGGGTCCGAGTGCACGCAGCCTTTTTAAGGAGAATTCTCGCCGACTGGTCGACACTTCGCGTGACCAGAGGGCTGGCTTATTCTTTGGCCAAAGAATTAGCATTGCCATCCAACGTGGCAATGCTGCCAGTCTTCTGGGCACGTTGGCAGATGACAGCGATGGGGAGGAATACTTTGACGCCTGAGTGTTCCAATTTTTACTATTTTATTTGTAGTTAGTTTAAGTGTACATATTTAATATATTTTAATTAGTTTTATTGTGTTTTCTGTATTTTAGATTACTATTATATCAATAAAGCATTAATCTCGCATTATATAGTATTAATCTCACATGATTAAATTGTATTATTTTTGCATGCCTAACTTGGTGCTGCATAGTTTGATTACACATTCAATTGACTGGAAATGTATGTCTGTACTGACTATATGTACTGTGTTGAGCAATAAATTGAATTTGGTTTTTACTGAATCGACCTGCTGACCAGATTGATGAACTTGATAAATTCTTAGAATACGCCAGAGTTGGGAAGCTGATCTATCAAGCTGGGTTTAGTCCCCATAACACAAGCGCTGCTTAGCTTGGGACTAGGTGGTGTTGTGTGAAAGTTGTGGGATATTATTATTATTATTACAATGTAGTTATTCAGACTTCATACTGACATAATTGACCTCTAAGTTTGGTTGTGTTTCTTCTAAAATTATCAGATTGGGAAACCACATCATGTTTACACACACACGTCATTTATTTTTAGCACATTATTGAGAGCATCTGCCTTCCAACCTTTTTTTGTTACTAAAACTATGGAATGAAGTACAGTAGTGTGAGACACTGACAGATTATGCAGACTAAAGGTTAACTTAATTGTATACCAACGCTAGTTTATTCAATTTTAAAAACGTTCCTTTTTGCGTTGGCCTCAAGAGTTTGTGCAAGGCACACCTAACAGTTTGATCAAATTTAGTCAAACGTACAATACAGCAAGTGTATAACACTTTCATCTGTCGTACCTACTTATATTTTTCTAAATACACACATACGAGTAAGTATTATAGATACATTACACCCAGACTCAGAACACAATATGATTGTAGGTACTCATCACACAGACATGAGTCTTGGGAAGGAATCGAACCCACGAACTCCGGCAGCAGTCAGGGCCACTAACTTCTAGACCAACAGGTCAGTAATGGTCAGCTAATATGAGAACCATATAAATAAATGTGTGTCTTCAGCTCCGTTGTCTAACTACACCAGGTTTGACTAGACCCCGACCACAACATTGTTACAAAAACTTCACACAAAGCCTTCCACCTGATCGCCTCCAACAATAACAGCAGTCCAATAAGATTCCATCACATTAAGCAGAACCCCTAAATCCGAAGCCACGTCTGCACGTCCAGCGGTATCCTCGCAGAGCGCGGTATACATTGCTGGCTCACACCGGAAGATTTATCACGCCGTCAATGCATTGCCCGCATGATGGATGGAGCAGTATCATCCACACGTTTGAGTAAACGTATTGTGCCGACGCTGCGCATGCAAGATGGATCGGTTAGTGTGTTTAAAGGCTTTTAAGATACTTTTGTGGTACTTTGTTTTGATAGTAAAGGGCGGGTATTGGTTACAATGTAATGGCTGTCGATGCGATGAAGACAAATTGGCTGAGAAATTATTCACTGTCCTAGGATTTTAGTGCACTTTATGGTATGATTGATCAGGAAATCTTTCTGAGATATTTCTAGGAACTAGCGTTAGCTTACTAGTGATTTGACCAAAAATAGTTTTTTTAATATTTTTTTACAATACTTCCACATTTGGCTAGTTAGATTTGAATGCTATGTAATAGGGATGACCCTATTGTCATCACACGGGCACGAATCCAGATTACGGGCATCTACTAAAAAATCCAGATTATAAAACCCAATAACTTCTGGTTTGATCCAGGAATCCAACCAAGGATCTTTATGTACTTGCACCCATTTAAAAAATTGTTTCAAAATTTCAAATTTCAAATTCAAATCCTTTATTATTTTGCAGAATATGGATGAGTATACAGGTGTTAAAATTAAGATATATCGCCATACTCAGGCTCATGCCATGCAAATTTAAAAGCGTAATAATAAATAAATTACAAATTAATCAATTAACCACAGTAAAAAGTAAATAAATAAGGCTACGAAAAACAATACCAAATGTCAAAAATGTCAATGTGAGAGAATGTCAAGCTTACAATACAATATAATATTACAATTAAAACAGAAACTTAAAAAAAAAATAAATTAATAAATGTCAACGGTGGAAAAATAGTTACTCAAATATACATAATTCTTTAATAATAATCGGATTCACTGTTTTTACAATTTATCATCAAGGAATTCTTTTACTGAGTACTATGATTTATTTATAAGTGTTTTCTTTAGTTTATTTTTAAAAACATTATTGTGTTATGTAGTTTAGTTTCCTAATTGGTCTGGTTTTTGGTCTATTTATAAACTTTGAAATAATGATAACGAGTTGTAGTAGTCCAAAGGTAGAAGAAAAAATCAATTCCTCAAAAAAGCACTCCCAAACTAAATTAACATTACACAAATTAACACGGTCATGTTGCGGCGTTGAAATATCCCATCAAATCGTATGAAATAATACTGGCAACCAGAACGCGGCAATTATGACGCCGTTCTCGTTTCGCACCTAATAATATATGCAATTAAGTTAATTGGAGCGATGTCGCGGGTACATGTAGTAGTAGATATTAGTAGCAGGTGCTAAACGTTAATTTTCGTGGTTCAGGCGCGAGTTCGAGGCTGCGCTTTGAGAAGCATTCTGTGACGTCACGAGTCCCTGCGTGTGGTCGCTACGGCACTGGAGTTCGTTGAGCAGACTGGTTCAAGTCACTCATGGAAAAAATGTGGTTACCGTTTTGGGACACAAAAGAGGTCGCTAAAGTGTTACTGATCTGTGTGAAAACCTTATTGGTAACGAACCAAATCATTATAATATATATTATTATATACTTTTTAAACATATAACACAGTGCTATCTATCGACTGTACCTATACATTTTAACTGGACACAGATCCCCTAAATATGAGCAGGTTTCAACTTTTAACAACTTCAAAAAGAAATAAATAGACTCGTGACCTCTACCAAACTTAACTTCACAACGTCCCTTTGATAATATTAGACTATATATAAATCTAGGTAGATGTGTTTTAAGTCTAGTAAACTTTTGTTTACTCAGTTTTGTTTTTCTTGTCCTGTTAATGGAAGCGCCTGGGGCTGAATCTGTGAAATGATTCAAACAGCTATATCTATAGTTAGATCAAGTCAAGGCTGAGTTGGGCGTCTTACGCTGGCAGAGTGTGCCGCTTGGGAGGAGTCACACCGTGCCTTCATGTCTGGAGTAGGCAGTGACTTAATTACTGTCGCTGCCGGCCTTAGTCGAGGCGATGGTCAGCAGCGATGTGTCTTGGGACGCGGTGGTGTCCTTCTGTGAAACGATTGTGTCGCATAAGGAGGCTGCGGAAAGGGAGAGGGAGATTACTCACCCGGCCCGCCGGCCCGCAGCAAATGCACCGGGTTCAGGCGGAAAGCGGACTCGGAGAAGTCCACCGCCCCCCACGTATATGGACTCGAGGTGGCCGCGTGACATTTGTCACGCGCGCCTGTCTGAGACGTCGCAGGGGGAGTTTAACATCTCACCCCCATCGCTGAATTAGCCAGGTCCGCAGGGTCCACACCAGGGGTCGCGGAAGTATCTTCTGTTCCCGTGACCCCCGGCGCTGGTGTGAGACGGAACACCGGGCTGGTTTTTAGTCAGTAAGAGTCTGACATACCCCTCCTATCCATGGGTATTTACCACCCCGCACCTATAAAAATAAGTAAAGGCTGTGTTGTTATAAATGAGCGTCCGTGTGTCTCAGTGTGTCAGCAGTGTAGTCACGTAATGAACTGGCTGCAGGCGCTCGCGAGGTTTTGACGCGGCCACGTTCACCATACCGCTTTTATTAATATTTGTATCGATCAACTGCTTGAGATGAGGTAATCTATTTATTCTTCTTGATAGCATGTTAGTGGTAAACATAGACACTAAATGTCTAAATTTCGTTTAATTTATGTTTGGCCCAGTAATACAATGATACGACAACACTATCCGTTTAAGCAGTTCCTCACTTATGCACAGAGCGCGCTGCGCAAGATGGTGGGACTCAAAATGGGAGGAGTACTTTGACGCCTGAGTGTTCCAATTTTGTTTTTCCTAGAAGGTGGTTTTTGTTTATTTTTAGTTAATATTTTATTTGTAGTTAGTTTAGGTGTACTTATTTTATTTGTTTTAATTAGTTTAATTGTATATTTATATTAAATAGAATACAACAATTTATAGCCATGTATACTTTTTTTCATTTTAGCTGGTTCTATTCCCGGTGCAAATAAGTCTTGTCGAGAAATATGTCAATGTATTTTTTATTAAAATTGCATTAAAGAATCTGTCTTAAGAATCAAAAGTTGTTAACCTTCAGGGCCCGTTGATTTTCGCCTCCTGTATACTAAAACAACAGCCACTTGCATCTTAAATTCTTATTCATTCTGTAACTTCTGACTAATGAGAACTGCAACAAACCAAACTTTTGTTGTTGATTTATAAGTGTACTGTAGCTGTGGTGTGGCTGTGGAGTGGAAGTAGCGTAGCTATTGTTGCTGTTGGCAGCCTCGCTCACGTAGCTCTGGAGTTAAGGATCTACTGAGAAATGCTCTGCTACCGTACACTTCATAGTTTCCTGGTACAACTTGATGACTGATGCCATTTTACACAACGAAATTTCTAGAATTTAATTTTATGAAATGGAACGGAATGGAATCCGCCATCGGAACTGAATTTCAAACTCATTTGAAAAATGTAATGCGTCTTCTTTTAGTGTTTCTTGAGAGCAATGGGCACGTGAATAATATTCCACAACTTTCGCAAAACACCAAATATCCCAAGCTAAGCCGAGCTTGTATTGTGGGTACTAAACAACTGATTAACAAACTTATATATTTCTAAATACATAAGTATTATACATAAATTACACCCAGACACAGAACAAATACTTAGTCGTGCTCATCACACAAAAATTTGTCCTGGGTGGGAATCGAACCCACTACCTCTGGCATAGTAGTCAGGGCCACTAACTACTAGACCCACAGGTCAGTCAAATACCTACTCCCTGCATTAGATATAAAAAAGTAAAATCTCCAATAAAATCAAAAGCTCACAAAAAACGAATAAACCAAATATCAAAAACCTCATTGAAAAAAACTTGTACAATAATTTACGGTAGAAATTTTTCGAATAATATTGAACTCTCACCTCTCACTAATTAACCAGATATCACTACTTACTTAACGTCGTCGCATAATTCTTCGAACTCTGATCGACAATTATCGCGTAATTATGATCTGCTCGTCGAACGATTCGAAACTAATAAGTTCCCTCATTATACAGTTCTGCGAACTGGAAATATGAAAACTGGAAGATATCAAATTTTAATGTTCAAGTAAAATTCTTGTTTGTTGCCGAATTGGTTGTTTTTAATATTCCGTGGTTAGTGCCTCGCAAAAACATCAAGACTAACTATATACGGGAAATCATGAACAAAATTTACTATTTATTTTTACTATTTATCTAGTAGACACAAGTCTATGAGTTTTTGAGTACGCTCTGCTGCCGCTCCAATATTCATATATTATTCTAGATGGCGTTACTGAGACATGGGATCAAAGTTTTTCTATGACATTTCCTTGACATGCCCGCTCTATAGTGTTATATATCTCTTTGGTGCCTCGCCTTTCATGCACGATGTTGTAGGTTCAAATACCCTCAAGTGTCAATGTGATTTGTCAAAGTCAAAGTCAAATCATTGACTTCAATTAGGTAGGTACACCGTTACAGGCATCTTTGAACGTCATACTTAAATGTTAAAAATAGGAAATTGGTTCTAATTAGTTCATGTATACTGTTTCTGAGTTTATTTTGGACATTGGTCTAACAATAAATCTTTATGATTTTGACATTTAAACTTAAATTTATGATTAATTTATGTTTGAAATCGCCAACGTTCTCGAGTAAGTATGGTGATGAATACGCGTGTCTTAAAGAGGCCTTCGCAGTGGGTCAATTAGAGGCTAGATAATATTTGTTTAACGTATAATGATAACTAATCATATCGTATAAATTTAAGTTCTTCTAACTTATCGAAGGGCGGACTTTTTAGGGTAGTCATAAGGTCTCTGTCTAGATTTTCTTTTGTTAATTTGACTATAAGGCGTTTTTATTATATAATTATGTAAGATGTTACTTAGATACTTATTGTGATTTTAAACAAGAAATTAATATCATACTAAATCATATCATATCTTATCGTATCATGTGGTTTTGACATTAACATACACACGTGTGTATCTTTCTTAATCCGAAGAAATAAACATACCAGACATACGTCTTTTGGAACGAGTTAGTATATCCTAAGTGAAGGCTCGCGCGGACTGGAGCGATCGCATTTAGGCCTTAAATGGCAAGCCTAATGGCTGTCCTAAGGTTACAAGTGAATTTCGTCGCTATTTCATGCGTCTGCTGGAAATAAGGACAAAGGGTTGGCTGATAACAGGCATTGAAATTCGACATCTTCACAAATTGGCCAAATGAAGGAACTTTATAAAAATAGGAGGTATTACAAAAATATTCTAAGTGAAATACAAGATTCTCAAATATTCAAGATTATTTCGTTATGTGCAAACATGAGTGTACCTACAAACAGAGTATGCAACATGGTTAGTTTACAGAAGATCTGTCATGTTTTGCCTTTTAGGCGTACAAATATACGAATACAAACACAATAAATTGGTACAATATTCCAATCAATTAAAACAATGGTTAAACACGAGTAGCCAGTTTGAAATTACAACAACTCAATACATTTACAATTCATTAAAATAACCATACAATTCATTACAATTTAATTCACTTTAATCACAATATATTTTATCGTCTTTTATAGTTTAACGTTCATGTAAAAAGGTAGTGCTTAGCGCTATGGTGACTCAGCACTCCTTTTCCGTATTGGTAGTATGTGGTTTATAGTAGTAGTTAAAGTCTCGTATTGTATGTGAAATAGCTATATTTTAAATCACTTATACACTTATAAACAAGACAATGGTAACTTGGTAAAAGTAATGGTAAATGGTAAAAGTAATGGTAAATGGTATTGGTTGAGTACGAGGTGTCTCTAATGAGATCCGATCGCGAACTGGCTCACGTTTTGGTGAACGAGCGAATGTGCATTCTTGCATACGATGCAATTATGCATTTTCGCTAAGTGTTCGATTAAAACTCGAACATATTCCCGAGAGCGAGAAGAAATGTGGGATGACAGCTAAAAACTACACTATGATACTTATGGTGCGTACAAAATAGTTTAAATATAGTCTTATTACTCTACTTAAATAATTATTATTATACATTGACACCGACTTAGAGTTACACTATTGAGTCTTCCACAGTAAAGGCAATATTTTGATGCCCTGTGCTCGTATTTTTGTCCCGTTTAATCGCACTATAGTTCGCGCTAGGCCAGCGTTTGGCGTATGGCGTTTGGCGCTTCTGCAATCTCTGGTTCTTCAAATTGCAGCGATCTTTAAGATCACTGGCACTGAGCACTTCACACATGGTTGGTTTCGGTGTCGGAGGAGAAGCTGCAAACTCCTGTTTGCAGCAACTCTCGCTGCGGCGTCGAGGTCTCGGAGGCGGTGGGGTCACCGACTGCTGCCGGTGGGATCCCTCACCACGGCGGCGGCGCCCAGCTGTGGCCTTGCGGCACAGGCGACATCGCCCGGTCTGCCATAACCAGACTACTGCTACGAATAGAGCGATCGTCATCAATACGTAACATACTACATATTGGTGAATATCGTGTGACGATATTAACATGTCCTCTATTTCTGGATCGCTTTTCTTCAGTTTTTCAACTGCCTTCCCCAGATTGTTCATGGATATGGTTAGGTTATCGTCGTCGGTAAGTCTTTCGTCAGGGATTTCGATGTTAATCAAGTGGTTTATTTGATCGAGTTCGGGCACATAAATGCTTGGTGTAATGTTCATTTGGTTAGATTGATGACGTATTGAATATAATGAAAAGTCCTTTCCTTTGATTACGCACTCTTGACCTATGGTAATGACCCCGGCTTGGCTCAGCTGACGAACTGTTACATGATCGCCGCATATTATTTTTATTGTGTAGGCGTAACAACAAAAGTAAAAATGCTGAGAAGTCAAATGTAATTCAAGCCATACGTTGGTGCAGTTGGTTTTTTCTATATTACATTTATTTGTTGCCGAGTCCTTGTTACAAAAACTTTCGTCATTTTGCAGGTCTGTTATTGGTTTTAACAGCTGACACATGTAAGTAGTCCCATGTTGTAGACATGCCGTTAGTTCCTGTATGGACATGCTGAAGTAAGAATCCTTCTTTAGGTTGACTGCTACGTATTCGGAGACTGGTATGATGGTGGATTTAATGGTGAGCGTTTGGTGCGGTACAGGTATTATCTTGTATAATTGGAAATTTTCTCTTGATACTAGTGGAATAGTAACTTCAATTATGACAAACTTTTGAGTTGCTCTCGCTTTGACTTTCAGCAGTTTGTAAAGATACTGAAGATCAGTGTCTAAATTGGTTATTGGTAAAGTGAGTTCGCTTGGCATCTGTCCATATATGGTTTGGAGCTCACGTTTAAGTTGCGTTGGCGGAAGTAGATGTATATTAATTTGACCGTGGTATATGTCGGTTAGTGCATCAAGCAACGTGTCTTGAAGTCGTCTTAAACCTTGCAGCAAGCTGTTTCCGGACATCGCTGACATTGTGAAGTCATTGACGTACGATATATTTTGTATTTCGCGTTGGAGAGTGCTCGCGTTTTCTTGCAATTCTAAGAACTTCTTGTTTATTAATTTGTGTTGTTTATTTACAGTGGTCTCCATCCTCTTCATAAGGTTGAACTCAGCTTCGATTATGGAAGTTTGGTTTTTCCATAGATTGGAAAGGTGTTTTTCGTTACGATGAATGGTTTCGATGTCCTTCTCGTACTGGTCAGCAAAACGTGAGTCCAACACGCCGAATAAGTCATTTGCTAGATACCCGATACCGTTGATTAGACCTCGTCGGCGGCGGCCGGTATTCCCAGTGACGCGACGCTGTCTGGCGTGGACATCAAAATGCTGTGTTAGCAAAAGTTCATTGTAGTATTCGAGTTCCTGGTAGTCGTGTCGGGCTTGCTGTACTATCATGTTACAATGGCTTTGCGTTTCAATGGTTGTGCACAATTGTTCTTGATAGTTGGCTAATTTATTATAGGCGGTTATGCCTGTCCAATATGGTCCCATATCATAATACATGACTATTGTCCATTTATCCCTGATAAGTTGCACTTTTGAAATAGGGTCAAAATAAAGCGTCAGGTTATTTGGAAATGGTTTAACGTCGTGTAAGGCGTGAGATGGTAAAATCAGCATGAATAAACTCAGGAGAACAGTTGCGATGGTTGCGATATTAGATTTCGGTTTTATTTTCCTTTGTGTCAATTTGGTTGTTTGCTTTGTATCTGTTTGTTTTGGTGTAGTAGCGTTATTTTGATTAACGGGCAAAACGGAGAGTTTCACAATAGGGCGTTTCATGATTCCATTTTTGGTTTTTAATGTAACTGCTCTGGTTAGGCCATCCTTTCCTGGGTGTGTGTCGACCACGCGTCCAAGAGCCCATTTTCCTGGAGGCAGATTCTCGTCATGAATAACCACTAGCTCTCCAATTTCTACGTTTTTTTGTGAATTCATCCATTTACTTCTTGATGAAAGTTGCACCAAGTATTCAGATTTCCATCGTTTCCAAAGATCTTGGAATAATTTATTGGTTAGATGCCATCTGGTTCTAGCATCGTGCTCTGTTTCGATCACAGTCGCTCCTGGTCTTCCCGATAAGAAGTGAGCTGGTGTAAGAAAGTTCACATCGTCAGGATCCTCGGTTAGAGCGCAAAGAGGTCGCGAGTTGAGGCACGCTTCCAGTCTCGCTAGCAATGTGGTGTACTCCTCAAAGGTTAGTCTTTGTTGACCGATAACCCTCTTGAGATGGTGTTTTAAACTGCGTACTGCTCGCTCCCATAGACCGCCGGCATTTGGCCAACTAGGTACGTTGAAGTGCCATGTTATGCCCATCTCCGTTATTTCGGCCATGAAACTTTCATTGAAGTCCTTGTGAAGCTGGTTAATTTCTTCCTGTATCATCCTGTTTGCTCCCACGAAGTTGGTGCCATTGTCACTATATATATGTCGTGGTACCCCTTTTCTGGCTGCCATTCTGGTTAGGGCTGCCAAAAAGGAGGAGCTGCTTAGGTCTGACACGAGTTCTAGGTGGATCGCTTTCGTGGTCATACATACAAAAACTGCAATGTATCCCTTTGTGGTTTTGACGCCCCGTCCTTTATTTGCTTTGACTTCTACGAAGCCTGTGTAATCTACGCCGCAGTGATAAAAGGCATGTTCTGGATTCACTCTTGGTTCTGGTAAATCACCCATGAGCTGGTACTGCCGCATGGGATTTTGTTTTCTGCATATGACACATTTTCTTACAAACTTTTTAGTGGCCATATATCCTCCTACAATCCAGTACTGTTGTCGTAGATTCGCCAACGTTAAACGCGCTCCGCCGTGCAAAGTCAATTTATGAGCTTGATCGATGAGTAATGTGGTTAGCCGATGGTCGTGTGGTAAGATGATGGGATGTTTCATCTCCGGACTCACGTGGGCATTTTCTAATCTCCCACGTACGCGTAACATTCCATGTTCATCTATGGTTGGGTTGAGACTCAAGATCTTGCTTTTGCTGTGCACTCTTCCGTGTTTGCGTAATGTTTCTAGGTCGTTTGCAAATTCAGCTTGCTGAACGTTTTTGATTATCAGCTGTTTGGCACGACGAAGCTCGTGTAATTCGAGATATGGTAGGTATAATTGTTTCTTTAAAGTAGGCATTCGCAGTATCCACGCAAAAATACGTACGATTTTTGTAATGGAGCTGTGTTTATTTATTAAGTCATTAATAATTGTGGTAATTAGCGATTCTGTTGGTTTCTCGATGACTACCGTGTTTATTTGTTTTGGTATAGACGGCTTTACTTCTAAATTTGTTTCATAAGTGGTATGGTGGTTTGCTTGGTTTGTGTATGATAGCAGCCATGATGGCCCTTGCCACCATAACTTGTGGTCTTTGAGTTGCCTGACAGTCAAACCACGACTTGCACAGTCCGCTGGATTATCTGACGTCTTCACATATTGCCAATGTTTTGATGGTATGGCCTTGGTTATAGTTGTTACCCGATTTGCTACGAATGGTTTCCATCGGGCTGGATCTCCTTGTAACCATCCTAGTACTGCGGTTGAATCAGTCCAGCAGTATACATCAGTGGGGTAATCTGATAAGCAGCCTTGAACTTTTTGCATAAGTTGGGCTAATAGATGTGCGCCCATTAACTCAAGTCTTGGTATAGATAAGACTTTACTTATGGGTGCTAGCCTGGCCTTCCCCGCGACTAATGTAATGGTTGTTCTTTCTTTACTTACTACCTTGCAATAGATGACACAGGCGTATGCTTTGTTAGAGGCGTCGCAAAAGCCGTACAGTTCTATGTTTTGGTTTTTTCCCATTCCTAACCATCTTTTAACTTCTATGGTGTTTATGTCTGGTAGATCTCGCTTTAATGTAGACCACTCTGAGTTCATTGCCTCCGGTAGCGCGTCGTCCCATTTTATGTTGGACAACCAGACATTTTGAAACAGGAGTTTCATGGTAGTGCTCAAGGGGGTTAACCACCCTAGTGGATCGAACAGCTTGGAAATGTCGGAAAGTAGAGCTCTTTTGGTGATAGTTGTAAGTGATTCCGGTTCTATTTTCGAGTTAAACGTAAAGTTATCTCTCTGTGGATTCCAACGGAGACCCAATGTTTTGGTAGAATCGTTCTGCTTGAACTCGTATGTAGACTGTTCGCATTGCTCTCTCTCCAAATTGGTTAATAGCTCTGGTTTATTCGAAGTCCATTTTCTAAGATTAAATCCTCCCAATCGGCACAATGTTATTAGATCGGATTTCAGTTTGTTTGCCTCTTCTATTGAATGACGCCCCCCACAAAAATCATCCATATAAAAACTTTCTTCCAATTCTTTTGCAGCGTCAGGAAAGTTTTGTCTTTCGTCTGATGCTAGTTGTTTTAAACACATCATCGCTAAGAAGCCTGCTGGTTTGGTTCCGTATGTTAGCGTGACGAGTTGAAACGATTGAATTGGTTGGTTTTTTGATTCTCGCCATAGTACCTTTTGGTAAGCTTGATCTTCTTGGTTAACTCGGATCATTCTGTACATCTTTTCAATGTCGGAGGTATAAACAAATTGAAATTGTCTCCATTTCAGGATAAGTTCTTGAAGATCCTTCTGTATATTAGGACCCCTGTACATGACGTCATTTAAACTGTATCCCGATGAAGACTTTGCTGAGGCGTTGAAAACTACTCTCAGTTTGGTAGTAGTAGATTCAGCCCGAATGACTGCATGGTGTGGTAAGTAGTATTCGGGCGTTTGGTTAGTGCTGCATGGTGTCATGTGGTTTAATTCAAAATATTCGTCCATGAATTTTTTGTATTCTGTTTTTAATTCGCTATTTTTCTCAAATTTATTTTCTAAATTTCTAAATTGGGCTAATGCTTGTGGTTTGGTTTGACCCAACTTGTCTATGTGGTCCGGTTCCAGTGGCAGTCGGACTTTATACCTTCCGTCCTCAAGTCTCTTGGTGGTCTTGATAAAGAATTGTAAACATTCATGGTCATCGTTGGTCATGTCTATCTTCTGGTTAATATCTTCGTTTTCCCAATATTTCAGAAGGTCTTCTGTGTTGTTGAGAATCACGTTACAGTGGTAGTATGGTTTCATGGATCCACAGAGTAGCCATCCTAATTGTGTCTGTTGAGCGATCGGTTGTTTGTCGTTGTCTCCTCTTATGATTCCTCCTAGCATTATCTTGCTGTAAACATCTGCGCCTAGAAGTATATCTACGGGTCTGCTTATATAGAACTCGGGATCGGCCAATTGTATCCCTTGGATATGGTTCCACGATGTTGGTTTAGTGAACGTGCTGTTTGGCAGTCGCTTAATCAAGTTATTCATAACAATAACGTTAGTGTCACAAGTGAACTCACTATTTGCAGACTGTAATGTTATCAGTAACATTCCCTTCGCATTGTTTTCTTTTTCACCCACACCGTAAATTTGACCTTTAAAATTATCCCTTTTTAATCCCAATGCCTGCGCTGCGTTTTCGGTGATTAACGACAGTTGAGAACCCTGGTCGACTAACGCTCTCATCTTGTGCTGTGTCCCATCAGCTCCCTTTACTTTTATAATTACGGTGGCTAAAAGTACTTCAGACATGTCATCCCAAGACACGTGTGATGACCTAGATGATCTTTTGGTTGCAACATTCTTGTCGGAGGTTTCATCTGCTGACGAAGTTGCACTTTGGTTTGCTAATGCTTCGTGTAGTAGAGTGTTGTGCGTACCTTTGCATTTACGACATCGTTTGCTCGATTGACACGGTTTGTTGTTATGACTGCATAGACAGTTTTGACAATAATTTAATTGCTCAATTTTGTTTGCCTTTTGCGCGTGCGTCATTTGCAAAAAATCAGGGCATCGCCACAATCCGTGTCCTGAATTGCACAATGCACAGGTCATCGATTGCGACACATGTAACGCGTTCAAGCCAGACTTTGCGTTGTCTTTGTTGCCTGATTGATGATTATTGCGATGAAAACTTCTCTTCTGGTTATGGTTAGGAAACTTATTTGATTGATGCGGCATGGTTTTATGGTTAGCTGGTTCTTGCTTGCGACGAGAAGCTTCTAACGCTGTAAATTTTGTTTCCAAAAATTCCAGGAACTCCTGCAGATCGGGTAGCTCTCTCGGGTTCTTGACCGATTCTATGTACTCGGTGAAGGTATCGTCATCAAGCTTTTGCGCTAATAAGTGCACTAAAAGTGGGTCCCAAGTTGTTATATTAGCTCCCAAATTCTGTACAGCGTGTAACGTTTCCTTGGTTACGTCATGCAGCTTCTTAATCGCGCCTAGTGACTGTTGTTGTATGTTGGGTAGTCCGAGCAGTATATTAATATGGGACGTGAAAATTAATTTCTTGTTGTCGTACCTGTGGTTTAAAATCTTCCAACATACATGATAATTGTCGGAGCTAATCTGTAAATGGTGAATCAGACGCTCCGCATCTCCAGTCACCTTACTCTTCAGAAACTGCATTTTTTGTGCATTAGACATCGACGGGTTTTTGTCGACTGTTTCGCTAAACAAGTCTTTGAACGGAACCCAATGGTTATAAGTCCCATTGAACACGGGGATGTCCATTTTTGGAGCTGACTTTTCTCGGTGCTTCACTGCCCACATCTTTTTGTTGATGTCGTTTGTAAGCTCACTGTACTTTTCCTCGTGCCTGCAGAATTCGCTTTGGTACGTAATATTGTCGCCACCATCCTCACCTTCAATTTCCCAGTGGAGCTTGTCGATCTCACCCCACCGGCTATCCAGTGATTTTAGAGCGTTCTCGAATTGCCATTGATTTTCGAATTTGTCTACGTCAATATTACTTACGGTTCTCATGAACGCTTTGAAATTGATATTTTGCTTCTTTATTAACCCGCTCAGCTTGCTGGAGTCTGTATCCTTATAAAGGAAAGTCTCTCGCTGCGAGGGCTCCTCATGACGAGAACCCGACATACCTGGTTGTGGCTGCGCCGCCCCGCCTTCCTGTCGACGATGGTCGGGGCCTAGTTGTTGTCTAGCCCGGTTACCTGGTAATGGTTGAACCTGTTCCGCTATGGTTCTACGGGGACTTTCATCTCTCAGCTGCGTCGCGCCTAGCTGCCCCATGGTTTGGTCAATAATTTCCCTAATTTTTAAATAAACTTCCTTGGCTGTTTCGAAACAACCCTTTTTAAAATAAATATGGTCGTAATTTGCAAACTCGCATATTTTCTTATGGTTTTCTTGATAATCGTGCCAGTATGCTTCTAACATGCTAGACTTGCGCTTGTAATTATCGATGGTTTTCCTCTCGGATCCATCTTTCTTTATGTTGGTTAAAAACTTGTTCAGGATTTCATAGAGTTCAGTTTGGTTTATGAACAGAGAATCGGAATCCATGGTTTAAGTTTATTTGAATATATTTGGAAGTGGTGAATATAAATAAATGGTTTGATCTGACCTTATTGCTCCAACCAACCGCTTCTGCAATCTCTGGTTCTTCAAATTGCAGCGATCTTCGGGTTCGCGTGGCACTGTTTCACTTGGTAGTTACTGGTAAGTAAATGCTCGAAGGACCATGTAAAAAGGTAATGCTTAGCGCTATGGTGACTCAGCACTCCTTTTCCGTATTGGTAGTATGTGGTTTATAGTAGTAGTTAAAGTCTCGTATTGTATGTGAAATAGCTATATTTTAAATCACTTATACACTTATAAACAAGACAATGGTAACTTGGTAAAAGTAATGGTAAATGGTAAAAGTAATGGTAAATGGTATTGGTTGAGTACGAGGTGTCTCTAATGAGATCCGATCGCGAACTGGCTCACGTTTTGGTGAACGAGCGAATGTGCATTCTTGCATACGATGCAATTATGCATTTTCGCTAAGTGTTCGATTAAAACTCGAACACTTAGCGAACCTACCTATGTCACAGTATGCTACAACAACGAGTCTTGATCCGTCGTGGTACTTACATCGGGTAAACAGTAGGTATGTACTTATACTGCTATGAAAAATAACAAGTACCTACCTACTTTAGTCCATATAGTTTCAATTGATGGTAGATATAAACATATCTTGGCACACATTCTAACATTTCATGATTGTATAAAAAATCATGCATCAGAACCCACAACAGGAGATATGTCAACCCTCTAATGCGGCCCGGACATCTTACATAACCAGCGAAGCGTATTAACATAATAAGAACAACAAAAAAATCGTATTAATATTTGTACCGAGGGTTCAGATTCCTTAGGGATCAAAGGGCGAAACGGGAACTCCTGAACACAGGGCCAAATGGAACGGGGAAGGGGGGTTATATGTAAATTTTGTCAAAGTAACATCTGGCTTGGGCCGATGCCCGTAAAAATAACGCAGACGCTGATTGTCTTCTCAAATATACATATTTCATTATGTGACTGTTTCTTTGCTGTTTGTTTGTGAGATGTTACTCCAACTGATGAACTTCTTGGTGGGAGTTTGACAGACTTCCGCGATCTTTTGCAGGGTTATGTTGATTGCCCCCAGCTTTTGGCTAAATAATAACAACCGCACAGTTTATGTATTTATTTAATACTTCAAGCACACTAATGAACAAAGGTGGACTTTATGCCATAGGCAATTTCTACCAGTCAAACTTCAGGTGGTGGTAGTTTGGGTTTGATTTAAAGTTAACCTTTCAATAGTGTCAATTAGAGACACAATAGAAAGACAATAGCGCGGACACCGGTGTCCTCTCGGAGTTTAATGAATTAAGCTATGCTTGCCGAGGTCACTTCGTAGAGGGGTGATTATCTTATCATAATTATCTAAACCTGTCCGAGTCTCCATGTCTTTATGTGAAAAGCACGTTAAGCAATGAAGGGCTGTGTGGATAAAGGTGTTATGTAACAAAAACTATATCTGCTGATAATACATTTGGAAATCTGGAATATATACTTGATTGGCAGTTTGCCAGCGTTTGTAACTATGTAACGAATTAGAACTGATGCATTTTAAGTTCATGAATCGATTTATCATCAGTTAAAACCTATGTTTATGTAAAAAATTCGATTACTTTAATTTTGTTACATAACATCTTTGTCATCTTAGCCTTTCAATTCGTCCCGCCCGGGTGTCATTCAAAGATCGTTGTCACGGGTGGTTGAGTTTGATAACCAATTTTACCAAGGGATATCGTGATAATGCACTGGGTTGTAAATCAGATAGGCGGTTGCATCATGTAAAACAGTTATACCGTATTACGCTGCATGTGATTAAACTGAATCTTAAAATTCATTAAACCCCAAGAGGACATCGTCCGTGTTCGGACGTGTCCGCGCTGTCATTGTCTTTCTATTGTGTCTCTAATTGACATGATTGAAAGGTAGGAATACCGCTTAAATTATCTTATCCAGATGACTTTGGCAAATGGTCAGCACGAATCTTTTCAATGTCGGGGTGCGTAAAGGTCAATAACAATGCACCTACAATGCTTTCAAAATAAGTCATAAAACTTACAAAAAATAAGTACACAGTACATACAGCGTATACAATACGAGTGTAATGGTAATTGTATGGCGCACTTCACGACAATATCTTGTTAATCTTATTGTTGTTCTTTACTTAGTATGGGCTCCTGTCTCCCTTCCATGTATTAGCATTTTACATTTTAAGAATCGAATGTATCTGGTGTGGAGAATTAAATGAATTTTATTATTATTATTATTAATTGTTTTCGACGAAACGCTTCTGGCAAATAATTCCTTCTACATTGTGCTATTAGCACTATTATTCTCCAACAGTGTACATAGTATACCAGTAGCTCGAAGAATTTCTTGCAAGTTACCTATTCATAATGTACGTCAATACCAGGAATAGACCAATATTCGAGCTAAGAATACCTACTAGTGAAAATAACCTGAGAGAAATAGAGGAGACATGCCGTAACAATATTGTGTGGATGCTTACAAATTTCAGACCACGCATATTATGTAATTGCCTAAGTAGCTTATGTAAATATTGTGGTCTTTCAAGAAATTAAGGCTCACGTCCTGAGGCTAAATTATTTGGTTGCGTCAAAGGCTCACTTGTTTTTGTGCTAACAAATTACTACAACTGAAAAGAGCATTAAAGACATAATTCGTGTCAGCCACAAAAGAGAGGGGGACTTTCGTGATCTTGTAGAAGTGTTTATTAATATGGTTTTTCTACATTTTACTGAGGAATCGGTGAAAAATCCGAAAAGTCGGTGTTCCGACTAGACACGTCTAATGTTTTGTGTGGTTAATTTCTGAAAAGACACTAATCTGCATGGTCCAGATATGAAAAGAGGTTGTGATCTCCGAGCTTGTTACTTTTCAGAGTACTATTTCGTACAATTGTGTTTTTTTTTAAAACCTTACTAGCAATGTGTGTGTGTTTCAGTTAACCAAGCTCCAGCCACAAATACATTAAGCTATGAGTTATAAAGGTTTTGCCTTTTATTAGCTTAAGCTTTTAACAGCTTATTTACTAAACTAAATAAGTAAAAACACAACACTTGCATATAATTATGTAAATTTTCTTACTAAAATCCCAAATGCATACCCCTCATCTGTCTATTTGTTTGTTTCAGGTAATCTCCAAACCGACTGAACCTTCTTTGACGCAGGTTTAACTGGCAGACAGCTGATGCTCTAAGGAGTAAGTGAAGCTATTTTCATTTTATGATAATAATTAGCGTTCTACGCAATACCATAAATTGTTCAACTCCGCGTAGACAAAGATGCTGCTAATAGCTAGAATAAAATAAAAATTGATTTCTTTAATTAATTGCTCTAAATCCAGATAAGTAGGTTCACTGTAGATCAGCCCAAAGTCAGTCTGAAAAGCTTAATTTGACTCCTTTCACCGAACACAATGACGACCTTACGTGACGAGTTAACAATACAAAACTATTCAAAGTCTCGAAAACAAATACCTATTATTTAGCCACAAAGCAACGCAAGCAATACTTGTCAAGACTTCACAAATTTATTTGCTTTGCTTTAGGCAGTTCATAATTGGCGAACGAAGGTATTATCGGCAACACCGCACGCCACCGTGTCTGTGAATAGTCTAGACTGCGTCGGCCTGTGTCGAGTAGAAGGTCAGTTGTATTAATTATTCTGTGGGTTGTGTGATCGTTATGATATTGATGGAAAACAATATTGAACTGGTTTCGAAGCAGAGTAAAATTGAGTAATTAAAAGATTTTCGGTAAGACGGTGGTCAAATTTGTCTGACACAATGGTTCTAGGTAAAAGCTAATCTGGTGTTTGGTTCATTGATTTATGTATAACTGGTGAGATAGTGGTCAAACGCCATTTTTTAAACTTTATAAATGTGATTGTTAGGTAAGTCATAATGATTAAAACCGAAACAGTTAATCACGAGGTCAATTCTGTTGTACCAAAAGATTGTTGTGCTAGAAATAAGAAGAACATAATATTTTATTATGGGCCAAGAGATTTAAGAAACTATGAATGTGTCTTTGTCAAAGACATTCAATACCTATAGACCGGACATCACGAACAAAATTTTCGTCCGAAAAAGTGTGTCCTGCTCCGCTGCCGCTCCAATATTCATATATTATTCTAGATAGCGTTACTGAGACATGGGATCAAAGTTTTTCTATGACATTTCCTTGACATGCCCGCTCTATAGTATTTTAAACCTCTTTGGTCTTTGTTTATAGATAAGAAAAATACATGAAACAGCATGAATAGCAGAGAAGTTTGAATAAAGAACACGTCATAATAATAAGTAAATCGACACAATTATGATTAGCCAGTACGATTATCTTTGCTTAAATCCTGTTTTCAACTAATGCTGTAGTCATAAAGTAACAAAAATAGCCTCGTGTCACAACTAAATTGTAATTTCACCTCCCTCAGAAAACTTCCAAAAGTATATTTTTTTAATATTTTATGTTACATAGTCCTCCAACTTGATATGGAGAATGTCCACTGGATATCCGCTATCTAAGTTACCCTAAATGTAGTGTGACGTCATAAACCGTCGCGTCGACGTGTTGGCGTGTCTCTCGGGACAACTCTTGTAGATCTATGTGTGCCTCGTACGCATTGTATCTAACGCGAGGAGAATATTGCGATGACTTCAAGAGATATTCTTTATCTTCATAAAAGCAGAAGTGTGGTTCATGATCTGTTTCTAGTTACTACTACATATTTCATGGAAATGCCCAACGAAACTTCATACGAGCAATACCTATGATTTAAAATATAACAGTTATAAACTTTAATGATATGGCAATTATTATGAATTAACATACAATTTTTACATTGTGATTTCAATTTAATTAAAATGTTGACGTTTTAGATTAAAGTAGGACTGTGTTCCTAATTCTTGTTTAGTTTTATTCATTTTATTTGTCTGGTGCAACCAATGTTGTACGCCATAATGGCAAAACATGTAGTTACCGCATACTATTAATTAGACCTCCATACTGTACTAATTTTTTATAAAATAAATTGAATGTACCTGCTGTCATCTTTGCGCGAGAGCTACCAACTTGGCCATTTGACTTGGTCCAAAAATATGCGGTAAGGGTTTTTCACTGTTGGTCAAGTAGTTAGTAGCCCTGAAGCCGGAGGTCGTGGGTTCGATTCCCACCCAGGACAAATGTTTGTGTGAAGAGCACGATCATTTGTTTTGTGAGAGGGTGTAATTTATCTATAATATAAATATGTATTAACAAATATATAAAGTACGTTTATCAGTTGTTTAGTAACCATAACACGAGCTTTGCTTAACTTTGGAGTAGATGGCGTTGTGTGAAAAGGTTTGGAATATTTAATTATATTATTTATTTATTACTATCGATGACCGTAGATTTTAGATAGGATCGAGCCCTAAAGTCTGAGGGAGAGATTACTACACCTCACTGAGTGTCTTCTGCTACCTAAACCGTCCTCAGAAAACAGACCATCCTTTATGCTATAAATACGAAATCACACATCAAAACCAATATCATTGCGTATCGTACAGTTATTTTTTACACCACAAGTATTTACTTACCTTATGTTTATTTTACCAAAAATCGATGGCTGAACATATTGATTCTTGGCACTTTAGAGGCGTAAAACTTTTAGCCACATAATGAAAAAGGCACCTTTCTTTAAGAGCGCTACATGAGCGATGTCCTTATCAGCGCTGGTATAAGAGCTCGCCATAAACCGGCCGCGTCGACTTGTTGGTGACTCCGCCGGGAATAGGACGTGCTCTTAAATCTACAGTTCTATGATATTTTCTCATCTTCGCACTGAGAAGGTAAAACGCTACAGTTGTCTAGATAAATCGCATGCAAACCGCTTAGAAACAAAATTCACTTATAGAAAAACATTGCCTTTTATGATTAGAATCTTTATTTAATAGTCACCAACCTGAAACTAATTGTTTACGTACCGTACGACCCCAATGTGTCATTTCTTTGAAAGGTTTTCAACTTTATTACAAATTACATAAGATACATGTTCAATTGTGTAAATCTGACTCTTTGAGGTGGCTTGATGTGCTGTAGGGCATCAAAAAATTCATTAAAATCGCCGTCAACGGGAAAAGTGCCCAAAAGACTGGTTGCATTGCCATGCTAAACGGCAATGCTGATTCTCTGACCTAAATAAAGGCCGGACTTCTTTCTGGTCACGTAAAGAGTCGACCAACCACTTGGAATCCTGAAGAACTAGATGGGCCTTTGGACCCCATGGTCCAAGTATTTCAACCCCAAAACTTATTGTTAAAGCCTACTTTATCTAGATTAGTTTCAAGACTTTAACAAGCAATATCATTCTTCTAATATCTAGTAGTAAAAGCCATTTTGGTCTTTAGAGGCTTAGTGTTTGGTACTTAAACTGACCAAAATTGACTCATAAATACTTGGGTTTAAGACTAACACCCTTATATTAGTATCTATTGTCAATAAACTAAACTTTTACCCGAATAACCTATGAATGTCTCACGGTTTGTTTTATAGGTGGGATTTAGACTTCATTGATCTGATCCCTTCATAACTGTGTAGTTTTGCCTCAAAAGACTATTAAAGACATATCTACATGGTCCTTACATCTAACCAAGATGATGTCTGGACTTTAAAAGGGACTGACCTCTGAGTTTCTTTCGGTGTTTCTTCTCAAAGTAGTCAGATAGTGTAACGCCGACCTCACCAAGCTAAAAAATGACGAGTAAAATTGTTTTTATGAACCTATTTACAGAAATAAATTTTATTATGTTTAGCATTGGTCGAAATCGTTTTAAGTCTTTTATTTTAATAACTGAGGGTTTTTAAATCAAACCCGTCTCCTTTTTAGTATGACGGACGCTTCGTTGATCTAGTGATTGCAAGTGCTACCGCTGAGCATGAGGGCAAAGCGTTATTGAGTTTTTCCATTTGAAATTTTCTGAATCTGTCTGAATTTGTGCCCGATTGATGGCAATAGGCTCGCCTCCTACTACATGGGACTTAAACATAACTGAAGAAATGTGGGTGTACCTACAACTGGTACCTACTGGTGATGTAAATAAAAATATAGCAGTCTATTGTTATCAATCTGCTGGGCAAAGACCCCTTCCCATACAAAGAAGGCGAACAATAAATCACCACACAATATAGACGTAGGTATATTTATTGTTATACCCACAGGTTTACAATGATGTGCAAAAAAATAACATGAAAATAGGTAGGTGTATTATAAGGTCCCGGGTTCGGTCCCCGGGTCGAACAAAGTGGATTTCAGTTTTTCCTTCTGGAATTTGTCATTAGTAACCCAGAGTCTGGATTTTTGCCCGATGGATGTCCCTTATTACATGGGACTTTAACATAACTGACGGAATTATGGCCAGGCCTGATGTTAATTATGTTGTTGTGGGGTATTAAGTACTTTGACATTGTTAAACTGTGTGATAGTGCGTAAGTTGAGTATATATATTTGTCGGCGTCAGCGATGGCTGAGCGGTATGGGCCGACATCTGGGGATTCGTGGTACCAGGTACATAACGTTGAATAATAATCTTCATTGCAGTAATAACCTCACTTTGATAAAAGTAATCACATAACATTACTCAGATAGGTAAACAGACTAGTGTCTTCGTTGGTGTCACAAATCCAACTGAGCTCTGTCTAGCTTCCACTTCCCAATACGACTCCATCCACGTGACATCGCTCGCGCCATTTGCAAATGACAGCTGACGTCACGGCGTTTACCACAGACTCTGTACTAATGTAATCAACTTCACAACTTCTTATTTCTGAATATCGTTCGCCACGACATATTTATATGCGTCAGGGTGTACTCATTTAATTTTCATTATAAATGTTTGTCTGTGGTTTTAACGCAACACCTTGTCATTATTACCATCATAAAACCCCTTATTGTAATTAAACACCTACATTTTCAAATAAATTTGATTTGATTTGAAATCCATATTGGTGCTTGTACGAATTTAAACTTGACTCAATTTCGTACTTGAGAGGCGAGGCTACAAACATTTTGGTTCTCCATAGTTTCAAGTCGGTTACAATCTACACCGGCAATACATCTCCTATTCTTCACACCTGTCTACTGGCCCAGTCCGCGGTTGTCAGTGAAGGATTTATTAAGTACCCGTGACCCAAAGGCGTCGGTTGTAATAGGATAAATGAAAAGGGCAGCAGTTAGCCCACGTCCGCGTGTGGAATCAATTAGCGCTTTTAACGTGGGGCTCGGCTTCCGTTGTCAACTAGTTGTGGAACTAGGAGGAAAGTAATATTTGAACATAATGAGCTAATAACTGAACTTTAAATTGATTATTGTCCTTTCAGTACATCAAACATTAGGTGCTTTAAACCGTTGGTCCCGGCTATCATTTGTTGCCTTTAACATTCGCTACAGAAAGACAAAAAATAAGTTTGTGATGTCTTACAAAGGAGTATTGTGTTACCCAGTTATTTCATGTAAAATATTGGTATTACACTGCTCTAGGTTAGACTAGAGACAGACTGATACAATAGTTCATTTGGTTAGTATAGGTACACACGACTAACAAAGTAGTGTTAGTACTTACATCTACCAGAAACACAACACAGACTATTAATTACTACGCCACAGTAATACTCTCCGCAGTAATGCTCTCTTCAGAATTTAAGCTACGCTGAAAGGAAATTACCCATATGCAAAGGAAACATCGGTCAACTGGTCATCCACAATGGAAAACCAAAGATAGGTAATATTATAATCAATTTCACAAATAAAGAAACAATTGGCGTTGTTTTTTGAGGTGCTACAAACTAAATGCCATTTCTATATCAAGTACCAAATCTATATACGTAGTTTATAAACCAGCAAAATGGCATGCTGAGCCCCCTTAATACCTTCCTCAATCAGTTTACGCATTGCTTTAAGATTTAATACCAAATTCTGCTCAGCACAGTTTATCCACCAAGTGCGAGCCCCCTATAGTGCGTATATAGGGGACTAACTCTAACATTGTTCCGATTTACGGTAATAGAAATATGAGTTACAACGCGTGCGCCGGCGGCGGTGGTGGCAGAGGCCTTATCTTTACCATTGTACTTGCAATGATCTCCGATAACGCTTTTATTGTCAGCCTCCAGCCGGAACAAATGGCTCTTTGCACCAATAATATCTGTTCCTATGTTTATGGATAGAGAATGAAGATACGATATGGAGCGCTTGTCTTCTCGTTTCACGTCTAATGTTTAACTCTGTACCAAGCCATATTGAGATCCTATTGGTTCAGGTAGTATAAAACCCCAGTGATTCAAATGCCTATCTAAAATTGGTTATCCGCTAGAAGAGAACATACTTAGATTATCTAACCGTAAATTGTATTATGAATTAGTGAACTAGTATTATTTAACGATTGAATTATTTAAGAAAATTATGATATGCGTTTTGTTATCACCTATTTAGGTGACAACTTAGATTTTTCAATTTAATGTACAGACGCCAGCACGTCAAGTTACCCCAGTGTGTCAAATTTCTTTGATCGTTTTTCAACTTTATGTGAAACAGAATAAGGTTCATATTCAATTGGGAAAATTTGACTCATAACTTGATATGCTGGCGTCTGTACGATGGACACAACCATAGTTGAGTACGCGCTGCAATATGTCTTAAAAGTAATAATATTGCAGTGGGTATCTATTTTCTAATATCACGTAGATTAGTGACTTCCTCATAAGTAAATTTACTTTAGGCGCAGTCGGAAGATACATAATTGTGTCCTGTTATGTTTCTATTTCTATTGTTAAATTTATTTTAATATAAATAATCTTTCTTTCTTACTACTATTTTTATTAAGATATTATCCCGTGCCTTTTGGTCCAAATAAATGCTTTTTATTCTTTCTTTACTTCACTTTTACTAGAATTCCACAGCGACGTCTTACAGCTCGTCTTATTAATACTTCCGAGTTAACAGAGCACCGAAATAAAGTCGTTCTGGAGTGATGGAGATGATTCCTGCTCGCTGTAAAAGATTATGATAATCGAATTATTGATTTATTGCTGTACGCTCAGAAAAAACGAGCGCTGTATGAAATTGTAATCGTAGGGTAAAAGAGAGGACATAAATGGGACAGGCATTAAGTTTTTGTTATTCAGGGAAGAGAAATAAATTTCGATAAATAATAAATGGTCTGTGTTGGACTTCAAGATATTATGGAATATTTCCTGTCGAATTTGTAATTAAAACTATGAACTCTATTTTAAGCACGATATAGTTTACACTTGAGTATGTATTAGTGGTGGGAAAAATCAATGAGTACCCATTGTTTTTTTTTCATTGGTTCCAACTTTTGAAGGGAAACCACTCTAAATCCCTAACATGGATTGTTTTACTCAAAGTAAACTTAAAAAAAAACAGCTTAGTTTATTTTAAAAATAAACTAAGCTGCTTGTCAACATGTTCCTCGGCAGGCTTACCTAAAAAGAGCATCAAACCAGCTTGTTAAGAAATCTTTTGTGAAATTTAGTTTATTTTTAAAAATAAAGCAATGTTCTCTAAGTAAAACTACTTGTCTTAAGAATTTAAAGTGGTTTCCCTTTAGAGCCCATTGGTTTTTTTCGTGTTATAGAATTATATTTTTAAAGATAAGTCCTAAAAGTGTACTTACCTACTACAGCATTTGAAGTCCGTAAACTATTTGAAAACCCAGATTAACACGTGGCCACGGCTCAAGAAGCGCCCAGCGCAGGCATTCGACGTGAAGAGTCGCTTTGAGTTAAGAGCCTTACAAAGAAAATACCGTCCTCCGAAATAAACACAAACCCTCACAAAAAACGGCAGAACAAAACTTTTGAGATCCTCGGTTGACGTGGCTGGAGTTCTTACGACGACTCCAGTCTTTTGATGAATTCTCGACTTGTTAAGAATGTCGTAAGGGCTATAATTTTGGCCCTGTATATTCTATCCTGTAGAGGACTTATTTTATTTATTTATTTTATACTTAGAATAATAACGCATAGACCTAGTAGGTACGAGTGCAAAAAGTGCGGCAACTAAAACTGAGCCAAAGTGGCCTGTTTTGCTCGGCGAGCCGTCAGTCACGTTCCGTGGAATATGGTTCTCCGATAATAAAGTGGACACACGATTTCGCTCGTGTTTTGTACTAGACGCGGCTCCTATGCGTTATTGTTCCAAGACTTCACATCGTATAACTGGTGAGAAATATGGGTGTAAAGATACCCTTCGGCTAAACCTTATCAGTAACAGATCTCATCTGATAAGTCATCGCTATATTTTGTACAGCCATTATTTTCCTAACTATATTCAAATCCAAGTATTTAACATGGACCGACTGCCTAACTGACCTTTCCAACTCAGTTACTAGGCATCACGATTGGAAAGATTTGTTATCAGATTTTTAAGATTTTGATTCCGTCCCGTTGTTTAAATGTACAATGTTTTGAATTCATAAGCACCAACTACTTATGGCTACAATAAATCCGTATGTGCAAAGATAGTCATATCCTCAGCAATAATAAAACATTTTAAATTATAGTTGCTCTATGCTTGAATTTCGTTGTTAACATGGTGCTAATTATGTCTATTCGGTGTATTTTTAACCGACTTCAAAAAAAGGAGGAGGTTCTCAATTCGACGGTTTGTGGACCGATTCTCAAAATTCTTTTTTTATTTGAAAGAGTATACTCCCGAGGTGGTCCCATTTTAATTAGGTGAAGATCTGATGCTGATCTTTGGAGATATACAATGGAACTCTTCAAAAATAGACGGCAAATCTGTCGTGATTGCTGGAATCGCTTGGATATTTATTGTTTATACAACATCATGACGTATCATCACGCCTGTTTGCTCTGAGGGGTATGCAGATGTGTACAATATACCTAGATTTCGACAGTTAGGTATGTTAAGTTTCATTTGTTAGGGATAAGTGGATAACCCTATTACCATGACATGTATTGTTAACAAATAACAATGTAAACATAAATTCATGGCAAATATTTGTATGGGAACAACTAAAAATTAAAAAATAAAAATCTTTTTTGCAAAAAATAAAACCGACTTAAAAAAAAACACTAGCCGGTGTAAAATAACTCTCGGTTTTATTTTTTGCAAAAAAGATTTTTATTGTCTCAATAGACAAACAAGAATTAAAGAAGTCACTTTGATACAACCTAGGATTAAAATCAAGGGCTACCCCACTGCAGGCCCAACTACACTTAAGTGACTTAATAAAGTTGAACCTTTTTGCAAAGTGATAGGTGCTTAGAAGTTCTGATGGTCAATGAAAGGGATAAGGAGGCTTGCTTCTTAACTTTTATGGTTTTAGCTTATGGTATTTTGTTCTTATAGTAAAGTTTAAAACTGATGGTTAATAAATTCTCTTGCTGGAAAAACACAAAAAGTACCTTTGCATTTTATGCTTCATTTTAGCGTACGTTGAAAATAAATATTCCAAAAGATTCACACGAACTTTGAAAACCAGATTATCAAACAGAATAAATCCTCTCTCCAATATTTCTCCCAGGCGACACTAACTCGAGAATCTTATGAACCGACAGATCCCTAACTTTGGCTCGTGTTGATTAAAACAACATTCCGTGCGTCAAACTTGTGTCCTCGACTGAACACAAAAGTCACTTTCACACAATTATGCGTTTAAACGCGTCTGATGCGAACCATTTTTGTAACTTTTCTCTTTGGGATTCAGCTCCGAGTTTAAGGGATCTACTCGAGAGTATGTTTTTTCGTATGTTTCTTGAGTTTCTCTTCTGTAAACGTGTCGGCGTGAAGTTTCTTTATGGTTTATTACTTCGCACTTTTTGCGTTTGTTTGTTTTTTGTTTTGCTGGATAAACGGAGGTGTGAAAGGGGTGAAAGAGTTATTTGAATATTTTCATAGTTAGATATTCACCATGATGTTTTGATTTACTGCTTAAATGAAAGTTACGTTTCTCAATTCTACAAAATAATAAAACAACCAGCATTTTGGAGTTGGTCGCCGCACAGTCGGAAACTAACCCCGCAACAACTTTTAATAAACCAAAGAGTTCGACAATCTGCATAATCACAGAAACTCGAAAAGTTAGCAACATGTTGTCTCACAAAGACAAAGTTCAATCTCCCAATCAGGCTTTAACGAAAAACTAGAAACAAACGAACGCCGTCACAAACGATCAACGATATTTGTCGGCCGGCAAACAACACCGGCGTTCAGTTTCCGCCACCTATTCGTGTCCAAAAATACCATCGCGCTGCCGAAATAGGTCACCAGCAGAAAGGCATTGTGAATAGCAAATACGATGTAATTTGGCGGAGTGGGACGATAATGGGAGACGGGCGTTGCGAGCCGGCCCTACATGACCTTTGTAATAATTCGGATCATTTTTATTATACCTGCCCTTTGTACCTAAATAAATGTTAGTGTAGGCCGCAATAAACGTTTGCTTTTGCATTTACGTGATTTACAACGCGTTGAGCGCGGAATGATGGTCTTATGGCCGGGATCTTCACTCTGTTTGTTTGGATGTGAACGGAATTTTAAATTGTTCTATGTGTAAACATATTACGTAAGGTATCCTTTTGTCTGTAATAGTCTAGAGGGATTTGATTGTGGAGGACTAAAGTTTAAAAATATAATGCAGTTACGTTTGTCATGTCACCTTTAACGTACTTCTTCTTATTGTATGGTTCGTAATTAACCTGGTATCAGAGTTTTAATGCCACCCATGGGCCTATAACTTGGCATTACAGGTCCTCGAGAAATATTAGAAGTGCGTGCCTGGGGTTCGAACTCGAGACCTATGATGTAGTAATCCGCCGGTTACACCAATAGGCTAACACTGCTTGCTGACTGATACCTAATGAAAGTTATATTTGAAACCTGAGACATGTAAGACAATTCGCTAATGCTCTTACTACACAAAAAAAAATTAAAGGCCGAATTGTGATTAAATCATCTATCAATATTGGTCCTTTGATCCACACAAAACCGAAACATAACATTTCGCCTACATACATTACACGGTCCTCGAACATCCTAGGTAATTTTATTTCTAAGTTAGGGATCAGCATTAATTCTGGTGTTGAAGATTGATCGGCGCTGTACTGGCGACGGGCGGAGTTTTTTACTTCGCTCATTGACTTACCGCTCGGCGAAGAGATGAATAGACTTGGAAGATTTAGCTGTTGCTGGATATACTAACAAGGAGTATTTTTATCGTAGTATGCCTGCCCAAGTCTTCGGAGACTGCTGACATAAGGATTATTATCCAAAGAGATTTAAGATAGTAAGTATACAGAGGACATGCAACAGAAAAGTCATAGATAAACTGTGATCCCATATCTCAGTAACGCCATTTAGCATAATATAGGAATATTGAGTGCCTCGTTGGTCTAGTGGTCGCAAGCGCTACTGCTGAGCATGAGGTCCCGGGTTCGAGCCCCGGGTCGGGCAAAGTGTTATTGAGTTTTCTATCTGGAATTTCTCAGTAGGAGCCCGGAGTCTGGATTTGTGCCCGATTGATGGCAATAGGCTCGCCCCCTATTACATGGGACTCAAACATAACTGGCAAAATGTGGGTGTACTACCACGTACACCTCTGCCTAGCCCTTCGGGGATTATATACAGGCGTGACGTTATGTATGTATGTATGTATTGAGGCGGCAGCGCGACGTACCACAATTGACTAATCGGTTTGTGTCCATTAGGACACAATTTTTGGATGAAAATTTGGTCGTGATGTCCCGTTTATAGTTAGAATTTAATGTCTTTGGGGTTTTCTTATTAAATAATAACTTCTAAGAACATAAAATCAAAAGGAATCTATTTTAAGAGCCGTTTGCATTTTGATTTACAAAATATGTACTAACTGCATAAACATAACATAACATCACGCCTGTAACTCCTGAAGGGTTAGACAGAGGTGTTCCTGGTAGTACACCCACATTTCGCTAGTTGTTGCCATCAATCGGGCACTATCCAGACTCCTGGTTGATACTGAGAAACTCCAGATGGAAAAACTCAATAACACTTTGCCCGACCCGGGGATCGAATACGGGACCTCATGCTCAGCAGAATCGGAACAACTTGCCTGCTGCGGTCTTTCCGCGTAATTATAATGGGCTATGTGACAATATAGCTATAGTGTTATAGTTTTTAGTCCCTCATCTGGATTACATGAAAATATTAGACACATGTTTTTTTCTTTTTCACGTAGCTAATCAAAATATAACGGCAATACATCGAGTCAAAATGTCACATGACGTCACTAGCCAGTACAGTTTATACTAGATAATGACGTTACAAGCCCCCTTAACTTTAATACGCTTAATCTAAGCAGTTTTCCATCAATTTGAAAAACAATAAAATATGTGTCGAATGATTGATTGCATCACTGCTTGCTGCTGCTAGGTGCAGGGATTGCAGTCAAGCACTGGTTTATAATATTTATAAAAAAAAGACGCATCGTTGTATAAAAGCGTAGAGATGTTTTCTTGTACTAATACCTGGTCACTATTCAGTCATCGCAGTAGACTAATTACGCTACATAAACCTGTTTTTACTCCAAATTTTTTTTTGACGTTTGACTTATGTTAGAGATCCTTTCTACGGTTTTACTTCAGTCAAAAACATTCAATACCTATAGACCGGACATCACGAACAAAATTTTCGTCCGAAGGAGTGTGTCCTGCTGGATAAAAGTCTATGAGTTTTTTGTAGTACGCTCCGCTGCCGCTCCAATATTCATATATTATTCTAGATGGCGTTACTGAGACATGGGATCAAAGTTTTTCTATGACATTTCCTTGACATGCCCGCTCTATAGTATTTTAAATCTCTTTGACTTCAGTAAATACAATAGTGTGGTCCAATTTCTAATCTCGAATCTCCCCATAGTGTCATCATCATAACTTCACGCCTACATTCCCCTAAGGGTTATGCAGAGGTGTAACTTTAGTACACCCACATTTCGCAAGTTAAGTAACATGCACTCTTGCGGACTGCTACTAAAATATTCCAGATAGATAAACCTAAGTAAAGTCAGATCTCTTCACTTAAAATCATCCCAGTACGCCAGCATTTTGTATTAGCTATTCCATTATAATTTAAAACATTCTTTACATCCATGTATCCACATAGAAATAGAACCCTTTTCCCAGTTTCAACGAAGCGTATACCCACATACATTGTAGTTTTTTTCAACATTTTTCATACACAATACATTAGAAAATGTGGTATAAAAGAAGGAGTAAGTTTTCCCTGCATGTGTGGAAAATAAGAAGAGAACTGTTTGTAATAATATTACAAGTAATATTCTAGAGCAAAATGTTTATGCTTATAAGGATTGGTCGAGTAATTTTTCCTGTGTTCACACGTCCTTTTTACGCGGGTTGAGCAGGATTCCAATCAACTAGATGAGTCGGCAAGAATGTACGCTCAGCAGAAATATAGTTGGCTCAGCTCTATTTCATTTTTACTCATAATCTCTAGAACGTAGGTATAGCCGTGGTCCATTCTTCTCAAAATATTATTAATGGTTCCAAAGACTATATTGTATCTTTGGCGCTGAATTTGTGAAAACTCGACGTGTTGGCGGTTTCAAACCATCCCTTATGTATGTCCTTTCAATACTAAGTATTCCTAGTTATTTGCTTATTGCAGATGTTAAGGGCACATAGCACTGAGATAAGGGAACTGTATGGTCGGCGCGAAGTCTTCAACTGTTTATTATAACAGAGACAAAATACCTTTACGAAATTTTAAAACTTTGTTTTACACTTCTGTTTTAAATAGCGATTTTATGTTATCTGTATGGTTCATTATATGAAACCACAACAACTTACCAGTTTGTTCATTGTTAATCAAATTTTTGTGCGATTTTTTTAAAGTTTACTACAATCTCGACTTAACCTATATCTAGGCTTCATGTTATAGAATAGATTCATAATTCGTTCAAAGTAATAAATGATATTTGCATAGAGACGTCTCGGCTCAAATAATTTCGTTACCACGCAAATGTAAACGACATGAGGCATCATATTCTCTCTCGTTTCAAAAACAAAAAGGCCCAACCTTTTATTAAAATTATACTTTTATTAAAAAATCTCGCCCGTCCATTTCACACATACGTGGACCCTACATGTGGATCTAGTTCTGTGCCAAGGCTACCAGACTATTCCAACGTTTGTGTAAAAGGGACGAGGGCTAACTAATGCCTTGAATTTGTATGAGTCCCAAATATATGGCGACCCTCGCAGGCCCATTGTTTAGAATACTACGCCGGTTATTCTTACGACTTGCAAATGTTCTGCTATAGAACATTTTTTGCGGGTTGTACCTTTAAACGGCGTGGTCATTGCCAAACATTTGTCTAGTACATAAACATTTGTGACTTGTCCCTGTTACGTATTGTGTACCTATTATTTAAGCATAATTAGCTATTCAGCAAGTTTTGGTGATTAGTCTTTGGTGGCAATTAAATATCAGATCTTAAAAGGCATCAGAGCGATAAGTACTGCATACTTTTTGTCAGAAGGCTCTTCCCGTAAAATATTGGAAATTCAATAAAACTGGTGAAATGTACATGACATGTGTCCTTAAATAAACACAATGTAATGTCAATTCAAACAAATTGATTCAACTAAATTTTAAAATTAAAGGTTCAAATCTATTATTCAAATCCTTTGTTACTTAAACACAATCTTACATATTTGTTGAGCTCATATCTTGGAATGAACATAAATTATCGGAACTACTCTGTCGGAGGCGATAGGAACTCAATGGGTAAAGTTATGCCAGTGTTCGATTCTAATCCGCTCAACTATTGTGGAGCCAGTCTCCAGCGAATTACGTAAACACAAATGTTTGTAATGCATGTTTAATGTCACGCTATAATCCTTTACAGAGTAAGTAGCGGTAGTGTTGTTTAGTGCTACATTGGTGAGCAAAAGCTTTTTTAAACAATGAATTATTTACTGAACGTGTAGTTACGCAACCAGAAACCCGGAAGAAGCTTCAATAGACAAACTCCGACTATAGGACGCGACGCCATTTTCTCTATTCAAGAAAAGCGCATGACTAGCAAACAACGTACAGAGGAAAATTTACAACATTTTTCTAACAAATAAGCACTAAACTTAGTTCAGAAGTACCAGGACGTCAGCTCTTCAAAGGAGGAAGCAACGTCCGTAGCTAACACCGATGAGGCGATAGATAAATATTAAAATATTCATAGCGTGCGGAGAATGAGGGGCGACCGGCGAACGAGTAAAATGAAGTAAATTGACAGACACACAGCTATTTGTGGTAAAAGATTGCGTTTCAAACGCTAATACGATTTTTATACCAAATATCCGGCGCCTCGGAGTAACCGTGACGACGCACTACTGCGGTAGTGAGGGGCCTGATGCTTGTCGATATAATTTAGTGTATTTTTAAAGAAGATAAGTTTTATGTACTTAATTGTCAGAACTCTAAATTACATGAATACTGTACTCATCAGCAGGTTTCCTATCTTATCGAAGGCTGGTACCTAAAAAATGATAGCTACAACCCAATTCCTGGGTATACACGTGACGAATGTCAAATGTTTACACATATGACAGCCGAACCAACGGTTTGTACGTAGTCTGAATATGTAATGGGCTATTTGACAAAATTTTAGATGTTAGTCCCTCATCTAGACTACAAGAAAATATTCGACACATATTTTTCTTCTTTCAAATTGATGGAAAACTGCTTAGATGCTTAGAGAAGTTGAGGAGAGGGGGCTTGTAACGCCATTATCTAGTATAAACTGTACTGGCTAGTGACATCATGCAACATTTTGACTCGATGTATCGCCGTTATTTTTTAATTACCTACGTGAAAAAGAAAAAACTAAATTTTTGTCAAATAGCACATTACATGCGGTGGTAGGTACTGTCAACAGGACTATGGAAAAAAACATCTTGGTTTTTGTGAATTAGAATGTTGTGTTCACTAGGGATCACTAGTCAGGGCTTCGGGTTTATAGGTTAACAACTAAATTATCAGTAAACGCACTACTACTCAATGAGAACGTCTGGTCACTACCAGGGCCTGATCGGGAGTACCCTGCGGCGCAACTTTCAGTTGTGTGATACATTTATCAGTACATCACATCCCTTCAATTTTTTTATAATATTTTTTTATCCGGTCAAATGTACTACAAAAAAGAAATAAAAATCTATGGTTCAGTTGTTCGGTTAACTGTACCACCGCAAGTAACTTTCACAATTGGACCACCGGAGTATCACAACTGTAAAGTACCACGGGCAAGGAAGGATTAATGGATGTCTTAATAAAATTAACCATTCATAATTACTAGATGGCGACTAATTTTAGTTTTAAAATTATATTGATTAGGGTTAGCCATACGCGTACACTATGCTACCTGCTTCAAAATTATGCTATTGATTAAGTTACACATGTAGGTACAAAGGGTTTGCCCAAACGTATTATTCAATCTATTAGAATGAAATAAACAAGTTAAATAAAACGATTTTTCACTGAAAAATAGACCATTTGCAGCATCCCGTAACCGTACTCCCATATATAAATAGTAAGTAACAGTAACGTACACACATTTCGAATTCAATATCTGTGCCGTTATATTAATGAAACCCACGAAATTGTTGAAAGCCAATCATACCGACAAATTCACCGAACACACGAATTAATCCTACAATATGGATGGAAATCCGAATATTTACTATGAAGCCTCAAAATTTACCAATGATATTTAATTTACCAATGATATTTAAACAATAGCAGCAAAATAGGCTTCTTCTCATTGTGTGGTCAGTGACTAACTTAGACTCTCCTACCATTTTTGCTGTGCCCTACAGAGTCCATAATGATCTCATCACATAAGAATACATTGGAAAGCAATAAAGATATTGATAGTGTCGGAGTTTTAATGCTACCCTCTGACTTAGCATCACATGCCGTCAAGAAAAATCTTTCAGGCATGCCGGTTTCCTCACCAAATTTTCCTGCACCGTTTTTGAAGCAAGTAATAGTTATACAATACGTACATGAATCCAAAAGTCAGAGGTGTATGCATTGGGTTCGAACTTGAGACCTATGATTTGGCTATCAGCCGGTCACACCACTAGGCTATCACTGTTCAATACAGTCGCGCAATAAGAGGCTTACATACATACAAACATACATACATGAACTCACACCCTTTTTCCCATGGGATTAAGTCGACAGAAACTAAAGAGCGCCATCTGTTACTATTTTAACTTACTTTCTTAGCTTCGTTTACCTAACACACGCACAAACTTAGTACAAGGAAAAAACTAAAAAAATCGGTCAAGTTTATTACAAAGATGATAATTTTCTACCATTATCCTATAACTTTTAATAGATATCTTTTAATATTATATAGTCAAACACCCCACTTTTAGTTTTTAAATCTGTATATTATTTATAGCAACATGTAATAAATACAAAAATCTTACATAAATACACTCAATGTAAATAATATTCTCATATATTCACACTCACAGTACTTTGAAGTATTACTTCGCTGTCCGGTACTCAACTGACTCGAATTTTTTATTTATTTATTTGAGGGGCGTATCGCATATCGTGTCCTTGAAGAGGACGTGTATAGCTTAACCGGGCGTCTCTGTAGAGATATCTTAAACAAAAGTTAAGACCTCCAGCCAGAGTACTGACTCGAATGAGCGCGTGCGGAACCTTATATCTGTTCGGTCTCCCCACTAGTTGCCACTACCGAACACTACATAATCAAAACAAGCACTAGACTCTTACGTGTGCGCACAACCTATTTATTAAAAGTGATATAAGTATACAACAGTGTAGAAATTTAAAAAAAAACTTATATTAAATATCTAGTAAACATAGTCCATATCTAACACTTTGAACATATAATCTCACGCTGGCCATTTCAAATCTAGCATTATACAAACTTATCAAGAATTCAAGTAAACCCACTGTGTCCCAGCTCTAGCGGGCGCTGGCGCACATTTCCGTCTGCGTGATGAATAGTCGCGGCGATTCGTCCGCTCGTCATATAGCGAACATGTATTATGTGCGAACTGGCCACTGAACAGTGTTACGTGTGTGAACCGGCCAGTGAATACGAAACCATCGGAGCTGTCTGAACGAGTTATGATTGTTAACTGCTACTCCTAACCTTATAAATGTTGTCATCTTTACTCGTCACTTGAATCGAAATAACATCAAATCTCATAGTAGTTCCAAATGCCGATTAGGATAATTATAAATTTATGAAACAGCTTAGTTTTTTTTAGCGATTTTATTATTGACTAGTAGATTTCCCGCGGTTTGACCCGCGTAGTTCCTGTTCCCGTGGGATTCCAGGGATAAAAAGTAGCCTATGTCATCCGGGAATAGTGTAAATTTCCAGCAGTGCAATTTTTAAAATTGGATCAGTAGTTCCAAAGATTACCCCCTACATACAAACTTACAAACAAACAAACAAATTTTACCTCTTAATAATATTAGTATAGACTAGCAGATGTCACGCGGTTTCACCCGTTTAGTTCCCGTGCCGTGCGAATGCAGGGATAAAAAGAGCCCAGGGATAGTGTAGCTTCCCAACGTTGAAAGGATTTTTCAATGCGGTCCAGTAGTTTCGGAGTAGATTCAATGAAAACAAACAATCAAATATTTTCTCTTTATAATATTAGTACAGGTAATGATGAGTACAACCACTCATTTATTACGACCGCCACACATTAGTCTATCTACCTTTCGGTAAATACAGGTATGAATTTTCATTAATTTATCATTTAAAACTTTATTCCAGTAAAGTTCTAGACTAAATAATCGATAAAAACTATTAAGAATTGCTCGTTTAATCTAGATTGGTATATTCAACATACAAACCAAGCTCTAACATTGAATTTCCACCTATTAAAAGACTATTTATACACAAACACAAAAGCGCACCTAAAACGCTTGCAGAAACCTATTTATATTTCATAACATTGAAAGCATCAAGCGCGGTCGCATTAGTGCCATATTTCGTATTAAAACTTTTCATTAAATCCGTCAAGCAATTTGAGTGTTACACTGTCGAGTCAGGAAGTTTATTGTGTAACACCTGCTCAACAAAAACATACAGACTACTGGACGAAATAAATCAGTTTCCGTAATAACCCGGAGCTCGGCTATTAATATTTGACTCTCGGCAATACAAGTGCATACGTAACGTCATTATTCCCGGGTCTGCGTAATTCCGCTGAGTTCCACGTGAGGTGACCATGAGTTGAGGTCTTAGATGTAAGATTTGCTTAGAACAAGTCGAACGTAGGTATCTTTTGTGTTTGTTTTTATTTATACAAGTTGGAAAGGATATTGCATACCATGAGTTATGTAAAGGCAATTCTCGTATTTTTTTAAATGTTCTAATTCAAATCTTGGTCTCAAACTGTCAGAAGTACGTTTAATTTCCCGCCATTTTTGTCAAGTTTGTAACATTAGACTGTCACTGAGATTGTGACTAGATTTGAACGTTTTCAATTACGGGAACAGTGAAAAATGTTTTTTTGTTATTTCTACACCAAACTAATACAATCATGATTTCTATCCAACTTAATGACATTTTTTAAATAACTGGCGAAGATAGTAAGTTTTAAAGTCACACTTTATGCTTTTGGCAAAAATATCACCATCACCATTAATAGTTACTTTATAGTCGCCAGTAAAATAATTCTACATTCCCACTTACTCACAAAAAAAAGTCCTGTAAAGTTCAATCGCACAGTCAACGCACAGGGCGGGGGCAGTGTATTGCTAGGGCGGGCGGGCGCGGAATCTGACCGTAGCATTTTTCACGGACCAAATCCTTCCGGGAATATTAACGCGATCTTTGGATACTTTGTATGTACTTTATATACTTCTATACGCTTGATACTGCAGGCTCTTACTCTTTGTGAAGTTTTGGAAATTGAGGGTAGTTCTTTATGTCAGTAGTCGTTTTGGAAGATGTGTCTTTTGTCAGAAAACTCTGTTATTTTTACGTTGTATAGCAAACATTTCTGATAAGATTGTATTGTCATATATAAACACGCATTTAAGTATTGTAGAGTAAGCAAAATATTGTTCTAAAATGCATGTTACACTAATTATGATATTTAACGTTCGTTTGTTACAATTGCCTAATTTAAGCAAAAGTAATAAACCTGCCTCATCTGTATGGTGGTTGCAAGTGCCACTGTGCACATGATGGTATAGATTCAATGCCCTGGTCGGACTAAGTGTTACTGGGTTTTTCCGTCTGAAACTTCTCAGTGACGTCAATGGAATACAGGCAAGTAAATAAATATTTTGTTTTGTTTTACTTTTTGTTTTAGAACCTTAAACAAAGTTTAACCATCATGAATATACCATCAGTGTGAAAAAAACCTTTGCCACGGAAACACAATGGTGGGCAAATATATTTTAACCACATTTCTACGAATTTTTCAGCACCCGTCAAAAAATAATTCGGTCCTGTAAAATTAAAATGTGGCCTTTCAGGCGTTTTCTGTGTTACCGGGTATTAGGAGATTAAATCGTTAAGCCTGGACATGCAAAATTGAAAAAAAAAGCTAACAAAAATTAAATTTCGTCGCACATTTTAATGTATGATTTTTGTTTATGTGGAAGGTAATTTTTCTGCCGTGGTGTTTTGTGTTAAGTGTACAGACGCCAGCATATAAACCTACCCCAAACTGTCATATTTTCCCAATTTAACATGAACCTTATTGTGTTGAGATTAAAGTTGAAAACCTATCGAAGAAATTTGACACATTGGGGTAGGTTGATGTGCTGGCGTTTGTACTATACTCCCTTAAAACATACACTATTATATGTAGATGTACGTTGAAAGGATGCGTGGAGTGTAGAAGGGACAAATGTAAGTGGGAACGCCCGGGAGGGGACGCCCTAGAAGACATAAATATTACATAGACCTTAATGGTGAGGTTCTTCAAAAAGGTAAGGTGTAGGTTGATGTGCTCGCGTCTGTACAAAGGGCTAGCCTCAACAAAATCAAAAGTCATCAGCCAAATAACTAACACCTTTTAGGACCTGTCGTACGTTCAATAAAGTGTGTCAGGAAGATGAGCTGGATTTGTTCCCTAATAGCATCCAGAAGTTAAAGAAGTATATAAGCAGTTACTTCTTTGACGCGTAAGCTGTTTATTTGTTATTATTCATTTACACTTTAGGTACTTTTGTTATTGTCTTCTCGAATGATGAGCAACTTTCTTTTTTGTAATTTCTTTAAGTTAGGTTTTCACGCTGTTTATGTTGAAATTTATTTTATACACATATAAGCGGAAACTTGTAAATGGGTATCTTCTAATTTATTGATTTTCTTTAATCAAATGAAATAGCTGAAAGTATTCCTAAAATTAGTAAAATAATTTTTACGGCCTATCTATTTCTATTGCCGCTATAAGGACTAATAAAATTAAAAATTAAAGAGGGTTTGCATGCGTGAAATGTGATGATAGCCTAGACGTGTGATCGGAGGATTGGCAAATCATAGGTCTCGAGTTCTAACCCAAGACCTCTGCGACCTTTCGGATTCAAGTGCGTATTGTACAATTATCACTTGCTTCAAATACGGTGAAGGAAAACTTCGCATGGTGAGGAAACAGGCATGCCTGAGAGATATTTCTTGACGGCATTTGATACCAAGTTAGAGGCTCATGGGCGACATTAAAATTCTGACCAGGTTGGTCACTTGTCAGGCGATAAGAATACGAATGTGATGTTTCAACGTTGTTTGCTCGAAATAGCAAATAACCCTTCACGTGCGAGTTCAGCTCGCACTTGACCAGTTTTGACAAGTAAATACCTATTATTTATCGTTACAGATAGTCAGAAGCCCAAAATCTGACAATCAGTTTTACCAAGGGACGACACTATATGTATTACCCAGTAGCTGGGTTGTGGACGTCTAATTGCTCCATGTAAAACACTGGTAGTCAGCTGCATTCGAATAAAAAAAGTGTTTAAGTCCTTAAGTCCTCCAGAACGTAAGCGAGCAAACCAATAACAGGTGGTGCGTTGGTGTTAGCTCCGTAAACGTCGTGGACGTTGCGTGCCGCTTGTGCCGCGTTGCTGCCACGACGGTACTCATATTCCATAATTACCTACTCGAATTTTTAACGTATGATGACGAAAAAGATTGAAAAGCGATGAAAATGTAACACTAATCAATAAACAAATGACTACTTTTGAAAAAAAAACATGTTTTTAAAATAAAATTTATTTGAAATTAGAATTCTTGGCCAAACAAAAATTATTTTGATTTGAAATGGCCAGTACTGCAGAACGGCAATTTCATAGGTAAAGACCTAAATTATTGTTGTTTTGTTGTGGCATGCTGTGTCTATCGCATCATATTGTACACTATGCTTGTGTAACAGTGTAACAATTGTAGATAGGCCAATACATAAATATACAAAAAAAAAACTGGGAGCCGACCCAACATATTTGGGAAAAGGCTAGGCAGATGATGATCATTTCAATCAGATCAAGATTAATGAACTCACAAAAAGCTTGCAGATAGGTATTTCAAAAGCGCTATAATAACTATGAAACTGAGGGACCCTAAAAAGCGCCAGATTTAATAATATGAATAATTGAAGATTGTCAAAGTACCTACTAGCTAGTAATTAGACGAGACGTGTAACTTAATTAATATTCGCAAAGAATTACTCGTAACTTACTTAGCTAGCTACTGATCGAATTAAAAGTAATCGTATTTAATTATTTACATTCAAGGTACCAACTTTAATAATTTATCATATTGTTGATGACCAATTTTAAGAATAAAAATCACCGTTTACTGGTAAATGCTTCGTCTGTATATTAATACCGAAGTAAAAGGGAATTAGGAAGCCTTATGAGTTGCTACGCACGTTACACGCTATTTTAACAAGCCACTTAGTACAGTCAATCAGGATCAACAGATTAACAAAGTAATTTCAGGTTGTAGTGGTTTTTTGTTTTAGTATTTTTGGTTGTACTAGACGTTTATTGGCTCATAGTAACTCACGCTTTTTTCCCATGAGAGTAGGCAGAAATTACAGAGCGACATATGCTATGATTCTTACATACTTCTTTTGCATTCATACATGTCTACGCACCTGACCTTCCCGAAGAACCTTACCAATAAGGTCTATGTTTTAATAATTTGGTTGTTATACTATGTTATGTTATTTGTTTATTTATTTAAATGCCTCATCAAAGTGTACTTCCTCAAGATGGCTTTCAGATATTGTTACTTATCTATGTGTCTTACGAACCGCAGTAATGACCCGGTTAAGCAGCTTCTAACCAAGACATTAAACCAGTGTGTCAATGACTACAGCGTGTTTTTTTTTTCGCATGGATTTTTTTTTCTTTTCGTGTATTTATTGACTAACTAAGTATCTGAGTTTAAATGCCGCTTAGGGACCCCTGAATTGGCATCACTTACCGTCAATAAATATCTCTCAGGCTGTTTTCCTTCACCGTTTTTAAAGCAAGTGATAATTCTACTGCCTCGTTAGTCTAGCGGTTGCAAGCGCTACTACTGAGCATGAGGTCCCGGGTTCGACCCTCAGGTCGGGCAAAATGTTATTGAGTTATTCTATCTGGAATTTCTCAGTAGCAGCCCGGAGTCTGGATTTGTGCCCGATTGATGGCAATAGACTCGCCCCCTATTACATGGGACTTAAACATAACTGGCGAAATGTGGGTGTACTACCAGGTACACCTTTGCCTAGCCCATCGGGGATTACAAGCGTGACGTTATGTAATGTTATGTGATAATTCTATAATACGCACATAAATCAAAAAATTCATAGGTGCGTACCTTGTTTGAATTCGGGACCTGACTAACTTTGACTTTTTTTCTGACTGACTGACTTGTGTGTGTTTATTGATGAAACCATACTCTGCCGAATACCAAAAACATTCCATGTCTGCAAACCGAATATTCCATAATATAAGCCGAACAATATGAATTTGATATCCAACAGCCTGTCTAAAGTTTATTTATTCAGCGTTACAAAATACATTGTATACAACGTGATACATGTTACAGGATATAAAAAAAAGAATTTTGTCATGAAAAATGGACGAAAATGTGTCCAGTAAATGTTGTAGCGGAATATTTTTACTGCCTAATACACAAACCAGATTCGGTTACAAATGTTTTATTTTGGTTCTCGTCTTTCTCATAGCAATCAATGTAATTCGGATTGTTAGTTTAATTAGTACGAGTAAGTTAAAAACATTATTTGAAAGTATTCAAATACGAGGTATTATATAGCATATTGACTTAAAATGTGTATGTAGGTAATATTAATTACCAGTTTTAAATCTTTGACAAATAGCGTTTAGTAGGAATGTAAAAGTATTCATCATCCTCTAATGCCTTTATCCCAATGTATTTGGCATTGTCACAGCATGTCACCTTGTCATGCCTCTCGCCGCCTGATATTAGGTGTAACGCTTTAGTACACCTAGACATTGTAACTCGACGTGAAGACCTCGTGTCCTGAAACACAGGTTTTGGCCTAGCTTATGCACCAGTTGCCCTCAATGTCAAACCAATAATGTTTATTTTTATTTTATTATTATATTATTGTTATTATGTTGTTTTCTTATTTGACATTTGCTTACTATCTAGAATTATTATTTTATCATGACATGTTAACAATTTATTTAAGGCCATTAAACATTTCAATTAATTCATGGTATCTGACATGTAGTACAATTATACAAGGTGTTTTTTTTATATCCCATAACTCTAGGGTTATATTCTGTAGGTAAAAATAATACTAAAACTCCGAGAATAGATGGTCCAAAAATGCATAGTTTCGGAGATATCATCAATTATAATTAAATTATCAGTTGTTTAGTACCCGTAACACAAGCTCTGCTTAGCTTGGGACTAGATGCCGTTGTGTGAATAGTCGTGGAATATTATTATTAAGTATTATTAATAGGATATATAAAATTGTCACCAGTACGACGAATCTTCTTTCTAACGTCACTTTTCTTTCACGTAAGGGTGTTTTACATTAATCATCGTGACTTTGTTGAATTATTTTGTATGATAGTAAAAAAAAAAAAAATAAGGATGATTGAAACATAATTCATATGCCAGTTGATTCTTTGATATGGTCTCAATCATACCCTAGAGTTATGGGATATAAAAAAAAACACGTTGTATAATATTATTCTAGAATTAAATTTTTGCTCATCACGTATAATGGTAGAATGTAAACGGTCACTTTATGTTAAGATTACAACTTTGTATACCTACGTTCTGGCAAATATAGTATTACTATTAATGTTATAATCTGGAACATTGGTTTAGTAACTGCAATTGGATTTCTTGGTTTATTGTTTTGAGAAAAAATAAATGTATTTATTATTAATATTGTATTTTTGTGCTTCTACCATTGTATACATTCCATTTGCAATTATCTCAACAGTCACCTCGTTCCTAACCTCTTAAAATCTCTAAGGTCAATCAAATCAGTCTTTCATCAGGAATCAATTGCTTTGCTTTTTCTGTGATTTCTGAACCTATTTGAATAGTCACAAGACAAAGATGTTTATTACGTTATTTTGTTTACAGTCCCTTACTTTGTTTTTTTTGTTCCCATTGCTCAATATTGAGCCACATTAATTATTTTTCTTTCTTCCTTTTTTCAAATTTTCACACAATCCATCTATTGATTTTTCTGCTCTTGTAATCCTTTAATCAAACTGAAATCTTTCCTCACAAAATGATTTAACGTTTTATTATGAGAAAAGTACAATTCATGACAAATAATAGTTACCAACCTAAACTCAAAATCGCTCAAAATCGCAAACCCAATAGTTAAACTCAAAATCGCTTATAACCCAATATTCAAGCTAGTTTATTAGCTTAATAGAATAATGACAACATTTCCAAAACTAGCTCTGAATAATATTCCAAGTTAATCAATTTGCTGTCGCACGCAAGTACTCGTAGTACGTACGCTGCGAGCGGCTCCGAGTGGTTTTCATATATTATTCAGAGTAGTATCGGGCAATACTGCTGCAATAAGGAGCGACGTGACTTACTGCTTCCAGAACAGGAATAGAACCTGTCTGGGAGAATGTTTGTTCTGGACTATTATGTATGTTGGAATAATCTAAGTATCTTTTATTATTGCAAACTGCAATAATGGTGACAAGGTTAAAATATAGATAAACTATCTGGGTTCCGCGACTTCGTCTGCGCAGGATTAGCACTTCGAATAGCTCATTTTATTTTCCAGATCCTATCTATTTTTATAACAAAATTCATCAAAATTGGTTCTGCAGTTTAGTTGTGAAGGCGTAACAACTCACTTTTACTACCAAATGTGCATTCAAAATAAATTATGATTTTTATTGTAGGTATTTATGGTTAACTGTTTTGACAATATTGGCTTACTCATAAAAGATAGATGCTGTTGCAGGATTTTTGTAAGACTACTTATAAAAAATATCCGTAATTTAATACGTTTTATACGTGTAACTTTAACGGTTTTCGCAGCGATCGCTAAATTAGCTCGCAGATAGCAGATTTTTTACCTATCTATTTTAAATTTATCCTTACATTTCGGACAATTAACACAATCTATATATATATAAAAGAAAGTCGTGTTAGTAACACCACTTATAACTCAAGAACGGCTGGATCAATTTGAATGATTTTGGCCTTTTTGGATTTGTCTTTGTCCGGAATAGCATAATAATTAATAAAAAACATGAAAAGTCCTCGAAAAAATAAATATCAAGAATATTCGTTGTCTCAAACATTTTTCAAACGCAGCGCCATCTTGGATGACATGACAGGAGTAAAACTTTCCAGTTCATTATCAGGTGACAATTTAACATTGACAAGTCTTAAGCTAAACCTAAGAAGGTAAGGTTGTCAATTTATACGTACCTACGTTCTGAAATTTATTTTGTTACTAAACTTAGAGGTTTTATGTAGCATAAAAAAGTCTTATATTTCAGAAATCAATTAACGTAATTAACAATGATGACAGAGACGAACTTTAATAATTATTTGCAAACAGAACTTATTCTACTGTTAAGACTTTAATTAAAGTAGACCGGGAAAACTATAGGTATAAATTGTATGTAACATAGAGGCAATAGTTCAGATTAAAATTATGAATTCAGTATTTTTTAAATCAATGCATTTTAGTAAGGTAGTTAGGTTAGGTAACTACCTAACCTAACTAGGTTAGCTATAGGATAGGTATGGTCAGTTAGGTTAGGTTATATATACATGTTGTAATTTTAATTCTATCGAACACAAAATGTTTAAGTAAGATCACATGCAGTAGAGACTCGCTACATAAAAAGTAGTAGTAGTTATTATTCATTTGGATTTATTTTTTGTGTTATTAAACGTATGTATTAGATATACATACGTTTAATAAGACGACATGTAAAAAGAAATGATAAGAGCAATAAATTGACTCTAAGGCACAACGAAGTTTGCCGGGGCAGCTAGTATCTTTATAAATTATAAACTATGTGCTATTTTGATGAATAAATGTTATTATTGTAAAACTTCATTAAATCCATTTAGTAGTTTTACGTGAAAGAGTAACAAACATTCATACTAACTTTCGCATTTAAAATATTAAGTAAGAAGTATGATATTAGTAGGATTAGTAGGATATAATTTTTGTAGGATATTAGAAGAATGTATGAATAATGAATTTTAAAAATAAAGTAACCAGATATAAGGGGAATTTCACAGTTTTTAAAATATGCATTCGATGACAGGATTATAAAAGCTTTTTTGCTGCGCTGTGATTCAGAATGAGCTTTTATTGTAATTTTGAGCAAAATATTCCTAGTGTGACTGATTTCTGTACAAAAAATTGCTCGTAGAATTATAGTGCGCTACGTACGCTACGCAGCTACGGCGTAGCTCTGTGTGCAACGGTGGCGCAGTATCACGAATGCTTGACGTAAACGTAACGCGAGTCAGTTCAAATGCTTGTTTCGAATATAATACTATAATATTTTCAATTCCATTTAGTGAATTGTTATGTATTTTCATGAAATAAACATTTTAAGAAATGGATTCGTAGTCAACATTCATATGTTAAACAGCTCAATAAAACCATAGTTAGAGTAATAATTGTGCCTGTTCTGTTAGTCGTTTAAGTGGATTTTTATCCGTAGTTCGGACTTCCCCCAGTAAGTGTCTACTATTACCTTTAAAATTAAGGCTGCTACCAAGAACGTAGACGTAATTGTCACACAATTACACACACACACACAACCTGCGACTGCATAATATGTCCCCTCAAAGCTGGGGTCATTACTCCGTGGGACGTTTTCATTCGCCGCGTGTACAATAAAGTGCATTGTTTTTGTGACCGCGGACGCCCGCCGCCCGCCGGCGTCCCACAACGCACTGAAATATTCGCACGTCCCACAGGATCGCACAAATAGCCTCACGTGGTGCGTTTTTTATGATATTTTAGTGTTTTTTCTCCGAAATACCTAGTACTAGCAGACGTCACGCGGCTTCATCCGCATATTTCCCGTTCCAGTGGGCATACAGGGATAAAATACTTCCCAACAGTGAAGGAATTGATCAAATCGACTTTGTAGTTTCGGAGCATAATCAATGCAAATAACTAACCAAATCTTTCCTCTTCATAATATTATAAGTCGGTACCTAAAGATATAGATATAGATAAGCATACCGGAAGCATACACACACACACACCCACAATATATCTATTACACTTTATTTTCCACATAACTCCTATTTATCTCTTTTTTATATTGTTCATTTAAAAGTTCCATGTAATCGATTAATCGCTAAGCCAACTGTCAAAAAACATTTAAAAAAAATATGAAGGTAGCTTAAGCATATTGTACGTCAAAAAACAGAATATTTACAAAAATAACAAACACACAATAGGGTATAGTGATATGTACAAACATCCTCACTAGAAACAAATATCCTGAGGGCTGCAAATATTGGTCCTTATGCGGGAATCGAAGCTTACATACAAATAACAAAAACAGAGCCTTCGATACGCAGACACAAGTAAACAAACATTTCCTCCAAGAATCCTTAATGAATGGACAATGAAATTCTGTTACGATGACAAAATTACGAAGTCTATTTTGTGTTATTATGGACTTTATTTCCTACTAACTCGCATGAATAAAAAAATATCATATATTCTTCAACTTTTACCCAACTCCACCTAGTCCAAAACTAAGCAGAGCTTGTGTTATACTAAACAGCTGATAAATATATCTACTTACTTATAATATATTTTTCTTAGTATATACATATTAAACATAAATTACACCCAGACACAGAACAAATGATCGTGCTCACCACACAAACATTATTTTGTGTTATGTCTGGACTTTAAAAGAAACCACAAACGCAGGGGGCGTTTGAATGTTTTTTTTTAAATTGACATGGAAGCTCTACTTAAAGGGCTAATAATTTTTTTCATTTTATTACTCACAAATAATGAATGTCATCGTTATAATCTTCATAAGACTTTCAAACAGTGTTTTACCAAAAAATGGGGTTTGGCTGATGAAACCCATCTATGAAAGGCATTGGGATAATTCACAAGTATTTCGAATTACCTTCACGTCCACTATAATCAATTCAAAACCTAAATAAAATAGACATTACCGGAATTTGGTTCGTTTCAGTATAGTCAGCTACGAGCATACTGAAAGACTGACAGTTGACCTTATCACGACTTGACATAACTCCAAGCACGCGAATGTCAAGCTGACTGTACCGGGGAACTGTTTCAATGGTTCTGTGTTTCGCTGGAAATTTAGGGATCATAGAATATGTAGGTTGTTTATGGATACTAAATTATGTATGTGCATTAAAGGATATTTTTCCTTTAACCAGAATTTCAATTGCGTAAACTGGTACGTAAGTATAAGGATATATAAAAAAAAAATACTTACAGGAATATGAATTAATACAGATAAAATAACCCAAGAAAATTGGGCGTACGCCTTTTATAGCCCATTACGAGTTCCTATTCATCGCACAATTGTTTTTCTTAGAATCGTGTTCTCTCATTTTCCACCTCATCGACATTAGAAGCGGCGATCTTCTTTTGTCCACTACAATTGTAAACACAGCTCAACTCATTCTGAGTTGAAACACACTAATTTTTCATTCGCGCCGACAGGTAGCCGTATCTCTGTTTGCATCCTATTTACAGCTCCCTCGGACAGTTAAAAGGAGTCAAAGAAAAGCCTATCTTTTCCGTTTACACGTTTGCTGTGCTAACTTCGCTGGGGCGATGTCTGTGCATGTGTGAGTGTGCACATATGCCGTACGCTGCACTAGTGAACGCGCATGAACCAGGGCTGCCACTGGCCTACTTTTCTCCGCCGTGTCCGGGAAATGGGACGTTTGTGAAGATCCCTGGCGCTAATTACAAGCTTCCTTTCACACACCCGATGGAGCTTTTTCGAATGTTAATCACGTATTCCGTATGTCGCAGAGTTTCTTTGGAATTTGGGATTTGTTTAACGTTTTAATCAAGTTTGGAGCGGGAACCCTAGGCGTGTGGCTGTGTGCTAATGTGTGTCGGTGAGAGGTGCTTTGTCGTAATGCACACAGCGTCATTAGCATGAAGCAAGTCGTGGGTGCAGTCATAAAAATTTCATTTGTCAATCTGCAGCTCGGTCACTGCATAGAGCACCTCGCGACTACAGGCAGTTTAAGTTACGAGCTTTTCGTTTTTATTATTAAAACTAGTTTTTAGAGAAGGTTTTCAGAACTGTAGAATTTTTTATTGTCCTCATTTTTATCTTACCTGGGTGAAAACCGAGAACCTTGGTAAAAATTAACAACGATTTTTCCAAACTTTGTAGCGTGGCTTGAAAATGATCATAATCGAAAAAGGTAATATAAGTTTTTGAGACCTGCCACTTAAATGGTCATTAGATTCAATAAATAATAAATAAAGTTCACTACTTTCACACAACGCCATCTAATCCCAAGCTAAGCAGAGCTTAAGTTATGGGTACTAAACAACTGATAAACATGCTTATGTATTTCTAAACACATGCATATTATAATAGATAAACTACACCCAGACACAGAACAAATGATCGTACTCATCACACAAATAAACGATAGGACGAAATAGAAAGATTGAGCGGCACGGGCATCCTGTTACGAACCGTAATTATCAACTCAAGCTGCTGGGGACATAAGCATTTAATTCCTAAAAGCCTAGGTAGTACGAACAAAAATTTCACGCAATTAGCCTATCGTTATTACAATGAAATAAGCTCTTTTATTAAACACAACTAAAACTGAAATAACAGTATTGTTCGTGCTTATTCATTTAAAAAAATGAAAATGTGCGACGTCGTAACGTAGCGCCAAAAGAAACAGGTAAAAATATTCAAAAATTCGCAAATGATTAGTGTGCGCTATCATCTAACAATTCTACCAATCCGAACGGTCGAAATACTCTTTGACGCGGGCCGCAGAAGCTTGCGCGGCGCCAGTCAGTAGTCGCCGTGACCTGGTGCCGAGCGGACGTGTCGCGCGCGCTCTCACACACCGCCTGCATATCGCAGCGAGTGAATTGTGAAACGAAAAAAAATAAAACAACAACGCAGTGAAAGTGCATGTGTCAGTGGATTTAGATATGCATTGTGTTTGACGTGTATCACAAACGTGGATTGAAGGTATTGTGTTCGATAATTCTGTAGTTTAGTGTTTCGGCATCCCAAATCCCAGGTAGGTACAGATTAAATCTTAAATAAAATATATTGTCAAACTGTGGATAAGTAATGCAGTGTTATTAGCAATTTTGTAATCTATCGTAAGTAATGGAAATTCTATTGCAAACCTTTCCCATTAAAATATCACGATGAGTATGCGTGTTTTTTACCATGCACGCTTGAAAGGAAACCGACTTAAATAGCGAGCATGGGTTAACTACATACGGTCCCGCGTTGGGCGCCAATTTTCTTTGGTCCCACGGTGGGCGCCAATTACTTTCTGCAGAAAAGGTACCACATGAAACCTTAGGGGGAGTTATTGCGTTAAAAGGCAGACATATTTGGTATATGTTACGGCACAATTAAATTTCCTAAACAACATAAAAGCCTTTTTAAAACAAATTATTTTCGGAGTATGCATTATCTAATGGCTTGTTAAACAACAAAAGGCTTCATAATCGAGTAAATAAACCTTTTAGGCCTGTTTTAACATGTTTTACGTGCGTAAAAAGGTAGAGAACGTCGTTAGTACTTAAACGTTTATGTGAATCTTTAACGTATTCGCGACATCATTTCATTTTCAATTTAATGTTTGCTATCTTTTCGTCAAATTCTGTTATGAGAGTCAACTTCAACCCTTTGACATTTATGGTGATATTAGGCAAATAATATGGATTACAATAACCACGCTTAAACAATTTCTTGTTAAGTGGGAATAAACTTGAGAATTTAAGTATTGTCAGAATATACCTAGACATTTTAGAACTCGACATTTATTAACTAAACAATTACTTAGGATAACAGATTCTATATCATTTCAAAGTCTTCTTGTATTAGAGGGAATAATTTGAGGCTGCAAACATAGCAAAACGAATTTGTACTTGGAAATATTTTGGCTAAATATCTTAATCTTAATTAGTAATTCTATTAATAAGTCAATAGAATTACTAATTATATAATATTTTAAAACTGATTTTCCAGTTGTATCTTCGACCTCATGTTATCACCGACCTCTTTAATAAATAGTCCAAAAATTGTACTAAACCCGAAAATTAAACATGCAATATTAAGTGCCTACAATTCGAATTTGAACTGTAAATACACTCATCAATTTTATACTCTCAGCCTTGATTGGTTTATTATATACTGATTATAGTTTTCCCAATTAAGGCTGCAAAAATTTAATTGGAAAGTTACTGATATTCTAGGAATAAGTATTGATGAACCAGATTAAATATTTCACATCCATTTCTACTGCACCCAACTAAATTGAAATAAAAGCTAATGCGTAATGATGATGTTGACAATTTAATAGGCTACATTTATAGTGTTTAGTTATGTTATTGGTATTTATCTTGCCCATACTTTTTATTTAACTTTCATAGCCAGTGGAACCTTATTACTTAGCCTCAGTCGATCATACGTCCATCTGTTCGTCAGTGGGCTGTATCTCACGAACTGTAATAGTTAGACAGTTTAAAAATTCAGGTACTGTTTTTTCAAAGCCTCTTGTCATACCAAAACATGTTTCTTTTTGTCATTTTTTGTCTTAGTACAGCACCTTTTGTGTATGAGGCCGACTCGTACTCGATCAGTTCTTTAACAAGTTAGCTCTTTTCTTTTAAAGAGGACGTACTAATAGCAGTTGAAGGTTGTCGACCTTTAAAGTTAAGCAACGCTTGATGATGCCGATCCGTGGATGGATAACCATCTATCACGTACGTCACTATGGCTCGAAAATTACGATAAGCGGTTGGTCTTGGCAGTGATTTGCAGATCATTGACACAAGTTAGGGAAATCAGAACCCCAAGAGTCTGATAATCAGTTCTAATAACAGTTATCGTGCTACACAATGACTGGATAGTTGAGTTCAGATAGACAGTCCCTCCGAGTATTGAGTACTTTTACGCAAATAACCGGCAGATAGCGTCGTGTGGTGGGTCGTCGAGCTCCCTGAAATAGGTTTGAGGTACACGATGGCTGAAGCATGTATGCCGTCTGTCGGAACATGTCAACTCAAAGCTGAATTGATTCTTTCTTCGAAAGGCTTTTTCCAGACTTTGCCCTGCATCGTGAGACTCGCAAAATAAATTAATACAATCTTATGTCTGGACTATAGAAGAGACCATGACTCCTGAGTTTCTTTCGGCATTTCTTCTCAGGGATCAGTCACTTTGGAAATGCCATTTAGCACCATTTAGTTTTTTTTTTGTAAAAATGACATGTAAAAGTATCTGAAAAGAGATCTACTTACAGAAATAAATATCATTTCATTACATTTCATTTTAGTACGGCCAGTTGGTCTTGGTAAAATCTCCCCGTGAATACTTTAGTTAAGTAAACTGTCAATGTCGGCATTAGTATCGATTTGCTTACATTTTTATAGAATAGCTGTGCTGGTATTAGACTACTTCTTGTTAGACTGGAAGCCGACTCCGATGTGGTAGGAAAAAGGCAGGCAAAGCATTATCATTGTTGTCTCGGTTTTAGCCTTAATTCATAAAAAAACTCCCCCTGCTCTTTTTCCGCATTTTCACGAGTTCTGCAACACCACTAAATATTGTTGTCTTTATCTGAACTCCTGCAGTTTTAACTTGGGTCGTAACCAAACTTTAGGAACGTGTTTTAAAATATTTGATCAATGACTTTCTTCTTACTTTTTCTTCTGCATCGAGCGTTGTTCCGAAGTTCAATTTTATGTTAAAACGCGCGACCACGACCAGGCCAGTAGGTTATGGAAACTTTCATGATATTATAATATTTACCGAGGATGTTATTAATGTTGCTTTTAGGTAAAATGTTTTTGCTTTTGAAAGAGCTTTCACATCAACGTGTTAGTTCTTCAGTAAAGTTAATTGGAGAAGATGATATTATTATATTGATTATATTGAGATGCGGCTATAGTTAGCCGCATCTCTCACTTCTATGTTTTGGTTTCATAGCAATGGTAGCATCGCTAGTGTTCTTTGTGTAATAACGAAATAAAAAAATACAAGTTAAAAAAAAGAATAATGTGGTATATTTTAAGACTTAACTTGAAAACAAATGTAAATATGCAGTACATTATTAAAAGAAAATTGAATCACAGATATCACTGATATTTAAGATTAATTTAAAAAGAACACTTAAACGTCACATTAGTGTTTGTGTATTTATACTTACTAGAAAGGTTTAACAAAATCATTAACTTGTCCCGAAAATGAACTAAAAAATAATTACAAGGCCTTAGCCGATAATATTTTCAAAACCTACACACGCGTATTATAAAATTTAGAAATTCCGACTGACCTGCCCCGTTGGTCCAGTTATCTCAAACACTTCTGCTTTTCCCGGGTCGGGAAAAGAGTTTTTGAGTTTTTCCATTTGGAATTTCTCAGAATCAGTTCAGAGTCTAGATTTCTGTCCGATTGATGACATTATGTTCGACCCCTATTGGGTGAACTACAAGTAGGTATACCTCTGCCTTATCTTTCGAGGATAACAAGCGTGATGATAAGTTAGATATTCAGTGGTTTCAGTACTGTACCTGTAGAAGGCGTTAGTGAAACTAGTTAGAAGTAAGTAGTAGTCCCAAGTTACGTGTTTAATAAATGATTAATTCAGGGCCCCCGGCGTCTTGCTCCCGCTCACTTATGTATAGAATGTGCCTGAAAAAGGACACATTGTATTGCTCTGGTTTAGCTTTCAGAGAGAATTTGTGAGTTGCTTATTATATTGAGGCAATAATAGTTTTGTTTTTTTGAGGTATAATGTAGATAACTGGTAACTGAATCAATTTACTTAAGAATCGTAGGAGATAGCGCTCGGTAGTTTGTTTACGAGTAATTCATTTTTTATTCCTCAGAAGTAAGTTATTTCTCGATTGAAAATGCGGCGATATGTTATGAACAAGTTACGTACTCGTACTGATTAATTAGTAAACTCGTACTTTATAAAAATGTCTTTGGATGATGATTATAAGAGTTATAAGAAAATGACGTGGCTAATACTAGTTCAAAGGGAGCATATCTAGTGTAAGTAATCTTGTGTACATTATTTTTTCATTTCATGGGTTTTTTGTGCGACAGACAAGTGAAACACCTAAGGTTTCTTTTTACGAAATAAGTTTTTAAATCAAGGTTTTTTGAAAATAAGTTATCGTTTTAACACGGACTGTACCGGACTAGTGAAATAAAGTAGCGAGTGTCTGTTTTTTTTTGTTTTTTCAGCTGGTTCGATCTCCGGGTCAGCTTAATGAGAAATCTGTGTATGCAGTTTTGTTTTATTTAAAAATAAAGCCATGTATCATTCACATTTCATATGTTAAAATAATCCTCATTAAGATTTAAAGTTACCTTTTTGGGTCCATGCATTTTTCCATCTTGTATTTATATTTTATAAACGATAAATAATAATACCTTAAATAATAATAAAATAATATTCATCTTTGGATTGGTTTCTACAATTTCTTTTAAGTTTATTTTATAATATCTCAGTAACATGCATGGAAGGCCCCTATTTTTTAGTAATTTAACAACGCTATTATTTGGGGACACCATTTTTTTAACCCCCGACGCAAAAAGAGGGGTGCTATAAGTTTGACCGCTATGTGTGTCTGTGTCTGTCTGTCTGTGGCACCGTACCGCTAATATAAGTACATACCTACTAGGAAGATTCCTTATTTAAGCGGTTAAAGCGGTTAAAAAAATATTATTTTTATTAACTTTTTAAATATAAGCTTTACTTTTTGGCGTTAGGGGGTTTAATAATTTTAAATTTAATTTTTATTTTTAATTCCATCGTTATAATATGTATAGATTCTAGATTCCAAGTATAAGGGTTGTGCAAAATTCGGATGAACGTATAGACAGAGCAAGACAAGTGGACCGGAATGGATTGGTGTCCTCGGTTTTGCGTTATGGTGTTGTTTTTTGGGGACAGTCAACGAATCGAGAACTTATTTTTAAAATGCAAAAGAGATGCATACGGTCGATGTTTGGCTTAAGAAGGGACTGACAGTTGCATTCCATATTTTGAAAAATATAATATTTTAACCTTTCCTGCCTTGTACACTTCTTGGAAACTTCTCTATTTGTAAAAAGTAATCCCCACCTTTTCAATAAACTGGCCACAGTCAAGAAATTACCTATACGTGCTCAATATACAAACACATTATGCCAAGTTAAATGTAAAACTGCATTGATGAATAAAAGTTTCTTTGGTATTGCTCCCCAAGTTTTTTATAAAGTACCCAATGCTATTAAATGTATGCCAGTACAAAAATTCAGAAACATTTTACAAAAGTTGCTACTTAAAAAATGCTATTACACATTGGACGAGTTTCTAAATTACAAGTTTAATTAAGAAAAAAATCTGGAATTAAGGTTATAACGATGCTAATTTTAATTTTTGTATACTTAATGTCATTGTTAATTTTTGTATACTTAATGTCATTAATATTATTTTTTTATTTTTGGTAGTTTAATTTATTCCTTTTTTGTTGGCATTGTATTATTATTATTTCATGACATTTTGATTATTTTTAATTGTAATTGATTTAATTGGACATCTGTAATGTAGCTGATATTGTTTTTTTTTTGTACTGTTCTATTTTAATTTCAAAAATTATTTATAAGATCATTTTACCCTGTGTTCACAAAATTAATAAATGAATTTGAATTTGAATTTGAATGAATTTGAATTTGAAAAAAAGCTTTAAAAAGAACCTAGTAGGTATATCCTTCTTGACTGTTTCTCTGAAGCTTTTCATAACTTCGAATATATTTTCATAACCAAATCGAGGTGAGGTTAGATGAAAACTTTTGTTTTTAGTGCACTGGTACCTGGGGCCCTCCGCCTCTGTGTCAATACGTGCATCGCGTATTTCTCAAGCTCCTATAAATAGGTCAGCCGTGCCTTCTTCATATTGACTAGTGGAAGTCAGAACCTTACACTGTACGTGCAGCTATATTGCGGTGTGCTCCTTTATCTGTCGTTGGAAAGGTTGGGTATTTCATATGGAAAGTCTCCAAGAAATGTTCAGAGTATACGTGGGTACTGGTAGTACCCTCATGGACATTTATAGGTATATGCTTTATAATAATATTCCACAACTTTCACACAACGCCAAGTCCCAAGCTTAGCAGAGCTTGGGTTATGGGTACTAAACAACTGATAAACATACTTATATATTTCTAAATACATACATATTATGGATAAATTACAACCAGACACAGAAGAAATGATCGTGCTGATCACTTCTCACATTCTACTAATATTATTATATTTGTTACTATTTCACGAAAAAACTACTGAATGGGCTTTAATTAAATTTGGTATGGAGTTAATACTGACACCCTGGATAGGCTACTTTTTATCCTTGTATTCCTACGGTAACGGGACCTACGCGGGTGAAACCGCGGGACGTTTGCTAGTTATCGATAAATTACACGCAGACACAGAACAAAATATGATCGTGCTCATCACACAAACATTTGTCCTGGGTGGGAATCAAACCTACGACCTCCAGCGTAGCAGTCAGGGCCACGAATTACCTACTAGACCAACAGGCTAGTCAAAAGCTCAGCTTTTAATAAATAAATGCTACTACTACTACTGCTGATACTATATACATATTTAAAAATGGTAATTAAGACATTTTTATTAATTTAATGGACCTTATTTTATTGTTATTGTATTTTTTTTTTGTAATTGTACGCCAGCTAGGCAAAACGTCAAAACATGTTGAGACTATCTTCCTTTTTGTAATCGCTTCAAGTGATTGTAATTCCACACATGTTTTTGTCAAATAAATTAGTCTTAACTCTTATCTTATATGCTTTATATAAACACCTCTGAGACAACAGAAACAGCTCTGTCTATTCCTATGGGAAATACACGCGTATGTTTATATGTTAACGTTTTATGAGATAAGATAGACAGAATTAGTTGGCAGTAGTTTAGCGTCCTGATATTAACTAATACTTTAAATACGAATGTGAGTATATGTGTTAATGTTTCACACTTTAACGGTTGAACGGATTTAGATGAAGTTGGCACACGTATAGACAGACTACGACATATGATACTGGTACTGCGTTAAATGTTACAACAAGATACCTAATGATATATTGAAACTAAATCAAAGAAACTTTAAAACTTATGTTAAAAAACACTTTGTAAACAGGCTTATAATACATGAATGGATTACATTGAAGATAAAAATGCTTGGAAACATGCTGGTCCTGCTTCATAGGACAACTTAATGTCTGGACAGAATGTTTTTTCTCTACATCACACATTGTAGGTAATTTGATTTTTTATTTTATTTTTATTTTAAGTATTAACTTCATGATTATTGCTTTTTTTTTAATAATCACCTTTGGTTTAAATATTATGTAAATATGTGAGCACCATATATCTTTAAATACACTCATAAAATTACCAGCCGCGTTGCTTATTTTATATCACCTTATACTAGACAACTAGAATCATATTAGTTTAATTTATTTGAAAGTACGTTCAAAAGTTTTCAGGCCTAATTGAAATAAATGATTTGACTTTGACTTTGACTTGACTTATACTTATATCACAGTAGTCCGTTCTCGTGGGATAATATGATATTGCCCTTAGTTTAATTCGCAAATGAAACTATCCCAGTCGTTATTAATATAAACTTTGATACTCCTGTTAGAGCAAATCGAGTACCTAGGGTAGGTACTCGATTTGCTGTTGCAGAGCGTGGTGTCACCATTTTGAAGAAACCGACAGCTTCCAAGGTCATGACTGTGTCACAGAAAAGTTCTTTCGTTGTCACGAATATTATAAGTATGTCGTTTCTAGGTAAGTAGTTCCATGCTATGTAATCAATGTTGATCAGAAAAAAGGGCAATATAAAATTATTACAATTGCAATCGTAAACTCCCAAATGTATAACAATTTGTTTAAAAAGTTTTTGTATATCTACAATCCTTCTACCAAATAATATACGCACACAAACCGAATCGGGTTTTTCAATATTTTTCGCCATACGTAAAAGATATTTGAATATAAAGTTTGCGAGGGCCGACAGGATCCAATTCTGGCACCTCATCGATTCAACTTGAGCCAAACTTGTGGGATGTCGATAATTTCTCCATTGATATTAGAATCCCGAACTTCGCTCCCGACGTTGTCGATCCGAATATTTAACAAATATTTTTATACGAATCCAAATATGTTTTTGAATACATTCTTGATGATTGTATCAAATATATTTTGGGCTTGGATTTCATTTGTAATGAAATGTGTTGAAATGAAAGCTTGTGTAAATATTTCATATTAATTTCGTTTTCGTTCGCCTTTTTTTAATTCCAGCAATGTTATTGCTTGTTCGGATAGATAGTTTGTTTTTAATTACTCAAATGAATTAGATTTTCTCTGAAATGAAATGACTAAATAATCTAGGAGAGTGGTAGTAGGTATTTGTACAACCAAGAATACTAGAAATCTTTCATTTTATTCTCTAAAAAAGGAACAATCTTTTGCTCAAGATATGCTTTGATAAGCTTTGATATTGGAGAACATGAAGTGATTAAATTATAAAAAAACTGCGACAGTTTCTTCCATTTCTTTTTTTTTATTTCAATACATACTCACTTCTTTCTTTAAAGGCAGCATTTATAATAATTCAAGTTTAGTTTATAAAAACTCCGTTGTATAGTTTCTAACATAACCTGGTTTGTTTTACAATTCTCCTACATCACACACTTATGTAAAATAACATCGCATTTTGTAGTATCACTAATTAAACAGCCAGCTTAGCAAAAATCAATGTAATTCTACACCATACCACGCTAGTTAGCACGCGATAACACGACACAAGTTATAGGTTTCATCGGTAATAACACACTCAATGATCACTGCCACGACGAAACCAACTGAAATTACAAAAATACTACAATTTTTATGGCGCTGTCAAAAGGTATTTTTTTTATTTACTGAACCATAGTGCGGTATGTGTATGTGACATCACGTCTGTAGCAGCGGTGTACCTATAATACTCTTTTCCTTTTATGTGTAAGTCTTATATTTATCGGGGGGCATACCTATTGCTATCAACCGGACACAAACGCTGACTCCGGGCTTCTACCCTGTTTCTTATTCTAAGCAGATAAAATTACACATGGTTCGACTCGTGAATCAAGCCTACTGCAACTGCAACAATAAGGCAGTCTATACAAACTGTATGTAAAGGTATTCCTCCTAACTGATTTTGGTAACGGTTTCCCCTGCAGTTATTCTTTGCTTCCGTGTACTTGTTGACTACCCGGTTACAAGTAAAGCAGAAGAGTTAGTTAGGCAATTTGCAACAACGTTTTTTGTCGTGCGATTAGTATAAATGTAACGTTTAACTTTTGTCGTCATGTACCGAGGTAATTTTAGACGTAACGCTACTCAAGCACGTAGCAGAAATATTGAGAGCACTTCATTCAACTGAGGTGGCGTCTTAATAAACTTGAGATGACGCCGAGGGCCGGAAATGTTGCTATTGTTATCATTTGGGAAAAAAAAAACTTATTCATCCTAATTTTTGCTCTGCTCTCCGACCGCAAGTAAATGAAAACACATTAAATTAGATCGTGAAGCTAATAGAGAGGTTTTTTTTCTAAAGTAAGTGGGCGTTAGGCAGCATTTTTACTGTCTTATCTCTTAATTATAAGCAAAGAATGGGATATGTGACAACATTTTAGTTTACAAGTTCTAGAATACCTACAAGAAAAAAAAAGACACATATTTTTTTCTTTTTAAAATTGATTGAAAACTGCTTAAATTAAGCGCATTCAAGTTGAGGAGAGGGGGCTTGTAACGTCGTTATCTAGTATAAACTGTACTGGCTAGTGACGTCATGAGACTTTTAGACTCGATGTATCGCCGTTATTTTTTTATTGCGCGAAAAAAGAAAAAAAAAGTGTGGAATATTTTCTTGTAATCCAGATGAGGGACTAAAAACTATTTTTTTTTCAAATAGCCTAATATATGACTGTACTGTCGCAAGCACTACTGCTGAGCATGAGGTCGCAGGCTCGATTCCCGGGACGGGCAAAGTTTCATTGAGTTTTTCCAGGACGTCGAGATTCCAGAACTTGTCACTTTTGTAATGGTCTCTTCTACTGTTGATGTTTACTTTCATGAGTTACAGAGTAGGAAAAGTTGTCCTAGAAGCAGCAATAAACGATATCAATTTTCAATGTCATAATAACCTATTTCCTTTTTCTTCGACAAAGAACAAAATACAAGATAGAAACTTGAACTGAAAAGTCTGAAATAAGCAACCAGTAACAAAGTCTAACGATCAAAGCCTTCTCTTTATATGAAACAGGCTCCCAGTCTCATATTATAAATACCCGCGAAGCTTATTTTCAACGGGACTTCCAAAATTTGCAAGCCAGCGCGTGCGATGCCACCGACTAGTTGAAAACTTCGAGAATCTAATATGGCGTTTGAAATATAAAAGTTGGGAAACTACACAGCTGGACCAATTTGCGTATGTGTTGTTTTTGGAGTTTTCCATTTATACGAAAGTCACCTCATTGGTTGAATGCTGAACGTGGCTTCTGTACGGTTGTTTTTGAAAGTTTTGATGTTAAATTTGACATGAAAACTTTATTATCAGAAACGAATCATAGTAGTCAGGGTGCAGGGGCAGGCATAAAAAGTTATTGGGCAGTGTTATTGAAAAAAGTAAAGAAAGGAAAAAAATCTAGCTTAGGCTTAGGCAAAATCCTGCTACATAAATAAAAAAAAGAGTAAAATAGACTGCCTCATTGGTCTAGTGGTCGCAAGCGCTACTGCTGAGTAAAGGGTCCCCGCCTCGATCCCCGGGGCAAAGTGTTTTTCCTTCTGGGATTTCTTAGTAACAGCCCGGTGTCTGGATATTATTTTTTATTATTTTTGTGATTTCGAATACGATGTAAATTGTTTGTGAATAAAATTGAAATTGAAATTGAAATTGATATGTATCAGATTGGTGGCAATAGGTTTCGCCCCCTATTACATGAGACTTTAACATAACTGGCAAAATGTGGGAGTACTACAGGAGTACATACAGTACTCCCATATAATTGTGGCGCAACCTTAGAATAGTAACACATAGAAGCCGCGTTTAGCACAAAACACGGGCTAAATCGTGTCTCCACTTTATTATTTTTGTGTGCGTGAGCCGAATGTGTTTACTAGAGAACTGTGTACGACGGAACGTGACTTATAGTACTTACTGACACGGCTCACCGGGCAAGGAACCCAATTTAAGCTGAGTTTTAGTTGCCCTTTTTTGCACTCGTACTAGGTGTCTATGCGTTATTATTTTCACAGAGGTACCGGATATCTATGAGAGGTAAAGACGCCAGCACATCAATCTACCTCAAACTGTCAAATTTTCCCAATTGAACATGAACCTTATTGTGTTTAGATTAAAGTTGAAAACCTATCGAAGAAATTTGACACATTGGGGTAGGTTGATGTTCTGGCGTCTGTACAATACTCCCTTAAAACATACACTATTATATGTAGATGTACGTTGAAAGGATGTGTGAAAGGGGCCTAACGAAAGGCAGATGTAAGTGGGAACGCGGGGAGGGAAAGCCCTTGAAGGACATACATAGACCTTACTGCTGAGGTTCTTCAGAAAGGTCAGGTGCGTAGTACTCGCAACCGGTGTGTGATTATGAAAACATGTATGAATGTAAACGAAGCAAAAGAAGTATGTAAGAATCGTAGCATATGGCGCTCTTTAGTTTCTGCCTACACCCATGGGAAAAAGGCATAAGTTTACTTATGTTTGAATATACCTATTATATGTAGTTCTCATGAAGGTGACCTGTAACTGCAACTATGGGGCAGTCCCAGAAATTGGCTGAATATAAAAACCAGCTGTGCCCAATAAGAGCAAACTTGTTCAATTTCATGAGTTGAATTTGAACAAGTTGACTCTAAAATTCCCTTAAATTTTAATGATGTAAATTACTTTACCAAACAACCAAAATAATGGTGGGTGGCACTGACTAAATTATATCCGGTTTTCTTTTGTATCGTTATACACTTATTAAAAACTCGGTTGTTTGGCTTTCACGATAAAGTTTTATAGCTTGAATTTATGTGAAATCCCTTATCCTACAATTAATTGTGTGGATTATTCGGCGCCCTCAGGAGAGGCTGATATTAATCTTAATGAACTCGCTGCTACACATCGGTACTTTATCTTCATTTTTGTATAATACCTAAATTAGGACAGTGGTGGCTCAGTGGTTGCGTTCATACCTTACAAGCCTACCTAAGCTTACCTTTGGTCGTGGGTGCGAAACTAGGAAGATAGGTACTGCTCTGATAATCATCACCTACCTAGCCTACTCCCAACTAAGTTGGGATTGGTAACCTATCTAACTGGAGACAGCTAAACGCCAGTGTTGAGATGGAGTCTGACCTCCACAACCCACTAATTATTGCAACTACGCTATTCTACGTGCTCTGATATTATAAAACTATTATTTCCTTGAAAAACTGTCGTGGAAAACACACGGAAACTGGTATTCCAGTAAAATATTTTTCGACGGCAAGACGTGAAAGCAAGTCAGAGGCGAACACTAAGCATAATAATAATATGAAATAAGGATCTCTTGCATTTTTGAAATGTATCTTTTTTTAGTTGTAGTGATAGTGATATTCTAGAATATCCTGCTCCATTTATTATCTTCTTTTCGTAGTACCAGGTACAAAAAGACTTAGTAAAAACGTATCTACAGAGTTATCTGTCTTGTGATGTCAAAAGAAGATGTAGCGGAACTTTATAAAAAGTCTCATTAACCCTAGATAGATAACCTACGTCGAAACGACGTATACGATTTTGAAAAATCTGTAGAACTCGTTTGTTTCGCGCGTTACTAAACTGCCCTTTCCTGCCAACTCAGCCGACCGTCGGAGCTTGCAGGATACACCCCTATCACTTTGGTATGTGCAGTACTTTTGTCAATATTTACCTACCATACGTCGAAGTGACGTATGGTTATCTTTAATGTAATTTTTTAGACTTTTGAGAAAAAGTGTTATTTAATTTTTTTGCACAAATGCATTATGTTTTTTATTAGTTTTTTTTTAGTTGTTAGAGGTCATGATAAAAATAACATAATGACGTCACAAAATCATGCAGACGATGCAGAAATCAGTCAGTTGTTGCACGAAATGAGCGATGAAGAGATTCAGGGGGCGTATAGTAAAACTGAAGGCAATTTATTAGAAAATGGTGTTTGTTTTATCATCGTGTTACACAGAGGGCACTATTTATCCTACAACTGGCAAAGCAAAATATGATTCATTATTATAATGAAACAAAAGTGGGAGTCAACAATTTCAATCAAATGACGTGTATGTAATGTGTATGTGTTTTATGGGATTCTAAATTAAGCTTTTATAAATGCATATATTATTTATTGTGATAATGTCCTAATCCAAGAAAAAAATAGGGTAGAGATTTTATGAAAAAACTCAGCAATAGCTTGATGACCTCATGGATGGAGACAAGGCAGCAAATGCTTAATTTGCCGACGAATATAAAAGATAAAAGATTGTGGTATATTGCCAAAAGGACAAAACGAACCTTCCCACACAACGTGAAGGTGTACCTAAAGCAAAGAAAAGAAAATATTGTGCCTTTTGTCCATCATAAATTAGAAAGATGACAAAGACAATGTGCGACAGCTGTAAAAATCCCATTTCTGGAGAGCACAAGTCCAGCGCCTATCCTAAGTGCTTTTGAGGCCAAAATGAATAAATACTGTTATTTACTCAGATTTATTATGTTATAATGATTACAAAAAGTGGATTTTGAAGAGTTTACATAGTAAATTATAAGCCTGACGAAAAGTTACCTAAACGTTTAAGTTTTGTAAAGCAAGAAGTAACTTGTTTAGTTTTTCATTTTTTTTTCTAACAAAAATATATGTAAAATCTAATGTTTTTTCCTTTAATCACAATAAAATTACATATTTAAAGACATAATATCACATTCATAAACCAAGTATATACATTATCCAAAATATGCTCACTCAAACATTCGCACGTCGAATCGACGTATGGTTATCTTTAGTGTACTATGCAATATGGTTATCTATCTAGGGTTAAAAAGAATCAGAAACAATTCTTCACGTAATTAATTTATAAAGACTTTTGTTTTTGAGATGCAGCTTGAAAAGGGAAATCAGCTCTTATGCAGACTCACACAGATGTTATTATAGCATGCTTTAAGAATGTTTGTTTGCCAGCACAGTGTTGAAAGAAATTAAAATTATTTTCGTTTTAATAAGTACAAAAAATGTTAAACTTTTTCTCATATTTCATTTTCTTTCAAAATAAATCCTCGGTGGAGTTATTAAATAGAAACACAAAATCTTAAGAAATATTTCATCTGAGACTTTGTGGAATCGGTCTCGTTTGAGATTTTAATTATTAAGAAAGACATGTTCTTGGTAAAAACTAAATGAGTTTTTTGTCGTCTGACATCTGTGCTATCAGTTTCACTAAATATACACTGAAATAAATTTAATTGAATCTAATTTATACGAAATAACAATACTTACATACTCCCGAAATAATTGAGTCCTTCTTTTGTTACTACAAAAGAAATTAATTTATAAGCATAATTATAGCCCAGATACTTAAAGTTTCACATATTATTTTACTTATTATAACTTCGCTTGACCAAGTTTTAATTGGAAAAATATAGTAGTTACAGGTATCAGAGTGTGAGAACAAGTTCACGGGAGTCATTAATTGGGAGATGAGAATCCTGCACTCTGAAAAACTTCGTTTGCAAGGAAATGCGACGGCTTCAACTCTCATTAGTGAAGTTTAATTTTCTTGTTTTGTTTTTGCTTTGTCTCTTTGCTTTTGTGACGAATCTCTGCTTAAGTTTTTAAAGAACTCTTCATGTGGGTTTTTGAATGCTTGCAGTTCTAAATATCTTTGTGGTATTCATCTTTTGAATAGAGTTTTAAAAAAAAAGAAATATATGCAAGAACAAACCAAAACCTTGAACCACGATAAATTCCTTTGTTCAGTTCAAAAACAAATCATAGCGCAAAACTTATCAGATGTTTTCAATAAAATAGAGAAATAAAACTACTGACCTATACATAATCAATACATCCGACCTATCTTTTGATCCTCGTGTCCATTTTCCATATTATAACAACGAATAGATAAATCAAAGCAAACAAAATACGTTATTCTGATTCAAGTATAATATAAAGAGAATGTTAACAAGTAAATAGGTACGTGAACGAAAAAAATATTCTAATATCGGTATTCTCCGGGGCCTTTCGGCAAGATGGTATTTTTAATTTAACTGAACACGGCTCATGCCGTTCATAGGAGTCTGTTCCTTTTGTATCTTCATCCCTGCTATGTCCTCACCATGCCCTGATGCTGGCCTCTTGTTAATTTAATCAGGCTCTGAATGTACTGATGTTAATTAATTCAGTTGTATTTACATGTGTAGCTCGCCAGGTCTATTGTGAAAGGAAAACAAGGGAAAAAAAACATGGCGACTTTTTCCCGCATCCGTATTGCGCGTTTTATTATACGTGTCGGTGGGATTATTTTATTTTCTGCGTAATATTTTGCCGTAGGTAAGTCATCTAGAGCAAATATTTGTGTTCGGCACTTAATGTTATTAAATTCTCAGAGTAAACATATATTCACTTTAAATAATTGCTTTTTTAATTCTATTACGTTTAAGGTTAGTTCAAGGTAATAGTTTTAGATCAGTGGAGATGGCGCCACTGCCACGATACATGTCAGCTCTGAGTATATTTATTTCGTAAAAATAGTAATTACACTCGTTTAAACCTAAAATCACCACTAATCGAACAGTTAAGTGCTTAAGACCCAGTGATAATGTTATTTTCAAGAACATTTGACAAATAGTGACGAAATTGTGATGTGAACCCAGTGCTCCAACTGTGACAATAAACTGAGCTTTAGAAAAGGTAACAATATTATTTGTATAATAAAGTTGAACTATGAACAGAACAAGTGATCGGGTAACAATATTACTTTAAAACCCTTCGTAAAAGTGCTTTGAAAACAATTTTTACCATATTGTGAACGGTTACTCATTAAAATTTAAAAACTCTGCTATGTAATCAATACTTCTGTGGCGACATCTAGTTAAAAGACTGTACACTAACATCACCCAGAACATCGGTCGATAAAACAGTACTGTTCTAGTCAAGCAGTCAAGTATTACACCCGTGTCATGTGAGTACCGATTAGCCGAAGTCGGAGTGTACGTGACTGACGATTCGATAACTGCGAGTTCGATACCGCCACAGTATAACTTTCACTTTTTGTGAGAAATCTAAATTTGTTTTCATCATTTATAATGGATGACTACGAGAACATTACCCAAAGAAGGCAAAATACTCACAATAAAAACATGACATCTAGCGACAGTGAATTTGATATGGATGTGTCATGCCAAAGTCTACCTAACCACGGAAATAGTAATGATCTTGCAATAATGAAGGAGGAGATCGAAAAACTAAAATTGCAGTTGCAAACTGCCAACTCAGAAATAGACAACTTAAACTTTGAAAATCACACACTTAAAAATAATTTATTGAACTGTGATAAAAAGATAAAAGTATTAAAATCAATAGGAATCCAAGAATGCTCAAACAATGAAAACCTACCCCGGCAGTTCTACTCACCCCAATATCAACGGAGAGTACGAACACTACTCATGAAAACTGGTTTACCGAGGACTTCTTCAAGAGAGTATACAATACAGGCATTAAACTTAATAAGCCCTAAAGCAGGTGTATTTAATAATCCAGTGGCTGACAAAAATATGTTCCAAGGAGCTGATGAGCGTCAAACAACAACATGTATAGCTGAAAACCTGCAGGATAGTAGTTTAAATAAAAGCCTCATAGATGCTTCCATTGGGCACAGTTGTGATATTTTAAATAAAAGCTTCCTAGATGCTTCCATTAGACACAGTTGTGAAAATGATGAAAGTGTTAACATATTACACACGCCTATTGAAGAACTGACTGACGTCGCTCCATGCAGTAGAAACACTTTTTCACACAATTGCAAAGTAAACAAAACTAAAAATCGTGTAATAATACTATGTAATGAACAGGGGATTGGTCTACGTCAATCACTCACCGAGCTACTAGGATCAGAGTATTCAGTATTCTCGTTTATAAAATCTGGCGCTACATTGAGAAACCTCATCGATTCCTCGAAGAATGAAATAGCTAAATTCGATATGAATGACTATGTTATTGTTGTTGGAGGCCGCTATGAACGCAACCCATATGATACGGAGATGTACTTACATACATGGCTGTCATCTGTTAAGAACACAAATATAATTATAAGCGAGGTCCCGTTAAATAGATACCTTAATGAAACAAAACTCAATTACATGCTAAGGTTTATTTGTGGAAAGTATGACAATGTAACTTTTATGGATATGGACTACTCTAGATATCGGCCTCGTAAAACAAATTACATGATTAACTTATCAAGGTCTTTACTTAGGGAACTCTTGCAACTGGACTATAAACTCAAATCAAAAGAATATCAAAACTTATTAATTTTAAAAAGTAAAAGAATATATGTAGATAAAGCTGTACAAACTGAAATAACATACAATCATCAAAATAAATTAGAGACCGAAAACTTCCACATATGTAATGAGTTGTCATCTAGTAATAATAATCAGCAGCTTGAAAATAATACTGTTTGTAGTGATCTTTTTCGTGAATAAATATTTATACGTTCTACACCAAAATATAGCGGGTCTACTCAACAAAGCAGACACCTTATCTATATGTTTAAATGAACTGTCAGAAAAAGACCAGTCTGTTTCTGTACTATGCATAACAGAGCATTTTATGATGTCTGGTCATGAAGACCGCCTTGTAGTACCGAATTATACATTGGCTGCATGTTTCAGTAGACAGAATAGCAAAAGAGGTGGAGCTTGTATTCTGGTCCGATCTGGTCATTCGTGGAAGGAGTTACTAGAGGTTTCAGAACTTTCAATATCCAATGTTGTAGAATGCTGTGCAATTGAATTGACAAGTTATAGGGTAGTTATAGTATGTATTTATAGAGTACCAAAAACAGGGAATTTAAATGTATTTTTTAGTAAATTAGAGCAACTTTTAATACTACTGACAAGAAGAAATTTAAGGAATATTATCATAGCAGGCGATATAAATATTGACGTTTTGAAAAATAATAATATGACTTCCGAATTAAAATATCTCTTATCAAGTTTTAACATGACATTGGCAATAGGAAAACCAACTAGGATGCAAAGCCGGACCTGTATTGATAATTTTGCTCACAATTTCGAGACAAAATGCAGGACGGAAGTGATAGAATTTGGCCTTTCGGATCACACTGCGCAACTTCTGAAATGTCCCGTACGTTTGAACTGTGTTCTGAAATATTGGTATACATCACAACGGGATTATTGCCCAGAAAATATTATTAGATTTAGAACCTGCCTGGAAAAACTAACTTTCTCTGAAATCTATATTAATGATGATGATCCAAATAATGCATTCAACTTATTTTTTGAACAATTCAAATTATTTTATGACCTGTGCTTCCCATTTAGACGTATTAAAATACCAACAACCCAAAAACCAAAATGGATATCGCGAGGACTTAAACTATGTAGCTTAAAAAAAAGGCAATTATTGTGGACGTCTAGACATAAACCTACTCAAATAAATAAAGCAAAATATTCGAATTATACTAAGACATTTAAAAAAATTATTAATCTGACTAAACGATCTCAAAATAATCACAATATTAAAACTTCTGACAATAAAAGCAAAATGGCATGGAAAATAATAAAGCAGTCTAAATTAAATCTACCTAATAAATCAATAAATGCCATAAAAATTGACAATAAAACGATTGAGAAACCACAATTAATTGCTGAAAAGTTCAACGATTATTTCATAGAAAAAATTGACCCAATTCCTGGAGCAGGTAAAAGATCGAGCGCGTACATCACAAAAAACCAAAAATCAATGTTCATGCCTCCATGTCAACCGATACAAATATTCAACATTATAAAATGTATTAAAAGCACAAACAGTGTAGGGTATGACGAAATTTCTACAAAAATTATAAAACAGGTTCCCGACTTAATCGCACAACATTTGTGTCATATTTTTAACCTATGTGTAAGCCACGGTGTCTTTCCGGACCGTCTTAAGGTCTCCATTGTGAAACCTATATATAAAAAAGGTAATAAGCAACTAATGCAGAATTATAGACCAATTGCGCTTCTGCCAATTTTTTCCAAAATATTCGAGAAATATATTTATAATGAACTTTATAGTTACTTAGAAAAACAAAAGATTCTCTGTAACGAACAAAAAGGTTTCCGAAAGAACATGACTATAAACATGGCAATTTATGACTTTTTAAATAAAATTATGACTAATATTGATAATAAAAAACCGGTCTGTTCTGTGTACTGTGATATGACGCAAGCTTTTGATTATGTTGACCATTCAATCCTATTAAACAAACTTGACTCCTATGGTATAAGAGGTAACGTTCTTAACTTATTCAGCACGTACCTATCAAAAAGAAAACAGTCTACTGCTATAACAAACCTAAACTTAAAGACTAAAGAAGAAGTAACATACCTGTCTAAAGAACGCACTGTATACTTTGGTGTACCACAGGGTAGTGTATTGGGACCGCTATTATTTTTAATTTATATTAACGACCTGCCCAAAGCCCTAGACTTCCCAATGACACTCTTTGCTGACAATAGCACGATCACAATAGCATGTGACAATCCTAATTCGTATGAAGCCGATGTTAACAATGCGGTAACTTCAATCATCTCTTGGCTGGATAATAATAACCTAAAAATAAACCTTGACAAAACACAAATAATGCACTTTGCTCATAAAAAACTTAGTTCAAAGATGGAGGTTCAATACCAGAATATCAAAATTCACGATGTCAATAATGCAAAATTTCTAGGTCTGGTAATTGACAGGCAGCTTAATTGGAAGGATCATATTGAAGCTCTTTGTAAGAAAATTAGTAACTCATCCTATGCCTTATATAAACTTGCCCCCACAGTTAATATTGATACACTACTCACAGCGTACCATGGTATTGTAGCATCTGTCCTAAGATATGGTCTAATATTTTGGGGTAACTCCACAAATAGGGAAACCGCTTTTAAAGCGCAAAAGCGATCCATCAGAGCCATGTTCAGACTACAAGTAACGGATAGCTGTGTACCATTTTTTAAGAAATACAAAATTCTAACACTGCCGTCTATGTATATTTATGAAACTGCCTTATTTGTCAAGCTGAATTCACACCTGTTTCCCAACCTATCAGATACAGTAAAACGAAACAGGAGAAATGATATGTTGCGCGGACGTAGAGCAAAAACAGCGTTAATGTGGAAAAGCATATTTTGTTTAGCTCCGCAAGTTTTTAACAAAATCCCAAAGCAAATTAAACAGTTACATTTAAATGGGTTTAAAAAAGAGCTTAAAGAATTACTATGTAAAAAGTGTTATTATAATTTAAATGACTTTTTAAATGATAATTTGACATCATAATCCAATTGTAATCTCTTTTTATAACAGATGGCTTGACATTACATTTTGAAATTGACATTATTTTATTTTTTTTATTTTTTTTTGACATATTTACTACTCTGACATGCCTCTTATTGTAACATTAATATTTTCATTAGCAAAATTGTGGTGTCTCTCTTCCACTAATGCCATAGAGAAGAGTTGAAGTTGAGTTGAATATTTTCGTGTAGTTGTATCAATTCTAGCATAGTATTTATATTTTTATATTGTAATAATTTATTGTGTACCTGTAATTTGCACGCCACATGTGGCAGAATGTGATGAGACCTTTAAGCTATTTGAGACCTTGTATTGTACCATATTCGGACAAATAAATGAATTTGAATTTGAATTTGAATTTGAATCATCATAGGATTAGTAAAACTCCACTACACTGTTTTGGTTACATGACACAATACCCTTACACAAAAACTAGCAAACATTCCCCACATTTACGGTTAACAAGTTTGCACCATTCTATTTTAACGAGAACTAATTATATACCGTTTCCCCAGCACCCACTCAAGGCCTACTCAGCGATACATCCATGGCGCGCACTGCACGCCCGGCCCTTTGTTTCCAACGTAAACTTGGAGGAAATTTGACAGTTTTACGGTATATAAAGGTTGTAATGGATGAGCGGGTGTTTAGCGATAATTAGCGAAGAACGGCGCGTGCATAAATCATGCGACCGACCATTGTTAGAAGGGATGCTGCGAGATCGAGGAGGTCTTCTAGAGTGCGTGTCACCGGGGAGAGAACATCAACTCGTCTTGAAATATCATCTGCATATTTAATGAAAATGTTTTATGAAACGATATGAATCAGTATTTCAAATTTAAAGTGAACCGGATTTTTTAATTTTGCTTAAAACATACCTAAATATTTTTGAAGCATTTTTGGCAGAACATTAACGTAATCTTATTTCGATAGCTTGCAATCGTTCTGAGCCTTTTTAACATCAGCACTTTTCTGGTAGAAAATTTCAGCAAAATAATATAAATTCCCAAAGACTTCATTAGGCGACCTTTCGCAACAAATTTATCATACAATAGGATTGTATGTAGGCTGTATTTCATGATCTATTTATACACTTTTGTAATGTATGTATTAGGCTACATACGAGAACATAGATTTATCCAACCAGAACCGAACCATGTAGACTGAGAACGGAAAGTTCTTGTTTGTTTTTTCTTATAACTTAACTTGTTATAACACATTCAAGTATTTGACGCGTTTAGCTATAATGTACAAGTCATTCAGAAAATCTTAGGAATTTGTCTGATATTATTAGGTAAAGAAAATAACAAATGAAAAATATGGTATATTTAATGTATACGGTTGAGAAAACTAAGTCCGTCACGAGTATCCAGTGTCAATCTGTCAAAAATATGTCTGATTTCCCAACAATTTTGACATTGCCGGTCGCTGTGATTGATTGCAACTAGATTTTAACGTTATTAATTATGGCGTTCAAATCCACGGAAGGTCATACAGTAGAACCAGCGATGCGTTAACTGTTGTAATAACCAATAACCTAACGTGTAAACCTTCAAAACATGAAGAAATGCAAAATTCTCAAAAACCACACGCCCAGTTAAACTGCCGACGGAATAACCTACATAAACTGCCTGTTAATTTCTTAAGCAAAAAACTCCATCCAATTCAAATCAATTTAGAGCAGTAATATTCTTACGAGTAGATAAATGCAACACTTTCTAAACTTGTATTTTCAAGGAAAAGGTAACTTAAATGTTCGTCTTTTTTCACGTTATCAGGTAAGTCTGAGTCCAAATAAGATACTGCCGGTTTTTCTCGCTTAATGGACGTTTCAGGAGCTTAAATATTTTAAAGCAGTTTATGCAGTCCTTTTAGAAAAGTAAATGGCTTTTTTATAATTTATGAGGAACTTCAATACTAACTTTGGAATATAAACATAACAGCACGCCTACATTATTGGGTAAGTTAGGTAGAGTTGTATACTTAATCGGACACAGATCCAGAATGCTATTGCAAAAGTTTTGTTTGAAAAACCTAATAACACCTTTTCCGACCTGGAAATTGGACTTTAGACCTTGTGTTTAGCAGTAGCACTTGCAACCACTGGTCATACGAGGGATTGGACGAATATTAAAAAAAAAACAAAACTTAAATCAGTTTTAACCGTACATTAATTAGGTCCATATTATTACATTGATTGTTACATACAATTGTTGGTCGACTTATTACATACTAATTATCAATGAACGGCGTGGTTTAAACCAATTTTAAATGGGTTTCATTCCACGGATATCGGTTTTTAACGGTTTGTTTGCAACTTGATATAAGATGATGTGAAAAGTTGTGATCAACGTGTAATTTATTGTGATACGGAGCCGAAACAGGCAAAACAGCTCAGTCACCTCGTTAGGCACTAAACGACGGGTGACGGCTACAAGTCATTATAACTATTAACGATGTACACTTATTTACTAATTTATTAAGTGTGGGCTTTAGAAACTATATGAGTGTTTACTTGAGACGATGTTAGGATTTAGTTATAGTTTTAAGATGTCGAGATTTTCTTGTGAATATAATACATGTAAAGTTTATAAAAAAAACGTCATGATAAAACATATTGATTTCCAAAGACAACAAGTGTTCAAATCGTAAAATGATATTAAACTAATGTCTCAGTAATTTTTAGTATTTTTTTTAGCAAATATTTCAGCAGAGTCGTAGAATTGATCGAATAGAAAAGAATACATTTATTTGCATTGAATGGTTTGGTTTCAGTGCATCCTATTAATTGGTAGATAACAAAAAAGATAACAAATAAAATAAAATAATTATTGTAAAGCATGTCTATAGTTCCTCTTCTTAAAACACTGAAACAGTAAAATAACGTTTAATTAGGTATTAAAAAGTTTGGACCAACCTCCAAACCTATAACTACAGATTTACCAGAATATAGATAACAATTATAGATTTAAAATGCAAATTAGTGTTACTGTGTTATTATTTTATAATTATTTCTTTCTCCATTTTCATTGCTGCCAGCTCCTTCCTGGCTACCAAGGCGTTATAAAACATTAATTTCGGCAAGTGTTTTCGAATAGTTCCTCTCGAGACCGAATTGTATTGAGCAGACCCTTTCTCAAACACTGATGTCATTTACGTACCTTTATAATAAACTAAAATGGAGTATTTTGAACTTTCTGAAGTCCGCAAAAATGGGTTATGTGAATTTTTCTGAATTTTGCACTCTCCAACACATTCAAACAACTCAGACCAACATCAAAGGTGAAGCCACTTTTTTATATATGGGAAGGGTTGCCATTTGTTAAACTTGGGGAATAATATTTTATACGGAAGTTAATATTGTACTAATAAGATAATGTAGAGTTCCGTATTGTACCTCAACTGTATTAAATGTATAAAACGAAAACAGAAATATTTTTGTCGAAGTAAGAAATCTTATTTATGTTTAATCGAATGGGGAAATTATAAATCGTATCATAGCAACCTTTGCGCTTAATGTCACTGACGACTCAAGATGTACTAAAAACGATGCGCATGGTTTTAGTGTGTGTGCGTGAGTGTGTATTTCACTTGCAGGAGCACGGTTTTGTGGCTTCACTTTTGATGTTCTCGGCGCGCCGCTTTCCTTTTTTTGTTGGTCTGTGGGTAACAAAGTCAGGTTTGCAGTTTCTAAAAAGCCTCATAAGTCGTCCTTTATTCTCAGACATAACAATTACGTCTCCATAATAGGCCCACGATTCCCAATTTCAAAGATAACAGCCAAAACTAACAGCCGTTCTATTTTTATCAATCTACCCTCTTTTCCGCATATCTTTATGAATGCAATATATCAGAGCCGTTCCATCTTACGAGCTCTGAAGTGATCAGATAGAGGAGGCGAGGGTCGCAATAAACACATAATAAAGCGTGGCCACTCGGGCCGCACCTCCTCGCAAGAAATGCGGCCGTACGTGGCGGATCGCGGCCGACGTGCGCGGAATCATGGCCGGCAGCAATTGTTCACTGGGAATAACGGATGGTGATTATTTGGAACTGGTTTGATTTCAAGATCGAGACTGTTTTTTATTTGTTTATTTAATACTTTATGCACAGACAGGTGCAGAGGCGGCTTTAGGAACAGAGGCGACTTTCTGCCATAAGATTTTTTACCTCTGGGTGATGCAGAGACAAACAGACCACTGTTTGTCTCTGCATCACCCAGAGGTAAAAAATCTATAAGTAGACAGTATACTTAAATATACTGGTAGGAATAAAAGTAATAATAGTAATCAATATCTTGAAAGTTTTAATTTGTCTTTTCTTTTTAATATTTGGTATTAGGAATAAAAACGATATTTAAATCTCGATCTCGATTTTTAATCTCTGTTTCTATTCTTTTTTCTATTCTAAATCTCAAAATAATATCATCAATTGCAGTCCCGAGCATAAGCAAAATAAAAATACTAAATATAATCAAAGTAAAATAGGTAAAATAAAATACAAAAATAAAACGGTCTATTTTACACGGAAAGAAATGTGCATGGAATTCATTTTACCAATTAAACGATTTTATTATCATAAAGCTGATTTTTTAATAGTCAGGTAGCTTTTCTCTAAAGAAATATAGCGGTTCGACTTTTACTCGTTTTGCTCGGGTTAAGTTCGCTCTAGTTATGTTCGCTCAAGTTAGGTTCGCTAAAGTTAGGTTCTCTCAGGTTAAATTCATTCGAATTAAGTTCGCTCAGTTTGTATTATTATTTGGTAGGAGTGGTGAGTTTGTAAAGTTGAGTTTGTAAAAACCACGACATGTGGTTTTTACAAACTCAACTTTTCTCTATGTAACAAAAAAATCAAGGGCCTCGTTAATATCGGCCGTCCACCTAACCTAACCTAACTACAAGAGCTGATCTTAGAGCCAGCTAGTCCTATAACTTAATAAATTGGGAGTGATGTATAAGACACTAGGTACAGAAGGAGCGCACTTCACATTATGTAAGGACAGACTGTAATGTTGTGTTAATATCGGCCGTCCACCTAACTACAAGAGCTGATCTTAGAGCCAGCTAGTCCTATAACTTAATAAATTGGGAGTGATGTATAAGACACTAGGTACAGAAGGAGCGCACTTCACATTATGTAAGGACAGACTGTAATGTTGTGTTAATATCGGCCGTCCACCTAACTACAAGAGCTGATCTTAGAGCCAGCTAGTCCTATAACTTAATAAATTGGGAGTGATGTATAAGACACTAGGTACAGAAGGAGCGCACTTCACATTATGTAAGGACAGACTGTAATGTTGTGTTAATATCGGCCGTCCACCTAACTACAAGAGCTGATCTTAGAGCCAGCTAGTCCTATAACTTAATAAATTGGGAGTGATGTATAAGACACTAGGTACAGAAGGAGCGCACTTCACATTATGTAAGGACAGACTGTAATGTTGTCCCGCAACGAAATGAAGGATTGGAAATATGAACTAGAACCAACAGAGACGACAGGACCACATCAAAAGTGACTTTGAATCTTTAAAAATAATTGAAAATTTGTCTAATACTTAATTTAAAGTGTCAGCAAAGAGTGATAATAGAAATTCAAGACATTTGTTTTGGTATTGTTGAAATAAATACAAATGAAAGCCTAACATATTTTTATCAAAACCATTAAAATTATTAATTTGAATACTAACGCCATACTACAGAAAAAAATCAGTAGGTGCTCGTTGACAATCGCAACTTCATGAAAGTAAAATCAAATCATTTATTTTTTGCCAACATGGGTAGGGGTACAAATGTAATACAAGTAAACTTGACACAACATCATACCTGTAATCTCCAAAGGATTATGCAGAATTGTACCTGGTAGTACACCCACATTTTGCCAGTTATGTTTAAGTCCCATGTAATTTTGTCCCTATTGCCATCAACTACAAATCCAGACTCCAGGCTGTTATTGAGAAATTCCAGAAGGAAAAACTCAATAATACTTTTGCCCGACCCGGGGGTCGAACCCGGGACCTCATACTTAATAGTAGCGCTGGCGACCAAAAGACCAACACGGCAGTGTAAATGTATTTTCTGTTTAGTTGACCCAGTTTCCTGATCTCAAAACTAGCCACCCGCTCCTACCTTTATTAAGCAAAACCAAAATAAAATGATCATATTACTCGTGAATGTATCAAGGAGTTGTTAAATTAAAACGTTCAACAAATCGCTGGCTTTACATAAATTAATTGTTGAAAGACTCCAAAGCTTGGCTTTAGTAATTGATATATGACTGTGTAATACCTGAATATTCGTTCACGTTAACCGAATGATTTTTAATTGCCTTTTGTTTGGTAACAAGTGGGTTTCATTTATAGTAGTTTGATCGTTCCAAAGTATTGGTATCATAACATATCACTTGTAATTCTTGAAGAGTAAGGCAGAGTTGTATACCTTGGACATCCACGTCTAGTTATATTTAAGTCACATGGAATAGGGAAGGCGCCTTATTGGGACAAATCCTTTGCCAGACTCAAGAATCCCAACCATGAGGTTGGGATTCTTGAGTACAACAAAAAGCTACTGTCGAGAATGATCTCGAAAGTAGCTTTTGCAACAACTAGACCAACAAAGTGATAAATGCTAATGATAAATGATGATAAATGATATTTATCTCTGTAAACAGGTTTTCACAAACACTTTTGCACGTCATTTTTTTTTAACTAGTAGATAAGATCGGAGTTTCACTACCGCTACTACTACTCTAAGAAGAAACACCGAAAGAAACTCAGAGGTCATAGTCTCTTTTAAAGTCCAGACATTATCTTGGTCAAATCATGTAAGATCCATGCAGATTAGTGTCTGAGATGGTCTTTTGAGGAAAGAACCATACAGAATGAGTGTAGGTGCTACCTATGTGTGACGACTGTCAAATACATTCATGTAGGTACTCTTTATTGTTAGTTTAGGTATGTGCGCCTTACGTTATATCTTGTATATTACACGTACATCGATGATATGGCTGTAAATAAATTATTTGTTTTTGATTTTAAAACATACGACAGTACACACCCTTTACCCTATATAGAGATGTATGAAAGACGACAAATGTTGCGGTGACTCCAAGTAAATTTGGATGAGGGTAAGAAGAGATTATAATTGTAATTATAATTATGTAAAATATAAAAATAGTGTGGTAGTGTTAACAAAAACTTAATTGTACAACATTTGTTCGAATAAAAGGCTTATTATTATTATTATTAGTAAGAGTAAGTGATTGTGGATATGTTGCTAGGAAGTTTGTTCCGCTACTTCTTGTTCCCAGCAAAAACACTAGGAAGTGGCGAAGGGTGGGGCCTTTTTGGGGGACTGTCCTATGTATTTTTTGACGTCCAAAAAGTGCTGATTCTCAGCCTAGTTTGAATAAAGACTTTTTGATTGCTACAGAAGACACTATGGAGACAATTATTTGACTGCCTCGTCGGTTTTCTGGTCGCAACAGCTACGGTTGAACATAAGGTCTGAAGTTTGAAGTTGACCAAAGTAGGTACCATTGAGTTTTAGTTTACTCTAGCATAAACTAACTTAATGCGTTTTGTTGGTAATTTCTTGGTAAGATTATTCATTCTGGAACATTAAATTAACCATTAACTGTTCATAACTGGACATACAACCAAATTGCGTTACAGCCCCAAATTTGCAGCCTTTTGTCAGTCTCAGATTTTTGTGAAAACCCCAACAGCCTCATTGATTCAAGATTGAACAAATTTAAATATGAAAAGGTGTTCATTTTGGCGGGAGTGACGCGAGCCTGTTAGTGGAGGTTGTGGTGGTATTTTTAACTTGCAGAGTGGGGGACGATACGCTTTTAAAATTGTTACACATTTCATAATTTCGCGCAGGTATTAAAAATGTACTCGTTACGAACAACATTTTGAAATTATGTTACTCATGTTAGGAATAATAAAAGGTGGAGTCTGTTGGTGAATGGATGACTATCTTTTAAAATCTTAATCAAGATTCCGCACCAAATAGGAATCTAATTTATAGGTTTAGATAGTATTCCTATAAAAGTCCAGAATAATCATAATAGGGACTGATGACCTGTAAACCGTTTAGCTTAGTTTTAATCAAATCATATCAAAGTAAGTACTTTATTCAAATTAGACTGAGGATCAGCCCTTTTTGAACGTCAATAATTACATAACACAGTCCCCCAAAACGCCCACCCTTCGCCACTTCCTAGTGTTTTTGCTGGGAAGAAGTGGCGAAACAAACTCCCCAGCAACATATCTGTCTGGTATGATTAATGCTCCTGCCTTTTCTCTTTTTGAGAAGAGGCCTTTGTTTGTAGTGAGACAGTAATAACTTTAAGGGACACATTCAGACACAAACTTGAAGGTCCTGAAGACACAATCTAAAAATTCATGATCTTATTATTGACTCCCATCCTGCCTGTCTGACTTCCACAACCCAATTTTTTTTCTTTATTCAAAATCTGTACAACAAATACATACAAAAAGTCTGCCAAACTGCAGAACAGTTCGTCAGCAGGTGTTCTCGTTATACAATATAATAAAAATAACAATTTTTTATTGTAAATCCAAGTGCATAAAAGCATTTCCTGCATAAAAACAAATTAAAAATTAAATAAAATATAAAGTAAAGTACCAAGGAAAGGATTTTTTTAATCTATATTTACTGGGTAACAAGATAGGTTAAACTGGTTGTCAGTTTTTTCAGCTTATTATTGACCCCTAACAAAGTTTTTTCGGACTTAATGGCCCGTAGGCTTCAGAGAAACTCGCAAGCACGTATAAAAGTTAAATGTAGTTAAAAAATGCGGCCGTTAGCCTCAAAGATCAACGACACCCATTACGCGCTCCTTAAACTCCACAAAACTCATAAATATCTTCACAACAAATTCTTACTTACCTTCCCGTATTATTAACATAATTCACATGAAAATATAAGTCATTATTATTGGTGTGTAGTGGGTATATATCAGTTTATTTTGGCGGGCCGCGAGCGACCGGCCTTTTATTGCCTCGGTTATGGCTTATGGACATTTTCGGCTCCCAAGTTGCGTCACTACTTGCTAGATATTGAGCTCGGTGTGTTGGCCAAGCTGGTGGCGAGTGAGACATTTTGTAGTTTGAAAGTACAACGAATGATAACTTATTTAAAATCTCAATGTATAAATTAAATACATGTGTAGTAAAAATTATATATATAATTATTTATAAGCCTACCTACACTGAACAAAAGATTAGATTAAAATTATAATTGTAAATATTTAAAATATCCCTCCTCCTAATTCTTTTAAATAAAAATAATAAATATTCCACAACTTTCACACAACACCATCTAGTCCCAAGCTAAGTAGACCTTGTGTTATGGGTACTAAACAGCTGATAAACATACTTATATATTTCTAAATACATACATATTATAGATAAATAACACCCAGACACAGAACAAATGATCGTGCTCATCACACAAACATTTGTCCTGGGTGGGAATCGAACCCACGACGAATTCTCCTAATTCTTATATTGTTGCCCAACAGGGCCCACAATTATCCAAAATAATGCATATTATTATATCCTTATGTACGCACTACCTAAGTTCACATTGTGGAATGCAATAAACATATTGAGTATTGAGTATTTTTTTTAAAACATTTTTATCAAGTTTTCCACCAGTCTTCATAAGTCATCCTTTGCCTAGCCTTTTACCAAATATGTATGTTTGCGGTTTTCAGTCCAATCAGCCAGCTGGCAACCAGCTGAATACAATTTTGTTACATAGATCGACTGACTATCTGAAGGAACTCGTGGCTTAATAATAACAGCCTCATGGGTCGATCGAAGGATAAGCTACGCTTGACGAGGTTGGTCCGTGGATGGGTGACCGTTTATTACGTCATATCAAGACTCGTTTTTTTTATGGATGCAAAATCATCAAATGACTCCTCCCGCTCTGGGTGAAGCGGAAGGGAGTATCAGACTCTTACTGACTAAAACCCATCCGTGTTCCTCCTAATGCCTTTTGCGTTCCAGAGCCGCGGTGACTCTTTCGAACAAATTCCGCGATCCCGGCAGGCACAGGCCCTAGCGGGCCCCGTCTTCGGTGCTGACAGCACTTTGAGGCGCGCGTAGAACACAACGCGCCGTCGACCCGGGCCTAGTTTTAATCAGACGGCGAGCCACCCAATGCTCGCCGTCCACAGACCCATATCAAGACACCTACGTGCCTCGTAAAGCACGTAAATGGACCCGGTTGTTAATTATAGATCTATGACAGTAGTTACAGATAGTCAGAAGCCCGAAAATCTGACAACCAATTTAACCAAGGGTATTGTGTTACCCAGTAACTGGTTTGTGGAGATCCAACAGGCAGTTTCATGTAAAAAATTGGTACCCAGCTGCATTCGGTTTAACTGGAAGCCGACCCCAATATATATTTGGGAAAAAGCTAGGCTATGATGATAATGACTGTCTATCTGACCTTCACTACCCAGTGACTGGGTAAATTAGTCTACATATGCATCTGACAAAATAAAATACCAGTAGCTGTAATTATTTCTTATCCAATTGAAACTTGCTCGTAGGCAAAGCTTTCTCTCTTCATTCAATTCAACTTCAAAAAATAAATTCGCTGAAGAATTTAAACAGCAGTTTCTCAAAGTCAATATATACAAACTGTCTCCTTCCATACGTCATTAAGTAATCTTCACGCTCTATTAACTTCACTAACTTCAGAACTCTAAATGCCTCCAATTAGGCGTAAAATTAACGTTCCAAGTTGCTAAGTTACTAGATTTAGAGCAATTCATAGCGAACTACCCTCCGATACTGCTGCGGATAAGTTTCAGCTCAGGGACAGATTCGGGACTCCAACTGATTTGTATTGGTGTCTCAGTAATTCAGTACTAGATTGTTTATTAGTTAGTACTTGAACTTCGAGTTCGGAAACCTTAGAAATCTATAAACTTAGATTCGCTGATAAGTTACAGTGGTTTAATTGTGGGATTCAAAAATGCCGAAACCTTCCAGCAAAATAGGCCAAGTATACTTTTATATTACAATATTCAATATTTGACTCAGTTGATGTGTGTTGAAGACAGTAATTAATTGATGTGCCTGTTGGTCTAGTAGTAAGTGTCCCCGACTGCAATGCTGGAGGTCATAAGTTCGATTCCCACCCAGGACAAATGTTTGTGTAATGAGCATGATAATTTGTTCTGTGTCTGAGTGTAATTTATCTTTGTAATAGATGTATGTATGTTTATCATGAGCATAAGAATAACAAAATTTACACAAGCTGGTCACCCTACCGATATGTCGGGATTAGGCCAGGGGAATAACATATGAGAAAAAATACACACATTGTATACTACGGTATACAATATACAACCGCTGTATACGCGGAGTACAGCGGTAATGTTACGCGGTTGACGAGAGCGCACATGTTGTGTGCGCCGAGTTATCTGTCGTGTCACTGGTTGTAAGATTTACGTTTACCATATGCTAGTTTTTCAACATAAATGTACTTTGTAAGTTTATCTTAGACTATATTTGTCTGGCCTGTCGATCTAGTGGTAAGTGGCTCTGACTGCTATACTAGAAGTCGTAGGTTCGATTCCCACCCAGTGATGAGAACAATCATTTGTTTTGTGTCTGGGTGTAATTCCTATCTATAATATTATGTTTGTAATAAAAAATATATAAGTTTGTTAGTCAGTTGTCGTTTTGTAAAAGTTGTGGAATATTTATGTATTTATTAATATCATTGAAATCGATAAATGAGAACATTGTGAGACAATTTGGAGTTTGAAATCGGTTTAAATCTGCCGTGAGCAAGCGTGGTGATTATTCTATAGCTCAAGCCTTTCCTGTATGAGCTGAGGCCTTGGCCTTACAGTGGGATAGTTACAGGCTGGTATTATTATGTTAGTCTTAGATCAAAATTCGCAATAAATTTACTCGTGACGTTTATCCTAGCTGTTGTTTGAAAATCTTTAACATTCAAAACCATAAAATCCAACCTCTTACCATTAGTAGGTAGTCAGATTTTGCCATTGGGGTATCGTACTACCCAGTTATTAGATTGTATAGTCAAAGGCTACCCTATTTCCCGTTTTTATAAGAAATTTAAGTCTCAACTGTCAAAAATATGTCCAATTTCCCTATATTTTGACAACTTTTTGACATAAAATTGGCGCTAAAATGAGAATACGATTAGATTTTGAAAGCTATTACTTACGGAAATTGGCCTTCTGATAAACATTCTCTTTATGAAGCTATATTATAGCTTCATCAAGTTAGACTGTTTATCAGAAGGCCAATTTAGACTGTATACCGACCACAATGAAGTCAGCAATACGACACGACAAAGTACGTTGGTTCACGCAATATGACGGCCGTGTCTTACTGACGAAGCAAAGCTACGCGCGTATCCTACTACTAACATCGGTCTTCATTATCGAACTAATAGCGCTACGCCGTAACTAATCGCTACGTGCGTAGCCGCTACGGATCTACGAAGCTCCGCACAGCTACGCCGCTCCGCACAGCTACGTCGCTACGCCAATGTGCGATCGCATTATAAACTTAAAAATAATGTAGAATAGGCCAATCTTGTAAAATTAATTATTAAAAAACAAAAAGCCAATTGTTATTGTTACTACGCATTTTATTATAGGTTTCTAGGGTACTTAGTCGAACAAATAAAAATATTTTCAGAATAAAGTTCTCTAACTTTTTTGTGCTTCAGTTGGCAGTTGACCTAATTTTGGTTTCCTGTTAGTCTAGACTTTGGTGTAGATACAACTTTAAGAGCATAAAAAGATAAATTGTTTTGTTGAAAAAGTGGCTTTTCTGCTTGTGAATTTAGTTTTCTTTTTATGTTTAGGTGTATCTGTAGTGTACCCACGTTTTGTCAGTTGGTATGGTAAAGTCCCATGTAAAAGTTGGTGAGCGTAACAAAATAACATAAAACATAATGTCATAACATCACGCCTGTAATCCCCGAAGGGCTAGGTAAAAGTGTACCTGGTAGTACACCCTCATTTCTTCAGTTATGTTTAAGTCACATTTAATAGGGGGTGAGCCTATTGCCATCAATCGTGCACAAATCCAAGCTCCAGGCTGCTATTGAGAAATCCTAGATGGAGAATTTTAATAACACTTTACCCGTCCCAGGGATCGAACCTGGAATTTCAAGCTCAGTGGCGCTTGCGACCACAAGCAAAATAACAAACATTATTAGAAATCAAAACAACACATCTATTATGTTGCTACCACACATATATACTTAGCCCCACTCCATTACTTCAATTGAGAAACTATTTTCTTTAAATTCATTATATTAAGCAATATCCATATTACTATTAATAGCCGGAAATGATGCCACTTCAATTACAGAGATTAGTAGAGCCGCATGATATTACTAGTGATAGCGTTTCGTAACAAAACGTAACCGAAAATAACCGAATTTAAGCGATCAGTCCACCGAGAGTCTTGGTGTAAACCAGGTCAGCCCCGGTTTGATTTAAAACTCGTTACCATCAAATAATGATGCTTCAAATTTGTGGGTGGGAAGGGAGAACCACAAAGGACAGGTTTATTAAATATGTAGGATCAGGAGTGCCGAGGGGTATATCGTCAGGGTTTGGAGTTCCCATTCTATTGGGATAAATACCACTGCTCCCACCTCTTTCTTGCCTTAGTAGGCCGGCAAGAGTGGAGATTCGCAAGAGCAAACGTGCTCGGAGGAAGGAAGCATTCCAGTAAGGTGCTAGTAGTAATTTTGACCGTACTTCCAGATTGTCTTGATATCCGTGGAATGCCTCTCCACTCCTCAAGCACGTCAGGTTATTTTGCCCTCTTGTCGCTACGTCACTATGTGCCAGCGGCCGTTTCAGAGGGCCCATTGCTGAGTGTGCAAGTCACCCCCTGCCATTTTATTCGTGTATTTATAAAGCATTGATGAGGCAGGGGCCATAGTCCTTCCATAGTACTAGGTAACCAGTTCACCTTATTCACCCCTAACCCATAGCCCAATACATATGTTGCGTTAGTCTGCAATAGTCCTGCTCTAGTCACAGGTTTACCTTGGGTGCACTTGTCTAGTGCATACAGGAACAATCTGCGGTTGGTGCCTCATTTCATTAAAGACGACAATGGGCCTCTGCGAGTGTTCCGAGAAATAAAAACGACCAAAAATAATAATATTCCACAACTTTCCCACATCGCCATCTAGTACCAAGCTAAGCAGAGCTTGTGTTATGGGTATTAAACAACTGATAAACTTATGTATAATTAAATACGTACATATTGTAGATAAATCACACCCAGACACAGAAAAAATGATCGTGCTCATCACACAAACATTTGTCCTGGGTGGAATCGAACCCACGGAACTTGAACAAGTAGAACTTGAACATATTACTCACGCGTGTAACCCGCATCTTTACTTGCTACGTTTAGAAGCATCCTAACAACTAAACCAACAGGTTAGGCAATTAACGATTAACGGGCTGGTAAACGTAAACGTAACAATTCAACTAAGCTCTATTTTTATGCAAAGAAGGAAGAAGCATCACCGTGCTTGCTTATATTATAATAAAATTATTAAATAAAAGAACAGATGGCCAGGAATAAATTTATCTATCCGGAAATGGTTATAACACGACGCAGGTTTTTTATTTCCAGTTTTACCTGTATAAAGGAAGCGTTTTTAATTCAGTTCCAAAAATAATACATTAATTTCAACTCAAAATTGTTCTCTTTGTCATCGTTTCCGTCGCTGTTTGAACTTCACTGGAGCTCGCTAGAAATAGATTCCTTATTTTCATCCATCTGGAGTGTGACGTAAGATAGGCTTCCATATTGAACTTTGTAAGCCTCCAAATTTATTCGCAGACGCGAACTCGCATGATTATAATGGGATGAAGATAAGCTTAAGTTTAATGGTACAAAGCCAATATAAAACGGGGTTTAGTTGCGTACTTAGGCGATGCAGCGAAAGTCCCCGAAGGCGCCATATGCTTCGGGCGCGTTCGGCGCGACGAGAATACTAACGCGCGTCCCTCTCCCTCATCCCCCCGCCCGCACCCCCGCGCCCGCTGCTAGGGATGTCGAGCATTTTATTACATTGTATGTGTAGAGGAATTCAGGTGGATGTTGTTTTGCGAATACCTGCGTGTGTGTGTTGATTTTGTTTAGATCATGTGAATGATTGAATAAATACGTAACTCATAGATATCAGTTGCAAATTCATGTATGCCAAGTAAGTGTAGGTTCTTTGTACACTTTTGGCATAAACATAGATTATGGTCAGATTTTCATTACTGACTTACATATGGATTGCGTTTTGGTAAAGGAAGACAAAAAAATGACGGATAGATTGTGTTAAAAGACGATATGACTAGGAAGGAAGTAGATTTTTAAATAAATAAATAATAAATCCGCAAACTTTCACACAATGCCATCTAGTACCAAACTAAGCAGAGTTTAAGCTATGAATAATAGACAACTGATTAACATACTTAACAGATATTTAAGCAGATTAGTTTCTCCAATAATATGTCTTTTACTATTTTTTTCTTTCTTTTCTCTTGACCTAGGTATCTCTGGATTTTATATAATATGTATGTATATATGTATTTATCATAAATAATAATTTATTTTTTCTTTCAAGTTTTAGTTACCTTCTTGCGCCTACCATGTTCTGTCTCTGCACCACCTTAAGGTAGACTGGTAGAAAATGCCTAAGGCATTAAGTCCGCCTTTGTACAGTTTATTTTACTAGTGCATAAAGTTTTAATAAATAAATAAATAAATAAATATTTCTAAGTACAAACATAATATAAAAATAAATAAATAAATATTCCTTAACTTCTACACAACGCCATCTAGTCCCAAGCTAAGCAGAGCTTGTGTTATGGGAACTAAACAGCTGGTAAACATACTTATATATTACACCCAGACACAGAACAAATGATCGTGCTTATCACACAAACATTTGTCATGGGTGGAAATCGAACTTTCGATCTCCGACATAGCAGAACTTCGGGCCACTACCCACTAAACCAACAGATCAATCTACAGACTGAATGGAAGAAGAAGACATGTTGCAACTACCACATAAAAACTGGAAGGTGGGAGGATGTTTTGATTACGTTTGAGGAGCCACTGTGGAAGGCTCAGCAGTGTGTGGTAGTTCATAATAACTTCAACACATTATTCACAAAAAGCATAATAGCGACAGCCCTACAGTCCCAACTTCCACTCCAACATCACGAGAAATGGCAAAATTTCAATGATGCATTAACAAGATACAAATGTGTGGGAAAATTTATTAAATATCTCATGCGGCTTCCTTATTGTCGTTATCATTCCTATCTCCAAGTTTCTACTGAGTTTTGATAGCGAGATCTTAAACGCACGTGCCGCCATCAGGCGGGATCTGTAGATTTAATATACACGTGCCTTTGGCTGATCATTGTTTCTTGAAAATTCTTCACTCCAGACAATTTACTGTAATGGTTTTTTACAATCTTCTTATGGTTTTCTTATTCACTTCTTATAATCTACTTAGCTACGGAGTATATAATTCTTCTAAGGTCAGTTATGTGATTATATAAGAAATTACTGATACTCATATTTTTTTTCTCGAATGACGGCATTAGGCTCACCCCCACAGGACTTAAGGACTCAGGAATATCGGGCGTAATGTTAAGTTCGTACTCATTTTTCTTTTAAAAAATCCTATATTGTGTGTCAAGCCTTTTTTGACTGTATTGGAGTCAGGTTTCAGTCTAACAGTATGCAGATAAACACCAGCGTTTTATGGAGTGACAGTATATCCGAACTTGACAACCCAGTAATTAAGAAACACGATACTATTTTGCTAGACGTTCGTACTTCTGACTAACCAAATTATTGACAAGACTTGCTATGATAGAGGGAATGATGGGTCACGCGTGCACGAAAAAATCTTTCACAAGTGGCAAATGGTCCAGCTTAACCTCGAAGCTCGAAGGTTAAATTCGTATTGAATTTATTAAAATATTCCCAAATTTTCGAACCTTTTACATTTACAATAACCAGATTTACAGCTTCCATAACCTTTTCTTCATTATTCCATAAATCAGGGACATCCTTTTTTATGGTATTACAATATATTACGTCCTTGTCATCATCCGTTAATGGGTTGGCGAATTTTAATGTGGCGCCGAGGTAACGAGTGGGTGCCCATCAGAATAAATTCATACGAGGCGCTTTTCAGACACTCTATTACTCTCGCCTGTTGGCTGTCAAAAGCTTCTGCTAAATCAAGCAGGCAACAATAAAATGATTTTCTACATTGATGACGTTATTGGGACAGTTGATGTTACGAGAGATAACTTATTTAATTATTGTTTCCCAGAAAGTTTCGTAGAGTGAGAACTTTCTAGCAGTGCTAGTTCCGAAGTTTAATTGACTCCTCAAATAAAATGGTTCAATAATTCTGATAAAACAAAGAACCTAAACTCCTCCGTCGGTTTCAAATTCTCATAGCGTAAAAGCATCTTAGAATTTCCTCTTCTATTTTATCTTTCGTCGTCTTTATTTTGATCGAAAGCGGAGCAAAAATATTTACACAAACTCCAGCGTCGTCTGTATCAACCGCACGGATGTTTTATTTAATAACGTCAGACATGATGAATTCAAAACGCTGACAATTACAGGTGCGGGTGACTTGTGACGTCACACCGCATATCAATTCGCTGAACGGGAAATATTGCGGCGTTTCGCGCCCACCCCAAATATACTCGCTTTTTATTATTCCATCCGTCAATTTATCGAATTTACTCACAATTTATTGTTGTATCTCATCGAAAAAAATATTTATTGGTCGTTTGTCAGTTTTTGGAAAATTTAGAGCTTCATATTGATATTATGGGTTTGTGACTTTGTTATTTGATAGCCATTCTGTTTCGGCTCTTGTTTATGTTTTTAGAGGCTTAACTTTTTAATCGATGTTGCAACACTACGCTATGTTTGACATAATCTAAATTGGAGTAGGTACTTATAACATAATTGGTTTGAAGAGGCAGCCTGTGTACTTTGTTGTGGGTACTCCTACATCTTACGTAACACAGTGGCTGTGGATGTTTCCGACGCTCCAGGCTTCAATATAGAATCTATTATGAAAGAAAACTTCCACTTTTATTACAAAACGTAGGCTCATGCCGCATATGGGATTAAAAACTGAATGACGCTTCTTCGTGAAGGAGGCCTATAGGTATCTGAGTAAGAATACTGATAATAGAGTTATCGTTAACCGTTTGTGTTAATATATAGATTGGGTTAGCACTACTGGTATTTGTGATACAATATTTTTATATTATTACCAACAGACGTCAACGATAAACTTATTTCTGAAATGTTCTAATTTTACTTATAAACATGTTTCTATGAACTGTAAATTCTGTAAAAGATAAAAGAAATTGAAATTTTTACTAAGTCCTGAACAAGACCAACAAATCAATGTGCTTGAAAAAAAACTATTTATTTAAAGGTTTAGAAGTTAATTAGTTTATATTTTTTTTAAGTTTGTAGTAATTTTGCTATTTAGGTTTGTTGAATCATACTGCATATAAAAATTAATACCTATGTATACTTCAAAAAAGTTTCTTTTATGAATGATATTATAAAATCTATAGTTTTAAACTTTTAACAGTTAAGTCTAGACGTAGTAACTATTACGAGCTATTACCGTGTACCGATCGTTAAGCTTGATATTTGACTCTTGAGAATAGCTGCCATTTTATGAATCACCATAAAGTCTAGATATTATTACAGTGGCCATTGGAACATTTGCTCAGTGTCCAGTGTAATTGGACCCCTGGGTTTATGTGACTGGAGACGTTTCTTCGCGAAGTTATTAAAGAGTTAGATTTATGTTACTTCAACGTAATTATTTGCATTTACAGAAACGGTAACTGGTGCAACTGCAAGTTTTCGGAACTCAGAGTTCGTATATTTTTTTTAAGTTTTTATTAATAATGCAGATAATCTATGCACAGTAATACTATAAAATATTAACCACTCACTTTCCTGACCCATTAGTCACATATGACTCATGTTGATTGTTTAACTTTTGTGTCTACTTTGTGGACATTGAAAGTGATAAACACAACACTTTATTCTGATCTGATATAACTCGGATTTTCCCTACCATTATTTTTTCTTTACAATAAAACCTTTCCATTTCTATAAGTAGGTAGACATCTAGTTTTTGTTTTCCCTCTGTGGGAAATACCACTTACCACACTTTTAGATTTTGCTGTCAAAACAAGAAAACAACTCTTCCCACATTAAGTCGAAGGCGGCATTTCATTCAAATCTTTAGGCAATAAGTTAAAAAGCAATTTGTTCTATCCACCTAGACGGCGTGTCCTGCTACTTTTTACTTCAATCCTCTTAATTAAACCGTTTGAGGGGTTTCAGGAATTAAGGCCCCTCCTGCTTCGCAACTTCCCTTTTCATAACTTCTTTAATTTCGCCGCGGATTTGCGGAATAGCAATGCCCGTTGAATATTCCATCGCCATTTTATGCAGGTACGAATAAAAGTTTTATCGGTTTAAGAGTTCCGCTGGTCGTGGTCATCTTTTTATATGTTTTTGTGCAAGTTTCAGTGTTCGCCCGGGTTCCGCATGTGTTCTAATGAATCGCACGGCTCGTTCGGTTTTGAGGTGCGATTTGTTCAAATACAGCTTTGTATTTCTAACGGTTCAGTGGATTGTGTGTATTTTTAGACCAATAAAACTTAGAGAGGCAGTGCAATGTGCATGTTTCAGTTTAAATCAAATTGGATGGATTATTTTTGAGTAGTGAACAGTTCTTGCTTCCATTGCGTTGCTGTGGAAACTGAAATAATTACGCTAAAACTAGGGAAGAGCTATTTCTTGCTATGCTACTTTTGCGTACGAGGCTGAGTGTTCCAATTCGAACGAGTACTATACTTACTGATTGGAGTTAGCCTTTAACATCATGGTTCCGTGAAAAAGTATTACATTTGAAGGAGATCTGCACTTATTTGAAATTAGTAAAATCGCCAATCTGCCTCAAACAAGGATTCAAAATCTAACCTTATCTGTGTAGGAAGAAGTTTTTGCCCTGCTGTGAAATAGTAGACTGCCGCGTTGCTCTAGTGCCCGGGTTCAATCCCCGGGTCGAGCAAAGTGTTATTGAATTTTTATTCCATTTGGAATTTCTCAGTAGCAGCCCGGAGTCTGGGATTGTCTCCGATTGATGGCAATAGGCTCGCCCCCTATAACACCTTTACCTTACGTAACCTAACGTAAAAATGTAACAAGCTGGTATTACGCTTTACTTGACTAGATTTCTATTTATATGTGTGTGTATTTATTATATGCCGCTGTGTTTGTTTCTCCCCACTTTACATACCTTAAGTTCTATTTTAAGAAAAGGAAAAACGAAAATCACACACACACACACGATTAAAATCTGAATATTTTATGAAATGAATGTGTAAACCACCACGAAGTTTTATTTGGGAATGTATTAAAAGGCCTGAGTGGAACCTAGTCGGGCTCTGTGATAAATAGGCCTTGCTCAAGCCTTATTAGGATTCCGTCCGGTACGGAACCCAAGTTGAGCGGGGTCATGGTCAGAGGTAGCCTTTCGAGAATGTTCTAAATAGGTAGGTGGCATCTGTCGGAATGTTTGCAACGGGTTGTTTCTAGAGCTTGGAATTAATTTTATGTTGGTTTATAGTTTTAACATGACGATAAGGTTTTGAACAAAAAAGATAAGTTTTTAGACAGGATACATCTGAGGTAAACTCATAATTCAGTTGGAAAAAGGTATATGGAGCCCATAGTCATCTGGCTGTTGATTTTTTGTATCACTGTTAATTTATTGAAACGCCTTGAAATAACAGCTTTACATCCCCAAAAGCTCTGTTAACCCCACTCCTGTAATGACCTTGAATTAAATGCCTTGGTTATACAAAGATTAAATAAATAAATTAATTAACAATTTTGATTTGATTTGAATTGGTCTCAAAAAATGAACAAACAACAAAACAAGATAAGATCGTATCTCCAAACTCCGGCTGGTCTACAAAAACCGTTAATTAAAACGATCTAGAATTACCTTTACCCTACGAGTATTCGTAGCTCAGTATCGCAGAATAGACACGTTCAGAAGGTCTGTAGGCGCTATTGACGACCTTTTCATTGCCACTTCCTAACTGGCGTCCAGCACACCGAATTTGGATGACAACTGAGGATTTTTGAAAAATTGATATTGTACAGACGCCAGCACGTCAAATTTTCCCAATTGAATATGAACCTTATTCTGTTTGGCATAAAGTTGAAAACCTATCAAAGAAATTTGACACATCGGGGTAACTTGATGTGCTGGCGTCTGTACTTTATGTGAACTTCTAGTAACGATGACTATCAGACGGGGTACTGTGCGCTTGGTCACACCTCTGCGAGTGCACGTGACGTCATCCTAGATATACACTGATGATAGCCAATACGAAACTGTTTGACAATAGTTGAACACTTTGCCCATTGTTCAACACTACCCTGCAGGTCCATACAACGCATAATGAAGCCATGTACAGACGCCAGCACATCAAGCTACTCCGAACTGCCAAATTTTCCTAATTGAACATGAACCTTATTCTATTTGCAATAAAGTTGTATACTTATCAAAGAAATATGGCAAATTGGGGTAGGTTGATGTGCTGGCGTCTGCACATAAGCAACTGGCATTCGTAAACATTTTGGTGTCGTACTGCAGCCGCACGATTACATAATACTAGACCTGCAGAAGGGTTTCATGAGCAGTTTAACATCAACTGTCCAAATTAAATGTTCTTTCTTTTGTACTGTTCGTCAGCACGTGGAGCTCCTCAAGTTCCGAGTTGAGCTCACGATTACTGACAAATGCTTGCACTGACTGATCTGGTCCCCTCATATCTGTGTGGTTCTTTCCTCAAAAGACCATCTCAGACACTAATCTGCATGATTCTTACATGATTTGACCAAGATAATGTCTGGACTTTAAAAGAGACTATGACCTCTGAGTTTCTTTCGGTGTTTCTTCTCAGAGTATTCAGTTAGTGAAACTCCGATTTCATCTATCAGTTAAAAAATGACGCGTAAAAGTGTTTGTGAAAACCTATTTGCAATATAAACATCATATATCATTATCATTTATCATTTAATGCTCACTTGTCCAGGACCACCGCTTTTACATCGTCGGGCGTCATACTATGATGTAACGCGTAAACCGATTTATTTACGCACTGTTTAAGCACTGTAACAATACCAACTCTGGTTCTTTAAGATGGTAAGAAGTACCAACGTAGAAACGTTGAAATGGACTCACCTAGAAAGGTGAGTCCATTTTCGCTCACTGTACGAAGTCGACCTTCTTTACCTATCTCCACTGTGGAAGTATCACTGAGTCAAAAGTTTCGCTACAGCAGAGCGTCCGAACAGCGCGATCGGAGCAATGGAGCAAGCGAAGCGAACCGAGCGAGCAGTGACGTAACAAATTAGCGGATTAATTTCGTTATTTATTGTGTGAGCTTTTGTTTACTGTAGAGCTATGGTGAAAGGTTGATTTAATTGTATTCTCGCCTTGCGGTTTGGGTAACGTTGGTGAACATACTAAGATACATATATATTATGAGGGACATACACACATCAAAAGTGTCTAGGGATCAAGCATTTTTATGCGGATTTCTTGAGATTGAGATGTGGCTTTGTAATAAATTTATGATTTTATAAATTTAAGTATATGGATCCTTTCTGGTGCATTTCATAATTTGAATCAGGAACTGTGAATCAAATTCGAGTAAAAGATGAAAATCAGCTGTCAATATTTTCCCTATAAAAACATACAACGCATTGAAGACATTATTAGTGCTACTGTTTCCCTACTACTGATTAAAACCAACTTTATTATGGAGCGGCAACGTCATTTAAGCAGGGAAGAAATGCTCAGAGCCGTGGGAATGATAGAAGCTGGTTCCCTGCAACGTACTGTGGCTTTAGCTCTGAATACAAGTCAGAGTGTTATCAGTCGACTTTGGACACGTTACCGAAGCACTGGTACCGTGGCTGAGCGCCATGGAGGACGGTATCGCTGCACCACACGGAGACAAGACCGATACATTCAAATCTTAACTCGAAGAGCTCCAACAATAACCGCCATGATGTTAGCCGTGAGGCTTCATCACTCTTCAGGAAACTTAATTAGCGAACAAACAGTCAGAAACCGCTTGCATGAAGTGAACCTTCATTCCCGAAGACCGCTACGGGTACCACCTATAGCAATGCACAATCGTAGGATTCGATATCAATGGGCTCTTGAACACAGAAATTGGGCAGAAGAACAATGGCGTTTCGTGTGCTTTTCTGATGAGTCTCGTTTTGGTATGAGACCGGATACAAGACGTATACGACACTGGAGAACCCCTGGACGCCAACAGCGATTAAAATCCTGCCAGGAAGTCCATCCTTATAGTGGTGGAACCATCATGGTATGGGCGGGTATTTGGATCGGCGGAAGAACTCAGTTGATTTGGATCAGAGGCAACCTCAACGCTCAAATTTGTGCTGAGACGATTGTATCAGACGTCATCTTTCCTCTACAAGTGCAAATCGGTGCCTTATTTCAGTTAATGCATGATAATGCACGACCGCACACCGCAAGAGTTGTAAGACAGACTCTCGCCGCAGCTAACATCAATGTCCTGCCCTGGCCTGCTCAGTCGCCAGACTTGAACCCGATTGAGCATGCATGGGATATGCTACAGAGAAGAGCTCTGCCGAATATGGAGGGTATCCCGTCGCAAGAAGACCTTTTTTTGTTGTTGCAACGAACATGGGCGGCCATTCCACAGCGTGATTTGGATGAACTCATTTTGAGTATGCCAAACCGATGTTCTTGTGTTGTTAGTGTTCGCGGTAGAAACACGGATTATTAATTGTTTAAGTTACCCAATAAAATTTTAAAGAAAACTGTTATTTCAGTCTTTTTTTCGAACTTTAATGTTAGTGGTTCAAATGTCAAAAATCCCTTTATTAGGAAAATGGCAAATTTCTTTATTAATGCAAAGGTGACTTGGTTTATCGTTACTGTGACAAACGAAAACACTTTATTTGATGAATCCTTAAAGAAAATTTTAATTAATATCAATCAGGAGAAAAGTTATTGCAAAAATATATGTTGATCCCTAGACACTTTTGATGTGTGTAAATAGAGCAGGGTTTGTAGGAATAATTATAGTTTATGTAGCTTGTGTTTTACTGTCAATTTGAATTAAAAAGCTTGTTTTATAGTCTCTGAATGCAATAACAAAATACATGTAAATACCTAAATACATGTATGTACTTATATTCAATACTTAGACTTTTAAATAAAAATATAATATCTAAAATGATAAAATGTGTGGTTGTACTTATATTTCATTCTGAATGATGCTGAAGGGTTTCCGTCCAGGTGGCCAATTTGGACCATATTCCTTTCATCATTGTTAGACCCACATTATAATGTTTAGAATTTAGAGACTAGAGATATGAGTGCTTAAAAAACTCAGAAGTTTCTTTTGGCATTTCTTGTCGGGTTCAATCATGTCTTCTCGACTTTAGAAATGCGTAAAAATTAGATAGCTTGACTTGTAAAAGTGTTTGAAAGAGATGACCGAATCACCATAGGTAAACAAATATCGTTTTATCATTCAGTAATCAGTTTTAGTAAGGAACAAACCATCTACTCGTGTGTATAATAAGATTTGCCAAAAATACCTTATAATTAGATACTAATACCGATGATCATAAATATCTAATTAGCGATCATACTCACCCCCAACACGGCGGGGTTTAATATTATCAACATGTTTGTACAAGCACCTACACCCTCACATAATCCCTCGGGAAATAATGTTACATTATGTTATTAAGAGCGTATTATTTCGCTATTGTTGCAGCTACTTCATTACAGTTAACGGGTGTTTATCCCACTATGGTAGCAAACATAATGTTTTATTAACTAAAATATATCTAAAATCTGATACAGTGTCTGGTAAAATGACTGAACTCCCTGTCTAAGCCTTTGTAATGATAAATATAATAGAATAGAATAGAATAGAATATTTTTATTTCAGACCGGAGTCCATAGGGTTAGTAACAATTTTAACTTAAATTCTAGTGTTAGTAGGTTACAGACACATAAAAATATACAATTAGATTTCGGCATGGAGCCGCATCCACCTCCGCAACATCGGGGAATTCCACCGATCTACGAATAATAAAAAATGCATCAAAAAATCAATAGTTAGTATGACCGATGGATTGCCAAATCATAGATTTCGAGTTCGAACCCAAGGCTTGCACCTCTGACTTTACATTCATGTGTGTGTGTGTGTGTGTTTATCATTAGCTTTAAAAATGGTGAAGAAAACGGCATGTCTGACAGATAATTATCGAAGGCATGTGATGCCAAATCAGAGGCCTTTCTGACAGTGTGTTATTTTGTTTTCAACGACATATTATTGAAATAATTTGTCACAATTTATCCTTACATCATCATCATTACTTCATCATCGTTTTCTTGCCGTCTAACAGAAAGTAGCTGAAGATGCAGCGATTACAGCTAGGTGCTCACCTTCTAACCTACTTACCTATTCAACCCAAAAACAAAATCACAAAATCAAAATTTTACTGGGTAAAATAATAGCCCTTAAGAAAACGAGGCAGTTAATAAAACATACATATATAAACTTACGCATCTTTCCCATGGGGTTAGGCAGAAACTACAGGGCGCCATATGCTATATACGATTCTTACATACTTCTTTTGCTTCGTTTACATTCATACATGTTGTTATACACACGCGCCGGTAATTGTTTAACGTTATTTCCGAGGCAGGGAAATCTCTCTAGATATGTTATGGACGGTTGTCATCCAGGGTCAAAACTCAGCAATTGCAGCTCAACCGACCCAGGTGACCATTTATTAAGTGACATGTCCTGCACTGAATGTGTAGTTACTTAAATCAATATATATTTGTCGTGGCGAACGATATTCAGAAATAAGAAGTTGTGAAGTTGATTACTTTAGTACAAAGTCTATGGTAAACGCCGTGACATCAGCTGTCATTTCAAATGTCGCGAACGATGTCACGTGGATGTTGGAAAGAGGAAGCTAGGCAGAGCTGAGTTGGACTTGAGACACCAAAGAAGACACTAGTCCAGTACAAAACTGTCGGTTTACCTGTCTGAGTTACGTTTTGTGATTACTTTTATTAAAGTGAGATTATATGTACATTAAAATATATTATTCTACGTTAAGAACTTGAAACACCACGAAACCCCTGATATCGGCCCAATACCGCTCAGTCACCGCTGGCGCCGACATATTTTAATTCTATCAGCGATGCTGCCATAATTTTTTTGCTAAATACCTACATATATGTATTTATTTAACCTAACTCATACTGGAAGCGTTCGTTTGTTTAGATTAATTATGCAAATTTTTCAGATGCACAAATTCCTCAACTCATACTATTTCTATAAGATAACCTTTCGTGTAATTATGTTCCTAATTTATCTCTGTTTTAACTCCATACTACTCCTGTCACTACTTGTGCCCAGCAACAATTTGAAATTCTCTCCGTTATTGCGTCCTGTGTAAAAAGTTTTCTCTAGACGAGGGTCAAATACTTCTACAGGAATAACTTTTTACCTTACTTTACTTTTAAAGGTAAGAAAGCGTACGCCACGTTTTATAGTTAGTTATTTTCACACCTTTTTGTGGCTGTTAGAGTGAATTAAATTGGGTTGAGTCTGACCAAGTATGCAGACAAAACCTATTAAATATGCATGTCAAAGTCTGGTCCCTTTCATGTCAATTAAAAATATTTGTAACATCACTTGATGCTTACGGTATTGAGGCTCAAATTATCCTGAATACCACCTGTCTTTGTAGTCACTAAAAATTTACACGGATCATGATGAATTGTATTATGTTGAAAAACTAGTACAATATTTTGCAATTATGTTATCTATGTATATCAGCCGAAAGTTTAACATCTAGTATATGTGTTACCCAGTTACTCGGTATCGCGATCACTTAGACAGACATTTCTTGACAACTACTGATATAAAGCCGGTTAGACTGGAAACTGATCCCAAAGAAATTAGGTAAAGGTTAAGCAGACAATGACGCTGATATTGATAAACTATAATTTGACTAAAGTTGTTCAGGACAAGCTTTTCTTTCCCCTAGAGTAAAGATTAAATCCAAGTAGAGAAAACTCACCCCTACATTTAAAGAAAACTTTTCACCTATTAGCAACAGGTAAGTACCTTCCAACTTGAAAGAATACCGCCTCCCCTTTAAATCAACACAACAGTACCCAACACAAACTCCTTTCGGAACAACTCCCAAGTCATACGTTTTTCTTTCAAGGCCAGCTCTGATGCTACGTCATTACACACACTCCACTTTTAGTAAGTGTCAAACGCATTTGGCTGGTGTAATCGATCACAATCACCATGCCCGACCACGGTGTACGCACATTTGGGATGTAAATGGGCCATCCTTATCCCGCTTTTTGCGAAATATCCAAACAAATTTATTCAGTGAAAAAAAAAACAGGGAACGTGAGATAGTCAGGCAATGTATTGTTCTTTAGAGGTAAAAAATCATTGCGCTTATGTCTTATTGGAAGGAGGCAGGATGGTTAATCGTGTGTGTGTTGGTAAATGTTCGCTTTTTTCCTTCGGTAGTGTTTTCTGTGGATTTTGATGGTGTTATTTGTTTAGATGTGATTCGATTGGGAGGGTTCAATCTTTCGTGATCGGCTTATATGACCGTGGTACACATACATACATACATAAACTCACGCACATTCTTACATACTTCTTTTGCTTCGTTTACATTCATACATGTTGTCATACACACACACCGGTTGCGAGTACTACGCTCTTGACCTTTCTGAAGAACCTCACCAATAAGGTCTATGTCCTTCCAGGGCGCCCCTCCCGGCGTTCCCACATACATTTGCCCATGACGATGGCCATGGCCATGGTGTCATGACCATGTGTTTGATGGTAAAATAGAAGTTTGTGAATTTAGTCATCGCTTCATTTATTTTAGCCTATGAATAGGAACTCGCTTAGTTTCCTATTTACATGTCCGTTGAGTTGCGTTAACAATTCGAGTATTTGCTACGGATTATGTAATGCATACTTTTGTAAACTTATTTCGGCACTAAAAATACTCACAACATAATATAACATATACGATTTCAATATAATTACACCTCTGCCATGCCTGCCATAAATCAAACAACGATTAAAAAGTAAACGTATTAAATTGAACACTGGGTATTATTTTTCTCATTAACTCCTCGTTATTTATATAAAGTTAAAACAATTTTTAGAACCACAATTTCCAGGCTATGAGTGTTAAATATCGGCGTTTAACTCTGGCTGTTATAAATTTATAACAGTAACTATAGTTAAATAGGTCACCCTGTGTAGGCAGCGCGGTTAAACGAGCTCCGCTTGTATATGGAGTTATTTACTTGGATAAGGATGTTAATATTATTATAAAATAAATTTATTTATGAACACGTACCTACATGTCCTTTATTTTATCCATTTTTAATTTCAAGGGAGGTTTTGATTCCCATTCTAACTGAAAACTAGAAAAAAACAACTAGTAAGCCTTTTCCAACAAAACACCAGAAGGTGGTAAAAGGTAGGCGTTTTATTTATTTATTTATTTATTTTATTTGGGAAAACAATCAGTAGTATATTAAGTATACACAACCTTAAAACAACTTAAAATTAAAATTAACAAATATACTACCCACAACATTTTCCACAGATTACTATGTTATATAGTAAAAGCAAACTGTTAGCAGACGTAAATTACTTAGTTTTGGGGGACTGTCTTGTGTATTTTTTTTGACGTTCAAAAAGTGCTGATTTTCTGCCAAGTTTGAATAAAGACTTTTGGTTTTGATTTTACCTAGTAACCTTACAATCATACTGAAACCATAACGTCTTCATTTTAAACAAAATTTGCAAAGTAAGTACACCCCTGAAAAAGCTAACTTAGTGTGTCGATCAAGACTTGGGTAATCCTATCTCTATCAATCATGTTACACATCTCGCTATCACCCAATCTTACTCGTTCACTTCATTTACCTATATTATTTAGAAGTCACGTCAAGTATATATCCCGCCTAGCAGTGAATATTGCCTACCCTTCCTACCCGCCTGGCGCCTGCTGCCTACCCGCAGTAAGCGCGACGCGACGTAATGAGATGAACTGGGGTTACGGTATCAACGCCGGCGGATGGATGAATGCAAATCAGTAGGAATATGTTCAAAGCTTCAGCATCTACCAAACTTAGTGTTATTATTGAGGTAAATCTTTTGGATGGAATAATAGCGTTTAGTAGATAGTTTAGAGAAAGATTCTGAAATGTAGAATGGACAAAATGTAGTAGAAGTTCGTGTGTTTATGTATAATTGTATACCATACACAGACATGCGGTGTATTGGCCACTGTACCAAAATGCAATAGACGTCTATGACTTTACCTATGCAAAAGCAACAAAGATAAAGATAAAGATATATTTATTTGTATAAACATGTGTAACACAATACATATAGATGCAAATGCAGATGGAAATTTGAAAACTGGTAAGTTTCAACATGTTTTTCCATATTTAGCGTACAAAAAAAGAAAGAGAAAAAAAAATACCTACAGACATTTAAAATATAAAACCATTGAGTGAAAAAAAAGAAACAACAAAATTGAAATATTTATCAAAGGGGAATGCCCATCGGCCACACAAAAAATGCCTGAAATGAACAACAATGAAATATATGCCAAATTGCACTATAAATCGTAGGGAACAACAATTTCAATAATTATCAAAAAACTTGGTAGAAGCCAGTTCCAAACATTTTTTCTAAAATATAGGTTAAGTCAAGGTTAAGGATACTACGTACCTACTTCATCATTTTGCACTGATATGAGATTACATCTCATCGTTGCAATATCGAGAAAGCAATGAATACAGTGTATGTTTCTATCCATTCTTAAATGTACACGGTGCACAAGTCCAAAACAACAGCAGAGTCGTATCCGTCGTCAAAAAGCCGAGTTGACGTTTAGGCGGGTCTAATCTAAGTCGTGTTCAAAAATGGGTAACGTGTGCAGAAGTAAAATCAAAATCCTTAAAAAATAGCCACAGTCGTCGTTATAATATAATATCCTGAATTTACTCGAGCCGCAAACGCAAAAATCCGCAAATCCATGAATCGAAAAAATTAAAATGCATTCATGTCAAATTATCAATAAGGCAAAGGACATGTGATGCATACAGCCTACGATACGATTTATAATTCGAGTTTTTTTATTTTGATAAATATTCATACGCTTATACTATTTTAATTATATTTACGGTATTAATAGGTCGAATAATATTAAATGAATGATAACTATGCAATAATTCCATAAAATAGTTCGTTAAGGATTATTTGACGATATCTGTTTAGGCTGAATGTCGATTACTCATGTCAAATAAACACTGACCGCCATTATAAATTAAGAATGACTGTGACGGATATCAAAATAAATATTTTAATTATCGTAATATTTTCACCCTAGGTTAACAAACTTGAGATACATTTCGTTATATATATTTTATTCTTGATAGAATTAAGGACTATTAGTAGTTTCTGTCTATTTCAGGCATTTTTTGGGCGTTTTCCTTTGTAGTTTACAACCAACGTTTCGTTTACTGTTTATTGCACAAACAACTAAATAAAGTGAAGGGACAGGACCCCAGGCATACTACCTGGAACAAAAACGTACTACAAATCAGTATCATACATTCGCTATTCAACACCTTTATTTACTGTTTTAATATTTTCCAAGTATTTTCCAAAAATGAGGGAAAGTCATATGTTTGATGTTCTACATATATAATCATGTGCACATACTCGCAGATAATTCCAAAAATGTCATGTCGTCATGTTTTAATGACTGCGGTGGGACATGCACCGGACTACCTCCGCCGCGCCGCCGCGCTGCACCGATGCGGACGTAATGAGCGGATTACTCCAAATGTCCACATAATTAAAACATCGAATCACATAATAAACAACAAGTGTTCATAACTGCGTGAATTTATTTTAATAATTTCGATGGAAACGGTCCATAAAATGGCGAAGTTATTTCGCGAAGTTGTGAAAAGGAAACTAGATTTTTTCATTTCTTATAATTTTATAGACGGTTGAGTTTTTGTTTTATTTCTTTCTTTTTATGCGGCAATGAATATTCCATCTTTCAAATACGGTTTATATAATTAATTTAGACTATGCAAAAAATCTTTTTATTGCGGACATTACGCATATGGGACACTTTACTAGTTGACAGCGATTTTTTCGCTTTTTCTAATCTACTGCTAGGTTTAGAGTTGTATGTAAGTATAGTACATAAACTCAAGGTTTTTTCCCACGGTGGTTAGCAGAAACTAGACAGTACTATCTGCTATGTTTGTTGTAAAGTGTTTTACTAATTATTTAAGTTAACAAGCAGGACAGGAACGGAGCCTGTGACTGAGCTATGTAGGTTAACTATGAAGCCCGCATGCAAATATATTAACTTAATGTAGCAGTACATGTCGCCCGCCCTAAGTGGTATACCCATTTACTATTTACTGAGTGTAAAGACAATGAAAGTCACTTCCCAAGCTTTAATATAATTTCAAAAAGAAAGAAAATATTAAATTGTGAGTCCTTAGCAGTCCGTTCACCTTGCTTCACGCGGAGTATCTCGGAGTGAGAAAGTTTCAAACAGACATAATTTGACGTCGGATCACAGCCCTCACGCCTCTTTTTTATCATTATTCTAAACCGTCTCTCTTCAAGTACACGAAATAAAGAGCGCCTCCGTGATTAGAATAATATATTTTCTTCAGTATAAAAAGTGGGACGAGAATTATTCTAGAAATGTGCTCGTATTTTGTTAGCTTCCAGACTTGTTAAAGGGTTAGCTTGGATACCTACAGAATTAAAATTCGCTGTACAATTTTAATTTAAGTGGGTTTGAAAATTTAAAATCTTATTTCTGGAGGAAGAAGTAAACCTGTCTCAAGCAGGCGAAACTGTTCAGATAACTATCGTTTTGCACCATAGTATTCTATATTACATAGTTCCACAAATAACTGTGTGCATAAATCCTGAAAATCATGAACTATAATATAGACCCCTTGAAAACCACAATAACCATGAACAGTACACCTCCTAACCACATTTCAAAGCTCAAATTATAGCACATTAATATTACAAGAGGAGCATGTCTGAACACGCTCGAAACTCTAAACTAATCCGATGTATCAGGATCGGTAATAACATGAGTTTCAGAACACATTCTGTATAACATATAGTGTGAACACGTCCTGTATCACATGTAGTGCGCGTGGAGAGAGTTGGCCACGTAGTGTAGAGTGTTCGTCGAGTCTTGGCCTACATATAGTACGTACGGTTAAGCCTGGCCTACATAAAGACTGTATTACAGCGCAAGGGCTCCGAAGATCATCGATACCGTGTTATTTCAAGTTTCGGCGGAGCAAATTGAAGAGGCGCGAGTTGCAAGCGGAAGCGGCTGTAGACTATATTGATTAATAATTTGCGTCAGAAAAACGCCTTTCTAATTTTTGAACTATAAAGGTCGCGATAAAGATTATTTATTTTCCCACTATCATTGCGATTTTTTTTTTTTTATTTAAACTAATTACAGTAAATTATTAATTAATTAATTAATTATAATTATAATAATTTTTATTGACATAAAAAAAAGACAAGAAAAGTAAATAGACAATAAAACACACACAGTAACTATAAGCAAAACATATATGATAAGAAGTATCGTTACAATATATTATACACTAGCTGTGCCCGCGACTTCGTCCACGTGGAATAGTGACTTTTCGGGCAGCATATTTTGAATTACATACCGTCGTTTGGGTAGCTAAAAATTTACTTTACAGTACTTTACAGTAATGCTTCTCTGTACATGATATTTGACGTATGGCCATCGGGGATGAAAGCATGCAGGCTCCTTGGATTGCTAACCCGTGACAGAGCCACGTACAACTGGGCGAGAAACAGCTGATACTTAGATCTGCACCCACAACTTTCAGCGTCTGACCTTGGGCTTTATTAATTGTCATCGCAAAACATAGGCTGACTGGAAACTGGACTCGTTTAAAAGTAAATGGAAAATTGTTTGGAATAAGAGGAATCCGAGGAATGAAAACACTTTCACCTTTTCCACACCCTGTTAAAATCTCTGCTTCTATCAGATTTCGTTGTAAATTGGTCACTTTTAACCTGGTGCCATTGTAAAGTTTTGGGGGGCTTAAATTAATTTCTAAGAAGCATTATGGGTACGTCTACTTTTAATTTTATTTTATGTGCTGGTAGTCCAGGAGCATTGAGGGATTCTAAAAATTCTACTGGGTAGCTTGTAGATTCTCTTTCTTCCATGACTCTGTTAATGGAGATTTACTCAACTTAAACCCCCGGAACATAGCTCAAAATTTCAGCGTTTATTGCTGCTGCTTGGACGTTTCGTGGCGTTAAAATAGCCATCGCAAAGCCAGGAATTTTCGCAAGTTGGTATTAGCGTTGCGTTTCCCTATATAGATGATAATACTCTCCAGGATACGTGCGTTCGCTAAGAATAACTGAATCCTTATAACAGCGGCGCGTTTTTTTTTATTTTTTTATTTTAGGGGCATCTCGTTGTCGTGTCGTAGAAGAGGACGTGTACAGCTTAACCGGGCATTCCTGTGGAGATGACTTAAACAATTAAGACCTCCAGCCAATGGCAGCGGCGCGGCTCTCAGCGCGCTTTATATAGCCACGGACCCGCAGGCGCGAGGCGTGTACGTACTCTGATACCTTTATATCCCTTAATAAATGTTCGCCGTGATTCTTTAAATTGACATAACTTTTTTGTTTATGAACCGATCAACATGAAATAAACACTAAATGTTAAGTGAAGCTTACAACAATATATTAGTGAAAACCGCATCTAAATCGAATAAGCCGTTTCTGATATTAGCGTGCACAAACATACCGACAAACAGACAAACAGACAAACCGACAAACAGACAAACAGACAAAAAAAATAATAATTACAATTTCGGGTTCGGCACCGATATAATAACAACCCCTGCTACTTTTTTTTTATATATTTCCATTGTACAGACACCACTTTTCTACAATTTTATTATATGTATAGATCGTCATACTTGTAGTCCCCGAACGATTAGGCAAGTCATACTTATAGTAAAGCCCACATTTTGCTTATTATGTTTAAGCCGCATGTAGTAGGGGGCTAGCCTTGGTCCTCAACCGGGTACAAATCAAGCCTCCGTTTGCTTTTTAGAATTTTCAGCCCAACGCCTAACCCTTGACCTAGAAGACCTCGTGCTCAGCAGTAGCACATTAAACTGCTATGGGTCAGAATCATGGGGCTGAAACAAAAAGAACTTGTCACTTGTCACACTATTTCACCAACCGCGCCCGCTTATGTATTGCGCCCATGAACCAAGCACCGCAGTTCCTGCCTAGCGCGGTCTGGAGGCCCGTCGCCGGCGCCCGACCGGCCGGCTGCCGGCTCCGACCTCTTGATCCAATATTATTCTATGATAAATTACTTTCCCTCTGCCGAAGCTTTGCCCCTCTCCTACCGTTCCCGCTCAATGGAATGCAGTGCCATTTGTCTTTCCTTCTATAACTGTGGTTCTACTCCTAGATTTCTAACAAAGTCTAGACTATCTATCTTGGGTAAAACTACACTTAGATTGACAGTTACCCGAGATTATATTTTCTTTGCAATGAATTTATACCTGTAAAAAGGAAAGTGTGTGTGGGTGTGTTCTTAAGATACCTGTTAGTTTTTAACTTTTGTGATAGTTTATAATAATATGAGCAAAGCGCAAACTGAGCAAGTTAAACTAATAAGTTTAACTCCTACGCAGTTTCTTGCTAATTAATTTCGTTGAAGACACGTCAATCGTCCTTTAACTTTTTTAATGGCCGGTCTCTGTTGATTCTGGTTTTCAGAAGTCGCTGTAGTGGGTTAGTCCCAAAAAAGAAAAAACCGTAACTATTATCGTATAACTCGTACCAACAAGAATATATAACGATGATTTATTTAGCGATCACCGAAGTGATCACGGGTGGCGATGATGTCTTAAACAATATTAAAAGGCGAAAATGCGAGCGTGACATTCTCATGATTAAAATATTATATAATATTTTGATTGACAGACCCTTCTTAAATGACTTCCATAACAGATTCAATTTCCGTGACGCTGCCATCTGAATCCCCGCCGTAAATTATTAAGCCAATGCTAATATTTGCATTAAATACCGAGATCCCATTCTCCCAAGAACAGGAAGCATTATAGATGTCGGCTGAAGAAGATAACGAACTCACAATTAAATGGAAACAATTAGCAAGTTATGAAGGAGTGATGTCACGTCACATCTCATCTCCCTGAAGGCTCCATACATTAGTATCGACAGATGTGATTGCATATTCAAGCACGCCCTTAGCTAAGGACGTGGGTCTAAAACACTTATGTGGACAACCCTCGGTAGGCCCGCAAATCGAATCAGCCCCACCAACCCTTAGGGCACTCGATGGACGACATAATTCCCTATTTGCTTGCCCACGAGATTTCATCCGCATCTAAGAAATGACAACGTTTGTCTCCTAAATAAAATACACTACGACTTACCTACAGGAGCATTATGATAGATGAACGATTACTAATGGTGAAATGAATTTAGACGTATCTAAATCTTTACTTTGTGCATAAATTCCCTTTTCAACCGATGTGAGTGACAAGTATCTATAAGGCTTATAATCCTTAATTTTATATATCCCATACCTAGCATAAATAGGACATTATCATACAAACCTCTCATAGGTCTCATTAAAGTTGGCTCTAAGGTAATCCAAAACTATATCATAAGTTGCCCGTGCATTTGAAATAAAAACTCCAGAATCCAACTAAACATCAAAACTTTGAACGTAACGTTATCCGTCGTCAGAGCGAGCGGCGGGAGCGACGGGAGCGAAGCGAGCGAACCCACCTGCGATATTAAAAGTCACGTCTTATCCTGAACAAGTGGTAAAAAGAAAGGGTAAAAGTTCCCGTTGCCGCTAAAATATTCACCTGAACATATAACGCGAGCGGGCCGTGATCTTCACTCTGAAATTAAACAAGTTATGAATGGGAAACTTCCAAGAACGGGATTTAATAGTCGTGGATAAGTAATAACTGAGTTTCATTAGTATTCGAAACATTTTATGAATAAAGTTGTGGTTATTAATGGCACTATTCGCTGTTTCGTATCCGCGCGCTCGGCTTTGGGTTATAATTTAATTTGTGAACAATATTCGGGCGGGTAGCTTAAATCAGTGTGGCTTGTTACGTATGTGGTTGGTTACGCGATGATAGTGTTTAGTGATACTAATTATTCCTAGGAATATAAGTTCTAGTTTCTCCTCACTGTTTTTTATCTATTTCGAAATTAAAACTGGCGAACTTTGCTCATATATTTCTGCAACAAATAAAATGAATTTAACATCTATTTCTGCGTTAAATGCCGGCGTCGCAGTGAAGAGCCATTTTAAAGAATATTGTACTCTCTTGAGCGGGACGTTACAAAGGGGAACTTTGTTGCGTTTTTATTTGAATGCATATTTAATATTAGAAAAGCGTAGTAATGAAACCTGTAAAGATGTAATTGAAAGGACTGCTCTTTCGTCTTGTCATACTTTATTTGCACTACGAGGCGACAAATGGCATGTTGGAGGTAATAAAATAAATAAACAATTTCCTTCCTATGTCAGTTTCCTTTTTTATTTAGCATAATATATGTATTTACAACACCTGTTGAAACTCAATCTTACGGTACAGACTTACATTATATCTTAATCTTATCTCCTTTTTTTTAAATATTGTCCCATACTAGGATTTTTTTGGTGTCATAGGTACGTTAACCAATATCTAAACACTCGTTCTGAAAACAGTCAAACCTAGAACTACAACCTGTACCTTTATCCCGGCGGCACTCGCTACTGGGTAAAAAATACCACAGAGTATCTAAATCACGTGATAATTTTATTACTAAACATTGTAGCAACTCACGACTTTAAGTACCTTCTGGCCAATAGTTAACACGCGCGTGCGTCACCGGGCGGCCAAATCACGCAGAGCGTTTGGCGACAACGGACGTGTAAAGTGAGTATGGGTGAAAAATACCCGGTAGCGACGGTTCTTGTTACATTTCTTTTTTTTGTTATTGATTTTTTTTTTTTTTAGAGCTGGTTCATGATGAGTTCCCTACTAACGGATCGAATTTCCAGTTCCCTTTTTGAATTTCAAGATGATTGTAGTGTTGTGTCTTATGTTCCAAAGAAAAAAAAGTCGTGCTCTTGGCGTCGACTACGCACCATGATGGCAAAAAAGATTCTGGAGAAGAAAAAAAGCCCGAGATGATAATGGACTATAATAGAACAAAATGTGGCGTCGATATTGTGGATGAGACGAGGGCTACCTACTCAGTATCACGAGCTACCAAAGATGGCCATTGGTTTTGTTTTATGGTCTTTTGAACGTCGGCGGCATCAATGCGTACGTGATAGTGAAGGCAAATAAAGTAAATAGTGGAGCTGTGATGGCTCAGAGAAGGATCGCTTTGAAAGAACTGGCTTTGGCCCTTGTGATGCCTTATATAAAAAAGAGGTCAACAGTACCTACTGTAGCTAATTTGCCAAAAAATATCTAAACAAAAATTGTTTATATGCTCAATTCTGACTCAAATGACGAAGAAACGCCCACAAGCACACCGTCAGCAACGCGACCGTCCACATCTGCTTCCCGCTGTGCAGTATGTGAATGGAAGAAGGACCGAAAAACTAAGACATCTTGTAAATTGTGTTCCAAAAGAATATGCCGTGAGCATACGACCCCAATATGTGGCGATTGTTATGTCAAAGCAAAATAGTTTGATAAGGTATCTACCTACTTACATGTTTTTTGAAACAATGTTTGACGATTATTTTCTCGATGTTCATTTAATATAAGCAGTATTTTATTTTTTGTTGTTTTGGTAGAGCATAAGGTCGATTTATATTTTTTGATCTCAATTTTACGTGATACCCAAGAAAAAAAAATATTTGGTGATTTTACTAAGAATATGAAGAATTTTGGTTAAATTTTGTAATTTTTTTAGGATAAGCTATAATTTGAAATACATACTAATTCAAACTTTAAATTTAATTGTATTTATTAGATATTAGTATCAATAAACTATTTACACCATTATAGTCTGTAACACAAACTTATTTTCCAGGATAATGTCATTTAAATTATGTGGTATTTTTTACCCGGTAGCGAGTATTCGTGCATATAAACACCTAGCGAGTACCGCCGGGTTATATACGTGGTCATATAAATATTTGTAACTTGCATGAATCAAACTCACGAGTCGTTGCGCAGCAGCCAATCGCTCGGCCGCTGCGCTATATGTAAGTTATATAGTTGTCTCACTTTAGGGTATAAGGCACCATAGATTTATACCTTCTTTTAACGCCTTACATCTTAATGTCAGCACATTTTTGTTCAAATTATATAAATCTTTAAGACCTCCAACTTTTACAACTCTCGAAACCCATTAGCATTAACTTAGCTAGGTTTTAACTGATCTAATTAACTTCCGTAAATACATACACAAAAGCATTTTAGAAACAGTACTGCCAATTGGAAGAGCAAACGTTAAAATGGAGGCTTCGGGAAATCAGGGAAGGCTTTCTTTATTGAACTCGAGATTAACTATAAAAACCTTTTGGAAGGAAAGTCAACAACACGAGGATTAAGATTTGTTTTATCGGTGGCATACGGAAGGACGGCAATCGGTGCTTGCTCCCTAATGAATTGACCTGGGCCCAATGGTTCGTGTAATGTTTGACTGATTGCTCGGCAACCATGTAGCTATGTGATTTACTTCGCTTTTTTATTGATTGATCTGTTGTTGTGTAGGTAGGTATATTTGTTTTTAATTCAACAGAAGGAACAGCGTTGGAAAGTTACGTGTTTTACTTGGAGTTGCTGTTAAACTTTTAGTTTGCTAAAATTCGAAAGGTGCTTTTAGAGTAAAGCTATAAAAACATTCATAAAAAATATTATACACATATGTAGGATTATCTGACTACTGCGATAGTAAAGCTGCGTTGCCGGGGCCAGTTCGTCCCGAAAAAAGTTTTTTTATAAGGTAAACAAACGGTAAACAAACTTAAGCATTACATTTTAAGAAAAGAGATAAAAAAACAAAACATTTGACTTAAACGCTAGTGTTTGTATGAACAAATATGCAACTATATATAAATATGCATTTGTTAACACATACACATGAGTGTGTGTGTTAACAAAAAGCATATTTTTAGAAATTTATTTTAGTACTAAAGCTAACGCTAAGAGGTATACCTAAACACCATAGATTTTCTACTGCTTGACTTATGCCAAGAAACGCTACTACAGTCAATAACTCAGTGGTCACCATAGACAATTAATATTAAATTTGTAGATTTACAAATGTCACATTAATTTTTGTAACACTGTTTGTGAACAAATAAACCTATTATTATTATTAACAATGACAGCTGACACTTCAAACAAACAATCAAAACACAACGCTGATTGCAGCTTATTCAGTTATTTTATAACTTTCTTAGTTAGAAAACTAACACAACTTATTACTGATATAATATATCATTATAAAGGAGAAGATTAGTGTTTTGTATTTTCGTACGTAACGAATAAACTTAAAACCTATTGGACAAATTTGATAAATTCTTTCACCGTTGGGAAGCTACACTATCCTAATTTGACATAGGCTACTTTTAATTCCAGCATTCTTCCAGGGGCTCGAGTCTGCTATTGCAATCGTGTCTCAATGACCGGTCATTGATCGAATATTTGACAACTTTGACAGTTTTTGTATGGGAAATGTGTCATGAGTTTGACGTTATACGTCAAAAATCGATCATTGACCAGTCATTGAGACACGATTGCAATAGCAGACTCGACCCCCTGTATTAAAACCGCGTGTCGTCCAATAATGAAATATAAACATAAAAGCAGTAAACATTAAGCGGTGCATAACTAAATAAACTAAACTAAAAGTGACTTCGGGCAAACCTATATTTAAAACCTACAGTGTGAGTAGCCAACGTAGTGATAGCTAAAACCATTGGGGCTTTTATCTACATTCTAAGAAGACAAATGACACGTTTCTTTACTTAATAATATATTTAACATCGAGAGATGTTTCAAGAATCTGTTTTTTTGTGTTACATTTATTCTCTTTATACGTAGGACAAGTAACACGTGTAGATCATCCAACCATCACGCGGTTTACACGTGCCAGTGTCGCACATTCGCTCTCAGAGTTGAAATTCGTTTGAGAAATCTTCAAAATGACTCTTAAAAATGTACATTTAAGTTGCACATAACAATATAAGTATAAGAAAATTTCCGTCCAGTCGAAGAGTGTCCGGACTGTCCGAAGGTGTCCGGGGGTGTCCGGAGCGGACATAATTTAATACATTGACGACATATTCGTGCTGGCGGGTCCACGTTGCGTGACCCACGTACCTAACCGTTGACCTGATAAAAAGGTGATCGGAATCCTGGATCTATGACACAGGAGGCAGCGAGAGCGATTATATTGTCAAAATGTACGTATTTAATTTATTTCATTAAATTTTGTTTTTCATTGATTTGATTTTGCTATTTCTCAGCCTGGGATATGATAGGTCAATAACAAGTCTTCTACAACTAGATGATTTACTTTACTGTTTTTTTTTATTTCAAGTTTAATACTGTCCTTTCAATGGTCTAATTTAAATACATTATTGGACTTTGACTTTATCTATTAGGTAATCCTAAACATGAATTTCGGTAACAGGGAACTCTCAGTGAACAAAACAAAGGTTTAAAAAACAAAAATAACCTTTATTTCGGACAAGTAACATTCATAGTGGGTTGTAAACAGAAATCATATTACTGTGTTAGTAAAGCTTAATGGTTTGTGCGTGGCAGTGTGTTAATCGCCTAAGGATTTAAATAAGGTGTCGCATGGTGTTAGTAAAATTGCGCTTTAGAACGGTATATCATGCTGTTATGAAATTGACATAGAATACCTAAACTTAAGTATATTGCACATAGGTTCAAACTCGCCATGTACTTGTGGCATGCACCAGCCCCTAAGGTCTGCAGATACAGCAATCGAAGCGATTTCGCCCGGCTCCGAATAGATTGTCCACTCGCTATCTTTTGTGCCACTTATCAAGGGCGGCGTTTTGTGAACAAATTCTTTACTTTTTTCTGCGATGTTCACTTGAATTTATTAAAATAAGGTCTGATCCAATACATTGTGCCTAGTAAATTACGTCACGATTGTTGATCGTAGATTTTTGGGCGACTCTCCCTCGAAGGTAAGGTTGGAGAAAACATACATATAGCTACGTATGTCAAGGGACTTTCAACTTTCGACCCGGTGCAAATATTTTTGTCTTTTAACACTTAAACCATGTCAAATTTAACAGGCTAGAAGGAACGTTGATGTGCAATCCTTACCATGAGATACTAAATTAAGAAGCCAACGAATAATTTTAAATACAGGAAGTTCAAAATCATTTACCGAACAAATGGTATCATTACCTTTCACCCTGTATAACTATAATTTTTACGTTTTTTCCTGACGTTAGTTTTGCTTGAAAACAAAAAACTATAGCGAATCATCATTCCTACCTTACCCTTTTAGATGTATCTTTTAAAAGTAAATAAATGATAAAAATAATTAAAATCTCAGTGTTTGGAACGGAAATCAGGTTTTTATACAGAGTGAAGTTCCAAAAAAAAAATAACATCATAACAAACTTGGGAATTAGAGAAAGCCGACGAATAATTTCAACGCTGGGGAGTTCAGAATGATGCAAAGACCTTATGGCGTTCATAGTTTATAGAGAATAGTGTCATACAAAATTACAAGTAAAGTTGTCTAGCTTGGTAGTCGAACGTAAGGTATCGTTCATACTCAACCATTAATTTTTATATTATCGTGACTCAAAGAAATCTACTGATGCCAAATGTTGATAATGCATTAGTCTGGGTTGAGTTCACGACTTTTGAAATTAACATTTTACAAACATGATTACTTTAGTCATGCACTTTGAAATTAAGAGACAAAATGAAAAAAAAACCGTTTGCACTGTGCCTTTTACGGTGTACGTGTACCTACCAATGTTTAAATTATTCCATACTCGTGCTTCTAATGGAACAATCTCAGAAAGAAAATGCTTTTCATTTCTTTAAAACAAATATTTCTCACTTGCGTTCTTTGCCAGCTTGATAAATGATACTAGTAAATTGATTCTAATATTGTTCAGCGTTTATTTATTTTTAAATTAGTTTTCTATTAATTAATGTGGGTAATTCAAACTAAACAATTCATTAGTGTCGGCTGTCCATGTTGAAACTATTCTATGATTTAAGAAGGGCATTTTGATAGCTTTCTCATTGAAAACACTTATAAATACAGTTTCGTATTTCTGCAACTGTGTTTTTTTTGCCTTTTTTTACGAGATTTTATCTATTCTGTTTATCTAAATATAATAACAGAATAGATAAAATCTGTGTGTAAACTGTGTGTATAGGTATCACAAATCGAACAGAACTTAATTTTTACATCATTGTCCCCAATAACGGACCACTAACACTTATTAAGCTCCATTCATCTGTTGTCCATAGAAAAAAAAACAGTTTTTTATGGGACGCGTGCGTTCGTTTTGTTGCACGAATTCAGTTCTGAAGACAATGATACATAGCCTAGAAACCATCCATAATTACGTCACATGTTAAGGGGGGTTCAATACAGCTAACAAAAGTATGCCAGTCTAAAATAGTAAGTAGTACTTTATGTGTGGATAGATTACCAACTGGGATAAATTATTACCTCCTAATACTACTACCTACTATTGTATTGTTAGCAACATAAAGAAGAGACACGCAGCACAATAGGTCACTTCAAAAATATGTATTAAGTATCTTTCAAAATCAATGCATTTCAGTAAGGTATATAGTTAGGTTAGGTAGTTAGGTTCGCTATGGGATGGGTATGATGAGTTAGGTTAGGTTATACATATATATATTATGGCGTCATTCTAATTCTATTTAACACAAAAGGCTTAGATAAGAGCACATTAGAGACTTGCTAAATAAAAAGTAGTAGTAGGGTTTAGCTGTTATTTATTACTTTGTATAATAAAATTATTTGTCGTCATCTTATTAAAAGTATAAATACATTTTTATGTTATATTTACATAAATTCATATTATTATATATTCTAATGCGTGATAAAACACAACCACAATCAATCAACCAGCAACGATTGGCGGCTTGTCTTTTCCCGCGCACCTCCTTTCCTAAGAAACTTTCCCTTCTGCGTAGAAGTGTCATATATGTAAACTAAAAACATAGTAATAATCCTACTATTTGATTTTGTAACTTGTTTGCATAATTATTTATAAGTAAGTATAATATAGATAATACCGCTCTAGAGATTTTCAAACTGAACAAATTTTCGCTGCGAAATGACACACCGTGCAAGTGTGCTAAAGTGCAAAAGTAATACAAATAAAACCAATACTTTTCTGATTATTGGTATAAATAAATGATCCGTCGATCACAATTTCCTTATAAACCAACAAAAATTTAACTCGGCTGTCGATTGGTAACTTACTATTTATTAATAAACCGACCAAAATTCCCTGACTTCCACTAGATATACATATTTCGCAGCATTCACACTTCGCCACATTTCCAGCGGTATCTCACTCAATTTATCTGCCTCCGCGATAAAGTAAAATACATGTCAAAATTGAGTTTACGTCTAAAAACCAATTTGGATTATCTGATTTGCGAGTATAAATATAAAAATGGATTTTCTGTGCTGCGGATATGTTGTTCGGCGTGTTTATTTATTTTGCTGAGCTGCTTACAGCGAGCGACGAGGCGTCTCTAATGAAGATTCCATGTTACTGTTACTGAGCTATTGATTATTACGTCAAAAAGTTTCTGTCGAAATATTTGCTAGCCGTAGAACCATCGAGTTTTGTCTTAACAAACTGATCAATCCACAAATTCCTTAAACCATCGCCAAGAGAGAAAAAAACGTATTATGTTACAAGGATTTCTGTCCTATGTGTGTAGTTTCTGATCCTATTAGAAACACATCTGTCTGTTAATCAGAACATAAATCTTCTATCAAATCTTTGCGGCACGATAAAACAAACGTAAATTCATCACGTCAACTGACAAGTGATTATGTTTATACAACCCAGTCACGCTTCACTCCATGTCGTGTTAATATTGCACTTTTAACCCGAGCATGCAACCTACATCAGACGTTTCCGATCAAGTGCCGTTTAGGGCGTGAACCTACAAATTCAAAATCGAAACTTCGCCTATCGCAATCGATCCTCGCGATCGTTCGTCAGTATCGAATTGACTCGGTATACCGACCCCGGTCACGTAGGTAGCGTATCTTTATTCCGCGACCTATTTGCCGTATCGCCTCCCAATCGTTTAGTTCTCGATTGACTTTATTAGTTTTGTATCGATTCAGCTTTGTTACCGTCATTAACGCCGAGCGTTGAATCTTTTTTGTGTTTCTTACTCGTGTGTGATCCGGTTCGTGAGCGAAGTGCTTAACTGTACGAGTATCGTGTTATAGCGCTGTTGTTGTCTTCGCTGTAATGTATCCCGGCATAACGTCAGATGTATACGTTATAATTATGAGAATATGTACTTGCCAGTATTTCATATTCTGTTTTATTATTTATGAGTCCCGCGTTTATGAGTTCTTTGCGAAATAGCATCTGTTTGCAGATATTTTAATTATTTTTCAGGTTCGTATGAATTTTATTGTTTCTTTATTCATACTTTTCTATGAAGTTGCTTTATAGTTTTAGTTTGAAAATCATGATTATAAGAGTTTTTATTATTCCCGACGTGTCCACAGCATATTTTCATAATACTGTTTCAAGGCAATGTTTTTCTTGCTTTTGTTTTGAATGCCCTGTAACATGTTTTATCTTAAATGGCAGTAATAATTACTGTTTAAATATGCTATTATGCAATTAATATTAGGTACGTTGTTTTTTAAAAGCAAAAGGACAGAACCTCCTCTGGTTCTGTTAATGAAGTCAATACGTACTTTTCAGAACGATAAGCACAACATCGTTACAACAAAGCCAGCATACTTTGATCCCCACAAAGTGGGAAAAGAAAAATGTTTCCAAAGAAAAAACAGCTAAATCCGAAAAAATAATGTACGTACAAACCGGTCACCCGTGGCCAACATTTACAGCTCGGTTCAACAGCGCTCGCTTTGAGCGGCAGCGAACTCAAACACGCTTCTCTCTCTACAATCAAACTTGCACCGTGCCGTGGTGCCGATGGGCTGTGGTACAACACGTACTTAGCTAAAAAAATAATATGGTAATGTTTTAAATCTTGTAAAGTGAATATTAATCTTGGTGGTGGAAAAAAACCTGGATTTTTTGTATCTTGTATATCTAAAATGGACTAAATATTAAAAACTGGAGTGCTCTTCAAACTATATTCTGCTATCTCGACATTTTATACACCGATGAACATAATAGTTTCCTACTAAATTGCGAACACTGAATTCGTTTTTAAACTTATTTTCCTATCTGCAGTTGTACGTCGCTCGTTTCGCTTATTGGAACAAGTTCGAACGAGTCCAGGGTCTGGATGTTGTTTAATTTAATACTGGCGATTTCCCTTCGTCCGTATCAATTAGGTCGCTGATCCGCGCCATGTTGAGCGAAATTGTGAATACCCGGACAACAAAGTGGAACAAAAAGTTGAACGCGGGTTGTATTGACACACTTCGACACAACTATTCCTGCGTAGACTACAACTAGAAAATATTTTGTATTTGATTTGAATGAAAATAGACGTGCTTTCAGTTTGAATAAACATTGAATTTTATTCGAAAAATATGTGTGAAGTGACGTGTTTCTATGAAAAAGTATAACTGAGATGATTGCGGTACAGCTGGAATAACTTGTCGAGTTTTAAAAGCACCGACAGTTGACGAAGTGAATTTATTTATTTAAGCTTAACCCAAAAAATATTACAAAATATATAACGTCCTTTGGGAACGACAAAGGGCACCTCTGACTCCTATTTGTTGTAGACCTTTACATTCGCCTCTAAATCTGCGATTTCAAGTCCCGAAATCTGTACGTAACAAGGCAGCATCTATTAACAAACATAATCCCGAGGGCGGTCAGTATCCTCCATATCCCATTAAAGAGGACAAACAATAAATTCGGGATAAAAGTGGGCAAATCCTTCGGGCGGACGGAGTCGATCCGTCGACCCCGAAAGACTGTCCGGCGTAGAGATAAACATCGATAAGGGTCCGACTATCGGGCGGGGTGTTCATCTGCGTACTTTACGAAGGTACCTTCTATTTATGCAAAGGTGGGAACTTTCCACTTTTTATGGCAGTAAGTTGGACTGAAATATCGTCCGTTTGATGTAGGTACGCGTCGACGTGAGCAGTCGAAGATACTGTTGAGATTCTTACCCCAACTTTCAAGAGAGGGACTGGGACTGTATTTTTTCGTGCTTGCTCTTTTAATGTGGGGTGAGCAGAGGTTAAAATCACAGTTACGAGTTATCTTTCATTTATTTGTAAAACTTATAAATAAACTGTTTTAAAGCAAATTCGTACGATAGATGACTTAACATCACGCCTGAGGACGGTAATTAAATACACTCACACTTTGCCAGTTATGTTTTAGTCCCATGTGATAGGGGCCGAGCCTATTACCATCAATCGGGCACAGATCCAGACTCTAGGCTGCTACTGAGAAATCCCACATAGAAAACCTCACCCGGGACCTTATCCTCAGCAGTAGCTGTCGCGACCACTAGACCACTAGGCAGTATGATAGAATCGGACGTGTAAATAAAATATTTACAACACGAAAATAAAGTTATACTTACTTAGTCCTACGCAGAAAGGACTTTTGCATTAAGGCTTCGTGAGCTAATAATCCTCAGAGTGACAGGTTGCTAACCTCTGCTCTGTATAAGCACCTTGAGTGAGAACCCATTTCAGTTAGTTGACTCTGTACACGTGCGCGGCGAGCTAAGTGCCTACTAGGCGTTGAAAAATCTAGACCCTGTGACCCTGATCATGATATTGCAAAGATGTATCGTTACGATACGCTATTCTTGTAACTAGGCCTCACGAAACTGCTTTTTCACTATACCTAGTTAGACTTTTTATCAGTAGATTATCTTTTTTGGTTTAGAATATATTTTAATAACATAATGTCACGCCTGCAATCCCCAAAGGGCTGCCATCAATCGGGCACAAATCCAGACTCCAGGCTGCTATTGAGAAATTCCAGATCGAAAAACTCAATAACGCTTTACCCGACCCGGGGATCGAACCCGGGACCTCATGTTTGGCAGTAGCGCTTGCGACCGCTAGACCAACGAGGCAGTCAATATATTTCAATACAAAAAGTAAGTTCGTAAATGTTTACAAATTTGGATCTGATTCTAGCTGCAGGTTTATTCTAAATTGCTAGACTAAACATAATTACGATAAAAAGTGTGTTGTTTAGAAAATACAAAATAACTAATTAAACGACTCAAGTACGATATACGAAATCAAGATTTCTGCGTAGGATAACTTTAATTTAGGTGCTTTGTTTGAAAACATTTTACTTCATAAATTAATCATGCCTAATTATAAATTAAAGTTACCAAACGAACCAGATAGATACAATAATTACAAAAGTAAGAAATAACTGTCTCGTTGGTCTCGTGGTCGTAGGCGCTACTAATGAACGTGAGGTTCTGAGTACTATTCCTGGGTCGAGAAAAGTGATATCGGGTTCATCCATATAGATTTTTTAAGTAGCAGCTCAGAGCCAGGATTCATGCCGAGTTGAAGGTAATTGACTGTTCCCTTATTACTAAGGACTTGGACATAACTGGCATAAGTACACTTCTACTTAAGTCTTCAGAGAATACTGGCGTAATGTTTATGCTATATGCGTAGTTTCTAATTATTGTATTCACAAAAGACTGCTGAAATCTAAAATGTAAACTTACCTAATATTTTCCATGATACCTTTTGTTTTGATCTTTCTTTTATTATCGTACTTAATTAATTGTCAGTTTGTAAGTGAGTGGATAAGCTGCGTTAAAATAAAGTGAAAAAAAGTTTGACGCTGTCTCCGGTGTTTAAACTACGGTGTGGAATGAACCACGCACATCCGAATACCATGAAATAATTACATGGTTTTTTTAGTGTACAGACGCCAGCACGTCAAGTTACCACAATGTGTCAAATTTTCCCAATTGAATATGAACCTTATTCCGTTTAAGATAAAGTAGAAAAACGATTAAAGAAATTTGACACATTGGGGTAACTTGATGTGCTGGCGTCTGTACAATAAAGGATAATCTAATCTATTCTAGATCCACTAGCGTTACAACTTTTTGTCTGCTTTCATTTATTTATTTATTTTATAGGATGTATGAAAGGCGACTAATGAAAAGTATTTATAAGGCAGATGTAAGGTGGAAACGCCGGGAGAGGACGCCCTAGATGGACATACCTACATAAACCTTATTGGTGAGGTTCTTCAGAAAACTCAGGTGTGTAGTAAACGCAACCGGCGTGCATGTATGACAACATGTATGAATGCTAACGGTGCAAAAGAAGTATGTAAGAATCGCAGCATATGGCGCTCTGTAGTTTCTCCCTACCCACATAGGAAAAAGGCGTGAGCTTATGTTTTTTTGTATGCAGCAATTTTCATCCACAGAAATAATAAATTTCTCAAAGATTTTTACAGTTTGAAGTAAAACTAGCATCAAAATAAAACGTAAAAACTTAGAAAAACCAAAAAAAAAATAATGCTGGGGGTTCTTATGAACCCCCAGCATTATTTTTTTTTTGGTTTTTATTCATGTAACGAACTCACGGTATCATTGTGTGGAGTCTTCAGCTTCATTACCTACATTACACACTACATAGATCTATAATTATAAAAAAATATTTGACATTTCACTACGACCTTTAACAGCGAGCAAAACCGTAGGAACAGCTATTCCTAGTATAAATAAGGTTGGAAATCTAGTTCGTGTGGGTTGTTGACAAACTTTTTGAAGACAAACAGAAATACTTACTCTAATTAACATTCAAAAAGTAATGTGCTGTTTGGATACAACGTTTAAAGTGGTTTAAATGGTTCTCTGTTTTATTAGACCTGATTTTTAACCAACTTCAAACAAAGGAGGAGGTCCTTAATTCGCTTGAATGTTTTTTATTGTTTAAAAATTGCGCGGTCATTTGTGTTACATTAGTTTTTTGACTTAACTGAAGTACTTTAAGTTAAAAGTACTCGGTTATTGTTATTTGTATATTTTTACACATTTTGGATGAAATTAGCAAGAAAAAAACTTTATAACGAATCTTTCAAAGTACCCGCCTTCTAGTGTCTTATTGCAGGGCATATATAATGTTAAACCTAATTTTCCACAAGGCATTTCCCTCCACAATGCCAGTGATGTCCAAGACAATCCTCGCGCAAGATAGACGCGAGGCCTTAACCATAAGATTTACGTCTACATTTTCCGAATTTGAATTCTTTATCTAACTAAGCGCTTAGGTCAAAGTCATTTTTTGCTTCGACCCTCTCAAATTGGACTCTTTATTTTGTTGACCTCCTCACTTGTGACTATTACGGAGTTACGCCCTCTGAAGAGTGTTAATAAAATATCGATTGTTACCCTCTTGCCCTGGAGGACTATCGCAAGTTCCCTCCGAGAGCATCCCATGATTTATGAAAATTATTTTCTTTGTCTGCCAGCTCCGCATATTTTACTAAAAGGATGGAAAGTGTTGAAAACTTGTTGAATTGCTTTTGGCTACTGTCATTACCATAGCTTCAACTTTGTCGGATTGTATGGAATAATTCTTTACTTATGTTTCATCTACAATTGAGCTTTTGCTAGATGATTTGCATTTATTACATTTATGTCTAAAGCAAGATTGCTCTGTAAGTTGAGTTTAATCTATGAAAAGGTAATATCTAACACGTAAGTAAACTATTTACTGACACTAAATTTGTCAACAACATAAACGGCGTTTGTCACATCAGGAGTCCTGCACCTCGTCCTAGACGATTTCAGCAATATTTCTGAACTATTTCAAAATTCGCAGCTCGTAGTCCATCAATGGATGGTACAAGTTCCACAATTTATTTGCCACTCAATCTAAATGTCTATCTGTTAGGTAAGCGTGCTCTCAATACTTAACTGTACGTCTTGTACCTATTTTAATATCGGAGTTGAAACTTGTAGGTGCAAAGAAAAGGGTCGTAAAATTTTCAATGATGTGACGTTAACGTATGGTTTTTGTATATTTGGTATTTGTGAACATAGATAACAACAGTGTGCAAGTTGTTACAATTTTTGTCATACATATTATAGTAGTATAATAGGGGTGAATTACATTTTTGGGTGATCTTTCCTAATATCATATGCAATTTTTTCACCTTACTTTTCTCAGTTACTAAATTGTTACGAAAGAAAGAACATGAAATCACAGCAAATTTGACTGTTACCAAAAATTCTATTGTTATTACCCAAGTATATTCCAAGTCGCTATTTCTAAGACAAACTTCTAACTGAAACTGTAGAAATAACTTCATAAAATGGTTCGTTGTGGAAAAAATGTTAAGTGGCTTTCCCAAGCATAGCTTTTCCCCCGACCGGCTTATTTATTTTCCGGTGCTTAAGCATTGTTATGAGTTATTTTTTGTGATTATTTTCCTCGTATACACTGTCGAACGCCATCGTTATTAACAGTATAGTCTATGGGACACACAATGGGGTGTTGCCACGTTTTTTTGTCTTTATTTTTATTGGCTTTTCTATTTAAGCAGGCGGTTTTGCTAGGGCCATATTTCCGAATATTTCTTGGCTAAAATTCTATGCCCTAACGTTATACCTACGAATTTGCTAATAGAGATAGTAGAATATTGAAGGTAGCATTTAGTGTTCTGCATAATATAGCTAAGCTATTTAAAAATAAACAGATCTGAAATAGTTATCGTATTCACATATCCTTTATCGTATTCAGAATTATTGTAAACAAAATCTTATAAAACAAACTTTTTTAAAATAGTACTCGTAAGTAAGGTATGCTATAATATAATTAGTTTTAGGCCCGTTCTTCTTCATACAAAACTACGTTTTGCAAAAGGCACCTAGAGTCATTATAATTTTAATAAGTTATTATTTAGTAAGTTTGACATTTCAAAAGTGCCTTACTTAATGGAAATAAAGTATTTGACTTTGATACAACTGATTGGATTTGAATGATTTTTGGTACTATTGTTATAATTCTAACGTTTCTGAGGTACCTGATTGTTTAGAATAAAATGCGAGATATCTAAGTAGTTGCAATGGTTCTACAGTACAATCTTTTGTTTTCGGTAAGTTTGTTTGTACGAATCTCTAGTTTATTGTTATGTCATGTTATCTCGTATTCTTTTGTTACCATGGATTGTTAAATTTTAATTTAGCTTCGTTTCCATTGAATGTGGGTTGAACATGAACAAAGGACAATAATAAAATTTTGTTTTCAGAAACTGTTCGCTATTTTTCATATTTTTTCAATCCCAGTGCAATAAATTGAAAATATTATTTGTAACAGGAGTCAATGTCCCGTGCCATGTACATAAATAGGTTAAATTTATGCTGTCAACTTATTCTTTAGTAAAGCAAATAGTTTCGAAGGTAAAGTAAACAACGGCTTTGGACCAAACTTCGGTCACTTGTTTGCCAACAAACTGCGTACTTTCACAGATTTATTTCAACGTTCTTACTTAAGACATTTTTCTATTTCATTCAGAACTATAAGTGGTGTTATAGTGAGGTAAACTAATACAGTAAACTCGACTGAACTTAACTAAGACTCAAACATAATTTTCTGGTGTTAAGAAAGCGTGACGGCAGGGCGATTCATCTAAAACCAATTTCATTCGGAGCGAGAGAAGCTATATTTTTTCAATTTTCTCTCATCCGAACACCTTTAAATGCCGCTAAAGTTATTAAACCACCGTAAACTGACATTAGCTTATTTAGAAGTCCGCAGTCGGTCTCGGCTCGACAAAAATTAAATGACGCCGTGAATGGGGAGAGCGCTTCAATCCGCCGCCTCGCGACAAGTGTATAATTAAGAAAATTACAGATGCCAACTAAAACAAAACCGCGCCGTAATGGCGGACTGTGAAAAGGCCCTTTTATACTTTTCCATTCGGAACGATCCCCCTTTGAATGGATTTCAGGTCTTTCCACGTGAATCCGTTATTTTTAATAGATTCGAAATTTCAAAGACCTGTTAATTCTGTAGATTCGTCGAAAAAAAATGTTTTGCATCGCCACTGAATTACAAGTAGGTTTTTAAATTTTAAATGAATTTATTCGGATCATGTTTGCAACAACGTTTTTCACGTGTTTATGAATTTTTTACTTGGTTATGCCATGAATACGTTTCGAATTGAATTTATTTGTGCCAATGGCGAACGAAATATGAAATTGTGAGATCTTTGTAGCAGTTTGCAAATTGTGTTAACCGCAGCTTTGATTTACAGTTTCCAAGTTTAACCAGTGGAGGCTCCTGTTGTCTTTAGTCAGAAGTTTGTTGATGTGGTGGCCTACATAATTCTCAACTAAAATACATTGTATATAACTACATCAGCAGTTAACTTTACCCTTTGTTTGTTCAATCTTGGGTAGTAAGAGTACATTTTATTAATCATTATTACGTTGGGACTAAAACTCATTTACCTGCAGAACTCACAACAATAAAAGTACCTCATAAATCTAAATTGCCTTACACTATAATTATTCCACTCTAGTCAACGTAAGTGGCGTACAGTTTAGTACAGGCGCATGTATGTTTGTGTGTGTGTGGTTACAGACTAGGACCTACCTACTCTACATGCAAGTCAAACCAAGTTACCTCCCGAACATAAAATTACTCCCGAGATATCACAACATCTTTGATTTAGGTTATTTCCAATAAAAGTAGAAATTCAACATTTTTTTCAAAACAAAACACATTGATTGGGTCGCGACCGGGTTTCACGTAAATAAACGCCACCGAAATCAATGAGAATTTTTTAAATGGAAATCATTTCTCTTCCGTAATACTTTCAGAAGCCTTTTTCAAAGGTATCGCAGATTTTAATGTTGTTTCAATTTTACAGAATTACGTCCACCTTTTCTCTTCACTTCGTTTCGCAATTAAATGAAAATGGATGCCTTCCAAAGCGTTTGTATCGAAATGTTCAACTTGAAAATTCGCTTCGATGGGAATGATGACATTTCTAAACCTGATTATAATAATATCGCTGGCTGTTTGATGTTTATTGGTATATATTTGATTTTGTTTGTTCTTAGTTATGATTGGAATTAAAAAGGTTTTGCAGATTTCGCTAACGATTCAGCTTTTGATTCTAATAGACGGACAAAGGTTACATTTGATTCAAATTTAAGATTTATTTATTGATAAATTGATTTCGGAACAGTCTCAAATTATGGTTTGTTAGTCTGTCTGAGCCCTATCCAATAAAGCTGACAATCCGACAAGTCCGACATATGTCAAAAAGTGACAACTCGACAATTTTTCTGTTTAATAAAACTTACAGGCGACAAAATTGTCATGGTGGAAAATTCCCAAATATGTCGGACTCTTTTTTTTCTTGATATTTTTCTGTTTTATAAAACTTTATATGCGACAGGTGACAGGTGACAATTTGTCGTGAAAAACTTGTCAAATCTGCTTTATTAAACAGAAAATTGTCATGACATGTTGACATATTTGTAGAATTGTCCGACAATTCTGACAGGAGCGTTACCCTCTGTCGCGAAATCATATTTAAGCTATTTCCTTCCATTTATTTATTTTTACATCGTGGGTCAATTGGTCACTAAACTTCCCAAAAAGTATATTTTTACTTTCGTAAATAAGGCCCAAAATGATAAGTTTTCTGAGCATTTCCATCTTATACGCGATCATAACACAATCGAAGTTGCACTAGTGATTGTTTTATTCTTGTACTTTGATAATATCTTTTTCAATTTTACCCTCATCCAGCTTCATAAAACAAAATTCTTTGCAAATATGTCAAAAGTCGACATAATTGTCACGACAATCCGACAATATTGTCACCGACAATTGTCAGAAATATTGTGACTGTGGTTTTTTGATATGTCGAGTTTTATTAAACGTGTTTTTAAATTAAAAATGTGTCAAGATTTCACCTGTCGATTTTTGACATATTTGTCACGTTTATTAAGCAGCTTAAGCGCGACAATTCTACAATTTTGTCATTTTTTGACATGTATGTCGGACTGTCAGCTTTATTGGATAGGGCCCTGTTCGTTCGTATTATAAGTATTAACCTATCACATTTATTTTACTGACATTGTTTTTGAGCATTGATAAACCTTATACTTACATAAACTTACGCATACTTCCTTTGGGGGTAAGCAGAAACATATGCTACGATTCTTACATACTTCAATGTTTCGTTCACATTCATACATGTTGTCATACACACACGCTGGTTGCGAGTACTACGCATCTGACCTTCTTGAAGAACTTCACTAAATAAACTACTAGGTATTATACATATTATGAAATTAGCTTTTAGATTCTTAACTAAACTCCCAAAGTATTTTCTCCACTCTTCTCCACAGCCATTACTAAAGCTCAACTAACTTATCAAATAAGGTTAGGTCACATAACCTTGGCATGTACCACTTAACCGACTTTACTGAAAGGTGCAGTGACCTTGCGTGCGTTGCGTATCGGATCAGGAGGTCACACGACCTGCGACAAGGTCACACGAAAACAACAATCCCATGTAAAACAATTATACGCGATTTAGTTAGTTGTGGATTAATAGCTTACGTTTTAAAATTAACTGTATATTTGAAGGAGCTTTCTTGAACAGAAATGTTGCTTTCAATCGGTAGGTACACTCAGTCACATTTTTGCTGTATTCTTTACAAATAATTTGTTTAAATTTCAATATGGTTTAGAAATATCAAGATTTTTCATCAATTTAACTACCTACTTAAGCTTTAAATAAAGAGTAAACTCGTAATTTTAAGTCTTAAAATAAAAAAAATACATAATAATAAATTAAAGAGCAAGGGGAAAAAGTTCATAAGCAATAGAAAAGTTCTATCTCATTGCTACCACGTTGAATTTAGAGAAAATCAGGCCAGAAAAATAAGAAGTTTTATTAAGAAAATAACATTAGTTAATGGTGCAAAGCCAGCCGTCACATTGTATTAGGTACTACCTTTCCTATACAGTCTTCTATCATTGAGTATTGGAAAATCTTAGTAGAATTATAGCGAATCATCGGCAGAACAACGGTCCGTCCGACGGTCAAGCACCACCGCAAACGATTACCATAACGAACATCTGCCTAACAAACAAATATTGAAATCCCAAGTTTAAATGGAATTTTGATTTGATTTCTTCGCGGCGAATTATAATTTCAAATAAGTCGGGAGATGAAAAATCTGGATCGGACCATCAAAGTTTCGGACTCGCCCGGATGAGGAGAGAGGAGGGGGTGAAGCACGGGGCAGGCGCGGGGGGAGAGAGACGCGAGCTTCGCAAATACTTCGTGTTTGGATCGCTTTATGTCTAAACTGACTTTTAATGTAGGTAATGTTAAAAGTTTTAATGTAATACCTATTTGTAAGTTGAACGCGATTTTTCAAGTTATCTTGTGTACCGAGCTGCTAATGAGATGTTTTACAAGCACTAATAAGACTAGACTTTATAATGTACTATACTTTGTTGGAGTACGAATGCAATTACAAAGTTAATGTTGTCAGACGTACACAAAATAATTGGTTATTAGACACGTCGGCGTCGCCAAGACTTGGTTCATATTGTTGAAAATTGCTTGAACTAACTTAAATTTATTTGTTCATTATTACCTCCTAACTCTGGGCACATTAGATGCCTAGATATATACCTATATATAATTAAACGAAAGTACATCATGAACGATAATCATTTAAACCTTCACGAAACAAAATACAAATTGGAAAGAAACGCAGAATTAAATAGCGGAATGGGTTGAAACGTAGAATGAAATGGGGGAACGGGGAAAACATGCCATAGAATGGATCCTAATAAAACGTAACGACGACCTGCTTAACATTCAGTGACCGATAATTTTGACGGTATTCGATGGAGGTCCACAGGACACGCTATTTCGCTGTGCATTTTAAAAGGTATTGGTAGCATGTGTACTATTGGTAAACCTTTGCCTTGCGTTTTTTTACATCGTATTCACACAAAGCGATTTATGGTACTTATGCGAAGAAATGTCATACAAAAATTGTGATCCCATATCTAAAGCCATCTAGGGTAAAACCATCTAGGGTAAAGACATCTAGGGTAATATATTATAGCAATATTGAAGCGTCAGCGGAGCTTAGTGAATTAAACTCATAGACTTGTGTCCACTAGGGCACAGGTATCGGATTAAAATTTTGATAGTGAAATCCCGTCTGTAGTAAGAATTGAATGTCTTTGTATTCACATAATATGATGTGTTTTTTTTTCTAATTGAATATGAACCTTATTCTGTTTTCCATAAAGTTGAAAAATGATCAAAGAAATTTGACACATTGGGGTAACTTGATGTGCTGGCGTCTGTATACAAAATAATTGTAAAAATAATTTTAAAGAGTCAGTTATGTAGTTTCTTGCCCATTCTTCTCCATACGAAACTGCCTTTTGGAAGGGGTAACTAGAGTCATTACATTTTATTTTACTTGCAAGTTTGACGTTCAACAGTGCCTTCTAAATGGTCTCATTGAAATAAATTATTTACCTTTTAAAGAATGTGTGCTATGTGGTAACATTTCTAGTTTTTTTTAAGCTATTTAAGATTCATTGGCTTGTTCTAATAAATTTGTGCCCGATTGATAGCAATAGGATTACATGGGACTTTAGCATAACTGGCAAAATATGGGTGTGCTGCAGGTGCACCTCTGTCTAACCCTTCGGGGGTTGCAGGCGTTATGTTGTTGTTTTAGCAGTCGCAAGAATTTCCGGCCTAGGAATCAAGTGCTGGAACCACCGCTGCTTCGGTTTGGTAGTATTTAGTTTAGGTAGTAGTAGTGAAGTCTAGATTATAATAATTGGGATAATAGACAACAGGCTTGTTCCTTACTTTATATAGTTCATAGTTCTTTATTTGGTTTTTTTTCTTGTATTGAATATTTATCTACCTCACACTGTTCAATACAACTACATTATTTATTCATTTTTACACTCACACACAACACCCACAGACACTCACACACATGCATACTTATCTCTCTGTTTTTACGTCGGTGACACCTCACAACCTCAGGTCCAGTTGAAAACCAGCGTCAGGCACTAGTTGTCTGGTTTTTTTGCTAAACTGGACCTATTTGTAGCAGTCGCAAGGCACATAATTCTTCATTTTGTTTATTTTTATTTGTTATTTTTTTAAGTTTTTTTTTTGTACCAATTTTTATTAATAACTTGTGCCTGTATCGTGCCAAATAAATGCTTTTTCTGTCTTTCTTTCTTATTACATGGGAGGGGACTATAACTTCTAAAATACACCTTTGCTTACCCTACGGAGAAAACAGGAGTTTTTATGTCTCATCTTTACTCAAGACCTAAAAAGTAGGCTAAAACAGGTAAAAATGAATAAGTCGGAACCTAACTCAACAAAAGTTTCCACTTTCATTTTCTTTAATTTATTTAGACGGAGCTTTTTCTCCGGCACAATTTCATTTTCCACCTGCCTCGCTAAAAACCACGTAGGGTTTTAAAACAAATTCTAAAAGCACAGTAATAAGTAATGAACTCATCGCGATATCTCACAAAAGGTCATCATTCATGCATGCTCTGCACGATGCAGTACGCTCTCATCTTTCTACTGAACCGCGGTTCGTTACTCTGGCTGAATGTTTGATAGACGTTCACTATATTTGTCTGACTGATTTCTTCTGTGTGATCTTAGTTAATTATCGGGGCTAACGTGTCATCTCTCGTGGTTTTAAAATATGCAATATCGGATTTATTGCCACTTACATCAAAATTTTATCATGAATAGTTTAAAACGAACTACGTATTGAAGTGATCATTTTTATTTATTCATGATGTTGAGCGAGTATCCACGGCTACACTAAGCTACATCAGTCAAATAGATTCGCCCGGCTTATCGCTCAGAGTTCCTATTACATTATTTCGTTCGCTTCAAAGCAATAGTCGGAATCGTAACGGGAACAAATTCCTAATCCAATATTAAGAATAACAATGATCAGCAAAATGGTTCTTTCAATATTTAATGGCCGCTTACGGGATTGGGATCATGACTCTCGAGTATCTCCATCAAATCAACTTGAACGACTTAAATGAAACAATTAGGATTGAACTGAGTCGACTTGTGAACTTTGCCGAGTGGGTCGAATTCGCCCCCCAAGCCGAGCCCATTAGATTCTTTATAAAACAATTTATGAAATCTTCTCAACTGTGGCTAATCAATTAAGATCGATCTCCGCTAATTGCTTCAAGCTCGTCTTACCTTAGTTTCAGTTTTGGTTTGAAGTTTGCTCGTAATTATACGTTCGTGGGAGCTACAAACGCCCTTTGAGCAGGAACCCAGATTATTGTAGCATGTGAGTTTCTTTAGTGGCAGCAACCTCATTTCAATGAACACTGTGACCTTTCGGATATACACGGCCATTATTCAGCAGCAATTTTTTTACTTCGCAAAATACAATTACCATCTAAATAAATTGTAATGCTGTAAACAAAGAGAATATTTTTATTGCTTTTATTGCAAACAAATATTTTTAGAACACTGCGAGTAAATAACGCATTTTTTTCGCCTTTGACACACAATTTCACTTTGCTTAAGTGTCAATAGCAACCAACAATCTTTAATGTCTCCCGAGGTATTTGCTCTGTACATAACATAGTACTTACTGTACACAGCAGCGGCACATAGTATTCCATTTAGTCCCCAGTCTCGTAGTGACACGCTGATGGATGGATATTTTACTCCAGTTTTGCGGTCCGCCCCAACAACCGCGTCCCTAATACACAACACTGATACATAGGACCCAAATAATTTAACACTCAGCGACTAGGAATTTCTAATATATAGCACTTTGTTCATGATTGCCTAATAATGTAATATTCAGCTCAGCAATTTATATTAATAGACTATAATGTAATACGTTTACGTGTGTATAATCTGTAACAAGCAAAATAGAGTAATTTACATGTAACACAAAACAAGAGAAATGCTAAATATGATATTATTATTATCTTTCTTAAAACCTACCCTTACTGCGGATTCTTGAGAACGTCGAAAACAGCGTAAGCGACCACCTTTATTAACTGATGCGAATCATCAAAAGGGCTAAACCCTTCCGAGAAGTTTTTTATCTCACTCAGATTTCTCCCGAGAGAGTTCCTGATTAAACTAATTTCTGAAAAAAAAATATTAATCTCTCCGCGTTCCGCACTTGGAGTCCTTACATTTTTTATCTTTCATGGGAACCCTTTTAAATCTTCAGAGTTTTATCATTACTTTAATTATTTTAAAAGATACAATCCCATTGATTACATGAAGTGTAGCTTTTGTATGAGTCGTAAGATGTCAGGGCCGGTCGCGGTTGGCAGCACTCCATCTGCAAATTGCCAAGCGATTTAAGTGCTTACTCAAGTTTAATTCTTTGATTATAGAGTAGTCGAAAGTTTGCTTCTAAACAGCAGTTGAACAAACCGACTTACATGTTCAAGGGAGATCGGGATTTTAATCAAGATAATTAGAATATAAGAAGTTTGGAACTTTCCTTATTTAATTGTCACATTACTGTGTTGGCTTGATGACGTTGAATTAAATTACTTTGGTGCGGACTTATTTATATTGGAGAGAAATTAAGTTCTTGGAGTAAGTTTGCGAGACAAACATTTTGTGACAGTCAGAGACTGAGTTACGCAATGTATTCGTGTTATAAATGGAGAGAAAAAATGTCGAGAAACTTCAATATTAGCAACACGTTTCTAACATCACGTGAGTCGTCTGCGTGGCTGGTATTTCTTGCGTAATAAGTTTTTTTAATCAAATGGAGCACATTGGTATAAACGTTTAAGCAATACATCACGTTCCTCTTCTTCCCAAGGAACTTTAGCCGAACGTAGTCCGAAACGCTTCATTAATCAAAGCCTAACAAATTACAAGAAACACCACTATTACCATAAACAAGTCTTACTAGTTCGGAAGCGCTCCAACATGCTCCAAGTATCCACTTTCAAAGTCAAAGTATCCATATTACCCCGTCGCCCCTTCCCGACTTACCCCGTGACCTCACCCCGGCGTCGCCCGGCCGTCGGCTATAATTTGGCGGCGGTCACGAACAAGCACGCACGCAGCACCTCGCAAGCCACCGACGGAAGTTGTTCCAAACTTTTCGTTCATACACGCCCTGTGTGTTTATTGGTAAATATTGTGAAAGATTGTTGACGAGAACGCGAAGGAGGTTTTTGTGAAATAATTTAATAGTTCATTTCGTGCCACGTTGAGGGGATTATGTAAGGGTTGGTATATCTGATGGAAGATGCACCGTGCGTATGCGACACTGTACCTCGACGCACTACCGCATCATCGGTTGAGTGTGAAAGGTTGAATATTTATTACTTATACATTTGTCTGTTCTGGCGTTATACGACCGATAATACGCAACGCATCTTCTGTTAGATTTGTACAGACCCTTAGAATTGATTTGCAACTGATACACAAATGAAGCATCACAATATTACCTACAAAAGTACACTTTGTAAACTGGCATATTATAAATTAGAAGATTATATTCAGGATAGGAATGCTTGGAAACATGCTGGTCCTGCTCCATAGGACAATCATTGGAGTCTTGACAAAATCAACCTGGTTGCTAATATAATAATGTACCTATACTACCTATGTATTGTTTTCTTTTATTTTTATTTTTTTTTTACTTGTTTTTAAATTAATGTTATTACATTTGTAAATATGTGAGCACAATGTATCTAGCTGTACCACATGTAATTATCAACTCCATTGCTTGTTTTATTTTTTGCTTAAACCTATCTTAGTATAGTACTTTTATTCTAGGTGCATCGTCCTCACACATAATCTTATTGATGTATACAAAGTATTGTAAAATCGATTTTAAAAGCTGCCCATTCTTCTCCATACAAATCTACTTTTTGGAAGGGGCAACTAGAATCATTTTTTAAAGTTAATTTTTGTTCGACGTTTTAAAGTGCCTTATAGGGGCCTAATTGAAATAAATGGTTTGACTTGACTTGACTTGACTTACCTTCTAATGACCTTGTGTATGTACAGCCTGCATTTCATCAGTTACTGAAACATTTCAAGGAGAGACGTTCCTAATCTCTTGAAAGCACGTCAAGAATTTCCTCTTACCCTAACTATCAAATTCCTCCAATCACGTCGAAGCCCACAAGGGTAGCATCATAATAATCCAATAACTCTTCAATATTACTCCCGCAGATGAGTACAAGACGTCCGTCGTTGATTAAAATTGATGAATAAAGTTACCACAAGTATTGAGTGCGGTACGGTGTTCAGATAATCATATTTAAACGTTAACCTATCATAATCTCCAATCACAAGTGGTGGGCTTGTGATTGGTCAACGTTTATTATATCGATCTGACGGACTATTTGATGGAAAATGGTATTTGGTCATATATAGATTTCCTATTTAGATATTCCTTTGTCTAGTAATCGCATCATGAGGTCCCGGGTTCGATCCCCGGGTCGGGCAAAGTTTTATTGAGTTTTCCATCTAAAATTTCTCTGTGGCAGCCCAGAGTCTGGATCTGTGCCCGATTGATGGCAATAGGCTCGCCCTTATTACATGGGACTTTTACATAAGTGGCGAAATGTGGGTGCTCTACAGGTACACCTTTGCCTATCCTTTCGGGGATTACAGGCAGAATTGAAAATAGAATAAACTTCAACAAACCAAAGCCAAGTAAGCCAAAAATTAATAAAACAGTAGGTAAGAACATGGTAAGTATATGAGTGATATCATCTCTAAAGCTGAATTCGTACAGTTTTAAAAGAAAACTTATTTGAATTTACATTAATGAAAACCAATCAATCAGTTCACGAACACCACAACATTGGTCTTGATTACGTATTCACATCGTCAACTTCGCAATTTCTTTTAAACGCCATTAGCAATTAAATACAGAACACAGTTGTTAGTGTCAATTACGTGTCACTAACCGACGCTTCCGCGATATAAACGGCTGTCGTGGCGCGCTAAGTGTTTAAATAATAACATCGTTTTTATTGCCCGAGCTATATAAATGACGATATTAACTTAATTAGTTGGGAAGGAAGCACATGGGTTCCCCTTCCTAACTATTAATTGAACAGCCCATGTAGTCCGAGGGTGGAAAAATGAAAGTTTTCGGATTGTTTCCATTGATTAGTGGTGAATGCAATTGGAGAAGGAACAATGGTGAGCAAATTAGTGAGGGCGTGGTTGCAAATTCTGCGATAAACTGCACTAAGTAGAATTTTTCACTGGCCTGTTGGTCTAGTAGAAAATGGCCCTGACTTCTATGCCGGAGCTTGTGGGTTCGATTTCCATCCAGAACAAATGTTTGTGTGATGAGCACGATCATTTGATCTGTGTAGTTTATCTTTAATATGTAAGTATTTAGATATATATAGGTATGTTTATCAGCTGTTTAGTACCCATAATATAAGCTCTGGAACTAGATAGCGTTGTTTGAGAGTTGTGGAATTTTTAATATTTATTAATGGTGATATACACCACTAATTTTTAATTCGTACAAATACTTAAAGGGCTTATACTAGACGGTCTTTTCATTATATGTGTAAAGTATCAATAAATAATATTCATAAACAGCAAAGTTATTAGCGTTTGTTTATATACCAATAAGTCACCCAATTTATGGAAATATTGTACAGGCTATTCGTGACATAGTAGTATTTGTTAATCGTCATCTCTCGATCACTTTCGCATTTTGAATCCCTCTATTATCTATTTGATGGTAAAATCATCTTCCTAACAGGTTTATTTAATATTATATGTTACTGTAAAATCCCGGTGTAAAGGCTAGGCACATGATAAGCAACTGATGCTAGGCAAAGAATCATCACGGCCCTGGAACGCAAAAGACATAGAAGGAACTCGGATGGGTTTTAGTCAGTAGGCGTCTGACACTCCCTTCTGCTTCCCCCAGAGCGGGGGGAGTCATTTGATGATTTCCCATCCTTAAAAAAAGGCTCATGATTTTGATAAAATCGATAAATATTCTCACAGGAAGACACAATCGTCAATGTTTTAGAGTTGAATACACTAATTGGAAATTGAACCAAAGGTTTATGCAACCGTATACTATGATTTATATCGAATTGTCGTTACCATTTCCGTTACGAAAAATGTTATATGTAGACATGTCCGCCAACGACATTTATTTAACACGCCTGTTATCCCTGAAGGATAAGGCAGAAGTGTACCTGTGGTAGACCAACATTTCGCCAGTTATGTTTAGTGTAGTCCCATGTAATAGGGGGCGAGCCTACTGCCATAAATCGGACACAGATCTAGACTAAGAGCCTATACTGAGAAATTTGAGATGAAAAAATTAACTAAGTACTCTACAAAACACCAGTCCTCCAAATGTAACCACTTATTTCATATTAAATCCCTCCACTTATCAAAGGCCAGAATATTACATTCTGATATTTAACCGCACCGGTCTGTTTCAAATTACAAACATTAATATACAAACGTGCGTGGGAGGACGCAGGGAGAACAAAAGGCTTCTTGTGTCTGGTAAACTTAAGATTTTAGATGTCTAAGATGAGAAATAGTTTGCTTGTTTCCTATTTGCTTGAACTAGTTGTTAGGTATGTGCAAAGCTTGGCCTTCACAAGGACATACAAAATATCACTTCAGGGATTTGACTGGCCTGTTGGTCTAGTAATTAGTGGCCCTGATTGCTATACCAGAGATTGTGGGTTCGATTCCCACCCAAGACAAATATTTGTGTGATGAGAATACACTATATGTATGTACACATAATATGTATGTATTTATTCTTCTTATCGTGTGGTTGGTAATTAACCTGGAGTCACAGTTTTAATGCCGACTTGGCATCACATGCCGCCGAGAAATAGGTATCTATCAGGCATGCCAATATCCTCTTGATGTTTTCCTTCACCGTTTTTGAAGCATGTGATGATTATAGGTACAATACCCACATGAGTCCGAAAAGACAGAGGTGCGTGCCTTGGATTTGAACTCGAGACCTATGATTTGGCAATCCACCAGTCAAACCAGGCTATCATTGCCACACTGCTAGGCTGTATGTATTTAGAACTGTATAAGTTTATTTATTAGCTGTTTAGTATCTATAACACAAGCACTGCTTAGCTCAGGGCTAGATGACATTGTAATATGGTGGTAATAAAATAAAATAATGTTTTTTGTCCTGATCACCAATATTGTGTTGCCTTACTAACAATAGTTATAAGTTATGTCTTTTGTAATTACTAACACAGTGGATCTTTAGTTATCTGAATAAAATAAAATAATAATAAAATAATTGTGTGAGAGTTGTGAAATGTTATATCATTATTATATGTATTGTAAGGATCTGTTAATTTAACTATAATGTTAGCAATAGCTGAACTAAGCCGCGCATCAGTGGTAACAACACCAGGGACAGCTAGTTTTTTTTTTAAAGCTTAGTAGCAAATGTGGTTTGTACACACGGCTACTCCACACTCTCAAACTCATTGACTTGTGTCCTAGTGGACACAAGTCAATGAGTTTAGTTTGGTACGCTTCTCTGCCACACCAACATTGCTATTATTAGGAATCAGAACTAAAACAAGTAAAAAAATAATCAATGTTTTATTCTTTTAAAGTACACAACAAAAATAATGAAAGAATCACCACCGATATTATTATAAAAACAATTATTCTACACAATTAGTAATTAACACAACACCAACACCAAAATAACCAAAAATAGGAAAAGAAGGAACACTGTAATGTTCCTTAAGCACGTCCGTCCTCAGCAACGTGCAGACATAAAGTGAGTCACTGACATTGACCACGTGATTTTATGTTGCAATATTATCTTCAGATAGTTTCTAACACTATAGTATTCTAGATGGCGTTGCAGAGACATTGAATCAAAATTTTGCTATGACATTAAAATTTCTTCGCATGTCCTTCCTAGGGTATTTTAAATCTTTTTGCCATTGGGCTATTGTCGCTTAGGTTTATTCAGTGTTACCGCCGAAGTGTTCGTCTGTAGGTACTAACGGCAGTTTGATTTCATTACCCACACCCACTAACGAAGCTCAATCACACCGCGGCACATTCATCAATCCGAAAGCTCATTGATTTCTTACCTATCCACACGTCCTTACTATTCGGTCAAGGCCTCCCCCATCTCCCCTCCCCCAACCACTAGCCACCCCTTCTCCCTATACACTGAATAACAGCTAATAAACGCCCGCCGATGAGCCACTGTATCAATCCGATTTATTTCGTTATTAGTCCGCTGTTCGTGATAAGAATTACTAACAATAGTATTCCATGGCGATTTATATTGCCTACTACACGTTTTCACACCGTGTCATCCTACTAATATCTATTTTAAATGTAAAAGTTTGTATAGATGTTTTTACTGGACTGGCTTGTTAGCCTAGTAGGTAGTTAGTGGCTCTAACTACTATGCCGAAGGTGGTGGGTTCGATTCGCACCCAGGACAAATGTTTGTATGATGAACACGATCATTTGTTCTGTGTCTGGGTGATATTTATCAATATATGCATGTATTTAGAAATATATGAGTATGTTTATTAGTTGTTTAGTAACCATAACATAAGCTCTGTATAGCTTGGGACCAGATGGCGTTGTGTGAGTAGTCGAAGAATATATAATATTATTTTATGATTACAGTTTCATGCAAAAACTACTGAATGGATTTTAATGGAACTTTATATAACAATATAGCTTATACATTAAAATAACATGGGCATAGATGTATTTGATCTTGGAATATAAACTATTCGAAGTACTAACCCTGCGCAGACGTAGTCGCGGGCACCAGCTAGCATTTTGTATAAAAGGTAATAGGCAAACTTTGAGCAAGTTTTGAGAATGAAACGTTTTTGTAACAGTTTGTTAATGAATCTGATCGGGGCAAAGTTGTGGGATAATGCGTAAGAGGGTGAAGTTTCCGAATGCGTATCCTTGTGAGTCAGTTTTTTTTCGTAAGCCATGTAATGGGAAATTAAAGTGCTGTCAAGTGAAAGCGATGAAAAGGAAAAATTTGTACTTATATTGATAGCTAAAGTTCTTAGTAAACTTTTTCAATGGTTGATAGTAAAAAAAAAAAAAAAAAATAGTCTTCACAAAAAAAACAATAGATACATTCTGTAAGTGTTTTTGTAAATATAAATCCTACATGTCATTGTGAAATTGACTTAATTAACACTAATTTTAAGTTAATATTTATTTTAGTGGAATATAGAATACATGTGGATGTATTCTACATTTCAGTGAGTGATTTAACCTAATTAGCAAAACTGGTTTTCGTTATAAAGCGCCTACACGCGTAATGTACCTACCGTATTTTTATTATTTATTATATTATTCATAAAATATTATTTATTTATGAAGTATAATGATAATTGTTACCCATCCGTCACTTGTCCCCAAGGTTCATTTGAAAATCAGCGTCAGGCAGGATTTCAGCATCTGTCTGGCATTACCGCTGAAATGAACCTTTTGGCGCAGCCGTGAGACTTGCCATTTTTGTCTCTTTTTGTGTTATTGTGTTTTTGCTGTGCGTGTATCCAGCTGTTGCCAATAAACGTATTTTCTTTCTTCTTATAAATCACTCACTGTGAATGTGATGTTACAAAATGTAATAAAACTTGGCAAATGATTATATTGTAACTAATATACACTAACACATATACAAAGTCAGATATAACCCAATTACCCAATTAATTATTCAAATCAGCTAATAACTGCTAATCAGATAAACTCCACCGTCACAACAAATGCAGTGTAAATTGTCACGTATTACCATAACCGTAAGTGTCATTTTACTAAATTGTGAACTCTTGAATGTAAAATAATGTCGCTAGACGACGGTGTATTTGAGGTGCCGAACGCTTCTGAGGTAACACGTCACTTCTAATAATTTGATTGGCTCTCTCTAACTACGTGGAAAACGATTACAATAAAGTATTCAGCTCATTATTACATGGTTTCCTATCGTTTAATCTTTGGTTTTATTTTTAAGGCTTAGTTAATCAACTGTCGGCTTTCTGTTTAACCGGATGTAGCTGAATACCAGTGTTTTACATGCAGCGACTTCTTTTCGAACCTACACAACCTAGAAACCGGGTAACACGATACCCCTTGGTAAAGCTGGTTGTCAGATTTTCGGGCTTCTGATTATATTATACAGTCGTCATTATCGACTCTCATAGATCTGCAAATGACAGCCGAGACCAACAGCTTTACGTGCTTTCCGAGGAATGGAGGAGTCTTGATGAATAACGAATGGTCACCCATCCACGAACGGACCTCATTAAGCGTAGCTTAACCTTCAATTGACCTGTGAGGCTGTTATTTGTTAGCCACAAGCGCTATTTTAGAGACTTAATTATTGTCTTTGAAAAATCAAAGTCTATGTTGCAAAATACCTTACAAACTGTACCACATAGTTTAAATGAACTATGTTTGTGTATCCATCGTACGAAGATTTATTATAAAAGATAGCTGTACTTTCAAATTACGTACTTATTTGGTCTATTTGTTCTTCTTTGTAACGCACGCAATCAAAGTGAGATATGACATTTTGGCCAATAAAAGACGCGCGGTAGCGTCGGTAAACTCGTATTGATGCTCCAACACACGTCTAAAGGTGACTGCGCCCGTCTTGATCGCTCGTGGTAATTCAATTTATTTATGAGGTCCGACAAATAAAAATATTCATACCACCATACACAAATGAAACAAAACTTAAAGATATTAAATAACACATTGAAAATCAAAATACATGCTTAAACAAATTAAAATAATAATTTTAAATGACCTGAATTGGGAGTTACAAGTAATACCCACCTGAATTTTAGTTTGTTTTTTTACCTAAAAATAAATTTCAAAACAATTGCCTTTCATGACATATCTGTGCAACTTCGAACCAATCCACAGATTCGCACGAAACAAAGAAGAACGAAATCCTAACAAAAAAATGCAATGTTCTGAGCATACTTCAATTTGCCGCGCTCACCGCTAGAGGGCACTGCAAACGATTGTTCCGATTATTTGTAGAACAATTTCATTGGCTCTCGATCTGCCAGCACCGATGTTACAACCGGCTTAATAGGAAATAGTTTAAGTGTACGATGCTAACCCGGCTATCGTATTCAGAGTCGTGTTTTGCGAAATTCCGTACCCTGTTCCGCTTGAAACAAAAACATGAACCTTGTTGTTGCTCTTATAATGTTAATTAAGTGTTGTTTGTTGTTGTTACCTGTATGCCCAATAGCTTTATGTGAATAGCCAGAATCCCTGTTCTAAATTAACATGAAATAACTTCAATAATCACAATTTCCATTATTTCAGGGCACACTTCATAATCAGCAACATCCCGTGTCATGCGATCCTCACAAAACACATCTATCAAACTGCGAACACAATAAACACAAACATCTGGCTTCGGTTTAATCAAAATTTCAATCGCATTTGCATTGAGACTAACAACAGACGAGTTTATTAGAGTTTCAGCCGGTGATTTATAATGATTGGCCGCTGTCGAAGCAAATATCGGGAGCGTCTCGCCCATAAATGTCACAATCCATTACGCCGGCCGAATGTCCACATGAGTACATTCGGCCGGAGAGAGACATGGTTGGTTTATGGACGAAAAAGCGCTGACGAAACCGTTTGTTGGGCGGTGATGAGATATACGCCGAGGCGGTCTTTTTGTACCACCATTTGTTGCGTTTCGATACCGTGATAAATATCTTCGTTTTGTACATTTGGTAGTTTTGAAAAAGAATTTGTAACGTTGCAACAAATTTTATTAGTAGTCTTAACAAATACAGGTTTAATTAAAATGTACCACTAATTCAACGTAATACTGCAATTATGATACGAAAACTAGTAGTTGAAATTGTGGATATCGTTCAGTATCATCAATTGCTAGCTAAACACAGTAATCTAAAATCACAGAACTCCCAAACAAATGACCTCATGCATATAGAACGGGAGCCACTTCCTAAACGTATCGGCTTTCAATTATAAATCAGCTTTGTTACCGAAATGCTCTCTGGTGGTGTCCATGGCGCGGCTTCGGTTTAATTAAACCATGTGACGCAGCGCTCGGGCCACACATTACGGACACTATCTCAGCTGGTAAATGACGTGGAGGCGACGCCTAGCTCAGCTCTGCCAAGCCAGTTCAAGAGGTCATATCGATGAAATAGTAACTTTTTAAGGTTACGTAGTGTGGTGTTTGATAAATCAGTACTTAAATCATATAAGTAGCGGAACTGAGATCTCAGTCGGCATCGTTAAAAAACTTAGTATGAGTGCAGCAAGTACAATTTACTTGTGCATCATCAATGAGATTGTTGATTACACAAGACAAAAAGTTATTTAGTGTTATTTCCCAGTTGAAACTTCAAAACAATCCTCAAAAGACTACGATTTGAAACAGATATGGGCTAGGGCTATAAAAAATCTCTCGTGCCATCGACAGAACATCGATATAGTTGGCAACCGCAGCACTAGAAGGCGCATCGCATCACTCACCTCGCGGCCGCACAAAATGCGCTCGCATCCGAAACATAAACTGAATGTTAGTGTTACCATGTCCACATTTGTTACACTTCCAGTTATTTTATTGTTGTGGTCCAACTTCGTTCTTGTTGTCTTTACCAGATACTCTTATTAAATGCTGTTGCTTTGCCTCTTTTAAACGCCATACCTATTGTATATAGGTCTAGACAAATATATTATGTCAAAATCACTTGGGATGTGAATGTGAAGGCGAGTGGGAAATCTTCAGAGCAATTTAAAGCACAATAATAAAATTGCTTACCAAAGAATGCAGCAGTAAATTTTGTCTCTCTCTTTGAACATGTGATTATTATAATGTTAAATAGTCCTATCAAGATTTGGGAAAAATCATACGACCAAAACAAAAATGTTTAATAAGTACTTACTCGTAGGCGTTCGGAAACTTAGGTAAACCGTAGCCCAGTAAAGGTATTATTGCTCCTAAAAAGATAGTAAATTATGCAATAATAATGAAAGTAAGTCGTGAGCTTCGCACGTAAGCGAGACAAAAGCAGGTGATTATGGTACCTATGTCAGTTATCAACTCATCATTTCACATACATACATACATAACATCAACGGTAATCCTCAACGGGTTAGGTAGAGTTGTACCTGTAATAGTACACCCACATTTCGCAAGTTATGTTAACGTCCCATGTAATAGGGGGCGAGCCTATTGCCATTCATCAATCGGTCACAAATGGGGCACTACTGGGAAATTCCAGATGGCTTAACTCAATAATACTTTGCCTGACCCGGGGATCGAACCCGGGACCTCGTGCTCAGCAGAAGCAATTGCGACCCCTAGACCAACGAGGCAGCACTCATCATTTCATTTTATATATAATCTTTTGACAGTTAAACCTCTATGATTATATATTTCAGTACACATAATCTATAAAAGTATTCCAAGAAAGCCATAGTATATTTAATAACTGTAGAAAACTACGTCGTAAAAGAAAATTCTTAAAACTTCGTAATAGCTTTTCAATATTTTTTAAATGTTTACTATCGTATGAAATTAAATTGAACACTCATCGTTTCGTCTAACAAGTTTTGCTTCACTAGTTTTTATGTTCGTTTTCAAAGGAATCTGAGAATTTCAAGAAAGGACTTTAAAATATTATGACGTTATTTTATTGGTAACTCATCATTTGATGGATATCTAGGATTTGTCATCGGCTAGGATTTTTTGAATTGAGAACGGTTAAACTTAAATAGAGGTTGCACAGAGGCCAGCAAATTAAGCTATCCCAATACGTCAGATTTCTTTGAAAGATTAGAATAAGGTTTATTTTCAATTGGAGAAATTTGACAGTTTGAGGTAACTTGTGTGCAACCTGTGCACATTTTTGGTCCTCTTTAAATTCGTTTCAGTAAAAATAGACCTCCTCTAACTGTTTAGTCTAGTTTATTTCTGAGTACTTAGTCGTGTATTTTTAGGATAAACCGTAAAAATAAATGTGCCATGGGTTAGTTAATTCAGAAAATAGTATTGACTACAAGATTTTCTTGTTTTTTTTACGATGAATGGACAACAAAGGTTGTCGCTGCAAAGCTAGAGTGGATGTGTGGTGCTTGTAAAACTTACTATCTGGGTAGCCGCGTAGTTTTGGGTCTGTCCTAAAAATACACGACCAGCGCTACTAGGTACTGTAATGAAGCAATCATTTTATTTTAACAACGCAGTTTTAAATAAATCGTACAAAAACGGTAGAAATAAACCATCCAGTAACTGGACCACAGTCTGCCGCCCTTTAACACAATAAAACCCTTTTTTAATGATCAAAGATAAGGCCAGTCACAAAATTTTTAATAACCATAAAATTTGGTCCTTCACGCCAAGCTTCTGTACGTAAGGACCAGGAAACGTCAGATGACGTCATAAAACCCGTAACACGAGTGAGGTGTTATTTAAGTTGCAAATACACTGGCTCCGTTAGTTTTGTGGATTTAGAGGACACAATGCTTTGGTATACTTCAGGTAACATGACAGTTCAACTAGACAAGAGAACATTGCAATGGTTTATGTACGAGTTCTGAACAACATGAGAATAATACCTTATCATTTTTATTAAAACACCGGTTCATTATATTGTAAAGTTTAAAACATCACAGCAAAAACAGCTCGATAGCTTTTCGACTAGGTTGAACTGTATGAGATGTTAATAATTAGATTTAAAAATGAATAAAATAAAGAGTAGAGCACATATTGTCGAGTTCTTCTCGCAGTGGATTTAAATAAAAGTGGCAGCGACATTAATAATGCATTAGTAGGTAAGTGACGACATTCTTGTTAGTGTCGTTGTTTTTCTGAACTAAAATGTTAAGTAAAAACTCGAGACTTACAAATGTATTTTATTAATTGTGCCTTATGAATGATTAAAGTTCTTACTGTGTTGAGGCTTTATTGAAGAATCACGAAGTGTTGACACTTTTAAACAAGCACCATTAGTTGTGTGTGCCGCTAGAATCCCTGTACAACAAAAAGCGGGCAAATGTCACGGAAGTGATTGATAGCGTGTCCAACTATTAGTAACACAGACCGCGGTCCGCGTGCCTTCCCTCCACGATGTGCTAACGCCCTTAAAATCAGCCCTAAACGCCCGAAATAATCCGCCACCACAAAACCAATCACCCGTCGACGATATAATTTAACACAACATCCATCGCTGCGCGAGTAGGCCACATGTTTATACCATCGCGCACTAAAGCGGCGCAGTAAATCGGTCCGAGGGTTTAAAGTGTCGTTATAATTTACGAGGTGCGACGCGGTGGTCCCAACGGTGGAATTTATTCATGGCGGTAATAAAATCTGTCGTTGTGTCCAGGGAGAGAGTCCAGGTTAATTCCTTTTTGAAATTCTGCTGCAAATGGAACTTGGAAGTCTTGTCTGGCCTTGGGGCGGAGTATGTTACTGGAGCTCATTTGAAATTTAGACACTTTATGTTTCTGTACGGTTGTATGTATTGCGAATTCGCTTTTTCGTTTGCAGTTGGTTTGTGTTCTTTATGCAGCTTGCATTTGTGTAGAGTTACTAAAAATCTTTATGTGATGCTAATGTTGGACTCGGAGCTATACGTATGAAGGAAAATGTATATTTGGTAACATTTTCTGCACGCGAGCAATACGGAACGTGTGGGTATGAAAATGTCGGTTCAGTAATATATTATATGACACGAATAGCATTTTGCGCATGTTTCTAAAGTTTAGAGTCACCTCGTTAACCTAATGACAGCTCATTAAGTCTGCTTAATTTTAACAGAATACTGTCGACAGTTACCAAAACTTAGTCGAGTACTACCCTAAGGTCAGGTCGGAATAAACTCGGCATCAAACTTAATTCTACTTTTAAGTTACTCACTTTAAACTTCAAGTTAAGCTTAAATTAATAAAAGCAGTATCACCCGAAGCTCGCTAACTCTCAGAAGTCTATTTTCTGTTCCAATTAATTAACATGTCCATTTTTTATAAACTTCGAAAATGGTAAATTGAATATAAATGTTGAATGTTGATCTTGTGTTATACTTTTGACAACTTTAGCATATTCCAAGTAATATTCATTCGTAGGTTATTTTTATGACAATATTTAATATTATTCTGTCTATCAAATGTCGAATTTAATTTCAAAGTGAAATTTAATCTGGCCACAACTAGGGTTGCGACTCAGCTGTGGTAAATAACTTGATTGATTTCTTGGCAGAAATATTTTGTTCGTTTATGTGATTATTTCCATTACTTACTTAAAACATTCAAATGCTATGACAGAGCTTTCTTGGTCCTTTGTAATAAATGGAGAAGGTTTCGTATATTTCTTTACTAAATACACAAATTAAATGATGTAACAAAATGTTTGTAATTCGGATAAAACCGTTCACAAATACCTAGTTACGATGATATTCAACAGAATACTAACTACTACTGGGTTATTTACCATAATCCGTTCAACGTACAGACGCCAGCACATCAAGCTACCCCAAACTGACAAATTTTCCCAATTCAGCATGCACCTTTGTCCGTTTGTAATAAAGTTGAAAAACTAACAAAATAAATTGACACATTGGGGCTTGCTATTAGCTCAATGTGCTGGCCTCATGCTGGCCTCCTTTGTTTGTTAATATAATCGACCTGTTACAAAATACCTTACACATTGTTTTTATGTTTTTTAAGTGATGTCTCCGATTCTTGGCTCTGTTCTCTTCGAAGTTTAGACAAATAAGCACTACCTATTCCTATCTCTGGTTATCAGTTATTCATTCTAAATAAACGTGAAATCTTGTTGTTAATACATACCTATATTTAGAGGCAGTCTGATTGACTAATGACGTTATATGTTCTTCAGTTACAGTAACGGCGAGGCATGTACCGACTCTGGCGCAGCGCCGCGGCGCCCCCCCTCTCCTCGCGCACGTGACCGCGCCCCGCCGCCGCCATGGCGCCACACGTTGCACTCTTCCTAATCCTCTGCCTCGTCCACTGCGACACCAAGACTGTGCTGCAGGATAAACTTGGTGAGTTCTTCTTAATTTATTAATTTATCGATACGTGAACCAACTGCTGCAACAGATGGCTAACAGTTGAATAAGCAACACCAATCCAATTACAGGATATCATGTGCAAAAAGACGAAAAGTTGCAGAAAACTTTGGATCACATGCAAGCACACAAAAAATATGTTGTTTTTCACACGCATGAAAAACAACATATTTTGAATAGCTCTTTGTCAATATGTTCATTGAATAATGCTTGATAACAATGTTCTGTGACGAAGAATATAATAGAATACAATACTCTTTATTTTACACCATAAACTCTAACACATTATAATTTTAAGAGCTACATAGAGTGGTTCAATGGGCGGGCTTATTGCTAAAAGCGATCTCTTACAGATTTTATTATTATTTATTATTTATAATTAAGAAGAAAAGATGAGCGGGTAGTTTGTGGTGTACTTTTTATTTATTTACATAAATAAATACATAAAATAGATATAAATAATAAAAATTACAATACTTAAAAACTAATCCTTTGCAAAGTAACGAACTGTTATATTAAGACGTGTTAGGAGGAGAGAGGTAATAAGTTTTAAGCACACTTTTGAAGAATGATGATGTAAGAATATTTGAAAATAAATGATAGGCATTTTCAATTTAGATCAAACCCCACAACAAACATAACGCAGGCCATTAAATAATTTGTACAACAACTTTATGTTACATTCATAAGGATCCCGACTGGAACTTGTTTGTTATTTCATGAATAAAATGCCAGGAAGAGTAATCTTTCCCGTCCACATAAAACTTCGCTAAACATTCATACGGTCTGCTGCAGAATGCGCAAATCCCGACTTCATAGTAGCACATTAAGTTCACGTAATGCACCCAGTACCACCGGGACGGGACTACGGCACTGAATGGAGCGAGTCGCTCTCGAATCTCATTAGGAACAACAAATTTATACCAGCTTGGAACGTAATGGAGATGTTTTGTCCCAATGCGCCGGATGAACGCAGAGTGACTGGTTCAAAAAGTTACTTGCTAATGCTGTTACGGCTTCAATGTGGGGGTCTAAAGTTGACACTGGTTAGGTTTGTCAGAGTGAGGTTTTCGTGGAAGCTTTTTGTAACGGGAAGTTTATTAACAGCGATTGTTTTTCAGTATTGCGCTGAGATTTTCTACTGCTGGGTAGTATAGCTTCCCCAATACCTATAAAGGCGGTCTTTACTTGCACTACCTCGGAGCAGCTTTTGCGTTGCGCCTCTAGGTCATATTGGTAGTTTTTGGGTCAGCCTCGGTGACTTTATTTAGGATCAGCGAGTAATTAAAGTACCCTAGTTGGTACAAAGTGTCAATATCAAATTTACCATTCGTACCAAAATTGCTAAATCAAAATGATCTAAAATTGAATGTGAAAGAGAATTTGGAATGAGTTTCACAATCATTTGACAATTACCTACCACGAACAACTTTCCTTCAACATTCAAAACAAAACTTAAAGCTACTTAATCGCCAAAACGACTTTTACAAAACTTTCCAACATTCCAAAAACAGGAGTGGATTCTGATCATTTGACTGTCGTTTTCTTGTAATAAAAGTTGGTTAATTCTGACTAAAAGCGTTTAAAAGCCATAAAAAGGCTGGTCGTCGCAGACGTTCCGTGCGAGCGATCAAAGCGACGCGCGACGCCCGTCACTACAAGTACTGCGCTATACGTGCGCACATACAGCGCTCGCGTAGTGTCGCACGTGCCCACTTGCTGTACTCACAGTACCAATGGGAATAAATAAACTAGGGTTGTAGACAAACATGAAGCTCATTGCCACACAATTTGTAGCAATTTAATAATATAGGTTAACTAACTAATTGGAATAAATTAAATATGTACACTTAAACTACAAAGAAAAAGAAACAGAAAAAATAGTAACAAAAAAAATGTAGCATAGGTTCATGAGGTTCGATTTCCGGTTCTGGTAAAGTTTAGTTGAGTTTATCCATCTGGAATATGGAGAAAGCACCAGCAATCCCATTGAGCATTTTCTATCCCTTCGGCTAGACTCCCGTTGGCAGGCGTTTTAGGTAGTAATCCAGAATACTATGTGCCGTTGTCAGCAATTCAACACTTTGTTTTTCAGCTCCGGGACCCCCATACAAACACTTCATGTTTGATCGGAAATGATGACCTGATTTCACAAATGACAATAAAATAGCCACAGCAAATAGTCCGCCCTATCGCGCATATCTGCGACGGAGGCAAGCACCAAAAAAGTGCGTCCGAATATATTTGGGAAGCGTAGCGTTTGACTTTCTGGGCACGTTCCTCTACTCTTATGGGGATAACGCGTGATCATGGCAAATATCATGCGAGGATGCAATTTGCTAGGTTTTTTGCCCTTTCAGACATTTCGGTAAGTCGTCGACTTTGCGATTCCCCCGCGACGTAACGAATAGTTGTTTAGATTCGGGACATGTCGAGGTCGCAGCACTCGCTCCGGACGCTTGCCTCCGCCGCACTCCTGTGATAGATTACTCACGTCCATTAAGATGTTATACGCACATAATTCGTATACTTACAATCTCTTTCTCCATAACTTTCTTGCGAATAGAATTCTCTGGAATCACATTAAGCTTTACGGGATTACAAAGGAGACTCGTATTAAACTCGGCTTGATGTATTAACATTGATTTTTTCGACTTCGGTGGGCGTAAGTTATTTGCAACCCTCGAAGGGCGAAAAAGGTTTATCTTTGCGTTTGTTTAATAGGCTCTGCCAAGTCACAGAGAACGACCACCTACGCTTTTTCTTTTGGACAACTTAAAATACGTTGGCAAATTATCTTTTATTAAATAACTCATTTTATGTATTTTCAAATGTTCCAAAAATGTTTAATTTACAATAATAATTCATTGTCTTATTTCAACGCTGGCTGTCAGAGCCTAATTGAACCAACTAGAATGGACACTTTGTTTAAATTCAGAATTTGATAAATATCTTGGCGCTGTCCAGAGCTCTGTTCAAGTAATGGCTCCGTCATTTTTCTCAAGTGAAACACGCCAACAAATCTAGTCTGATAAATTAATTGTTGAAAGAACACCGGGAGGGCAATTCCGAGAGGGTCTTATGGCCCCTGGCGGGCCTCTAAACCGGCAACATGGCAGATGGCGACTTCGTGCCATGAAGAACACACAGCGGAAGAAAAAATTTGAAAACTTGAAATACGATTTCCGAATGTTCGTTTTATTGCATTGAAATGCGTTTGCGGCTATAATCTGATCGTTTTACGAGCACGGCTATGTTCTAAAATTTGCAATTGTATTCTGTACCACCGCTCATTTTGCTATAAAAACTGAATTTATTACTTTACAAGCGTCGAGGTATTAACGTCTGATATTATTACGGGCTCTAGGTTATTTCCCGTTGAATAAATCAACGAATTTTTAACTCGGCCCTCGTGAAAAATTTACGAAGTTTGTTTTTTCATTACATTGCGTATTCTTCCCTTTGGGATGAGCAGAGCAGTAAAAGGCGATGGGCTGGCAACCCTTTAATAATTAATTATGTACGGCTGTAATCTTTCGAGCCAATGGGCTGCTGCTGCGGGTAGCCTTGAGGTTCACGCATTCGAACAATTAAGTTCTTCACGCGGTCAATGACTAAATTATTTTCGACCTATTTTGAATATTGTAGTAAACAAAACTTGAACGGGTTGCCTAAAAATTCATAACACGTCGGTATATTTTCAGTCACACAAACACTTGACATAGCTACATAACACGTCGTTAAAACAGAGCTAGCATACCACAGGTAATTAAGCGATTCCTGGGAGCATTGTAAATAAACCATGTCGTTTATTAATTAGGTGCGCGCTAGCCACGAATTTTTTAGTTTGGGGCCAAAGTACATGAAGTCGTGTATTTCTTTTACATTGTGTAGTGAATTCAATATTTATTTGCGATAATATTTACAGACAAGTGACATTACATGAAAAGATCGTGCTCATCACACAAACGTTTGATTCCTACCTAAGACAAACGTTTGTGTGATGAGCACTATCATTTTGTTGTGTGTCTGGGGGTAATTTATCTATATTTGTATGTATTTAGAAGTACGAGTTTATAAGTATGTTTATCAGTTATCTTGTACTCATAGCACAAGCTCTACTTAGCTTGCGGCTAGATGGCGTTATGAAATAAATAAAAAAATAATCCACAACTTTTCACACAACGCCATCTAGTCCCAAGCTAAGCAGAGCTTGTGTTATGGGTACTAAACAGCTGATAAACATACTTGTATATTTCTAAATACATACATATTATATAATCTATATATATATAAAAGAAAGTCGTGTTAGTTACACCACTTATAACTCAAGAACGGCTGGATCAATTTGAATGATTTTGGTCTTTTTGGATTTCTCTTTGTCCGGAATAGCATAATAATTAATAAAAAACATGAAAAGTCCTCGAAAAAATAAATATCAAAAATATTCATTGTCTCAAACATTTTTCAAACGCAGTGCCATCTTGGATGACATGACAGGAGTCAAACTTCCCAGTTCATTATCAGGTGACAATTTGACATTGACAAGTCTTAAGATAAACCTAAGAAGGTAAGGTTGTCAATTTATAAGTACCTACGTTCTGAAATTTATTTTGTTACTAAACTTAGAGGTTTTATGTAGCATAAAAAAGTCTTATGTTTCAGAAATCAATTTACGTAATTAACAATGACGACAGAGACAAACTTTAATAATTCTTTGCAAATAGAACTTATTCTACTGTTAAGACAAAAAGATTAAAGTAGACCAGGAAAACTATAAGTATAAATTGTATGTAACATAGAGGCAATAGTTCAGATTAAAATTATGAATTTAGTATTTTTTAAATCAATGCATTTTAATAAGGTAGTTAGGTTAGGTAGTTAGGTTAGCTATAGGATAGGTATGGTAAGTTAGGTTAGGTTATAATTATACATGTTGTAATTTTAATTATATCGAACACAAAAATGTTTAAATAAGATCACAGTAGAGACTCGCTACATAAAAAGTAGTAGTAGTTATTATTGGTTTCGATCTATTAGTTGTCATCTTATTAAACATAAGTATATATCTAATATATAAAAAAAATGATAAGAGAAATAAATTGACTCTAAGGCACAACGAAGTTTGCCGGGGCAGCTAGTAATAAATAATTTACACCCAGACACAGAACAAATGACCGTGCTCATCACACAAACATTTTGTCCTGGGTGAAAATCGAACCCACGACCTCCTGCATAACAGTCAGGGTCACTAACTACTAGACCAACAGACCAGACAAACAAAATAATTAAACTATATCAGCCTATTATTGCCTACTGCAGGACAAAGGCCGCTTTTCATACAAAAAGACACGAGTATTGATCACAATGCTGCTCAAGGTAGGTGGCTCTTGCTAGACGATTTCAGACTTACCTATATTAACTACTAACATTATGCCGGCGGCTTCATTCGAATGCATTTTGTACTCCAACAACTTCTTTAGCCCCTCTTAGTTTTGAAAACAAATACCTTTGATAAATAACGTGGCTTTCTATTGGTAAAAAAATGTTCAAAGACGGTTCTGTCTGTAGATCCATACCCTCTAAAATGACACAAACCTAAAACAAACTTTACCTCTTTATAATATTAGAGTCGATATGTGCCGGATTCCTCACGATGGTTTCGTTCACCGACATCAATTAATTGTGTAGAAATTATTAATTATTAGAATTACATTAAGAACGTAGGTACAGACGCCAGCACGTCAAGTTACCCCAATGTGTCAAATTTCTTTGATCGTTTTTCAACTTAATGTCAAAGTGAATAAGGTTCATATTCAATTGGGAAAATTTGACTCAATTGGGGTAACTTGATGTGCTGGCGTCTGTACATATAAATTGAAAAAATCACATTGCTATTTGCTCAAATTTGATTCTCAACCTCATGAGTAAGAGCCTCTGGATCATCGCGACCGAGTCGTATAAAATAATCCACACACACATTTTATAGGATGTGTTTAACTCTTTAAACCCCAATAGGACACCGGTGCCCGCACTGTTATTGTCATTCTATTGTGTCTTTAATAATAATTGACACGATTGAAAGGTTAAAAGAGATTCTTAGTTTGTGTTGTTGTTTTTTTAAGCCTAGTCGGCTAGAATAATTGACTTCATTTAGTTCTATTTGATATTTTTGATTTTCTAAGAGTTTTTTTATCACTCAAACTTTCTCTTCTATTTGCATTCATGTTGTGTTTAAGTGTTTAAACCCTATGTCATAGGGAGCCAGTCTTTTACCATCCAGTCACATCTACGGTCTTTGAAATTTCAGACTAATAGAAAATACAGATCTATACAAAACCAACTAACTTCTATTTAGTTGGTAATAAACCTTATTTCACTATTGTAGATGAGTGTAATTTTAAATTCAAAGGAAAAGCAACCTGTTTCAAGTTAATATTAAAATCTAGACATATTCTTATAACCGATAGCTTTTTCCATTGTCTTTATAGCTTCAGGTGTAGTTAGAGACGAGCTGCAACGGAACGGTAACGAGCCGGTCGCGTGACGAGAATTCATTTTAATTTCAATCGTTTCACTTGCTTTAGTTTAGTTTGTCTGTATGTTGAAATTGTTTTGTTTATAGTTCTACTGTGTTAACTTGATAGCCATCGCCTAATTGGTCCTTCATAGGTGTGGTAAGTCAGTTAAACTAGTTTTCACAAATATTTCTTAAGTCTCCTTTAACAAAGAACAAGTTTGATTAAGTAATATTATACTATAAAATGCCATGGTGGCCCAAAGTCTAAGGCCTTGTCCATCATGTACGTACAACTTGATGTGCTGGCGTCTGTACAAGGTTTAAGAATATAACTTTTACGTGCTATGTTTATCTAAAACAGTACTGTTGGCGGTGAAAAAATCAAAACCCCTCGATGGCTTGATGCAACTGTGGTTGCAAAAAAAACCGCGTAAATTGCTTTGTGCAACTGTGGTTGCACAGCTAAAAAAATTTTTCATATAAATTTAAGCCATATTTGAACGGTATAGGGTCCAAATTTTAAGTGTTTAAACAGACAGATACATTTTTCATAGAGTGTTCATAAGTATGTCGTATCCATACATTTAGTTTATTATTATCAATGTTATGCGTATAAGTCTGAATTTTGTCAACACGCCTAGAAAAGCGAGGCGATCAACGCTCGTAACCTCTATATAAAAGAAGAGGCTGGTATCCTAAAATTTGACATTATTCTTGTTATAGTTTAATAAGTATTTTCCCAAGTCAGTTGTACCTATTTGTTATTTTGAATCTCACGGGAGTATAATAAGCCTTGTCATTAGTTTGCGACGGTAAACGCCAAACGCCAAACGCCATTATTTTAGGCTTCCGACTTCCCGTGACGAGTGTCAAAGGTCTACAAATGACAGCCGGAACCAACGGTTTAAATGCAAACTGTACAAAAAAGAAAAGTTATAAAATATACAAATGATGAATCCAATGATAGAAACATAAATTACACAAGTAAATTTACAAAAATGCACGAAAAGATAAAAAAATAATTAACGATAATGAATATTTATAAGGTTTGTAATGTTTCCGCTTGATTGTAAGTAGTCACGCATGCTCGCGACTTTGTGGCGAAATGATTGGCGAACTTATGTGTGTGCCGTGTGTTAGCAGGAGGAGCACGCTAGTTCGTGGAAACTTATGTTTATTGCATTATAATGTAAAATAATTTAATATAATTTTTGGACATTTAAATAAAACTTATGGTCAATACAATTGAATACTGATAAGGATTATAGATAACACCAAAATTTAACAAAAACTGCACGCAACTAATGAGTTCGACACAACAGAAAATCCATACACTATTATATAACCATCGTTAATCCACACAAAAGCAACTATACTGTAATAGCGTCTGAACAAAATAAGCTGCACAACAACAAACCGATAGAAAGAACAAACAGAATAGAAACAGGAACAAGGAGAACAGAAACAGATTACATTTGTCGATTTAAAAGTAAAATTGTGCATATTTCACGAACTTGCCCCGCAACTAGGTGTGATAGCGAGTCCCAATTCTTTTTTTATGAAAGAATAGATGGTGTGCAAGTTTCCCGTCTGATAAAAACTGCATACAATGCCAAGTTTTTAAAGTTTTTACTTTTTCTGCTGGAAACTGTATTGCGTTTTGTAGTATTCGTGGCGTGCTTTGAAAAGTGTGTAGGATTGCCGGTATTAAAACGGTGATGAATGTGGGTTGTGTAGCTATTTGCTGCGGGCAATGAGGGAATGTTTGTATCTTTCTAAGTCTGCTTTAGTTAATTGAATCCATTTGAAGTAGGAGTTTGAGAAATTGGTTGACACATGAACCATTAACTAAAAAGCTCTCTAACGAATTCATTTTAAACGTAGGTGATGGTTGTTCATCATACCATTTTATTATAGTAAGCGTGACATCTCATACAACATTCCACGTTCTCCCTACAACCAGCAAACCAATACCATTCACCCTCACAAACCCGCAGGCTAAACCAAGTCTTAACAAAACCGCTGACATAATTGGAGTCACAAAATTTGTCGCCACAAGCGTCTAGCGGGCCGAATGACCCGCCTTCGATGATCGCAGACTCTGGCCACGGAATAGATAGTTACAGAAGGTTGGCTGCAAACAGCTAGCAAAAATGTACACACTCACACATAGCCATGCGTTCACTTACGCCAAACAGTATTGACAGTATGAGTTCTTTGGGGATGAGATACGTCCCTCTAAGTATTTATTACAATTAAACCATCAACAGGCATTTGATTGGCATTGGCATTGAGGAATATGTCAGTAAAAATATGAAGCTAGTTGCCCATTCTAAAACACAGTAGGTACCTGATTGAGTAAGTTTTCATAGTGTTTAGTTTAGTCTAGTTTAGTCTTTTTCTTATCAGCGTGAGATAGTACCTACACCATATTTACTTATCTGACATTATTATGCTGATCTAACGCCCTTTTGGCATTATAATCTTCGTAATATATAGTTTTATGGTGTATTTTCCTGCAATCTTAATAAACGCATTTTTCTTTTTTTTTGATTATGGCATTTTGCTAATGACAAAAATTGTTACATCTTACCGAAACTCCGCACAAATAAAGAATAAAAATTACCTCTGTAGGCTTTGCGTGTATGCACCTGTCCTAAATCATTGAATGGAGCGCCATTAATAAATAAAACATACTGTAGGGCTGCTGGCCTTCTGTGTCATTTCGTCTGTGTTCCGGCTCTCGGCTGATATACCCGATATTCTGCTTACGTCCGCGGGAGCAGTCGATATGCAGTAAAATTGAATTGATAGTCGTCTACAAGACTCGCAGTTTAGGGTTCGCGGCAATAGAACGGAAAGATTTGCTTTATGTGGAGTTGCGACTTTGTTGGATTTCGTTTTAAAGTCGGTTTGTTGTTGATGGGATGGACAAAATGTTCGACAAATAAAAATGTTGCGACGCCGACGTTTAGGAAAGTCAAACATAGGATTTGTGACAATTTGCTGTTAGATTGTGTTTTTTGGCTGGCACTTAACTGAAACGGTTCTCGTTATCACTGACTAATGTATAGAGTAATACACTAAGAATCATCATCTGCCTAGCCTTTTTCCAACTATGTTGGGGTCGGCTTCCAATGTACATAGAGCGACTGCCTGTCGAACCTCCACAACCAAGTTACTGGGTAACACCTAACCACACCTTGGTTAAACTGGTTGTCAGATTTTCAGGCGTCCATCTATCTGTAACGACTGTCATAGATCTACTAATGACAGCCGGGACCAACGGCTTTTCTTGCTTTCCGGGGCATGTAGGCGTAATGAATGGTCACCCATCCTCGGACGAACCTTGAGGCTGTTATTATTCAGCCTCAAGCTCCTCCAAATACAGACGTACAGCAAGTTACCGCAATGTGTCAAATTTTTCCAATTGAATATGAACTTTATTGTGTTTGACATAAAGTTAAAAAACGATTAAAGAAATTTGACACATCGGGGTAACTTGTGCTAGCGTCTGTACAACTATGAATGTGTCTATCATAAAAAGCAATAGCTGTACAAATCTTGGGAAATAGCTCAGCGTACGTCGGGGGTCATTAGCATTATGTGCTCCGGCGCCCATTACTTCGCATTGTGCATTAACTGCGCTTTATTTAAATAAATACGCCATTAAAGCAATTAAATTAAATCACGCGAACGACCACCTTACATTAGATGGGCAATTTATAGAATAATTTTTATTTATTTTTGAGCTTTTTTACACAGTGACTGGCTAATACTTGGATTCAGTTTAAAGGGGAAATTGAATTCAACAGCTCTGGGGGTCGAGTCTTCTATTGCAATCGTATCTCAATGACCGGTCAATGATCGGTTTTTGACGTATAACGTCAAACTTATGAAATATTTCCCATACAAAAACTGTAAAAGTTGTCAAATATTCGATCAATGACCGGTCATTGAGATACGATTGCAATAGCAGACTCGAGCCCCTGGTCTTGATAAATATTCCACGACGACAAATTGATACTACAACGACAATGACATTGTCCAGTATGTATAGATTTTTTTGTAGGTTTAACCTTAGTTTTGATGCCTTCTTTACGTAGAAACATTGTCTCATTGCAAAATACAGGCCAGTTGTAACTAGATCCTGAAGATCATAGTAGAGAAAGTATCACCACTGTTATTGTTAAGCAGTGATAGCCTAGTGGTGTAATCGGTGGATTGCCAAATCATAGGTCTCGAGTTCGAACCCAAGGCACGCACCTCTAACTTTTCAGATTTATGTGCGAATTGTATAATTATCACTTGCTTCAAAAACGGAGAAGGAAAACATGGTGAGGAAACCGGCATGCCTGAAAGATATTTCTCGAGGGTATGTGATGCCAAGTCAGAGGCCTATGGGCGGCATTAAAACTCTGACACCCGGTTATAGTTCATGACCACACGATAAGAAGACCATTGTTATGCATAAAATAATGTCAGTTGCGTCTCAAACAATAATCGTAATATTTTGGTTGACTTACATCGTTAAAAGGTTAGGGTTCTAATGTACTAAGCGTGCAACTTTTCCGCAATACAGTAATTAGCACTTACTGCTTTTTATTTCGTTCCTTATTCAGCGTAATTTTCACAGAAATACAGAACCATATTTACGCAGCTGAATTTCCCTACTTAACTATAAGATAAGATAAGATCATTTATTTGTTAAAAACATAAACAATATTAATTATCGTCAAGGTCAAACTACAGAAGACTTTAAAAACAATTAAGCATGCATATATAAATATGTTATTTTTATCTCCACAACATCATTTCGCAGTATCTATGTGACACGTGTCTAAAGTACCTTCCCATATGACGTCACGACTCACACTTGTACCCAAAGACCATAAATATATACGAACGTATCAAAGGACAAAGTTTCCCGATGTTTTCCTTCTCCGATTAAACGTGTGAAGCAATTTATCAAAATAAATTGCTCACACGAAGGAGAAATGTGTTAATGTTCGAAGTAAATGTTGTGTTACAATTGTATGAGGTATTACTATATAATTGTGTATAAACTGTTTTGGGCGGCTAGATATCGATTGCTACGTTGAAGGTTCTTTTCGCTTATTTTTCCGTGGTAATGATACACGTGTTTTAGCTCCTTATTGTTGTAATTTACTGTCTTCTATTTGAACGATAATGGCCGTTTAAGAAATACCATTTTTGCTGCTTAACAAATTATTATTATACAAATTACTAAAGTATTATAAAAGATTTTTTTCTTTTTTTACCTTTTTCTCTCTACTTTTAATTAATGTTATTAGGTATACAATTACATTTGTACACATGTTGACAACACATAAGATTACTTTTCTGTTTCGTGGGTATTTTGTGACTGCCTTGTACGTAGGTATCTATATCACTTCACTCAAGTTAGGTTTTCACATGTTGTCAACATCTGGAAAGCTAACTTGGTCCGTACAATTTTATCAAATGAGGAGCCTGGAGATCTAGTAGTACAGACGTTGGCTTAGTTTAGACTCCAGATCTCCCATAAATTAAGTAGGTATTGCTTAACATTTTTTTCTTGTCAACTGTACAATGTTCAATTTGATGTAATTTGTGGAGATGAAATAAACATTTTCATTAATTTATTTACCTCGTTAAGTCCAAGTACACATATTATTTTTGTCACACATAACGTGACTGATTAGTGTATACTCGTACAAATGTTGTAAAAAACTATTTAAAAAAAGAGAAAGTGTTTGACGTTCAAAGTGCTTTGTAATGGACTTATTTAAACAAATGGATTATCTTGAACTTTGACTTTCCAATTGAGAACTTATTCATCTTAAAAAAAAATAGTTTATTTGAACCAATTTGTTAGACTTCACAACATACCAACAGACATAGCTACACTCAAGTTAAGTTTAAATCGCCACTAGCTGCAGTCCAAGCACGTGTTTAAACTCACCTGACCTTGTCCGCATGTGTCGGTATACATTCGTTATTCATAAACTTAACCCTAGTTTCAACTCTCACTTATTTACCTTCTGAAAAACCTACCTATCTCCTATAGATTTCGAACCCTCACAAGTCTTCCAGTTACTATAAATTGACTTTGATGCCCAAGTTATCTGTGCACGATTCTCAAAGACACCTAATAACTAGCCCCACTACCACCCAATAACAATACACTTCGATGCAAACTTTACATATAAATTACATAATTACACACACACGAACTCGCTCAACATCGGTAATCTCACTTTAAATAAGCACAAACACTGTAATATTAATTACTCAACTGAAATTACACTTGCTAAAGTGGTTTTGTTTAAGTTTGCAATTGTTGATTACGAGCTGAGGAGTCGATTACACGCCGTAATTACAGCGAGTGCCAACTTGTACTGATTGTAATCCTGCTAATCTGTTCGCCTTTTCGTGTTACAAGACAACATTACTGCAAGCTGGGATGGGTTGGTTTACATGCAATGTTTTGAAGAAATTTAGAAATGGCTTAGATATCGCAATATGCATTAAAACCCAGTTTTTAATTATGTTCCAAGAAATTTCCACCTAAAGTTTCATAGAAATTTCATGGCAGGTATTTCAAAAACAAAACAGCAATTTCAAAATCATTCTAAGTAATTAATAAAATAAATATTCCAAAACTTTGACTCAACGCCATCTAGTCCTAAACTAAGCATGGCTTGTGTTATGAGTACTTGGCAACTGATTAACATAGCTTGTATATTTCTAAATATATACATAATATAGATAAATTACACACAGACACAGTACTACTATGGAAGTAGGCAATTTATAAAGTCATTTTTAAATTTTTCTTAAGAAGGACCAAAATGTTAGTGAGCGCGTGGACTATATAAATGACGATACTTAAAGAAAATGATAGTGGTTATTAAGTAGCTTTATTATTCTACATGGTTTTGTGCTTGCAAGAAAACAAGCGGCTATTTATAACATCACGTGTAACTATACAATTTTGTCCCTATTGATTTATAAATTCTGTGAAAGGCGACCCTAACCCGGAAAACAAAGTACCTAACTGACACCACTAACCAGTGATGACCTCCTAACCGGCTTTAGATCCTCGCCCACAAAACACAGGTGCCCGAAACGCAACGCAACTTCCTGAAAAGGGGCGTTTCTTGCAAATCATCTGGCTCGCCTGTCAGTATCAATCTTAATTACTAAAGGCGCTTTCTTTTACGGAAAAGGCGCGAAGTCTGTCAATCTCCTGAATTATGATCCGGAGATTAAAGTAAAGGTCAACTGAGGAATGAATACAACACACACAAATGTTTGTGATACTAAAAGAGTTGTACATTTTCCCGTTGTCTGACATTTACGTAAATATTACACTCGTAAATTGGAATGGTCAGTCACGGTTAGTCAACCTGCGGCTATGAGTACTAAAATGCTTGAAACGTCAGCCATTGTTAAAAGTTATGTTAACCTCGATACAGCCCGCAAAAAGTAATTTCATTCTATTTTGCTTTTGTTATTTGCAGCCATTTCAATAACGGAAAATATTAACGGAACCAACAAACCTTATAAAATAAGTTTCAGGTAGAAATGCAAGTAAAATTACCATTCTATTTAAAACCCTTCGTGCGCTGACGTATCTTCAATAGAAAAGCAAAGATATTAATAAATTGAAAACAAAAACGATCCCGGAACGTTTCCACACAGATTACAATCACTGAAAAAGGCAACAAAAGGGGCAAGAGCACGAAATTGTCCCGGACAATGCATATTGCGGCTCGGGGGACAGGGCTACCGGCCTTGAGTAATGGATTGCACTTTTTGGAACAATTTATTCAAAAAACCTCCCCATTTTTTATGAACCCAAACCTGAGATATCTCCTTACCGAGACTTCCTTTTCATGTAATCATCTCATGCAGGCAGAACTGGGACTTGCGGGGTGCATCTACCGTCTGCCACATTTTTTGAACAAGATTGCCTATTACGATTTTCTCGAGCAAATTGGGCAGCCCTGGAGGATGTCGGGGCGCAGTGTCGGCCGCTAGGAATCCCGACCTCGCCTGCCTAACGAAATTGCATTTTGATTGTGTTCAACCGCCTTACACGTGGTTGGGCGCAATTATTTGACATTATTACTTTTTATTACAGCTGAAACGTCATTTCGTTCGGATTCATGCTCCGCCTGTAATTTGAATTTCGTCTCGGTGCGCTCTCATTTTCAAAAGTGGAATTTGGACTGAGATATTCCTGCATTGCAGAGATGTTTGGATCCCAGCTATGTTATGTTTTATTGTAAGTAACATACTTCGTGTTTTCCATATTTTATGGCTTGTAGTTCCGTGCAGGATCGTATCTCAGATTTGAATTGCTAGTTATTAAAATATCTCGAAAATGCGCATTGGGATCAGTTCTGAAAACAAGTTTGCAAAATTTTAAGGTTTTATATTTTCGCGTCTAAAACTTCAATTTGTATTCGATGAACGAATATACAATATTTACTTTACGCAAAATACTTGAATTGCTAACTCTCTTAGCCAATTTTTAAATAATGAAAAGAAATTGCGTTCGAAATATAAATTTTAATATCGAGAACGGGACTACAGTTTTAAAAATTGCAAGTAAGTAGGTACTTAACTTACAGCCTTTGTCCACTTATAAGAAACTCTTTTGTACACTTTTAAAATGAAACAATAATTGCAGAAATTGTGTCGCGCACAATTAAGTTCACTAAGGAGGTGCGAGCCTTCAATAGACTCTTATTAAATTTTAAACTGAACTGAATAATAATAACACGTGTAGGATGGAAAGGAAGCCTTTGCATTTTAATAAGGATTAAAAAGACCATTTTCCATAAAGCCAATTAGACTCGAAAGGCGTGTTACGAAGCGAGTAATAATTACCTGATACCTACCTATATTTATAAGGCTAACTACTTGCCAGTCCCAAACACTAACTCCATTACAAATTGAGAATTTACTTGGAGTCGAGTGCTTTGGGAAGTAACTAAGTTTGATACCGACCGATGTTAATTTTAAGTTTTATTAATAGGTCTATTCCACTCCGGCTTTTAATACCAACGTTTGTGCTATTAAGATACGCTTTAGAGATGTACCATCATCAGCCTAACCTTTTCCCTAATATGGGAACAACTGCGGCATTAACTTTTCCCAAGTGTGGGGTCGGCAGCTGAATGCCAGTGTTTTACATAGAGCGCCGGCCAGTCTGATCTCAATATCCCAGTAACTTTGTAAAACGATACTCCTTGATTAAACTGGTTGACAGACTTTCTGGCTTTTGACTACCCTAACGACTGTCATAGACCTACAAATGACAGCCTGGACCCACAGTTTAACATGCTTTCCGAGGCACAGAGGAGCATTGATACGTAATGAATGGTCCTATCCACGACAAACCTCGAAATTAAATAACACTGGTTTGTATGTTGCTTGAGTAATTTAAAAATACTGAGCACGTCAGTTCTCATCGTTAAATGTACGTAAAAAGTCGAGAAAAATAAGTTTGTTTATAGGATAAAATAAACAGTTTCTGAAAATAAAAACATACCTACATAGGCCACGGATATTGCAATCGGTGTAGTGGTTGTAGCTGTCAATATTAAATGAAATTCGGTTTATATCTCGTTTTCAGAATCCCTCTTGAATCAGATCAGTGGTTCTGTATCTTTAATTAATGAAGTTTTACTGATTTTCTAAATGATTGTAATTTCAATAAACTGTTTTGTAAATATATAGTTACTAGCTGGTGCCCGCGGTGTCTACGGAGGATTAGCACACCAGAATAGCTCGCAGATGGTAGATTTTTTTTGCTACTCACTTACCACTTATCGAATCAAACTTTCACATTTATAATATAAGTAGGATTTAAAGCCAGTTCAATTTGCAATAACTTAAAGACAGCCAAAAGACAAGTCTAATTTAAGATCTATAATCCAATATCCGTACAAAAAGACCGAAGAAAAAATTGACTCGTTTAAAACAACCCGAAGAATTGTTGGACATCTCTTCAGAATATCTCGCAATTTGCGACCGGGATGAGACATTGATTTTCAATCCCCAAGTTTTTCACTCCACTTACTTAAGTAGTCGTGAAGATAAAGCGGATGAGCCGGAGACGGGCGGACGGTCCCCTTTCGGAGCTATTTGGGCTATTTACCGCTCCAGGCTATTCGGGATATATTTGTGTTGGTTCTTCGGTAATTTGCTGATGTAGATCAATAGGCGAACAATGTGGCTCATTGAAATACTTTGATGTTTTCAGGCGGATGTGAAGGCTATTTTAATACTTAATGATTTAAGGGGATCGTTGCTCCGGGGGCTATCAAAAGTTTATCAAAGTGTGGACTTGATTCACTTTCTGACAAACAAGGTTATTTCACTTTTACTGTTCACAAAGTAAGTTGACACAATAGTCGGTCGACTTTGCCTGTTGGTCTAGTAGTTAGTGGCCCTGACTGCTATGCCGGAGGTCGTGGGTACGATTCCCACCTAGGATAAATGTTTGTGTGATGATCACGATCATTTGTTCTGTGTCTGGGTGTAATTTATCTATAATATGTATGTATTTAGAAATATGTAAGTAAGTTCATCAGCTGCTTATTACCCATAACACAAGCTCTGCTTAAATAAAAAAACTGCTGCTACTGCTGCTGCTTAGCTTGGGATTAGATGGAGTTGTGTGAAAAGTTGTGGAATATTGTATTATTGTTATTATTTATTTATTATACTACGACGTCACATCCTCAGATTTATGAAATTCACTTTGTAGTCCACTTCCTAATGTACTAGGCATCGCACAATATTTAGAGCTAAAAAAAAAAATACATATTTAAAGTAAGTAAATAGACTAGTTGACGTAGTACCTTCCCCCACTATGCTACCTGTGCCCAAGCCGCCATTGCTCTTGTCATTCGCTTTCTTTGTGCGGGCATCGCAACATCAAATTCATTTTTCGTGTGCAACTCCGTATTATTGTGTTAGTTAGTGATAATTGTGACTCTGGTTTACCAAAATGGGTAAACGAAAACACCAAGATAAAGAATCGTACATTCGGAAGAAAATAAGACGGTTACAAAAACAACTTAACCACTTCTCGGAAACGAGCGAAGGTGAGTCATACTTGTTTACTTTACTAAAGAACTATCCCTAATTGCCGTAACGAATTATTGACGCAACTATAATATTATAATGTTGTTACCAGATGTTTAAAAAACATGCCATCACAATTTATTCATCTACCTCCAATCAATAGACTTTTTTTTTCTCTTTACTTCGTACTTGTATTTTTTCCCAAGGTACCAAGCTAAAGTTTAGACATACCTTAATGATGTGTTATGGTTTAAACTATGTTGTTTTATATCTCTTTGAATGCTATTCTCCGCGATGCGATCGCGGCTGATAGATTCCTATATAACTGCCGATTATTCTTAGCGACGTGACCGCTACAGATAACTATGGCATGTAGTGATGAAGTGACACCGTTATTCTCCATGACGTGATCATGGCTGATAACCATACAGTTTCGTGTTATAACGTGCTTATAACCAATGACTTAAAAGTACACTGCTGCAAAGGCAGCATGCGATTATTTCGTGTAATTTAAAAACAACGCGCGCGTTGTTCTTTACAGACTCCGACCCTTGGCCACTATCACCAGGGAACTCACCGCCGATCGATCAAGCGCGGGCGGACCCCTTAGAATCGGACGATTCGTACGTGTCAGTACGACAAATCAGGTCCGCGGTATCTCCATGCTCCACGTTTCAGAATGCAAACACGCCCCCCCTATCAGATAGGGTTATCGAACAAGAAACAGAAATTGGGGTACCTACCCTGCCCTCAGAACCAGGCCCTAGTACCCTACCACAGGAAATATTAGAAGCACTCGGTGAATTGAAGGGAAAGGATGAAGTCTTTGGACCACCGATTCCTGACGAGATCGCTAAACGTTGGGGGGGTATCCTAGTTGATGGCCTAAAGCGGGAACAGAAGCAAGAGGGTTTAGAAAAATCACTAGTACCAGAAAACTTCAAACTTGCCAAAGCACCTCTATTAAATCCAGAAATCGCCCCTGTTCTTAGCGATTCAGTAAAAAACCGAGACAAGCTACTGGAAAAAGCCCAAAACTACCTTGGTTATGGAATTGCAGGTTTAACTAATCTGGCATGCTCCATTATTGATGGGGATACAAATAAAATAGATTTATTAAAGAAAATATCAGACGTCAATAAAATACTGCTGGATCTGCATTATGAAAATACGAAAACTAGGAGGAAACTAGTGATTACATCTCTTGATAAGAAGTTCACACAGCTCATTACCGATGTAAAAAGAGACACTTACCTTTTTGGAGCCAATCTAGGTGAAAAAATAAAGGCGTCTAAGACTGCCGAAAGGTCTGGACTTCAGATCAGACGCACTGATACAGCACATACATCCCGGAGATACACGCAGCAGGGAAACTGGAGGGGCCCACCCAGATCTCAAGGTCAACAGGCACACAGACAGGGTGGGCAGAGACCTCGCTACCATACTCAAACGAACAAACGGCCAACACCAGCTGCACATCGCCAGACACAGCCACCAAAGACCAACTTCAAGACTCACAAACCATAAACGAGGTAACAATACCCCATGCGGGTAGACTAAGCTACTTTCTAGATAAATGGCGTGTTATAACCGACGATCCGGTCGTCTTAAGTTATGTGAAGGGTTTAAAAATTGCTTTCACAAACCCAGTACATCAAACAGTTATACCCAAAAATCAAAATTTTAGTAATTCTGAAATAAGCGACTTAAGGGTCGAGATATCTAAATTACAGTCTTCCGGTGCTGTCGTAAAGCGTGCCGCCGTACCTGGCCAATTTCTGTCAAAAATATTTTTGGCTAATAAAAGTGACGGTACATTTCGATTTATTCTTAATTTAAAAAACTTAAATAATTTTATTACTACACAACATTTTAAAATGGAAGATATCAGGACTGTTACAAAATTAATTACAAAAAACTGCTATATGGCCACCATAGACCTGAAAGACGCCTATTTTCTAATCCAAGTCGATAAAACTAGCAGAAAGTACTTACGATTCATGTTCGAAGGAGACATTTTTGAATTTCAATGTTTACCATTCGGTTTGTCTCTAGCCCCGTACATTTTCATTAAACTTATGAAACCGGTGGTGGCCACACTTAGAAATACTGGCTTAATACTAGCAATTTATTTAGATGATATTATCTGTATCGGGAATGATTATGAAGACTGCCTTAAATGTGTTACCAACACAAAAGCATTATTAGAAAGTTTGGGTTTCGTCATAAATTTTGCCAAAAGTAAATTGCAACCGAAACAATCCCAAACTTTCCTTGGTTTTGAATTACATTCACGGTGTTATTGTTTAAAATTACCAAACGAAAAACGAGTCAAAGTTCAGAAGTGTGTCGAAAATATTTCTAAACAAAAACACATAACTATTAGAGATTTCGCAAAATTTCTCGGAATACTTTGTTCCGCATGTCCGGCAGTTTCTTACGGCTGGGTTTATACGAAACTCCTTGAACGCGAAAAGTTTATCGCTTTGAGAAACGCTGATAATAACTATGATACAACTATGAGGTTACCTACCACTCTCAAACCAGACTTCGTTTGGTGGATGAACAATATTATGCGTACAAAAAACCCAATAAGTACGCAATGGTCGTTATGCGTTGGAAATATTTTCGGATGCTTCTCTAACTGGCTGGGGCGCATTTTGTAATGGTGATAGGGCAAGTGGGTTCTGGAATAATTTAGAAATTAATTATCACATAAATGTGTTAGAATTGAAAGCTGCCTTTAACGGACTTAAGTGTTTTGCTAATCAAATAGAAAACAAAGATATATTGCTGCGCATCGATAATACGACAGCAATATCTTATATAAATAGGTATGGCGGAGTTCAATTTTGGAATCTAAATGAATCAGCTCGTGAAATTTGGCAATGGTGCGAAAAAAGGCAATTGCATGTTTTCGCGTCATACATAAAGTCCAAAGACAACGTTGAGGCAGATGAGGAATCGAGGCGAAACAATATCGATACCGAATGGAGTTTGTCTCCGTCAGCTTTTAAAAAAGTCGTTCATACTTTTGGTTGTCCTGAAATCGACTTATTTGCCAGTAGAGTTAATGCCAAGTGCAATAGGTACATTTCATGGAAACGTGACCCGGATGCGTTCAACATTGACGCATTTACTGTTGACTGGGGTCCATTCTTTTTCTACTCGTTTCCTCCGTTCTCATTACTGTTAAGATATCTAAGGAAAATAATCAACGATAAAGCCACAGGGATAATGATAGTACCACATTGGCCTAGTCAACCTTGGTACCCACTCTTCTTGAAACTGTCGCAAAGCGACCCCGTTTTTCTTGAGCCTGACCCTAATCTACTACTGTCTCCTTTCAGAACCAGACACCCACTCTGGACACGACTTACCCTGGTGTCATCCCTATTATCAGGGAAGCATATGTAAGACAAGATTTAACACCTGAAACTATACAGATTATGATTGCGTCTTTGGCTAAAAATTCTTTAAAACAATATAACTGTGCGTATAAAAAGTGGTGGCATTTTTGCACCAATAATAATATTAGCTGTTATAGTACAAATATTTCACTAATACTAAGATTTCTAACGGTAGAAATTGAAGGGGGGGCTAGCTATTCCACCCTTAATTCTATTCGTTCAGCGTTGGCTCTAATATTGGGCAGGCAGTTTAGTGATGATGACCGGGTCTCCCGGTTCTTTATAGGAGTGTTTAAAATGAACCCTACCTTCCCTAAATATCAGGCAACTTGGAATCCAAATCTGGTTCTAGATCATCTCACAAACTGGTATCCAAACGATGATTTGCCAATAGATAAACTTACTAAAAAGCTGGTAGCTCTTCTAGCGTTGTCTACTGCACAACGCGTGCAGACGCTATCGTTAATTCGCTTATGTAATGTTAGAGCCGCAGATTCAAAATTTGAAATAATTATTACTGATCTTACTAAAACTTCAGCACCGGGACGCAACATGCCTCGGTTAACTATACCTTTTTTCGGTCATAAAGTAGAAATTTGCCCGGGGAAGACCTTATCTTCATATATAGAAGCCACTAAGCAATTTAGAAATTCCTCACAAACAGATAAACTCATCCTTACCTACTATTAAAAAACCTATACACAACGCCAGTGCCTCGACAATTAGCCGCTGGATTAAAATAGTCCTCACGGAAAGCGGCGTAGATACGACCATATTTTCAGCGCATAGTACGCGCCACGCATCTACCTCTGCGGCCAAAAGAAAAGGCATATCAGTAGATCTTATTAAAAAATCCGCGGGTTGGTCTGGGAACTCCTTAACGTTTGCAAAGTTCTATGACAGACCACTCGAAAGTAATAATAATGATGAGGCCTTTGCAACGGCTATTTGTGATTGAACAAACAATGCTATTTAAAAGATATGTTATTGTACCAACCTAAATGATATCGAAGCTAAATAATAATACTGTTGATTCGAAAGCATAAATAAGAGTTTAATTTACCTCCTCCGCTTTCCTACCTTATGCTTCACCTATTTCACTCCCGGTTCTAAACATCTACAAAGTGAATTTCATAAATCTGAGGATGTGACGTCGTAGTATAATTAATGGTTAAACGAACTTACCTTAAGTGATGTTCGACCATAATTATACGAGACGTCACATCCGAAAGATTTATAACCCACCCGAACCCCATGATCGCAAGGTTAATCATAAAATCCCTAAATTATGTCGCGAAATAGGCTCTTCCTCTCTGAAAACAATGACAAGAGCAATGGCGGCTTGGGCACAGGTAGCATAGTGGGGGAAGGTACTACGTCAACTAGTCTATTTACTTACTTTAAATATGTATTTTTTTTTTTAGCTCTAAATATTGTGCGATGCCTAGTACATTAGGAAGTGGACTACAAAGTGAATTTCATAAATCTTTCGGATGTGACGTCTCGTATAATTATGGTCGAACATCACTTAAGGTAAGTTCGTTTAACCATTAATTATATTCTGGTAAACAATCAACATGAGTTATATGTGACTCATGGGACAGGGAAGTGGTTAAATATAAAATCACATATTACAAATCAATTAAACACATCATAATGTCAAACTTATTACAAAACGAGTATATTCATGAAACTTGCAATGTTGTATTCACTGAATATCTGTTGATGTTGTAATGTATATACCTATTGTTCCCCATAGTAAATATATTATTGCGGTAGAATCTATGTAAGTCTACCTAGAAGACACCCCACGTTGACACTTCATTGCTTATTCAGCCTAATTTACTTTCAGTGCCCAGACATTTCTATTATTGGCGAACCAATTTCTTAGTAACACCGTTTTCCTAACAAAACGAGCCGATCGCTTTAAAAATGTACGCAACTAAATGTATGAGGAGACCTTTCGTTTATTTTTAGCCAAATGAAACATAAATTATGCACGTTACAATTTGGACAGCAACTCCTTTGTTAGCCTTTAGAACAAAACGCGGCGCAAAAGGACGTGACCCGCCAATAAATTATTTACCTGAAAACCTAACACCATAAACCGGTCGAACAAAAGCGGCCACATTTGTTAGCTACAGTGCAAATGTCCGCAAATATATAATAAATCGTATTTGGACGAAAAAGATCCGATGGCATCCATGAATAAGAATAAACAGATGGTATAACAATATTGCCGGGGTTTATTTAATACGCGAGAGGGACAATACGCGGCGTGGCACGCTCGGGTCCGGGTACTCGGGTCTCGGGTACTCGGCGTACTCGGGCGAGCGGAGGAGCCTTCCGTTCCACTCCGCTGCCAAGATCGTGGCCGACAGCAGAATTTCTAGTTTCGTGCACTTGAGATTTTATTTTCAATGTTTACAACGTTATATTTTTAGAATTGAATTTAATATTTGTGTGGCGCATCTCTGTACTGTGTCACGCTTTGCTTTGTAAGCAGTTTTGTAAATTGAGCTGGTGAACGTTACAATATGTATCAATGGAGACATAATAAGCTTAGCAAGACGTGAGGTGACTGCGTTGCATAAATCTGCAACATTGATAAGTTGAATAACAATGTCCTAAATTTTACAACCTCCTCCAACAGTCAAGTGTTAGCTGAATCAAAGCTGAATGCTGTGTTCCTACAGTAGGTGCTACTGAGGACTTCACTAACGCTAGTGAAATGGCCGGGTAAGGACCAAGGCTCGAATGTACCAAAGGCAGACACGTTGACGAGCCGTCACGGGAGCCGGCGTGACGTTTTAGGTACACACGATGCTGACACAACCTACCACTACGTTGTAATGTACATACGTTCTGTGAAAGTTATCCATTTTATAAACAACGTTATAAAAAATACTACTTCTTTACTTCGACTGGCAAGTCACTAATATGGTGTTAGGGTTTTTATGCCACCTATGGGCCTCTGAATAGGCTTTGAGAAATATCTCTCAGGTTTCCTCACGAAGTTATCCTTCACCAGTTTTGAAGCAAGTGATAATTATACAAAACTGACATGAATCCGAAAGGTGTGCCTTGAATTCGAACTCGACACCAATAACTTCGCAGACTGTCGGTCACACCACTGGACTATCACTACTTTTGGCTTTAAAATGACTGCGATTAAAAAGGATATTATTATTGAAAAGGCTAAACAAAAACTTTTTTTTATTATTGATAGGCACGCGTTTGACCACTATCTCACCTGATGGTAAGCAATGATGTGGTCGACGATGAAGCACGCTTGCAAGAAGCAACCTGTTCACTCTTGACTTGAAGACTCCTAGGTTGTCGCTATCAGGAAACACCGACTCCGGCAGGGAATTCCATTCTTTAGCTGTTAGCACAATGAATGTGTTTCACATAGCGTTCTTCTTAGTAAATTGAGTTGTCGTAAAATTCACTGAAACGAATACGGCCATTCATTCATTTAGGGTGTAATTTATCGCAATGATTTTGTGTCTAGCCGGAAGTACGTTATTGTAATCATAATTTAATTATTAACAGACAACCCATATGAACACCAGCCACGATCATAATACTGTTTACAGTTGGAAAACAATATACAGGCAAGTAGGATTATTGAAATTATTTGTATTTGTTCTCTTAACCGCCAGCAAGCTTCGAACGTTAAATTCGATTAAATTAAAATAAACCGTAAACAAAAACAAATAGACTTTAAAAGTGATTGAAGCGCGTGGTACACTTGTGTGCCCACGGTTTTTAATAAGTGAGTTGATCTTATTCCGGGTTACTTCTTACTAGGTAGTAGGTAGTTTTTAACCCAGAATCAAAGCTGTTCGTGCGCACTTTTTTGGAAATGGATTGTTTATTAACAGTCAGTATCAGAATCAAAACTTTATTTGCTATGAATGTAGGTACGATAAGATGTTGTAGGTAGATAAATTAATGAAATTGGCTTAACTCTGACTCAACAAACTCAACTTAATTGTAAATAAATTAAGTGAAGAACATCTATTATTCTTCATCTGATATAAATGACTATATAATGTATGTTGTGTGTCAATCTGAAGAACAATACGTTTTCCTGCGACTATCTATATCCGAATAAATAAAATCGCATCTTTTTTTCTAATTTAAGTATTACTAATGTTACACGAAAACACGAAAATAAACAGAAGAACCACGAAAAAAAACCAAAATAATTATTCTTTCAATTTTCCTTATAGTTAATTATCATTCCACTTAAGAAATATCAACTCAACGGTTCCGTAGCGATTAGATTGTCGGAAAAATATTATAAAATCTTTTCTTGGTCAACTTATTAAAGAAAATCTTCACAGTTCTTTAATGACTTCATTTTAAAATTCTCTCCTTTATTCATCTCTTAAATGAACGGAAACGGGTTTCTTTTTCTCTTGAAGAGATTGGAGCGCAATTTTATTGACGTGAAGAACTTCTATTAGATTACTAAGAGTCGATCAATTCTTTCTTTGCTAGTTACTTAGTTCTGAAGAGTTTAAGTGATTTTATTTGTATAACTAGTTATGTGTTTTCTTCAATTGATACTTTAAATAGATTTTCATTTCCATGTGACAATTGAAAGGAGCTCGTTGCAAAGTTATGATATACATTTCCACTTCGGAAAGTACGTAGTACATAGGACATTGTTCCCCATCATTTAATAGATCTATGACAGTTTTATGGCAGTCAAAAATCAGAGAGTTAGACAGACGGTCTTACCAACGGTAACTGATTGTGAAAGTCAAGGAAATAGGAAGTCGCTTCAGCAGCGTCTGGTTCAACTGAAAGTCGACTAGAACCAAACTGGGAATAGGTAGATGTTAGTATGGTAGCAAATCTCTGCTGCCCAAATCTCAGTAGATCTAGAATGCACACGAAGATTAAATTAACCACTCGTATGCAGTAACTATAGAAACAATTAATAAGCAATTATGTCTCGTGTAGATCTACGTTCCGGCACATGACGGGTTAATTCTGAATTTCTGTCTACATAATCTTACTCACTAATTAATTTATTTAATACTTCAAGCACACTAATGTGCAGAGGGATGTGCAGAGGGACGTGGATTTAATGCATTTTCTATCAATCAACATTTCGGAGATGCAGAGAAAAAGTGGTAGGTGCAACTTCAAATGAAAATAAAATAAATCAAAATGATACTAAAACATATTTTAAAGGAGACAGTTTTTTTTGGGCCCACTATTAAACGGTAACGTTTATGAATCATATTTTACATGAAGAAAGTGATCATATTATTACTTTTAACAGACCTAAAATTATATAGAAATGTAACCGGAATAATGAAATAATAGTAAAAAAGTATTATGGCAAAAAATGCTTGTTTAGGAGCGTTTTAGGTTTATTTTCACGGGAAAACAAATATGTTACCACGGTGCGCAGCGGTAATGACATCGGCTTTAAATGCGTTAATAAATGATAATTATTAATTGGTACAGTGAACTTGTTTTTATTATGTTTCTAACGGTTAACACAAATATCAAGTAACGTACTTTAAAAATCACAGTGGAACGAAACGTAATTAATAGCCCGTTGCAGATGCTCTATGGTCCAATTTCAATCAGTTTGACACTGACAAACAGCATTATTATTGTTTCCGATTACTAAATAATTGCATGTTTCTTTTGTTCTTTTCGTATTTTTATTCGATAGATATTATGAAAATGCCACCTGTAGATACAGCGCATAATCTACAAAGCCGTTACATCAATTGTGCAGCACCACTTCAACGGAATTGGGGCTGCTCTTGCTGGATACTGTTGTAGTTGTTTAGTGGGCAGAGGCACTGTGGCCGCTGTGCACATGTGATGTGTATAGTGTGGTTTTTATCTTGGGCGCGGCATCAAGTTAAAGTTGAGCCACCTGCATCTTTTTTAGATGAAATACTGCTTTTAAGAGAAGATTTTGAAAATTATGACGAGCAGTAAAAAATACTTCTTGTGACATACTATATTGTGTTTTTTTTTATCTCCTGACACAACCAGCTTATAACACATCACCTTATTATTTTAGATCTCCAGTCCAAGAGATTTAATATACTAAAGGTACTACTAAGGTATACTACTTTAGGTATTGAATATCTTTATCTACAGTCTATGGCTGGAAAAAGTGTGTTTCGAAATGAATACATCTAATCTATTTTCGTGAATATCTCTGTCTTCAAATCGTGTAAATCACATCAAAATCAGTACAGACGTGTCTTTGTTTTATACTTTATATTATTGAACATTGAACCGTGTACTATTTTAACTTAAAATACCAAGGAGACCTATCCACTCATTAAACAATCGCTCTTCTGAGATTTTAGGTTATTATGAGAGTCATGTTTTGACTGTCGTATTTCACAGTATTCCGGTTACATACAGTTTAGCTAATATTACCACTGTAATCTAGAGATTATAAGGAATAAACTAACGTGCATTTCATTGCTAAACATCACAATTTGTGGTGGGCCTATTCTCCATACAAAAAAAACTGTCTCCTTTAGATAACTAAGCATGTTCTACTCTATAGATACAATGTATAAGAAACTATAGAAACAAAAACAAGAGAAAATATTTAGCGCTATGAAGATACTACTGCCAAACTATGTATAGGAATAATCTCATTTGAAGAGCTGTCTCGTTTCTAAACCAACACTATGTAAACAACATCGAACATCCCAGTTTTTGACCTCCCCTTGTAACTGTGTCTGAAACAAGCGAGTGTTTGAACCGTAATTTATTAGCAGCCGTCATACGCTGTCAGTCGGCTGTCCAATTGTGTGTGACGTCGCGACGTGTATCGTTATTGCACACGTCTATGTGATCCTGGTAGTTAGGAGCTTGGTGGTTGTATATATTTTTAGGTTTTGCTTGCTTGTTAAGTTACAAGGGGATTAGGTTTTGTAACGGTTGTTAAAAAAATCCTAATGATAATAATGACAAATAAAAATTCACATATTCAACAAACGCGATAAGTAATTTACATGGAGTGTTTGACCTCCAAAACCCAGTACCAGGTTACCCAGCAACTGGGCTTTGATACCCCTTGGTTAAGCTGGCTGTCAGACTTCCAGACTTTTGACCCTACACGTAACGACTGTCAAAGATTTACAAGTGACAGCCGGGACCAACGGTGTAACATGCTTTCTTGAAGAGTCTTCAAATGTTATTAACGGTCACCCATCCACGGACCAGCCTCATTATTATTGAGGCTGTTATAATTATTTAGCCACAAGTTCCTCGATGCAAGATGCAATTATGAGTATATAGGTAAGAAAGAGAAAATTTAATTTTAGATACGTATAGAAATTATATTTATGTATCTAACACATATTTTTCATATATTTTTGGAACGAAGTTCCTTATCGCGCGTTGTGAAAGGGGGCTAGACGGAAAAAATTCTTACGAAAAGTTGTCACGACACTTTTTGCTATAGTAAGCTATTGTAAGCTGTGCGGCGTCGCATGTTCGCAGGGAGAGGAAGAGGGAGAGGGAGAGGGAGGGGGAGAGGGAGAGGGAGAGGGAGAGGGTGAGGGAGAGGGAGATGGAGTGGGAGAGGGAGAGGGAGAGGGAGAGGGAGAGGGAGAGGGAGAGGGAGAGGGAGAGGGAGAGGGAGAGGGAGAGGGAGAGGGAGAGGGAGAGGGAGAGGGAGAGGGAGAGGGAGAGGGAGAGGGAGAGGGAGAGGGAGAGGGAGAGGGAGAGGGAGAGGGAGAGGGAGAGGGAGAGGGAGAGGGAGAGGGAGAGGGAGAGGGAGAGGGAGAGGGAGAGGGAGAGGGAGAGGGAGAGGGAGCGGGAGAGGAAGAGGGTGTGGGAGAGGGGAAGGGAGAGGGGGAGGGAGAGGGAGAGGGAGAGGGAGAGGGAGAGGGAGAGGGAGAGGGAGAGGGAGAGGGAGAGGGAGAGGGAGAGGGAGAGGGAGAGGGAGAGGGAGAGGGAGAGGGAGAGGGAGAGGGAGAAGATTGAATAGTTCACTAATCAATCGAAGGGAACTTCGTTCCATCCGGGTGTCCCTTGACACCTCTCAAGTTTTTTTACATGTTAGATAGAGTTTTTGTTATTAAATTTCCTTTGCATGGCGTGGCCGAAAAAGGCTTCTATCTCAGAACGACGATGCCACGATATTTAAAGAAAAATCAACCGCAGCGCTCTTACTGTGATAGGGCCCGCCGTAATTGCCACGGACACACCTAACGGATATAATAGCCCTCTAGGTACCTATAGCAAAAGCAAAGTAGTTATAAACTACAAAACTTTTGTTTACGCAAAACGTGATACGAAAAAGGTTATCATAACCGGACCCTAGGCAGCAGATAGGGAAAACACAAGAGCGGTATAAGAAGCCAACAAGACAATATTCCCCACGCCACCACTTGTTGTAATAAACAATGTATCCAGGAAAATATCGAGTACATTCTCAGACAAGTTGGTTCGGACCACCGCGCGCCGGCCGCCTGAAGCTTCACAAACAAAGCTGTGATCACATTGAATGTAATGACCGCTAAATAGGTAATAACAATGCGAACGATATCCTTCCGATGTTAATCACGTCGTATCAATAAATTGGCGACTGTAGCGACCAGCTGTGTCGGTAAAATGTTGGTATTTGTGTTTTAATATATGCGCGGTCACGCTACCTTTATTGTGCTTTAAGCATTTACATACATAACCCCGTCAGTTGTAACAAACGAAACTGGCCCTTATCTCCGCGGGCTAAGATCGTTAGATACTGTACAAGTAAGATGGTTTTTCAGTAGCTGCATTGCCGTTGTGTAAACGACATTGGCTTTTCAATATGGAACAACAATACAATAATTATCGAGATCGTACTAACAGCGTTATCATTTTAACGTAATGAAAATTGATATGACAAGCTTTTTTTCCTTGCTTTGAAAGATAAATCTACGCTGGTCGCGTAAAATAAGACGCGCTCCTCGCTAAATATTAAACAATATTTTTTCACTTTAGGCGAGGCGACAAGCATGATTTTCAACAAAATTTACGACTTCTTCGCACTTTTCCTACCACGTTACATGTTTACATACAATGATCAGTATTCTGAAAGGTTTAGAAGTCTGATTCAGTGTGACTGCTAATACCCCTGCACATGAGGTCTCATTTTCAGTTGGCAGTTCTACACGAAATAAACTGCTAAACCTTATAAAATTCATCCTAAAGGTTTGTTTGGTTTCTGATCTCCAAGATACAGGGACTCCTAGTTCGGAGATCAGGGTTTCAATGTGTGTTACCCTAGTCAAAGCCTCTTGTCTATGTACGATTACTTTTTAACCCCCGACGCAAAAAGAGGGGTGTTATAAGTTTCACCGCTATGTGTGTGTGTCTGTCTGTCTGTCTGTCTGTCTGTCTGTGGCACCGTAGCGCCCAAACGGGTGAACCGATTTAGATGCGGTTTTTTTTATTTAAAAGCAGAGTTTCTTGCGATGGTTCTTAGACATAATTTATCAAAATTGGTTCAGCCGTTTCAAGGTTACCAGATCTTTTGTGTTAGCTACCGTTGGTATTTTAGACGTCTATGGGTATTAATTTTACTTAAAAAATTTAAAAAACCCCCACCGCAAAAAAGTAAAACATTTAAAAAGTTAAAAATAACACTTTAGCCATGAAATTTTACTTCACGTCGGGGTACCGCTTAAGTAAGGAATGTTCCTAGTACTTGTAGGTATGTAGGTACTTATTTTAACGGTACCCCGACGTTACGTAAAATTTCATGGCTAAAGTGTTATTTTTAACTTTTTAAATGTTTTACTTTTTTGCGGCGGGGGTTTTTTAAATTTTTAATTTATATAAATGCTAGTTTATTTAAGCTTTAGTTCATTAAACATGCTTTTTTGTCTACGCTCTTTTTTTTGTTTGGATATATTCGAAAAAAATATATTGTCAATAGATTCAACCAAGTTACCCGTTGACAGTCGTGTAAACGGCAGACTGCCAAATCACAGGTCTCGAAGTTCGAACCTAAGGCACGCATATCTGTCTTTTCAAAACTGTCAAATTTTCCCGATTGAACATAAACCTTATTTATTTATTAAAACTTTATGCACTAGTAAAATACACTGTACAAAGGCGGACTTAATGCCTTAGGCATTTTCAAATAATTGACGAAAAATAAATACACAGATTCATACATATTAAAACAAAATAAATACATAGTTAAGAGAGATAAATACGTTAATAGAGAAAAACTAATCTAAATAAAGATCAAGTACAAGAAAAAAAGAAGAGAATAGAGAAAATCAAGTCTTATTGTGTTTAGAATAAAGTTGAAAACCATAAAACCTATCAAAGAAATTTGACATTGTGACAATTGTGCTTGAAGTATGAAATATAGTAGATTATTAACCAAGGGCTGTATGACATCAATAGCATACGAGGTTTTTGGCGCCTGAGCGAAGCGAAGGCGCTAATTAACCCGAGTATGCAATTGATGCTTACGCCCGAGATAAATACTCTGCTTTACATATCGATTGTGAGGTAAGTAAACAACAAGACAGCAGGTTTCAATGAACATTTATTAAGAAGAAAAAAAAGAAAATTAATTATTTTCGCGATGCTTTCGCGCCTACTAGTAGACTGCCTTTTTTTTTCACGCACGCAAGCGCGTCAAATCTTGCTGGCCAGTTTGATTTTTAAATCGATTCCATCTAACATACGATGTGGAAACAAATAGTTCCATATTTAAAATAAAATCTTTATAAAATAAATTGTCTAGATTCCGATTCGAGTAATTAATCGATACCGAGAAAAAAAAAATTAACTTTTTAAAAATATTCTTCGTGCAGTATGAGTATGACAGTTCTTTTTTCAAATTCCAAAACCTATGCTGTAATGATAGTCATACACCCCGGCATTCAGGGGTGTAAGGGTGTACTTACAGAGCAAGAGATATGTAAAATAATTTAAAAAAAATATGAGGCTTTGTGAGAAGACTTATTACTAGTTCGAGTTCTTTGTTCTGGTTGATGGGGGAATTCTCATTCAGTCAATTCTTGTTTAGTTAAGTTACTAACAATAGTGTTTATGTGTAAACCTAGCTGTTATTTATGGATTTTGTAGTTGTCCGAAATAAAATGATTTTAATTATTAAAAAAAAACGTATTTGGAACAGAATTTACCAAACCTTATATCCCCTGGTTCATAAGACAAATCTGCCGCGCTAGCGATATTAGCAGTAAGTGAAATTTTTGACAAAATGAGTTAAATATTGATCCCGAATCAGCGCAATGAGCCCTACTAGATGTGCTGACACCTGTTTTAATAGCTTATCGGGAACCAGTAAATTTCGTTTAGGATAAAGGCAGTAAGTCCACTAAATGACAAATCTTCCTTAACATAACAACAGTAAGTATAGTTACCCCAGGTTAGTAAGTAAAGCTCTATCATTTAGGTTTTACTTTTACTTAAATTATGTGCAGTAACTGTGTATACTGTCGATATAATAAATAAGGCATGTTTTTTATTTTGCCTTAATGACTTGGGAGAACAGCAGTAACTAAATATACTGTGGATATAATAAGTAGAGTTTGTTTTTAATTCGGTCTTAATCGATTAGAATATCGGCAGTAACTAAACATACTGTGGATATAATTATGTAACGTTTGTTTTTTTATTCTTCTTTGAATACTTAGAATATCTGCAGTAACTCATCATTCTGCGGTTATATTAAGCAAGGTCTACTTCACGTTCGGTCTTGATCACTTACACTGTAGGTAAGCAGTAATAATCATATATTAAACTGTGACTAAAATAAGACAAATATATTATTGAATGAGAGTTCAATTTACTTAAAGTATCAGCTTTTTAATTCGACATACCATTACCGCTGATATAATACAAGAATGATTTTAATTTAAGAGCTATTTTGCCTACTATTTTGGGACTCAAATGGTGTGCTAGGGGGAGAGGCGCGGGCGCGGTGTTACACAGTGAAATTATATCAGTGTCGTCCGCGATTGCGTGCAAAGAGGTTGTACTGTAATGAAGAGTTAAATTTATCTATTGAAAAGGAAATTAGTTTGTCTGACTTACTGCAAGACCCATTTGCCGAGTCTGATGATGAAAGGGACAAAGATTATGTACCGGAAGATGATTTGAACAGCACGCTATCTGACGAAACAGTAGTAATAGACTATTTTCTTAAAATTTTATTGTTCTCAGATAGTGAAACCTCGTTATTTAATATAATAATAATACGTAAGTAAAGAAATATTAATAAACATAAACGTTTTTTATCTAACACTTTGTTTTTATTCATAAGCTATAACCTAAACCTAGTACACACATCAAAAGTGTCTAGGGATCAACATATATTTTTGCAATAACTTTTCTCCTGATTGATATTAATTAAAATTTTCTTTAAGGATTCATCAAATAAAGTGTTTTCGTTTGTCACAGTAACGATAAACCAAGTCACCTTTGCATTAATAAAGAAATTTGCCATTTTCCTAATAAAGGGATTTTTGACATTTGAACCACTAACATTAAAGTTCGAGACTGAAATAACAGTTTTCTTTAAAATTTTATTGGGTAACTTAAACAATTAATAATCCGTGTTTCTACCGCGAACACTAACAACACAAGAACATCGGTTTGGCATACTCAAAATGAGTTCATCCAAATCACGCTGTGGAATGGCCGCCCATGTTCGTTGCAACAACAAAAAAAGGTCTTCTTGCGACTGGATACCCTCCATATTCGGCAGAGCTCTTCTCTGTAGCACATCCCATGCATGCTCAATCGGGTTCAAGTCTGGCGACTGAGCAGGCCAGGGCAGGACATTGATGTTAGCTGCGGCGAGAGTCTGTCTTACAACTCTTGCGGTGGGCGGTCGTGCATTATCATGCATTAACTGAAATAAGGGACCGATTTGCACTTGTAGAGGAACGATGACGTCTGATACAATCGTCTCAGCATAAATTTGAGCGTTGAGGTTGCCTCTGATCCAAATCAACTCAGTTCTTCCGCCGATCCAAATACCCGCTCATACCATGATGGTTCCACCACTATAAGGATGGACTTCCTGGCAGGATTTTAATCGCTGTTGGCGTCCAGGGGTTCTCCAGTGTCGTATACGTCTTGTATCCGGTCTCATACCAAAACGAGACTCATCAGAAAAGCACACGAAACGCCATTGTTCTTCTGCCCAATTTCTGTGTTCAAGAGCCCATTGATATCGAATCCTACGATTGTGCATTGCTATAGGTGGAACCCGTAGCGGTCTTCGGGAATGAAGGTTCACTTCATGCAAGCGGTTTCTGACTGTTTGGTCGCTAATTAAGTTCCCTGAAGAGTGATGAAGCCTCACGGCTAACATCATGGCGGTTATTGTTGGACCTCTTCGAGTTAAGATTTGAATGTATCGGTCTTGTCTCCGTGTGGTGCAGCGATACCGTCCTCCATGGCGCTCAGCCACGGTACCAGTGCTTTGGTAACGTGTCCAAAGTCGACTGATAACACTCTGACTTGTATTCAGAGCTAAAGCCACAGTACGTTGCCGGGAACCAGCTTCTATCATTCCCACGGCTCTGAGCATTTCTTCCCTGCTTAAATGACGTCGCCGCTCCATAATAACGTTGGTTTTAATCAGTAGTAGGGAAACAGTAGCACTAATAATGTCTTCAATGCGTTGTATGTTTTTATAGGGAAAATATTTATTTATTTATTTATTACAAAGCCACATCTCAATCTCAAGAAATCCGCATAAAAATGCTTGATCCCTAGACACTTTTGATGTGTGTATATGAGTTGCTTGTAATAACAGCAGTAACTTACTACTTACAGCTATTATTCTAAGCAATTGATATTTCAGTTACTTTAACTAACACTAGATATAAAAAGATTTACGTCATTTAAAACTATTCTAATACATATATGATTTTATTGAGTGAAGAATATAAAAGCGCTTTATTTGGGCTACATGTTTCAGTCATCACAATTAATATAACTAAATAAAAGAAGTCCGGAAAAACAAAATTGTAACAAAAAATTTGCGCGCCAATTACTCAAAACTACACAAAACATACTTACTGCTCTTATCGCTAGCGCGGCAGAAATATCACACATAGGTACTCCCCTATCCGTAGAAGGCTTTACCTTGCGAGTCCGTACAGAAGCTAGTTTATTATCAGAGCTCCGTATGAAATATGTGCCAGTTATTTTTCCTCATTCGCGCGTTATTCCGCCCTCATGTCATGGCGTCGTGAAGGGGTCATGGCGACTTTCCTCTCATAAGTCATTACAGTAAATTGCTCATCGTCTTGTGAATGTTTTTCCTCTATTTGTCTTCTCATATTTTTGTGGAGTTGGTTATTATGAGTAGCGGGTGATCACCGTTTATTTAATAATTATATCAAAGTAGTATGTAGTAATAATATAACCCACAATGGATAAAGTTGGATGGCATTAAAAAGGAGACAGGAATGATTACTAACCTACCAACTATCGAAAAAGAAGGAGTCTCTTAGTTTGTCGGGATTATGTCTGTTCCCCGATAGCTAAGAAATTATGGCTGTTTCAAAAAAATCTTGTTTTTACCACATAATCATGCCTGTATTTTCATAAGGTATAGGCAGAGATGTGCCTATAGTCGACCCTGACTTCGCCAGTCATGTCTTATGTTTTAGTAAGCGACCCTAATATTGTATTTTTGTAGAAATTAGGGTCACCTACTACTATTTATTAAAAATAAAAACCAACCAGTAAATTATGTTCGTAAAATTTTGCTTACCTACCACATTTTCTCTTAGTGATTTCTTAAGCTTAATGCGGGTCTATAGACCTGGAAACAAGAGAGACCGTAGAATCTGTTCTTATTATTTATAATGGTCAGAAAATATAAAGCTGAAGTAGACACTTGAACATCTCGCACTTGAACTGTACTTTTATGAATAGTCGTTGGAGCATTTTCTTAAATATTAAGTTTAGTATTATTTATTTTTATTACAATGGACGCAATAGACGTCTTTGTTGTACCTATATGTAGCTATGTCATCATTATCTGCTTGACCTTTTTCCTAAGTATGTTGGAATCGGCTTCCAGTTAATTCCGCAACTAAATACCAGCAACCTTACATTGAGCGACTGCTTGACTGACCTGAACATCCCAGTTACTGACAAACACGATACTCCTTGGTTAAACTGGTTGTCAGACTTTCAAGCTTCTGACTACCCGCACGATTGGCAATGATCTACAAAATAATGACAGCCAATGGCTATATTATTATATTCTTTCCAAATGTACGGAGGATTCTTGATAATTTAATTAATGATCACCCATCCATCGGACCAACCACTTCACAAGCTCCTACCTAGAAAACATTTCAAGTACAATGATACATAATTATGAACTTTAGACCCAACGAAGATATTATAAATGCTATACTTATAGAGGACATGCGAGGAAATGTGATAGAAAAACTTCGCACGTCTTAGTAAAACCATCTAGAATAATATACCAATATTGGAGCAGCCGAGGAGCGTACTAAACTAAATTCATAAACTTATGTCCATTAGGACACAATTATCGGATGAAAATTTTGTTCGTGATGTCCCGTCTATATTGAATGTCTTCGAGACCCAAAATGATTGCTTGAAGTTTATGAAAGACAATAAAAGAAGGTGGGTCCCTAAACACACTCGCCACGGGCCCATTTCAGGTGTCACTATACATATACTGTGTTATGAAATTCTGCCCTTTCGCCCCATGGGGAATCTTTATACTGCTTACATCCATTTCGTGGGTTATTTATAGTAATTTTATTTGACAGCATTCGTACTACACGCGGTAGTTATTATTAAATGTGATTTACAAGTTTAAAAGTGTTTTGTTGACGTGTTTCTATTCAATATTGATTATTAACAAGACACAAAATCATGCATGTGTTGCCATAGGGTTGGACTGCGGTGTATTTCTCACCGAAATACCATTTATTTTAAGAACCATGTCAAGAGCGACAGCTAAGGGTAAAAATCGTTTTAGAATACCCAAGAGTATGCTACTTAACCTAGGTATCGATCCTAGGACTATAAGCTTAATAAAATCAACAAGGCCAACAACTAATAACTATTCATGAATATATGTTATGTAACGTATCTTAGCTATTTGCTTTTATCAACATGAACTTCTAGACACTTGAAATAATGACCCAATATTTTCTTACAACAATTTTACGTTAAATAGCTCTTAAAATAGTTTATAATAAATTTTCAGAAAACCTAAAGAAAATATAAAAAACCAACTCATTTCTAAGAAAATTTAATCTTCTCTTAATTAACAAGACGTACTACTACACCATGGAAGAATTTGTAACAGATAATTTTCCAACAGATATTTTGACAAATTGATTTGACTGTAAAATAAAGAAATAAATGATAATTTTGTATAATAATAATTGAACATAAAATAAATACTATGATAAATATAAATTTAATATATAGTACAAGATATCAGTATAATAACTAGGTTATAATTTAATTGAGTAGTATATTACAAATATTTAAGATTTTTTTTAAATGTTTTAAAATGAGCTCTTTGTCTCTCCTACTCATCTTAATTTTAATGTTGCTGTGTCCGACAGGGTCCATAATTGTTACTCGAACCTGTTTAACCTTCCACCTGTATGTTCATTATGGATTGCAATAAATACTTGAATACTTAAAAATGAGCGCAAAAAAACATTGAAGTAAAGTAAGTTCAAAGTCAAATAAAAACAGTAACCTAGTATTAGGTGCACCTGGTCTTTTCATTGGTGTAGCTACGAGATTTCTAGCAATACCTACAAAGTCGCGCTGGTACAAGGCTTCTAACGAGGTCGTACTGAACTTAAAGCCGCGTTAACTATAGTGCAGCCAGAGACTGGTAAAGCTAAGTATTTATTTTTACATGGGCTTTTGACAGCAACGTCACAGTGTTAACAGAAGATACTTTTTATCTATTGAAGAAATTGACCCATGTGTGAACAAGTGCACTCGAATTTATGAACCTCGCTTCTTAAGAGACCACCTCTGACCTTACTAATGTATATTGTTGTTATATCATGACTCATGGAAAGTTGCTGAAGTGATTATGATTGCAAAGCCCGGTAAACCACCCCATGAAGCATCATCATATAGGCCCATTTCCCTATTGCCTATACTATCAAAGCTATTTGAAAAAATGATTTTAAAACGCTTAAAACCTATTATAGACGAGAGAAACTTGATCCCTGACCATCAGTTTGGTTTCAGAGAGCAACACTCAACAATAGACCAAGTACACAGAATTACCAACATCATCGAAAGAACGCTTGAAGACAAAAAAGTCTGCTCCACGGTATTTTTAGATGTGGCACAAGCTTTTGATAGAGTTTGGCATAAGGGTTTGATCTACAAGATGAATCTAATGCTACCCAAAGATTTTGCTGATTTACTGCAATCATACATTACGGATAGGATGTTTCGTGTAAGACACGAGGATGCTTTTTCTGAGTTAAAAATGATTAAAGCCGGCGTGCCTCAAGGCAGTGTGCTGGGCCCAATCCTCTACCTGCTGTACACGTGTGATATACCAGAGCTGGATAATAATACCATTGCGACCTTTGCGGACGATACTGCCATTATGGCTATAGGGTCATGCCATACAGAAGCAACAGAAAAGGTACAAATAGCTGTGAATAAAGTTCATGACTGGGCACTTAAATGGAGAATCAAATTAAATGAATCCAAGTCACTCCACATTGATTTCACCAAAAAAAATTTTGATTACCATCCAATCTTCATAAATGGTCAACAAGTGCCATACGCAAATACAGCCAAATACCTTGGTATAACGCTCGACGCGAAACTACGCTGGAAAGCGCACGTCAAAAAGAAAAGACAGGAACTCGACATACGCTTTAAAAATATGTATTGGTTGATTGGACGGGATTCCTGTCTATCGATACCCAATAAGATTTTACTATATAAGCATATCCTAATGCCAATATGGACATACGGCATCCAACTGTGGGGCTGTACTAAGCCAACGAACATCAAAATTATTCAATCATTCCAGAATAAGGTACTTAGGAGTATTGTTAATGCGCCCTGGTATATAAGAAATGACGACCTCCATCGTGACCTCAAAATGGAACCCGTCGCCAACATGATCCAAAAATTTGCTGAAGCTCATGAACACCGACTCCACCGACACGTGAACATCGAAGCAATTCAGCTGTTAGACCAATCAAACATAGTGCGAAGGCTAAAACGGACAAAACCTTTCGAGTTAGTGTAGTGTAAAAAGTGTATAAACAAAAGTGACAATGACACACATACAACACATGATCAAAGTGTTTATATCATCATAATATCAGACTCTAAGAAAGTGAAACGGACTTGTGTAAAGTACAATTAACACTATTCTAAGTTTAAAAAAATTATCACGTATAAAAATAGGTTAGATTTAAATTGCTCATTAGTCTTGTAGGCTAGATTGTAATGAATTATTAAGAACCTAGTTCTTTATAATAAAAAAGATAAAAAAAAAAAAAAAAAAATATCATGACTTGACTTTAAAAGAAAGTTTCATCTAGTTTGGGGTTTCCTAATAAAGAACATACATACATAAACTCACACCTTTTTCCCATGGGGGTTGGCAGAAACTACAGAGCACCATTGTAACAACTCTAAGATACCTGCTGGCCTAGCCATATTACAAATTCTATTTCTAAAGTCTAAAAACATCATTGCTTAGAATAATTTTCAACAATAAAATCCAACATACTTCGTATTTGTAAGTTGTGGACTGTGTTTTTCCATTTCTCACTAACAATACATGAATGGAGAATACCAACTACAATTATTTCAATTAGAATTTTAGTATACCATTGTTTAGCGGCGTCTACATACAATATCGCTGCCGTCAAATTTAACCGATATAGTGCCAATTATTGTTAAAACATCTGGATGAGCAGTCAGACACTAGGAAGTGTCGAAGGGTGGGCTTTTGGGGGACGTCTTATGTAATTTCGACGTTCAAAAAGTGCTGTTCCTCAGCCTAATTTGAATAAATGACTTTTGATTTGATTTGAGACACGCCGAAATTATAAGGGTCCTATTGTTGCTATATTTATCCATGGAAACTAAAACTGTCCTTTTAACTAAATTCCTTATTAACTAAAACTTTAAACAATCCGGACTTATAAACAACAACATTAACATTTAGATTCAGTATTTCACATATTTAGCTACCCAAAAAAGATAGAAATATATTATTCAATACGGTAATACGATTTTGTGGGGCAGAGTAAGTTATAGGTATGTAAGATTCTTTTATAAACGTTGGTATTGATAAATTAATAATAATATTTAAAATAGATCTCTTCTCTCTAGCTTGGACCCTGCTTCCGCCACCAGTGGTTCACTATTTTTTATATGTTTTTTATCAATATTTAAGAATGTAAAGTATATGGATTTACCAAAAATAAATGGAAATAATAATAAATATATTATAACACTTTACGCTCTTGTACCCACAACACAGTGCTCAAATTAAGTTAAGTGGTGTGCTGCAGAATACAGTGTAAGCTCGGGCAATCACTACAGTACGGAGAAGTGGACGAGTCCAATTGCAGGAGAATATTTATAAACTACCCTCCACAAGTAACCGGCACAGCGCGTATAGTTCCTAAAAATTAACAAAAAAGTGATTCAAAAGCGTACAATTCAAACAAAGAAATGACCTTTGGACTTGTTAAAAACATTTGAATTCCAAACTTGTCAACGACTTTTTTTTGTGACACTACAGTATCTATAGCGTAATTTGAACCGAACAGTTATCAGCCAAATGGCTCGATGCGCCAAGCGTTGGCCTCAGTAACCGTTCTACACGACGACGGTTCCGAGTTCGAGCCCCGCTATCTGAGACCTCTTTTTGTGAATGTTTAAACACCAATAAAATTGTTCACAGTCGTATGTATACGTGCTAGTGCTAACAAAGGGCGCTACTGGTGATTTACTAAAACATGGAATCAAATAACATCACACATCGTAAACCGCACAGAACGGGATCTCTAAGTAATTTGTCTGATCTGACAAATGACGAGGATAAAACCATACTTGACACCACCATGTTAAGCATACCAGACAGTCTACAGAACTATAGCGACAATGACATGGTTAACGACCTCAACGAACAAATTAAATCACTTACAATGCAATTAATGAGTGCTCATCAAGAAATAGACGACTTAAATAACGAAAATTTCCGTTTAAAAACGGATCTACAAAAATCTTTGAAGACGGTCGAAACCTGTAAAAAGATTTGCTTAACGCCTGATAGGAAAAATGTCTCAACATCATCGGCTCGCAAAAAAACCTCTAAGCAACAAAATATTTCTCCGAATATCTCAAGTAATGAGTCCAAGAGAAGAGACATCACTCCTTTCAAAAATATAAAAAGGCTTAATAAGGAAACCCAAACATTCAATCTGACTAACGACAAATCGACGCAAACTAGTCAAAAATCAACAGCAACTTCTCAAGAGTGTAATATTGCTTGCGAAAATACATCAGGAGCGATGTATGTTCAAAAACATAAAAACAGATTATCTGTAATAAGCAGCAATTGCACAAAGGGAACTCTGCCCCTAATCGAAGAAGTCTTCTCGAGACATTTTAATTTTTGTCATTATCTACTGCCACAAGTCACCACACCAGGCTTCCTGAACTCTCTTATATGTAAATTAAAAGAATTTACGATGAGCGATTACTGCCTGTTTTTCATTGGAGAAAATGATCTGAACAATGGAGAATATTTAAATATACTTTACAACCTCAAAAACGCGATGAAAAATATCAACCACACAAACATTATAATCTGCGCTCCGACGTACAAAACTGGTGCTCTAATTCACAATTATAAAGTAGATTTATTTAATAACCTACTATGTTTAGACATAAAAAACAATCAATACGCATATTTTTTCGATAGTAATCGCACCCTATCACTTGAAATGTTTTCCAATAGTACCGGAAAATTAAGCAGAAATGGCTGGAGGAACATTTTTGAACAAATCATGTCTAACATATTGATAGACTACAAATCATTCTGCTCTCAAGACGATTTCACAAACGACAATATTGACCAAACGCCGCCAATCTCAAAAAGCGTGACTGAAGATAAATCAACAACAACACAAGACCAGTTATTTCTTTTATAAGCACATGAACATCATGCACCAAAACATCGCTGGACTTCTTAATAAAACTGATATGTTGACGTTGCATATCCAAGAGCTAAACGCAAAAAACAAAAATTTTGATATAGATGTTTTATGCATCACTGAACATTTCGTAACCTCAGGACAGGAATCTTTAATCAACGTTCCAAATTATAAGCTTGCAGCGTGTTATTCAAGAAGTAAGAAGCGAGGAGGAGCATGTATCCTTATTAAAAACAAATACGAATGTAAAGAGCTACCTAACACATCTATTAAGGGTGTATTTGAATATTGTGCAATAGAATTAAGTCGGCAGGGATTAATAGTTGTTTGTATATATAGACCACCGAACATGTCCTGTATTAATATGTTTTTTGATCATCTAGACACTTTGTTAAAGAAATTGTGTATCAAAGCAAATAAAAAAATAGTAGTATGCGGTGACTTCAACATCAACACACTGAAAAAAAATAACTTTACATTAGACTTTGAAAATTTACTGTTGAATTATAATCTAAAGTTAGTGATTAATCAAGCAACTAGACCAAAAAGCGGCACGTGTATAGATAACTTTGCTCACAATTCCAAACAAAATTGTTTGAGTGAAGTAGTCGACTTCGGTTTATCTGACCATACCGCTCAAATTTTAAAAATACCGGTAAACAAAACATGTACAATTAGTTCCTGGCGAATTCAAAAGCGTAACTTATCCAGAGAAAATTTAATTTTGTTTAAAAAGCACCTTCAATGCCTATCATTCTCAGAAGTCCTTGAAACAGATGACCCTAATGATGCATATAATAATTTTATTGATCTCTTTAGTCTATTATATAACTTATGCTTCCCGATGCAATTAAAAAATGTAAAATCTGATAAAAAAATAAAATGGCTATCGCGCGGAATTAGGATTTGTAGCAGAAAACAACGGAATATGCTATGGAAATACAGAAAATCACCTACAAGTGAGAACAAAAATACATTTCAAAACTATGCACATAAACTCAAAAAGATTGTGAAACTAACTGAAAGAGCCCAAAATAATTATTTGATTAATAGCTCAATAAATAAATCAAAATCATCATGGCAAATAATAAATAATAATAATAATTTAATTAAAGAACCAATTTTGCAAATTAAGGAAGGAAACAAACTAATAAAAGACCCTAGGCAGATTGCTGAATCATTTAATAACTTTTTTGTTGACCAAATACATGATGTATCCAGCTATTGTACGGGAAATACAGCTGCAATTACCAAAACCCGTAATTCATTGTTTATGCAGCCGGTAGGCCCCCAAGATATTACACGTGTGATACAAAACTTAAAAAATAAAAAAAGTTTCGGATTCGATGGCATTTCAACCGTTGTAGTCAAATTTGTCTCTGATATTATCGCAAAACCATTAAGCCATATAATTAATGTGTGTATAAGCTCAGGTATATTCCCTGATGAATTAAAGACTGTGATCATAAAACCATTACACAAAAAGAATGACAAGGAAGACATGACAAACTATAGACCTGTAGCTCTTATTTCAGTATTCTCTAAGATCTTTGAAAAAATCATTTATGAATCTATTTACACCTTTATAGCTAAAAATAACATTCTCTGTGAAGAACAAAAGGGCTTTCGAAAAAATAAAAATATCAACATGGCAATATTTGATCTCTTGAAAGTAATCATGAATAATGTGGATAAAAGAAACCCTATTTGTGCAATATTCACAGACATGACAAAGGCATTCGATTATGTAAAACATGACACTCTCTTAAATAAACTTAGCGATTACGGCATAAGAGGAAACGTGCTAAACTTAATTAAGTCATATCTCACGGGTAGAAAACAGTACACAGAACTATCGAGAATCTGTACTAAAACTAAGCGTGAACTGAAATACCTATCTAATTGCAGAGTAACAGAGTTCGGAGTTCCACAGGGTAGTGTACTCGGTCCATTACTGTTTCTACTCTATATTAATGACCTACCCCGTCAAATTCGTCAGCCAATGACTTTATTTGCCGATGACAGCACTGCTATTGTCGAATGTATGAATGAGACGAACTACGAAGATGAAATAAACAGCACACTTAAAACAATAATAGATTGGCTTAATAGGAATAATCTAGTCATAAATTTACAAAAAACTAAAGTCATACATTTTCACCAGAGGTTACAGCCAAAAAAAGTAACTACTAAATATAATGGCCAAATCGTAGACACAGCTTCAGTGACTAAATTCTTAGGAGTGCATATTGACGATAAATTGACATGGAAATCTCAGGCCGAAAATGTGTGCCAAAAACTTAGTAAATCTTCATATGTGCTCTATAACCTCTCAAATAAACTAAACATGAATACATTAGTTATAGCCTATCATGGATTAGTTGCTTCATTATTGAGATATGGTGTCATATTTTGGGGCAACTGCAGTGAGAGGGAAAGAATATTTAGGGCCCAAAAACGATGTCTTAGATCAATGACAGGTCTTAAGTTTACCGAAACTTGTCAACCTGTATTTATTTCTTTAAAAATTCTGACATTACCTTGTTTATATATACTAGAAGTGGCCCTATTCGTTAAATTAAATAAACACCAATTTACCTCAATGATTGACATAAGACAACGCACAGCACCAATGAGGGCCCAGTATAAAAACCAATTGCGCACAGGTGGTCATAAAACAGCCTTATTAAAAAATAGCATCCTTTCCATGGGACCGCTTATATATAATAAATTACCTGAAAATTTAAAAGACCTACCCATAAAAATGTTTAAAAGACAATTAACAAAACTATTGCTGGAGAAATGTTATTACACAGTTAAAGACTTTTTAAATGACAAAACTATATAGGAAAATGTTTTTGATAAATGTACGTTGCCTTTTCAAATTCGAATGTTTTAGATGACATTGACATATTGACATTGTTATTTTTTATTTATTAGCGATTTTTTTTTTTTTTTTTTTTTTGTGGTTGTTGTTAGGTATATTGTAATTTGACATAACAGATCTTGACATTACCATATTATCTAAATTCTTTAACTATTAATAATTGTGATTGTTGTTAATGTTTTGTAATATTTTGACATTAAGCTTTTTGACATTATACATTTCGGCATTTATATGATTTCTCTTTGTAAATTATATTGTGAGAGTTTTATATGTAATTCATTAATTATTTTGTTTTTTTTTTTTTTGTGGTCTGATCTGTAAATTCGACTGTGGCACAACCTATTAAATTCGACTGTGGCTAATAATGATCGTAATAGCTGTATCTATATTACTATTTAATAATTCGAACCTAATATTTTGCATGCCGTAAGGTAAAATGTATCGGGACACTTAAATAATATTCCAACTTATATGTATACCTACATTATCAGCAAATAAATGATTTCTTTCTTTCTTTCTTTCTTCTTTCTGGTTTCCTCACCAAGTAAGCCAGTGTACTCTACTAAATGTACACTGGTCCTAATAGAAAAGATCACTTCTACGAGTTCGCCGTAATCCTTGGATGGAAAGATTGTAAGTGAAAGGAACAAGCTCTGAAGTATCATTCGTATGTTTTAATGCCTCCAGATTGTAAGCCATTAGTGCGATGAAAGAGTTTAGATATAATACTCATTGTATAGTGACTGAGCTGGTCCTTTGATAGTTTTTGGTCTTTTGTAGTTTTTCTGAAGAGAATTATTGTGAGAGATAATACCTACTGAGGATTTTTATTTTAATCCTGTCTCAAAAGGGATTGAACAAGTAAGTTTTTTTGTGACTTGTTACAATCAAAGATTGAAAAAAAACCTGGACAACACCAATGTTTTGTGACAGACAGTATATTTGTTGTAGCTTTTCCATCTCTTAAAATAATGACCCTTGATGTTTTTTCTCAGAGTGCTTAATCAGGAAAACACCGATATCACATACATTGTTAATATGTATATTTGTATTTTGCTTGTTCAACCCACTAATGCATGTAATAACCAATTTACAGGAATAAATGTAATTTATCATGAAGCCCAAGAATTTTATTCAAGATTTGACAGTTGCGGCACAAACAAGGATATTATTTAAAAAACACACACACCTTACAAGCACGTATCACGCGCACATTTATTAAACTTATAAAAAACTGTACGCAAAGCAAACAGTTGGCAATGATTTAATAACGACTGCTATTACGGCGGGTCATCATTCATTTTCGCATTAGGAAGGGTCACGGGTGGGCCACGCAGAGTGGGAGGAATGACCCACGTCCAAAACTTGACCACGTAATAAAACGTTACAGAAGGTAAGTTCTGTACAACAATAAAATTGAGAACGAGTGCACCCATACATTTTTTTTTCTATTCATATAAGGAATTTTCATACATAGTAGGTAGTAAATGCCAATTCCATCATAACCTAAAACACTCAATCACAAAATATTTAAATCTAAACAACTTATTTCTATTAACTTTTAGACACACATAATATACACAAATACTTTGACTTGCCTGTTGGTTTAGTAGTGAGTGGCTCTGACTGCTATGCCGGAGGTCTTGGGTTTGTTTGTTCTGTGTCTGGTGTAATTTATGCATATTATGTATGTATTTAGAAATATATATATTATATGTTTATCAGCTGTTTAGTACCCATTACTACTGTAATCGTACATAGCTAAGCAGAGCTAGTGCACTGCTTAGCTTGGGCGTTGTGCGAAATTTGTGTTTTTTTTTTAAATTTAACTCAATCAAACAAATGCCTATGTGTGCATGCATTTTTACTTGTTTTATGAAGTTACGTTTTTCTCTAGGTAGCTATCTGTTCTGTGACTTCGCTCCCTCGTCGCCAGTCATGCGGCAGTTAACGTAGGTACCTTCTAGGCAACAGGCTTTGAGGAACTTGCCCTAAATTAAAAGAGGTTGCACAGCGGAAGGACGAGGGAGGTAATGTGTGTTCAGAGTTGTGTTCATCGAGGGTTTGCTGTTCGTTGTTTACGATAGTTTTTTTCAACCTAATAATCCATCTTCTTTGAATTCTTAGGAATGCGCTGTCAAGAACTGTGTGACTAATTTAATTCCTGTTTTCGGACAAATATAGAAAAAAAAACGTCTAACGAGTTGGATTCAAGAAAGTTTAGGTAGAATTGTGGCAATTGTACACTCACAGTCACATTTCGCCAGTTATGTTGACTCCCATGTCATAGGGGGTGAGCCTATTCATTTCGTTTACAGGCGGCTACTTAAAATATTTTTTTTATACCACGACGGAGGCAAACAGGCTTACGGTCCGCCTGATGGTAAGCGGTTACCGTAGCCTATGGACACTTGCAGAACCAGGGGCACCACACGCGCGTTGCCGACCCTTTAAAAACCTATTCACTCCCCTTTTGAAGAACCTCATAGTGTAGCCCGCTGAGAAAACCTCGGCAATTTACAATTGGAAAGTCTAGCACTCTGACCAGTAGCCCTTGCGACCACATTTATAACTTTTAAATGAAACTATTATGTATTGCCAAAATATGCACCTACCACAAATACTAAACAAAGGCCGAAACATGCAAGTCATTGTTCACCTCGAACTGAACTTAATTATAATCAAGTTATGTTTACGGGACGCAAACTCGATACAAACCATTCATGTTGAAATAGATAAAGTTACTTTGATTAAATTCACGAAAACTTCAAATCAAAGGACAAAGTTACAAGTTGGTCGGAATTCTGTGAATTTGCCAAATTCCTAGTTTCGGGCTTTCTGAGTGGGACTTATTTTACAAATACCCACCACACGGGTTCTGATGTTAGGCTAACATTAAAATTGGTTTATGCAAATGTAAATGACACACATTAGTTGTCGCGGGAGGCTCGCAGCTACGTGCGCTATATAAAATGATCCTTTTTAATTATAATCAGTTTATTTTGTTCGTGGCCTGTTAGTCTAGTAGTTAGTGCCCTGACTGCTGTGCCGGACGTTGTGGGTTCGATTCCCACCCAGGACAAATGATTGTGTGATGAGCACGATCATTTGTTCTGTGTCTGGGTGTAATTTATCTTTAATATGTAAATGTTTAAAGATATATAAGTATATTATAACAAAAGCTCTGCCTGTAAAAATTCCAACGTTAATCAACAAGACAACACTTACAAGTCCACTCAAAGGGAGAGTGTCACACCCTCCGCACGCCCCCGACAAAGTGATCTACATGGAACATGTCGCACTGACGGCCTCGCAACAACGAGTGACAAACGAACCGCGCGCCGATGACGCCAGCCTTCAGCACCGACTCAATGTCTCGTCCATTACACAACCATACTTTAATTTATGAGTTTACGAGCCCCGACATCTTCGTGACCACCAAATATAACCCCGACCGTTAATGTACAGAAATCATTTTTTTATTCACAATCCGATTGAATATTCCGTCTAGAAATCGCTATCGGTTTAAAAACGAAAGCTAAAACGGATCGCATAAATTTGCATGACAAACGCGCGCCGCACCGGGGGACATTACTTTTTTTTAAGAAAAATATGACGACCTTCCCCCGATGGAGTTTCCAGGTCTATTTCCATAAATAATAAATAACGATCGAGGACGGAGCAAAAAGTATTCGCTGATATTTATTCTGTTCGCGAATTTTTATCCACTTATCGGGTTTTTCTGTCGTTTGAAGGAATTGTCGCGCGACCCCGCACTGACATCGAGGCGGCCGCGGCGGCGGCCTTCCAGCCATGTTGTGTACCCTATGGAGTTGCAATCTGTTGACGGAATCATTGTTCACGAAATAGTAAGTTTAATATTCATTAATGAAAATCCTTAAACAAAATAACCAGTGTTAAATACACGTCGTTACACACCTGCAGTACCTCTGGACAAAAAAAAAGTAAAGTTTCTTATCAGCTTGTCAATGTCCCTCTCAAAATCAAACAAGTCTTTATTCAAACTAGGCTGAGAATCAGCACTTTTTAAACGTCAAAAAAAATACATAAAGACAGTCCCCAAAAACGGCCCACCCTTCGCCACTTCCTAGTGATTTTGCTGGGAAGAAGAAGTGGCTTAACAAACTCCCCAGCAACACATCTTTCTGATTCGTTTGAAGAACTAGGTATACAGCACTGCAGAGTAAAGGCCTCTTTTTATATACAGAGAAGGTACGATTATTGATCACAACGCTTGCTCAAAGCAGATGCGATATTTCAGACTTCTAGTAAGTATAAGTCCAGGTTTCCTTACGATGTTTTATTTCACCGAAAGTACGCATCAAGTGGTAACATTGGTAATTGAACTTACGCCAGGATTAGACCATAACTACTAGGCTATCGTGATATTTAAGTAAACTATTAAAGTAGAAACACATCAATAATAACTATTTAAAAACATTAAACATTTCCTGTCAGTTGTCACAACACTGATTAAACCAATTACCTACAAAACCCAACAAACGCTCATTATCAGCCCCACGAATCAACACGGTCCATTAATATAAAAATAAAATGAAATGCCAGTAACTCCATTGTCCGAAACATTGACTATGAGCAACTTCCATACCTGTGCCGACGACTGTGAATTATTAATAATATGAAATATTATAATGACGAATAAAGAATAACAGGCGTCGTCATCGAATGTACAAATATTTTTGTTTCAATAATAAAGCGGTACTTAAATGGTAATTATTATCAATTATACACGGCGAAAGTTATTATGTAGGTGCGTGGTTTCGTTGTAACTGAAAATATGAAGTAGTATTTTATTTAAACTTATATTTAAGTATAGAATAATATTATAATAAATTCCGGAACTTTCACACAACGCCATCCAGTCCCAAGCTAAGTAGAGCTTGTATTATGGGTACTAAACAACTGAAAAACATTATGTATTTACTTATTATAGATTGAATTTAATATAAATAACACCCAGACACAGAACAAATGATCGTGCTCATCACACAAACATTTGTCCAGGGTGGGACTCGAACCCACGACCACTGTCATAGCAGTCAGGGCCAACACGCCAGTCGATGAGATGATAGAACCTTATTTTAGGGAAGCAAAATACTAAATAAACTCCTGACCACTCAAATAATTCCTTTGTTGAAAGGTGTCAATTAAGCGAAACACAACAGAGAGCGGGCAGTATTTTGGTTTCATTATCTCTTTTATCTTTTTAACCAAAATTGTTTCTCATTTTAAAAACATCCCTCGTAATGGTAAAATTACTGAGAGATCAGCCTAGTTACGTTTAAGAACACGTCTTATAAACAATTTTGTGTCGCGTAAAATCCATTTACATTACAGTGAGAATTTACTTAATAATCCAGTTTGTTCCACTTTTACTTCTACTAAATACATACAAAAAACTCGCACTTTTTTCTCATGGAAGCAGGCTGGAACTACAGAATGCCCCCCTGCTATCATTTTTACGTACTTTTTGGCATTCGTTCACGTTCATCGATCTGGTCATCGCGCACGCCGGTTGCGAAAACATCGCATCTAACCTATCTGAAGAACATCACCAGTTAGGTCAGTGGATATCCTTCTATTAACAAAACAGAATTAGGTACTTCAAATAGTAGCAAATATATATCAGTGGATCCTTTTCATAATAAACTTTAAATGGGCTTTTTTACTTTTCATAATAGGTAAATAAATATGAAGTACCGCTGCCTAATTTCCAGGAAATACATTAAAAATTAAAATAATAATAACAATATTCCACGACTATTCACATAATGCCATCTAGCCTCAAGCTGTTATGGGTACTAAAAAAAGTGATGGGTAATATTTATCATACTTACATAGGCACCATATTTCAAGATATTCGACACCCAAACCAAGTGTTTTCCAACCAAATTAATGCAATCACCCGTGATTTTAATTCCATACTTGTTTACTAAATAAGTCGCCTAAAAACAAATACATTGTACCTACCAATGTGACCGCAAACTGAAGCACAATGTCCCCATTAGCAAGCCGAGCTAGTACGACGACACACTAAGTCAAATGTCCGCGGTAGTGCCAAATAGTGCGCGATGAGCACCATACTGACCCAGTTCGGTCAATTGACTTTGACAATTTGTTCATTACGCTTCGATTCCCCCGCGGTATACGTGGCGGGTACCCGCTGCGCTGTACGCCAAAGTTTGTGGTAACACACTGTATTGTGTATTGATTCGTGGTTATTAAGCCCACCAAAAATATATGCGCCATTATTTTCACGTGGATTTTTGGAATATTAAAGAATTTAAAATAAATAGAACAGTATTATTAAATATGTTGTTTTATTTCATAAACGTACCAGCGTATTTACGTGTTGTACTATTTGTTCAATATAAAACTGTTACTAGCAAAATGTGAATTTCAAAGGCGAACGAACCAAAACTATTTTATTTCGTTTTTTTTATTTTGTAATCTTTCTGGTTTGTTATGTAAACAGTTTGTTTTGGTATGATTTTAATATTACGCAAACATCATGCTTTTTAAAGTGAATATTATGTTTACGTATACAAGTACTTTTGGCCAATACATATTCTCACATTTTAAATAATAATTGGTTTTAAATAAAAACAACCGCACGGATTAACGAGGGAAGGTTAAGCTACGTTTGACCTGGTGGCTCTGTGGATAGGTAAATGTTCATTACATATCAAAACTCGAACAGCAAAGCAAAGCACGTTAAGTAGTTGGTCCCGGCTGTCATTTGAAGATGTCTGACAGTCGGTACGGCTAGTCAGAAGCTTGACAGTTAGTTTAACCAAAGGGATATTGTGTTACCCAATAACTGGGTTGTAAAGGTCAGATATAGGCAGTCCATGCTAGACTCGAGTATTTGCTTGAACTGAAAGCAGACCCCGACATAGTAGGGAAAAAGTGTTTACTTAAAATGGGTTTATAATAATAATAATAATAATCATTTATTTCAGGAAAGTTCCCATAAGAATAAAATTCGATTACAAATTACACGAAATATTAAAATACATTTGATTAAAATACAATTATAATAAATAAATAATAAATAATAATAAATATTCCACAACTTAATACACAAATCCATTTAGTCCCAAGCTAAGCTTGAGAGCTTGTGTTATGGGTACTAAACAGCTGATAAACATACTTATATATTTCTAAATACATATATATTATAGATAAATTACACCCAGACACAGAACAAATGATTGTGCTCATCACACAAACATTTGTCCTGGGTGGGAATCGAACCCACGACCTCCGGCATAGCAGTCAGGGTCACTAACTACTAGACCAACAGGCCCGTCAAACGACGTTTATACGACCTTTGACTTATTTACGATGTAAAGCAGAAAAAAAATTATTACAAAATAAAATTAAATAAACAAGTAGGTACCTCCGTTCCGTTTTTTTTTTTTTGGAAACCTAACTAAGAAACGGTTTGTTTGGATCAGCCAGATTATTTTATTTGTCCTTCTGCTCACAACCTCACACCGGTTCTCAAGGTGCTGAGTTTGATTCCCCTTGATCTGAGCGGAAAAACAATAATTATTCTTTTGTTATCGCACTATGTGGGACAAATTAATTAACAAGTTATTTCGGTTCCATTAAACACTCGTTAACGTTTCCTGAGTAACAAATTGACAGTTAGACCAACGTTTTTAAGCGTTTCATACTTAATTTGTTTGAAATCGAATTAATAATATTTTTATTTATTAAAAATAAAACCACGGCCACGGAAAATACTTAAAAAAAGCTGATAAACTAATAAATGAGACCTTGTACACCTGTGAACTTACAAAAACACGATAAAACTCAAATTAAAAAAAGCAATAAGCTAAAAGCCGAGTGAAAGTTTGTTGGCAGAAATACTTTCTACGTAATGTTAAAATAATATTATTTGAAGAGACCGTCGTACAATTGGTTCACACTTGGGTAGGTGCTCCTTTACAGTGTATATAATATAATATGTAACTTGACAATTAAAGTCATTTCCCAGAAGTCTCAATCTTAAACACACCTTACTGCCGTCTTTGAACTAGAAAGCCGATAAGCCCAAAAAGTGTTTTTCAAGTTAATGGCAAACAACATGGGAATCGTTGTTTCTTCAAAACTATGATACTAACATTGTAGTTAAGTAGAAAAATACAACACATTGTGAAGTTAATGTATTCAACGTAATCGTACTTTAAGTGTAGAAGTGTAATAAGCCACTTTTATACGATGAAATTATCATAAATTCTGTCATATAAAGGCCTAAAAGATGTTTATATCGTGTGAATTAACACGATTATTTCTATGTTATTAGAATCTATGTTATTTCTCAGGCAGAAAGATAGAGATTTTTCAACTCTATCACTTTGTATATAAATATTAAAAAGTAAAAATTGACCGATTGAGGGTTAACAACCTCATAGTTAAAGGACGGCAGTTAAAAAATGTATTTTGTTTTATAATATTCCACAACTTTAACACAACGCCATCTAGTCCCAAGCTAAGCAGAGCCAGTGTTATGGATACTAAACAACTGACAAACATACTTACATATTTCTACATACATACGAGTAATATAGATAAATTACACTCATACACAGAACAAATGATCGTGCTCATCACACAAACATTTGTCCTGGGTTATAATCTAACCCACGACTTCAGGCATAGCAGTCAGGGCCACCAACTACTAGACCAACAGGCCAGTTGAAAATATGTTAGGTACTTAACAACCAAAATTCATTTCCCAAAAATCTCATGTATAAAAACACCTTTAATGAACACTACAATAAACTCCGATCGCGTTCGTCAGCCGTCACGCCGGCTCTCACGCCACACGTCGTTTAATTATGTCGAGAAGTGATTCGCCATCAAAGCGTCTCCGCCAATTACACACTGAAATTGGAGCGCGACAACCCTCCCAGTCGCCGGAACTGATCAACTGGAGCTCTGTTGCAGTTAAGAGGTCCGGTTAAGAGGTGAAAGAATTGCGAGGGATTTGTTAGCGTAACTTATGGAGGGATTTTGGGGTTGTTTAGAATTTGATCGGGGTTGATCTTCTTTAGATTAGGGCTTCGTGGCCAAGTTACGCTTAGGACAAAGAACTCAAAGGGGTTAATTTTCAAGGTAAAACAACGCTTGACGAGGTCGATTAATGTGTATTTCGTTAAACGATCAATGTTTAGGGCACTAAGGTCTATATCTATTTGTTCTTTACTCAAAGGACATTTATTTTGCACTGAACTTACACCTTCAATAGTTAAATGAGTGGACTGTATGAACGTTGTTTGAATGTATGTGTGCAGTATGTGTGTGTTGGTGTAAGGTGACTACTTATTACTATTATGTATCTAATGTACTAATATTCAATTAGACAATCTTCGAATACATAATTATCGAGATATTTTCGTGTCCCAGAAATCACGCTAAGCTGCACGTTCTGGTTGTTACTTGTTAATTTTTGACAGTCGTTACTGTTAGTCAAGACCCAGTAACTGTGTGCACAGTTATTACAGTCCCCCACAGCATTAAATTAGTTGTTATGTATTGTTCTTGATAACATAGTATGCAAAATGTTCCTAAAATATGGTAAGAAATAAATCTTTATTATTTATTTTTTATTTATTTATTTGCTGACATGTAAAACACTGGATATTAGGCATGCATTAAAATTTCATGACACAGTATTAAAACATGAACCCTGTAAGGGCACTGCAAATTTTGTATACAAAATTATTAAATAACATTACGTTACTTATATCTATTCTATTTAACATTATTATTACAATTTATTAAAGTACCCATGCTAAACAATAGTCAATTATTATACTATACCGATACTTACATCTTGCTTAAAATTAAATTACATAATTGCCAATTCATTCTATTTAAATAATCGGGAAAATAGTTGTATTAGTCATTAAAATTTATTTGATTCATATTTACGTTAGGTACTATATTAATACAAGCTCGATCGATATTATCTCATACCTAGTTGGGAAAAGGCTATTCAAATGAATTAAAAACTTAATAATTGGTTTTCGTTTATTTGTTTCGTTTGTTAGGGCCCCACTATAACGCAAAAGCTTGTTCCTACTCGAACTAGGAATAAACACATCTCATGTGCTTACTCACAGATTGAACCATAACTGATCATTTCTAATACGGATGTGTTTGATACAGTAACGTAGTATCAATCATGTGAATTGTTTGGGCGTCTACTTGGAATATTATAATTTAATGGAAATCAAATAAAAATCTGGATTCTCCGTTTAGCAGTTTACTCCAAGGACTCAGAATTTGAATGTACAATATTGATTGAGCGACCCGACATAATATACGAGTACTTCATTCGCGACCGAGTTGCGCGCTCGCCGGTCATCCCTTCGTTCCTCGCCGTTCACACCGCGAGGTATTGAACAGATACCGTGACTTCACGATAGATGGCGCTGTGAGTAGCGAACATGCCGGCCGCCTTGGAATCCTCTGGTTTCAAAATTAAATAGCTGCGTAGCCGACAGTCTTGACTTCGCTGTCATTCGGGTCACCGGTCGTCATCGGTGGCACCGGAAGTGGGCAGATTTTAGAAAAGGCGCGCTGCACAGAGCCGGTCGCAGTTTGGAGTTCAGCTACACGGCTCACACCATCGGTTCCTGTGAACACCTTAACAATTCTGCCCATGCGCCATTTCAGAGGGGGTAAATTGTCCTCTTTAATGACGGCAAGGGTGTTCAGAGCTAAGTCTTGATTTTGTGTCTTCCACTTGGTCCTGGTCTGAAGCTCTGAGATGTAGTTGGTTGACCACCGTTTCCAAAACTGCTGCCTCATTTGCTCAACCCTCTGGAATCGCGTCAAGCGAGCAATTGGTTCTTCCGTCAGATCCTTGCAGGCTGGTGAAAGGAGCGGCCGGCCGATTAGGAAGTGCGCCGGGCTAAGTGGAAGAAGGTCATGTGGGTCTGAGGACATAGGAAACATTGGACGGGAATTCAGGACGGCTTCGATCTGTACCAACACCGTGCTGAATTCCTCGTACGTTAGATTAGCTGTGCCCATAACACGCCTCAGGTGGTGTTTACAGGATTTAACTCCTGCCTCCCATAATCCCCCAAAATGAGGAGCGTAAGGCGGTATAAATTTAAATTCTATATCATCATTACTTAATTTATCACTAATTTGATGTGAATACTCATTAAACATCAATTTAACTTCTTTCATAGCTCCAATAAAATTTGTCCCGTTATCTGAGAATATTTGAGCTGGTTTACCCCGACGGGATATAAATCTTTTTAATGCTAATAGGTACTCTTGTGAAGCAAGAGTACTGACTAGTTCAAGGTGGATGGCTCGCGTTATGAAACAAACAAATAGGCATATATACCCCTTTTCAAGTTTAGCCCCCCTACCTTTGCGGTTCAACACGGATACGGGCCCAGCATAGTCGACCCCACAGCGAATAAAAGGAAAACCCGGTTCCAACCGCTCCGCAGGCAAGTTGCCCATGATTGGGGAAACGGTCTTTCCTCTAAGCCGCGTGCAGCGGACACACTGATGAACCACCTTTCTAGCCATATTTCTTCCCCCTAATGGCCACCAACTCTCACGCATGGTAGCAAGTAGCAATTGGGGACCAGCATGGAGAAGTTTGTCATGAAAGTGCTGAAACAATAATAATGTTAAACGATGTTTACAGCATAATAAACTAGGGTGTTTTTTATCATACTCGAAGTTAGGCGAGTTAGTTAAGCGCCCGCCTACTCTTATTATATCATGGTTGTCTAAAAATATGTTAAGACTGGCGATTGCACTAGTAGTTTGTAGTGACAAGCTACCCTTTAACTGTGCATATTCCCTAGGAAAAGATTCCCGCTGTGCGAGTCGCGTTAACATTTGCGTAGACGCACGCAACTCATTCAATGATAACGGCCCTGTAATGCGATCGTGTCGTTGTGTGCGTGAGTTGACGACGAACCGTAACAGATATGCGCCTGTACGCCTTATGCGGTTATACGAAGAAAACCGTTCAAAATTAATAATTGTATTTTGTGTGACGTCACACACCATTGCTGTAGTATGTGGTTTTAACTCCGGTAGGTCAGTAGCACTGTCAGAGTGCAAGATTGTGCCCTGCTGCGATTCCATCATCTTATGACACTGCAAGAATGGTGGACCGTTCCACCACAGACTACATTCAGCGAGTGTATCCATGCTGACCCCACGCGAAACTAAGTCCGCTGGATTATTTTTAGTACCTACATGTGACCATATACTATTACTCGTAAGTTCATTTATTTCTACAACTCTATTTTGGACGAAGGTTTTTAACGAGTGCGGGGACATTCGAAGCCACCCAAGGACAATGGTTGAATCTGTCCAAAAGAAAGTTTTATAGAAGACTAGCCGTAATGCCGTAATTATTTTTTTATACAAACGTGCTCCGATCAAAGCCCCGCATAATTCTAAACGGGGTATACTAGTCGGTTTTAATGGCGCGACTTTACTTTTGGCACACAGTAACTTACAAGTAACGGGTGAGTTGTCGGAGTATGTACGCACGTACGCGCATGCACCGTATGCACACAGCGAAGCGTCACTAAAAATATGTAATTCTATGTATTCCGAGTGCAAACTCATTACACAACGCGGAATGCGTAATGTATGTAAACATTGTAGTGTATTAATAAATTTATCCCAAGATAACACTACATCATTAGGAACTGGGTCGTCCCAATTTATTTTACACAACCATAACTTTTGCATAACAATTTTTGCTATTATTATTGCTGGTGCCAACATTCCTAATGGGTCGTACACCTGCGCTATCACTGACAACATGCTACGTTTAGTTAATGGGTTTGTATTATTACTATTTACTCGAGATGTGAAATGAAATTCATCAGTTTTATTAAACCATCCCATACCTAAAGTTTTATTTTGGCACAGATCTCCTAATGATAGTCTTTTTGATATGTCATGGGCTGTGATGTCCAGATTAAATATCCATTTTCGTAATGGAAGGCACGCCGACTTTAGCGTAGTGGTGATTTTATCACACATATCGAATAAACTGCTTAAATCATCGTTGCCTATCAACACATCATCGACGTAAAAGTCCTCTTTAATTATATTAGCTACCTGGTCATCCTCACATTCGTGCGCTAGTTGAATCAGACACCTCATGCTCAGATAAGGCGCTGATGCCGTGCCGTACGTCACGGTGTTCAGGCGATATACGGCTACTGGGTCCGACGGATTCTTACGCCACAGAATCAGTTGTAAGTCACGTTGATCTGGCTGTACTAAAATTTGACGGTACATTTTTTCCACGTCGGCACACGCAACGTATTTATACTGCCTAAATCGAATAAGTATGGAGAAAATGTCGTTTTGAAGTGGCGGCCCAGTGAACTGTATATCGTTCAACGACTTGCCAGTAGATGTCACTGCGCTAGCGTCGAACACCGTGCGTAATTTAGTGGTGCTACTGTTATCGTTTATTACACCGTGGTGTGGTAATACATAATGAGGTGACCCGTAGGTATCTATACGAGTCATGTGACCGAGACTTTCGTATTCGTTCATGAAATAAATATATTTTTCCCTAAATTCGGGGAACCGAGTGAACTTACGCTCAAGTGACAATAAACGTTTTTCAGCCACACTGTAACTATCTCCTAAAATAACAGGCGATTCCTTAAAGGGGATACGTACAGAGAATTTACCTTCTTGAGTGCGTGTTGTCGTTTCAACAAAAATATGCTCGCACCTTTGCTCGTCGGCACTAAGGACATTCCCAGCGTTGGGAATCTCTTCGAGTTCCCAAAACTGTTTTAATTGTGTATCTAATGTTTGCGAGTAGTTACACTGAACCTGATTAATGCGCAGGCCATTATTATTATTATACAAAGGTCCAGACATAATCCATCCTAGCTTAGTATTTTGTAAATAAGGTCCATTTTTCAACCTAATTTTACCCTCAATCAATAAGTCCCAAAACCTATCTGCACCTATCAGAACATCAATATCCGATGGCGAATGAAAGGTGGGGTCAGCCAGTTGAATATTGTCTGGGATGCTAATATCATTAACATTTAAATAAAATGCCGGTAACTTATTAGTAATACACGGCAACACTATACATTCAATCTTAGTATGATAACGCGTATCTTTCGAACGTATTAATATTTTACAAGTGTGGGTAGACTTCGCGATTGAATGACCTACACCCGTAACTTGACAAGTGGACTGTATTAAATTTGCATTTAGCTTATCGCATAAAGATTTTCTAATAAAACACTGTTGGCTACCATTATCAAGAAGCACGCGTGCGGTGTGATACTCATTGTTATTATCTGCAATATCCACCAACGCTGTGGACAGCAGGACCGTCGGTAACACGGAATCCGTTTGTTTACAAAGCGAACCGCTACTATCAGCTGAAGAATGTAACGAAGTTGAGACATTATTAGACACATTAGAGGTTGTCGGTTGCAACTGCGTATTATTTGCACCTACCACGTTCACATTGTCTCCGGTATCGACATGAATCAAACTATTATGTTTTTCAAGGTGACACAACCTACACGGGCCGAACGTACACTCTTGCACCGCATGACCTGCACGTAAACAATTCTTACAAATATTTTTTGTGTTTATGAAGTTAATTCTCTCTTGAATGGGTAAATTAATAAACTTGGAACACGCATAAAGTGAATGACTACCTTTGCACATCACACACACCCGCGGACCGCGCTTGTTCAATTTCGAATTGTTATTATTATTTTTATCACCGGTGTTCGTAGCGACGTAACTATGAGTAGATTGTTTTTTGTTTTGTGTATGTTCGCTACCTTTGTTGTCGTGTGATTTACTGTGATTTACCTTAATAATATCTAACATGTCCGCTCTGTCCTTGAGAAACTTAAGTAAATCGTTTAACTTTACGAATGGTGGCTTAGTGTTTGCATTGTTAAGTGTACCTTGATGCTGTTCCCATTCACGTTGAGTAGTGGAATCTAACTTAGAAACAACCAAATAAATAATTAACGTGTCCCACGCATGCGTTAGTTCCCCTAGTGAAGAAAGCGCACGTAGGTTTCTTAGCACAGTGTCGATTAGTTTCCTTATCTGTGAAGCAGATTCTTTATGTAAAACAGGAATGGTGTAAAGGGCCTTAACATGGTTATGTTGCAATAGGCGTAGGTTGTTGTAACGATTCTCTAATAGCTCCCATGCGTGAGAGTAATTGCTAGCCGTAAACTCTAATGCACTAATAACTTGCGCTGCACTATTCGTTAACGACGATCGTAAATAATGGAATTTTTGTATACAATCTAAATCCTCACGCTCGTGGATCATACTACTATAAGAATTCTTAAACTCCAACCAGCTATCGTACGAACCGTCAAAAGTAGGTATCTTAATGTCCGGTAACTTGACACACATTTTGCTTTTCATGACTACATTATTATTAACTGCCTCTACAGGTACATCCTTCTTCAGTAAGAGTTTAGCAGAAGCTACCGTCCTATAATACTGATCTTCGAAACGGTCTCGGTCTTCCAAATGTTTCGGAAGATCGAGTTCGTCAGTGTTTTCTTCAATTAAACTTTGTAACTCGATGAAATTACTTAATAAACTCGAACTATTATCAACGCGTAACTGTAACTCTAATAATTGCTGGCCATTTAATGGGCATTCACATTTTTTAATATAGTTTTCTAATAAAGTTAACCGACCTTTGACTACGGCTCTTTTCTTAACCAGTTCCGACATTTTAGCTTCACTCATTTTAAGAAAATATAAGAACGCAAGAGTACTCACTGTAATCCTCCCTGTGTGATGTGGACTTGCGCGCCACGTGCCGCCCGCTCTGAACCGCGAGATCACAACTCACGGCGTCGGGTTATAACACCGGCTGGGCACCGCCGCTCAACAACTAGGAAAACAACACGAATATTAAAAACAGACCGAGACAGGATGGGTAATTGGTAGGAAATCAGACCTGCCGCTCCTCTGCTCCTCTCGAAATTCTGAAGATAGGTAGGTACTCGTTGCACGTGTTCTTGTAATGGCGGGTGAACTTCTTCTTCGTAATAATGCGACGAATGCTTGAAACTCCACCACGCATAGAACTCCTCTTCGTTGTTCTTTTATAATTTGGCTCATTAGGACCATATGTTTGGGCGTCTACTTGGAATATTATAATTTAATGGAAATCAAATAAAAATCTGGATTCTCCGTTTAGCAGTTTACTCCAAGGACTCAGAATTTGAATGTACAATATTGATTGAGCGACCCGACATAATATACGAGTACTTCATTCGCGACCGAGTTGCGCGCTCGCCGGTCATCCCTTCGTTCCTCGCCGTTCACACCGCGAGGTATTGAACAGATACCGTGACTTCACGATAGATGGCGCTGTGAGTAGCGAACATGAATTATGTTTCAATCATCCTTTTTTTTTTTATTAACATACAAAATAATTCGACAAAGTCACCATGATTAATGTAAAACACCCTTACGTGAAAAAGAAAAAGAACGAAGAAAAGAAGAAAAGTGACGTTAGAAAGAAGATTCGTCGTACTGGTGACAATTTTTGAACTAATTAGGTAATAAAAAATAATACTTAATAATAATATTCCACGACTATTTACACAACGCCATCTAGTCCCAAGCTAAGCAGAGCTTGTGTTACGGGTACTAAACAACTGATAATTTTATTATTTTTGGTGATATCTCCGAATTTATGCATTTTTGGACCATCTATTCTAGGAGTTTTAGTATTATTTTTACCTACAGAATATAACCCTAGAGTTATGGGATATCAAAAAAAACACCTTGTATATAATTATAAAAATGATATGTTGGTTTGTGTACGCTTCAAAAACTCAAAAAGTTCTCCACCGATCGAGCTGAAATTTTAGCATGATGTATAATCCGCATCAAGGAGTTTTTGTATTTTTTTTTCTTTTTTTCCATTCAATCACAATGTGCTACAGCGAAACATGGCAGGGTACAGCTAGTTCATTTATAGATCTATATGTTACAAACCAACATAAAAATAATGTTCTCTTACATACGTGTACACACAATGATATCACTGTTTACTGTAGATGGTCACAAAGTTATAACAAAAAGGTACTTGTTCCAAGTGTGGTGGGAACGTAGGGCGGGCAGCCTAAACAACCTCGGGCATGTTATTTTTATCACACATAAACTGAAAGCGTTTTTGAAGCAATTCTTTTTATAGAATTAGTAGGTATTGGTAATAATTATTATTGCCTCAGGAGTAAAATGTTGTTTTAAAATAATTGTGTGTTAAGAGTTAGGTTAGGTTATTTTAGAAATTTTATTTCAGTACACCCATTTCAAAATGTTTTTTTTTCACAGAGAAGTAAATAGTTACCTAATTAATATATAAATGAATGTCGACCACTAATTTAGGTTTTTTCAAGTAGGTATAACTCGTAGGTTTCAACTCATATAGAAACTATGTAAATATACGAATCCGTCTTGTTCTCATTTACATTGCTAATGCGGTCATACGGCCCGGACACGGTCCGGTGACGGTGAAACAATGCCTGTTTTCCGTATAAACTCATCATTTTGAGTATAAATCGTAATGTCCTGTAAGGCTGATGCATTACGCACGCACTGAGTGCTGTCATGCACTTGAATTCATATTTATGTTCATTGGGAGCACCGAGCAAGCGTCGCAGATTACAATGCCGAGTGCATGGCGTAGCACGAATGTAGCCATTACGTAGCACCGTAGCTCGTAGCACAGATCACTGCTACAAGTTCCGTAGGCGTTACAAATGGCGTAGCATGTAGCTTCTCGTTCGTCTGCAACAAAATGGAGCTTGATTCGGTTTTTTTGTATTGCTTCGTAGCACCGAGGTTCAGGCATTGTGTCGGTTCTGTGATTGGATTCTGAAGCCATGTGGAGCACAATGGCTTTTGTGGTAATATTTGTACTCTTAATTTACTATTGGGAACTCTTTGAAAACAATTCGTTCTGTTAGTTTTGTTCGAGTTCTTTCAACATTGGCGAGTAACCTGTTTAGTTTATTGTTATGGCAGTCTATTTTCACAAGCAATAGCTGGGGGCTATCTTCATAAATTCGCCTTCGTCTCGCCTCAATAAAGGTCATCGCTTGGTCGTACATCAGGTAGATAAATGAAGAATGGAAGCTTTTTCATTTTCTTAATCTTGATAAAACTTGACAGTATTATTAATAGTCATTACATCTAAGAATTATTCTCTCTTTTTAAAATATATCCAGCGTCGAGAATTACGCGGGGAATTATTATTTATCATGTAAATTTATTCTATCAACTCGGACGTTTTAATATAAAAAAAACTCACGCAATAAAAACTGCATCTTACAATTAGTTTTATTTATTTTGTCGCAAAAAGATAAAATGACAGCCGAGTCTATTGTTAATTTGATAAGTAAAGTAATATACATCACAAGACAATTAAATTGAAATTTTAAATTTTATTTGACATTGACCATGACGCAAGTGTTTATTTGGAAAATAAGTTCAAAAATAATATAACGCAGTGTCATATCTATATTTTCTTATTATGACTTCTCTATTGTATCTAATACTATTAATATAATGGTTTAAAAGAGTTGAAAAGAGTACCTTAACTTATGCTATAAAATCACTGCAACAGTATTTCCTGTCAGAAATTAAATTTTTGCCTGACCCTAGAATCAAACCCTAACAATAAGGAGTCTTTTGAACACCTCAATTTACTATAAAACTGTTCAGAAACTAATTCCAAAACCTATCGGACTTCATTTTCCTTTTAGAGATTCAGCGAACGAAGTCGGACGTGGCTTATTCATAGTCGACTCAAAACAAAGTCACTACGTCACAGCCTGTCCTCTGGTGACGTCATCAATATGGTATTTAGAAACCAGTCGTGACGTCACAGGGCCTCGGGATTAGCTGATATAAATATTGTCTATTTCCGTTTGGGGGAGAATGGGTTATTTGGAATTTTCTTACGAGATTAAGTGTACTTTTGACAAATATTAATATACATTATCTTCACTAATATTATAAAGAGGTAAAGTTTGTGACGTTAAAGGGGGTATTCTCAAATTACTGAATCCATTTTGAAAAATGCCGGCTATACACCCCTGACTGAGTTTCCTCACGACGTTTTTCTTCACTGTTTCAAGCAAGTGATAATCATACGTAATATAAATAAAATTTATAAGTGATAAATAAATTAATAAAATAAATAAATAAATACAATACGTACAGAGACGCCAGCACGTTAAGTTACCCCAATGTGTCAAATTTTCCCAATTGAAGGTAAACCTGAATAAGGTTTTGAGCAATTTGATACTTGACATAAAGTTGAAAAACGATCAAAGAAACTTGATACACTGGGGTAACTTAATGTGCTGGTGTCTGTACATCTGAAAAGTCAGAGGTGCCTTACTAATGAGTTATCTTGCCAAAACGTCAGTGAAATGCGAGAAGTGCAAAATCAAACAGTGAACTAAAAGTCACGCAAATTTTACACAAGCTCTGCCTGTCAATTCAGAAAAAATCACCCAGTGTAAACTTCAGTGAAGTGAACTGTCCATCCGTATCATTACTTAGTACGGAATTATAACTTAATGCGCTTTCACTACACCCAAATGTTCACGGGGCGATCTTTACAAAATAGTATTGCTGGTCAGGAGCTAATTTGATGTCATCATTACACTGTTTTAGCGAACAAAATCCTGATAAAATCTCTGTTAGTCCAAACTCTTAAATTAGTACAGAATTCTTTTTATCTACCATCTCCAAAGTATAATACCGTTGTGTGGAAAACTGTTTAAAACTGAACTCTTTTCAGAGATTAAAAGTTTTATCCCCAAAGCTCAAAGTTCCAGTGTGTTTCTTTTGAACTCAAATTAAAAATATTTCTGTATTAAAACGGCTTCTGTTTTAGTGTAACGAGTACTCGAGTAAGGTGTTATAAGTAATATATAGATTAGAATAAACTTGTGTCTGATCCCCGAATGATTTTAAAGGATTTTTTTATTTTAATAAACCACTATACAACCAAAAGATAGATCGCAGTTTTGCATGGCAATCTTTTCACTGCCAGTAACTGGCGTCGAGTTGCATAGGTCCTGACCTTTGATGACAACTGAAAATCTACAAAAATGTTGGTAAGTATTGCACTTTGTGTGGACTTCAAGTTACGGTGGCTATCACGCGGGGTACCATCATTATGAACTGTCGTATGTAATAGTAGATTATTGCATCGAGCACAAAGTAGTTTATTATTGCACCGAGTGCCTGATTTAGAGCCCAAGCGTCAGCGAGGGCTCTAATCTAACAGGCACGAGGATAATATAAATTACTTAAGGCGAGGTGCATGATATGCTTTTCTTTCAACTAGTACCTATAGGAATAGTAGATAAAAGAAACTCATATCAAACAGTTAAAATAGAAGTTTCTATAACACTGTCGGCTTCATTTAGAATGTTTCCGGAGTTAATGTGTCGCTAGATGATTCCATTTTAATTCAAAGCCAAAGCACTCAAAATCAGATAGTATCAAACTTTATCGTTTCCAAAAATATCACTTTTTTAAATTTATTTCATTTTTAAATCAGAGTAAGCAGCAATCATTTTTTAAATTTGGAACATGTAGGATAGAAACGAATAATACGTAGGTACGTAAAAAAAAAGTATTGATATCGGCTGGCTGAATAGAGCTACATTGAGATTGGCATCTTTTGGTGCGATTAAAAAATGAACTGTGAAATAATTAAATTTCAACCATTTTTATTGCTCTAGAGCATTAAAGACTCGCTTTGTACTGAGTTTTTAGTGTGATTGTGATGACATTAAAGCATAGTTGGAAGAAAAGATATTAACGAATTTTCATGTTTTAAAGTGTCAGGTAATCAGAATCAGAATCATTTATTCGTAAACATTGGTGATAATTTATTACAAACAAGATCTTAAAAATTAGAAAAAAAAAACACATAATAGACATACAAATCATTTAGGGAAAAAAATATAGTATTAAATTAAATATAAATTCGTCGTGATATGAATATGCAAGTAAGTAAAATTTCAAAAGGTATTCATGAAATTACACAAGAAAAATCTCCTGAAATGACATTATCCTCCAAACATCAATGTTATTTTTACTAACATGATCGACTGTAACATTTCATGTATTTAACATTTGCTTTCATAACCTCATAATATTAATAATAATAAAAAGGACATAAATCCATTTCATGGACCAGAGTAATAAATATAACAAAAAACATTTTGATACGCGAGCAACGAATTTCAAACTCGATTTTATATGACATAATTGACAATACCTGTTCGCATCAAATGCATTAGGGAAATGTGTTGTCATCATAAAAATACGCGATAAAAGCTTCTATGTATATATTGGTGTATTGGTGTTGATATCACTTCGGTTGGGTAAACGGTCGGCGTTTTGTAACAAAAATAACTTGATGTATAAAACTGTAGGATGTCACAGATTTGTACAACCAAATTGGCTTTGTTCACTCAACTATGTTGTGAAAAACGAAATATTTGTAATGAATTAGAGATTAACTTATTTGTGAAATGTAGTTTGAGTGTGTTGGTCCTCATACCTGTGTGGTTCTTTTTACAAAAGACCATTCAGACACTAATCTGCATGGTTCTTACACGATGTGACCAAGATAATGACTGAACTTTAAAAGAGGCTATGAGTTTTTACGGTATTCTTCTCTGAGTAGACTTCCCAGATAGTGAAACACTGACCTCATTTACAAGTTCAAAAAGGAAGTGTTTGTAAAAACGAATCTAGGAATCAACCTCAACATATTTGGGAAAAGGTTTGGCAGATAATGTAACGTGTACTTGTAGTTCATTGAATAGAGAGTATTCATAGTTAGTCAATAATCTAACACAACTGCTTAACCACTCGTATGCCGTAATAATAGAAACAATTAAAAAGCAATTGTGTTTCACGTAGATCTACGTTCGGCATATGATGGGTTAAACTTCGACGGCGACAGTGTAACCCCAATCTTAAAAAAGAATCAAGAGTAAATATCTAGTTGTAGGGGCTGATTTTAGAAGTGTGCGCACTGCTTATATAAAGAATCACTGTTGTGAACCTTCAGTGTTCTTTTTCTAGCCTAAAGACATAACTCACGTGATCGACACAACAATCCACTTAAGTCGATCGTTTACGAAAACAGCGCCCATCTTTTACCTCAGCTTTCTTACCGCGGCCGCTGGTATCAATCTTAATTACGCAACCTCGATATATTTATTTTATTCTACTTACTTCCTTTACGTCAATCATGGTAGGTTCCACTTTGTTATCGACACGTATAGCGAGCAATAATCTGTTTATTTTTGTTCACGATTGATGTGACTTTTGGTGGGTTAGGATTTATTGAATAAGAGGGACTATTTGTATGTTTGTCCGTGTATTTTTTACTGAACAGAAGGTTTTTCAATTGATCTGATTACGTATTTTTATCTGAAGTATTTTACTAAGCCGACATACATAGGTATAGAATACGGAATCCTGGAAGTTATTCGTTGACTGAATTAATGGTACCGAGAAGGCAGCACATAAAGCTATCCAATGTGTCAAATATCTTTGATTGTTTGTCAACTTTATCAGAAACAGAATAAGGGTCATGTTCAATTGAGATAGTAGCTAGAATTAGTATATAATTTGATGTGCTGGCATCTGTGCTTTGGAATACAATTTTGGTAATAATTACTATGCGTAAAAGACAAATTCTTGAATAAAAAATTCGGTTCTTTTTTTTTAAATGGATGGATCATTGTTTAAATAACGGTTAAGAAGTATTTCGACAAACATCGGAATCCAGATCCAACCAAAAAGTTAATATTACACCTAGTAGACACATTTTCACGAATACGAAGCCAGGATTTTTCCAAATCTCAGCAGCTCAACTCTGCGGAACACAGAGCTCGACAGGAAAACTGAGCCGATTACGTCGTACAGGAGCGTCGTGAAATACGATATTTTATTCAAAGTATTTTGCATATATTGCGCGCCTGCAGTATACTTGCAACTTCATTACGCCAAGTCTGCAATGCACATCAATAAGGCCTCCCCACGCCGGCCGCTGACGTCACTAAATTACGCTAAGGTGTCACACGAGTGGGCCGCGTGGTTTACTAGACAGTTATACATTTTCTCATGCAGTATATTTGCGAGCCGCAAATAGGTAGGATGAACTGGCTCAGATGTAAAATTCTCTTCCAACTGCATAGTTTCCTTGGCTCTTAAAAATTTAGGTTAAATATTTTTGCAGATATTTAGTTAGATGAAAATAAGCTTGCCTGCCTGTTGGTTGCCTCGTTGGTTTAGTGGTCGCAAGCACAAGTGCTGAGCATGACGTCCTGGGTTCGATCCCCGGGTCAGGCGTAGTGTTATTGAGTTTTTCCATCTGCATTTCTCAGTAGCAGCCCGGGGTCTGGATTTCTGACCGATTGGGTATGTTCCCTATTACATAATTGGCGAAATATGGGTATACTACTGGTAGTACACACAGGTTTACCTGGGTACACCTCTGCCTAGCCCTTCGGGAGTTACAGGCTTCACGTTAATGAAAATATGGGAAAAAGAGCCATTTTAAAACATTAACGTGTAAAACAAATAAGTAATAAAAAAAAGCATGATGGATGAGTTTGAACAAAATAAAATATTAATCGCTACACTCAGCGGGTCTTGACAGTATTAAAGTAAGTAATATAAAGACTTGCTTCAAAACTAAATATTAAGGTAGACAAAACTTAATCCATCAAATTGTTGACTAACTTAGCAATATGTCAATGAAATAAAAACAGAAAAAAGTCTTTTAAATTTTACATCAAAGTTATGTAATAAGTACCTATGTCAAAAACATTCTAGCCAATGATCGCCCTGAGTTTAACCGACGCAATGTCTCCAGTGGTAGCCGTATCTGGATTTATCTGATGACTTACAAACCATCACAGTTAAGACAGTAAGGCCTGCTCAACTCTTGTACAACCTTATTGCTCTTCATAGTTTTTTTTTAATTAAAATCAATAATGTCTTCAACAACAACAATGGGATTTCCGAATCCCCCATCGTAATAAATTACGAATTGTACAAATATTCCCTATCTAATCTAACAAAAAAAAATTTCATTCAATAGTGTTGATCATCGATACAAACGAAACTTTTGTGCTAAACTTAATGCTTTTAAACCCAACGATTAAGGTTGTCCATTGTCTGTCAATTAGGTAACGAATTTAAGATTAGTTTATTAAGAGTTTTCTAAAAGTATGTTACGAAATATTTATGAATTCATTCTGTGATTTCAATCCAAGGGCGGCTGTCATCAAAAACAAAACAATTTACAATTCAAGTTAAATTCTGACAGGGACGACTTCATTCCTCAGCGTGATGTCATATTTTCTACTGATCGCGAATCCCTTGAGAGAACGCTCGTGCGAGAAAAATATTAAGTACATCTCACATGAGTGACGCGGCGACGTGCGACGTGCCGCGACGTCACGTGACGTAACGCGACACTGACGCGACTTCAGTTCACGTTAGCGCACAGTGTTTCGCTTTCGGCGTAAATTAATTAATATCGTATCCATTTAATGACTAACGTAACGTCGTTTTACGTCTTATGAAATTATTTTGATACTTCAGATGCTTCATCTGGGTAGTAAAGTTTTATACGGAGACCGATTTATCTCCTGTCTATCTTTTAGGAATTTAGCTCTCGGACGGGGCAATTACTTGAACATAGTGCGTCGAGGCACGTAATAACAAACGCTCTGTCTTCATAATAATAACATTTACTGTTTCATCGAGCCCCAAGAGATTGACTCAGATCCTAACGCAGACATCATAAAAATGGATACTTCATAATATTTTTTACAAAATGTACCTACCATTTTTTCCTTTGACACTCTGCTGAAAGGTCAAAAGTTTCATGTACTAGTAAAGGACACATAACTTTTTTGTACATCGTAAATACACACTTACAGTATGTCGTATTATTTTCTTTATTAATAGGCAGCTAACGAGTAGATGACAAAGCTAAAGAACTCCTTTCGCAAAGTTTTAGAGCCGACGCTACGGGAACGACACGAGCGCGATACTTAGTTCTCGTTAGTACACTGACTCCGGGGCGATAATGACCTGTCGCGTGATATCCTTGTGGGTTAATGAGCGAACTGCAATTACTAATAAGAAAACAAAAATAAATTCTTGGTCTTTCTTCTGATTTCTGAATTTATTGTTCCGGAATTTCATAATTATTTTCTCTTGTCACTGCTGTCCGCTGTATACTAGTCTCAAATAAAGCGTTTTCCAGAATGAGGTGAGTGCTTTTCAGAAATATTATAGTAAAATGTTGCATATTTCACGCAACAGACTACATACTTTGAAAAAAACAAAAAAAAAGCGTATCAACAATAATATAACTCAAGAAACATTTAACTGTGATGTAGGACTATTATAAAAAGTTAAAAGTCTATCTATTGGTATCAATTTCACTCGTAAAATTTGATATCGAATATGATAGAAAAAAATATTTTTCCCCAGCTTGGAGAGCAGCGGCGCACAGTGCAATCTGCTTGATTACCTGTGTATCGTCCGTACTTTTTGTGAAGCTTACGGATCAGATAAACCAACGAACATTTTGACATGAAGCAACATAAGCGCTTTTTGTGCTCACATCATGCCCAATTTTTGTTTATCTCTTTATATTTAATTGACTTTTATACAAAACATTTCTGCCTGTATTTTTTTTGTATTACTAAAAGTGCTTGTACCTTAGTATTGTGATATCCTGCTAGGAACTTAATTTTTGACTGTTGTTCAATTCTGCTAAAATCACCCCGTGATGTAGGTGAAGTGAAAGCGAATTGAGCTGACATCCCCAATCAATTACGACGAAACAAGACCGGCTGGTTTTGTTCATCTAGTAGTCTTAGGTTCCATTTCCAGGTGCAACACAGTGATATTGGTTTATTCCATTTGGAATTTACAGTAGTCCCCGGAGTCTAGATTTGTTCTCGATTGATGACAACAGCAATAGTAGGTACTTACTATGTGTTGTGTCACAAGAGTTAGATTCCCATCCTTTGACAAAGATTTGCATAAGGCTACTAATAGGTACATTGACAGAAGTGCTAGTAATGCGAAAACTACTTTGCGAATCTTAACTCGCTACTGATCTTAGATGGTTTACTTTCAAGAACTTCTGTTAACTAGCGTCTGTTTTACAGTTAATCTTCTGCACTTACCCCTTTAGTGTCTGCTCCTCATATAATTAAGCCTCTTCCAGCCGGTATAAGTGTTTTCTTGATGTCTTCTCGCAGTTATCCATTACAGCGGACAGTTAATGTAAATTAATGAGACGTGGAGGCTCGTACTGTTGTTATGACGTAGAAGCAAGGCTTGCTTGACAAGGACGAAGAAAATTATGTAATATGGTATGAAGTATTCCTGCTTGACTTTAATTAGGCTTTCAGGGAAGTGTGCGAAGAATCCATAATTGTGTTTAAACTTAACACTAGACACAGTTCCTTGATGACGGTTTTAACACTTACCTACTCATAATATAATTATCTGAAATAATTTAATAAAGACCCAAATTTGACTAGACATTTATAAATTCACGCCTTTTCCCCGTGGGGACGGCAGAAATGGGATGCATCTGGTGTAAAATAAAAAGAAACAACCATATGTTAAGTTGTAATTGTGACATACATCGTGTAAATTGTTGACAGGTACTTTGTAATTTTGGATATTTATGTAAATATCACATAAATCTTTTACTTTTAAAAACTTTGTCATTATCTTTGCTTGTACGTTTATGACATTGAACTAAATTACTTGAAATTTGACGATGTGACATAAATTGTGAAAATATTTGTACGCCGATACTTACGGCTAAACATGATTGGACTTTAACACTGTAAGATCTTGCATGCTTTTGTATGTATACTATGTTTAAACAAATAAATAATCTTTATCTTTATCCATCCTATCTATGTTAAATATTAAGACCTACAAATTAGGTGTTTTTACACAGTTCTTCCGAAACCATACCTACAGTGATGATGCTATTAAAAATATATGAATTTGTAGGTATTTTAAAAATAATATAGTGGTGGTAGTTCCCTCCTCATAGGCATCATTGCATGATTACAAGGATTGTAAAAAAATAAACAGACAAAAAAGAAGGCAGAAAATACTGAACATCACCTGCTAAAATTCTTACATATTTTGCTTTGTTCATACATCTGTTCATACAAGCACGCTGGTTAAGAGTACTACGCACCTGACCTTTCTAAAGAACATCACCATTGGCGTCTGTGTATGTCCTTCTAAGACATCCCAGCGTTTACACTTACATCGGCCTGATAAATATCTTTTAGGTCGTCTTTCATTCATGTTGACTAAGACCTTACAGTTATTATTTATAGAACAAGCAACAATGACAGAACTAAAACATCACGTAACACATTGTTCACTAAAAGTAGCGCTTCACAAAAATGTTATATCTGTAGCCAAGTGAACTGCATCCGAAGTATAGCATTACAGCATCGCGCCGGGCCCGTCGCGCGGCTCGCGTCTCGCATGTCACTCTCTGCACTTTGTTCCGTCATTCCAGAATATCGTAGTGTTGTAGGTAGCTGAATCTGTTTGGGCCACCTCTGGGCCTGATATTCTCGGACGTCCTTGATTTTTGGGGCATTGAAATATTTCAATGCGAAATATGTGTTGTAATACTTCATTATTTTGTTCCTAATCGGTAATTATAAAAGGAATTGATTATTTCAAATTTAACTACGAGGCTGCAAATACGGTGGTTTTCCTGCCTGCTTGACCTGCCAACAAAGCAATACATTCTAACCATAGGTATCCGATTCTAACCATATAAAGCGATTATAAGTTTTAAGGCAAACTGGCATACGACATAGCTACCCTCTGAAAATCACTTCAATATGACTGTATTAAATAACTTTTGAGTTGTTTAACTAATAGACGACACATTTTTCACAAATAGTTTGAACTTTTTCAGATGAGATTATTATCATATTACATTCCATAGGAGTATGTCGTGGGGTTTTTTTTTTAATGTTTTCTATTATTTTATCACAATTTGTGCTACCAAGTCCATGGTTAAGAATGTGTTGAAAAACCTTGCAGCCCAGAGGGAAGTTACAATGTTACACTAATTAGGAATTGCAAATTAAAAATTCTCCACCCGTTTTCTAATGAATGATTCCCCATCCTTAAAGCGTGTAAAGAAACCTGCCAAAATAACCTCAACATGGTACTAATTTGAACGAAAATACTAGGCGCTCATAAATCCGTGGCAGGTTAACTAACATCCCCTGTTCCGAGTGGTCGCGATCCTTATAAAGCTCACCAATTACTGCGCACAGTAGTAAATTGCGTCCTCAGACGTACCGGGTTCGAATCCTGCGCGACGACGTGTGAATGACGACGCTTGCTATGTAATTATGCACTCCCCTCTAGTACATGATTGCGTTGGATTTAGTAACGCGATTTAGTTTTATGTTTAGTAAAGAGGTTGAAAATGTTGAAGAACTTTCCCTTGAGACATCCTCCAGTTTTAATCTTTTTCAATTGAGCCTACCTGAATTATTCCACAGTTTCATACTCTTTAAGTTTTATTTAGAAGGTAGAAACAAAATTATGAATTTGTCTGAAAATATTTTCGTTTAGAAACGATTATGAATTTATCTCTTCACCGTATTAAGCTACTCATTTCATTTAGTTTTAGTGGAAAACAACATAGCTCATTTGTTATAAACAACAAAACGAATCTTCTAATAATAATAATACCAGCCTGTTACTGAATGGTAAGGGCCTCTTCTCATACCGAGAAGGCACGAGCATTAATTACCTCGCTCTTTAGACGGATTGGCGATTTGAAACTTATGTTTATTTTATAAGTCGAGTTTCATCACGATATTGTACTTTCACCGACGTCAATGATGACCAAGATAAATTAAGACAATATGAACTGAAAAAGTCACATTGGTACTTGACGGATTTGAACCACAATCTCGTAGGCAGGCTTACTAAGCTTGCAAAAATGCTTTTCTAGTTTCATCATCGACGCACAACCAGTTAGCATGACTTCAGTCATTGATTCTGGTGTAGAAATTTTTGTCGGATTAAATATTGTTTACTTTGAACTGTTCAATAAGATGAAAAAAAAACATAGTTTTTATCTAACATTAAAGAAAGAAAAGAAAGAAAGAAAACATATTAATTTAGCACATGCCACAAGTGCACAAAACAAAGTAAAAAAGTAATAATGCTGCCTTGTCGCATGCACTTGCCACATTTCTTTTTTTTTCTTTTAATTTTGGTTTTGTTTTAATTTTAATTTGATAGTTTTATTGTTAAATGGTCTCAACATTGTTTTGTAAGGAAAGGAGCGAGACAGCCCCAACACAAGTACTTTTGTAACTTACTGGGGCTGCCTTAATTTATTTTATGTATGCAATGTTAGAGGAAATGAAACCCTTTTTATTTTTCTTTATTTATTTAATAATAAACTAAGAACTAAACACGAAAAAGAGTGTGTATCTCACGGCTGCGCCAAACAAAGTATTCTTCTTCCAAAGGGTCAAAATAGAATGGTTTAACTACTAGTTGTGGCTCGATGTCCTCTCCATACAGTACGTATACAAAAAGGCATAAAAAAGCAATGTCCTAAACTAACTAAACCTACCAGACTACTTAACTTTAACACCCTGTTAGCGCCCGAACAACTAGAGTGCCACTCAAACTCGCTTTTATTTAGAAAAACAGAACAAAACAAATGACTAGTATTATTACCTCTAAGTACGCACTTAGTGTTAACTAGAATATGACAAAGTTATAAGTCAGACAACATTCCTACAAATGGTCTTAAATAACGCCTAACTAATCTAGGCCCTTACGTCGGGCAATGGTACCCAAGTTGCGGCCTAGAGGGCTCTCTGCGGCCTCCTAGGCTTTTCTGAGACCTGAAACAGGGTAATTAATACCAGTGTAGCTTAAAATTATTGCCGTAGTACTTGTGTCGTATTGTGTCGAAATTTACGAGAGGCCTATGTTCTAATTGTTTACTGCCATCAACTAAGTGTCACGGGGATAAGAAATTATTTATGTATCTATTCAGTTTGAATGCATGTACAAAACTAATATATTTTATGTAATTATTTAGTTACTCTTTTTTTTTAACTGTCATGATGACCTTATGTCTATCGTACCTCACCTCTGATGCACTGCAATTAATTAAGTAAGCACCATTGTACCTAAATGTGACTCTTTAATTAACATAGCAGACAGAGTTAATAAAAACCTGGAATCATCAACCCGCTTTTAGCAATCGTGGTGTTTAATGCTCTTATCTTATCTGTATAAGAAGAGGCTTCTTCCCTGTAGTAAAAGAGTATCTGGTTTGTATTATAAGTTTCAATAAAATAAAATAATATAAACAAAACAGCATAAAAAATGCATAGTCCATTATCTACTTACCTCGCTGCACAGAGGTCGCATTTGAGCAGTTCTGCTGCAGGTACCTATTTACTGTTTACTGTAAACAATAAATAAAGGATTAGATTAAGAGCTAGACCAAGAAGTTAAACTTTAACGTACAGTTGTAGAAATATATTATTTAGATGCAATCTCTTAGTCACCTTTTACGACACACCGTCTGTTATATCGTTTTACAAAAAGCGTAAAACACGCCTGTGTTGGATGAAAAAAGGTTGAGTAGCTCTGTTCAACCATTTCAGACACAAAGTATCCCGTGTAGACACATTATGATCCCTGTATGTGTGTGTGTGCCTGTGTGCTCATTACGTTACCGCTAATGACACAATGTAATGAGGGGCGCGAAAGTATCAAGTTTAGAGTGATGTGTTGCGGCCAGATCCCGGCTTTGTACGACTTTACTGTTATGAATTAGTGTGGTAACCGGGATTTTTGGGTTAATTAGACTTATTTCTTGGGTACACATTTGTGTTCTTGATTATGGTTATTCTATATACCGAACGCTAGTCGTTCCGTATATGTTCAGCAAAACATGCTCTTGAAATTATGTGACAAGAAAATATTTTTCTTATCTGAAATCATTAGGTCCTAAGTGTTCAAAGTTAGTAACCTATTAACAAACACGTACAAGTTATTATTGTAATAGATTTAATTTATATTAGAAGATAGCCTTGGTTGTTTTTGTTTATGTCTTTCTGAGGGCGCTATATTTAATTTAACACGACGTGACATAGCCTTTTACCAGCAGACATTTGAAGACGATTAAATTATATTTTACATACACATACATACATATCGTCACGCCTGTAATCCCCGAAGGGCTAGGCAGAGGTGTACCTGGTAGTACACCCACATTTCGCCATTATGTTTAAGAGTTAAATTATATTTTATTGGTCAAATAATAAATCGTTTAGAAGTGATGAGGGAATTTATGACCATGCATATTAACATACTAGTCAGAATCATGGCCCTTCATTTTCCAGATGTAGGTATGATGAAAAACTTGCCTGTTGACTCCAAAGCCGAGATTCATCAGCAGTATTTACCTTTTCGATATTTTTTTCCCTGCGCACTGAAGCGCAACTGATAACAAATTAAAAAAAAAGAAAACCAAGTCCTGAGAATCTGCAGAAGCAAATTGCATTAATAGCCTTTGTACGTCCATGCAGAACAAACGATACACAAAACCTTTGAGTGCGCAAAATAAATACAGACTAATTTATACTTTCAGCTCTGTTTATAATGACCGGAGCGAGTCCAATAATTGCTTAGCTCAATTTTAAAGGTGCCCATTGGCCCGTAGCGTTAACATCACTAGTTAAAGCAGGACATTCACAGGACGACACAGTGTCGGTCGTGCGATTTTGTGCAATATGTCGGATGAGATATCCAGTGTAGTAAATGATCAAGAATTGTGGGTAATGGATACGGAGCCATTGTAGTCCGGAGTTTCGTATTTAGGTCAAATGCAATGTCATGTGGACCGAATGTCATTGGAGAAATAGGATTCTTTGTGTACTACGGTGATCTTGTTAGATTCATTGCAGACAAATAAAATAAGAACACTGAGCTTCAGTATTCTCCCGTAACGAATCGAAACTTTGGTTCGATTGAAAATGTGTTTTATGGGATTCTAAAATCGTGTTTGGCTTAATAACTTGCTCCTAATGGTAGGATTTCTTACACTCAACTTCTATTTTAGTATACCACAAAGAGCTTCTAATTCCTGACAGGTTCAAAACGAAACCCCAACTTCACTAGAGAGCAAGATTTAAAGTGCACTGACTTTTTGCGTCGCGTTTTTCTGCCCAACATTGCTTGCGACGTTTTTGTCTAGTGACTAATCGTTTGCTTTACTTGTATTGGTTTTTCAATGAAATACTATCACTTTACAGAGCTAACTATCAAAGATGTTAATAGAAAAATGTGAACTAAACTATATCTGTAGAGTTCGTTAATATTATGCTAGTGAAAATAGTTTGTTCGAAGTTGAGATGTGACTAAAATATTTAGGTGTCTTCGAAGTTCGAAAGGTTTTGAATCTTTGAATTCATGGCACGTAGAAGTCAACTAGTTCTGCATTATTTTGTTAATTTAATGTTTACTGAGATGCCTATACTAAAACTGCTTACTGTTCTCGTAATCTGTTTTTAACGTTATAATTGTGAATGCCATAAAATCATAATAATACTAGTACTTAGTTGTTAACAAGTCTAAATATTTGTTTGTCAATCACGTGTATACCGCTGACTAGCAGGCCTATCCATATTACAAATTCTATTTCTATTATAGAAAGAATATGGGTATATGGAATAAGCTCTTTGTCAAGTGTATTTCATTTTCAGCCATATTACTAATTCTATTCTCGTTAACACTGGACAGTTGACAAACAGCTGATTCCATATACGCCATTTTTTATATTGTCGCCTTATCGATTACGACAATAGAAATAGAATTTATAATATGGATAGGCCTGCAGATTCGGATGAAAATTGTCACATACACAGATAATTTCCTAGATTACACATAGAATGCTTTTATCTCAGTAATGTGTCCTTGGGATAACCTTTCAACTTTTAGAAGAACGCCGAGACTACTGTGAGAAGAACGCCGAAAGAAAGTCAGAGATCACAGTCCCTTTTATAGTCCAGAAATTATCTTGATTTAAAGAGACTATGACTTGTGAGTTATGAACTTTATCAATAGATGTTTTTTAATCAATTTAAGCATAACTCGTTAAACGGATTAAAACAAAACTTTATTTTGGAGAAGTTATTTATTACTCGGATGAAACCGCGACCAAAAGCCAGTCAATAATAAGTTCTTAAAACGCTTAGAAAAAGTAGCACAATAGTGTTTTCAATAACAATGCAAGCAACAAACGGTTTACCATTGCATCGCATATCACGGGAAGGACCCACTAAGTATAATTTTGTCCAGGAAATGGTAGAAAAACGTCTCCTTCCCTCGGGAACGGTCCGCCTGAATAAAGTGTATGTAACGTAGTGTCGGACACCGGCGCGCGGCGCGGTGTCGGCCACGCTATGAAGTGCTGGCAATACTTAGTTTCTACGAAAGTGTCGCCAAGAACTGTCTTCTTTATTTTTAAATGCTCAAACAATTTGACGGAGAGGTGGTAAACGCGGATCTATGTAGTGAGAGGTACAATCATTTGGAGGGCAATAAATTAAGCGCTACAACGACATTTTTTATGTATTTGTGTAGTAGAAACAAATACATAAAAAATGTCGCTTTAGCTCTAACTAAGAAAATGTGAAAGTTTGTGTGGATTTTTGTTGCTTTCACACAATTATAGGAGCAACGATTAAAAGGATTTCGATGAAACTTTAGAAAAAACTTCGTTTACTACAGGATAACGTAACGGTAAGTATAATTAATTTATAAAAATGAAACGCGCAGACCTAGTTGCAATTGGCTGCTAGTAGTACAATAATCTATGACTTTTTCTATTATTCTATTATCGTCAGTACATACATGTCTTTTCTGTATGGCAAACTAGTATTATTATTTTGAAGATAGGTACTCCACTCTGAACAAAGTCCCTTTAGCCCCCAGATCTATTTAGTTGGAGGTTTAATAGTAAATAATAATGTTAAATTATTGGATTATTCGGAGAAAAAAACTATTTTAACATTTCTAAGTTCGTAATAAAAACCTTGTCTTTGCTGTTGGCTGTCTGTGCACATCAAAGTATTCTCAAGCCTCTCTTAGTTATAAATCTCTGTGGAACCTACCATCTGCGTTAAACTTCTGTCTAAACAAATAGTTTCATCAGGTTCAGTTTTCCAAAAAGATACGCAAGCTCTCGTTCGTTTGCTTTGAGCTCAATAGTTTTAGAGATGTTTCCTTTGGCAGTTCAGTCGGGTTGCGGTCAAAAATACACAGACACACATATTCTAAACGCAATAGAAACAAGTGAGGTGCCTATATCGGTGATTGCACGTTTTAAAGGTAGTTGCCGACTTCTTAAAAATGACTACCCTAAATTCTACCAATTCTAGTAAACGTCACACGTATATGTCGGCGTCAGCGTTGGCTGAGCGATATGGGCCGACACCAGGGGTTTCGTGGTCACAACCTCACTTTAATAAGAATAATCACAAAACATAACTCAGATAGGTGAACAGACAGTTTTGCACTGGACTAGTTTCTTCGTTGGTGTCTTAAATCCAACTTAGCACTGCCTAGCTTCCACTTCCTAACATGACTTCATCCATGTGACATCGTTCGCGCCATTTGCAATGACAGCTTACGTCACGGCGTTTACCATAAACTCTGTACAGTAATCAACTTCACAACTTTTTATTTCTGAATATCGTTAAATTTAAGTCCATCTGGACCTCTTTAAGGGACATTTTGTTCTCATGGTTATGAACAACTTTTACTATGGGGACCATGGGTACCTGAAATCACCGAAAATAAGTAAAAGCTGTTCATAATGACGAGTACAATGACCCCAGAAGGGGTCCAGAACGATTTAAATTTAACCTTGTATTTTTGAGCATCCACTTTTATCCATCCACATTTAAAAATTAGATCTTCAAAATCATGTTCTCACTGCAAACCGACGAATAGGCGTCGATGTTTAGCCGGAGCGGCGCTGCGGTGTCGGCCCGGCTTGTGGTGCAGCACTCGGCCCGGATATTTAATATTATTACCGCATTTCCGGGCCGGACGTCTCGAGACCTGGCTGCTGGACTGACTTGAATTATCCAGCTTGAACCAGTCTTATAAACAACTTTGAAGTGGAAATTATTTCCTAAATTGATTGCGGTCTCTGAAGGTTTAATTTTAAATACATTTTAAAGCTTAATTTGATTTACTAAAATGTTCTTTGCATAAGCAATTTGGTTCAAACTTTTCAATATTTTGATCTGCGTTTAGTATAATTATTATCAATTTAACTACAAAAATATTGAAGTTAGTCGCTTCTGCTCAGAAAACACAAGTGTATTATTACATTATTTATGGATCGTGACCTTAATAAATAAAGCGGAATCAAAGAAATCAAATGTAATAGACATTGATCTGTTTCGAATGTGTACCTAGCTGTCCAAATTGTATCTATTAATTAAGAGACCTATATAAAATCAATCTGCTGTAGATTAGCAATATTAATGGCATAACCAAACAATCAGCGCTAAATTCGATCGGTTTACCCAAGTCCAAGTCTTACACTTGGATTTCATAGTTTGTCATCTCCAAACCCATTTGATTATATGCTTTATCAGTCGAAAACAATGCAGCTGATTAAAACATGTCGGACCAGGAAACCATGTTTACTGAGGCGCGCTAAAAAATGGTGCCCGGTTTGTGCACGACAGCCAATTGTGTTTATTAGCACGCACTCATACCATCGCCGGCTCGATATCCGCGGCCGAGCTTAACTGATTCAATTGTTCGAACAAACTGCACAATGTATGCGGTGTAGAAACAAACAATTTTAGTTGTTAATTGTGAAAAAAACATTTTGCGCGCATGAAAATCGGGAAAGTAATAACCGAATTCCCTCCAATCATCTAATTAAACAAACATTTTCTTTGTTTATTAAAAGCAGTACTGTTTCCGAATGAATCATAATGGACTTTGGGAAATGACAATGCGATATTTGCTTAATGCAAAGCAGTATTGGGTCGCATCCGGTCGCGAATCACTACGGCTATCAATCTTAATAAACGCTTGAAGCCATATTTTTCTTCGTTTTGTAGGCGCGGCCCGTGTCAATCAATTTGATAGACTGCTGATAATAGTGGGGTCACAATAGATACTGAAAAGTCAAACCAGCTAAATTGAAAAGGCTTTTAGGTAACCACGAACTTTGACTCCGAAGCAGGACATGAAAAGGTTTACAATTACTAAACAAAACTTCTTTTAACTGCTCAAGTGATTACTCAGTTGAACCTTACACAAAAAAGGTCTAGGTTCGGAGAAATCTATGCATTAAATTGCGACATCACGGTCATTAGAGTACCCTTTCACACTAGAATGAGTCGTTCAATTTCAAATGGCTTGCCGATTTAAAAAGTACGCCTGGAATAGAATCTTGCTTTGACGGGATCTCTACAACATTAAGTATAAAGGCAGGCACTTGGCCGATTTACTTTCTGTATTCGGTGGATACGTCGGATACTGCAGCAATCACATTCACAATTCAGACGTTTTTAGGGTTCGATTTGTGTAGCTGTAACCCCGCGTATTCCGAGGCAGTGCGACCAAGGCAGCGGCTACGTCCGGCGTACATAGAAACAATGGCATTGTTCGCTTTGTCTTCCAAGTCCTTTGTGTTTATTTATTGAGACGATCCCACGGCAGCGCGCACAAAACGATAAATAATTGCGTCTGAATTTTGCGGCGAGTGATTATTCAGACATAATGCAGTCGTTGGCGTTTTGATTGGCCTGTCAACGTTAGTTAATTGGCTCGGAAAGGGTTAGTGAATTGATAAATTTATAATGAATGAGCCGTGAGGGGTTGTAAATGGCTGTGCGATCGATGAATCTATGGGTTCAGAACTTTTGACGTGTCTTCAAAATCTTACAAGTATGACTACCTGTTGTTACTGTTTGAAAAATAATTAAGTAATAAATTATTATATTGCATGCAATTGATACATACCCTGTAGGTATAGCTAACATAACATCTGAACTGTAAGTAACTATATAAATAGTTGACTGTAACCACTATACAGGGTGTAACGGAAAGAGTATATACATACAAACAGGGTGAATAGAGTATTTAATAACGGGTCTTTCCTCAAAATTTCAGCTCCCAACTAATAACTTTGAAACTTCACGATATTATTTAATATCGACAGTTTATTAAATGCAAAATCATAACAAACGTGTCACCGCACTATGAGGGTCATAATCCTGTCCGGCAAGGTTCATGTATAGGTATCTATCTCGGGTTCTGCGCGCCTAGTACAGACCTATAGGGCTCTGCCTAACTGCCGAAGGCGCGACGGCGCGGGCGGGATCAACTTTACAACAATGTATGTATATGTATAAAAACGTTGCCATGTCGTTTTTTATCACCAAGAGAATCCGTGCCCTTCGTATGTATATACCCTTTCCGTTACACCCTGTATATCATGAATAAGAAAATATCTTGATCAGGAGTAAATAAATGAATTATATAAGAAAAATGTCTGTATAGAATTCAATCTTAAAGGATACGTTTAAAAAGCGCGTCAGGCTTGTAAATCAGAAGCGTTAGACAGATGTGAACCTAAACGGTAGCACACCCACATTCCCTAAGTCCCATGTAATAGTGGGCGAGCCTATTGCCATCAATCGGGCTGGCTGCTACTGGAAAACACCAGAAAAATCATTACAAAAGTCAAAACTTTTGCCATGAACTAAAAACAACAATACAAAATTAACTCCTAACACTACGCAGTAAAGTTACACAATATTAACTTACAACATTACAAAGTTATTGTAATAGTGTTCTCATAGTTTCCACCGATAATAACATTTCCCAGTCTATGAAACAGCATACAAAAAATGAAACAACCCGTCTACCCGACCCTACATAGCATGTACGCTATACAAAGCGGGTTTTGAGGGCAAGAGGCGTTACATCTCGAGTGGGCGCCATCGATGTGCCGCGGACAAAGCGCTCCGCTCACCACTTCACTTTTTCGATCACTCGTATTTGTAATGGGGGGCCTTTGCTTAGCGTTTTATGTTACGATTTGGATATGGCAGTACTTATGGATATTTCTTTTGTCATTCTAAGTGTTTTACGGGTTTTTGGGTATGCAAATAATGATATGGCTGAAGATTTCATCAGATGCAAAGGTTTACGCACAGGTCAATAATATTTTTCAGTCGAATTTGGTATTATTATTATTTATTTATTAATAACCACGTTTGCAAAAAAACCTGTACTTAAACTATGCTCCACAAAACTGTTTTCACCGTTTTTACCGTTTTCGGTAGTCCATATTAATTGAAATCAATCAAGAATTTAATGTATCAATCAAGTGAATATCTCGTTCTTTTTTACATTGAAATTCAGGATTTCTCTCTCACAAGTCTTTATTTTAATTAAAATTGGTAGTTTTTCAACTCGAGCAAATAGTATATTTTCGTATATCCTCACCGTTTTTATGCAGTTTCGCGCTACTTGTAATGCTTTAACTCAGCTATAATAATTCACAAATATGATCGAGAGTGCTTTCAACTAAACTGAATTAACACGTTGACTGTCAACTACCACAATAGAAATTCAATTGTTCGCGGTCAACGTGTGACCGACGCGGCGTACAAAGACTTATAATTCGATATTCCTTTTTAAATTCATACTTATTATAAGATTTCAGAGGGTGAAAAACATAAATATGTAGTTTTCTTAACTTTATTACTAATGGTTTGAATTACTACAATTATTGCCCCCGTTGGGCTTTGATTCTAATACTCAAAATTTTACTCATTATAGGCCCGTTTACACATTGGGCTAGAAACGAATTAGGGGCGGTATTGAACAGCCCTGCCCCAGACCACTGTCTTACTGAGAAGAAAAGAAAAAAAAGAATGAAGAAAAAAAAAAGAAGAAAATTCTAAATTATGATCTAGCCTAAAAGACTAATTGAATAAAAAAACAATTCTAACATTACGTTTCATGTTACGTTAACCTAACTATCTATCTAATTAAATTGTCACTTGCCTCAAATGTTTGAGACTAAACATACGCAAAAAAGAAGAGAGAATTACGTTAAAAACCAAGAATAGTGTCAAACTTTCGAGTAGTACCTACTATGTTTCTAATTATGTGGATTAACGAAATAAATCGACTTTCAACTTTAAGACCAGTAAGTGCACTTTCAATTTTCCTACGTTCCTGCTGCTTCCATGTTCCTAGATCTCAGGCATGCGTGCGACCTAATTACAGTGTAGTTCCTCTCCATCTCGACGCGAGCGCGCGCGTGCCGTATCGCGCCTCCCGCCGCGCGGTGCGTGCATCGCGCGGCGGGAGGCGCGGGCACTTGTCCCCGCTCTATAGGGAGGCTCTTGGGGGTAGTAATAAGTGCTATAAATGTTTATTACTCAAATTTGGGGCAGGATAGAGATGTAAGGGGAGTTTGCACGGCGCGGCGTTCAGATTGGGTGTGTAGATTTCTTGGTGGATTAGGGTTAAAAATTTATCATTTTAAATTAGAAAAGATTTAGTTCTTTCTGTGTCGAAATGGGCTTATCAATTTGTTATTTCATAGTTTGACAGGAAGAAACCACTAAAACCCGTTAAAATTTTGGAGAAAGAATGTTTGGAACATAGATGAATAAAATCACATAAATTATGTCAAGCTACAACTTTTGATTTTTCTAGCATGAGACAGGTAGCAATTTAAGCAGTAGACGTGTAAATACACCCTATCCACTGTGAACCACTTATGCATACAATACACTATGAACAAAACCCTTCGCTATTGAACTTCGCACTCTTACATACACGGCGTAATGAAGTAGAGTGTCTAATTACCGGCGGTTCCCCTCTCCCTTCCCCCGTACTCCCCCGGTTTCAAACACTTCATTACCGGTATTACCGGGTATTACCGCCGCGATACGCTGATCACGTCATAAATTTGTATAGCTCGCTGATAAACGCTCGCGGCTGCAGGTACCTATGATATGTTCAATAAGTGGCTTTGATATAACGCTGCCTAAGACACAAGGTGAAATTAATTCCAAGATTAACATCAAAGGGTGAACGGCCTGACAGCTATAGGTTACATTAATGGTCCTCTGATTGTCGAACCACAAAGAGGTCCATTCTTGATTCATGTAACGTTTTGACGACTCTCTATGACAAGGAAGATATTAATAAATAACTATATTTCACAAAAATACTGATTTAACATGTTTAATATTTACACAATTTACATGAGCTTTGGTAGTGACACAATATAATAGAATCTAAGAACTGAAATCTGTACCTGCACGATATGGAAAACACTGCCTCTCACACTAGGTAACCTGTATCTTGAAAGACAGTGATTCAGCTTGCAAAGAAACTGAAACGATTTACCAACAGTGGATTGGTCCATGAAGCGTTGGTGAACATTAACTTATTCATCCCAAGGACTTTTCATCCACGAACGTTTCGCCAACATAACTCTACGTCAGTGAATGTTTAACCAACAGAATGTTTTGACCAATAACTTTTCACCCAAAGAACAATTGGCCCATGGACTGTTCCCCAATAGAACGGTACAATGGAACGGTCAATAGTGCGTGTTTTTGGGGTGCTATGTATTTTTTTAAATATTGACGTGTAAAATTTTTTGTAGAAGGTCTACTTACAGATACAAAGAACTACACCAAGAACAGTTCCATGTCATATTGATCACCCTTCATCAGCTGGGAGATAATGCCAGAGGCATTTAGTCAGCCTTTGTGCTCTTTTAGTGCAAACAGTTTAAAATAAATAAAGAAACAAATGTCACCATAATGTCAGTGCCAGAGCCAGTTCAGTTATTTAGTAGCGAGCAGGTGTGAAATAAGGCAGCTAAAACTAAAAACAAAACAGTGTTCATAATTCACTAAAACTATTTCAAAACTTGCGTTTTAACAACTTTAATAATATCGTGTGAAGTATGTTAAGGCTCTCCAAGTTTAAATATACCTCGCCTGAACTTTGTTTGCTACTACTTTCATTTGAATGGAGTTTTGCTATTAAGAGGTTTTAATATAAGTATTCCGTCATTTATTATAGTTTTTAGGGTACCTCAACTCAAAACAATACTCGCTTTTTGTTTCTTTTTCTCAGGAACGCGAACGGGTGTAATAAATTATTATTAAATACTAAAATCTACGGTTCTTTTAACGCTATTAAGAGATCCAGTCAATTATGTTACGATTAGCAGCTGTTTGGCAAGAACTTGAACTCCTATATTTCAAATAAAAGAAAATAATTATGCTCAGCTCAAATTCACCTATTATTCATTTAAGTAAGTAATGTTTACCCTCGATCACAGGGAAACTGCAAACTTAAATTTGTATTTCAATCCGGAATTTTAAATGCATAACATGCATTTGTTGAGTGTAGTTTAGAGAAACTTCAGTATCAAACCCCACGCACGGTACGGGTACGGGACCCAGTCGCATTCGACCAGATTTTTTAATCATTCATGCTCTAAAAATGTTTAACTGAAGTTTAATTGAACTTGAAGCAAAAAGTAGCTATGTTTCCTTTGTATTTTAATTATTTAATCATAATTTAATGTAAATAAAATCTAAATATATTTATTCAATCAATCATTTATTATTTGTTAAACATAGGTAACAGAAAAATACAGATCTTAAAGTTAAATACAGTGCCCTATGTTATATCTATGGTAAGACATACAAATATGGGTGTTTTAAAGTTTACAGTAAAAAAAAACCGTGTAAAATAACATTTTTCAATATTTTTTTTTTTAGTTTTCTTGAACTTTTGAAGGTAATTTTTTTAACTCATCTGGTATATTAATTATAAATCCTTGGAGCGATACCAAAGAAGCTCTTATACATAAGAGCCGTTTTACATTTTGTGTGAAAGAATTATTTTAAGTATTTAGTACGCATAGGAGTTTCTGAAACATCTGATAATTTAACAAATAAGTGTATATTATTCTTCGCAAATAATGCTGTTTCCAAAATTGACAATGATGGCAGTGAAAGTAAAGTTTTGAAGAAACCATCAGTTACCTACTTCGATATTACTCATAACATTATTTATTCAAAATAAAAACCAATCAATTAAAATCACGCGCACTTTTTGAACGTCAAGGTATTATTTTAAAACAGTCCCCCAAAAAGCCCGCACTTCACCTATTGTTGACAGTATGGTACTTTGATGTCATTACAGCTATTGAATAATACGGAATATTGTCTAATAGCTAGATTAACCGGCCATTAAAATCGAGGATAAAACGGAACAAACTGAAACAGTCTCTCTATTGAGCACAGCACAGAATTCGTGATGACGTCACTTAACAAGCGCCATGTTTTAAACAGCTTCATCAAAGTGTTGCTAATTACTTGCAACGCAGCATTTGTTATGTACAAACTTAATATATGTGCGCCAACTAGTGGGTATTGTGTGGAATTTGATATAATTTAATTTGAACGAACAACCGTTACTTGTAACAAGTGTCAGAACAAAGAAAGGAAGAAGGCCTTATGAGTATTTCTTTATTACGCGGACCGAGTAAAGCAAACCTATTAACCTAACCTATAAAAGAAATACATTCTGGAATAGCGCAGATTCGTATTTTTTTTGTTTATTATAATAGGTAATAATAATATTTTTTGGTTCCCTCAAAGTAACGTTCGCTCAGAGATAGGTTTGCTCAGATTTAGGTTCGCTCAGAGTTGGGTTCGCTCAAAATTAGGTTTGTTTAGAGTTAGATTCGCTCATAGTTAGGTTCGCTCAGAGTAAGGTTCGCTGAGAGTTAGATTCACTCAGAGTTAGATTCGCTCAGAGTTATGTTCGCGGGGTTAGGTTCGCTAAGATTTATTTTATTTTTATTTTGTAGCTGTGGAAAATACTCTTGATCGCCCAAAAAGGCCTACCTGGTGAGTCTGTCTGGGCAGTCCCGGACTCCTACCGGCTAAATTATTATCTATACAAAATCTGTCAAAGCACCATTTTATTCCTCAGATTTAAGTTATTTGTCGTGTACTTTGAGACACATAAACAAGCTTGAACTAACTATAAAGCAATGTTTTTGGATTTTAGAGTTATAAGAAAAATATAACGTGACGTAACATAACGTAAGTGGGTATATAAAAAATAACTTATTATTTTTATTATAGGTACTTGTTGAAAACATTCTAGGCTAGGTAAATTAAAATATTGCACTTCATGGACATCTGCCAGGTATGACTGTACGCTAAAACAAGGTTATGTCATCTTTAAGTAAAATGTAATCTATCTTAAGGTTTTTCCTTCAGGGCACATTAATATTTACCAGCCTGGGATATTTCTCACGGAACCCAACTACTATTTTCAATACTTTAAGCGAACATGTGTTTTGCCTAGGTTTCCCGCACATTTTTAAGAAACTGAATATTGTAAATTCAAAATGAAAACCAATAAAAATACATTTCAACATAGAGGTGAGGTGTTATGCAATTAATAAATAAAATAAGTATTCCACAAATTTCACACAACGCCATCTAGTTTCAAACTAAACAGAGCTTGAGCTAGGAGTACTAGACAACTGATAACCATACTTATATACTAATATAAATACGTACATAATTATAGACAAGTTACACCTCACACACAGAATAAATAATCGTGCTAACACACAAACATTTGTCTTGGGGTAGAACCCACGACCTCCGGTATCAGTCAGAGCCACATCAACTGGATCAACCGGCCACACAATAAATTTTTCCTTATTAATTTTAAGCAACCCCAGTTTTCAAAATCTCAGGCAATTTTCACTTGTCACTCATTCGAATTTTGGGATATTTTCCGCCGCCCCTAACCTTGTATCTTATAATGATATTTTGCTATTAATGTCTGCCATCCAATCCCTTGGATAATATTTTAATAATCCGAGAGTATATTGTAGGAAACAAGGTTCATACTATCATAATCCTCGACTTAAGCCAGTCTAGTTCTCCGGAGTATCGTAAAACGCAATAGGCTGTACAGTACACCTCTATATTACAGCTTTAATAACATCTGAAAAGAGTCTGTTCCCTGAAGACTTGGACTTTTCCAAGTATTTCACCTTTTTTATATGGAAATAGGTACCTAAACTAAATGTAGTATCAGTAACAGAATTTTTATTTGTGAAACATAGGTACAGTGGTTGGTCAATAATTGGGTCAATGTGCAGTCTTTACAGTTAAATACAAACATGCTGTTACTTAGATATTAAAAAACAGTTTGAATTTAAATAGTTAATTACAGTTTAATCATTAAAATAATGTCAAGAAGTAAATTATGTAGGTAATATTACAAAAAATTATGATGTCAAAATTTATCTATAAAAATTTTGATACACTTCAATAAAATTCATGACACAGCATACTTTACCTTCAGTCTAACGTGCAGAACTACTTTTCGTCTACGCTATGCTTATTTGTCCAACGCCAGAAGGTTCTGGTAATACATTGTCCAAGTTAAGAGTACCTTCTGTGCCTGAAGACGTATATTTTGACCTCATCACAGCAATTCTACTAGCAATGGTAATGCAGTAATAGATATTTATGAGAAATCAGCTTTAAGTCTTTTCACATTAAGTGGTGCTTATGTCAACATACCTACATACGTTCACATAAACTCACGCCTTATTCATATAGTTAGAAGTGATTATGATGTAATTACACTATAAATAACTGTATCATAATTACCGTAATTTATTATTTGGGATATTGGTGGTATTGAGCCCCATATCCAATAATCTACTATAGTGCGAACTAGTGGAGTTGTTCAACTTTGTATTACTACTTCATCATTAAACGAAGTGTTATAAGTTTTCCATCTGGAATTTCTCAATAGCAACCAGGAGTCTGGATTGGTGTCCGATTGATGGCAATAGGCTCGCCCTTTATTACATGGGACTTACACAAAAGTGGCGAAATGTGGGTGTACCAGGTACACCTCTGCCTAGCCCTTCAGGGTTTACAGGCGTGACGGTATGTGTTGAGTATGAGGGTCATTAAACGTTGTTTTCTGCCAGGCACTATGAAATTCTAGTACCTAAGTATATAAAAAAAATAAAGCGCTAAAACGTCGCGTCCAAAGCAGTTTAATCCCTTAAGACTTCAGCACATAACACGTGTTAGCTTAACTGCTTGCTTGGCAGCTTGTGTGTCTAACAATTTCGTTAAAGCAGCTCGTTCCTTAAAATAATAATATTTTAACTTGCATGGTCTAGTGGTTACAGTCGCAGATGCCAAGTAAGTGGTTCTAAATTCAGTTATCATACATACAAAGGTATTAAACTAACACCAATGTGTACGGTGGTGTAATGTCGTGATGGCCCAGAGGTTAGGGCGCCTACCTCTCATGCACGAGGTTGTGGTTCAAATCCAGGCAAGTACCAATGTAACTTTTTCTATTATTTTAGACATCATTGACATCGGTGAAGGAAAACATATGCCCACAAGCCTTGAGCAAGCGTAGTGATCAAGGTTCGAGCCTCCTCTGTATGAGAAGAGGCATTTGCCCTGCATTGGGACAGTAACAGGTTGGTATTAGTTCATGTTTACCGTGAAGAAAAATACCAACGTTATAAAAAAACATAATGTTATTGTCAAAACGTTTAAGAAAAGGGAACGATTAATAGTTCACTGTTCTTCCTGAGTTCTGCTATTCAACGTGTTTACATACCTACTCCTTATACCGGTCCTAATAGACAACACCCACAGTCACCCACAGTATGGTGGCGTCAACCACAAACAATCCTAAAGTATTACATTACTTATCCTACCACCAGAGTGACAGGGACGTTACATTTCCCAAAACGGTCTACCGTGGTAGCCTCCCTCATTCTTGTAAAAATAATTCCATCCCATACCTAAATAAATAGATTATCTGAATAATTAAAACAGAGGTATTAACTCAAAGGGAAGGCGTCAAAGAGTAAACAACAATGATAAACGATGCCTAAGTGGATGTTGGCTCAGTGAAGCAAAAACAGGCGCGCTCCGCCATTCAAACGATAGCGCTCACAAATAAATATAAAAGGCAACTCCACTTGGGAGATAAGTACTGCTTCACTTGTATAGAATTATTTCATGGAAACCAAAGGAAATGAACTTTGGTGAAGGAGCTTAGAGAACTCTACGAGGTAACGTCGTGCATATTAAAGAAACAATGAGAAAAAAGACATACTAATGTATGTATAAAAGTTCCATTCTGTAGCCATTTTTGTGTCCGCTGCAAATTCATATTTACGATGCGATTAAAAACAATATTAATAACCAAATTACAGAACTTAATCAATTAGGTGCCGAACAAAGCAACAACCATTAATTATTTGAGCACAAAATTACCATATAAAACAGTTAAGATGGATAAACTGCGGTTTCTTTAACGCGATTATGAATATTAATTAGGGTGGTCCGACGTCCGGAGGACGCGGCCGCCACGCCGCCGCGCCGCCTGCGCCACGCAGCCGCACCAAAGCGGTAAACAAAAGCAGATGCCCCAATTCTCTAAGTGCTAAAGAATTGTCTGGTTACACCACATCGCCGGATGCGTCGTCGGTTGATAAGCTCTTTTGTTAGCAACACAATGGTGACTGTATCTGGTGTTATTTAAATTAAGGATAGTAGCGACGTCGCCGCGTGATTCGGTTGTTGCTTGCATTCTGTCTGTCTGATAAGGTGCCAGAGCGGTGTGCTGTGAGCTGGAAGAGGAAATAAACTTTAGATGAAAACTACTTTTAGAACCAACATTAACGTACCTATGATGTAGTTTGAAGCAACCAGTTGACGGAGTTGGCAGGATTCAAAGTTTCCAAGGTTAGTATCTATTCTTGCTACCATCCCAAAATTAAATCTAAATGTTAGAAAAAGAACTGTAAAATAATGACCCATTGTGTGTTTAAGCTACAAAAGAATCCTTTAACGAGAGTCGATAATAATAATGATCGGACAACGTTCTCCGTAATTGTTGTAATAACACTACAATTACATGCCTTGTCTGACAAACGAGCCCGATCCTATTTTTGTTCCAAGTTTGTTGTAAAACATTAATGAAGATGAATGTGGGTGGATGATCGTGGCACAATTATTATAGCCTCATCTGGTCCATGGGGGGAGGAAGCCATCCCCTTAATATCACCATATTTCACTCTTAAACAATCGCGGTATTTCGTGATTGATTGCCGTTACCGTTGCCGCAACGTAAGAATTATCAAAAGGACCACTTTTGATTGACAAAAAAACATAAGTAGTGGGTTGAGTGGTGGTAATGTAAAATGGAGTGAGTTGTATTTACGGCAGTTGCATTTACGATAAAAATACAAGACTGCCCTGAGGATTCATGGCTATACAGCCTCAGTTGCATAGGTCGAGAGGTTAAGCTTCACTTGTGGAGGTCCAAACGTATGGAAAAGCAATCGCATCCATGACATACTGAGAAAGTACCTACCTACGAAGAGCAGTTGGTCTCGGCTGCCGTTCATAATTTTTTTACAGTCATTACCAGAAGTCACCAGCTCATATTAAGTCATTTATTTATTTGTGTGCCCAAAGGTCTGATAAGTAGTCTTTCTGTATTATATCGTGTGAACCAGTAACTGAGTTGTAGGGATCAGAAAAGCAGTCGCTTCATATAGGTAGATAAATGATGGATTGAAAGAAATGAATAAATTATAAATCAACATCATTTATAATTTATTCATTGATTGCCTGTCCTTAGGATAGCGGTGGAGGAAACCTTAAAATATATCTATAAATAAATAAAACACCGATACGTTTGGGAGCCAATTTGAACGCGGCTAATAAAATACAGATTATGATGACAATATAATATTGGTAGACCGTTTCTGGTGTATGTAAAGTGCTTGAACGCAATTTTCATATTGTTCATAGTTCACCTTCTGTAACAATTCCCTGCCACATGCCACCGTGCACCTAATTAATTACGCGGTATGACATTACCTTTCGTAATACCGCAGTTTGTAATACTCAAGTGTTTTTAGCATGAGAAATGCGCAAGCCAAAGAAAATTCACTCGTGGCCTTCATCTGAAGGTTTGTTTAAGAGGAGGTAACGCTTATAAATAACATAATGTACCTAAAAAGTTGAGTTATTTGTCTAGGCCTATAATTTCTCTGTATGAAAATTTCATAGGTAGATTTGAATATTTTTTTTGTCCTAGCTTCTTTGAATATGTAAATCAGCGATCAGAATGATGTATTTGTTAAAAAATGATCATAGGTCTAATAATAACTATGCATATTATGTAATTATTGATGACATACAAATATCAGTGTGTGCTATTTATTTCTAAGATAAAACAATTACACAAGAAAAGAAACAAGATCTAAACAAAAAGAAATATACTACATGCAAGCATATACATTTGCATTTCCATTAAATTTGGCAGTTCAATTGTTTTCATCATTTAAGTAATCCTTTAGGGGCTTTGTAACATTAAAATTTCTCAACCTAATAACTTATGAAGACAAGGCATATTTAGATTTATTTCGCAGTAGGTATAATCGGTTTTAAGGTACTAATAAACCTTCAGGGCATTACAAGTTTAGTAGGGAACCTGAATTTTGAACAGGGAAGGTCCTATTATAAGTTATCTAGAACATTTTCAGATATTAGGGAACAATCAGGTTCGTTAAGAACAATGAACAATGGTAATGATAGTGATGGGTGAAACATTTCTTTATCTGCTTATTAGTTTTCATGCAGAAATTAGACTGATTCACCAAACTACGATCGCATGGTTGGCGTATTGGCTAAAAGATATATTTGTAGAGATAGATTGCTTGTGTATATGATATTTATTCCTGTTAATTGGTTTCCACAAACACTTTTACACGTCATTTTTTTAACTAGTAGATGAGATCGGAGTTTCACTAACTGACTACTCTAAGAAGAAACACCGAAATAAACTCAGAGGTCATAGTCTCTTTTAAAGTCTAGACATTATCTTGGTAAAAACATGTAAGATCCATGCAGATTAGTGTCTGAGATGGTCTTTTGAGGAAAGAACCACACAGATATGAGGGGACCAGATCAGTCAATGCCAGCATAAGTTGACGTATAAGGAGAAATTATTAGTTGGGGCAAAGTAAAAAGAAAACGTATTCCTGTGATTGTTCTTTAATCATTCGGGTGATCAAATGTGAAACCAACACAACATTATAATGACCAAAAATATCGTCAAATCAATCCCGTACCGAGCGCTTCTACCTCAACAAAAGCCATTCACGTCAAAGCTGCGTAAAGCGATCACCACCATCTTGATTTCATACTGCAACGACCTCTACCACGTCTGCAATACAGGGACCATCGCAGCGAACATAATACATACCCGACGCGGCTCGCTGCAGTCGTGATAGAACGGGCACGCGCCGTGGCCGGCCAGCGATGTATGTCGGCCGCGTGATTTAAATCGCAATCGGGTGCGACCGAGGTGTCGGCCCAACAAAGCGCCACTCGGCTGTAATTAAAAGCATGGAGGCCGCACGTCGCACCGACATACACACTCCATTTGTTAATTGGAATCCGTAAAGATACACGACTCGTTTGTGTCCTGCAGGCGAAGTGCCGCAAGCCGCCCGGCCGGCGACCCATCGCTTGCCTTCCTATGTTTTAATTTGTATGCGGCTCACTGTCCTTTAGTCGCGTGCAAAGAAAAATCAAATCTATGAAGCTTAATAAAAACAAACAAATATCAAGTCATCATCATCTGCCTAGCCTTTTTCTAAGGTTACTTATGTTGGGATGGGCTTCTAGTTTAACTCGACTGACCTCCATAACCAAGTTAGTGGGTAACACGATAGACTGTCAAAAATCTATAAAAGACAACCGGATCCTATCGAGGCCCGGAAGAGTCTTGATAATATGTTCACCCATCCACGAACCAACCCCATCAAACGCAGCTTAACCTGCGATCAACCCGTGAGGTTGTTATTGCTTAGCCACAATATCAAGTATACAAAGTTTTTAACTAGACTGGCTGAAAAAAAGAACAAATTTATTCTCAGCACGAGATTTAATTATTAGAATCACGCGGATAAATAAATAATGTTTATATGTATTTGCATAAATACATTCTTCCTAAATACATCAAAATACACGAAATAAACGCACGGAGCGCACGCCAAGTGGTAAGTAATCATGTTCGCTCGAGCATTCCTGCATGCTGAGCACACTCGGGCACAACGGACGCTCAATTATCGAGCATTCATCTCGTAGACATAAACGCGGTGCACTTACTATTTATTTATGTTAAGATTTGTATGTCTGTTGAATGTGCAGCTCAAATGTTTATTTTATTCAACAAATGTTTATAAACTTCCGAAACTTTCGTATACCTTCGTCACTAGCTGGTGGTTAAATGGCTTCGTAAGGTAAGATTGTTGACTTTTGAAAAAGTAGTAAAAATGAAAACGTTGCGCAAAATTAAATAATGATTAAAATCCGATATACGGTTAAGCTACGTGTGAAGACAACAAAAAAAACAAAAAGATGACTACTTGAAAAGTGTACATCGTACATGTTTTAGAGATTCTATTATGAAACCATGTAAAAGTTATATAAAATTGGACTTACATTCTACTCCTTTAGGTGTATTAAGTATATTTTTTCTACACAAAATAAGCAGTTCAAGCACTCTCCTACTGCCCGTACCTTAGTGCAACCCGTCCTTACCGTGGTTGTGATATCTTTCTGACATCATTATTTATGCTAAGACAGTAAGCCAGCCTCTCATTACACAACACTTTTTTATATTCAATGTTCACCTATCTTCTGGTCATAAAATACTTGAGGGCAGCTAAAAATGCAGTTTCTAGTGGACTAGTGGAGCCATTTTCCGTGAGGGGTAGTTTGGTCCGCAATCACATCGCCTCCTCAGCCGCGGTCACGTCTTATTCAGCGGTAGTGCATGTTTATTCTCAAATACCTCTGCATTTTACGAAATGGTGGAACGCTGCAATTCTAAAGAGACGAATTTGGAGTATGCACGGCTTTAGTTGTAACGTAATATATTTTTATTCATTTTTTGTTGGCTGTTAAAGTGATTTGACTGCTATTTTGTACTTCTTGACATTTGTTAAATAATTTAATGTATTTTTAATAAATTGTTATCTATATCTATATCTTCTATCTATATCTATACTTATAATAAATCTGTAGAAGTAAAATTTCTGTACATTGAAAATATCAAAAAAATAAATAGCAGGGGGTGTTACTATACCGACACTGACCCCAAAAATATGATTAAAAAAATTTTTGTCTGTCTGTCTGTCTGTCTGTCTGTCTGTCTGTCTGTCTGTCTGTCTGTCTGTCTGTCTGTATGTTCAGGTATCACGCAAAAACTACCAGTTCGATTACGATGAAACTTGGTATACTTATTCTTTAATATCCTGGGCACCACACTGGGTACTTTTTATCCCGGAAAAACAAACTTAATTATGCGGTTCGATCCCTAGACGCGACTACTGTACCAACCGCAAATAATAAGTTTGTCGTAGGTTACGTCACCCGCAGTGGAGTTCACCGAGGGGCGCTGCACACGGCTAAGATATTATAATATTTTATCTTAAGATACAATATCGCTCGCTATACAATTCAATGGGCTATCGCACACTACGAAGATAATTATGTACATTGAATATATATTCAAAATAATATTGGAGGATGATTGGTGATCGATACTGATGCCAAAAATGCAATCAGTAAAAGTTTTGTATGTCTGTCTGTCTGTCTGTATGTGCACGCATACTTTAAAAACTATTCTAGGGATTTTAACCAAACTTGGTACGGTTGTAATCAATACGCCTGGGCAGGTTGATCTTAGTCTCAGTTGTTTTACACATGGTCATTTGTACGGCGCTCTTTCCCGGGTCAATGGTTCCAGAAATCTTTATGCATACATACCGGAAGGATCAACTTTGAAAGTAGTCTATCCGGAAGTATTATGCTAAAATTATTACGTTTATATATCAACGCACAGCCCAAACCGCTGGTAGTATAGACATGAAACTTGAAGGGGTGTTCTTAGTGAAGAGTAAGTATCCACTAAAAAACGATTTTTGGAAATTCAGCCCTTAAAAGAAAAACATAGGGGACGAAAGTTCGACATCCACGCGGGCGAAGCCGCGGGCAAAAGCTAGTCTGTAATAATTATTCTGAATATCACTAACAGACCCTAACCAATAAACTACTATACTATTCCCTCGAGTCATCTTAAGACAAGGTATTCTGGGTGTTATTTATCTGTAATATGTATGTATTTAGAAATATATAAGTATGTTTATCAGCTGTTTAGTACCCATAACACAAGCTCTCAAGCTGAAATTGGGACTAAATGGTATTGTGTGAAAAAGTTGTGGAATATATTAAAAAAATGTATTCTATGACAGAAGTAAGTCACTAGTTTGAAGTGACTAGTTTAAGTAAAATAATTATTAACTCATTAGGGTTCTGAAAAAGATATTTAGTAAACAATTTAGTTCAAGAGTAAGTTACACGTGGTTCCAGCATAGCCATGACATTTGTACCTTGTACTGCAGGCCAAATGCTGTTCTAATAGAACCAGACAAACAGCAACATATTAATCCTACTTCAAAGACTTCAAACATCGAAGTAAACTTCTTGAATGTACGCCGATGTCTCCTTGATTACTCGGCCGATTTACGTTATTCTTTTTTATTTAGTAGAGGAAACCCGTTTGTATAGCTATATCATAAAGAATTCTGCTATCTCAGTAATGTTTTATCTTTAATTCACTTATTCGATGTTTTTTATGTTATATGGACGCACGACATGAGTTTGTGTGAGGACAAGTAAAATTAAAAAAAAAACACCCAGTTCCGAAACTAAATACACTATCCAAACAATTGACATTGAACGTAGATGGTTACATTAATATAATAATAATAGTATTAATAAATAATGTAATTTAATATAAATAAATACCTAAAGGATTATGATATAAACGATCTCAAAAATAAAAGTTATAATTTAGTTAATTATTATTAAGGACATGTTTATAATTGTTGATTTATCTCGTATTAATTATATTCTGTAAAACACTAATTTTAATTTTATACTTTTTGCTGTGCCCTACAGGGTCCGTAATTGTACTCTAGCTTTAAGCCTATTGTAAGATCTCAACCATTATGGAATGCAAATAAAGATATGAATATGAATATGAATAAATTTAATGTTATTTTGTCACATAACATAACATAACAATCCCGTCTGTAATCCCCGAAGGGTGAGTACACTCACACTTCGCCAGTTATGTTAAAGTCCCATGTAATAGGGGGCGAGCCTATTGCCATCAATCGGGCATAAATCTAGACTCCGGGCTTCTACTGAGAAAACATAGATGGATAAACTTAAAAAAAGAACTGACCCGGAAATTGAACCCGGGACCTCGTGCTCAGCAGTAGCACTTGCGGCCACAAGACCAACGAGGCAGTCACTACAGTATTTTTTTCACTTTGCAATATATTTTTGAATGTGATGGATTTTATCCCACTGGTTCCAATACAGTCATAGAACTTCTTTATCCTACATAAAAACAGGCGGCAAGCCGCGCCGCCGACTCGGTCCCAAATAGTCACCGTTTTATAATTCAACAGTCAGTGCTTACGGCCTATAATCCTCGTTACGTGAGCAATTATCGAGACGTAATTAAAAGCTGGCTTTACCCTCGCTAATTGGCACTATGTCAGTGGACAGGCAGCCGGTAGTACACGGCAACAATTCGACTGCATTCCGGCAACGACACCGGGACCGCCAACCGACTAATTAACACTACATCATAAACGACTTTTCCACGTTAATACATTAATGAGATTTCATGTCACTCATTTACTTTCATTACTATTATAATTTCAACATGTTGAAATGCTTATAGAAAATAATATTAATTTATTAACTTTTCGATTTTCCGATAAATGACGATTCTGAAAAGCCCTCATTAAAAAATCTGAATTTGCTTCGTTTAATACACTTTAACGGTCAATCAGTACGATGTTTATAGGGCTGCGAGACCATAAAAGCGCAAATCTATACTAATATTATAAAGAGGTAAAATTTGTAAGTTTGTAAGTTTGTATGTAGGGGGTAATCTCTGGAACTCATAATCCAATTCTAAAAATTTTGTAACTTGATGAAAGCTACATTATTCCTGAGTGCTATAGGCTATAAAATGTTTCTATAACATGTATATTAACCGAGCTATCACAACTTTTGTCTAACAAGTCGGAAAAAAATACCCCATAAAACAGAATCATTTGCGTGCGCTGCCTAAACAGTTGCTTAAAATTAAAAACAATGTATACCAACAATGGCTACCTGGACCGTCTTAATTATTTCTACAAAAAAGTCCGCGATACCATATCTCTATCTTTTATATTTTATCTTTTATACTTCATTTATTGCATTAAAAAATTTTTTTTTCGGCATACTTACGTTTGGTTGATTATTTGAGCAACAAAATATTAATTCATTAGACAATAAATTATTTCAGTATCACAAGAACATCATACAGATAAGATTTGCCATTTACAGTATATCAATTGGTCATACAGTTTCGGAGATGATATAAAATTACTAAAACGCAAAATGCCCCTAGCATAAGTTTCATTGTGCAGACGTTTTACCTATTTGCCCATAGATGGCGTTCTGTAATTACGTCATTTTTCTGAATCGCGGTGTTAAGACTCCGTTGTCGTAAGAGTTAGAATTCTAATATTACATGTCAGTTGCTTATTGGTTCGGTTGTTTCGTTCGTATGGTTGTTGTTGTTGATAGATACCTCAGAATCGAAAATATTGTAATTTCGTTGTACGTGATAATTGTTTTCAAGTCTGTGCGTAGTTTGTTGTGAGCATGCTTATAAGGAAATCTCAACTGTCCCGGCAGACATCACAGACAAGAGCCGCTCGAGCGAGTACGCCGTACGGAAGAATCTGCCCCTGAAAATGAGCAGGGCCTCTCGAGAAATCTATACTAATAATAAAAAATCTGTAGAAGTAAAATTTCTGTACATTGAAAATATAAAAAAAATAGCGGGGGGTGTTACTAGACCGAAACCGAACCCAAAAATTTTTGTCTGTATGTCTGTCTGTCTGTCTGTATGTTCAGGTATCACGCAAAAACTACCGGTTCGATTACGCTGAAACTTGGTATACTTATTCTATAATATCCTGGGCATAACACTGGGTACTTTTTATTCCGAAAAAGTATATACAATTTTGCGGTTCGATCCCTAACCCCAACTGCACCAACCGCAAATAATAAGTTTGTCGTAGGTTACGTCACCCGCAGTGGAGTTCACCAAGGGGCGCTGCACACGGCTAAGATACTATAATGTTTTATCTTAAGATGCAATATAGTTCGCCATAAAATTCAATGGACTATCACACACTTCTAAGATAATCTTCTTCTTCTTAGCGTGTCCATGGCAAACAAAGTCACTAAATTCTAAATTGAATGACTAACTTAGATAATAAATAATAATTATAATAAAACTGTACAGAAGTCAATTCTGTACATTGAATATATATTCAAAATTAATATTGGAGGATGATTGGTGATCGATACTGATGCCAAAAATGCAATCAGTAAATGTTTTGTCTATCTGTCTGTCTCTATGTGCACGCATAGTTCAAAAACTATTATAGGGATTTTAACCAAACATGGTACAGTTATAATCAATACGTCTAGGCAGGTTGATCTAAGTCTCAGTTGTTTTACACATGGTCAGTTGTACGTCGCTCTTTCCCGGGTCAGTAGTTCCAGAAATCTTTATGCATACCTAAATACCGGAAGGATCAACTTTGAAAGTTGTCTATCCGGAAGTATTATGCTAAAATTATTACGTTTCTAAATCAACGCACAGCCCAAACCTCTGGTATTAGAGACATGAAACTTGAAGGGGTGTTCTTAGTGTAGAGTAAGTATCCACTAAAAAACGATCTTTGGAAATTCAACCCTTAAAGGGAAAACATAGGGGACGGAAGTTCGAAATCCACGCGGGCGAAGCCGCGGGCAAAAGCTAGTGAGTTTATAAATTCATTAATCTCTGATTGTAATAATGTATTTGTTTCGTCAATATTCCACAAACGTGACAATGAACCACGCTAACGCATTATTAACTGCTTCCATCGTCATCCATTTTGTGTACAAGCGCTTATACTTAATATTAATTCATTAATGTCGTAATCCTAACAAAATAGCACTCGGGACGCGATTCATGTAGAATTCTGTTATATTGATACTTACATTTCTGTAACTGGCTGCTTGCCTCGTTTGTAGCAGTCGTTACAGCTGAGCATGAGGAGTTGAGTTCGATTCCTGTGTCGGGCAAAATATAATATTAGGCTTTTCATTAATTCTCAGTTTGCCCCTCTGCCTAACCCTTCGTATAATAACGGATTTATATGCATTTAAATCGACTATGTTAAGTGTTTTTAATACAGTTCTGACTAACAGACATGTAACCATAACTTTACTTTCAATATTTCCGAAACATGTCCAAATCAATTTCTCTATTAAGACCCATTTGTGCGTGACGTGATATTGACGTGTAATACAAATGGCCGCGGCGGTTGCTCCAATGCCGGTGATTAAAAAATCATTCATCTCGAGAAGACAGTGGGGGCGAGGGGGGATGATGTACCGCGGGCGATAACCCTGGAGCCTCCTCATTAGGGCAACAAATTCGGTGATCGCTCACCACCATACTGACAGATAGGGCTGACGCTTATTGTCAGGTTGTATAGATGTTTTTAAAAGTAAACAGTAGTGGATTAAGCAGGCGCGGTAACGCGGGGATTGGGCAGGCCTATGAGTTTCCAGCCGTGGGTAAAGCTGTACTGTGAATGGTGATGATGATGAAGAATTGTAATTACAATAAAGTCATAAGTTTCAATTATATTTAATTGGTTTGAATAGGTATACCGTGCCTCGGAAAGCAAGTTAAGTCGTTGGTCACGGCTGTCATTTGTAAGTAGATCTTGGCAATCGTTACGAGTAGTCAGAAGCCTGAAAGTCAAGCCAAAGTGTGAGTCCACACTGCGAGCCTAGCGCGGTTGCGACGACGGGCGCGAAGTATCAAACATATTTATGAAATGCCCTTTTGCGTCCATATTGTAGTGACACCACTACGGGCCTAGTCATCGAGCGACCCAATGCGCGGGCGGCGGGGATATCAAATCAGTTTGGTTTTGTCGCTCGGCGTTTGGGTGTTTGCACTAATATGGCGGTAAATACTGAATTGTTTTTAAGTGGCAAAGTATGCATCCACATCACAATAAACGCACAATAACAAAAATATTATGGAGTAAAATGAAAGAATTTTGTAGGGTACAATTTCAATTCTTCGTATGAGTTAAAAATATTAAGTACTACTTATTTCTCTGTTTTTATTTATTTGGTGCACACCATCTCGAGTGCTTTAACACCTCCCATCTCAGGATCGGACTGTCTTGTACTAATATCAAATCCTCGTCCATGGTCTGTTATCCCTGAATCACATCCAAACACTACAACAGCTCGCGCGTCAATGTGGCCACCGCACCGCACCGCTTGTCGCGCACGCCACAGGCCCCAGCCACCGCGGATCCACTGTGGATATCCGGCTTTAAGGACCAAAATATGTCGGGGTACGAAGCGAGGTGTCGGTGTTGTTGAGTAGAAACCAAAAGTTTATGTTAACCACTATTTATTGTCTCACACTCCAAATGTTCTTAATGTTAAAATGTAAATGAAATGTTGATGTTTTACAATGTTTGAATACACCCGGCTGACGCGGTAGACAAAAGTGCACTGAATATAATATAAAATACTAAGTAACAACTGAACTCTATTAATTAGGTTAACGCGTCAGGCCGATAATGCAAACTAAGGTGTTCGGTGAAAACACCGAACAAATAATATTAAGTACCACTTATTTCTCTGTTTTTATTTATTTGGTGCACACCATCCCGAGTGCTTAACACCTCCCATCTCAGGATCGGACTGTCTTGTACTAATATCAAATCCTCGTCCATGGTCTGTTACCATTGTGATTCAGGTCACATCCAAACGCTACAACAGCTCGCGCGTCAATGTGGCCACCGCACCGCACCGCTTGTCGCGCTCGCCACAGGCCCCAGCCACCGCGGATTCACTGTGGACGCACACTAAGGGTACCGTGTTACCCAGAAACTAGATAGTGGAGGTTAGACAGGCAGAAGCTTCAAGTAAAAATCTAGTTTTCAGCTGCATCCAGTTAAACTGGAAGCCGACTCCAACATAGTGAGAAGAAGACTAAGTAGATGATGATAGTTTGAATAGATATATTTTCTTAGGAAAGTAGGAGTCCCCACTAACGTCCGATAATTAAACTAAACCTGACACAAAATCTAATATCTAACATTATACTAAAGTTTACTTATCTAGAATAATAAGCCTATTCAACTACAACTCCTGTATTAATTTTACGTAACTGCAAAATCATTGTTATCGTCCTTGAAGCCACGTAGCTATAATATCAAGAATACCACAATCGTTGCATACATTACAAGTACAGAAACACTCCACCTAAGTCCATGTATCTTCCGAATTATTGATGCTACAGCTAAGCTCTATTAACCCGAAGATAAGGACGTGCCTGACATGAACATGACAGATACATAATATTAGTATATTCATGATATTCGTATCGTAAGTGCCAGCCCTGCTCGTGCTCGCTGCAGTGACAAACCGACGCGGGACGTCTTGTTACAAAGAACCTGTGAAGTGGCGTCCTTGTTATTTTTTGGTCGTGTTCAATTTTATAGGTGTATCATTAATATTTCTACTCATAGGTACAAGTAAAATTTAGAAGAAGCCTATAATTTTATCAAAAGGGCAATAGGCACACTGTATTATTGGCGTCAATGTGGGTAAATGGTCAGGCACTCCTCTGCCTAGCCCTTCGGGGAATAGAGGCGTGATGATTTGTTATGTTGTGAAACAGCAACTGAGATTATTAGGTCCGTTGGATTTGGATTAAGAATTTCCTTGTGTAATGTAGGGCACAGCTCCACAATTTCAAAATTGTAATAAAATAATGGCAGAAAATTTTAACTAAATAAAATAATATACAAATGTTATCTGTGTTAATAATTTCTACAATGTGTTTGCATTGCACGTTTAAACTGAATGCGAAATGTATCAAAGCCATTATTCAAACGATTAGTTTTCGCAAAAACGTGCTTCAACGAATCTTTTACAAACACTTTCATAAAACGCAAATAAAACGAACAAAACGGGCACGTGCATCACTCTTTGTAAAACAAAACTGAACCGTTTGCAACTGAATAATAGAGACAAAAGATTCGAACAATCCCCGTAAGTTTGTCTGAATGGCTCGGCTAGACAGACAGGCTAAACAGATGCTGGGGACATAATTAATAACCTAGGTAACAAAGCGTCTAGTGTCTGTGGAGTTCTGGCACAATGGGTTACGTAGGATTACCTTGAATGGATCCAACACACCGACGCGACGGCGGATAATACTGGCACAGATGTACAAGTGAACGAAAGGACTGCTGCGACCCAGCGAGTTTAAATTATAACGTCTGGCGAAAGGACCAGTGATTTATTTGGCAGGTGCCACGAAGCCACCGTACCTGCCTGTAGTTGGTCCTTTGGAAGGCGTTGAAGCAATTTGGGATCTTTCCTGTTCTAATTAAGGGACTTTGAAAATATTTTGTGTAATAGAGAATTTTAGTTGACTAAAATTAATTCGTTTTCCGTTTAACTTTTCTAGCAGATTTTGATTACTTTGTAATTTTACTACTAAATTGTTGACTTTTCAAATGTGTCTGTATTGGCCAAGCAATACTAATTCATAAATATTACCACAGACATTTTGGTACGACCAAATTAAAAACCTGTCGTCAAGACTCGATGCCAAGACTTGGCTTTGTCTCCAAATCTCATGCACATACTCGTCACAATATAATACGTCATGTATGTACATACAAGCCGGTATAATTGTGCGAATGTTGAGCCAAGTTCTGCCGAATCCCGGGGCTCCGAACTTGGATCTCCGTCGACTTCCGTATCTCGTTATCATACTAATGGACTCTCTGGGAGTGTACATTATTGTATTGTTGCTGCTCTTGGGACCGGTTCGAGCTGATATAACTATAGTCAGATGATATGCTTGCTTCGCTCATGTGTGAGTTTCATTATATTTTGAGTCATAATTTTTTTGAGGCTCACGCTTTTATATCCAAGGTCAGACTTTTAAATATCTTATTCCTTATTTCTTTTTAATATATTCAACGTTTTCTATAAAGGTTTAAGCGGCTGTATGTGGAGACTTACGTACTACACTTATATCTGTGAAATTCACATTTAAAGGAGTCATCCTATTAGACTCGCTGCTCACTGAATGCTGGGGTATTGATGTAGTACTGGCCAGTTGGAAATTAACAATGAACTTTAATACCTATTATATCGATAAATCTTTTGGCGTTTTGGTGGAAAAGTAAAGCCGAAAGTTCTTTAAGGGTTTTTCAAGATCAATCATCGAAATATACTGGTAAAATGTGACTTTACCTAAAGTACACGGGCCCTTCGAGGATTATATGTATGCAATATAACAACAATTAAACCGCTAAAAATTTTGATGAAAATTTTGAATATATTAATGTTGGGATTTAGTCTTCCGCATATTTTTTTTTGCTCTAATCAATAACAATTTTATTAACATAATGTGTTTTTTGTTGTTCCCAGCGGGTGTCAGGACAGTGGACGTGCAGGCGGTGGAGGGCATGGTGGCGCAGTTCCCTTGCGACCTGGGCACCGCAGCCAACGACAAGGTCTACATGGTATTCTGGTTCAGGGATGACGCCGGGATACCCTTGTACAGGTACGTGACTTAGATCTAGAAACTGATGTTATGGAGAACTGGTGATGAGTGTGTGTTTTTTATTTGAATTTTAAAGGTGAACTTATTTACAGGTTTCATTGGATTCTATAGATCTTCTAATGTTCTTTCTTCTAAGAGGTTCTGATTTCTGTTGGTAACTAGAAATATTTTTGGGCTATTGCCACTAATCTTATTTGGGATTTGAAACTTCGTCAAACTGTAAACCTAATGAAACATGGGTTCAGTGCACCAAACAGCAGATAAAATATAAGGAAGTGTGATTAAAAAAGATATATAATTTTAATTTTGTTATAGATAATGGGGGAACATTGTCTTTAACAAAATTAAAATTATATTTTTTTAAATTTATCAATCTTGTCACACTTGACTAAGTTTAAGTTTTCATTATAATTCCACTAAAACTAATTAGTTCCTGAACAGTATAGGTCCGATTTTTAAGATTTAAATACCTTTGATTGGTAGTTTGTAACTGTTTTTCAGTGTTATGTAAGTACCTGACTCCTATTAAATAAAAAAAAACACGTACAAGTAATTGCTGAACTTTACCGTTTGATTTCTTGTTTTATATCCTAAAAAATTTTGAGTAACAAAGCCTAACTTGGGTTAGTAAAAAGTACAACATCATTAAAATGAAACCTATCTAGACTTTTCTCATAAACCAGTCTGTTCAACATTCCAGACACAATCTTTCCTTCAAAGAAACTATTTTCAAAAGAAAATGTTCTTATCAGCTGTAGGTACTTAAAAGTTGCTAAAAAACTTGAAAGTAAGGTAGTTAGGTCTAGTTTTGTCTGGTGATGGTCGAAACGAACGCGATCGGGCGCGACGTTGGAATTTCACTAGAAATGCGGTAGCCATAGCATGAGAATATGGCAAATGCTTGAAAGGAGATCATATTTGGTAGAAAAGTTGTTAGGTACGTGAATTATTCCAGCTTTGATGGAATAAGCTGCTTTTCTGACCTCCACAACCCAATGACTGGGTGACATGATACTTTTTGACAATATCGGTTTTCTGACTTTCCGTCTTCTGAATACCTGAAATCACTGTTATAGATATACTAAATACTGCTGCGCAATGGTTTTACGTGCTTTTCAAGGCACGGAGGGTTTTAAGGAGTAAAACGGTAACCATCCACGGAGTAACCTTGGCAAGCGTTGCGATAGATCCAATAGTTTTGTTTGAAAAAAGTATTGCTTACGTCTATAAACCTTGAGATACCATGTGTAAATGTGTTACATTTGCCTCTGTGTTAATATAGTGATTACCTACAATCTACGTGGCAGTATATAAATTACTCACTTGCGTGCTAATTAGCGAGGTAGGTACGACTGTTTTTTCATTAGGAACACAAACCTTATCCATTCGTACTTACTCGTACATTCCCATGAATAAATCTTGTTGACTATGTATCTGTTTACACCTATATACTTGGTATCGTTCTTTCATCCTTCTTTTGAGCGCTTTTATGGATGAACGGAGAAGGTATTTTATTCGCTAAAATGTCGTGTTTGTAAGAAAATCTAAGAATACAAATGATTGTGCACACTTTTAGTAGTTTGCAAGTATTTGTAACAGATTAAATACCTATGCTACACCTGAACCGGTCGATTCAGTCACTGCCTGAAAGAACTAGTGTGAAGTGAACTGTCAATGCCTAGCATTAGTATGAAGTGACAGCTCAATTCGATTATACTTCACCTATATTTCACGGGGTGATTTTTACAGAATAGCACTCTAGTCTGACGTAGAAGTTAGGCAAAATTGGACAAAACATTTAAATGCCGGAGGGCTCTGAATCATGTCCGACAATACATGGTGTCAGACCAGAATATTTGTGACGATTTTCCCTCCACCACTTTGTATATTATTGTCATTTTGATGTAAATACATAAATAATTATACCGTCGGTCCGGTCTGATGATGGAACTGTAGAGTGGAAACAAAACTCTTTCACTTGATGACGGTACTGTTAAATAGCTATACATTCTGAACACTTATGGAGGTGTTCAAAGTGGTGTTAAAAGTCGCGTTACTGCCTTATTGCTTTAATAATCGGCACTTGCTGATGTCTCCTGAAACCCGAGCGAGGTTCTCCCCCGTGTTCGTCCCGTCCTGTCGTATAGAGCTTTAGGTTACGCTCCTAATTATCAGAAGACATACCAAATACTATACTATCTTTCAACATACAGTTTGGAACACTTTAAGAATTCGTTTCGTGAAAAGTCACCATATTTAATTATGTAGTTAGTCATGGCGGGGTAACAAGTTACTCGCGACAGACATGCGATTAGTGACAAAGTACGGTTTAAGCAATTTGTAAGAGCGACCCCGCTTTGATGTTATGTGCAAGTTTTACCCGACACTAGGGAGACACGCGGCCGTTGTGTCACGGAAGCGGAAGCGGGGGCGGGAGCGAGTTGAGTGGTTCGAACTTTGAGAATCTTGAATCAGTAAAGAAAGTCTTTCTTGATGATATTGCCAGTGCAAAATAACTGCAGCCCTGTGTTGAAAAGAAAATAAGTAAAATTCGAACTCACCATTTATTTTTTGTAGGTACCACAAATAAGGCAGCCTCCTATTCAAACTTTTATTGAATTACAAATGAAGTTGGAACATTCAGCCCTTACATAATTGTAAACACAAAAAATAGCTGTTATTATTATGAACTCCGGCAAACTCTTTGTTTATCCGCGAAATTCGGGCGGCCATAAATACTAAAAGTTCCGGCGCATGTTTTATTTACATCGCCGAATCTGTGCCACTAAGTGCACAAGTTTAGTTCGCGCGACAAAACTCCATGTCTGAAGAAACAAGAGCTGCGCGCTATAATTAATTCATGGCGTGTCTCGACGCGACACGCGGCTGCGACTCGCGACGCGACGCGACAAGTCGCTACGTCCGCAAACAAGCTCCGTAATAGAATGCCGTTAAGTTTCATCTACTTAGTTAAAACTATTATACCGAGTTAGCGGTACCTATATCCGAAAACTTTTCATGCATATACGAGAATTTTTGCGAGCTCTGTTTACATTTACATTTAAATAGTTCTAGCTGCGTACATGTGCCAGGCAAGATAAACAGCTCCTGAATGTAATAACTGTAAATGATTACGAGCGCCCGGTGACGAATGGAGAAACTCGACACTAATGTATGCCGCGAAATGAATACGCAATAAAACAATTTAGGAAAAAACACTTGGTAACATGAGCGCCGCTATCACGGTAAACACACTTCTAAGCCGCTTTCCACGGTCCCTTTTAATTTATTCAAGTCAGAAATATTTCATTCGCATAACGAGCTCATTGTCTAACTTTATGATTCCATATTTCCCGTATTTATAAAAGTTACCCTCGGCGGAATTAAGAGACGCGGCGCGCTGAGGTGTCGCCTCCTGTTCATTAGGAGACGTGTATTTATATAATTAAAGCGCACAATAAGGCGGGCGGAGCCCCCGGGCCCCGGGCCCCGCCGCCGGACGACTAACTTTTCGTATTAATTAAAAACGAGGCGTAGAAACGCGTCATCACCTCTGGAAAATCGCGGCTAACCGTCCCGTCCCTATCGCTCCTCACATCTACAAAAGGTCCGGCTAAACTTTAATACGCTTTAAAAGTTCCCGAATATTTCACTGTTTTAGCCACTTAAGACAAATTGCTTCGCCCGTTTTGGGGGTTATTTTTTCTCGCGAGCAAACTCGTCCGCGTCCGTAATTTCACCGTTCGTTGGTTCATTTCTGGCGAATTTTGGCGTTTTTCAACGCTTCAGCGCGCGGCGGGTTGCGAAGGGTTAGGAGAGGCGCGCACGGAACCACGCGAATGCTTTTTAAAAAGTTTGTGTTTCTGCTCCGCAGTCGCACGTACAGTACGCACGTGCGATTAATCTTACGAATGCTTTCAGTAAAATACGTTCTCTTGCAGATTAGTTTTCACTTAAATTAATGGGATGAACTTACGCCCACTGAAAAATAAATCTTAGTCTAAATAAATTGCAAGTTAAAAACACTAACTTGTTATGAACTATAGTGAAGTGTTCACATTCTGAATGCAATATAGAGGTATTCTATTAGAGTTTGTGCTGAGTTATGGAACATTGGTCGATAAAGCATAGTTTGTGCGTTGCGTAAGTCCCGTGAGCTGGCTAACGAACGCAGTGATACAGTGCCAGAGACAGAACGCACGTCCATCACGGATTAGAAGCTCGTGCGATTGTTGAGTCACACATTCGCAACTAAGCGCAGATGTACCTATGTGTAACTACGAGATGCAAAAAATACATACATACATACATACATAAACTCACGCCTTTTTCCCATGGGGGTAGGCAGAAACTACAGAGCGCCATATGCTACGATTCTTACATACTTCTTTTGCTTCGTTTACATTCATACATGTTGTCATACACACACGCCGGTTGCGAGTACTACGCACCTGACCTTTCTGAAGAACCTCACCAATAAGGTCTATGTATGTCCTTCTAGAGCGTCCCATCCCGGCGTTCCCACTTACATCTGCCTTGTAAATACCTTTCGTTAGTCGCCTTTCATCCATCCTTTCAACGTGACCAAACCATCTAAGCATACTCTTTTCAATTTTTGTTACTACATCTTCTTTTAAACCACAACGTTGCTTTATTACATCATTTCTCAATCTGTCATTAATTGTTACACCACACATACTTCGCAAGGAACGCATTTCTACAGCATTTATTCTACTTTCATGCCTCTTTTGCCACGCCCAACATTCACTTCCCGTATGGAAGTGTAAAAAATACATTTGATGTTATAACTCTTCTACTATCGAAGCACCACTAGCATCTACATAATTGAGGGTGTGTTTACACCTAACTATAGACACACCCTCTCACACTCACTCTCTCACCTAGCATAACACACAAAAAGAAGTTCAGACTGCTATAAATAGACTCCATAATATAAATGTAATTGTAAAATGCAAGTTATTTTTTGTGATGCGAGGGGGTTGGCGCTGTAAGCCGAAATACAGATTCTTCCTAGTACGACTCCAGCTGCTTTTGTGTACACTGCTCTGTTCGTAGTTTCTATTAAAATTTGTTAAAATATATCTATGTGTTCTTTTTGTGAAAGAAATAAATTATTTTTATTAAATTAAAGTTTCAACCTTACATATAAAATTCCTGGAAAGATAAAATAACCTCTCCGCTACCAAAACACTGCCAAAAAGTAGCAAAAAGTGTTCACGCCGGTATCGCGCCAATAGCTCCCACGCTGTCTTCTAACTATGATATGACAGTCGCTGTCGGCCACTAACTAGTCGATACACCGGTGCCGCTATTTTTCCATCACTGTATCGGAAATTTTCATTTTTATCTAAAGTTTGGAGAAATATTTCTGAATTTGTCGCGAACTAGAATATTATAATTTAGTTCAGACCTGTTTCTGTTTCTACGATATTATACAGCATTCACCTAAGTGATAAAATGAACTACTTACTGTGATATTGTATTTGCAGAAAAGAGGAAGGAAGAAATAAGTCACTAAAATTAAATGATCAAAATAATAAGTCATTTATTCCAGTTAGGCTAAGGATCAACACTTTTTGAACGTCAAAAATTACATAAGACTGTCCCCAAAAACGTCCACCCGATTCTTAGTGTTTTTGCTGGGAAGAAGACTTCTTCTGTTACACACTCCTGAAACACATCTGTCTGTTATGTCAGAAGAAATCTACAAATTATTGGCAATTAAGAATTCATTTACTCAATACTCAAAAAATCAAAAAACAATAATTCATTTTTAATATTATACCAATATTAAAATTGTATTATCAACTCCAACGCAACAAGTTCGCATCACATGCCCATACAATAACATTTAAAAAGAAAGGGAAACGTCCCAACATGATTTGACCTACATTACTTGTATTTTTGCCAATGAACACTTTCATGCCAATTACATTTTACATTTTGTTGAATCTTTTAAAGTAACTACGAACTTTTAGAAACCAAACTCTCCTTCAGTGAAGAACAATAGAAAACTTTACAGTTGTAACATGGAAACTCTGTAACAAATACATTGAAATAGGTATTTTCACACTATTATTATTGACGACCTAGACATTTTCAATTAACATTGAATTTAGCATATTTGTGCCTACTGTAATAAAATAAAAATTTCACTCAAACAACTTTTTTGCCTGCCTTGCCGCTGATAATATAATATTCTATTCATAATATTCTATTCTATTTAATATTATATTCAAGTTTTACTGCAATTTTATTATAAAATCGCTAAGGGTTATTTTTTTCAATAGTCAGTAACCATCATCGTCTGTAGAATAAAATATGGCGGGTTAACATGTCATATTATTATCTACCTATGCAAAATTTGTCAAGCCGCCATTTTTATTCGTAAGATGGAACTTATCTGATGATTGAAAAATTAACCACTTCTTGAACGTCAAAGTTAAATAAAACAGTCCCACGAAAAGCCTGCCCTTCACCACTTTCTAGTGTTTTTGCTGGGAAGAAGTAGCAGAACAAACCCTCCCCAAATACATCTGTCTGAAAAGTTAGAAAAACTTTAATTTATACAGTTAATTAGTTAACATTATAAATCAATAAATTTAAATTAATATGTTTGCTACATGTTAGCTAGCACACTCCAATATACATCCTTTAGCAAGATTGGTGGTCATACTTCTGACTATCCGCGACGGCTGTCAACTATTTTAACATTGCTTTACATGCTTTCTAACTCACTTCTTGGACTTGTAACTACTGACAAAAAGATAAAAATCCTTAGGATAATTAATAAAAAACAAATCGCAATCACGACTGTAGAAATACAAACACAGAGGCATTCCTGAAGCAGTGCCACTACGTGTGGTCCTATCAGCGAATATCCCGAATTATCGTAAACTATGGTAACCAATACACGGCGCACGTGACTTCTGCCACACGCGTAAACAAGCGGATGTCGACTTTATTACCCTGTAATAGAGTTCGTTATGAGTAAACAAGTGGTTCGGGTGTGTGACACGATATATTTACGAAGCTTATAAAGTGGACAAGGTTTTTGCTGGCGATGTTTTTATAGCAATAAGTTGGTTTTAGATGGTTTGTTTCATTTGATACGAGATGTTTTTGGAATGATGAATACGTTTTCGGTGTAGATTATGAAGTTTAAACGAAATTATTTTCTCTTTGAATTGTGAGAAGGATTTGTTTACTTTGACAGCTGTTCAACAATACTTCTTAAGCTTGCTTTTTAGTGACAAATAACCATCAATTTTCATTTTGGATCGCGCTTAATTTAGAGGTCGTAAAAAAAATTCAACTGCAAAAATACAACTAAGTACAGCTGTAAAAACAGGATGAAATTTCATGCAGTATGCTGTTGTTGGTGGCAGTTATTTCAGTTCAATATCTATGCAACCAACTGCATGCTGTTGGAATAGTCTACCATTTCCAATATTATGTAAAATACGAATCTTTTCTAATAAATGTGATATAATAATCTAATATTAGCCAGTTACTGTCCCACTGCAGGGCAAAAGCCTCTTCTCATTCAGAGAAAGCACGAGCATTGATCACCACGCTGCTCAAGGCGGATTGGCGATTTCAAACTTATATTAACGTCCAAATATCCTCACGATGTTTTTCTTCACCGATATCATGATTTCTAAGATATTCTTAGAAAGTAGATATTATGAATTGAAAAGTCACATTGGTACTTGCACGGATTTGAACCATAACTTGTGCATAAGATGTAGGCGCCTTAACGTCTGAGCCATCCTAAAATACTAATAATATTGTGAGAAAACCGGCATGCCTGAGAGATATACCTATATCGACGGCACGTCAAGCCAAGTCAGAGGCCCGTAGGTGGAATAAAAGCTCTGTGACCAAATCAGCCACTAACACACACCAAAAATATAGAAAAAGGTACAAACAGTACATCAAGCTACCCAAACTCTTAAAGATTTTCCGATTGAACTTGAACTTTATTTTATTTGTAGTAAGGTTGAACACCTAACAAAGAAATTTGACAAATTGGGGTAGCTGGATGTGCTGGCTTCTGTACAAAAAGTATGGTAAGGATTTAGGTGCAATGTTACACAATATTTTCTACTACACGTTTAACTATCGGTAGCGTCACACTACTAGTTATCTAAATGACTCCGATCCGGCGTTCCCATCGATCGCGCTGCTCAATACGCGCCACATAAAAACTGATTGGCTTTTGTTTTGAATGTTACATTACGACCCGTATCGCTCGCTGGCGCTGGTTTTGTCCCAGTTTCTAGTTGATTGAGTTATGCGTAATAATCCGTAATGTATTGATGGAAGCCTTTGTCATGGGATTAGGTTTTTTTGTTGGGAATAATATCCGGCCTTATTTTTAATCTCTGTTGTGTAGTAGGTACCTACAATCAAACTCGCTTCTATTAAGAAAATTACAGTAATGTAAAATATAAGTATTTTAAACGTTAAGATCTAAAGTTCTCCAAATTCATTAAAATCATTTCTGTAATGCCTAAAAGGTTAGGCAGAGATGTACAGACGCCAGCACATCAAGTTACCCCAATGTGTCAAATTTTCCCATTTGAATATGAACCTTATTCTGTCTGCCATAAAGTTGAAAAATGATCAAAGAAATTTGACACATTGGGGTAACTTGATGTGCTGGCGTCTGTACCTGCATCACATCCACATTTTGCCAGTTATGTTTTAGTCCCATGTAATAGGGCGCCAGTCTATTGCAATCAATCGGGCATGAATTCAGACTCCGAGCTACTACTAAGAAATTCCTCACAGAAAATCTCAACAATGTTTTGCCCGTCCCGGGGATAGAACCCAGGACCTCGCGCTTAGTAGTAGCGCTTGCGATCAACGAGGTAGGCCTTGGAAGACGCGTAGATATATGAGAGATATGTTCCGACAATCACAAATATGGATAAAGAGGAAACGCAAAAACATCGTTGAGAAAAGGCAGCTGATACGGTGAAAGTCATACCCGAAGCAAACACTTTACGAGGTAATTATGACGTCACATATACTCGGCTTACACCCAGTTATTATTTCACCCTCACAGGCAGGCACATTAATCTTATTTATTCAGGATACCGTATTAAACGGCCCTTGTATCGAGTGACGGTGGAGCCGGAAGTGCGGCTAAGCGCAGCTCTTCCGATCGCGGGCTAAAGGTACGCATGACAAATGAATAAATGACTCGAGTACGGAGAATAGTGGGTTAGTGACGTCACTTACATGAGGGAATATATTTGGATGAGATATGATGAATTGAAATGAAATGAAATGATATTTATTTATGTAAGTAGATCTTCTCAGATACTTTTACATGTCTTTTTTTTTTAAACTAAACTAAATGGCATTTCCAAAGTGACTGATCCCTGAGAAGATATGCCGAAAGAAACTCAGGGGTCATGGTCTCCTTTAAAGTCCAGACATAAGATTATATTCATTTACTATGCGAGTCTCACGATGCAGGGCAAAGTCTGGAATAGCCTTTTGATGAAAGAATCAATTCAGTTTTGAGCCGACCTGTCCCGACAGACGGCATGCATGATATCATCACCTGCCTAGCCTTTTCCCAACTATGTTGGGGTCGGCTTCCAGTTTTAAAGGATGATACTGATCCATGATTGAACAACCCCAAACTAAATAAGGCATTATGTAGCCGATATTGTTGTAGTTTGTACAACAACCTTCTAAGAAGTTAAAGAATTGATTATTTTAAATAACTTCAGCTATGAGACGACACATACTATTAAGGACTATCTAGAAGACAAATCAATAGATTTTGTAATTCGTAAGCTCGTTTAATTTGATATAGCTAATTGTGATTACAATAGCTCGCCATGGTATGGCAGAATAACCACTGTAAAACCTTTTATACCATATTCTGGCAAATAAATATTTTTTTTTATCTAATGTGTGTTGAACAATATTGAACATTTTCATCACATTACACATTTACGTTTTGATCTAGTCAGCTGATATTTTATTCAATGATAGGATAGGTACATCGACAATATTCCATCTCTGCATCATCTTAAGGTAGACTGGTAGAAAATGCCTATGACATTAAGTCGTAGTAAACTTTATGCATTAGTAAAAATTTAATACATAATTAAATATAATAAAATCCTGGGTTCTGTGCTAACTTCCAAAATAATCTAAGCATTGTCTGTCCATCGAAATACCTAGTAATGGAATACTTAATAGGAAAATCACATATCCATGCATGTTGTATTTACATAATAAGCTTTGAATTCTTGTCTCATTCTGGTATGTAATTATTCATTGGTTTGCATTTTTCATAAAAGCAAGTCAACATTTAAAATGTTGCCTTACAAGTACTCCCGTACTGTTTGTGCTGCAGTCCTTTGCCCTCGCTGCAGTAAGGATCGTAATAAAAACTATTTATTTCTCGTACATACGTATCACGACTATTGAACGAGCAATGGATTCACGGATGGCTGAGCAAATTGGCTTCGGTGAGGCGCTTCGTTGCCATGGCGACCGTGACGTCACTAATCCGCGAATCACAAGCCGCACCAAACGCTCTTGTCACTCGTTAAAAATTTAACAGCTTATGAAAAACGTTGATCTCTTTGTTTTGTGAAAAACAAAAAACTGTTAGTTAATTTCATGTCATCTTAAAAGTAGGAGAAAGGGAAGCCTCAAAAGAAGAACTACTTATGGAACTTGGAAAAGTTGCAACTTATATTTAAGTAAAACTTGTTTACATCAAACAGTATCATACTATATTTAGAGACGTATTTTCTGCTCATAATAAAAGAAGTCCACGCATTTCAAGAATAGTGTTTGTACCTACGTAAGACCCGTTGTAATTTCAGAAGGCAATGAAATGAAATCAAAACAAAACGTATTCAAACTTTTATAAAACCATGCATACGGAGTCTAAAGTCTAACAACTGAGTTTGTATCAAATGATAACCTTTTTTTTTCTTGTTGCGGGGTGGAAAATTTTCTTGGTTGTCCGACCTTTAGGGCTCTGGCACCCCGGTTTTTAGTCTTATACCTGCGCCAGGGGTAAACCTAACTCATCTACATCTATGTTAAGGTCAACATTCAGTCTTACCGCAGAAAAATTATACATGGAGCGAATTCACTACCTCCACAACCTAACTAACCAAACATTACCATCATAGATATCCGATTACCATAGACTGATGTACCGTCAACAAATACAACTTTTTGTACCACAAGCCCTTGCTAACTACATAGTTACGAATTTACGATGCTCAAATTCTCAGGATTCGGTCTGTAATTTAGTAACAATCAAATAAATCGTCACTTTGTCGTTAGCCATTTCAGGAACTAGGATTGGCAACTTCGTTAGTTCCGCGCCTGAGTCTAGAACGTCTCTCATAACAGTATTATCGGCTTTAAATTAAACAGTTCCCCAAGTAGATAATTGTGAACCTCCTGCCAATAGAACTGCTCCTAACGTTATTAGCTATCGAGCGGCACTTGTAACACGAACACAACCTGACGTACCTCTGATGTAAGGTAAGTATTTAATATCCGAAGTGGCCGATTCAATTATTACCTTGGTTATAAAAGTAGCAATTGAAACTTTCGTGTTATTTAACAGTGACCGTTACATAGTCTAAACTACACCCTCATTAATATTAGTCTCTTCATCAACAACTCTGCGATCAATATTCGTCCTCGTTTTAATTACTTAGATAATTACTACCTACGACATTAGTCATTTATAATCCAAATCTTCAGAATTTACTCATTAAGACGCAGTTACTCTTTCTTGAGCTATTTTCTAGTGTCACAGAGGCAGGTTTAATCTCTATTTTTCACTCAACTGCCGGTCCCAGCCAGGCGGTAGGCTAGCCAATTTAAAATATTCGCTTTCAGTACGAAGTTTAATTGGAAAACGCGAGACTTAACTCGGAATTAACGCAGAACGAGAAACTCTTAGGTGTGTTGCCTGCGCGCCTTGGTGTTGATGAGGTGGCGCCACCACTACCATGCCACCACCACCAAGTGGTGGCGGAGATTTATTACACAAGTCTAGTATACAATGTACGCATTAACGTTGTACGATTCTACCATGATTATTATAACATTGTAAGTACTTGTTTTAGGGCTACAAATAATTACAGTTAGATCCGTAATCGAAAACCGAAAATGATTGATTACAGGAATTATTCAACGTTACAAAGGTTGATCCCGTAATAAATAAGTTAAAATCATAATTTACGCTTGCCATTACATTCGGTTCACAATCATTACAAAGATAAATCACACTTCCAAAACAGAATTCGATCCGGTCATCAATAGGACGAAGAACATTGTAAATGGCGTCAAAAACTAGTTTAGACCTGATAATATATTTGTGCGGTAATGTTTCAATGAGCGTGTTCTGTATTGAATTAGGTTTGTGTGAGTTGTGTCGTGTTGTTTGGCGATCCCATTGTTCATTATTCAGTGTTCATTACTCACGGGCGCGTATTCATTGCGGGCTCGAGTGGCTGGGCGGATCGACCCACTCTAATATAATCAGTAATGTAACTCCTCCTTGCCATTCAGTCGTGTTTTTGTTTACGTTGTATCTATATCTATACTAATATTATAAAGAGGTAAAATTTGTAAGTTTGTATGTTTGTAAGTTTGTATGTAGGGGGTAATCTTCGGAACTAATGATCCAATTTTAAAAAATATTTTACTGGTGGAAAGCTACACTATTCCCGGTGGACTTTTTATCTCCGTATTCCCACGGGAACGAAAACTACGCGGGTGAAACTGCGTGACGTCTGCTAGTTAGTCTATAAATAATAAGAATACCAGCCTGTTACTGTCCCACCACAGGGCAAAGGCCTCTTTTCATACAGACAAGGCTCTTGCATTAATCACCACGCTTACTCAAGGCGGATCGGCGATTTCAAACTTATATTAACTATACGTCCAGGTTTCCTCACGATGTTTTCCTTCACCGATGTCAATGATGTCTAAGATAAACTCAATAAGTACATATGAATTGAAAAAGTCACATTGGTACTTGCCTGGATTTGAACCACAACTTCGTGCATGAGAGGTAGGCGTCTTAACCTCTGAGCCATCACGACATTTATTAGTCTGATTAGTTTATATCCAACAATCTATAAGAAAAAACAGTAGCATTTAGATGAACAAAATAGAAAAGTTAGTCTAAAACCTCATCAGTATTCCCAAGAGAAAGCTATGTGGTACTAAGGCGTCAAAAATGTAAAGCTACTATTGACAGCTAAGAAATACTTGATCACGTTACGATTCCAGGAAACCCCTTGATACTCTATTCATCAACGTAGCGGAGGCACGAAGAGGATCAAGTTGAAAGTGAAATAAACAGAACTCGCAGCTCAAGTTGCGAATTGAAATGAACTTGAGCTATGCGGTGGTAATTCATTGAAATAGCTTCAACGCTTGTACGTTCTTACATGGATTACCTTCTAGCTAAATCGATGAATGTCTGAAGTTCACATAGTATCACGGCGGGATTTCTTGAAGGCGTTGGCACGTAACTAAGAATATGGTACTAGGTATTTGCTATTTACGTAAAGGGTTCGAAAAATAAAGGAAGATCAAAGAAACAGTTGATGGAATATGTTAAAGATGATTTCTCGAACGTTTACTGTTAAATGCTTGCACTGACTGATCTGGTCCCCTCATATCAGTGTGATTCTTTTCTCAAAAGACCATTTCAAACGCTAATCTCCATGGTTTTTAAATAATCTGATCAATATAATGTCTGGACTATAAAAGAGACTGTGACCTTTGAGTTTCTTTCAGTGTTTCTTCTCAGAGTAGTCAGATAGTAAAACACCGACCTAACCTTATGCTACAAAATGACGTGTAAAAGTGTTTGTAAGAACCTATTTATAGAAAAAAACATCATTTATATGCTAAAAAGAGATAACTATTGAGATGACGGCAAATAGTATGGAAGAAGAAGACATGCTGCGACGTCCTGCATAAGGGTTGGGATAAGAGGTGATGTTGATGGTGATAATGATGTGAAGGTAGGTAAGTCGTCTGTACCCTGAGGTTACTGTGTTACAAGGCACAGTTTCAGACTCATGACATCTCAGCGGTCCAACGAACCTGTTTGTCATACATCAATAGGAGAATCCATAGGGGTATTAAAGTATGGATAAGGATAAAACACTTATTTTATTCAAATTGTTATATAAACTTGTATATTTCGTTTACCAAGATCACATAAATATTGTTGACAATTTATTACATACTATCTAATCAAGACTCCTTCGTGCCACGCAAAGCACGTAAAGTCCCGGCTGTTATTTGTAGATCTATGATAGTCGTTACAGATCAAAAACCCGAAAATCTGATAACCAGTTTAACCAAGGGGTATCGTGTTACCCAGTAACCGGGTTGTGGAGGTCCGACAGGCAGTCGCTCTACGTAAAACTCTGGTAATCAGCTGCATTCGGTTAAACTAGAAGTCGACCACAACATTAAATAAATAAATAAATATTCCACAACTTTTCACACAACGCCATTTAGTCCCAAATTAAGCTTGAGAGCTTGTGTTATGGGTACTAAACAGCTGATAAACATACTTATATATTTCTAAATATATAAATATTATTATAGATAGATTACACCCAGACACAGAACAAATGATCGTGCTCATCACACAAACATTTGTCCTGGGTGGGAATCGAACCCACAACCTCCGGCATAGCAGTCAGGGTCACTAACTACTAGACCAACAGGCCTGTCAAGTTGTCATTGTCAGGAAAAGGCTAAGCAGATGATGATGATAGCTGCAAAATTATAGTAATTCATACGTCACAATCAGCATGAATAACTTGGATATTGTTACACAAACTGAACCTAATAATACACTAGTAATTTCCATACCATTATTACAATGTCCTCTAGAATCTTCGACCCAGTTCGACTAAAACGGCTTCCCTAACGTATTACCTAACCCCAACTGCAGAACTTACGCAATAACTATTGATTTAATTGGTTTCATACACATGAAGCATGTATGGCGTAGTTGAACTCCTCCACGCCACAATAATCCGAGCTATTGTTCCGGGCACAAAGCTTAGTTCCTCAGGTATTAAACCGTTCGGACTTAAATTGAAAATTTTCGTCGTATCGGGAAATAATGGCCGCCATTGAAACAGTGGGACACATTATTGAGTTTCTCGCGTTTCTGAACAAAGATTGTGAGCGTGCTCGTTAACGAGTTTAACACTTAAATCCAACTAGTTGGGTAGTGTTTGCCTTGTGGACCAAACAGAAGCTGTGTTCATAAAAGATAACAGGGAATGAAGTTTCCATTTCTTACCGTTTGTGTGTGTTAGTTATTTATCTAGGCTATATCTATTTTAACTTCACTAACGATTTAAAAAAATATATAATTAGGATTTTAATAAAAACCAATGTGTTGTTCTGAAAAGAATATAGTTTAATTAATTTTAATATTCAATTACATACATATGAAACTAAAAACAAACATAATAAAAGGTAACTCACCTGAAAAGAAAAACAACATTTAATAATGTTATTAAATGTTGTTTATTAAAAAAAAATTTATTAAAACAACATTCATCTAAAATAATGGATATGTTGGGTACATATTTACCATAAAAATTGATTTTACCTAAAAACTGACGAATATTTTTTTGTGTTTTTGGTACAGGAAAATCTTTTATAGCAACTAAATTATCTTTTAGTGGAGAAATTGTATTATTCCGAATAATATGGCCCAAATATTTCACAGAATCCTGTGCAAAATTACATTTTGAGAATTTTAATCTGAAGCCTTCTTTTAAAATCGCTTCCAATAACAATGATAAATGTTTCATGTGTTTTTCAAATGTTTCTGAAAATACCAAAATATCATCAATGTAATTAACAGTGAAATCTGATAGTCCATGTTTTCTAATAATATTACTTAAAATTCTTTGAAACATTGCTGGAGAAGTTTTTAACCCAAATGGTAAACATGTCCACTGAAAATGACCTTCTTGAGTTACAAATGCGGTCTTTTTCCTATCCTCAATTTTTAATGGAATCGACCAGAATGCTGAATTAATATCAAGTGTCGAGAAGAATTTACAATTTCGTGTCCTTACCATCAAATCTTCAATTAGAGGAAATGGCTGTGACTGGGGCACTACAATTTTATTTAAATCACGGAAATCTATACATAACCTAGATCTAGTACCTTCTTCTTTTTTATAAGCTAATGTTACTGGGGCTGCAAAAGGACTATATGACTCTTCAATTAGTTTTTGTTTTAGTAATTTCGATACCTGTTCTTCTATTTCTTTTTTATCTTCTATTGAACACCTGTATGGTCTTTTGCTACAATATTTATCTATTAATAAATCAATATGTGCTTCATAACCATTGACTGTGCCTATATCATATTTGTCCTTGGCAAAGAGAGTTTTATATTTGTAAATTAGTTCATCAATTTTTGATTGTTTCTGATGGTCGAGATCATTTACTGTAATGTTGAAGTTTGTTACTTCTATGTCCTCATTAAAGTTTATTTTGTGTTATTTCTAATTTTTCATTTTGAATTAGCTGAAATGTTTTTATACAATCTTATCCAATTAAGAAATCATATTCAAAATTATCTCCATCTATCACAAATACCTCAACATTTTCTTCAATATCAAATATTTTAATTTTTAAGGTAATTATTCCTTTTGCTTGTTTTACACCATTAATCGTTCTCAAATTAGCTTTTTTAGTATCATTATCAAGTGGGTTATTTTTCAAGGACAAGAAATGTGAATTTATTAAAGATACATTTGACCCTGAATCATAAATTCCCAAAATGTTTAAGCTATCATTTACTAATAATGGAATTTTGATTAATGGTGGAATATTTAGTTTTTTGGATCTATTTTATTTAACTCAATTTCTAATTCGGTGTTATTAACATTCCTAATTTGAACACTTTTTGGTCTATTATTATTTTTATTTTTGAACCAACAGGAAGTTTCGGGATGGTATCTTTTTGGTTTATTTTCTTTTTCACAAATTCTACAAGGATGCTCTTTTTTGTCTTTTATATAACTTTCAAAAACTGTTTTGTCTGTATTATTTTTATTAATTAAATATTCTAAACTTCTGATGTTATTAAACAAATCCTCGGTTTCCTTTAGGTTATTTCTATCAATTTTGTCCATAATGAAATTTGGTAGTCCGGTAGCTATTATATCAATCATAGTAGATTTATCCATAGATTTATTTATTTCTAATAAAAGTCTTTCCTTTTTTAATGCATACTCAAGTAACGATCCCTGCCTATACTTGAAAAACATTGCATACCTGATTGGTGTCCAACTTTTGTCCGCATAAGTCTCACAAAGGTTTTTTTTCCAAATGGACCAATCAGAATCAATTGTGTACTTTATAAGCATAGAACTATACCAGTCGATGCACGTATTATCTAAAAATAACCGCAGAACTTCAATTTTCTTAGAATCTTCATTTATTTCCAGGCGTACACATTCCGCCTCAAAAGTTGTGATCCATTGTAACACATTTGATGTTCTTCCGCTAAATTTTTGAATGGTAAATTTCTCCGAAAAATTTTTGATACTATATTTTTTATGATCTTTCTTCATTTCAGCAAAGTTTTCTATTATTTTCATCAATGTTTCTTCCGAAATTCCAGTGGTAGTGGCCTGTTGATAAGTTTCTGGTACGATTTCCTCTAACAAATATCCCTTAAACTGCATATTTCCATCTTCATCTCTGTAAGTATCATTGATTTCTGGAGTTACTGATATCCATACATGTCGTCTTTCATGTCTTTTATGGAGTACCATTTTTACTTGTTGAAACGTTTTCGTTTTCATTATTACATCATGTAATTTAATTGGTTGAAGTGAATCTGGTATTAAAAACGCACATTTGTCGGCATTCATAATTGTGTTGATGCACATGACATTGGTTTTTGAGTCTTCGCTCGCTTTTATTACAAATTCAAACCTCAACTTATCCATTTCAGATAAGTAAAACTGCAGTTGCAGTACAAAAAATGTTGTTTTATAATTAGGATTTTAATAAAAACCAATGTGTTGTTCTGAAAAGAATATAGTTTAATTAATTTTAATATTCAATTACATACATATGAAACTAAAAACAAACATAATAAAAGGTAACTCACCTGAAAAGAAAAACAACATTTAAAGTTAATATTTCCTAATTCTAATATTTTATAAAAAATCAATTAATTTATTTTATTGATGACACGAGCAGACGGTTATGTCATGTCAGCTCGCTGTCATAATCAAACTCTTCTAAAATGAAGTAAAACCTTCATTTACAAATATATAATAGAATACTCTTTATTGCACACCATAAAATCTTGCAAATTATAAGTTTAAGGGATACATACGGTGATACAATAGGAAGTAAAATGTAAATGATTTCACCATTACAAAGCTATATTATCAAATAGTGCACCCGCATCTTAATCGATATGTGTATGTACAGACGCCAGCACGTCAAGTTACCCCAATGTGTCAGATTTCTTTGATCGTTTTTCAACATTATGTCAAACATAATAAGGTTCAAATTCAATTGGGAAAATTTGACACATTGGGGTAACTTGATGTGCTGGCCTCTGTACCATGCAATAGGAAGAATAGAGCCTACCCCAAAAAAGACCCGAGTACCGAAAAATCACTGCCTAAAAAGTATGAAACTAGAAAGGATTCTCACGTAAAGACATTGTCTTAATTTGTATTGTTATTATTGTTTATTACTTGCCTAAATGTTTACACTGCAAGGCAAGAACCTCAATACTCTCTTTTCCGTTTATTCCGTTAGTCTAGGGTTACTTGGGGCGATTCTTTGGTTTTCAAAGGATTCCATTAATTATCAACAGTGTTGCGCAATTCTATCAAGAGTACAATAATTATCTTTAATGACTCGCAACAATACAACTCGCGGAGTTAAACTAATCCGTATAGGATTAGCGTTATTGTTAGCTGTCTAACCGGAAGTGACGGCAACGAGCGGCGAGGTCTGATAATGGCGGCGCGACCGCGGCGGAAGCGCGCTACACATCTGACCGGCGTTTGTGCGGAAGTGACGACTTTGTCTCCTATGACAACACAAAGAGATCCAGTTCATCCAGAGTTGATACCTATTCTGACACTGATTCTGTTTTATACTGATAATCCACTCTTTCTTTCAACACGGTTTCAATAACAGATCAGATATTAACTTAGGTCCATAATAATAAGCCTTTTAGAGTATTTTTTCAACAAATGAGGAAACCACATCAAACTCCGTCCACTATTTTAAAAATGCAACGTTGTCACACAGAGAAACACAAAAAGCGAAATATATTTATTATATATCGTAGTAATGTAAACTTTAAACCGGTTTGAAATGTAATAAACTATCCTTAATCAACCTGATTATTAAAAATCTAATTTTACGAATAATTAATCACAATAACTTTATTTATAGTAAAAACGTTTCCTACTCTTTTGTTTTGCAGTAGGAACAAAACATTTGTCTATCCATCTTTTTGAATAGGCTCCAATAAGATATAAAACCAACATTTAGTATTAGTAGGTGGAACTTAAACATAACTGGGGAAATACTAAGCAACTGATGAACATACGTAGAAGCGCTGTTGCAGTTGATGTACACGGAAACACGACTGGGTGGAGAAGACTCTCACTAAAGACATTAAAGAGACAACCGTCAGAGCACCAGTCACTGTCAGTGAGGAAAGAGACGAGTAACACGCAAACGAAGGATAAAATAAATACAATACTTATACATTTCTAAATACATACGTGGTTATAGATAAATTACACCAAGATACACAACAAATGATCGTGCTCATCACACAAACATTTCTCTTGGGTGGGAACCGAAACCACGACCTCTAACATAGCAGTCAGGGCCACTAACTACTAAACCAACCGGCCATTCATGTTATGTTTTTACTATTAAAAGTATAATGTTATGGACTTATGCCCGTAGTTTTAATTTATAGCTTTAACGAGGTAGGTACTTACAGTTTAATAATTTAATTAAGTGAACCATTACTTATTTAAATGATTTATTGCTTACAATCTAGCATTTTAAATTTAAACCATCTGTGTAGATTAGTAGTTAATATTCGAGGATTACTTTTGAACAAAGAATCTTAAATACACTATGATTGTGCTTGTTTCGTAACGTTGATGAATCTGAGGCTATTATAATCTTAATTAGTATTTTAATGGACAATACAATAACAGTAAAGGCGCTGTTTGAATGCTCTAAGACGGCTGCTTTTAAAAGTATCTACGGAATAGTTAAGTAAACGACGTATCTTTCATAATAGAATTTGTGACTATTTCTACTTTAAAACATTCTTTGACACACGCCTATAGAATGTAAAAAAAAATAGTAGAAAATCTATTTAAAAAAAACAAATAAATAGTCCTCTAGATTATAAATTAGCGTTTGTATCAATACCATGTAACCAATACATATCAGCCTAGCAGCTATACGGTTAAGTTTATAAACTACACAAGGTCTACTAGAACTGCTTTTATGTCAAAAAGCTATAGTTAGATGTGTGCGATTCATTTGCTTTCTCGCGAAGTCACTCTAAATATTTGTTAAAAATTTAATAATCCACGACACGTGCCCGAAAGGGTTACCTTTTAATTAAAAGGTATGTGCACCTTTTAATTTTCACAAAATCATCACCTTTCTAAAATCAAATGTAAGAAACTCTAGTGCAAAATTTTATACTTCTAGGCCCAGTTTCTGTTGGGCTGTGAATTCAGGACATATAGATAATACCCGTCGTGATGGGTCAGTATTCTGGCGGAGATAGCCTACTTAGCTGACAGGATTCCTACGTGACGTCGTGTCCACTGGGCAAGGGTTACGGGCTCCAACGTAATGTCCAGTCCGCTAGCAAGGTTTAGCCTCACCGATGAAATATCGCACACAATCTCGCCTGTAGCCTGAAAACGGAGTAATTTAAACAAGAATGATTTATGTAAGTAGGCGGGGATAATAACGTGTTTCACTAAACTCTATGTTTATATTTTAGGTTGCGTTCGTAGCTTCCATGAATGTAGATTTTCGAGTGATAGTACCCACTGAAATTATTATTCTGTATTTGGGCTACTTTTTGCTGAAGCTTTCGTTTTGTTTACACAATATTAAATTAAACAAAATATTGTTGATATGAACAATATTTTGTTTTTCAATGTGTTTCATGATTTTCATGTAAATTATTGGGGAAATACCTATAAGAATAAACCCGCCACTGCTGCTAGTGGGAACACAAAGCAAGTAAGTAAGCTGACATTCACAAAGCAAGTGTCAATTATTGTATTGTCAAAGATTAGATACTACAAGCGTTTACTAGTAATACTTTAACAACAAAATAGTTGAATACATGGCAGTAATAATGCAGTTCTAATGAACATCGGTAATTAGTTTACTGATGATTACATCTATATATATATAAGAAAGTCGTGTTAGTTACACCACTTATAACTCAAGAACGGCTGGATCAATTTAAATGATTTTGGTCTTTTTGGATTTGTCTTTGTCCGGAATAGCATAATAATTAATAAAAAACATGAAAAGTCCTCTAAAAAACAAATACTTATCAAGAATATTCGTTGTCTTAAACATTTTTCAAACGCAGCGCCATCTTGGATGACATGACAGGAGGCAAACTTCCCAGTCATTATCAGGTGACAATTTGACATTGACAAGTCTTAAGCTAAACCTAAGAAGGTAAGGTTGTCAATTTATACGTACCTACGTTCTGAAATTTATTTTGTTACTAAACTTAGAGGTTTTATAAATAGCAATTAACATAAAAAAGTCTTATATTTCAGAAATCAATTTACGTAATTAACACTGACGACAGAGACAAACTTTAATAATTCTTTGCAAATAGAACTTACTCTACTGTTAAGACTATTTAAAGTAGACCGGGAAAACTATAAGTATAAATTGTATGTAACATAGAGGCAATAGTTCAGATTAAAATTATGAATTTAGTATTTTTTAAATCAATGCATTTTAGTAAGGTAGTTAGGTTAGGTAGTTAGGTTAGCTATAGGATAGGTATGGTCAGTTAGGTTAGGTTATATAAACATGCTGTAATTTTAATTCTATCGAACACAAAATGTTTAAATAAGATCACAGAGATACTACTCGCTACATAAAAAGTAGTAGTAGTTATTATTGGTTTGGATCTATTAGTTGTCATCTTATTATACGTATGTCATGTACATCTAATGTATAAAAAAATTGATAAGAGCAATAAATTGACTCTAGGGCACAACGAAGTTTGCCGGGGCAGCTAGTATAAAATAAAGTTTTACTGTGTATTTATTTCTGAGTATTTTCTAGACAATTTAACGCCAGAATAAAAACCAAAAGGAACTCAAGAGTTCAAACATAATTAGGATATTAGTTTTGTAGTAAAAGTAGTAGATACAATATTTAAACAGGCTCAAGTATCAGATATTTTTAGTGATGTACAAACCGCCCTACACCTATTAATTAAACATCAAGGCTTAAGACTAAAGCCTGCTGCTCATTTTGTAGCTAAAATTTCATTAATGTAGTTCAATAGAAACAAGGAATTTTAATAAATTACCGTAAAATTACAGTGAAAATTCCACCCGATTATTATATTTCTTGTTGGCAAGAAATGTTCTTAAATCAAATGAAGCTCAATCAAGTCAAACGTTGAAAATCAAGAAATTAGAGTGTCAAAGGTCATCAAAAGGAAGCAAGCCCACACAAATCTGAGAGGCGGTAATAATTCGTAATGAACATTCTGAACGCGTGCCTCGGAATATGAACAGCGAATTACTATCGAAATTCCTCCGGTGCCATCACGGAACTTCTACTTTATTAGCGACTAATAAAACTTTACGACTCCCTCATTTTCACTAGGGCTCCCATCTTGATTCCAATTTATAGAAAATCAATTTTTCAATATCTCATCATATTAGGATCATATTCGCACTCACCATCAAATATGGAGTTTCACATGTTAATATTTACATGGAGCATTTTGTTTCCGGATTTAAAACGTTTCGTTTGTTATTTTAAGATGTTAAATGAGCTTATCGTCAAAAAAACCTCTAGCGTGTTTAAACAACATTATTTTTACAATGCTTGAACACAGAAAAGTACATCTTGCTCAGTTCTTTGAGTTCTATTTGGTTGTAAATTCGTCCGAACAAACTAGATGACTTATCAAAGTTTACCGGCTGAAGAGTGCTTCCATGATGGGCTGCTCGTGAAGGGAGTTCAGTTCAACTTACAAGTGGACCCTGGATCGCTCGAGACTCTTCAGAATGCTTGGAAATTACTGAATTTGATCATGTTTGAACTAGTTACTCACTGTTTCTAAGATTTCAAGGGCTTTAGTCAGTAACTTGTAAATGAAAGGAACTTAATCAAATAAAACATATTAAGCAACGATGTTGTGTCTATTAATAAAAACGATTATTCTTTCTATCGAGTCTTGCTTGTTCATTATTATTATTAGGTTGATAAACTCTTATTTTTTTTAATTTGTCATTAGTTTTAAAGCCAGTTACATGTAGTTAAACTTAAACCTACTTTTGTTTGTGCTACTACAAGATTGGTATCACCAAAGTTATCTGCCATCATCAAGGCGTAATCGGTTCTTTCTATTTACTGCCTCACATTTACCATTATCATTAGAGTTGAATATAAATCTCTGTTGTAATTCAGCCCCATAAGAAACGGCGTTAACGATCCGCCTCCCGCGATCCTACAGATTGCCATAGGCGATAACATAAGCCCAATTGTACACCGCGTTATTTTACTAAGAGGTCACACAGAAATGGGCCACTCCATAAATTAGTTCCGATCTCGGATTATGAAGCTCAAAATTTATCCGGAAAGTTATAGCTGCAAGATTGGTTCGTCCAAATTTCAAGCGATGGAGAAGACACTTTTGTGGATTAATCTGATCATTAATTTGGGAGCACTAAGCCCCCTCAGATATTCGATTATATGTAACTCGGATTACCGGATCATTTCGGTGGATTCCGTTCTTTGTGTAGCGATGGCTATCGATGTTATTGAGTTGGCTCGTGTTCAACTTAACTGCAATATCTAGTGGAACGTATTTTTTAAATTTATAAAATATTTTGTATTCATTTTGGGGATTGTGTTCGTATAGCGTAAACATTCCATTCTGCTTGTAACGTTACTGTTTATTTTGATAACGTTTTCTTTAATTTGTGTAACAATTATATTGTAGCTGTTGCCTTGCTCGGTCTAGTGTGTTTCATAATATACTAGCCGAAGAAAACGGTCCATTTAATTGTTATTGTTTTTGTGATGATACGTTCTTAAATGTTTGGAAATTTATATTACCTACTTCATTTGCCACACATTTGACGTACCTAAAGTTAAATCTGCATAACATTTTGAGGACGGCTCCTGTATGCAAGTATTATTTACACTTTAAAACTTAAAGCAAAGTGATACATTTTGCAACGAACGCGAACATTGCACATAAAACTATAAAAAACTACGTCTTTTGCACCCAAGCGGCTAGTTTGATAAAACGCCCAACAAAAGCCAGACAAAGTACGAGACAAGTGTGTAATATATATATTTTTATACCCAGTGGGCAATGTGGGCATTGTGCGGCCCCAACGAGCTGCTTTGTCTCGGTTTAGCGGCTCGTTAATCATCGCGACGCGGCAGTGGACACGCTGCCGATAAGGCGACAGTCTGATGGGGACTGTTCCACACAGTCAGTCGATGCCGCGCAAGAATTATGGAGGAAAAATATTTTTATGGGCATAAGACATGTGATAAGAAATGAAATACTTTGGGCAAATCCGCTTTCCCCTTATCAACTTCCAAATCGATTTAGTGAAAGGAATCTGTGAGCGATAGAAGCCCTTTGCTTAAGCTTTAGTACTTCATGTAACGGATATTACAGAACGTGGGAGTCGAAGGCTTATGTAGGGTCTGATATTAAACTCCTCATAATACAACAAATTGTAAAATAATATTACAACGAGAACCTATTTCATAGATTTGAGTTTTCGGCTCAAACATAATATAAACAATTGTATATTACAATTAATTTATTTACGGTCCTTAACGTAATAAATTAATAACGTCTTACCAATCACAGACTTTCAAAATATTTGACTGTAAACCAATATTAATGATAATTATAAAACTAGCAGCATCATCTGGCGGATTACTCTGTAATAATTCCCAGTTGGATCCTTCAAAGTCCTAATATTGTCTTTTGATAAATAAACTAAGACGTGCTCGCAGCTGAGACTCAATTATTATTTCATTACAAACTGCCGTTATTACGTTCTACAGCGCCTCGAGATATCGCGAGGAAATGAATTGTATCGTCTCCCGGTCTCCGCCGGTGAGGCCCCACGGTTACTTCTATCTATTTTGTTTGTTTTAAGAAATATAAAGCAAGTGTCTGTCCTAATAGACATTTATTTCTGAATACAGGGGAAATAAATTCAAACGTATATAATTCTCAAGAAAGCTATAGGTCGAAATGGGACTTCCGTGGCAGTGTATGTATACTATTGTATACGTATGATATTAAAACATTTATCAGGCACGTGTATATACCATGTGAAAATGTTATCAAAATAAACCCAAATTTTAAGGATATTTCCATATAATGTACAGACGCCAGAACATAATCCTACCCCAATGTGTCTTTGATGGGTTTTCTTCAACTTTATTCTATTTATGATAACGTTCATGTTCAATTGGGAAAATTTTAGAGTTTGGGGTAGGTTTATGTGCTGGCGTCTGTACCATAATAAAAACCATGTGTTTCGATTCAATTTCCATATCAAGTTCTTACAAATCAACTTTTATTTATGAATTGGGTGTACAAACGCCAGTATGTCAAGCTAGCCCAATGTGTATAATTTATTTGATGGTTTTTTAACTTTATTACAAATAGAATAAGGTGCATGTGCTTTTGGGAAAATTCGACAGTTTAGGATAGCTTGATGTGCTGGCGTCTGTACAAACTAGTCTATCTACTCAAGACATTACACGTATTTTTGGATGTATCAGATCTTACGTTTTCCTTCGTGTTCATGACAAGTAATTTACCTTACCCATCTTGTAGTTAAAACACGTAAGCACTTGTATCTACTTATCATGATCCTTATTACTTTTTTTAAAGATACATTCCTTCGAATTCTTTGCATCTTTGTTTTCTATTGTTATTTTGTCGCTATTGAACTGTAGTATGTCGCTATTGGGCTGTAGCCCTGTATAGACGAACGAAGAATATATTGACGATATATTCCAGGCTGATATTACGTTCTAACGCCAGCACATCAAGCTATCCAATCCCAATTGAACATTAACCTTATTCTGTTCGATATAAAGTTGGAAAACTATCAAAGGAATAAGACACATTGAATAGAATAGAATACTCTTTATTGTACACCATAAAAACTTACAAATAATAACTTTAAGGGGTACATAAGGTGTTACAATGGGCGGCCTTATCGCTAAAAGCGATCTCTTACAGACAACCTTTGGATGGACTTGATGGAGGAGGAGAAAAGATGAGTAGGCAGTTTGTGGTGTACTATTTACATAGATAATTAACATACAAATATAAAATAAGTAGATATAAATAAGAAAACAAATAAAAAAGAAAATAAATAAATACAATACATAAATACTACTACACATTGGGGTAGCTTTATGTGTTGGCCTCTGTACCTACTCAGTTTTTCTACAATATAAATCTTAGAATTATACTAAAACATAATACTACACTTTCTTTTATAAGTTTAGCGTAATATTAGAAATATTGGGTGAAAAATACTTGCAGCATTGGTCCCAATCTTGTGCCTTGAGGTATCCCCTTACTCCTGCGTCCAATATAGATGCTAGTGATGGGTATTTTATTACTCTGTGATGCACATGCACACAGCCTATAAGAAACTAGAAACAAGAGACGGAGCAACAAGAGAAATAGTAACAGGGTCAACGAACAATGTCTCGCGCTCTGAAGTCCAGACTTTACGCAAGGAGTTTCAAGAGGTTTCCAAGCTGAATTCAATTCCAAAGTATGTTTATGACAGATGAAGGAACATTTTATTTGTATTGCAATGTATAAATAGACAAATGTTTTAGTTAATTGGAAATATACTGCCTATTGCCAATATGTTTTCAATTCCAGCCTTGACGAAATTATACATATGGGCAACAATATAATTTAGTATATTCAATGTAGATTCGAATTGATGAATACATAATAATCAATTCACGATGTACCCACGTTTTTAATTGACTGAGATATTCAGAAACATTTTGAATAAAATTTCTGACTTTCAAACGTTAAATAATATGTTAAACCATTATGAAACAAGAATAATACTACGTATGAAAATGAATATGAAGTTCTTCAAGATATTATTTTACGCAACCTTAGGTTGTTACAACAGTTTCAAGTCTTACCAGCTAGATATAACGCAAATAAAAACATTCCGTTATCTTAAGAATAACAATGTTACGTAGGTACTAAACACATTTCTTCAAGTACACAACAAGCAGGTAACTTGTACTTCTCTTTCCATCCACGTCGAAACGAACACGAAGTCTAAACATTTGAAGGAAATGGAAATGTTATTGTTTTAAGCGATTGTTGAATGCAGCTAGACCTGGCGCCCCGAGCCCGCCTCGGCCGGGCGCGGGCGCCCCGCGGGACCTGGTAATTCAATAAGTCCACCTCGGGTCGTGATCTCAACGCGTCTTGGATTTGAGAAAGGAACTACGTTTAATACTTTGTATTTACTGAAATCTTCCTTTTGTCTTGTTTGAATATCTATATTATATATACGATGACGTCGTTGCTGTTCAATGTAGTAATGTTTGCCTTTCATAAACTTTTAGTAATTCGCTGACCTTTGATTTTTATCACTTTTTGGATTATGTTTTATTCATGATTTTAATAAGTTCACATAATATTCTAGAACTAATTCCAATATTTGTATTGAAACAGATGTTTTAGCTAGTGTAGGATTTTCATTTATTCAAAAATGTTTGTTTATAAGTTTGATTGTTTTTTGAGAATTAACGACTTATTCTAGTCTACCAATTAAAATATCTATTTCAGTTTGACATTGCGCTATTGACCCTTTGTCCTCATCGATGGCAGTACAGAGCGCTTGTCACCTTTTGCTGCCAAGTGTTAGATCGCACACCGTCCAGTAAATAATCGTGAACACTGATTAGTGAGTGAGCAGCACTAATGTGTAATTACGATAATTACGTTACCGACTGATTAATAAACCAATGATTGTGTGCGCGCACTGTTTGTTGTTTTTCGAACTCGAGCCGACACAAACAATCCGCGTTAATCACGGCCCGACGTTGAAATGCGATGTTTTGATATCTAAACCAATAGTAGGGAGTAATTAAATGAAGTATTGATAGGTTACATTACAAATTGGTAGTATAATCTATTTCATTATGGCAGATACTCGTAGGGTTAGGTGAACTCGCTGCAAGGGGATGTCGTTAAATAAAATGTGTTGAAGTAAAGTGAGTGCGTACTCTTGCAGCAATGTCAACTGTCTGTTTCATCATAGACAGATCTATTAGTTTTGGAGTACTTTCTTGGTGTAAAAACTACGTAACATTAAGTTTTTGAAAGGCGGATTCCATCCGACAATATAAAACCGTGACCGTTGTAAGATTTTGATCAGTTGCTTACTTGAGCGATGAGCTTCGTGACAACAAAGCGAGTTCATGTCACCTTGAATGAAAATAATCAGAACTCATACCAGCTCCATCAATTACAAGACCCAAATCAGTTGTAACTGGCGTTCACCACAAAAACAAAAGCGCTTTGAGTCGGTGACATTTCAGTCACCTTGTCGCAATCACTGACGTTTGTTACATCAAAGGAGAAAAAGAAAAAAGCTTAAACGATAACGTGTATGTAACACAAATAACATGGCGGGCTGGGCTGTCACCCCTTCCGCGCTGTGGTCGCACTCGGGCGCACCATAACTCATATTTCCAAGCGACGGGAGCTATTGTGGCGCATGTACTTTTTTCGGCATTCGGCTTCGCAACATGATTGTTTAAAATCACAGAGCGTGTGCTCCCTGATAAGATTTATGTACTGCTTCTGACACTTAATTTTGTTCCCGTTTGCTACTTGACGTCGCGATGAGGATTATGATTTTTTTCGCTTTTCTATTTTCATGTTCAATGTTTAGTGGCTCGGGATTTATTTTGAGATGGTAATTTTGTTCGGCGTCTTTGATGCTTAGACAGCTTTATACTTTCGGGACTAAAGCGGATTACATGAGTTACCAGTAGGTAATGTGTTTGAGACCAACGACTGTTAGTAGCTTCAGCAGACATTCCACTTGGTGATTTCTTAGAAACTAAAATGAATATTGTCTTCATTTAGTGCGTATTTGTGTTACAGAGCAAAATGTAAAATAATTTTCTTCTTGAATACATTTTCCATCAAAGGAAGTCTACTCATATTAAATTTATCGTTCTTTACATAATTAAACAGTGCTTGTAATTATTTTTCAAAGAAACGTAATATTAATAAATGTATTAAAAAGCGTTTCAGAGAAAACCGGTACATATTAGCATTGAATTTAACTCAAAGATACTTCTCGCTCGGACAATAGGGGTGCTGAAACGACCATCTAAGATTTCGTCTTTTGCTAATTAATACATCTAATTAAAGAGGGATTTCTCAAAGAGAGCGGCGCTGAGTACCTCCTCCGGAGGAGCTCATACCTGTGGCGCGCCTCTTATCTATACTTATAAAGGTAACATCTTCAAAACCGCTGATTCAATTTTGTTGAAATTTTCCCTGAGTTTGGGCAAAATGCTATACTAAGGATTGATGAGTTTTGATGATAGTACCTGTATAAATGAGAGATGAGATAATGCAAGCATCAGCGGGAGTCTTCGTATAATATTTGATTAAGGCGTCGGTGAAGTTATTCAAATGATAACGTTAGTAATTTAGTTTTCGAAGAAGAATAAACTAGGTTTTTAATGGAAACATAATATTTTATATATAGGTACGTCGAGATATTAACAAGTAAAAAGTAATCTATGACGAGATACAAATAGAAAAAAGCCATAATAGTCGGAGAACGTCTAGAGGTTCTCCTCTACCTACCCACCAGGTAAATAAGAAAAAGTATAGGAAATAGAAATTGAAGCTACTTCTACCAAGATCATGTTATAAAATCGCCTCAAACCACACTTTTTTTCTCAGACTTGCATTTCCTCACTTTATTCGTGTGGGTTTTGTACTTTCCTTTAATGACTTCGACAATCCCTTAATTATACAATAATAATAATACAATTCCTTTAAATAATAATATTAATAATTTAAAGGCACAACCCTTTTAACCATTTTGATCTTTGTTATTAACTACGTGGTCTGATATGAGTATACAAAGTATCTGAACAAAGTTTAAAGATCTCAAACCGCAGAATCAATGGCCTTCGTACAAACTTGTTTGTGTTTACCTTTACTGCAACTTGGGTTGGTTTTTTGAATAAAATGTAAGCAAGTACCTATTCCAATATTTAATTTAATTATGCATAACCACTTTTTGAGTAAATTTCCATGCATGCATTTCTTTCCTTAAACAGTAGGTAATTGCCTCGTCTTGCCCCGTAAGTAGTCGATTTAAAAATAAAACCCAAAATCTTTCTTTATTTTCTGTCGTAATAATTAGTATCAAGTTAATCGGACCTCACCTTTAAACATTTTTTTATAGAAACTTTCCATCTGAATAATTAATATTCAAATTATTTAATCCATTATGATGTGTCAACATTCATTCAAAAATTCGAAGTAAATAACGTCCATCAGATTCACATAGCACCACAATTCTGAGGAATGTTCAGACAATGACAGACAGGATCTTTTGTAGCGACTTCTAATTAAATCGTGGAAGAATTCTGGATTAGCATCTCACGTGTCGGCGCGGATTACTCGTCGCGTCGGTTCCGGGACGACATGTTCCTTCACGACTGCTAATTAAATTAATTAGATACCCTATTGTATGTATTTAATCTGCTTTTCTGAGACGAGAGATTTGTTGGTTATAATTTTCAATTGAATATACCGTTCGGATTTCGTTACGAGGTATCACGCATCTTTTATTGTTCAGTCATAAGTGACATTATCGCTGTTTCAAATGATGAATGCGACAAGCGGGAATCCACGAAAATAATAAATGGCTTCAACAGATCAACGTAAAATACAAACAATAACCTGGACTTTTGATACTGAAATTTTACTCGCCGTACATTAGGACAGTTAATGTTAAAATTCAAAGCGGACGGAACGGCCGCCATATTTTTTGGCAACGTATCATTTGTTATTTAGACTACACTGTAATATGAGAGCGCTACGAATACTTTACGACGTGAAATAACGATGCGGAGGGGAAAAAATTAACATTCTAGCTTCATACGTTTTGTCCAGTTATTCGACGAATGCGAGCTACGCTGAGGCTCTCGAAAGGTCTGCAATTTGGGTGAATTGGTGTTATGAGCCGGCTCGCATGTCCGCGGCGAGTTAGACCCACCCCACTAACTGGTAGCTGTTTAAAATGGCCGTGTTCAACATTTGCAAACTGTTGTTACCGACGAGAGCTATTAGATGCTATACATATTATGAAATATACATAAATATCACGTCAATGCAGTAGCGTTTCACCATATCCTGTTGCAGAACAATAAAACCCGAATGTGTTCCAGAATAGAGGAAATGACTTTCAACTTTGTAATTATGACCGTGCTACAGACTGGGAGCTAATACAAAGTTATTCATACTAACATACGTGACAAGAAATAACTTCGTACAAACATTTTGTAAAAAATACGTGTGAGATGAAGTTTATAGAAAAAAAATTCCGTGCACAAACAAACTATAGATCGAAAGGAGTCGTAATATTTCATAGCCTATACGGTTCGTAATAATACAGTTCCTGTCAGCAACGTAACATTTTAAAACAATTACGGGCGTCCAACACTGAATTTTATTAAATCTGGTGCAGCGCTCAGAGTTTCTTGCGCCGGCACCTAATAGGTGTGTAATTTGGCAGTAATTCAGCAGTGCGTTGTGCAGGCCGAAGCAGTAGTTATTACGGTGCACAGTTTCAATTACGCTGCGTCATACGGCGGCTCGTCTGGCGACCACTTTACATACGTTTGAGCTGCGCGCCGCCTCGTGTAGGTACTAGTGCCGCGGAAAAATGATGTCGTCCAAATATTTTGCACTTGCACGGTTTATGACCCTTTTAATAATGTCAAGCATGCCAACATTACATACGTCTTGGTAGGTAATGCCAAACGTTAGACAACCTAAGCCACCACTGCCGTTCCATCATGCGTTTACTCGTAAGCTGAAAATGATGCCTTTATTTTATTTGGATACTTCTTCTACTTCAATATTGTTAAGAGAAAATATTTTACCCATCGATGTACGTTTTCTGCGGCTAAGTGTTTTTGATTTTTTTTACCTGCATTTTTAGTAACCATCCAGACTCTGGATTTGCTCGAAAAGAAAGAGGCAAAAGTTTTAATTTCATGAACTGACGAAATAAACTGTAACAAACCATTATGCTTTTTAAATTAAATTGGAAAAGGGAAATACTATACAAGGATCAGCTATTGTGTTGTTAAACAACAGTAGATCCACGTTTATGACACGAGCTTTGCGCCGGAAGACTATGTGATCGCCTCCCTCTTGACCCAGTGGGCCGGCGCGCGGCGTGGGCCGGTGGGCCAGTGCGGTTCCACCCTACTTCTGTGGTGCTCGCCGCAATAGTTCAATGTGCTTGTGGTACCGTTAGAGCTGCGTTTAAATTGATTTAATTTAGTTAGTAGAAACATTTATATATTCATATAAGCGCATATGTGTATTAAAATGATTGAGCTCGAAACTCTTCAACACTTTACAATCAAATCATACTACATTTTTACCCGTGACATCTAACACCCACAGATCCAGTTTAAAATCAAAAGGTACAAATATAAATTGAAACAAAAAAATATGACTAATGACTAATAACATTGAAGTAATTTCATGATACTCGTATTACTATGCATGTACTACAAATATTTGCACGACTGATAAGTCGAATATAGTAAGACTAAAATTGTGTTACCAATCTTACTATGTATAAATACTTATATTCTGGCAAAAATTATAATTTCATTTCATTTCATTTGGTTTTAATAAAACTTTTACAATAAAATATTTTAACTACAAAGTATTTTTTAATTCCATTCTGAAGTAATCGCTCAATGAAACCCATTGAAACTGTTACTTTTCTAGCGTAGTTTTCATGTGCAGACTCATATAATTTTATTATATTAATCTGGAGATCCATCTATGTAATATTATATATGTCGGAGATAGCTTACGTTCGGGGTTGAATCTTCATCAAAAATCAAATTCACTCAAAATCAAAAGTCGTTTATTCACTTTAGGCTGAGGATCAGCACATTTTGAATGTCGAAATTACATAAGACAGTCCCCCAAAAAGCCCACCCTTCGCCACTTCCTAGTGTTTTTTTTGCTGGGAAGAAGAAGTGGCGGAACAAACTCCCCAGCAACACATCTGTCTGATAAGTTAACACATAGTCGAACATGATTATCACATTGTTATCGGTTACAAGCAGAAACGTTTCTTCAGGATAACTTAACCGTTACATTTTAACACTTTACAACGAAACGAATGACAGTTCGTATAGTGGAGGTGACGTTGTCTCCAAGACGGCAGGATGATAAGAGAGCTGTCGTCGTAGCGTTCCTCCGTTTTATAGGCTCCATCGTAGCACGAAGTTAGCCGTCATCGCGACGGTGCAGTGTTGTCATCTCTCGAAACACGTGCTGCTTTTCGTTTTCGCTCCATACTATTGACCGTCTCCGACACGGCCATCCTGCGTTACACACGACCTCGTGTGTTAATCTGAAGCAAAAGAAAATACCACACAGTATCATTCACGCTCGGCCAGATCTGACCTAAATAACTCTGACTCAATAAAAAACTCCAAAATTCTGTAACACCATTGAAATTACAGAAACAAAGCATAAGTGACTGACAATTGCTGCAAATTCTCTATGTACAACACATGTAAACAGTAAAAAAACATCCCTGTGACCATGAAATGCGACACACACTAAGTCAACTCTGTGACTACAAGTGTTCTATGGTAGTCATCCCTGTGACACCAAATTAACAGTCAGTCAACCCTGTGACTGAAGCGCAACACATGTGCACACTCACACACATGTCAACCCAGTGACCATGCGAACTCAATGATTCAGTCATCCCTGTGACTAATCAATCAGACAGTCATCCCTGTGACCATCACATAATCTTACAAAGATTGTCATCCCTGTGACAATAACATACAATCACAGAGTCATCCCCGTGACCATCGCACACAAAATTAACAATAATTGAACTAATTAGGTACCTAGAGTACCCGCAGCAATGTCAGGTGAAAGTTCTGAAACGCCTTCAGTATCACATTTCGGTTAACCACAGTTGTCATTTAATTCAATCATTACTTTAGCTTCTGGCATTTTCCTAACCCCGGTGGAACATCGGTTTTAAGTTGAATAAAAAGAATTCATGTCATTAATTAACGAAGTACCTAATTATCTTATTGGTACTTTACATCAACCTCATCAAGTTGGTCACAGCGCACTGCGCACCACATTAGTCATTACAAAAGGTTCAACTACACGTTAAAAATATTAGAAAACTCAAAGCACAACTGACGCAATCACCGCACTATCTCAGACGAGACACAATCAGACCAGATAAACCAAAATACTCAAGCACCACGCGTGATGTTTGGCTACGCATAGCCCAGTAACCTCCAGTTACCATCTTACTCATGGTTTCCACTGAAACCCGACCTCCGCCAGAGTTGACTGCCCACCACGTACTCTCGGACTACACACCGATTTCTACAGAGCTACGGTTGCACGACAACCTCTGGTACGGTCTCATCCATCACGTAAGCTTAAAGATTTCATTTCCACAACTACTTTACTAAAATCTTGTCAGTTATACTCTGAGCATGTGCGTTAGAAATACAGTTACAGTTAGTCAAGTTAACTCGTCAACTACCGCAACCTAGACAATTAAATGACCATTGTTTGCGCGGAAACTTACTAAATAAGCACCCTTATGACCTTGAACGGTCTCAAAATCAACAAGATCAGATTAAATCGACCGGAAATCTATTAAGTTTTGCATTTGCTCGATTCAACCTAAGTTTTACGTTTGCCTAAAGTTATACCTCAAAAATCGAAACTCACTAATTCTCATTCTTCAGCTTGAATTAATAAACGACTTTAACAAGTATACACATGCTAGCAGCCACTAAAACATCCTAAGAACGTCACAAATCGCTAAGCAGGAATCTCATCCGTGGCCTGTGGCTTTTCACTAAGCCCCAACAAACCTCCAGTTTGTCACTATGCATTCTCATCAATGCCGAGTCCCACGGACTCTTATGGTCTCTACAAGACCCCGACCTCCGCCAGTGCCACTCGCAATACCGCGTATCCACGGACTACTTAAAGCAGATACCGACTTCTACTGGACTACGGCTACGAGGGGCTACTGGTACGGTCTGACCAGCCGACCTAAGATTCCCCACTATCACTCGATTCAACCTTTTCTATTTTACTTAAAATTTGGCCCTCAGGCATCCGCCTTAACCTATCATGTGCGTACTTGCAAAAACGTTATGAAAGATCCCTTATATTTGGAGCCTAGTTTAGTATGTTTCGTTATGACTGTACCTACAGTTTATTGCTAACTGAATTTCGATTAATGAGTCTTGCTAAAAACAACTAGGCATCGGTTTTGATTGCTGTAAGCATCGACTTAGGAACTGCCATAACACGTTCAACCTGTTTGTTGGCCCTAAATGAACCAGTAACGTGTGTAAATCAATGTTACTAGAATGACAAAACCTTTTATTAACACTTAAGCACTCGTATGCCAAAAGCTTTGTCTCGAGTGGATCCACGTTCGATATGACGGGTTAACTCGCAAAACATTGTCTTAGATCCGCAATGTACGCGTCATTGTACCAAATAAAGCTAAGATATCTTTAACCGCCCTCATAGTACTACTAGCAGACTACCAGTATCGATAAACCGGACCAAACAAAGGAACTTATTTGGTTAATGCGTCTATTAATACGAAATGCATTCCCTTAAATCTTGTTTACCGCTCAGTTTTCCAAACGCGTCACGTTGGTAACGTTTATTCACCTACCGCGTTTCAATTGTCACGACTTCTATTGTTATCACGAAGTAACAAAATATGCCTACGTAAACAGACCTCAGGCAAAACGCTAAACAATACTTCGATCGCTTTTTTGTCAATTTAACGCATTAAAATAGCCCTCTGCTAATTTAACTTCCAGTAGCCTATCTACGCGATGCTAAAAGAATATTCATGACGTTAAGTTCTCTTAACAGACCCGCGGTATCGACGCTGTTTAAAAAAAGAACATTTTTGTTTAGTAATAAGAATAACTAACGAACATTTTGTCACGGTTGATTGTGATAAGTACCTACCCTGTTTAAAATATTTCGCGAACGATCATCACACCTATTTGAAATGATTTATTATCTTATTGTACGCGCTACCCGCATGTAAAATAAACTATTGGCACTATTTAAAACTTCGCAAATAATTCGTTCGGTACTAGGTCTATGTTTGTAGTACAATCTAGGTATGATTTCTACACAAACGTTCGTATTGACCTTCAAAATTGCGATTAGTAGGTACTGCTTGGAAAGAAAACATTTTGGTTCCAAATTCAAACAAAAATGACACGACTCACCGGATTGTTGTCTGCAAGTGGGTACCAGCTATTTCGCGCGCATTTGTAGGCCGCACTGCCGCCCTTGACGCACTGCCGCCCGTGACGCGCTGCCAAGCCGCGCCACCGCCAGTCAAGTGGGAAGCAAGTTCTTTATGCCACTTCTGATGTCGGAGATAGCTTACGTTCGGGGTTGAATCTTCATCAAAAATCAAATTCACTCAAAATCAAAAGTCGTTTATTCACTTTAGGCTGAGGATCAGCACATTTTGAATGTCGAAATTACATAAGACAGTCCCCCAAAAAGCCCACCCTTCGCCACTTCCTAGTGTTTTTTTTGCTGGGAAGAAGAAGTGGCGGAACAAACTCCCCAGCAACACATCTGTCTGATAAGTTAACACATAGTCGAACATGATTATCACATTGTTATCGGTTACAAGCAGAAACGTTTCTTCAGGATAACTTAACCGTTACATTTTAACACTTTACAACGAAACGAATGACAGTTCGTATAGTGGAGGTGACGTTGTCTCCAAGACGGCAGGATGATAAGAGAGCTGTCGTCGTAGCGTTCCTCCGTTTTATAGGCTCCATCGTAGCACGAAGTTAGCCGTCATCGCGACGGTGCAGTGTTGTCATCTCTCGAAACACGTGCTGCTTTTCGTTTTCGCTCCATACTATTGACCGTCTCCGACTCCGTCTTATATTATATTTCATATTATATTATTGTATATTTTCAATAATTCTATCCTGAAGGTATGGTAAGCATAAATTCTTATATTTTTAGTGACTAACGGGTGTCAGAGTTGCATAGCCAAGTCAGAGGCCCATGGGAGGCATATGGAGGCCTCTGACTTGACTTTAAAGAGAAGCAAAATTTTCTATACCGATTGTTACATTTTATATTAAATTTAATATGTTAATAAATATACTGCATATGGGTTGCCTAAAAAAATTCAGTCCAGGATATGATTAATTAATATTTTTTTAAAAAATGTTCACCGGTTTGGTTAATGAACAAATTCCATAGGTACCAATTTTTGATTGGTATGGAATTTGTATGAAATCTTAATTTTCATTTAACTTTCATTCATTAACCAGACTTGCACCGGGCAAGTTACTAGTATCCATTTACCAGTTTATACCTGCCTACCCGAGAGTTGTGACGGGAAAAAAATAAACAACCTAACGTTTGCATATTCTATGGACTTCATACTTTCAATTGGTATCTAAGGAATTTGACCTGACTGGCCTGTTGGTCTAGTAGTTAGTGGCCCTGACTGCTATGCCGGAGGTTGTGGGTTTGATTCCCACCCAGGACAAATGTTAGTGTGATGAGCGCGATCATTTGTTCCGTGTCTGGGTGTAATTTATCTATAATATGTAGGTATGTATTTAGAAATATACAAGTATGTTTATCAGCAGTTTAGTACCCATAACACAAGCTTGCAAGCTTAACTTGGGACTAAATGGCGTTGTGTGAAAAAGTTGTGGAATATTTACTTATATTATTTATTAATTTGTCTATTAAGCAAACCGGTGAAATAAAAAAAATATCCTGGACTAAATTTATTTAGACAACCCATATGTAATATATTTATTGACATATTAAATTACATATAAAATTGGTTTCATCCATTAACCAGCTCGGTGAAGGTCGTTCTTAACGGGATCCTATACTATAAGTACTTTCAATAAGACTTCTCAAATCAAATGTGTAAATATTACAGAAACACTTCAATATTTTACATCAACTCTCCACCGGTCTATTCTATACCTACTTAACTTTCGGAGGAGAGATGAACGCGTGAACTGTCGATCCCTAGCATAAGTACTCTACATCTACATTTTCTGCGTCGTCAGTTTAATGAACTAACAATCTAGATCGATAATACTTACCTACCTATTCAACTCACACACGATTGATTTTATGTATGTTTAGTGAAATATCTATATTATGAAACCTCTCTCAAATAATTTGCTAATAAACCGGCTATTCATTATCATACAGGGTACAAAACCGCGTCTGCTTAGCACATCCATTAGGAATAATTGCGCTCGCCGCCGTCCCGGGACATGGGACATTGCACGTACCGCGTCCGGGCCGTGGGACTGTACAAGCGATTAATGAAATTTGGAAACGTGGGACACTGTTGACATTAGTAGGTTGTCAGGCAAGCCACTTGATTGATATAATTTTCGAAGTTGCTTACGTTGGGGCTGTGAGCGATAAAGGTGATTTGTCAGCCATGTTGGATGTGTTTAGTTTGTCTGTACTTTTGTCGGCTGATTCTGTTACCACGTTCACTATTAAGGGAATTGATGAAGTGCGTAGTGTTTGTGCAGTTTTGGGTACGATTGTGCTATAGCGTATCTATAAACGCCATGTAGTCATAATAACCATAATACCAGCCTGTTACTGTCTGACAGCAGGGCAAAAGCCTCTTCTCATACAGAGAAGGCACGAGCAATAATCACCATGCTTGCTCCAAGCAGATTGGCGTTTTCAAACTTAAACTAACTAGTCCAGGGCGCCACTCAATGTTTTCCTTCACCGACGTCAATGATGTCTAAGATAAACTTAGAAAGTACATATGAATTGAAAAATTGACATTGGTTATGGCCCGTATTTTGAACCACAACCTCGTGCATGAGAGGTAGGCGCCTTAACCTCTGGGCCATCACCACTCCACTAGTCATTTTAGTAGTGATTATTTAAATATAAAACACTGAATTCAAGTTCATATTTTTCAAACTTATGCATATTGAAATGCAGTTATGAAAAGTGGAACGAAGATATATGAAAGTCTGAAAATACCTCAACCAGAACAACACTACTAAATCCCTATCAAAAGAGAGATAAGGCGACCCTTTGTCGCCTCGAATCATCATAATGGTTCCGAAATCGATAATTTACGAATTAAATTGGGTTAGAGTTGACTTAAGGCTACTTAAAGATTTATTGACGACATTATACTACTGTCGTCATAAAACAGCACCGCTTTGAAAACAATGTTACACAGTACACACCCTCTCCTAGCTATCTGCTCTGTGTTCAGTGCTGCCCCTCTGGACAATACTAGAATAATAAAACTCAGGACAAATTATGAACAAATCTAATAAAATCTAATAATTTTTTGTGTCAATAAAGCTTTTTTATTTTTTATTTTTTAAACCATGCGAAACAAATTACTTTTTAAATAATAATGACTGCAAAAAGTTTTAAAACTTGAAGAAAATTTGTAAAAGTGAAATACCAATGCAACTCTACAACGTGGCGCTACAATGGTGACATTAATTTAACACACGGGTAGGGCTAGTGGCCATTAACCACATAAATTATGATTGGTTAAAATAATTGGTAATTTGAACAAAAACATTTTTCAAACAAACTAAATAATAAAAAAGTGACTACAATTGGGATCACTCTGTGCAAAAATTCATTCATGAAATTACTTACCTAGATGCACGTTACTCGTTTACGTTTACTCAGAGCGGCAACGCGTCGCTTCGCGCGCTGGCAACCGCGCAACGCGCCTTGTACTCCTGCGATTCTTTGACGGCATTCTATCAAAGAATCCGTCCGACACAAAAGTACCTACCTACCTACAGCGGAGCTGTTTAGTCAAACACTTATCATATCACGCTCTCTTATTACTATGAGTTATTACCACTATCATCACTAATCACTAGGTACTTTTATTTAATTGTCTTTATTTTAAATTTTCTTATTTTCAATGAGTCCACCTTGTTGACGAATACAAAGGGCCGAACGGCGTTTCATATTTTCCCGCACATTTGAAAATAAATTGTCACTTACAGCCATTCCTCTCAATTCGGATGTGTATTTGCCATCACAAATTCACAAATAATAACGTCCTTAATCGTAGAACACGTAGGTACTATGTAGATCGGAAAACTAACGAAAACAAAGCAAAGCGTCTTTATCGCAGTACTATAATCTATTTACTATTCTAATTACACAAAACTAAATAAATAAAACAATAAGTAAGCGTCTTTTTCGCGAAACATTCATAAAACAACGACGAAATTATGCGCACAACACGAGCGTAAAGATGTGTGTCAAGGTAACGGGTCCGGCTAGCACTGAGAAGGATTCGGGTGCGGCGGGGGTGGAACTGTGGAAGGGAGAGCGCGCGCGCCGACAAAAGGATAGAGGTATTGCTTATTCGTTTCAATTTCTTTGACGCGATGTTATGATCCGTGACCCCGGCAAATGACCGCTGCACTATGATTATTTTTGTACAGGATGCACCAAAATGCTTATTTCTATATTTTTTTATTTTTTTAAATTAATCAATAAATAATGACGTTTTATGGAAATAAAATTACTTCTTAAAACGAAACTGGGATAACGTATACGTGTGTTAAGTTAATGTCACCATTGTAGCGCCACGTTGTATATTCTCTATCTATTTATATAGGGTGACTGGTAATTAGTGACCGATAGTTAAACACGTGATTTTAATCATCAATTCCAAAGACATTCAATACCTATAGACCGGACATCACGAACAAAATTTTCGTCCGAAAAAGTGTGTCCTGCTGGATACAGGTCTATGAGTTTTTTGCAGTACGCTCCGCTGCCGCTCCAATATTCATATATTATTCTAGATGGCGTTACTGAGACATGGGATCAAAGTTTTTCTATGACATTTCCTTGACATGAGCCCTCTATAGTATTTTAAATCTCTTTGATCAATACGAATAAGTTTCCCAAAGAAACTTTTTTTTATACTCATTAACTTTCAATTAATTCAATGACGAGAGTACTGCACAAAGGGAGCGGTGGGGGTTGCGGGGGGGCGTGTGAAGCTACTACTACTAGTAGATTATGCCCTTCCCGAGGTCAGTCTATCAGCTGATAGATCGTGTCGATTTGTGCCTACTGTGATCGATCACAGGCGCGCGCACACAAATTTCAAACAGCGTTTTTGTTATTTTATTGTGTTATAAGTTATTTGAATAAAAAAGAAAAAAATCCTTGGGAAAGTTTATTGAAATTATGATTACATTCACGTGTTTAAGTATCGGCCACTAATTACCAGTCACCCTGCATAATTATATGTATATCTATTTTGAAATCAAGTCAAACTAAAGGACATTGAAGTTATAATAATCAACATTTGGTTTTGTCTCCAATTCAATATAGGTTTACCGTGTAAATGCTCCAGAAACGCCTAAAACATAAATTGCTGGTTAGAGCCAAGGTGAATAGACTGAATACATATAATTTAGTAACACTGAGTTCAACGCAAACAATCTGTATTTCTTCATTAAATCATAAAATCCAAGGTCTCTATTTGTACGTATTTGATTTCAGTGTTCCATTTGACCTCCTTCTTCAACGATTGATACTGACCATTAATCATAGTGCCCGGCTTACTGAGCACCGCCAATATTGAAACAGCGCACACTTAGGTTATGAATAAATATAACATTTCCAATAAAGGTAACTTCACAGTTAACACACGGTTCAGTGCGTTGAAGGCAACATGTTCCATTGCGTAAAAAAAAATGTTTACGATCCCATCCATAGCTTAAGTCTATGGGTTCTTGACGAATTACAAAAAAACTAGCTAATGAAAGACATTGGTTATATTTTCCTGTAATATTTACAAAAGATAAATCGCAAAGAATTATGCCAGTTTATGTGGATTTGCTTAAATAATAATATAAGGACCGATATAAAAAAGCTCTATTAAAAACAAGTTAACATTTTCTTAAATTTATGATATTCAAAAAACAAAAAGCTAAAAAATTACCTACATGTGTGATGTTATGTTGTGTACATTGAATATTATACTATTCACAACATAACATCACACATGTAATTTCCGAAAGGTCAGACAGAGTTGTACCAATATATACGAAGGTATGAGGTCAGACATATTATAGTAAAAAGAATTAGATATACAGGGGCTACGACGGCGTAGCGCGCTACGATGTTCGTTGCGCTCGCGCTACCGCATAGCTGCTTAGTAATAAACTCATTATTTCTCTATCATTTACCACTATTACCTAGATAAACATTTCACGCATATCAATTTATTTATTAATTCAAGAGTTGAGCTTTACGCCGCGTAAGCTGATTACTTGTAATTTTAATGTAAGTACCTACAGGTACGGATGTGACATCAACAGCTGCATCTAGGTGAATCCTCCTCTTTGAAGCATTGAATTCAAAAACATTACATTTTGTCCAATAAGCTCATTGCTACTGAAAACAAATTATATTTTAAATTATCGTCAATGGCCACCCTAATTTTGGTACCCAAAATTATAACCAAATCGTGGTTATTGTTACATTGTTCATTTTTATTGCTGTGATCGACGTTCTAGTTAGTAATTGTTTTGATAACATTAGTTAATGGTACAAACCTAATTATTATCTGATAGTCATGCTATATACACATTTTACGTAACATGGAATATTCATGTATTGTCTACTTATTTATTGAATGTCCTTCGAATATAATACGACATAAAAAATAACATGTGTCAGTGCTAATGCCTACTTTTCAAATTCGGCTTTATCAAAAACGTGATTTTCATTTCTTTGAGCAGCCTAAATAGATCATCCGGCCTTTTATGCGAGCTTTATCCGACCATTAGGTGACCGGGTTTTCAGTCAAGGAAAGCCCTTTGAAATTATTATAACTCATGCGGGGAAACATGTGATATAGCTGGGTATTCATACAGGCGGAGTATTGCAGGCGGTACGCAATCAGCGTGCGAAGTGGCAAACCTTTTTTATATTTGGCGAGTGTACGTGCCGGACGGGCAAAAACGCCGGGACGCGTGCCGCGCGCCGCCTGCCCAATCTGCCGCCGTACTGACACTTTGTTGTGACGTACAATACAATAAGTATTTATTGTATGCGGTGGATATAAAGCTAGACCGCCAATCGAGTTGTTGATGCTAGTGCTACGTCACCTAGCAGTAGCATCAGCAAATCAACCTATACCGTTACACGTACGCTACGCGTAACGGTATAGGATGAAATACGTTTGATTACCAGGTTACCAGTTTGATCTTACGAGATAAAATCTATCAAACTAACACCATAATGTTGTTATCTCATTATACATCTGATTCAATATTGACGTTACAACGTTAGAAGCCAGTTGAACAATAGCCGCGCACACAAAAACTTCAAAGTGTAATAATTGTTCAAAACGTTGTATTTGTTGTTCATTGCTTAGTAGTTAAAAGTTACACTTTGTCCACGACAGTGTTGTAAAATTCTATGTAAAACTTGACAAAAGGTTATTAAATAATTTCCCGACCACTTCAGAGGCGTTCCGTTCTAAATAATTATGGAGACTCTGTTTGCTGGGAAAAGTAAATTAATATTTACATTTGTCGTTTTGTTCGAATTAATTCCTTTACCGATACAAAAGTTTTATGGGGTAACAAAGTAATATTCCGTAAATGTATCAATGCATCTGTGTAACTTAGGGTTGTGAGGTGTTTGAGCAAGGGGTTTTGTCTGTTGAGTGGATATTTTAAAAGATTTAGAAGCAGAATCACCATTGCCATATTCTTACGTTCCAACCATGTTGGAGCATTAATAAAAATATTATGTATATTACAATTTTAATAAGAACCTTTGTTATTTATAGGAGCAGTAAGCTTAACATGCTTTTGCCAAAATTAACCTAAACTAAACACCTTCTCTACTAAACTGTAGAAATCAACTGAGAACTAAGTAGCTATCGCTCGTGAAACTCGTTCAGTTTTTACTGTCATTAAAGCCAACTCATTACGGAAGCTGCTCACAGTTCAATTCAACGAATCGAATAGTGAAAAAGCATTTCCACAAACCAGGATAACTTAATCAGGATCCCAAGGAAATAATTTCGATATAGCAAAATCTTCATTGTCACCGTCATGGGCAAGCACCCTCGAGCATTGATTTGTTTATAGGTATAAAGAATATGTTTTTTTTCGTTATCAATTCAGGAAAAGTTAACTGTATTTTGTTGCAATTCATTCCCAATATCGCGCGATCGTTTTAAGCTGATACGATTAATAGATAAAGAAATATCGGCAAATATTGCCGCCAGCGCGGCGGACGCGGACGTTTGGACACAATCGAGGCCTGGCTCGCAAAAATTATGTAGTTGAAATAAATTGGACGTTATATTTTTACTGCTACATCGAATATGACAAATAATGTATTAATTTCTCATTGCGGTCTACGTAATGCGATGTGGAACGCGTTGAACTGTGGAATGGGGGGTTTCGGTAATCAGGGAATATGTATAGCTACCATTGAATTAGAAAAGCTATGGAAACGTAATTCTCATACAAAATAATAACGCTTCAATTTTGGTTCCATTTACGCAAACAACTGACACACTATAATAGACGAAGCTAGTGCGCGATTGGGTGCATCAAGGTCACTGGGCGGAGTCAAGATGACAGCGAGCCGAGCGTGGATGGTGTTATGCAGTAGATACTTAGCTAAATTAAATTATTTGTGTATATTTAACAACGACTTTTTTTAATGAATTCCGACAGAATATAAATGTAAATTACCTATATACAATACATACATACAAATTATATTGATACTTCTAGACTATTGTTTTTTTTTAATCAATACTCAATATATTTATTGCATTCTACAATGTGAACTTAGGTGGTAGGTACATAAGGATATAATAATTATATGCATCATTGTGGGCCCTGTCGGGCATATCAATATAAAAATTAGGAGAATTACGAGGAGGGCTATTAAGTTAGGTTAGGTTTAACGGGCAGGTGTCCGCAACTCCACGACCAAGCGCGTATTTTGCGTACGGGAGGAGGGCTATTATAAATATTAAAACTGAGTCAATTTCCGAGGATGGAACACTGATTGGTGTGCTGTAAGATGGCATATCGATAATATGTGCATTGGGTTTTTGCTTCTTCTCCGCTACAGAATATTCATTCGCTTGTATATCGAATTCGAATGTGCAATTTGGACACTTGACCTGCAAATTGAAACATCTTATTACAACATATTAATTGTTGATACTCCTTCTTGTCCTTCTTCTGGCTGAAATTGATACGTTAAAATTTTATTTGAACATTTAATGATAACCTGGTAATTATACTAGAATTACACGCTTTTCCATAGGCTTGAACTTTAATACAATGTTAAATCTACTACTACCTACTTTTGTTTGTAAACTATTTTCTGATCTAAACAGAAGTTAATGACCATAATTTATTACCAATAATCTGTCAGCGGACGCAACAGTTCCTTCTTCTAAGTATGTTTTATGAACCATCTATCAAGGCCAACAATAAGGTTAATGAAGACACGAAAAATAATTTTAATAATTATAATTAATCTTTTGATATGAAAATTATTTACCGTGCAAATAGGTACTGCAGATTTCTTCAACATGCGATTGCCCTTACTCGACAGATACATGTCTTGAGCATCAAAATGTATGGAGCACACCCTACTAAATTTATTTGGTGCCCAATCTTCCTGTCTTCTTTCTAAACGAACAGCCTTTGTCCACAACATTCGCCTTAGTTCATTTTTAGGAAATCTGAAAATATTACAACGATAATTAATCGGAAATAAATGTGTGTTCGTGTATTCAAAATACTACAAACTAATGTTTATCAAAAAAAATACTTATTTACAAAAACAAAATCCTAAAAGAATAATTCATTGGGCAGGCTGGTTACGAGCACTTATTGCATAACGCCGGCCACAAAGAATTACTAGTTTGTGTTTTATTCACATTTGTATTTATTTGTATACTTATACAACTAACTTTAAATGTATATTCTAACCGCTTAATAACTCGCCAATATGCGGAAATACACAGTTTAGAATTACCTATTTTTATGCTGAATAAATAAACCTATTTTTTGGTTCAAGTGTCAATGTCATTCAAATTGGTAAAACAGTAAGTAAATAAAAATATTTATATTTAGGTACTCACCAATGAAATGTTATTCCAGTATCACTTTTCCGCCTTTCTTTGCATTTTCTGCACCAATTTACTACACACGAAGTCATTTTTTTATAATTCCACCAATGTTTTAACCAAATAATGACACGTCAAACGCTTTGATCAATGCGACCTTCCGTCACTGAGTGCGCAGTAGACTAGTTCTCAAAAAAGACGTACTTTTAAAGCCCCGCCTACTTAGACGTACTATTCGTGGTGCCACTTTTTGAGTGCAATGCTGTTTCCATAGCTTTTCTAATTCAATGATAGCTACATACAATGGCTACTTCATTAATTTGATTCCCATTTCGAGTTGTTTACAAGATTCATAAGCCATATAAGCCATTCTGTTGACGAAAAATAACTTTTATGCCATTTGTTTACGTAAAACAATTATATTTAATACTGAGCAGAGCAGAGTTTTGAATAGGTTCAAAGAGAATACAGAGTATTTGTGTATAGAAAGACAAAGGTGGCGTTAGTGAAACTTCATTATATGTATTTTCTACCTACTAAGGCTTAAGTTCGTGCTCTTTCTTTATATCAAGCTACTGCCCGCGCCTTTGTCCGCGTGGAAAAGATACTAACGCTAACTTTAACCCGGGACTTCGTTTACGTACAAGGTAAAAACATTTTTAAATAATACGTACGCTAAGGAGTAGGTATAGAAAATATTAAATGTTCTGAACTACTTAGCGTAGAAGGTTAGCCACTAGTTGACGCCCGCGGCTTCGCCCATATGTATGTCGGTTATCCCGCCCAACTCGGTGTCAGGCACTCCAATGTACTTACACAAAAACTTGACAAATCATAAAAACTAAAAGCTTCCTTGAAAACCACTCAATTAGTGAAAACAGCATCGGCGTAGTCATTTTTGAGTTTATCACGAACGAACAGACAGACAGACTTACAGACCGGCAGACAGACAGACGGCCGCGACACAAGGTGGGCACAGGAACCCACCAACCCAATTGTGGTCAGACGAACAAATCATCAAGCTCATCATACGAACATTTCACATACCAATCGAGTAAAATTATAACCTCCAACTACTACTAATTCAAATAATACTACCTACTCTAGTATTTTATGTAACATTTGTTTAAAAAGAAATACTTGTGATGATTAACGTACTTATTTGGATAAGGATTAATACCATATTAATAAAAACTTCGTCGCAAATAATGCATTATTTTAGAACAAATTTATTTTCTATAAAAAGGGTTATAGTGAGTTAACCTTAGGGGATAGACATATGCTGTCGAGGACTTTTTTTAGAACTTTTAAAGAGAAATAATTTCATAATACTTTATTTTTGTGTAAATCAAACCGTTTACGCGGCGCACGCAACGGTACGGCTTTTTTCCTGCTTGCAACATTTCTTAATGCTGCTCCGCTCCTATTAGTCATAGCGTAATGTCATATAGCCTATAGCCTTCCTCGATAAATGGACTATCCAACGCAAGAAGAATTTTTCAATACGAGCCGGTAGTTCCTGAGATTAGCGCGTTCAACCAAACAAAAAAACATACAAACAAACAAACTCTTCTGCTTTTTATTATTAGTATAGATATTAGAAACCACAAAACTTGTCATAAATCACAAACTTCATTAGACACATCTATTATACATAATTGAAGAAGAACTTAAATGCTAAAATCGCAATATTGGCAACACAAGCGCCATAGACTCATAGATCATTACAGGCGGCCGGTAAAACTGATAATTTACGTATTCCGTGCGGATGATCGCCGACGACTGCTATAATTGACTCGGATGTCGGTGAATAATAGTGCGCTGTAATCACCTTATTCTAATCATTACACTAACATTAAATAACCTCTTTTGTGACTATTTATCGATTTGTGCTGTTGATTAACTCATGGATTTGACATACCGAGCTTTACACTGCGGAAAGACTTTGATTTGTCAATCGCTAAGTATGTCTTATTAGCACGCATCAGTTAAGCCTTGACTGCCTCGTTGGTACAGTGGTCGTAAGCGCTACTGCTAAGCATAAGGTCCTGGGTTCGATTCCCGGGTCGGAGAAACTGATCTTGAGTTTTACCTGGTCTCTGGAGTCTGGAAATTCTCAGTACCAGCCTGGAGTCTAGATTTGTGCCCGATTGATGTCAATAGGCGCGCCTCCTATTACATGGGACTTCAATATAACTGGCAAAATGTGGGTGTACTACAGGTACACCTCTCCCTAACCCTTTGAGGATTACAGGTGTGTTGTTATGATTTGTCCATCAGTTAAGTAGAGTACAAGCTACCTACTCTACCAAAGCTACCATAAGTTTTAATAAGTAAGCGCCCCTAAGCCAAGTGTTTAGAGCCATAAAAGAACGATAAACTCAGCTCTTGTCCAGTAAATTCTTCTTGAAGAGACCCGAACGATATAAAAGTGCGTTTAATTACACTCCACTGACACGTAACCACCATTATTAACACTAAGGAGCTCATACAGATAAACGGGACATTCATCCCGCGCGTCACACGCCGCTACGAGGACACCGCACTCGGGCGCCGCGCACAACGTACATTGTTCCTCAAGCAATTGTAACAAGAACCGGGATGCTCACACAACGAGCAATGTGGTTTGTTTAAAACAATACAGTAGAATGTCGAGAGACGTGTAAGTAGCTGGCGTCTCCATGAGGCTCTAGGGCGGAACTAACAATATTACGTTGTCTGTAAATATATGTGTCGGGTTCATTACTTGCCGTGGACCGGCGCCAGTGATGAGCATTAGATGCGAGGACGCAATGGATGACGCGTTAGGCGTACAGTTGGATGCAGTTGAGAGTTTTAGTGTGGGACCCGGAAACTGGCACGTCTCCCGGTTGTGGTAAATGGTTTCGTGGAGGGCGCTCCTACAGACGAGCTCTCTGGCTTTTATCCTTTAGATCCCAAAACTCAAGAGCTGCGCGATACAACAATGTTAAGTATATGCTGGACTTGATATAAATTTGTTCACACTGCTGAGTGTGGCAGGCTTAAAAGTTTTACTATTACTTTACTTACTGAACAAACAGAGTGGGTTTAGTAAACATGTGGACTTTTACTGTAACTAAAGTTTCTAATTAACTTTATCATTATCAAATTCAGAAAGCTCGGCTAATTACATTTCTAGATTTATCAGTACGTATCATGGATAACACGGATTACCGGCTGGCCAGGGTAAATACTTTTCCCGAAATCCTTATTCATAATATTAAGTAAGCTTCTCAGAAACCCATGTCATGTTCAAGTATGCCAAACGTGCTAAAAATAATACGAAATGAATCAAACTCTTTTCTGGTTACCGTAATCGATTCTCGTACATCGCTAAACTGCAATACAATCTAAATAGGTGCACAAACACAGTGTGCACGCGACTGATATCATAATCGAGAAGCGAGCGCGAGTTCAACGGAACTATTTCCGAATGAACTTCACTTATCGGGTGCATCTCCATTTCCGGGAAGCCTGTTCCGAACTAAAGCTCAGTATGTAAGGAGTTCCACTCTATAAGTTGAGTCTGCCGAGAATTGAATGGTAACACTATCCCTACAGGGAAAATCCAGGAACACGTTATTACTAAAGTTTTTCAAACATTAAAAAAATATTGATACGCAGTACAAATATCCACGCTGTCTTTGTAGTCTAGTGGTCGTAATCGACCACCGAACATATGACTGGCTGTCGATTCCCGGGTCGGGTAAAGTGTTATTGATTTTTTCCATATGGAATTTCTAAGCAATAACCCAGAGGCTGCATTTGAGTCCGTTTGACGGGAAGAGGCTTGCTCCCATGGCATGGAATTACCACCTCTGTTTAGTCCTTTGGGGAATACAGTCATAATGTTATGTTACGTTCTTGCTTTGTACAGACGCTTCCGAACACAAGATTGGAGCAAGTTATACCTAACGATGAGTGAACAAGTATGTAAAAGTGGTAAATCATGTTGTACATAGTAATCAAAAAATCCGCACACGTGTAACCACTCTAATCTTTTCCTAAATTTGAAGACGTTTAGGGTTGCCACCAAAACTAAAGTCTTAAGTCATGTCGGAAACGTACCGGGGTTTGACAAATGGCCGCCTTGTCCGCGCCAGAACGTACAATTGTCTCGAAATATGACGGAGCTTTGTTCAGAGCTGCCTTCACCCCATTACGACCACCATCCGCGATACACTGCGGGACTTACCGGGGAAGCAAATGTCACGTCATTTGCGTATACTGTTTTGTTACATAAATTTGTCATAGTAATGATGTTTTGTTCTGCGATGTATGAAGGTCCTGCGTGATGCTGTCGCCTCAACTTAATGCTAACTACTAAAAGTAGTGCAGGAACTTGTATGCTTTTAGGTTTTTCGGCTGACAGACGACATTTTAGTTTAGACACGTCGAGATACTCTCTACTATAGTATTTGCGAAGGGTTTCGAACATAAGATAACATCACGCCTGTAATCCTCGAAGGGGTAGGCAGATACTTGTAGAACACCCATATTTCGCCAGTTATGTTAAAATCCCATCTAATAGGGAGCCATTTTATTGCCGTCAATCGGACACAAATTTAGACTTGCTACTGAAAAATTCCAGATGGAAAAACTCAGAAAACTAAGCTTTGAATACAATTTGACCAGTGGTATTAAAACGAATCGTAAACTGATCCCAAGCTAACAAATTTCCATTCAAAGCATAATATATCAAAGTGTCAAAAATGAGTGAATATTTAATTGAACAAATACGCGCAACATCAGCTCATGTGTCGCCGCAATACGGTAATTAATAGCAAAATATCATAATCCACACGGACAGACAGACGTATGACTAACCGGGATGCATGGCTGCCTGATTAGGATCGGCATTTTCATTGCACAGATATCTGATGTGTTGTGGTATGGAATGTTAAGTGACTGAACACACTGAACTGCTCAATTAAGTCTGTACCTAAACTGTCATAGGACTAAAGGAATTGGATTTGCCTTTGCAACCAACGCAACTTACTAGTTTGTAGGTAAGTCCACGCCTCAAGCCCCTAACATATATTCAAATTCTATGGTATGAAGTGTATGAGATATATTGTTAAACCTATAAAGACCTAATTAATTTGATACAAATATCTTAAACTATTTTGCAACAGCTACACATGCGACTGTTGCCCACAAAAACCACAAAGTAATATTTAACAGTGTCTACTCGCAACCATATTCAGTGTATTCCGTATGTCGGCACGCGAGCGGTGCGGCGGCGTGCGGTGCGGCGGCGTGCGGCGCGGCGGTGTGCGGCGCAGTGGTGCGCGGCGCGGCAACGCGGACGGTCCAAAACCGCCAGCAACAGATTGTTGCACAACAATGTTTAGACGAATTTTAGCCACGCGCCACTGCGCCATGTTCCGCTAATGAAATTCAGCCGCGTTTCGACTGTGCGGCGCGGTGCGATCGAGTCAACCGTACAAATGTTTTATTTGGGTCATGCCTAATTCTGAACATGCCTGTCTTTAATAGGAATGTTACAGTGAGATAAGATTAAAAGAGAGGTTACCCAAAAAAAAACTATTATCTTCTATTCAAATTCCCTACGCGTATGCAACCACAACTTACGATTTGCTAAAACTAAGCAAGGTAGTGAGTTTGATGGCGATTCTGACGAAGCTTTTATAATACCTTCACTCGGAGAAGCTTAAAATGCCGCGGTGAGTGATGGTGACAACGTCAAAATATATTAGTCGTGAAGCAATACAATACAATACAAGCCATAGCATCCACAGTGAAGCGTTACAATAAATACGAGCGTAGCATTCACTCACGTAGCCATCCGAAAATCTGTAGTTTATTCGGCCGTATACAGGGTATTCAATGTCGGGGCACGCCAGCCGGGCGTATATCGTGACCGTCATAAACAGAGGTGTCGCGAACCTTGGAAGTTAGGATAAAGGTGGGCACGACATACCTACTAACTTGGTGAGGCTTATATGTAAACATAATACATTGCTAACAAGTCTTTGTTGTACAGTACATGGGCATAACTAAACTGTTTTGTGTCTGGAACATTGTGACGGGAAGTAACTAAAATTACATGATTGTGGTATCAAACGTTTCTCAGTTTCTTGTTTTCTGTCTGTCTGTCTTACTGTCTGTCCGTATTTGTACCTATAGACGCAAAACCAGTGTAAGCAGCTAGATCTTTGCCAGGTTGAAGCCGAGTTATCTCTAGGTGTACCTGAATAAGTCACAAGTAAAGTAGGTGAGCTATTTTTTAACAGGGTGAGTACTGTGAGTACAGGGAAATCGGTCGATAGAAAATACAGGAAAATGTCTTTAGGACTTAAGTGCTACTTAAACACTTAAACTTTATGTGAAGCTTTCGCGAAATTCATGGTTTTAGCGAAATTGACTATAAATTAAATAAAAGTAAAAACAAATGTTGTGATTATTCGACTCACTTTTAGATAAGGATAATTTATTAAAAGAAAATAGATGATAGATGATAGAAATAGATGTTGGGGAAATTAAATAACACTGCCCGTTTCCGCTTGAACGGAATTATGTTTTTCAAAATTCATGCGCATTTAATATTCACGTGTAGGTACCTACAACACTACGGGCAGAAGTCAGCTTGAAATAAAAAAAATTGCCATTAAAATTATTGTTAAGTCAAAGACGGAAAATATAATATCAAAATTAAATTAAAAATTTAAAAAACCCCCATCGCAAAAAGTAAGACATTTAAAAAGTTAAAAATAACACTTTAGCCATGAAATTTTACTTCACGTCGCGGTACCGCTTAAGTAAGGAATGCTCCTAGTACTTGTAGGTATGTAGGTACTTATTTTAACGGTACCCCGACGTTACGTAAAATTTCATGGCTAAAGTGTTATTTTTAACTTTTTAAATGTTTTACTTTTTTGCGATGGGGGTTTTTTAAATTTTTAATTTAATTTTGATATTATATTTTTTAAACGCATTCATTTTGTTATATAGAGTTTACAGTTATGAGAATTTTTCAGGGTATTGTATGTACAATTGTACAGTCAAATGCTGGTTAAAACGAATCCAAACACGACATATCTGCTATTATTTTGTCAAGGGTCTACCTACTGGTGTGCTGGATAGCCTGGCTGAAGCATCAGCTCATCCTTTTGCCATCAATGCATTGTGTTTAGAATCAAATGCTGGTTGAAATGAATCCAAACACGACATATCTGCTATTATTTTGTCAAGAGTCTACCTACTGGTGTGTTGGATAGCCTGGCTGCAGCATCAGCTCATGCTGTTGCCATCAAAGCATTGTGTGCAGAATCAAATGCTGGTTAAAATGAATCCAAACACGACATATCTGCTATTATTTTGTCAAGAGTCTACCTACTGGTGTGCTGGATAGCCTGGCTGCAGCATCAGCTCATCCAGTTGCCATCAGTGCATTGTGTGCAGAATCAAATGCAGGTTAAAATGAATCCAAACACGACATATCTGCTATTATTTTGTCAAGAGTCTACCTACTGGTGTGCTGGATAGCCTGGCTGCAGCATCAGCTCATCCAGTTGCCATCAGTGCATTGTGTGCAGAATTAAATGCAGGTTAAAATGAATCCAAACACGACATATCTGCTGTTATTTTTCCAAGAGTGTATTAGTCTGCTAGATATCCTGGCTCCATCAGACCAAATACACCACAATGTTGCTTATTAATATTACACACATGGGTGTTTGAAATTTTAAGACACACATATGTTTGTAAGTAAAGTTAATACCCATAGACGTCTAAAATAGCAACGGAAGCTAACACAAAAGAGCTGATAATCTTGAAGCGGCTGAACCGATTTTGATGAAATATGTCTAAGAACCATCGCAAGAAACCCTGCTTTCAAATAAAAAAAACCGCATCTAAATAAGTTCACCCGTTTGGGCGCTACGGTGCCACAGACAGACAGACAGACAGACAGACAGACAGACAGACAGACAGACAGACAGACAGACACACACACATAGCGGTGAAACTTATAACACCCCTCTTTTTGCGTCGGGGGTTAAAAATAGAACAAAACACGCAATTAGCAATAGGCTCATATGAGGTGACACCAAGCAGTAATTACCTGCAAACACTCTCCACTAAGTGAGGTATACAATTCTTAATTCTGAACTAATGCGCCTCTATCGTAACTCCTAGCTCCTATAAATAATCAGAAAGATACATAAAATTGTTAAAAAGAAGCAGTAACAGGAAGTGAATTATAAATGAATATACCTACCTCTAATTTAAAGAACAAAAAGAATCCAAAACATTTTCATCACAACGGCGTCTCTTTTGTGACATTTCCTCGTCCATTCCCGAATTGTTCTCAGAATTTCAATTCTCCGAACATCGCGAACGATTGCTTTTATGACGGTAACAACAGAAACCGAATGATCGCTCCGACTCATAGATCCCGCGAAGCGCACACACGTAAAAAAATACACTGCCATCGACCCGTAAAAAGAGGGAGAAAACTCCGTAGCTTTCGCAATAAAAACCCCGCTAATACCAAAACTGGCACAATAATAATAATTTGCATGTGAAGAAAACGCCCTGCCTAAGCGAATTTATTCTCTTTTTCAGCGCGAAAGTGGGAAATTCACACGCCTCCAACGACGGCCGACGCCAACGAGTCGTCTTTTATTACGGACGCCAACGAACTAGTAAAACTGGGCTCGATTTTATTCCTGGACAATAATGTCGCAGAATACAGATGTCATCCTTGACGCCAGCTCGGAGCAGCTTGTCGCGCAGAATCTAGTTTGTAAACATGAGAATTAACTCCTTGTCATCCGCGTTCATGTTCATTTTAATTTGGTATCATATTCCGGTCTTTGAAACTACTTTTCGTATTTAGAAGCAATACAATTAGCTTGAAGGTAGTGGTTTTCAGACTTCAACACAAGATGTTAATAAATCACAAACGTAGTATATTAACACAAATAAAGTTCACCAAAAGCTGCTAATTTCATTTCTACGACTTTATGGTGAAATTAGACTTAATAGCCGTAAGCTAAACGATTCCACGAACATTCAACCTAACTTATAGCCACTTCCCTTTCTTTCGATTACATTTCGATCAGACTTCAGCCTCTTCTCACCATGAACTTTGTCTTCCATCGTCATTCCTGGGTCCTCATTCTCTTTAATTGCATCAAATCGTTTAGTATTTTGAGCTTTATTTTCAGTTAGATAAAGTTCATAAAGATTTCCTTCCTTATTGTTATAGTTGTCGGTTCCATTGCTTTGCTCCTTCCTTCCCACATCTCGGTTCACGTTATACCTACTTTCAATTTTCGCAATGTTTCAGCTCCCGCGTTTATTTTCTCGCCTTCTGAGTTCGGTATTGGAACTATTTTTTTACTGGTTTCGTCACGATGTGTGCTCTCTGACGGGGTCACTGGGTTCTCGCTACTGTAGATGTGCCTGTTACAAGTCACCACGAGACGATGATAAAGTGAGCTAAACGCAAGCGACGATATTATAAATGTCTGGAGTTAAGGGCGCTGAATATGTTTCGGTATTTGACTTCAATTGGTGCCTCAAGTATGCCTTAGTAATGAGTGTGATATAAAAGAATTGATTTTATGATAAATAAATAATAGTAAAACATTAAGACCTAAGTAACCAAGATTTAATTATAGAGTTAAACACCGATCTTGGAGTAAGCAATGACTAAGAAAATTAATCTAGATGTAGGTACTGTAAATTACCTATTTATAATTTTTAAGTAAACAAGGCATATGTATGTGGGAACGCCAGGAGGGGATGCCCTAGAAGGACATACATAGACATTGGTGAGGTTCTTCTGAAAGGTCGGGTGCGAAGTACCTACTCGCAACCGGCGTGTGTGTATGACAATATGTATGAATGTAAACAAAGCAAAAGAAGTATGTAAGAATTGTGGCAGATGGCGCTCTAAAGTTTCGACCTGCCCCCATGGGAAAAAGGCGTGAGTTTTTGTATGTATGTGTATATAAGTAAACAAGGAGTAATACTAGTTAATAATTCCTCGTAAATAAACGTATAATGTTTCCAAGAATGTGTTCTAGTAAACAAGAAAGAATTATTTTATTTCTCTTGCTGCATTTATTTTACGATGTGACTCAAATTCCAAGCGAGCACGACATGCAGACATGCAGTGGTTAATTGCTGAAATTCTTCAACCTGCTTTCATTAATCTTTCGGACATAATGTTTATAAAGCTATTATGTTCTTGTAATTTACTAAAGGTAAAAATTTGAAGAAACTGTGTGGGTTTTTCATATTTTTTTTGCAACTGGTAGTTTTACTGACGTGATTTACTGTCGGATTATAAAGAACATTAAATAATACAAAAAAAAAAACACAAAACTGTTACTAAACTAACTCCACAAACACGCAACACTAGAGGATATGAGTTATATTGTGTTTGTAATACAATAAAACTCGAAACTAACGCAACTGCTCTCAACCTATCCGTCACAGCTCCTCCACATGCTGGGGGCCTGGCAGAGTGACAGCCCACCTGATGCTTCAGCATTATTCAAATACGCAATATGAACGTCAGAGACACATAAAAACCTCCTTTACATTATCAGTATGGATTACCGGCTGTGTACTTTCATACATAAAAATAACAGTAAACTCTGCCGTTGTATACTTTCTGTGTTGTAAAATGTAATAAGAGTGTACTTGGTTGTACTCGACGATATTGCTTCGTGAGTTCGTGTACTTGTAGCAAGAATGGTGTCTACTTTGTTGTAGTTTTAAAAAGTGTTTTGTTCGCTGTTATTGGGTTTTGGAGAGCTAGCGCGTTTAAAAATCCGTTTTAATATACAACTGTGAAGTAAATGAATGAGTCAATATACTATTATGGTAGGTACCTACAGAATCGCCTTGGCTAAAAATAGCATCTCAAAATAGTTACTTTATCAACATGAAAATAATTTCCATTTTGATTTAATCTTACTAAAACATTACCATTTAAGCTAGATTATTCCGGTCCCGGTTAAAGTATCTCCCAAAATATAACATTAGTTTCGTAACAGACATAACACTAAACTTACACTGTAACATTTTGTGAATAGAGATACTATAAAAATGAATGCTATCCAAATATAGCTCTGAACAAACGTTCACCCGTCTCATTTATACACGAGTAACTTCTATTCTGTTACAACAGACACTAGTCTACACCCCACATCTCCACAAACTCACACATTCAATCTCACTGTATTATTATAATTCACCGACAATTTGCTACAGCCATCCAAAATGAATTTGTCTTTCTGCACACGCCATTCAAAACGGCACTCAAGTAAATGAAAACGTAATGATCCCTACAAACGAGAGACGCTCCGTAACTTGTTGAACAATAAATTGGTGAACCCGCTGCGGCGACTGCCTGCCTTCGTCACGACAAATAAACAGTGCTGACATATTGTACACGTCAATGATACATTTCGTTATGATATCTATTTTTTATGTCTTTATACAGTTTTGTGGCGCCTGCACACGCGACATTAGCCCACATGTTTCCATTCATAAGTCGTCTTCAATGTATTCATGATTTATTTATGTGTTCCGAATATTATGTTTGTCTTTATTGAGTTGTATAATAGTTTTTTTGTGAATAGACGAGCTTGAAGGCTATTAATAAAGCTATTCGATCCTTCGTCTAAAAATAAAAATATAATAATATACGTATTTCATAAATTTTCAGAATTGATCATAAAAACCTTAGATACATTACACGACATAATGTATGTATGTATAATAACAGTTTGTTTCTTTACAATCGTTTTCTCACAATAACTCTGGCCGTGGTGTATTTTGTCACATGTGTGCCTCGTTTTGTCGCAGTCGTTCGTTGGCGCCGTATTTCGTTGGCGTCCCCCTTCATCATCGCACACTTGGGAACCGCACCTTAACCATTTTGAATGTAGCGTCATAACACCTGAGCTCGCGATTTTGTGGCATTTTTTCACCGAGTGAGGTTTGTGTCTGCTGTTGATGAATGTACCGATGAAAATAAAGGTGGAAGCAATTTTACCGCAAGGAAATTGTGCATCAAAATGTATTAAAGATAGTCGAAACACTAAAACAGAATAGGCACGCCGTAGCAGTAAAGGTTCAGCCGTTAATAAAGCTTCCTGATATTACGAATGTATAATTGGACCCACAGTTACAACATCTAAAATTTGGACAAAGATATAAAATGTCTCCCTTCAGGGGTCCAAGGACGCGGTGGCACTAAAATCTACTGTGAAGGGGTGGTGCGGTCTATTCAAAAACTTTCACTCAATTACTCGCGAGAGACTCTAGTTTAATTCTAAGCCCGTATAATAAGATTACGTGTAGGTAATGCGATTAGGTTTATTACACGGCGTTTCGTTTAACGCCCTCTATTGTGAATGTGGCGAGATTATCATCTGTTTGACGGTCATCATTCCGCGAGGACGACACTTCGCAGGTAATGTGTGAGTGCGGAACAACACGCGTTCTCAGGCAATTTGTTTGTAAATAATCACGCTATTTTACTTTTATGTTTTCGGTTTATTGTGGACGCAGATAAAAGTTGAGTTGTCCAGATTTTCTCAGCTCCATAAATGGAAATATATTCCGTAGTTTATCTGGAATGAAAAGAAAATATAACGCGTCAGCTGTTTGTTCCCACGCCGGTTGTCAGTGCTCATTGTGAAGGAACACTTTTATATTTTATCGGAAATGGCGAACAACGTGTTACTGTTGCAATTTTTATAATCAATAGGATATTACCTTTGAGCGGCACCAACCGAACGGCGCGGACACGAGGTTGAGCTGACCGCAATCGTCCATTAAACTCGTAGAACTCGAGAACGATGATGCGTGGGTGGAACACAGAGACTCGTAAAATAACATATGGCTTTAATTGAAACCTAAATCAGGGCTCGACTACCTAACGAATAAAATGCTAATTACAACTCCCTAGAGATAATGACAGGCATTTATAGGCGTTTGCCAAACGAGCACCGTTTGGCATCAAGTAACCAAAGTTTAATTTAAACTTTTTAGTGACCATTCAAACAAGCCAAAATCGTGCCGCAGTCGCGTTAAAATTTTCCATAGACCAAATATAGATAAAACTACGAACAGCTGCAGTAGCGTGATGTATAACTATAACCGTAAGGTATAGGAGGCATCTCGTATATTCGTCAAACTATAATTGCCTCCTACTCTTGCTGAATGCATTCAATTTTGAATTAGACTTTGTGAAATACGCTTCTGTGAGTTTTCATTTTTCTGTGCTAAGAATGAGCCCGTTTGAATTTTATAAGCAGTTACAATGAGGGCCCGTGGGGCGTATATTTATTGTTCTTTGCTTGAAACACGACCGGTGGGAGCGTGGGATTGTCGCAACCTTACGTGTGGGTGTGGCATTGCAAGTGCTAGTACATTAATTACTTGTAAAAGCATTGTAAAGGCTGACACAAAATGAGCCAGTTTTAAATCTATGTAGGAGGTTCTACTAAAACGTAATTATGTTATAGAGAAAGCGTAACACTTGACATTCTCAAGCTGTGATGAATATAGCGTTTCTCAGCTCAAAATATAGTATACGACTATATTATAGTAGACTACATCGACTCACAGACGAAACCTTCTACGAAAGACTGAGAACAATCGAAGCAGAAGGAAATATTCTCTTTACATCATTTTTCTGAATGCTCCAGTTAAATAAACATCGTGCTATTATTGTATCGTTTCCTGGAATTTTATGTCTAACCTTTTAGTTCATGACGCAAGCAATGAGAGATGAGTTGATATAGCTAGGTACATGATAAAAGGGGAAACATCACATAAGGGATAACATGTTAACGGAGAACTGATTTAAATATCGATACTTTTTTGCACAGTGATTGTCTGTGTCAACATGTCGATGGGATCGTAACGCCTGACTACACCTGCGTGAATTGCATTTCAATGAACGACCTCCACACGACCTATACTGATTACTATGAAGATTACCCTAATAGCTGGTGACGGCAACCCTAATGGCAGCATGTGCGTCACCAACCCTTGCATGCGATCTGCTATCAGTCGTCGTTCAGTATCTTTGACTTTTACGACTTAATCCCATTAGACCTCGCCTACAACGAAACAAACAAAAATTACAACTTAATTATTATTTCGTTGGAAAGTTGTTATCTGTTTAATTGTTTTAATTGTGATTTAGGGTTGTTTTCACTTTCGCAATCTCTTTGTTTGGCCACGCGGCCTTCGCTTCTTTCTTGAGCTGTGACGGGTTAAATGTTAGACTATCACCTGCAAGTATGTTTAGGTTTGTTTGTTGTTTATGCTTGCGTTTACACAAAAGGACTTTATTTTAAAATAACCTATTTACCTGCTTGTTAAACATAAACACTTTCTACGCTAATATTATCTTTCTTGAAGATGGTTCAGTCTGTAACTGTGAATTGAAAACCTAAAGAGATTTCTTGGATATTGGATTAAGTTTCTCATTCGGTAGCAAACGTAATGTTTTGTGGAGTTTTCATTTTGAGGCTAGAAGAACTTGTGCCATTTTGTATACCCCATTACTGGAAATGCCAGGCGAACATAAATAGAAAGCATTACCACACAGTACAAATGCAAAAGAAGCCACAAACAGCGCAACTAAAAGATACGCTAGCAAGTCGTTGAAGCAAACTAGCATAATTAATTAGCAGCATTATCTTTTCAATACGGGGCTCCAGTTAAAAGTTCTTCGGAACTAACTCCGCTAACGGCTTCACAGAAACCAGTTGTGCCCGTGCATAAGTGCGCAGTTCATTTCCTCTAAAATAACATTCTGCCTGTGGCCCGAAATAATAGAGGTAGGTATACTCTAATAATAATTGTACGGGCACTGCAGGTAGAATGGAAATGAAAAATGCGCACCTTTATGTGGGTGGCAATTTATTAATGATAGTGTTAAAGGATGCTGTTTTTATGAATCTTTCCTTTCCCTATTCCCTAAAATTCCTCACCAGGCTTACTTCAAAGAACAGCTGTCTCTGCATGTAGGTAGTAAAGATACATTTTAAACGGTTAAGTCAATTTTATAGGTTTAACTGGGTTCATTAATTTTTTCGTGTTTCCATATTTGTTAAGACATTTTGATGTATAGTCTAGCACTAAATGACCGGCCTATTGACAGGTCTATTGTCCTTCAATTTCCGGATATATTTCAGTAAGACAGGCCATGACTGATATCTAATTCTGTATACCTATAGTTGTTTTTGCTTACGCAACTCCAAGCATTTAAATGAAGTTGCAAAATATTCAGCGACAAACATTATTCAAACAACAAATCCGTTGTCAGATTGGAATCAAAACATAAAAGTGGTGCGCGGCGCACCTCTCACAATATTTCGTGTCGGCTGTCAGCGCAAACTTGCCACTATTTATCGCTTGGCAAGTTTCCTTGTCTCCTCACCCCCTCCGCGCACCTCTTCCCGTCCCTCGCTCCCCCTCTAACCGACCGGAAAACTATAGCGAGTTCCAAACTGATGTCTCACTCGATAGGCGACGTCAACAAGTTCGCTGAATGCCGCTGAACAGCGCTGCAAGCCTGAAAGTTGTTGCACTTAGTGTGAACGTTTAATTGGACGCTTTATGAGTGGCGTGCACCTCATGGTAATGAGGGCTGCCGGGCTAATGTGAGCATTCAGGCGCTGCACTGACTCAGTGTCAGTTTGACAAGGCTTTTCCATTTCGTAGTTGAAATGGAAAAGTCTTGTCCAAAGTAAGTTCTATCAGGAACACGCGAGTCTGTAGGCTTAAACATAGTCGTAAACACATTAACACTATCGTATTAATAATCTGCAGCCAGTGCAAGAACAATATTCACTGATTTCTTCAGCCGTTTCAATAAAAACACATTTCACAATACGGTACGGTAATTATACAATTCAAAAGCGAGATTACAGCGACAGATTCACATAAAATGTTTCTTTGACGGCGCTCCAAAGTTTTCAATATAAATTCCTATAAAGGCTTATCTTGGGCTGAATGTAGGCCTAATCTCGCTTATATATGTATATAAGAAGAGATTACAATAATGTAGTGAGCTATAAATCGTAAGATCCCGATATGGCTATAAAGTCGGTTTACGAGCGTACCAAGCAGTCGGCGGCGCAGTACCAAACATTTTACATTTTATTGTTTTCTAATATCTGATTTATTCTGTTGTAGAGCTGTTTAAACACTTCCCGGATTTGAGTAGAGTTCTTGTTATACGAGCGGGCTGGTTGAATTGTTTTGTTATTGAACTAATATAATAAGGAATTTGGACCAAAATTGTGATAATGATTTCGTAATTCTCTTTAAGTGCTTAGTTGAACGCAATAATTTTGTATATTGCAGAAAACAGTTTGCAAATGGTATGGTGGTATATAATTTACAGCGACTTAGAAAATAAACTTATTAAAAGTGCTTGCAGTAGTCCCTTCTCAAGCAATTTAAAGGTAATAAAGTTCGCATGTGTGCTCTTACTGAACATAAATTTAAATAGAAAAAGGTGTTCAACCAAATTAATTTCCTGGCCCGCCCGCCAAGTATTTTCCTAGAAATAATGTCTCGGTTCAACCCTCGACGTTTTTATAACAATTTACTACACGGAAAAGTGACTTGAAAAAATGAGTACGTACTTTGTAGCAGTCGGGAACTTGGTTCACTTACTTTCGCACTCACAGACGTAAGTTAGCAAGAACCTATCTACATACTAAAACATGGAAAAACGATGTATGAAGGTATGTCATCCGCCGTCACGAGTAGCGTTTTCTTGCGAATTTCTGTCATATTACTTCTTGTATTCCCAGGATTAAGCAGGGCACCTAATAGGCATTATATTGAAGTCCCATGTTATAGAAGGCGACCTTATTGCCATTAAACGGGCATAAATCCAACTGGAGTCCAGGCTGATACTAAGGAATTCTAGGTGGGAAAACCCAGTAAAACTTTGCCTGACCCGGGATTGAAACCGGGATCTCATGTTCAGTGGTAGTGCTTACAATCACTAGACTAAGGAAGCAGTCAGCACTGAGAATGCTGAAACTATTCTCTATAGCTAAATTCTCACAAGACATATTATGCTGACGCAACATACCAACACACTGCAAATCCAATTAAAATGCAAGTTGTTTTAATGAGAGCGTAAAGTTAATGCCGAAGTTAAGATGAGTGCACGATACACTCCTTACAGACAATAAAACTGTTTGACTGCTGGAATTAAGATTATCTCGATGGCCGGATTTAGGCTGGCTGTTATTTCGTCGATTTTTGGATCGTTTTCCTTGTTTGTCTAGTTTTCCCATTGTTGGTTAAAAGACGTGTGGCGTGGCGTTCGGTGGTTTGGAATGAAGCGCAATTTGGAGAAAGGAATTTAACGCGTTTCTGTCATGTTGATTAATTTTGGGGAATTTCTAGTTAATTTGCTATCCCTTTTTATTTTGAAAGAAAAAGGCAATACATTTTCGTATCCCTCTTGTGTGTAACAAAGAACTGTTTGTCTAAACTGAGTTACCTATCTACATCATATTTTCAAGACGAGCCCATAGTTTGAAATCTGACAAGAATTTGAATCTTATCTTAAAATCGGATTCACTCATAAAAAAACAAAGCAAGCAGTGATAGCCAAATCAAAGGGCTCGAGTTCGAACCCAAGGCACACATGTCTGACTTTTTGGATTTCATAATAATTATGTGCATATTGTATAATGATCACTTGCTTCAAAAACGGTGAAGTAAAACATCGTGAAGGTTCGGTATGCTTTAGAGATATTTCTCGACGGCTTGTGAGGCCAAGTCAGATGCCCATAGGCAGCAAAACTGACACCAGGCTAGTCACTGAACACAGAAAATGAACAGACATAAAAAACCATAAATTAAAAAACTAAAAAAAACTAGTTTCAAAAGTCACTCCTACCAGTTACAACCGGAACAATTTACTTCAACATAAACCATGCATTGAGTATCGTATACGCGAAATACCCAAGTTGCCCGACAACCTTACCCCGTCTAATTGCTATAATTTCTAGTTCACATTACCCTAGTCGTGTTTGCTTTTGAACGAATTGGCAGAACTATTGGACAAATTCTCTCAACTATCGGTAGAATCTACTCAACATTTCAACGAATTGGGAACTTATGCGTAAAGTTGGGGATGTATGCTGGCGTATAATGAGAATCCACAGCCACAGTCACAGTCACAGTCTTCTTGTCACAGTTACAAGAACATAGTTAATGACGCAATAATATTTTTTATATTAATCTTCTACATTGCTGCTCTAGTGTTCATAAGTGCCAAGCCTAGTGGCCTAAGGTCTTTTCCATCTGTCAACAACTCCGGAAATAGAAGCGTGATGTTATATTCTTTACGCTTAGCTGTCTGGTTATCTTTCTTTTTTAACGCCTCTTTAATTGCTAATATTGTCATTTTTACTCGCACCTAAGGTCGGAGCTTGGTACTCTGACCGCTGCCCCATCATTAAGAGGTCACTGAGGGCTCACTGATTTCCAAATAGATCTGAGAGTGTCTTTGAATATTCACTATTACTAACCTTTCCTACTTCTAAAACATAGGGCTTCTCTTTGGAAAAGGCATTGGGTATTAAACTACTCGTACAAGGTGGCTTATTGGATGTCTCATATCTTCAATTTCTAGATCTAGGACATACCGGTTTCTTCACGATTTTGACGTTTATCGTCTGCTGGACAGTTGTGATAAAATATGCATTTGATACAAAGTAAAGTGCCTATTTAGATCGGAACTTAATAATGAACCAGCGATGGTGACAGCAAGTTTTGTATGTGCCTTAGAAATGCACACACACCACACCACCAAAATATATAATAAGACACCAGCAATGCTTAGCCTTGGTGATTATTTTGTTACCTAACGATACTCCAGGTATTTTTATCGTGTACCTGTAGTATTCCGGCTTATTCAGTCGTCCGCCATTACATTAACTATCAACTTTTAGCTGTTTCATAACAGCCGACCCTCCATTATACAGCTTTATCACATTTTAGCGTAAAAAAGTAACACGTTGTCATTTCGCGAAGTGGCCATTGTAGATGGTTTTACGGCAGTCCGGTGATCTCGGCTAATGTCTTCAAATCTCTGGCCTATCCCAGCCTTGCTTGGCTTACTTATTCTCTGGTAATTTTACGAAGAATGACGTTGGTTTCTACGGTGACAGCTGCTGCTACTATTCCTTTTTTTAATACTTTCTACTGCGTAGGTTAAGCAATACGTGCTGAGATTGATCTGTAGATGGATGACTATTCAGTATTATCGTTGCTTATTCTTCAAGCCTTGAAAAGCACGCTAAGCCGTTGTTTCTGACTGTCATATTTTGTAGATCTTTTAGATTCACTACAGGTCCTCTGTCAACCAGTCTTGCCAATAGGCATGATTGTGTTTCTGAGTAGCACTTCAGCTGCACCCAGTTAAACTACAAGGTGACTACAACAAAGTTGAGAATAGAGTGGCCAGATGAACTGCGTGTAAAGCTATGCGAGTATACATTACTATCTGATGCTGCAACAACTCCTATCATAGCTAAACTCATGCTTTCAGGACATTCTGGTACTTATGTCAATAGGTTCAAGGACCCTTGGTACCTCTAGGAGCAACTTTCTTCAGTATTATATTCATGAAACAGAAGATAAGGCACGTAATTAATTAATAGTCTTGATAATTAACACAAGCAACGTCACAACACGTTAAAGTTGTCGCGTTGTACACACACATGTTTCTTAATCACGCTCAGTATCTGTGAATATTGTTAGAGATCTTAAGGGTGATTCTTCCACATTTTAAGAACCTTCACATTCAGTTCTCAATTTCAATTAGTCAGAAATGCTTACGGAGAAATACGGGGAAATACTTACTGAGAAATACGGATAAATTATACTTACATTTTTGATAAGCTGACATTCTGTCAGCTCTTTGTTGACATTCTGAGTAGATCTTGAACGTTTTTATAACAAGAATTTGACTATCCTTCTGTCTCTCAGTAATCTGTTGCAGTCGTTTAGGCATTAATATTGCTAATAGTTATTGTTTATGAGATACCTACATTAACAGATTCAACTTACCCAGAACAGCAGACCGTAATGTAACTTTCAAACCACTTCAGCCTTTCGACGGTGCAGTAGATAGGTACCTAGGTTCTCTGCAGTACCTAACACAAGTGCTCGTACTAACACTAGCGCACACACCACACGATCCCGTAACAGCCGATACATAGGAAATTAATTTCCCGCCTTGTTACCTTGCGTTATGATAAACGTATGCATAGGTTCCGCTAATGTCTTGAGATTGTTTTGTGCCGATATACAACGTTGTGAGAGAGAAATATTAATACTACACGGAACGGTTATTGTGCAGTGTAGCAAGCGGTGAGTCGGGAACTAAAATCTCTATACATCCACTAGAAGCATACTTAATGGTTTCAAAAACAGGCCAAGTCATGTCCAGTAATGTGGAGCGATAAAGCTCAAATAAATTGAAGGATATATGGACAGCGGGGGCTTAGTATTAGGGTTCTTTTGGCACCCGTTGGGTACTAAACCTAACATCAAGCCTGTAATCCCCGAAGGGTTAGGCAGAGGTATACCTACATACCTATAATATCACACCCACATTTCGCCACTTATGGTTTAGTCCCACGTAGTAGGGGGCGAGCCTATTGTCATCAATCGGGCACAAATCCGGACTCCGGGCTGCTATGGAGAAATTCCAGTTGGTTAAACTCAATATCATTTTGCCCGGCCCTGGGGATCGAACTCAAGACCTCATGCTCAGCAGTAGCGCTTGAGACCACTACACCAACGAGGCAGTATTTAACCCCAAAAATAAATGACACGCAGTAGAACCAAGGTAGACGACATTGCCTGATGCATTACCAAACGGAGTGGTCGAGGGGACCGAATACTATGAAAGGCGTAACATTGGTAGGCACAGGATAGGTTGATATCAGTCGGGGGTCGCGGAAGTATGTTCTGTTCCCGTGACCCCCAGGTGTGAGAAGGAACACGGGGTGGTTTATAGTTAGTAAGAGTCTAACAGACCCCTCCGACCTCCCCAAAATAAAAAAAGGATAGGTAGATGTAGTTACGCTTGGGAAAGGCCATTTAGACGTAGGCACGTCTTTTGGCAGAGGTGATGATACATCAAGTTTAAGAAACATTTCTTCTTTGTAATAGTTCGATATCTGTTTCAGACAAACTGGTGTGTATTTCTATGGCTTGGTGTGACATATCCTATTCTTCTTCTTATCGTGTGGTTAGTAACTTACCTGATTTCAGAGTTTTAATGCCGCATGGGCCTCTGACTTGGCATCACATGCCTTTGAAAATTATCTGTCAGGCATGCCGGTTTCCTCACGATGTTTTCCTTCACCGTTTTTGAAGCAAGTGATTATACAATATGCACATAAATCTGAAAAGTCAGTGGTGCGTGGCTTGGGTTTGAACTTGGGACCTATGATTTGGCTATACTATTAGGACCCTACGGAAACCAAAGTTAAAGTTGTGCAGTTCACTTCACCAGTTGGTAATCAAGAAACTTCTCCTTGGGTTACCTCCACTTGACTGATAAAGTAACAGTAAGACAGACACTGACAAAGCCTTCAAACTTACATAACACCAATTTTACTCCCTGAGGTATAACAGGGGGTTCTCAAGTTATTATTGGCCGGAGTTACGTACCTGATTTACTTTTACAGTTCTCTTCAGGGACTTAAAGTAAGCCAGATTCTGGGCTAACGTCCTGTGAACACTGATTTAAGTTTAATCTTTAATTTACATGTAAATCTGGGCGCGAATCACTTTCTTGGGTACCTGAAACTTACGCAATATTATTTCTCAGTAAGTTATTGCTCTACATACTTAGTGTTTGTTTACACTTTATATACCTACAAATGAATAATTTTGTATTACATATATGTAGTTTGTATTTTTTAAATGTTAAGATACGCCTTCTAGTGTTTTGCGTGTAGAAGCGCTACAAATCCGTAACGTAACGTTCAAAATTCCCACTTTTATAAAGCAAGATATTTATTCCAAGTTTTCATAACTTCTTTATGTGACTTCGAAATTTTTTTTGGGTTAATGTAACAAGTTATTCAACAAGAAATAAGTATCACAAAAACTACGCAATCTAGGTGATCATTAGCTTAAAGCTAAACATAATTTTGACTCATATTTCAGAATATTCTGTTACCCGGAAAAGGCCAAGGTGGGGTTACTTAACCACAAACTCAATACATTAACAATACCCTTTAAATATTTGAATAAAATTGCTTATAATACCTAATAAAACTCGTTAGTTTGGCATCCTTGACACTTCGGGACCTCCACCTATTTATATTTACACCCTTAATTTCCCTGCGTCTACGTTAAATATGTTTACGTTGGTATATCTAAGTGATTTATGTTCTAGACTTTGTTAAGTTAATTTTACAAAACCAAGACGAGCCTAGGAGATATGAGGTTACCTACTTTGTCTGAGGTCTCATAAGAAATGTTGTTGAGAATTTCTTATTACCTACATTACTAATAAATGGTAAGCTTAGACAGGATCTGTGAATCTATAGTAAAGAGAAGTAGATAGTTTCTGAAATAATTACTACAAATACTGCAATAGAACGTGAATTAGGTGTTATGTAGTTGGTAAAGGGGAACATTTGTTCTTCCAAGGTAAAAGGTAGAAAGGGAAACCTTTCTACCTTTTGTAAAACTTCTTTCGAAGTTTTTTCTTCTAAAGTAAGCGAATCTGTTGTTGGCATGTTGGAATTGGTGCGCGAAGTAGGCGACGGACTACCGGCTTCCGTATACCTAAGCTATTTACTGTATCCTCGCTATGAAAATATAAGAAACACAGTTTTTAAGGCAACATTAAGTTGTCATTGTTTATTGAAAAATACCAAAAAATTCGTATGCTTAGGTGGTTTGGTCACGTTGAAAGGGGTGTGTAATGTTTGGCATAATAACAAATGCTCTAATTTTACTTGAACTAACGTTCATAATAATATGACATAATTTTCATATGAAATAATATCAAATGACATAAATTCATATGACCTAATGTTTCATATCATATAATATTCATTTAACATAATAACATTTAGTATAACGTTCATTTTATATAATTTTCAATATACATACCTAATATTCTTTTAATATAACGTTCAGTTGACCTAATTTTTATATTTACTCATTTTCTGCCCAAATTCTGTTGTGAATAAGTAAATATCAGAAAACATCATACTGTAATAACCTCATCTAACCTAAATGATTCACCAACAATAGAAGAGATCTGGCGCTCGGCGGCCGCTGCCGCGGCACGCTCGCTTCGCTCGCTCGCCTTCGCGCGCTAATGGTCATGGTTCTAACCTAACCTAACCCACATGATTCGCCAACCATAGACGTTTCAAATTGGTAACCTAACCTGGTAACAATAGTTGAGGGTGGCATGTGTATAGGGTATAAAGTGAAGAAAAAAAAATTTACTTAGAGAAAGAAAAGTTACTTAGAGATTATGAATATTAGAGTAAATGAATAATATGCTAAATGAATATTATGTGTAATGTGCATTATAGGAAATGTTCATTATGTCATATGAAATTAGGTAAAATGAAATTATATCAACAATTCATTATCGTCTGATCGTTATGTTAAACAAAATTATGTTAACTGAAATTATGTCAAATGAACGTTAGACATTTTGTTATTATGTCAATCGTTACACACCCCGTTGAAAGGAATGAAAGACGACCAACGAAAGGTATTAAGGCAGATATAAGTGGGAACGCCGTGAGGGGACGCCCTATGAGGACAAACATAGACCTTATTAAATCAAATCAAATCAAATTAAATTTATTCGTAAATGTAGGTGTCATTACAATAAGGTGTTATTTAGTGAGATTCTTCAGATAGGTCAGGTGCGTAGTGCTCGCAACCGACATGTGTGTATGACAATATGTATGAATATAAACGGGGTGGAGGAAGTGTGTAAGAATTGCACTCTGTAGTTTCTGCCTATCCTCTTGGGAAAAAGGCGTGAGTTTAAGTATGTATGTGTTTATTTATATAAAAAATCGTCTGACAACTGGATTTGAATTGATAAAATGCCGAAATAATTACGAAGTTTGTTTCTATTTTGTATAAATAGTAGTAGAATATTTTGAAAGGATTTAGCTTCCAGCAGTGCACAATTCCAAGAATCAGTTGCTTACGCAAATCAACCCGTCTGACCTTTGCAAACATTACGGAAAAACAAATAGCCCCTAACATGTTGTCTTTAAAAGATAAGGGTATAATCTAAACAATGAAGTTAATTACCTTTACCGTTGGAATGCGACCACGCCTAGCGTGACTTTATTAAATTGTTCTAGCAATTAGGCGCTAATTTAGACAGTTTTATGTCTACGCAAACAATATCTTCTTTTCGAGAAATTAGAACGAGAAAGCTTAGATTTAATAATTGGTGTGCTATTTTAATTATTAGCGTATTTTCTTATGCCTTTATATTAAACACTACTTTATAAATATAATGTTTTGTTTAAATTACAATAGAAATTTTGAAAGTAACCTGATTATAGCCTAATCTTTAGTAGGATACCAATTTACGATCTACGTTGAAGTTAAATAAAATATTCTTCTCTTTGTGAGAAGAGTCGTTGGAGCTTGGACTAGTTTTTATCAGGAGGGAGTATTTAAAGTATATTTATTTTTTTCCATGATATTAATACCATATACCTAATGCTTTAATCTTAAGCTCAAAATAAGTAGTATCATAACGTAACGGCATCACCTCTGCACCGCGGGCTCTGCATACTCGTATAAACTGATCCGCAGCGCGTCTCGCCACACGGGTACGTAATAGAGGTGTCACTCGCTTCTCTTGCTAATTCCGCTTTACTGGCACTAAGAAATATGGCCACTAAAGTTGCCAATACAGGTGCGTGCAGGCAATGAGACTATTTACGACCCAACAAATGTAAAAATGTAGTATGCTAGCAAACTGAAAGGGTTAGAAGGAATGTAACGCTGATCAGTTCGATTTGGAGTGCGATAACTTTTGAACGTAAAAAGATCATAAAAAGTCGGTAAAATGCTTCATTGATATACCTATTTCTATTTATAAATAATCTTGCTATATTTGCAACCTTACCATACGAGTGATATTCAAAGTATTAGTACCTAATTATTTTCAATTCATCCATCAAAGTTATCCTATAGAACAACAATCTGGCAAACAAAACAAAACTCCTGTCCTAAGCACTACCTATTACATTTAGGACACACAAAAAGGGTAAAAAGAAACAACAATTTCATGACCTAAACATATCCTGAACACACATTGTTAACAAAACACAAACGCTCGGCTGAACCACCTCTATACACAGCGGAACAACCGAAAGAAAACGTAAAAAAGAATATCGTAGCTCGTAATACGAGGCGGAAAAAACGGTTCAACAAGCCGAAAGTGATTTTTCATCCGAGTTAAGGCGAGAGTCATCAAAACATCGCGATAAAGAACAAAACACCGCTGACTGACTGCAGCGAGGGGCGATAAGAGCTACCAGGAGCGCAGCCCGGGGAGGAGGTGGTTTCAAACGATAGTTATGACGTAGGGGCGCAGGCGAGTCCGCGAAACGGGATCTGGATAAAGGCGTGATTTGGAAAGTAACTGCGATTCTGCATTAATGCAATGAAGTCGCCTTGTTTTACTTAACTTTGTTTGAATATCTTCTTCCTAAGTAAAATTATCACGATACTTTTTCCTGTGGCTCATATTTTTAAAAGCAAAAATACGTTAATAACTTAATCCGGCAAAAGAGAGCCTACTAAGTCTTCCTCTTCAGAATTTATCATACCCCGTTTCACCCGAAAAGATGTCGGCATTTTCAGTCATAAACCGTTTCTCACTTCAAGTAACGGATTTTCTAAACAAGAAGGTAGTACTTTTTGTTCGTATAAATCGTGGCGACTCATAGCTTGAGTCGACAGTTCCACTAACAACCCGCCAACTATTCGCATACGAGTTAAAATTGCTACACACCCCAAACCGTAACAGGAAAGTTCATTATAAGGAACTTGAAGCAAAAGAAATATATAGTAGAAACACTTGCATCGCACTGAGAGCTGCCGTACATAGAGTAGTTTGAACCCCGAGCTGCGCAACTTTTTGGTGTAAATCTCTCGAGTAGGGATCGCTATACAGCTCCTTCTATATATCTAACTATGAGTCGCAGATCCAAGCAGGCGACAGACGTGACCAGCCTTTCCTCCCTTTATTTTCGTTACACGTTCCCGGAATACGGAAGCAAAACGTTTACGTTACCTTACCTTGTAAGTAAAATGCACTTTTACAAAATCACGAGATTGTTATCGCACAAAATAAAGTTGGTCGAATTTGGTTTGGTGCGATGAATCACGCGACGAAAATAGTACACGTAAACCATATAATTGCTAGCAAAACACTATTTTTTAATAACTCAATTAAAAAGTGGGAAATAAAAATATAAACAAATTGGCGGGAGCGGCTAACTCGTGAGTGCGAGCAGTTTATCACGCGAGCGCAGCGCGGACGCAGCGCGCAGCCGCACGCAGCACACAGCCCGCACGCCCGCTCGCCCGCTTGTTCACTTTCTTAACTCTGTGATTATGTGAACGGTCGTAAAGGAAAAATAATAAACCGTCGAGTGCACATACATTAAAAGGAAATGCTCACTTTATTAATGCAAACTCTTAAATAAACATGAAATGTATTAGGCTGCTGAGTTACTTTAAAATTACATGGGACTTTCAAAATCAAAATGCATATATTCAAATTAGGCTGAGAATCAATAGTTTTTGAACAGCAAGAACTGAACAGATTTATTAAGGCCGTCCGCCAAAACGCTTTATCATGTCAACACGCTGCAATAGTTAAATATTAACGCAATACAAATGAATGAATAACAGTCGCATATTGGAATATTAACCATTAACCGTTGAGTTTTACTCAATTATTAAATAACCACATCGGATCTAAAATGATTCATAGAACATTGGACACGTAAACAAAGTGACGTGTTTCTGTCAGATTAATTGTGTCAACGAGGCGACAAAGGCAAAACCGGCAGGTAGGTAAGAATTCTAGCGACGTAATGTCGCAGCGGGTCGGCTCACTCATTACGGTGGGTTCAGACGCCGCCCGATAATTTACCGAATGACAATGAGCGACAGTCGGCCTTTGTATTAGTTGCGTCGAGCGGCGGTTGCGTAATGGCCGAAATTACAACCCTCTGATTGGTCCGGCGAGCTGATTGTGAGCGATGGAGTGTCCAACGCTTCTTGCTAACGTGCGACCAAATCAAACGATACGACACAGGACATATACGTGTGTCGTACCCTGTATTGTTGCAAGAATTCACTGATGCCCATTGCCCTGAGGGCATTTCCGTAAACGAACATTCTCAGTTTCAATCTGCACAAATTACGTCTACATTCCCTATAACAAGATTTTAACATTGATTGCCGCTGAGATGAAATTGCAAATAACAAAAGTTTGCCTCATGATTTTAATTAAAATCGAAAGTAATAAAGAATTGGGCACAACCAAAGTTGTGTAGTGAGAATAAGTCTTAATAAACTGTAAAACAATAAACACACGAATGTTTCCTTGCCATCTTACATTATTATATTTCATTGTTATCATTGTTCAGCGATTGTAAACCTACGTTTCTACCGAGGATAATAAATTCCACAAGTCTCACACAACGCCATCTAGTCCCACAACCTAAGCAGAGCTTGTGTTATGGGTACTAAACAACTGATAAACATACTTATATATTTTTAAATACATACATAGCTATTATAGATAAATGATACCCAGAAATATAAAAAAAATAACGATCGTGCTAATTACACAAAAATTTGTCCTGCGTGGGAATCGGATTCACGACCTTCGGCTTAGCAGTCAGGGCCACTAACTACTAGACCAACAGGCCAGTCAACTCAGTTAGTTCATGAGATACGGCCCACTGATAGATAGGAAACTTTCTAACGACTTAGGTACCTAATATGGTCCTGTGCGCACTGTTTGGGTACGGAACCCTAAATAATACGTATACAGGACAGGTCTACTCATATCTATGTGGATTGTTAATTGTAAGAGCACCTCAGATACTAAGGCGATTATCACACTGCCACACAACACGCAGCGTACCGCGTGAATGCGTGTTTAATGTTGCTTATTTGTAAGTATCTCCGATTGTATAGAAGACATGACTGTACAGTCTAACACACAGAAAATTCATCCACGCACGTTCATTCAGATCAGAGACACGCAACATGCAGCTGATGCAGCGTGCGTGATGCGTGGCAGTGTGTTAATTGCCTAAGCCGTATGTTTCTTACATGATATGATCAAGATAATGTCTGGCCTTTAAATAAGGCTGTGACCTCTGAGTTTCGTTCAGTGTTTCTTCTCAGAGTAGTCAGATAGTGAAACACCGACCTTACCTAGTTAAAAACATTTTTACTTGTCTGACGTGTGTAAGAGTTTGTAAAAACCCATTTTCAGAAATAAATATAAGTAATTTATTATTCCTAAATCGGGTCCCACCTTATTATTCATTATATGAAGATTATACAGGGAAGAAAAAAACACTTTAAGTTCTTAAGACAGATTATTAATTTACGTATAAGAAACATTCCTCCATATCATAAAAAACGTTGTTGAATAAGGCTGCACAACAACAGAAACAGACCCTACAAGACCCTTAATAAGGCTTACCCTTACCAATTAGTTTTGCTAATAAACTAAAAAACTACCAGTGCTGCTTAGTTTCACAAGACCAGACAGACTAATGTGCTCATTCAGCCCAACATTTTGCCTTTCAATATCGTATTTGGCCAAAGCTTTACCCGCAGGCCAATATCGAAATAAATCCAAAAAATATCATTTTTAACCGACTTTCAAAAAAGGAGGAGGTTCTATGTTCGTGTGTATGTATTTTTTTTTTTTTTTTTTTTTTTTTTTTTTTTTTTTTTTTTTTTTTTTATGTATGTTACCTGATTTCTCCGCCATTTGTAGACCGATTCTCGAAATTCTTTTTTTGTTTAAAAGAGTAGACTCCCGAGGTGGTCCCATTTTAATTTGGTGAAGATCTGGTGCTGATCTTCGGAGATATACAACGGAACTCTTCAAAAATAGACGGCAAATCCGTCGTGATTGCTGGAATCGCTTGGATGTTTATTGTTTCTACAGCATTATGACGTATTATCACGCCTGTATGCTCTGATGGGGTACGCAGATGTGTACAATATACCTAGATTTCGGCAGTTAGGTATGTTAATTTTCATTTATTAGGGATAAGTGGATAACCCTATTTATCATGACATGTAATGTTAACAATAAGTATAAAATAAATTCATGTTTCAATCAATTCATTCATCATATATTTGTATGGGAACAACTAAAAATAGAAAAATAAAAACTTTTTTGCAAAAAATAAAACCGACTTCAAAAAAAGCACTAAACGGTGAAAAATAACTCTAAATTAGGAAGTCGGTGGCCCATCATGAATAAGACAAAACCACCAAAGCCACAGACTTCCTAATTTAGAGTTATTTTTCACCGTTTAGTGCTTTTTTTGAAGTCGGTTTTATTTTTTGCAAAAAAGTTTTTTTAGACATTGATAATCAGGTGAAATATTTCACCTGATTTTGGACAATAACATTAGTACATTAAGTCTAATTACTATTTATTACAACTCAAAAACATGGTATTGAGTATAATAAAAAACAAAATGATTTAGTCTAGACGCTCTAACTACAAGTAATTTAAAATAGACATAAAAAATATTCCATTCAAATGTTTTCATTTAATTTAATCACACACAATTTGCACCCAACACAATTCCACACGAAACTAACATTTAAAATCCCGAAAACTCCGACTATTATGGATGACCGTCAGCCTCCGCCCTTATCTGAGTCGCGTGTTGGAGCAAGGTGACCCGGCGACTGGCTTCCAACATTAGAGTCGCGCCAGCTCTGCGGCTATTCAATCGCGGCGTACAATTAAGTCCGCTCAGTAATTCACTTAGGCTTACATGTGTCGATTTGCGCCACAATCATGGCGCATTACGGCCTAAGTTGGAACAATCACGCTACTTAGATTATAGCTTGTGGCTAGAGAGCTTGCTTTCAAATTGTATGTTTGTGTTGTTTTTCTTGTAGTTACGTATTTGAATACTAAGTAATTGGGTTTCTTAGAAGAAGTATGGTAGCATTGGAAGCACAATTTTCCATTGAAAGTGTATATCATTTTGATTATCTGGGAAATCGCTACAATATCAATACTTACTTGTCTCTAATACTTATTTAATTTACACTCGTGTTTTCCACATCAAGTTTTTAGTATTCACTCGAAGAATGCTACGTTTTGAAGCTCCTCTTTTTTATAATATTATGGTTTTTAACACATTTTTCCTCATTAACATGTGACACATTTTTATTAAATAACATTTCCATTTTGCAAACAGATGCAACCCTCCCCTCCACTTCACACCCTTTTTTCTCGGCGTGTGAATAATTAACTGATATTGTTAAGTTACACATAGGGTTTTTTACTTTATAATCATGCTTGGTATTTGTTTATTTATTTATTTAATGCTTCATGCAATGCACCTATGTACAGAGACGGAATTAAAACCGTAGACGTTTTCTTTGTGGAATATTCCAACAAATAAATCCATTTTAATCTATTCTATTCGATTCCATTCTACCAGTCAACCTTTGCGTGGTGCAAATAGAAACTGTGGTGTAACTCTGCAAGCATAGGGAATATGAATATCATATGTTTAAAAATAAATAATACACTTTACTATACTTAAAGATATTTCATATTGGTAGGCATTATAAGTTATATTACCCAAAAGTTCATGATTTTGTTTCAAATATTTTCAATTTCTAGAAATCCAATATTTAGCAGTGTCACTTACACAAATTAATTTAATAGCGCAGATAGATAGGTGGCTCCGTAAACTAGGCACGATGTTATAATGAACCAAAATAAGTAGGGAGGTGAAGTACAGACGCCAGCACATCAACCTACCCCAAACTGTCAAATTTTCCCAATTGAATATGAACCTTATTCTTTTTGCAATAAAGTTGAAAAACTATCGATGAAATTTGACATATTGGGGTTGATGTGCTGGCCTCAGTACAAAAAGCCCGTGTAAATTGAGGTCACAATATAATAAGTGTCAACTTCAATCCAGACGCTGAGTTTAGCCAAATCGATCACGTGAGACTCGACTATTGCCGAGGGGATAATACTTCATTGAAACTGTTCAGAGAATTCCTTTCTGTTAAATAAAAAGTATACAGTCTAAATCTTTTCGTTGCCTTAATATAAAAGTTGAATATTTCTTTATTGCCTACTTGTTTTTTTTTTGGTATTTACCAATTACTTTTTAAAAGAGCAATTCAGTCTTTGGTTCAACATAATATGTGTTTTTGATTGGTATTTTAATTCATATGAAATTGAAATAACATGTGCCATAAGAATTTACGAAAATAAGTCAGCCAGGAATTTCTGAAAGTCTCCCAAAAAGCCCACCCTATATAAATCTGATTATTATTATGATATTTCTGGCCACAATCTATAAACAACACAAACACAAGCTCAATATTAACATAAGTATACCAGAAAATCACTTACTCCCAAAAGAAATGCACATCAGAAACAATTAAGTGTCTTATAATTATTGTAGTCCATGACCGGCTGCTCAAAGTTCGAGAATCTCGCCTACCTGACGCGCAATGGTTACGTTTGCAATCGATTCGCTCAAATGCGGACGGTTAATCGGTCGACGCCCATTGGATTTACGGTCGCTAATTGATTAATTGTTAACTCTGGGTCAGATAGGCCTGTTCCCTGAAATTCTATATAGAAATATAAACACCATACTATTGGATTGCACCAAAACATTGATTTATTTATTTATTTAATACTTCAAGCACACTAATGTACAGAGACGGACTTAATGCCATTGATCAGTTCTCAAAAAGAATATTCATAAAAATCTAAAGGACCTTGTGACCTGCACTATGCCTGTACTATACTATAATATGGACAATTCACTAAATCTTTCTTATAAGTTTTAAAATAGGAATTAATTTAGTTAAAAAATTAAGTGTAAACAAAAAACAAAATTATTATTTTTTGTTTACGCGATAAAGTTTTTGAAAACAATGTTACCACATAAATCCTTCTACACACGGCTACACATCAAGCTTTACAATTCCAGTTTACGCTGACCTTAAATTATAAGGAAATCCTATACAATGCGAGATCAGCTTATACTGGAAATGTATACCTTGATGTGTAGGCCTATCTGCAGAGGAGTATTTTTTTAATAGTTACTTATTAAATATATATCAATAGGTATAAATAAACATAAAGGTATTTATTTTGTTTTATTCATATTCACATCTCGTAGTTAAAATTAATTGAGATTAAAAATTCAGATTGCGTAAGTTAATAGGCGTGTTCAGTTCAGCCTCACATCGTCGTGCGAGCGGACGCCTGATTGCCAACCCGGCCAATATGGCGGCCCTCGGCCCACGTACCGATGTTACGACAAGTTTATGGGGGTTTTCTTACACAAATTAAAAATAGAGTAAGCCTGCTCCTGTGCTTGATGAAGTTCGGAATGATATGGGGTAAAACAAATTATTTATTCGTATATAGATATTGGTTGATTAGGTTATTGTGCTTATTATAGCCAGATATTGCTACTCGACTGCATAACTGACTGCCTCGTTGATCTAGAGGTCACAAGCACTACAGCTAAGCATTAGGTCCCGGGTTCGATCCCCAGGTCGGGTAGAGTGTTATTGAGTTTTTCCATCTGGAATTTCTTAGTAGCGGCCCGGAGTATGGATTTGTGCCCGATTGATGGCAATAGGCTCGCCCCCTACTACGTGGGACTAAACCACAAGTGGCGCAATGTGGGTATAATATTATAGGTATGTATACCTCTGCCTAACCCTTCGGGGATTACAGGCGTGGCACGTCACATACAATTATTCAAGACAAGGCAAGTAGTTTGATTCTTCAATCCAAATGAAATGATTTTGTACCTATTCGCCAGCAGTTTATTCAACACGGCGGCAACACCCACTCTATTCAGAGCAAAATCGGTGCAAAAAATATTTAGTCGAGACTGGCAAAGTTAGCGGAAGAGGGATTAAACGGGCGGCTCTTAAACCGCGACCACCTCTCCATAAAATCCAATCAAAGCCTCGTGTGCCCACTTCTGGCTCTACTCGCGAACAAACAGACAAGCAATATTGAAAACTTAATATCCTGAGCGAAATGTTTCGCAGTTATCCAAGTTACGGTGTGTACGAGTAGGCAAAATGCCCGTCTATCGGACAAATATCCGACAGTCCGACAGGAAGGGATAACCTAGTTCTGCAGAGATTTGTTTCAGCCAGTTTGCAGTTGCGCCCGCGTGGAGTGCCTATAACAAAGCGTCCTTTTGCGCCGCCACCACGGCAACTCGATGCACACTCGATGCATACTCGAAACAAACGCGACGTGGGCTAACGCTTGCACACTTCATTGTTTTATGATTATTGTTTGTTGTTTGTGAATACGATTATTAGGTTTAACTTTTTAATTTTTGAATGCTGCTTAAACACAAATAATGACTGTGACCTATGCTTAACCAAAGGCGCAATTTTTAACCTGTGCTGTAATTATACATAAAGAGTGTAAAAAGACCGATCACATAGCCGATAACTACACATTCTATACATACACACATCAAAAGTGTCTAGGGATCAAGCATTTTTATGCAGATTTCTTGAGATTGAGATGTGGCTTTGTAATAAATTTATGATTTTATAAATTTATATGGATCGTTTTTGGTGCATTTCATAATTTGAATCAGGAACTGTGAATCAAATTCGAGTAAAAGATGAAAATCAGCTGTCAATATTTTCCCTATAAAACATACAACGCATTGAAGACATTATTAGTGCTACTGTTTCCCTACTACTGATTAAAACCAACGTTATTATGGAGCGGCGACGTCATTTAAGCAGGGAAGAAATGCTCAGAGCCGTGGGAATGATAGAAGCTGGTTCCCGGCAACGTACTGTGGCTTTAGCTCTGAATACAAGTCAGAGTGTTATCAGTCGACTTTGGACACGTTACCGAAGCACTGGTACCGTGGCTGAGCGCCATGGAGGACGGTATCGCTGCACCACACGGAGACAAGACCGATACATTCAAATCTTAACTCGAAGAGCTCCAACAATAACCGCCATGATGTTAGCCGTGAGGCTTCATCACTCTTCAGGGAACTTAATTAGCGACCAAACAGTCAGAAACCGCTTGCATGAAGTGAACCTTCATTCCCGAAGACCGCTACGGGTACCACCTATAGCAATGCACAATCGTAGGATTCGATATCAATGGGCTCTTGAACACAGAAATTGGGCAGAAGAACAATGGCGTTTCGTGTGCTTTTCTGATGAGTCTCGTTTTGGTATGAGACCGGATACAAGACGTATACGACACTGGAGAACCCCTGGACGCCAACAGCGATTAAAATCCTGCCAGGAAGTCCATCCTTATAGTGGTGGAACCATCATGGTATGGGCGGGTATTTGGATCGGCGGAAGAACTAAGTTGATTTGGATCAAAGGCAACCTCAACGCTCAAATTTATGCTGAGACGATTGTATCAGACGTCATCGTTCCTCTACAAGTGCAAATCGGTCCCTTATTTCAGTTAATGCATGATAATGCACGACCGCACACCGCAAGAGTTGTAAGACAGACTCTCGCCGCAGCTAACATCAATGTCCTGCCCTGGTCTGCTCAGTCGCCAGACTTGAACCCGATTGAGCATGCATGGGATATGCTACAGAGAAGAGAAAAAAAAATAAAAAAGTAAAGAGCTCTGCCGAATATGGAGGGTATCCAGTCGCAAGAAAACCTTTTTTTGTTGTTGCAACGAACATGGGCGGCCATTCCACAGCGTGATTTGGATGAACTCATTTTGAGTATGCCAAACCGATGTTCTTGTGTTGTTAGTGTTCGCGGTAGAAACACGGATTATTAATTGTTTAAGTTACCCAATAAAATTTTAAAGAAAACTGTTATTTCAGTCTTTTTTTCGAACTTTAATGTTAGTGGTTCAAATGTCAAAAATCCCTTTATTAGGAAAATGGCAAATTTCTTTATTAATGCAAAGGTGACTTGGTTTATCGTTACTGTGACAAACGAAAACACTTTATTTGATGAATCCTTAAAGAAAATTTTAATTAATATCAATCAGGAGAAAAGTTATTGCAAAAATATATGTTGATCCCTAGACACTTTTGATGTGTGTATATAGATATGTAGCATTGACCAAAAGAATTGCTAGGAAAATCTTTTTTTTCCATCTTTAAAAAAGAGAAGTCTTTTATTGCGCGCAATGAAAAGCGCGTAACTTTCGATCAGCTGAGCGTACGGCCGGTCGCGGCCTCCCGCCCTCTTGTGTTTAGTATCTATCGCATTTTGTAACTTCAAATGCGTAATTTGTTTTGGAAAATCGATAACTTTGCTAATGTTTGTTGGGAAGAAAGTTTACTAATAATACACGCTTTTGAAAAAACATATTTATTTGACCTTCAATATCTTCAGTGAATTCCCAGGTATATTCTAAAATAAAAAAACCTATCCCAGTAGGTAGAATATATAGTTTTCGTTTACGTTAAGGTTCTTTTTACACCCTGTACCTATAATATTATGACTACCTACCTACCACTGAACTGACTTCTAGTACCAACATACGACTACTCTACTTGATGTTGACCGTGACCGTCACGATTGTTGGTTGTTGCACGGTCATGGTATATTAAGAGTTTCAGAAGCTGAAGTGCTTCTGCGGAACAGTCAATATTATGAACAACGAAACTTGGAAATGGAATACAAAAATCATACAATGACGTAACTGTATTGCATCGTTTTAGTGATAATGAGGTGAGAACGTGAACAGGAGACAGCTCGTAGTAGTGCCCGGGACAGTTTTGCACTGTCGCGTCGCCCGGGCTCCGCTCAATCTGATCGTTTTGAGCGAATCAGCCAAGCGAAGTTTTGTGTTCTAAGCGCGGGATTTACTAAATCCAGCAGTATTTCCATATACTGCACTCTGAATATGAAATTCTGTAACTTATTTCTAGTATTGTTTTGTAGAAAATATTTGATTCAATATAACACGAGGAGTTGTGCAGAGTTGCTGTGACTCGGCGACGGTAATATTGTATTATTGTTGTTCTTACTTTGTTAATGTTTTAACATTCACATACTTACTATATGGTTCGAAAACGAATGCAAATTGCTTGAAGCATTATACGTAAGAGGTGTACGGATAAATAGTTCATGGGAACGAGCTTCAAAATATAGAGAAAATTGATAAAATGAAGCACTTTAAAACGAGCCAGCTATAATATAATCCGAACTTGATTGGCCAAGGCAGCCAATCTTAATGAAGACTGTTATGGCCAAGTATACAGTACCTAGTAAGTATTGAGACATAATATTACACCAGTTTGTGCGCAAACATAGGTATGCTCGCTCCTTCTTTCAGTCATGTTTCGTCCCTTAGCCTACCGGCCACAGATCACGCGCAGGTGTATATTAATGCTTTTCAAGTTGTGCCTTGGGAGTTCCGACAACCAGATTTCTAATAGAAAAACCCAATGCCTCTTTACCTTCCCCGGGCATCGAACTTAAAACCCTTGCAGTCACACCAGGGACCATAACACCACCTAACACTGCTTTTCTCTGCATCACCTAAAGGTTGACTGGTCAAAAATGCCTATGGCATTAAGTCCGTCTCTGTACATTACTGTGCTTGAAGTATTAAATAAATAAATACCAGGAATAGAGCAGTTAAAACAAAGTCAGCTTTAATTAAATAACGAAGCCTGATCCAAACTGTGCAAACGACGCCACTCAATTAGACACACATCATTAGACAAAGGCCGGTAATGCGATTATAAGCTGAACGCATATTATTACAAACACAATGGCCTGATTGTCTGCCTGTACTGTGGAGTGACACAATTACGATGCTCCCGTAAGATAATCTGCTCGTAATCAGTTGGGTGCACCCGACCGGTGCCGACTGACGCCGAGAGGTGCCGATCGGTGCCGAGCGGTGCACTGTCCAGTGTTGCACGCATCTGTACAACACTGAGTGATGCGTTACTTCAAGTGCGTGTCGAGTATGTTTATAATGAGCTCCGGTAAGATACTTATTACCCTTGACAGATAGGTCACTGACTCTAAAGGTAATACGAGCTGCGTTCATCGTACCTATCTTTACAACATTGGTTTTGTGCGTACATTACATATGGGTAAGAAAACCAGGAAAAAACAAAATAAAATCTATTCAATTGGCTCGGCAATTGCTACGGATACGTAAGAAGGACCTGGTTTTGGCACACCTAGTCTACCAAAACTAACCGTCGGGGATGAGACTATTGAAACCTAAGGTTACCTAGGTTACCTAATAAATATAACCAGGGAGAGCGAAAATGACAACATTTCACGAAATTCTTAGTAAAAGGAATAAGTTTTCAACGTAGACTAAACAAACTACAGTTACCCTGAAGATTGTTTTGTCTTAGTTCTTATATTATACTATCAACCGACTTCTAATTAGGAGCAGGTTAATTATAATCGACCGTATGAATGTTTTGTGAGATTAACCTCACAAGTTGGTTCCATTTTTTTTTTTTTAATTAAGTCATGTATTAAAACATGAATCCACTTGAAATAGCGTACTAGAACAGATTCCCGTAAATCTGAATGATGGGATCTGATGCCTATAAAACTTGCCTGGGCTCGTATCGCTTTATTTTTGTTTTGGTTTTAAGTTTATTCAAATCAACGGGTAACGTTTAGATTGTGTGTTACCAAAATGCTAAAGGATTTTTATATTTTCAGTCCAAAAATCCAAAAATAGTTCGATTTTAAGTTTCGTCGAGCGAGTTTGCCTATATTATCATACTTATTTTTACCTACTGGTATTGTGGGTTGCGTGATCTGGAGTGGGTTCACGTCAATAATGCAGTGGGTAGGGATTGAACTCACGACCTCTCAATCGCCAGGTAGACCGTCAACCATTGGGCTATTGCCGCTTAATTTTTTTTTCAGACATTTAACATCCTAAGTGGGTGAGTAAACAGAAATCTTATGACTGCGTTCGTAAAGCTTGATATTACTATTTTACTACAAGATATGAAACAAATCCTTTAAGTGAGGATGTAATTCAAAACCTATGAATTGTTAAGATTTTAAACAACACGTATAGTTCTTGCTCCAGTCGAAAAGAGCAATCACGGTATTGTTAACTTTTTTTACAAGTACAAACTATTAGTTAATATAACGTTGGTGTTGTGCAGTGAGCGTGTAGTGAACTCGTTGATATTTCGGAGCTACCAGGCTAGCATAAAGTGGAGGCTGCTTATCTAACGTACGACGCGGCATTAACCTACTTTCATCTGCTCTCTGAAGAGATAAGCTTCACACATTCCACTTTGTTTTTCTCGTAAAATGGTTATTGGAAGGAAACATTTCGTTTAAAAAGAAACTGAAGAGCTAAATTTAATGTACCTACGTGAAGGAAATTTAAAAAAAGTTTACAAAAACTTAAAATGAAAATTGATGAAATGTGTTAAAAAATACGAAAAAGTTTTTGAAGTTTAGTTTGATTTATGTTTTGCCACAGACTTCCGAAACTTCGGTTAATTTTAGTAATTTTGAAGCTTTTTGTGTTTTTCGGAGTCAGTAGTATATAATTTGTATTAAAAATTTTAATTTTTTTATTAGGGTTGATATGCCTTACCATTGCCAAGTCTTATTTTATCGTCCAATCGACGTTATATTTTGAGGTTTTCTTGGTATGCCTTTTTAAGCTTCATATTATGCTATTTTTTCATGATTATGCATATTTCCGAGTTTAAAATATCCCAATAACATCAATTCGTCTATAAATCTCTCTCTCCCAAACACCATTTGATGTGGTTAAGTGAGGAACATGAACCGGCATGGTAATGGTTGGCGCATGGTAACAAGTAGATGGTCCTCACTATAGAGCAACCGCGGATAGATTGGGCTATTTCATACATCATTGAACACCGGCACGTGAGTGGGGGCCGGCGATCTTATACCATAAGAAACGATAGATCATGTGGGAATAACCAATATTATTATATGGTAAAGTTATAGCATTTGTTTGGTACAACTAAGTCGCTTATGTTATGTTATTTTAATTAATTATTATTAAATAAAAATCGAACCTGGACTTATAGTTAATATAAGTTTGAAATCGCTAATCCGCCTTGAGCAAGCGTGGGTGATCGATGCTCTTGCCTTCTCTGTATGAGAAGAGGCCTTTGCCCTGCAGTGGGATAGTAATAGGCTAGTATTTTTTATTATTTTAATAAATTTGATAAAGACTGAGAGAAGTGGAAAGAAAGTAGGGAGGCTTTTACCTGTGCAGGGAAAAATTCTATAATACTCGTGTTTACAGAATTAGGTACCTACTGCTAATTTGACATATTTGATTATAACCAATACTCACCATTTCTCTTTGATTGCTTAGATTCATTTCCCGCCTCCACCTGTGCCTCGCCCCACACATGATCTCGTGTTCGGCGATTGTTAAACCTGCAGATGGACTGTAATTTGTTCACAGGCTCTCCGGCTAATGAATCGTGCGTTATGACGTCATAAGATACGAACACTTTCAGCGGATTACACGCCATTCATAGAAATATTTCACCAGTTTATGGGATTAGGCGTTGGCGCGATATGGGAAAGATTTTGAGGGTTAAGTGATGAGATTCAAGTTTGAAAGAGTTTTTGTACTTACAGTAAGAGTGCGTGATTTGTATGGCGTAGCCAAAAGATGTTGACGTGCTACGTAGCTACGTCTGCTAACCATTCGTAGCAAATCAATCTGTTACAAATCAAGTGTTTTTTGCTTTTTAACATTCAAATATCACGCCTATATTTTCCAAAAGGTTCGGCAGTTAAACCCTTGATATTAGGCACACTTGCATTGTTTTCTTTATCTAATTTCTATTAACCGAACACAAATCCTAAATCCATTCTCTTAGGATCTGAAAAAACTTAAAAACATTGCCAACCCGAGCTTTGAATCAAGTCCTTATGTGTAGCAAAAAAGCTTGTGAAGCATTTAATTTTTATCTAAACATTTTGTCTCTAACTTTTACATTAAATTGACGATCAGTTATAAAAGCTAGCTACAAACTTGTCATGATATTGCTTAACCCAAGAAGCAATGTATTGACAATTTAATTATATTTTACATGGATCAAAAATATATATTTCAATATTCATAACAGAAAACCATCTGCTCCAAAGCACATTAGTAAATTACCATAACTCCCCAAATACCAATACATAAAAACAAAATCCTTACAATGTATTAGCACTAAAAGCATATTCACATTTCATCGCATAAACTGTTCTCTTAGTATTTTTTCCCGGAATGCATTGTCCGGCGGACGGATTAAGCTTCAACACATTCAATACCCGATACGGACGTTTGCGATGTCAACAGAATTTCAGCGAAGCGAAGCTTCAAAAAGCTTTGTTGGAAACGTTTTAAGAGCATTGTGTACATCAAACGATTGAGGCGAGTGTACGTGTGAACCCAGCTTTGTAAATGCACAACACAACAACACGGGATTATATTTTAGATTGATAGGTGCTGAGTGCCGCTGCGTCGTGGCGTTTGTGGGTCGTTTGATGCTTTGCAGAACATAATCTCACTAGTCGGTATTTGTTAAGCTATTAGAGAACTGTGCATGCACACATGTGATCGACAATAGGTAGACCGCGTACAACGTAGTTTTAATAAAGAAAGGAAGATGTAACCTTGCGTTTTTTAGAGCAGGCCCTACTAGAACCAGTCGGGGATTGCGAAAGAATCGTCCATTACCGTCACCTTTGGCGTAGGTTTGAGACTATGAAAATTTTCCAAACCGATAAAAATTAAGCCCAACTATGTCGAAATGTGTGCCATGGGCAGGTCTTATACCGCGAAACGTAAATCTTCGAAATCAAACGATGGGATACTCTCCTTAGTAGAAAGATATAATATTAAGGAGCACGTAGTATTTCACTAAGTGTTGGTAGAATTATGCAAAGTAAAGTTTCAGTTTCACCTTCCTCCCTGAATTTCTCTCCAGCAGGTTCTCGAGAATCAAAGCCGCATCTTCTCAATTCCGAGTGTCTGCTTGTTATTCCGGCGCTCGGTGGCGGAGTCGACGCCATTACCTGTTTGTTTCCCAGTTCCCAGCTCCCAGCCTTCAATCGATACCACTACACCCGGGAACAGCTCATTATGGAAAATAGTTGGCTTGCTTTCTATTTAAATTGCTCTTGAAGGAGGTTTAAATCGAGGGAGAGGAGATATGTGCTCCGTAAACATGTTTTGTTAGGAAAGATTCTTCTCGTGTTTTCTTGAATTTACGTGCATAAGCAGAATCATTGTTTTATTGTTCTAAACTTCAGCTCTAATTCCAAGAAGTGACGTTATTTTAAGTGTGTAGGTTTGTTTTTTTCCCTATGAACTCACATTGAGGAATAAAATTATTATTATACGTGTTTATTGTACAGCGGTCGCCACCACGACAGCATAAAATTGACAACAAATACAGCTCTTTGGTAGATTTTTGCTACATTTTAAAATATTCCGTCACGTTATTGGGTTCCATATTTGTCGAAATTTTTGCTGTAAAATTGCGGATAACCACCAGGGAAATGAAATAGGTGTGCGTGAAATTATGGCAACAGAATACATATTTTATACAAACAGAAATGCCGAGTAAATAGAATACAAATAACGTCACAACTGACGTCATTCCCGTGTCGTATTACTGCAATTTTGTGTGTCACTATTGACTATTGACATTCACAATTATGCAGCGCATTTGCGAGAACTTGCGCCACTGATATTTGTGACCAAATAATCATTTTATGACCACCGAGCTGCGACGCATGACATGTTGTAAACTTTGGTGGAATTTTAATGGTCATTCTGTGACATTTCAGTTTATTACTTGCTAAAACTATTTCAACTGAACCTAAAATACTACTAATTAAAACTTTCAATGAGCTCAGGAGTTTATTTGAAGATTCACTTGTGTTAGTTTTTGTGCTTGTATAATTTTACTGATACGGATACTGCTAGCCTGCAGCATCATCCCACTGCTGGGCCAAGGGATCTCCCCATGATTTTCAGTTTTTTTTCGATCTAGGACTAAAGTAATATTTTTTAACCGACTTCAAAAAAAGGAGGAGGTTCTCAATTCGACGGTATGTTTTTTTTTTTTTTTTTTTTTTTTGTGTGTTTGTTACGCGATTTCTCCCCCATTTGTGGACCGATTCTCAAAATTCTTTTTTTATGTGAAAGAGTATACTCCCGAGGTGGTCCCATTTTAATTTGGTGAAGATCTGGTGCTGATCTTCGGAGATATACAATGGAACTCTTCAAAAATAGACGGCAAATCTGTCGTGATTGCTGGAATCGCTTGGATATTTATTGTTTATACAACATCATGACGTATCATCACGCCTGTATGCTCTGAGGGGTACGCAGATGTGTACAATATACCTAGATTTCGACAGTTAGGTATGTTAAGTTTCATTTATTAGGGATAAGTGGATAACCCTATTACCATGACATGTATTGTTAACAAATAACAATATAAAAATAAATTCATGGCAAATATTTGTATGGGAACAACTAAAAATGGAAAAATAAAAATCTTTTTTGCAAAAAATAAAACCGACTTAAAAAAAACACCAACCGGTGTAAAATAACTCTAAATTCGGAAGTCGGTGGCCCATCATGAAAAAGACAAAACCACCAAAGCCACAGACTTCCTAATTTAGAGTTATTTTACACCGGTTGGTGTTTTTTTTAAGTCGGTTTTATTTTTTGCAAAAAAGATTTTTTTACAACTTTAATAAACTTGTTCCAAAAACCAAATCGGTACATAATTGATTCTTTGTTTTTTGTTAGTTGGATAAAAGAAAGTCATTATTCTTGTCCGAGTTGAATAAATTTTCAACAATCTGTCTTCATGTGATTGTAAGTAATATTTGGGTACTTACCTACTAATCGTAATTCTGTTGAGCCGTCAGCTATTATTATTGGTGAATTACCAATCAAGATTATAATCTTAGTAATTTATGATCTCTAATCGCCCGTAACTTGTGACGTATAAGATCATGAGATGACATTACGTCTTTGATTTAGTGAGCGAAGACGGGGAACGTTCTCGAAATAAATAATAAAGCTAACGTTCATTTCAGGTTCTAAGAAGCCGTATTCGTAACGATGTCGGCGAACCGTCGATGTATGCTGTCGATCGTCGTTTGTCGCAGCTCACCAAATATTTTATTCAGTGCTCAGTGTGCCGTCGATACCGTCTAATGGAGCCACTTCTGCACTTGTGTGGCAACATTTATTTATTTAACGTTAACTTGATGCGATTATAACATAACTAAAATTCACGTTTTACGTAAGACCCCGGTCATCGTAGGTTTGTCTATCTAAGTGATGCCAAAACTCATAATTTTATCACAAGATTCAGCTTAATCTAATCCTGGATTAAGTATTCGTCACAAGTAGGTACCTAATGTTTCGGTTTGAAACTTGAGTCTATACAGTTTTCGTAGAATGATAACAATTTAGAATGTAAAACTAACTGTAATACTCCTTGCTCGAGTTACACAAACATTATATGTAATGTAATCTAAGTACAACATAATACATGCACTACTCCACAAACAAACATGAACAAACATTAATATTTATGTAAATATCAATTAACATATTAAAAGGAGTTTGTAAGCAAATGTAGCGCGCGGCATAAATCGGGCGGCGGAAGCGACGATGAATCATGCGGTGACGGTTGTGTAGGGCACACACTACACAACTACACACCGTGTGGAGTACACCGAGTACACAATACACACGTGTACTTGTGACTTGTGTTGTGTGTCGGCGTGTCGTTAACTTGCACCAGGGTTAGTAGGGGGGTGGAGTTATGATTGTTTAGACTAGACCCATGTGTTAATCATAATCAGACAACGTTTTATAGCGTGTCGCTTATGTCAACACTAATTAAATTAATTAGTGGCGTTTTATATTTTTTTCTACATTATGGCAATTTCATGCTAAATGACTTGATGTAGACGTCTAAATATATTTGTCTTCATTCGTATCCTAAATACGTCTTCCTTTGCTGTTTTCATTTCCCTGGCGTGTCCCGGAGCCGCTTGTGACACCGCGTGCATAAAGTTCATGATATATTGCATGCGAACTTAGTTACATGCCGACGTGTTGTGAAGTTGTCCTTTGTATTAGGTACTGGGTTGTGTCTCCGACTCTTACAACCAATACGAAATATTTAAGGTGCATTCAAAGGAGTTTCAAGTACCTACATAGTATTGAATCAGAAGCACATTAAAACCGCTAGTAGTACCTTCTATTAATTATCTGGATACAAAATAAAACGTACTTTTTACTTTTCATAAAACGCTTTATGTCTTGAATGTGCATTTAATAATGTATAACCAATGAAACGATTTAAAGACAAAGGTAAGGATTAGAGACATTTTGTTATAACTTCAATCTTTTATGTATTTTTTTGTGACCGCTGTCAGTTAGGTTCGCTAAGTTAGGTTCGCTTAGTTAGGTTCGCTAAGTTAGGTTCGCTAAGTTAGGATCGCTAACTAGGATTCGCTCAGTTTAGTTTTGCTCAGGTCTTTTTTTAAATTTTTCAGTGGGAAATGCTAATGAATACCCAAAATTATCCAAAAATGAGTAAAACTGGGCAGGACTCTGGCCGGCTAAATTACTGTCGAGAAATGAATGAATTCGCCGATGATGATAAAGTTAGACAAAAAAAATGAAAAAGGTGTACAAGAGTGTGAAGTAACTAACGTCATCAAATTGAACAATTATTTTTTAAACGTTTTACACGTGACTACTTGTTTGGTAAGTGAACAGTTTACAATTGAAATAAACTTATTCTGTGTCCTTGATCAACAACAGTTTAATCACTTTCTATTGTTTTAGAAACAAGTCTTATCTAGTTATCTATTTCCCTTACAAAATTAGAGGCAACTCTAATTAGGAAATTCGCGGAATCAATTAGAATTTCTTGTTTTATTGGAAGGTTTTCAGTTACCGTATCTATCGCGATGTTTTTGTTCTTTGTTTCCAAAGACATTTAATACTGACGGGACATCACGATCAAAATTATTATCATCCAATACTTGGCTCCTTGTGTAAAGGTCGATTAATCTATTATAGTTTAGTACATTACCGCTATAATATTTCTATATTATGCTAGATGGCGATAGACATGGAATCACAGTTTTCTATTAAATTTCTTCGCAAATCCTCTCTAGAGTATCTTAAATCTTTTTGTTTGTTTCCATTTGCAACTGGCATCTCTTTTCTAGAAAAATGTTTCGAAGGCCGTTTTTAAGTATTTGTCTTAAACTAGCCTAGTTTGAAGAAGTAGACTGATGACAGGTCATTATAGTTATTTTAATAGACAACTAGTGATAAGTAACAATATCTCTGATCACATTTGAAAAGTGATGTTAGTTGTCAATAGCCTGTGGCTAGCAAGGAGCACTGCGTAACCTACTTACTGGGCAGCAGAGATAGATGGTCAGGTAAAATTCACTCCTTGTAAAATACCAGACTAGCATTCACCTGCATCTGATCAGTCTGAAAGTCGACACCAACAAAGTTGGGAATAGGGTAAGCAGATGATCATGAAAGTTATTGCAATGGTTTTAGATTGTAATCGTCAAAATGCTAAAATTAGTAATTTACGAACGTTCGATTGCTTGGAACAACTTGCCTGCTGCGCTTTTATAATACAGCTAACTGTAGCCTTAAATGTATCTTTATAATAAAGTAGTCCATCATGTATTGCATCGCATTCAAGCACAATATTCCACAAAAAAATAACACAACTTCAAGTTTTTTTAATGAAAACAAACGTCGTTTTAAGTCATTCAACCACTTTTCAAATCTATGCTCTTGGTACTAATTCCACGTCTTCACACCGAGTCCCACTCTGCGGTAACAAATGAACACATTCATCATACGCCAGTCTCTTACGTGGCAGTGTGGCGTTTTTCGCATTTGCATCCATATCTTCAGATAGTCGTTTGTTTGCGTCGGCGGCCATTTGTAATAACGTACAGACGAGTATTAGCGAGACAAGCGGCGGCGGGCGGCGAGACAGGTGACGTGGTGAGGTGACGTCATGAGACACGTTGAGTGATCGGTTACAGGTGAAATTGCATTGTAGGTCGTAATTGGTTGCTTGTGAGATGCTTTAGTTAAGTATAAAGTAAAGGCTATGATTATGTTGAATGTCTAGTGCCGCTAAAATTATCAACATTTGTTTATCTTAACCTGCTTCAACAGTCACTGTTACCTACAGTTACTAAACTACATACTTTAATGATAAACTGGCGTGATGGTCTAGTAGTTAGTAGCCTCCTGACTGCTAAACCGAACGTCGTGGGTTCGATTCCCACCCAGGACAAATGTTTGTGTGATGAGCACAATCATTTGTTTTGTGCCTGGGTGTAATTTATCTCTAAGTTATGTATGTATATAAAAATATATAAGTACCTATGTTTATCAGTTGTTTAGTAGCCATAGCACAAGCTCTGCTTAGCTTGGGACGAGATGGCGTTGTGTGAAAGTTGTGGAATATTATTATATTGTCAATATTGGTTCATCTTAACCTGCTTACTCAAGTAAGTTAAGTCACTGTTTGTCTACTAAACAACATATTTTGATGTAGATCTTATACTCTAGGTATATACACTTAACCGCAGGTCAGCGGTAGCAAAACCAACATGAACAGGCCTCACATTCATATGAAACTCTGCACTAAGCTTTAGATATCAGCTTAAGGTCGTCGCTGTCGTGCTACCAACGGCACCTTTATCGCAATATAATATTGTCCAAATAATTTTAAATCTCACTAACAATTTGTTATTATATATTTCTGATCAACTGGCATAACTGAGCAATATAATTATTAATAACTTACTAAGTAGCTTCAATCTAAATCGTTCAATAAATTAATGAAAATAGACGAATGTCAACAATAACCTCATTATAAGGCATTCAGTTCAGAGTATTAAGCAGTATTCCATCAAATAAATCGAAGCAACCGAGCTTCACAATGTAACTATACATTCATTGGCATAGTTTAATAATATTCACTTAAGAATCAGGACAGTTAAAGCATAAATAACCAGTGATTTTCTTGTTACGTGAAAATAATCTTCTGACCCGGGACCACAAATTAAATTTTAGACAAAACTCTAGGTACCTATACCTTAAGTACTTTGAAATGTCATTTTACTACTAACTTGTTTCCAATTTAGACTCCGGGCTGTTACTAGGAAAATCCAGACAGATAAACTCACCAAATCGAACCCACGACCTCACGTTTAGCATCTGCTCAGCCTTTCCCCAACTATGTTGCACTCGGCTTCCAGGTTAACCGGATGTGAGTACCAGTGTTTTACATGGAGCAACTGCCAGTCTGATCTCTGCAACTCAGTGACTGGGTAAAGCGCCCCTTGATTAAACTCATGGTTGTCAGACCTTAGAGGCATATTACCCGTAGTGACTGTCAAAGATTTACAAATGACAGCCGGGACCAGCGGCTTGATGTGCTTTTTGAGGCACAGATAAGTCTTGATATTTAATTATTGCTCGCCCATCCACATACCAACCTCGTCAAGCGTAGCTAATTATAACTTACTAGCAGACTTCACGCGGTTTCACCCGCGCAGTTCCCGTTCCCGTGGGAATACAGGGATAAAAAGTAGCCTATGTCACTCGGGGACATTGTAGCTTTCCAACGGTGAAATAATTTTTCGAATCGATCCAGTAGGTCCGGAGCCTATTCGATGCAAAAAAACAAACAATCAAACTTTTCCTCTTTATAATATTAGTATAGATTGCACGGTATACCTTCAAGTACTTCTAACTTCTAGAAGTGGCGGAACAAAAACACTAGGAAGTGGCGAAGGGCGGGCTTTTTGGGGGACTGTCTTATGTTATTTTGACGTTCAAAAAGTGCTAATCCTCAGTCTAATTTGACTAAATGACTTTTGGCTTTGATCATCCTTTGATCGAGCCGTGGAGGCTGTCATTATTTAGCCAAAAACTTCTCCACTAGAATTACAAGCCATAGTTGTTAAATATCGTTACAGATAGTAAAATCAATTAACAGTACATGAATAAAGTATGAGACTGAACGTTAAGTCTGTAATAAATTAATTTTAATATTAAACACCCGCCTACCGACGGGGAGGCGGGTGTTTAATATTAATTCTCCACACGCGTACACAGTATCTACATTAAGTACTAAATTATCTGTGTAGCTAGCTATGCTGAAGCTTATATCTTTATTGCTTAATCAGGAATGTAAACACTGGTTCTAAGATAAATATTCCACAACCTTTACACAACGCCATCTAGTTCTAAACTAAGCAGAGCTTCTGCTATGAGTAATAAACAACTGATAAACATACTTATATGTTTCTAAATACATACATATTAATGATAAATTACACCCAGACACTGGACAAATGATCACGTTCATCACACAAATATTTGTGTTGAATGGAAATCCCACCCACGACCTCGGGCATAGCAGTCAGAGCTACTAACTATTAGACCAACAGGGCAGTCAATAGGATATCTAGCCTTTTTTTGTGGTTGAAAATCCTCATGGATGTAGGGCGGAGGGGTCTGTCACTGACTCTTACTGACTAAAAACCACCCCGTGTTCCTTCTCACACCTGCGCCGGGGGTCACGGGAACAGAAGATACTTCCGCGACCCCCGACTGGTGCCGACCCCGCATTCCTCGCCAAGTCAGCGAGGGGAGAGAGAGGACTTATTACTTAGCAGGAGTGTAATTTTTTATAAGTGGAGTGTTATTTTAATAAGTACTTATTATTACTAAAAGTTACCTTTTAATCGATAAAAACTGATCTTCGTACCAATTCTCTAAAAGTTCGACCACATAATAGATCACAACAGACCTCGCTGTTGTTCACACATAAATAATATCACTTAACACTATTGAAACGAATAGAAACACAGACCTTATCGTATGTACATTATTACTATAGACAGAGCAAGAAACAAATAGTTCCTCATGACAAAATGTAACAATGATTGTCGCCGCAACTTGTCGGTTGTCGCGCCGCTGACAATACAACTCGTTTGTAATACGCACAACTGATGTGCTCAGACATGCGGATAATAAAATATGATAATACATATACATACTATGATTGATGTAATGATCTTGTTATGAGTACTTAAAGTATTATTAGCGTCAACATCGGAGGAAAAGTGAAAGTCAAATCATTTGTTGCAATTAGGCACTTTTGAACGTAAAACTTACAAGTTAAATCTTTTCTATGCCAATAATATAAAGAAGAGAAAAGATTTCCACTTTTTACGAGTATGAAACGAATGAACTTAGAAACTGCTGGACGGATTTGAAAAATTCTGTTACCGTTGGGATGTTACACTATCCCCAGGTCACATAAGCTACTTTTTATTCCTGTATTTCCCTGGGAACGAAAACTACAGGGATAAAACTGCGTGACGTCCGCTAGTCTAAAATATATGAAAGTCCTGTGTCACATTGTTAGTAACAAAACTCCTCCGAAACGACTTGACAAATTCTTATGTAATTGTGTGTATACTCAGAAGGCACGAGAATAAGACTCTAGAGTATTTTTTTTTCATAAAAAAGCGGAATGGTTCGTTCATAGATATCCGGGTTCGTTCCACTTTTTTATCAGTAAGTAATATATTATATAAATATGTTTCTAGTTGTATGGAGAAAAATGAGCCAGAAACCATGCATCCTCAGAGATGATAATTACTAAGCTAAGTAAGCTTCAGCATGTGGCATATGCTAAAGCATATGGCGCTCTGTAGTTTCTGCCTACCCCCATGGGAGAAAGGCGAGTGAGTTTATGTAAGCTATGCATGTGTATGTGTGTTATGTATGTGTAAGCTTCAGATGCAAAATACTCGAATAATTGAGAGACTTTTACCCAAATTGTGAAAGCTTTACCTATTAGGATCTTACCTCAATTTTGAAACCAAATTCTCGACCGTAACCTCAATCCACTTAGGTAAAATTGTAATAGCGTACACATTCAGTTTCAGGCTAGAAATTTTCAGGAATAGAAATTTTAAAAGAAAGGTTTCTATTTACTTACTAATATGAAACAGTTAAAATCCTAATAGCCAACTTAGGAAAACATAACTTCAGGCGATAATTGCATCTTTTAGTTGCCATGTATGTTAAGTCAAGTGGTCGTAAGCAATACTGCTGAACGTGGGACCGTAGTTCGGTTTCCAGATCGGCCAAGGAAGTTATTGGATTTTTCATCTAGAATTTCTCAGCTTCCCGGAATCTGCCCCAATATGCCCCAATTAATGTTAGTAGACTCGCCTCTATTACATTTGAGGGTGTATAATACATTAGGTATCTCCACCTCTGTCTGACCATTACAGATAAATTCAAAAATAAGACGCGAGATGCTAATACTTTTCCACAGGAGACTCAGTTAACAAATTATTTTATTTGTAACAAAAATTTGTGTCGTCAAAGATTTTATTATTATATTTTATTACTAGTACTAAAATTCGTAGAACTTTTACCATACAATGAGGAGCTTTATTTCGTCTTTTTTGAAGTGGAAGTTCAAACAATTAAGTAATTTATTTCAAAACAATATAGCTACATTGTGTGGTATTTTTTCGGAAATTGAATAATGTCTTTGCTCAAACCAATATTATAAAAGCATCAAACCCTTAAAACGAAGACGTTCCAGGGTCCGGACGACTAAGCGTGAACAAACACGAGCTGCGACAACCTTACAACCTCTAGACGACGGCGTTGATGACTGCTCGTAACATGTTCCACCGACGATGCATAAATTCTTTCATCATGTCGCGGCAAAAACATTGTCAAATATCCTTTTCATGTTTACTACAAAACAAACAAGTTTGTTTGGCTTCAGTCGAACGACCCCTTCACATTATTTACGATGTTGCGAAAGAATTACCCAGTGACAAAGAAACGTAGTAAAAAGAAGCTTCGAGAATTACTAAAAAAATCTAATAAGATGGAGTGAAACAATAGACACACATACGCTGTCCTGGCAGGCGGGTAGGCCTCGGAGCGGCGTCATGTTTAAATTTGCAATTCAACGAGAACGCCTAACTACGAGTGTGACACCTCCTTCCATATTTGATAAACAAATATGAAGATGAAGAACAACACACTAGAGCTGTCTCCTCGCATAATGGATTCAATCCTCAGAGCGATCGATGCGTAAATCCAAATACCTCTGAATTAGCTTAAACATTAATGTGACGAATTAAAAATTGAACGTTGATTGAGAAACGATGTAAACCCATTTCAAATGTCAGAACTTTATATTTGTTATTCAATATTCCTAATGTTTGTACTAGAAAAAAAATGAATAAGAAAAAAATAATCCATAGGAAGGCCTTAAAGTATATTCGATTCTTACATATTCTAGATATAAATCTCGACTATACTGGATAGTACCTCAACCTTTTTATTCTCAACATTGGCATACCTAGTATGCATCAAAGTCTTTAGTTGTTACAATATTTTTTCTTAGTTCATCATGCATCTTGGTAAAAACCTAGGTTCTAAATCCTATATTTAATAATTATTAATTATCATCATCACCATTTCAGCCAAAAGACGTCCACTGCTGGACATAGGCCTCCCACAAGTGTCGCTATAAACGATCGTTCCAGGGTGTCTCGCATTGATCTGATTCCAGCGACCCTCACCAAGCCGTCGATCCACTTAATACACAGTTATTCTTTCCTCTCCTTGCACATTATGTCCTTAAAACCTTTTACATTCTGATTGTATAGAACCAGTAACACCTCGCTCGTATAATATGAAGAGCTCGGTACTTAGCTAGGCAAACTTTTCCAGTAATGAGTGGACCGACTGTAGAGTATTATCCTCCATGCCGCCGCGCCGGCGCAGCATGATGAAGATATTATAATATTATTATTACTCAGAGAATCGACGAAGCAGCAATAAGCCGATTGCCTGATAAACCTAAATGAAATTCTGAAGTGGCGGGTTAGATGGCTTTTCGATTAAGTGTAAGATAAGAATTATTATTCTGAAAATGATCAGTTGTATGAAGAAAAACAAAGTAATATCTTAGAGCCGATGTGTAACGTCTCGACTGTCCACATACTCTAAAGTAACCTCGAAATAAACTTACAAACAGGCGCGTGGAGCTAGTTTTTGTATAGCAAACAATCTAAAGTGTAATGTCATTATTATATTCCTAGAACTTTATGAGGGTTATAGAAAAGGCGAATATTTTAGCAATAGCAGTACCAGTAGGTTAACATTTACGATATCATAAAAACAAACTACATTATAGTTGAACAGAACAAACTACTCCATACATGAATGATATATATTTATTTGTTTTTTATAACTATAGTAAAGTCTTACTGAACCGTGCTCGTAAATATCAAGATGCAGGCACTGATATGTGGCGTAATGTGCCGTGGAAGTTGCCGGTGGACGGCATTCATACAACTTGCTACATTATTGCCCTGTTGAGTTCCGTTCCGAATGCCGACATTATTTACTCACATGTTTATTGTATGTATTTCAAAGCAGTATTTTATGAAATGTTTGAATGAAATAGGTATTATATAGGGCTTAGGGCTAAATAACATCAGGGATTACGGTATAAACCTACGCTTGACGAGGTCGATCCATGGAATGGTGACCATTCATAAGAATCAAGACTCTTCCGTGTCTCGAAAAGCACATTAAGCCCTTGATCCAGGCTGTTATTTCTAGATCTTTTACAGTCGTTACGAGTAGTCAGTAAAACTTTGGTATTCATCTGCATCTGGTTAAAGCTGACCCCAACATACTTGCTAAAGGCTATGCAGATGATGATAAGAATTATGTACACGAAACGTTTCAAGGGACTACAAGAAAGAGGAATTAATCAGGTACGAGTTTTGCAGAAGGATAAACAGCAGCTTTTAAAACTGTAAATAGACCAATAGGACGTTACATAATCTTTCTTTTATCTGCACAAAGATATGATGCATACCAATATGCAAATAGAAATCACTACAGTATATCATTTTCTAAAGTAGAAGCCGAACAAGAAAAAGCTTAAAAGTGTACTCTGATTTGATTAAAAGCAGTCCGTGCGAGACTCGGCAACTTTGCGAAGGGAGCTCGGAACGCGACGTCTCTCTGAACTTGCTCTGGGATTCCTTTTTCATAATGAATCCAGAATGAAACTATGTGGTGGCAGTCACGTCATGGTGGACTAATAAAACAAACAAAAACTTCATTCTGAAACGAAGTAGGGCTGTAATATTTAAAAGCAACAGTAATTTTAATGCAGAGGAGCTTGCGGCTATACAGGATGTCTCATTCAAATCGGTCAGTATGGGAAAGTCTGAAACTATAAGACATAGGTACGAAGATCTGTTCTGAGGAACCATGTCATCGATTTTAATAACAAAAAAAACTGCATTCATACATTTAAAAAAAAAACATCTGTACTCCGTTCGGGAATCGAACCCGGTTATTTTGAAAAAACAAACATACACTATTTCTATTTAGATATCGATTGTGGAGGTCTAAGGCAGTAAATGTCTGTATGAAACATGATGTCTAAAATGAATAAAATGCATTGTTTCCACATACTTTAATTTATTTTAGTAGGTGCTCGAAGTGACCACGTTTACAATATTACTACAATAGTACAGATGTTTTTTAAAATGTATGAATGCAGTTTTTCTTGTTATTAAAATCGATGACATGGTTCCTCAGAACAGTTCTTCGTATGTCTTAAAGTTTCAGACTTTCCCATACTGACCGATTTGAATGAGACACCCTGTATAATGTCAGCCTCAAGGGTCAAACGAAATTTGAGGTTGGTCCGTGGATTGGTGACCATTCAATACATATTAAGACTCCTCGGTTCCTTAGAAAACACGTAAGCCGTTGGTCCCGGCCGTCATTTGTAGATCTATGGCAGTCGTTACAGATAGTTAGAATCCCGAAAATCTTACCACTGTTTTTGCTGAGCATCGGGTTAAACTGGAAACCGACTCCGACATGATTGGGAAAAGGCTTGGCAGCTAAGGAGTAACTTAAATGTATACCTACTCTGTTAGTTTGCCTATTAATAGTTAACTTAAAAAAAATAGGTACATTTTTTACGAATTGATTGGATAGAAAAACTTTGTGATAAAAAATACAACCAACTTCAAAAAACACTAACCGGTGTAAAATAACTCTAAATTAGGAAGTCTGTGGATAAGGTAGTTTTGTCTCATTCATGATTGGCCACCGACTTCCAATTTTAGAGTTATTTTACACCGGTTAGTGTTTTTTGAAGTCGATTGTATTTTTTGTCAAAAAGTTTTTATTTAACAATTTTTAGTTTTTGTATGTTTATATACCTAGATGATTCATTATTATCCATTTCTACAACACATATTTACATATAACAATCAAATAAATAAACAACAACTGTTCGATGAAATCAAAAAGTAAATGAACAAAAATTTTCATAAAATGAAAACTACTAAGCCAAACTATGTATTTTTTTTATGAGTCCAAAAAAGAACTAGTCCGCATCAAACTAAAAAAGAATCACGTAAATCGGTGCATAAATCTCAGCGTAATCGGTGAACATACATACAAAAAATGTTCGAAAATAAATTAAATTTTAATAAAATTGTTCATAAAATGAAAACTACCAGGTCAAACTACACACATCAAAAGTGTCTAGGGATCAACATATATTTTTGCAATAACTTTTCTCCTGATTGATATTAATTAAAATTTTCTTTAAGGATTCATCAAATAAAGTGTTTTGGTTTGTCACAGTAACGATAAACCAAGTCACCTTTGCATTAATAAAGAAATTTGCCATTTTCCTAATAAAGGGATTTTTGACATTTGAACCACTAACATTAAAGTGCGAAAAAAAGACTGAAATAACAGTTTTCTTTAAAATTTTATTGGGTAACTTAAACAATTAATAATCCGTGTTTCTACCGCGAAAACTAACAACACAAGAACATCGGTTTGGCATACTCAAAATGAGTTCATCCAAATCACGCTGTGGAATGGCCGCCCATGTTCGTTGCAACAACAAAAAAAGGTCTTCTTGCGACTGGATACCTTCCATATTCGGCAGAGCTCTTCTCTGTAGCATATCCCATGCATGCTCAATCGGGTTCAAGTCTGGCGACTGAGCAGGCCAGGGCAGGACATTGATGTTAGCTGCGGCGAGAGTCTGTCTTACAACTCTTGCGGTGTGCGGTCGTGCATTATCATGCATTAACTGAAATAAGGGACCGATTTGCACTTGTAGAGGAACGATGACGTCTGATACAATCGTCTCAGCATAAATTTGAGCGTTGAGGTTGCCTCTGATCCAAATCAACTCAGTTCTTCCGCCGATCCAAATACCCGCCCATACCATGATGGTTCCACCACTATAAGGATGGACTTCCTGGCAGGATTTTAATCGCTGTTGGCGTCCAGGGGTTCTCCAGTGTCGTATACGTCTTGTATCCGGTCTCATACCAAAACGAGACTCATCAGAAAAACACACGAAACGCCATTGTTCTTCTGCCCAATTTCTGTGTTCAAGAGCCCATTGATATCGAATCCTACGATTGGGCATTGCTATAGGTGGTACCCGTAGCGGTCTTCGGGAATGAAGGTTCACTTCATGCAAGCGGTTTCTGACTGTTTGGTCGCTAATTAAGTTCCCTGAAGAGTGATGAAGCCTCACGAGTTGTAAGACAGACTCTCGCCGCAGCTAACATCAATGTCCTGCCCTGGCCTGCTCAGTCGCCAGACTTGAACCCGATTGAGCATGCATAGGATATGCTACAGAGAAGAGCTCTGCCGAATATGGAGGGTATCCAGTCGCAAGAAGACCTTTTTTTGTTGTTGCAACGAACATGGGCGACCATTCCACAGCGTGATTTGGATGAACTCATTTTGAGTATGCCAAACCGATGTTCTTGTGTTGTTAGTGTTCGCGGTAGAAACACGGATTATTAATTGTTTAAGTTACCCAATAAAATTTTAAAGAAAACTGTTATTTCATGTTTCGCACTTTAATGTTAGTGGTTCAAATGTCAAAAATCCCTTTATTAGGAAAATGGCAAATTTCTTTATTAATGCAAAGGTGACTTGGTTTATCGTTACTGTGACAAACGAAAACACTTTATTTGATGAATCCTTAAAGAAAATTTTAATTAATATCAATCAGGAGAAAAGTTATTGCAAAAATATATGTTGATCCCTAGACACTTTTGATGTGTGTATGTTATATTTTTATGGGACCAAATGGCAGCTATTCTGCATCTAACTAAAAAAATCACGTAAATCGGATCATTAATGTCGGAGTAATCGAAGTACATTCATAAAAAAAAAAATCCGATCGGATTGAAAACCTCTTCCTGAAGTCGGTTAAAAACTGATGAGAAGTCCGCGTTACACCTTCGACATCAGCAGCTATCTTGCCAACCCAGTCCCGTTCAAAAACATAGAATCATGCTTGCTCACACCTCCGCCACCTGCAGCGCCACAGTTTACAGCGCAACACGTCGAAACAATGTTTAACTCTGAGAGGAATTCTCGGCGCCATATTAGAATGGCAACTTGAATGGTGCCGCTGACAAAGGACCGCTGAACGTCATCCCGCGCTGAGCAGAATACGCGATGAGCAGTTACAGGGAAATGGTCAGGAACGAATGACTGACTGAGTGTGCGCTGATTAGCAACATTTTGGATAAATCCTTTTAGTCGATCGCTGTGTATCAGTTTGGCGCAGTTCGGTCTGGGAACTAAAGTCTTACAAGTAGTGTTTGTAATAACCTAGCAATATAATACGATAGCTAGTGTCTTACTAGCTGTCAATAATAAGGCTTATTTAGTTTTATACTGTTAAAAATAAGGTAAGAATATTAACCGACAACGACTAATTACTTTGAAATAAAAACATGAACCACACGCCTATTTATAATTCCGCCTATTTATTCCCCAAAGGTTAGGGAGAGATGTACCTACTGTACCTACACATTTCACTTGCTATATTTAATCATGTAAAAGGGCTAATAGGATAATTTGTAGCTACTTTAAGAGTAAAAAAAACTTACCTTGTTTTACGACAGCACAGGTCGCCAGGATCTCCACATAGTTAGTTCTTCAGACTAAGGCGAAACCCAATGCTTTCAGCAACAAATCAGCAGTATAACATAGTCTTTTTCTTGCGTCTGACACAGGAACCACTACACATTCGTACACAGAGACGATATATTAACACTTGCACCAATATTGAGCTCTCTTATGTCACACAATACACTATCACTTTTCTCACTTTTTGACAGTCGGCCATAACATTTAGGTTGCATCTGCGTCTTTTTATTTATCATAGACCACAGATAACAGTAAACGGATCGACAAAGAATGCTCCATCCTGGGTGATGTCTTAAATAGAACAAAATTGTCTGCTCATTTGTTATCTTTTATTTGTTATTTTATTCTATTTTTTAAATAAAAATTAAACTCTTAGAAGGTAATTCTAGTCTTCTCGGGTATGTCTTATTTTGTATGGCAACACAACCTGCATGCTCTTTTAGAATAGCAGGTGTGGTTTTACCATTTACTATTTATTTTTTAAATATCGTTGTAATAAGCTAAGATAAGGCTTTTTGGCTCCGTATAGCCGGTCGACTTAGTAAAAATCACCCAGTAAAACTTGAGTGAAGTAAACTGTGAATGCCTAACATCAGCATGGAATGAAAACTCCATCTGCCTTCACTTCATTTCTTTTTTAACGGAGCTAATAATTATAACAGATTCGCACTGCAGGTATTTTATGATATTTTTAATTTTTGCCTTTATATAAATATTTATTTTGTATGCGTATCCCTTGTCAATTTGTTTATTTTTTTCTCACTCGGTACGTATGTAAGAGGTTACATTATCCAAAATTATGACTTACTGAGAAATTCCAGATGAAAAATCCTATTAACGCTTGTTACGAATCCAGGAATCGAACCTTTTCATCTTTTTGCAACCAATAGACCACTGAGTTAGCAATAATCACACATAATTTAGGTATGATGTTCCGTCGAAACAAATCAAATGGAAACTTAATAAGTCGTGGGCGTATGGCCTATTGATACGTATGTTATTGTCGTATAGCGGAACTGAAATTCATTAAAAAACAGTTAACATTAATTATTCCCTTGATGACTACTAGACAGCTCTACAATTAATTCCCAGCGCGTTATAATTATACAATTAACAATTCACTTAATGTGGCACGTTAATTATGATCAAAAACATTTAAAAAAACACAAGCGACGATACGAATACTGAAATAACAACCAGAATGTTAAAATATAACATTTCAACGTATAATAAATAAAATCTCTCGTTACATTTTTATATTTTTTCATTCCCTTTTGAATTTTCCACGTAAGCGGTTACACATTAAAATCATGGAGCATGTGAGGTTTCGTATGATTAATGGCCGCTCCCAACACTTAATACAGCCCTGTTTATTCTAATGTTCGCGAACATAATGTGCCCACCGGACACAATACAATACAAACCTCATGATAATACATTCATGCGAGTTTTTATTCAATAACCACATGAACAACGTTGATATTCCTGTGTCGGTCAACTTGAGTATAGGTACGAAATTTTGTCATTTATTTATAGGATATTAAAACTGAAAGCAGCAGTCATACAATGAAGAAACTTATGTACTACTTTGTTGAAAAACAAGTGCATGTGTTCGATAATTAGTGTGAAGACTACAATAAAGTATTTTAGACAAAAGTAATAACGTTTAATTATTTACGAAGTACTTCACAATACAAACGTGTAATGCGTATATGGTTCAATATTACAGGGGTTCGAAACTTTGTGGCATATTTCATTTCACCCAAAATTATAAAAAAATTAAATACGTGTGTAGGCGAAGTAAAACCAATAATGCATTTGTTATGATTTTCAAAGTTCTCGTGCGGCGATGTTTACCTCGAAATACATTTATCGGAAACAGGACACTTTGGTGTAACACACTCTTTATTTTTTTTTGTATTTATATGTGTCCCCTATCCGTATAAACTTCTTTCATCGTGCGCGGAAACATTGAAATAAGAATGACTTGGTCAGATTCCATAGAAGAAGAATTACGTTCATTAAAAATAGGAACAATTACAGCATTTATAGGCATTACAGCAAAACTAAAAGTTAGGTAACTAGAAATCGTGAAATTCTTCGGAATCTGGAAAACTCTTAAGAATCAAAAATGTTCAAAATGTTCAAAAATGTTTATTACGGCCTAATTTAACTGTGAAAAACCACCGTGCATGCGCATTCTCTTTAACTGTGATCGACCACGACCATGACGCGTCACACTCTCAACATACCACCATATTTACGAAGTGTTATACACAGAATGCACTCGATCAACTCACACTCCACTAGACGGCTCCGGGCGTGTTTGAGACATATTGTAGTGTAAAAATTTTAAAAGATGCACTTATTGAAACATGATTTTTAATAGTAATGGTGTGCGAAGTGAAATGATTTTTATTAAATTTGGTTGCAAAGAAAAACAATAGCTGCACGTAGTTTGTCTTGTTCAAATTATTATGATATCAGTTTAAAATGTTCTCAAGTAAGTAAAACATATATGTAATTTTTATTGACAAAAAAAAACATAAATCATTTTGTGTGAAAATATTGTCTTCCCACATATTAATTTATTGCTTTTTGGCGAAGAAAATTCTATGGAACATATTATCACTTACTAGGTGGTGCCCGTGACTTCCTCAGCTCAGGATTATAGCCTCGAGTAGTTTATTTTCTTGCCCAAGATCATATAACTTAATAAATTATAGCCTATGTGTTATTCTGATGTATAAACCATATTATTGTAAAGGTTCTTAAAAATCCATTCAGTAGTTTTTGCGTAAAAGAGTAACAAACATTTATACAAATTTTCGCATTTTTAACATTAGTAGGACTATTACGACGCGTGTACCATTTGCCACTAACGCCTCGACTATTTCATATTTTTGTAGACAAAGCGACTTGTTGCCGACCTACATAAAAGAAAGAAAGGAGTTTGTTAAGAATTAAATTTATCTCAAAAAGGTTTTTATTAACCTAATTCAAAGGGCTTACAGCGAAGAACCAGCAGTTTATTACAATTACGCCTGAGTTATTCAATGTTCCGGCCGTGAGATTTTATAAATGTTTTTATTGGTTGGAAGATAAAGTAGAAGCGTAATTTAATAAAATTTATATATAAATCTGCAAAATTAAAAATAATACAAATTTTAATGTAATGATTTTTTTATACACAAAGGATTAAACCCAACGCGGACATTTTATTAGTCATAGCACTAAATATTTACCCAGATTTAAACAAAAATGTAATTATCCAATTCACTATTTAATAATATGAACACATTATCTGCAGTTAAATCGATAACACTGTTTTTCGGGGAAAAGTATTTATTTAAGGTGTGAACTCACTGTACTCCGACAAATTTGATTGTTTGTTTGTTTTCATTGAATATGATCCGAAACTACTGGACCAATTTCAAAAATTCTTTCACCGTTGGGAAGCTACACTACCCCCGGGTGACATAGACATCTTTTTATCCCTGTATTTCCACGGAAACGGAACATTTGGAGTCCTTAACTCAAGTAACCTCTGAACATCACAGATGTTCTTAAAGCCTGACAGAATAAAAACGCATGGCAGTCCCGTTACGAGCTGCTCTTCACCGGCGAAGTAAACGATGCACAGTTGAATCTCCGCTTGTGATCGGTTGTTCGAGCCAATACTGCCAATCCTTACTGAGCCACATTCGGATGCGTAGCCTGGAGCGAAAAATTAAATTATTTCAATTCTGTGGAAAACAAAGATGGAGGACACAACGTAAACAACTTTCTACTTACAATACTGAATTTCAACGATTATTGTCAATTAAAAATGGTCACTGCTTTTGTGCTGGTTGTGCCTTTTCACCCCGTATGGATTAGTGATAGCAGCCCGTAGATCATGAGGTCCTGGATTTGATCTAAATTATGCACCAAGTGTGTGTGTGTAGCTGGTTAATAGGAAAACTTATGATGATGAGTAAAGCCTTAAGCCAGAGATATTATGTAAAAATCACTGCTTAACCCAAAGGAAAAGCACTAAGGCAAAGTAATATTATAGTTTAGAAGCAAGCAAAGATTTTCTTATCTAGATTCTGGGAGACCTTAAAACCTAGGCAAACTCGTAAAAATCCCAATATCTCGGAATCCTATCAATACGGCCGGTACGAACGCCAGCTATTTTGTTTTGTCGCTCAATGGAAAAATGCGGGGAATATTTTTGTCAGCGGCAGGCGGCCATCGCGCCGTCGTCGCTCCGCAAACCGCGGACCGCAGTATTCCTGCTTCGAATGATATATATAATTGTACGAGATGTGCAGGTCACAAACGCACTGTTGTGACATTTAACTGAGGCAAGCCCTGCATGGAGGAACTGACGGCGTTGACGCCCGTCAGCACGTAAAATTGACTTAGTTCTCGCTACAAAAGGCCACACCCTCCCTAGCTGCACAGCTACTTTCGCCACTGTCTCAGTTAAACGATAGGGCCTTAGCGAGTATTAAACCGACCACCAGACACTCCATTTTCTATGATTTATACATACCTATTAAAGAATATAAACTCCTTTGATCTTGTATTTATATTCTGCAACTGTACCACATTGGCGTTAGCAACAATTTCATTGTCACTAATTTTATCTTCGACTATCAGTGATCAGAGTTAATTCAATCTCATTGTGCTTAAATTTTTTACAAATAAGAAAAAGGCAGTAACGTTAGATAACAATTTCAACATTAATGATTTAAGAATCTAGACTTCTTACTCCAGGCGTGACGGAACAATCTTACGCCTGTCAATCTTGCATGAAAGAAATCTGGGTTCGGCACACAGGCGCTCATCGGACCTCCATCGAGTCGTCCGTCACCGATACATCACGCGTTATCTCCGCACGTCACGTCACGTCGATACCGCGCGACGAAGCGACGCGCCTCAAACTTTATTGATGACCATTGTGCGCGCTTGTGGACGGCCGCGTGTGGGGCTTTTTCAATGCGAACTGATTTCATGAGATAGTGTGCTACAGTAAGAAGTTTGTTAAATGCGTGCGGCTGTTAGTGAATCATAGTAACGTGTTCTTGCTTGGGGAAAAACAAAACAACCGAATTATTTAAAATACATTAAGTAAATCCATGTTCCATAACAACAAATGGCACAACTATTTATCCGCAACATAACCTTTTATTCAAAGCTCTTTTATTCCGAGTGTATTTTATTATTTCATTTATTGGAGATGTTCAGTAAACACTAAGTACAAGGTATTCTTACTTTTTGTCTCATAACGCTACGTGTACGTAACCAATTATACTACGTGTTAGACAAGACCGTAGCCAACTATACTACTCCGTAGCCAAGTATACGACGCCGTAGCTAACGGTTACCTAGTGAGATTACTTAAAGACACAAACGTTGTCTGCATTTCCAGATTTTTTTTTAGAAAATCGATGTTGATTTGCCCTGACGTATTTCGTGTTGTTGTTGCAGCTTCGACGTCCGCGGCAAGCACCTGTCGGAGGCGCGGCACTGGTCGGCGCCGGAGGTGTTTGGCCCCCGCGCGCACTTCTCCACCTCCCCGCCGCCCGCCGCGCTGCTGGTGCGTGACGTCAAGCGGCGCGACGAGGGCGTGTACCGCTGCCGGGTCGACTTCAGGAACACGCAGACCACCAGCTTCAGATATAACCTCACCGTTGTGGGTAAGTAATTGGACAGTTTTCTACTATGTTATTAGAGAGTCTAATGAGAAATTTGTGATTTGGTATACGGGTCAAAATACAGATCGATAATTGTTAGGACTCATTGTAAGGAAAGCAATATTATAGAAGATAATATACGAGTAATTTCCTCATTGGTTTGGCAAACATTGCTCAGCATTTCATGTCACGTACGCTTCTTTCATACGTCTTTACATTGGTCGTTTCTAAACGTCCACTTATACCGAGTTTATAAAGTTAAACCAAAAAAGCCGTAAGTAAACAGCCGCTCTAATGAACTCGCCATCCCTCACGCACATCAACACAAACAATTAATCAGTAGTCATCAATTTACCGATCTTGTTTGCCCGTACGTATCCGTGCAGCTTAATTGTTCAGTACTGCGGTACTGGCGGTGCTGGTTGTACCGGGAATTTACGCGGGACGCATTGTTCGCCAGATATACGGCGCCCCCAACAAGCCTGGAAGGTGTCTGACTTATGGGATAGACTTACTGCGGGCTTTATTGCCAGCAGCTAGTGAGTAATGCGGCCCTGATAGTCGTCTAATGATCTGACGACTGCTTAGTGCTGTTTTGTCCGCGATAAATGGTGAGAACTGCAGAGTTCTAGAAAACAAGATTGTGTAACATTGCGATTATGGTTAAGGATGGTTTGAATTCTGGGTTTTACCAAGATGAGTATGGTAAAAACAGAAAACAAAAATAAACATTAATGTTTCCTGTCATCCACAACGTCAACGCAACGAAATTAACGTGACGTCTGCTGTAGACATCATAATTTGAATTGCGAATTCCCGAGCACGGCTTCTCAACATGTCGGTCGGTACCGGAGTATCTAGTCCCGGTGATCGAGCCGGCTTTCAAACTTTTTGCAGCGAACTCGAAGACGTGGCGAATAATCGATTGTCGACAAACTTGTGGAATGTTCAATCAATGTTCGCAGTGTTCGGGGATGCTTCATCATCGCTGTTAATTAAATCGATTTATTAATTCTATTAGAGCTCTCGTCACTCGGCAGCTACGATGTGTGACACCGACTTTTCCAATCGAGTTGGAGAGTTTACTCATTTAAACGTTGACAAACATGTTTACTGAAATTCGGCGAATGAAGTTGATCAAAATCAGTGAGTATGATCGACGTCCACATTGTGTTTGTTTTTACATGCGACAGTTAATTTCGGTAATGTATTTTCGCTGTATGAAATGTTTGAGTTCGACAGTTTGCTCAGCTTATTTTACTTTTACATTTGAATCTCTGATGGAGTCTGCGAGCTGTGTTAATGATACGACACAACTTTGTTTTCAAATTTTCGGAATATTGCGCGTTCCAGATAACCATCCATTATAGGCAGAACGTATTGATTACAAACGTCTTTCAACTGAAATGATGCTGCAATAAGCTTTTATGATAATAAAGGGTGACAAATCGTCATCAAATGTCTCTTTTTTCTAGGGATAAAAACTAGTGCGATCCCACCTGATGGTAAGCAGTGATGAAATAGTTAATGGTGAAGCGAACTAGTTTATTAAGAACTTGTTCACTGTAGTCTTGAAGGCACCTTAATTAAAATCGGACGGGTAGACTGCATCAGGCAAATGTCTTCTTCTTTCATCTTTGTTTGACACTAAAATTATGTTTTAAGTGAAATAAGGTAGGTACAGACGCCAGCACATAAATGTGTCAAATTTTCCCAATTGAATATGAACTTTATTCTGTTTAACATTAATTTGAAAACGATCAAAGAAATTTGACACATTGGGGTAACTTGATGTGCTCGCGTCTGTACTTGTTTAAAAATAATACTAACCAAGAAAATGAATGAATCATTGTCATAGTAGTTTGTTGGTCTCGGATTCTTACAAGTATATACAGATATTGCAGATACAAACAAATAAAAAAAATACATTTAGTTATGATAACTATTTCGTATAAATAGTATTCTATATAGTGTGAGTAATTGTTACGTGATAGGTAAACAGCAGTGCCCTTCAGAAATGCCATGTAAATGCTAATCGTCGATTGCTCACTCGCTGAAGGTGAGAGGATCGCGGAAAAATGTCAGCCATGTTTATGTACACGCGTGCACGTCGTAACTCGCATCACCCTGTACGTGCTGCGTTATACAGGTTGGGGTAATGTCAGCGATAAAATTCTACTGCCTCCTGTAGGTAACGTTTGATAATCAATTGTCGCGCTTAGCTTATGTTTACGCGCGTTTCGCTTTTTTATTTACGTGCTAAAGTAGTATTTATGTATAAATTAATATTATTAAGATAAAACATAACACGTGCCTATATTCCACGAAAAGTTAGATACGACATTCACTTTTGCTAATTATGTGTAAATATTGCCAAAAACTGGAAACGCATCCAGATTGCGGGCTGCTATTAAGAAATTGTCGACGCAGCAACCCAACAACACTTTGGCGGACCTTGCAATCGAACCCAGTATCTGAGACTTAGCAGTAATACGTGCAGCCACTAAACCAACGAGGTAGAAAGTTATTTTAAGATCCTACATTTTCCACTTTGCCAGAAGTGGACAAAAACGATGTTTATTTATTTCAAGCCCACTACTGTTGTTATTACTTTTTCAAAACAATCTTCAATGAGGTAAATAGTACTTATATACCTATATTATATATTCAGTTTATCTGGCTCCCTTCTCTCAGGTTGCTCACAAAGTCACAAACAACAACCAATAAGGATAGAATAGAATATAGTATTGAGTTATTGTAACACTTGTTTTCAATATTATAATTATCTACATAGAGGTAACGCCGAGAAGGACATAGCCGTACTAAGGTTTAATATGGGTTGTTTTACTATTATTTCAAAATAGAGTAATTGATATTTTCAAGGGCAATAACGAAAAAACTCTGTGGTCCAGTATCGTATTAATATTGAGGTAGAGAGCAATTTTCGCGCGTAAAGTGCGTAATTATAATCGAATGAGGCTTGTCCCTCGCCATCCAGATAACGGCTATTCCCTTACAAACGACACTCTCTAGCCTCCGAGCTTACCCAAATATCTTACAACGCCCTCTTGACAAACAATTATGTAGATTTTATACACTTTTGGGCAGTTTTAGACGTTGAACTTGCTACTTTTACAAGTACTTCGCGATGACTGCACAACTTTACACTGATAAAGAATTCATTTATTTAGTTTAAAATGAAAATTATACGCAGTTGGGATCTGACGAAGATATGAATTTCATTTAATTGGTCATTCTCTGCTATGATAACGGCAATATCCAATAGGACCATTTATTGTGACGGCCATTTGAAGTTTAGGATTGAAGTTTAATGGATATGGTTCAAAATAAAAAAATACATAAGAAAACCTTTTAAACCTAGCTTTATCAAAACGTCGGTATTTTTTTATTCGTATAGTAACAGGTGAAAAATAACTTCAATTTCGGAAGTCTGTGTCTTTGGTGGTTTTGTTGCGTTTATTATTGGCCACTGACTTCTGAAACTGAAGTTATTTTTCACGTGTTAGTGTTTTTTTAAGAAGTCGGTTTTTTTTTGTAATCAGGTTTTTTATTTGCGATTTTTAGTTTCTTCGTATGTAAAGAAGGTCTTTTAAAACTTCAAAGAATCATTGAAATTGGTTGACAGGTGCTTAAGAAGTTCTTTCTTAACATTAATCTGTATATCTCTGCCGGGCCCCTTTTAAAATAGAAAGGCGTAATGTTATGTTATGCAAATAAATGAACTCTACATAGACATCTGACTGTACCAATCGCGAATAATTTGCTGTTATACATTGAAGAGTTCCGTCGCATGTCTTTTTCATCAGTTTTTCTTCACAAAATGATACTTTCTAAATGAAAATGATTGATTTGTTACTAAAAATGTAAAAATCGGTACGTGTGTACATATATTTTTTGAGGAGTTCCCTCAATTCCTCGAGGATCCCTCATCAGATATGTGTTTTGATACAAATATATTTTTTATTTGATTGATAGCGTATACTAACAGGATCAACCTGTTAGTATACGCTATCAAATAAAAAAAGAATTTTGTAAATCGGTCTATAAATGACGGAGTACCTACTGAGGTAACAAACCCTAAAAAATTACAACCGAATTGAACCTCCTCCTTTTCCTTTAAGTCGGTTAAAAATTGTCAACGAATTAGTACAGAGGCCAGCACATCAAGATACCCCAATGTGTGAAATTTGTTTGATAGTTTTTCAACTTTATCATGAATTGAATAAGGTTCATGTTCCATCAGGAAAATTTTACATTTTGGGGTAAAAATTCAAAGTAAAAATTCAAAGCTAAATCATTTATTTCAATTAGACCGTTGTAAGGCACTTTTGAACGTCATACTTAAAAGTAAAAGAATAAGAATTTGGGCAACTAGAATAGTTGCCCCTTCCAAAAGATAGTTTTGTTTAGAGAAGACTGGGCAAGAAACTCCATAGTTACTCTTTTAAAATAGTTTTACAATACTTAGCTAGCTGGCAGTGAGCAAGCTTGATGTGCTGGCGTCTATATTAACAACACAAAGGAAAACATTCACAACAAATCAAATTCAGCGACATGAAGACAGATGAGCAAACTGTAACACTAATAATATCTTGTATAGATACATGCTCGAGTAGATACAAGTCGATAGATGTGTTGTCCACTAGACAATAGATAAGATGTACAAAGCTAGTTATTACAGCTGGAGGGTATTGACCTAGATTTGTATTGTATTTTCTTGGCATTTTATTGGTCCTTGTAGTCGCAAGCTTGGTGAACTTGGTCCTTGTCCTTACAAAGTCGAACAAAAATGACTTCTTTGATCATATATTATGTTAATAGTGTCTTTATGTATTGGCAATGCAGTAAATTGCGTGAACCATTCAGTCTTGTTTTAGCTTTAAACTAATTCTGAAGATAATTAAATAAATAAATAACAAAAAAATAAGTAAGTATACCTACTACAACTTTCACACAACGACATCTAGTCCCAAGCTAAGCAGAGCTTGTGTTATGGGTACTATAATAATAATACCAGCCTGTTACTGTCCCACAGGGCAAAGGCCTCTTCTCATACAGAGAAGACTCGAGCATTGATCACCATGCTTGCTCAAGGCTGATTGGCGATTTCAAACTTATATTAACTATAAGTCCAGGTTTCCTCACAATGTTTTCCTTGACCGATGTCAATGATGTCTAAGATAAACTTAGAAAGTACATATGAACAAACATACTTATATATTTCTAAAAACATACATATTATAGATAAATTACACTCGGACACAGAACAAATGATCAACACACAAAAATTTGTCTTGGGTGGGAATCGAACCCACGACCTCCAGCATAGCAGTCAGTCACTAAACACTAGACCAACAGGCTAGTCAAAAATTATATCATACCTCGTTGTGTGCAAACACAATTGAACTTAGTCAATTCCCCAATTTTCATTACACCGAGATCGTCACAGCAATTGTGTGACAAAACCATGGCACGGATCCTAGCAACAAATGTAATTATTACTGAATAGAAACAAAACTATCTCTGCTAATAAAATGCAATGACTGTATGAACCCGTATGATCAAGTTAAATATAATGAGCGTGAATCGTATGATCCCCACGGACCACATGTAATCGTGGCGAATATGGCGCGCATTAATTGGATCCGTCCCTTCCCAGCAGCCGTCCCAATGTTCCTCATTACGACAATCGAGTTTAGTGCCGATCCTATTCGATATCGAAAAGCAATCTCATCTGCTCTTTCTAGTCACTAAAAAGGCGCAGACTCTGTTCACCATCTTTCACTGGGACTTAAGCCGCTTCATTCAACAGGACGTGCCGTCCTAGTTAAACAAAATTTTAGTAAATAAAAGCATATTATGGCGTTCAAACATTTTACAATCTTGAATCTCACGGTACATTACAGCTTCGGAACTCGTATTAGGAGTGGCGGCCGCCCCTCAGCCCCTATGAAGCCCGACGCTGGTACACAGTGCGGTATCGATGGCCGTGCAGTTCCATTTCACGGCAACTTTAGCAGGCTTGTTTGTCCGTCCGTCGCCCGGAACGTGTTACATTCGTTATTGAACGCGATCGTCTCACAATTGAGTTTTAAACTTTAAATCACTTTGCGAGAGAGCTCGCCTGCCGATCCCGAGGGTCGAGATCTGATTACAGACTGTTGTCTTTCTATTAGGCTTTGTCGTTTTTGAGCAGTGTCGAACGAATTTCAATGCAGATTATGTCACTCTTCGTTATCAGTTTAAATTGATTTCAAACATTTCTATTCCTTATCGTTTTAATTTGCTCCTCGCGTACTTAATGGGTTGATCGCCTTTCCTCCTAGCGCCTACTTTAATCTGTTCACAATGAAGCTTGTCGGATAAAATATACCTAAATCTAAAAGAGCAATTTCGTTCAAAGATTTAATGAATAGCTTGTATCTGACAAACTGATCGCTAAAGGACATATTTTGTTGGGAATTGGGGATCCGAATAAAAAGCACTGTAAAGCTGGCAGCTGTTTCCACTGACCAGAGTCAACCGTTCAGTCCAGTATTAGAGGCTAAAGTTAGATTGGACGAGCCCGCTGTGTCGAATGTAAAACCCAATTGGGCTTTGATGCTTTAAACGGCGCCGACCGAAATAGCCCACCAGCGTGGCGGAATGGACACGCCTTTTGGTGCGTTCCAGTTGGGTGGTTTTGAACCTTATGGCTTTAGATTAAAGGCTTTGATGGCGTAGTAGTGCGGTGTACGGGTGGCGGGTAGGCCGATGCTAATCGGACGGAGCTGTTAGCGATCACCTGCGTTGTATTGAACTGATTAATTGCTATTGGTTCCGGCGGCTCTCGTCCGATATTGTTTTACGTTTGATTTAATTAATATACGCAGTTATATACATAATGTAGTGTGCACCTAACTGTAATGAATAGGGTGATCAGTTAATTTTATAATTAACTCTAGTTGCAGCCTGAAAATTAACCCAGCCTTGTCATCATCAGTGGTTATTTTAATTATAAAATTAATGTAACATTGTATATTATTACTGCATCGGTTTAATAATAGAACTTCACACGATCTATGAATTACAATTTGATACAAGAAATCAGAAGAGATTTTTTGGGTATTGTAATATTTTGAGTCACTACTTATAAATAAATAATGTACGTACGTATGACATTAATACATTTGTACATTATGTATGCATCATTTTGATGTTATCGACCGCATAAGTACCAACGTCGTAGTAGTCGTGACCGAAAATACATAGCTCATCAGAACAAAACCTAAACTTACTTACAAATATCATGTTTAATTTTTATACTCACGCTAAAGTTCGCTAAAATCTTCTTTATTATGATATTAGGATGTGTGGGGAGTGCCACTCATTTTTAACCCATTCTTTCACCGCTGTACAGCAGTTCAGAGAGAACAGTTTTTTAAATCTTCATCTATTCACACCACACACACACATCACCACACATATACCACACTCACATCTTTCAGTGGCAATATATAGTGTGTGTGTGTGGTGAAATCCATGTCACTTTGTCATTTACAAGTCCTTAAGACGGACACGACAAAATTATAAGAGTTCAGTTTTTTGACATGTGACTTCACAATAAAGTGAAAGTCAAAGTCTAATAATTTATTTCAATTATACCCTTATTAGGCACTTTTGAACTATCAATTTAATAAATTAAGAGAATGATTCTAGTTGAACTCCAATAATAATATAGTACTGGTTTTAGACTATAATGTCGCGCACTTTCCCGCACGAGTACGGGTTTGCAAAGAAACAACAAGTCTGTCAACCCCAAAGAATGAGCCAGGGGTCTACCTGAGGTACAAGCAAAGAACACCGGCGAGGGAATTGTTGATGAAATTATTAAGCGTCTACGTATGTCACCGTAATAGATACCAACGAAATAATTTACTAAGTTTTATCAAATCAATCATAAGGCCTATCAAAGTCTGGAAAAAAAAATCATAATTGAGAGCTTAATTGACTAGATTATTGATGAAATAAATAATCATAGCTTTGTGTTTTTTTTCTTTTTGGCTTGACTTCATGGCGTTTGCATTAGCTACACTTTTAATGTTGCCATGTAATATAAATCTTATTCAAGTTGCTTAAAATGATTGGCTTTACATAATGCATTAATATACGTAGCAAATACATTTCTGCATCAGAATACAAATGTTAAAATAAACACGATTGTTTGCGCTAAGATTATAGCGGACAAAACCTATTTTAAAGTCATAACCTCTAAAACTTAAAAAATAATAAAATATCTTAACTGTTCAGAAATTCAAACTCTTTATTTTTAGATATTTTTCAAAGGCAGACGCAAAAAAAAAATGCCAACAAAAATTTGTTTGGGAGTTCGCCGGTGTTCTTTTGCTAATTATGTTTATATCATTTATCATTCAAATTACACCGATAGTGTTGAAAATTACCTTCAAATATGAATAAAATTCTCTTCCTTCCTTGCACGGAAAATTCACAACAATTCGCGCAATTTTATCCCTAGTACGAGGGTCAGCAGTTCAGCACTAAGGATAAAATTATGTAGGTGTAGAAATAAAAATATCTTTGCTAACATTAATGCAATTAGCCAATTTCTACTATATTATCGCGGTCTGTGCGCGGAGAGAATGCGTTTCTCGTGTTGTGTACTTTCGGTGACGGGAGGGCAAATTTTGTGGACCATTTGCAGTTGAAATGGAAATACTAACAATGGTCTCTATCTATGCTAAACTTACGACTTCGCAGCCTTTTCCCAGCATTGAAATACCAGTCCCTAAAGATTTTCTTTATTAACTTTGAAGAAGTTTATATCGAATACAGTTTTCCGAGAATGTAGGAATTTATACGTGCATCCTTCCAGGAGAAGGTTTGAATAGTCGCTAAAAGTACACGTATTGAGTTATTATGAAACAGATACCTCAGATTATTTTACGTACTGTCGTACCTATTTCTTTTAAAATACTGTTATTAGAAGTAAGTCTGAGGAGATCTATGTAAGTAAGTTGTCGAAATTTTTCATGTCTCGATTATTATTTTGGGACACACAAGCACACCAACCCTTATTATTTTGTGAATCAGTTCCTCATTAGAAATATTGAAACGTAAATTTAGTGTGATTATGGCTCGAAATTTCGGAAAGAAAATGTTTTCTGAAAACATGTGTGGTAGAGGAATATCTGATTAATATTACGGTTATCTTTAATCCATAAAGGAGCCGACCGCCTTAAGTGAACACACCCTGTGTAAAAGTCATATCTAGGCAACCCTCAATATCTTGTTCCCAGAAGACAGCTTAGTCTAAAAATATAGCAGAAAATTACGAAATTTACGTAAAAGGTAAACGCTACAAATTACTTGACACAACTTTTTCGTACCGAAGCTTAAATTGTTTATGTGTACCTACTTAAGTGAAAGTCTTTTTTATGTAATCCAAAGTGAAGTTGGCAGCGTGTGGCGTGAGTGGCGTGAGCGGCGTGAGTGGCGTGGGACTTGAATAAACCCACCCTCCTTAGAGAGGCTTAAGCATAGATTGTGGCTCCGTCAGGGCACGGGACACGGGGCCAGGGGGCGGGGGCACGGGGCCAGGGGACAGGGGAACAGACGAATTAGTTCGTCACAGGAACACTAACCGTTTTTATTGATCTCCCGGGAATCAAAGTAATGTACCTACTGTACTGTATGTTACGAAGTACCTATCAGCTGTTGCACTTGTTTTTTCCATATCTTTGTATTATTTTCATAATTATTCATAAATAGATTCCATTTTAAGTTTCTGAAAACTGTTTATCTATACAATAAAACGTTTGAAGAATGTTTTGCCATTTTTAAGTTATCTTTTCTGTGCTAGACAGAAAGGAAAAATATTAGAATAGAATAGAATAGAATAGAATAGAATAGAATAGAATAGAATATATTTTATTGTAAAACACGAGTATACAGCAAGACAATTATGTGTAAGGTCTTAAATTTAACAGATAGATCTGCGTGTTCTGCCATTTATTTTTTTTATTATATTTTTGTTTTTTTGCTCGTGATATTATATTGTTCCTTTCAATAGCATTTTGAAAAAACTCCTTTCACTGGGCTCCTTTCCAAATCAACATCAAAAGTCATGTATTCAAATTAGGCGGACGATCGGCCACTTTTGAACGACATAACTATATCTACTTATGATAGTCCCCCAAAACGCCTGCCTTTCAACGCTTCGTAGAGTTTTTATGTCTGTTTTTTGTACTTACTAACGTGTCACTTTTCTTGCAGTTCCCCCAGAGAAGCCGGTGGTGGTGGACCGATGGGGGCGCGTCATCAACACCACGACCCTCGGCCCGCACGAGGAGGGAGACGATGTGCTGCTCACCTGCAGAGTGCTCGGAGGTACGTGTTCCCGCCATCGTCATCAACATTCAAGCATAAACGTCAACAACTGGACAAAGGCCCTCCCAAACTATCGCTATCAGGACATGTTCTAAATAAATGTTCTATGTTTCCTGCATCCAGTAAGGATACCCTCAACCTTCACTAGGTCAACAATTCATATCTTGAGCTAAATTTTTACTTGTTTAATAGAAGATATCTTCTAGAAACATCTAGTAACCTAGTTACCGTCTTAAAGTAAGTTACGTAACTTTATTACTCACATAATTTCTCAAAACCATTACGGATTCAAGGTACTTCTCGCAAATTAATCCACTAAGGAACGAAATTCTGTATCTTATACATCTACCATTGTTTATTATCTTAATTAATCCAAACACAATGTTACTTGGCGAGGCCCAGCCGAACGGTGGCAGTTTCAATCAGTTCCATCTCGCAAATTTACTCAGATCTAATAAATTATGATCCGCGCACAATGGATTAGCCTGATGAATTAATGTATCCGACTCCAAGAGATGCCGTGATGAATTCCTAATAAATTGTTCGAGGAACAGGTGGCTGTGTTCCTGCACAGCATCGGATTGCTTCAGCGGTCTGTTGCGATACATCTAGTTATTTCAATTAGACTATCATTTAGTGTTTCTACTTTGTTAATTACCTGGTTTAGGGATTTGATTAACTCTGTTCCGAGAACTATCTTGCATTTAGATATAACATTAAATTTGTCGTTGCTGTGTGCACTGGACTTGAGAACCAATTGAGAGAAATGGATTGGAGTGAAACAAACAAGTAATCAATTCAACATACCTTTGTGTGGGCAGGTAGTTACTGTATCAATATTGAATGTAGTAAACTAGGGACGTGTACACATGGAGCGCACTATACCACGATGTAGCTTGAATAAATAACAACAGAGTAGTGTAATAGGTCAGTTACAGATATTTGATTAGCGTACTATCGTCATATTAAAAATATTAATTTAAAAGTATACATTTTAGTAAACCTCACCGCTAAGATACTTCGTTTCTAGGCCGTGATCTTCTGCCTACCTGTGGAAAAATCACCAGGATTCCGCAAAATAACTTAGTTTTATCTGGTAAATAATTATTCTACAGTTTTGTACAAATATTGTTTGATATAGCGAAAAATATAATGAAACGACCCTGATCTAGACAGAAACAGTATTTTTGAAGCATGGTTCATGTCTTTGTAAACATGTATATTTCCAGTAGTAAAATCAGGAATTTAACTAAATGGGGTTTTTCTATCACTATCATCATGGGTCTACTCTCCGCAGTAACCGAGAATAATAATATCTGTAATGTTTGTATCATTTACATGTTACATAATATCTCGGAGCACAATGGCTCGCATGCGTGCGTTATGACGGAGCGTTACGAGCAAGTAGGCAAGTTCGTACAATAACTGTATTGTCTGCGTAATGGCCATTATCCGCAATGACCGTAGTCTCGGCTATTGCTGTAAATATCGCACGGTTATGTGATCGTAATGTGACGCTCCGTCTAGCGCCTGAAGGGGAGCACTCGGGACGCTCTGCCTATTATTATTCGATTTTTACTAAATTTGTTCCTTGTTTACGCATTTTTCCCAAGTAGGGTTTTTGTTAATACGTTCATATAGTTTTCACGGTTGTGTTATTTTGTAACTTGCCTAGTAAACAAATAAATACTCCACAACTATCATGCAACGCTATTTAGTCCTAAGCTAAGCAGAGCTTGTGTTGTGGGTACTAAACAACTGATAAATATACTTATATATTTCTAAATATACATATTATAGATAAATTACACCCAGATACAGAACAAATGATCGTGCTCCTCACTCAAACATTTGTCCTAGGTGGGAATCGACCCACGACCTCCGGCATAGCAGCAGGGTCACTAACTAGTAGACCAACAGGCCAGTAACTGCAAAATTACTTTAAACTAAAAGGATTCGCGATAAAAATAAAGCCTTTCAAGTCATCTAACTTTGATTTTGATCTCGATCTCTTTAAGGTTCCATCGTTTAAAAGACTTATTGGTATTTTGTATTATTTCAATACTGAGTTACAACAAATTGAAACAAACAGTCTCTTGGTGTAATACTCTTTTCAAAATTCTATTTCCACGAACTAAAAACTCAACCGCAACACAATCTCTAGCGACCACTTTACGTTTGAAATAAATTTCAAAGCTGACTTAAAATAATTCAGGATATAACATTTGTAGGCTACGATAATGTTCATCTGGAGCGTTGAATAAAAGAGCAGTTGCTTCGCTCGCGCCTGCCTCGTGGCTCGTGGCTCGTGGCTACAACAACAATAATGTGCTTCTTGTTTTTATGACGTCACAGCTCAGCAGTGCTCAGGCATATGTGAGTAGCACTTATGGCGTGTCTCAAATTTTCATTTTCATTGAGAATTAAGAAATGCGACGTGTACGGCAAAAGTTATAGGCGTTCATAGTCGTAAACTTGTTTTTTTACATGGTGCCGTTTCCATTTTTAAAGTCGAGACAACAAGACAGGTATTTCACAATAGGTATATGTAATGACAAGTATAGCGACAACTCCAAACACTCTTACTAGTAATTTAGAATAATACTTCTGTTTCTTTTCATCAGTGCTATTCTGCATTATTTTATGTACCTACCATGAGAGTTAAGTAGGGCCTTATAAAACCGTATTACTCGTAAAAGTATTTTTTTTATTTTAATCTGCATTAGCAAGGTGTGCTGAATGTATGTGTGCTCGTGCCTGGAATGGGTTCACGTCAATAGTGCAATAGGTGGGGATCGAACTAATGACCTCTCAAACGCCAGGCGACTCCTTAACCATAGGGCTAATGCCGCTTGCAATCACACCGTGAAAATGAAGTTGAAGTGAGAGCGAAGTGAGCTACCATCCTATAGTAAGGCTACAATCGGACAGTTCAATCAAGTTATCACGGTAAGATGTTTACAGAATGGTCTGGCTGTCTTGTTCAACTACCTATTAATGAGTCCTAAAATAAATAAATAACTATTGTGCCTAATATTAGTAATTCAAAAGTCTCTTATTCCAACGCCAATTCATTTCGATACATTGAAATAAAAATCTTGAAAGCGAAGACTTAGAAGGATCCCGGTGTTTGCCCACCTCTAGACTGAAGTACATAGGAACGCTTTTATCGCTCCTACTTGCTTCTTACTCAGATTTATAAAATGCTCGCGAGAACTGACGAAAAGCATCCTTTGTTTATACTTAGTTTGTAACTTAAAGTCCATAGTGGCTGGTTTTTTTTTCTTCTTATTTAAACTCATTTCAAATGTCTGTTCAAATAGTAATGTATGGTATATATTTATGTAAATAGTACACCACACACTGCTTACTCATCTTTTCTCCTCCACTATCAAGTCCATCGAAAGATTGTTCGTAAGAGATCGCTTTTAGCGATAAGGCATTGTATCACAATATATAGCTCTTAAAGTTATAATTTGTAAGTTTTTATGGTGTACAAGAGTATTCTATTCTATTCTATAGTGGCTGTGGTAAATTCCATAAAGGATTTAACGAAACATAAGGATAAGGCAGAGGTATCTTTAATATATCTATATTCCGTTTTTTATGTTGCAGTATTTTGTAGTAGAGTCTTTTGCCGTCAACTGAGAAGCAAAGGGCGGGCGTTTTGAGGGACTGTCTTATGTAATTTTGACGTTTAAAAAGTGCTGTGCTGAGCCTCATTTCAATAAATGAATTATTTGATTAATGGGCTTTAAATGAAAATTTTAGGCTGCTACAGAGAAATTTTATTGTAGAATCCAACAACCTATGCTCGATGGTCCAACCAAGCATCTTATAATGATTATTGCAATTATACCAACAAGTAGTAGTTAGTATTTATTTTATTTATTTATTTATTTATTTATTTATTTATTTATTTATTTATTTATTGCATTCATGTCACATACATAATGTTTATGACAAGATAAAAACAGGAACCAGTTTTCTTCTGTTAAGTGTACAATAATAAATTAGAAGTGAGCAGCAGGCTGACTACGGTTTTATGATAAACATCTCTCAATTCTGGTATTTCCATAAACCAAACAATCGTTGACATGGTATTAAATATCAGAACGTTACGACATTGCATTTTGTAGGCACATTCATAAAATCTCTCCAATCTTTGTCCGCTTCAAATGGAAGCAGAAAAGTCAAACACCAAGACTAACAATAAACTCTGCAAAGTTTATATTAAACGTCTGTCATTATAATTTTGTGGTAAGACTTGGGTTTTCCTCAAATTGTATGCGGAAAGTGTCTGTTATAAAACATAACTTCACACCTGTTATCCCCGAAGGGTTAGGCAGAGGTGTACCAGCAGTAGGTACACCCACATTTTGCCAGTTATGTTTTTAAGTCCCAAGTAATAGGGGGCGAGCCTATTGCAACCAATCGGGCACAAATCCTGACTCCGGGCTGATACTGAGAAATTCCAGATAAAAAAACTCAATAACACTTTGCCCGACCCGGGGATTGAACCCGGGACCCCATGCTCAGTAGTAGTGCTTGCGACCACTAGACCAACGAGGCAGTCTCTGTTTTATCTAATAACATATTCGTACCATTATAGTTTTCACTTGCGGATCTACTTACCATTATTGTAGCTTTGTCGTTTTTACCGCATCCCTAATAAGTTCCATTAGCTTACTTTAAGTTTATACGTAATTTCATGTTTTATTTAGAAATTAATGGAACTGGAGAAATTACCAAGATGAATATGTCAGATCAACAGATATTTCTTAAAAGAACTTACGTATTTTTATAAATATTTTACTAATTTTCCTCAAAGATAATAATTGTTTATACAAAAAAAAATGTCACAAAAATGTTACAGTGTAACAATTGTAGATACACATAAATAACTAAATAAAATGTCTGTAGCTTAGCAACGTAAATAATTACCAAAACATTCACCCAATTGATGGAAACTCAGGTGCTCTTAGTCTGAGGTTTAGTCTAAATACGAAGGATTTCGTAACTATAAAACTAAATTATTTTGATTGTTATACTAATAACGAGCCAACTACCGTATTGTAAAACTTGCTACACCATCATGTATTTTTGTTAAAAATAAAGCTTTAAAGTTATAACAATCCAAAATTGACCTCCTAAAATATTCGTATAATAATCACTTCACCTTTTTACTTTTCGTATAAGTACAAACGTTTGAGTAAACGCGCTGAGCGCCAGTAAGCTCCAGTGAGCGCCACTGAGCGCCAGTAAGCGCCAACCTTAAGGGTATATTGTTCTTCCCCCTTGGCTCGCCTGCAGACACTGAAACGCTTTTATCCGACAAAACACGATTCCTTCGATACAGTACGTACCGCGTATCAATACATTGTGTAGCGGAGGTTATTACGCGCTCGCCTTTCAGCCAGTGACGAGTGAGGGACGGGATGCTCAAGAGGCTTACTGATCAAAGCGAAAACCACATAAACAGCGTGAATTGATTTATTGCCAAAAAAAAAGATTGTCCTTTAATGAATTTCAGATAATACGCGGCCCCGAAAATTAACATTGAACAGTTGACAGCGCCAAATGTCGCGTTCAGTTAATTAATATAACGGCGCCTTATTTTCCTGCTATTCCAGACAATTTCCTCCAAAATAACAGACGACCTCATAAATATTTTCTCTTTCCTAATTAAAGAAAAATATGTTAATGATCATTTAAAAATCACAAGGATAATTTAAAAATCTCTTTTAAAAAGATTACTGCACACTGTCACAAAATGAATTGACGGAAGGCCACCGCATTTACATAATCGAGAAATTGATTGAAGCGTATTCCCGGAAAATACGGACGAGAGTAAAAAATATTCAATTCTTATGAACGCAGATGCCTTTCTAATGACGGGGGCTCCGACGGCGACTTTGTTTTCTGACGGCTGCGAGTTTTTATTGAGGGGCCTGTTGCTCCTGCTGGAGTGTAATGCGCCTGCTTACGAACACCTTCCGTCAACACAATCAATTTGGACACTTAAAGAGGGTGAATACTAAGAGATGTTTATTACAGAATTATGTAAACACGCTTTATAGGACGTTAGTTAACAAAATAAAAACAAATGTTGGTATACTATTATAAAACACTATGTTTAAGTCGCGCACTTCCCAATATCCCCGAAGCATGTACATTGTAGTATAATACTCAGTTTGTCTGTCACAGTTCATTTCTGTTTATTGTGTGAACCCTAGAATTTAACTATTTAATTAGCACAATCGTTGAGGGAAAGTTGAGTTATACTTTCAGAGGTCAGTCAGTGTATGTGTGACGATTCATAATTATGTTACCAAGTAGTATCTTGTTCGTATTCTGTTGGTTGTGGAAACCAGTTAAGCAGTCGCTTAATGTAGTTTTTAGACGGTTAGACTGGAAGCAGACCGTAGACCTCACATCAACAGCAGTGCTTTTAGTCGCTAACAAGTTTAATTTAACATCCTCTTGTTTTGAAAATTGTGATGTCTAAACCGGGACTCTAAGACCGAAAAACAATACTTATAGTGAATTGCGAGCGAGACCCACTTCGTGCTACGACTTCAACAAATTAATAAATCTTGACGGACGGCGGCGGACGCTCAGTTTGTACAGCAAACACCGAAATCCAATACAAAGAAGCGTCGACGTTGTTTATCAAAGGGAAAAACAAGCAAAACAATAAGCCGACCGGAAGCTCTCGCCCTACGACTTTTGATTTAGAAAACGTACCGCCGGAGCTTCGGAACCGACGATAAATTAGGCCGAGGGCACAATAGCCCTCCTGACCCCGTTCTGCAATTATGAATAGGTGAATGGAAAACTGGATAAGTTTTCTGCAGACACTGAGGTGAATAGTTTGCTGGTGAGCAAGTCGCAGCCGTCGAGGAGAAAGATATTGCAACGATGCCGCTCCGCTAAGTTTAGCTTTTGAGGACTGTTAGTTTACTCACGTCGCCTTTGGCACGCAGCTTCTCCTCACACACCCTGTATTGCTCATCAAAGCCAACGTCAGTCCTTAGCTGCTTACGTCAATGATACGCGCCGCAACAAGCTCCTCTCTATGCACAAATCGCTAACACACCGAGAGCGTGTATCAAACGTGTATGTTGTACACAAATCCAGATTAAATCCATTGACATTTCGAATTAGATCTCGGTACAGTACTCGAAACTTGAACTAATTCAATTTGGCCAAAGTGGATCCTTGGATAGTGGAGCGCGGTGTCCGGGCCCGAACAAAAGCGCACACACTCGACAAATAAACAAGCAAACAAAGGACAAAGGACCTCTGCGCTAAAAGAGAATGCCTTCACTGAAATTTATTTACGTACCGGAGGACCAATGAAAGCATTGGAAATTGCGTTTGACGTACTGTAATCGTTATGTTTGCGTTTCGTAATACGAGTGCCTCCAAGATGTTTCGTTTTATTTAAAGCACAAAGCCCTGTTTGTAGTTACGGATTGGAAGAACTGATTTGTAGTTCGAACCCTTTCTTTGCCTTTTATTCAATGTAGTATTTCCCCGTATCCAATGTATTTACATCAGTACAACCTATTATGTGCCGTGATCTTATTCAAACCGAGGTCAACATTAACAAACGAAATAATGTACCGAATACGTTGATAATGGTAATGTGTGTATTTGTAGTACCTACAATAATATGCTAAATATCTTCATACATACTTACGATACATTTCGCATATTTGTGTAGGTTTATTATGCAAGTTGTTCCTGAATCAAAACACTAACTAAGACGTATCCTTCCCCAGGTCGTCCAGAGCCCTCCGTACGCTGGCTGGTCAATGGTGTGCTAGTAGATGAGGAGTACGAACACAACACCGGTGACGTCATCGAGAACCGTCTGCTGTGGCCAGCCATACGACGCGCTGACTACGCCGCGGTGTTCACGTGTCAGGCCACCAACTCGCATCTCGTGCCGCCCAAGGAACTGTCTCTAGTGCTGGACATGTTTTGTAAGTAAAGCCTGGTATTTCGTGCATGTGGCTGCTTAAGTTAAGGCCGGGAAAATGATTGTACCAACCAGTATAAATAGGTGCTCAACCAAAAATCGAATGTACAGCGGCCAGCACATCATGATATTTTTATTGCCAATATAATAAGGTTCCTGTTCAAATGGAAAAAAGTACTGTTTGGAGTAACTTGATGTGCTAGCATCTGTAATTGAATCAATGAAGAGTGATTTAAGTGTGATATTTAATAGTTAGAAACCTGCATAAGTTTGATGACGGAGTGTAAAACTCCGTCTTCGTGGAGTCTTCCGCCTGGGGAGAGTAGAAGCGTCTGTAAAACTCTTACTGAGCTTAACACGTTGACTGCCAACTACCAGAAACAATAGAAATTTAATTGTTCGCGGTCAACGTGTGACCGACGTGGCGTTCAAAGACTTAAACCACCCTCAAATTACGTCACACACTTGCGCCGGGGTCTCGGGAACAGAAAGTTCTTCTGTGAATTGTCACCAGCCTGTAAGGTTAAATCAAATCCTTTTATCCACAGTGAGACCTCTAACAGTAGAGATAAAGAAACCGGCAGAGACCGGTGAGGGGGGAGTGCTCACGGCCGAACGGAGGTATGAGGTGGCCTGCGAGTCGGCGGGCAGCAGGCCGCCGGCCGTCATCACCTGGTACAAGGGCAAGAGGCAGCTCAAGAGAATAACGGTTAGTGGAATTTACTTTAGCATAACCTAAAATTATAAAGACTTGTGTGTGGCGTTTTTCAACAGGAACAAATAGATCTGGATACAAAAAAATGACGTGTGGCACTCGGAGACTGCCGCGGTAAAGCTATTGCATAGCATTTTTTATCAACTCCTCTCCTCTCCCCCTCCTCATTCCTCTCCTCTCCCTCTCCCCATTCTTCTCCTCCCTTTCTCCCCTATCCCCACCCCTCTCACCTCCTCCTTCCCCCTACCCTCCCCCTCCCTTCCCCTACCCCTCCCCTCCCCATGCAATAGCAATAGCTATGCAATAGCTTAAAAAAAAATATGAACAACTTTATATTAATAAGGTAGTATTGGCTCTACTGCCTCAGTTGTTACTCACAGAGGCTTCTCTTGACGCCCCTGTTTGTAACCACGTGATGAAGGCATGGCGCGATTACTTTGTTTGAACATCAATACATAAAAGATAAAAATAAACCACCTAAAATTAAAATACGCTCACTAGATTGGAATTTGTATTGAATTTTTACTTCATTTGCACTAATCATTTTGGTATTTTTCTAACAAATCACAATAATGTTCTGTCATAGACTGTTTTGCCATAGTTCCCGTCTTCCAATCATACACAAAGTATCATGACATGATTGGGTGATTGAAAGATTGATTTCGATGACAAATATAAAAATGCTTATTGCAGGAGTTCAGCGAAAAGTATTGTCGACAGGAAAAATTGCGCAACCCTGAGTGCTAAATCAACAAGCCTAATATTTGAGTTCAATTATCAATATTGTAGCTAGTCTAAGCCATAATAGTTGTACGGAATTAGATCCAGACTAGCCACAAACCCATTTAAGTTATATTCGAAATTGGCCTCAAATGAAAATCAGGGTTTTGGGATGGATCTATTGTTTTGCTTCTAGAACTAATAACGTTAAATAATTGGTTGTGTAGCTAGTTAAACTGGTCCTTATACGCAGTGGTCCTTGCGTACGCATTGTATTCTCCAGATAGGGAGCTCATTCCGCGCGGATCACTGCCCACTAATTGCTAGCTGTAACTCCTGGCGTTGCCCGCATTATCGGATTACTGCAGGCTTACACACACACATGCTTGTATGCACATCAATGTCTGTTGTGTCAATCTTATCGGGTCGGTAAATTAGCCACGTTGTTTGTTTATAATTGGGATGTATTTTTGTGTAATGTCTTCTATATTTTTTCATGTTTTTATTGGGCAGTGGGTAGTAATATTAATAGGTATTTTAATTTTACAGAATGTGGAATTTCCAAAAGAAATACTTAACTTTATACACTAGAAATTAAAATAAAATCTAAAAACTAAAACCTAATCTAAAATATGGCGTCAAAAAACTCATCCGCATCGCTGTCCACTGGAAGTATACCCAAAAGACTGGCAGCATTGCCACGTTGTATGGCAATGCTTATCCTTTGACCGAGGTAAAAACCAGCCTTTGGGTCACACTAAGTGTCAAGTAAGCAAAGATCTTTGTACAAGCTATGGGCACTCGGACCCCACGACCGAAGAGTAAAAGTAAAAGAAATGGGTTAAAATTAATTTATTACCTATTTATTTAATGTAGAAGAACAACGTTTACATAATAGAACATTTTGTAGGTTGTTGTTATTTTCTTCTTGCACGGACTAATAAATGTAAGCACTAGAATTAACTTCCAAACCATTTGATTACTTGGCTCATGCGTAACGAAAAGATAGGATTTACCACAGGAATGTTTGAAAAAAGTGGGGTCTTTTTAATCTTTTACCTTATGGTTTACCTACAAACAACAACTTTAGGTAGTACCTATTATAGGTATTAGAAAACTGAGATGTCCAAGTTTTTCACAAATCCGCTGTAATACCGGCCACCTGGATCCAAATAAATCACTTTTTCATAAAACAAACTTTGCGTCAAGTAGGTCAGGAGCGGCTGTTAATTGGCGCCGATGCCACTAATCCAGCCCACCCCGGATTTATGGGCGCGTAACTAATAGAGCAGCTAAACACGGGACAAGCTCCCGAGTCCAGACTCGCGAACTCGGAAGAATCGGGAAATAGTTCGGCCGGAATGCCTCGCGATGCTTCATGAAATTCATTCTCTCTAACATTTCGTAGTTCACTGGTATTTTAATTATGCTTGGTATTTTAAAGGAGTATTTTCGTCTTAATACCTACCAGTAAATAATTTTGCAATAAGATAATTTATTTGGTAACTTAATTAGGTAGTGCTTCTCCTAAAACTCGGAATTCAATATACAAACAAGTAAGTACTTAATTTGTTTTGATAGACAAATACCGTTATTATTTATTTGACGTTGTCTAATTTAATATAATGGCTGATATAAGTCATTTGCCTAGCCTTTTCCAACTATGTTGGGATTAGCTTCCAGTTTCAATAAATAAATATTCCACAACTTTTTCACACAACGCCATCTAGACCCAAGCTAAGCTAAGACTAGAGGCTTGAGGCTTGTGTTATGGGTACTAAACAGCTGATAAACATACTTATATATTTCTAAATACATACATAGGTATTATAGATGAATTACACCCAGACACAGAACAAATGATCGTGCTCATCACACAAACATTTGTCCTGGGTGGGAATCGAACCCACGACCTCCGGAATAGCAGTCAAGGTCACTAACTACTAGACCAACAGGCCAGTTTAACCGGATACAAGCGGATACAGCGATTGCCTATCTGACCACTACAACCCCGTTACTGGGTAATACAGTTCCCGTTATTTAAACTGGTTGTCAGACTCTCGCGCTTCTGACTACCCGTAACACCTGTTAAAGATCTACTTATGACAGTCGGGACCAACGGCTTAACTTGCTTCGAGGCACGGAGCGGTCTTGGGATGTGATGAATGGTCATCCATGCAGACCGACCTCTGCATTTGTAGTATAACGTTTGATCGAACTTCATGGCGTTTCCATGTAAAGTTAGGTGTAATTGAAGTCATTATAAATAATTCGACTAGGTGCTTAATTTAGACATTATCGAAAGAATTTCCTGTTAAATAACTCACAGACAAAGTTTTCAAACGTTGGCCCACTAACAGCCAATCAAAGTTGGGATCACACTCCCACACATGATCACCGGATAATTAATACCCTGCAGCGCTAAGCGGCCCAGCGTCTAACGTGTGCTGTAGTGAACAGCGCTGGCAGCGCTGCCCGGGCGGTATAGGTGAGTTTTCAGCCAAACTTTGTCTGGTATCGATACATGGTGCTTGAGGCATGACACGAAGTGTGTCTGAACAGTAACTTGATCTAGGTTATTTCAATAAGACACTTACTTTACGTACCTAATAATATTGTAACCACCTGTTCCACACAGAACATATTGTGAGATGATATGATACGTATCTTAGATGCCTCGGATATTTAAAATAAGTTCGCTAGTTATGTGCCCTATTTAATTAGGGATAAAAAAAATCCCTAATCAAATAATCATAAATTTTCAATAAAGAAAATAATCAGTTTGTCCAACAGCTGGATTGTGTTTAGCGTTTCTACTAATATGGGGTCATTTTGATTAAAAAAACAGTGAAAAACCAAAATAAAGTTTGCAATGTAGTATAACTGTGTTAACTTTGTTTTCACAATTTTGGCGAAATATAACCTAGACCATAACGGTAACAAAAACTTAGTATTAGCAGTATGATAGGTTGGCAACAGTGTAGGTTGGAGGACGGCCAGCGTTGCCGGACGTCCATCACGGGCCGGTAATGACCGCCGTAAGCGCGGCTCGTAAAGACGGCGGCGGCGCGCACGCCTGCTCCGGCCGCTCGTTACTCACCGGGATGCCGGTGACGTTACATGCGCCATTGATTCCGGCTTCATCATCCGGATCATATCTGCACTCTATACATCACTATATCCAAGCTTTGACGCAGGATTTCATTCGTTAGTGTACGTTGCTCGTCGATTTTTGTCTGCACTGCGTGAGAAGTAGCCCTTTGCTGATACATACCAACATCTCTATTGAATAATAAAACACCACAAGATAGCGGCAATGGGTAGGACTTTAGGCTGTATTCAAAGTAAAAGTCGAAACTCAAATAATTTCTTATATATACAACGTGTTTTTTTTTATATCCCATAACTCTAGGGTATGATTGAGACCATATCAAAGAATCAACTGGCATATGAATTATGTTTCAATCATCCTATTTTTTTTTAACTTTCATACAAAATAGTTCGACAAAAACACGATGATTAATGTAAAACACCCTTACGTGAAAGAAAAGTGACGTTAGAAAGAAGATTCGTCATACTGGTGACAATTTTTGAACTAATTAGGTAATAAAAATAATATTACTAATACTTAATAATAATATTCCACGATTATTCACACAACGCCATCTAGTCCCAAGCTAAGCAGAGCTTGTGTTACGGGTACTAAACAACTGATAATTTAATTATGATTGATGATATCTCCGAAACTATGCAATCAAGCATGCAAAAATAATACTCAAACTCCTAGAATAGATTGTCCAATCTATTCTAGGAGTTTTAGTAATATTTTTACATACAAAATATAACCCTAGAGTGATGGGATATAAAAAAAAAACACCTTGTAGGTATATAAAAAAAAAACAATCGCTGTTCGTTAGTCTGGTCTGGCTAAAACTCAAGAACGGCTCGGCCGGTTTAGCTGATTTTTGGTTTTGAAATGTTTGTAGTAGTCCAGGGAAGATTTTCCTGACTTCCAGAACGATGTGGTATACAGTGATAAAAGTTGAGCAAATATGAAAAAAAAATGCTTTAATATAGTAATAACAACAATTTTGCTTTCCCTTAGAAACTACTCCTGCCTGTCAAACATTTGATGTTTGTTCCGTCGTCGGTACGGTATAGTCCTCTCAAATATACGACATAATATATGTAAAATATTGGATTATTGAGTATTTAGATTTAAAAAGTACAACACGGATGACAACGGATCAACATAATTATTTTTGGTTGACAATTTATGCGTACGTTCTGAAATTTAGTCTGTTACTAAACTTAGAAAGAGGTTTTATGTGGCATAAAAAAGTCTAATATTTTCAGATATTCATTTACGTGATTGATATTATCTATATGTCGGAGATGGCTTACGTTTGGGGTTGAATATTCATCAAAATCAAATTCACTCAAAATCAAAAGTCGTTTATTCACTTTAGGCTGAGGATCAGCACTTTTTGAATGTCGAAATTACATAAGACAGTCCCCCAAAAAGCCCACCCTTCGCCACTTCCTAGTGTTTTTGCTGGGAAGAAGAAGTGGCGGAACAAACTCCCCAGCAACACATCTGTCTGATAAGTTAACACATCGTCGAACATGATTATCACGGCGTTATGGGTTACAAGCAGAAACGTTTCTTCAGGATAACTTAACCGTTACATTTTAACATTTTAACACTTTATAATAAAATACAACGAAACGAATGACAGTTCCGGGACGTCTTAGCTCCACTGCGGTCGGGCACTGAATGTCGTCCTTGCTGCAGGCTTAAAACATCACGACTCTGTAGAAGCACGCAATGGTGTCGGTAGATCACGTGCTATCGCCTTTTGGCGCGCTTGCGATTCGTTGTGTCCGTACTATTGACCGGATCCGACACGGCCATCCTGCGTTTCACACGTCCTCGTGTGTTAATCTGAAGCAAAAGAAAATAACACACAGTATCATTCACGCTCGGCCAGATCTGACCTAAATAACTCTGACTCAATAAAAGTATCATGTCTTTGAACATTTTTATTCTAAATGCAAGAATGTAACTCCAAAATTCTGTAAAACCACTGAAATTACAGAAACAAAACATAAGTGACTGACAATTGCTGCAAATTCTCTATGCACAACACATGAAAACAGTAAAAAAAAATCATCCCTGTGACCATGAAATGCGACACACACTAAGTCAACCCTGTGACTACAAGTGTTCTATGGTAGTCATCCCTGTGACACCAAATTAACAGTCAGTCAACCCTGTGACTGAAGCGCAACACATGTCGCACACACACACATGTCAACCCCGTGACAATGCGAACTCAATGATTCAGTCATCCCTGTGACCATCGCATACAAAATTAACAATAATTGAACTAATTACCTAGAGTACCCGCAGCAATGTCAGGTGAAGGTTCTGAAACGCCTTCAGTATCACATTTCGGTAAATCACAGTTGTCATTCAATTCAATAATTACTTTAGCTTCTGGCGTTTTCCTAACCCCGGTGGAACATCGGTTTTAAGTTGAATAAAAAGAATTCCTGTCATTAATTAACGAGGTAATTATCTTATTGGTACTTTACATCATCCTCATCAAGTTGGTGACAGCGCACTGCGCACCACATTAGCCATTACAAAAGGTTCAACTACACGTTAAAAATATTAAAAAACTCAAAGCACAACTGACGCAATCACCGTGCTATCTCAGAAGAGACACAATCAGACCAGATAAACCAAAATACTTAAGCACTACGCGTGATGTTTGGCTACGCATAGCCCTCCTCCTAGTAACCTCCAGTTACCATCTTACTCATGGTTTCCACTGAAACCCGACCTCCGCCAGAGTTGACTGCCCACCACGTGCTCACGGACTACATACCGATTTCTACTGAGCTACGGTTGCACGACAACCTCTGGTACGGTCTCATCCATCACGTAAGCTTAAAGATTTCATTTCCACAACTACTTTTGTTAGGTTTAATTTAAACGACAGAAATAATTTATTTAACTGGTAACATTAAAAATATATTCAACTAGTGCAGATCTGTTTTATTGTAATGGCAACACCGAAAATGGTCATTCGAAATAAAGACGCGACAACGCTCTCTTTCGGTTCCGGCTGTCATAGGAGAAGGAAGTGCACTGTGCTGAATATAGGGTGAGTAGAGATAGTTGGATATTGGTGTTCTACTGCTATATTACAGGTGAATTAATAGTTAATATGTATTATTGCGATTATTGTTAAGGAAGGAATAAAGGTTGTGATTGTGTAACGTATCTTGTTTGGTTTTATCGTACAATGAAATTAAATGAATTCTTAAAGTGTCTCAGTGTTTCTATTATATATTCTATCCTCTATAGTGGAGATTTACAGCTCCAATAGTTACATTTATAGTTTCACATAGTACCCTCAAATATAAATATTAGGTATCGAAGTAAATTAGTTATCTTATGAAATATTGGAAGTAGAATCTAACATTTCAGAAGTGGTGGATAGTAGCCCGCAATTGCCTTACATTCAAATAAAGATATCGTTCAGTATTACAAAATACCCACATCACATCTTGTGTTCCTTCTCGTGGTAATTAAAATATCTTATGTGAGTATTATTTGAAATACAAGGTTTCCAATTGTAAACGCCGGACAGGTCCGAGACCATGAGGTCAATGTTTGTAAATGTACTTGATTTTGGGGGCCACTACTGGGGGTCTACGGGGAAGCACAGTTTTGTTACTTTTTAGCTACGACTTACCATTTAGGAGATATTAGACATTTTACCCTTTTTTCAGAATTTGTTCGAAAGGAGTCAAACCCATTTGTTACAAGTTTCAGATAATGCCACGCGATAGTGTTACATTCTTTCGGCGTCGGCTAACCACGCCGACCCGAGTAGATGCTCGGATAAGGAGTAGCAGTCGTAGCCGCCGTCATGAAAGTCACAGCGGCCTTAGCAGAAGCCGCCAACGCAGTATCCGTCGTGAATCCAGCCACGGGAGACGCGAGCGTGAGCGTAGTCGCAGCAGGACCAACCGTGGACCTAGCAGTGGGCGTGGGCGCGAGAAGAGTCGCAGCCATGGCAGGCAGCGTGTAGGTGTGAGTCTACGTGAACGCGAACGGGAGCTCGACAGGCAACGCACGCGGCTTCGTTAGCTTGAAGAAGATGTCGACAAGGAGCGCAGCCGACTACGCCGTCGAGAGGACCAACTTCAGGAGGACAGCAGAGTCACCACGAGGAATACAAGGTCACGTAGCCCTCATTTTAATTCTAAAGATTTTTTTATGACATTATAAAAACTTTGAAGTCCCAACCGGTGACAACAAGCACCACTTTACCTACTAGTACCATAAATCATAAAAATATTTTACCGGATTTTGATCCATCGGTTAAGACTCAAAGAACTGATATTTGGATCAGGAAGGTCAATGAATGTGCCTCTGTCTATGGATGGGATGAACGAACAACAGTACACTTTGCCATGCAAAAACTTCAAGTATTGGCCAAAGTTTGGTACGAAAGCCAAAATTCTATTTTATTTAGTTGGTCTGAATGACAAGAAAAACTTATAAGTGCATTTCCCTGTGAACTAAACTATGGTCAGTCCTTGGAGGACATGCTTCGTATGAAAAGTACATATAATGAACCCCTAGACGATTATTACTATGAAAAATTAGCCTTGTCAAACCAATGCGACATAATAGGTAAGCATGCAGTTGATTGTCTGATTCATGGCTTAAGCGACAAAACTATGAGGTCTAGTGCTAATGCATTACGCTGTACTCAGCCTGATCAGCTGTTACAATTTTTAATGAGTAGTCAAGATTTTTCACATACAGTTATTCAGCCTAATAACAGGAATAAGTCGAAATATGAACAACACGACGGAAAAGTTGATAATAACATCTCGTAAACTACAGAGTCGAACTTTTACGGGTCAAATATTTTGTTTTAATTGTAGAGAGAAGGGTCATCCTTATTCAAAATGTCCTAAGCCACTAATACAATGTACAAAATGCAATCGTTATGGTTATAAACTTGAAAGCTGTACCTTCAAGAAGGATGTGTTATCGGACCAGAAACACAAGGCTGACCCTGTCTCAAAGACAATGCTAATATCAACTACCCGCACTAATGCAAAGTATATAAAGGATTGTACGATTCGGTAGCGACGTTTCGCTTATAACATTATCAACTGTAGAGGAATTAAAATTAAATGTGGACATAGTAACACTATCTTGGGAACGAAATTGTGCATTCAAAGGGTAGGGTTGAGGTCGATTTGTGTATAGACGGCGTAGGAGCGAAAGTTGTATGTCATGTAGTTGATGACGTGTTGTTAGACGTTCCGTTGTTAGTGGGTCAATCGTTTACTGAACAGCCGCACATATTAGTTTATAAGAATGTAAACGAAATGATTTTTTATGAAAATAGTATTGATTCGGAATTAAATAAAATTTGTCTTCAAGATGACATAAATATACCAATAATAATAGTGGCCGACCTAGAAGTTTTTGGCCCTATTACTGTCAAAGTTAGATCAGATTCATGCTACACCGGGAACGTTTTACTCAATAGTAAAGTTATCGGGCGACCCAATCAACAATTTTTGGTTAGCGGAGGCGTTCATTATATAAAAGACGGTTCATTATATCTAGACATTGTACCTATGATGAAGGTCGTTCTACTGCGAGAAGGAATGGTTGTAGCAAGGGGTACTAGGGTACAAATAGTTAACCGAATACTCACGACAACGGCTGAAGCATTAGTATCGGACCAAAATAAAATTGATGAGAGTAACGTTCATATAGGCAATACAATAAGTGATCCTCAAAGACGCGATTTATTAAAGTTATTGCAAAAGTATAGACATTGTTTTGCCGCGTCCTTAAAAGATCTAGGTTGTACCAATGTTGCTGAAATGGACATAGAACTAAATAGTCACAAACCTATTGTCTACCGTCCCTACAGACTATCCCACAAAGAGCGCGAACAGGTTAGGGAGTTAGTCGGGGAGATGTCGGACGCGGGAATCGTAAAGGAGTCTGCTTCGGAATACGCTAGTCCAATTATATTGGTCCGTAAGAAGGATGGTGGGGTAAGAATGTGTGTGGACTATCGTATGCTTAATTCCATAACAGTTAAGGAGCGATACCCTATGCCTGTTATCGAAGATGAAATTGCCCGTTTATCAGGGCAAGCATTTTTCATTACATTAGATTTAATATCCGGGTATTATCAAGTACCAATTTCAGAAAACTCCAAACCACTCACTTCGTTTGTTACTCCAGACGGACAATACGAATTTAACCGTATGCCGTTTGGATTGGCCAATGCCCCCGCCGTCTTTCAACGCACGATAAATAAAGTTCTGGGTTCGTCTCGGTTTACGGAAGCTACAGCATATATGGATGACGTCCTGATTTACGGTGCCAGCGTAGAGCAATGTTTGCAGAGGCTTGAGAAAGTTTTAAAGTTATTAGAACAGGCAAATTTAACACTAAATTTAACCAAGTGTAACTTTTTGCAAGAAAGGATTAATTATTTAGGATATGAGATAAGCGCGTCTGGGGTTCGGCCAGGTGATAAGAAAACTCAGTCCGTTTTAGATTTTCCTCGTCCCCTCAATCAACATTCAGTGCGTCAGTTTTTAGGTTTGGTAGGATATTTCAGAAAATTCATTAAAGGTTATTCAATACTGTCACATCCTTTAAATAAACTTCTCAAAAAGGATGTTGCTTGGGAGTGGGGAAAAGAGCAAGAACAGTCGTTCGTTGAGCTAAAGAACAGACTAACTGATAGGCCCATACTAGCAATTTATGATCCAGCTGCTGAGTACGAATTGCACACTGATGCCAGCAAACTAGGTATTGGTGGGATACTAATGCAAAGGCTTCACGACCATGACACATTCCTACCAGTAGCTTATTATAGTCGCCAAACGTCACCGGAGGTAAAGAACTTTCATGCGTACGAGTTAGAGACCCTAGCAGTAATATGCTCACTCAAGAAATTTAGGGTGTATTTGTTAGGTCAGAATTTTAAAGTTATAACAGGCTGTAGTGCGTTGCGTTCAACGTTTAGCAAACGCGACCTTATACCTCGTATAGCGAGATGGTGGTTACTTTTGCAGGAGTTTAACTGTACAGTGGAATATCGCGCAGGGACAAAAATGGCACATGTTGATGCACTATCCCGTAATCCCGTTAGCGATGAGCAAAGAATCGTAGAGTCTGAACAATTACCTGTAATTATGTCCATAAGTAGTGAGGATTGGTTAGCAACGTTACAGTTAGGCGATTCTGAATTGCGTAGAATCCATAATACGTTAGCAAGCGACCTGGATGCGGAAGGCTTAAAATATATGAGGGACAACTATTGCATTAAGGATAATAAACTGTTTCGCTATTTGGACGGAGACAAAACTCAATTGCGATGGGTGGTACCCAAGGGAGCAAGGTGGCAGATATTACGTAAAAATCATGATGAAATAGGACATTTTGGAGTTGAAAAGACCCTAGAGCGAATTAAAAGTAATTACTGGTTTCCGAAAGTGTCCCGTTTCGTCAAGAAGTACGTCCAAGCATGTATAGAGTGCGCTTATTCTAAAAGGAGTAACACAAATGAGGGTCACCTGCATCCAATCACAAAGGTGGAGGTTCCCTTTCATACTCTCCACATTGATCACTTGGGTCCATTTGTTCGGTCTAAACGAGGTAATTGCTATGTTCTAGTTATAATAGATGCTTTCACTAAATTTGCGTTTATTAAACCAGTTAGAAACACTAAGTCGCTAATTTCGATAAGAACTCTTGAAGAAATATTTTGTACTTTCCGTAACCCAGATCGTATTGTAAGTGACCGCGGGACATCTTTTACGTCACATGCATTCAAACGTTTTTGCTTAGAAAAGGGTATCACACACGTGCTTAATGCAGTAGCTAGTCCAAGATCAAACGGACAAGTTGAAAGATATAATCGCACAATTCTTAGTGCACTAACAGCCCAGAATCTTAATGATAACGAAAAGGAGTGGGACAATAAAGTAGGGGCTATTCAATGGGGTTTAAATAACACTCTCCAAAAGACGACCGGTAAGACACCTTTGGAGGTTATGTTTGGGTTCTGTATGAGATCTGAAATAGACCCTAGGTTAAATGAAATAGTAACGGAAACTAGAGGTGAATCTAATCTAACGTTAATTCGGGAATCCGCTAAAGACAATATTGACTTAGAGCAGAATAAACAAAGAGCTAACAACAAGAACAAACGTCCTTTCCACGTTTACAGTGAGGGCGATTTAGTTAAAATCAGCAAAACTAATTTTAACAACGACGGCAAAAGTAAAAAGCTTTTGCCGGATGTATAAATTGACAAAATAATATGAGATGATTGTTACTTTGATATAATAAGAAATGAAAATTATTTAGATAGGAAATTGAGAAACTGATGAATTCTATTTAATTGGTTGCAAGAATTGAGGGTTTGCATCAATTAGATAGACAAGCAGAATATATAACTAAGTTTTTGTGAGAATTGAGGGTTCGCAATGGCTTATTTATATAATATGGAATAAAGGAACTAATAAATTTTATTTAATTGGTTGTAAGAATTGAGGGTTTGCACCAATTAAGTAAACCTGGAAAAGATATAATTAAGTCTTTGTAAGAATTGAAGGTTTGCAATGGCTTTATTATGTAATTATCTGTGAATCTATGCTATTGGTTGTGAGAATTGAGGGTTCACGCCACTAGAATAGAAAAATGAAACCAAGTATTGCTAAGCTTTGTGAGAATTGAGGGTTCACAATAACTTAGTAATGCGTATTGAAGAGTAATTACAATATGATGTATCTGTATCTGTATGATGTATCTGTCTGTGTAGTTGTGCAATATTTATTTTATTTTATTTTTATCTGTGAGAATTGAAGGTTCATAGAGCCTTATTTTATGATTTTTATGATCATGATAATGATGTAAAACTTTCATAATATTGATTTATTTTAATTTGATTCGATATGATTTGATAGTGTTATTGTTATTTGTATTGTTTGTCATGAAAGTCGAACCAAGAGAGAGCCAAGTGTTAGGTTGTTATTTGAAATTGTGCATGGGGACATGCACATAGTCAGGATGGTCGAGTGTTAGGTTTAATTTAAACGACAGAAATAATTTATTTAACTGGTAACATTAAAAATATATTCAACTAGTGCAGATCTGTTTTATTGTAATGGCAACACCGAAAATGGTCATTCGAAATAAAGACGCGACAACGCTCTCTTTCGGTTCCGGCTGTCATAGGAGAAGGAAGTGCACTGTGCTGAATATAGGGTGAGTAGAGATAGTTGGATATTGGTGTTCTACTGCTATATTACAGGTGAATTAATAGATAATATGTATTATTGCGATTATTGTTAAGGAAGGAATAAAGGTTGTGATTGTGTAACGTATCTTGTTTGGTTTTATCGTACAATGAAATTAAATGAATTCTTAAAGTGTCTCAGTGTTTCTATTATATATTCTATCCTCTATAGTGGAGATTTACAGCTCCAATAGTTACATTTATAGTTTCACATAGTACCCTCAAATATAAATATTAGGTATCGAAGTAAATTAGTTATCTTATGAAATATTGGAAGTAGAATCTAACACTTTATTATAATCTTGTCAGTTATACTCTGAGCATATGTGCGTTAGAAATACAGTTACAGTTAGTCAAGTTAACTCGTCAACTACCGCAACCTAGACACAATTAAATGACCATTGTTTGCGCGGAGCCTTACTAAATAAGCACCCTTATGACCTTGAACGGTCTCAAAATCAACAAGATCAGACTAAATCGACCGGAAATCTATTATGTTTTGCATTTGCACGATTCAACCTCAGTTTTACGTTTGCCTAAAGTTATACCTCAAAAATCGAAACTCACTAATTCTCATTCTTCAGTTTGAATTAATAAACGACTTTATCAAGTATACACATGCTAGCAGCCACTAAAACATCCTAAGAACGTCACAAATCGCTAAGCAGGAATCTTATCCGTGGCCTGTGGCTTTTCACTAAGCCCCAACAAACCTCCAGTTTGTCACTATGCATTCTCATCAATGCCGAGTCTCACAGACTCTTTGGTCTCTACAAGACCTCGACCTCCGCCAGTGCCACTCGCAATACCGCGTATCCACGGACTACTCAAAGCAGATACCGATTTCTACTGGACTACGGCTACGAGGGGCTACTGGTACGGTCTGACCAGCCGACCTAAGATTCCCCACTATCACTCGATTCAACCTTTTCTATTTTACTTAGTACTTGGCCCTTAGGCATCCGCCTTAACCTTTCATGTGCGTACTTGCAAAAACGTTATGAAAGATCCCTTATATTTGGGGCCTAGTTTAGTATGTTTCGTTATGTTACCTACAGTTTATTGCTAACTGAATTTCGATTAATGAGTCTTGCTAAAAACTACTATCATCTGTTTTGATCGCTGTAAGAATCGACTAAGGAACTGCCATAACACGCTCAACCTGTCCGTTGGCCCTAAATTAACCAGTAACGTGTGTAAATCAATGTTACCTATACAGTGAGCTAATAACTGTTTACTAGAAATGGGACCTAACTATGCCAATATCTTACTAGAGTAGGACCATAAAACTAAGTAGGTCCGTAAAGCATTTGTTAACCAACCTTTAAAATACTGTGGCAGTACACACCAGGCCATCAAACCAATAGAAATCATTTAAAACCATAATGTTTGTCCACAATGTTTTAACATAATAACTTAAACGGACAAGCGAGTTGGACATAATACGCGTCATAAAGAAATCCGAATCTTGTTTCGACATTTATAGTTCGGGTTATCTTTCTTAACTAGTCAATTACCGCAATCCAGACACAATTAAATTACTATTGTTTGCGGACACCGGTGTCCACGCGGAGCCTAATGAGTTAAAAAGAAATTAGGGTAGGTAATTCATTAATTACTGAGAACAAAAAATATACGAGGGTAGTTGTTAATTCTTCACAGCGATGATTTCAAAAGTAGTAAATTCACCGCGTCATGTTGGTCACGTTTATTTACCTACTAAGTTTCAATTGATTATTGTCACGACTTCTATTGTTGTTGTTTCATGACATAACAAAATATGCCTACGAAAATAACCTTAAGCAAAACGCTAAACAATACTTCGATCGCATTATTGTCAATTTAACGCACTTAAATAGCCCTCTGCTAATTTAACTTCCAGTAGCCTATCTACGCGATGCTAAAAGAATATTCATGACGTTAAGTTCTTTTAACATACCCGCGGTATCGACGCTGTTTAAAAAAAGAACATTTTTGTTCAGTAATAACTAACGAACATTTTGTCACGGTTGATTGTGATAAGTACCCTGTTTAAAATATTTCGCGAACGATCATCACACCTATTTGAAATGATTTATTATCTTATTGTACGCGCTACCCGCATGTAAAATAAACTATTGTCACTATTTAAAACTTCGCAAATAATTCGTTCGGTACTAGGTCTATGTTTGTAGTACTATCTAGGTATGATTTTTACACAAACGTTCGCATTGACCTTCAAAATTGCGATTAGTAGGTACTGCTTGGAAAGAAAACATTTGGTTCCAAATTCAAACAAAAATGACACGACTCACCGGATTGTTGTCTGCAAGTGGGTATACCAGCTATTTCACGCGCATTTGTAGGCCGCACTGCCGCCAGAGACGCGCTGCCAAGCCGCGCCACCGCCAGTCAAGTGGGAAGCAAGTTCTTTATGCCACTTCTGATGTCGGAGATGGCTTACGTTTGGGGTTGAATATTCATCAAAATCAAATTCACTCAAAATCAAAAGTCGTTTATTCACTTTAGGCTGAGGATCAGCACTTTTTGAATGTCGAAATTACATAAGACAGTCCCCCAAAAAGCCCACCCTTCGCCACTTCCTAGTGTTTTTGCTGGGAAGAAGAAGTGGCGGAACAAACTCCCCAGCAACACATCTGTCTGATAAGTTAACACATCGTCGAACATGATTATCACGGCGTTATGGGTTACAAGCAGAAACGTTTCTTCAGGATAACTTAACCGTTACATTTTAACATTTTAACACTTTATAATAAAATACAACGAAACGAATGACAGTTCCGGGACGTCTTAGCTCCACTGCGGTCGGGCACTGAATGTCGTCCTTGCTGCAGGCTTAAAACATCACGACTCTGTAGAAGCACGCAATGGTGTCGGTAGATCACGTGCTATCGCCTTTTGGCGCGCTTGCGATTCGTTGTGTCCGTACTATTGACCGGATCCGACATATACATATAATAAGACTGTAAAAAAACTGTGTCTGTACATTGAATATATTTAAAAAATAATAATTGAGGGGGGTTTAGAAACAGTAATAGAGCACGAATCCAAAAAAAAAAGTCTGTCTGTTTGTCTGTTTGTCTGTTTGTCTGTTTGTTTGCACACGCTAATCTTCGGAACTACTGGACGGATTTAATTGTTTTTTTTTTGTTGTATAGATATTAAGTCTGGTCAACACATAGGCTATAATTTATCTTGGAAACTGGAACACCTGATGCAGAACCGCAACAGACCAGCTAAACTATAGGCGATACAATAATGGTCCCATAGCAAAAATTGTTCCACGTGATGAGCATTTTCTGCTGAGAGAATAAATTTGAAGATCCGGAACACCTGATGCAGAACCGCAACAGACCAGCTAAACTATAGGAGATACAAAAATGGTCCCATAGCAAAAATTGTTTCACGTAATGAGCATTTTCTGCTGAGAGAATAAATTTGAAGACCCGGAACACCTGATGCAGAACCGCAACAGACCATCTAAACTATAGGAGATACAAAATTGGTACCATAGCAAAAATTGTTCCACATAATGAGCATTTTCTGCTCAGAGAATAAATTTGAAGATCCGGAACACCTGATGCAGAACCGCAACAGACCATCTAAACTATAGGAGATACAAAAATGGTACCATAGCAAAAATTGTTCCACGTAATGAGCATTTTCTGCTCAGAGAATAAATTTGAAGATCCGGAACACCTGATGCAGAACCGCAACAGACCATCTAAACTATAGGAGATACAAAAATGGTACCATAGCAAAAATTGTTCCACGTTATGAGCATTTTCTGCTGAGAGAATAAATTTGAAGATCCGGAACACCTGATGTGGAACTTCAAGAGCCCAGCTACACTATAACATATATTGGAATGACGTCTTAGCAAGAGTTGTTCGGTCTGATAGGCATTTCCTGTTGACTTATAAAAATCGAAGATCAGAAACATTTGATATAGAAATTAAAACTATCACTAATTTCATTGCATAATTATAAAATAACATAAGTAGGAGGTACTACGCGGTGAAGGCGGGAACAGTTCAGGACTGATTTTCGATGACGATGGTATATCGTTGAAAATTAGACTCTACTGGCTAAAACTCCCATTTTTTTATCGTATGCCTTCGGGCTTATGTTATTTGAGTGTTTAATTTCCTTTTCCATTTATCTTCGTTACACGGTAGCTTACCCGGTAACGCAGGGGAGCAGCCACTTAGATTTTAATTGATCAGGTATCATCACAATAAAACTATAACCATGCCTAGATAGAGGTCAAATTTTTCCCAATGTTCCAAAGGTGCTAAATGATTAAAGACCATAAGATCCCAACAATCTACCGAAGAGCGTTAAGATAGACTTGATGCTGTTCGAGAACATGAGGCTGCAACTCGCTCCGTGGAAACTTCTTGGGATCGCGAAGCACGCCTGCATTCTCAGCGTTTTTACGCATCTACATCCAGGTCTCTAGAGACCAGTGAAGAATACGTGCGCGACTGACCGCTGATCGTGAACATCATGCACTGTCTCGCGAGTTGGAGACGTTCACGGAAAAAGCATGACGAACAATCGACTGTTGTCGTTTGAATCGACAACATATATGTAAAATATTGGGACCAATGCGTATTTAGTATTTTAATTGATTTTAAGGCGAAACGAAGTTAGCCGAGGCAGCTAGTCCTACTTTAATATTATAAACGCAAAAGTTTGTGAGGATGGATGGATGTTTGTTACTCTTTCACGTAAAAACTACTGAATGGATTTCAATAAAATTTTGTATGGAGTTAGCTGACACCTTGGATTAACACATAGGCTTTTTACCCATGTATTCCCACGGGAATGGGACCTACGCGGGTAAAACCGCGCGACGTCTGTTAGTAAAATATAAAAATGATTTCAGTTGCCCCTTCCAAGATGTAGTTTTGTATGGAGAAGAATAGGCAAGCTTACTTTTTTCGGATTTGTACGGATTCGTACCCAGTTGATGGCAATACGGTCGTAAAACATAACTAGCGAAATGTTGGTGTGATATGAGGTACATGTCTACCTAACCCCTTTGGAGAATACAGGCGTGATATTATGTTTCTACTGAATTTTCATTTAACCTAACACGCGGTGAAAATAATAAATAAATATTCTACAACTTTTTCACACAACACCATTTAGTCCCAAGTTAAGCTTGAGAGCTTGTGTTATGGGTACTAAATAATTGATAAACATACTTATATATTTCTAAATACATACATATTATATAGATAAATTACACCCAGACACGGAACAAATGATCTTGTCGTCTCATCACACAAACATTTGTCCTGCGTGGGAATCGAACCCACGACCTCCGGCATAGCAGTCAGGGTCACTAACTACAAGACAAACAGGCCAGTCCAAAATAATATCAGGTTTTCATAAATACAGCTCGAAGTAGTTAGTAGGTCGACTGTATCGGCTTTACTGCTACTAAACTCATTTCGGAAACTCATCTTAGTTTAGCGTATAAAGTTATAAGTGAAGCTTAACATAACAACATTTAAGGCCATCGGGGGACTGCAATAAAACTATTTTAATAGCAACAGCAGCTTTGACATGTGCGTCCAGATGAAAACTTCAGCCCGGCTTTATAGCGCTGGTAGTACACTCGCGTAATGAAGGGACAGCCAATAAATAACTTCGGTACTTCTTGAAAGAAAAGAAAGAAACAAAAAAAACACTGATTGGCAACAGGTTGAAATACACACAAGAAACACGTCATGTGTGTGTGTGTATCTCGCCTGAGAATAAGCCAACGTATAGTCCAGAAATCTTTGCAACAACACCGTATAGCTTCTTCAAGTTAGCCATACATTTTTATTGAACGAACAGTTTCCCTGGCCCGTGGTTGGGTGACCATTCATACATATCAAGATTCTTCCGTGCCTTCGGAAAGTACGTTAAGCCACTGGTCTCGGCTGTCATTTGTTGATTTTTGACAGTTTTCAAAAGCCTGGAAGTCTGACAACCAGTTTAACCAAGAACTGGGTTGTGGAGGTCAGAAACGTAGTCGCTCTATGTAAAACCCTGGTATTCAGCTGCATACACTTAAACTGAAAGCGGACCCCCACATAGTTGTGAAAAGGCTAGGCAGATGATGAACCCCTCGAACCCATTGAGGCTTAACTATATGAGATACGGCGATGCGTTCAAAGATATTCCTCCTACCTGCCCGCACGTGCTACTCAACTCTATTCAAATTGGATCGAATAAAATTTTTATCGTATCGATTATAGATTTAGTCGCAATCGCGTGCTTCCGCCTGCCGAACCGTGCTGGAACCGCGCCAGGCTTCTTCGGCGCTGCGTTATAATAATCGAATGCTGTATTCATGATTATTACCCTCACTTTAATTATTATTGCGCACCGTTTTGTGCTATTCTAGTCGGATATTTTATTGGACTGGGTTTCGTTAATTAAACCGAGTTGGCAGTTAGTTCTGATAAACTATAATTGGTTTGAAATTTCAAAAAGTTTATAATACTAAACTTAGGTACTTGCTTAGTATAGCCTAGAATTTGAACTGTTACTAAAAACAAACCGACGCGGCGACGCCTATTATATAAATATCTGCTGTCGAGAAAACCCCAATACGTGCTCAATATTTTATTCCACAACAAACCATTAATAAACTGTGTAGCTAAGTTAACTGCAAAATAAAATGTGTAGTTAACTTAGCTATTCAAAACTAGTCTTGTTGCTCTTTGAACTCTTAATAAAATATCGAAATTGAGAAAATGTTTACCAAAATTATGATAGAACACTGTTCCTAGACTACTGATTGAGAAATGTTTTACATCTAACTTAAATACCAATTGCTTGTATTTATGCTTTATTACATCTCAGCGTCAGGCAGGATCTCAGCATCTGTCTGGCATTACCGCTGAAATGAACCTTTTGGCGCAGTCGTGAGACATGCCATTTTTTGTCTCTTTTTTTTGTGTTATTGTGTTTTTAATGTGCGTGTATCCAGCTGTTGCCAATAAATGTATTTTCTTTCTTCTTCTTTCTTCTAACATCTACGTACTTATCTAATTTAATATTAAAAACAGAAAATATTTGTATTTTTGTATGTAACGAATAAACTTAAAAACTACTGGACCGATTTGAAAAAATCTTTCACCGTTGGAAAACTACACTATCCCCGGATGACATGGATTACTTTTACCCTTGTATATCCAATGGATCGGAAACTACGCAGGTGAAACCGTGTAACGTTAATAACTGTTAATATACTTTAATACATTTTCGTAAGTTTAGTTTAATAAATAAATATTCCACAAATTTCACACAACGCCATTTAGTCCCAAGTTACGCTTGAGAGCTTGTGTTATGGGTACTAAACAGCTGTATACATACTTACATGTTTCTAAATACATACATATTATAGATAAGTAACACCCAGACACAGATGTCTGGGTGTTATTTATCTATAGGTCGTGGGTTCGATTCTCATTTGTTCTGACAAATGGGAATCGAACCCACGACCTCCGGCTTAGCAGTCAGGGTCACTACTAGACCAACAGGTCAGTCGATGTATCTCTTAGTTGTTATGTCTTTAATGACAAAACATAGCGTAACTACCTTAGATCCTTACCTGCCTAAGAAAGAAAGACGATAGTATAGCAGTATGCCTAATATTTCATAAAAATGTTACTTAATCCAAATTAAGCTTATTCATAATAAATAAATAAATAAAAAATCTTTGAAATCATCATCACAGACCTGTTGTTGGGGCGTAACTCCCAACAGTGAAAATGTTATGTTGGTTTATGGAAACCTGTTATGTTATGTTGAATGAGTAGACAACCGATAGGTATAAATGTTTTATTGCTACTGAAAATAATATGTTATACATTAATATACAATTAATGTTGAATTAACTAAACTGCAACGTTTTCACTATAAGTAGGACGAGTTATTTGCATGTACAGCGTAGCTCGTACATATTGCCCACCCACAAAGATAACTTAAATGTACATAGGAAAGTGTTAAATAATCTAGTTATAATGTAAAAAAGTAAATACAAGTAAAGTCATAAGTTATTAAGGAAATTCGCAACGCGCAATAGGCGACGTTGCTTTATTGAGTGTGCGTGCACTTGATAAGTGCGCCGCGCCACTGTTGTCTGTGACGTCAAATGACGCGTTGTCTGCGATGCTCGCTGTCGACCTTCTTCGGGGCATCGGGTTGGGAACAGATGGCGCTTCGGGTTTCCGTCGACTAGCCCAATGCTTGCGTAGGCGGTTGTAGGCGAAAATTGCGCACGCGAACGCTGCTGCCGCAGCTAATATGTAGATGACGACGTACTGGTGGACATCGTGGTAGGTTGCCTGATTTGACAAGATGTCTTTTGATGTTGCGATTTTCATTTGTTCTACTTGTCTGCCAAGCTCTTGCAGTAATGCTCTCTGCTCTGTTGATGTCTCATTCTCTTGAAGATGTTTTAGAACCTGTACAGGTAGGTTGATAATATTGTTGATTGAAGGAATTTCTGCAGGACCTGCGTCGACTTGGGCTTGAATTTTGTTTCTTTGTTGCCTTTGAGGATAAACAGTAAACATTTCATTACTAATTATGCAATCGTCATTTAAGGTTATGACACCGGCCTTGTGTAGCAGCTGAGTTGAAACTTGATGCCCGCAAATGATACGTATTTTGCATTGTTGACAGCAAAAATATAGGTAATGATTTACTTTGTTTAATTCAATCCACATGTCTCGGCAGGTTTCATGTTTGGTTTCGCAGTGAGGGGATTCCTTGTTCTTTATACATAGGCTCTCATCAGACTTCATGCGGAATATGGGTTTATGTAGTGGACACAATTGATTTGTTGCATCATTTTGCACGCATTGATGTATTTCGGATTCCGTCATTGGAATGTACGAATCTTTTTGTATGTTTATTGCTAACATTTCAGCAATAGGTATTAGGGTGGCCATATTCACACCATTGTTTTTCGGTATTGGTATTGTTCGATAGATTTCAAAGTTGTCTCTGATGATTAAGGGTACTTTTATCTCGATTATTAGGTATCGTTCAGTTATTTTTGCCTTTACTTGTAGAAGATGATATAGGCGAAATAACTCTGTTTGAATGTTGGTGATAGGTAGGACTAAGTCCTTGGACAGTTGACCCGAGATTATGTTCAATTCATCCCGAAGCTGTTCTGGTGCGATGAGGTGTAGATTCATCTTGCCATTATAGATGTTTGTTACAGTATCTATAAGGGTCTCCTGGACGTTTCTAAGATGCTCAATCAGGCTATTTGCCGTAATAGCGGACATCACGAATTCGACCGACATTTCTTGAGAGTCCAGTTCTTTTTTGAGATTGTTCGTAAACTTCTCAAAGTTTAGCAGATGTTGGTTAAACTGTTTGTACTGTTTTTCTACGGCATCTTCCGACCTCTTAAGTAGATTGTATTCTGCTTCGATCACGGATGTCTGATTTCTTAACAATAGTGCCAGGTGTTTTTCGTTGGCCTTGACCAGGTCAATGTCTTCTTGATATTGTTTTGCGAATTCGTCGTCTAATACTCCGAACAGGGAGCGCGCGATAGAACCGACACCGTTGATAAGCCCACGTTTGCTTCTCGTATTCCATCGGCCTTGCGGATTCAGCAACATATGATTGTAGTGTCCTATTTCATCGGTTGAGTGTTGTAGTTGTGATAAAATTACGTTACACTGTGTTGTCTGTTTTATTTTCTGGCAGACGTTTTCTAGATGATTGGCTAATTTACTGGATACTTCTATACCGTGCCAGTAGGGCTTAATGTCATAGTAAACGATAATCTTCCACTCGCCGCGTATTAATTGCATATTGGTTACTTTATCAAAGTACAGACCTTGTTGAAGCTCGACAATGTTTGTTGTGTTAGTGGTCGCGACAGGATTTAGTAAATACAGCAGTGCCATGACCAGTCCAATGAAGTTAATTTTTCTATTTGTTGTTTTGCATTGTCGTGAACTTGACGAGTCGCAGTTCGTTTGTAGGGATGACTCATTGTCGTTTGTTTTTGTGGTGTTTTGCTGTTTAGCAGTTTCGTCACTATTGATCGGTAGGACGGATAGTTTTGTAACGGGTCTTTTCATTTGTCCGTTTCTTGTTTTTAGGCTAACGACCCGAACATATCCATCGTTTCCAGGGTGGAGCTCTGTTATTCGCCCCATGGGCCATTTTCCGGCTGGTATATGATCATCGTGAATCACCACTAGATCGCCTATCATTAGATTTTTCTGTGGTTTCTGCCACTTTGATCTGGCTGATAGTTGGCACAGGTATTCGTTCCTCCATCTCTTCCAGATTTCTTCGAAAATTTTTCTTGTTAGTTCCCATCTTGTTCTAGCATCTTCCTTTGTTTCGATGACTGTCAGCCCCGGTCTACCCGATAAGAAATGAGCCGGCGTCAGACAGTCTAGATCGTCTGTGTTTTCACTGAGTGGGCACAAAGGTCTGGAATTCAAACAGGCCTCCAGTCTAGTTAGGATTGTGGTGAACTCCTCAAATGTTAATTTTTGCTCTCCTACTACTCGTTTCAAGTGGTGTTTTAGGCTTCGGACTGCTCGCTCCCACAATCCTCCCGCTGATGGCCAAGCAGGAGCATTAAAATGCCACTCAATCTTCAACTCCGCGATTTCCTTTTGTAGTTGATCGTTTTTGTATGTATGTTCTATTTCTTCGTATTGCTCCACAAGTTGACGGTGTGCGCCGACAAAGTTTGTTCCGTTGTCACTGTACAAGTGGCGAGGAGAGCCTCTTCTTGCTGCCATCCTGTTTAGGGCTGCCAAGAATGCTGAACTGGTTAGATCTGATACTAGTTCAATATGTACAGCTTTGGTCACCATACATATAAACACTGCTATGTAGCCCTTCGTTATTTTCGCTCCTCTGCCTTTGTTCATTTTAACGTCCACAAATCCAGTGTAATCCACCCCTGTATGGTAGAAGGGCGGCGCTTGATTTGCTCTTGCGCTCGGTAGATTGCCCATCAGTTGATGTTCTTTTGTAGGGTTGTTTTTGCGGCCCGTCACACATTTTCTGAGTTGCATTTTTGTTCTTCGGTTTCCGCCGACGATCCAGTATTTCTCACGTAAGTGTGATAGGGTGAGTCTCGGGCCGCCGTGAAACGTCTTTCGATGAGCTTGGTCGATGAGAAGATGTGTTAATCTACTGTCGTGTGGAATGATCATCGGATGTTTCATGTCTTCGGTTAGTAAGGCGTTTTTTAACCTTCCTCCTACTCGTAGTATGCCTTGATGATCAATAAACGGAGTGAGTGCTTTAATTTTACTGTTAGACTGCACCATGTTATGTTTTTGTAAGTAATAAATATCTGTGTCAAATATTTGTTGTTGAATTTGTTTTACGATCACGTTAGTTGCATTATCCATTTCGTGCAACGTCAGATATCTCGGTAGTTGACGCCGTTTTGGGTTTAATGCCCTGAGTATCCATGCGACAATGCGAATAATATGTTCGATAAAGCTGTGATTTTGTAGCAGTTTCTCTACAATGTTTGGATTTTCTATGTCGTGTTGAGATACGTTAACATGTTTCCGGACTGTTTTTTCTTCTTGATCTGTGCTATAATTATATTTTTCTATGTTCTTTGTTTTCAGCGACGGTAGCCATGTAGGCCCTTGCCACCAAAGTTGATTTTCTTTCAGCTGACTAGCGTATAGACCTCTACTTGCAGCGTCAGCGGGATTTTCTTTTGTTTTGACGTAGTTCCACGCCGAGGGTGGTATGACGTCGGTAATACTTCGTACTCTGCTTTCCACGAATGTTTTCCAGCGGGATGGGTCTCCTTGCAACCAATCCAGGACCACCATGGAATCAGTCCAGCCGTAGACGTGTACTTCGTGTTGAAATAATGACTGTTTGACTTTGCGCATTAGTTGCGAAAGAAGGTGTGCTCCATTCAATTCCAGTCTAGGCAGTGTTGTTGTTTTTCGGTGTGGTACAATCTTTGACTTCGCGGCTACTAGTATGATTGATGAGTGGACCCTTGCGTAGATGACACAGGCAAAGGCATCCAGGGAGGCGTCACTGAACCCATGTAGCTCCATTACCTGCTTTTCACCACATTTAAGCCATCTAGGTATTTCACAAGAGTTGATCGCCCTTACGTCCGCTTGTATCTTGCACCATTCCGCTTGTATGTTATTGGGCACTTCGTCGTCCCATTGTAAGTTTCCATCCCACAGTTTCTGAAATAATAACTTCAATTTTGTTGATACGGGAGCCAGCCAGCCGAGTGGGTCAAATAGTTTGGATATTTCGGCTAATAGACTGCGTTTGGTTTGCTTTTTGTTTACGTCAGAAATTGTGCATTGAAAGGCAAATTTATCCTCTCTTGAGTTCCAGCACAAGCCTAACGTTTTTAGTGTATTTTCTGTTCTGAAGTTGAAGACAATCTCGTTGTTGTTATGTTGTTCGGAGATGTCTTCCAAAAGTTCTTCATTATTTGATGACCATTTTCGAAGGTTAAACCCTCCATTTTTTAGTAGTTGTTTCAGGTCAGCGATTAATTTCTTTCCTTTTTCGATTGTATGTGTCCCATGAACGAGGTCATCCATGTAGAATGAATCATCTAGTACTTTGGAAGCCTCTGGGAACTGTTCTCGTTCATCTTTCGCCAACCTCCTGAGTGTCATCATGGCTAGGAACGGCGCTGCCTTAGTACCGTATGTTACGGTTGTTAGTTGATATGAGCGGATAGCTTGATTCTGTGAGTCCCGCCATACAATTTGTTGTAGTTGTTGATCTGCAGGGGCTACCCAGATAGCACGAAACATCTTCTCTATGTCCGCTGTAAACGCATATCTGTATTGTCTCCATTTCATTAATAATGTTTGTAGGTCCTGTTGAAGATTGGGACCTTTGTACATAAGGTCGTTCAAACTGCATCCTGTAGAAGTTTTCGCTGATGCGTTGAATACCACTCTGTACTTTGTTGTTGTTGATTCAGCGCGTTGCACGCCGTGGTGAGGTAAGAAACACTCACGTGTTTTGTTACTAACTGTTGATAGTTTCATATGACCTAGATCAATATATTCAGTCATGAAGTCTTTATATGTTTTTGCCAAATGTGTTTGTTTTTCCAACTTTCTTTCTAAGGTTTTGAATTGGGCGATAGCCATTGGCTTGGACATCCCCAATCTACCCTCGAGTTCGGTCTTCATGGGTAGTCTGACTTCATATTTCCCACTCTCCAAGCGTCGCGTGGTGTCGGTGTAGTACTTCATACATGTTTCATTTTCCACCGATAGGTTGGATTGATCCGTGATGTCTTCGCTTTCCCAGAGTTGTTTCATATCTTCCAGATTATTTATGACCACATTGCAGTGGAAAGTTTTGACCGTACCGCACAAAAGCCAACCTAGGTAGGTTTGTTGAGCGATAGGTTGGGTGACGTTATCGCCTTTTATTATTCCTCCTAGCATGATTTGCGAGTAAATGTCTGCTCCAAATAATAAATCCACCTGACGGCTGTTATTGAAGTCTGGATCTGCGAGATGAATGTTCTGTATGTGTGGCCAGGATGGTTTCGCGAAGGTTTTATTTGGTAGGTTTTTAATCAAGTTGTTCATTATAAAGACAGACGTTTGTAGCTTGAAGTCGTTGTAGACAGAACTGCAGGTAATTGTGGTCATTCCTTTGCAGTGGTTTTCCTTCTGTCCAACCCCAAAGATGACTCCTTTGCATCTGTTGCGCTTGACACCGAGAAGTTGAGCGGCATGTTCTGTGATCAAAGATATCTGTGACCCTTGATCGATGAGGGCCCGCAACTTGATTTGGGTCCCATCAGCTGCTTCTATGTTCACTACAGCGGTTGCGAGTAGTATTTCCGAAGTATCATCATCCTTTGATACATGAGAAGAATTTGTTGATTTTTCTGTTTTGTTCTTAATACATGCGTCGTGTAACAATGTATTATGTTGACCTGCGCATTTGCGACATCGATGAACTGACGTACATGTTTTTCCGTTATGGCTGAACAGACAATTTACGCAGAGGTTCATTTTATTTACAGTGCTAAGTTTTGAGTGATTCGGCATTTCTAAAAACTTTGCGCAATTGTACATGCCATGTTCGTCATCGCAAAGAGGGCATCGGAATGATGATGCATGGAACGATTTCGTAATTTTCTTGTTGCTAGTTGCTTGATGTCTGCTGTATTGTTTTTTAGGGTACAACGAATTTTGATGCTGACTTGATGACGTACTTGGTTTTTGGTTGTTTTCTTGTTTGCGACGCGATGCTTCCAACGAGGTAAACTTCGCTTCTAGGAAGTCTAACAGATCTTTCAGTATTGGCCACTTTCGGCAATTTTTCAGCGAGTCATTGTACTCTGAATTTGTATCTGCGTCTAATTTCTGAGATAATATATGTACTATAATCGGATCCCAAGTGTCGATATTCACTCCTAAATTCTTTATTGCATGTAAGCATTCTATGCTGACGTCGTGGATTTTCTTTATTTGTGTCACGGACTGCTGTTGCATGTTTGGCAGGTTGAATAACATGTTGATTTGCGATGTAAATATAAGTTTTTCATTATTGTATCGGTGATTAAGTATTTCCCAACACACAAGGTAGTTATCCGAACTTATCTGTAGGTGCTGAATCAAGCGTTCCGCTTCTCCATGCACTTTACTCTTCAAAAACTGCATCTTCTGAGCAGATGAAAGAGAATTGTTGTTGTGTATTGCTTCCGTAAAAAGGTCTTTAAATGGGATCCACTGGTTGTAGTTGCCGTGGAAGACTGGTATCTCTAGCTTCGGTGTTGTTTTCTCACGATAAGCGCCGGACCACATTTTTGTATTCAAAGCCTTTTTCAGTTCATGGAACTGGTTTTCATACCTGGTGTAGCGCTCGTCGTACATAGTTATTTTCTCTCCGTTGGTCTCATACTCTATCTCCCAGTGAAGGTTGTCGATTGCTGACCAGCGCGTTTGTAGTGTTTGCAGCGCGTCTTGAAATTCCCATCTTTCAGATAGAAACTCCACGTGTATGTTCGCCACTGCTCGCATGAAGGCTTTGAAGTTTGCTGTCTGTTTGCGCATCATGTCGTCAGCTGATTTATACCAGAATCAGAACGAACTTTACGAAACCATAAAGAAGATCGGAATAAATATCAAGAAAGATGGCTGGGACAGAAAAAACGCCGACTATTTCAAACGCCGCATGGCAATGTTAGAAAACTTGTGGTCAGATTACCAATTCAATCATGACCGCCTATCTACGGAACAAAGTGCGTAGCGTAGCTCGTACACCTGTGCTTCTGGAACTAGGTTGATAGATTATTTAAATACAAACCAATAATAACATAATTTTGTTAAAACGCAAGTAACAACAATCGTAAGTTGGTATTCAACTTTATTGCAAATAGTCAAGTCAAATTATTTCTTTCAATTAGGCCTGAAAACAGGCACTTTTGAACGTTATACTTACAAATAAATTAAACTAAAATGATTCTTATTGCACATTCCAAAAGGTAGTTTCGTATGGAGAAGAATGTGCAAGAAACTCCATACTTTCTCTTTTAAAATAGATTTTACAATATTTGTATACATAATCAGATTATATGTCTAACCAATCGATGTACCAAGAGAAAAAAAAACAGCTATCCTGAGATAGGTACAAGGTGATATAAAATAAGCAACGCGGCTGGTAATTGTATGAGAATACTGAAAGATACATGGTGCTCACATATTTACATAATGTTTAATCCAAAGTTGATTATTTAAAAAAAAGAAATAATCGTGAAGTTAATAGATTATTCATAATGAGCACCGTACTTAAACAACATACAGCCCTTCCGTATTGCACTTAATTAACTAAAAAAAGACGGAAAGATTTAGTTTGCGTAAATAAAAGCACAAAACATGCTTTCACGACCAAATTTTATATGTTCCTTGGACCACTATTATATAACAGACTAAACGCAATAACAAACATTTATTACCTAAATTATTGTAATTGCAAGAAGACTCAAGGAAACTCTTCAAAGTATGTCCTATGAAGACACAGAGAAGTTATTAATTGTATTAAGATAGAGATTGTTCGTATTTTATTTAAATCTAAGAAATATTGTTATTTTTTCATTTACACCTTTAAATATATAACATTAGATTACTAGTATATAACGTTTGTTTTTTGTGATTATTTAACAAGAAAAAGAATTGTACCTACCTCCTATCGCCTGAAACACAGGATTACCTAGTTCAGGCACATAACATGTGTGAACTTTACGTAAATTTAAGCCAAAATTGTATTTATTATGTACCTTATGATTGATGAATAAAGATTATTATTATTAAAAAAAAGGTACTTAAAATAAAAATAAAAATCAAATTACAATGTGTGATGTAGAGAAAAAGCAAACATTCCTGTCCAGACATTAAGTTGTCCTATGGAGCAGGACCAGCAATAGAATAAGGTTCATAATCAATTGGGAAAATTTGACAGTTTGGTGTAACTTGATGTGCTGGCGTCTGTACCTATCTAAAATTTCTTTGTTTTAGAACAATATTCCTCTTGATATGAATGAACAAGCACAGAACCCCGCGCGCTCCCGTGGCAACAGCCCAGATAGCAGAGAGCGAAACAAAAAGTTATAACCTTTATTTAAATGAGCTCCAACAACGCTGTTTTAGTTTCCAACAATAACACATTTTACTAACATTACTAATCACAAATTATCATACATGAACTGGAATTGTACTTTGGAACAATTTCAATTAAATATCCTGTTATATCTGGCCGTGGTTTAGAGAGAGCGAAGTACATAAAAGATAGTTATCGGTACAATGACTACGTCACTGCTACTGAATAAGTCATTGTACCGGTAATTCGACTCCATTATTCTACATATAATATAAACAAAGTCTTGTTCACAATAATAGATAAAAAAAATAAAATAAACATACCTCTGTGTCTTCGTGAGCACACATGCTCACGAAGACACAGAGGTATGTTTGAGAGGTATGTTTAGAGTGAGTAACCCACAGGTTACTCAGTTTATAAACCGGTCACTTCTGGGGAATATGCTTTATGAAATATTATTGTCTGAAAGCGTCTGAATAAAAACTTTTTCTACAAAAAAAAATACTGGGAGGTGTCTTATTTATTTTTTTGCCACCTACTTTTGTAATAAAATAAAATTATTAGTTTTTTTATGTGGATTATTTTCGGGCTTTATAAATTAAATATTAAAACCGAACTACTTAACAGATGTCGATGAATTCATACAGAACCACACAGGTATAATAATATATAATATCTTCTAAACCAAAAACATCCAAATCGGTCTATAAAATAATGACAGAGTTTTTAGGTAACATAAGAAAATATACAACCGAATTGAGAACCTCCTCATTTTTTGTGAGTCGGTTAAAACGTTGGATGACCTACGCGTCCAATATAATAATATTTTTAGGATGCTGGGACTGCCACGATGGTGCAGAGCTTCCACAATGTTTGCAAAACCGTACTGACGGCTTCCACGCCGTCATTCGCAAAAAAACCGCGTCACTGTTGTCAAGGTTGAGGGCGAGTGACAACAGCATTTTAAAAACTTTGGCGGAGGGTATTAACTCTCCGATTATTAAAAGTTTTGTGAGAAGGACAATCACTGAACATTAAATAAATAAAATAATAAATAAATATTCCACAACTTTTCACACAACGCCATTTAGTCCCAAGTTAAGCTTGAGAGCTTGTGTTATGGGTACTAAACAGCTGATAAACATACTTATATATTTCTAAATACATACATATTATAGATAAATTACACCCAGACAAAAAAAACACACAACAAACACGACAAATGATCGTGCTTATCACACAAACATTTGTCCTGGGTGGGAATCAAACTCACGACCTCCGGCATAGCAGTCAGGGTCACTAATCACTAGAGCAACAGGCCAGTCGAACATTAGTTTAGGGATGTCATTTTCACAATACTATTTTATTTTATTCTATTTTTCTTGTTAATATATTGTAACTACTAACACTAGCAATAAGTTATTGAATGTTTACTAATACACTGGATCATTGTTGTGCGAAAATAAAAAGTCTACTTACGCAAATAAATAGACATAATATCTTTAAATTAAACTCTTTAACGACGAACGTCAAGTGGAACAGTCTACGATCATTACTGGCATGTTGAAGCAGCCTGCAGTACCATTGACTGTTGTAAAATCTAACCGACTCCTAAAGCTTAGTGGTAGTAACAATTCCCGAAGTGTGTACCAGTGGAGCGCCCGTACGCGCAGTATTTCCAGGGCGCGGAAGCCTGGCTGTGTAATATCGCGCTCGTTAAACCTCGGGCGCGACCTGAACTGCATCCAAATGCTCCTTACTCTCGGAAGACAAACGGCAGGCCGCTACGTAAATATACCATTATTTTGGCTTGAAACTGATTCTTTTCGAACGTGGTGAGGAAATTCGTTGCCAGTTCCAACGATTTCGTAAATTACGAGATGTATTTAGGTAAACAACAATCGCAGATTTACCGGCTTACCTTGCCATGGTAAGGTTTGACAGTTTTCGTCTACACCATAATGATAGGGAACTTTTAAAGTCCAAGTTAAATATTTATTTGCAGACTACGAGTAATTGCACATTTTGTTATTATTTTACAATGTAGGAACTTATAACTTAGCGGTCTTTTCCGGGCCTCTTTTACGTCAACTTTTACACCAATGGTTGGATGTAACTCGCAGTACTCTATATCTATGATTGTAAATAACCACCCCTGGCGTGTAAATACAGCGTTACAACTCAAACTGCTAACTCAACTGTGTTAGTTGTTAGCTTTTTCGTAGTTTACAAACTATTTGAGTAGTGATCGTTAATTGTTGGCATAAACAAAACGAACAAACTAGCATTTATAACAAAAAAAACTTTAAAATCTTATAATATACTTACTCTTATACTGTGACTCATGTCTTCTATACTCCATTAATATTTTATTGCTCGTAGAAACAGGAATGCAGAACATTTTGTTTTAAAGATACTAAGTTCAAACAATTTTAATTATAATAATTTGATTTTAAATTTAGAAGATGTAAATCGAAAATAAGAAAGTGCCATTTTATTGTTCATTCCTGCCTCTTTTAAGTTTTTATTATTGACACTGTAATTTTCAACTAAAATGAATTAATATACGAAAATGAAATCCACATCATTTCTTTAAATAAAATTGTTGAAATGGTCACAAGAAAGTGTGACAGCTGCAGTGAAAATAGATTATAATAAATTCGGCGTCTATAGTAGTTGTAACATGCTTATTGTACTTTCGTTACAAAGTGTGCATTAAAAGTAATCTTTTTTTAATTCTGTCTAATGCTATTGTAAATTGAGTATTAGTAGGTTCAAATATTGATATAACAAGGTGCAGTGACATTCTACTACCGTCAGTAACTTTCGAGTCCCCAGTGTGTCAAGTAACCCAGTTTGTTACTTATGAGCAGCAAGTTACGTGGGACGATAACCAACCAATATACTCGCTCCTTCAGCTCAACGATCAAAGAAAATATGAGAAAACGAATATCTCGCATAGTTGTACCAAATGTTTGTGATCCCTTCCGGACTGATTGATGTTCCAAGTAATGTTGACATACTACTGATGAAAACCTTTCTTGGAAATACAACTGGCTCAAGGAACTGTGTTTTAATATGAAACTAGCACGCAGTTATAGTATCAGTCAATCGCATTACTAGGTATAGCGTAATCAACAATAGCTCCATTCTTGTAACGTGTTGTCTAAAATATCAAATTTCTTCTTTGTCTGAAGAATTTCTGTAATTTTCAAACACAAAGTTCTTGGTAGTGGTGTGACACAAAACTTTAATACTTTACCAATCAATGTTACGATGAAGGTGAAGATGACTTTAAATTAGTGCCTGAACGTAAGCTGATAGTTTTTCCCCTGACGGGAGCACGCGGGGGTGCGGTGCCGTGCGGTGAGCGGGGGCGGGTTGGCTCCGAGCCAGCGCTCAGATAATTATCCCCTATTAATCTCGCAGCCAAATCGTTGTGAACGACAATAAAAAACGAGTGATAGCGTTCACGGAGATCGCTCTCTATTGCCACTAAATAAACACTAATGTCTTAAACGTGGTTTTTTCTGTAAGAGATTTTTCGACATTATTAGGTAACCAAATCAGGAAAATATCGCACCAAGAGTCACTGTAGATATATTATTAACATTTATTTTATCAAGTTAGTACCTAGTGGAATTTAATTTGCAACTTCCTCTTTTTCTACAATAATAATATTACTATTTTTCCTTATAATTAAATCGGATAATTCTATAATTCGACGATGATAAGGAAGTCCTTTAAGGTAACAACAGAAAGACAATTGACAGAAATCTCCTGGAGATTTATCGGCAGATGGGAGGCTAATTATGTCGTATTTAAAGTATAAATAAGGTTATTTTTAAAAGACCCTGAGATAATGGAGCACTTGTGCGAGCTTAAGATCACATTGTGAGTACGTTCATCCCAACTTCTTATTTGTAGCTCGTCAGTGTTTGATTAAATAAAGTAAATAAATATTCCACAACTGTCACACAACGCCATCCCGTCGCAAACTAAGCAGAGCTTGAGTACTAGAAAACTGATAAATTTACTTATTATACATATGTATTTCTAAATACATGCATGTTATTGATAATTATAGGCGCAGAACAAATGATCGTACTCATCTCTCAAACATTTGTCTTGGGTGAAAATCGAACCCACGACCTCCGGTATAGCAGTCAGAACCACTAACCAAAATACCAACAGGCAGTCGAAATTCTAAGTGGAATTGCAAATTAGTCTAAAGATCATTGATTGATACATTAAAATTAAATAGCTTGAAGGATGTTTCCGCTACGCCAAATGTATGTATACGCCATAAGAGCGAGAGCGAAAGATATTGAGAATTGAGTATTGAACATGTTCTTTAAAATAAGGACGTTAGTTTTAGCAGATTACAGAGGGGTGAATCCCGTATTTTAAAAACTTCAAAATCTTATCTTAGGCGCAATCTGCCAAAACTACGTCTAATTTTCCTAAATTTTTAACCGACTTCAAAAAAGGAAGAGGTTCTCAATTCGACGGTATGTTTTTTTTGACAAACATTGTCGCTGAGATGAGAGTGCGACTAGATTTTGAACGTTTTAAATTGCGGATATTGGCCTACTAGTCTTTCTAATACTATCTAACAAACAAAAATTACGAATACATTCTTACATAATACTCACAATTATTAATTTAAATTGATAATAATTTTTACTGCAATCAATATGATTCGTGTCCATAGTATTTATTTAAAGATATCTTAGTCTTTGAAACTAATCAATTTGTGAGTTTATGTGGGGCAGTTAATAAACAGTGGTGGAGCGGTTACTCTGTAAGCTTCACATTATTCATACAAGCAATTTAGATAAGGCATCGCCAATATTTGCGGTGTTCCTTCAGCGGCTAACGGACCGCTGCCATCCCGAGCGGTGTACAGTGAGCGGAGCGGGGCGGAGCGGAGCGGAGTGGCATGCAGCAGAAAGATCAAATTTCTAGGAACGTAACCTGCCCCTTTCTTATAGTTCCTTACTGTAGAAGATGTTTACATACTCTGCCTAGTTTATGGCGTTGTGTGAAAGTTGTGAAATATTTATTTTATTAATTTATATTTTTTTTTATGTGACTGCCTTATTGGTCAAGTGGTCGCAGCTACTTCTGAGCATGAGGTCTCGAGTTCGATCCCTTCGGGCAAAGCGTTGTTAAGTTTTTCCATCTGGAATATTTTCCCAGTTTCAGCTCGGAGACTGGATCTGTGCCATCAATCGATGGCAATAAGCTCACTCCCCATAACATGGGACTTAAACATAACTGGTGAAATGTGCATGTACCTACTACTGGTACACCTCTGCCTAACCCTTTGCGGTTAACAGGCGAGATGTTTTGTTGTTTATTGTTATTAATTTTCAATCCAGTTTTTCCGATCAGTATTATTAGTTCTATTTAAAATCGTAACTGGTACCAAAGCAAACCTAACACTTGTAAGTAGTCAAATTACATTTGTAAGCGTCAATTTAATGTTATTACCTACTCTCGTATAAATACAAGAGAACTGGCTTTTATTACACAATCTCGGGTGTAAAAAAAGTAAAACGCAGCGTTGCGGAGCGGCGGTGTGAAGCGGCCGGTTCTATGTGAAAAATTGTGCAAACACAGAGTAAGCACCTCCCACAGATATGGTGAGCGAAGTCGATAGTTTACTGTAGACCCCTTGGCATTGAGTGATTTATGGATCTCGCTAAAAGTAAACATGGTTCTGAAGGATTTTGGAGTTCCCTAAACTTTTAGTGCGACTTATGCTCTATTTCTTAACGACGTGTTATGCTAATTGTATCATACATCTGTTTATTATTTCCAATATTATTGAGTGCTGTACCCTATACATTTGCACGTCTTATTGGGTTATAGTCAGAAAGCATGGAAATACAATGATTTCATTCGATTTGTAGTACAGACGCCAGCACATCAAGTTACCCCAATGTGTCAAATTTTGTTTGATCGTTTTTCAACTTTATGTCAAACAGAAAAAAGTTCACATTGGAGTTACTTGACGTGCTGGCGTCTGTACATCGAAATGGACACTTTTCCTTTTTACAAAATATTAATCAGCGCCGTCTGTCAGCGTACCAACCAGCTTACATTCACAGTCAGCAGTCAGTTGAGCACACATTGGATTTAATTATTTATTCGTTTAACACTTCAAGCACACTAATGTACAGAGGCGTACTTAATACCGTAGGCATTTTCTGCGAGTCAATTTTCAAGTGATGCAGAAAAAAACAGTCGTATTAGTTACCTATCATTTCCAATGATCTTCTCTAGTTCAAGTTCAAGGTCAAATATTTATTTGCAGACCAAGTGTACATTTTGGTGTTATTTTATAATGTAGGAACTTACAACTTAGCGGCCTTTTTTGGGCATAGCAAATTTGAGGTTTAGTAACATTCTTAAAATAGTTGAATAGTTATTTAGTCTATTTTACTATATTAAATTCAATAATAATCATTCACATTAAAATATAATTAAACATTAGGTATTCATAAATTCTTATTATAATTATCATTACTTACTTACAATTTTTGTTGTTATTATACAGTAGTAGAGATCGAGGTCGAGGTCGCCTTATTAATTTATTTTAAATTTAATATAATATGCAATAAAAAAGTAAGAAATAGACTAGGTAGATGTGCAAGTGTGTAATGCCTGTTTACGTAGATGTGTGTGTGGTTGTTATTATTTTTGGTTTAAAAATTCATCAATTGAATAGTAACAGTTTTTCAAAAGGAATGTTTTTAGTTTTCTACTAAATGGAGTGAGCCTGTTTTCATTTTTAATTTCTTGAGGCAGCTTGTTGTATATTCTGACTGCCATGTATTGTGGACTTAGGTGTAGCATCTTTAGTCGTAACGGCGGTTGATATAAGTCAAGTTTGTTGTATATATATACATTAACTTTTTTAACATTGTCTGGACTGCATCATCCATACGCCGTATACATACAATTACATTTTATGTAGTATTATCATTTCCCAGTTTAGGAAAATTTGAACAACCTAGATAATTTAATCAAAAATCGAATACCAGACTAGTTAAATGATTGTAAAACTGTTTGCCGGACCCATAGCATTATTCAGAACGTTGGTTATTACGACCATTCACATATAATTTTGTTTCTTTATGTCGCGAACATTTCAAGTTCAGCAAACAAGGGTAGGCTGTGCTACTATTATGATCCCTGCACGCAGTAGGTACACGCAGGGAACCCAACCCGTTGGCGCACAAAATGACGCCGAAATTGCTTTCTTAAATGCAAATGAAAGTAAACAGGAAAATAGACGAATAAATAATTTAGTCAGAGAGTCGCAACTCTTCGCGGGCGCGCGCGGTGCGGCAGCTGTCCAAGAGATGAGATGTAGCGGTGAGATTCAATTTCATTACGTCGACAAGATAGGAAACCAACAAATAATTTTAAAAACTGTTATGTATGAAACCCGATGTTTGTAAATGCAGATACCTATTAATTCCGGGTTATGAAATTTTTTAAAGTAGCCTTATTTTTCTTCAATTCAATCTAAACTTCATCATACAATGTAGACGGACATTTACAACAACATACCAGAGCCCGATGCAAAATAAAATTTTAAAATCGTAGCTAGCTACGCTTCTGCCTACGCCGTAGCACGGTGCTACGCCGCGTAGGCACGCTCTCGCTCAAATTCGACACCATAGCCGTTTTCGGAATTATACAGAAGCTGCGAAATGTTTCATGAGGCTTCGAGAAAAAGTTCAGGCCAACGTGTTACCTTATTCAGGGCGTTCAATGTTTTATTTTCATCGGACGAACAAAATACGTGCGGACGACTCACTTCGGCCGATGAGTTGCACTTCCTTACTCATTAATAAAACGTCTTACGGCGAGATCAAGTTGACTTGTTTGCACCTTGCGAAGTTGGGTGTTTGGTGAGCTGATTTTAGTTTGCGAAGAAGGCCGAAGCTATGAATATTCAGTAAAGAGTAGGCAATTTCGTAAATCACCAAGTATTCGAACCCGGAAGTGAAAACCGAAACGTTTATTTTAATTGCCTTTATTTGTTTGAGAACGACGCCAATCTGTCATACAACTCAACAGAACTGTGCCTTTACGCTTTTCAATTATCCGTTCTCCGTCGCTACAACAAAAATGCGACAACGTTTTAATCTCCATTTTTCTCGAGCCATTTGGTGGCGCCCGCGGCGAAACGAGATCTGTCACATACAATAGCGGGCCAGCTCCGACGAGCCCGAGTGCCCCGCGTGCCCCGCGTGCCCCACGTGCCCCGCTGTGCCCCGCGTGGCCCGCGTGGCCCGCGTGGCCCGCCGCACTCCGTCGCAGATCTGTCATAAGATTATTTGGTAGAAGCGACGTGGGCCGACCGCCGGACGACACATTGAATCCCGACGTCCGCTCCTTTTGATAACCCCTTCAACCTCCGTAAGCCGGTGTATTAGAGGATCACAACAAGTATTAATAAAGAGGATGCCGGTGATTGGAAGCGGTTTATTTCCGGTTAACTGGTTGAGCGTTTGACCGTGACATCGGCGGATAAAAAGGTATTTGCGAGTTAACGGATAATTGAGTTGATCCAGTGGTTCGTGGCTTAAAGCATTACGTCGTGTTTGTCGGTCAGATTCTCAGAAGAACCGACTGACCGATCAAATTGTTTAGTTTCCCCGTAAGTTGTTACATAACCATCATACATTTGCACTAACCAAAATTTAAAAAAAGACTCCATTACGTTATTATTTCACCCTAACATTTGATATGAAAATGTAACCTGAAATATCTGGATGAAAATAAATCATTTCGGTTTCTTCTGGCGGATATTTTCCGTTACAATATCTACAAGTAGGCTTTTACTAGAATAAGGGGATCCGATTTTTGGATAATACTGTTATACTTGAATATATTCGGTTTCTCTTATAATCGACACGCTCGTCGGAAAATATTTTCAGAAGATCTTTGAGTACTGCTTGAACTGTGCTGAGTGGCTACCTAATAGCGAACTCGCAAGTTTCAAGGCAAGCAATCGCAACTCTTAAAAGCCTGGGTAAGATCTTAAGATTCCAATCAAATGTGTGGTAAGTAGTACGTGCAGCACGTGTGCCCGCGATCATATCGATTATATCGGAGGAGCTGGCGCGGCACGTGCGGCGGCTGGCGGCGCGCCAGCTGCCGGCGACACCCGGCCACACGCCGCTTGCGACTGATGCTACACCGAGGCTAAGAGCTCCTATCAAAGTTAACGCGTGAGTTATTCCGTGTAATTTCAAATAAGTCTAATAAGAAAAAATGCAGCTCTAAATAAGGTGACTTTTTATTAAAATTATTATTCGCGGCAGCAAAATCATGTACACTCCGAATAATCATTAAAGTCATCAATAGAAGTTTTCAAGTATAAATAGTGTTCTAATACCGCCAATTTCCTGAAATCACAACATTTAAGACTGATCTGGTCCTCATGTTTGTTTCAGTCGCAAATATTTTTTTATCGCGGGTAGTTTACGCATTCACCTTAATCGATAGCAGGTGCGACGTCAGTGTAGACGTCACAGAACATTTATACACTCACATTCCTATAGCCTGCACCCTGACGCGTTGTTTCATAAGGTGTTGTTTTAAGATAACATGCATCATTGCGTTGATGTACGTTGTCTGGCAAACCCCGTTGAAAGAGAAGCTTAAAGAAGATTTTACCTATTAAGTCATTACAGGTAGCCGGTGAAAAACAGTTTAACCGAGGATTATTATAACACCCAGACACAGGGTTGTGAAGGTCTGACAGGCAGTCGCTCCATGTAAACACTGGTATTCAATTGCATCTTGTTAGACTGGACATTGACCCCGAAATGATATGACGCGTATTAGCTACATACACAGAATACATATCTATGGTGAGACACCAACACTCCCATTACATCTCATCCTTCAAAAGCTATAGTAACAGTGCTATATATAATAATAGTAATATTCCACAACTTTCCCACAACGCCATCTAATCCCAAGCTAATCAGAGCTTTTGTTATGGGTTCTTAAAACAGATAAACATATTCTTATATTCCTAGATACATACATATTTTAATAGATAAAAATTACACCCAGACACAGCAAAAACGATCGTGCTCATCATACAAACAAAATTTGTCCTGGGTGTCAATCGAACCCACCGCCTCTGGCGTATCAATCAGGGCTACTAACTACTAGACCAACAGGCCTACAGAGGAGTGAGGAGAACTGCCCAGAGCATTATAGTATATTGAATTAATACACTTTACTTCACTAGCTGTAGGAGTAGGGAGTGCATGCAAATCTAATCATCCGACGAGATTGAATATTGTAATCCGCTTTCACGGGAACTGTGCCGCGGGGAGAAACTCACTATTTTTTTCCTTTATAAAATGCTTTGTAGAGTTACCAAGGATAAGGGAAAGTAACTCACCTGCATAATCATAACTACATCACGCCGGTAATTCCCAAACAGTTAGGTTAGGTTAGGTTAGGTACGTGTAGTACACCCACATCTCAGCCGCAGCCAGTAATGTTTAAGTCCCATATCATGTAGTAGTGGCGAGTCGGTTGCTATAGATTGGGTACAAATCCAGACTCCAAGCTGGTACAAAAAAAAATTAGAGGGAACAACTTATTAATACTTTCCCAGACCTTGCTCATTAATACTTTCCCAGACCTTGCTCCTTAATACTTTCCCAGACCTTGCTCATTAATACTTTCCCAGACCTTGCTCATTAATACTTTCCCAGACCTTGCTCATTAATACTTTCCCAGACCTTGCTCATTAATACTTTCCCAGACCTTGCTCATTGAACCCGAAAACTCATGCTCAGCAGTAGCGAGACAGTCAGTAGCTTGTCAATTGGTGCTAAAATTGTTCAAATACTTGGAACTGATGAGTTGCTGAGAAGTTTGTTGAGCTACTTTTTCAAGCATGAAAGATTTGGAAATTGGGAAGGACGGATGTTATCGAGAATCGTCTCATGTAACTGTTGACGTTCAAGTGCTGTGTCTTATCCTAGATAACTGAATATTTTTTGTATGATACGGATGGTTTATAAGTTTTATCTTTGCAGCTGCACACGGGCTTAGGTCTTTAGATAAGGTATCAATCACACTATCTAGTAATTCACGAAAATCGCCTTAAAAAAAACACGCATTTTTCTGCAAAGAGATCTTTTTACACGCAGAAAGTAGCTTGCGCACAAACGTATCGTTCAATGTGTTCTCGTTGAAAAACTATGCTGTATCATCGAGGGATTCATCAGACTTCCTTAAAAACAAACGATGAGGCGACGACACAACCTCGGGCCAGCCGAGCTGGATACGCGAAAACTCTGGGGACGCAAGTGTGGCCGGGCCTTACTTGATGATATTTTCACTTTTTTTGGTACGTTTCGAAGACATAAAACTAACTGGGATCCAGAGATAGCTGTTTGTGTATGAGAGTTTTAATGTTTGCAAACAGAGCTACGATACGTGAAACGTTGCCTTGTGTTAGGCAACGTTTTTATAAATAAAAATAGAAGGAATACCAATAACATTTATTCCTATGTTACGGCCCGCAGTCCGTATGTAGGTACTTAGTAAATATCGAATCACCCTACAGCTATCAATCGGTTCGTCTTTATGGCTATTTAAGTATAAAATAATTGGTGTTACGAGTACATAGTCACTTGTAACTAATCGTTAGTTATTACGAACAAATACATGGACAGCAACATGTTTGTGCGAGCGTGAATGCTTTGTTTCCGTGTCGGGTGTATTGACACAAACTATTATCGTTATCTACAACTCTTACACAATCGAACGCGTCACATTTGAGGCCGCGTTAGGGCGCGTCCGCACTGGCGCGGCACAATCACACGCGGCGACAAGTGTCCAACTTTTGTGACAGCTGTCGATTTCCCCCGGGCGCGGCTCAGCGACCCGTCCTATTAACATACACTAGCACATAATAGACCAGTGTTGTATACAACATACTACTGCATACAAGTCACCGTAGATATGAATTTGAAACTTTTTATTTACCTGTTTACCAAAATATTGTCGAGTAGCGTAGTCTATAGTAGATGCAAAATATTTTATACTTTTTCTTGATGTGACAAACAAAGCCGATGTCGACTATTCTGCCAATATCAAAAGTCAACTGTAAAACAATAAAAAAGCAATTATGCACAACAGACTATGTACTGATATTATTTCCTGTGTCGGTACAGTTGAACTCAATGTAGATCTAAAATTCCAAATGGTAAGTGACTTAGTAGTTTAAAAAAATGATAAAGAAATAAAAAATAGTTCATCATACTTATTTGCACAAAATTTAATGTAGTTACGTATTTTTAGTTTTTGTAATGGAAAATAAATCTAATTATAACCGGAAAAAAATATAAATAAAATGCTTATAGTAAAAGCACTGGTTGAGTCATGAAATGTTAAGTATACTTAAAAACAATTAGACCTAGCGGCTTTTTATAAGCTCCTCACCAATACGTATTTCAACTCTCAAGATATAGAAAGATACCGGGCTGGTATCTGCAGCTCCACGTCAAAGCGCGTATTTTGCGGATGGGCTATAATCTACCACGCGGGCCCAGTGCTAATTGGTAGATGTCACATGTCTTCGAAGTTTTGGTTCTAGGACATACCGGTTTCCTTACGATGTTTTCCTTCACTGTTTATGAGAGCGGGGGTGATGAAATAAATTACACAAAGTAATGCGTCTGCCTGCATTCGCCCACGACTGACGTTCGTGACGACCGAAAGTCATTACTTTTGGTCGTCACGAACGTCAGTCGTGGGCGAACTCATTCGTCTGCCTGGGTTCGAACGAACGACTTACTGTTCGTAAACTTACGATCAGTAAGTCGTGGTTTCGATCCCAGGCAGACGCATTACTTTCGGCCGTCACCACTGGGCCACCGCTGCTCAATACGTATCTAAAACAAAGAGTAAGTCATGTTGTGTCGCAACTAATGTCTTACGTCGCCGAGTATCGTGAGAGCGCCCATCAATCTCGCGACACTCCATCGATAACCGGCGGGAAGCGGAAACGTCTCGCAGATGTATGTCGGTGTCGATGGTAACATGGGACTTGGGATAAAAACACCATAATGTCTGATACGAGAACAATGTCTTCCAGCCCATTGTTTACTTAGCAATCCGATATGTCTGTAGTAACTGAGAGTGTTACGTATTGGGATGGAACAATGCGACGACCTCCTTGTTATTATGTAGTTCAATTGTTTGAGTTGGTCTATCATGTTACAGTGTAAAGCTTTGTTTTCTTAGATTTAATTATTGTGTATGTACCTATATCATTAGTATATCATTAATATACACTTCGAACGTCTGACTACTAAAATAAGAACACATGATTCTGGTTCCACATTCCAAAAGGAAACAATATATCAATGGTCATTATGATTACACTGGCAGAAAAAAATCAATAGGCCGTGAAGCTAAACCACTATTAACTCACGTAAGGGAAACGATTCTTTATTATTAATTAATTCATTAAACCCTAAGCGGACGCCGGCGTCCACGCTGTTATGTTGATCGGTGCTGACCAAAAAATTGATCAATGCTGACCGAAAAAGCGTTTAGATCTTTATAGATGGTTTTTGTCAAAATCAAATTGATTGCTAATCTAGTAATGTGTTTAAATTTTTGATTTTCTTACTATAATTTAATTTAATGATTTTTTACAATTTCTTAAATTATATTCGTAAATGAATAACCACCATGTATCTACTAACATAGAAGTTTAATTCGTCTGCTACGTGGCCTATTTAGTAATACCTTGTACCTTAGTACAGTCTGTTGATTTAGTATTGTTTTTTAAGTATTTTCAAAAGAGTAAGTAAGAGAGTTTCTTGACTATTTTTCTCCATAGGAAAGTACCTTTTGGAAAGGGCAACTAGAATCATTTTTATATTTAATTTAATTTAAGTTTGACGTTCAAAGCGCCATAATTATGATGGTCTAATAAAAATATATTATTTGACTTTGACTTTGATAGCACCAACATGTTTAAGAACCTATATAAATTAACCCATTGACTTCTAGACGCTAACGTTTCGTAATTAAAACACTAAACTATTTCATAGTTTTCACAATATAACTGAAGCAGAGTAAAATAATTATGTTCTACACCATCACGCCTTAATAGTGAATGAACAAAATGGGAGTACCAGGCTGCCATGCCCTCGCGGAAGTGTTAATTAGCAACATAAACATCTGTCGAGGTGCCGAAGAGAGGTGCACTGACTGAGACGTGACGTAATTGTGGCGAAGTGGCGCAGCTTGTCATTAGGACTCGCATACCAAGCAGGCTAAATACTAGGGTTAGTTGCGAGTGGCGCGCGAATCTGTTCAAGATACTGGATGTTCTAATTATCACGAGGGTTTCCCGGCACAGGTTAATTCAGTCGATTATGCAGCACTGAAGTACCTAGTCGATTTGATTCAATTATGTCTAGCTGGTTGCGCAAACGACTGTGTAGTGTGTACACTCATCATTTAAGTAATGTTTTTATGTTATTCTTTACCATATTTACCATCATCTGATTATTTACATGCTTCCTAGCTATACTATACCATCGATGGTCAACAGTTGCAAGTGGTATTGTTTAACATAATGTAGGTACTGAGATTTTCAGTTGCTTGTTGTGCCGATAAGACTTCTGCTACAATATTCGATGTAGCGATCTTAACACTTTCACTGTCCACAAAGTAGACTTTGACTGGCCTGTTGGTCTAGTAGTTAGTGACCCTGACTGCTATGCCGGAGGTCGTGGGTTCGATTCCCACCCGGGACAAATGTTTGTGTGATGAGCACGATAATTTGTTCTGTGTCTGGGTGTAATTTATCTGTAATTTATGTATGTATTTACAAATATATAAGTATGTTTATCAGCTGTTTAGTACCCATAACACAAACTCTTAGCTTAGCTTGGGACTAGATGGCGTTGTGTGAAAAGTTGTGCAATATTTATTATTATTATTTATTAATAGCTACACAATCAACATGAGATGTGACTCATGGGGCTGGAAAGTGGTTAAATATTAACAAGTAATCCATATTTTACCTCTCGTCGTCGTATGCAAACGGTAAATTAAATAAAACAAAAAAATGGACCAATTGCTTATTGTGTGGACCAAAATTAAACAAACCGCTGCCCGTTCAGCCAATAACCAATCGAATCTTTGATATTTTCCAATCGAATGTTTCAAGTTTCCCCTCGGCGAAATTCTGTTTGCCACCAATACGGAAAATATAAACAAAACTTAATACAATATACATTTTCCTCGTGGAAAACAATAGACTTCCTCGGGAACTCTTACGAAACCGACTCGCTGTGGTGTTGTACTGTACAATTGAAAACTATCACTGGGAATGTTAAACTTAGCTCAAAGATGCACGTGATTGATGATGTTTAACGTTCACAGTTTACTTATTTAACATTAAAAACCGGAACAGTTTGATAATGTTTATGTCAAAGATGAAACTGTGCCAACTGGAGTGGACAGTGGGGTGGCCAGGGCTGTTGAAGGACCGATGGTCGGTGGGGCAGCCGAGTCCTGGATTGGAGACCGCGTTTCGGAAGTCATCTTTTGGGACGTCCCTAGCTACATGAAGAAACTGGCTGCGTCAGATTGCATGCAGAAAACAGTTAACAGGGTGTTTTGATGGCACAGCCAGAGAGACACATACGTTCAGCAGTGGATTGAGGTCAAAGATCATTCCCATTGTCAGGTAAATATCTGTGATAGGTAAACCATAATTGATAACGTTCAAATTAGTTCATTTCACTTCAAATATTACTTTTAATCAGCACATCAACCGACCTGAGGTTGGTATGGGATGATTGATTAACCGATTCATACGTGAAATTGGAACAGTGGTCAACTAAAACTTATTTGCAAACCCAAGTTACATCCATATGAAGCCGTGCACACCGCGCCCTACTGTTCGACTGTTCGCACTCGCCGCCAACTTGTTTATCTCCGCTATTTGTCTTCCAACCGATACCCGATACGTAAATAGGCTTTAATGAACATTATATTCATCCCCGATATCATTTCAAAGTTAATTAATTTCGTAATATCGCCGACTGTGGCTGCTCAAACAGCCGTAAGCGGAAGCCATTTTACACCGAAGAATGTGCCTTATTTACATGTGAATATGTTGAGCGGAACGATACGACCTGTGCCATTCGTTATATTAGTCTGTGTTTGCATGTAAATATAATTATTTGATTGTTTAATATCAGCAGAATTGTATGAGACTGAAGTTTATTATATTCTTTCAGTAAATAATGGGAATGCCTTGTTGGTATAAGACCACCGTTGTAAGCGGTAGGTACGTAACTGTTGAGCTAGACGTCCTTTATTTGGTTTCTAGGTCAGGTAATAGGTTATTATTGACATTTTTGATCTGGATTTTTTCAACGGACGCCCGGAATCTAGATAAGTGTACACTGTGTAGAGTCAATGGCAATAAGTCTGCCTTTAAAATTAATTTTATAGAGTGATTTTTATGAATTACACCTCTGCTTAAAATTTCTAAAAATACAGGTGTTATTTTGTGTAAAGTAAATCACAGAAACGAAAGTAGGTACTGTTCGATCTTGACCACATTAATTATATCTTCTAAATTTATTCATCGCTTTTCTAAACATTCTTCTTCCACCAATTGATTCGACATTACCTACAAACAATTATTTCCTAATCACAAAAACCAGTCATTAATTATTTGTACGAGCAGCGTAATTGGAGGCCCATCGGATCAGGGCCCTCCTGTCCGGGACCGAATTACTTGAATCTGTGAGCCGGGCCTAGTAAAACAATCGCCGTCTATTTTGATCAAACAAGCGACGACCCTCCCCCGCCCTCACCCCGCGTGTACCCCCGCCGGCAATATGGCGAGAAGCTTCATTCCCTTCTATATGCTTAAAGATTCATTATCAGTTTAATACGGTTTCTTTGCATCGAGACAATACGGAAAAAACAAAAGTGGATTTTCACTTAATGCTTCAAGTGAATCTGCCACAATGTTATGAAAATTAAATAACATGACTGGCCTGGTGGTCTAGTGGTTAGTGGTCCTGGCTGTTATACCGGAGGTCGTGGGTGCCTGGGTGTTTTTATCTGTTATTATGTTAACCAGTTATCTAGTACTCGTAGCACAAGCTTCGCTTAGTTTGGGACTAGATGGCGTTGTGAGAAAGTTGTAGAGTATTTATTTTATTTTAACACACAGAAAGATTATAGTGTTGATTAGCCACATAGACACGTGCATAAAGAAGAAAAATAATCCTATTAGTAATAGTGTGCTCTAAGAAAACAAAACACAAAGTTAAAGAATTACAGCACTGCATCTACTTTGAAAAATGTTTGCTTATTGACGTGTAAAAGTGTTCATAATCCAAACCAATTTACAGAAATAAATATCACTAACTGTGACAAGTAAGATTTACCAGTCAGCATGATGCTGCTAACTATGGGGTCCACACGCAGCGCTGGGTTCAATGCTGGGCACCTAAACCAGTGCCAAAAGTAAGATTTACCAGTCAGCATGATGCTGCTAACTATGGGGTCCACACGCAGCGCTGGGTTCAATGCTGGGCACCTAAACCAGTGCCAAAAGTAAGATTTACCAGTCAGCATGATGCTGCTAACTATGGGGTCCACACGCAGCGCTGGGTTCAATGCTGGGCACCTAAACCAGTGCCAAAAGTAAGATTTACCAGTCAGCATGATGCTGCTAACTATGGGGTCCACACGCAGCGCTGGGTTCAATGCTGGGCACCTAAACCAGTGCCAAAAGTAAGATTTACCAGTCAGCATGATGCTGCTAACTATGGGGTCCACACGCAGCGCTGGGTTCAATGCTGGGCACCTAAACCAGTGCCAAAAGTAAGATTTACCAGTCAGCATGATGCTGCTAACTATGGGGTCCACACGCAGCGCTGGGTTCAATGCTGGGCACCTAAACCAGTGCCAAAAGTAAGATTTACCAGTCAGCATGATGCTGCTAACTATGGGGTCCACACGCAGCGCTGGGTTCAATGCTGGGCACCTAAACCAGTGCCAAAAGTAAGATTTACCAGTCAGCATGATGCTGCTAACTATGGGGTCCACACGCAGCGCTGGGTTCAATGCTGGGCACCTAAACCAGTGCCAAAAGAAAACTAACGATCCCAAAACATAGCGGCTTGTTACTCATCCGTCACTTGTCCCAAAGGATCGTTTGAAAATCAGCGTCAGGCAGCATCTCAGCATCTGTCTGGCATTACCGCTGAAATGAACCTTTTGGCGCGGCCGAGAGACTTGCTATTTTTGTCTCTTTTTTGTGTTATTGTGTTTTTGCTGTGCGTGTATCCAGCTGTTGCCAAGAAATGTACACAAATATAAAAAAAAATGAAAGTATTTTCCTTCTTTCTTCTTTTCTTTGCTTGTGTGAAACTATTTGACAGAATTAAATGTCATTCATATACATACTCTATGTCTATACTAATCATAGTAATAAAAAAATATTTCAGACTATCCCCATATTGTTAATTGGAAAGTAACTCTGTTGTCCGTTTGTTTGTCGGCTTTCCACGACTGTACAGCTGAACGGATCATAATGAAATTTTGCGTGGTGAATATTATATCCTGGAAACGTTTGTCAGGCTAGCTAGTTTATCAAAATACACTTCTGGACACATCTATTGGCCCACCTTAGAGTTTAGGTTTCGATGGCCCCTACCGAAATTGATTGCTAGATTGAACAAAACCTGTTGATGCAGTTTTAAACCTGATACATTTTACCATCTTTTTCGATTGTATTGTTTTAAATTTGAATTCTGACTACCATACGACATGGAGCTACGCCTAACAAGTCGGATATGCGCCTTGTTAAAGGCAATTGATTTTTGAATAAAAAACATGTTTTATGAAATAAAGGTTATTTAATAACGCGTGTTGCCTCCATGGGCATCTACTACAGCTCTCATACGATTAGGCATAGAGTTTATCAACCGCTCTATGAAATTTTGAGGGATCATCTCCCATTCCTCTTCTATGGCAGTTTTCAACTCCTGCATCGTCTGGGCAACTGGCTGACGAGCCCTAACACGTCTTTTTAGCTCGTCCCACATGTGCTTAATGGGGTTCATGTCTGGGCTTCTGGCTGGCCAGTCCATAACTGTGATGTTCACATCCCGAAGATATTCCCTGACGATGCCGGCGGCATGGGCTCTTGCATTATCATGCATAAAAGGAAATTTGGGCCCACATAGTCCGCGTATGGTATCACGTGAGGTTCTAAGCACTCACGAATGTACCTTTCAGCATTTAATGTTGGCAGCCGTGGTCCTGTAACAACCTCAAGTTGAGTTTTATCGCTCGCGGATATACCGCCCCAGACAGTCCATGGGCCACCGCCATAAGCAACCCTGTCTTCAAAGCAGCATTGTACGAAACGCTCTCCCTTACGTCGGTAGACCTTCTTCCTTCCATCATTGCCATGTAACACAATTTTAGACTCATCAGAAAAGAGTACACGGCTCCAATCTTGCTGTGTCCAATTTAAATGACTGCGTGCGAAATGAAGGCGCGCTGTTCGGTGGGCTCGCGTTAGTTAGGGCCCATTAGCTGGCTTGTGTGGTACCATATCGCGTTCTTTTAACCTTCTCCGAACAATTCGAGCGCTCACAGATACTCCGTGGAAGTCGTGAAGTTGGTTTTGTATCTCAATGGACGTAAGGTGACGATTTCTCAAGCTGGTCGTCACGATGAATCGATCCTGCTTTTCAGTTGTGACCCGAGATCGTGGCCTTCCTTGGCGACGAACGAAGCCGCCAGTCTCTAGGTACCTCCGATAAACATTTCGGACCGCAGATCGACTTAAATTAAGTTGAGCACTCACGTTTCTTTGGCTGTGTCCGGCCTGAATAAGTGCCACAGCTTGGGCGGCGACTTCAGGTGAAGTATCCATAGATTATTGATAGAACCTCACCCTAATGTTAAGAATAAGTAATGTTTGTTGCAAAACCAAAGATATCAATCACTTTTTCAAGAATTAAATCCAAGTAAACCAATAAAACCAAGTTTTCTTAGTATTCAATTGTTTGATATCAACAAACAGGCTCCAAATTGTCTTTTGTTTCTTTAAATTCTTTGTTCGAAATTCAAAAAAAGACTATGGAATGAAATTGTGAATGTGCCAGGTTCAAAACTGCATAAAAACTTTTTGCTCGACCTAATATAAAATTTTAGCTAGGACCAAACGAAACTGAAAATACAAGGTGGGCCAATAGATGTGTCCAGAAGTGTATATACCTAAATCCTATGTGTTAGTTATTTACAGTAGAAGAATAAAGTCTTAAGAAAATTTCTAAAAGTAACCAGTAAGTACTTTTTCCGCTGGTTAATATTGCTGAGAGAAGAAGTAAACGGTTTGTATCAGCAAATAAATATACATAAATAGCACCTCTGAGTATTCAAGGAATTACTTACCTTGTTACTATCTCTATTTTCTTTGAAATATGAATACACTTTTGTAAGTTAATAATAACAATACCTATTGCTCCTGATATTTCATATCTCAACTAATCTATCTTGAGAAACCATTTGAAGAAAGTCTTTCTCAGAATCAGCGTTTTCTAACAAAGCTGCGTATTGTTTATCTTCTTATTTTTGTGTGGTTAGTGACTAAACTTATTTCAGGGTCTTTATGCCACCCGAGACATTAACACGATCAAATAAAGCTCTTTTCAGACTACGCCGACTATATTGTGATATGTTATAAAGTACAGCAAATAAAGACCTAATGCTATACTATATACCATGGCGTTCCTTAAGTTTTTTTTAGACTACGCTACAATAATAGCATAATAATATAGTTCATAGCACAACAATTACGGGCACCATACATTATTATGGATTCGTTCACACTAAACTATACTATATATTACAGGCTTACTATACGCTATATAATAGCAAGTATTTATAGTGTTGTACAGTTTATCACAATCATTGAGTGTGCATACGATCGAGAATTTGATACTATCTTATCATTTAAGCTACTAAAGAAGAACAATGCTGGGTTGAAGGAGCATATAGCAGATATAGCACAACATGTACTGAGCACACGCTCAATTTTATAGCGTGAACGTGTCCATAATAATAAATAGTGCTCGATTTTATTGTGCTATGAACTATATGATATTATATTATAGCTTAGTCTAAAAAGAGCTAAAGTACACAAACCCGCACTGGGCCATATTGCGTGGCCTAGAGACGCATGGGTCGGTTTCTAATCCATTACCCGTAGCGCGGGCCAGCGCGGCACCTGATGGCCAGACTTGCGGTTTCTAAGACCCGACCTCCATTTTTAATCACTTAAGAGCGAATATAAATTGGAATTCGTTATTTTGAATTTAATTTGTCATGAAATGTTATGAGTAGTAATAGTCTTAATTGAGAAAAATATTAAATAATGCTACTTCCAACTAAGAAAATTATGATTAGGTTTAGTTTTGACTTAATTTTTTTTTTAATTTTAAACGAAAATTTTAACCGTTTTATGATGAGTTGTTTTCTAACCTCGGAGTCTTCGATTTTGATAACAAAACTATTGTTGCAATTAACACAACATGCGTATCCACAAATATAAGTACAAAAAAACAACATTCAAATACTTAACTTACGTCTAAGTTTTAAGACCATCTCAGACACTAATCTGCATGGATCTTACATGATGTGACCAAGATAATGTCTGGACTTTAAAAGAGACTATGACCTCTGAGTTTCTTTCGGTGTTTCTTCTCAGAGTAGTCAAATAGTGAAATACCGATCTCATTTACTAAAAAAGGCGACGTGTAAAAGTGTTTGTAAAAACCTATTTACAAAAATAAATATCATTTATCATAACTTAAATTAGTTCGTGTCTATCTTTAAGTAATTGTTACACTACTTAAGTTACTGTTCTTTTTGAGTGCAAGCTGTTTGTGTCAATATTGTTTCCACTGCTAGGATATAGGCTTCTTCCAGTTCGGGTTGGTAGACGTTACATTTCAAAATAATTATTACCATATGAAGACTATATTTGTATAAAAAAATTTATCGTAAGTCAAACACTGTGCGGCATAAAGGAAAATAAAATATGATTTATAATGTGCAAATGAAGCCGTTGCATATGATGCCTCATTTGACCTAGTTACCCCACTCTAATATTTTAAGCCCTATTTTGGCTCCTATTGCAATGAAAATAACAATACTGCTTCTGTTACTTTACTTGCTTCGTTAGTAGATAATTTGCTCTGTTGATGACTATTCACAATTTCAAGTCCATAAGCGGCAATAGCCCAATGGCTAAGGCGGCTACCTGGCGATCGAGAGGTCGTGAGTTTGATCCTCGCCCATTGCATTATTGACGTGAATTCACTCCAAACACAAGCATACAGCTTAGTTGGAGGGGTTAACAAGACTTAGTTTAAAAAAAAACCATAAAGCTTTGACAGACAGAAAAACCAAGATCTACATCATAAGACTACGTTCATACTATTCTGGTGCGAACCCCTAAAATGAATATCTAATATTAGGAAGGTTACACATTAACAATTGACTTCCAAGTCTATAAGATAATTCCTACTTCATATCCTATGTAGTACAAGTACCTATCTAAGTGCATGGAGTGAAGAAGTAGGCCAGCACACTCGTGTGTGTGCTCGTACCAACTGTGACTTAGTGCCGATACATACTCCAGTAAAGCGCTCAGAAAGCATTGACATCGTCGCGTTACGTAAGCGTTCACTGTAAATAAAACTCGTTTGTAAGCGCTTTTGAATAGTTCTACACCTTTTTCTATTCAAATGAATACGGTCTATCCCTTGGTTTGTGGGCTCCGAGCGCTTACATTCAGTTTTAATAGATCTCGTAACAATTGGTTGACACTTCCCGTGATCCAAGGTCTGACGTCTACCTAAGCATCGCCATACAACCATTGGTAATACGCCAGTCTTTTGGGATCATTATCAGTTGAAGCGACAATACGATAAAGTTTACCTGCCGTACTGTTATTTCCCTTAATGTAGTCAGATACTCAATTAACGAGCAGATTCTCAGATTTTGCATCTGGATTCTCTTTTATATTCTCGGTAAAAATACTATGACTTCACACGGTTTTGTCACAAAGAGCAGTCGTAAAGCGTTGTAGTTGCACTATGAAACATACTCTTCGCCTCATCCTATAAAGCTTCTATTTTTCGTTCCTTCTAAGATAAAGACGTCGAGCGGTTATTAATACGTCAATAAATCAGCGCCGGCGGCGATCGTGCTGCGATCGGCGCTCATTACACAATTAACTCCCCACTGGACAACGATAAAGGAGTTAACAACATGTTGCAGCACTACTCCACGCCGCGGCGCCACCCGCAGCACCGCGCGCCTGTGACCGGGTTGTGTTGCCGGAAAATTGTAGGGTTGTGAGGTGTGTAAGTTGGCTGGACAACTAACTGCACGTTCTTTACCGGGTTGATATTTATCACTGATAGTCTGTACACCGATCCTTGCGCGGTTTTGCTTACTTGCTTCAATTGTTTAAAAAGAGAAAGAAAAAAAAAAGTGTAATGAGTATTCTATTCTATTCTATTCTTGTTTGAAAGATGTGACTTTGTTTTTGACACAATTGTTGTGACTTAATTTTTTATTAACCTTTACTTTTACTTATAGGCTTTTTTTGGATAAGCTCGTTTTATCGTCCACCTCATCTCAGGACAAGATTGAAGTCAAGAGTAGACCCATTCAATTAAAAAAAAAACAGTAAAAACCTTTCCAAAAATTGTATTTCACTGTCCACAAAGATACATACAATGGTTAAACATTCAACGTGAATCCTATGTGATTCATGGTACAGGGAAGTGGTTAAACTACTATTTCTATTCTAGCCTAATCTCAGCACCACGTGCGGTGTCACTGACGCGCCAATTGGTCATTAATATCACCACCGTACCTAAATCCTGCGGTGTTTTAGGTTCGGCGATATTAATAACCAATAGGCGCGTCGTCTCGGCTGCCTGCTACGGGTAACGATCGGTGGCTATCGGTGGCTAGCGGTGGCTAGCGGTGGCTGGCGGTGGTTATACCCCCATTACACAATTACATGGATAGTCGCCACTGTACACGTACGCTATAAACTGTTTGTATACAACTGTTGAACAGTTTCAGACACGTGTCAGTCTCAAGGACACAAGGTATGTAGTTAGTTAACCTTGGGCTTGCGTACACTAGCCAATATAGTAAACATGTTGCATAGTCGTGTTTTGTAGGGTAAATAAAAGTGAACCTCAGCCGGAGGCTTTGGATGTATCTTACGTTTCCACGATCCCCGGCGGAGGTGTGAGACGGAACTCGGGTGGTATTTAGTCGTTAAGAGTTTAACCTTTCCATCCTCCATATACATTGGATGTTGTGATGTCTCAGTTTACATCTTTAGTGGTTAAATGAAACACAGTTATATTTCTATTAGAGCGTGTGCGACACGTCCGCTCGCCGCTCCGTCGCTGAATACCATATTCTCAAAAGAGCACATTCGTAAAACACCACATTCGCAAAACACGATATTCGTGAAACATCATTTTCTCATAACATCATATTCTTAAAATATCATGATCTTATAAGATCACATTCGTAAAACACAACATTCTTGTGATACCACATTCTAAATACAGTCACATTCAAACTACATTATCTGATGTTTTATTTTTTTTTATTAAAAATGGGAGTAACACAAAAATGAAATTATATTTCTTAAACAAAGCAAAAATTTATAATTTCCATGCTCATCATCCTGCCTAGCCTTTACCCAACTATGTTGAGGTCGGCTTCCAGTTTAACCGCATACAGCTGAGTACCAGTGTTTTACATGCAGCGACTGCTTGTCAGACCTACACAACCCAGTAACTGGGTAACATTATACCCCTTGGTTAAACTGATTGTCAGACTTTCGAGCTTCTGACTACAAGTAACGACTGTCAAAGATCTGCATATGACAGCCGGGACCAACGGCATAACGTGCTTTCCGAGGCACGGAGGAGTCTTGGTATGTAATAAATGGTCACCCATCCACGGACCGACCTCGTCAAGCGTAGCTTAACCTTCGATCGACCCATGCGGCTGTTATAATTTAGCCACAAGCACCTCCAATTCCAATAGGCCAATTGGCTCTGCCAAATTCTATGCTGATAAATTGTAATTATAATTCTTATTATGTATTTTTTTCTTAGTCTTTACTGTTGAGACAATAAGGTAATAATTGCACATACTTAAGTGTTTCAAACACATTTCTAAGCATATTTTTTTTATACAATCATTGATTATACCTACACATTTTTTTCAATTTGTTTTCTGTTTTGTATGTTACCCAGTTACTGGGTTGTGTAGGTCCGACAAGCAATCGCTGTATGTAAAACACTGGTATTCAGCTGTATGCGGTTGAACTGGAAGCCGACCTCAACATAGTTGGGTAAAGGCTAGGCAGGATGATGAGCATAGAAATTATTTTTTTGCTTTGTTTTTAAGAGATATAATTTCATTTTTGTGTTGTTACTCCCATTTTTAATAAAAAAAAAAAAACATCAGATAATGTAGTTTGAATGTGACTGTATTTAGAATGTGGTATCACAAGAATGTTGTGTTTTGCGAATGTGATCTTATAAGATCATGATATTTTAAGAATATGATGTTATGAGAAAATGATGTTTCACGAATATCGTGTTTTGCGAATGTGGTGTTTTACGAATGTGCTCTTTTGAGAATATGGTATTCAGCGACGGAGCGCCGCTCGCGTCGACTTCTCCCAGCGTAATGCCGAGCGGGCGGGTTGCAAGAGCACGTATTTATTTATTTATTTTGCAGCACACCACAGATGTCCATGAGGATTTTGCACTCCCAGTAATAAAAATGAGGTATTCCTACCAAGAAAACTAGCCGAACGCAAGTACTGACCAATCAAAAGTACAATCGTGTAGTTTACACGTTCAATTTTAAAGACTAAGTTACAAGTATAAGTGTAAGTGTAGTGTAGTGTGTAGTATAAGTGTTGAATCTTACGATAAGTCTCCCGGGCTGCGAGCAACAGTATGTGTAGCGCGGCGTATGGTGAGGGGCGTTCGCATTTGCATAGTGCAGTCCCGTGTCACTCCATGATGTAGTTAGTTAGTGTGACAATGTCTTGTGACAGTGTAAGTCTTGAATCAGCTACGTTTGAGCCCGGCTTTAAAGTTTCGCTAGATATAACGCTAAATCTTTTCAAAGTAATAGATTTTGACATTTTATCTTAAGATCTCCGAAGGGTTAGTCAGAGTTGTAGCTATGTTTAAGTTCCTTGTAAAAGGCCGCGAGCCTATTGTTATCATTCGGGCACAGATAATGATTAGACTCCGGACTGCTACTGAGAAATACCAGATACAAAAAACTTAAAACGGCTAGGCCGACCCGGAAATCGAACCCGGGACGACATGCTCGCGCTCTTGCTTGCAGCTGCTAGGTCAGCGACGTAGTCTACGATGATGGGGGCTTCTCGTTTTAAAGACAAAGTTCGTAACTTTTTGATTAGACTACTGTAGCCTTAAATTCTGTGTACAAACAGCTGCTTTGCCTTTACATAATATAAACCTGTAACATAGATAAATACTTTATCGCTGACTGGTTGAGCCCTACAGCTACATCCACTTTTAAGAGTCGTAGCGTGATGTTCGAACTTTTCTCATGGATGGGGTAATAACATACGAATTGAGTGTTTAAATCCAACCGGTAATTCTGTAAAAAAAACCACTTTAAAACTAAAAAATACAAGCTCTTTAGCTTCAATATTATGGTAAATATTGACTTTTAACTTTATTTACTGATTTTACTTTGCATCTTTAATTGTATAGTAAATGAAGGTTGGTTAAAAGATACCAAGAATTCTCGGTAGGATCTTTTAAAACTAACGTAAATTACAAGAGTTTAGGATGGTCCGTTTCAACTCTATCAAAGTAATTATAACTAGATCATACTGCTTTTAGATTCGCTCTATCTAATAGAGCTCTCTTACTATTGCACTGGCAGCCGCACGTCAGTAGCAACATACCTTAAGCTAACCGCAACAACAATAATTTTCTTAATTTAATTTAACTGTAAGTCTGACGTTCAAAAGTTCCTTTAATGGGTCTTATTGTAATAAATGATTTGATTTTAACTTTGAATAGCTTAACAAAGTATGGAAGTTTCGAAAGAATACAAGACTAAGATAAATACCAGCTTGTTTATGTCCCACTGCAGGGCAAAATATCCAGCGTGCTCAAGGCGCATTAGTGATTTCAAACTTATATTTACTGTAAGTCCAGGTTTCCTCACAACATTTTCCTTCATCGATGACAATGATTTCTAAAATAAAATTAAAAAGTACATTTTATGAATTTCTTACTTTCTTTATTCAATTTTTGTTTTGAATTAGAATCAATTTATTGGTTTTATTTAGTCTTTAGTAGTTTACATCCTATTCTCAGACTGACTGAATATACACACAAATTTTTATAAGAATCGGTTAAGCCGTTTCAGAGGAGTTTCGTTACGAACACTGACACGAGAATTTTATGTCATCATTTGCCTGCCTTTTCCCAACTATGATGGGGTCGGCTTCCAGTTTAACCAGATGCTGCTGAATACCAGTGTTTTACATGGAGCGACTGACTGTCGGACCTAGACAACCCAGTAACTGGGTAACACGATACCCCTTGGTTAAACTGCTTGTCGGACTTTCGAGCTTCTTTTTCAAGTAACGACTGTCAAAGATCTCCAAATGACAGCCGGGACCAACGGCTTAACGTGCTTTCCGAGGCACGGAGGAGTCTTGGTTGTAACAAATGTTCACCCATCCAAGGACCGACCTCGTCAAGCGAAGCTTAACCTTCGATCGACCCATGCGGCTGTTACAATTTAGCCAAAAGTTCCTCCGAGAATTTACAATATATCAGAAAATGTTAAGTACAGACGCCAGCACATCAAGTTACCCCAATGTGTCAATTTTTTCCAATTGAATATGAACCTTATTGTGTTAGGCATAAAGTTGAAAAACAATCAAAGAAATTTGACACCTTGGAGTAACTCGACGTGCTGGCGTCTGTACAAAAATGTTCAGATGCGGACTTAATGCTTACGTTGAGCCTGCTGTACAGCACTAAACAAATCTATTTAATTTAGCTCTTGGCCAAAGTTTATATTATGTATTTTAGTAGAACAGAGAATAGTTCTGGCGTAGTTATTAAAACTAATGTATCTCTGGGTCCCGTTTCATTTCCGAATGTACCTGTGGAATAGTGTGGAATAAGTCGTTTGAAGTGCAGACTGACCGCTCAAAGTGGAAACCTATCTAAACTTGTTAGTTGCTGAAACAAACTGATGTTATAAATGGTGTTCACGTTTTAGCATGTTGTTTATGTCCTACTTTGGTAGATTAACCTGCGTAGACACTGGTATATGAACGCCTTGTCCGTCTACAAAGAATAGAAGCTGTAGTTTTGTCATCGTGAAACACTTAAAACCTTTCAGGGGGAGAATACTCTTGATTATAAACTACTTCGCCATGCTACCAACCCTGAAAATCTGCTGTTTCATAAGTTTTCATTTGAATAACAGTAATGTAATACCCGCCTGTTGCTATTGCACTGCGAGGCAAATGCCACTTCTCAGACACAGAAGGCACGAGCATTGCCCACAACGCTAGTCCAAGGCGTTTATTTTTTACTCTGCACATAAGTACCTGCATGAAGCTTATGGCTATGATAAATGATGATAAATGATAATGATAAATGATATTTAATTTCTGTAAATGGGTTCATACAAATACTTTACATCTGCTAAGCATTGCCATTCAACGTGGCAATGCCGCCAGTCTTTTGGGCAATTTACCAGCTGGCAGCGATGCAGTTTTTCTTGTTATTAAAATCGATGACATGGTTCCTCAGAACAGATCTTCGTATGTCTTATAATATAGTTTCAGACTTTCCCGTACTGAGCGATTTGAGTGAGACACCCTGTTTATCAAGTCGTTGTTTGGCTAAATAATAACAGCCTCACAGGTCGATCGAAGGTTAAGCTACGCTTGACGAGGTTGGTCCGTGGTTGGGTGACTCTTCATTACATATCAACGTTTAGCCTTTGTTCCAGGCTTACAATTGTAGATCTTAGTTGTTACGAGTATTCAGAAGCCCGAAAATTGATAACCAGTTTAACCAAGGGGAATCGTGTTACCCAGTTCCTGGGTTGTGGAGGTCAGACAGTCAGTCACTCCATGTAAAACACTGGAATTCAGCTGCATCCGGTTAAACTGGAAGCCGACCCAAACATAGTTGGGAAAAGGCTAGCAAATGATTGATATAAGTACCTACATGGTAATGTAAACAATGAGAGCTTTAATTTTTCTATATAACCTGACGGATATGTTGAACATGTGCACACCCATCCACTAGCTAACTATTCGCTCTCCCATCCTCTCAATCCACACTATCATCTCGTAGTGCGTGTCTACGAGACCTCAACCGACAGCCACTAAAAACACCACTATGATGGTACAGTGGCAGTTAAATTCATTTTATACAGGACTGTGGGCAGTGAATGCTGCACTCCAGTGTAGTTTAAAGCACACAAATAGCTCGCGTTCGTCAAAGTTCGTCGTTAGAACCCGCGCAGTTTATTTTTAGCGAGTGATAACTTGTGTGTTGACTGTTCACTAACTTTCTGTCCGTTCATCTACGTTCAACAGCTTGTGATTGGTTAGAGGGATTGTGGCTGATCATTGTATGGGTCTATGGTCTACGTCATCACTTATTTTGTAATGCCATGCCACTATTATTATGGTAGTGTAATGACGTCTGGCAAGGTTCCTTGCACCTACTGACACTCGCATAAAACTCTCCTAGTGGCGCCCTTCTTGTGAGTTTTTAAGTTATTAGGGTAAGTTATAGTGCTATGCAGCTATTGTATCTTAGGCTGATTAATCTCATGGTCAGCGCATGAATAAATTAGTTTAAAATCCGCAAGTGTCTTTACTGTCTCACCACCGCCATCAAATTCAATACGCAATAGGAGTTAGTATAATACTAGCTCGTGACTATCCCACTGCAGGGTAAAGCCCTTTCTCATACAGAAAAGGCACGAGCATTGATAACCAAGTGCTCAAGTAGGATTGGCGATTCCAAAGATATATGATAAAAAAGTAAAAAAATATTGTATTTTCTTGATTCGTGGGTGCGTTTGCAATTATTTAACATACACACATACACAAACAGCCAGGTCAAGAACAAACACGTCTATAAATGGTAAATTATATTTATTTCTGTAAACAGGTTCATACAAACACTTTTATATGTCATTTTTTATCTAGAAGGTGAGGTCAGGAAGGGAAGGTGAGGTGAAGGGGAGGTGACTACTCTGAGAAGAAACACCGAAAAAAACTCAGAGGTCACAATCTCTTTTAAAGTCCAGACATTATCTTGGTCAGACTATTAAGAACCATGCAGATTTGTGTCTGAAATGGTCTTTTGAGGAAAGAAGCGCACTGATCTGATCCACTCATATCGGTGCGCTTCTTTCCTCATCAGATCAGTCAGTGCCAGTTGTCGTGAGTGACGAACAATACCAAAGAAAGAAAATGTGGGTTCGTCGCATGAAGTACTCAAACTGTCAAACAAAAGTTTAACAAGAACGTTACAAATTTAGAAAAGAAAACTAAAAAAAAACACATAGTTCGTATATTCACAAATCCTTAATAAAATAATAAAAATACGTGACAAAGTAAATAATAATATCATTGTAAATAAGCCATGCAAATATTTGTTTTATGCGGGCATCGGACCCACGACACGCAGTGCAGCAGCCCATCATTCAGTCACTGCGCTGAATGTCCCATTAAAACTCTCCCCTCTAATGACGACTTAAGATGCATGCATATCACCAACCCTGACTCTATTCCCGATCTAGAATTCACGACTTAACGCCAATAAATTACTTCGCTCGTCCATTGCTGTTGCTTACTTGGAGAAGCCTCTTGTTTACGAGTGGGCGATGTTTGTGATTCTAAAGATTAGTGCTCAATGACCGACGTGTGGAGCGTTGTGTACTGGGCTCAAGCAATTTACAATTGGGCATAAGTGGCGTAACGTATTGTTAGTCTCGACACCGCTCGACTAAATGATACTGGGAGACGTAACTGGAGTTGCAACCTCGTCTCTACCTCTATAGCTGCATAGCCAATTGGTTCCAATTAAAAACTTAATGCCACCACATTATAAAGCCTCATAATGTTTTAAGTTTTGTTTCTCATAACACAGCCACCGCCAGGTTCAGTACCAAATGAGGAACTACTTATTTCGTGAAATGGTTTCTAAAGCATAACGACGGAAACATAGTGTTTGCCTCTCTCTTTATTTTTTTCTATTTTTTTCAAATGTGCCTGCAAAAGTATAATTTAATGACATAATTTATCATTTATTCTCGCTCCACAAAGCTGGCTTAAAGTAAGTGAGAACAAAAAATAAAGTCTCAGTTGTACTCCACCTTAGTGAGAAACTGGTGCCTGATATACATTTTGGGAAATATCTGTGTGATTGTTCAACTTCGACTTCTGCACTATCTCTATAAAGTTATAGATAGTGCAGGAGTCAAATTTAAACAATCTGCATGACAAAAATAAAGAAAAGGTAGGTACGAGATAAACAAAAAGTCTCCATCGTTTAAAGACAAGTTTCGATGTTATTTTATAACACTAATAATATACCTACTTTTGTCTAAACAAAATACACACAACACAACAGAATAATTGAAAGGGCAAGCAAAAGCATTAGCATTAATATAATCTACGTTTCAGGCCCCCTCAACCAGGTTGCAACCTCAGAACTAGGGAAAGTTAATTATAATTTAGACATCAACAATAATTATTTCACAGACCGTTACAGTTTAGATTTCATAGTTTATCGCACACAATCGGATGCGATCACGTGCGTATGTAATTTGTTGCCCAATACGGCACGGTAAAACTTAATGACGTGGAACTATTGATGCCGTCCGATGGCCACAGGTGAGCGCCAACTAAACGCGGCTAACCGGCTTACTAAACGTGTTGTATTATATTATGGAACCTGACTAATAGTTTAATGGTTTCGTGTGCACTGTATTTGATTTCAAGACGTTTTTCACCGATTTTATCTGCAAGCTCACAGATATCAGGTCTTTTGGTTCGTCAAGACAGTGAGTACTCAATTATTATGCTCACTTATTTGCTGGTGTCACTAAAATCATCCTAACATTGTATCGCAAAAAATGAAAACATTATAACAGTGGTTTCGTATTCAAAAGAAAATTCGAAGGAAATTAAAAGATGTCCGAATCGTACCCAGGGGACATACAAGGACCCGATGTAGCGATAAATTGGCCCCGCCTCAGTCGCGCGCTTTTTATGGCCCTACCCGTATGTCCCGTTTGTTACCTTCAAAGTGACGTCACTGACTATTACTTGTGACTCGCGATGTTACACGACGATCTAGCAAAAAACATTCTGAAAGAACTAGAGATCAATCTACTGCCAGTATCCGTCTCTGTAGGTACCTTCATACCACCGTCGACAGGTTTACTAAAATGATGTTTAGTTTCGTTAATCTTACGCTGTCAAAGCTAGTAATAAATATGTAGGTACCTAGTGGGTTAATAAAACGATAGAAAATCTTATTACGATAGAAAACTTATTGTCTGCCTACTCTTTTCATAAACAGTCCAGTGTCTTTCATAGTTCCATCGTTATTTTTATTTTTAACCGACTTTCAAAAAAGGAGGAGGTTCTATGTTCGTGTGTATGTATTTTTTTTTTTATGTATGTTACCTGATTTCTCCCCCATTTTTGGACCGATTCTCAAAATTGTTTTTTTATTTGAAAGAGTATACTCCCGAAGTGGTCACATTTTAATTTGGTGAAGATCTGGTGCTGATCTTCGGAGATATACAACGGAACTTTTCAAAAATAGACGGCAAATCTTTCGTGATTGCTGGAATCGCTTGGATGTTTATTGTTTATACAACATCATGACGTATCATCACGCCTGTATGCTCTGAGGGGTACGCAGGTGTGTACAATATACCTAGATTTCGACAGTTGTTAATGTGAATGTTAATTTTCATTTATTATGGATATGTGGATAACCCCCTATTATCATGACATGGTTTGTTAACAATATAAAATAAATTCATGGCAAATATTTGTATGGGAACTACTAAAAATGGAAAAATAAAAAACTTTTTAGCAAAAAATAAAACCGACTTCAAAAAAAAACACTAAACGGTGTAAAATAACTCTAAATTCGGAAGTCTGTGGCTTTGGTGGTCTTATTCATGATGGGCCACCGACTTCCGAATTTAGAGTTTTGTTGTTGATTAGTCAAATGTAAGCTATAAGTTTTCTTAAAATAAAATAAATAAAAAAACTTTTTAGCAAAAAATAAAACCGACTTCAAAAAAAAACACTAAACGGTGTAAAATAACTCTAAATTCGGAAGTCTGTGGCTTTGGTGGTTTTATTCATGATGGGCCACCGACTTCCGAATTTAGAGTTATTTTACACCGTTTAGTGTTTTTTTTGAAGTCGGTTTTATTTTTTGCTAAAAAGTTTTTTTATTTATTTTATTTTAAGAAAACTTATAGCTTACATTTGACTAATCAACAACAATAGATTTGAAGATGACCAATTACAAGTTTCACTTATACACAATTTGAATTTTGACGAATTACGAAATTATTCTCCATTATTGGGACGTTCTTGCAGTGTCGTCCGCGCTTTTACTAACACGCCTTCTCATTCCATCCATAACCATGAATACGCATAAACTCACGACTTTTCCCATAAGGTTAGGCAGAAACTACAGCTTACACCAATACACTGGAAGAGCACGCACTGGAAGATAAACAATGACCTTATTGGTGATGTTCTTCAAAAAGGTCAGGAGCGTATACCTAACTTGCAACCTGCGTGCGAGGACCAGAAATATTAACATCAACAAAGTAGCTCAAATACATAGATGAATTAGAAGAAGATTGATTAACAATTTTAGTCAAGTGTTGTCAAGAACACAAAACAGGATTTTCAAATCAGTCATAATAAAGCACGCTTCCGCGCGTTACAAAAACACGTTATAAGAGCCAGTGGAACACCTCGACGTCTGATTGTAAGAGCGGCGCGTACTCCGTGCAGCGCGACGCGACGTGACACCTAACACAAACAACCAACACTTTGTTATTAGGTTTTGTGAACTTTATCTTGTGCACTTGGCTTAAAAATACTTCACTAGTGAGCAATTGGGCTACTGGGGGTGAGCGGTGTGCGGTCGGCGTACACCAGTCTCTTCGCTGACGCGAAGGAAATTATTTTTACTTTTTTTTTTACGCAAATACTTATTTGTGACAATTTTGAAATACTTTATTATTGACAAGTTGTTCAAACATGTAAATTATGTTTGTAAGCGGATAATGGGAAGGAACGTCAGGCAATTTTATTGCGAATGAATGAAGAGCGTCTGTCATGTGGAGCGAACCTCAGAACCTGCTCGCCTGCAAGCCTGCACGCATGCCTGCGCTCCGCGGGCAGTCAGCAATGAGCAGCGGTTAATTAGCAGCGCGCCGACGGGTTACTGCATTCGCGAAACACTCCGGCGGATTTGAAATATTCGCGCTTAACCCTCGAATGCCGCCCACTCCCCGCGCCCCCCACTGTCGTCGTCGCTATTCTATTGCGAGTTTAGTTCGCTCCAAACTTGGCCGCTTTTAAGCCGGGACTCGCTTGGCTTTAGGAAATTTACTAGTTTGAGCTATATTAGACCGGTATACAAGGATAAGTGCCTCCGCTAAACTGCTGAAGTTGTTAACAGGATTTCAAAGGTTTGCAATTTGGTATGCGGTTTCATTAAGCAGCTAAATACGATTTCCCGGCGTACTCATACATATGGGATTATTAAACATATTGAGTTTGTTGTTCATGAAAGTAATCCACATTCTTGTAAGCCGTGATATTTCAAAATACGATCGTTATTTACTGGAAAGATATAGAGTGTTAACACGATGAGTGAAGGCAACGAACGTGTCAGCGGAAAAAGAAACATAAATAAAGAATTCCTTTACTGTAGCGAATTCGCGATTTTAGATTTATCGCCCGCAGGTGACCGGCCCGGCCTGCGGCTGCAGCACCGTGTAGCTGATGCTCCGGGTTCCGCCACGACACGAGCTCCATAACAAACTTTAACGAACTGTCAATTGTTTTGAGATGGCGGGGCTTCTGTTGAACCGACTCGCCGGAACTTCCTTGTTCCCAGTTTTAATTGAAAACGTCGTAAAATCTATCGCAGACAGACGGCAAAGTTGTGCCGGCCGGTCTCCATATAGTTCTAATTACAAAATTCAAATCGCGTTTAAACCAACCGAGTTGATTACGGGGAGAGTCGGCGTGTAATTTGGACATTCCTCGGCAGCACCCGCACCGCCCGCACCGCACGGAACCGCGGCGCGTCGCCGTCGTCGGTCGTCGCTTGGCACGCGGCCAGCTGCGTCCAAGTGCATTAGACATCGCGCACCTAGCCCGCACGTACCCGCCAAGATAATACCAATTCGCAGTTCTTTTTGCTACATAACCTCATTCTCGGATATTGTTATTAGCCCAGCTTAGCTTCTACTTGTAAGTAGAAACGATTACTATTCAAATGAAACTAAAACTTCTAAGTAGGTTCCATCTGGTTCCGTCACAGTTTTCTCGTTTCGTTTGATATTAAGTAAAACTATTTCGCTGTAGAGTGCAACATAGCAAAGAAAATGTATAAATCTTATTTTCTGGTGGTTACATTAAAGTGGTTTCCTTTCATTTCTTTCTCTGTGCATTCGTATTTTCGAATTAGTGCTTTACAGAGAATCCTCTGAGATAAAGTGTTTAAGACTTCTCTTAGGAACGCAGTAAATCTCACATGTTGCACGGTTAATAATATATACAGAGTGCACAGAGCCGCATCTTCGTCGCCAGGCGCATGTTCCGCGCGAGCTGAATCTGTCCGACACGCTCCGGCGCCTTGCGGTGCTGAACGATCCCGTAAGAATTTCTACTCTAATTGCGAATTGAATAATTATAATTATCTACATTATTGCTGCTCTCACTGCAGATGAGATCTAAAAATCTTCTCCTCACAATACAGCGAAAGATTTTATACTTTAAAATGATTTAGAATTCATAAAAGTATGCCTACTCGTAATAACTCAAGTAAAAGTTTCTGTGTAATAAGTTGACGTGTGGCGTAAAGCCCTACGCGAGTGTGGGCGGAACTGGCTCATTAGCAGCACCCCGGCGACACCGCGCTACCTGCAGCGACCTGCTGTGACACACTTAGCTTCTGAATAGATCATTACGTAATAAGATCACTTCATTAAACCTACTTACCTTCACTGACACCACAGAAAGATATTTTTTTTATTCATAACAAAGAAGGTCACTTACGAAGAACTCTGTAGTTTATCGCATTTATTACGCCAACAGCCTGCATAGTGCAACGGAGGTTTAGGTATGGGCTAATAACTTAATTTTATGAGGATGTTCGAATATTAAGGTGGTGCTTAGGTACTATAACAGCAAGCTTTTAGTCTCACCAGATTCAACTAGATATCATGGAGCTCTACGATGAAAGTAGCTAACCAGATTTCCTTCCCAGGTTTGCCTGTCTGTTACATAATTCTTAATGTCCCGATAAACCTTTACCTAGCAAGCATTTCGCCCAGTTTAACACAAATAAAGAGAAATCATCACCCACTGCAACTACTTTCAGCGTACGCAGGTTCTGAGATGGAACATTGGGGTGCTTTTTAGTCAGTATGAGTCTGACAGACCCCTCCGCCCTCCCCGGAGTGGAGGACATACATGAGGATTTTCCACCCCGCACCAAAAAAAAGGCTTCCAGCCTAACCGAATACACCAGAATACTAGTGTTTTGAATAGAGCGACTGCCTATCTGACCTCCACTACCCAGTGATAAGGTCACGCGATAAACCTGGGTTAGACTAGTTGACAGACTATTGAGCTTCTGACTCCACTGACAAAGATTTACAAAAGACAGCTGGGACCAATGGCTTAACATGCATTCCGAGGCATTGAAGTGTATATGCAATTTCAACGGTTACCCATCCAAAGGCAAGTGTTGCTTAACCTAAGATTGACCAGTGCATCATAAACCCCTCTTATTGTGTATAGACATTAAATGTGCTTTCGTGCGTACCCATTTACTAATACCAGTAAATAAATAGGTAATAACCTACCTCCACTGTTACCTACCAGTGATGCTTCTGCAGTTTGAACAACTACATAAATATTTTTGATAAAAAAATTCCAAATAACTTTGTGAAATAACTACCGATAGGAATGTCAGTTACCCCGAATCTGTTTTAGAATCATGTGTGTAATAACATTTTTGGTTTTACGATACAACAGATTCTATTTCATAAAAGTTGGCTACATAAACGTTGTTGTAACTGATCGCGACATACGCTCGAATTTTATTTATTTCATATTGTTTGTAAATTTCGCCACTGAATTATTGCTCGCTTGTAATAATTTATATTGTTTTGCCTAGTTTACCACAACGACCAATTTTGACGAGCATTTCTATATTCGATAACGAGCTCATAACAGTCGCCAAGTTTTCGCAGTATGTAAACAAATTATTTATTTGTTGCATTCATTTCGTTAACAAGGTAAACACAATATATATTTCAAACATGAAACCTGCTAGGGCACCGCAATATAATATTTAGTATTTATACTATTATTTCACTAATATTGCATGTATTATTTTATAAAATTATTTTAATATATATTATTACATTATCAATTACTTATCGTTATCATTTTAATATTTATTTAAATTGTAATTGGATTTATTTTAATGTTACTAGCAGACGTCATGCCCCGTTCCCGTGGGAATACAGGGATAAAAAGAAGCCTATGTCACCCGGGGATAGTGTAGCTTTCCAACGGTGCAAGAATTTTTCAAATCGATCCAGTAGTTTCGGAGCCTATTCAAAGCAAACAAACAAAGTATCAAATCTTTCCTCTTTATAATATTAGCACATTACTACGTTGTCACATACAAGTAGAAATTATTAAACACTAGCTAGTTGACATTGTTACATTCGCACTTCTTGGCAAGTTTTGAAACAAGTCGTGATGGCCCTGAGATAAAGGCCTAAACCTCTCATACCTCAGTTGTGGTTCAAATCCGGGCAAGTAGGTAGAAACGTGACTGTTTCAATTCATTATTATGTACTTACTGAGTGTAGGTATCTTAGAAATCATTGACATCGGTGAAGGAAAAATATCGTGACGAAACCTGGACTTATGGTAACATAGTAAGTTTGAAATCACCAATCTGACTTGGGCAAGCGTGATGATCAATGCTCGTACCATGTATGTTCTGCAGTGGGACAGTAATAGGTTGGTATTATTATTTTATTTTAACATTTACCAGACAAAATTTCTTAGAGACATTTAAAAACTCTCTTATGACTAAAAAATAAACTAACTAATGTATGTACTAAAAAAGTGCTTGATCACTACACTCACAAAACCGCATTACAAAGCGCCGAGCTTTCTGAGGCGAACAATAAAGTTAATTCCTGGCCTACACTCAAGTGGCGCCGGGGCCACCACTAATGCTAGGCACACGGCAGACAACTTCACGCAACACCTTATTATAATAGTAATAATTTCCACAAGCGACAAAACATTAAGTACGAAATAATATTTTAATTTGATCTAATACAAAACATGTCTAATATTGAAACAGAGACAGGCTCGGTTGATACAAAAAATATATGTAAATGTAATATTACCCTTAAAGGTTAAAGTTTGTAAGAGACTAGAAAATGTGATAAAATGCAAAGTTCAAGGAGCGCTCTTGTATTATACGCGACGCCGATGTTGCGAAAGGACATCACGTAAGAATAAATGAACCAGAAATTCTAGTAACGTTTATACTGTTTTAAGACCACCGTCTGTCATCTCAGATGAGACGAAACTGGTAGACACAGAAAGGAAAGGAAGTTAAACTTTATTCTACAAACCATGTCTACCATGTGTACCCATTGGAGAATTAATTAAATGTCCAATTTTCAACAATTGATTTGCCAACGTAACCAACAATGATTCCGCAACGGATTCAATCCTCTCTACACAAAGTCCACCACATATCGAGTGAATAAGCAATCAACACGCGCGCTCGCACTTATTCAATACACTTTTTAATATAAGCCGGTGCTGGTAACAAAACTAGCAGTTTGCGCCCATCACTAAATTGGTTCGGAACGGTCAGAGCTGCGCCGGGACGCGGGAAGCGGAGTGTGCGGAGCGAGCGGAGAGCGTTTCACTCGCAGTTAGTATCGCAATAGTGCAAGTAGGTATGCGCCACTCGGACGCAACGAGGGCTCCCACTCGCCACTCGAGGGCGGCCTCGCAGTGTTGAGGATCTTCGTTTATTAGCTGCTCACATGTACAAAAGGAATTAGATTAACCTAAACACACAAAGCCATTCCAATGGTAAAATTGTTGTTGTAAATATACAAAGGATTTTGATAATTTGTTACCTTGCAATGTGATACTTATTGACGCAGTGATAAATCTTATTCTATTGGCACAAACCTCCATAACGAAGGCAAATTCTGATGAATATTACATGGACGGGGCAGCCCTAGCCATGAAGTACTCCAAGAGCTCTCCGCGCTAATTAAAACCGAGTCTGATATTTATTTTTAAACGCCCCGCACCTTTCCTCAGCACAGCACTACACCGCACCGCACCGCAACGCCCGCCGCCGCATCAGGCGCCACTATTTGTATACTTTTCTCTTATTATATTATTGTTTAATTAGAACGAACAAAAGGCCTATTTACAACTGAGTGAAGTCCGGGATTTCTTCATTTGTTTGATGACTTCAAGCGTGCAGCTCGTAATCGGTGCAGCGCCGACACTTAATTGCGACTGTCTTTATTTTTATTTTGTTGGCATTTCCGACGTCTGGTGCAGTTTGTATTAAGTTTTAATAAGAGAAGAGAAGTTTATTCATATCATAATAGTCTCTATTTTTTTTAAAGAGAATTCTTTCTTTCTAAAAGTGCTATAGTTACAAAGACACGTGTCTCTCGAACTCCGTGTACGTGTACCATGTCAGCAAATTGCGCACTCCACAGGACTTGCGCTTACCTCCCTGCACGAGAGTGACTGGGTTAGTGTAAGTAGTGAGTGTCGCTAATTTAGTCTCAGAGTGAGGAGGACCCTCAGGATGCACTCCTGTGCTAACGAGTCCCGGCCACCTCGCGGGGACCGCTACAGTGAGGCGTCGGCACTCACTGCACCGCTAGCACAGAAGCACAACTTACTAAACCAAATTAAACCTACGTAATTGTTGTAAAAATATTGATGCATGAAGACTTGCATCTTGCAAACGTTACCTCAGAGTATGAAATTTTGGTTTTTATATCCGGGTCGGACAAAGCTTTATTACATTTTTCTAACTAATGGAAGCCTTATTGTGATGATGTACCACCCTGGAGCTCTGATTTTCTCAAAGATGTGTGTTGGTTAAGGCCATTTTTATATTTTAGCTTTAATTTATAATTAGAACTAAGTATAAATTGTGTAGGATAAATTGAATACTATTGTTTGGCTAAATGTAAACTTTTTGTAAACAATGTTTTCTTGAATAAATTATTATTATTATTTTGGGAAAACATAACGTTTTTCTTAGCTCTTGGCTAGTTTTGAGCTATATTAACGGGCCATGCCAAGTCAATGTAGCGTGTGATGGGTTAAATTAAGATGAGGAATGGAAATTATGAGGAGAAATTTCATTTTCCTCGATTTGCATGAACTTTCTCACTATTCTGCAGGTGTTTAAAATTGCGGCTTTTTGGAGTGTAATATATATTGAGTCTTTCAGATCTATGAGTTTGAGGCTATGGTGGAGATGGTTGGGTATTACACCCGTAGTGGAGACAACAATGGGAACTACGTACACTTTTTCCTGTCTCCAAATTCTGGTCACTTCTTCTTTGAGTTCAGCATATTTACTGATTTTCTCACCTATTGTTTTTTGCAAATTATGAGTGTTAGGAACTGCAATATCTATCAGGTAAGTGACTTTATTAACTTTGTCTTGAAGAGTTATATCTGGTCTATTGTAGTGAATGGTTCGGTCGGTTAGGATGGCGCGGTCGTAGTAGAGTTTGTGTGTGGTATTTTCTAGTACTGTTGATGGTGAATACTTGTAATATGGAGTGTGTGTATTTTCTACAAGCTTATATTTTATTGCTAGGTTTTGATGGATGACGTTTGCTACTTGATTATGTCTATGGGTGTAGTCTGTTTGCGTAAGAGTCGTACATGCCCCTGTTATGTGTTGTATGGTTTCTGGTTGACTGTGACATTTGCGGCATTTATCGTTAGTTACTGTGGGGTCTTTCAAAATAAATTTTCTATAGTTCTTGGTATTGATAATCTGATCCTGTATTGCAATAATAAATCCCTCGGTTTCCGGGAATAAATTACCTACTTTAAGCCATTTATTTGATGCTATAGTGTCTACGTGAGATTGTTCTAGGTCGTGGGGGTGGCGTCCGTGTAAAACTTTCTTTTTCCATTCTTCTAGTTTTTTTTTCTGTGGATCTACGTTGTTAATATGTATATCTGTTTGTTCGTTTAAATTTAGAGGTGTGTAGTTCATATCGTTTGTTACTATGCCTTTATGGATCTTGCTTGTGTGTGATTTAGAGAGAAAGAATGTTTTTAGCCTGCTTAATTGTTTTTGCCAGAGGTGATCGATGTCGATAAGGCCTCTCCCTCCATGTTGCCGTTTGATGGTCAGTCTTTCTATTGCAGATTTAGGGTGCAGGTTATTGTGTTTAGTGAGTGTGGTACGTGTTGTTCGTTCTATTTGCTGGATGTCAGTTTTCGTCCATTTAATGACTCCGAACGAATATGTTAAAACAGGAATTGCGTAAGTGTTCAGCGCCTTTATTAAATGTTTCCCTGCGAGTTGGGTTTTACATATTGCGATCACTCTTCTTTTGTATTCCGTGTTTAGTGTGTGTTTGATTGCTGTGTGATCTATTCCTTTTAGTTGTTTATACCCTAAATATTTATATAAATCCGTTGGTTCCATAGCTGTAATTGTGTCTTCATTGTTGATAAGATAGTCACCCGGTTTTATTTTGCCTCTAATAATGTGAACCGTTTTGCATTTATCTAGCCCAAATTGCATGTTGATGTCTGTGCTAAATCTTGTAGTAATATCTATTAAATTTTTCATTTCTTTTTCGGACCTGGCGTATAGTTTTATGTCATCCATATAAATGAGATGAGAAATAACAGTTTCTTCAGTGAGATATTTAAGGGGATATCCAGCTTGGCAGCGACGTAGTAGGTGGGACAGAGGGTTAAGAGCAAGGCAAAACCATAAAGGACTCAGCGAATCTCCCTGATAAATACCTTTCCTAATATATATCTGTCGGGTTGTGATAGCATTATGTTTGTAATTTAACTGCAGTGTGGTTCTCCAACGAGACATGATGTTCTTTAAGAAGTCTATTATTTTTGGGTTTATATTATAGATCTGTAATATTTTTACGAGCCAAGAGTGTGGGATACTATCAAATGCTTTCTTATAATCTATGTATGTGCAGTGTAGGTTCCTATTTTTTGTAGCAGCTTGTTTGTGAATTACTGAATCTATTACGAGTTGCTCCTTGCAACCCATGTGGCCTCTCCTACATCCTTTTTGTTCTTCTGCTATAATGTTGTGGTGTTCGATGTGTTTATTAATTTTTGATGTGATACCTGATGTTAGAATCTTGTATAGTGTTGGTAGGCATGTAATTGGTCTGTATTGAGAGGGTTGGGGTGAATATTGATTTTTTGGCAACATGTAAGTTATTCCTGTAGCAATAAATTGAGGGATGTTTTGTGTACCTAGGATGATTTTTGTTAAGTTTTTAGCTAGGATTTTGTGTAATGACTCTAACTTTTTATACCAATAGTTATGTATTTTATCGATCCCAGGGGATTTCCAATTGTGAAGTCTTGTTGTAATATTAGTTATGTCAGACTCAGTTAATTCAACAAATTCCATTTCTTCTATTGTTCTCCATTTAGTTTCTTCTTCTATTACCCAATCAGAATGTACGTTATTATTATTATTATTATTATTTTACTGCCTATCTTTAGGTAAAAAAGGCATGGCATTATTTTAAAACCCGAAAACAACAGGCATTGATTTGACAACTACCTACTTAGTATTAAAATGTTGTCTCACTGTGTTTGGTGTGACAGTGACTGCTACAACATCAGCTACTCCGACACGACGTGATAAAGTGACAGCTAGTGAATGACGCAACTTGGAGACAGGTATTTAACAATATACCTAGACAATCTGTAGACGACTACTAGTAAAGAGGTACCAGTAAAAAATACTGCTACGGTTGCGTGTTAGAAAGCCCAAAGAAAAAGATTTGACTTTAAAAAATCGTAATTTAAACTTATTGCTCTAAAAATAATACGTAAACGTATACTAAACCTTTAAACTTTAAACCATTCAAAATATCATACACAACCCGATCCAAAACAACTACATGCAGTAGTTCGTACAAATTAATGTTTGTTTCGTGCGCAAATCGAACCCGCGACACGGCAGTCTGTCAGCCACTGCACCAATCCTGCCATCAAACTTCCGTTCAACTTTATTTGGTACAGGCAGGAGTCCCTGAACCAAGAGAGCCCTTAATATTGAAGCTATCGAACTATTTGAACTTATTAAAATAACATCTGTGAAGTTTAATTTGTCACTGTTGTCAGCGGAAACAGCTCGGCGTCGACCTATCATAACTACGTTTTGTGATGAATTAGGCACACGGTTACATAAACCCTTCAAATGCTATCAAATAAAGTTTTTACTGCTCAATCAAATTAATGCCAAGATAGTTGCAATGTTCGACAGATGTCAAGTTAATAGACGCTTCGAGGGAAACTCGTTAATATTATTTAAGCGGAGTTTTGAAGGGACGCGCCGCTAAAATATTACCTGAGCGAACAAAGCCGCCAAGTATTTTGACTAATCTAAATTGGTTGGTCCTCGTGAAGTATCTCGAGAGGAGACTTACGATAACCATGACTCAGGAGTTTGTTATCATAACAAAAGTTCGTTAGCTGTCGGGGATATGCGTAGGAGATGATGTTCGTTACATGAGAGTACATTCATGTAACGGAGCCTTTTGACTTTCACAGATAATTATTAATGACTTATTTTGATATAAACACTTCATTTAAATAAGAAAAGGTTTTTACAGAAGAGACTGCCATCGTTGGTTGACAAGCAGTTTGTGTGTAATATAGGTAGTAGGTATGAAGTTCAACATGTTTACAAATGTATTATTTTCCAAATACGTTAGGTGCCAGTACCACAATATTCCGATAACGCTAATGATAAGCTAAAACAAAATCGTAATAATCAATTTATTACGCACAATAGGTTTACCACTTTTGAAAAGGTTTTTTATTTGATTTGTGTAGCTTTATTTCGACGTTCTTACAACGAATGGGACTAGTAACTAAACTGCTTCAGTTGCTAATAGTTAGCGGCACGCGGACCACGCTGCCACACTACTGGGCGCACTGGCAACACTGGCATACTGGCAGGCCGCCAGCTATTCATGGCGAATATTTAACTAATGTCCGCCTAATCTAGTGACACGGTCTAACAGTGTACACGCTGTTCCTAAAACTTATGATTTCCTGGTAGCCAGCAGTCGGTACCTACGGCTGTCTGGCTGAAGAAATTAACGAACTCATAATCATGAATTACAAGTTCTTATAGCCAATTTGTTCCCTGTTCTCAAAAAGGGAGGTTCGGTTTAAGATTATAAGAACATGACAAACTGTACAAAACTTTCAAAATAGACAAGTCACGGTAAAATTAAAATTGCAAGGATTTGTGAAGGTACTTTAAAATTGTTTTTTATAGATCATTGATTTTGGCTAATCTTATTGATTCCATCAACATAATTTTAACTAATTAAATGGCAAAACAAACAATACGTAGTACGTAGTGAGGTCGCGACTGCTTTGAGCGGCGCTCCCGCGCCTCAGCGCCTAGTGGCGGGACGCGCCCTAATTAAATTATATTTATTTGCGAGCACCGCCTCTTAATGAAAACGGCCGCAATTTGGAGCGGCCAGATAAAATGAAGCACCTCCGTGCATACTTTAAAGTGTAATAAATCGCAATAAAATACGACTAATTATACAATTAAATTGAAAGCTGCTCATCGTAATCATTTCGTCGTCGGACGTCATCGCACCACTCCGCACGCATTGCGGCGTCACCTCGAGCTCACTTCACTAAAAAGTAATCACATAAGATATACTTGAAGCTAGCTTGCGCACTTATTTGCTGGCTATATTAGCTTAATACGAACGTAAATGGTAATTAAAACCACTTCCATGCACAGTGTTTCATAATTATAGTAGTCACGCTCGAAGAACCAATGAATTATTTGTAACAAATCTTCTATATCTTTATTACATTTTGAAATATTCAGACTAAAAAGTACGCTATTTTACCAAACTTAATGTTTCGCTTTTGAAGCAACACTAATGAGTTTAATGAAAATAATTACACTCGTATACGCAAATCCATTTTCGTGCACAAATAGTCCAGGGTTGTAGAAAGAAATATTGCCACCGAATGGAGTCTGGGCAAGACAAAATGTTCAAACTATTTTAAACATTTTCTTGCGCTAGCGTAGGTACAGCAAAGATCGCAACTTCTTTTTAAACTACTCGCCTGCTGATTGGATTTTGTAGTAAATGTGAATGTGGTGGGAGGGTGCGGTGCGGCGCGGAGTGGCGCGGCGTCGTCCGAGGTCGTGCGGCGAGGCTGCGGCGGCCACTCAATGAGCGCTGATTGCAGCAAGTCGCCGCGACCGAGCACACTACTCGATTATCGCCGCGTGTGAGAGATAAGCTTCGAGTTATCGTCTAAAGACTAACGCTACGACTACGAAAGATTCAGTTTCATCTACATTGGTGCTAAGTGATTTAGGTAGGTTTCGACAATGTTGAAATCGTCTGAGTACTGTTATGTATGCAATGCTCTATATTATTCTTGTAAAGTCGCGGTCGCGGCGCTAAGAAGACCGCAAGTCTCAGGTGTGGCCACCAATTACGCGATGTTTGTGTACTAGCCACCACGCCAACAAACACGACTGTTTGCTAAACGCACCGCAACTATACCGCTTAAATCTTATGTAATAGGTACACGTGTTTAACTGTTAACAATACTGGAACCGTATTCAAGTCAACATGTTTATGGAGAACACCGTTTATCGTGAAAATTACTACCCAATAGACACGTTAAGCAAAGATTATATGATCAGCTGGACCGTGTTTTGACGCGTGTGGTGTTAAAACTATCATCGTTTCAGTAAAATATAAATAGAGATATCATATTCTCGCGAACCTAATGTTGGCGTTAAGAATGACGTCAAAATACGAAAACATTTTGATTGACTCTTCATTATATCAGTAGTGTTTGGGATATCAAGGACCTTTAGCTAAATGCTTACGGTTTTTAGTGTTCTCCGTTGAAACTATAATATATATCTAATGAGTTTTGTGCATACATCGCTCTTGACCAAATACAAATATCATGCATCGCTACGGGAGGCTTAGAATAGTGCCGAAAATCTTTAGCATAATAATGTATTGGTACTAAGTTACAGTCTGTGAACTGTAACAGGCACAGTAAACTTCTACAATCTGTGGTCTGTAAAACCGATTCTCCGGCTGAACAAAATGCGGAGTTAAGTTAAACCAAACTCTAAAATGCATATGATGTAATTTGAAAGTTAACTTTGTGGTTATTAATCGGAGGTATGTGTTTACTGTGTCGGATCGCGTGGAATCGCTATATTGCACGCAAACAGCGCAGACGCACGGTTGGACAAGCACTCAGCCGACAGCGTTATGATAGCTTTGTGTTTAGCAAACCCTCCAGCGACGCTCAATTACGACACAAGTACTAGTGGTGACTATATGTGAGTGGGAGCGGATTATGTGCAAACAGCACGCCGTGCGTGGGGGCACCTACGTTCAATAAACATACGCACGTCATCGTCATTGGTTTATCTTCTTTAAGTGATATGAATCGTAGTCTACAGAACCCCTGAACTAATATTGGCTGAACTGTAAACAAATGAAACCCCATCTACGTTAGGGCATCGACTACTAGATATTAAAGCTGTGGGTTTTCAAATAGCTGGGACTCCTCCCGAGGAAGGATCGTGTGACGGAAGCGCGAGCCTCTCCGGAGAGACACAGTTGTATCTACTACCGAACGAATATAAGTCAAAAGTTGAGCTCGCTTGTATACTTAACCTACTAGTTCATTATCTCCCTTAAACACGTTACGAAATTGCATTTTTTTTTTAAACTAGCTTTTGCCCGCGGCTTCGCCCGCGTGGATGTCGAACTTCCGTCCCCTATGTTTTCCCTTTAAGGGTTGAATTTTCAAAAATCGTTTTTTATGGAAGACTTACTCTTCACTAAGAACACCCCTTCAAGTTTAATGTCTCTAATACCAGCGGTTGGGGCTGCGCGTTGATATATAAACGTAATAATTTTAGCATAATACTTCCGGATAGACTACTTTCAAAGTTGATCCTTCCGATATGTATGCATAAAGATTTCTGGAACTACTGACCCGGGAAAGAGCGCCGTACAACTGACCATGTGTAAAACAACTGATACTAAGATCAACCTGCCCAGGCGTATTGATTAGGTACCTACAACCGTACCAAGTTTGGTTAAAATCCCTATAATAGTTTTTGAACTATGCGTGCACATACAGACAGAAAGACAAAACATTCACTTATTGCATTTTTGGCATCTGTATCGATCACCAATCATCCTCCAATATTAATTTTGAATAGATATTCATAATTATCTTCGTAGTGTGTGATAGTCCATTGAATTGTATGGCGAGCGATATTGTATCTTATAAGATTAAATATTATAATATCTTAGCCGTGTGCAGCGCCCTTTGGTGAACTCCACTGCGGGTGACGTAACCTACGACAAACTTATTATTTGCGGTTGGTACAGTAGTCGGGTCTAGGGGTCGAACCGCAAAATTAAGTTTGTTTTTTATTGTATATACTTTTCCGGGATAAAAAGTACCCAGTGTGGTGCCCAGGATATCAAAGAATAAGTATACCAAGTTTCATCGTAATCGAACCGGTAGTTTTTGCGTGATACCTGAACATACAGACAGACAGACAGACAGACAGACAGACAAAAATTTTTTTAATCATATTTTTGGGTTCGGTGTCGGTCTAGTAACACCCCCTGCTATTTATTTTTTTGATATTTTCAATGTACAGAAATTTTACTTCTACAGATTTATTATAAGTATATATAGATATATAGATTTCATTGTACAGAAATTTTACTTCTACAGATTTATTATAAGTATAGATTCTGTCAGTGGTTAAACAAAGAGGTACTTCTTCTTTGTTTGACCACTGACATAACTTCGTAACACGTTTGTTATTACAAGCGTTTCGTATTAACTTGAAATCAAGCAACTGCAGGCGCTGCGTCGCTCGTAAAGCGGACGCTGAAGCGGCCATCAAACAGAAACCCTTCATTACGCTCTTTATTGTTAAAACATAGTTAAATCTTACGATAAATTGTAAATCATAACTTTTTTCGAGATATTTTTATCTTTGAAATTGGTTATTTTTTGACCAAGTACTTGTTACTTTTTATGCCATTTTAACTGTATAAGTTAAACTGCAAACTATAAAACAGATATCCCAACTTTGAGAGTACCTTGCACATTTAATTCCTGTCATTGCGAGTTATCTGTGTACACCCATCTAAAATTGTAATCTCAGAAGACAAGTCAAGACAGCACAAAAACTGGTGAATGTCGAGCTCAGGCGAGCCGCGGAGCAGCGCACGGTCCGGCGCGGTGAGGCGCGGCGCGGCGTCGCGGAGGCGCTCGCAGATTGATGACCACGTCGCCATTGATAAATGTGCGAGCACGTGATCAGCCCCGCCGACATAACAAACACTCCGGACAATTTAAAATGCAATTACCGTCCGGAAACGTCGCTAATTAAACGGAGATATTCGTTAATGGCCCCCCTCACATCGCCCCCGGGCCCCGGGCTTCAGGGCCCCGGCTGACCCTGGTCGGACTTGGCTTCAATTTGTAATGACATTACCTTCACAGCCTTTTTTGTTGAAGGACGGAACGAGCAATCTCTTATTGGAGTCGGTTACGTGAAATTGATGAGTTTCTATTACGGAGAGGCGTTAGCGCCGCAAAGGTACAGACCCTCTCTAGGCGGATCGTATGTTGATCTAGCTAGGTTGAACTTTTGGATAGAACATTTTGTCGTTTTGGTTTTTTTTTATAAGAAATACCGGAAGCTCCCTTTGTCTCGAGATGCTCGAATTACAAGACGAGCACGCTCCCATAATCCAGATCTTCATTTGCGATGTATTGCATAACCACCTGTCTGAATGGTTACAGCCAAGATACCAAACCTAACGGAACACTGATCATACATTATATAGCAGCATTTAAATAGGATTGCGTAATGAAATAGTAGTAAGCTCATTGAGCTGCGCACCTTTGACATGAAGCTATGGCTTTACGTTACGTAATATGTCTCTAGCTGACCTCGTACGCATCAGTTAGTTAAGATACTAGTTACGTTCTGATTGATTGAAATTATTGCTTGGACTGAATATTCCAAAGCCTTATTATAATGTACTGAAAGCCTAATAATGTACGTCAATAATTTTGTGGTGGTTCTGGCTTTTCTATACTATACTATATCTATACTAACGTATAAAAGTAAAGATTTTACTGTTTGTTTACATTGAATAGGCTCCGAAATTAATGGACCGATTTGATCAATTCTTTCACCGTTGGAAAGCTACACTATTCCCAGGTGTCATTCGCATCTTTTTATTTTTATATTCCCACGGGTTCGGGAACTAGGCAGGTAAAACCACTCTGACGTGACGTCTGCTGTAAGAAATTAAATTGTAGGTACTGTTTATTTATTTTTTTCTAAATCTTAGTTTATTTTCATTGGTAATTGATTTATTGCAGTGGCAAAAGAAGTGAAGAAAGTGGCAAATGATATATACACACATGTATGCCGTACACCCATGTACCGCATACATGTATATACTTGGTGTTAATGGTTTAATAAGATCTCAGCTGCCTTTAAGATCCGCACTATACTTATAGATAGTTTAACATAAGCACTGTAAGACGTGTTATGTGTGCGTGTTACATCAACAGCTGCTTATGTAGCCAATCAAACAGTAAGTGCCGCTCGCGACTGTAAACAGCACTACGTCAACATGTTACCCGACGTCAAATAAACGCTCACACTACAGTCAAGTTGTTGTCATAACATCACGAGTTCTGTCCCGTGCCTCTCGTCACTCGGACACTCAGTTGAACTTGATTTTCGTGTAATATTTAATATCATACTGACATACTTCTCCTATACACTCTGTCTAGTGATACCCATAGATCCTATTTAATCCCTTTCCATGAAAAATATACCAACGAAGTGAGAAATAGATAACAGTTAGCCTTCGACAATTATACTGCTTGAAAACACAAAAAAATCCAATTCCTATTAATGAAAACGTTTGTATAAATTGTGCCTATCCGACAAGCCTTGACTTTTACCAGTCGTGTCACGGACGACAAAGTACACTGTAGCTATATGTATATTGAAATCATTGCGTTCTTTATCTTCAAGGACAAGGGAGGTTAGGAACATAAAATTTTGCATAATTAATGCTAACTGAATGTAATTGGTGCGAGTGCTGGGGCTTCAAAGCCGAAGCAGCAACAATAAGCCCCGCGCGCGGGCACTGCGCACGTCCCACACTTACAGATAAGGAATATTATTTTAATTTCGATTCTCTTCAAACTGATCAATGAAAACGTGACCGTTTACAATGCGCACTTCTATCGTATTGTCATAAAAAGCGGATGCAAGAGAAAGGAAATTCAAAAGATATAACAATTTTTTGAGCTGTTTTTTGGCAAGGCAAACGACTGGGCAGAAGCGTGTTTGATTAAAACTGTAAAGTAAAATACAAAAATAAAATAATAATATGCTACAAACGACAGCTTTCGTTTGCTTCTTAATACACCTGGGTAATAACAACACCTGATGTATAATAATAGTATGGAAATATAGCTGCTTTTCTGCGCAACTCGCGTGATAAAATAATGCAGCGAGACTTAAAAGTAGCAGTACTAAAACTGCCATAATACAGTAGACGGCGCACATTTTAAGCAACAACGTTGCACCCGTCATAAAGTGTGGAATTATGCGCTGCGGAGGAACGCGCTGGCCGGCCACTACGTGCCACTGTGCCCACAGCGCACACACGCGCACACCACTGTGCGCCACGAGGTGACACGCACAGAAGACCCACACTTCATTACTCACTACGAGGTTGCCTTAGTGTTAAACAACAACCAGAACAAACAGCAGCCACATAATCAACACGCTTTACCTAAATGTCTTGTTTCATCTTTTTGCGTTTGTAGGGGTGTATATAGTCAACCTGCTGCACAAAGTATTCGTGGGTGCAACGCATCACAAATCCCGGCCAGTTCCAGCGCGGCTCCGAGCGTAATATGGTGTGTGTTCGCGCAGTCAGCGCCGTGAATCAGGTGTATGTGTGTCGCGCAAGTAAATATGCGCGGTGATCGCTTAGCTTAATAAGCAGCAGCGTTGGCGGCCAGCCAGCCCCCCGCCCCCCGCCGCCTCGCAGCCCCCACACCCCCGCAGCCCGCTTGCCTGCAGACTTATGGAACTGCACAACATACGCCGACTCAGCTGTGATTAAGATTTTTGCTTCTACCGCCATCCGGAAAACGAATGGCTCGACCCGCTTCCTCCTCTGAATTGTTTTTTTATGACTACATCGTGGAGAAAATTAGTTCCTAACGTTTTAGCGAGCTTATCTCAGTTATAATGGTAATACTACTTTACGCGACTCCACAGAACCATTGTACGGGAGCGTTGGACTTTACACTCCACAATTATTTGTTTGATTTCTCACTCGATTTTCAAAATAAGACTTTTGCAGCACATTTGGTCCATTTGCTGATGCTCAGTGGTAGGCTTACAATAACCACGCTTTCAGAATATTTCATTAAAACTTTTGAAACACGGGATCTACAAAAATATGATTGCTTAAAAAACATTTCGAAAACACATCCAAAGCTCACTTTTGATGGAACTTTTATTTGTAATAAAAGTACCACCAAAAGTGAGCGACGGACGAAGCTTTCAGCAGAGAAGGCTCGCAATTCTAGTAAAATACTATAAGCAAAAAAAAGTGTCACATAAAAGTGGAGAAAAGGAATAATTCGTAGCATTATAACATCCATTGCGGCGCTACGTGCGCGCGGCGCGGCGCCGTGCACACGCGGCGTTCGCAATTTATCGCGCGCACGTGAGCGCGCGAGTGCAGTGCGGCGCGCGGCGTGAGGCGCCGACTACACAGTATACACCGCGAGCCGCGACCCAGCGCTGAGATGCGTAGCCTACGTAACCAAAGCTACGAAAGCGTAGCGGCTACGTGCTACGGTACTAATAACTTTGTTCGCAGTTGTACTTGTTAAAATGTACAATACATTTTTTTTCTTTGTTTTTACGTTAATTCAGTAATGGGTGCGATGTATAACCGTGTAATATGCAATATAATCACTGGATTATTGATAACAACTGTGTCAATGAGTTTGCTCGCCATTCTCCGGCTGTTTCACGCACAGCGCTACGACTTCGTGAGCTTTACGTAATCCCACTTCACAGCCAAGAGACTTAATATAAAATGTGAGTACAAGCCACTAAGAAAAATATAAAACGTCGAGAAATTCGCGCAAACGGAGTATAAAGTTTACTTTGAATTCAAATTGGGAGCAAAATTTATATTTACATAATTGTGTTTAAAGTTAAACGAAACGTTACTTCGGTATATCGGTGGTACTGAAAAGTACCACCAAAGGTTTATCTGTAAAAGCAGGTACAGCTGCAATTTTGGGCAGGAGTATGGCAGCGCGGCGCACGCTCTTATAATCGCGCCGCACCGCACGCGCCGCACCGCACGCACCGTACCGCACGCGCCGCACCGCACGCGCCGCAGGTGACCGCGCGGTACCTGCGGCGCGCCGCGGCCAGACCTCTATTAAGCTAACATCACACAATGAGAACACGCAGAAGCCCCACTTGAACTCCAACTATAAGCCGCTAGGATTGCCAAACAAAGTGGTTTTGGTACAAGTTTTATTATTTGCAATTACTAATTTAACGCAACGACACTACAACTATGTAGTTTTTTATTTGCTTTAGAAATCACCTTATTTTTCGTCATGTTTTGTGAACTAAGGTTTGTTGTGTGCAGTGGGCTTGCTGGACCTGTTTGTTTAGGCCACTCACCCACTGTGCAACCTGCGAGTATTAATTAAGCTGTGGTCAGGGGACGACTGGACCACGCCCAACTTGTGCACACTATCTATTTAGGTCTAGTTTCACTAACTGTAAATAGTGTGGAACATTATTATGCTTACTGCATGACATGGTGCTGTTTTTATCCAGAATATGAGTGTATAACGTTGCCATTACTGGGCACAAGGTAGACAGGCTTCCTTCCTTTATACGCTTTAAGAGCAGTTATGTGAAAATGAATAACCCAAAATAAATTGCCTGCCTGTGTTTGAACCGACGATCTCCAATTTTTAAGTCGGACTCGCAACTACTGGGCCACTATTGCTCTATCAGGATATTATTTTGCAAGGAATTTATTATTGAATACTGAATGTGTATATGCAAGATGGTAGTTTAGCTTCCATAATAACTTCTGCAATTTTATAAGACGGAGAAACGTATTATTATAAATTCAATATTTTAAATTAAAGATCTACAACTAAATAACACACTTAAGTACGAAGTACGAGATCATTAATGACGGGCGTTCTTGAATTTGTTGTCAAACCATTTCGCGATAACAAAACCATGTCGAAAACTTTTTATAATATCGTTCTACAGTTGTCAAATTGATAAACAACAATAACCCTTTCAATGTACGAGCGGGATTTTTGTTCGGTGAGCAGGAAAAAATGCGAAGAGCGAGCGCTCGGGCGCCGGGAGGCGGGTGCCGGTCGCCGGTCGCCCGCCGTCATTCGCGAGCTTAGTGTTGATTGAACACTTCGCTCTCTACTTATTAACGGGTAAACCTCGCCTGCTACACGGCTTCACGACCGGCCGCTCACCAATCCGAAAAATACCGATACTGTCTCTTACCACAACAGCGTTAAATCTTTTCAATCTACACTTAGTCTTTTAAAGTACTCTTAAGTGTAGTATATTTACTGTGTATTTTAACATGTTGAAGATGCGATTTCAATTGAGTTTTGGAGAGAAATGCCTACACTTCCACATATCAATTTAGCAAATCTTTTGTTTGTTCTAACAGTGTGAGGAGTATACATTATTCATCGGAGCGACGTTCATTAAGTGCTTCGTAACGAGATTAAACTGAATAAATTAATTTCAATTGTAGCAAAATATTTAGTGCGTTGGTGCCGCTGTTATTTTTTCATTCTTTCTCTCTTTCCCCTTTCATGATCAATCAACGTTTTATAAAAAAAAAAAATGTTAATAGGATTAAACAGCACCAACCGATTCGTTTATTAATGGTCTAACAAACGTTGTTTACAGTTATTAATCAATACTATTTAAACCATAAACTTCAAATAGTTCTAGTCAAACAAAAGTCCCCGGGCAACAGTGTGATATGAAGCGTGAATAGTGACATTAGCAGCGCGCTAACGCATCCCGGCCAGCGGACACATCACGCCGGTCACGTGTCGGTGTCGGCGATTGATTCGTAATCGGCGCCGAGCCGGTCAGGCGGACCGCACGCCGGGCGCCGGCCGCCGCGCGCCGGTAGCGACTCTCGGCGCGGGACGGTTAAATGTGATTTAGTTTTAGTTTTGTGTTAGTGTGCGTCGTTATATTATAAATTCATTCATCTTCGAATTATAGGCAAGATAGTAATTTCGTACGTGCAAGCAGACATTTGACAAGCAGATAATTATGTGCAAGAAGTATGGTTTTGATCCATTCACAAATAGTGTGAATTTGGCCAGAAGGTGCTTAAGCCTCATTCTTTTCAAGTAGCGGTAGGTTACTTTGTTTGTTTTAATTTATTTCTCTATTATTTTAGTCATATTCTATATTGCGAAAGAAATTTTTTAAATGCGGTTTCTATAAATATGGATTTTTGTTTTGGCTGACACCATAAAAATTAACATAAGTCTATACGTGAGGATTTGTAATTGGCTTTCTGATAAAAAAAGGTTTCTTTTCTCCATGTAGGTACTAAAAAAAATAAAAATAAATAAGGTTACGCTAATATTTGTTTTGCAAACTTACTCAAGAGTATACAGTTTACATGAGTGTAAATTATGGACTTTTCGACTAAAAGGTCGCTTGGCTTAACACACTTGGACCTGGACATGTAATGATGTAATGTGTCGTTGTTGCAGGAGGAACTGCGTGACAACCTGACGGTGAGCGTGATGAGCTTCGTGCCCACGCTGGACGACGACGGCAAGCCCATCACGTGCCGCGCGGAGAACCCCAACGTCACCACGCTCAACATGGACACCTCGTGGACCATCAACGTCGTCTGTAAGTCTCTCACTACACTATCACACTTCTTGAAAGTAAGCTAAGATGGAGATGTAGGTACAAGTACGATTAACTTCGGGAAAGCCACTTCTTTTGCCCAGCAAAAACACTAGAAACTGGTTAAGGGTAGGCGTTTTAGGAGACTGTCTTATGGATTTTTTTGAGGTTAAGTGCTATATAATTCTCCGCCTAATTTGAATAAAGACTTTTGATTGATTTCATTGATCTCATAGCACTGACGCTTTAAAATCGATCAGTCATAACACCATAGACACATTTTCAAATAAAACAATAAAATAATAATTTTGTGGTGAATGTGATCGTTGCTCACTCTCATGAAACGTGAAAATTTTAAATAATTTTAATTGTTGCTTACTGTAAAGGTCCTTACTTATTTGTGACAATATATTATAATAGTCATTTAAAATACGACGACGTCCAACACGTGGTAAAATGTGTACTTTTAAAAGTCATTTGTTTTTGTTTTATTTAACCGCGCGTCACTGCTGGCCTCAAATAATGATAATCACAGTTGGTGGATGAGGTTTCGAGTATAGTCGGTGTGTCGGTCAGTCGGTCGCATCGCATCGGTCAGATCGGTCGAGTGCGTCCGACCACGCGGCGGCACACTGCACGTGCGCTCGCTAGCTAATAACTGCGAGTTCTACTTACTCAGTGCACTACCAGTTTTTATTTGCGTACGCTTGTGTCACTTTTAACATAACATCACGCCTGTAATCCCCGAAGGAAGGAAGAGGTGTACCTGAGGTACACCCATATTTTGCCAGATCACTAAAAGTCCCATGTAATAGGGGGCGAGGCTATTGCCATCAATCGGGCACAAATCCAGACTCCAAAATTCTAGATGGAAAGACTCAATAAAGTGGTCATTAGCCCTACTGCTGCAGGGTTTGATTGCCGATACTGGGTTATTATATCAGGACTTTCTCAGTAGCACCCTGGAGTCTGGATTAGTACTCAGTTGATGGCAATAAGACCCCCTATTACAGACGACTAAACAGGGTAATTATACAGGCATAATGGCGTTAGATTATATCGTTTAGAATACACATGTTTGTATTTATACTTCTTCCTGATGTCAAAAGTAAAACAGGACTGCCTCGTTGGTCTACTCAATGTCTAGTGGTCGTAACCCCTATTGCTGAGCACGAGGTCTCGGGTTCGATTCCCGGGACAGGCAAAGAGCTAGCTAGTCAAATGATACGGTCCAATGTTCGGAAAGCTAACATAAAAAATGGGTGCTTAAGTCAAGCAAAGAAAGATCCACTATTTTTGTGGATAACATAACAGGTGCAGTCGTATAGTACATTCAGATCAGTAGTCACAAAGCCAAAAAACTGGATCTTATTCCATTGAAACTCCGCACTAGGTGCACTACCTACACTAGGTCAGCTTCCGTGCAAAGTGTTACCACCGTCATGCGGCCTGTACAAAATGTTCACACAAACCGCAATCTCAGATAATAATTAGTTGAAAATAAAACAGCGCTAATGAATATGTTCTTGAAATGAAGCAGTTATTTTCATGGACATGTTTTTTCAAAGAAAGTGGGTGTGCGCAGTAAAGCGCTGGAGCGCTGTGGAGCGCTGCGGGGCGCCGCCGCAGCCGCAGCCATTTAATTTATTGGCTACAAGTGTGCCTCACTTAAACAACGACTTAATTATTGAAATGAAACAGCTTTTACGTAATGCGAGTATGTTGTGTATTATTTATCTCTTGTATTTTATATTTTTTTAAGATTTTTAACGTAGTTATGAAACTGTGCCATTTAGTGGAGGTACTTTTGGCCTCAACGACAATCACCAATAGATATAAATGATCTAAGTGGCGTAAAGACAAAAAGACAATGTAAGTGACATTCTAGCTTTGAGTTATAAAGCAACTACGAAGTCGAAATATGCAAAACATAAAAAAAATCTTGAACTAGCATTTATTCGTAGCCTTCCTTTTTTCGTTGTAAGTTCAAAACACAGGCAAGTGCGAGCATTGAGTTGATTGGAGTTCGACAATTACCGTCACGCACGATCATCTAGTAATTTAAAATTCACTTTTTAACCGACTTCGAAAAAAGCAGGAGGTTCTTAATTCGGTTGTATTTTGTGAGTATCACAATGACATGTTGTTGTTGGTCTGTGGCAGATCCTCCGGTGGTGCGGCTGCGCCTGGGCAGCTCGCTGGCAGCCGGTGACATCAAAGAGGGCGATGACGTGTACTTCGAGTGCCACGTGCGAGCCAACCCGCCCGCCAGGAAACTATCCTGGCTGCACGACGTGAGTACTTGCTTACTTAAATAGATTTTTAATAAATATAAGCTGTTCTAAGGTTGTTATTTCCTAATTAGGTACTATCTGTTTTTGCACATCAGTGGTTCATCACCAGTAAACGGTATACGATCTTAGGAGCTTTAAAGAAACTGTCAATGCGTTGAAGTGCGTAGCGCGTAGCCTCGTAGCTCGTAACCGTAGCACCGTAGCACCGTAGCGCACATGGCATCAGTGTTCGTTTCCTAAGACATTTTCATTTCATTTTTTTTGTTATTAGTGTGTATTTGTTTGATACGCCCAATACATAAAAAGGGCTCACGTGATGACGTCAATAATTATCGTCCTATCACTATATTGTCTTGTATAGATAAGATTTTGGAACGTTACATTAGTAATGAGATAAATAAATTCTTGCAAACACACGAAATAATCAACAATAAACAATATGGTTTTCAGAAAAATAAAAGTACGACCCAATTATTACGAGAATTTACCGATAAAGTTAACAAACATTTAAATAATAAAAGACATGTCTTGACACTTTTTATAGACTTCAGCAAAGCATTCGATATGCTCCGTTGCGATACACTTTATGACAAGCTGTCACGAAGTGGAATACAGGGTCCTTTATTAGCACTATTAAAAAACTACCACACAAACAGATACAACACGGTTAAAATACAAAATGAGTACAGCAACAAGATTCCATCCACGCAAGGAACAGCCCAGGGTTCAATTTTGGGTCCGACAGAATACTTACTTTATGTAAATGATATGAATAGTATAATAAATTCTGGCTCTGTGTACCAATTCGCAGACGATACGTGCATATTGGTCGCTAATAAAAGCGTCCATGACGCTGCGGAATCCCTACAACGTAACTTCGACCAAATGTGTAAATGGGCTCATGATGTAGGATTAGTAATAAACGCAACTAAAACAAAAATTGTTCACATACACTCATCACACAATAAATGCTCCACGGTACCTACAGTAACAGCACACGAACACACTTGCCTACATAGCTCGCCAAAGACCTGCGAGTGCCCGTTACTGCAAGTAGTTGATAATCACATGTATATCGGCCTAATAGTTGATAGCCGATTCTGCTGGGGACCGCACAAAGATTACGTATGTAACAAACTGAGATCTATTCTAGGTAAGCTGAGCGTACTTAAATATAAACTGCCTTACAAAACGCTTAGAATGTTATATATGGCCCTGGCAGACTCGGTTATTGACTACGGACTTAGTAGTTATGGGAGAACTTATCATACATACCTAACAGATATTTATAAGCTACAAATAAGAATATTAAAAGTAATTACTCCAAAATATATACACAAAAAATTAACTAATGACGACGATCTCTTTAAACACTGCAATGTTATGAATGTATTCAATAAAGTTGAATTCTTTACTCTTGCCGAAGTTAATAGACCTGAGCTAATAACCGAAAATACAAGACCTGACTTTCTGAGAACGTTACCACTTAAAAACAAATATTTACTACCTAAATTTACTAATGTGTACGGAATGAGGGTTGCAGAATATTTGGTACCTCTTTTTCTTAATAAACTTCCAGAAGACTTGAGAAAATTTATACAAGACAAATTCGAAAAGTTATAAGTATAAATCAAAACGTTACTTCGCAGAACATGCTTCTTAATGTACCATAATGTATTAATGTTTACAATCTATACCTCTAACTACTCGTAATTACCATCGCATCGTTATAAAAGTAAGATTACCTGTGTACCTATACTGTAGCTATAAATATTATTGTCAAACTTAAATATACGGCTCGCCAGCACACAGATAAACCCTCAGAGGTTTTCGCTGTATGGCTAAAACCAAATGTGAATTAGGCTAAGTGTTTTGGAAATAAATAAATAAAAAAAAAAAAAAAATTAGTTTAAGGTATTTATCTATGGGTCTTTGTTACCTGAAATAAATGGTATATTATTATTATTTTTGCAATCATTGCTCGCTAAATGAAATCACAATTCTCTTTAGAACATTTGTTTGCGTGATAATGAAGTTTACCAAAAATACTTATTTCACATAAAGGAAAAACCCCTATATTTTTAAATATCACTAAATCTGTTTTCACTGATTTCTCGACAGGCATATCTAAATCGACGTCCATACTGACCCCATGATGAGTCAATCTGGGCAGTGCCGATCTCTTATTTTATTTTATTTTGTAGGAACAACAAACAGTTGCATTACGTACGTAATATTACAAACAGAGTATCATTATATATAGTATGATAATAATTTGACCCTCACAGGTTAATATTCATAAATATAGCCTTACTCTCTAAGAGGTGTGAATGAATGACAGTGGTTCCACTATTCTAAGTCTGAGGTGTACCTGTAGAACACCCACATTTCGCCAATTATGTGAAAGTCCTATGTAACTTGCGGGCGAGCTTATTTTCATCAATAGAGCACAAATCCAGACTCCGGGCGGACAAAATTCTATAACACTGCCCGACCCAGGGACGAACCCGTGACGTCGCGCTTGCGACTACTCAACCAATTTATTATATTAATTGTATTGATTAGTGCAAGTAGTAATAAAGTAGCAAGTGTTTTTTTTAATCCAACCAGATTCCCGGTTTAAGTAAACTTGTCCAAAAATCTGTGAATGCAATTTAGTTTCTTTTTAAACTAAAGTAATGTTTCCTGTAAGTTTAACTATTATATCTTAAGGTTTAATAGTGGTTTCCCATTCTTTACGAATTTTTCCTACCTATATATTTACCTAAATAATATATTGTTTTTGGTAACAAACAAACAATTAGGGAAGGTTCATATCTGACGGAACATGCGTCGCGTATTATCGGTCGCGTAACGCCAGAACAGACAAACGTATAGAAAAACACTTGACCGTTCACACTCAACAGATGATGCGTTAGTGCGTCGAGGTACATTGTCGCAAACGCTCGGCGCATGTTCCGTCAGATATGAACCTTCCCTAATAAGTTTGAAATGCTGGGATGTATACCGTCTGTAAAAATAATAATGATAACAAATGAATCCGCCGTCAATGTGAAAACAATACTGTAGCGAGCAGTGACGAGTGCGGGCGCGCGCGGGGGCGGGGGAGGGGGCGGGGGGCTGGAGTAATAGATGACGATGTACGGTCCGATAATCGCTTTGTACTGTGTCGCTCTGTTTTAATCAGCAATATACCGGCAGCGCGGCGCGGGCGCGGGCGCGGGCGCGGGCGCGGGCGGTACACATTTTTTTGTTTCGCTTCACCCTTTCAGGGGCAATCAGCCGCGCGTTGTTACACGGATCGCGACACGCATCGCCGCGCCCGCCTCCACTCGCGTCGCTTTTTTCTCTGTATTGTTTTCACGTTTTGTTGTCTGTACATGCGCTGCGGCCGCGACTCGACTCGACCTACTCCTCGTCCGCACCGCAACGCACCGATCCGCACCGAGTCGCACCGCGTCGCTCCCAATGCGATTGTTTCTGATTCTGACGTTACGTTATATCTGAGTTGACGTTTGACACGTTGCGCGTTTCAAACGCACTTTTATTTCCGTAATATGGTTCGTTGTACGGACAGAAACGCTGAACAATTCAATATTTTAAACATAAAATTAAATTGCAGCATCCGAGAATATTCAAACACAATATTAAATTACACATACGAGAAAATTATTCGGGCGAAGCGAACCACAGTGTTGCAGCGCTCGATACACTCAGCGGAAAAGCATGCGATAACCTACTGGGTCAACTTGAGATGAGCAATATTTTGAGAACAACTGACTATAGCCGGAGAACAGAACTGAGATTGTCGACATCCAATTTGGAAGGTTGCATTAAAACTGCAGTTTAAAGTTCATTGTGTTGGGCGGAGTAAGAGCACAGAATTGAAAGCTGCTTTCTTGTTATAAGGCAGTGAGACGTGTTCGTGAGCAGATGGCCATCGCAATCGCTGATAGCCGCAGTGATTAAATAAAACGTAGAGCGCGTGCATTGTGCGCGGTGACGTATGACGCGCGATATTATTCGCGTGATTTTTGTCGCGCGACACGGCGCGGCGTCCATTTGTCGCGCGGCGATGACACGTCTCATTGTTTTATGTGTGATTGTTTTTGATAAATGGTGGACGCAGCAAAGCCGCGCGTATTAAAACGCACATAATTTACAGCGGTCATTTGCGACGACGCGAATATACGCCCGATGTTTACGATCACTATCATATCGCAAATATACAGCCTGTATTACTATATACTACGCCACATAACGTTACGTTACAGAACTCGTGTTCACCTGTGATTGGCTAAACCCCAGACTCACTGTTGGCAGCTCCAGGCTAGTTACTTGTGCTATCGCTGAGCACTGAGCTTAAGTACCACATTCTGCCCAGGTTATAAGCCTGTACCTATTTGTAGACTTTTACCAATTATTTTATTACGATTACATTTATTTATTTCGTTAGTCGTCGTATAAAATATGTCAGAGTTAAAGTGGGGCACACAGCTCGGCTGCTCAGCTGTGGGATCCCGCAATAGTGGTAACTGTATGAACCTGCATGTAGGGCACGCGACGTACTAGCTATTTGTCTACGAGACTCACACACGGGCGCGGTCGCGGGTCGGCGCTAGCGAGGTAAACATTGTACTCGTATTTTTGTCGCTTGTTCTGGTAATTTATAAGAGAGGCGCAATAACGACGGCGCGCGCGGACTAATGGCGCACGGTCATCTCAAAGCCGCATCGCGAGCGATCATTCAGAAGGTTTACTCTGACTAAAGAATGGAAAAACTAAACGTTAAGTTTACTAAGTACCTATCTCGCAAAAATTTAAAGACTGAAATACTAATATTCACTGTTTTGAAGGCGTTTTATGATAAATTATTTGTCACTAAGTGTTTGAGTTTGCTATTCCTCGCCGCGTCCCTTCTGCCCACGCCTGTCCTGCAGCGTGTCGCCGGCGGAGAGCGCCCCGGGACCGCCTAAATTATTCATCATAACGCTAACACTGTCCAACGTATTAAAAGCAAATTGACGACAGCCCCATATACAGGTACAATATTAAAATATATACACGTGCAAATGTGTTGCCAGTTTAGCCGCCAATGTATGCAAATTAGGGAAAACGTCAATTTTGTTTGAACCGCCACAACGGACGCGCCTCGATGCAAATTCTTGGGATATTCATCATTATTGTGTCGGATATTTTGGGTTATAACAATGTACCCGAGTCCGGTACAATCTCTGGGGTAAATAGTGTGTGTGGCTACATGACGCAGTTATTGCTCCACTAATTTTAACTACTAGTATACAGGGTGTAACGGAAAGGGTATATACATACGAAGGGCACGGATTCTCTTGGTGATAAGAAACGACATGGCAACGTTTTTATACATATACATACATAATTGTAAAGTTGAGCCCACCCACGCCGTCGCGCCTTCGTCGGTTAGGCAGAGCCCGATAGGTCTGTACTAGGCGCGCAGAACCCGAGATAGATATACTTGAACCTTGCCGGACAGGATTATCACCCTCATATTGCGGTGACACGTTTGTTATGATTTTGCATTTAATAAACTGTCGATATTAAATAATATCGTGAAGTTTCAAAGTTATTAGTTGGGAGCTGAAATTTTGAGGAAAGACTCGTTATTAAATACTCTATTCACCCTGTTTGTATGTATATACCCTTTCCGTTACATCCTGTATAAGACCTTATAATATGGAACTAAACAAGAAAGAAAAATTGAATTGTCATTGAAGTCATAATAGCCTTATCAAACATTTAATGCCGTGACGCCTAGTGGTTAGGGCCACATGTATGAGGTTGTGGCAACACATTCAGCGCAAACAGCTGCTTGCTGGCATCTGTGGAGTCTGTGTCATCTGCATCGAAAGAAAATCTGAACTTTTTACTAACTAGTAAACGGCAGTTCCCGTGGGAATACGAGGATAAAAAGTAGCTTTGTACAGTTTTCCAATGACGAATATTTTTTTTAAATCGTTACAGTAGTTTTTAACCCCCGACGCAAAAAGAGGGGTGTTATAAGTTTCACCGCTATGTGTGTGTGTCTGTCTGTCTGTCTGTCTGTCTGTCTGTCTGTCTGTCTGTCTGTCTGTGGCACCGTAGCGCCCAAACGGGTGAACCGATTTAGATGCGGTTTTTTTTATTTAAAAGCAGGGTTTCTTGCGATGGTTCTTAGACATAATTCATCAAAATCGGTTCAGCCGTTTCAAGGTTATCTGCTCTTTTGTGTTAGCTACCGTTACAATTTTAGACGTCTATGGGAATTAACTTTTCTTACAAACATATGTGTGTCTTAAAATTTCGAACACCCATGTGTGTAATATTAATAAGCAACATTATGGTGTATTTGGTCTGATGCAGCCAGGAAATCTAGCAGACTAATACACTCTTGGAAAAATAACAGCAGATATTTCGTGTTTGGATTCATTTTAACCTGCAATTGATTCTGCACACAATGCACTGATGGCAACTGGATGAGCTGATGCTGCAGCCATGCTATCCAGCACACCAGTAGGTAGACTCTTGACAGAATAATAGCAGATAGGTCGTGTTTGGATTCATTTCAACCAGCATTTGATTCTAAACACAATGCACTGATGGCAACAGGATGAGCTGATGATGCAGTCAGGCTATCCAGCACACCAGTAGGTAGACTTTTGACAAAATAATAGCAGATATGTCGTGTTTGGATTCGTTTTAACCAGCATTTGACTCTTTATACAATGCACTGAATAATTCTCATAACTGTAAACTCTATAAAACAAAATTAATGCGTTTAAAAATTTTAAAATAAAAATTAAATTAAAAATTTAAAAAAACCCCCATCGCAAAAAAGAAAAAACATTTAAAAAGTTAAAAATAACACTTTAGCCATGAAATTTTACGTAACGTCGGGGTACCGTTAAAATAAGTACCTACCTACATACCTCCAAGTACTAGGAACATTCCTTACCTAAGCGGTACCACGACGTAAGTAAAATTTCATGGCTAAAGTGTTATTTTTAACTTTTTAAATGTTTTTTCTTTTTTGCGATGGGGGTTTTTTTAAATTTTTAATTTAATTTTTTGAGTTTATTCATTACAAAGATACACATAAAAATACGTGTGTTAATAATGTTTCCTCTTTATAATATCAGTGTAGATATGAGCCTGGGATCGCTCACATAATAAACAAGAGTGGTTACTACGAGTCTGTACAAGACGAATCCTTTTTCCTATAGTAAGATAGTTACAAGCTGGTATTATTGATACGAGTACCAGTGATCTATGCCAAATATCACAACCCCTTCGTGCCTACAATATACTTAAAAACAAATACCGAAAGAAATGTTTACTCTTCACATTAGTACACTCTTCACTTGAAGTTAACCTGAAAACAGTAAGACATTCACAACATATTAGAAAGCCAGACACAGTACACACGGGAGCTAAACATTGTGACTGTCACATTCAATAGATGCTCCATTTGCACCACCTTGCACTCGCCTGTCAACTGGCGTTGTTTGCCCCCGCCTTTATGCAATTTGTGCTTATTGTTCGTTAAACACAAGTCAAGTGTTCGCTAACAACGTTTGATGTTACTGTGCCGCGTTTACATCTGCGCCAGTTGGCTAGGATGGGCTCAGGAGCCGCGGGCTTCCGCGAAATAATACCTCGAGCTTGTTTGAAGTTAATAGTTTTGATGACTTATGAGTTCTGGTTCTGAGTAGCTGTACCTACGTGTTACCTAGTGTATGTTCCTGGACGTAATTATGGATAGAGTTTTCGTCTTGTCTGTTACTAACTTTGTGGAAGTCTCGTCAGTCACGCAATGTAACAACGATTGTATACCATACACCTTTGAGGTTAGCAATGGGATGAATCTTTGAATCCTCTAATGAAAAAAAAAACATGTACGCCATTCACAGTTGGTAGAAGTAAATCCTTCAAAACTTCATTTTTTTTAAACCCACGATTAAGACACAAGAACACTGTATAATGCTTTCTATTTCGTTTGTTCCCACGTTCAATCTTAAGAATTTATGAGTCTGTCTCTTTTACTGTTGCTTTTCGTTTCATCGACTTTCAAATCGAATCGATGCTAAAGAAGTTTTTACTTCAAAAATATCTTATAGGTGTAAAACAACTTTTTTGTACAGAAAGGCAAGTCTTAGTTGAATTCCTACCTACATCACTAAAGTTAAAAAAAAGTTAGTTCAGGACCGGACGGGCACAGGATTCTCCCCATCCCCCACAGCAGGTGCAACCAGAATAAAGACAGTATAATAACACACGGTCTCCGAGCAGATGCCTGACATCATAATAACGTCCATCTGACATGAGAGCGTAAAAGGCTATAACACAGTAATAAACAGAGCAGTATGATCAGTATGGCCGGGGCCCGCTGTAGCCGTTATCTGGGCTATAAGCCGGCCCGGGGCCCGGGGCCCGGCAAGACAACGAAATATGTACTTAAGTCCAAGATGACCATCATCCGCCTTTACTGCTAAATAAGTCAGTTATTAAGACATACTTCGGAGCTGAAAACACACTTAGATACAAACTGGTTGCTGTGCACATGTGCAAAATACAAAAAATACAAAATACGAAATTTTGATTTCTGTATCAACTATTTTACATTAGTTTGAGCCTCTTCTTAAGCATGATACCTGTGTTAGGAGACTCCAGAGTTTCATGGCTTTGGCTGTTTGTATAGTATAAGTTGTCTTTATCTTTGTTAATAATAATAATAATAATAAAAAATTAAAAATAAATAAAAATAATAATAATAAAATAATAAAAATTTCTTGAGTTACAAATAACAGTAATAATATATTTTACTCGGGCGCGTGTTGCAAACACTAGGAAGTGGCAAAGGGCGAGCTTGTTGTATTTCTATTACTATTTTTTGTGATCTTAAGTAATTTTGACGTTCAAAAAGTGCTGATCTTCTGCCAAATTTGAATACTTTGACTTTTGATTTTGATTTTTGTACATATGCGGATAATTTTGATTACAATTGCCAACCCAACCAAACTATTTTGAAAACTTATCAAGTTATACACCACATACTCTAATTAAATTTTACCTTTTTTGTTCCTTCTTGATAAGAGTCATTAGCAAGTCTCCGTCAAATCTCATGTCAGCTGTCTCAGTTTGAACCAAATAAGACCGAGAGGGGTATTTATTTATTTATTTAATACTTCAAGCACACTAATGTACAGAGGCGGACTTAATGCCATAGGCATTTTCTACCAGTCAACCTTTAGGTGATGCAGAGAAAAACAGTGGTAGGTGCAATTAAAAATGAAAAAATAAAAGGAATCAAAGAATACTAATACATAATATCAGTATAAATACATAAATATTTACACTATAAATATAATATATATAATAAATTAAATTACGAAGAGATAGAAAGAAGAGAAAACATTAGCGCTGTGAAGATACTACTGCCAACTTCTTACGAATATGCTCGCGAACCTTAACCTTAAAAGATAAACGGTTGGTTGCCATCCTGATTTCCTGGGGAAGAGCGTTCCACAGAGAAACAGACTGCACAAAAAAAGAACTATGAACAAAGTCAGTACGGTGAGTATTTCTCTTTAAGATAAATTTGAACAAACCTTAATTCGTCTGCACTCACACGCACGTTATGTATGATTAGGCCCCAAAGTAGAACAAGCAGTAGCTTGTTCTACTTTGGGGCTTAATCATACATAACGTTACACATGTTAGAAATATCAGATAAGTTTGCGTAAAAAGATAGCGGTATCCCGGTCATTACAGTGTGTATGTTTAATGAAGTTCACGCGGCGCCCCGGGGGGGCCGTATAACAAAAACCTCAAATATGAGCACACACGGGCAAACGTAGCGAGCGTACCCGCTGTTGTACACACCGACTGTGACTACTTAAAGGGTAGCGGGGTAGCAAAAAGAAAAGATTTAAGGTGTCATTTACCTAAAAAAAATAATTAAAAATTTAATTAAAAAACCCCCACTTGATAAATCATGTCTAAGAACCATTGCAAGAAACCCTGCTTTCAAATAAAAAAACCGCATCTAAATCGGTTCACCCGTTTGGGCGCTACGGTGCCACGGACAGACAGACAGACACACACACATAGCGGTCAAACTTATAACAATCCTCTTTTTGCGTCGGGGGTTGAAATAATACTATAAAATAGAATAAGTACTCTTTATTGTATTACCATAAAATCTTGCAAAATAAAACTTAATCCGTTACATAGGGTGTTATGATAGGCGGCCTTATCGCAGAAAGCCACCCATGTGGCGACTGCCACGTTAGTTTATGCTCGCAAGTGCTACTGTCAAACATGAGGTCCGGGTCCGATTCCCGTTCGGGAAAAATGTTATTGAGTGTTACCATATTATCTATTTATATAAAAATCAATTGCTTTCGTAAGTCTCGCTCAAACTCAAAAACGGCTGGGCTGCTTTAGCTGATTTTGGTTTTGAAATGTGTGTGGAAGTCCAGGAAAGGTTCAAAAAGTGAGTAAAAAATTAAAAAAAACTTGGAATACTTATAGTAAAAACAACAATTTCTCTTTCCTTTAAAAACTATTCCTACCACCTGTCAAATATTTGATGTTCTTCCCGAATAAAGAATGTATTTAAATAAGGATGTCGAATTGACAACATATATGTAAAATACTAGGAATATGGCGCATTTAGATTTAAAAAAATACGAAAAGTTAAATAGTGTCACCATGCCAACAGATCAACATAATTATTTTTGGTTGTCAATTTGTGCGTACGTTTTGAAATTTATTTTGTTACTAAACTTAGAAAGAGGTTTTATGTAACACAAAAAAGTCTTGTATTTCAGAAATCAATTTACGTAATTAATAATAACTTCAATAATCCTTTCCAAAAAGATAATTATTATGCTGTTTGGACTTTAAAGTAGACCGAGAAAAATAAATAAAGTGTATGTAACATAGAGGCACGCAACGCATTAGTTCAGTTAAAATTATGAATTTAGTATTTTTTTAAATCATTGCATTTTAGTAAGGTAGTTAGGTTAGCTAGTTAGGTTAGCTAGTTAGGTTAGCTATAGGATAGATATGGTAAGTTAGGTTAGGTTATATATATACATGTTGTTATTTTATTTCTTTCGAAATGTTTAAATAAGATCACAGTAATCGCTACTTACTGTGATCTTATTTAAACATTTCTCGCTTAATAAAAAATTAGTAGTGGTGATTATTGGTTTGGATCTATTTGTTGTCATATTATTAAACCTATGTATATCTAATATATATAACTGTGATTATATTCAGTAGGTCTGAGAATAAAATGTAAACTAATAAAAACTAAATAAGAGTAATAAATTGATTCTAAGGCGAAACGAAGTTTGCCGGGCTAGTAGTGTATATTTTTAGTAGCAGCCAGGAGTCTAGATCCGTGTCCGATTGATGAAAAACAGGAACATCCCATATAACATGGGACTTAAACATAACTTACAAAATATGGGCGAACTTCATGTACACCTCTGCCTAACCTAGGAAGCGGTGAAAGGTGGGCGTTTCGGGGGACGGTCATATGTATTTTTGACGTTTAAAAATTGCTGATTCTCAGCCTAACTTGAGTAAATGAGTTTTTTTTTATTTTGATTTAACCCATCGGATCGCAAGGGTGATAATATGATTAGTTGACTGTCATCAGTAAAATGTATTTCTTGGCTTTGTTTCTGACTAATCAGAAACAGAAGTAAATTACAGCTTGTGTTGCTCACGCAAGCTAAACCCATAAGCTAAGCTATTCCCATAGAATGTATGTATAGATTTTTGCTAATGATCCCATGGGATCTCCATGCTGACGCTCCGTTTGTGTGCACATCCACCGCCCGAATGTTTCCATATGTGTATTAACTAGATGTGAGTATATTTGAACTAATATTATCACAAAGCCTACTGTATGAACACACTAACTTTGTTATATACCTACATATGGGTAACTAAGTGTTACTGTATACATATTATGTAAGTACATCTGTGTTGCTATGTGGTGCTGTTAGGAAACGTAATTTTCTCAAAAAAACATTGCAGCATTGGTTGTTAACTGCAACCCACGTAATCAAGTAATGATTAGTATGAACAAACAGGAATATTTCCTGTAGCAGCTAGACATCTTTTCTCCTCTTAAGTAAATAAAAAAACAAATAAAAGAAAATGGAAATTGTCTTCTCAAATACATTTAAAAAAGTAGTGAAAGAATCGCACGAAAAGAAACACGGTAACCGTGAGACACACGTGAAGTTATATTTAAAGTAAGTAGGTTACTCTTAAAGTTGCGTTGTTAAATAAAATTGATAAAAACATTTCAGACACACCAGCTGCCAACCGAACAACGCAAACGTCCCTCGTCGCGGATTTGTTTAATATCAGTGTGACAGGAAATAAAAGTTCACGCGACCAGTCACAAGTTGAACGCGACTGCGGCCCGTCCGGCCTTGTCCGGCCCGTGACGTACTCCGGCCAAGTAAATACAACGTAGATATTAAATAGAACATGATCTGTGTCCACAAAAAGGATATGCAGAAGTATATCTTTAAATCTCACATAATAAGAGACCAGCCCAGGAGTTCGGATTTGTACCCGGTAGTTTGCAATGGTAATCAACGCGGTACTAATCCGAACTCCGTGCTGCTGCTGAGAAATTCCTAATAACACTGCGCCCAATCTAAAGATCAAACTGAGGACCTTATGCTTAGCAGCCGCGCTTGCGACAACGGAGCAGTTAACACTTTCACTGTCCACCAAGTAGACACAATAGTTAAACAATCTAAAAATCTAAAAAACTCATGGCAACGGGAAGTGGTTAAGAATATTAGTTACATGTATAATATTAATTAAACTGAATAATTTGACTAGCCTGTTGGTCTAGTAGTTAGTGACCCTGACTGCTATGCCGGAGGTCGTGGGTTCGATTCTTACCCAGGGCAAATGTTTGTGTGATGAGCACGATAATTTGTTCTGTGTTTGGGTATAATTTATCTACATATAATATGTATGTATTTAGAAATATATAAGTATGTTTATCAGCTGTTTAGTACCCATAACCCAAGCTCTTAAGCTTAACATGGTACTAAATGGCGTTGTGTGAAAAAGTTATGGAATATTTATTTATTAATTTAACTCAAATGTGTCGCTGCAAACAATGCTTGGTGTCCTTAACCGATAGTAGGCTCCCTGCCACAATCTCTGAGGGCATCGTAAAAGGTTATTAAAGGATTACATTAATCTTGAAAGGCATCAGTATCATCTTAATACAACGTGAAATTGTGACCGCTCCTACGGCTAGGGATTCGGTTTGTGTTGAGCTAGTATAGATATAAAAGTGCAGACTTATTAGGGCTGTCTTAAGTAATTTTAACGTTCAAACAGTACTGATTTTCAGGCTAATTTAAATAAATCTTGCCATCAAAATATAAAGTTTGGCGAGCTTATGTTGTAAACAAAATTAGGTACTTGATGATTTTTGAGAATTGATTAAAAATAATAAAAATGATTATTAGTTTTTTTATTATTTTAGTAATCATAACACGATCCGAACGTATTTATTATGTTGAAGTAACGAAAAGTGTGAAACACTGGATTTTTTTTGGTCAGTGTCGGTCAAAAATCTAAGCCTTCACTTACAAAAATGTCAATGACAACAAATGTCACAACTCAGTTTCAATTTTGCAAAATCAAATCTATTGCCCTTCCGTACCTCCTGAAATAACATGATTTTAATAAAATTATCAAAACAATATTGCCAAAAGCGATCCCAATCTGATTGGAGTATCAATATCTTCGGTGCCGAGTGCCCGCGAGCCGCGTACTTGTGCGCTTACTAATATCAAGCGTAATACAAGATGGCGCCGAGCCGTCAATCAAGGAGGAAGTATTAAAATTGGTCGCTTGAGGAGGTCGTGACTCGCGTCTGTCAACTTTGTGGGGTGTTGCAATCAGATGCCGAGTATCCGGCTTGCTGATTACGGAAATGTTTCTGAACAGACTGAGTGGAAGAATACCCTTTTAAATTGAGTGCATTGTGTATCACATATAACGTAGATGAGGGTCACTGGTGCCAGTCGCTAAGACACGACACGACGTGTTGCTGATCTTGTCTGCTTAGTTGTACTTTATTTTACTCAACGGTCAGGATTCCACGTCACTAGTCTTTATTTTTCAGCCATCTTTAGTCTAATTCAACGGCACGATTGGCGCAGTGTCCGTTTGATTGGTTGCTGCTCTGCGTGTCACGGGGTCGATTCCTGCACGGAAGAAAATATTGTTTGGGCTACAAATAGTTGTTCTGGGTTTAGCTTTTTGTGTGAGTTTACATTTTTGTAAACGCACCGGACGATACAGGAGAAAATCCAAGTGTGACATTACATATCTGATTAATTTAGCTACATGATACATGCCTTTATACTTACATTTTTTTTATTTATATTTAGCAGTTGTTCACGTTTAAGGAAAACAAAGACATGTACATTGTTATAAATATTCGATGCACATTCCCTGTTTTGTCAATCACAGCATTACACGCTCGGTAACGACCCGTCGCGTGTGATTCCCTCAGGGCTGCGAACAAATAGGTGCACTGTACAAGTGTACATACTCGTACACACACGCACGCAGTTTGCTAATGGCAGTGTTAGTCGCCTGTTTACCAACCTAATTTTTAATCAACGCGCACACTTACATTGAATTACTGTTTACTGCAATTATCTCTTCTACCTTCTACCAGGACTTCTAACAAGATTTTTACTTATAAACGTTACTGAGATGAATTAAAGTCTATCCTGTAATAATAGGCTATACTTTGAGCTTCATTGGCTATTTCAAGACGTACCGCAAGCACGTGCCTTTTCCTCACATAAGTACTTCCTCTGCCTAAACTAAACCACGTCATACAACACCACAACCTCAACGCCGCGCCGGTCCCTCCGCCCTCCATCACAACGACCGATGAGCTGTCACAATAATAAGACGCCGCATAAATTTCTCGTCTTAAGCCATCATAAATTTGAGCTGAATTTATATAATATATTATAATCTGAACAATTACTCAGGGCGGGGTTGGTGAGCCGATGACTTATGCGCGCTGCCCAGCTGCCGGCGCCATGTTTTATTGTGCAAGATCTAACCGAAGGGAACGGAATTAGATAATTCTGATTATTAAATTAATATCTACTGTTAGCCGCAGAACCTTTGGGACTTACTGGAATTTTGTAAAACTTGTTTAAGTCTTAGTTATAAGCAGCTGCCGGTTGAGATAGATTACGCAATTTATAACTGTCGAAGGCTTAATTATTGTTGACTGTCAGTCACTCGGTAAGTTATTGATATTTAATAATGACTCATGTATATTGTAAGTGTGAGGTCAGATCCACAACAACCGCTACCGTAGTTACCACTGGATACTGGACAGTGATCACAACATTTAGCAAATTCACACCCTCAGTGCAAAGTGGACGATATAAGAAGAGTCATAGTCCATAAAAGTCTCGCATACGACGGCGCTGCCCAGCGACTGTGTATTTATGCCGTGCTAAATTCCCGGTCCGGACCGCAGTTCCGTACAGCTTCGCGCCGGATCCGATACCCAGATCTCATTTAAATAGTTATTACCGCCTAATAGTTGTGATAAACTTATACTGAATACCGAATGTAATTTGAATAGGTTCCTCGCCCAATGTCGTGACGACTAGTTGGGAGTCGAGCGATTGTTTCAACAATGTGAGTCGCGATCTTGTTACTGAGTATTATCGACGAACGACTCCGAGCAGAGACCCCTCGGAGTCTCATTATACGCTCGGTATTGGGGACATGGCTTCAGACTATCATACTTTGGTGAATGAACCTACTTATTAAACGAAACTAATTTTAATATGTATAGTTCGTCCATTGAATCGTCAATCCAATATGAGTTTAGCCATACCTGACAACTGTGAAAAAGAACATCGTGAGGAAGCCTGGACTTATAAATTAAATTAAAGTCACAAGTCTCCAACTCGCCTTGAGCAAGCGTTGTGATTAATGCTTGTGCCTTCTCTGTATGAAAAGAGGATTTTGCCTTGCAGGGACTACAGGCTATCCTACCTATCCATATTTTAAATTTATTGATAAGGTCGGAAAACTTTCTTCAAGTTGATCGTCTGAAAGCATTTCATCGTAGAAACATATATACAGGAAAAACAATGACTGCCTTCATGTTAAACGCAAAATGACGTCGTGGTAACATTTAACGCATTAACACGTAAGTAGTCTCGAGCATGCCAGCTAAAGACACTTCACAATACGTCACTGCAGTCTGCACTTCGCACACTTCGCACACGTGTCCCACATGCGAACTGCTGGCAATAAAACGGCGCTTTAATTCCCTAGCCGTAAAGAAGTGCTTAAATTACCTACTACTGAAATTTATTTCTCACTTAACTATCTGAGCCAGAATGTGTTAAAAGCGAATAAAATATTGAAACAAAGGTAGGAGGCAGGGGGAATATGTTCGTGTACAGGTGTGCGCTCATTACGCTGGTGCACATAAACCGACGACTCTACTTACCCGCCGCGCCACCTGACCGCACACAGAGAGCTATTTTCAACTAGCGACCACTCGTTACCAGTTTACCATTTTAGGTGATAGTGGAGGAAATAAACTTGTTGTTCTACCGTTCAGGTAATAAGAAGTTTAACAGTCATTTCTTACCTGATACCTAAGCGGTAGAACAACCAACGATGAAACATGTTAACAAAATGTGAGTGTGGTCTACCTACTGTGTACTAAACACAACACGAGTAGGATATAAGTATTGTAAGGTACGTCTATTCGGTGGTAGTAGCAGAACAGCCCATTTTAATAACATACAGAACGATAGCAATGTACATTATAGCCGATGTGTGGCACGTGAGTGATAATTGTGTTATTTATGCGCCCATTCAAAATCTACGTGAGGCCCCGCGGGCCCGCCGCGCGCCCTAGCGGCTCATACACGCGTGATGTATGGGCTGTATGGCACGACAGCTCGGTCGCGCGTTCTCTCGAGCACGCTCGCACTTCAGCGCTAGCAATAACAGAGAACACTCGAACTGAACGTAAGCAAACTGTGTTATCAGGTGGAAAATACCTCTCTTTATTCGTTAATGGCAGCTATTTCCAAGGAGCGCGGGGGTGTGCGGGGGCGCGGGGGCGCGCGCTCCCTCGCGACCTCCCGTGATCATCCACGAGATTGTGCTCCAATGAAACTCGTCTGCCTCATAATGGACAAGCCTGATTGAATCAGTCGCTCCCCATTCATGCGGGATGGATCCCGAGATCAAGATTTTTCGGAACGTTTCCTGTAGTGTTGATGAGAAAATCGCCTACACATGTACCTATATGTGCCTACTTACGTCAGAGGAAGCGGTTTTTATATTTACACGACAAGACATTACAGACCATTATAATAGTTTACATATAATAAAAATAAACAAATAAACCACTAGAATCTGAGAGAGCTCTCTAAAGTTGTTGCTTCAGTTGTCGTCTGATGTAAGTATCCACACCCCAAACGCATATATATTGTAAATGCATCAAACAATATACACTTTTCAAACACACACAGCTACAAAAATAGGAAACTAAATCACATTCTCTTTTGCTGGTCAAATCTCAAAGCGATCTCATAATTACGTACACACATTCATTTAAAGTCTCAGTGTTAGGCTTAGGAGTCACAAAGAAGGGACGTCATTAAAATGTTTGTCGGTACACGAGGGGCGCCGGGCGGCAGGCGGCAGGCACCCGGGCCGGGCGCCGGGCGACCAGCGATAGCCCGACAATTACCGCAAGCACTGCACCGGGAGCTGCACGACAGATAACGACACGGGGATTACACAATTAAGTTTAAGAATACGAACCTTTTCACATTAATTTTGTTAATTTACACCTCTTGATCGAGCTGCTGTGTATTAGAAGACCAATTCCCGTAATTAAAAACGTTCAAAATCTAGTTGCATTCTCATTTCAGCGACAATTAATGTCAACGACTTATCAAAAATGTTGGGTAATTTTATGTAACGTTTTGAAAAAAAAGCAGTGATGGCCTAGTGTTGTGACCGGCGGATTGCCAAATCCTAGGTCTGGAGTTCGAATCCAAGGCACGCATCTCTGACTTTTTTGGATTCATGTGCGTATCTATATAGTACTAATATTATGAAGCAGAAGAGTTTGTTTGTTTGTTTGTTCGTTTGTTTGTTTACTTGTTTAGCTGAACGCGTTAATCTCAGAAACTACAGCTCGAATTGAAAAAATCTTTTTGCATTGGATAGTCCATTTATCGTGAAAGGCTATAGGCTATATAACAACACGCTATCACCAATAGGAGCAGAGCAGCAATAAGAAATGTTGCAAGCGGGAAAAAAGCTTCCGTTGCGTGCGCTGCGTATACGGTATAAATTACGCTAAAATCAAGTATCACGAAATTACTGCTCTTTAAAAATTTAAATAAAAAGGCCTTGACAGCATAAGGTTAAGGTTAATTCACTATAACCCTTTTTATGGAACACAGTTCTTAAATAATGCATTATTTGCGAGGAAGTTTTTTATTAACATAGTATTAATTTATCCAAATAAATACGTTACTCATCACAAGTATTTCATTTTGAACAAATGTTACATAAAATACTAGAGTAGGAAGTATTATGTGAAGTAGTAGGTAGTAGGAGGTTATAATTTACTGGATTGGTATAACATCCATACATAAAGTACTATGTACTTTGTCTGGCCTGCTGATCGAGTTATTAGTGGTCCTGACTGCTATGCCGGAGGTCGAGGGTCCGATTCCCACCCAAGAGAAATGTTCGCATGATGAGCACGATCATTTGTTCTGTCTGACTACAATGGGTTTATGGGTACCTAGGCCCACAGTGCCCACAACAGTGGATCCGCGCTTACGTCGCGGCCGTCTGTCTGTCTGTTCGTTCACGATAAACTCAAAAATGACTACGGCGATGCTGTTTTCAATAATGGTTTGAGTGCAGGTTTTCAAGAAAGCTCTTAGTATTTATAATTTATTTATTTAGTACATGGAGGACTTACAGCTAACAAAAACACAACAAATAAGAAAGCAATAGTCACCAGAAAGCCAATTACAAGTCCTCGTGTGTAGGTTTACAATCATAAATCAAATAAGACTCGATCACAGACAGCAGCACTCGACTCAAATTGATAAAAGAAAGAAAAAAAGCAAAAAGAAAACTGCTTAAAATAACCGCTGTCACTTAAAAAATTGGAGGCTTAAGCACCTTCTTGCAGAGTTCACACTAGTTAGAAAAGGATCCAAATCATGTCGCTTGCATATCTCATTAAAATTACTGCTTGCACGCACAATATAGCTGTTCTGCCTGCATGTCTAATTAAAAAACTAATTTGTCAAGTTGTTGCATGCCTGACACCGAGTTGGGTGGGATAACCGATATCCATGTGGGCGAAGCCGCGGGCATCAGCTAGGAGTGGCTAACCTTCTATGCTACGGAGTTCGAAACATTTAAAAAAATTGTATACTCCTTAGCGTACGTATTATTTAAAAATATTGTTACCTTCTACGTAAACGAAGTCGCGGGTTAAAGTTAGTGTTAGCCCAAAGTTTCTTTTCCACGCGGACGAAGTCGCGGGCAGAAGCTAGCTGTATAATAATTACTTACTTCAAAACGGTGAAGGAAAACATCTTGAGGAAACCGGCTTACCCGAGACATATTTCTTGAAGGCATATGTTGGCAAGTCATTAAAACTCTGACACCAGGTTAGCCACAAGAGGAAGAAGACGTTTTAACAGAGAAACAGAAAAGATTAGAAAGCGAACGTTCATAAAATATGGGATTGCTCCTCAGATGAAAAAAGGCGCCAACGGAACAGGCATTCTCTCTCCCAGTTATCTCTGTGCATACTTACAAGGCACTTATCTTCGGTCGGAAGTACTTCATCAATCATCGCCGATACCTTGAGCGCTGAAAGCCTACGAGCCACAGCTTGGGCCGGTGCCCGGGGACCCAGGGGCCCGGGGGCCTCTCAACTTTTCCAATTTACAACATCTCAAGACCGACACTAGATTATTGACTTACACTGCAGCTTGCGGCTAACCTTCGCACAACTCCATTTTATCATCTGTTAAGTACTATTGAATCTCGATAGTGCGCGATGAAAGAGTTAATGAATTGGGAAAATCACTTCTTAAAGGTTCTTTTTTGAGATAAATAATATAGTTATTGATGCAATGGAAAATATTGTATAAAAAAAACAATAATGACTAAATCTACACATTGTACTAAAATTGTAACGTGCCAATGTCTGCACTTTAAAGATTTTTGAGACAGTTTAGTATGCGGGTCTTAACAACAGCAGAAATCCATAACAATTGTTTTCAGTTTTTTTTTGTCTGTATGACTATTTATCCGTAAGTTAGTTCTCGCATTAATTTTGCAAATAAACTGGCCCGCTAACTTCGTTTCACCATAGTTAATGAATTTATTGGTTTAATTTAATTTGTAATTAGTTTACAGAAAAACTAATTGAAAATAGTTTAAAATTTCATAAGAATAGTCGAGCTATTTCGGAGGAGTTTTATAACAAACACTACAATTAATTAGTTACTAACCACACGATAAGAAGAACACTACAATAAGATCAAATCTACAATTAAACTCTAATTATGATCAGACATAAGTTGCCCGTGAAAACGATGAAAAACCATGTGCGTAAAGATTTTAAAAAATTTCCACGAGTTTGAGGTCCACGAGGACGAAGTTGCGGTAAAAGTAGTCATATATACAAATGAGGACACTAAGGCGTCGCGCGTGATGGAACCTTAAGAACAGTGACTGCTACAGAGTCAAGCAGCTGATGCCGTCTGTTGAGCGGTACTACCGCGCCACCTGCTGCTCCGCAGCATCGATGGCAGCCACCATACTGCAGCCGCACCGCACCGAGAGCACATCGCACATCGCTATCTAGTGCACCCGAGAAATTTATTTGAAAAGGATAACCAATGGAGTGCTAAACTATATAAGTTGTTTTGATTTGAAAGGAGTGACAAAAATTTCAAATTTATTTAGTTTTCAAAATCTCCCTTGAAACTATCCTTACAAGTGTTCCAAATGCAATAGTGCGGTCCTGACTTTTAAGTTCTGAATCATTATTAATAGTTACAATCAAATTATCGTACAAATAAAAATACTAAACAACAGACATAAAAACAACAAATAAATACAAACCTCAAACAAATTAAAACTAATAATCAAAGTAACAGGAACTTTAACACTATTTCTCAAACTTTAACGTAATAATTAATATATTTACAACATAGATCTATTAACATTACATAATAACATAAAATACATAACAGCGTCCTAGCGAATTCATTCAAATAACACGTCAAATTGTACTGAATTCATTTTTGTTAACCAAGTGTAGACCTAGAAAGGATCTACCATCACGCAGTATTTGAACCCCTTTTGTTATGTATCTGAATTACATTTCTTGTACCATACCTACATAACACTACCACTTGTCCACCGATAACTGAAAGCCTGTTAACAAAGTCAAGAAATAATATGCAAACGACGAGATTATTTAGTCATTATGACGAGTGCAAACTCTCGCTTAACTTTCTTCGGCCATAGAAAACAAGGTTTATATGTTTCTGTCTCATACTCTTAATATTCCCGTGGAACAAAGTGTGTACATAGCTACATAAACAAGCCGTCTCTCCCCAAACTGTACAAGCTCGCTACAAAGGTAAAGGCGAAATTATGTGTTTTTCATCAGCGCCAACTGGCTGTAGTACTAATTTCACGCAGCTTTCAAAATGTCTCTTTTAATTTCCCCTTTTGTAGTGAAACAACAGAGTCATCGGACTAAACAGTTTTTTTGTTCGCTGTTTCGGCGACTTCATTTGTAAAAATTACATTTTGTGTCGTCTCGGCCGGGAGCGGTTTGTGTCGGCGGACACGGACACGTGGAACGTGCTGGAGCATTGTTTGACTTTATACAAGAGACAATATTATTTACATGGATTACCAAGTGTCAAATTTTACAATAACAAACTCAACTCAACAAACAAATAAAATTCTTAAAATAAATAAAACTGCAGAATAAAAATAGATAATAAGTTAATTAACTGTTACAGATGACGACGGAATATCTAAATATAGACACTTATCGCACAAGACAATCATCTCTCCGACAGAGCCTAATCAGGAACGGATCTCAAATATACAGCTAGGGAACACGTCTACTGATACTAAAAATCTTTTTGTTAGAAACAAAAAAATATAATCAGTCCTCTCTACGACGTAACGAGTACCTTTGTCCGCTGGAGTGGCGCCTTTTGTAGGGCCGGCGGTAATGGGCGGACCCTTTGTGTAAATATATTCTAGTAATTGTACCCCCTCGCCCCCGCCGGCCCCCTCCAGCCCCCTCCAGCTCCCTCCAGCGCTGCTCCCGAGGCCCTCAGAAAGGAACATTTACGTCATCATAATATTGCAGGAATATTTTTTCGTGTTACGTTACATCGTGATCGACGTGGCCTGTAAAATGTTACTGCCCACCTTTTTGCTCCAGCTTTATCCTGTTTGAGATAGGGTTCTTCCTACAAACTTAATCCTGTGTTATAATGGAACACATATACCTACGCAAGTAAGAAATGAATATTATACCTATTGGATATTGAATATTGAATACTATATTAAACATTTTTAAACCTGTATAAAGAAGAATACTCAATACTTTATTGCATTCCATAATGACGTGTACATATAATAGTTGGTATGTTAAAACATCGAATCAATTATGGACCCTGTCGGGCACAGCAAAGCGCCTTTATCCTCTCTTCTATTATATTTTTAAGAAGAGAGGATGAAGGCGCTTTTTATTACGTAGGAGAAATAATAATTAAAATTGTATCATTAAAATAGTAATACCTAATGTATTTATATATTATATTGGTTGTTTAGTTTACGTCCGATTGTCAGACCTACTGGGTATACACAAAATATTTTATAAGAATCGGTGAAGCTGCTTCGGAGGACTTTTGTAACACTGTGAAGAAGAAGACGATGGACTGCTGCAAACACTAAATCGTCTTAGAGGTTCGTCGATGCTGCATGTTTGCTTCGACATTCATGCAACGTGTTGGTTCACAGCCAGCTTCCAATATTATGGTGATGTGAATACTATGGTCTATTGTTGCAGGACCGGCCTCTGGCGCACAACGCGACGGCGCGCGTGTTCCACAGTAACCAGAGCTTGGTGCTGCAGAAGGTGACGCGCCACAGCAGCGGCCGGTACGCCTGCTCCGCGCTCAACGCGGAGGGCGAGACCGTGTCCAACGAGCTGCTGTTCCGCGTCAAATGTAAGACAAACACCTCCTGATACCTTATAACTGCCTAGCAGTGGCGAAGTGTCCCGAAACCCGAAGCCGATCGGGTTTCCGTGTCGGGTTCCCTTTGGATATTCCGAAGAGCAACTCTTGCGTTATTGATAAAAGGCAGCCAGACTCTAGTATTGCCAACTAAAAGGTTTTAAGTTCACAAAAGGTATAGTATGGTAGGGTAGACCGATGACTTCAAGAGAGACAAATAGTGATACGAATACTAAGTTTTTTTTCTCGGCTTCGTTATGAAGAAAATTGACCGCTCGCTACTGCTGCCTAGTACAGTCAACCGCATATAGAGCGTTGTATTGTCATAGCTACTGCCTAAGGGCGATTTCTTAGTGTAAATATTACCGTGCGTCAATTGTACAACGATAAAGTAAGAGACTCGTACGTAGTGAACCTTGGCCTGCTATTGCTCTTGTTGTAGTCCTTACGTTGTTTGGGACGATACCCACCTTTAGATACTGTTATTAACTGTCTGGTACAATATACACTGTTCATATACCTATCGTTCACTGTTCCTATATTTTTTGAGGAGTTCCCTCAACTCCTCGAGGATCCCTCATCAGATATGAGTTAAGATGAGAAATGGGACTAATATGCTACTATCAAATAAAAAAAGAATTTAGAAAATCAGTCCATAAATTTAATGACAAAGTAATGAGGTAACAAACCCTAAAAAAAAAATACAACTGAATTGAGAACCTCTTCCTTTTTTTGAAGTCGGTTAAAAACCTTCAAATTTTTTTTTTTTTTTTTTTAATATTACAAACTAGTGCTTGACTGCAATCCCACCTGATGGTAAGCAGTGATGCAATCAGTGATGGTGAAGCGCACTAGTTTGTTAAGAGCCTATACACTCTAGCCTTGAAGACACCTAAATTATAATCGGACGGGAAGACCGCAGCAGGCAAGTTGTTCTAGTCAAATGCATTTATTTCGTAAATATGTCTATGTTTTACGGCGTAGGTAGAGATCTATCCAAGCACTTTTATTTCCCTTCACCTCGCTTCCATCTAAATGCGTAAAGTACTTCTCAAGAAACGATTTCAGCAGCCGGTGAACGGGGATATATTCTCATCTCATTGATAGTATTTTAAATTCAGTGTTGGCTCCCTAAATCTTCGAAGGATTCGACAGTTTCATGCAATATTCACGCGCCATTCGGGCCTTGTCGTTTCGCGTCAAACAGAATTATGCAAGAAGATATAGCACATATATTGGAATTTACCTAAAGTTAGGAACAAGTAGATAGGTGCCGCACGTGACCGACCCCTGCACCACTAACCCGGTGCGACAGACTACAACTCAACTTCGACCTTTAAAAGATAATAAAATTACCCCTTCCCGATCTCCAGAGTCATAACCGCAACCCTTCTCCGCTAAGACGTAAGCTATGGGTTCTCCAATAAACTGACGAGCACGCCCTCCATCCGTCTCTGGACTACGTTCCTATTACATAAAGTTATTCCGTCTGATGCAGTCCAGCTATGAACCGCAGGCAAAGCAGATCATATTTCGGCGCTAAAACAAACTTAAACAACAACCGGAGTCGTGAAAGTTCGGCGCTAAATAGAAAAGTCTTCAAGGGGCTGGGTTCATTACGGCACCTCTCGAAGCTCATTCAAAACAATCGGCACAAATCTGGAACAATGCGAGCTACCGACCCACACTTAAATTGCTCAGAATTAATTAATCGCGACGTCCGCGCATTGTGTCGCCACAAATACGCCGCGCAAATTAAGAAGCATTGTGGCCGCACCGCGCCGCTCGCGCTCGCATGCAGACGCACTGAGTCGCGGCTGGTCGCGGCAAGTCGCTCGCGGCTTCGTATTTCGTCGTGTTATGTCGGGTTATCGCGTCTCGCCTCTGGCCCGCCGCGCGCCGCCGGGAAACTTTCCACTAATTGTTTTTTCTCTGACGTTTGCCTTGATGCCTTCTGAAAGGAAATACTGATCGGATAAACTTCTTGTTTCGCGATTTCAGATTAAATGGAGCCTGTACCTTTTTATTCGTATTTAACGACCTACTCTCTTATTTTCTATTGGTATCAAAAGATTTCTCGTGACATTGGCGACACGCCAAGCGTCGATCTATTCATAGAAATATAATGATATCTATGGATCTATTAATAAGGCTTTGCTAATCAATGGTACAAACTTATTCGTCTCGTACTGTCTTGTCCTATGTCGTGCCAGTAAACGAGAATTGCGATTTTTTACCCAAAATCTTGTTTTGGAGATGCATACTGCTTCCGTTTTAAGCCCAAAGTTAGTAAGAGTTGATTTAACTAGGACCATTAGTAGAATTTCGCAAGACTAAAATGAATGTTCATAAATCCAGAGCGTGCAGAGGAGTTGTGACGCGTCGACACATCTCGCTGATCGATCACGTCCACTACAGATAAAGAGTTCCATCCATTCTACAACACATTGACCACGAACGCGTCCTTGACAAATCGGTTTGGAAGGAAAATGTTGAAACTCGTTTAATGGCATGTAATACATGTTGCAAACCTTTGCAGCCACGAAACCATTTGAAGATCTCCATAATGTAAACGAACTACATGGACAGACACTCCGGGCGACAAAGTGCCGCTGCTCGTCCCGCGGCTCCCGGCTCGTGCCAGCGCGTGACGGCGCTCACCCGCCGATAGTCAATTAAAGCAGATTGGATTGCGCCGATTGAACTCGTCTCCTTGTCAAACGATTTTATAAATGATTTCAATTAAATAGGAGTCTGTCTGTACACTGTAGTGTGGCGCAGGTGAGTCGCTCTCCTTCGCGGCTCGTTGCTTTAAATCGACCATCTATCCCCCGCTTGCCCCGCCCCGCTGCCCCCTCGCCTGCCCCGCCCGCGCCCCAGTAATGTTTGTCGATCTATTTTGCCAATTGTAAGATATGGCCCTGACAAAATAAGATGGGAATTTTTAATGGCGAACATAACTGCGAGTAATGTCGCAATAAATTTCTGTTTCGCAAGAAAAAATGTTTTGTAATGAAGTTGTTGTTATTGCTCGTTACGATCGGAGCAATTTTATTCATGACCCGATGCCGTTAGTCTGCACTGGCTTTTGTTGAAATAACTTGCTCCTATTCGAAGGTAGATTATCCTATTAAGTTTTGCATTACCTATTTAAATGGATTTTGTCTCGGATTAAATGTTTCGTAATTTCGCTATTGCAGCTGTGTCCCCGCCCCGCAATTTTATTTTGAAGTCTGTTAACGTCGAACCAGAATGATCTTATCAGATTGTATCAATCAGTTATGGAACTAAACGGAGATCTCAAATAAATTGGCGAGTAGTTAATTGGTGTGAGTAGGGATGCAGGCGGCGCGTGGCCGCGTCGCGGTGTCGCGGTATCGCGGCTGGCTGCTATTAGGGGCGACCCGCGCCCACATAATTACTCCTTGTCCCTAATTCCCGACTGACGACACCCCTGACCTTAGCCCTTCGCCACCTTCACACGCTGCGATTTGTCGCACATTAAGGTACGATAATCTAACTAAGGGGCTTGTAGCTAATTAATAACAGCCCCACGAATCGCTCAAAGGTAACCTCCGCTTGGCGAGGCCAGTCAGTGGATGGGTGAGTATCCATCACATCAAGTAACCTTTGACTGCAGCACATTCATCATTGCTAATGTCTGCAATCAGCCGCACGCTTCGATGTTGTATTGTCACTGGATAACACACCTAAACTCGTTGTATAAGTAATAAGCTGGATGCAGTGCAACCGAACTGTAGGTTTGAGTGATAAAATAATAAGTTGTAGTAGGATATGGTTAATGAAATAATACCTACTTGCCTTGTTGTAATAGCATTCGAGGCCCAGGTGTAGCACGGTGTACGTTGACCCCACCGAACATTAGTGCAGGTATCGCTCCGTCTTGTCCGTCGTATCACGCACCATCACGTAACCCCATTACCGGCCCCATACAGAAACGTTACAAGATTTGTGACGCCACTCTGCGGAATGGCCGCCATACCTTACGGACTGAAGCCCACTTAGCTTAGCTGTTACTAGACAACTAGCGGAGCTCTCTATAAATTGATTATTTCACGAAGTTACGATAAAACTGCAGGCAGTAAATCTGTTATGATGTTCTGTTGGAGTCATTTACACGCCAAGCTTTCCTGACTGTACAATTTTGCTTGAGAAAAAGAAAGTTGTAATAACTCTGAAGTCTGGCGACGAAACAAGATTTACTTAGTGTTTTAAAATGACTGCAGGTCTTAACTTCGCTTGCAATGTGCTCGTGTAGTAGTATGTATTTAGAGTATGCGTGTTGTCAGATTCGCCGTCGTGTCGCACGGGCGGCGTGGCGGTGGTGGGCGCGGCGCGCGGCGAGTCCGTGGTGATCGTGTGCGAGGTGGACGCTGACCCGCCCGCCGCCGTCTTCAAGTGGAAGTTCAACAACTCCGGCGAGACGCTGGACGTCGCCGCCGACCGGTACACCTCCAACGGCAGCGCCAGCAGTCTCAAGTACATACCTTGTAAACGATTTAATACCATCTCTTCTTCTTCCATATTGTTACATTCACACTGACCCTTGCTGTCGACAGGTACACGCCGGTGGCTGACCTGGACTACGGCACACTGTCGTGCTCGGCGTCCAATGAGGTGGGCTCGCAACTCACGCCTTGCGTCTTCCAGATGGTGGCCGCTGGTGAGTCTTCGGCAATACTTAGTATTTGTATAGGGTGTTATTACCGAAAGCTACACGTCGAATGTTTATTACAGGCAAGCCGCACGCGCCGCGTAATTGCACGCTGTGGAACCAGACGGCAGAGTCGGTGGAGGTGTCGTGCGTGGCGGGCTTCGACGGCGGCCTGCCGCAGCACTTCCTGCTCGAGGTGTATGCCGACAGCAACGTGCCCAGGTGTGTCCACAGTTCAGAGAACTATACTGTAAACGTTTATTGACTCAAAAGCACGCTGCATCCACTTGGCCGTATCGTCAAAACGTATAAGCTGTACCACAATTTCGCAAAAGCATAAACAACAGCAACCCTCAAATGTTTCGGCACTCGTAATGACTATATCCGTCGCGACTAGTGATCCGGAAGCACGTGAGTACCGCTGATGCCTGTGATACGCCCCTCGGAAGTCGCAGTGTCACCCCCGGGCTAAACGCTCGACGCCCCCCGAGCTAGACGCTCGCGCCGGGAATGCGATCTACATACATTGTCGAGGTGAGCTTACTGCCACTGTATTACAGGGGAGTCGGTTACAAGGTTGAGTCGATATTCCTGTTTGTTATTGGCAAAATTAAGCCCTGTTTGTTGCCATAATGAAATTTGTCATTCAACGACGAAGTTGTATTTCTGAAATAAAAGTCGGCTTGGAATGCTAAGTCAAGATCGTGGTGGTCGTGCCATCCCAGGTCTATCTTATCGTTGTGCTTTCGACGCTAGCAAGGGCGCCGCTCTGGCAGGCGGCGCGCGGGGGAGGGGCGCGGGCTGCGGGGGCGGGGGCGGGGTACGAGCATTGTTTTTAATATTACAGAGGCAATCTGGGCTCTCAAGCTGCGCCCCCGGTGACGTGCGCAGACTTAACGACACCGTATTATTACAAAATTCCTTTATTATATTTCCCCGAACGCACCGGCTTAAGTGAAATAATGTGTATCGGAACCGTAATGGATATGGAAACGCGCGCGACCCTGATATTTTATTACTTTTATGGAACTGCCAAAAGCGGAAACCTTATTCTGTAGCCGTTACGTAGACACTCTGATCCATTTGCCTACCACCGTTATTGTTATGTAACCCACCAGTATACAGCGCGCATGTCGGAGATGCCTAGCGCGGAGCTGAGCGAGCGCGGAGAGCAGCTCTCGGTGCGACACATTCCTTCTTAACGCAGAAATGAGTGGCGATGCGAGGCGCAGGTAGAGGTCCCAAAGTGGAATCCCGTGTAAACATTGGGGTCTCATTAAAGTTGGTGAAACAACGTTAATTATGAATTAACACGCGGTCGTCGCGAGGGTCCCCGAACACCGCGGCGCCTCCCAGGACACGCCACATGACGCTCATCTAATGTCTTACTCCGTATTCATGTATTTCGGTGTCAAATAAGCCTATAAATAGCCTAATAATCTCAATATCGCTATAACAATACATGGCATGGTGTGATCACGGCTCTTCATATAAAACTGTCGCCGTACTGCATCAGGACGGAGAGCGGTACTTTAATCAAGCGAGTGGTGTCCGCAAGACACACATCTTTGCATAATAAACAATTCGATGATATGTTAATGAGTATTGCCCCGCTCGACGCCGCGCCCGTCATTACAGTTACCGAGCTATAGCAGCTAAATAATTTCCAATAAAGCGTATAACAGATGATGTATCTGTTCGCCATTAGCAACAATAACGCGCGGATAACGAGTTTTTTTTAAATATGACACACTTTTATTACCTCGTAAAATGTTTGTTAGGATCGAAATCGGCTGCGTGTACATTTTACGCGCAATAAAGTATTAAATAATAATTACGTGACGTCAGCGGTTACCGTTATTACGCGAGTTGCTGGGACTGGTCCAAACGACTCTGCTCACCGACGCCTGCTGAGCGTGAGCATATAGGAGAAGATACAGAAAGAAAGCCTGATCTTTACTCAACAATATTAGTAAAATTTGTATTTATATGTTTTAAAAATTAAATAAACTCACATGCTTGTTGGCGCAGTGGCTAATCGATTGGCTGCTGCACCACGTGTCTCGGGGTTCGATTCCCGCACGGAACCAATACTTACATGTAGTTGTTCCATGTCTGGTTGTTTGTTTATATAATAATAATAATAATACCAGCCTGTTACTGTCCCACTGCAGGGCAAAGGCCTCTTCTCATACAGAGAAGGCTAGATAGAGCATTGATCACCACGCTTGTTCAAGGCAAGGCTTGCACGATTTCAAACATATATTAACCTATAAGCCCAGGTTTCCTCACGATGTTTTCCTTCACCGATGTCAATGATGTGTAAGATAAACTTAGAAAGTACATATGAATTGAAAGAGTCACATTGGTACTTGCCCGGGTTTGAACCACAACCTCGTGCTTGAGAGGTAGGCGCCTTAACCTCTGGGCCATCACGGCATCTGTTTATGACACACACATATCATATTTGTTTATGTGAGTTTAAATGTTTGTATACACACCCACAACAGTCGTAGCTACTGTATGTCGGGCAAAGAATTTTTTTAAGTTTATTACATTTTAGAAATAAGTATAATTTAATAATGTGTCATAAAACTAACTGTGCAACACTTAGTTTCATGACTTGTGTGCAAGCGCGGATCCACCGTTGTGGGCACAACCCTAATTTACGTCAGGCAGAACACAAACATTTGTCTTGGGTGGGAATCGAACCCACAACGTCCGGCTTTGCAGTCACTGCCACTAAACACTAGATCTACACGCTCGTCAAAGTTGTACTTTACGTATGGATGATATACCAAACGAGTTAAATTATTACTTCCTACTGCTACTACTTCAAATACTACTACCTAGTCTAGTATTGTATGTAACATAGAGACACGCAGCGCAGTAGTTCAGTTTTAAATAGTGTCTTTTGTGCATTTCAAAATCAATGCATTTCAGTAAGGTAGTTAGGTTAGGCAGTTAGGTTAGCTATAGAATAGGTATGGTAAGTTAGGTTAGGTTATATGTATGTATATAATATATGTTATCATTCTAACTCTATTTAACACAAAAAGTTAAGGATTTAACAAAAAAGTTTATAATTAAGTGCCTCAATGTTGTGGCGCTAAAGACATTTAATTTGATTGAATGCAATGTATCGATCGTAGTGAATACTTAGTGCGACTCGCACTTGACGAGTTTTTGAGTACCTTTGAGCCGTGAACACCACCTTTTTTGAGGCTTGGATTCGCGCTTGCATTGTGTGTGTGTTTAGAAAGACTCAATGTAATTTGCATTTCTACCAGTAAGCCCTTTGGATGCAGAAACAAAATAGTGGCTGAAGCATGTTTTTTTCTTTCTGGCGTTTACAGTTAAAGTTGGTAAAGACTAGTCCGTGATATTAATTCTGCCTTTTGCACGTATAAACTTCATAAACAAATCCAATTTATAATGCAATGTGCAAACAAAAACACAAAGTTGTTTTTCTTCGTCGTTCATTAGTAGCCGCAGTGGTTTTCGATCCCGGAAACCATCACCAAAGTTAAAAATTAAAATACCTACCTGGAGGTAACACACAGGCATAAAAAGGGTACAAAATTAACAAAGCCTGCGATATAATTCCCTACGCGAGAATAATGTTATTCTCGTTACTTTGCCTTGGTGCGACGCGACAGCGTGGCGGCTGCGGGGTGGCTGCGTGGCGTGCGCGGGGTGGTGGCGTGATAACTCTGTTTGTTCTGGCGAGTGGCGCCACATCTCTAGGGCATGGCGCGCGCACAGCCACGAGTACGCGCGCCATGCCGGCCGTGAATCACAACACACCGTTTAAAAATGAAAACAGTTCCGTGTTTGCTTCCATAAGTAAAAGTGCGTATCCCGTGTTTTCTATTTGCTGTGAGCAACCAACCAGCAACCGAAGTGAAAGGTGCTCGCAAATATCTACATCCACGTCCTAAACTATAGCTCTGTTTCTACTGGTTCCGTTATTCCTATTGTCATGGCCTGAAAATCTACCACTAGGTGTGGACCGGCTCATTTCTGAATATTGTCAATAACATCTTTGACTGGCCTGTTGGTCTAGTAGTTAGTGACCCTGACTGCTATGCCGGAGGTCGTGGGTTCGATTCCCACCCAGGACAAATGTTTGTGTGATGAGCATGATCATTTGTTCTGTGTCTGGGTGTAATTTATCTATAATATGTATGTATTTAGAAATATATAAGTATTTATATCAGCTGTTTAGTACCCATAACACAAGCTCTCAAGCTTAACTTGGGACTAAATGGCGTTGTGTGAAAAGTTGTGGAATATTCATTATTATTTATTTTATTTATTTATCTAGTTATGTTCTTTCTCAGAGTAAACCTGTCATCAGACGAGCCGTCGTGGACAGTGCGTGGTCTGGAGTGGGATGTGCGCTTCAGGCTGGTGGCCGTCGCCTTCAACTCCAAGGGTCGCTCTGCGCCCGCCAAGCTCGACGACGTGCTGTTCAGGGACCCCGAGAAGAGAACAGGTTGGTACCCAAGTCATTACGAAACAACAATCTGTGTCTTACTAATAGGCATAAGTACTTACGTGTTAGTAATAAATCGTCGTAACTGTACGACGAAATATCTAAGGAGTAATGAAAGCACGTGGGCTTGTATATTTGGTTCGATAAGAGCGGGCAGCGGGCGTGCGGCAGTCTCAGTGGCGTCTCATTCGTTTTACATCCGTCCTCAACAAACCCTTAGAGCCGCCACTTTGCGCGATTGAAAAGATTTCAACTAGCGAACGATAAAGCGAGCACTTGCGAACAGCTCTGAATAGAATACCGTCACGACATTTAAGTACAATCATTAACTCGCCATTGAAACATACGAGCGCCGGCACTCGTCTATAACTAGTTTTTGTTCTAAATCACTCAGCGAAACTCAATTTGGAGGGTAAAGGGCGGGTCCCTCGGGAGCCGAGGCCGACGGCAGCGCACTAAGTGGCGGCCGAGCGGCCTTTATCCTCCGCGAATTATTAGCCGAGGGAAAACATTAGCCTCGCCCGGGAAATATAAGTAACGAGGAAAAGTACCGCCTGAAACGTTCAGCAGCCAGTGATCGCACTAAACAAAGCCGCGTGACGGCGTGACTTCCGCACTCGCCTGCGTCGCGTCCCAAGCGAAGCCGGCCACGCGCGATCCCCTGCGATTCTAACTGCGTGTGTTTTTTTTTGTCAAATAATAATTACATCCCGCCTAAAGTATTGTCTGGGCGACCAACTTCAACCGAGATCATCAAAGAACAATGCCAGATGCCCATAGTAACTTTGGCTCAATATTAATTTGTCATGGACAGTGAACATTCTTACGTTTTTTTGTGTTGTTTAATGTCCAAAGCATTTATGTGATTTTTACTTTTACATAGAACTTCTAAAAAAGAAGTTATTCAGACATTTAACACTTTGTATGCCACGTAGGTCACCGGTGACCTCAAACAATTGAATTTCTATTGTGTCTGGTAGTCTGGCCGTCAAGGTGTTAAAATTGAAGGTTAGGTATTTTTACAGAGAGTAAGATAAACAACAAATACATTACCTACCTTACAAAATACAACGTAGTTGATTGGAAATTGTCACAAAATGTGTGGTACAGATATAAGTCTATACCGCAAACCAGAGGAATTCGAGAAGGAAACAAACGTACACCAAAAACAACACCGATAGGCGATAACAATACCTACAAGATGTGCAAATGTCAGCTTCAGCGCGCGCGATCTTACAGGGTTGCTATTACAAGATGACGATTTAAGTTGTCGATCACAGATCGAGAAAATCAATTTGTTGAATTTCGTTTTTTCTTTGCAAAATACTAAATGTATTAAAATGAACTCGATAAACGTATAATTTAAGTAATAAATAATTAATAAAAGACGATTCGGTGGTAAATAAAAAGTAAAGAGTATTTTTTTATTATTTAGAATTATCGATTACAGTGGCAGGACTTCAATTATTTGGAATTATCGATTACAGTAGCAAGCCTGGCAACTTTTTTGCTTAAATCAGGAATTCAAGAATTTGAATATGCAAGTAATTATTGAATTACTTATTAAAATGATTTTCTTTTTGAGAAGTTCCCAAAAAGCACAACTAATATTTTTATAAGTTTGTATTTTATATTTAAATTGTTGAAGGATTTTTTTTGTGTCCGCGTGAATTTAGTTTTAAAAGTTGTGTAGGCCGAAAGCTGGCATTGTTCTTTCGTACACAGATGTATTCTCTGTTCCATTATTCTCAGCGTCCAAAGTCACGACCGGTAAGTGATCCGGTGAGGACAGGCACGAAGGCTAATGACCAAGTTCCAACCAGAAGAATATTCGTTGCATACCCAGAACATTGTGTTACTTGTGCTCACGATAACAGATTGAGCAATGCTTCTTGCTAAACCCACGCAAACAGTAATGTTTGTCAACGGAGTCACCATCGATCGCTGCAGAAGTAGGCCGCACCGCTCTGCAACCTCAAGATAATCCCATTTTAATTAAACGCGCTCGGATTTACCGGCGAGATTAATCAAGAGGCTCTCCTCTCTCCTCGTGTGTCTCCTCACCTCGCCGGGAGGACGCGACACTGTCACACTAACATTATAAACTAAACTTTAGTTCGGGATTACTCGTCGATGACCCCAGATGTTCACTGGCAGAGGGTTACATTCCGTAATCGGTGGAATGTTTGTTCGAGCTACAAATATGTATTTGCTCTATATACACAGTACACATTCAAAATACAACTAATTCTCGTAGTACTGAAGTTGTGCTTCAAAATAATAATGACATTATACTCGTCTTTGTTTCATTCTCAATGAGATAGGTTTACTTGTAGTACGGTTCAGTTATGTCCCCTTCGCCTTACATATTTCACAGCATAAAACTGAACGCCTGCTCCCGTGTAACGTGCACCTGTCAGTTGTCTGTCAAATATCTTCATTGGTTTTTTATGTCACCTAATGGCGTCATCTTTTTCCTTTATGTTTTAATATTTTGTGTTGTGTTGTGAAAATACTGTTCCAAATAGCATAAAAATGGGAAAAAGGAATTCACTAAACAAAATTAGAATATAAAAACGACTGAGAGATCTCTCAGTCGTATAAATGCTACTTGCTAGAACTTGATTCAAGTCACGAAGAAGATAAGAAGATGTCAAAAATGGCCGCTTTTAAGCTGTTTTCTGTAACTGTTTTATAAGTAAACTGATTCAAGAACTTGCCTGACTATAGCAAATCAAGACCCTGTGTGCGTAATATCGCTAGTGAATATGAAAACATAGGGTGCGCTTTGTGTTTTTTTGCGTTATGCACGTGCTAGTGTGCTTGCAACCTACAAGTGCATGCCTGACCTGTGGGACGTTCTGCGGGAACGTACGTGGTCAACAATGGCAGCATTGGCAGTGAATAGCCCAACCTGTGGAGTGTTTGGAAACGCATTTGTGATGAAAAATGGCTATACAGTGAGCAACTTGCCTAGAACCTGTGGGGCGTTCTGCGGGAGCGCACGTGGTTACAATGGCTATGTTGTGATTTAAGCAATCTGTGGGGTGTTCTTTAGGGACACACGTGGTTGACTTTTTTCTTATAACCTTCAAGGGAAGTTCTGTGGGAACTTACATGGTTATATGGTACAATGTTTGTTGCCTTTACAGCATGGACTGGTTTCTCCAGACACTGTAATAAATTCATTAGAACAATTCATCTGAAATGAATGGAAAAAACAAAAAATGTTCTCCGGAGTTCATAGAAAATCTTCAAACTAAAGTTGTATTATGCAGATTCTAGTTAGTAAATGGAATGATTGAAGAACAGGTACCTCTGGAAAGACATAAGATGATCAGATTCACAAAATGCTAGATGTGGATTCTCAACTGGAGAAATCAGGAAAAGATTAACCAAAATAGATAACCCAGGTAGGTACCTATCTAACACTTACTAAAAAGCTTAACAAAATATTATGTAAGCATAGAGAAGATAAAGACAACATCAGGGCGTCATCACCCTGCCTTGTATTGAGTCAGACTTTCAAATGTGTCTAGATACTCCGGAGCTTAGGTTACAAAGTTGAGTGATACTTTAAGGTATGATATATATGTGTACATACAGAGGGACTTATTTTCCCTGCTAGTAACAGTCATAAAGACATCAAGCGTTTTCTGCCTCATTCTGAGTCAGAAACATACTTGTTTGGTGAAGACCCAATACTTCCCAATAAAGCAGTTTTTAATTGGTGGAGCCAACCTCACTCCAAAAAAAAAAAAAAAAAAAAAAGGGGGGGGGGAGGCCTCGTCTGAGACACCAGTGGTAGAGAGAACATGAGAAGACCGGAGGATTCATCTGCGCTGCAAAATATACCCACAGGTGGGTATTTTAAAAATTAATTTATGTGATTGAAAACTAATCATCACTACTGTTTGTGGTTATTATTTTTAATAAGATTTTAACTATACAACTTTATTTCATACTAAACCACACCAAAGTTACTCTTCATTGAAAGAAAAACTCTCCAAAGAAGAATCTTTTCAGATAATATCTGTAATTTATAAATACTTTCTGAGCAATAGAAATTGGTCAGACTACTAAAGCTTAGTTAGCCAGTCTTTTATTGGTAAAAAGCCCATTGGAAACTTTTCATTAATTTCTAAATTAAAGAAGTTGAAGACTTTTGTTAAAACAAAACATTTGAAATGAAAAGTCTACCGCACAATAAGCGATACTAAACAGAAAAATGAATTTCTGATAGAGGCAGTTTTTTAAACAGGCTTATTGCCTGGTCAATATTTATACATATAAAACATTATATACCTACTGTTCAATGGAAATGTCAACAATTAATTGTTTTATGTTTTTTGGGTTAATATATGATCAAAATTTACAAGAAATGTGGAAGATACATGCTAAATAGAGAGGATATAATATATCAGTTTGTTTATTCAGAATTTCTGTTAAGAAATCAGTTAACTGTAGATAAACAAGGAAAAACAAGATTCATAACTAACAAACTAAATAAGTCTTATAAGTTTGTAAAGAAAAATCATGTCAAGTCAGCTATAGTCAAATTCCACATTCAGATGAATGGAAATTTTACATCCACTTGCTGACACCTATTGAATATCTTGTCTTTTATTAAGTTAATAATTAGAATGAATTATTATGGAATAGATACTACCATGAATACTGCATGTTTAAACAAGACCTTGAACGGTAGTTCAAAAACACAGTCAGAGTAAAGAATATTTTAAAGTTAGAACATTTATTTTATTTTTGACTGGCGTGTTGGTCTAGTGGTTAGTGACCCTGACTGCTATGCTAGAGGTTGTGAGTTTGATTCCCACCCAGGATAATGTTTTTTGTGATTAGCACAATCATTTGTTCTGTGTCTGGGTATAATTTATCCCTAATATGTATTTATTTAGAAATATATATGTATTTTTATCAGCTGTTTAGTACCCATAACGCAAACTCTGCTTAGTGTGTAACTAAGTGGCGTTGTGTGAAGTTTCCACAAGGTAATTTCCAAGAGGTTATGGGTTATGGAGGCATGTAAGCAATGGACTGAGAATGAAGCTAAGCTTCAAATTTTTATTTAATTTTTTTATATTCAATTGCTGCCTACTTAGTCTGTAATGCCTTGCCAGACACCCAACAGATAGTGAAATCTGATAGAGAATGTATTATATGACTACAATATCATACAATTGATTGGGAGGAGTTCAATATCCTACCTATCTAAGTATATACCATTACTAAAAATAATTGGCAGCGGTGGGATGAAAACCAAAGGGTTTTTTGTTTTTTGGTTTCTACATGACTACATTTTAATTAATAGCTTTTTGAATCTAGAAGAGAAGTAAACATTACAAAATGACTAAAAAGTAATACAAATTGTCAAAAGATTACATATTTATTTGGCGAAACACCAATTAATTTGTGTACTTCCCAGATCACCACAAAAGTTCCAAAGTACATGCTTTCTTTTTTTGCATTGGTCTCAATCATAAGAATTAAGTTTTATGATCTCTCTCCGCTCTCTTTGTACTCAAAACTATAAAAAGGATAATTAAAGACAAAAGCACGAGGTACTGTTTGTACTTCATCTGTTGATCACTCAAACCATGGTTGTCGATATTTCAGAGATTGTTGATACAGGTCCCTGAGACATTTTAACCCTTTAATTATCTCCTTGGCACTATCATTCTAGATTGTTACATGTCCTTCACAGGAAATTGAAATAAGCGCCAAGCATAGGTATAACAGACCGAAAAGTAGTCCATATTGGACCGTAAAGTTAGTTGTACAAAATAAAATGATTTTATTTTGATTTATTTATTTTTAAAAGTATAGAATACTCTTGATTATCCACCTTAATAACTTTAAAATATTAACTTAAAGAGTTATATGGGCTGTTTACAATACGCTGATTTATTACTCTTAATATAAGTGATCTCTTACAAACAACCGTTGAAGAATATTGTCATTTGGAGTATGAACAAGCAATTGAAAATTCATTATGTTAACTGTAAATTGTAGCAGTACCAAGCCTACCATAACTCATGCTGTTAAATATCATAATGAGACTCCAGGAAGGAGTTTTTTCCTATGAAAGTTTAGTTTTATATTTGATCTGCTCTAGCCTTGATAAAATAGGACCGCATAAGAGGATAAAATGAAAAGACTATTTAAAGGCTTCATAATAAGACCTCTTAAACCCAGATATACTTGGGATGTTTTTTCATGTTTACTTAACTATATTTTAAATAATTACATGCAACAAGGTGATTTATACTTTGTTACCAAGAAGGTTTTTTGAGTCTACTCACGATAGCTACAGGTCAAAGGATGATAACAATCTCCATTAAAAATATAGAGTGATCCATCCAATTAGATTCAGGTAATCATAATTGAAATCCATAAGCATAATAATTATCAAGATTAATAAGTTAGAAACTGTAAGTAATAACCAAATATCCAAACTTTATTTTATTTTATAAAAAAAAAAAAAAAAAAAAATATCAGCTAATACAATTGATATGATGATGCAATAACAATAAATTAGGAGATGGATAATTACAAGTTTTTTCTGTTTTTTGTTAACTGCTTTACAAAACATTGTAACAAAAACACTGAATTGTAAGCTCCAGTATCAGCCGTTGGACTACCAGAGCTATGGAAGAGAGAGTGAACTTAATATTAGCGCGTTTTTTCAACATTCATTACATTCATCACTTATGTAAGAACTTCAGCCGGTAAGGGGGTTTTTTAATATCGAGTTTTTTATAAGTTATCCATGTGAACTGAAGGGTTAACCATTCCTTCCTAAATTTCCAAATGGACATATCGTCGTTGTAGTGCGAGAAGTCACTAAGTGACATTTTTAGCCAAAATGAGTTAATGATGTCAAAGTGTTTTTAAACCCATTATCTACCTTATGAAAAGGTAAAATACCGTTATTTTTTAGTATTTTAGATAATATGAGAATGTCAGAAGTACATAACTACTTGTTAAGACAAAAAACCAGCTTACGAAAATTAACTAATGGTAATTGAGTAATTTTTTCTTACAAACTATTTCTCAATTACTGGGGCTTCTCTGCTCATTAATGTTACTTAGTTACTTTTCGCATGCAATATATTCGACGAGAAGCATGGTAACGTCACTTAGGTATTTCTTCCAGACGAAAGCTTTAAATAAAATGAAATTACATGTCTGTTAGAAGTCACTAACAACACTTAGTTACTTTTTGCATGCAATATAATTCGATGTGACCCACTAATTGGCTCTTAGTTATTTCTTGCAGACCAAAAGCTTCGAATGAAATGCAATTCTGTTGTCCGGTAAAAGTCACTAATAGATCTTAAGTAATTTATAAATCAAGGTAATCACGCGTATTTTTCGGTCCTTACGTTCTAAAAACCTAACTAAAGTACATTAATTAAAGCAAAACCACTAAGTGGTTTTGCTTTAATTAATGTACAACATTAACATTACATTAAGTAAAACTAATGTTACAATACAAGTCTTGTATTGTAACATTAGTTTTAAAATACAAAATTTCGATAGATACACGCATGTAACTACGCTCGCAAGTACCCACGCTTAGTTGTTCTATCGCGTGATTGGATCATTTGCTCGTGGTTACTGCCGCTAGAAGCACGTTTGGTCATCAAAGTGTGGAACAAGTATTCCTTAATAATGAAGAAAAGTACATCCAGGTCCCACTACATACTGTCATTACTGCCAGAAAAATCTCAAAAAAATAATGTAAGTATAAACCTACTTTAAGATCTTTTTTTTTTATTATTTTGCAATTGGTAAAATTGACGTATACACTTCAGGCATAATTATAGTTGCTTATTTATTATTCTGTAATGTATGTATTTATTTGAGTATGTGTGTGTTGTATGTTTGTGTGTGTGTTAATTGTTCTGTCTGTATTGATAAATTGCGAAATTTGGGTGTACGCTATCTACACCACTACTTAACCCGTCGGGGAATACAGGCATTCTGTTATGTTATGCTAATTATTCTGTGTATCGGTTTCAGGAAACAGAAAAAACGTTTGGTATTCCTCATCAACAAGTATCTGAAGATGAATCAGTTCATACAGAATTGATTCATTTACAGCCAACACCGAGCCTATGCCTGAGTCAGATTGAACTGAATATTACAGAAAGAGAAGTAATGAATCTACCAGAAAAATCTCAAAAAAATAATGTAAGTATAAACCTACTTTAAGATCTTTTTATTTTTTTTTATTGTGCAATTGGTAAAATTGATGTATACACTTCAGGCATAATTATAGTTGCTTATTTATTATTCTGTAATGTATGTATGTATTTGAGTATGTGTGTGTGTTGTATGTTTGTGTGTGTGTTAATTGTTCTGTCTGTATTGATAAATTGCGAAATTTGGGTGTACGCTATCTACACGACTACTTAATCCGTCGGGGAATACAGGCATTCTGTTATGTTATGTTGTCATGCTAATTATTCTGTGTATTGGTTTCAGGAAACAGAAAAAACGTTTGGTCATCCTCATCAACAAGTATCTGAAGATGAATCAGTTCATACAGAATTGGTTCATTTACAGCCAACACCGAGCCTTTGCCTGAGTCAGATTGAACTGAATATTACAGAAAGAGAAGTAATGAATCTGCAACCTCCAATGCATCAATCTGACCTCGTCAATTCTCAAGGTAAAATCTCTTCATTACAATCTATGAAGCTACCTCCCAATAATGATGAGTTTTCGCCTAATTTTCAAGAAGAACAGCGATTGATGCCTTCAGCGATAACTCCATGCGTTTCTAAAGATGCTCAGCAGTTATTTTCACCATCTGATCAAACACCGAAGCAATACGTAGATTTGGGTTGCGTGCAGTTCAATGCGAATTCACCATTTTCGAGGAATTTGGCAGGATGTTCAGAGCCACCTTCAGTCTTGCCAGAGTATTACGATTTGGATACGCAAGGACCGAGATCTGCATGCTTGCCATTGAGAAACTCACCGGGATTAGACTTTGCCAACCCATCTATTACATCCGATGATTTTCATTTTTACCACCCACGACCACCAAGTTCGATTTTAGAAGACCCTTCCAGCACTGACGATCGCACCTATGTATCATCTGAAACATCATGGGTACCAGACTCTGACGAAGACTGTACCCCTAGAAAGATTTCACGCAAAGGGTCTTGTAGGATTCTGGATTCAGATTCCACAATAGTTAGTTTTACAGGTGTAAATGAATCGATAAACGCTTCCGAAGCATCTAGCCCACCTCTCATAAGAAATGACGAGATTTCGGACGTAGCTCACTCAATAGAAAATATTGTCACAAGCTCAACACAAAATTTAGATGTTCCCCAGCCTTCTGTAATAATAAAAAACCCAGCCAGCCGTTGGAAAAAGTCTGATCCATCAACATGGAAGAAAAACATTAACAAGAATAATAAACACAGCTGTAATCCCTATCAAAATGCATCAGGAAAGACCATGCCTGCCAAAAAACCAAAACCGGTGGCTTGTATGGATAGAGGTTGCCGATTTAAATGTAATGAGTTAACGGAAGAAGACAGATCAACCATTTGCAAATCTTATTGGTCGCTAACAGGTTTTAAAGAACAGAAACAGTTTATATTACGACATGTGAAACAGCAAACCCCTAAAAGACACCTAAATGCTGTAAAAACAAAAAACCGCACCAGCTCCAGAGAATACTACTTTTTTAAACATGATGTGGAAATAAGAGTGTGTAGTACGTTTTTTATGGCAACGCTGAGTATATCAAATGGTCCTATTAATAGAGCTCTAAAAAATGTGAACGAGTTTGGCGAATTTGTTGGGACAGATGATCGCGGGAAAAAGGAGCCTGTGAATAAAAGTAAACCCGAAGATCTTAAGTTTTTGCGCGATCATATCGAAAGCTTTCCGACAATGGAATCGCACTATTGCAGAAAGTCATCAAAACGTTTGTACTTGGACCAAAAACTTTCCATCGCCAAAATGTATCAGTTGTACAAGATAGCATGCAGCGCCCAAAACAAAACTCCACTGTCACATAGTAAATATAGGAATGTATTTGGGACTGAATACAACTATTCTTTTTTTTCTCCAAAAAAAGACCAGTGTTCGCTATGCCACAAGTACAAAAAGGATCCAATTAAATATGACGCTCTGTATAAAGAACATCAAGAAAGAAAAACATCAGCTGACGAAGCTAAACGGCGTGACAAAGAAAGATCGCAAAACGATGCCACATTTTTATCAGTTACTGCAGACCTTCAAAGTGTATTGCAAATACCCAGTGGAGATGTAGGAGAGTTGTATTATACACGAAAGTTGTGCGTGTACAATTTTACGATCTACGAATCCAAACCACCCAATAAAGGGTTCTGCTTTATGTGGAACGAAATTAATGGGAAACGTGGGAGTTCCGAGATTGCCACCTGTTTATCTAAGTGGATAAACATGATTCCAAAAAATATAAAAGAGGTTTCTGTTTTTTCTGACACTTGTTCAGGGCAAAACAGGAACCAATTTATTGCGGCTTTCTTTCTACATTTAATTCAGACGTCGCACCTGGATGTTATTGAACAAAAATATCTAGAGTCTGGACACACAATGATGGAGGTTGACTCAATGCATTCCGCAATAGAATCAGAAAGAAAGAGAACTTCTATCTTCTCTATGAACGACTGGAAGAATGTGGCAAAGCGGGCCCGATCTAGTAGACATAGAAAGGATGCACCACCTTATGAAGTTTTTGAGTTAAAATATAATGAGATCATCGACACTAAAAAGTTAGCTGAAACATTGATTTCGAACAAAACTATGGCTCAAGATGGCAATAAGGTACAGTGGCTCAAAGTAAAATGTCTGAGATACGAAAAAGCGAATCCTGGCGTAATAAAATTTCGGTATGGCTATGATGGTGAGTACTCAATACTGGATACGACAAAAAAGACTAGACGTAAGAAAGGTCTTAGTGATCTGGGTGCATGTGGTGAAATAATTGTGCCTAAAGCGTATACGGCAATCTTGCCAATTACACAATCAAAAAAAAAAGATCTGGTAAACCTATGCCGAACGAACATAATACCGGTTGAATTTCATTCATGGTTTCAATCTTTGCCAGTTAACAACCAACCAGATAGGCTGCCAGAACCAGACACCTTCGAAGATACTGATGGGGAAGATACTTAAAGATTCGGTAATGAATCAAAGCATGATTATGTCGTATACAAAGATTGTGTTGCGTTTTTTGATTATAATTATAACTTCTTTATTTTATAAAAATTTTTGGTGTGTTTATTACTTGATTTTGCATGACTGTATTTTGAAATTATTTAAGTACTTTTTTATGTTATGTTTAAATAACTTTTAAACTTACGATTTTATTTTTATTTTAATGTGCTGTGTTTTCTTGTATTAAATAACAGATTTTTACTTTAATTTTATGGTTTTTATTTCTTATCCACCTATGAGCAATAGTCACTAATTGCTTACTATCTGAAAAAAGCTGCACCAAGAATTAATTAAGTAACACAAAAAGTTAATCAACTAACCCAAATTAAATTTTTTGAGTATGCTAGAATTACCTAACTTTTTTTTTATTATATTTCTCAGTAACGGTAAAAATATTTAAATAATTTACTGAATATTAGAGTGCAGGGTAAAAATATCAATATTTTGTTCATAGAAAGCATTTTTGTACCTATACACGTTTAAGTGGTAAACCGATTAAAAGAACCAAAAATCTTTAAAACGCGTTTATCTCGAAACTAGTTTTTTGCACTTAATGATTTCTCGCACTATAACGACGATATTAAGAATAGACATTTTCTATTTTAGTTATGACGATTATGATTCTATTTAAATTGTAATTCGATGTTGTGTTTTTTATTTTGATACTTTTGAAAGATTTAAAATAACTCATTGTTATTTTTAATTCTTTATTGATTATTGATTGCTTTTACAACTTGTCTTTAAACATCTACAAGTAAACCTATCTCATTGAGAATGAAACAAAGACGAGTATAATTGAATAGTCAAACGAACTTACCTGTAAGTGAAGTTCGACGGTAATTATACGAAGTCTTTGTTTCATTCGAAAATGAGAAGAGTCCCACCCGACCCAAACAATTCATGCTATCTAAATACAATTTTGAGCATGGACCCCACGTTGTAAAACCAATCATTTGCTGTGAACTTAATGAAGATATTTGACAGACAACTGACAGGTGCACGTTACACGGGAGCAGGCGTTCAGTTTTATGCTGTGAAATATGTAAGGCGAAGGGGACATAACTGAACCGTACTACAAGTAAACCTATCTCATTTTCGAATGAAACAAAGACTTCGTATAATTACCGTCGAACTTCACTTACAGGTAAGTTCGTTTGACTATTCAATTATGTTGCTACATTTTATTGAAAAGTAATTTTACATCGAGTATCGTAGTCTCATATCGCAATTCGCCGTCGATTCAAACTCAATTTACTTATTTGTTCATGTAGAACATTGAAAGGCATCAGTGAAAAATCTTCTGTTACTCGACAGAAATAAGTGGGCCATCACTCGAGCCGTCAGGCGATGCGGAAAAACTAATGCGCGTGCTATCGACGTCGACATGTGGGACCTTTAATTTCTCGCCTCGAAGGACCGAGCCTCGGCCAACATTTTTTTTAATATTGACCGTTTGATTTTGTCCGTTACCAACCCTGATATCGAGGTAAATTGACAGGATTTCAAAAATTCACCCCTTTTAGTTCGCCAACGATACGTAGATAATTTTTGATGGAATCTGTTTCTAATAAAAAACTATAAACGGTTGCTGGTTAGAGTTGCGTGAGGCAGGAGCTCCGTACGTGGAGCGGTCACTTGCGAGTTGCGAGCGAGTGTGTGTGACTGTGTAAGCTCTGTGACGTGCTCGTGTGATGAACTTGCTGAGCAATGAGTGATCATGCCGGGAAGTGCAGTCAGTATTCATATTTTGCGCGGAGGTAGCGCCGCAACAATTTATCTTCGCTGACAAACACGTCTAACCGCATCTGAGCTTCGAGCTCGCATGCATATAATGAACCTTTATTATTATCATAGCTTCCTACTCTTATTTTATAGGTAATGTAAACCATCAATGTGGACGATGCGCGTTCATTTCTCTGAAATGTTTAACAGGGATTTTTCTAAGTGCATCAAGTCAATTATTCACTTTATTTAACTCAAAAACAAACATACTAGTTTCAAGGCACAAACACGTGAAAATCTGTGTTTGGGGACACTACTCTGTGGCTCAACCAGGTGCGAGCCGTCAGTGGCAGCACCCTCCTCGGAGGACCAGTCCACTGGATAGAGGTGGAAGGAGAGGGGGGAGGGAGACGAGTAGCCTCCCACAAACAAATGGCAATAAGTTTAGAACGAAATTGAAAGTAAACAGCTCGATAGTAGAGGAGCACCGCCGAGTGCCGAGTGCCGACCACTCCGAGCATTTGTGTTTTACACAACAACCAATTTGGATTATCTTTAATTTATGTAGTGGTTCAGCTGCTTCAGTTGATTGATCGCAAATACTGATGTTCTAATCTTTAGGAGTCTGATCAGGATTAACGTTGAGTGAAAGTTTCGTTGACGAGGTTTAGCAGCATTACTCGAGAAATTAAAATGTGACCTGACGCTCGGGTGTCGACGGCAATTGTCACATGAAATAAATGGCTTATATTAGTATGTAAATATATAGGAGTAGTATACAGATTATGTTTCACATTATGATTATTCAAATTAGGTTGAGAAGTAGCACCCATTGAACGCCAAAATACATAAGACAGTCCCCCAAAACGCCCACAGAGTATTTTGTTTAGTTGGAATGTTCCTAAAACGGTTGTGTGCACACTGCACAGTCACTCTAATCACTAATGGAAACTTATGATTAAGTTTATCGCGTTCCCATCAACGAGATAATAAAGCATAAATCAAGAAACAATTATAGAGATGTAATTGTAGCGCCGACAGAAAGCAGATGTAATTAGCGCCAGATACGGACCGGAAACGGGATTAATCCGATGCTCTCTGTGGCTTCCTATTGGCGGCGCGACGCAGCGCCGGACCAGCGCGGACGTCCGGGAGCCATTGTGGCGTTAATACTACTTAGTACCTACTGTAAATACCTCCCGCGTGCTGCCGGACTCGGGAATTCATTCAAGAGCCATACAGTATCTTCCTCGATGCTCTGAGTAATTCAACTTAAACTTTGCAAACTTATAGTAACTGTGTTAACTGGCGTTCGTGTATCACCAAACGCGGAACCACCGTTGTGAGCATTTGATCGTACTCATCACACAAACAGTTTTCTTGACTGGGAATCGAACCCACGACCTCCGGCATAGCAGCCAGGGCCACTAACCACTAAATCAACAGGCCAGTCAAAGTAGTTTATTTATTTAGGCACACCAACGACTTATTTAGGGCATCCTGTGTAAAAAAGTCACTTAAAGGTATGCACAGCATCTACATAAGGTCTTATTAATTAACAATTAATGTTTATAATTAGTTTTAAAATTGGATATTGTCATCAAAATATAAAAAAACTAAAATTAAAACTAACTAAGAATAAACTAAAATAACATTATTATTACATTACATAGATTCAATTACATTAATAAAACATTTTTAAATACTTATGTATAATTATAAAATTTAAATGTAAAAATTAATACATAATTGCATTCTCATAATATAAAATGAAATTTGAAAATGAAATTAAAACAAAATAAAAAGATTAAAAAAAAGAGAAGACGGCTGATCACATTTAGTCATTTTGTCTTTAAATTTTTAGGCTATCAAAGAAAACCTCGACGCTGCTGTCAATAGCGCAGGCTCTGTTGTACGAAGTTAACATTCTATTTAGTTCTTTATGTATGAATGTTATACCAATCGAGTTAAATTATTACCTCCTGCTCCTACTACTTCAAATACTACTTCTTACCTCCTTTAGTGTTGTATGTAACATTGAGACACGCAGCGCAGTAGTTCAGTTTAAAATAATGTGTTTTGTATCTTTCAAAATCAATGCATCTTGGCAAGGTAGTTAGGTTAGCTATACAATAGGTATGGTAAGTTAGGTTAGGTTATACGTATGTATATAATATTATGTTGTCATACTAATTCCATCTAACACAAAAGGTTAAGGGTCTAACACAAAGGTTTCTCTTTAAGTGCCTTAATCTTGTGGTGCTAAAAACATTCCCTTTGTATGAATGCAATGTATCGATTGAAGGGAACTAATCCGACTCGCACTCGAATTTTTGAGTGGCCTGGATCCGCGCCTGTGATCACCAGTGGATATGTTGTAGTGCTAAGTACTTACCTAGTAGTAGTGACCTGTATAAGTTAATAACAAACGTTCCGCTCGCTTCCGTCTCATATCCATAACCCGGGACACAAGTGGGCCGCGTCCCGGCGCATGCATAAGCAACAAATGACAGGCGCCGAGCGCCGCGCACTTAGCAACACGCCGCGCGCCACCGCGCCGCACACAGGTTGCCAGGCACCACAGTTAGTCGCATATGGTAACGCGCCTCGCAACGTCATGAATGATTTACACGCTCACACACTACTCCTGTCTTCATAAATACGCGACGAGGTAATGTTGCTCGTCATCTAGATTCCAACACACCTAATCACATGTGAACACGGGAGACGGGAAGACCAAGTCCGCGACTAGTGACGAGGAACATGTCACACATGTACTCGTTATGATAATGGCGCATGTGACGAGCCCGCGTACAGCGAGTAGCGCGCCGCACGAGGGACAATGGCCGCGCAGCACGCGCCCCGCGACTCTTCAAATAAATCTACACTTTTGTCGCATCTATCGGGGTCGCACCAGCTCGATCGCAATAGTAACGAGCGCGTTTGAATCTACGATGGGTTTAGACAAAAATTATGCCGGCAAACACATCATTTTTATTTGGTTGGCGTTCGGCCGCGGCCATTTGTTTGCCGGCTATTTGAGCCGTATTCAGTGGAGTCGAGCCGCTAGCTCGAATAAATCAACCGCTTGGAGCCGTCCTGCCCGCACTGAAATATGATCGCGCGCCACTCTAATCCGCCTTTTGTTTTAGAGCCATTACACCCGCCCGAGCCGACGGACCCACCACTTAACATATTGTCACTAGAGCGAGACCACTCAAATCTCATATTATTGTAATAAATTACCGACCTAGCAACCCATTTTTAACCCACTTTCGAAATCTGAAAGGTAGAGCCCTCCATTTGATGAGGATGATTCTCTTTGCCTTTATTTTATCTAATTCTTTATCAAATGTCAAACACACCGAATGTAAAGAAAAACTAGGTAATTAGGTTTTGTGCGGGTGGGGCTCCATATGTAACACCAACCAAGCGCATCACACCATCGCTCGCAGCCGGCACGGGGCGCTGCCAACCTGCACACACACTGTGGTCAACATGCAAGTTTACTGGCCCATCTGTCTGCCGGCCCCGTGCCGAGGTGCTAAACGTGTCACAGTGTTAATATTCACGAGGACGCCGCTCCTGCACGCTTAGCGCGCGCGGTACGAGACGATAGATTCAGTCAGAGTGCAACATTGACGGCTCTCCTCCTCCGTACGGCTTTAGTTAGGATTTATGACAACATTAGCAGTCATTTGAGAAAGTTTTGCACGTATTTCATGCTGCAAGTGTGAACGGTAACATTTTCTTCATGCTCAACATTAACGCGAGCATGCATGTATGCGTGGATATTTTAAGTGCTGAATTACCTACGTAGTTGCACTCAGTGACAGGCAGGAGACAAAAGATCCACTGTAACTGAGAACCCCTAGTAGGTATTTGAATTTAATTTTCCAATAAAAAATACTGAGATGTTCCAAGATATCTATAGTCAGAATTGAATGCTGCTTGTTGCTAAGCGTTTAGCTAGGCAATGCGAGACGATCGGAACAGTTTATTTTTTCAAATATTTGTTACATTCCTTTCTAATAAATTCCATAAAATTATTAATTTATAATATTGTTTATTTGTGTTTTCCATGAAAATTCGATTGAGACATCAATTATCTATACATATAATAAGACTGTAAAAAAACTGTGTCTGTACATTGAATATTTAATTTAATAATATTTAAAAAATAATAATTGAGGGGGGTTTAGAAACAGTAATAGAGCACGAATCCAAAAAAAAAGTCTGTCTGTTTGTCTGTTTGTCTGTTTGTTTGCACACGCTAATCTTCGGATCTACTGGACGGATTTGAATGATTTTTTTTTTATTGTATAGATATTAAGTCTGGGCAACACATAGGATATCTAATTTATCTTGGAAACTGGAACACCTGATGCAGAACCGCAACAGACCAGCTAAACTATAGGCGATACAAAAATGGTCCCATAGCAAAAATTGTTCCACTGAGCATTTTCTGCTGAGAGAATAAATTTGAAGATCCGGAACATCTAATGCAGAACCGCAACAGACCAGCTAAACTATAGGAGATACAAAAATGGTCCCATAGCAAAAATTGATCCACGTGATGAGCATTTTCTGCTGAGAGAATAAATTTGAAGATCCGGAACACCTGATGCAGAACCGCAACAGACCATCTTAACTATAGGAGATACAAAAATGGTACCATAGCAAAAATTGTTCCACGTTATGAGCATTTTCTGCTGAGAGAATAAATTTGAAGATCCAGAACACCTGATGTGGAACTTCAAGAGCCCAGCTACACTATAAAATATATTGGAATGACGTCTTAGCAAGAGTTGTTTAGCCTTATGAGCACTCGCTGTTGACGTATAAGAATCGAAGATCTGGAACACCTGTTGTGGAACTCCAAGAGCCCAGCGACACCATAACTCAAATAGGAATGACGTCTTAGCAAAAGTTGTTCGGTCTGATAGGCATTTCCTGTTGACTTATAAAAATCGAAGATCAGAAACATTTGATATAGAAATTAAAACTATCACTAATTTCATTGCATAATTATAAAATAACATAAGTAGGAGGTACTACGCGGTGAAGGCGGGAACAGTTCAGGACTGATTTTCGATGACGATGGTATATCGTTGAAAATTAGACTCTACTGGCTAAAACTCCCATTTTTTTTATCGTATGCCTTTGGGCTTATGTTATTTGAGTGTTTAATTTCCTTTTCCATTTATCTTCGTTACACGGTAGCTTACCCGGTAACGCAGGGGAGCAGCCACTTAGATTTTAATTGATCAGGTATCATCACAATAAAACTATAACCATGCCTAGAAAGAGGTCAAATTTTTCCCAATGTTCCAAAGGTGCTAAATGATTAAAGACCATAAGATCCCAACAATCTACCGAAGAGCGTTAGGAGAGACTTGATGCTGTTCGAGAACATGAGGCTGCAACTCGCTCCGTGGAAACTTCTTGGGATCGCGAAGCACGCCTGCATTCTCAGCGTATTTACGCATCTACATCCAGGTCTCTAGAGACCAGTGAAGAATATGTGCGCGACTGACCGCTGATCGTGAACATCATGCACTGTCTCGCGAGTTGGAGACGTTCACGGAAAAAGCATGACGCTTGAGTTTTCAGCGTATATACGCATCGACTCTAGAGATAAGCGGGGGAAGGACATGCGCGACTGACCGCTGATCGTGAACGTCACGCAACATATTATAGGCTATAATTTATGTTAGAAAATGGAACACCTAAAGTGAAAGAGATATAAAAATGGTGCCATTGCAAAAACTATTCCACGTGAAGAGTGTTTTCTGCTGTGAGACTAAATTTGAAGATCTGGAGCACCTGTAGGGGAACTCCAAAGCCCAGAGACAATATAATATATAAATAATAGAAATGGCGTCTTAGCAAAAGTTGTTAAGTCTGATGGCATTTCCTGTTGACCGACAAAAATAAAAAATCTGGAACATCTTGAATCGTCTCGCGCATCCCATTGATTTCCCGTCCCCGGGCTTATAGAATTCGACATCAGATGTTTCAGATCTTCGATTTTGACGACCCCGTTGTCGCTGGCATAAGCAACAGGATCCGCGTACGAAGTCGCGGGCAGAAGCTAGTAATTAATATAGTTCATACTTTCTCTTGTCTCGTGTCAAAGAATGGTCCATTCTTACATCTCCTTGTCAAGGGTCAGCAAGAAGATACCTGCCCATAAGACAGTTATGACAATAATATAATTCATTGTAACGAGCATTATGCACTAGCATTAACCTTCTTCGCAATTTGCTTCGTGTAACGAGAGCTATTTAAGGCGGCGCGCACGCTACGCGTTCAATGTTGCGCGCGACTGCAGCTGCCGCGCGACTCCAGTGCGACTTTACGAGCAGCTAAGTGACTCTGCCTCCAATTTGTAACACTGTTGCATATTCATACTATGCGCGATAAGGAATACTAATCAAAGATACAATATGATGCGCTTTAGTTCCTTTATGTAATTAATTTTATCACTTTCTATTTCTTCATTGAGAGTAATTTAGGCGCTCTTATTTTTGTGAACAAAAATTGTTAACTGATTGTCCTTATAAAAACCATCAAAAATATGTTGGTCGCACACATACATTGTCCACACTGGCAGCGGAAACCCATCGTTCTCACGATGAATACGCAATATTTTGGATCAGATTTGTCGTATTAATTACGAGGCGCGGAAAAATACAATAACGGTGTAATAAATCACTGATAAAGTGCAATGAATAATGATTATTCATTCGTCGTCGTTTTTACGAATCGGCTGGCGTCGGCGATGATTTATCGGCGTGTGCAGCGGACGGCCGCACGGTGCGGCGCGAGCTCGGCACGCGCTCGGCGCAGCTCGCCATGTATGCGACCCGCCTGCGTCGAGCGCTGTGCGTTGAAGAACCTTTTTCATCTCCACGTTTAACCCTTTAGTTAAAGTCCAGGAACGATGGATGGATTCTATGAAATATGATATTGCTAGAAAGGAGGTCAATATTTATTTTTGTAAAATGGTTTTCACAAACACTTTTACACGTATTTTTTTTAATTAGTAGATGAGATCGGTTTTCACTATCTGACTACTCTGAGAAGAAACTCTGAAAGAGACTGAGAGGTCATAGTCCCTTTTACTGTCCAAACATAATCTTGGTCAAATCATGGAAGATCCATGCAGATTAGTGTCTGAGATGGTCTTTTGAGGAAAGAACCACACAGATATGAGGGGACCAGATCAGTCAGTGCAAGCATTTGTCAGTAAACGATTACTGTTTATTATTATTATATTATTCCGAGTTGAGCTTACGATACGAAGGCTCAACTCGGAACTTAAGACTACGTCTTGACTGAAACAATCAAAAATAAAAATATACAATGAACTAATTCACAGTTATGTACTAACACAAGTCCAAATCACATTAGTTTATCAAGTTATGTCTGGCCATAATTTAGGCCAGAGGATCAGCATTCCGATTAAACGCGGCAATGCTTACCAGGCTGGTAAGCAAGGCGCTTTTTTCCGTGTAGCGATACGGATGCATTGGATCCCCATTAATAATTCTTTCTTTTACTTTTTTGTATGTGTAGGAACATAATCGTCAAAAGTTTAAATAGTAATTATACAGGGTGAAACAAAACAATGAGGTCTGATGGTACACTATTTCATATTCTTAAGATTAACTATTTTACGTAAAGAAAAAAGGTATTCATGATTTTTATAAAGCCAATGATATCATTTCAAGCTCTAATTGGTAAGTGACCAGCATTCAGTACAATAACCAAGAGTATACAGTAAGTAACAAGATTAGCTACCACTTATTTCTGACATAAACACATCTATAATAATGAATCTCAACTAACAATTGAATTACTTACATGATGGTAGGTGTAAGGCGTCCATACTGTGGAATATCAAATTACACGTAGTTTCAATTGCCTAGCATGTCGTGAATAGTTTGCAAGTTATAATCTTCGCGTAACAAGTAACAACAGCAATAGAACGTAACGTGTAGTGAGCAGTAATTCGTAGGTCGCGTCGCGTCGCGTCGCTAGCAGCGTCGCGCGTCGTGTTGGCCGCGCGACGCGACACATTGCGCGGCACAACTTTCATCATTAATAGCTGCCCTTGTGATTAATATTTACATAAATTATATACAAATTGCCGCTCTGTTATATCAAGGAGCGATGTGAACAACAGATGCTTCATATGAACACTTAACTGATCTTTGAAAAAACTTTCGTCAACTTTTTTGTCCTTGAATTCAGGGTACTTACATTGCAGGTTGTACGTATCTCAGATCACCTTGTACCTATGTCAGTATACTAGTTTTTTATTCAAGGTAATTACATCGTCCTCTGATGAATATTTTTTTTTGTAAAATCTGTTTTAAAAGAGTAAGTATGGAGCATTTTGCCCGTCCTTCTCCATGTGAAACTACTTTTTCGAATGTGCAACTAGAATCATTGTCTTAATTTATTTAATTTGTAAGTATGACGTTCTAAAGTGCCTTTTTTGAGTCTAATTGATTTTTGATTTTCGACCCTTTTAGCGAAATAACGTTTTTCCATTGTCGAGTATTATTGTCATTAGTCAGCGTTATTTTAATATGGAGCTGATTTATAGTAAACAAAAATATCACAAAGAGCCACTTGTACTCAGGTATACACGAGCATACCTATACAAGCCACTGACTCTCGGGACTCCAATAAAACTAACAAACCAATAACGTAATATATTCCAGTAGTCCTCCGCCGCGCAGCTCCTTGTCGACGAGTATATGAATTTATATTGGATATGATTGCAAAACTGTATTGATATTGCTACACTTAATAAAACTACTGAGTGATTTGAATATTGTATGGTGCCATTAGAGTAAGAGTAGCCAATAGCTGGGCTGAAGTACCTACTCAAAGTTGTGTACCTACACTACCTACGGCTGAGTTAGTTACAGTTAAATTAGCTGTGTCTAGGGTTACCAGATGGATAAATCAAAAGTCAGGAGAAAAGACCTGATTTCCATTGAAAAATCCTGAGATTGGAGGCAGTTTGAGAATTTACTCTCAAACGCCCTTAACAATTTAAAAAAGTCGTAAGTAATGTTGTCGTTTTCATACAAACTTTTGTTAAAGAGATTTTTTAAAAGTAAGCTGATTAGCTGACTAATGAGAATAACAAGTATTGATTTTAATAAAATTGTGCAATTACTTATTACCATAAAAAGGTTGTTTTTGGTTTGTTAAACTTTTTATTAAAGGGATATTATATATTACTAGCTTTTGCCCGCGGCTTCGCCCGCGTGGATGTCGAACTGATGTTTTCCCATTAAGGGTTAAATTTCCAAAAATCGTGTTTTAGTGGATAGGTACTTATTCTTAACTAAGAAGTCCCCTTCAAGTTTCATGTCTCTAATACCAGCGGTTTGGGCTGTGCGTTGATATATAAACATAATAATTTTAGCATAATACTTCCAGATAGACTACTTTCAAAGTTGATCCTTCCAGTATGTATGCATAAAGATTTCTGGAACTACTGACCCGGGAAAGAGCGCCGTACAACTGACCATGTGTAAAACAACTGAGACTAAGATCAACCTACCCAGGCGTATTGATTACAACCGTACCAAGTCAATCCCAATCCCTATAATAGTTATTGAACTATGCGTACACAAACAGACAGACAGACGGACAAAACATTTTACTGATTTCATTTTTGGCATCAGTATCGATCACCAATCATCCTCCAATATTAATTTTGAATATATGTTCAATGTACATAATTCTCTTCGTAGTGTGTGATAGTCCATTGAACTGTATGGCGAGCGATATTGTATCTAAAGATAAAATATTATAATATCTTAGCCGTGTGCAGCGCCCCTTGGTGATTTCCACTGCGGGTGACGTAACCTACGACAAACTTATTATTTGCGGTTGGTACAGTAGTCGGGTCTAGGGGTCGAACCGCAAAATTAAGTTTGTTTTTTATTGTATATACTTTTCGGGGATAAAAAGTACCCAGTTTTGTGCCCAGGATATTAAAGAATAAGTATACCAAGTTTCATCGTAATCGAACCGGTAGTTTTTGCGTGATACCTGAACATACAGACAGACAGACAGACAGACAGACAGACAGACAGACAGACAGACAAAAATTTTTTTAATCATATTTTTGGGTTCGGTGTCGGTCTAGTAACACCCCCTGCTATTTATTTTTTTGATATTTTCAATGTACAGAAATTTTACTTCTACAGATTTATTATAAGTATAGATATAGATATAGATTATGTAGGCTGTATTTTATTGAAAACTCTAAATATCCTGAGACTCCATGAGATTTGTAAAATCCGGCCACAATCCTGAGATCTCAGGACAAATCCTGAGATATGGTTACTAGCTGTGTCACACATCGTGTTGATTCAAGTCAACTTTAAAATAACTTAGCTAATAATAAATGATACAAAACTATTAAAGACTTCCCGAACTGGAGTTATCTTACACCTTTTAGTGTTTTTATGAAGTCGGAGCAGTCGTGTAGGAGCTTGTAGCTAAATAATAACAGCCTCACGGGACGATCGAAGGTTAAGCTAACGAGGTCGGTCCGAAGATGGGTGACCATTTATTACATATCAAGACTCCTTTGTGTCTCGAAAAGCACGTAAAGCCGTTGGTCTCGGCTGTTATTTGTAGTTCTAAGACAGTCGTTAGAGTAAGTCTCACAACCAGTTCGTGTTACCCAGTAACTGGGCTGTGGAGGTCAGACAGACGGTCGCTCCTTGTAAAACACTGGGATATTGCTGCGTTGGGTTAATCTGGAAGGCAAACTCAACATAGTTGGGAAAAAGCAGGCAGATGTGTGTTTTTATGAAGTCGGTTATTTTAATTTTAATTGAAGATACAAATCCTCATAAGTAATGGATTTTGTTATTTATTTCAAAATTAAGGGAGATATAGGAACCTAAGTGCACATAATTAGATGTCGTTCAGAATCCGCTCACTGCGCCGCTTCCCGCTCCGCTCAGTGCTCTGTCCGCTCATTCCGGCCCAGTAGTCCGCTAATACCTGCGATCCCTCGACGCTACCGGTCGCTATCATTCGGGAACACTCGTGTGTTTCCGTCGCTTCATTATCCCAAATCAAATGAAGGATTTTATACCTCCTAACTAGAGCAACGATGCGTAATACAGATGAAGTGTGGAGACTTATCGTGTCACAGATTTAATTAATTATGTTTAGGTCCTACACCACGTCTACCAGGAATAACGTAAAATACCTACTACTCCTGAACAATTCTAACTAGGGTTTATTCGACTGTGGAATATTCCCAAATGTACAAAACATAGAACGATAGAAAGGAAGATAAAGTATTTATTGGGCCCAAAAGGCACACGATAATAAATAAAAATAAAGCAAAAAAGGAAATAATTAAAAAATTGAAATAACAAAACAAATAGTATCTATGCATTAGGCACACATTATACAGGAGTAATAAATCTAACTCGTTTCAATTAATTTGTGACGTTATTATCTGCGCATAATACAGTGCATGCGGTAGGTACTTTTCTGTAGGTACTTAAGTGATGAGGCTTAGACTTAAGTTTTCAATCTACAAATTATCAAGTAGGTTACAATGTACTCATTGTTGAGAAACTTAATAATGAACAAAGATAAATAAACACATAGGTCCGCGACACTCATTTAGTAAAATCCCGAAGCACACGTTACATCGTTCAAGGGTTATAAGTAATCAATTTAACCAGCTTCTAATGTCTCGGTAAAAAAGCAGTGACAGCCTAGTGTTGTGACCGGCGGATTGCCAAATCATAGGTCTCGAGTTCGAACCCAAGGCCTTACAAACCTCTGATTTTGCAGATTCATGTGTGAGTTGTATAATAATTACTTGCTTCAAAAACGGCGAAGGAAAACATCGTGAAGAAACTGGCATGCCTGAGAGATATTATTAGACGGCATGTGAAGCCCAATCAGAGGCCCATGAATGGCATTAAAACTGTCTCCCACCAGCATGCGTAGCATGAACACATTGAACACCGAAGAAACGGCCTTTGTCTACAGACGAATCGGCAAAGTGACAGATTATATAGACAGGAACCTCAATCTGTCAAATTTCTTTCAATACATCTGCCTGCGTAGCATGAACAATTAATTTCTTTTCTTCCGAGACACGACAAAGACCGTTTCTTCGGTGATCATGCTACGCGTGCAGGTTAGTCACTATCCACACGACAAGGAGGAGACTGTCTCCACTTGTTTCTTTTATAATATTGAAATGACCTTAAAAAGAAACTGAAATGATTGACAAAAAAATTCTGGAACCTCATTTTCATGGACCAGTAACGCTTGGCCAATATAATTTGTCGAACAAACAGCTCCAATGGTTTTTTTTTAATACTATAAACTAGTGCTTGATTGCAATCCCACCTGATGTTAAGCAGTGATGCAAACAATGATGGTGAAGCGCACTAATTTATTCACTCTAGCCTTGAAGACACCTAAATTATAGTCGAACGGGAAGACCGCAGCAGGCAAGTTGTTCCAGTCCTTCGATGTACGCAGTATAAACGACGAAGCGAAACGCTTTGTCCCAATCGTGGAAGTGCCAACGATGTAAGGGTGGACACTCGCCGTACCGGTTGCCCGATGATAGAAGGGTGATGGCGGAATCAAATCATGTAATTCCCGTGCACAATCTCCAAAATGTATCCTATAGAATACCGAAAGGCTAGCTACCCTACGCTACGCTACGGATTCGTTTCTTCTTTCGATCTTAGTTAAAAAAGTTATAGGTACAGATTCTCTGCTTGTGTACTTGTCAGGATAAAACATGCGTGGAAATCTGCAACAATACAACTGTAAAGCCATCGATAATGGTAGATTTTTAAAACGCATTCAACTTCGTGCAGTAGTTAGGTATAATGTAACGCGCCTGCAATTACACCGACACACAGATCGGATTCGGTTGCAGTTATAAAGACACCGAAGAGACTGTGACCCCTGAGTTTTTTTCGGTGTTCCTTCTCAGAAAAGTGAGATAGTGAAATACCGACCTCATCTTCTAGTTTAAAAAATACACGTAAAGGTGGTTGTATGAACCTATTTACAGAAATATTTATCATACCTATATCAGAGATCGCGGCTACAGATGTTTATTATTTTTGGAGCTATAAATGGAACATAAATATGTAACAAGTAGGTACCTACAAAAAAAACATTTAACATGCCGGTTTTCCTATTTGATAAGCTACTAGGTAGGTTGACCTTGCTATGAGTATGGTCCACAAACAGGAACTATAAACTGGCATTTAGTAGATAACGTAATAAATAATAAGTGCCTAGGTACCTGGGTACTTGCATATTATTAAATAAGGCGCCAAGTAAATACCTACACTTAAGTAAACATACTACAAATGTACGTCTACGATTCTTGTTTCTCAACACTCATCAGGATCTGTTTCTTTAGTTTTCCTCTGAAACGAGTCGGAGACTCCACGTGACGCACTTGCTTCTTCCACATCATATATAAACTAACAGATAAATAGTAAGAATCAACAATGGTAAACTACACGTCATTGAGTTTCAAGCATAAAAATATCTAAACAAAAGTTAGCAACAGCGCAGCGCGTCTGTGGCCACACTATTGTGAGTGTCTGGCTGAGTGTGCGCTGGTTTGCAAGCCATTTTGTGACAGCAAAGTCAATAGTCAACACTGACGTAAATGAAAACTAAAACGAGAACACCTGAATAATGGAACACCTAATGGTACCTTTTTACTTTTACAGCGAGGTGTAAAACATGGCGCGTGCCGCACAATAGCTTAGTTATTTCAGCGCCATCATGTTTATGTAGGCGCAGCCGCACGCCGCCTGTCCGCATCCTCCGCGCCCGCCGCCAATGTGCTACCCGCACCGCTTTATTAAGTCATAATAAATATATTTATGCGCAAAACTGAACAACTACGTGTGAACCTCTGCTCTGAGCAAAATCATAAATTGAACACTAAAGAAGCTGTAGGTATTTACACAACTTGTTTACATATTTGAACGGTAAAATTAATCGACAGAAGTCCAATTTTCAAGACGAGATGTGTACCAAGTTAAATTAAAGTCATTGAACAATGAAACATCAAAGTTATTTATTAAGTTGTTCTTTGAGTTTTGTAAACAATGTTCAGGAAATTTAGAAATACCGTTCAATTAGGTATGTCATGGCGACATTGTAATGAAACTAATTGGTGAAGGTTCACGCAGCCGCACACAACACAAAATATTGCGCGACTTTAAGCTCTTCTCAGACTACGCTATACTATTGTTATACATAGTATAACAAATAAGCACCTAATGCTATACCATATAGCATGGCGTTCACATTACGCGAGATAATCGCATTTTATTAGTTGAGAGAGGATATAGAACTTATAGCACAATATAGCATATGTGTTCCACATTAAAAAAACAAAAGCAAAAAACTTTTTTCAAAAAAAACAACCGACTTCTTAAAAAACACTAACAGGTGAAAAATAACTCCAGTTTCGGAAGTCTGTGGCTTTGGTGGTTTTATTTCGTTCATTATTGGCCACCGACTTCAGAAACTGGAGTTATTTTTCACCTGTTAGTGTTTTTTAAGAAGTCGGTTGTTTTTTTTTTGAAAAAAGTTTTTATTTTGCAATTTTTAGTTTCTTCGTTTGTAAAGAAAGTCTTTCAAAACTTGAAAGAATCATTGAAATCTGTTAACAATTGCAAAATAAGTTCTTTCTAAACATTAATCTGTACATGTCTGCCGGGCCCCTTTTAAAATAGACAGGCGTAATGTTATGTTATGGAAATACATAAACCATGCACAGACATGTGACTGTAGAAATAGCGAGTAATGTGCTGTTATGCGTTGAAGAGTTCCGTTGCCTACCGTCTTCATCAGTTTTTCTTCACCAAATGATGCTTGCTAAATGAAAATGCTTGATTTGTTACCAAAAATGTAAAAATCGGTACATGTGTACCTATATTATTTGAGGAGTTCCCTCAATTCCTCGAGGAGCCCTTCATCAGATCTAAGGTTTGATACAAATGGGACCAACCTGGTAGTATACCCTATCAAATTAAAAAAGAATTTTGAACATCGGACCATAAATGGCGGAGTAATCGCGTAACAAACACACAAAAAAAAAGAAAAAAAACATACCGTCGAATTGATAACCTCCTCCTTTTTGGGAAGTCGGTTAAAAAGCAGTGCTGTTCTGACAAAATATAGATACACCAAGCGGTATAAATGTTTTTGAAGTGAGCCGTAAATTACTTAATTATTATCTTTCTAGACAAAACTTAAAATTGTGTGACTGAATATAGTTAGTGTTTATTTTATTATGATTATGTACAGACGCCATCACATCAACTGCCAAAATACCCCAATGTGTCAAATTTCTTTGATAGGTTTTCAACTTTATTCTAAAACAATAAGGTTCGTGTTCAATTGAGAAAATTTGACAGTTTGAGGTAGGTTGATGTGCTGGCGTCTGTACATTATATTAAATCCAATTAGCATTACAAACATAGGTAGTAAAAAACTTCTTTGCAAAAAATAAAACCGACTTCAAAAAAACACTAAACGGTGTAAAATAACTCTAAATTCGGAAGTCTGTGGCTTTGGTAAGTTTGTCTTACTCATGATGGGCCACCGACTTCCGAATTTAGAGTTATTTTACACCGTTACAATTTATTCATTTTTAGTTGTTACCATAAAAACATTTGCCATGAATTTATTTTATATTGTTAATTGTTAACAATACATGTCATCATAATAGGGTTTTCCACTAATCCCTAATAAATTAAAATAAACATACCTAACTGACGAAAACTAGGTATATTGTACCCACCTGCGAACCCCTCAGAGCATACAGGCGTGATGATACGTCATTATGTTGTATAAACAATAAACATCCAAGCGATTCCAGCAATCACGACTGATTTGCCGTTCATTTTTTAAGAGTTCCGTTGTATATCTCCGAAGATCAGCACCAGATCTTCACCAAATTAAAATGGGACGACCTCAGGAGTCTATTCTATCAAATAAAAAAAGAATTTTGAGAATCGGTCCACAAATGGGGGAGAAATCAGGTAACATACATAAAAAAAAAAAAAAAATACATACACACGAACATAGAACCTCCTCCTTTTTTGAAAGTCGGTTAAAAACCAAATTAACTGAAATGTGGAAACTAAAGGTTAACCTTTGCATAACCCTGCGAAGAATGCAGGTGTGATGTTATGTAATGGATATCGGTTCATGTACTTGAACATAATTATGATATCTTGAAAGCATACTTACATTTAATAAACAAAATTAATCACGTTAGCATCGCTTCGTTAACATTTCGGGCGTTGCAAAATAATGTAGGTTGGTACCTACAATATTAATTTAAGAAGGATTTTAAAGATAGTACCTTCGCTTCTTGAAAAATGTAAAAAAACGTGAATGAGAGGAAATCCCGTGAATACGCAGCAGACGCACCTGCCCCTAATTAATTATTGAAGTTACAAATAGGCCCGCATCACACCACCCGCGCCTCGCGCCCCGCACCCCGCACACCACCCGCGCCCGCGCGCGCGGTGGCTGAAGATCCCACGACGATACACCAGAATAATAGCTATATGACAAGAGGTTCTCTTTGTTGTTAGTACATCGCCAAATCAAACGTATTGGAAGCCTATCCACAGTGAGCACAGTGACATTAGCGACACCCTGGGGGCCTAGACATAGTCAAATTTAATGGTGACATGAACGAAGTTTGATAAATCCGAAATGTATGGAATACATCATTTTGAAAGCCAAACTCACATTCTGCCAATTCCATACGTTTCGGATTTACCGAACTTCGTTCTCGTCATCGTTAAATGTGACTTTGTTTATACCCCATTTGGAATATGATTAGACATTTAAAAAAATCTTTTTTCGGTCTGTTCAACCGATTTTGACTTTAATTGCATTGTTGGCATGATAAATGGCAGCGGAACTAAACAATTGGTATGGCTTTCACGTTTTTGCATGTAATTCTATGGCCAACTATCCCTATCCCAATCGGTTGATAGGTCTGTTCAATGGTTTTTTTTTTCTAATCTTATTTCAAACTAGCAGACGTCACGCGGTTTCACCCGCGTAGTTCCCGTGGGAATACAGGGATACAAAGTAGCCTATGTTACTCAAGGTGAATGTAGCTTTCCAATGGTAAAAGAATTTTTGAAATCAGCACAGTAGTTTTTGAGTTCATTCATTACAAACATACACACACACTCATTTCTTGCTCTTTATTATATTAGTGTAGATGTAGATGGACTATAGGCCCCTGATAGCTTATCCTTTGTCCTTGATAACAACAGATTTAAGAAAACTGTTGCTTAACCACAAGTGTTGAATGGGTCTGCTGAATTTAATTGCCCATAGTTCTGTCACGCGCTGAACACGCGGCTGTCGATAAATTATCCAATAATGAAAAATTTGTCCGCCAAAATTCTTATACTTACTTGTTGCCGATTTGATAAATACCTAAATGGTATTAATTAAAGCAAACACAAATGAACTAATTTGTTTTGATGTGGTTTGTGAGAACTGATAACACCCATTTGGCCGTACTCATTATTACACATTCACGCAAAATGAGGATAATAATAACACAACAATAAATGATAACATAAGTACTTATTTAGCATATATCAGGTAAATGCCCGTATTATTATAAAATGTATAATAAACGTAAGCAACTAAAAATAACCATTTAGGTACCGTAACTAGTTTATTAGTACAAAATAACGAATTTAGCTTATTGATAGCCTATTTGTCGCGAACAATTCGTCTAACATCATTAGGTACACATGAAGATTTTGAGTTTGAGGTTTAACTAACCTACACTATTGGTAAGGGAAATGAAAATCGAAGGTTTTAACGGCAAAATCTCTGAAATTATTGTCCTGCGTTGGCACCTACTACGTCGTAAACACAATAAATCATTGCCTTAATGATTAACTAAAGAAAATTAGAACTACCTACCCAGGCAAGTAGTTTCAACGAATGGTCCATGATTAGGACTCCGCATATGCTGGCTGTAAGCACATACGGTTTTAATTTTGAACTAAACAGCGAGTGTTTAATCTCTGAAATTATTGTCCTCCGTTGGCACCTACTACGTCGTAAACACAATAAACCATTGCCTTAATGATTAACTAAAGAAAATTAGAACTACCTTACCCAGGCAAAGAGTTTCAACCAATGGTCCATGATTAGGACTCCGCATATGCTGGCTGTAAGCACATACGGTTTTAATTTTGAACTAAACAGCGAGTGTTTACAGTTACTGCCAGTTTCAGGGATATCGGGCGACTATCGCCTAGGGCTGCAAGTCCAGAGAGGCGCCATTCTCAGATAGTTCTTAAAAACTATCTCATGTAGCCTGTTAAAAAACGCACTCCGCCCTGGCCCAAAGATGGTTGAGGCCTTGTCGCAGTAGATCAGACTTTAACGAGTATTCACCGATGTAGACGATACTGTACTGTCGTGTTCGTGTGCTGTGGCCGAGGGACACTTTCAATTAGGTGATGAAGGTAACGACGGACGGAACTTCTTTTTATAAAAATGTTAATTCGATCTGGTCGGCGACCGGCGCCCGGCGTCAGCTGACTGCGATTGGATATCGACTTGCACTTTTAATTTAAAAGGACGAGGAAAAATCATACCGAGCATAATCTACAATTTAAATAACGGCTTTGCAAAGGAAATCATTGTTCCCGGCCATATTTACTTTATTGAATAACAGACTTCAATGTGGCGCTGGAACGAGTTCAGTAATAAATTAAACTGTTCACAGGATTTATTGATTTGATTTTATGTAACCTGCTAAAAACTTGTATTAAGAAGTCATTGTTGTGTTTTCAATAGGATGGTATAAAAAGTACCATCAGCAGCATCAGCATCAGGTAATCAGCTTTTTAACGTTAGATATCCGGTGTGTACCTACATCAACAAAAAAAATGTATAAATCTGCCGACTCCTCTTAATTTTGAAGATAATCCATGTTATTTCAACAATGTACCTAATACTTGGACTGATTTAATAAAGCGCATCTTATAATACATATTTATTTGTTAAGTACCTACTTAATAATAAGTTGTTATTTTTGTCCCGTCAGCAACGGAAGCGCAACTCGGCGTGAGCGGCGTGGTGGGCGCCATGGGAGCGGGCGCTGGCGCGGTGTGCGCGCTGGTGGCGGGCGCGTGCGCACTAGCGCTGCGCCGGCGCCGCCGCCCGCGCCTCGCCAAGCCGCCGCCAGCGCCGCCGCCACCCACCAAGCAGGACCACGACGACACCGAGCCGGACCTCATACCTAACAACTATTGTGAGTGACTTAATGTTTACTATAGCTGTTCACTCGCGTCCCTGAGATATTCATTCGGTTCATAGTCATTCTGTACGCGTCTTTCATCCACATCTGTTTAGCCGTTGAAGAGATTTGCGATATCTAGTCTATGTATTGTAGTTTTAATTGATATAATAGAAACACTATATTGTGGAGAACGACGGGCTTTTTGGGAGACTGTCTCATGTCAGTTTGACGTTCAAAAAGTGCTGATCCTCAGCCTATTTTTAAGAAATGACGTTTGAATTTGTTGTTTTAATAATATGATAAAGAATAAAAGCCAATAATACTGTGATTGTCTGTGTTTAGGATTGAACACTTGCATTACAAGTAGTCCACAATGAGGTTAGAATAAGTTGGTGTTACCAAAACATTTGTCTTTTAAGTTAATCAAATCATTCAACTTCATCAAGCTGTTTGCTTGGCACCTGAACATGGATTTGACAATTGTAGTTACAAAGTGATAAAACATGCAATGAGTGTTTATCTAACATAATGATGAACCAGGCTAATTCATCACTCATAAGTCACAATAGCAACATTGGGCTTGGATGGAGACTTTGCTCGTACCACCCATCCGGAGCATTTTAACAAGTTTTGCATAGTAGTGTCATTTTCAAATCAAAGAAAAATATTCATGCATAACATAAGCATGCATGGCATAGCATTTTGAACTGTGTTACCAAGTATGGCGGTACAGTAACTACAAGCATACTGCAGCATACCTACCGGCTACACCCTGGGGTCCAGGTTTTCCATTTTTCAAATAATTTCTATTCGATTGTTTCACTCCGGGATCGACATCCACGTTTGGATCAGGCTTCCCAAGCGCGGAGATTATGCAGAGGGCATTCAAATATTCATATTAAGCGCATAACAAGGGATAAAGTGGAGGGGGTGAGGGGGGCTACGGTGGCACTCGACGCGGTTTAAAAGGCAATCCTCATAAAAGCTTAATATACGGCTGGAAGTGTCCGCGGGATGGAGTGCCGGACACGAACGCCTCGACACACTCGTACTGGCGACGCGTACTCGCGTGACGTCATTGCTCTGTCTGTACGCTGTGGAGCTCCTTTGTCCTCGTAACGTAATTAGTCGCCAGGAGCCGCCGCTGCACCGCCATTAGGTAACAGCAGTTAGCACTCTTCAAATCTGTAGCACACTCGCGGGACACTCCACTTTGTTTATCTTAGTTTTGCGAATTATCGCGAGAGTGTTTCTATGGTTACGTTAGTGAAAATTATCTCGATACGATAGTTAAAATGTTTGGAATAGTTTAAAATTATTTTGTTAATTTAAATCGCAGGTTTTATATGCGTTGAGGTATTGTAGTCTCTCGTTGACGGTCTCTTGGACAAGAGACCGTCAACGAGAGTTCAGAGTCAAGTAAGATAGGTATAATCTAATCTCAAGTAATAACGAAAACAAACGCAATATATAACGGACAGTCCACGTTTGTATGTAATTTCCAGAAAAACTCACATATACATTAGAAGTTATCCGCACACATAAGATTTACTCACATTTACATTCAATGAGCAGATTACATAAAAATCCTTATCCTTTGAGCGTGTAACGTCAGCGTATTTGATACCTGTTCGCTGCCAATCGCTATGCTAATGGTTTTCATTTTATTTAACGACTGTATAAGAAACCGTTGGTGAAACAAGAGACACTTTAAAGCTGAAGAGAACATCAATAGGAATACCCATATAACTGTTATGGTAACGCACCTTCACACCGCTCTTGGATTTAAATTGTACCGGTATACGTTCTTATCATGAGAGGCATGTTAAGAACGATTAACGGACCTCATCTTGATTATTTGCTAATTTATCAAATTAGAGATATTTAATCAGATTTAGTAAACGACAGCACTAATCGTACAAATCTCATTGCGATCATCAGATGGATAAAATTCTAACGTCCCCAAGGATGGAATACACAATCCCACTCAATTAGACAAATATTACAACTCAATGATTGGCCCCGATCCCGATTCATTGAGAATTCAGTATCTTGAAAACAAATCTAAACGTTATCGATCGACAGAAGTGCATTAGTCACTTATTCAAACAGTCGTTAATGAATTGAGTTGAAGATCGCAGCGCGGCGCTAACGAACCCAGAGCGTCCAGCCGCGCGGCACAGTGCGGCAGCGCGGACTGAAAAGGCGGATTTAGGTTGACATAAAGTGTTACTATAATAAAAAATAATATAATTGTTTAGAGTAGAATAGAATAAAATATTTATTTGCGTACAGAATTAATTAATTAATTTAGAATTAAGGTAACAAAATAATTTAAATTTAATTTAATTTATAAAAATAATAATAATAAACTTTATTTCAGGCGACGCAGGCCCAGAGATGAGAGACATTATTACTTAAAAACTAACACTTCACTAACACGCACTAGCGCTGCTCTGAAGAACTTGTCCGCGGAAGCGACGGAACAACGTTATGAGGCCATGAGGCCAGGTTTTCATCCATGACGACGGGCAGATAACAATTCGGAACGCGTACCACAAACGCCTTGAAGTTGACGTTGCGGCGCGACTCCAGTAACTGCACCCTCGGCATGTATCCAATCTTCTGGCGCACGTACTCCGCGATGTCCTCCGGATTTAATTTATAGTCCCTAATAGTTGCAAAAGTGACAGGATAGATATCGCCGAGGTCACTTACTTTCATTAACTTCGAGAAAATACCCTGCAATAAATCAATAATCAGTTTTAACGTAATATTGCCAGTGGCATACATAATGACATCATTCACATTTCTGCACTTGATGGTGGTGCTCGGTGCGCCATTCGCGTCGTCCCGCTCGTTGGTCGGATGGATCTCGTCTCCTTACGCGGTTACCTCGTCGGTGGCAGACGGCTTGTTTCTTCGATAAACTGGGAACACAAAACATTTAGCGTTAATTTGGTTTTACCGTTATAGATAGTTGTAATTGAATAAATACATAATGTTACGACATTCAAATTTTTAAATCTCATTCTTTTCGTGCCGCTTGAAGTTTTTATGCCTGTGACTTGGATTCCATTCCGTCGAAAAATATCTTTCAGGCACGCCGATTTCCAGTTTAGAATGTTTGAATATGATCTCTGGAGTGTGAAGCCAACGGGCACGCTGCTTGCCGTAATCCGAAACTATAATGCGCGATTATAATGTGACAAACGTTCGTAACTTTCATATATAGTATTAAAATGGGATAGTTACTGAAGTAGATAGACAAGATATAATATGTATGGAACGCAGACCACTACTCGGTATAGTAACAGTCCTAATGAAACCTGTCGTGGATCATTACTATAAAATAATAGCGTGAGTGTGCGCGAATCACTCGACACTACGCCAACGATTAGTTGTGAAGAAGCGCGGTGTCGTGCGATCCGATGCGGCGCCGTGCGATGTGACTTAACCCGTTAACGACGACCCTAATTAAAAGCTAATGTGGATCCGACTTCGCAAGTAAGTTAGCAAGCAAGCACTCCAGTTCCGCGGTAACTATCGATCGCTAATTAACTCGTGCACGCGCCGAACATTCTGACGTCACATTAACAACTTTCAGAACGTCGCGCTACCACTTCTTGTCAGAGTTGCTACATAGTTCCGTGATGAATGGCGACTAACCTGCAACTGATTTGCTTTTAAAGTTCTCGGTAACTTGCAAGGCTTGGAGTCAAAGGAGAAGTCCCGACGCAATTCTGGGTCTTTAGTATCAATGGGCATCATGGAACTCGGGGTTTTCTTTTTCAGTGCAGTCGAAAGCGGGGAAGTCTCGCTCGTCTTTGTAATTAATTTGTAATGCTAAATTCAGCAACAGCTGCTTTGGACTTGCTGGACTCACTGACAAGCCCCCGTGGCCGACGCAATCACCCGCGAGCACACGCGCTGCCGACCGCCGCGTGCGCTAACATGCTAACAATTAAAAAGCTTTGTAAATCAGTCGAGTGGCCGGCGGCGCACGAGCCCCTCCTATTATAATAATACGTTATACGGGAGTTATTACTGTCATAACTCCACCGGCGCGTCACGCCCACTCCGCGCCGCCGACGACTAACAAAAGCCGAAATGTACGATAAAAAACGCGTCTCTGTCGCATGTTGCTCTTTACGAGGAAAAGTAAACGGTGAGCTGCAGTTTTTGAGATACAACTCGCACCAAATACTGGCTTCACATAGAGCTCAGGTATTCAAAGGACCTAGATAACGTGACATACTATAAGTCATAAAAATTGACAATTAAAATACAACCTAATTGAAATGATTTTAGAAATTAAGCCACTGCTGCATTATCCCTCTTCCTCTCTTCTAAGTATTTGCTGTGCCCGACAGGGTCCATAATGATTATGTACCTTTATATTCTTAAGACCATTTATGTACATTGTGGAACGCAATAAATATTGAGTATTGAGTATAAATTAGCATACCTACGACTAGTGGCTTCGTGATCTCCGATAGCACGGCACTGTCTCCAGGCCCTGTTCGCTCACTTGCAGTCGGAGAGCGCCCTCACGTTCCGGTGTTGCTGAGACTCACTCTTGTTTGTTTACTGTATGACTGTACACTTGGAGCAACATGCCTGTTATGAATCCCCTCTGACATGATCGACGAAGGTCGATAATAAATAAAGTCATCTGGTATTCATGAGCGTGTCATGGAGTTTGGCGCGGGCTGCGGCGAGGGGGCGGCGGCGCGGGGTGAGGGCGCGGGGGCATGGCCCGTGGCCAGCCGCCATAAATTGTGACGTAATGAATGCCGTTCTCGCCTCAATAAAAACTCTCCCACATTATTATGATACAGGATTTATGCGCGAGCCTCCGCCGCCCGCACGAACCTAGTGTACAGTGCTATCGGAAATACAACCTATATTATTCAGTTCAACATTCACACAGCCCACTTATTATCAAAACAATAATATTATAGAAAGTTTTGTTTAAATAAATAAATAAATATTCTACAACTTTCACACAATGCCATCCAGTCCCAAACTAAGCAGTGCTTGTGCTATGAGTACTAGATACCTAACTGATAAACATACTTATATATTTCTAAATACATACGTATTATAGATAAATTACACCCAGACACTGAACAAATGATCATGCACATCACACAAACATTTGTTTTGGGTATCGAACTTCGGCATGGGCCATTCATCACTAGACCAACAGGCCAGTCAAAGTAGTACTTTTTTTATAATGATATACCAATTGAGTTAAATTATTACCTCTTTTTACTACTAATTCAAAAACTACTACCTACTCTAGTATTAAAAATTTATAATCACAAATAACCATACCAACCAAGGCCCATAGACCTTAACCTAAATATGCATACGAATAACATTTATGTTCGCATCACTTCAGTAGTCACACACACTCTCATCACTTCACTTCACTTGTATGTAACATAGGACACGCAGCACAGTAGTTCAGTTTAAAATCATGTGTTTTGTATCTTTCAAAATCAATGCATCTTGGCAAGGTAGTTAGGTTAGCTATACAATAGGTATGGTAAGTTAGGTTAGGTTAAATGTATGTATGTGTATATGTTTTTGTACATTTTCTATCTAACACAAAAGGTTTAAAGAGCACATCAGAGACTCGCTAAATAAAACAAGTAGTAGTAGTTATTACAGTTAACGATAAAAAAATCAATATCGCTTCGTTCCCTCAGATTTTATTCAACAATATTATATGCCTACTAACGCAATGAGACTTAAACATTACTATAATTATGGCTGGCCTGTGTTGGTTTAGTAGTTAGTAACCCTGACTGCTATGCCGGAGGTCGTGGGTTCCCACTCAGGACAAAGGTTTGTGTGATGAGCACGACCATTTGTTCTGTGTTTGGGTGGGTGTAATTTATCTATAATATGTACGTATTTAGAAATACATAAGTATGTTCATCAACTGTTTAGTACCCATAGACTAGATGGCGTTGTGTGAAATGTTGTGGAATATTTTATTTTATTTTTTATTATGATATGAAGTCCTAATCAGAAAAGATTGGTCACTAATTTCAAAGTCGCCTGTGCTTCCAGGCCAATACCTGTTGGCTGACGCGCAAGACGCCGAGTCAGTTTATTTCATGCAAATGTGCAAAATCCACGAAGAAAGCGATCACACGGCACACTGGTAAACCATGAGCTGGGTTAGGACTTAGCACGCACAAGACGACTTCACATCCGGCAGTACGATCTTGTGAAGTAATTGTCTCGCGGGCCTATCGACGACTGATTGAGACATTGCAGTCGTTTTAAAATTTTCACGCGTGTTCCTATTGATATGGCCTGATGATAACTATGCTATTATCCTACCGATCTATATCTTCATTCTCTTCTATTCTCGCCAGTAATCCCTGACGGGCTAGGCAGAATTTTACCTGGTAGTACACCCACATTTCGATTGTTATTTTTAAATCCCCTGTAATAAGGCGCGAGCCCATTGCCAACAATCGGGCACAAATCCAGGCTCCGGGCTCCTACTGAGAAATTCCAGATGGAAAAACTCAATAACACTTTCCCCGATCCGGGGATCGAACCCGGGACCTCATGACCACTTGCGACCACTAGACCAACAAAGCAGTCTCCTCAATTACGTGTGCTTTATAATAATGTAATAAAACTGTAGTTCAGATATATTTGTCTAATTTTAATATTGCCTGAACATGCATAAAGGCAATGTAGACGAGTTCAATCAGCGGAGCGGAAGCGATTGCTAGCGAGCACCGTTTACAACACTGTGGAGGTACGCCAGCGGGTTATAGTTATTAATAATACGAGTGTACTGCTGATGCGCGGGCTCCCAGGCGTTGCGTTACTTATGTGTACACCGGGATTCTACCATTATTGTGTTGATATTAGTTATCCAGCAAAAGAACTGAAAATACCCACATCAATAAATACAAAGGAGAATCTAGGATAACTTCAAATTATATTTAAAGGCTCGACTGAGTAGAGCGCAGAGCCAAGAGGTTCATTGGTGACGAAAAGCTGGTGGGTACCAATCTTCATACCCTGGCCCACCGACGCAAAGTTGCATGTCTGTCGGTCTTTTACAGACTGTATTTCGGTGAGTGTGCTCTAGAGCTCCACGAGCTCATTCCACCATCTCCTTTCTTCCATCAGGAATCCAGACGTACTGCAGGTTATCACCCACTCCTTGTAGATGTTCCACACATTCGCACGAAGCGCTTTGCCTGTTCCTTCATTATGCGCACTGCCAAGGAGTGGAATTCCCTGCCTGCATCAGTGTTCCCGAGTTCATGTGACCCCAATCTGTATAAGTCGCGAGTAAGCTCGTTCCATCGTCGACCTCATCTCTGACCGCAGGACATGATTGAGGTCAAGAGTAGACCCATTATATGTATATATATAAAAAAAGGCTAAAGCTGACAATAACTTTACTACGCGTTTAATAATAAGGGGGTTAAGTCGTAGCGAAGTTATAGCGTAAACTTCGTAGCTTTAACTAGTAGGAATTACAATATACCTACAGTAGTCTAAGCTACGAAGTTTATGTACGCCCGCTACGAGAGCGGCGTAGCTCGTAGCAGGCGTAGCTGTAGCACCTTAGAAATAGCTCATCCTGCGTAGCCGCGTAGCGACACACCGCGAGGCGACACAATCACGTGACAACCATTCAACAACTATATTGAAAATCCCGAACGGGAAGTGAGAGGGGTAGTGAGGGGTGGGGAGGCGGTGGTGCAGGGGCTACATATATTCATGAATATTGATGCAGCATCGTGAATATTCAGCGCGGCGACACTCAAAGTCAAAGTCAAAAGTCAAAGATTTATTTGCAGATAAATATGGTTACAAAAGTTCTTACAATGGTAGTATTAGTAGCTTAACATATTCAATCATAACATAATGACATGCAAATTTTTGGTATAGGTAGAATTCGAACATTAATTTAATTTATAATCAAGAAATTCTTTTATATTATAGAAGGGATGCTCAATTAACCACCTGCGTAAAGCCCTTTTGAAGCGGACCATTGGAAGTTCTTTAATTTGGTTAGGAATCTTGTTATAGATCTGAATACACATAGGATAACAACTTCGCCTATATAGTTCCGTTTTTATTCTTGTAGGATTTATTAATCTATTAGGATATCTGGTTTTAAAGTTACATTTATCTCCCAATTTTTCAAACATTTCAGGGTGAGATTTGGTAAATTTACATACTTCCTCAATATAAATACCAGTTAATGTAAGTAGTCTAAGTTTTCTAAACAGCGGTTTACAGGATGTGAGTGGGTCTACATTACAAATCGCACGTATACACCGCTTTTGTGCGATGAAAGCTCTTCCGAGATGCACCGAGTTCCCCCAAACCAGTATACCATAGCGCAGTATTGAACCAACATATGCATGATAAGCCTGCAATGTGGCTTGTCTACTTGTAAGATTAGATAAACGCCATAGAGCATAAGCAAACTTACTGAGCTTTCCACATATCATATCAATATGGTTAATCCAAGAACACCTCTCATCTAGAACTATCCCAAGAAAAGTAATACTATCTGATTGTTGTATTTGTTTACCTTTATAAGTTATGTTTAAATCCATTTTAGTCCAGTTTTTGTTTTGAAATTGTATATATTTGGTTTTATCTATGTTAGGTTTAAGGTTATTCTTTTCCATCCAAGTTATTATTTTGTCTACGGTACTATTTATTTCTTCATTATAGTTTTCTTTAGTTTTAGGGATAATTACGGAGACATCATCTGCAAAGAGTATGCAGGGATGGTCAGTTACTTTTGTCAGGTCATTGATATATAGCAGAAAGAGTGGGGGCCCCAAAATACTGCCTTGTGGAACGCCTGTGCCATTGTAACCTAATTTGGATTTATATTTCTGTTCACCATTTTGATTTGGTTTATCCACAGTAATTTCTACAACTTGCGATCTGTTTGTAAGGTAACTTTTTAACCATGCATTTGCTTTACCGCGTATTCCATATTTATCACATTTTTTTAGGAGTAGCTCGTGCGATACAAAGTCAAAGGCTTTTGACATGTCAAAAAATACAACAGTAGTCGGAATTTTCTGGTCAATATTTTTGGTAACTAGGTTAATTAAGTTAAATGCCGCTGTGGTTGTCGATTTTCTTTTTTGGAATCCATGTTGATCTCGATTCAAAATTTGGAACTTATCGATAAAATTTATTAATCGCGCATGCATGACCTTTTCGTAAATTTTTGCTAAAATAGGCAACAAGGCTATCGGTCTGTAATTATCAACAAGTTTTCTATTTCCTTTTTTGTGTATTGGTTTAATAGCTGTCATTTTTAATTTCTCAGGAAACACTCCCGTGAATAATGATAAGTCTAATAAATGTACTAGTACCGGAGTAATGATAGGGCCTATGTATTTTATAATCCTTGTAGGTATTTGATCATAACCTGTTGAATTTGTATCCCTGAGAGATTTAATTACTTTTTGTATTTCGTCATCATTGGTGGGCATTAAAAACATACTAGAATCAATAGGATCAATGTCATAATTATTAGTATTAATGTCAAAATTGTTGTTCGTCAAATTAATATAATAGTCATTTATATAATTGGCAATGTCCGTGGGGCTTGTTAATGGTCCGGTTTCAGTTTCTATCTCCTTAATGTATGATTCCTGAATTTGATTATTATTATTGGAATTATATTTTATTAAGTCCCATGTTGCCTTGCATTTATTTTTAGCCCTAGATATGTAGTTTGTATTATGAATTTTTTGTGCTTTCTGTATACATTTTTTAAGTAATTTATTATAGTTTAAGTATTTTAATTTATTGCCTTTATCAGATGAGAAATAGTATTTAAAACGCAAGTCCCTTTTAGTTTCAGCTGATTTTTTAATACCTTTGGTAATCCATTTCGTATATTTTTTCACTAGGTTGATTTTGATCTCGATTTTAGGGAAACACAAATCAAAGAACATGACAAGTAAATCGTGAAACAGATTAAACGCATTGTTAGCTTCCTGATTAGAAAATATATCAGTCCATTTCAAATTTGATATGCAGCTAAAGAACTTTTCTTTATTTTCGGCGCTAAAATCACGCTTATAAATTGTACGAAAGCGTAGAGGTGGAACTTTATTGTCTATTGATATGGATATCATCTGAGCCGTTTCGTGATCTGACAGTCCCAGTGGTATAACCTCACATATTGCATCCTTACAGTTACTTATTATTTGGTCTAGACATGAATTTCTTCTTGTTGGTTGTTTTATATGTAATGTTAAACCAAAATTATTTACAATCCTAGTTAATTCGTCTGTGCATTTTTTGTTTCTATCGATTTTTCCCCCCAAAATATCAATGTTAAGATCACCTACTATCACTAATTTTTTTTTTGATTTATTTCGAAGGTTGCATAACATTATTTCTAAATTACGTAGGAAAACGAAGGGGTTTGAGCTTGGCGTACGATATAAGGCTATTATTATAGTGTTATATTGTAAGAGTTCAACTCCACAACACTCAAAATCATTTTCAGATGCATATTTCTTCAATTGCGTCAGTATTTTGTACTCAATGTGATTTATGCAGAATATACAAACACCGCCTCGCTTTTTATTCTTTCTTGAGTACCAGTCTCCTAATTTATAGTCATTTAAGGCAACGCTGCTCTCCTCACCCGCTTTAATAAAAGTCTCCGTCAAGCATACCACATCAATAATCAACCCTTTATTTAGAAACGTATCGATCGCAATTTCTAGTAGTTCTTTTTTACTTCTTAAACCCGCAATATTTTGGTGAAGAATATTTAATGAGCGACAATTATTAATATTAGTTACGTCAATGGAATTTACGTCTTCTACCTTACTTATCTCATTATAATACACTTTTTTTAATGATCGACGTTGATCATAGAGCATTTTAGGTTTAGGTAAAGCATTACTAGTACCTGCGAAAAAAGGTATTGTTCGGGGTGCTTTTACAGTTATACGATCTTGTTGATCGGTAAGTAGGCTTCGTGTCTAGGTTTGTAGTAACATAATATGTGGGCAAATCGGAGCATTTCGACAGAACTGTTGGTTCTTTGCTGAAGTTAAGATATTTGTTTTTATAATCAAAAAAAAACTCGCAATTGAAAACATGCCGCAAAGTGTGCGCCGACATCGCGCCGGCACCGCGCCGGCACCGCGCCGACACCGCGCCGACTCCGCGCCGTCGTCGCGCCGTTACGACTTCACTTGCATAGTGTGACTAGCGTCAGTCTAACTCTACACACAGCCACATAAGCTTAAGCCAGAAAAAATATCGACGCTTGAAAGGCAAAAATATCTAAGCGACATAAATACCGAAAATGAGTTATATATACCAATGGGTTCGTCATTTTTTTCTGCGTCGTTTGGTCTAATCGTTGTGCTTCTACGACGCGTTTTATGTCGCTTAGATAATGTGGAATTTATACTAAACCATGGATTTTCCGGTCACTAACCGACGCAAAAAAAGGGATATTTAGAAAATTTTATACTTAGGAAAATTTTAAAATTGGAAATATCCACTTAGTCTATTTTTCATGTTTTTAATTTTTTATTTGTTGGGACTTAATTATTTTTACTTGTTTGAAAACTTCTTCTCGTAAATACTAAGTAGATTGTACCCGTAAAAAGTATCAGTGAATTGTACTTACAGTGTATTTTACCTGATAACATCATTTCATGAAAGTGGAACTTGTATAATTTTACCTTTAATAAAGCGAAAAATTATTGACACTTAGATGCTTTTACTTATTTGACAAAATATTACTAGTTCTGATCTAGATATTTTTACATAATAACTTTTGTTATTGAGTATGTCGGTTAGATATTTTTACCAATTTTATTGAAATGTTTAAGAATGGCGTTTAGTTATTTTTTTTTTTGTGCACAAAATATTACCTTGCGTCGCTAAGGTACAATGCGAATTTCAAAATGTCGCTAGAGTATGCGCAACAACCGCATGGCTCGTATCGGGATGAATGACTGTCGGGCGCTCCGCGTCGCTTAGTGAGGACTGAGGACGAGCGTGCGTCCCGTTTAACACTCTGTGTACCGCACCAAATGAAGACGCGGTGAGTATTCAACTAAATACACTAATTCATTATTTACATATTACTCTTGTCCTTAGTATATTATTTACTATATATTAGTACATATTTGGTTTTATAGACAGGACTTTTTTCTTTCAGTTAAAACCATGATTTTCTACATTCTATGGTGTGGTAATACAGATAGTTGGTCAGAAGGGCAAGAAGTAGAGTCTGAAGATAGCTTGCAGTCCGGGAAAAGAAAAGCTAAAAGAAACAAAAAATACACTAAGAAAAACACAAAAAGTAGTCAACACGTTGAAGGCGATATCCATGATGAAGTGGTCGGAGAATCAGCTATTAGGTCTTCACCTATGAAATTGCCGTTCTGCAGTACTGGCCATTTCAAATCAAAATAATTTTTGTTTGGCTAAGAATTATAATTTCAAATTAATTCCATTTTAAAAATATGTTTTTTTTTTTTCCAAAAATAGTCATTTGTTTATTGATTAGTGTTACATTTTTATCGCATTTCAATCTTTTTCGTCATCATGGATACGTTAAAAATTCGAGTAATTATGGAATATGAGTACCGTCGTGGCAGCAACGCGGCACAAGCGGCACGCAATATCAACGACGTTTACGGAGCTAACACTACAAACCAACGCACCACCTGTTATTGGTTTGCTCGCTTCCGTTCTGGAAATTTTGATCTGAAAAATGAACCTCGCGGTCGTCCAAAGACTTTGGTCGACAATGACGAAGGCGATTGTGGAAGCTGATGATACACAATCTACGGCTGAATTAGCAGCAGCTTTCGATGTTAGCGTCAAAACAATATTGGTCCATTTGCGTCAAATTGGCAAGGTAACAAAGCTTGACAAATGGGTGCCCCACGAACTCAATGATCGCCAGCGCGAAGTACACGTCGAGACGTGCCTTGCACTGCTCAACAGACAAACAAATGAAGGAATTTTGAACCGCATTGTTCCTGCGATGAAAAATGGATTCTGTTTGATAACCGCAAGCGCTCAGCAAGTTGGTTGGATCCTGGTTCAGCACCTAAACAATGCCCCGAAAACCTAGAAAAGTGATGGTCACTGTTTGGTGGTCTAGCGCCGGCGTGATTCATCACAGCTTCTTACCAAACGGGGTGAGCATTACTGCAGATGTGTACTGTGAAGAACTGAACACAATGATGGAGAAGCTGGCACATCTCCAACCAGCATTGGTCAATCGCTCGTCTCCGCTGCTCCTGCACGACAACGCGCGACCTCATACTGCACAGCAGACGGTCTCCAAGTTGCAAGAACTGGGGTTGGAAGCTCTCCGTCATCCGCCCTACTCACCAGAACTTGCGCCTACAGACTACTACTTTTTCCAGAATTTGGATAACTTCTTGGCGGGAAAAAAAATCATTACCCGAGAGGCAGTACAAAATGCCTTTGAAGAATTTGTTGCCTCCCGTCCAGCTGATTTCTTTAAGAAGGGCATCAATAAACTGCCACTGCGTTGGCAAAGATGCATTGATTGCATGGGTGATTACTTCGATTAACACAAATAAAATATACATGAAAAAAAATCGTTTAAATTTTGTCATACAAAATGGCAATTTCATAGGTAAAGACCTATTATAATAAAAAATAAAAACAACGGTCTGAAAATAGAAATGCTGGTCTAGAACATACAACGGTGTGGTTGTACCAGCTAAAACTATTTTAGCTAATCCTTGTTATGGCAAGAAATGTGGCAATGACTGTGAGTCTGTGACTGAAGAAAGAAGGGAGAGTTTATTTAATTTCTTTTGGAAACCTGACCAAGTACGTCGTCGTGACTTTATATTCGTTTACGGGCGGCCATGTAACCCCCCCGTAAAAAAAATTGAAATGTGTTTTTCTAGCTTACTATTGCAGCTATAGCAAAGTAAAAAATACCAGTTTAGAGCTCAATTATTAGGAAATTAAAATATGAAATAATAAAAGTACAACAATTAATCAGAAGTTCATAAAAATTAAAAGTTTATGGCACTTTATGTTATTGTAATACAGAGCACTAGAGCTACTTTGTTAATTATTTTTTTTGAAGACCAGTTTGATACTCATGTTGATCTAATTTTAAGGTAAAAGAATCCGAACTACTTAGCGTTTTATATTTTTTTTGTGTTTATATTAATTGATCTCATACAGTGTTGTTATTTTTATGTTATTATAAATTTAAGAAAAAGTTGTTATTTTGTTTGTGTTCATGGTAAGAGCCATCTCATAATTTTGTATAACAAAGGTTTATAATAAAAATAAAAATAAATGTATTTAACAAAGTTTACATTCATTTATGTTCCTACACTGTAGAAATTTATTACTTTTTAGTTAAATATTGTAGGTTACAAAGTAAAATTAACATTAATTTTATTAGTTTAGATACATGTCTTAAGGAAAATACTAAATAGAAATAACATTTATATAAGTTACCTTGATTTAATTTATAAACTCTAAGATCATTTAGTTAAATATTAGTGTCTATAAATTCTTAAATGTTTGAATCTAATTATTTTTACCTGTTACTTCAGAAAATTTATCGACAGCTTAAATAAGTTTACATGTTGCTGCAAACCTTTCGGATACAATTTAAATAATTTTACTTGTTATTACATAACTTTCAGTTATAGCTTAGATAATTTTACCTGTTTATTAAAAGGTGTTATTTTTATCTAAGCGACGTAAACTGCCTTTTATTCGAGAGCTATAGAGCTCATTTTAATGTCATAAATAGGTATAAATATTAGATATATATGTGTATTAATAGCGTCTAAATCCGACTATATCGTAATTTTTTTTTTTTTTTTTCGATTTTTTTTACCTTTAAATCATTCTCCTGTAAAGTTTACTACATGTCGGTTAGTAATTGTTGCTTTTCAAGCGTCGATATATTTTGTTTCTGTAAATTAGTTTTTACAAACACTTTTACACGTCAAACAAGCCACATATTTTTTTTTATCTGGGTAAGGTGTTTCAACTACTCTGAGAAAAAACAGCGAAAGAAACTCAGAGGTCTAGTCTAGTCTAGTCTCTTTTAAAGTCCAGACATTATGATATCTTAGTCAGATCCTGCCAAAACCATGCAGATTAAATAATAATAATGACTCAGATCATTCTCACACTTTAAGATTACAAAAATTACAATTAACAGTGATTGTCTCAGTGTTGATCGCAACTGGTTATGATAAGCTTTATCGACAATTGACTAAATGGGCCCTTAATTAATTATTTGAAGTTTAGCATTCAAAGTTAAGTCTAGGAACGCTGTTCTAGTGCCAACACTTGTGCTCATCACTCCTTTTATCTATGAATCATTTGATCACGTCTAAGTGTAAAAAAATTGAGAAATAGATTGCGCACGGCTTCACACCTTCGGCTTATCGAGATATTTAAAGGATGATCCGATTTCAAGAGTTTCATTTCAAACGCAGCGCTTCAAAGCGCTCGTCGATACGCTGATGCTTTTAAGTGACGTCCTACTTTATCCATGTTGGTTGTAAGCCGACACTCCGTCACATTTGCAGATACCTAAGTACTTACCACATTTTTTTACATCGTGTGTCTGGAGTGGATTGACGTCAATAGTGCAATGGAAGGGGATCGAACTCACAACCTCTCGATCGCCAGTCCAACGCCTTAGCCATTGGGCTATTGCCGCTTTACTTAGTCTTTACTTAGTCCACGTTGGACGTGATAAACTTAGTTAATTAAAGCTATGTACATTGTACAAACGCCAGAACATCAATCTACCCCAAACTATCAAATTTTCCCAATTGAATATGAACCTTTTTCTGTTTGAAATAAAGTTGAAAACTATCAAAGAAATTTGACACATTTAACTGAAATGCCGCCGTTATGTTGTTACCTCGGAGTCCACATGCTGCTCCTTTTTAAAAGTGCACAAAACCTAACTTAGTTGTCTAGATACAACTTAGAATTTTATACACTTTGCAAATAAATAGAATAATTATTATCAATAATGTTACTAACTATTCATATTCCAAAATGGTCTATAATAAGCAAAGTCTGAGATCATGTACACGTTTCACATGAAGAGTCGAAAAAAGTAGGCACCGATGTCGGCGCCAGTGAAACCGCCACTATCACCGCTGATACCGGCACCGGTAGCAACCAGCATCGCGACTCGCAACCAATGTGCAGACAACACCCGCAACCCGCAGCAGAACAACATCCGCATCGCTAAGGTGTAGTCGTCACACAGTGCGGGGTGCGCCACCTCACCTATTAATGAAGCCAATTTGAATAAACTCGGGCACATTAGACGCGGTGCGCGGGGTGAGGGGGCGCGGTGACTCGGGAGGGGAAGCAGAGCGGAGGGGGGGGGGGGGTTGCTCGATGCGCGAACCAATTAATTATTTCTTGTGTCCTGACTTACGCTCGCCTCCGTCTTTGAATGTAGTGATTAATCAGGTTTTTTCCCTCTGCGGATAAATCTCGGGCGGATCAGTGCGGCTGCGGGCACACGCGCCGCGCCGTTATTTATGTGCGACGACGCGGCGGTGCAGGCGCGCCCTTACCCGCTCGCCGCTAATAAGAGAAGCGAGGGCTATTGGAGACCGGACCGGCCCACTGTCCGGCCGCCAGCACCGCCATCCGGCCCCGGCCTGAGGGCAGAGTTTATTTTGGATTTAAACTTACATTATTTTGACCACGCATAAACAAATTTAATTTATTTTTATGATCTATATCAACAATGCGTAATAAATTAATGAAGTTCAAGCGGTGTGCCTAGATTAGATTTATCGGGCATGTGTCCGCAACTCCAAGTTCTAGCGTGTATTTTGCGTTTGTTAGTGGTGTACCAAACTATGAATGTAGATTGAGAAATGATGTGTGATTAATCCAACGTCGTGGTTTAAGAGAACATGTAGACTGTAGTGACCAAAAGTGAAAAGAGTATGCTCTAAGATGTCATGGTCGTGTTGAGAGAATGAATGAAAGGCGACTAAGAAAAGGTATTTATGAGGCAGATGTAAGTGGAAACGTTGAGAGAGGACGCCCTAGAAGGACATACACAGGCCTTATTGGTGATGTTCTTCAGAAAGATCAGGCGAGAACTACTCTCAAAAGGCTTGCGTGAATGTCCAACATATGTATGAACGTAAACGTAGCAAAAGAAGTAGGTATGTGTGAACTTGTGTATGGATATTAGGTACAAAACTTGAACAATTTTAAAACGTCTACTTATCTGTTACAAAGCATTTGAAGGAATCTAATAATCGATACCAATCACACGAACATTACCGCAAAGTATAGTTGATACGTGAGTATAACCGCGCGACGATTGATCTCCGACGTGTGTGTGCGCCGAGTGCTCTGTTATCATAGCTTTGTCTGCGTACACGCTCCCACCTGCGCGTACGCAGAAGTGTACGCCGTGGAAGGACTTGGTTAGGTCAGTGCTTGTTTGGGCAGCCGCGTCAATATCATTACCTGTAGCCGTAGTCAGATGTCTCTAGTCTTATTCGCAAATTTTCATAGCGTACAATTAAATAATTTAATGGATGTTTTTTTAGAGGTAACTATATAGAACTTTGAAATGGAATGAAACAAAGATGTTTTTTTAAATTGACATGAAATTTACTTTATTCGAAAGATAATCTTCTGGTATTATAATTAAAATATAACTTCTGGCATATTGTATATTAGTCACAGCTGTGGACTTGTTGGGTTTAGAATGGAAGAGAAAGAACACTGGGTGTTTTATATGTAACACATTTTATTGTTAATTAACTAGTTAGTGAGTTAGGCTCTCCTAGGAGTCACCTAACACAAGCATCTTCTTGCTTAAAAGGTGATCTCCAATTTATGTATATTAAACCTAATGAAATTGCAATAAACATTTTTATTTATTTATTTATTTTATTAGACTATTTTCTGAGTCCTTGTCCTAGGGGTCCCCTAACAGTAGGCCAAATCCCGACACTAAAAATGTTTCAAACCTAGTCACAATCTCCTCTCAGCGACAATAAATGTGTAAAACTTGTCAAAATTGTGAGGTTGTGTGGAGGCTGCACTATGCTCAGTGTGATGACGCGGCGTGTTGTGTTGCAGGCGAGGCGGCGGCGGCGAGCGCGCCCAGCCTGGCCGTGTCGTCGCCGGGCCGCACGGCGCCCGCGCCGCTCTCCACCGCGGTATGTATTGTACTGTTACTTGTATGGTGCGGTTACGCGCGTGAGTATAATGCGCAAGCTACTTGTTCAAGTTGGCCCTAGAGAATAGGGCGAGGAATAGAGAAGAGGGCCCTATCAGAATACCAGCGCTGCGGTATTTGTTTTCATTTATCGCAGCATCATGCTGAGATAGGAGCCTTTTTGGCCTCGCACAGGTCTTCTCTTTTAGTATTTAGTTTTATATTCTTTTTGTTATTATTATTTTTGTAGTTCCTGTGCTTGTCCCAAATAAATATTTTTCTTTCTTTCTTTCTTTCTTTCAAGTTACTCGCTTGTACTTGTACATAATGAAAATAACTGGAGTAATTAAATACCTGAGCTACTTGCGCAATCAGTACGCTCAAGTTGTTTGCTCGTGGTCAAGAGCTACATGCGCAAGTAACCCGCGCGTGCCACAGAGTACGCGGGTTAGTTGCGCGGGCGGCTCGCTTTGGTACATGCATGAGTCGCTAGACCCGAACATGTTTTTAAACGGTAAAGTTAACGATTTATATAACCCGCGCAAGTACCTCAATATGCGCAAGCTACTAGCACCCTTACTTTCAACAGCAGACTATTTTTAAGATCGCATGTCCTGAATATAACCTGAAATTCGTATCAACCAGCACCTCAATTTTATTGCCTATTATAGGAAATTGCATATCTACATTTTAATTTATGTATGCAAAGTTGTTGTCATCTATTAAACAACGTAGTCCTCATTTAAAAAAAAAAACACAACCATAAAAAATACATGTAACGGAAAATTTGTAAGCACAAACACACACGCTTCGTTCAGGAATCCCATGCCAAGTGGGTACATAAATAAGTAGGTAGGCTCAGTCCGCCACTCCATCGACAACGATCCGTTCTCGATCGTCGTTACGAGCGACGCCATCAATCCGTACGGTTTCATCTGGTAAAAGCGTAGCTCGTAACCTCGTAGCTGCGTAGCCGCGTAGCCTCGTAGCTTCGTAGGCGACGCGTAGCTACTTATTAGGTACAAGTGCGTTCTCAACACGATTGCTTCACTTGTAGAGACGAATGTAAAACCCTATTTAAAGGATACAAATTTCTTGCCTGTCGCGTACAATGATATTCAAACACTGAGACACTTGCCTCGTCGTCTAAACACTGTCTAAACAGAGTTACTTTTTTTGTTATCTTTAATTAGCAATTAAATCGCACTGTACGAGTATATTGGTTTACTTAAAAGTGAATTAGTATATAAAAATTGTAAGAAAAATTAAAAGTAATGCATCCTAACATCGAGAAAAATAAAACATACTACATGTTTTATTTTTCTCGATGTTAGGATGCATTACGGCACGGGCACGATATTCCCAAATAGTTTATGTTATTTTACAAGTGTTTTTTAAGAATCTTGTATTTTCACAGCAATAATCGAGCATAGAAATAATAATTACTCATACCTATAATAATAGGCTCGCCCCCTATTTCTTGGGACTCAAAACATAACTGGCGAAATGTGGGTGTACTACCAGGAACACCTCTGCCTAGCCCTTTGGGGATTACAGGCGTGACGTTATCTATGTATGTGTACCTATAATAATTGAGTTTCTTATGGGTACAATACTGCATGCGGCGCGTCCCTCTCCATCACTCACTCTCTCACCGTTACACACGCACCTGCACAGTATGTGTGAGTGTGTGTGAGAATAAAGCTAGTGCTAAGTATTTTTTCATTAAGTTTTTCTTGTTTAATCGCACCTCAGTAAAGTGCTATCCGCTCGTAAAAGTAGCCGCTTTCGTATACAGTTAACACGTCGCGCCGGACGTCGGACGCCGGACGCCGGACGAGTGCGACTTAGCGCGATGTTATCTACTTAAAGTTGTCGTTTATTTTACGTGAACGTTGAGTGGAGCGGTTTGGGTACCGGGGTAACCGCGAGACTACGAGGCGCGTGTCTTTACGAAAACAATAGCCCCGCGAGACTGCAGTCATAGTTTATCATGTTCACCCAGAGATCGCTCATTTTCAAACTCGAAGTAAAAAATATAAACAGATAATCATGCATCGTATTTTTACAATCACTATTAGAAATACAAAAAAATTGTTGTCAAAATCAAATAGAAGATACTTCGTAGATATCATACATACCTGCTGATGGTGCATAGAATAATGGAACTTGATTTGTACCCTAAGTAATAATTTGCGAGAACTTTGCGATCACTCTCGAGTGGGTTGCGATGCGGGTTTGAGCGGTGCGGTAACGCACCAATCAAAACATTTATACCATGAGACCGCACCCGAGCCGCGCGGCTAAGATTAACACATCGCGCGCTCTCCGCGGCATTCAACTTCATCGTACTTACTTACACAAAACTTTCATTGAGAATTTACTTAGCCGACTCCTTCATCAAACAGAAACATGGAACTTCATCTAACTGAGTTACGAACCGATAAAGTAACGAACGAGTTGAATTTTAATACTGCCAAAAGTCTACGAGTGGCAGAAGTCGAGTTATAGGGTTAACGAGCCGGTGTTGCAACAAGATGAAATCTAATTAAACAAACAGGAACTCGGCGCCGCCAGCCTCCCGCGCTTCGTGCGTGTGTGAAAGAGATATTAGTATGATTTGTGCGTCCAATTTTCGTCTGCTCAAGGCGGCCGGTCCGGCTAGCCGGCAAAACTCTTCCGTCATTTTAATTTCGGTGGATTACGCATCGAACCACAATAATTAAATGGATCTGCTCCTTGAATATTTATAGTTATTGATAACGTTTTCTCATATCTCAATGACGCCTACATTTGAACGGTCCCAAATGTAGAAAATGATGAGCGTCGTGCGTCGATAAGTTACGTAACGGCTCCCGGCGGACGCGGCGGACGCGGCGTGATCAGTCGCTCCACACGACTTAGCGCGACAGCAAGACAAGACAAGCGCTGACACGCGCGCGTGTCTACATGTCAGCTGTCACCGAACTTCTACGTAATAAATAGTATCGCGTGACGCAAGTGTCAAGCACAAGATAGAAGAGTGAGAACTTCAACAGGTCTGTGTCGTCGTACAAAGCCCAAGCGAGGGAAGGTGCCGAGCAATAAATCCGCTCCACCTGATTAACTGTACAAAGTTGTAGCGAGCAGCTCATTGTCCGGGCCGGATCGGTCCGGATGGGGCGCGCCGGCACACGCCGCTAACAAGGGACGTTTTAATTAAGTCGCGATAGTTTTAACAGCGCGTTCTTTTGTCGCGTCACTTGTTTCCGCGCCGCATCGCGGCGCTCGCCCCGTGGCGCACCAGGTGACGTCACTCGAACCCTTTTAATGCGTGTCGCTTGTTTGAATTAGTTTCAATTTAGTGTTATCACGTCGGGTGGTGCGGTACGGCGCGGTGCGGTGCGGGAGACAATAGCGCGGCTAGCTCGGTGGAGATGCGTGGCGCGATAGCGGTGATTACAGCAGCTAATGTAATGTAATTCGTCGCAGAGGGACGCACCGCGCTCACGTAATTACTACGCGCTGATTGGATGGACACTACTCACACCGCCTGCTTACATAAAAACCCACCAGTCAACCTAGAAACAACATATAACAGTGTACCATATAATAAACTGAATTAACGGAATATAAGTGAACTACGGAAACAATTAGAGAAGAATTCGTCGCAAACGCATAAACTGAATGACTCCACCCATATCTATTCATTGAAAGACTTTATTTAATGCCCTGGAACTTTAACATAATTTTATTGCAATGTGTGTTGTCGCGCAGTTTCTACTATAATATCATTCAAGGTAAACACATGCATAGCTACACATGTGTCATTGTGACGTCATAACCATCACATTATCATCATACTACCAATATGTAACGCTCGCTACGAAGCGCCAATTCTGCTTAACTCAGTGTCCAACAAATTGACGACTGTGGCTTAGTCGCTCCACGACTTTTTCTGGTATATAATAGATAGGACATCCATGCTCTTTTATACTTTGCCAAAGTCGGGTAAAAATACCCTGTCAATCAGGAATAATGTACAATATTTGTATTTGGATTAGTGACCCGGTGATTTACTTTCACTGTTCTTGAAAGTACATTAACTTTTCATTGTTAGAAGCACTAAATCGAAATATTTTGATGAATGATCATGTTTTGATATGCAGGCGTGCAACGGGCCGGGCGCGTCGTGGACGTGGGGCGCGCGGTCTGCGGGCGCGTGCGGGGGCGCGGAGGCGGGGGCGCGGGAGGGGGCGCGGGCGCTGGGCCGCTCGGCGTCGGCGACGCTGCGCGCGGCGCCCCCCGACCTCAACGTGGACGCCATCAAGGAGAAGCTGCTCGACCAGCGCATCCCCGAGAGCTGCGTGTAGTGGCCCCGGCCGACGCCACTAGCTAATCAAAAGAATAAGAAAGACGATTCAATCTAAATGCTAAACGTTACATCCACTATCAGTGTACATCAGGACAGATTACGTATAGTTACCGGCCTCTCCAAGGACGGGGGCCACTTGAAGTCTTTGTGTTAGTGAAACATTTGCGTGTGTCGGCCCGGTGTTCAGAGCATGCGAGCGACGTGTGAACCATATGCGCGGCGCGCAGATCGCGTGTGTAGCGCGCGGACCGTGTGTGCGGCGCGCGGACCGTGTGTGCGGCGCGCGGACCGTGTATGAGGCGCGCGGTGCATATGCGCGGCCTACAGACGCTATGCGAACAGCGCGCGGTGCCGGCGAGCGCTATGTAAATGTTGTAGCTAGAATTATCCTCGATGTCATATTTGCTGTCATTCTGTGGTGATGAGGTCCTCGTGCCTCAAGGTTTCTTTCAGCGCTTGGAATGTCCGATTTCAATTTTTGATAATAATTATGAATTTAAAGTAGCATACTATTCACCGATTTTATACAACCAAATACATCGGGTTTAGTTCTGCAACAGGTCTCCTGACCTACTCGAAATCATAGAGTTAGAACATAAAGTACTCCTGTACTTACATGTTCTAACTCTATGATTTCGAGTATATGTAATCCTTGTATAAAATGTACTTTTGCAGCTACGAGATAGTGGCGCAGTGATTCAAAGTGCGTGTACAAGTATTAACAAAGTTACTTATTTAACTTTATTATTGTTTTATTCCAGAATCTCATTTCGCTTAATGGTTGAACTTTTTCTTTTGTACGTTCCATAACAGTTGTAACATTGTTATAGTTCTTAGTAGATAGTTATATTCGCAGTTGAAATCTGATGTTCTGAGCGTCTCTCCGTGAAGTTTGTAATCAAAATAGTGAAATCGATAATTTTGTTTGAAATGTAATTGTACATAGTAGTGTTTAAGCGACTGAGTCTTTGCCACTTTTTTACATGTCTACGAAATTAGATAATAAATTTACCAGTTAATAAGTACCTACTACGATAGCTAAATCTATTCATCGTTATCTGTATAAAATCTGATTTTATGTAAATAATGTTTGTACTCGCTCTTAAGGTTCTACTGCGTCGCGTGTCTCGTGGCCCCGTGACGTCACGCCTGTGTACAGCTCGTACAATCCTTACCGTATACATTCCGTTGAATTGAAAAAAATATAAGTAAACAAATTGGGAGTCTTTGGTCACTGCTTACATACAGGTTTTACATTTTTACTTTTTCGTTTAACAAATTATTTATCTACAAAAAATAATCACCAACACAACTTATTTCCCAAAACACTAATTTAAATTAATCAGGACAATCCGAAAAACATACAGAAATCAACGATCATAGGTATTCCGGGACAGCCTAAGAAGTCGAATGTGACGTTTCTTTCTTTTCGTATCGCGATAACTTTGTATAAACGTCTCCATAAGAAATTGAAAACCCAAATTTATAATCCTCATTAATAACTACGTTACCCATTTACACTAACAACGAGTATTATTGGCAAGAGTTAAGTTTAACTCTAAATTGCAAATATACACTAAAAACACGAACTCACTGCTGATTAATATTCCAACAGGACGTTATTACAATGTCATGTCTTAAGGTTGGTAACCATAGCGTTGTAACAAGCTATTTTTTAACCGAATGAAATCGATTATCTGCAAAATCGTTATTTCTACAAGCATCACATTTAGAAAAGAGATAAAACATTTTTATTAAAATAGATTTATATTAAGATTATCTACAAACATGTGCGTGTAGTAAAATTATTTCTCATAAATCATCTTTGAGCAAAGGAAATACAATTTACTGTCGATTACAAATTTTTAATTATGTTTAGTCAATATGTCTCAAAAACGGATAATATAGCAACCGATTTTTTTTCTTTTCTCCAACTTCTTAGATTGTCCCGATTATAAGTTAGAAACGTTGGTAAAAAAGTACAATACAGTGTAGTGCCGACGTGTGGTCGTGTCACGCCGCAACGGGACGTCGCGCGTCGTGTCACGTCGGGTCGTCGCAACAGTCACGCGATCCTAATTGTTTTTTGATGACATCAAAATTAGTGTTTCTTTATTCGAAGTTTAAAACGCGTGAATATATGAACACTAAATTAGTTGTCACGCACGTCATTTGTCACACGTCGTTATACTTCAGCATTTACTTTACTTGTTATGTTCGTCTTCAATACATACCTTGAAGCGTTATGTTGGAATGCACGAGCCTGAAACTCCTAGACGACAACATTTTAATTACTTATTACTTTGAGCTACACGTAGACCCTCCATTTAAACAAACTTTACTTACTCCTAAACATAAGAGGTTGCTTCAACGTTCGTCCAAGAGCTTCGGTAAAGTACAAGTATTGTTTTAAGAATACTTTCCTGTGTTAAGTATTTAAAATTAATCGTTATATTTTATTTAAAAAATACTGCATGAAAATGTAAGCATATCTTATATTGACATATCATTATTCCGAATCCTAACTTAATATCATTTTCAAAAAGCTTTTATTTTCTCTGTAAAGATGTTTAATGTAAGTTTGTACGCATATCAAAGTGTTTGACGAGAACGTGAGCAACACCGACCATCTCGTGTGTACGCTGCGCAAGCCGCGCACAACGGGACGTATCAGTAACTATGATAGCTGTCAAGAAGCTGTCGCGTTCAGTTACAACAGACTGACATCCTCAACTTGTAGATAGTAATCACTAGGTAATTTATTTGTAAGTAATGAGGCGGGGTCGCACCGTGAGCGGTGCAGGTCGCGCGCGGTGTGGCCCCACGCTCACACGTGATTTGTTATTATAAAGGTTAAAAACAACTCAAAGAGTTCGCCCTACTGTTGACATTATTTATTTTGAACGAGATTAAAGGTTGTCTTGGAAGAAATATTGTTTTTTTTTGCTACAACTCCCTTGCGCTGTTCAACAAATACATATTTAAATATTCCACAAATATTCCACATTTTTTTCACACAACGCCATTTAGTCCCAAGCTAAGCTTGTGAGCTTGTGTTATGGGTACTAAACAGCTGATAAACATATATATTTCTAAATACATACATACTATAGATAAAATTACACCCAGACACAGAACAAATGATCGTGCTCATCACACAAACATATGCCTTGAGTGGGAATCGAACCCACGACCTCCGGCATAGCAGTCAGGGTCACTAACTACTAGACCAACAGGCCCGTCATAATTTTTACCTATGCTTGATTGCATGTAGTAAACTCCCTGCGAATCGAAAAATGATCCCAGCGTAAAATGGATCAGTATCTAATTATGATGATAATTATCCAATAAATCATTTTCTAAAACAAAACAGCACGCTAAACCAACCGGGGCGCAGAGATACAGGTCCCACATGCCGCCAGTTACGAAGATATAACTATTATGGGCCATACATTATTGCCATAAAGATGTAAGTTTATCTATCTAGTTTATCTATCTATCTTACTATCCAGAGGTCGTGGGTTCGATTCCCACCCAGGACAAATGTTTGTGTGATAAGCACGATCATTTGTTCTGCGTCTGGGTGTAATATCTATAATATGTATGTATTTAGAAATATGTAAGTATGTTTATCAGCTGTTTAGTACCCAGAACACAAGCTCTCCAACTTAACTTGGGACTAAATGGCGTTGTGTTAATATTTGTGGAATTTTTATTATGTTATATTATTATTATTTATAAACCGACTACAAATAGGTGACTCCCGGTTGGTACTGAAAATATATGAAAAGCTGCAACTTGTCATTGACAAGCAATTGTTTTAAAAAATGAACTTGTGTTGGATAGGTATTTTAGCGCCATCTAGCGGTGAATGTAGCAAGTAGCAATAGAGCTGCCCTACAACGAGTCATCACCGCACCCAGTTAGTAAGTAGGTTTTCGATCACGTCGCTAGATGGCGCTTAAGGCCCGCGGCCGCAGAGTTGTACGTATTGGAATGTTTATCTCATAATATTATATATAAATAACGTTTAATTTACCTATAACATCCCATCATTATTGAAATAAAATATTATTAAAACTGTTAAACATACTTAAATATTTCTATAAACATACATAATGTTATAGATAAATAATACACCCAGACACAGAAGAAATGATTGTGCTCATCAAACAAACATTTACATGGGTAGAAATCGAACCCAAGACCTCAAGCTACGAGCAGTCAGGGCTCGAGACGAGACCAACAGGTCAGTCACAATCTACACAATTTATATTATTACAGGAGATCAATTTTATTAGAGGTAGTGACAATTCGACAATCACAAGAGAAGAAAATCTCTCATGGACTCACAAGAGTCTTTCTACTTTCTAACCTAGGTACTTTCAAAAAGTAGTCTACACTACATACTTACACTTACAATTTAGAGCATAGCAAACAAAACACATAATAAAAAAACACATCGACCCTATTCATTAATATTACAAAAGCCCAAGGTCAAACCTCCAGGCGCATGGCAACAAAACCGAGTTTTATAAGATTTCCGTCTAGTGTGTCTAAGGCCTAGGCTTATCATATGGCGCCTTAGGTGCCACTATTAAGACTTTCAGTGAATTGGTAGTCTCGTAGACAATTGTCTACGACGACGTAGCAACCTTACGTAGGGCGTGCGTCCTAGGCCTACGAGGTGGACCTACGCGGGGCGCCAAGAATTGCATGAGTGAAGTACTGTATAAGATGATACTGCTTATCTTCACCGATAGCATTGTGTTAGATTTGCTGTTAATTAGTGAATTCATAGCAGTCACCGCTGCGATAACAAATGCTTTGATTGGCGTCACTTACACGTTAGGCAACTGGAACAGGAAACATTCCACAAAGCGCCGCCAATCCGCGCTCGTAAACAAGTCGTAATCAATATTGTCGGCACGACCACGTCCGCGCTGAACCAAAATGTAGTTTGTTTATCAACGCAATTACTATCAATGTCATAAAATCACTATTGAGCGTCAACGAGGTCGGCAATCACAAATAACTTAGGTACTTAGTCAGTAAACAGGAACAGCTGTCAAACCAAAACTTGTGTTATTGTTTATCATATCGTCAATAAGAAACTCCCAAAAATGATTTCTTTGATTAAACTTTGAGTAAGAGTCTCTTTCATATACTGTCCATGTTCTATTTAAGATTTTTATTATGCACAAATCGGGAGACTGGTATTTCTACGGACATGAAGTATTCATGAAAAGTAAAATATTAAAAAAACTAAATAAAAAGACAATAAATGTTTTTCCATCATTTATTTCTCGGTTGCAGCCCAGAGTCAGGATTTCTGCCCGATAGATGGCAACAGGCTCGCCCCCCAACCCCTTTTGACACGGGACTTCGCCATAAATGTAAATATTTTATTTTATTTTTATTTTTTATTTTATTTATTAAGGGAGTGAGTAGGGATTTCAACAGATATTTCTTTAATTTATTGGAACGAAGTTTTGGAACGAAGTTCCTTATCGCGCGTTGTGAAAGGGGGCTAGACGGAAAAAATTCTTACGAAAAGTTGTCACGACACTTTTTGCTATAGTAAGCTATTGTAAGCTGTACGGCGTCGCATGTTCGCAGGGACAGAGAGATGGAGAGGGAGAGGGAGAGGGAGAGGGAGAGGGAGAGGGAGAGGGAGAGGGAGAGGGAGAGGGAGAGGGAGAGGGAGAGGGAGAGGGAGAGGGAGAGGGAGAGGGAGAGGGAGAGGGAGAGGGAGAAGATTGAATAGTTCACTAATCAATCAAAGGGAACTTCGTTCCATCCGGGTGTCCCTTGACACCTCTCAAGTTTTTTTATTTCAATTCGGACAACGTAGTCCACTTTTTTAGTAAAATACCTTATCACTAATGTTAGTAATACCTACACAACAAAAAAAAACAAAAATTCAAAGAGACAACTGATCCTGCAGCAAGATGTGCAGATCAAGAAATTGTTAACCAACCATTCTCCCCACATAGTGCCTCAGAAAAGGTGAGTAAGGGCTCTCCACCACCGTTTTCAGGATGCTATTGTCACTGACCCGCGTTCTACGCATCAGCGATCCGAGTTTTTTACGAACGACTGCATGAAAGCCGTCAGTCCAATTCTGAGCGAACATCTCTGACGCGCTACAGAAACGGGGCAGTTTCAACAGCATCCTAAAAACGTTACTATATTGGATACGTAAGACATCTAGTAATTTTTTGGTGTAGCTGATCCATACAGACCTTGACAAAACGCCTTGAACAGTGTCTATCAAGATCTACGGGCCAACATGTTCCCTCGGACCGCCAGTGCCCTACGTTCCCTTTCTATGTCTGCATTATCTTTAAGGTCGTCGGTAAGTACATGCCCCAAGTACTTAAATTGGTGGACTTTATTAATGCTTAGTATACCATTAAGAGTAAAGCTCGGTTCATGATTGGGACACTTACCAGCGGCCTTAAAGACCATGTATTCACATTTTCGCACATTATATGCAAGGCCGTGCACTGCCGCATACTCCTCGCAGACCTTCAGCATTTCTCGCAATAACAAAATAAACGAATATGGATAGGTAATAGATAAATACCATTCATTAAAAGTAAAGGCGATCTTCCATAGTTGAAAAGTCCTGTCGTCGAAACTAACAAATGCGAACCATTCTGTCGGCGAAACATCCATAGGTGAAACGTTCTATCGACGAATCTCTCAAAAACGAAAGGTCCTGTCGGTGAACAGTCCAAAGGAGAAACGACTGTCGGAGAACGGTTGCAGAATCGAAACCGCTTGCATGAAGTGAACCTTCATTCCCGAAGACCGCTACGGGTACCACCTATAGCAATGCACAATCGTAGGATTCGATATCAATGGGCTCTTGAACACAGAAATTGGGCAGAAGAACAATGGCGTTTCGTGTGCTTTTCTGATGAGTCTCGTTTTGGTATGAGACCGGATACAAGACGTATACGACACTGGAGAACCCCTGGACGCCAACAGCGATTAAAATCCTGCCAGGAAGTCCATCCTTATAGTGGTGGAACCATCATGGTATGGGCGGGTATTTGGATCGGCGGAAGAACTGAGTTGATTTGGATCAGAGGCAACCTCAGCGCTCAAATTTATGCTGAGACGATTGTATCAGACGTCATCGTTCCTCTACAAGTGCAAATCGGTCCCTTATTTCAGTTAATGCATGATAATGCACGACCGCACACCGCAAGAGTTGTAAGACAGACTCTCGCCGCAGCTAACATCAATGTCCTGCCCTGGCCTGCTCAGTCGCCAGACTTGAACCCGATTGAGCATGCATGGGATATGCTACAGAGAAGAGCTCTGCCGAATATGGAGGGTATCCAGTCGCAAGAAGACCTTTTTTTGTTGTTGCAACGAACATGGGCGGCCATTCCACAGCGTGATTTGGATGAACTCATTTTGAGTATGCCAAACCGATGTTCTTGTGTTGTTAGTATTCGCGGTAGAAACACGGATTATTAATTGTTTAAGTTACCCAATAAAATTTTAAAGAAAACTGTTATTTCAGTCTTTTTTTCGAACTTTAATGTTAGTGGTTCAAATGTCAAAAATCCCTTTATTAGGAAAATGGCAAATTTCTTTATTAATGCAAAGGTGACTTGGTTTATCGTTACTGTGACAAACGAAAACACTTTATTTGATGAATCCTTAAAGAAAATTTTAATTAATATCAATCAGGAGAAAAGTTATTGCAAAAATATATGTTGATCCCTAGACACTTTTGATGTGTGTAGTTAGACAATCTATGGGCGTGTGTAAACAAACAAGCACAAAACAAATAACAAACACAAACTAGGTACCAACTACTGCCTAGTTTTCAGCTTTTTTTCTCTAAATAGCAAACTAACTAACTTACATTTAGACTCGATTCACATTGTCCACTGTCCAATGCGTTGCACCATAGTAATCAACCAACCATTAAAAACCTCTAATTACATTCATTAGTCAAAAATCGAAGATACTCAATGAAAAAACCAGTAAAATAATACAATTGTTTATTATTTCCTTTAATATGTTTAATATACAGACACGACAAACATATAACTGATAACTAGGAACTTAAGCGTAATAAATTATTATGATGGTAATATTTTGAAGTGTTACTTTGGCAACGTTGAAGCTAGTATATAAAAGCATTTGTTTACTCCAGGGTAGTTACACTGAGCCCACGCTCCCCTAGTAGTAGACCTTCACGTCTGTTAACATTGAGGTGTGTTCGGTAAGGTCTTTGCTAAGAGGGGGCTTAGTACACCTCGACGCTCTCCTGGTGGTGCACGGTGTCTTGGCGGAACATCTCCACGTCCGCCTGACTGTCCGCGTGGATCATCTTGACGCGACCCTCCTGCGACAACACAATGTTATGCTTAATTCATATCGCTTCTGATAAGCGTTCAATAGTAAAAACCTCTAGATTGGAAAAAAAACATATTCTCCTGTTGCTTAAAACTACACGCACCTGCATCAGACAGAGGACTCGAACAAGCACAGGTACCCCGTCTGACCCTAAGACAACACTTAATTACTACCACTAGTCGCGGAGTGCAGCCTCTACTGGCGATTACGAAGTCTGGTGAGGGCGGGCAGCAGGTTACCTTGGGATGCATGAGGATGAAAGGCAGCTCCGCGACAAGCTCGCCGCTGATGGCGCCGAGGTACAGCTTGACCTTAGCGCTGTAGCTCACCACGATGCCGAACGCGTCGCGCTGGTCAGGATCAAGGAGCCTGCGACCAATTACGACACACACAGCCGTTGTTATTTTTTTTTCATTATTTAAATAATATAACATAAGCAGATTAGCAGCACCATTTTTACTCACAGCGTAGTGGAAGCGAGCGTGGTGTCGGAGCGCTTGAGCTGGCCGTCGAGAGCGATGCCGCGCTTGTCGCGGTTGTGCGCCAGCGTCGGCGTCAGGTGCAGCACCTTCTGCAGGCTGGAGCCCGGCTGTAACGGGCAGCCATCCCTGAAGTTTATAAAAGTGACAGGAATCAAAATGGATGTAGTTTGTCGCCAAAAATTAGGTCAAACCGCGTTAGGTAAAGCCTTGAACTTATGTATCAATGATGTTCTACGGTGCCACGTTGCAGCTCGGGTTGCAAAGTATGTGTACAATTTGTGGCTATCAATAGCACATTGAACAATAAAAGGCTTACAGATGGTCTCTGTAAAACTTCTTAAACGATACTTTTATTCTTAATCACGATGTGTCACGTTAGCGGCTGGGAGGTGTGGGGGGAGGGTTGGAGGATTAGTAAGGTGGTAAATGTGACTGACTGTGTCTCGATGCTGGCGACGATGTTGCGGTACTGTCCGTTCTGGAACAGCATCACATCGACACCTTGCTGGATGCACGCCTTAATCTTTTTCACCACCTTGTTGCTGTGGTTGCGCACGCACATGTTCACCGCCACCGTCTCCCCGTGGATATAAAGCTAGACAGACAACGAATAATGCACTATCAATCGCCAGCACTCTGATCAATATATAAATAGGTGTATTACTAAATATCCACGCTATGATAGTGCTGTAACATAAAATACATGATAATATTCATCTTCTTATTTTGAAACACTTATTTTTTCTTCGGGGTAGAGGAAAGACTACCTGCTTATCGAGCGTGAGCTCCAGCTCGAGCTGGCCGGGTGACAGCACGAAGTCCTTGCGCACCACAGTGCAGGGCTGAGGGCCTGGCTTGGCTGGCGCGTACTGCACCTTGCGGATGCCCAGCGCCACGGTACTCCTGGTGGTTCAGTGGTTGAATTATTTTACTACACAATACCGTGTTCTACACGGGAGAACCTGTAATTGGCTTTGTGTTGTTTATTTAATTGTAATCCATGAAAACCAACAGCTGTATCTAATAACAGCTGTTGGTTCTCCTGTCTATAAATAAATAAATAAATGTTGCAGTTTTGTAATTTCCGATAAAATCAACTGGCGAAACTGTAACCAATGTATGATGTTTGCCATAATTATTGTTAAGTTCGCAATTTTGAGTGCAATAAACACCAGAAAAATTAAAAAGTGTGTACGTACCTGCGATGTGAGCGGTCGATCTCGGAGTCTCCCACAAAGATCTTAACGTAGTACTGCACACCACAGGGTTCGCCATCGTCTTCGAGACCGGGCTGAAGGGTCACCGAGCCGGGAGCGCCGGCTGGTACAGTCAGCCGGAACGGAACCGCTCCATCACCCAGTTTCTTCATCAGGCGCTCCTATCATACATAATTACAATGATCACTCGTTACAGTAGCTTTGAAGTCCAAAAGGATTTTTGTGGAAAGTAGTTCCTGATAATCTTCAATATTGTGTACCTGAGTACGTGAAAGTTCGTAGTTATGTTTCTCAGGTGGTGGGTAGATCTGCTCGGAGGCGAGGAACAGCTCCTTGTAGAAGTTGAGGCCCATAACCTCGTCCTCCTCGCGGCCGTAGCGGAACGTGCAGACCATCTGGCCGAACACCTTGCGGCCGCGCACGTATTCCTCGTCCAACAGAACCACGCCATCTAAGAAGAGATACAGAATTTGCAAGCATTTTGATGTTGTGCTGGTTACACAGAAACGTATTACAAATACTTTTAGTATCCGGTCTCGTTTTCGATTCTGAAAAAAAAACACTGTGTATGTATAATATCTCTTGGGAGGTGGCTGAGCTCGGCTATGCGGTTAGACAGAGAACCGCTCCGTTGTGGCGAAATCACCTAAAGATCGGTAAAAAAGAAAAGTTACTTGTGTTTTATTAGTCACGGTTGAGCTCATTTGACAGTTAACAGATGTAGAAACTGCACATTTAGTCTATTTTTGCTATTTTCTCAGCATAATGTCGTATGGTATTTTACTGTAGGGCTTCCAATAGCAGGATATTGAATGTACGTTTTTTGCAAAAGTGAGCTGACAGAGCCATTTGTAATCAACCGCTTCTCGAAGCGGTAGTGGCGTTGAGTTCCCTAAGAGATTTTCGAATCTCTTAGAGAACTATTGAAGAAATTTAATATTTTGACAGTGCCTTTGTCTTATCCGCACTTTTGTAAAAAAAGAATAAATATCTTTTTAAGTAATAAAGACACAATTACTACATAGTATTTATGAATAAAGATAACATAACTGAACCACCGTAAAAGTGAGTACATCAGTGGCATACATTTTAAACTTCTATTCATTTTTGTTCTGCTTATTTAACTAGCTTAACTGTTGCCTGCGACTTTCTCCGTGACCCTAATTACTTTTCAAAATAAAACTGTTACTGTTTATAAGTTACTCTTTATATGTATAATAACAATCAATATCTGCCAGTGAAATTCGCGTTAAATCGATTTCGCCGTTTCGGAGATTACACCAAACAAACAAACAGACAGAGACAACCAATATTGAAAACAAGATCATAAATGTATATTAATTGTACTCCATCTGTAGTAAGTAACAAAACTGTTATTTTGACATTACAAACTGTAACTTCAATTTTATCTATTTGTATAGATTTAACTTCTAAGTTTAACGTTTAAATGTGCCTTAATAATGGTGTACCTCATGGGAATCAACGATTAGCCTTTGACTTTAAAAAGAAAGTGATCGCTTATCAATGTCACTGCACGTCCCGTAAGTACTGTACCTATGGGCTCCACGGTGGATATGTGGTCGATGAAGTCCCTCTTCGCCATATACAGCGTGATCTTGCCATTGGGCGCGCACTTCTTGAACACTTTGAAATTGTACACCATCTTGCTGGTCTGCTCGCTGGCGTCGGATATCAGAGGAGTGCGGCACAGGGTGCTCCCGTCGGACTGCGCCTGTAGAGCCGCGCGGTGTTTATATAAGGGATTATTAGTTTGCGAGGCTTCGGCTGCGGTAATCTCGTTAGCCTCATTAGTGACGGCACGGGGACGTGGGAGCCACCACAACCTGCAGTTTATGATTATTCACCTGTAATGAGATTAATGAGCTGATCAGTTCAAAATTGCTAAACCTGCCTCTGTATGTAACACACATAGTTCCCTAAATAATAACAATATAAAACGCCCGTGATGTTAATTGGTTTAATTAATAAGACTAGTCGTCATTTTGTCATTGCACAAAAGATCCAGGTCCATAGCTTTTTGTCAAATTTTTTACACCAGCAGTCTGTGGGCTAATTATACCCAAAAAGCAGGCAGCACTCTGCGCATTCAATATAACAACGCCTTCAAGGCGCTGTTGGGGCTTCCTACCTTACTGTAGTGCGTCGGGGATGTTTGCGGATGCGCACACTGACGATTATTTTGCAATCATGCGCAAAAAAGTGGCATCAGTGATACGCAGAGTAAGGGGAAGCAGCAATAGCGTTCTGAAGGTGTTTTTAGAAAGATTGGAAGGGTCTACGATGGATAGGTTTATCAAGCTGCATGTCAGACATGGGTCTTGCTTGATAAATCTTCCGCGAGCTGTTTATTTTTTTGTGTATTTGTGTTCTTGTGTGCGTCTAGATGTTACTACTAACATATAGTTGTTAAGTTATTTTTGTACTGAATACTAACGCGCTCTGGGCCTTCGGTGCCTGAAAATAAAGATTTTTTTTATTTTTTTATTTTTTATAGCTGTACGAAGCTGGTCTATGTTTTATAACGCTGAACTTACATATATGTGTGTTTGCTGAATGTCCAAATCTTGCCAATATCCATACAAATGAATTGTATAATTTAACTGGCAAGGCAGAAATATATTTCTTATGTGAAGGATGGGGCGGTACAAAAACTCTGACAACAGTAATTTACTAACCATACGAAAAAGATTATGCTGCTGTATGAATAAGCCGAATTTCCCTTGCCTTGTTAATGTGGTGTGTAACAAGTTTTGTTGAAGTGGTCAACAAAAGCATCATCACATTGTCATTTGTAATGTTGCTGAGGAGTTAGTGCGACACGTTTTCCCAGCAAAAACACTACAAAGTGGTGAAGGGTGGGCATTTTGGGGGACTGTCTTATGTTATTTTGACGTTCAGAAAATTTTAGTCTCATTTAATTTCATCATCTAATTTGAATAAATGAAGTTTGTTTTTTATTTTGTTTGACATTGAGTTTTCTTTGTAAGTAAGTACCTACCATTAATTTAACATACCCCACAATTATCTTATCAAATTATTACGACCTTCTTTCCGCAAAATTGTATCAGGATCTGATTCCCTCATCCCCAGAATGTGCAGGCTTCTTAAGAATTTTGAAGAGTCGGTAGATATTTATTCAACAACACTTAAAAAATTCAATCGTCAAGGCCTATAGTCAGAAATGACTTTTTCATTTTTGTTGTAAATGTTATTTCTGCAGTATTTTTAATATTATAATGTTTTAATTTTGTTTTTACATGCAATGTCTGTCGCATCATATTGTACACTATGCTTTTCTGTTGCTCGTACTTTGAACTTGTAACAGCCTAAATAAAAAAATAAGAAAAAAAATGTTTCTTTCGTTATTGTCAGTAAGTAGGAGTCTTATTTGTCTTTACTAATAAGAAACTAAAACTGGATTTACTAATAAGTAAAACACGTTTTAGTTAGTTATGTATCTCGCATTAAAGCCACGGACCCCTTCATTGACTTGGCTTGAAAACCAAGTCCACTCGGAAACTCCCACCCACATCAGCCACAGTTTGCTTTTACTTCTTCAATAATGATTTCCTCGAATAAACTTCGTCACTGTTAGGTGCTAATGATACGTACGTACTTTACGACGGTTTTGGGTAATCTGTGCCTTTTCTATGAGCTCCAAGGTTCTCTTGTACTGCATAGTGGTAACGGATATTACCTATCTTATTGGTTGCTGCACTAAATTTAAGGAAGAATAAATAAGTAGTTCAAAATTCAATTGAACTGTGGAATGTTTGTGAAGCATACTATTACTTTCATTAGCGTCTCGATCGATAAGCATTCATAGTAAAAATGATCACGGCCACGCGGTGACTCAGGCGCAGCGCGGTCGTTCACCTGCGCCTGCGTCTCGCTCGCACGCGCCATTGGAGCTGAAGACTTTGCTACGTCACTACGAGCTTGTTTTAGGGAATACGAATGATTTATGGTCTAAGTTAATTATCTTATGAAAAGATTCTGAGTATTGTCGTCTACATAACGTGAGACTGCATGTGTATAACTACCTACTGTTAAAACATTACAGGTCCCTGTAGCCCGTAGTAATTTGTGATATGTCAGATGTGTGCATCGTTGCGATGACGTCAGAAAGCGGTTTTCTGCGGAGTAGCGGAGTAAAGGCCCCCCTCCGGCGAGCTCCGGCAAGCAGCACCCGGCGCGCGGCACAGTTAGCCGCGGAGTCCACCGGCCACTCGCCAAGTCTTCGGCATCGTCTTAACGCGCATCTTGCGTATCAATCGTTTGAGGAATGCGCAAGCGTCGTTTGTGTTTATCTTAGGTGTTTGCGTACAGTGTATCCCGACTGAGTGAAGGCATGTGTGTTGTTGTGTGTCCGCAGAGGAACATATGAAGAGCAGCGGACGCTGTTCACGCTGCGCAACTATTAGGAGCCGTGTGACGCTGGTTCTGTGTGGGTATGTGACTGTGACCGATATTAAGCAGCTGTTTATTGCGTACCTGCAATACATTTAGATATACAGGTTGGATAACTGAATTACCGTTTTAATTACCTACCTACTTGGAAAAGTATAGTTACCTACTGTTTAAAAACACATTTTGTTTGTTGCACCAATATTATTATGAGTTGTTCGTATGGATTATTTCGGTTTTTAGTAGTTTGGTTATAATATAAATAAAGGGAAATCAACAAAAACTAAAATCTATTAATTTCAAATATTGAAAACTTTTACAGAATCAGAATCAGAACTTTACTTGTTATGAATGTAGGTAGGTACAGATGTAACATGTTGTAAGTAGGTAAATTAAAGAGATTAGCTACAGTCACAAAAAAAATACACCTGAAAAGATAGACAACAGGGACTTGGTAATGAGAACACACATATACAGGGTGGACAAAACCAATGCGCCCTTAAGTTTAACCACTTTTAATTCGGAAAATATACCATTTTAATGTAGAGAAAACACTTAAAAAAAAACTGCATTTACAGATTTCTCGACAAGCAAAGGTCAAATAAAATCAAATCATTTATTTTTTGCCAACATGGGTAGGGGTACAGATGTAATACAAGTTTTGCTAGTGCAAAACCTGTACCTGTACCTACTTTGTCAAAAATTCGAACCAGCTAACATTTAAAAATTAAAACAATCACTATAAATTACTAATCGATAGGATTAATATTCTTCTTGATAAACAAGGAATAAAAGATCATTAGATCTAATAATAATTTCCTTTTATCATGAATTGTATTACCGCACTGCAAACAAACATGTACAGACGCCAGCACATCAACCTACCGTAAACTGACAAATTTTCTCAAATGAACGTGAACCTTATTCTGTTTGATAAAGTTGAAAAACGACGTTGAGGATACATATCTACATGACATAGGTACAGATGCCAGCACAACAATCTACCCCAATGTGTCAGAATAAGGTTCACGTTCATTTAAGAAAATTTGACAGTTTAGGGTAGGTTGATGTGCTGGCGTCTGTACAATTAATAAATACAATTCATGATAAAAGGAAATTATTATTAGATCTAATGATCTTTTATTCCTTGTTTATCAAGAAGAATATTAATCCTATCGATTAGTAATTTATAGTGATGTTTTAATTTTTATATGTTAGCTGGTTCGAAGTTTTGATAAAGTAGATATATAATTTTTAACCGACTTTCAAAAAAGGAGGAGGTTCTATGTTCGTGTGTATGTATTTTTTTTTTTTTTTTTTTTTTTTATGTATGTTACCTGATTTCTCCGCCATTTGTGGACCGATTCTCGAAATTCTTTTTTTGTTTGAAAGAGTAGACTCCCGAGGTGGTCCCATTTTAATTTGGTGAAGATCTGGTGCTGATCTTCGGAGATATACAACGGAACTCTTCAAAAATCGACGGCAAATCCGTCGTGATTGCTGGAATCGCTTGGATGTTTATTGTTTATGCAACATCATGACGTATTATCACGCCTGTATGCTCTGATGGGGTACGCAGATGTGTACAATATACCTAGATTTCGACAGTTAGGTATGTTAATTTTCATTTATTAGGGATAAGTGGATAACCCTATTTATCATGACATGTAATGTTAACAATAAGTATAAAATAAATTCATGTTTTAATCAATTCATTCATCAAATATTTGTATGGGAACAACTAAAAATAGAAAAATAAAAACTTTTTTGCAAAAAATAAAACCGACTTCAAAAAAAGCACTAAACGGTGAAAAATAACTCTAAATTAGGAAGTCGGTGGCCCATCATGAATAAGACAAAACAACCATAGCCACAGACTTCCTAATTTAGAGTTATTTTTCACCGTTTAGTGCTTTTTTTGAAGTCGGTTTTATTTTTTGCAAAAAAGTTTTTTTATAGTATAACATGACGTGTGTGTCTAACATGTTATATTATTTAAACTTCTTATTTTTAAAGTCTCGTCTCGAAAGAAATGTGTTTAGAAGTTTATAATTATTACAAACTAGCTGTACCCTGCCACGCTTCGCTGTGGCACATTGTGATTGAATGGTTAAAAAAAAATTGATATAAACAATCCTTGATGCGGATTATACATCATGCTAAAATTTCAGCTTGATCGGTATAGAACTTTTTGAGTTTTTGAAGCGTACACAAACCAACGATGACACAATTTTCATATCTAATAGCAAATTTTTGAAAAGTCAGATAACTTTGATCTAAAATAATAATATGGTTGTGCGACATCGCTCAAGTTAGGTCGCTCAGGTTAGGTTCGCTCGTGGTGAAACTCACCCGGCTCGCAGCAGACGCACCGAGCGCCGGCGGAGGGCGGATAACGCCCTCAATCAGCCCCCCTGAATGGGTACGTACATGGACCCGAGGAGGCTGCACCTCGTGTTCACGCGCGTCCCTCTTAGACGTCGCAAGGGGAGTTTAACACCTCACTCCCCTCTCCGACTTGGCGAGGCCCTTGAGGCACCAGTCGGAGGTCGCGGAAGTATCTTCTGTTACCGTGACCCCCGGCGCAGTTGTGAGACGGAACAGTGGGGTGGTTTTTAGTCAGTAAAAGTCTGACAGATCCCTCCGCCCTCCCCAGGGCGGAGGACATCCATGTGAATTTTTCACCCTGCAAAACAAAAGGTTAGGTTCGCTCATTTTAGTTTCACTGAGATTAGTTTCGCTTTCGTGGAAGTATCTTCTGTTCCCATGACCCTGATTGATGAGTAAGTAATAGGAATTGTGAAACAATCCTACGTTAACACGACATCCGCCACCGCAAGCGTGAGACGGAACACCGTGGTACCTAAAGACAGACAGTTAGTTTCTGATAGTCCTACCAGTAGGTACCAGTACATGATTACTGTACTAAAGGTTAACTGTGTGTAACTTGAAAAATTGTTTATGGGGTGTGTGTGGGTGATTCATAATTGAATTTCCCCAACCTGCAAGCCTATGTTTGCTCCTCTATTGCGAACTTCTTAACGTTTAACCGTATCGGCCTCGCTTAAACTCAAGGTTACTTCAATGAAAATATTTGTGTTGACAAGTTATGTCAAACTATTTTTCTACACTAAAATAATTGTAGGTATTATAAAGAAGAAACATTAGGCTTTTGTTTGTTTAACTAAGTTGAGTTAAACAAACAAAAAGCCTAATGTTTAAAAATTATTTCTCTATCAAGCTATATGTATACGAGCAGGTACTAACATCCTCAATACTTATAATAAGTTAGTTTCTTAAAAGTTGAACTCCTTGCCTTATAATTATAGGACTTCCATCCGTTACCTATGCCACAATTAGTAAAATCGATTGCATTCATCTGGCTTCCCCCCAAAAAGTTTGATGATAGGTACAATTTAATTACATTCAATATCCGCAGTGTCGCGCCGACAGTACGCGTGACTGAGCAAACTGAGCAGCAGAGCAGCCATGCCCCACAGCAGTCGCAGCAGTCCTGACTCGCAGCTCCCATCTGGTGGGTACCTACCGAGCCGACGCGGCGCCGCATGCATTTTGCTGATGAAACCGGTTTATGGTCTCCTAAATAAATACTTATTTAACTAGCATAGTAAGCTTAGCAATAGTAAGCATTCATTTTCGAAAAAAGTAGGTAAATAAAGTTCATTTAATGATGTTCATTTGAAGGTTCTATCAGCTGGATAAACTTTACGTTAACTTTATTAATGAGGGGGTAGAAGTTAGACCTGTGGTTTGATAGTTGATGTTGATCTTAGGTACCCGTATAAGTACTTGTGTTAATACTTTAAAATGAAAAACCGTCTTGGTGTCTAAATCTAATAGCAGTATTATTTATTTATACGAGGTCCGAGTTGCTCTAATATTCTTCACTCTAATCGAGTCCAACCAACGGCTGGATGTCACGTCAGTGTGTGACGTTTGGCGGCGTGCACTGTGCAGGAGGCGTGGAGCTGCGTGAGGACCTGCCGCTGAAGGCACGTGGCGGGGGCGCCGGTGAGCCTCGCTGCTGCGCGGGTGGGCCGCGCCTCATCCTGGCCGCCTTCGCCACACTCACCTTCGCTATCACGCTGGCGCTGCTAACGCAGATCTACTATGGAGACTTTGAGGTGAATATGACTGCTGGATTAGAAATGCACCACTTTCTTATTATTTAATGGCATTGTCTTGTCATCGACGTATGTTTTGTAATATTAAATATCCCTGTACTGTGCGGCAGCTGGTGCCGCATGGCAGCGTGTCGTCGTCGGCGGCGGCGTGCTCGCGCGCGGGCACAGACGCGCTGAAGGCGGGAGGGCGCGCGCTGGACGCTGCCGTCGCCGCCGCGCTGTGCTTGGCCGTGCTCGCGCCGCACCGCACCTCACTAGACGCGTAAGGTTATTTTTCTCAGCCCTTTTTGGGGTCGACGTGATATTTTTATTGGACACATTGGGGAAGCTAAATCAATTAGCTCTAAATCTTAAAAATCTTTTTTTTTTAAACATCTTATTCCCGTTCAAGGAGTGGTGCACTGCTGTACTGGGAGTACCGCAACGCGCGCTCACAGCCCCCAGCGCTATACGAGTGGGGTGGCGCGGGGAGTGCTGGGAGTGCGGGGGGCGGGGAGCGGCCGCCGCGCCTAGTGGCCGCACTGGCCTCCCTGCACGCACAGCTGGGCGCGCTGCCATGGCCGCAGCTGATCACGCCCACCATACAGCTGGCTAAGTGAGTACAAGAACTTATAATGCCAGACACACATGCTCATGGGCATACCCAGGGGAGCAGGGGGGGCAGCTGCCCCCCCTGGAATCTCAGCGTAGCAAGACTTTTTTCCAATTTTTATCTGAGTAGTGCTGACAATTTTCAAGCTCGCTTCGCTCACTCATATTTTCTTCAGTTGCCGCTGCAAGTTGTCAAAAATATAGATAAAATTTTAAATATATATGTGGAATCATTTGTCAACCAATTTGTCTATGATAAAGATTCCATATACAACAATAAGCCAGAAAAGATGGTAACGACATGGGGTTTTCTTATGAGACAAAGCTGCGGGTGCTTATGCAAAGAGCCGGTGCCTGTATAGAGATATCAGGCAACTGGGACCGACGCCAAGAGCTGCAAGTCTGTATAGGCTTGCTCTATAAAACTATATCTGAGGTTGAGTGCAAGACATTTTTGACCTCACTTTACTTGCTCAGGTTCTTCAGTATTGCCATAGAAATTATTGATTAAATATTATTTTGATTTGATTGACACTTTAAAAATACAGAAAAAAGCAAAATTTAGGAATTCTGGGCAACTGGGACCGCGGCGCCGCACTGCGCCAAAACCATACACACATCCTTTCCCAGAGGCACAGTGCCAAATATTTCGAGCTCGCTTCGCTCGCTCAATCTCTTTTTCTTTTTCACTAATAAAATAATCATCTTTGTGGCACTTCCAGCTTTACTTGTACAGTGTTCAAAGTTTTCAATCTCGCTACGCTCGCTAAGATTTTTCTGGATTACCGTTACAACGTATTTCCCCAAAATTCTAAATAAAAATTAAAATAATTGTGGAGCCCTCCTAAGAGAATAAGTGTTTTTGGCCAGTCCTGGCTTTAAGAGTTTTGGGGGCAAACGGGACGGACGCCCAGTGAGCCAAGTTCGTAGAGGCATCCTTCCCCTATCTCATCTGAGTTGGAGTGGTAAAAATTTCAATCATCGTGTCAATGGCATCCAATTAACATTGCGAAGAGATCGACCACAGAGGTGAACCACGCACCCCACATAAAATAGTACCTACCTACATTCATGAAAACGGAAATCACGTTCAAAATGGCCTGCCGAGCAGGGTACGCCCATGCGCATGCTAGAGGATAGGAGACGGGCGCCCCTAGGACAGACACCGCGATCTAATCTATATAATACAGTAGATACCAATGATATTATAAGTAAAAAGGAGAGAGGTTATAAGCATTTAGCGTGCGTGCGTTAGTGTACCGTTTTTGAAAATCGAATGTGGTTTAGGTAACTTAACTACACCTTTTTACTAATCTAATCTGATTATGTATACAAATATTGTAAAATCTATTTTAAAAGAGTAAGTATGGAGTTTCTTGCACATTCTTCTCCATACAAAACTACCTTTTGGAATGTGCAACTAGAACCATATTAATTTAATTTATTTTTAAGTATAACGTTCAAAAGTGCCTGTTTTCAGGCCTAATTGAAATAAATGATTTGACTTTGACTTTGACTTATAATATCATTGGTAGATACTACTCGTATTATAGTATCTATACTAATAATTATAAAGAGGTTAAGTTCGTGCGTTTATATCATAGAAATCTAAAAATAGATTAAATCTATGGTTTATATCTACTGAACTGATTTTGAAAAAATTTTTTCCAATAGAAGCCACGTTATTTGTGAGTGCCATAGGCTATAACTATAATATTAATTAACCAGAAAAATATAAAAACTTTTTCGTGGTAGTCGGATTTGCAAAGTACCCAAGTCTAGTCGGAGAAAAAACGGTGAAACGAAAACTTTTACCAGACGTGTAAACGTCTGGTAAAGGTCAACGGGTCTGGTCTACGTTCTTAGGTAACTACGAACGTAGACCAGACTCGTAGACTACATTCCTTATTAACCCATAGCATACTAATCTCGTTAATGTGTTTGCTTGGAATCAGAAGAAATATACTTTTTACGCGGGCGAAGCCGATGGCAGAAGGTAGTTCAATAAGAAATATGATTTTAATCGGAGGACATAATTATGTGTTTCAGAGACGGGTACCTGGTGACGGACGGGTTGGCAGCGGCGGCAGCTGCAGCCGGCACGGGCTCATACGCAGTCAACTCGCTGGTCAAGTCACCTGCGCTGGCCGGCTACCTCGCCAGCCTGCTCACCAACACCAGCACCGGTCCGTTCTGTTTATCAGTACATACCGCATGAGTGTGAGGACTAGAGCATCACTAGTTTAGTACAATCGAAGTATTAATACCTGTTCATGGTACAGAGCTATCGGCTTCATGGAGAAGCGAGGCACTGGTGCGTCGCTCACCGGCGCTCGCGCAGACCGCCGGCGCCTGGCGGTTGCTGACATCCGGCGCCAGCGCCCCCGCCGCGCGCGCCTTGGTTGCCGCTCTCACGCCGCCACCGGACTCTCCAGACGACGCACAGCGCAGGTACAATCAATGCTGACAATCTTTATGCAGTACATCCCGGTATCCGGCTGTACCTACATCTTACCGGGCGTTGTCTCACAGGGTGCTGGAGTCCCTGCAAGGCGAGGCGCGCGCGGGAACTTTGGCGGCGGGCGGCGTGGCCACCGGGCTGGCGGCTGTGGACCGCTTTGACACGTACGTCGCGCTGGTCACGTAAGTGTCGTTCACTGTTTGATAGACCAGCATTTATTAATTCATTAAGTCGTTTTAAAGATAAGCAAGGGATTCATTCAATAAATCGTGGTCGGTGTTTCAGCGGCACATCGGTGGCGTTCGGGTCGGGGCCGGCTGCGGCGGGCTGGACGCGCGACGAGCCGGCCGCGGCGCTGGACCTGGCGCCCGCCGTGCTGCTCGGCGACACCGTCTGCGGTCAGTCCTCCGACCTCCACTCTGAGCATACACTCTCGTGTCCCTAAGCTTCTCTTTCCCAAAACAAATTATACATATCAGTATAAATGTATAGCTTGGCTGTTTCGTTACTTACTTCAGTTACTGTTTCGTTACAACTAAATATTCGCATCACCTCCACGACGCGACGGTAGCAAAACGGCGAAGCCATACATTTTTACTGATATGTAGAATTTGTGAAGTTAGGGTCGGTAGGTTAGGCAGTGTAGATTCAGAAGCTTGGCTCTACATGAGATCTTTTTCACAGGGCAAACCTTATGTGGTCGTCTTGGCAACATTTTACATGAAATGTTTTGGTGGGATTTATTATTTAATTCATCATACTCACTGAGTACCTACTTTATTGCATTCCACACGTTTATTATTAGGCTCATCAGTATGATTGGCTTGATCGTAAAAACAAGCCAATCATGCTGGTTCTCGGTATAGAATGACAACGTGGAGCTCCTCATGTTGATGTTGTAATGAATGATTATGATTATGATTAAGTTCCGAGTTCAGCTCACGATTTCTGACAAATGGTTGCACTGACTGATCTGGTCCCCTCATTCTGTGTGGTTCTTTCCTCAAAAGACCATCTCAGACACTAATCTACATGATTTTGACCAAGAAAATGTCTGGACTTTAAAATAGACTATGACCTCCGAGTTTCTTTCGGTGTTTTTTCTCAGAGTAGTCAATTAGTGAAATTCCGATCTCATTTACTAAAAAAGGCAACGTGTAAAAGTGTTTGTAAAAACCTATTTACAAAACTAAACATCATTTATCATTTAACTTTTTACACTCTCAGGAGTCTTCCATAGCAGATGGGCGGGACACAATAGCCGACCTATTATTTATAAAGTGATTAAAAAATCTTAAAACGATTAGTTTGCTCTTCGTTGCATCAGGAACGCGTTACGTCCTGGGAGCGGAGTCAACAAGTGCGCTGGCGCAGGCAGCGGTGGCGCTGGTCATGGACGGCGTGGCGGGCGCAGTGGAGCGCGCGCGCCTGGCCGTGCGCGCCGGCGGCCGCCTGGCGCTGGAGGCGGGCCGCCCGCCGCCCGCGCTCGCTGCGCTCCCCGCGCCCCCGCCCGCGCCCGCCGCGCCCCTCAACGCGTCGCAGCCCTACGCTGCGGTGAACCTCGTGCAGCAGCGCGCCGACGCACTCGCATCGCACGCCGACAGCCGCGGCGGCGGCCTTGCTTCGCGTTTCTGACCGCACACACACAGACACACTTATCCACTGACTCACTTGCAATATGTATTTATTAATTAATTTATTAGGTTAGTTTATTATGAGTAGTTAAATAAAAGTCCATTATCTTCTATTACGTTTTGCCTAACTTTTCGGGGACTACAGGTGTGGTGTTATATGTGTATAAAGTTCACTCTTAAGCAGTCTTCAATCTGTTATCACTTGTTAGGAACAGGCCCATTACGTTTCCCGACCTTCCTAAAGGGACTGACAATAAATGGGCAGGATTTAAAAATATTAAAGCTACTTATTTATGTTGCTATTAGTTTGCCAGGCCAGTGAGATGTTCCAGTGCGTCGGAACACGATGCCACATAGTTCTCCGTGAGTCGGAACAGTCTGCGGTGATACCCCAGTGTGTCGGGGTGCTGCTGATACCCCAGTGTGTCGGGGTGCTGCTGATACCCCAGTGTGTCGGGGTGCTGCTGATACCCCAGTGTGTCGGGGTGCCGCTGATACCCCAGTGTGTCGGGGTGATGCTGCATATCCTCCAGTGAGTCGGAGTGGTGCAGTGCTGTGGTTGGCTGCTGCGTCGACCAGGAGAGAAATGCGCCTCTGCTAGCTGATCGGCCAAAGTGCAGTGTGCTGTGCCAAGGTTGGTTGAGGTGGCTGTGGGTGATAACCAGGTATGCGCGTCTGCTGCATGCTGGTGGTCAGGATACCCGTTGAAGCCGTGGATGCTGGCTGGCTGGCTGGGTGACTCACTGCTCGAAAGCTTGAGGAAGTGATGATGACGTTGCTCGAAGGCTGCGCTGACGTTCATGCTCGGGGTCACTAGTTTGAAGGTATGAGGAACAGGGTGTAAAGTTCCTCATCCACCATTGAAAAGGGAGGATCCTCCAACCAGTCGGGTGTTGCGTCTGGTAGGCTAACTACTGCCCGACGGTTGTAGTCGGGAGCTTGTATACGTTCAAGTTTCGCGGATAACTCTTGTTGTGTGCGCTGCTGAGTGGGTCGCACACACCATGTAGAAGTTGTAGATACGTTTGAAATGATAAGTCACTGATAGCCAAAGAAGATCTGATTTATTGAATAGTTTTAACTATCAAGAAACTAATGCTATATGAACGTATAGTTGATGATTTGTAATGAGTACCGTTGATTATGAATTGTGCGTTGATACCGCGATGTAGGATATAAGTCATTAGTTCGTATGTTGCGAGATAGATGTCGCTACATGTCGGTTTTTTATATCGTTGGTAAGGTTCAAAAACCGGTGTTCCTCAGGGTGACAGTCTTTCTCCTCTTCTGTTTCAAAATTGTATTAATCTGACTTCTGAACACCAGCCTGCGTGTCTATATTATATAAAACACCTTATTTTTATACGAAAAGTTTTTGTATAATATATTTAGGGTGTTCATACATTTTACAGAAATAAATAAGAGTTGTAATGTCTCTTTTGTTTTTTTGTATGGTGCTACGATGAACAAATCTGATAGTTTTCAAATTTCAAAATATCAGCTGATAATTAACCGGAAAGACATTAGTCAAGTCAATTGCCACTATTTGACACCATCTATATCATCAGATATAAAAGAGTGAAATAATATAACTTAATGAAATCCACATCATTTCTCAAAACAAATTGCAGAAATGTTTACAACTAAGTGTGACAGCTGCAGTAAAAAGATAAATAATAAAAAGGGCGTCTATCGTTATTGTAGCATGCTTATTGTACTTTCGTTACCAAATTCGAAGTCAGATAAGTTTTTTAAAGCAAATTTTTATTAGTTATTCTGCTATTTGGAGCTTAATCTATACAATTGTTCTTGGGTTATAAATAGTGTAAGTACTTTACATGACTTCTTGTATACATAGGTAATTATAATTTATGATTGTATTTATATTGCAATTAAAACATGCACATCTGTACTTATTCCTTTATTGCCGCAATTGGACTTACCGTGACGTATAATTAATAAGGTTTCATAAATAAAAAAAATATGACTTAGGTATGATAAGAAATTGAAGTTGTTTTATTAAGGCCCTCTTATTGCTATGGGGGAACAAGGAATTAAAAAAATCTGTTATTAGATAAAAATAACATAACATCACGCCTGAGTAATTCCCAAAGGGTTAGGCGGTTACCTGTAAAAACCCACATTTCGCACGCTATGTTAATGGGCGAGTCTATTGCCGTCAATCGGACACTAATCCAGCCTCCGGGCTGCTACGGAACAATACCAGACACTAATCCAGCCTCTAGGCTGCTACTGAACAATACCAGACCTTAATCCAGCCTCCGGGCTGCTACTAAACAATGCCAGATTGAAAATTCAACAGGTAGGTACCTAACGTTTTTGCCAGACCGGGGGATTGAACTCAGGACTTGATGCTCAGCCGTAGCTATTTCGACCACTAGATCAGCAAGGCAGCCAGGAGTTAACAAAATATTTTACAATTTCTTCCTTTGTAATTATCCCAAAGTTCAAGTCGATAGCATTAGAATTTTCGGTGACGGACAGACGCAAGCACAGAAAGTAACTAGACTCAACTTGTGTTGTGTTTGGTGTAAAACATAAGTCATAAACATATGGCAAATTCACACGTGCAGACATACGCCACGCACGCGCATTAGCCATCGTACAATACAACGTTTGACAACAATTACCTAACTAATACCTACCTATATAAATTAAGCATCTTAGTGAATCGCAACACCACCGTTAGCATTGGTTTCTGCGTCTTGCTTATTAATGCATTCCTCTACAGCGCATAAATAAAGAGTTTCTCTTGTTTTCTAAAAACATTATACTTAAGTATTAAGTACCTATTTCTTGAACAAATTAATCCTATTGTAATGTTTCAAAGGTAGCGAGCAATCAATGAGAATAGGAAAACATTGATGTAATTGCGTATCAAATTACAACAGATATAACAATAAGATAGTGATACTGTGTGAGACGCTTATTAGTTTATAGTTCCCCGCGGCCGCCGAGTGCTCGCCCGACCCAGTCGGCACTCTCGCCAGTAGTCGGCAGTCGGCAGTCGCCACTCGCCATAGTCGCCATACGCCGCACCGACGCGGCGACGACACGAGGCACACTCATGCCGTCAGTCTCTGCGCAGTAAACATGTTTTGAAACGGCATCATAAAATATATCACCCACACACATACACGCTCGCGCACACAAGCGCACACACGCGCACACACACGCGCGCGGTTGTTGTTGTGTTGTATACTTGTATACAATAATGTAGCACTTGTGGCACTTGTAGCGGACGGAGCACTCGAGTGCTTTGTTTGTTTGTTGACTCGTAACAGTCGTAACGTAACGAAAATCACTCGCTTAACTAACATGCACTCACTGATAGCATTCCATTCTAATGAATAATTAAATAAAACTGACTACTTATATACAAACAAACTATTGTTTCCCTTTCTCCATGTTTCCCGCGAAGTGAGCGTCACGCAGTAGGTATTTACTGAGTTATGCATATGTAATGCAAGCGCACATATCTGTGTTAGGTGAACAGATACTATTCCTTGTAATAATCTGGCGAGTACAAGGTACACCTGTTATGATAATGATATTACGATTATATGCATAAATATGCCTACCTATGTATGTGTAGGTACCTACTGCTCATAAATACAGGCACTTGATTAAAGCGATATATAAGCTTCTTATCAATATTGCGTCCATTCACAGCGACATGTACTACTTTGGTCAGGTACTCAGGAATTTACATTTTATTACAAGTACCAAATGCTGCTAGTTCAGTGGCCCACCAGGTTGTGCGCACAGGTGACAGGAACTGCCACGAAAAGCTAGGAACCAATGAGCAGCGGCACGCAGGAAGCCAGCACTTAGAGTTTAGAGTGACTTGACCGTCAATTTATGTCACAAAGCGCAACACAAGTGCATTCAGTAATAAAGTAACGAGCTGACGTCAGTGTCACTGGAACAGACACGTGTAACGAACAATGCTACCGCGGGTTGTCCGCTACACCGCTAGTGACGCTAGCTAGTTGCTAAACATATAGATAACCCTAAATGAAAATGTGTTGTCTTGAGTTAAGTTAGATAGACATCGACCCACCGCGACTCATCTGTGCGCCTATCGAATAACATCCCGAGATACTGTCTAGGAGTCTTGGATAAATTCTTATATGTATATGGTATGGTATGGCCGTAAGTATGGCAGAACTCCGAGTGCCGGAAGAAATCGATCCTAGATGTACAATAGTAGCAATAGTTTCACCTTCATTTCCTGTTCTGCAAACTAATTGCTAGAGATCTAGGTGTGCAGTCGACTTGTTTGCGAGCCATGCATTCTTAGAACTGCAACGTGACACGTTTACACTGAAGCGAGGTTTTACGACTAGCTGCCACACAACACAACACTCAATGCAGAAGTACCTACAAATAGGCCGCTCGACACTGCTCGTATTTTGAGCGTGGTAGGTACTTACGGAGTTTCAAACTTACCCTGGATTTGTTATAACTGATCATCACAGTGAATGAACATCTGAGTGGTGACCAAGCGACTTATACCTACTCCATCCGAGTAGGTAGTTAACTAAAGGTAAACAATTTTGAGGTATTCCTCGAAGCGCTACTATTTTGAGGCGCAACTAATGAGGCGCTCCTTTTTTATTCCTCGGGGCGCACCTTTTAGGAGCGCTCCCGATAGCAATTAAAAATATTTGTTTTTTTTTTCCTCGAAAAAAATATATTTTTTTTAATTGCTATCGGGAGCACTTGGCTAGTTAGAGCACTTGCTACGGTATTGATGTTGCTGCAAATTTCTGGTGTGCGTTCCTTCTGTGTATAGTATTTGCAGTGATGTCGTGACGTTTTCTCCTAGTGGCATTAGTTTGTGCTAACCATTACGAGCTGCTGATAAGTTGTCTAGATAGCCGTACCTATCTGTGTACCTATGTTATTATGACTTATGAGTCAACAAAGTGCCCTCTCGGTCCATTCTGCGGATGGACTCCCACGTACCTACTTAGGAAAGTCATAAAACGATTGTCCTATGCAAAACATACCTAAATAATTTAATAGCTGTCAGTTTTTTACGAGTCTACAAAATATAAAGAGGGGCGGGACTCTCAAACTAGCGCGGCGTGGCGCCTGAAATCCACTACAGATTTTGTATACCTACTAGGATTCCACTTTTATCTGTTGCAAGGTTGCAACATGTAGCTAATGTCTGCTAATATACCTAGGCTAAATATTTGCCTATTATAAAGTTATAAGTCATGTAGGTACCTACATACCTCACTTATGATTTAATGTTTTTTATAATATAAATTAACACCCAGCATTTGCGAGCGCATGACCTTGCTCGTGTTGTTGTTATTGTGAGGACGCACGTGGCCAATCATCGCCAGAGTTGACAGCTGTGACAGTGACAGCGCGCGGCGTGGCGGCGGGCGTGGCCGTGTGCGAACTGCGCTGGGCCGTTATCGCGGGGCCGGCCGGACCCGCGCCCGGACACCGTCCGCAAATATCCGCGATAAATCGTTCGTGGGCTATTTCAAAGTAATCATACAAAATAAAACATCTAGTCACTAAATCCTGACACGTTTTAATGACGCTTTTTTGTTTTATTTTTTGTTGGAATAGGTTCCTTCCTAGGTACCTATTTTGGCAACAGCAGATAGTTTTGTTTTTTATTATTCAACATAATCTTTTCACATTGTCACATTTTAGGAGCAATGCATATAATTTAATGAACTGATATAGGTACATACTTAGGTAATTATTGTAGTTCTTTTTGTTAAACAAAATAGGGACCTACTTACCTACCTAAACACATGTCACCAGTCATTGTGATATCGGTAACAGCTGCTGCTGGAGTACCTACTTAGTTTCACAATATACCTATAAGATATTATAGTGAATGTTGAGTAGGCAGTGTGGCAGCTACCTAGCTAGTGGCCAACAGCCAAATGACCCCGCTTTATCGGTCAATGTCACCTTGGATAACGCGCTCGCTAGCACGCGCGGCGCGGCGGCGGCACTCGTCCGCTCACTTTGCTGAATACCTACAACATCTTCCACTTATTAACCATCGATTAAATCAGCATTAGGTCCCTACGTAGTAGTTTTCTAATACGATTAAAAACAAAGTTCGTAGGAACAACAATTATTTATTGTTGCTAGTTTCCTCCGCAGCTGTTCGTCCAAGTTATAGAGTCAACATTCTCATCGCAGGCTGCAGTCACTGCACACCGACCCGCTAATGTATTTTTTCTCACCAGCTCTTTCACTTCGCATGCTAAACGACAACATCAGTATTTAATAAGTAATCGTGATAGGTACCTACCTACTTAATCTAGATGTACATTCCTCTATGGGAATGCACATCTAGATTAAGTAGGTTGTTGCTCTCAACAGGATTCTCCGCTCTTTTCTCTCTAGAAAAGAGCGGAGAATCCTGGTCACGCCATTAAACAGATTGGGGTCATATGAACTCGGAAACACTGATGAAGGCAGGGAATTACACTCCTTGGCTGTGCGTATAATGAAGGAACAGGCAAAGCGCTTCGTGCGAATGTGTGGAACTTCTACAAGGAGTGGGTGTCGTGGGTGATAACCTGCAGTACGGATTCCCGATGGAAGAAAGGAGATGGTGGAATGAGCTCGTGGAGCTCTAGAGCACACTCACCGAAATACACTAAGACATGCAACTTTGCGGCGGTGGGCCAGGGTATGAAGCTTGGTACCCACCAGCTTTTTGTCACCAATGAGCCTCTTGGATCTGCGCTCTACTGAGTCGAGTGTGGCTAGTTGGTATTATCTCGATGCTTATATTACTGCAACTGGCACGCATGATGTCGCAGGCAAGAGGTACCTACACAATGGAAAACATCTTATTGATACTTGCCTGAATTTGAACACAAGTGCATCAGAGGTAGGCGCCTTAACCTCTGGGCCATCCTGACAGAACCCTGTCAGCGACCTTTAATCCTGGAGCTTGCTTATCGTAAATCTCCACTAATTGGATTTTATCAGCTAAATAAAGATCAAAGAAGGTAGGTATTACCATTGACGTGCGGCGAGCTGTTCCTATCTCACTCACTGTTCCAATATCTCTAGTGAGTGCATCGATTAGTGTATTCAACGTGGTAATGTAAAAATAAAACGTATAGGTACGTTCCTACGCGACGTTCCTATTTAATCATTATAGAGACATGGCGCCGCGAAAGGCAACGTCTCAAGCTCTCAAGGTTGCAAACTTGATAACCATTACAATATTTTAGTCGTCAATTACTTATGCTGAGGATTGTCCGTCATGAGCACCGAGCAAGTGACTAGACTAGTGAGCAAGGTATCGCTGCCTGTGACAGTCACGTGCTGCTGGCGCTTCTGCTGTCTTTCCTCCGAGCCTCCGACCAATACTTCTTGTTATCTCACTTCCAGTCGCCGCGTTTCATAATTACAACTAGTTTTGCTAAAGTTCAAGGCTCACTCACTACGTATATGTAGCTTGCGTTATCCTACGCCAAAATAGGTATGTTGTCTTATTTATAACATCGTTTGTTTTGAGTTACATAGGTACCTACAATACGAATATATTGATCATTTTCTTCTGTGACACTTGTCTGGAGACCATGCTTGGCGAGATAGCTGTCTGTAGGTGACTAGGTGCTGAGATAATTATGTCAATGGCTTGTGATTGTGACAAGCTGTTACAGAAAGTGGCCTAACGCTACCGAATAATTTTAATAACATTTTGCCACTTTCTGCGGCGGAGAAACTTAGTGACGTAAGATTTGGATGACGCCACCGAGTTTGTTATTGAAAGGCGTTGTTGCGTCGTAGAATGTATACTTATCAATAATACCTTTACATTTTGCGACAAATCTGTGAGTTAAGTGTGTTCTGTGAGTGGCATAAGCATGTAGCCATTTTTTATTTTTCTATCTTGACTAGGTACCTACCTATTCCTCCCTACTCTATTCAGACAAAGTTAGAAGTTTCAAAAACTACTCGTATCTCGAAGGTTTAGGCCTAGACTAAACTTGTTGTAGGGATAGTAAAATTATGTTGAATGAAATATCGGGTTCGGTGTTAATCTCACCTCAACTCAGTTGATTGCTGCTGACAGGTTTATTTGATAACCTATTTCCTGGTTAAAGCTATTCCGTGAAAATGAAGGAGAAGTAAGGGTTAAGTGAGCTGTCATACTGATGCTGGTTGACACACAGTGCACTTCCCGCTCACTTTCGCTGAGCTGATCCTGATACCGACCACTGTTTCCGTCAGCTCGTGATTGCAGCATCCCGGCACACCGCTGCACCGACTCTTGGCCAGGACTGCTTCATGCTTTTTTACCACACGTGTTGCTTTCACTGAGACTTTTTTTGCAATTTTGCTTCATTCCAGACATTTCCAGATAAGATATCAGGGGTTCGTCGTCGATGGCGGGTGTTTTTGCGTGTCTTACGTAGGTATCTAGGTAATCTTTACATTCAAAAAGATTTAGCACCCAGCGTCGTGGTAGTTGTCAACAGCATTGCTGTCAGCTAATAAACGACCATGGGGCATAGTGAAGTCGCTGATGCAAATACCTTCTTCTCATTAAGTGTACCAACCTAGTTGATATTTGTCAAGTGAAACATATCAACAAGTGTCCACCAGCTAGTATTAGCTTGTTGTTAGCCCGCTGGCGGCTATTTGGAGATGCGAGTGTAAGTATCTCAACAGCGCGCACGTTATTGTTGCACAAAGTGTAAGATTTACAAGTGCTTCTTTTGAACGCATGCCAAACCCACTGGACAGCGCGACACTGTCCCAGATATTGGACCCAGCGCGGCCAGCGCTGCGCGATGTGTAATATAAACGTAATAACACTCACTCGCTGTTAATTGTTGAAACGAGCTGATGACGCCATCCATTACTAAACCTCAGAGTTTATTAAACTTATTACAACTATACCACTAATTCTAAATTTGCTTTCAGAGCGCATACTGCGCCCTGCTCAGTCGACATACCGTACCATGCATAGGTACCTACCTCTTAACTGCATCGTGTCGTACAAGTAATGTAGTTGAACGCGCCACAAGAATGCTAAAAAACGTTTTTTTTTAAATTACCATTTTTTTTAAAAGAGAGTGTAAATTATGTTTCAATTTTATTATATGACACAGTTTTGCGCGAGTGTGTGCGTTTCTATAAATGTGATAGGTATGTGTAGTCTTTAACGTATAAATGTAGCTGTTTATCTGCGATAGTTACGCGATCAGCTATTTCGGTAACACTTTCACTGCTGAAGGCCGCGGTGACATGACGCTGCGGAACTGACACCCAAACATTAAGGACTGTGTTTACAACAGACTAGTCGATAGTTTCGGTGTATGCACTCTCTCACACGGACGGGACGTTGGATCGATCGGTTGCAGGTCGGTGCGTTCTTGTTACAATCACATGCCAGCATCATCAGTATCACCCGCACCACCCGCATCACCCACATCACCCGCACCTCCATGTTAATAGGTTCAATGAGAACAATACGTAGGAACGTAGCTGCTCCGCTTTCATACACTCCGAATAAAACTTTAAATAAAATATTTGACAACGTTCCAACGGAATTGGCCTTGAAAAACTAATTGTTTTGTTTGCGGCAAACGTTATCAATACTAAAATGTTCAATTGCGGTATTGTTGTGTGATACTGTTGTGATACTGTTGTGTCCTAACAATAAATTAACGACTATTTTTACGAAGTGATGGATAAAACACGGGTCGGATTCGAAAGCAATGAGCCAATGATTAGACTATGAGGCACGTGAGGTTAGCCCCCTCTCTCTTTTCGTCTTGGATACTGCCGAGGGCCGAGGGGAGCCTCGCTACCTGAACACAAAAATACTCTTCACAATAGCGTATAAATAGATAAGTAATATAAACAAACGGAAAGTCGCCGGATTATAAAAATAGTGCATCAAGAGTTGCCAAATAGTTGTCAGAAGAGAAAAGTTAGTCTGTAGACTGTAGTCTATACCGCGCATCGCAACACACGACCGAATTCATGTCTCTTCCATATATCAGAGCTGTGCTCCAGCACCACCTCACCAGGCATGCGCAACACATTTGAGTAAATAGTCTGCGACGACATAAGTAGCGCACCCCGAACAGCATTACGCGCGGGCGGCGCGGGCGCAGGTCGAACCAGTAATAACTATATCACCCACTTGTGACTTCCCCACAGTATCCAGGTATAAGTAAAAAGTACATCACGTATTTTAGCATTTTAAGTAAATAGTTCTAGGTTGGGAGGAGCTTGTGGCTAAATTATAACAGCCGCATGGGTTGATCGAAGGTTAAGCTACGCTTGACGAGGTCGGTCCGTGGATGGGTGACCATTTATTACATACCAAGACTCCTCCGTGCCTCGGAAAGCACGTTAAGCCGTTGGTCCCGGCTGTCATTTGTAGATCTTTGACAGTCGTTACTTGTAGTCAGAAGCCCGAAAGTCTGACAACCAGTTTAACCAAGGGGTATCATGTTACCCAGTTACTGGGTTGTGGAGGTCAGACAGGCAGTCGCTCCATGTAAAACACTGGTATTCAGCTGCATCCGGTTAAACTGGAAGCCGACCCCAACATAGTTGGGAAAAGGCTAGGCAGATGATGATGAGTTCTAGGTTGGGTACAAGTTCGAGATAGGCCATACTTGCCCTACCCTGTCTGGCATTACAGCTGAAATGAACCTTTTGGCGCAGCCGTGAGACTTGCCATTTTTGTGTCTCTTTTTTTGTGTTATTATGTTTTTACTGTGCGTGTATCCAGCTGTTGCCAATAAATGTATTTTCTTTTTTTCTTTCTTCTAATTGTTTCAACTACCTACTCTAGAAAATTTCGTGAGAGGTTAAAATAAAATTATTGAGTAGGTAGGTATTATGTAAAACAAACATAGGCACTTCGAAACACGTACTGTGTACATTAAAGCACTATAAAACGTTTCTTTAAAAAAAGACACCTTAGAAACTAAACTTTGTCCTCTACACTCAAGCATTTTAATTAAAGAACATTCTAATTCGCGTTTTCGGTAGAGTGGAATGTTAACACAACAGCAAATCTAAAACTGGTTTTAAATTATCCTAGTGGAACCGAACCCACAGTAGCAGTAGTAGGCTCTATGGTCGCCCGTTTATTTTACTCTAACCAAAGAGATTTAAGAAAGTATCGGATGTTTTGACTGTAGCAACTTCGCCGCACGCATATGAAGTGCACTGACTCCTGAACTGCTGTCAGTTTGTAGATGCTGGTATGTCAAACATTCAGACACCATAACAATCAAAATGGATGGATCACGGATCGTTTCTTCCTCTTGTAAGCTTGTAGTTTCTACGCAATTTGATTGCACACACTTCTCTTCGTTAGCCGGAGCTGAAGCACCTCCAGTCTACCTATACCAGCGATGAAATCCCAGGCATAAAATAATCCTTTTCTTGGCGGGGATTGTGTCGTCTGTTACAATGTGCCGCAGGGGCAGATGCTTCGGCGGCAACAACTCTCTCGGCGAGAAAGCTCACGATTGCCCTCCGAGTCAGATACGGTGGTAACACGTTAAAAGTGTAACTGCTCATGTAAGCTGCTGTTATTGTTCGAATCAACAATATTGTAAGCCTGTCGCGAAATGTCTTCCCAGATAAGAAAACATCAATCAACCGAGTTAATTCAACAATCAAAACGTTCCACATGGCTCATATTATTGTAAGTAGGTAGGTACCTAACTACTGAAAAATCACGCTCTAAAAAGTATGAAACGAGAAAATTTTCTCATGAGACGATAAATAATGATTATTTTATAGAGGTTAGCCGCGTTCGTATATTTTAATAAGTAAGTGTATAATGTAAGTAATGAAATGTCTTATTACCAGCGACGAGCAAGGCACATCCTTACCTGACCTTATTTGTTAAATTATGAAATTCAGTTTAAAAGTTACGACTCTAAGGCAACATAAGAAAATATAAGTACATAGGTACATACGGTCACGGTCAAAATAACCCTCCTTTTTGCTTCACCGAAGTTGGATAAATAGTGGACAACTAACCTAGAATATCTTTTGTTTCTGTCTATTTTGAAAACAAAATAAAAGAACAACATTTAAAAAGTAAATAAATTTTCAAAACTCAAGCCTTTGTTCTAAAATAAAAAAAGGCTTAGACACTAAAACTTTACAGCCAGACCCTGCAAACTGCATGTTAGTTATATAGCGTAAGTACGGGATAGTTCAACAACGGCAAAAATACTAGAATCTGTTATTCATAGTAACATTTATCAGCAGATTAGCTCGCAACTAACAGACGCTCAGCATGGATTTCTGCCGACTAGGAATACGACGAGTAATTTGCTCAGCTACGTAGCGGAAGTATTGCCTATGGTAGACAGTGGGGAGCAAGTCGATGTTGCGTACTTTGACTTTAAAAAAGCTTTTGACTTAGTGGGTAATGACGTGTTATTTAAAAAGTTAGCAGGGGTCGGTTTCACCCTGCATTTACTTAAGTTTTTTGCTAGTTATATGAGAAACAGGCAACAGTATGTCGACTATGCAGGATACCAATCGATAGAATATGACACCAGATCGGGGGTGAGCCAGGGAAGTAATCTTGGGCCCTTAGAATTTCTGTTAATGATTAACGACCTACCAAATGTTGTGCTGGTGGCTAAGTGCTTACTATTTGCCGACGACCTCAAGCTTTCTTTCCCCATAAGGAATATCAATGACTGTGAAAGACTGCAGAGAGATATAGACAGAGTTGTCACTTAGAGCAAGAGTAATCTCTTGCAGTTTAATACGTGTGGGACTATCAGCTTCTCGCGCGCACACGCACCCATCAGACATAATTATATGGTTGACGGGGTGTCGATGGAAAGAGTCATGGCAGTGAGGGACTTGGGAGTATGCAAAAAAGCATATAGAAACCTAGGATTTGAGCTGAGAATGGTTAAAGGTTTCACAAATATTAAAGCAATAACCACATTGTACAATGCTTTAGTGAGAAGCCAACTAGAATGTAACGCAGTTATCTGGGCTCCACATGAAACTAAGTATAATCTCATGTTGGAGCGCGTACAAAACAAGTTTATCAGGTGCAAATTTATGAGGGACTACGGCGTATATTCTTTTTATCCTTTATGTCTTGTCTAACCCTATTTGTCTTAGGTATGGTCGGATATAATGAGCTGAGGGTCAGGAGGCAACTCACACTTGTAACATAAATCTTTAAGATAATTAGGGGAAAGATACACAATGCAGATGTCGTGATGGCCCAGTGGTTAAGACGCCTACCTCACGAGGTTGTGGTTCAAATCCGGGCAAGTACCAATGTTACTTTTTCAATTCAAATGTACTTTCTAAGTATATCTTAGGCATCATTGACATCGGTGAAGGAAAACATCGTGAGGAAACCTGGACTTATAGTTAATATAAGTTTGAAATCGTCAATCCGCCTTGAGCAAGCGTGGTGATCCATGCTCGAGCCTTCTCTGTATGAGAAGAGGCCTTTACCCTGCAGTGGGACAGTAATTACAGGCTGGTATTATTATTATTACACAATGCAGACATATTGCAAAGGGTGGAGCTTGTTGTGCCGGACGGGTATGTGGGTCGTCGTCGACAGCCGCAGCTGCAGGCGGTGCCGCGCGCGCAAACTAACTTGCTGCGCGAGGCACCGCTGACGAGCGCGCTCCGCACTCTTAACCTACATATATTCTGCCGTACGTTGAGTACATTCACTAGAATAGCTACGGGTAGAATAAGTTACGGTATAAACAGTGGCACAATTTAAATTAAAATAAGAATAATGTTAAGAGAACTACAATATCGCATTGGGTCTAAGGATATTTGTATGTATATTTAAGAAATAAATAAATAAAGTTACCTATCACAAATAGTTTTGCCACCGCACGACCACTTCAATGAATTTTAACATTGTGCCAAATTATTCGCTTCATCATACACATTCATGTATTAGTAGAACAATTGTTGCTTGCCCTAGCGCGGCTTGCGCGACGGCCGATCAACTAGGTGTAAATAAAGTTATTTTGACAATTTCTTTCTTGCGAGACTCGATATCCGGCTCAGAGGTGAAGGTGGTCATACTACTCGTAATATTATTATCAGATAAGTGTAGACACTTAACCCGTCTAGCGCCGGAACTTAAAACGAGAGACACAATAAATTGCTTTTTAATTGTTTCTAAAACTATGGCATACGAGTGGTTAAGGGTTTATTACACGATTCAATTGTAAGAAACCTAACTAGGAAACCGGAAGAACTAAGGTAAATCGGAGGTTCCGACCGCTTGGTTGCTTCCTAACTGTTTCTAGTTAGGTTTCCTACAAATTGAATAGTTTAATAAACCCTGAAGCACATTGATAGTGCTGGTACAGTACCTACCTATTTATTTTAATATTCCAAACATAGGTAAGTTCGTAGCTAACGCTAGCAGAATAGTCGACATCGGATCAGTTGCCAAAACTATGCCAGTATACTACAGCCGCGCGGCACGAAGGTGGTCGTCTAGGTAGATGATGAGCTTTTTAACTTCATAAATTATAAGTAGTTCTGGCCAGCGGCACCCGGACTCCCCGACCACCAACCAAACAATAAGCAACACGGTTCAGCGATGTACCTCACAGCAGCGAGGGGTCAATTTTCTTAATAGGGAAGCCGGCAACAAAACTTAGTATTCGTATCACTATTTGGTGTCTCTCTTGAAGACATCGGTCTACCCTACCATACTATAACTTTTGTGAATTTAAATACCTTTTAGTTGGCAATACTAGACTCTGGCTGCCATTATAGTCAGTAGCGCAAGAGTTGCTCTTCCCAATATCCAAAGGGAAGCCGATAGCAATCGAGTGGTATGGACACTTCACCACTGGCTCATCAGTTCGATAATAGCTAAATAATACGTTCTGTTTTTTAAGGATTCTTCTTTATGTTCAATTCCTTGAATTTGTATGTTGAGCAGCGCGGCTTGGCAGCGCTGACGTGTGCCAACTGCCGGCAGCACGCCCTGCGCTATCGACCCTTTCGTCTTCTTCACTCTCAAATTTGTATTCTGTTCTACCTGAGTGCGTCATATGCCTTTTCGCAACTATGTTAGGGTTGACTTCCAGTTCAACCGGACGCTACTCATTATCAGTATTTTACATGGAACGACTGCATGTCTGACCTCCACAAACCAGTTACTGGGTAACACTGTACCCCTTGGTTACAATGGTGGTCAGACTTTCGGGCTTCTGATTACCCGTAACCGTAACGACTGTCAAATAAGTATGTACTTGAATGACAACGGGACCAACGGCTTCAAATGCTTTCCGAGGCACGGAGGATTCCTGACATGATGTGATGAATGGTCACATGTCATTCACAGACCGACCTCGACAAGCGAAGCTTCAACCCGTGCAGCTATTATTGTTTAACCACAAGCCCCTACGTGTATTTTGACAAAGAATTAATAGGTATTCAGATTCATGGTCAATTTTGCATCCGTATTGCGACGTTTGTCGACTAGCATACGTAAACAGTATGCACCCGATGCGTTCACTATCTATCAAAGAAGAATGACACAGGCGGCAGGCACTCGATGACATTGTACCGTACCATGCGTTGTTTATCAGCGTGACTCCTTATCGACATTTCGGTGATGCCAACATGTGCAGTTGACGCTACTTAGGGACTCTACGGAAAGGTTGAAAGAAGAAGATGATGATAGCTCAAACATTTAATATTTAGTAGAGTATATATTTTTAGCAAATTCAAGGCTAAGTGGACTTTACAATCAAATGGTACTCCTTAAGTAAGTATAAATAAAATCGCGAACTGACGTAATTTATTCAGATATTGTGGCTGCTTTCGTTAAGGTAATTAAATACAGCTTGATCAAGATCTGAGGATTCCCACTCCTAATGAGTTTGTTTACGAGTCGAACGCGGAGCGGGGCGCCCGCGCACGCACTGGGTTGGCGCCGGCGCGGCAGTCAGCCCGCGGCGGCACCGCCACGCGCACCGACCGCTCGCCCGACCGTCTGCGCACACGTCGTCGCCCGACTTGTTCTCGCCGCGCAACCAGTGCGGATGTGGATGCAGTGCTTGTGTTGTTCTCACTACCCCCACTTTATTCGGACAGCCTGACATTTATTAAAGGTTTATTGCAGGTAATGAAAAGCCTGTGTTTAGAAAAGTGTGTTTATTTCTACAATTGGTATAGTCTCTCCAAATATTCGTGTCATAGAGTGTTTTAAAGAGCATACCTAATTATGTTAATTGCCACTTTGCCCGTGCGCGTGCGGTGCTTTGTCAATGGACGGACGTATGATGTAGTAGTAGTATGACGGTAGACCTCAACTGCGTCGTCACTCGTCTGTCCGCCCTGTTACGTGACGTCTGTGATGGGAATGCGACTGATCAACTGATGCTGAGCTGCGAAATGTTTACTTTGTCTGTCAAAGGAGTGTGGCGGATATCAAACGCTGGTCCTCAGTAAAGTGACAGTCCTGTACGTAGGTAGGTCGGTAGCCGGGTGGGTAATTGTGTGGGTAAATAATAGAGTTCGGGCAGAAGCTTTATGTTATCGTAATGATTCCTGTAACAGATTATAGGGTATCTATAGGATACGAATAGATAAAGTTCAGTTTATTACTGATAGCACTTCACTGTTAGTAAACGCACGCTGAGTGTCGTGTTGGCGCGGCACTCTAAGTGGGTGGTGGTAGGTAGTGTGCGAGTTGTGCGACGCGCTCCGGGACTTTACATTATTTAATCTAAACAAATCAGTCATTAACATAACATGACGGCAAGGTTGGCGCAACGGCTGAGCGATTGGATGCTGCGCTGCGGTTCGATTCCCGCGCGGAACTAATATTCGTACCTATTAGCCTACAGGTAGTCGTTCTGGGACTGGTTTTTTGTGTATACATACAGTGAGTTTGTGTTTGGACTGCTATACTAGAGAAATATACCTACCTAAAGTGTGGGGCAACGTTTTAAAAAATGCATCACGCCTGTAATCCCCGAGGGGCTAGGCAGAGGTGTACATGTAGCACACTCTCATTTCTCCAGTTATACTATTGCCATACAAATAATTATTTAATAGAAAATGACTTGTCCCAATACGGATTAACCCGTTACTTGTCTTCCCAGGGTCGGTGGGAAGGGCCGCTTTGCAGGACTATTCGAAATTCCCTTTTAAATACGTCATCTAGTGCTGCTGAGCGTGCCCGTTTGCTGGCCGTGGGAGAATGGGAGTCGGGTTTGTGGCTTCAGGCACTTCCGTCAGCCACCATAAGCACTATGATGGATGACACTTCATGTCAGCTCGCTACGTGTCTACGCATGGGTACTCCTTGTGTTGCTCCTCATCGGTGTCACTATGGTGAAGCTGTCGTCAACTCCGGACACCATGGCCTGTCTTGTTGCAGGAGTGCAGGTCGCATAGCACGGAATGCCAGCATTAAAGATATTATTCGTCGTGCTCTTGTCACCGCCATCGGTTTTTAGTAGTGAATAGTCCCGGGAAATCCCGGAACCAAAAGTACCGGGATATCCCGGAAACATGCGTCGTTTTAGGAACCGGAATTTCCAAAACCAAATCCCGGTTCTTTCGGTACTTTCGGGAAAAGATAGTTCGCGTTAAGAATTTTTCTAACATTTTTGGCTTAAAAATTCTTCAGCTGCACTGTTACTATTATACTACCTAGCTACCACCGTTGCTACCTAGTAATACAAGAGCATGATGCGTGAGGGTGCGAAGGTGCGGGAGGGGCAGGTGGTGGCCGTCATGTATACGCGCGTCCCGCTCAGTTAGATAGATTGTGATCGCGTCTTCGAAATGTTGTGCTAGTGGAATTTCGGTGTAAAGTGCTTTGCAAAAACTACTCAAACAAGACTACTTCTTTTGGAAAGTGAGTATTTATTTTTAATAAACAATATTAATGAAACATGAGCGGCTTTATATAATTATTAAGTTATTGTAGCCACTATTCTCATTTTCCATCCTCATTTTGAACACAAAATACGAGCAGCTGATTGTTCACCAACCGACATGGGATTCGGAAGTTGATTTTAATACGTACACTAATAAAATTTGCTGTTCTAAAGTTTTACAAATTCAGTTTATTTTTAATGTTACTTACGGCACAATAAAACTACAATGCAATGTATTAATTAAGCAAGAAGTAGTTTAGGTACGACTAGCTGTTTGTTTACCAACCAACTTACATGGGATTGGGAAGCTTATTTTATTCGCAGAATAATATTAGCTGTTCTAATAATATTTTTAATTAGCTTTTTTTAATGTTACATACTTTACCTTAAAACTACAGTGCACTGTATTGATTAAACATCAAGTAATTTAGTCGGTACCAACGTTTTTCGTTTAACTTTGTATTTCAATAATTACTCTTTATTTTGTTACAGACGATGAATTTTGAGGCAGTCCTTAATAAAGCCAACGATAAAACGTCAGTATGGCATTATTGCCGCGTGTAAATGAATTTTGAAGTATACTGGAGGTAGTACGAGTGGTCTCCAAAAGCATTTAAAAAATGTGCATCTGTGTTCATGCAGATTAGCATGAACACAGCACATAGTCAAGTTCCTCAAAGTGTCGAATCTCCTTCAACATCGACAAATACTGAAATTATACCAAAGAAAAAAGCTTAGCTGATTACTACGAATCTGACGCAAATCCTTCCAAGGAACTTATGGTTTCCCGAATGTCAGCTATGGATGGATATCCTTTCCGAACATTTGTAGTGTGAACATCTGCGAATGCTGTTTCGAAAATTCGGACATAAATTGCCGAAGGCTGCAAATTCAATTCAAAATATTGTAATAAAACAAGCAGACAAAAGAAAACAACAACTGATCGGCGAAATCCAGAAACTATTATCAAGACATAAATTTTCATCTTTTAAGCCTGAATCTGCACTCACAGCGTTTTCCCGAAAATTTCAAAAATCTAGGACAAATAAGAGTGCATGGTTCATTATCAGCAAAAAGATGCATCGAAGGAATAAGGTTGAAATTAACAGAGTTTGGAGTCAAGTTGATTTAAAGAATTTGTCGATTGAAGTTGTTCCAAACTATTGTTGAATTATTATGTAAGATTAAAATTTAAAAAATGCTTGTTAAGATTATCTAATCAATAAATATTGAGACTGATTAATGCTACGCTAAAACTCTTTATAGTTCCTTTTTTTGTAGTTTTTAATTATAATTTGGTTATGCAGAATTGCAATAACAGTAATGTTAATTTGTTTGGTAAAGTGAAGATGTTCAATAAATGTAGCTGGCATAATATTCGTAATTAACAGTAAAATTATACTAAATAAGACTGATTAAGTGTCTATAAAACAAGAAATAAAACGTTTTATTTGATTTGATTTAAATGTTTTTACTTTGCCCTGTCATTTCGTCTTATTTTTACTTTCTCCGTTTCAACACTTTCAACTCTCTTACAAAGACTAATTAAAGTATCAAAAGTATCGATAGTACCGGGAATCCCGGTTCTTAAGCCAACAGGTCCCGAAAATCCCGGTTCTTTAAAACATCACCGGTTCTGCATTCCCTAGTTTTTAGGCTCGTACACAAAACTGCGATGCGACGTCGCATCGCAAAAATGTGCAAGCTCCCTCTACGCACCGCAAGAACTTTTTAACGTTAATTTTCTGCGTTGCGAATTCGCATCGCATCGCATCGCAGTTTTGTGTACGAGCCCTTTGAACTTAACGGCTTGGTAGGTACAAGACGATGGAAAGAGACCAGAATATGGAATGACGTTGTTTCCTTGGAAGATGGGTAGGCCTTTGAAGTGGGACGCAACCTGTGTCGATAACCTTGCGCCATCTCATATTCCAAGTACGGCGATCTGTGTTGGCGCTGCTGCTGCAGCTGTTGAGGTCCTCAAGCGGCACAAATACGGTTACAGTTTTGGGCCGTTTGGGGTCGAAACGCTCGGGTCATGGGGTTCGAGTGCATGCAGCCTTTTCAAGGAGATTTCTCGCCGACTGGTCGACACTTCGCGTGACCAGAGGGCTGGCTTATTCTTTGGCAAAAGAATTAGCATTGCCATCCAACGTGGCAATGCTGCCAGTCTTCTGGGCATGTTTTCAGATGACAGCGATGGGGAGGAGTACTTCGACGCCTCAGTGTTCCGATTTTGTTTTTCCTAGAAGGGGGTTTTTGTATTTTTTTTTCTTTATTATTTTATTTGTAGGTAGTTAATTTAAGTGTAAGTGCTTGTAGTTATGCAATAAAGAAATTGTAACAGTAATACAGAAGAATCCTAGCGAGCGCATCATTTAATATTTTTGGGCACAGACCTACATTGCAATTAAATTAATCAATAATTTCTATGGATATTCTGAAGAACCTGACCTGAGCGAGCTAAGCGAAGTCGAAAATGACTAGCACTACCTCAGATATAGTTTTAAAGAATGGCGTATATACAGACTTGCAACTCTGGGCGACGCGACGGTCCCAGTTGCCCGATATCCCTATCCTCTACTGGCACTGGCTCTAAACATAAGCACCCGCAGTTTTGTTTTACGTGAAAACCCCATGTGCTTAGAGCCAGTTCTGGCTTATTACTGTATGTGGAGTCCTTCATAGACTAATTGATTGACTAATGATTCTCCCCCCTGGGTATGAATCGTAGCAGATGGCGCTTTGTAGTTTCTGCCTACCTCCATTAGAAAAAGGCGTGAGTTTATGTATGTATGCATGTACCACAATTAATAGGTAGGTACATATTAACAATTTTGTTGGTGTGCCGTAGATTTATTGAACAAGTTACATTTACGTTAATTCTGTTAATAGGTACCTGCCTAATTTCTAATGATGCAAATGTAAGTCTGCTCGAAAAGAAACAACCTAGTGTACTAAAGTTAAATTACAATCGACGTATTTAGATAAGGATATAATAAGTAATGTGCAAGTACCTACAAGAAGAGAAATCATAATTAACATTACGGAGATGATCAAGTTCTTCTTGCATCGCCGGTGAAACAGTTGCAAGACATGGTGACCGAAATAGCGAAAAGGCAGGCTATCAGGTGAAACTGAAAGGAACGAATATAAATGTGAATATTACAGAAGTAATGGTGGTTAAATGAGACGAAAATGTCGTGTCGGTGTGCGATGTGACAATAAATGATACTCGTGAACATAATTATGAGTGAATTGTATATCTTTGGAGAGTGTTCACAACGGATAATGCGATTGATGCTGATGTGGAAACAAACAGTTAAATATGCGGGAAATAAAGTGAAAGACGCTATACAACGCAAGTAGCATAACACAAGGCGTCGTCATATCCAGCCAGTGGGTTTCCAAAAAGGCTTGACTCGCAATTGACAATGGTGTACTGGTGCCTACACTGAGTGAAAATCAATGGTTTTAACACTGATAGTTTTGGCACAGCTTTACAATACTAATCCTGATTTCAACTTACAAAATTTTAGGAAATGTGGGCGAGACCAACGAGATGTGACTGACACCAAAATCCCTGCCACACAATGATCTGGGACAGGAGTCGAATGTACATTTAGCAGATTTTATTAAATCATAATAATTCCCATCTGACATACCTATTTGTGCAATAATTTTGTCAGTCTACCTACTTTTAACCGACTTCAAAAAAAGAGGAGGTGCTATGTTCGTGTGTATGTATTTTTTTTTTATGTATGTTACTTGATTTTTCCCCCATTTGTGGACCGATTCTCAAAATTATTTTTTTATTTGAAAGAGTATACTCCTGAGGTGGCCCCAACCACCTCAGGAGTATACTCTTTCAAATAATTATTTTAATTTGGTGAAGATCTGGTGCTGATCTTCGGAGATATACAACGGAACTCTTCAAAAACAGACGGCAAAACTGTCGTGATTGCTGGAATGTCTTAGATGATTATGGTTTATACAACATCATGACGTATCATCACGCCTGTATGCTCTGAGGGGTACGCAGATGTGTACATACACCTAGATTTCGACAGTTAGGTATGTTAATTTTCATTTATTAGGGATAAGTGGATAACCCTATTATCATGACACGTATTGTTAACAATTAACAAGATAAAATAAATACATGGCAAAAATTTGTATGGGAACAACTAAAAATCGAAAAATAAAAAACTTTTTTGCAAAAAATAAAACCGACTTCACAAAAAACACCAACCGGTGAAAAATAACTCAAAATTCGGAAGTCGGTGGCCCATCATGAATAAGACAGCCACAGACTTCCTAATTTAGAGTAATTTTACACCGTTGAGTGTTTTTTGTGAAGTCGGTTTTATTTTTTGCAAAAAAGTTTTTTCTGTCGGTTTTAGTTCTTTGTATACATGTACATACCTACACATTTTTTTAACCAAGCGATCGACCATCAAGTGCTCCCTATGCTTTGTGTTATAACTGAACGCGGGACTAAAATTTTGAAACACCTTCATGCCTTCCATTTTTATTTATTATTTTTTTAAGCTGTAAGTCTGCCATATTTTGATTAATAAAAAAATAAATAAATAAATAAATAAACAAATAACTAAATAAATAAATAAATAAATAGATAAATAAATAAATATTTTCTTAAATTATTAAAAAATTAGCAGATGTCTCGTGGTTTCACCCGCGCAGGTTCCGTTCCCGTGGGAATACAGGGATAAAAAGTAGCCTAAGTATGTGTTAGTCCAGGGTGTCAGCTAACTTCATACCAATTTGTATTCAAATCCATTCGGTACTTTTACGTGAAAGAGTAACAAACATCCATCCATCTATCCATACCCACAAACTTTCGCGTTTATGATATTAGTAGGATAAGAACGCGAACGTTAGCGTCCAGTTCAAAACTGCGTAATACATGACAACTCTTCGAGAAAGCTTTGGTCATTCCGTCATTCGACATAATTCTAGTGAGACGAGAAGAAAAAGATTTTTCAGTTGCGGCTAGCCTGTGTTATTACTGAAAATAGATAGAGGTAATATTTTTGCCCAAAACTAATTTAACAATTGTTACATGATTAATGTTCTAAATAAAAACTTTTTACAAAAAAATACAACCGCTGAAAAAACACTAAAAAGTGTAATTAAAATAACTAAGTATAGATTCGGAAGTAGATGGCAAAAAATACCTACCTACATTACAAACAAAATACATTTAAGCTAAAGCCACAGACTTCAGAATCGAAATTTTTATAACATTAATGATGTAACAATGGTTAAATTAGTTTTGGGCATAAATACTTATTACCCCAAACAAATCTGGGTCTCATTTAAATTACTTGTTAGATAACATTTTGTAATTTAATAAATCCTACGCAGCACTCTATTCGAGTTGGTCGCACTTGTCTGGTTTTCTCTCGGTTTCGTAATCTTTGGTTCGTTTTTATGATAAATAATAACATTTCATTATATTCGCCTATCACTCAGAATGTATGCCTCGCGTGAGTCGTGACGAATACTAGATGGAGGTGTTCCGGCAATAACATAAAGTGCCTTCTGTGTTCAAGGTTACAGTTGCAGCCGTTGAGGGGGACCACAAAAGGCGCGCCTGGCCCTCGCGGCCCTGTACTCATCACACATGCCACATCACAGGTACCTACAACCAACTGATCGCGTGCGCCCTCACTAGGGAATGCAATCTCGTCTCGCCGAGATCCCGATCTCGCGAGATCCCGGCCATATTTTACGAGATTGAATCTCGTCAAATTTCGAACGAGATCTCGCGAGATAACGAGATCGACAAATGCAGCGTGACGACGTGTATTTCATAGCGCGGCTGCGCGCGAACTGAATCCTGGCCGTTGCCTAAATATAGATAATTATTGTTTTGTTACCAATATTGTAAGAATTTGAACTGATTAGCTACAGTAGGTATAATAATTATAGACATAAACAAATGTTATTAGAGTTAGAGACAAAATAATAAGTACTCTGTTGATTTTTAAAATAAAACTTACATTATTTTTATTACTAAGCAAGGCAGTTTCTATTTAATTACATATCATGTCAATTACTAGTTCTTAAAACAAGCATTTGCATATGTTTTAATTGCGATTCTTCCAATCTCGCGAGATCCCGTAATTTGCGAGATCTCGCGAGACTGGGTTTTGAGTCTCGCGAGATCTCGCTAGCCGGAAATCTCGTACGAGATTGCATTCCCTAGCCCTCACCCTGTCATTGCACCCGAGGGACAAGAAAGAGTAATAAATTCTATCTACAGATGGTGGCATGCAGTCGTATGCGGCATACTGGTGGCGTGCGCGCTGGCGCGACAGGAGACGAGCACCGTTGTCGCTGCAGGGATTGAGGATGAGGGCGCGCAGACCGTCGCCATCGTGCCGGTGACAATGGGCGGGCCGGACGCGGCCGCCGCGCTCGGGGCGCTGGCCGTGTCGGCGCTGGCGACACGAGGTGTGCGAGCTGTAGTCGTGCCGGCGCCAGGCTCCTGCGCCGCCGCACCGGCTAGCAACAATTGCAGCAACGATGTGCTGCGCGCGCTCGTGCTGAACAAAGCGCAGGTGGCCCTGCTGCCCGTGCCCGCCACACGCCCACTGCCCGCGCTGCGCTTGCGCGACGCCGGGCTCTCGGAACTGGGGGACGTCGCGCCAGCCGCGCGCCTGTCCTGCCACGCCTCCCCATCGGCCGCGCGCTCTCCGCGTTCCCTGCTGGACTTCGCCGACGCAGCGGTAGCGGCCCTGTACCGCGTGCAGCACGATGACTACGTGTCCGCTCTGCGGGCAGCAGACGATATGGATCCTTTCGGGTATGTATCACGGACTTGTATTCGGTGAACCATGAATTGTTTAGAACTAAGTATAGATTATATTTGCTGGAAAAATATTTTTATGATGTTTTCAGGTCCATTTGTTTTGATTCAAACTGCACAAGTTTTAATTTCAACCCCGAATGGTGTTCGCTGGGGAACTCAACATGCTCGACGTTACTGACCGACGACGAGAGCGAAGCGCGCGTCCTTGTTGACGTAGTTCGCAGTAACAAGCTGTACACGAACATCGTCACACTGGGCGCTCACCTGCTGGCAGTCGCCGAGCGGCTGGCCCACGGTGCGCCCGCAGTCCTCGCGCGGCCCCCATTCCCTCCGCGCGCCCTGCTACTGTGCTCACGCGTGGTCGACCGGACTGCGCTCGCGCGCTTGCGATTCGTGGCGCTCGCGCCGCCACCTTGTGACACAACTGCAGAGGCTTGTGCTTTTGATCCTTATCGCCTTTCAAAAGTTGTGAATGAGCGCGAATTGCACTCGCCCAGCGTTATTAGTATTCTAGGTCGGCTCGAACTTACAGAAATTGAATTACGAGATCTCGTTCGTCAATATCGCATTTCCGGGCCCAAGGCGGCCGTCACCCAGACATTGGCCCGTCATAAGGAGTGGACCCCGCCGCTGCGCGAGGCGCGCACCGCCGTCATGGTGCCCTCGGCCACGCACCGGCAAGCCTTCGACGCGAGCGCACTCCGGGCCGCCGCAGTGCTAGCGGAGGAGGATTCCATAAACCAGCCATATACCATCAGCTTCAAAGTAGAACTACTCGACGACCAGTGCGCGTCTACTTTGGCATTTAAGTACTTGACAGATGCGTTGGGCGCAGAGTTCGGCGCGCTGTCGGGCGTGGCGGGCCCGGCGTGCGGCGCGGCCTTCGCGGACGTGGCGCGGCAGAGCCCGACGCTGGCGATGCCAGTGCTGGGCTACACACCACAGGCCCCGCCACCCGCTCCCGCCGCCGACTATGCCGTGCTGGCGGCTGGCGACGCGCGCCTGTACACGGACGCGTGGGCCGCGCTCGCCGCACACATGCGCTGGCAGCGTGTTGCCGTGCTCAGCGAGCTGGCCACTCGGGCAACACTCGATGTCGCTAACCTGGGAGCTGACGTCATCGTCCATGTCGAGTTACCGGCCGATAGTGAGGAAATCGACGCTGACAAAGTGTTGCAGGTTTGATATTGTTATCTGTATAACCACAATGTTAATGAATGTTGTATGTTCGAATAACCACAACTCGACTTAATAAATATTTAAAGCTCCATTGAATTCATACATATATAAGTAGTAGGTACCTAAGCTTAGTATTAGATGAGCACACACACAAGCGAGCGGCAAGTGGTCTCAGCCAATAACTGGGCGTGCACCCAGTCGAGAAGCTGCTCGCGCGACCACGGTTGTATCAACTCATCAAGTTCATGCTTAAATACCAGTGTTTTACATGGAGCGACTGCCTGTCTAACCTCCACAACGCAGCTACGGGATAACACGTTGGTTAAATTCGATATTATATCCCGGCTGTGCTGATTAAGTGCCCGCTTATGTGAATAGCAACCCGCATAAATCGCTTAACCAATTTAACAAGCAACCATAACAAGACGAATCTAATAATTAATCTGTAAACTGATTGCAGTGGGCGACGCGTGTGGCGGCGGCGAACGGACGCATCCTGTACGTGTGCGCGGAAGACGCGCGCGTCGTGCGAGCCGCGCTATGCGCCGGGCGCGCCGCCGGCCTCGTGCCCGGCGCCGGCGCTGTCTGGCTGCTGCCGGCCGCGCTGCCGCCCGCCTGGCTGAGCATTGCCAGCACCGACACGCACAACTGCACGCAGCAGCAGCTGCTGGACACGGCCGACGGACACCTGAGCGTGGCGCCTGCCTGGCTGGTCGACTGGGATGAGCGCCACGACGCCGACGAGGACGGCGCGGGGCAGCAGAGGCGCGAGTGGTCGCGGCGCTGGGCCCAGCACTGCTGCATGCGCCGCTCGGGCTGCCCGGGGCGCGGCGCCTGCGAGCGGCCGCCTGCGCACGCCGCGCTGCTCTACGACGCGCTCCGCATGTGGGACGCCGCGCTGCGCCGCCAGCTGCGCGCACATCCTACAGCACTGGACAATCTTCACCGTAGAAGCATCGCTAAGTGAATAAAAGTTTTGCTAAAATTGGGCATAGATTTACGTAGATAGAATCCCGACCAATTTACTCGACATCGGTAAAGCAAAAAGGAGGGTTAAGATTTTGACCGCAATGTATATGCATGTATGAATGTATGTTCATCTGTTCCCTGATTATTGACATTATCAAAAAATGATTTTAGTAAACCCCTATTCATTGTTAAATACCTTTCCAACAATATATCACGTTAGGGTTGAAATTAAAAAAAAATCCCTTCCCACTTTACATATAGGGGGGCTACCCTAATAAAACATTTTTTTCCAATTTTTATTTTACCACTTTGTTGGCGTGATTGATACACATATTGGTACTAAATTTCAGCTTTCTAGTGCTAACGGTTACAGAGATTAAGCGAGGACGGACGGACGGACAGACAGACATGGCGAAACTATAAGGGTTCCTAGTTGACTACGGAACCCTAATAAAATAATGTATCAAATGATATGGCATACTAAAGCATACTTCGAATCTATTAATAATATATAATGCTAGCTTCTGGCCGCAGCGTCAAAAGTAAGTTTATCATAACTATCCCAAGGGAACACATTACCGAGATAAAAAAAGTTTCTTATTTATTAATCCAGTACAATACATTCGTCCAAATTATATGCAGTAAAAGGGAATCCCATCAAAAACATAAATGTAAAATGAGAGCCAACTTCAATATAATGACAATCACGTTGAAGAACACCGACCAGAAGAAGAGAAAGAAGTGAGATCTAAATAGGTGCTAAGTTCAATGGTCAGTCCTGAAATATACTTATAACAATATAAAACATTTGAAAACAGCTTAGATATCATTGCTTGAAGCCTACGGTCTAACTTGGCTAGTTGTCATAAATTAATTTTTATTCAGTAGGTGCTTAACAAAATAGTCATGGAAGACCTCTATGTTTGTGGTAAATTTCTACCAGCGAGCCAAATTAAACTTAAAATTTAATTTGGGTTCAAATGGTTCGTTTTAAAATGAATTACACACAGTGCTGCTCGCCAGTTCTGTTAGCTTGAACTTGGCTTGACACGCTTCCGTGTGTCTAGAACTAGACTTTTTAAAGTCTTTTGTTTTAAAAACTTGAGACTACTTATACGATTACTTATTTTGACAAGAATTCATTATTGTTGAAAAAAACTACTTTTGTGATTTAAATGTGTTTTCGCTGACTTTTTTTTAATACTCAATCATATAACTTCAAAATCAAAATCAAAAGTCATTTATTCAGATTAGGCTGAAAACCAGCACTCTTTGAACGTCAAAAATTACATAAGATAATCCCCCAAAACGCCCGCCCTTCGCCACTTCCTAGTGTTTTTACTGGGAAGAAGAAGTGGCGGAACAAACTCCCCAGCAACACGTCTGTCTGATATGTTAGAAGAACAGTTTAAACAGCATTGGTAATTTTATTAATATACATACTCATTTAAATTAAATTAAATAATTTGTTACATGATAGCTAGCACACAACTACATACAAGACAGTGTATTAAGAACTCCCATCCATAAGGCAGCGGTTGTAATTAAAGGATAGCTGCGGTCGTGTGCCCTTACAAAACAATACATTTTAACAGTAGTGATCAATCATATGATTTAGGGCAGAAGAATATTCTCATAAGAGAATATTTTCTTCTTTTTAGAGAAAGATTTTTTAATAGTCGGGTTTTAGTTTTTTAACTTATTTCCTTACCGTTACAGAGCCCTGATAGACGACGTAACGACAGCAAGTTACAGCGGTCTCACGGGAACATTCCAGTGGAGCGGTGGCGGTGCAAATGGAGGAGCACGTGCACGATTGGCACCCCTGGTACTGATGCAGTCGTATAACGGCACGCGGCGGCGCGTGGGCAGCTGGAGCCCGGCCGGCTACGTGCCCGGAGGCGCCGCGCTGCGCTGGCTCACGCCCGACGGCCTGCCGCCGGACGACGGCGCCGAGCGCTGTGCGCTGCAGCCGCTGGCCGACATGCTGCGCGCCGATTGCCGCACCGCCTTTGTGGCGCTGGGCGCGCTGCTGCTGGCGCTGCTGGTGGCGGCGCTGGCGGGCGCCGCGTGGTACTGCAAGAGACGCGCGGAGCGCAAGTACCGCGAGCGTCTGGCCGAGCTCGGCCTCACGAGACTCAGTCCGAAGCCCGGCGGACTAGACCGCTGGGAGATACCGCGCGAGCGCGTGGTTATCAATAGGAAGCTTGGTACGGGCGCGTTTGGCACGGTGTACGGAGGCCACGCCTTGCTGGCTGAAGATCGCGGCTGGTCCGCCGTCGCAGTGAAGACGCTGAAGGCCGGCGCCAGCACCGAGGAGAAGCTCGACTTCCTCTCGGAGGCGGAGGCTATGAAGCGCTTCGACCACAAGAACGTCGTGCGGCTGCTGGGCGTGGTGACGAAGACGGAGCCGGTATGCACGGTAATGGAGTTTATGCTGTACGGCGACCTCAAGAACTACCTGCTGGCGCGGCGGCACCTGGCGGCGGGCGAGGCGTGGGACGCAGGCGAGGCCGAGGTGTCGGCGGCGCGGCTGACCAGCATGGCGCTGGACGCGGCGCGCGCGCTGTCGTATCTGGCGCAGCTGCGCTACGTGCACCGCGACGTGGCGGCGCGCAACTGCCTCGTCAGCGCGCACCGCGTCGTCAAGCTGGCCGACTTCGGCATGACGCGCCTGGTGTTCGAGAACGACTACTACCGCTTCAGCCGCAAGGGCATGCTGCCGGTGCGCTGGATGGCGCCCGAGAGCTTGGCGCTGGGCGTGTTCTCGCCCGCCTCGGACGTCTGGTCGTTCGGGGTGCTGCTGTACGAGATCGTCACCTTCGGCTCGCTGCCCTTTCAGGGTTTGAGCAACGCTGAGGTGCTCGCTCGCGTCAAAGCGGGCCACACACTAGAGTTGCCGCCCGGCTTGAAGCCACAGCTGTAAGTTTTTGATTAAATACCGTTCAACATACTTTAAGTAGGTAACCATCAAAATAAAATATAAAAAGTTTGTTTTTGAAGACACCAATAATCCCAAAATTGCGCTGCGTTTCAGGGAGGGTCTCATCAAGTCGTGCTGGCAGCAGGAGCACAAGGCGCGGCCGTGCGCGGCGGAGGTGGCGGCGTTCCTGGCGGACTCGCCGCGTCTACTGGCGCCGTGCCTCGACGTGCCGCTGGACGCGCTGCCGCTGGACCACGACGCCGACCTCGACCCGTGGCGCGTGTCGCGCGACCGCGCTGAGGTAACGCTTCTCACAAGGGTTCCGTTGATATAATGAATCTCCATTAAAACCACTTCATGTTCTGTACATATCTCCGAAACTTACAAAGCGAGACATCAGAATTATGTAAGCGGACAATATTCTTAAAAGAGGATCCATCGTTTTCATATACATAATTAGGTATATTAGGTTCTAGCTGCTGGTTATTATTATTATTAGCCATAAAATCGTCGTTAACACGTCGTTAAAAACTTTAAACAAGCAGCGATAAGTGCCTACTGGCCGATGATTTCATCTTTTGAGTTTTACGTAGAATAAGAGTCAATGGTTCTTGTTGAAGTTAAATTAAAGTATTTGAAGAAGTATTAGATTTACCTATTTTAAATTGTACAAACAAACATACAGTCCACATCGTTGATTATTATTAGAGTTAAAGCTAGCATGACCGCCGTCCACATTAGATATATTAAAGACGTAATTTTGTATTGCAAATTAGTTGCGAATAAACACCATCAAAGACAGACGCTTGTTTCCTTAAACCATCACTCGCCTATCTAAATTGAACCTTAACCTACTGAACAGTTCTTGTTAATGGTAATTCTTGTGTACACCGAACTAATTCCGTTAAAGAGATTCATAGCTAGTGTTGTGTGGCACAGGCGCGCTGGGTGTCGTGGGCCGCGCCTGCCTCCGCCGCCACCGACACCACGTACCTGAGCGACGCGCCGCCGCACGACGCGGACGTGGGCGACGCGCCGCTGCACGACGCCGCGGACCTGAGCGACACGCCGCCGCACGACACCGACGCCTTCCTGCCGTGATGCGACTGAACCGACTCAATGCAACCGACGAAAGGCTTGCGTCTTCGGACATTATTTTATCATAAATCATTCCAACACTTTTCTAGTCAAATTGCAGGTATAAAATAGGAATAATGTTATTTAAATTAAACAATGTATATAGAACGTACACTCTTAAGTTTTGATAAGAGAAAATAATTAAATTATGAAAATTAGATTGAGTACTTTTTTGCCTTCCCATCTTTGATCAGTAATTGTGTGTTAGTGATCGAAGCTCCTCATAGATAAGTGATATAGCACCCGTTGTTAGAATTCGGTTATGAAACTTTTTGGCTATGAGGTATGTAGGTATGTATACTAGTCAGCATCAAAAATGTGAAAACGGACACTGTTCAAAATGATACCAACAACTAAGAAAATTAAACTTCATCTCAATTGGATCAAATTCTTGTTAGAATGGCCTTTGTCGTGTCATGTAGGGACTGTCTTGAGACTTTATTCTGAAACATGGCCTGTGTCATTGAGTTTTCATTTAATTTTCATTTCATTGTTGAGATCATTTTGAACAGTGTTCGTTTCTATATTTTTTGACCGACTTCAAAAAAAGGAGGAGGTTCTCAATTCGGTTGTATATTTTTTTTTTTTTTTTTAGGTTTTGTTACCACAGTACTCCGTCATTTATGGACCGATTTTCAAAATTCTTTTTTTGTTTGATAGGGTATACTAACAGATTGGTCCCAATCGTATCAAAACATCATATCTGATGAGGGATCTTCGAGGAATTGAGGGAACTCCTCAAAAAATATAGGCACATACGCACCGATTTTAACATTTTTAGTAACAAATCAAGCATTTTCATTTAGAAAGTATCATTTGGTTAAGAAAAACTCATGAAGAAGACAGGCAACGGAACTCTTCAACGCATAACAGCAAATTATTTGCGATTGCTATAGCCAGATGTCTATGCTGAGCTTTTGTATTTCCACAACATAACATTACGCCATTCTATTTTAAAAGGGGCCGGCAGAGATGTACAGATTAAAATTTAAATAGAACTTCTTTAGCAATTGTTATCCAATTTCAATGATTCTTTCAAGTTTTTGAAAGACTTTCATTACATACAAAGAAACTAAAAATTACAAAATAAAAACTTTTTTACAAAAAAAACAACCGACTTCTTAAAAAAAACTAACAGGTGAAAAATAACTCCTGTTTCGGAAGTCGGTGGCCAATAATGATCAAAACAAAACCACCAAAGCCACAGACTTCCGAAACAGGAGTTATTTTTCACCTGTTAGTTTTTTTTAAGAAGTCGGTTGTTTTTTTTGTAAAAAAGTTTTTAACATGCCAATATTATCGACACTGACTCTGACTGTATATTATGGTTACGTAAAACTCAAACTACGGAACCGATTCCTACAATAATAGGTAGGTAGTTAAATTAGCAGTGAACTATGACGCGTTTGTATTGCGATCACAAAACGGATTAGCAGACTGGCGATTTCGTACAATAAATTGGATTGGATACAAACTTAAAATAATTAACAATTAGATGTTAATTTATTTGAGGCACGTTTTACAGTTTATAAAGAATTACAGATGCCAAAAAATTGGCTACTAAGTCTTGCACAGCGGCGTAATGACCCAAGTTAGTTCTTAAACCAGGCATGTAAAATAGCTCATATGCCTAGGAGTACGAGATGAAATAAAATTGTAATCTCAAATGAGCTTAAAGTTCACTGCAATGTAACGTTCCATTAAATAAGATTATTATTATTTCCTTTATTTCACTATCATACATATAAATTATATTTTTAACCGACTTCAAAAAAAGGAGGAGGTTCTATGTTCGTGTGTACAATATGTATTTTTTTTTTATGTATGTTACCTGATTTCTCCGCCATTTGTGTACCGATTCTCGAAATTCTTTTTTTGTTTGAAAGAATAGACTCCTGAGGTGGTCCCATTGTAATTTGGTGAAGATCTGGTGCTGATCTTCGGAGATATACAACGGAACTCTTCAAAAATAGACGGCAAATCTATCGTGATTGATGAAATCGCTTGGATGTTTATTGTTTATACAACATCATGACGTATCATCAAGCCTGTATGCTCAGAGGGGTAGGCAGATGTGTTCAATATACCTAGATTTCGACAGTTAGATTTTACATAAACCTACTATATCATCTGCCTAGCCTTTTCCCAGCTATGTTGGGTTTGGCTTCCAGTTTCACCAGATGCTGCTGAGTACCAGTGTTTTACAAGGAGCGACTATCTGCGTACCTCCACAGCCCAGTTACTAGGTAACACGATTCCCTGGACCTTCCGGACCCCCTTCTCCTCCTTATATACGCCCATGACTTCTATACTTATTAAATTCATAGATGTGGCGTTTCTGCACATTGTGCAAACAAAGCTGGATACCGGTTACGGAATCACAGTCGCAGCTAATAACAATAGTGTGTCTGTACATTTTGAAGCAAGTGTGCAAAGTCACTGCACTCAAGGCGGGATTACTGTAATGAATGTGAAGCCACATACGTGTAATAGCACAGAGAAGGAAAAAGAACTTAATGCTTGTGGCGTTCATTTGATTCTGTAGGGTCGCGCAGTATTTGGTCTTGTGTTCATTGTGCATGCTGTATCTACAAGGAAAATGTTATTTATCGGGCTAATACTATTATCAACATGCCACGTTATAAATACCTAAGGGCTCTTACAGACGCGATGAACTCGCCAACTCCAATTAACTTACGCATCACCCAGTGAGCACCTGGTTTGGAAGCAGTGTGTATTCGAAAGGGTTCGGTGGTGTTTCAAACCCTCGTTTTTAATCTAGACAAAATATGTGATTTTATATTTGGGTCAAGATGATGCTTTACATAACACTGTAAACTACATGGAAGGCAATCGAACCAACGTGAATCGTCGCGTGCCGCAGCCACTAGCGGAGCAGCGGCGATCGTGTGGGTAGCCTTTATTAGAGGAAGAGTGGTTTGTGCGCTCTCCTCCCGCGAGCGCGCTAGCCACACACTCGCTGACTGAGTACTCTGTGCCTTGTGCTTCGTATCTCGCGTGACGACTCTAGTATCTCGTGTTTCATTATCTCGTACCTCGTGTTTAGTGTTTCGTGCAACGACCGCCACCACTATGCGCCGTTCATTTGCCGCGCTGGTTGCGCTGGCGCTGCTGCTGGGCGCCTGTGGCTTGTGCGCCGCTGGGTATACAGACCACTTCTGCGCTCAACTAGCCAACAAGACTGCTGAAAGTGAGTGCACAAACTACAACTAACTAAATGAAACGGACGTTAATACAAGGTGATTGGTTTAAATATTGGTTCAGATAGGACACCCGTTGAATACGTAATCCTAAAAATGTAAATAATAATAAAAGAAACCCCACAGGGCATACATTATTGTAGCGGACTGTTGGGCATTAGCGACCCCACGGACCCGATCTCCCAGTAGATATCTTGGTCCTCAAGTCTGACTTGCCTTTATTGGCCGGCCAGAGTGTACTCTGACGAGGAACAGCTACCACCTCTTTCTCGCCTTCCTTGGTCGGCTAGAGTGGAGATTGGCAATTGCAAACGAGCTCAATATCAAAGGAAATACCTATTCGTGTAAGGTGCTGCTTGAGATCTTGCTACTACGTCACTTTGTGCTGGCGGCCGTTTTTAATCCCCGACGCAAAAAGAGGGGTGTAATAAGTTTGACCGCCATGTGTGTGTGTCTGTCTGTCTGTCTGTGGCATCGTAGCGCTTAAACGGGTGAACCGATTTAGATGCAGGTTATTTGAAAGCTGGGTTTCTTGCGATGGTTCTTAGACATGACTAATCAAAATCGGTTCAGCCGTTTCAAGGTTATCAGCTCTTTTGTATTAGCTACCGTTGCGATTTTAGACGACTATGGGTATTAACTTTACTTAAAAACATATGTGTGGCTTAAAATTTCAAACACCCATACTGTGTGTTACAGTGTTATATTAATAAGAAAGATTATGGTAGGGGACGATGGGGGAATTGCGGACGCTTTAGCGGAAATTCAAATAAAACTCAAATTATTAACAATAATCAGAATGTCTTTATTAATTATTAAAGTATGGTTATATCCCTTTCAAATGAAAATTAATTATTATATGAGATCCATCAATATCTCCTAAATTTTAACCAAAAACAAAAACATATGTGTCCGTAATTACCCATAGCTCTTGGGGTAATTACGGACCAGTGCTGGGTTAATTGTGGGGTAGGTATATTTAATTTTGGTCTGATGCAGCCAGGATATCTAGCACACTAATACACTCTTGGGAAAATAGTAGCAGATATGTCGTGTTTGGATTCATTTTAACCAGCAGAATTTTTCAATTGTCACGTCGCCGTCGGGGTACCGCTAAAATAAGTACCTACATACCTTCGAGTACTCTAAGAACATGCCTTACTTAAGCGGTACCCCGACGTGAAGTAAAATTACATGACTCAACGATAGGGAAGTGTTATTTTTACCTTTTTAAAAGTTTTACTTTTTTTTCGGTGAGTGCCCATTATTAAGTACCTACGCAAGTCTCCCCAGTCATTTAATCCGAGTATAATGACATTGGTGAGGTAGGGCCCAGGGGCCATAGTCCTTCATAGTACTAGGTACCCAGTCCGTTTTAGCCACCCTTGCTTAGTGTCCAGTACTTTGTTTACATAGTCTGCAGTACTGCGCTAGTGGTAGTTTTTGCTTGGGTGCACGTGTCTATAATACATACAGGTAAAATCTACGGTTGGTACCTAAGTATGAGACACCAACCGCAGAACATTAGACGACAACGTGCCTCTGCAAGTAGGCGTCGGCCCCTCGACCTGACATAGTGGCGATAGATCGATTAGAGCACGTTGCACATCGAGTGACGGTCCCGTATGACGAGAACCTCGTGAAGGTAGAGAAAGGTAAACTTAGCATCTTGATCTGTCTCGCAAGTTTGTCGACATGTAGAATGTGGATACAGCAGTCATTGTGCTGAGAGTCGTGGCGGTCATAGGCATAATAGCCATTAGCTCGACCAACACTTAGGAGGCTATCGTTAGGTGGCTGGATCAAGGGCTTGATCCAGAAAGCTGAACCTACTCTTGGAAACGGCGCGCATCATTTTCGTATTGGAGTTCATCGGCCATCGTTTCCTCTCTCAGAAGCTCTGATTACCTGAAGAAACCCTGTGAAGAAGCCCTGATTACCTACCGGTAATCAAGGCTGATTACCTGAAGAAGCCCTGATTACCTACCGGTAATCAAGGCTGATTACCTGAAGAAGCCCTGATTACCTACCGGTAATCGGGGCTTCTGAGAGAGGAGACGATACGAAACGAAACGGTGGCTAGGGTCTTCTTGCCGATATCAGTGGCCTTACTATATTTATATTTTTAAACTAGCTTCTGCCCGCGACTTCGTACGCGGATTCTGTTGCTTATGCCAGCGACAACGGGGTCGTCAAAATCGAAGATCTGAAACATCTGATGTCGAATTCTATAAGCCCGGGGACGGGAAATCAATGGGATGCGCGAGACGATTCAAGATGTTCCAGATTTTTTATTTTTGTTGGTCAACAGGAAATGCCATCAGACTTAACAACTTTTGCTAAGACGCCATTTCTATTATGTATATGTTATATTGTCTCTGGGCTTTGGAGTTCCCCTACTGGTGCTCCAGATCTTCAAATTTGGTCTCACAGCAGAAAACACTCTTCACGTGGAATAGTTTTTGCAATGGCACCATTTTTATATCTCTTTTACTTTAGGTGTTCCATTTTCCAAAATAAATTATACCCTATATGTTGCGTGACGTTCACGATCAGCGGTCAGTCGCGCATCTTCTTCCCCCACTTATCTCTAGAGTCGATGCGTATATACGCTGAAAACTCAAGCGTTATGCTTTTTCCGTGAACGTCTCCAATTTGCGAGACAGTGCATGATGTTCACGATCAGCGGTCAGTCGCGCACATATTCTTCACTGGTCTCTAGAGACCTGGATGTAGATGCGTAAATACGCTGAGAATGCAGGCGTGCTTCGCGATCCCAAGAAGTTTCCACGGAGCGAGTTGCAGCCTCATGTTCTCGAACAGCATCAAATCTCTCCTAACGCTCTTCGGTAGATTGTTGGGATCTTATGGTCTTTAATCATTTAGCACCTTTGGAACATTGGGAAAAATTTGACCTCTTTCTAGGCATGGTTATAGTTTTATTGTGATGATACCTGATCAATTAAAATCTAAGTGGCTGCTTCCCTGCGTTACCGGGTAAGCTACCGTGTAACGAAGATAAATGGAAAAGGAAATTAAACACTCAAATAACATAAGCCCGAAGGCATACGATAAAAAAATGGGAGTTTTAGCCAGTAGAGTCTAACTTTCAACGATATTCCATCGTCATCGAAAATCAGTCCTGAATTGTTCCCGCCTTCACCGCGTAGTACCTCCTACTTATGTTATTTTATAATTATGCAATGAAATTAGTGATAGTTTTAATTTCTATATCAAATGTTTCTGATCTTCGATTTTTATAAGTCAACAGGAAATGCCTATCATACCGAACAACTTTTGCTAAGACGTCATTCCTATTTGAGTTATGGTGTAGCTGGGCTCTTGGAGTTCCACAACAGGTGTTCCAGATCTTCGATTTTTATACGTCAACAGCGAGTGCTCATAAGGCTGAACAACTCTTGCTAAGACGTCATTCCAATATATGTTATAGTGTAGCTGGGCTCTTGAAGTTCCACATCAGGTGTTCCGGATCTTCAAATTTATTCTCTCAGCAGAAAATGCTCATAACGTGGAACAATTTTTGCTATGGTACCATTTTTGTATCTCCTATAGTTTAGCTGGTCTGTTGCGGTTCTGCATCAGGTGTTCCGGATCTTCAAATTAATTCTCTCAGCAGAAAATGCTCATCACGTGGAACAATTTTTGCTATGGGACCATTTTTGTATCTCCTATAGTTTAGCTGGTCTGTTGCGGTTCTGCATCAGGTGTTCCGGATCTTCAAATTAATTCTCTCAGCAGAAAATGCTCATCACGTGGAACAATTTTTGCTATGGGGCCATTTTTGTATCGCCTATAGTTTAGCTGGTCTGTTGCGGTTCTGCATCAGTTGTTCCAGTTTCCAAGATAAATTATAGCCTATGTGTTGACCAGACTTAATATCTAAACAACAAAAAATCATTCAAATCCGTCCAGTCGTTCCGAAGATTAGCGTGTGCAAACAAACAGACAAACAGACAAACAGACAGACTTTTTTTTTTGGATTCGTGTTCTATTACTGTTTCTAAACCCCCCTCAATTATTATTTTTTAAATATATTCAATGTACAGACACAGTTTTTTTACAGTCTTATTATATGTATAGATGTTTCTTTAATTATTTCTATTTAACTAAATAACAAAATTATTTTAAGTTTAAAGTTGGTAAAGAATAAAAGAAATAATAATAATATTCCACTTAACTTTCACATAACGCCATCTAAGCAGAGCTTGTGTCCCTTGCTAAGTAGAGCTTCGTGCATTACGTAGGTACGCATTTATCACTACAGGTATGTATAATAACGTCCTAGAAAATAATACCTACAGAAACCAGGTAGGTGTCCCGCAAAGCAGTATACAAAACAATCTAATCAAGTTTAGTGTATTTAGTGGTTCGAAGCTACGTCAGTTTATTTGGAGGTTCTTTTAAACGAGACACGTTTAAAATTTAGATTTTGAAGTAGCGACTTACAGTGTGTAATATTATTATGTCAAACGTGATCCTATGTCTCCACTAGGGAATGCAATCTCGTACGAGATTTCCGGCTAGCGAGATCTCGCGAGACTCAAAACCCAGTCTCGCGAGATCTCGCAAATTACGGGATCTCGCGAGATTGGAAGAATCGCAATTAAAACATATGCAAATGCTTGTTTTAAGAACTAGTAATTGACATGATATGTAATTAAATAGAAACTGCCTTGCTTAGTAATAAAAATAATGTAAGTTTTATTTTAAAAATCAACAGAGTACTTATTATTTTGTCTCTAACTCTAATAACATTTGTTTATGTCTATAATTATTATACCTACTGTAGCTAATCAGTTCAAATTCTTACAATATTGGTAACAAAACAATAATTATCTATATTTAGGCAACGGCCAGGATTCAGTTCGCGCGCAGCCGCGCTATGAAATACACGTCGTCACGCTGCATTTGTCGATCTCGTTATCTCGCGAGATCTCGTTCGAAATTTGACGAGATTCAATCTCGTAAAATATGGCCGGGATCTCGCGAGATCGGGATCTCGGCGAGACGAGATTGCATTCCCTAGTCTCCACTACTCTTTACCTTGATTTTACCTTCTAACAAGATATTACGTCTAATACACAACGTTATTAATAGGTAGGTACAGACGTAAAATGAAAAAATAAGAAAATGCATAACTTAAGCAGGTAGGTATGTAGGGACATTTTACATACACGCTGCCGCGCGTTAGGCAGTTTGAAAAGTAATAAATTGTGGTAACGAAGAACGAAGAATATAGGAAGAAGAAGCACCGCGCTCTTAGGCTTAGCTTTGGTATTGGATGCTAAACTTCTGGAACCCACATATGTAGGTACATAGAAAGGAAAACGCCCAAAAAATGCCTGAAATAGACAGAAACTACTAATAGTCCTTAATTCTATCAAGAATAAAATATATATAACGAAATGTATCTCAAGTTTGTTTACCTAGGGTGAAAATATAACGATAATTAAAATATTTATTTTGATATCCGTCATAGTCATTCTTAATTTATAATGGCGGTCAGTGTTTATTTGACATGAGTAATCGACATTCAGCCTAAACAGATATCGTCAAATAATCCTTAACGAACTATTTCATGGAATTATTGCACAGTTATCATTCATTTAATATTATTCGACCTATTAATAGGTACCGTAAATATAATTAAAATAGTATAAGCGTATGAATATTTATAAAAATAAAAAAAACTCGAATTATAAATCGTATCGTAGGCTGTATGCATCACATGTCCTTTGCGTTATTGACAATTTGACATGAATGCATTTTCATTTTTTTCGATTCATGGTTTTGCGGATTTTTGCGTTTGCGGCTCGAGTAAATTCAGGATATTATATTATAACGACGACTGTGGCTATTTTTTAAGGATTTTGATTTTACTTCTGCACACGTTACCCATTTTTGAACAAGACTTAGATTAGACCCGCCTGAACGTCAACTCGGCTTTTTGACGACGGATACGACTCTGCTGTTGTTTTGGACTTTGCACCGTGTACCTACATTTAAGAATGGATAGAAACATACACTGTATTCATTGCTATCTCGATATTGCAACGATGAGATGTAATCTCATATCAGTGCAAAATGATGAAGTAGGACGTAGTATCCTTAACCTTGACTTAACCTATATTTTAGAAAAAATGTTTGGAACTGGCTTCTACCAAGTTTTTTGATAATTATTGAAATTGTCATGGGTGTCCTACGATTTATAGTGCAATTTGGCGTATATTTCATTTTTGTTCATTTCAGGCATTTTTTTGTGTGGCCGATGGGCATTCCCCTTTGTCGTCAAAACTGCTCTACTAGTACAGCATACGAACAAATTTATAATTTTACTAACAGCCCGTGAAGCCGTGAAAATGATTAAAGTAGTGCACTAAAGTGCACTACTTTAATCATTTTCATAGTAGTCTCTTGTATAGGAATAAACACACACAAATATTTTCTTTATACATACATGGAGACAACAGCTTTTTACCAACAGACTAGCAATGGGATAATAGATCAGAAAATGTATTCATAGATAAAGATAAGTACCAACGTAAATGTGCTGGATGTTGCACAGGAAGTCTCAGTTGTCAATAACAAACAAGTTACTCATTTTCAAAGTCATAATAAAGCCCATATGGTGCTACGGTCTGAAACTATGGGGTAGGTACTGCGGCAAACTCGAACATAGAAATCCTGCAAAGATTTCAATCTAAAATGCTATGCTTAATAGCAAAGGCACCTTGGTACATATCAAATGATAGACTACACTACGACCTTAACATTAAACCAGTCAAGGAGGAAATAAAGGAAAGGATGTCTAAAACACACACAACAAGAATCACGCACCATTCTAATGTACTTGCAAAGAATCTAATTATAAATGAAGTAAAAATGCCACGAAGACTCAAACGCCAAAACCCTCGCGCACCTCACGCTAGATCTATTACTGTGGAGTAGTAGATCGCATAATAATGAAGCGATACTGTTAATGAACAGCTTCGCACAAGCCCAAGACCTACCTAATGCTGAATATCGCACGATAAATTGCATTATAAATGTATACAAAAACAAAAAAATCTTTTCTTTTAATTTTCGTGTGGTTAGTAACTAACCGGGTGCCAGAGTTTTTGTGGAATATCTCTCTTATCACAACGTTATCTCGCGATGTTTCCTTCTCCGTTCATAAAGCAAGTGATAGTTGTTAAACAACATGAACACATTAAGGTACGCACATTCAGAAAAGTCAATCGACTGTGGGTTCGAACTCGAGACCCCAGACTTGGCAGTAACACTAGGCTATCACTACTTGTTTTATTAGATAGGTACTATTCTATGAATTGTTCTTAACTCACTTTTTGCCACCGCCTTCGAAAACTTTAGTTATAAAAACACTTTTTAGTGTTTATACCTAACTGCCAGGGTCGGTGTGCTTCGCGCGTATCTTGTAAATTTCTTTATTATGTACCTACTTACCTACCTCACTCATATCTTCCAAACGGCTAAATGATTTCGACAGTTAAAGTATCATTATATTTGTCTTAAGAACCCAAGTGTCCTCAGTCAGCTGTTTAAAAAAATAACAAAATGGCGTATTCTGCTGAGCGGCGCTTCGGATGTAAGACCGCTCAGGGCAGTCGTTCTTAAAAACACTCGTATTCAGCTGCATCCGGTTAGACGTGAAGCCGACCCCAACATAGTTGGAAAAGGATCGGCAGATGCTGACGATGTGACCGGCAGCTATTATTACTATATTGTTCATCAATGGGAACGAATTGGTTGCGGCGGACGCTGATGGTAAGACGACTTACCTACTTGATAATTTCTAGTTGCATTGTTTCGTGCTGAGTGTTGGGATTTTATCCGGATAAATACTCAAAATGGATAAATACTTATATATATATGCGTTTTTACTCGAGTATTTATCCAAAACGGCGAATAAATATTATACACGATTTTAGTAAGGGAAATTTTATATTTCTACGAAGAAAAGGATGAAATTAAGTGAAATCTAAAACTTATTAAGCAGTTTTAAAAAAACAAGCCTGTTTATCCTATGATTACACACAATAATAAAAAAAATGGGTTATACTTTCCTTTATGGGTCATCGATTTATGGATCGGAGAGGGGCTAAGGAGAGGGAGATGACCTACCCCCCTGTCGGATTCCCACACCGCGGAGCCCCATGGTTATGGAGATATTCATTGTTAAAGTTTGAGGTTAGGTTAAAACACTAATTTCCATTATTTTCACTCTAACTTCCATATATTTATGGGGTGGGGAGGGCTAGGGTGGCAGGGGCCTACCTCCTGTACCATCTCGAACCCCAAGGTTACGGAGATATACGTATTTAAAAATTTAAAAGTTAACATTTTGAGGTTAGTTTCGGGTATTTTTCAGACAGGTTGAATAAAGCACAAAGAATATTATTATTATTATACCCTTACCTGCCAAGATGTCGCCGGAGCCGCTTGGTAATGCTCCTACTTCTGGGTGGTTTAAAAAAACAACCACGAAGGAGGTGGAGGGTTCTGTGTTTGCTCACTCACTACGACCCCGCTACTTTTTTTTTTTTTTTGTGGTGGAAAATCCTCATGGATGTCGTCCGCCCCGGGGAGGGTGGAGGGGTCTGTCAGACTTACTGACTAAAAACCACCCGTGTTCCTTCTAACACCTGCGCCGGGGTTCACGGGAACGGAAGATACTTCCGCGACTCCCGACTGACTGCGACCCGCGGGCCTCGCCAAGTCAGCGAGGGGAGTGAGGTGTTAGTCTCCCCTCGCGCCGCCACCTAGGGTCCATGTACGTGGGGGCGGCGGACGTCCCGTGTCCGTCGCCCCTGAACCCATTCAGGGGGCTGGAAGAAGACGTTGTTCACCCTCCGTCTGCGCCCGGTACAACTGCTGCGGGCCGGGTGAGTGGAGTTGCTTTCCCTCTCCCTTTCCACAGCCTCCTTCTGCGAGACGACCGTTTCACAGAAGGACACCACCGCATCCCCTGGGATGAGAATGGCCGGCAGCGTCGAGTCCTGACTCGACGCTGCCGGCCATTCTCTCGACCACGGCCGGCAGCGTTTCGGTATCATGTTACCCAGTTCACTGCCTTGCCTTGCCATTGGGTTGTTTAGGTCTGACAGACAGCTCCATGTAAAACACTGGTATTCAGCTGCATCCGGTGAAACTGAAAGCCGACCCCAACATAGTTGGGCAAAGGCTAGGCAGATGATGACATCTATGCAGAGTTTAATAAAATTGGTGAAAACTTCACATTTCAGTAGTACCTAGCAAGAGTGTGCTGTGCAGTTTAGAGGCACAAATGTTGTTAAACTTTTTTTACTAAGTTAGTTTAGTACCTACTGCGCAGCACACTATTAATTTGCTGGCTCATGACGCACTGCAATTTCAAAACACTCAAAACAAGGGACTCTTCAGTCTTTTGTAGGTTTCTAGCGTTGTCAACAATAATAAAACTACACTTTTCTATTTATTTTTAGTAGTTCACTTATCCGCCGATTTTATTAAGTGTTTAAACCTTTAACAAAGAAAGGTTCAGCTTTTAAAACATACCTTGAAACGCTATAATCCAACTTCAAAATCACTTAAATGTCTCATAAAACTAGAACACTATCACCTCATAATAATTATTTTGTTTTTAAAAACGCACCCGCGCGTGCGCTCTCTAAGACACATACCTGGGCACAGCACCGTTGCAGTGGTGTGAGGGGAAAGGTAATAAAACAAAAGGAATGGGATAAAAGGAGGCCGGGATATAGTGCGGTGCGGTTAGAAACACGTTGCTTCGTCTTTACAATCAGAACTTGAAAAAGTAATAATGTATTAAGTATTTTCGAAAGCCTTAATAGTAAAACTAGCCTATCAATATAAAAAAAACATGCAAAATAATAAATATCCATCATTTTGGTCAAATATCTGATAAAAATTAGTAAAAACGAGTATTTATCCATTTCGGATAAATACTCGAGTATTTATCCTTCGAGTATATAAATACTATATATTGCTACTATTACTAATTTATTACTATTTACTATATATTGTGATGGGCAAGGGATAACCTTTGCCCATCACAATCGTGCACAATCCCGATTTAAAACGAAACAAATGACATTGTGGAATAAGAGCGCATGGTCATTTAATACTTAAGGCTTAATGCGCACTAGGTCACGGTGTCGAGCACAACAAGCTTTGATATTCAATTAATTTGGTCGATGTTTAATTTTCCTTCATGATAATTTTGAGGTAATTTAGCTATAATAATATAGCTTATACTTCTGAAACAGCAACAGACTACAATATACTAATTTGTGTAATAATAACGGGCGTACATAAGGAACCAACACCAAGTCATTGTTATCAGATTAAGGAACTTGGAACTCTTAAATCTTGGAACTGAGACGGTCTTTGAAAAATAGGTACCTAAAAAGCAATGTGACCTTTTCGATTCATAAATATACTTTCTTAGACATCATTGATGTCTTCGGTGAAGCAAAACATCAGAACAATAAAATAATAATGAGGTAAAGTTTGTGGGTTTGTGAGTTTGCGTGTTGTGACGTTGTAACTCTGGATCTACTGAACCGATTCTGAAAACTCTTTTACCAAAAGAAAGCCACATTATTTGTGAAAATCATAGAATATATTATATTAACCTGCAGCTGCTGTTCGAAAAGTTCTGCCTTGCGTATATATCATTTGTTTGATGACATTAAATGCCTAAATAAATAATAGGTTAATGATTAAGAAATAATGATTAAAAAACACTAATACCTATTGTATTAGTGTTTTTTAAAATGCTTTCCTAATGATTTAATTTAAGTTTTACTTACACATTTTATTTACTTTTTGGTTAAAATTTAAAAGAAATTCTACATATCAGTAAAAAGGTATGGCTTCGCCGTTTCGCTACCGTCGTGGAGGTGATGCGAATGTTTAGTTTCTGAAGTAAGTTACGAAACAGCCAAGCTATACATTTATACTGGGGCTCGAGTCTGCTAATGCAATCGTGTCTCAATGACCAGTCATTGATCGAATATTTGACAACTTTGACAGTTTTTGTTAACCCCCGACGCAAAAAGAGGGGTGTTATAAGTTTCACCGCTATGTGTGTGTGTCTGTCTGTCTGTGGCACCGTAGCGCCTAAACGGGTGAACCGATTTAGATGCGGTTTTTTTTATTTGAAAGCAGGGTTTCTTGCGATGGTTCTTAGACATAATTTATCAAAATCGGTTCAGCCGTTTCAAGGTTATCAGCTCTTTTGTGTTAGCTGCCGTTGCTATTTTAGACGTCTATGGGTATTAACTTTACTTACAAACATATGTGTGTCTTAAAATTTCGAACACCCATGTGTGTAATGTTACTAAGCAACATTATGGTGTATTTGGTCAGATGCAGCCAGGATATCTAGCAGACTAATACACTCTTGGGAAAATAACAGCAGATATGTCGTGTTTGGATTCATTTTAACCAGCATTTGATTCTGCACACAATGCACTGATGGCAACTGGATGAGCTGATGCTGCAGCCAGGCTATCCAGCACACCAGTAGGTAGACTCTTGATAGAATAATAGCAGATAGGTCGTGTTTGGATTCATTTCAACCAGCATTTGATTCTAAACATAATGCACTGATGGCAACAGGATGAGCTGATGCTGCAGCCAGGCTATCCAGCACACCAGTAGGTAGACTCTTGACAAAATAATAGCAGATATGTCGTGTTTGGATTCATTTCAACCAGCATTTGATTCTAAACACAATGCACTGATGGCAACAGGATGAGCTGATGCTGCAGCCAGGCTATCCAGCACACCAGTAGGTAGACACTTGACAAAATAATAGCAGATATGTCGTGTTTGGATTCGTTTTAACCAGCATTGGACTCTACATACAATGCACTGAATGATTCTCATAACTGTAAACTCTACCGGGTACCGTTAAAATAAGTACCTACCTACATACCTACAAGTACTAGGAACATTCCTTACTTAAGCGGTACCACGACGTGAAGTAAAATTTCATGCCTAAAGTGTTATTTTTAACTTTTTAAAATGTTTTTCTTTTTTGCGATGGGGGTTTTTTAAATTTTTAATTTATATGGGAAATGTGTCATAAGTTTGACGTTATACGTCAAAAATCGACCATTGACCGGTCATTGACATACGATTGCAATAGCAGACTCGACCCCCAGATATGTAGAATTTGTGAAGTTAGGGTCGGTAGGTTAGGCCGTGTAGATTTAGAAGCTTGGCTCTACATGATATCTGATATCATTTTCACAGGGCAAACCTTATGTGGTCATCTTGGCACCATTTTACTTGAAATGTTTTGGTGGGATTTCAGTTTTTTTTGTAAGTTGCCAGGCAGTCTTAACCCCCGACGCAAAAAGAGGGGTGTTATAAGTTTCACCGCTATGTGTGTGTGTCTGTCTGTCTGTCTGTCTGTCTGTCTGTCTGTCTGTCTGTCTGTCTGTCTGTCTGTCTGTCTGTGGCACCGTAGAGCCCAAACGGGTGAACCGATTTAGATGCGGTTTTTTTTATTTGAAAGCAGGGCTTCTTGCGATGGTTTTTAGACATAAATTATCAAAATTGGTTCAGCCGTTTCAAGGTTATCAGCTCTTTTGTGTTAGCTACCGTTGCTATTTTAGACGTCTATGGGTATTAACTTTACTTACAAACATATGTGTGTCTTAAAATTTCAAACACCCATGTGTGTAATATTAATAAGTAACATTACGGTGTATTTGGTCTGATGCAGCCAGGATATCTAGCAGACTAATACACTCTTGGGAAAATAACAGCAGATATGTCGTGTTTGGATTCATTTTAACCTGCATTTGATTCTACACACAATGCACTGATGGTTACTGGATGAGCTGATGCTGCAGCCAGGCTATCCAGCACACCAGTAGGTAGACTTTTTACAAAATAATAGCAGATATGTCGTGTTTGGATTCATTTCAACCAGCATTTGATTCTGCACACAATGCACTGATGGTAACTGGATGAGCTGATGCTTCAGCCAGGCTATCCAGCACACCAGTAGGTAGACTCTTGACAAAATAATAGCAGATATGTCGTGTTTGGATTCATTTCAACCAGTATTTGATTCTGCATACAATGCTCTGATGGCAACAGGATGATCTCATGCTGCGGCCAGGCTATCCAGGACACCAGTAGGTAGACTCTTGACAAAACAATAGCAGATATGTCGTGTTTGGTTTCGTTTTCACCAGCATTTGACTCTACATACAATGCACTGAAAAATTCTCATAACTGTAAACTTTATAAAACAAAATTAATGCGTTTAAAAATTTAAAAATAAAAATTAAATTAAAAATTTAAAAAACCCCCACCGCAAAGAAAGTAAAACATTTAAAAAGTCAAAAATAACACGTTAGCCATGAAATTTTACGTAACGTCGGGGTACCGTTAAAATAAGAACCTACAAGTACAGCTAGGCACATTTCTTACTAGGTACCCCGACGTGAAAAATGCACATCAGTAGTGGCGGTTTTCATAGCCCATACTGTCTTTGCCTTTTTTCTTTGATGGTTTACTGATTACCATAAGCGATAAATCAGGGCAATATTTCGCTCTTAAGCGGTTATAATATATTATCTCATACAAACTCCCCCCCCCCCCCCTTTTGGGGATGGGGGGCGAAAGTTATGAGTTTATGTTTTTTTTTGTTGGTTGTATACTAAACTTAGATCACATACCAAATTTCAGCTTTCTAGCACTTTAGGAAGAACCCAAACATGTTGATGATCATCAGTGTGTCAGTGTGTCAGTGACGAAATCGGTGTATTTTAGATATCAATAAAATCGAAAGTATTAGAGCTAATTAGTTGAGACTTTGTATGTTTAATAAGTCTAATAAAGACATCAAATCCTGAGAATATTAACTCTCCGGTACATCGGAAACCAACTCTATGAGGGTTCAAAAAAACGACGAAATACTTCGAGAAAAGATAGGTAGTGCCCTTGCCCTTCGCTTGGCTCGTCTTGGCGGGGGCACTCCTGTGCCCCCAGATAACATGGTGGTGCTGGCTCCATAGATCAGCGCTCTCAGAGAACTGTTGCAAATGTGTGAGCCGTTTGCGGCACGACTTGACTTGCAAAATAACGTGAAGAAGAGCGAGTTCTTGGTTTTTGCTCCTAAACGCAGGAGAGTGGATAAGTTTCCACCAGACATATTGGGTAAGGCTGAACTTCAAAGAATCTGTAAATTCAAACATCTGGGGCATCACAAAGTGACAGACTCTTCAAATGACGAAAGTGTCATTGCAAGGGAACGCAGAGCGTTGACAGTCAGAGGTACCTAATATGCGGGCCCGCAGGTTTGCCCGCTGCACAAGAGAGGTCAAGTTCTTATTGTTCGAATCGTTTTGCCATTTTACTCCAGCAGCCAGTGAACAGATATACGAAAGGCGAAAGGTGACACTGCGGGTCCAATCGACCTACATAATATTGGACTTAAAACAGGATTGGCAAAATGTGGGTTTACTGTAGGTAGGTACACCTCTGCCTGACCTTACCTAACCCTTCGTCAAATACAGGCGTGATATTGCACTTTTATTATGCTTTTATTAGCCTTTGCCACTTACCACATACCTAATTCCAAAGACTTTTTGACAACATACTTTTTTTTTGTTTTTTAAAATAGTCTGATCTTCTGAAAGCAGTGGAGTAACGGTCATGGGATGGTAATGGCAATACTTCATCAAAACACGCTTGTTTGACGAGCTGATCAACTATCATATAATTTCATCTAACTTTCTATGCGATGGAATCCATTGGAAATAAACAGTTATCGAGAGCAATAATAATTCATTTAGTATTTGACGATGTCGAACTAAGTACCTACATTGGAAACAATCGGTGTCGGCAGGAGTCACGAACATGGAGTGGCGCAGCGTGTCGCGCGACGGGCGCAAGCTCACCGTGACGCTGGTGTGGGGCAGCGAGCCGGCGCGCGCCGCCGCCGCGCTGCTGGCCGCGCTGCTGCGCCACGTGCGCCTGTACCGCGGCGTGCTGCTGTCCAGCGCGGCGCACCCGCACTCCACCGCCGCGCTCGCCGCCAACGTCACCCACAGACATGACGACCTCTATGACAAGTAAGTACTCACCTGCCGACCTACCAGTAGGTAGCTACGGTAAACCTACCCAGAGTTAGACAGTACACTGATGGGGAAACAAAATCAATCAAAATCAAAAGTAATTTATTCAAATTAGGCTGAGGATCAGCACTTTTTGAACGTCGAAATTACATAAGACAGTCCCCCAAAAAGCCCACCCTTCGCCACTTCCTAGTGTTTTTGCTGGGAAGAAGAAGTGGCGGAACAATCCCCCCAGCAAAACACCTGTCTGATAAGTTAGAATAACTTGAATTTATAATTATAACAGCCGCATGAGTCGATCGAAGGTTAAGCTACGCTTGACGAGGTCGGTCCGTGGATGGGTGACCATTTATTACATACCAAGACTCCTCCGTGCCTCGGAAAGCACGTTAAGCCGTTGGTCCCGGCTGTCATTTGTAGATCTTTGACAGTCGTTACTTGTAGTCAGAAGCCCGAAAGTCTGACAACCAGTTTAACCAAGGGGTATCATGTTAGTAGTATAGTATTGGGCACGCTGTCCCACCTGTCGCGCAGACGAACGAGTTCGTCAACGCTCCGTTGGGACAGCGTGCCCAATACTATTGGAATTCGGATAATTTGGTCGTCTGCGCGACAGGTGGGACAGCGTGCCCAATGGTTTATGAATTCGTATAGATTTGAGCATTCTAAATACCACCTAACGCTCGGCGACTTAATTTTACTGACGCTCCGATCGGTGTTTTCGAACACTCATAAACATATCTGTCGCACAGTCAAATTAGAGCGTTTTCGTTCCATTGTGACAAAATACACAAATAGTATCACCTTATCGCTCGGTGATTATTTCGCTAACGCTTCAGACGGTGTAATGAACATGCGATTTGATCGATTGAAAATTAAAAACGTATACTACCTCTGACACATAAAATTATTTACAACGAATTAGAAAGAGGTCATTTGCTTAACGAATACAAAAAAGTATTAAGTTTGTTGTGTGTATGTGTGTTTTTGCTATAGTATTTGAATGATTGGATTTGTAAGACATAACAAACGTGGACCTCATTTTATTAAATAAAACAAATCAAAAGTTTTTAATTATTTCATTTTATTTGTCAATAAATAGTCTTGGACGTTCTTCAAACAATTTGTCCACCGAACGCACAAAATCTTGTAATTTACGCCACTCAGATGTATCCGTGTTGGTTTGGAACTTGATACGGACAAGTGCCTTCTTCCATAGCGCCATGGAATCGGTGTCACGCGCGTCGCCTGTTTTGTAAACTTTACAATCGATGTAATACTCGCCATTGGTGTCTGCATTTCGTCGCTCGCTGCCATTAGCCACGCGGTTTACGAAGAACGATGATAACGGTTGGTTGCTCGATGACCCATCGTTGAGCTCTATATCAGTTTCATTATTTCGACTGATACCAAACACATCGATAGGACTGGTCGTTGTTTTCTTACTGAAACAACAAAGAAAACAAAATGGTTAATGAAATTATTTTTTACTCAAATGAAATGTCTCTGGAAAAAAATATTATTATGAAACAAAACAGACTTGTTACTTTTACTGTCAATGATCAACAGCAGCTTTTTAGAAGGTTGATGCCGCGTTCGAACGCTTCAATTATCACACATACTAATCCTATCAGTCATCTAAATATCGTAATATCAAGATGAAGTCAACATGGTTTTACAACATAATGTTGGTTACCTTGAACGTGATGATGTTGATGATTCTGACTTGCGCTTCCCATTGTTGTTGACAGGTTGTTTGCGAGCGAGTTTAGCTTTCTTTTCAATGACTGCAGTTGGATGATAGTCCTCGCACTCTGATTCAGACCTGAAATAAAGACGTTATAATATTTAATAAAAAATGCAATTAAATCAACGAAACCGAACATTGTTATAATGTTTTATCCAATACAAGAATATTATCCACGCGTTGTTTAAACTATCTAGACGATGTACAACGTTTCATTATGCAAAATGAACAGTCTCATAGTGACTTCTTCCAGACAACCCTAGGAAGGACAACATTATAATAAAATCAAGTTAAAATAAGGTTAGTACACAGTTTCAAAACTTATTACATTAGGTACTTACCACTTTATAATACTTACATTTTTCAATCAACGGCTGTTTTCACCAAGCTTGAAAGTTGGTGACGACAAGCGGAGCAGAAGATGTCAGCGAGCGGCAGCGGGTCAGCAATCAACACCGAAAGAAACAACAACTGGTAGTTGTTTACTAATGAAAATAGAGTTCGCGACGTACTTCTAGAAGATTGTATCCATACTTGAATACATAAGTTAGACTGTGTTTAGGTCTCCAAAAACATGTTGTTTATAAGTTAAATATCGTGTGATTATCCACTTTATTAAAAGTAGGTACAAACCACTAAGTTATAAGGAATCAATCCACTTTTTTCTTATACGTATTATACCAACGCAAATACGAAGAGTCAGGAATTAGAAGAGCACGAACAGTTGTAATGCGCATTAGTATCAATTGTTGATACAGCGAAAACACTTAGGGCTGACGAATAAAAGTACGTTTTTAATGAACAAACAACATTATTCACACCCAAAAGGTAAATGTTTATGAGTGCCATCCTTACCACAAATAGCTGATTATGCAAATGCAATTGCGCTGACCAGAAATAATGTATTTTAGTTGAAAGTCCAATAAAAGTAACAAACAAGTGTGGTGAAATACATTACATTGAAATACGAAATTATTACTTTATTGGAAAAGGTCGTAAGATTATTGAAGTTACCAGGCCAGTAAATGTGTTTCGTTTATAAGACGAATATTCTAAAACACTGGTTTTCATTATCATCTAGCAATAGAGCGGTGGTTGACTGATTCTGATTAAGGAAATAAAGGTAAATATTGCAATATATTATTAATCGTGTTAACGTATTTTATAGTATTTTCAAGTTTCTACTTAGTTAAAAAATATTGTTTTTTTTTTTCAGGAAGCGTTACTTACTTACATGGAGTTGTATTTGAAACATATGGTTTGGAATTTGGTCTGGACTACATATTAAAACAAAACCATCATCAATAAATTGAAGAAATCAAAAGGTACTTAACAAAAACAATGCAAGTAAACCCAGGTGACGTAGTAAGATGATGTTTTATTATTTCTATATAATTAGGATTTTAACATAAACCAATGTGTTGTTCTGTAAAGAATATATTTTTATAAATTTCAATATTAAATAACATAAAATAAGAAATTGAACTCAAACATAATTATAGGTAACTCACCTGTAAAGAAAAACAACATTTAAAGTTAATATTTCCTAATCCTAATATTTTACAAAAATCATTATTAATTTATTTTATTGACACGAGCAGACGTTTGTTAAGTCAGCTCGCTGTCATAATCAATATCTTCTTAAATGAAGTACAACCTTCATTTACATCTCCCCCCCCCTTTTTCGCATTATTTAAGGTCCAAAACTGGTACCATTTTCGTTATATGAAATAAATTTGACTCAATTTTTTTATGTCCTGTGTTAATTCTATAAATTGAGTTTGAAATCTTTTCTAAAACTTTATACGGTCCAATTTTTAATTCATCTAATTTTCTTCTATTTAAACGATTTCCATTTTCAACATATACATAGTCTCCTACTTTAAACTCCCATTTTTTTCTATTTTTATCAAATTGCTGCTTGTTATAATTGTGAGATTTAATAGTTTTTTCTAACGCAATTTTCCTGTCCTGCAATAAATTACTATGTGTTACATCTTGTTTCAATTCATCCGGTAAAATATTTACAGTTTTTCCTTCCAATAAATATTTTGGAGAAAATCCTGTCACAGTATGCTCTGTCTCATTATATTTTTCCGTACATTCATGGGCAATAGTTGTCCAGGCTAATTTTTCAGTTCGTTCGTTTATTTTGCATCTAATTTTATTAACTAATGTTTGATTTAATCGTTCATTCAAACCATTAGAAAAAGGTGCATTTACAGCCGTGAAAATAATGGGTATATTATTTTCATTTAGAAAACATTTAAAGTCTTTCGAGTTTATGCCTGGATATTGATCAGATAAAATCATACCAATTTTATTTTCCTTTGGAATATTTTTAATAAGCTTTATAAAATCAGTTGAATTTTGTGTTTTCGAAGTTAAAATATAAGCGTATCTAGTAAAGTGATCCACTAAAAGGTGTAAAAACGTTTTAGTAGAACGGGAACCACCAAACCCACCAATGGTATCTATAGATATTATATCAAATGGTTTAGTAGCCGGACCTAAATGCGACATTAGTCCAAATTTAGATTTAGCTCTAGATTTGTTTTTTAAACATATTTCACAACTGTCGCAGATATTTTTTATATTATACGTTAAGTTTTTTGCTACAAAGAATGGTTTAATTTTACGTTCCATTTGTTGTACTCCAATATGACAATAAAGGTAATGTATATTTTTAATCATCTTTTTACAAAATTCTTCGGATAGTACAATTTTTTCTCTTGTTCCTATCTTCTTGTGGTATATATTTTGTTTTAGTTTTAATTTATTTCTATTTTGGTTTATATCCATATTTTTTTCTTGGTCATTTTGAATTTCTTCTAATTTTATAGAGTTTACAACTTTTAGATTGTCATCTTGATTTTCATCAGGTTCTAACACTGGATTTCTACTCAAACTATCCGCTTCTAAATTGTATTTTCCAGGAGAATATATCACTTCAAAATTAAATTGAGATAGGTAATATGTGAGATCTCCCAGTTCTTCATCTGTTCGAACTTTAATATTCATTTTTTCTAGAGGTTTGTGGTCCGAGAAAACGGTGAATTTTTTTCCCATGAGCCAATGTTGCCAGTATTTGACTGCCTCTTTTATGGCTAAACACTCTAAATAGACTGCTTTTTTCTTTTTTTGAGAGTCATTTAATTTTCTTGAAAAATACGCACATGGTTTTTTTTCACCATTTTGTTGTGGTTGTTTTAGGACTGCACCTATGCCCTGAATGCTTGCATCTGTATAAATATATATTGGCAAGTCAGGATCAAAAATAGTTAAAATAGGTTTAGAGCAAAGAAGGTTTTTTATTATCTCAAAAGATTCTTGACATTTTTCCGACCAAATAAATTTTTGTCCTTTCCTTAATAAATTATGTAAAGGATCTAAAATAATTGATATATTGGGTACATATTTACCATAAAAATTGATTTTACCTAAAAACTGACGAATATTTTTTTGTGTTTTTGGTACAGGAAAATCTTTAATAGCAATTAAATTATCTTTTAGTGGAGAAATTGTATTATTCCGAATTCTATGACCCAAATATTTCACAGAATCCTGTGCAAAATTACATTTTGAGAATTTTAATCTGAAACCTTCTTTTAAAATCGCTTCCAATAACAATGATAAATGTTTAATGTGTTTTTCAAATGTTTCTGAAAATACCAAAATATCATCAATGTAATTAACAGTAAAATCTGATAGTCCATGTTTTCTAATTATATTACTTAAAATTCTTTGAAACATTGCTGGAGAAGTTTTTAACCCAAACGGTAAACATGTCCACTGAAAATGACCTTCTTGAGTCACAAATGCGGTCTTTTTCCTATCCTCAATTTTTAATGGAATCGACCAAAATGCTGAATTAATATCAAGTGTTGAGAAGAATTTACAATTTCGTGTCCTTACCATTAAATCTTCAATTAGTGGAAATGGCTGTGACTGGGGCACTACAATTTTATTTAAATCACGGAAATCGATACATAACCTAGATCTAGTTCCTTCTTCTTTTTTATAAGCTAATGTTACTGGTGCTGCAAAAGGACTATAGGACTCTTCAATTAATTTTTGTTTTAGTAATTTCGATACCTGTTCTTCTATTTCTTTTTTATCTTGAATTGAACACCTGTATGGTCTTTTGCTACAATATTTATCTATTAATAAATCAATATGTGCTTCATAACCATTTACTGTGCCTATGTCATATTTGTCCTTGGCAAAGAGAGTTTTATATTTGCAAATTAATTCATCAATTTTTGATTGTTTCCGATGGTCAAGATTATTTACTGTAATGTTGAAGTTTGTTACTTCTATGTCTTCATTAAAGTTTATTTTGTACGTATTGTTTGTTTCACCTTTTCTTTCTTCAGTTATTTCTACTTTTTTATCGTCAATTAACTTTTCTTTTACGTTAACCTCGTTACCTGTAAAGCCAGGAATTTTTTCGGGATTATTGTAATCATTTAGTTTTGTATTTATTATTCTTTGATGTTGGATATTTTGTGTTATTTCTAATTTTTCATTTTGAATTAACTGAAATCTTCTTATACAATCTAATCCAATTAAAAAATCATATTCAAAATTATCTCCATCTATCACAAACACCTCAACATTTTCTTCAATATCAAAAATTTTTATTTTTAAGGTTATTATTCCTATTGCTTGTTTTACACCATTAATCGTTCTCAAAGTAGCTTTTTTAGTATCATTATTAATTGGGTTATTTTTCAAGGACAATAATCGTGAATTTATTAAAGATACATTTGACCCTGAATCATAAATTCCCAAAATGTTTAAGCTATCATTTACTAATAATTGAATTTTGATTAATGGTGGAATATTTAGTTTTTTGGATCTATTTTATTTAACTCAATTTCTAATTCGGTGTTATTAACATTCCTAATTTGATCACCTTTTGGTCTATCATTATTTTTATTTCTGAACCAACAGGAAGACTCAGGATGGTACCGATTTGGTTTATTTTCTCTGTCACATATTCTACAAGGATGCTCTATTTTGTATTTTACATTACTTTCAACAATTGGTTTCTCTCTATTACTTTTATTAATTAAATATTCTAAGCTTCTGATGATATTAAACAAATCCTCAGTTTCCTTTAGGTTATTTCTATCAATTTTGTCCATTATAAAATTCGGTAGTCCAGTAGCTATTAAATCAATCATTGTAGATTTATCCATTAACCTATTTATTTCTAATAAAAGTCTTTCCTTTTTTAATGCATATTCTAGTAACGATCCCTGCCTATATTTGAAAAACATTGCATACCTGATTGGTGTCCAGCTTTTGTCTGCATAAGTCTCACAAAGGTTTTTTTTCCAAATTGACCAATCAGAATCAATTGTGTACTTTATGAGCATAGAACTATACCAATCGATGCACGTAGTATCTAAAACTAACCGCAGAACTTCAATTTTCTTAGAGTCTTCATTTATTTCCAGGCGTACACATTCCGCCTCAAAAGTTGTGATCCATTGTAACACATTTGATGTTCTTCCACTAAATTTTTGGATGGTAAATTTCTCCGATAATTTACTGATACTATATTGTTTTTCATCTTTCTTCATTTCAGCAAAGTTTTCTATTATCTTCATCAATGTTTCTTGCGAAATTCCAGTAGTGGCCTGTTGATACGTTTCTGGTACGATTTCCTCCAACAAATATCCCTTAAACTGCATATTTCCATCTTCATCTCTATAGGTATCATTTATTTCTTGGGTTACTGATATCCATACATGTCTTCTTTCATGTCTTTTATGGAGTACCATTTTTACTTGTTGAAAAGTTTTTGTTTTCATTATTACATCATGTAATTTAATTGGTTGAAGTGAATCCGGTATTAAAAACGTACTTTTGTCGGCATTCATAATTGTGTTTATGCACATGACATTGGTTTTTGAGTCCTCACTTGCTTTTATTACGAATTCAAACCTCAACTTATCCATTTCAGATAAGTAAAACTGCAGTTGCAGTACAAAAAATGTTGTTTTATAATTAGGATTTTAACATAAACCAATGTGTTGTTCTGTAAAGAATATATTTTTATAAATTTCAATATTAAATAACATAAAATAAGAAATTGAACTCAAACATAATTATAGGTAACTCACCTGTAAAGAAAAACAACATTTAAAGTTAATATTTCCTAATCCTAATATTTTACAAAAATCATTATTAATTTATTTTATTGACACGAGCAGACGTTTGTTAAGTCAGCTCGCTGTCATAATCAATATCTTCTTAAATGAAGTACAACCTTCATTTACATCTATTTAACGTATGTACATATTTTCTTATTTCCAGAAATCGTATGTTAAAATCCTTGAAATCTAACAAAGCTAAAGCTGTTTCCATACAAGTCAGGATGCGCAATATTACGAAAAATAAAAGGTAATAGTCTTAACAATTTTTACCAAGGGATAAGAGGTAATAGCGTAATATCAAGATAGATGACTGGCCTGTTGGTCTAGTAGTTAGTGACCCTGACTGCTATGCCGGAGGTCGTGAGTTCGATTCCCACCCAGAACAAATGTTTGTGTGATGAGCACGATCATTTGTTCTGTGTCTGGGTGTAATTTATCTATAATATGTATGTATTTAAAAATATATAAGTATGTTTATCAGCTGTTTAGTACCCATAACACAAGCTCTCAAGCTTAACTTGGGACTAAATGGCGTTGTGTGGAAAGTTGTGGAATATTTATTTATTTATAGATATAATCTAATAATTGGTACGTTATTTTCAGGATGCATCTGATTGGCTTTCGGTTATGATTTTCTACTGAGATCATACAAGTATATTGGAATGCTGATAGTACGGGTCACGGAGCTATGCTGCAAATTTAACAAATACTAGATGGTGGTAGTGCATTAGTTAATATTTAAGGTATTTATTGTTCTTTACCAACTGAAAGGTTGAAAATTTAAAGGAGCCAAGACACTTTTTGTTTCCTATTTGTTTATTGTTACACTAGCTACTCAGATTGTATATTCGTAAAAGATATTTTCATTTAAAATTGTGGAAAACAGATCCTCTAGGTTTCAACTTTAGGTATTCTTATACTAAATTCACTTAACTATTTACCTATTACTTTTTGGTACGTTTATAATTTCATCAAAATGCCTCACTGCTCGGTTTGCGATATTTATGTAGAGAGTCGTTGCTGGACTGGTCACTTACGAACTAATAATCACAAAAATAATAGTACAATACCCATTTTTGAAAACGTTGAAATCTTACGTTCTTCGTTTAAAGGGCGTATTGTTAGTTACAGAGTTATTGCTTCCAAAGATGAAGCAAATAATTTTCCAGAGACATTTTTCTGTAATATTCGCGAACAAGTTAAATCTTTGGTCGATGGTTCACTTAAAAAACATATCGCGGTGAAAATTAACTTTGAGCTTTTTTCTTTATTTCTATTGTACAAAAATGATTTACAAGAAATTAAATCTTTTGCCACCAAAAATTTTACCATTCATTTAAATTATGATTTTAATACTATTTATGAAACGGTTGTCACGTCGTTGTTGAAAAAAATTGAAGAATTTGAGGAGCGAGACAGTGGATGGACATTCTTAAGTAATTTACATTTAGAAGTCAATGTTAATAAGTATCAGCCACTTAGTGGATCTTCTTTTATAGAGTTACCCAAGTTTATACAAAACAAAAAAGCGTGTTTAAATATTCACAATAATGATAGATATTGTTTTTTATGGTGTATTGTGGCTGCCTTGCACCCAACAAACCGACATCCAGAGCGAGTAACATCTTATCCTCACTTTCGCGATGTATTAAATGTTAAGGACATTTCTTTCCCCATATCTTTTTCTGATATAGTAATTTTCGAAAGAAATAATCCTTTTTTAAATATATACGTATACGGTTTAAAAAACAGTAAGCTAATAACGGGTCCTCTATATAGACCTGAATCGTGTAAGAACAAATCTAAGAGTGTTCATCTACTGTTCTTAGAAAATGATCGTTCATCCCATTATTGTCTTATCAAAGATTTACCTCGTCTTGTTAAAACCCAAATCACAAAACATCATAGTAAATTATATTTTTGTGAAAGTTGTTTATTGTTTTTCCCTACTCCTAGACAAATCGATGATCATCTGTGTGGTGGAATTGTAACTATTTTACCTGAAAAGGGGTCCGTATTACAGTTTAAAAATTATGATAGAAAACAAAACATTCCATTCGCCATTTACGCTGATTTTGAAACATTACTGGAACCAACAACATCCGTTAGTGAACCTGATACTGCTAACACGTCATACTTACAACGACACGTGCCTGTAGCATTTGCCTATAACATTGTTTCTTCGTTAAATTATACTTTTAATGGAAAGGGATTTAAAAGTTATCGCGGTTTTGACTGTGTTTCAAAATTTATAGAGTTTCTTTCTGCTGATGTTAAAAAGATTTACAAAATATTAACCGAAACTCAGGTCATGATATTTACAAAAGACGACGCGCGAGATTTCCAACAGGCTTATAAATGTTACATATGTGAAAACCTACTTTGGACTAATAAAGTTAGAGATCATTGTCATATAACAGGGCGATACCGTGGCGCTGCTCATAGTCATTGCAATCTACAGTATAAAATACCAAAATTCATACCGATATTTTTCCACAACTTATCGGGATACGACTGTCATTTATTCATCAAAAAATTAGGTGAAATGCCTGGAAAGTTGAGAATTATACCAAAAACTAAAGAAAAATATATTTCATTTTCGAAATTCATACAGATTTCTGATAATGATTACGTACAAGTACGGTTTTTGGATTCATTTAATTTTTTAGGAGCTAGCTTAGACAAACTAGCGAAAACTATGCATAATGATGATTTTATCACTCTACGTTCTCATTTTCCTAATAATAACCAATTTAATTTGCTTACAAGGAAGGGAGTCTATCCTTATGATTACATGACTAATTGGAAATGTTATGAAGAAACAAAGTTACCATCAAGGCAGTACTTTTTCAGTGTTTTAACTAACCAAGCTATATCAGATGAAGATTATAAACATGCTTGTATGGTTTGGAATGAATTCAATATCAATGATTTAGGTGAATATACTGATTTATATTTGAAAACAGATGTTCTTTTACTAACTGATATTTTTCAGAATTTTCGGAAAACTTGTAAACGGCATTATAAACTTGACCCAGCATTTTACATAACCGCACCTAGTTTATCATTTGACGCAATGCTACTGAAAACAGGTGTTCAACTTGAACTTGTTTCTGACTTAGCCATCGTACGAATGATTCAAAACGGTATTAGAGGAGGTTTATGTATGTGTCCCCATCGCTATGCAAAAGCTAACAATAAGTATTTATTAAAATACGATGCTTCAAAACCACAATGTTTTATAGTTTATTTGGACTGTAATAACCTTTACGGTTACAGTATGTGTCAATATTTACCGTATTCAGATTTTAGATTTTTAGATCAAAATGAAATAAACCAATTACATGTTGAATGTATTGATGATAATGCGAAATGGGGTTTTATACTGGAAGTCGATCTGTTTTACCCTGAATCCTTGCATTGTGATCACAATGTCTGGAACACGGGTTGTTGCTACGCAAAATTCATCGAGCTATAACATTTAAACAAAGTCCCTATTTAAAGCAATATATTGAATTAAATACACAACTACGACAAAAGGCAACAAGTACATTTGAACAAGATTTCTTCAAGTTGTTGAATAATAGCGTTTTTGGAAAAACCTTGGAAAACACTGAAAACAGAGTATCTGTTCATCTTGTTAATCAGTGGAATGATGTGAATAACAAAACCAGGAAGTCTTCTTACGCTGAGAGACTTGTTAACAACCCTTATTTTCATAGCGCATCAGTTCTATCTGAGAACTTAGTAGCGATACAAATGAAACCAGATCAGATAGTTTTAGACAAACCTATATATATTGGTTTTACTGTTTTAGAACTGTCCAAATCACACATGTACCACTTCCACTACAATATAATCAAACCTTTTTATAAGGACAGAGTGAAATTATGTTATACGGACACGGATTCTTTTGTGTATGAAATATACACCAATGATTTTTATCTCGATATTAAACATAGGTTTTTGCAATACTTTGACACCAGTAATTATAATGTAGAAAACGAATTTAAGTTACCTCAAATAAATAAAAAAATTCCTGGTCTTTTTAAAGATGAGTTGGGAGGAAAAATTATAACAGATTTCGTTGGTTTAAGATCTAAACTTTATTCAATAAAAACTGAGGACAAAATGATTAAAAAAGCTAAAGGAGTAAAATCTTCTGTAGTTCGCGATCTGAGTATCACAGATTACGAAAACGTTTTATTTAATAATGAAGTCATTCGCAGGAAAAATATTGTGTTCAAATCCCTTAAACATGAAATATTTACGCAAAGTGTTAACAAAATTGCGCTATCTAGCAACGACGATAAACGCGCGGTATCTAGTTGTAAGATCGCAACCCAAGCATGGGGTCATTGCTCATTTTTAAAATAATGGATACACATAGTTATGTATTATGTTATTGTAACTGTTCTACCTAATTAATGGAAAATTAATTTAAGCGCTAAAATGTTATGAATTGAATTAGCATAAAGAAAATAGGCACCTAACAATTGTAATTATTAATGATGATTTAGTATAGTATAGTATAAGTATTGTGTATAGTTAGATACTATTCTGTATCTGTAGATTATAAGTACATACAAGTGTAATTAATGATTATTAAATGATGTAAAATATTAATTTTGTTTTATTTGTCAACACACTATTTAATTTATTGTGCTGCATAAAAGATAAGAGTGACTTAGGTTCATATCAACAATTCGCAGGTAAAGTCGCAGGACGACGCTAGTTAACCATAACGAAATATGATATATTGCATGTTATTGACAGTGTAAGTGCAAGCATGCTATTTGACAAGTTCATACACGCTTCAATTCAATAATTGAACGTCTTTAATTTCATGTTATGTGAAGTCGTTTTCATCTTTATTGTTATAGAGGCAAGATTTACTTTCAAAAACGTGTTAATAAAATTAATCCAATCAAAACTCGCACAAATGCTTGATTAACAGTTTTAGAGTTGACGTAACTTAAAAACTTAGGGCTCGTTCACACAGCCTGTTTTATTTTGTGTAATCATAATTATGGTTACTTAAAATCTGATATTGATTGTTTAGCGAAATGAGTGTTTACTTTAATATACCATGTATTAAAAACTAAGTCAATAATCTTAACAGATGTATGAAAAGAAACCCAACACACTTAAGTAGCATATAGATTTATCTGTTTAGTTCCTTGAAAGTTCTAAAACTTAATTTTAAATACATACAAAATAAGCGTAGCAAATAGGTTTATGTGAACGAACCCTAACTTATAATGTCGCAATCATTTGCTTTCTGTGAAAACATTAATTGTATATTTACCTGAATTAGCAACCTGAATTTAAGTTATTAATGAAATATTACTCACCTCGAGTACTAGTACAATATTAGAGATATTTGATCTTTAAGTGTGCATCATAATCATGTCATCGGTGAGTAAATATATACTTTAAATCGATTTTATAATTATAATGTAGGTAACGATTATGTTTACTGAATAAGATGCTAATCATTTGCTATCATTTTGTTTCAGATTTGCGATTCAGAAATCGTGTTCAGCCAGTACGCTCAGGATCCTTACGAAGGACTTTCTGAGATGATTTGCAACGAACCCCCGCGCTGCAGCCAAGTTGCGAAAGACAAAAAATCCAGACGTCAACGTCGAGACAAGCCTTCTCTTAAGAAACAACCAACAAAATCTTTCGTGATGAGTAAACTGCATAGACGTGGGATTAAACTGATAAAAATATCAGTTGTAGATCTATGCAACAACAATACAAGTGACAGTGATAGTGATACTGAGAACGTGGTAATAAATGCACAATACATCGTCAAAGATGCTATTGATAGTGTTATGGACGATACAGAATCGTTAGTTAAGAAAATATCAAAATCTTTGATAGACAGTGATTTTTAGTATTTTTAGTGTTTAGTGTTTTTTTTGTTTTTAATAAAATGTATAAAAATTTGTGTTGTCTTACCGTTAGGTAATTAAAGTTATTTTTTTGTACTGTATTATGTTTTTTTTTTTATTTTTAAATAATGTTTAAAATGAATACTGTAAAACTAATGAAGGTAATTATGGTAAATTAAGTTATTTTTATTCTACTCTTGTATTCCGTAATAGTGTAATTACGAGTAATTAGGTAGGAAAGGTAGATTAAACTAAGGAAATAAACACATTTTTAAAATTTTACGTTCTTTTATTAATTAAAACATAAAATAAACATTACAGATTCAAATGTTTTTTAATACACAACACATTTTTTAAGGCACAGTGCTTAAAATGTATGGTACAATTTAAATTATTTTTTTCATTACAGTACTTTTTATACAACTCAGAGAAATTAGGACAGTTTTTGTCACCAAGGTCAGACACGTTACAGTTCTTACAAAGATCCTTAACCCATTTAACCTTTTCCAAACCTTTCACAATGATATCCTTGTTTTCTAGATAAGGAATAATTATACGTCTGAATTCTCTGTAATCAATATATCCTTCATTCCAGTAGATTCCTTTGGTTCTTTGCAACCATTTAACGTGTTTTTTTTCATCATTTGTTAAATGTTTAAAAAGGTATGGAGGTTTTATTGAAAATGTTTGCGTATAGTCATGAGTGGAAAAAGCTAATTCCTTTACTATGAAATTGTTGTGGGTGTCTTTAAATCCTTGAACGTCTAATATTATACTAGGCGAATTCATGATATTTTCCTTACAATATTGCTCAGTGGTTTATACTCAATAATACAATCATTCAATATCAGACAGTATGCTGAAGTTTGATCAGGTATTTGAATATCACTTTCTAGCTCTACTCTCACGTCGACTACTGGACCCGATATAAGGTTATCAATTTGTCTAGAACAGTCGATGACAAACAAAGGAGCGATATCCTTAAACTCTTTGTTGTTTAACAACGGCTCTGATCGACGGCCATAATATGACTGCTGAAAACGAGCATACTGCTCATAAATTAATGCGAAATTATTATTAGTGAAATTAATGTTTAGATTTTCATATGGATAATAAGTTGAATTGAGGTATACTCTAACGTCGCGTATCGCACAGTGATCAAATCTAGACATATCTGCACTTGTATTATGTTTTTTATTAGTTTGTAGACCTATTATTACATATCTTGGTTTTTCAATTTGGGATGATGTTTTAATTGACCATGTATGTTTCGTGGTTTTGGGTAATAAAGGATATTCATATAAATCCCAATTTCTAAATACTATTTGCAGCGCTCGATCTTTTTCTAAAATCTTTAGTAGATTAATTTTTTCTTTGTCAGACACTTTTACATGCGGCACTCGCCATATAATTTTATTAATTTCCACATCGTTTATGACTTCTCCAGCATCAAGCTTTACAGCATTTGAGTTTGTATTACTCCTCAACAATATTAATTCATGTTTACAATTCATAACAACTTTTTTATAATCTTCAGCGAATCCAAGAATGTTACTAAGTGGTATAGATGCAGCAAAAGACCCATTGGCACTTCTAAAACCATGGATGTCCCAACCCCAAGCACGACATGATTTGGATTCACTTTCATTCATTGATAACAATGACTTCATAGTAGTTGTAATGCCAGCATTTTTTATTTTATCAATCTCCACACCATTGAGTTCATATCGAATGTCTTGAAAGAGATACAGCATTGGATTATTCGTAAACGACACTGCTGTTTTTTCTTTGGAATCGTGTTTAGTAACTTTTACTGTTCCTTCTAAGTACAATGTACTGGCGGATGGTAAAACATACAAGTCTTTTTCATTAATAGGTATGCGAATTTCATCGTTTCTATTAAAACTTGTTATGTATGGTTTGTATGAATGGTATTCGATACCTGCTATAGAGTTGTCATGTAGAGGAGAAGATAAAACGTCTAACATACTCATTTTAAAAGTCCTATAGCTTTGAGAAATTGTTGATTTTCTTGATTAAGTTGCAGTTTCTTTTTCTTGTTTGGTGTTGCCTTGTGAATAGCCCGAGGAGCACTGTTTTGTTTGGTTCGGGAACAAGAGTATTTATTTATTTTACTGTAATCAATCATTTTCTTCTGAGATGCAAATAAAGCTGTACTTCTTCTCCACGTAGATTGAGCAAATTATTATTTATATCTAAAAGTCTAACGTTTACACTGTTTATGATTTTTTGATTTACTGGAAAGTAAATAACGTTTTTAGGAACTTCTATTATTCTGTAACCAGGAGGTACATTTGGAGCAAATTCATAAATAATATGACCAGGATGGCCATTAATATATGATCCAGTCACTATGTCACATTCAACCCTCACCACGGTCGTTGATAAAATGTTCACTGGATACTGTGATTCGTGTAATATATTTGCTTCAAGTTTTTTCTTACCGAAACCTAACAATCTGCCAATCGAATCTTCTTTCGTAAAATCTATATTTTTTGTGCAGAAAATATTAGTTTTTAAGGTATTGTTATTGCACTGCAAATTAAAGCTCGCATTTTTTAATTTCGTTCTTATGTAATCGTTGATGTCTTGAAGTTCGTATGCGCCTTCAGGTATTTGAATAACATGATTATCATAATAAAATTTATGATTTCTTTTATCAATATTTGGTATAGAATTAAATGTAGATAAATACAATAGTGCACATTCATACTCTCCCTCAAACTGTAGATTAGGTGAGTAATAAGTAGATAATACTGATGAGTTACCCGTTATAGATAGTGAGAAAGACATCACGCAAATGATGCAAATAAAAAAAGAATATTCAATTTATACATTTATTCCAGAAATTATACAAAAATGATAAACATAAATGTCCACAATTTACAGAGTTAAATTTCTGACATCGCGTATAGTTATAAAAAACTTTACATTTCTTAAAGTAATTCAATAATTCTAACGGTGGTTTCAGATTACCATAGCTATCAAAATATACACAATAAGTATTTAATTTTACATAGGCTACCCAATGTGTTCCTTCATTGTAAGAATTATCCAAATTCACAACACCACTTTCAATAAGTTTTGGTGTGTTAGGTAATTGATCTTTCATGTACACACCTCTAAAAAAAGGTACTTTATTCGCGTGATTCTGGATATCTATATTACTGAGAGCACGATTAGGTAACCTTATACTTAGTTTTTTGAACATTTTATAAACAAACCATTTCCTTTCTTGTATGGTTTGATATACAAGCCTTTACCTAACGCAATCGATTCCATGACTTTATTATGACGCTGCGCCTCCTGTAAGTTTTGCTTGCCGCTCTTGTAATCATTAACTGTCTTTGCAATACCTGCTGCACCGCCAGCTAAGGTACCTAATGCGGACAGCCCAGCAAAAATCGGAATCAGTGGTAAAACTCCACCTGTTTTCGGAAGTGGTATGACTCTTGGTATTGGAATCCTGCAATTATTTGAATACAACTTTTTCGCAGCTAGATAGGCATATTTTATGGCATCTTGTTTGTTTCTTGGTTTTAACTTTTTAATATGTGATCGAATTTTAGTAACTAAAGATCCGAAAGTTTTTAAACCAGATCCCATTTTAAGTTTTGTCTTCATTGCTTTGGTAACTAACCAGGAAGCAATTTTTTCTCTTTTTCCAGCATCTGTTGCTTTTAAGCGTTTATTTGCCATATTTAGTAATTGTGTATCGGCTTGTTGTCTATTTTGCAAGTCTGAATAATTTGTATAAGCTATATCATGTGCTTTACAAGCTTCGTCTAATTCGTTTATGCCTTTGTCTCCTCGCAATAAACGTTTTTGTAATTTAGTGCCTGGTCCACAGTAATTATAACCTGGTAAATGTAGCTCAAACGGTAAATGATCTATTATTTTGTTAAGAAGTCCACTTCCTGGCATTGCTCGTGTTGTAATGTTTCGAAAAATGACAAGTTGAATTATAAATACCTTGAATTAATTAACTACACTTTTCTTATCGATCCAACTGTTTTCGTTATCACTCAAACCTAACCATTTAACAAATAGCTTACTACCTTTTTTTCTTAAAACTTTTTCGATGAGGTAAATATCAGGATAAATAGTTTTTTGAATTTCTTGTTGATAGAAAGTACCTAATATTGGTTGGTTTCGAAGATCTTTAATGGTATACGTTACTGGGACTGATTTATTGATATTTGTGATTTTAAAGATTTCTGTTGACCAGTTAGGGGTGTAGCCTTTTTCAAAACAATTTTTATACTTACTTACTCTAACGAAATCCCCAACTTTAAATTTATTTATATTTTTTGTAATCGTTTTTTTATGTGACTTTAAAATATTTTTTCGTATTAAGCTCTCATTATCAATACTAACATCAACAGGTTTACAATTAATAGTACGATGTTTAGTATTATTATAAGTGAATACAGTATTTTCTATAGGTTTACCTATCCATTTATAGTTTCCATTTAAATTAAAAGTTTTGAATAAGGAATTTTTTAAAGTTTTAATTAATCTTTCTACAATCGAAGCTTTTTTAACGGAAAATGATGAATAGTGATTAATCTTATAACGCTTCATCAACTTTGAGAATGTATCGTTGTAAAACTCGGTTCCTAAGTCTGTTTGTAAATGATTAGGTAAACGATTACTTGTCTTTATTACTTCTTGAAATGCGTTTGATACTTCTTCTTTTGATTTAGACTTTAAAGACATAGTCCACGCATATTTTGAAAAGCAGTCAATCACTACTAAGATATAACTAAATCCTCTATTATTATAATTTTTTAAGTTTCTTAAATCAATAAGATCTGCTTGCCACAAGTCATCAATTCCTTTTAATATAACATGACGACGAACAAAATTTCTTCTGGCTGATTTATGTAATTCATTCACGATTTGTTGTTTTGTCATTATGAGATGGTATGATCGTCTTACTCGTACCAGCGTTTGTTATTTTATGATCAACATATGACACCATACTTGATTTTAAATGTTCTAATGACACTTGAACATCTTTATGAATCTCTTTTTTTGTTTTGTCCACTAACTTTTGAACATCGCTTTTACCACACAGGCCATTAAATATTTCATCAACATACTCCTTGTTAGCTGCATCATTTGCTTCCACAGGATTAATAACACCACGTAGTCTATTCATTTGCAAATCGAATTCACCGTTTGTAGTTTTTAAAATTGTTTTATTAGAGATATCAAACATATCTACTAGTCTCATTCTTTTATGAATATGATGACCAAATTTGTCTATATTCATTATGTATGCTCAAGTAGAAAGATCAAAGTAAAATGAAACAATAATTGTATAACGATATATTTATTACTATATAAATTTTCCCTCGCGTAGTTCTTCTATGATGGATAATATTTCATTATCAAGTCCTGTATTTCCAGCTTCTTGAGAGGCTATAAGTAATTTTAATCTTTCAACTAACTCATTAGGATCATCCCAATATACGTAATCAGTATCTTTTTTCATTTTCTTTAGTATTAGTCCTTTCCCTTTGGACAAAGGCATTTGAGCATCGTTAACGTTGCCATTTAATTTAAAAAGTGGTTTTATAAGATACATATATTTTTTTCCTTTATTGCTTTTTATAGGTTTTTTTGGGTCATAGTCTCGTCTATGAGCATTTGTAGCTAGTAACATCAGTTTGTAACTGTGTTTGTCGTTTTCAGTCACTAAACTTAGATCTGGATCTTTTTTAAATAAAAGTTCTTTTAATCCTTCAGTGTTTGGATATCTATGATGAAGTATTGTAATGTTTTTATCATCAATAGTTATTTTAGCTGAACCGAGCATTAGTTTTCCTTTTTCAATTCGAACACCAAATGGAATATCATCAATTACTTCAGATGATTGAGACCACGACGAAACGTTTTCTTTTAGAGTATCATTGAAGTCAATAGATTTGAATGAGTCATCACTTTTGTTGAAATTATTATCACAATCATCATCCTCGGAATTTTGACAACTATCACTATGTTCTTGATCAATAGTAGACGCTTTAGTTTTAATAGTATCTTCCCAATCATTTTCAGCATTATCATTTTCATAGTTAGTTAAGTCTTCATTGTTCTCAAGTTTATTAAATTTAAAATCACCCCTTTTCTTACTTTTTACAGGTGGATTTTTGTGATTGTACGCAATTTGAGTAAGTGGATTAATCAAAGGTTTAAACACAGTTTGCAAAACTTTTTCATTATCATCTTCAATATTTCGCATTTTTCGCACTTTTTTTCTGACTGCTTCAACAGCATTAACAATTTGTCTTTTCATAGATGTTTCCATTTTGATATTAAGATGTTTCTTCTATTAGTGTTTAATTAGGATTGCCTAATATCTTCTTTACAGTGATATATATGTAACCTCAATCAAAAACTACAAAGTTATCAAATTTTTTACGATAACCACCTTCGTTTTTACGACATTCTTTATTTATAACTAAATAATTATACGGGTCGGTCCATATTTTAGAACACAATTCACGAAAATCGTTCCATTTCATATCAGTATTAACATGTTCGTCATATACGTGTCGCATGTTAATATCATCTTGCTTAAAAAGAATAATTAGATTTGCATTGTCCCTGACTAGTTGTTTAGGTACCTTACTGTATGTTTGATTTAAATAAAAGCAGTCTATGTTTTTGTGCCTACCCATTGCAAAATAATCTCGCATGTTATTCTGGTTCTCACATGCTACGTCATCGAAAATCATTACTGAATCGCACCTAGCTTCTTGCGGACTAATAACTTCTTCGTTATCCTTAAATTTTGAAAACAGTACATCGGGTACACTAGCTAGCACTTTTTCTAGAAACAGGTACTTTGGTTGATATAAAGTCTTCGAGTATAGGTAAACATTACGAAACTTCAATCCATTTTTATGCAATAGCAAACCAATTACGAGATTTGTTTTTCCACAGTTAGATGGACCGCAGATAATACATCTAATAGTGTTAGGTAAAAGTTTCCCGTGCCGAAAAGTATGACTTTGGGTTTCAACACAGACTGCATCAACAACTAGCGAATGGGGTTGTTTGACAAACTTCATTTTTGTAAACGTCTAATACTCAACACGACTAAATTAAGAATAATTAGTTGCATTAATAAACTGTTTTAATATAATGTTTGATATAAAGGGTTAATAGTTACAAATTAAATTGATTCCTAAAAAAATATTAAGTTGGTATCTATCACCGTAAGAGTATCGGGACGGTGATATAAGTAATAAATTGTGATGAGTTATTTTTGTGATGTTAATATAGGTACTACCTACTGTTTTTTTATAACTGTAACCAGACCAGAACCAATACTGAAAATTTGTTTTCGAAGATTATTGCTCTGGTGGGAATCGAACCCACAACCTTTAGCACAGCAGTCTGTTATGAAGACTTTTGTACTAAACATGGTCGTCATATTACAAATGAAATAATAGTTAGCTACCGATTGAATGATACGAATCAGTCAAATAATAGTCAGCTTTTTAATTATTACAATAACACCGTGTGTATTTTGACCGATCAACTGAACGTTAATTACTGGGTATTCAGAAACACCAACTGAAGCAACAGCAACAATCCAACTTATCTGAATTCCTATAGTATTGGGCACGCTGTCCCAACGGAGCGTAGACGAACTCGTTCGTCTGCGCGACAGGTGGGACAGCGTGCCCAATACTATACTACTCATGTTACCCAGTTACTGGGTTGTGGAGGTCAGACAGGCAGTCGCTCCATGTAAAACACTGGTATTCAGCTGCATCCGGTTAAACTGGAAGCCGACCCCAACATAGTTGGGAAAAGGCTAGGCAGATGAATTAGTTATAATTACAAAATAATTAAAATAAGTTATTCACTACATGTTAGCTAGCACACTCAATATACAGAATACCAGTAATATGCCTACCGACAATAAAACTAACTTAACTCAAGCAAAAGTAACTGACTAATAAGAATCCTCCAGGTAAAAAGGGTGTGCCAGCTTACATGAGCAGGGCTTTGGTGGTTTTGTCTTTTTCATGATGGGCCACCGACTTCCGAATTTAGAGTTATTTTACACCGGTTGGTGTTTTTTTTAAGTCGGTTTTATTTTTTGCAAAAAAGATTTTTATTTTTCCATTTTTAGTTGTTCCCATACAAATATTTGCCATGCCCTGTCTGGCATGAATGCTGAAATGGACCTTTTTGGCGCAGCCGTGAGGCACACAGCACATGATATGTACCTACTATTGTATATTTTCTATTGTTTTATAAATTATTGTGTGTATGTGTGTTTTGATGACTGATGTCAAATAAATATTTTTCTTTCTTTCTTCTTTCTTTCTTCCATGAATTTATTTTTATATTGTTATTTGTTAACAATACATGTCATGGTAATAGGGTTATCCACTTAACCCTAATAAATTAAACTTAACATACCTAACTGTCGAAATCTAGGTATATTGTACACATCTGCGTACCCCTCAGAGCATACAGGCGTGATGATACGTCATGATGTTGTATAAACAATAAATATCCAAGCGATTCCAGCAATCACGACAGATTTGCCGTCTATTTTTGAAGAGTTCCATTGTATATCTCCGAAGATCAGCACCAGATCTTCACCAAATTAAAATGGGACCACCTCGGGAGTATATTCTTTCACATAAAAAAAGAATTTTGAGAATCGGTCCTCAAATGGGGGAGAAATCGCGTAACAAACACAAAAAAAAAAAAAAAAAAAAAACATACCGTCGAATTGAGAACCTCCTCCTTTTTTTGAAGTCGGTTAAAAAGGGTGTGCCAGCTTACATGAGCAGAGTTGGATTAAATCCATAGATCTGCAAGACAATGTAACAATATGATAAGCTAGAACTGTCGAAGTTAATTCCCTCCCCACATTAGAGGGAAGGTGGTAACCCGACCCTCGACGCTACCGCAAGCAGTAACATCTGAGGGAGCATGACGAACAAGACTTGCTACCGGTTATTTACGTAAAAACTAATACGAGCCAAGCTAAGCGCAAGGGCACTATCTACCCTTACTCGAAGAGTTTCGTCGTTTTGTAAAAAATGTATGGCTTGGCTGTTTCGTTACTTACTTCAGAAACTAAATATTCGCAACACCACCACGACGCGACGGTAGCGAAACGGCGAAGCCATACATATTTACTGATATGTAGAATTTGTGAAGTTAGGGTCGGTGGTAGAGTTAGGCCGTGTAGATTCAGAAGCTTGGCTCTACATGAGATCTGATATCTTTTCACAGGGCAAACCTTATGTGGTCGTCCTGGCAACATTTTACATTAAATTTTTGTGGTGGGATAATATATTATCTATATTTAAATTTTAGATGTTTTTAATGTTGACATTTTTAAACGTAGGTATTTTAGTGTTCGAAATTCTGATATGTACCCACATACATACATACTTACATAGGCCTGTACATACTTAAATGCTTCGTGGTCCAAATTATAACCCTCTTTTTTGGCTTGCCGAAGTCGGGCAAAAAGAGTAGTATAGAGTTTCTTGCCTATTCTTGTTCTACGAAACTTCCCTTTAGAAGAGGCCACTAGAATGTTATTATTATTCTTGCAGTTTGATAGTTAGCGTGTCAACTGCGTGGAATCCTGGAAGAGTGGCGTTACGGAAATGGCATCCGTACCAAGGCGAGGCCCCCGGGCTGGCGGGCCCGCGCCTTATTGAGTTTGGCGCGAGCTCCGTACCCGCACATCGGCGCCTGTTCGCGTGGCTCGTAGAACCCGCACGTAAGAACCCGATCTGCCGACAGCATGTGCGCTGGTCATTCTACACCGACCAGAGTGCACTAGCAGTTTGTGGATTTATCCACACAGCAAAACCCCAGTAAGTAAGTCCAACTCATGGTGCTTTACCCGGTCAGCTTTGAAAGCGTAATGATCGATAACATTTTGATTGATTGATTTTTCTTAGAGGCAACGCTATCCCGGCGCAAGTGCTTGGCGTCGGCAACTGCGACACTACACTGCAGCTGCTGCTAAAGCGCGCCAATGCTTCTAATACAACACTGCACGATCAGCAAGTTAATCGCTCCGAGTTCTTACGCACGCTGAAGGCTGGCAACCACTCATTTCTCTTCCTCGATTATGACATGTGGAAGGATGCCCCAGGGGTGAGCGTTGTGGAACCTTCCCCCAGCGAGTCCATCGACTTTGGTTATATACCAGAGCTAGATTCTGCCATCGCAATACGCGTCACCGACGTCCAATTAAAGAGGCACGCGCCTCTATTTTTTAAGTTTGTCCATGACTTTCAACCATCGCAAACGTCTTTGCGGCAGATCCTTGAGCGAAATGCTAGCGGAGTAGACATTGAAGAGGCAGCGTGTGAGTGGGCCTTGAACAATACAAGATACGTGATTAGTGACGACGATAGAGAAAAATATGATACAGAGAAATACAGTGTTATGATATGTTATTGCAACGGGGATCCCGATAACGATTTCATAACAGACCTTTCAAATATAGTTGGTGAAGAAATATGTAACCAGACAGGAGTTTTGGAAAAGTGGGATTTAACCTTCAGTTTCTATGAAATGAACTGTTCCGACCAATATATAATGAGCAATGCGTTAAATGAGTTTATGACGACAGCCATCTCTTACAGGCTGCTCGGCGTAGTTTCCCTGTCAGCGGAGGGCGCGGCGGCGGCGTCGGCCGTCGCGGGCCCTTTCCGCTTACCTCTCATGCTGGCGGACGTGGTGCCGGAGGACGGCATGGCGGTCGCCGATACTACGTGGCGCATGGCTGGTGGCCCACGGCACTTTGCTCACGCGCTGTGTCACTTCGTGCTCGAGTCGGGCTGGAAACGCGTCGCCGTGTTGTCCCAGCCTACGAAGCTTGCTGCTGATTACTTCGCTGCGCTCAACAATACGGAAATAACTTTTCGCGAGTTTGATATAGAACAACACGCTGAGGAAGTTTTAGAAATTCTAAAAGCCACGAAGGCACGAATAGTATTTGTTAACGCGGATTCACAAGCTGCCATCGAAATCCTTTCAGCAGCTGTGGCAGCTGGTATGGGCTACGCGGACGGGTTCGTCTGGATAGTACGCGATTGGCAACATGATTATATCGTCAGCGGTACAAAACATTTTTCTGTATCGTTTTGGCATCGTGGGGTCGAGGATATCCCACCCGGGGATGGGCAGGCCCACTTGTATAAGAAGTTGAGTGAGAAGTGGCCTAGCCGTCTGTGGCCGCCTCACGCCGTCCCTTTTGCTGATGCCATAATCTCACTTTTAGTTGGCTTCAGTGATGTTTTTCGAAAATTCCCGGGGCTGCATTCCCTGCATAGCGCTGATACAATTCGGTGAGTACTCGTGGTCTAAATAATATCTATATATATTTTAATAAAAAAAATTGCTTATTTATTTTTTTGCTGACATGTAAAAACACTGGATATTAGGCATGCATAAAAATTTCAAGACACAGTATTAAAGCCGGCACCTTGTAGGGGCACTGCAAATTTTTGTGTATCAAATTATCAACAATTGGTTTCAAGTCACAACAGTCTATTTTAACTGTCATTTTTATCAACAACCATAACTGTTATACTATGTGGTTTTGATAAAACTACAATGTTATGAGTAAATCGAAAGATGGAAACGAAGGAAATCCTCTAGTGTTTACAGAAGTTGACTTGTGTTTAAGCTTACTTACTAACTTAACTAAAATTAAGACCATTTTATGTTTTATCAAGTCTTTATATGCTGATTCTTTTATCGTGGCAGGTCGTTCGCAGAAAGTCTCAACGAAAGGCCTATCATGGGAGTTAGCCAGCGTCTTCACTATAAGCAGCGCTCCATCGAAGAAACCTTTGTATTCGTAGACCAGTATGGTGACAATTTCACACGGCTAGCGACGTGGCGCGTGAACGCCACCAGTGGAGCTGTGCGCGGCAAGAACGAATCGCAAGCCACCTACTCGCGGCCTGCCGACCTTCCGCGCTACGACGGCACCTCGGGCTGCCTCGTGCGCTCCGGTGACAAGTTCGATCCCACGTGCCATGACGTCGAGTGCGCCTGTGCGCTGCTGCTGCTAGCACTGGTACCTGTTGCCGTACTGTTAGCACGCCGCGCGCTGTTACGCCGCTTTGCGCGTCTGCAACAGGAGCAGCAGATACAAGTGATTGCACGCCGACAGCACGTAGCCACCGTGCTAGCTTCGTATCTGGTGGAGCGCAACGCGCTTGAACTGCACGAAGAGCTCGGTGCAGGCCGCTTTGGCAACGTGCGACTAGCGAAACTGCGCGAGCCTGGCCGTGCCCCGCGCTATATTGCCGCCAAGGCCTTGCGTGACAACGCCGCATCCTCTGAGGAAAGTGAATTTCTCCGCGAGGCGTGCACCATTGCGTCTCTCACCCACGCGCACATCGTACGTCTGGTTGGCGTTTGCATCGTAGATGGGCCGCCACTGGTCCTTATGGAGCTAGCTTTCTTTGGTGATCTGCTGGGGTATCTGCGCGCACGTCGCCACTTGGTAGAAGGTGTGGGATTGGAGGCCCCGGAGGCAAGTGGTGAAGCGGAAAATGTGTCTGCCGAGGCACTGACGCGGCTGGCGCGCGAGGCAGCGGAGGCACTGCAGTACCTCAGTGTCCGCGGCGTGGTGCACCGAGACGTGCGCGCCGCCAACTGCCTGGTGGACGTGCGGCGCTCGTTGAAGCTGGCCGACTTCGGCATGGCGCGCGACACGGTGGCCGGCGCGGACGGTGCGCCCGAGTACGCGTGCCGGCGCCGCGGCCTGTTCCCCGTGCTGTGGATGGCGCCGGAGAGCCTCGCGCACGGCGTGTTCTCGGCCGCGTCCGACGTGTGGGCGCTCGGCGTGCTGGTGCTGGAGCTGGTGACGCTGGGCGTGCGGCCCTACGGTACCATGTCGCCGCTGCGCGTGCTGGAGTACGTGGCGGCCGGCGGCTCCCCGCCGTTGCCGCTGGACGCCACGCCGCAGACGTAAGTGTGCGGGTTGGGGAGCAGGGCGTGGCTCCAGGCGAGGGCTGACGGAGTGTGTTGCAGGCGCGGGCTGGCGCGGCTGTGCTGGGCGCGTGCGGCGGAGCGGCGGCCGAGCGCGGCGGAGGTGGCGGCCTACCTGTCGGCGTGGCCGCTCGCACTGCACCCGGCGATGCTGAGCGAGCGCGACGAGCCGGCTGACGCCGACAGCGGGTTTGGGGAGTCACCCTCAACGCTGCTTCCCCCTGACTCCCCTCTCCACTCCCTCAATCAGCTTGACGATCTCGCCGCTACTAACTGATCTGGACAGGTAATTTCATGAAATTATGGTCACATCTACTCACAATATTAATACTAAATTGTTAAGTAAGATGATCACGAAGACATAGATGAAGATTTCTTTATTTGTTTAAATATTGTATTTACATGAGCTCATAAGATGTTACACTGTTAGAGTTGTTTAGCCACAACTAGTAGGTATCGGTCAGATATATGTATAATACATATCGTTATAAATTATAAACCACAAGTACAATAAAATTTAAAGTCTCAAAACTATTCATTCGTGATAAAATCTTAAAAAGGTAGTGGGTCGAAATTTTATAGGGATCGAAATTTCAAATTGAAGCTTTTGGTTCAAATGGGGTTTCATTTGAAATGGCTTGATGAACACATGAATATATATTATTTACTTTTTCCGACGAATTATTTCTTATTTATAATAAAAAATCAAAAAAGACCGTATCTATGTCTCCGAAGTCTGTGAAACGAAAAATCTAAGATAATAATATCTGAGTAAATTTTAGTTACATTGTAGGTATTTGTTTCCTGAACTATTTATAATTATCCTGCGTACGGAACCCTCGGTGGGAGAGCCCGACTTGCACGTGTCCAGTTTTTTTTAGGGTTTGTTACCTCATTACTCCGCCATTTATGTACAGATTTTCAAAATTCTCTCTTTTATTTGATATGGTATACTACCAGATTGGTCTCATTTCTATCAAAACCTCTGATCAGATCGGATGATAAGATCCTGAAGGAATTGAGGGAACACCTCAAATATTATAGGTAGGTACATACCTACCGATTTTTAAATTTTCAGTAACCATTCAAGCCTTTTTTATTTAGAAAGTTTCATTTGGTGAAGAAGAACTGATGAACCACAGATGACCATCGAACTGATTTCTTAGAGATTTCTTAATCAATTTTTGCATTATTTTTATTTTAAATACATATTTACGGATTAAATGGTAGGGGGTGACTTGCACTAAGTAACGAAGTGACAAGAGAGCAACATGTTCTGAGGTGCTAAAGGAGTATCGAGGCATTCGACGTCATTTGGATAATCTCGGAAAAAGAAAGGCAAGTCAGACGTTAGGAACAAGAAATCTCCTGGGAGATCGCGTCTGCGGGGTCGCTAATGCCCAACAGCTCGCCAGAACTGCCCTGCGGAATTTTATTCAAAATATTTATTGCAGACTAGCTTTTGCCCGCGACTTCGTCCGCGTGGAATAGTAACTTTGGGCTAACGCTAACTTTAACCCGCGACTTCGTTTACGTAGAAGGTGAAATTATTCTTAAATAATTCGTACGTTAAGGAGCTATATTAGGTGCCTACATTACGCTTTTATCAGTAAAAGTGGAACTTTAAAACGTTAGGTAAAAGTACTGGGTCAATATATGTATACCTAGTCAATACAACAAACACTTCACAAAAAGTACACGAGTTTTGTAAAACGGTTTTATTTTTGTTTCAGGAACGTCTGTCGTCGCTAAAGCCTGGGATCACTTAGAAATGGCCACAAAAGCCACCTCCGGTTTGTATAGCATCTCGGTCAGCTTAATAAATAAACATTTAGTGTTGCTTTCTACATTCCCAAAATATTGTTCTCAGTTACCTTTGTTTAATATCATGTATTTTATTTGGTTGTATGTTTCATAAAAGGTAATTTGTAAAGTGTCTTAAAAAAGAACCTCAAAGTACCTACTGACCTAAATATTAAAGTTTTTTTTTTGTTTTTATACTTGTACTTGTTTTACTTGGTACTTATAGTGCATTTAAAAGTATGTAACGTTGAAAAAGTTTCTTTCACTTACATACCTACATAATGTTTGTTTTTGATGTCGACTTAACTTTGTTAGGGTTCTGAACCTCCAAAAAACCTCCAAGTTAAATCAAAAATTTAAAAAACCCCCACCGCAAAAAAAGTAAAACAAAACATTAAGTTAAAAATAATACTTTCCTATCGTTGAGCCATGAAATTTTACTTCACGTCGGGGTACCACTTAAGTAAGGAATGTTCCTAGCACTCGTAGGTATGTAGGTACTTATTTTAGCGGTACCCCGACGTTACGTAAAATTTCATGGCTCAACGATAGGAAAGTATAATTTTATCTTTTAAATGTTTAACTTTTTTTGCGGTTGGTGTTTTTAAAATTTTTAATTTAACTTTTATTTTAAAAATTTTAAACGCATTAATTTTGTTGTATAAAGTTTACAGTTATGATAAATTTTTCAGTGCATTGTATGTAGAGTCAAATGCTGGTTAAAACGAAACCAAACACGACATAATATTTGCTATTATTTTGTTAAGAGTTTACCTACTGGTGTGCTGGATAGCCTGGCTGCAGCATCAGCTCACTCTGTTGCCATCAGGGCATTGTGTTTAGAATCAAATGCTGGTTAAAATAAATCCAAACACGACATATCTGCTATTATTTGTCAAGATATTATGTGAGCACAATGAATCTGCCAACTTAATCATGTAATTATCAACTACACACATCAAAAGTGTCAAGGGATCAACATATATTTTTGCAATAACTTTTCTCCTGATTGATATTAATTAAAATTTTCTTTAAGGATTCATCAAATAAAGTGTTTTCGTTTGTCACAGTAACGATATACCAAGTCACCTTTGCATTAATAAAGAAATTTGCCATTTTCCTAATAAAGGGATTTTTAGTTCGATGTTCAAATGTGCCATAAAATGGCCTAATTGAAATAAATGGTTTGACTATGACTTTGAACGTAGTTTCTGAACGTTGTCCAAAAGCTTGTTATTGTAGATAAGAGACTGAAATATATCTCGAAAACTTATACATTCTGAATAATTGCCATTAAACTTTGGAGGCATGAACACAGGGTGTAAAGTTCCTCATCCACCATTGAAAAGGGAGGATCCTCCGACCAGACGGGTGTTGTGTCTGGTGGGCTAACTACTGCCCGACAGTTGTTGTCGGGAACTTGTATACGTTCAAACTGCGCGGATAACTTTGATACCGCGATGTAGGATAGTTCGTATGTGGCGAGATAGATGTCGCTACAAAACTTTGGTATTTCTATGATTGGTAACATAACAGTCACTTCTTAAGAACCGTTTGATGATCTTTCAGAAACTACCTTATTACTATCAGACTTACAAATTTTCTAGAATGCTTCTTTTAAATCAGTTTTGTACTCCTTATACAATTCTTTTGTAACCTCATAAACCTTTTTAACTTTATAATCGCTATTTTGAAACTCAACAACTTTAACAGTAGACAAAATCTTTAAATGAGTAACGGAAAACGTAGACCAGCTGGCTTCTAAACTTTCCAATCTGGTCTTGATGTAAGAAGTAGATATGCGTTCCTTTGGTGACTTCTTATAGTTAGACTTAGCTTTATTAATAGAAATATGTAGGTTGAATTGAACGTTACCTACTCAAAGCTTCCATTGTTCCGGTACCAACAACAAACTCTTCTTCAAAAAAACCGACTTCATTAAAAAACGGTAAACAGGTAAGTATAAAATAACTCTAGTTTCAGAATTCTGTGTCTTCTTTGACCGGTTTAGCAGAGAGCAGCGCCACCCCTCAGTAGGGTATAAATGATTAATATTTATTAGTAGGGTGCGCTGCGAGAAGACCCCTATCAAAAAAAAAAGAAGTCTGTGTCTTTGGTGCTTATGTTTAATTAATTATTGGCCACCGACTTCCGAAACTAGAGTTATTTTTCAGCTGTTAGTTTCGTAACTCCTGTTTCGGAAGTCGGTGGCCAATAATAAACAAAGCAAAACCACCAAAGCCACAGACTTCCGAAACAGGAGTTATTTTTCACCTGTTAGTTTTTTAAAGAAGTCGGTTGTTTTTTTTTTGTAAAAAAGTATTTATTTTGTAATTTTAGTTTCTTTGTATGTAAAGAAAGTCTTTCAAAACTTGACAGAATCATTTAAATTGGATAACAATTGCTAATGAAGGTCTATCTAAACATTAATCAGTACATCTCTGCCGGCCCCTTTTAAAACAGAATGGCGTAATGTTATGTTGTGGAAATACAAAAGCTTAGCATAGACATCAGACTATAGCAATCGCGAATAATTTGCTGTTATGCGTTGAAGAGTTCCGTTGCCTGTCTTCTTCATCAGTTTTTCATCACCAAATGATACGTTCTAAATGAAAATGCTTGATTTGCTACTAAAAATGTTGAAATCGGTGCGTTTGTGCCTATATGCGGAGTTCCCTCAATTCCTCGAAGATCCCTCATCAAATATGAGTGTTGATACAAATGGGACCAATCTGTTAGTATACCCTATCAAATAAAAAAAGAATTTTGAAAATCGGTCCATAAATGGCGGAGTAATCGCGTAACAAACACACAAAAAAAACATACCGTCGAATTGAGAACCTCCTCCTTTTTTTGAAGTCGGTTAAACATGACTGAAAGTGGTTTTGTAAAAGCACAAACTGATAATATTTTTGCATTCGGGTAGGCAACTAGTTTTTGAGCTTTTTCATGGTGAAATTGTGAAAAGAACGAAAACACCCATAGTAATAGTAATAGGATAATGGTAAATGACGTCATCGAAATGGCGCGCGAACATGGCGGCGTTAACAGCTCAAATTTTATTCTGTATTTTAAACCTTTTTTTCAGCTTCATTAATGCATTTTTAAACATGTTTATATTTTTTTACTGTGTTAAAACGTTGTAAACAGTGAATTAAAAATATAAAAAAATACATACTCTAGTATGGACCCTGTCGGGCACAGCAAAGATCAAGACAGTAGGAGAGAGGTTGGTAAGTGTAGTCTGTTTTTATATCTCATTTTTTTTTTTATAATATGTGTTCTCTTTTTGTGAAAAATTCAGGGTTCTTACGTACGAACTTACATACTTCAAATATATTATAAAGACAGGGTAGGGACTAAATCTTAAGTTCCTGAAACGTCCCTAAGTCCACCTCCGCCGAACCCATTTAGGGGCCGGACCACCTAGTGGGTGAGTGGAATGATCTCCCTCTTTCTTTCTGCAGCCTCCTTCTGTGAAATTTCAATTCAATTCAATTCATTTAATTCAGATAAAATTACAACATAATATATTATAAATTATCCATATTTGGGGTACTTAATTAATTAATTTATTAAATTTAAAAATAAAATAAACAAAAATAAATCATTTAAAACACATACAATACAATACAAATAATAATAATAATACAATAATGGACACACAAAATCATGCATGCAGGACATGTTGACGTGTCCAGTACTCCATAAAGGTGCTGTCAGTGTCCATTCTCCCAGCAATGAGCTGCAAGAAGCTGTTGGGGCTGCTCCGCAAGCGGCGCATTAGGGACGCCATTCGTTTGCGATGTATCGCTGTAAAGCTATCGACTCGCGCGTCTGCAAACATACCTGATGCGCTACAAAAGCGAGGCAGCCCCACCAAAACCCTGAACGCGTTGTTGTATTGGACAAGCTGAGCATTATAGGTCTTAAGCGTATGCTTCACCCATAGGCTGCACGCATAAAATGACTGACAGTAGGCCTTGAATAGAGTTATTTTCACTTGCGTAGTGCAACGTGCAAACCTACGGGCCAGCATATTAGCTCTGACTGACAATGCCCTGCGTTCCCTCTCTAAATCAACATCATCAGTGAGAGTCTCGGTGACCCAGTGGCCTAGGCATTTAAACTGTGACACTCTCTTGAGAGCACTACCATTCAATGAGATTTGCGGGACGGTGTCGTAACTCTTCGTCCCGGCTTTGAATATCATTATTTCACTCTTGCTCGTATTATACCTGAGCCCATGGGCCTCCGCATAACCCTGATCGTTTCGCAGAAGAACACCACCGCGCCCCAGGACTCATTGCAGACTACGGCCGGCAACGACAGGTCCCAACTGCCTACTCCAGAGATATCCTCCCAAGTGACAATCTGCCAGCGTATGCCGCGCAGTGTCTTCCTGGTCGGTTGCTCCCTGCGCTAACAAACAATTCATTTTACAACAGCTGTAGTAAAGGAGGGGCATACAACCGCCGCTATTCTCCAAGAGAATATTTTCTTGTAACATACTTTTTAGGATAATTAATTAATCCATTTAGTGAAAAATCAAACCAATCCATGACAGGCCTGCTGGTCTATTGCCCTGACTGCTATGCCAGACGACGTGGGTTCGATTTCCACTCAGGACAAATGTTTTTGTGATGAGCACGATCATTTGTTCTGGGTCTGGGTGTAATTTATCTATTATATGCATGTATTTAGTAATAAATAAGTATGTTTATCAGCTTTTTAGTACTCCTAACACAAGCTTTGCTTAGCTTGGGACTAGAAGGGTTGTGTGAAAAGTAATGGAATATTATCTATATACTGTCAGGGGATTTTCGTCAAACATTGCCTGTCATTCCTCGATCAACTCCTGCTGATGAAATATAACGCCTGTTTGAAGTCATCTGTTCTTTGGAGATATGTACAAAAATTGACACTGAACATTAACATGCGTTAGTCAAAACAATTGTTTTTTTTTTTTTTTTTTTTTTAGCTTAGATAACATTACGCTAGTTACAGTAAGGAGCCACCTTTTAAGTAATTACTTTACTTGTGTTAGGGTGCTCCGCCCTTCCCAAGTTACATTATTAGTTATCTAAGAAATTTCACAAGAATGGTAATCTTACAATAAGCTAAAATAATAACAAAAATAAAGTAATAAGCCAGAAATTAACATTTAAGTGCGCTATAAATTGGGGATGTGTGACAGGGTCTGAATAGTGTGGGGGTGTGTGTATGTATTAGTGTGTGGATGTGTTGGGGTGTGGGGGTGTGTGTGCGTGAGTATGTGGGAGTTGCGGGTGTTTAGTGTTATGCGATTAACCCTACGACTGGTCTTGGGATCGGAAAATGATGTAGTACATCATTTTCCATTAACTGCGTATCACTATTTTGCTAACTGTAGGTTATAATTACTTTCTCCTCGTCTGTAACATATTTTCCACCTCGTCATAAGTCTTTGACTTAAGCCATTTAGTCCGAGTGCTTTTACACTCACGGTAAGTTAGTGAATAGATGTCTAGCTCATTGTTTAGAGCATTATACAAATAAGATGATTGGCCAGAATATTGTATTCTTGCGAATGCTGACTTTGACCGAAAAGTGGGAGCAACCACATGCTTACGTCTGCCTTGTACCTAATGAAGCTTATACGGTAGTGATTTATGTTTAGTTAGGATGATATTTAGTATGTAAAGCTTTCTAACGGTCAGAACATCAGATTCCTGGTAAAGGCTCTCGGTTGGAAACCGAAAGGGTTTGAAAAGCATGACCTTCAGTAATGATCTCTGTGCTCTTTCAAGGTCCAAAAATTTAACTTTTGTTGCGCCTCCCCAGACCGGTAGGCAGTATGCCAGTACGGACTGGGCTAGTGAAACGTATATCTGTAACAAAAGGCTTTTGGAGGTCACGTAACGAAGTGTTTTAAATGTCCAAATTAATTTACGCACACGTTTCATTATTAATTCAGTGTGCGTGTGCCAAGATAGCCTTTTATCTATCATAACACCTAGATATTTGGTAGATTCAATTCTGTATATTTCTGTGCAAGAGCAATTTAGATTAGATGGATATTGACATTTGTGGATTTTAATTTTAAATACGGAAGATGGTTGAGTTATATTATACTTTGAAAAACAGATAAAGTTGGTTTTGGGGGTGTTTAAAGTTAATAGGTTACGTTCAAGCCAATCTGCTATTTTTATCAAACCGCTTTCGGCACTTGCCTGGACATCGTTCCAGGTTTTGCCAGTAAAGACTATAGCGGTGTCATCCGCGTAGGAAAAAATGTGACCATCTTCAATTTGCATGCTACATAGACTATTTATATAGATCAGAAAAAGTGTCGGCCCGAGGACACTACCTTGACCGACTCCGAAATTAACGGTCTCTTCAGAGCTAACGGTGCTGCCGATCTTTACTTTCTGTTTTCGTTCACTTAGATAGTCTTTGAGCAGGGCAAGAGGTATGCCTCTTATTCCATTTGATTCTAATTTGTTAAGTAGAGTGGGGACAGATACCGTATCGAAGGCCTTTTGAAGGTCCAAGAAGACAGCAAGACACTTGCCTCCACTGTCCACTTGACTGAATTGTTAAAATTGGTGACGGCAAAATACAAATCGACAATACCAACGGATTGATTGCTGTACTGAACAATTTTTGTACAATTGCGCAATCGATAGATGAATTTATTGAATGTGTTTTTCCGAAAATTCTTCAGAATTACAGAAATCATTATTGGTTGAGAGAACGCGCCATTTTAGCACCGAAGAACATTCATATCAATGACATTAATTTTCAAATTCAAGTGAAACTGCCAGGTGTAGTCACGACATATAAATCTATTGACAATGTTATGAATCAAGATGAGGCAATGAATAGTCCAGTAGAATTTTTAAATTTATTGGAACCGGCTGGTATGCCACCACATTGCTTGAATCTGAAAGTTGGTTCTTTGATTATGATGCAAAACAATAATCCACCAAAACTGTGTAATGGCACCAGATTGGCAGTGAAAAAGTTATTGCCAAAATTATTGAAGCTACGATCTTAACTGCTAAATGAAAAGGAGATGTTTGTTTGATACCGCGTATTCCTATGATTCCAACTGAGCACATTTGAGCTAAAACGATTACAATACGTATCCTGTGCGTTTATTATTTGCAATGTCCATCAACAAGGCCCAAGGCAAACACTTCACGTTTGTGGTGTGAATTTGAAGGAATCATGTTTTTCACATAGCCAACTGTTCCCCCAGCCATTTGTTTATTCATGCTCAAAATGGAAAAAAGAAAAAACATTGTTTATCCAAATGTTTTGGATTAACTTTTAAAATAGCTAGCAATTAATAAAATATATTTGTTTGAATAAATGAATTTGACGTTCAAATTTTTTTTTATTATTTCACTTAATACGTAGCGAAGCACGTACCGGACCGCTAGTTATTTATAATTATATATTTTGAAGCGAACTATTTTGATTTAGTTCTGTTATGTACTCCACAGTAGTTTTCAGCAAAATTATCAGCGAGATCAGCACAGATCAGCTTAACTTTGTCCTTCTGTAGAGGTAACAGTTTTGGGGCAATTTAACATGGAAACCATCGTGGAGCATTATAGGTTCTAAACCCGCAACTGGGGCCCCGAAATATTAGTTAGTAGTTACAATACCAATTAAGTTATTTTCAACAGTAATGGTCCGGTCACACTACTTAATAATATGTAATTGCAGGTCTGTAACTACTTACCTATATGATGATTAAACCCTACTAGTTTGTTTTTTACTCGTTTTTAAGATTTCTTCTTTTACTCTTCTTCAATATTATAGAAGAGCTATAGACTTACTGGTGCTATCGGTGCTATGGTATTTCAGACGTTCTATCTGATGGTTTCGGGGAATCGGTTATCGGTCATATGACACTCGAAATCAAGTAGTAAACCCATATCTAATAGACACCAATATTAAATACTAATAGGCAATACAACTCCTCTAAATATTTATGCTTTGTGCACTCTTTGAATCGTCGGTCCACGAATAATCATCTTCTGCGATGTCCTTCTCACCGCGCTGGTTGTATTCACTCTTCCTTCTTCGTCCAGGCGGTTTTCCTTTGAAATGCGCTCCCTCTGAACATCAGGATGGCAACTAGTCGGTTCACATTTAAAATGAAAGTTCGTGAATATATGCATAAGATGTTGGCAGGTTCATTGCTGGGTTGATTGGAACTCTGAATAGTTGTTCGATAAAAACGTATTTTTATCTCTCTTGACCATGTATTTATTCTGTTTAAGTATGTATGTATCTGTGTATTTATTTTGTTTCAGTATGTACCTATGTATCTGTGTATTAATTTTGTTTCATTATATGTATGTATCTGTGTATTTATTTTTATGTGTCACTTTTTGTCCTTAATTTTTACCGTGTTCCATCTACCTCGTTCCATCTCTGCACCACCTTAAGGTAGACTTGTAGAAAATGCCTATGGCATGAAGTCCGCCTTTGTACACTTTTTTTTACTTGTGCATAAAGTTTCAATAAATAAATAAATAAACTCCTTCAGTTCCTTGGCCTTGGTTAAGCAACGTGCAATGGAGGACAGTATTCTTAGCGCCAAATTAACAGACCACACTACGCTCCATCAAGTACATCGTGATGGCCCAGAGGTGTAGTAAATCCGGGCAAGTACCAATGTGATTTTTTAGTTCTTATGTTATGTACTTTCTAAGTTTATCTTAGACATCATTTACATCGGTGAAGGAAAACATGTGAGAAAACCTGGACTTATAGTTGTTAATATAAGTTTGAAATCGCCAATCCGGCTTGAGCAAGCGTGGTGATTAATGCTCGAGCCTTCTCAGTATAAGAAGAGGCCTTTGCCCTGCAGCGGGACAGTAAGAGCAGCCTCTTACTGTCCCGCTGCAGGGCAAACGCCTCTTTTATTTATATTATTATTATATTACTACGCTCCAGAACACAGATCACTGACGTTGCTTGAAAACCGCATGCTTTAGTGGGATTGGGCTAGCTGCCGTATGCCCAAAAAGCTGTGGGCCAATATAACCACAGCTAAATGGCGTCGCGGCAGACCCCGAAGAAGATGGCGGGACGATTTAGCCCTGGATCGAAAAGTCATGTGGAGTGTCTTTGCCCAGCGGTGGGATGATGCGGGATAACAGTACAGTATTCTCGGCCTCCTGGCAAGGGCCTCTTCTCCATGCTTCGCTCTCCCACAGCGCTATGTAACTTTATGTAAGTAATATTCAGTTGGTGTTCGCGTAACATACCTACAAGTCGTCAAGGAAAATAATAACATTAATTACAGGAATAGGTCACACGCAACTTTTACAGCGATCTTTTCCTTATAGGCTTCAATAAATAACTAAAAACCGACTTGAAAAAGATCTATCTGAATCATAAATAGATAGCCGTGATCTCCATTTAATAGCTGTTCCGGGAGGATCGTATGATGTTTTTGCATCAACATTATGACTGTGGAAGGATGATAGAATTATAAGACCGTGCGTGTCATAAATTCATACCAAAATGAATGATTGTGCAAAAAATTATGCTCCACTAGATGCGCGTTCGGCGGCGCTGGCGTCGCGGTAGCGGCGCAGCGGCGGGTGTGTGGGAAGCCTTAATTACAGAAAAAAATATTGTAGTACAGAGCGCGCTAGTTGTTCTGCCGTCGCGCTGTACTCTAAATCGCCACGCAACGTGTGTCTCATGTTTCCTGCCTTCTGCCGCCGCCAACATGCGTTTCTCGTCTGCCGCACTGGCCGCGCTGCTGCTGCTGCTGGGCGCCGGAGCCGCTCGTGCTCCACACCTTGCCACGGAGGCTGCTGCAGCGGTCACCGACGTCAGCAACTGTACTCGCTTGGCCAGCCATAACACCGACAGTGAGTGCTCCTTCTTGTTTGGCTCGCGTACCATCCGCTGTTGAGGCAGCAAATTTAATTTTGATACAACGAAATGTTGTAAACATGCTCACACACCTCGAGTCAATCTGGCGTTGGCTCGAGCTGTTTGCGCCATTACGATCTCTCAAAATTAAATTTAAAGTTTGTCAAAGGGCAGTCAGTTTTTGTGAATATTACTTAATAGATCGCTGTAACATACCTACAGTATTACAATAATGATAAACTGATCCAAATTGTGATTATACATCAATGTCGTAATCAATGCTGAAGCCTTCCCTTGGTGAACTGAAAAAGTAGCACATCCTGTATAAATATCGAAGATATGGCATACGTCACGATTTAAAAACAAAAGCTCGTGTTGGAAACATGGAGCACTCGCATGCAGGCAGGGACCCTGAAAGCGGTTACGGTTAAAAGTTAAGATATTGGTTATTTTATGTCACCCAACGGCATCATTTTTTTCTTATATTTTTTAATATTTTGTGCAAATTCGGTTCCAAATATCATAAAAATGGGAAAAAGGAAATCATTGGATAACATTGGAATAACAACAGACTGGGTATTAATTTATGCTAAAACTTGATTCGAGTCACAAAAAAGGTAAGATAATGCTGCTTACCTATCTACATGCTGTTTTCTGTAACTGTTTCATCAGTATTAAAGTGATTACAGAACTTGCCTGATTATTGGCATTAACAAATCAAGACACTGTCCACTGGTGCGTATTATCGCTATTGGAAATGAAATCATAGGGTGCGCCTTGTTTCAAGCGCTTTGCGTACAGTGCTTGCAACAGTTGCAACCTACGAATGCCTTATTTTTTTTTGTGGGGTGGATAATCCTTATGAATGTCCCCCGTCCCGGGGAGGCGGAGAGGTCTGTCAGACTCTTACTGACTAAAAACCACAACGTGTTCCTTCTCACACCTGCGCCGGGGGTCACGGGAACAGAAGATACTTCCGCGACCCCCGACTGGTGCTGGCCCCGCGGGCCTCAAGGGGCCGGCACTACGTGGACGGACGTCCCCGAGTCCGTCGCCTCTGAACCCACGTTCACAGAAGGACACCACCGCGTCCCAGGACTCGACGCTGCCGACCATCTTCTTGACCAAGGCCGGCAGCGACGAGTCAAATTCAAATTCAAATTCATTTACTGGTGTGATTTTTGGTACATTTTACATGAGATCTTGATACTAAATAAAACGTTCCTCAAAAATCTACCTGAAAGGTGTACACTCTTTCACGTATCGTTAATAAAAGAGATAATCAACATATAATTGAAATAGAATAATTAAAATAAAACAAACAGTTTTTTTTTAATATAAGTTTTAAAGTTTATTTGATTTAGTTTGAATATATCACACAACTGTATATCAAACAACCCCGACGTGAAGTAAAATTTCATGGCACAACACTTTAGCCATGAAATTTTACTTCACGTCGGGGTACCGCTTAAGTAAGGAATGTTCTTAGTACTTGTAGGTATGTAGGTACTTATTTTAACGGTACCCCGACGTGAAGTAAAATTTCATGGCTAAAGTGTTTTTTTTAACTTTTTAAATGTTTTACTTTTTTGCGATGGGGGTTTTTTAATTTTTTTTTTTTTTTTACAAGAAGCAGAACATTTAAGAGGGAAAATCATTGCTGAAAAGCTTTGGCTGAATTTTGCAAGTAGGAATCTTCTTGTGTCACGTGGACCAGCACCAGCCAGAGCGTGTGTGTCAATAACTTTATACTTAATCTAACATAATAAATAACTTTAAATGTACTTTAGCACAATAACAAGTAACAACAGAAGGTCATGAATCATTTTAATATTAAGTTTTCCTCAATAATAATTATGAACGTGGTTTAGCTGACTATGCACTGCACACACTATACACCATTTAAAATAGCATTAGACAGAAGTTAAAAAAGATTATTTTTAATGCACACTTTGTAACGAAAGTCGGTACAATTAAGCATGTTACAATTACGATACGAATTTATTACAATCTATTTTCACAGCATGACAGCTGCTGTGAAAATAGATTGTAATAAATTCGACACTTAGTTGTAACCACTGCAACAATTTATTTTAAGAAATGATGTGGATTTCATTTAGTTAGGTAGGTACTCGTATATTATTTAAATTTAGTTGAAAATTACATTGTCCATAACAAAAATCTAAAAGAAGCAGGGGTGAACAATACATGGACACATTCTTCGTTTCACTTTTATTCTTGTGATTTATATTTGTGCCTTCTCTGTGTAAGATAAAACCATGTGTGTATGTATGCCAGTGGAACAGTAACAGTAGGTACATTACTTTGCCAGTCTGTTACTGTCCTAAATATTCACCAATATAATAATACAATGTTTCGTAACCATGATACATACACTGTAATAAAAAGTAATAGCAGCTTTTGACAAGCCATCGAAAAAAACTTTTCAACTTTCCGCATCTGAACGTTTTATGCCATAGAAATGATTGCACTCTGATTGTCATTTAAACTGTTTCACTGTTATAAGTTATTAATGTTTATTTGTTCTACTAGTCCACACAAGTGTTTAATTGTAAGAGTTCATTTGTTTAGACTCATATTCTATAAGTTAAGAGTGAGAAATTATTTTTTTGTTTGAAAAAATACATATAAAAAAAATTGAGAATGCTAAAAGCTCCCATTATTTCCAAATCTATGAATTACGGTGTCAATAAATAAGTAAAATCGTCTGTCTGAAAACCTCATTTGGGCGCCTGGAAAATCCCTGAAACCGCGTCGATTTGATTCTCATTTTTGTTTAAGTAAGTATAAAATTTCTTTCTTCTGTGTAGGTTATGAACTATAGTGCTTAACGTGTTTATTTAATTGTGGGCAGTATAAAAAATTGACAAGTATGCAACTGGATAATATTTTATAGAATATTCCTTGAAGTACGAGAATGGTTCTTACGCAGAAGAAAATATTAAAAGTTGCCTGAAAAAGTCTAAAAACAACACTTTTCTATATATACTGTAATAATAATAATTTGTAATTAATCTATAATATGTATGTATTTAGAAATATGTAAGTATGTTTATCAGCTGTTTAGTACCCATAACACAGATTTGCTTAGCTTGGGACTAGATGGCGTTCTGTGACAGTTGTGGAATATTAATTAATTAAATCTTTAGTCTTTAGACTACTATCTGTAGGCTTTAGTTTCTTTTACTAGAAAAGAAACTAAAGCCTACAGAATAGTTATTAAAAAATTACACCACACTACGCCTATATAATAGAAGCAATAGTGGAAGAAATAGAAAAGACTGGAAATAAAGTTCGTGGTGAGATTATAAATGCACGATTTGGTGCTGATAAAAAACCCTCATTCACATTCTTTGTAAACTTGGAACCAATAAATCAATCAAAGAAATCCAGCACATCTTCCATTAACAGGTTAATATTGAAGACCCGAGTAAATCTAAATTCATGGTTCAATTTCATCGCTGCCAGCAGTACGGACACTCCAAAAACAATTGTATGCGGCCCTACCGTTGCGTCAAAAGTGGGGAAGGTCACAGATCATCAGAATGCTCTAAAAAAAACAGGAACTTGCCAGCAAAATGTGCTCAATTATAAAGGCTTCCAGGTTTATAGAGAGATCCTAGTCAGAAAAATCAAACGAGGAAGCCTTAACATTCAACATAATGTCGTAACCTACGTTACCAAATCTGACACAGAGCCTGCAGAAATCCATGTTCCTCCGCCTCAAATCTCACCTAACACATATAGAATAATAATGAGTTAAAAATTGTAAGTTTTTATGGTGTTCAATAAAGAGTATTCCATTCTATTCTAACACTGTAGGTAGTAAGACTTATGCAAGTTTCACCAAAATACCGAGAAACCATACTGAACCAAAGCTATTAAGAGACAGCAATCGCAGCCAACTAATTACTACAAGTGATAGTAACCTCAATCTACGTAACACCACAAGTGAAATCGATCACAGCCAACACTCTACCACAGTAGAACAGATACTGATCAAGCAATCGGAGAAGATAGACCAACTCTTACAACAAATCAAAACATTGCTTGATCTGCTAACAGTCATCATCCCTAAACTAACGAAATAACCAATGGCGTCACTTAAGGTTGCAACGTGGAACATAAATGAACTCTCATCTATACTAATATTATAAAGAGGAAAGGTTTGATTGTTTGTTTGTTTGCATTGTTTGCACAAAAAGGAAACAACTAGCACTGAAGCTACGCAAGCTGAACTGGTTAATAGGTCACCGGTTACAATTATCGCTGAGTAGCAAGCTCCTGCTCTACAAAACAATCCTGTAACCGATCTGGACATACGGTATACAACTCTGGGGCACAGCTTCCCATTCCAATATCGAAATGATACAAAGATTCCAAAACAAAATCTTAACGATGATAACCGGTGCTCCCTGGTTTGTCACAAATTAACAACTACATCACGACCTGCACATGACCACAGTCAAACAGGAAATTCTGTTCCATACAAAACTTACAAGGAAAGAATTAATGACTATCCGAACAGCCTGGCCAATGTCTTAATGGAAGACAACAGAATAATTCGCAGATTGAAACGAAAGATGCCCCAAGACACAATTAAATAGCAACAGTGAAGTAAAGTAGGATACAACACAGGTCGTACACCTAACATGCCAGAAAAAACCAAACCAACCCACTGATAAATGTCCCTATGGTGACAGATCGCAGTGGAATGGGAACAAAAAAAAAACTCGCTGATAGACTGTTCCAAGTCAAGCAAGGTGATGCTAGATCCTCCTTGTTTCCTATTGAAGCTGGAGTACCTCAAGGCTCAGTGCTTGGACCAGTTTTATACCACCTATTCACAGCAGACCTGCCAACTTCAGATGATGTTACGGTTGCCACCTATGCCGACGATATTGCTTTCTTGGCTGAGAATAGTGAATCTGCGACTGCAAGTGAAATGTTGCAACGAGAACTCGATGCTGCCACAGATTGGCCTCGCAGAAATCACATCACACTACATTCACCCTAAGAAAAGAAAACTGAGCCCCAGTTTGTTTGATGGATTAGATCTTTCCTCAAACTTACTGCGTCAAATACCTCGGATTCCATTTGGATAGGCGCTTAACAAAAAAAAACATATCCTACCTCTTTCTGAAAGAAGAAAAATTGCTGATTTAGCATTTCTATCCAAAACTGCAAACGGATTCAACGACATCCCTGAGTTGCTGAGCAAAATTGGGCTGCGAGTATGTTCTTCGTTTCTACGTAAACCTCGTTTGTTGCACACACCAGCGACACGAAGTACTTATAGACGAAATTCTTATATAATTAGGGCGAGCCGTATGTACAATGAAGCTTGCCAGAAAGTTGATATAGATCTCTTTAATACAAGCGTGTCTAAATTAAAAAAATCTCTCTGTAACTCCTTTTTTGATAGCGTAAAATAGTCTTTACTTTTTAGTTTATAAGATCTAACACCGTCTGCTACCGTAGTGTTAATTTAATCAATTTTTATTTGTTACATGTGAAAACTTGTAATTGGCCATCATGTTGTTATCGCTTCAAATATTATGTCTGCCTAGCTGTAAGTTTTCCGAAAAATATAAAATAAAATAACATGTAAAACCCACATAAAGGCAACGTTGAACGTCTTATCCCAATCTAGTTGCTTCCCGATTAATTGAAAAAGCCAACGTGGTTACGAGGCTGAAGAGAAACGAGGTGCTTTGAACAGACAGCGAGGCATTGACCTGCTGCTCTTTAACAACCTTCTAACGCTTAACTCATTTGGTTATAGTCTGGCGTCTTATTGCAGATTCAAAACACAAAAAAAAACTTATGCGTACGTTCTGTTTATTTTGATACTAAACTTAGAAAGAGGTTTTATTTAAGTAGCTTAAAAAATCATAAATCAAATTACGTAATTAATAATTACGACAGAGACGAACTTCACCAATTTTATTCTGTGCAAAATAGTTATTTGTGCAACAAGAGAGCAAAGTTTTTTGCATCTCGTGCCTTTAAATCCCTCGCCACACTCAGGATTATATATCATACAACTTTTTTTTAATTTGCTAAAAACTCAGACATCCGCGGAACCTTCTTGGTGTTCTTTTTTCAATTTACTTTGTACGCGGTTCTTTACGCGGCATTTTTTCACGTCATTGTTAAACCTTATAATAAAAACAAGAAACTTGAAAACAAGTGAAAAAACTAAAATGAGTGATTCTAGCGACGAGGAAGTTTGTTTGACGCCAACAGAATTGACTGAAACTGTTAATAATGCGCAAATGAGCTTTCTCCCTCAACAATCACGCGAGAAGTATTTAAAACCGTACGATATGTTCAACACGTGGCGACTAGCAAAAGGAGCCAAAACTTTCTCAGAAAACGTTTTTTTTTGCATTAAGTCATTTCCTCGCTGAGGTGGAATGAAAAGTTACGTGTTGCACTCGAGTGCAAATATTTTTCACCTCGTGCTCTTTTGATTCCCTCGCTAACGCTCAGGATTCAAATTTTAGAATCCTTCGCTTGCTCGGTCATCAAAATTGAACACGCGGTTAAAAAGCAACTTTGCACTCTTGTATAACAAATAACTATTATCTCACGCAGTGAGCAAAATCGCATTTTGCTCACTGATTTCAGGCAGCAAAACCTACATGTTTGAGCTGTTTAGTCGTAGATATAATGCCTAATTCGCAAACTGGCACCCGATTCTCTAAAGGGCCAATTCGCGAATGGACTAGTTCTCAAAAGGACTAATTCGCGAAATGGCTAATTATCAAAAGTACTAAGTAGTAAAATACCTAATTCGTGAAAGGACTTATTCGTAAAAGGACTAATTCGTAAAGTGGTTAATTCTCCAAATGGCCAACTTTTAAGTGACCGACTCGTGGTACAACTGCGATGTCCAACTGGTTGTAAAACGGAGAAGTAAATTTACCCATGGTTCAACTGGTTGTTCTATGGGGAAATATCTTTACCGATGGTTCAACTCGAGTGAGTTGTTCTTTCTTTGGTCTAACTAGTTGTACCTACTTCTAGAAATTGAATGTATCTGACAACTACTGGTAATAAACAGGAAAAGGTTATAGTATCAATGCTGAAGTGCCTTATCAACGAAGAAATTTAAAAAGCGTAGACGACGGAGTCCCGCTAGGCGGGGCTCCTATTTCTGTCTGCAGGGTTTAAAGGAACCTAACTAACCCGTCGGAATGCCCCAAGTACTGTGTTTTAGACGTTCATTTGTTTTACGCGATCATCCTACTTCCGTGGTCCAACCAGTTGGACATAATTCCACCGTTTTACCACGGGTCATAATCATAAATATCAGAAAGAAGAGTTGAACCATGGGTAAATTTACTTCTCTGTAGTACAACCATTTGGACATCGCAGTTGTACCACGGGTCGGTCACTTAAAAGTTGGCCATTTGGAGAATTAGCCACTTTACGAATTAGTCCTTTTATGAATAAGTCCTTTCACGAATTAGGCTACTGAAGTGAAAAGATAATTGAAAAGTCAAACGAACTTACCTGTAAGTGAAGTTCGACGGTAATTATACGAAGTCTTTGTTTCATTCGAAAATGAGAAGAGTCCCACCCGACCCAAACAATACATGCTATCTAAATACAATTTTATGCATGGACCCCACGTTGTAAAACCAATCATTTGCTGTGAACTTAATGAAGATATTTGACAGATAACTGACAGGTGCGCGTAACAGGAGGGGATGCGTTCAGTTTTTGGCTGGAGGCTGCAAACTTATGTAATGACGATATGATATAAATGAGCCGTACTACAAGTAAACCTATCTCATTGAGAATGAAACAAAGACGAGTATAATTATTATACTGTATGGACTTTAAAGTAGACCGGGAAAAATAAGTAAGTGGGATGTAACATAGGGGCACGCAGCGCAGTAGTTTAGTTTAAAATTATAATTTTATTGTAAATCAATGCATTTCAGTAAGGTAGTTAGGTTAGCTATAGGATAGGTTATCGAGCCGGTCCGGCCGGTGCTCGAGCGCTGGCTCGGGAGGAGGCACGGCTCCCTGTCGTTTCGGGTGACGCAGATACTTTCCGGGCACGGTTGCTTCGGAAAGTACCTGTGTCGCATAAACAGGGAGCCGGACGCCCGGTGTCACCACTGCGTCGACAGTCGGGTGGACACGGTGCGGCATACGCTGGCAGAGTGTGCCGCTTGGGAGAAGCCGCGCCGTGCCCTCGTCTCAGGAGTAGGCAGTGACATGTCGCTGCCGGCCGTGGTCGAGAGGATGGTCGGCAGCGTCTAGTCCTGGGACGCGGTGGTGTCCTTCTGCGAAACAGTCATCTCGCAGAAGTAGGCTGCGGAAAGAGAGAGGGAGATTACCTTCACTCACCCTGCCCCACAGAGTACATTCTATATATCCCTGCCCGCAGCAGGCGCACCGGGCGCAGGCGTAGGGCGGACAACACCTTCTTCCAGCCCCCCTGAATGGGTCCAGGGACCCGAGGTGGCGGCGCGTCACGCGCGCCCCTCTTAGACGTCGCGAGGGGAGTCTAACACCTCATTCCCCTCGTTGGCTGGACGAGGTCCGCGGGGCCACCAGTCGGGGGTCGTGGAAGAATCTTCTGTTCCCGTGACCCCCGGCGCAGGTGTGAGACGGACCAAAATCAAAATCAAAATCAAAAGTCATTTATTCAAATTAGGCTGAGGATCAGCACTTTTTGAACGTCAAAAATTACATAAGACAGTCCCCCAAAACGCCCGCCCTTCGCCACTTCCTAGTGTTTTTGCTGGGAAGAAGAAGTGGCGGAACAAACTCCCCAGCAACTTTTATAAATAATTCGGCTGCCCCATTTCAAAACCTAGTAAGGACTTGAAACTAAATTTTACAGGAGAGCGCATAAACGTAAAATAGGTCAGCCTATGAAAAGTATTTATGATAGGTAAAAAACATGATATTGGTTGTAAAAAATGATAAATGATGAACACATAGTACTACAAAATAAAATATACATGTGTATATTACATATTTTAAAACCCTTACTAACTTTGATAATTGACACGACATAGTAAAGGTTCATGTAGCAATTAGTTTCATAACATAGTAAGAGCACTTGCTAGGTTTTGTAATGGTTTATGGGACATGGAACTTAGCATATTTCATTGACTTAATTCTAGTAACTGTAGGGTATATAAATAAAATAATGAGTTATTGAATGAATTCGTTTATTAATTAAAAAAAAGAAACAAAATAAATGTTACGGTAATGTCTGTATCAGCTGAATAGCTCTAGTCAGCTGGAGATATTTGCCCATCATTGGTCAAATCGACTGACGAGTCATTAATAGGTAAATTGTGCCAAAATGCCTTTCTTGATTCTGGCATCAGGGGTACTAATTTATTAATAATTTCTTCTTTTTTATTCTGTTTAACGCCCCTTGGATTGGCAATTGTCTTAGGGAGAGTATGACAATCAAATTTTTTAATTAAAAAGTCTAATTCCTGGAGAGGTTCATCAAATCTAAAAAAAAAAAACAAAATTTAAATTCAAGTCAAAATAAAAAACAAACGTAATTTCAAAAATTAAGTTCAAATAAATAAGTTAAATGTACTTTGTTTTATAAAAAAGATTTCTTGAACCAGCATTAAATTGCAGTTGTACAAGAGAGTTTATATTAAAATCTTTAAGCGGGTCATTATGACGTGCCGCTCTCTTTTTTTTTGGCCATTCATATCTAGAAGTAACTTCTACAACTTTTATGTTTTTCCTTGACTGCATCACAATATCTTTAAAATCTTGATAATTGTAAACATTTTTTTGTCTCTTCATTTTCAATTCTATATTGCCGTGAACGGCATCCGCGGACATGTGAGTATGTCCTTTTGTCAGGTAGCTAATCGTTACCGATTTAAGATCATTCGAGGAGTTGTTAACTATCATAATCATTGCTGTGTAAAGGGTCCAATTTTTATTTTGGGCTGTACAATTATCAGCCCATATATACAAGTGCTCCAAATCCCTATTAGCCTGTAAGAAAGCATATATGGCATTCACAATATCACTCGCCTCTCGTCCAGCTTGAGCTTCATGCCAAAGGACACATGTGGCAAAATCGCTTGACTTCTTTTCAATTGGAGCAAATGTTAAATTAAAAGTGACCAAACGACTCATGAAAAACGCATCTTTAATGTCAGGCATTTCTGGTAAAATAATCACTTTCTGCAAATCCATTGATATATATTTAACTTTGTTTGAATTTTTATTTGTTCCATCTAATCTGTAACTTTTTAAAGCAGAGTCAACTTTAGACTTATGATTTTCATATTTCGTTCTAATTTCTTCAGGCATCAAGTTAACATCACTGTACTTCTTCAGTTCTTCTTCATGAATCGAGCAATCTACACATTTATCGCCTTTAGGCATGTGAAATGATATTTTCATTTCTTTTATTTTTTGCCTGTATAATTCAATCCCACATTTAAAATTTGGATTTTTTTGTTTAAAATCTTTATATATTTGCTGTAATGTTAAATGTCTAGGCAGATATTTAGTAAATGGCGCATTGTGACGGCGATAGTGACTGATAGTAGGCTGAAAAGTCATGATATGTTCGGTTATTAAACTTGCATTAATTTTTCTCCGATTGCCACCCCTATTTTCTTTGAAAACAGATGCATTCAATAGTCCTTTTTTTATAGCTCTACTTAGCTCTGTTACCACGGCATCAGTTTTATATCCAAGAGTTGCCAAAAAAAAGTTGCGACAAACTGAAATCAACTCGTTGTCTTTATTTGGCAAGTAAAAATAACGACTTTCGTTTTTAAAAAAAGTTTCATTAGAATGTGAGATTTGAATTTTACGTCGCTTTATTGAACAAATATTTATACATTTATTTAGAAAACTACGCCTTGATACATAATTTTGATCCCAATATTTATCCCAAATCTCTTTTCGCCATTCAAGTGAAAACGTGGCACATTGCCTCTTGCATTTGCCATCACAACTGTTTACTATCATCGGATACTTAATTTTATTTTTATTTTGTTTTAAAACATTTGGTATAGAGGCATCTATAGATTGCGGGGCGGCATTTTGTGGTGCAGTGGTGTTCGATATATTATTATATTCACTAGCTGCTGCCCGCGACGTCGTCTGCGTGAAGGTTCTACAGCACCAAATATACCTACCTAAGATTCCAGTGTTGCTATAGCATTATAAGTAAACAACTTTTAAAATAGCATTAAAATATAAGTTACATGAAGAGAGTTATATGGGAATCCTGCTGAGTTCAGTCATACCATGTGACTGAAGGAAATAGACAAAATAATGCAGGAATGCATTCCAGGATACAAAAGAGTAATAAAAACTTTTTTACAAAAAAAAAGCAACCGACTTCTTAAAAAAACACTAACAGGTGAAAAATAATTCCAGTTTCGGAAGTCTGTGGCTTAGGTGGTTTTATTTCGTTCATTATTGGCCACCGACTTCCGAAACTGGAATTATTTTTCACCTGTTAGTGTTTTTTAAGAAGTCGGTTGTTTTTTTTGTATTTTTTTTTATTTTGCTATTTTTAGTTCCTTTGTATGTAAAGAAAGTCTTTCAAAACTTGAAAGAATCATTGAAATCGATTAACAATTGCAAAAGAAGTTCTTTCTTAACCTTTTAAAATAGACAGGCGTAATGTTATGTTATGGAAATACATTAACCATGCACAGACATGTGACTGTAGCTATTGCGAGTAATTTGCTGTTATGCATTGAAGAGTTCCATCACCTGTCTTCTTCATCAGTTTTTCTTCACGAAATGATACTTGCTAAATGTAAATGCTTGATTTGTCACCAAAAAAAAATGTAAAACTTGGTACATGTTTTCCTATATTATTTGAGGAGTTCCCTCAATTCCTCGAGGATCCCTCATCAGATTTGACCTGGTAGTATACCCTATCAAATAAAAAAAAAATTTAGAAAATCGGTCCATAAATGGCGGAGTAATGCGTAACAAACACACACAAAAAAAACATATCGTTGAATTGAGAACCTCCTCCTTTTCTTGAAGTCGGTTAAAAATACGTACAAAGGTATCATACCTTATAACACTTCCCTAAAAACTACGTTGGTAGTTATACTGCCAGGAGCCAAAATGTAAAGATAGTCAGGACTGGTGGCGCGGGAGCAAGCGACCGACGTACAGGTGCCCGTGTGAGAAGCAACTCGTCCTTAGATCTACACCCGCTGCTCTGAGTATCGGCTCCTGCGACTTATTGATTGTCACTAAGCAAACACTCAAGGGGAACTGTACGCGCTCGAACTGGATCGGAAAGCTATGAAGTATAAGGGGAATGCGTTGTATAAATACTGCCTCGCCGATGCCACAACCCGCCAGAATTTCCACCTCAATGGTGTCTGTGGAGCGAAATGACTTTAAGGCACCACCCGTTACTCAACTTCGGAGAAGATTTGTTCCTGAAAAGCGTAATCGGGACGCCGACATTCAGCTTGATGGTATGCGCTGAAAGTCAACTTGCTGACAGGGAGTTCAAAAATTCCACGGGATAATGTGTGGCGTCATCTTGCTCGACGACAGTGCTTATCGACGTATAGACCACTTCATTCCCCTCAATTTCCGAGAGAAAACATTCGTTAATTGCTGCAGCATGATCATTTTTGGGCGCCAAAATGGCGCTCTCACACGAATTCTGCTGGTGCGCTGTACGACTGATGTCCACGTACACACTGCGAATGAGTTCTTCGAAGCTGGATATCTATCACCACTCTACCGAGAGACTCTAAAAGCTCCGCCTGTCCACTTTTCTCTTCTGGTAGAGTGCCTTTGCCAAGACTTAGAAGGACATCGGAGAATTCTTGAGCGCGTGCAATGCCGCCGAGCCGAGCTCTCATATTAATGGTCGAGCGCAGCGTACGAACTTGTGACGACAAAAAAGATCGTTTACCTAAGCATTCACCTCGTCAGCCCTCGATCCCCGCGTCAACTCGGGAAGCGTTTGCCTGAAATCGCCACTGAACAGAACTGTGACACTACCCATCAAATGTTCGTTCCTGCAGATGCCCTCAGGGTTCTGTCCACGGCCTCAACTGCCTTCCTTTTGGACATCGTACACTCATCCCATATGATACGATCCGAACTTTGCTCAAGATTTTGAGGGTTTTGTTGGAACTTCAATTTGTCAAAACGAACTATTATGATACAACTTTTATGAAAAAAAAATGCACAATGCCATCTATGAATTTTAAGAATAACTAACTACTAACCTCACCACCACGATCAAAATTTTAATTAATTTTCAAAAGTGTTCATGTGTTACTTGATTTGATTTTTATACATTCTCATAGATGGCGCTAATTCCAAATTGTCTTTATACTACTAACATTCATTAAACTATGTTTCTCTGCCAAAGTTACTTAAATGGCGTAGTTTTTATAGTGTAAAGCTAGATAATAGGATAGCTTACTCAAAACCAACATTTAAATATGCGTCCTTTGATTACACGCTTCCACAGAATGAGTAAGAAGAATAAAGATTCACTGCTCCTCCCCCGTAGGTGATAGCGTGATAATATATAGAGTATGTGTTGACCCGACCTCTTAGTAATATTCATGCAAAATTTGAAGTAAATCCATGCAGTACTTTTTGAGTTCACCCCGGACATACAAACAGCCAAACAGACAACAATTCTAAAAAGTCACTTTTTGTCACCAGTTACGTTTTTCTAACGAAACCCACTCATTTTTTCTTGAAAATTCTCAATGTACAGTTTTTCTTTCGTTACTTTTTTATTATAATGTATTAAATTATATGTAGTATAAGATGAAAAAAATGCACAGTGCCATCTATGAATTTTAAGAATAACTAACTACTAACCGCACCAACACAATCAAAATTTAAATTAATTTTCAAAAAGTGTTCATGTGTTACTTGATTTGTTTTTTATACATTCTCATAGATGGCGCTGATTCCAAATTGTCTTTATACTACTAACATTCATTAAACTTTGTTTCTCTGCCAAAGTTACTTAAATGGCGTAGTTTTTATAGTGTAAAGCTAGATAATAGCATAACTTACTCAAAACCAACATTTAAATATGCGTCCTTTACTTACACGCTTCCACAGAATGAGTAAGAAGAATAAAGATTCACTGCTCCTCCCCCGTAGGTGATAGCGTGATAATATATAGAGTATGTGTTGACCCGACCTCTTAGTAATATTTATGCAAAATTTGAAGTAAATCCATGCAGTACTTTTTGAGTTCACCCCGGACATACATACAGACAAAAAGACAAACAGACAAAAATTCTAAAAAGTCACTTTTTGTCACCAGTTACGTTTTTCTAACAAAACCCACTTATTTTTTCTTGAAAATTCTCAATGTACAGTTTTTCTTTCGTTACTGTTTTATTATATGTATAGATTATAAGTAAATACTGGACCGGGATATGCAGCTACAAAATGTATTTCAGGTTGTGTATTTTGCTGTTCAATACCCAATACATAGTCCCGAAATGTAAAATCAGTATCTAATTCAGACGAAGTATCTTTGACAGATTCAGGCAACTCAAAGTTAGGATCTTCAACTGAGTCGTCCAAATCGCTGGCTGTAATTAATTCTTCAAGACTAATGACGCCTAAGGACGTGTTAGTTGTTAAAGCAGTATTATTGTGCGATGAGGAAGTAGATGGTTCATTAAGTTCAATTGAGTAGTTATTAGCAGGCAAACTGAAGCAAAGAAAAGAAAAAAATGCAACAAAAACAAACCGCAAGCTTGTCAAGTTATAGTATTATTTTGAAGTAAATATATAAATAATATAAATATAAATAATTCCCTTTTACCACGGTAATAATATATAACAGTATTTAATTGTGACTCGGGCCGATCCTTGAAATAACTACCTACAGCCTGCACGCGCGGTACGTAAAATATACGCCCGCATAAAGTATTTTAACTTCATCTACCTACTTGAGTTTCTTTGATTGTAAATATTATATTTTTAATAAAAAAATATGAAATTCGTTGTGAATGAAATAGGAAGTAGGTATTCAATAAAAATACTGATACTGTAGAATACTGTTAGATATTATTACCGTGCTTTTGGCGCCAAAACCAACAAACTACAAAACCAGCCACACATATCAAACCCAAACAAAACAATAACCACGCACAGAGATTAAAATATGAATGTTAGCATCATAACATTATATGAATGTTTTAAAGCCAAAAGAAATAATATACTAATAATAGGTATAATAAACTTACCACTTCTCTGTCTCTAAATCACAATCTAAATCGTTAGTTCTGTTATTGGCAGCAGCCACAATCTTTTTCGAACGGTAAAATTGCATTTGGCGGTTCATTTAATGAAGTAGATACAAACAAATTACTGAAACACAGTTACTTCGTTCGCGCGTCGACGACGATTGAAGCGAGACCGCAAGGTGCCGGCGAGTTGTGACTTGCTGCAAACCCACGCCCATCCCCACTCTGCGTTCGTATATTCGGTCTTGATTTCCAAAACCTAGTAAGGTGTATCGCCCATTTTAAAACCTAGCAAGTCCAGAGAGTTACTAGGTTTTGAATTGGTTAAAATGACTTACTAGGTTTTAAAGTGGTCACGAGGGAGTGAATGGTACACTTACTAGGTTTCGATGTTTAAATATTTCTGTTTTTGTGTGATTTTAAACAGCTGGTGTTTTTGTATTTGGTAGGGACTTACTAGGTTAGCTAGATTACGCAATAAAACGATTTTTGTAAAAAGTGTCCCTTACTAGGTTTTGAAATGGGACAGCCATGTCTGATATGTTAGAAGAACAGTTTAAACATCATTGGAAATTAATAAACTTAATCATTTAAATTAAATAATTTGCTACATGCTAGCTAGCACACACCAATATACAAGACAGTAGTAATAAGAATAGTACCTAAGTACCGACGTTGACAACTAAACTCATGCAAAAAATAAAATATAACTAACTGAATAAATATAAGCCTTCAAGTAAAAAGGGCGTGCCCGCTTACATGTACAAAACTGGAATACATGACTAGGTCTACGACATTACATCAAAAATAAATAAAAAAAAACGATACAATAAAAAATGAGACACTAGGACCATCGAAGCTAAATAAAAAATCAGTTACTAATTAAACAATAACAAAACCAAGGTCAGCAAGACGACCAGTCACCACAAGCAGCACCCGTTCACGAGCATAACGCAAAGATCAGCCATTACCCCCCTCGCCATATTAGAGGGAAGGTGGTAACCCGACCCCCGACGCTACCGCAAGCAGTAACATCTAAGGGAGCATGACGAACTTGCTTCCGGTTATTTATGCAAAAAAAAATAATCAATTAATAGGCTGGGTCACTAGTTAACATGTAATTCAATGCAACGCATTATAAAACAATATAATGAGAAGATCATGTCATAAAAAAAATAAAAAATAATAAATAATACTTATTTATATATAAAAAAAAAAAGATCAGGCAGTAAGTTAATTACAGTGAAAGAACATTATAACATTGTCTTGCGTTCAGGAAACCGACCAACTATTATTATCATCTAAGTAGTCGTTAATGGAGTAATATGCCCTAGAACAAAGGATAGATTTAATTTTTAATTTAAACGCACTAAAAGGCAAATCCAGAAATGAGACTGGTAACTTATTATAAAAGCGAATACCGAGTCCCACAAATGAGTTATGTACCTTATGAAGTCGGTGAAAAGGTGCATGTAGTTTGTGCTTATTTCTGGTATTAAAATTGTGGATGTCACTAGTTTTGGTAAACATATGTATGTTTTGCCTAATCTATATACATATATAATAAGACTGTAAAAAAACTGTGTCTGTACATTGAATATATTTAAAAAATAATAATTGAGGGGGGTTTAGAAACTGTAATAGAGCACGAATCCAAAAAAAAAAGTCTGTCTGTTTGTCTGTTTGTCTGTTTGTCTGTTTGTCTGTTTGTCTGTTTGTCTGTTTGTCTGTTTGTTTGCACACGCTAATCTTCGGAACTACTAGACGGATTTGAATGATTTTTTTTTTGTTGTATAGATATTAAGTCTGGTCAACACATAGGCTATAATTTATCTTGGAAACCGGAACACCTGATGCAGAACCGCAACAGACCAGCTAAACTATAGGCGATACAAAAATGGTCCCATAGCAAAAATTGTTCCACGTGATGAGCATTTTCTGCTGAGAGAATAAATTTGAAGATCCGGAACACCTGATGCAGAACCGCAACAGACCAGCTAAACTATAGGCGATACAAAAATGGCCCCATAGCAAAAATTGTTCCACGTGATGAGCATTTTCTGCTGAGAGAATAAATTTGAAGATCCGGAACACCTGATGCAGAACCGCAACAGACCAGCTAAACTATAGGAGATACAAAAATGGTCCCATAGCAAAAATTGTTCCACGTGATGAGCATTTTCTGCTGAGAGAATAAATTTGAAGATCCGGAACACCTGATGCAGAACCGCAACAGACCAGCTAAACTATAGACGATACAAAAATGGTCCCATAGCAAAAATTGTTCCACGTGATGAGCATTTTCTGCTGAGAGAATAAATTTGAAGATCCGGAACACCTGATGCAGAACCGCAACAGACCATCTAAACTATAGGAGATACAAAAATGGTACCATAGCAAAAATTGTTCCACGTTATGAGCATTTTCTGCTGAGAGAATAAATTTGAAGATCCGGAACACCTGATGCAGAACCGCAACAGACCAGCTAAACTATAGGAGATACAAAAATGGTCCCATAGCAAAAATTGTTCCACGTGATGAGCATTTTCTGCTGAGAGAATAAATTTGAAGATCCGGAACACCTGATGCAGAACCGCAACAGACCAGCTAAACTATAGACGATACAAAAATGGTCCCATAGCAAAAATTGTTCCACTTGATGAGCATTTTCTGCTGAGAGAATAAATTTGAAGATCCGGAACACCTGATGCAGAACCGCAACAGACCATCTAAACTATAGGAGATACAAAAATGGTACCATAGCAAAAATTGTTCCACGTTATGAGCATTTTCTGCTGAGAGAATAAATTTGAAGATCCGGAACACCTGATGTGGAACTTCAAGAGCCCAGCTACACTATAACATATATTGGAATGACGTCTTAGCAAGAGTTGTTCAGCCTTATGATCACTCGCTGTTGACGTATAAAAATCGAAGATCTGGAACACCTGTTGTGGAACTCCAAGAGCCCAGCTACACCATAACTCAAATAGGAATGACGTCTTAGCAAAAGTTGTTCGGTCTGATAGGCATTTCCCGTTGACTTATAAAAATCGAAGATCAGAAACATTTGATATAGAAATTAAAACTATCACTAATTTCATTGCATAATTATAAAATAACATAAGTAGGAGGTACTACGCGGTGAAGGCGGGAACAGTTCAGGACTGATTTTCGATGACAATGGTATATCGTTGAAAATTAGACTCTACTGGCTAAAACTCTCATTTTTTTATCGTATGCCTTCGGGCTTATGTTATTTGAGTGTTTAATTTCCTTTTCCATTTATCTTCGTTACACGGTAGCTTACCCGGTAACGCAGGGGAGCAGCCACTTAGATTTTAATTGATCGGGTATCATCACAATAAAACTATAACCATGCCTAGAAAGCGGTCAAATTTTTCCCAATGTTCCAAAGGTGCTAAATGATTAAAGACCATAAGATCCCAACAATCTACCGAAGAGCGTTAGGAGAGACTTGATGCTGATCGAGAACATGAGGCTGCAACTGGCTCCGTGGAAACTTCTTGGGATCGCGAAGCACGCCTGCATTCTCAGCGTATTTACGCATCTACATCCAGGTCTCTAGAGACCAGTGAAGAATATGTGCGCGACTGACCGCTGATCGTGAACATCATGCACTGTCTCGCGAGTAGGAGACGTTCACGGAAAAAGCATGACGCTTGAGTTTTCAGCGTATATACGCATCGACTCTAGAGATAAGTGGGGGAAGGAGATGCGCGACTGACCGCTGATCGTGAACGTCACGCAACATATTATAGGCTATAATTTATTTTGGAAAATGGAACACCTAAAGTAAAAGAGATATAAAAATGGTGCCATTGCAAAAACTATTCCACGTGAAGAGTGTTTTCTGCTGTGAGACTAAATTTGAAGATCTGGAGCACCTGTAGGGGAACTCCAAAGCCCAGAGACAATATAACATATACATAACAGAAATGGTGTCTTAGCAAAAGTTGTTAAGTCTGATGGCATTTCCTGTTGACCAACAAAAATAAAAAATCTGGAACATCTTGAATCGTCTCGCGCATCCCATTGATTTCCCGTCCCCGGGCTTATAGAATTCGACATCAGATGTTTCAGATCTTCGATTTTGACGACCCCGTTGTCGCTGGCATAAGCAACAGGATCCGCGTACGAAGTCGCGGGCAGAAGCTAGTGTATAATATATTAGCAAAAATGTATTGAGATGCCACTGTGAGAATACCGATCTCTTTAAAAAGTTCTCTTAAGGAGACTCTGGACCCTAGCTGGTATATTGCACGAACAGCTCGTTTTTGTAGTACAAATATATTTTGAATATCTGCAGCTTTTCCCCATAATAGCATGCCGTAAGACATAACGCTATGGAAATAACTAAAATAGACTAACCGAGCCGTATCAACGTCAGTGTATTGTCTAACTTTCCTAACGGCGTAGGCGGCCGAACTGAGTCTTCCTGCTAAAGATGATATATGGGGGCCCCACTGAAGTTTGGCATCAACGGTAATGCCCAAAAAGACTGCAGAGTCTACAGTATCAAGCACCTCATTACATATGGTGAGATTGGGTCCAAGATTTCTATCATTAGGTAAGGCGAACTTAATACATTTCGTTTTTTTGGCATTGAGGACCAGGTTGTTTGTGGTAAACCCTTTCGTCTTTCCGTTATGGGACCAAATAGCAACTATTCCGCATCAAACTAAAGTAGAATCACGTATAGTAAGTAGTTAGGTATAATTGGTTTGGATCTATTTGTGTCATCCTATTAAACTTTTTAAAATTGTCGTTTCACAGTGATTGTAACAAAACTCCTCCAAAACTGCTAGACCGATTCTTGTGAAATCGCCGGGACCGCTAATTATAATATAATTATTATACATACAAATGGTAACCACTTTAATTGCCAATCATAAATTGAAGTCAATGTTTGGGTGTCGGCAGGAGTCGCGATGTTTGGGTGGCGTAGAGTGTCGTACAAAGGGCGCGCGGTCACCGTGACGCTGGTGTGGGGCAGCGAGCCGGCGCGCGCCGCCGCCGCGCTGCTGGCCGCGCTGCTGCGCCACGTGCGCCTGTACCGCGGCGTGCTGCTGTCCAGCGCGGCGCACCCGCACTCCACCGCCGCGCTCGCCGCCAACGTCACCTATGCAATCGACGGCAACTACGACAAGTACGTATCAATACCTACTGATCATACTGCCAGCAAATGAGTTCCCGTTCCTATTATGATCCAACAACATCCAGTGTTAGCTCATATTATTATGCAGATATTTGCTTCACGCTTCCCGACCAAGTAACTGCCTACTAAAACCAACTACCTAATAAACAGATAATATTCTACCTCAAGGTAAAATTTTAAAGCTTTTATTCTATCTTATGGTAAAATTTTTAAATGTTTCATCCAAATTTATGTTATCGCCCATAAAGTTTGTTCCTTCAGAAACGATACACATTACACCAACGAATAGGTATGATTGGATTACCTATTCGTTGGCGTAACATTATAACACCTTTCCGGAATTCACTTTAGTTCTCGCCATGAATTGTCCTATAAGGCTTCTACCGAATATAAACGGGTGCCACGAACTTGAGTTTACAAATAGGAAGAAGGCAGCTGGAACCATATCTGGTGAAAAAGGTTTTCGCTCGATGGTATTTGCTGAGTTTTTGGTCAAAAATTCGTTTATAGTGGTGGGTTTGTGCGAAGGCGCATTATCCAAGAGTTTTCTTTCGACAAATCTGGCCTTTATTGACGAATTTGCTATATTAAACTCCGCATACCTAATGCTCAAATAATATTTATTTATTTTCATTTATTTATTTATTAAAGGTAAACCAACAGCTTCTGTATACAGCATTACATTAGAATAATAGTAAACAGTATCAGACTTATACAGTCGCCAATAATAGGTCGACCAACATTCATGTGAGTGAAAAATTACAAATAATATTCTTGATTTACCCTTGATTCACCCTCCAGCATGAATGAAGAGTGCACAACACCGCGAATCGCGATAGTGTCAAAGAAAACAGTGAACATGAGTTTTGATCGACTTTGGCGTGGGGTTTTCGGTTTCGGTTCAGTAGGAAGTGAAATGAAAATTACATATTTATTACGCAAGTAGAATGTGAAAAAAAATTATTTTTTTCTAAACAGCGAGCAGATCAATTACAAGGTTTTATGACCAGATATTTTATGATCTGAAATTTTATAGAACCATTCTTTACAAAGTCTGGTTTTAAATGTTTTAACAGGTAAGTTTCGTAGGTCAATAGGAAGTTTGATATAGAAGCGTGTACATTGACCCATGAACGAGTTGCTGACTCTGTGGACGCGACGTAGATATTTTATATTAATTACTACTAAACTTTATAAAGAACACCAAAAATCGCTCGAAAAAGCATATAAAACTACAATAAACGGAGTACTTAATAATTAAAACAATCACCTAAATTCATGATAAAATTTACGTAAAAAAAGACATTTTATAATTAACTTATAATATACTAACACAAGTTTAGGTACCTACTAACAATATTTTTATTGTATTGCCAAGCAGTTCAACTTTAAAATGTCATCAACATTTTACCCTCATTAATCACAATATTCATGTTTATAATAACCGACTTCTTAAACGGAGGAGGTTTTTATGTTCCACTGTATGTATGTTTTTCACCGAATAGGTAGGTACCTACCTACTCTGTCAAAAATTTGATCGATGTAGGTAGGTACGATCTTCGTAGTTCGTACGAAAAGTTCGATCTTCTATATGTGGCAACTTATAAATAACTCGTTATGTGGTTTTTGAAAAAGATTCTAGGGTATGGCATTAATTTTCCAAAATGCAACATATCGGCTGCACTGAGTTCTACTCCTATCTGCGTGTTTTTTTACAAACTTGACTTTGATGTATCAGTTTGGTGATCGGCGTGTCGACGGCATGGGAGCCAGCACCGCTGCCAGAATGGAAGCCATTCCAGGGGGCAGACCCTGGGCTAGCGGGTCCGCGCCTGCGCGAGTTCGGCGCGAGCCCCGTGCCCGCGCGGCGCCGCTTGTTTGTGTGGCTGACGGGCCCCGCGCGTGATAACCCCGACTGCTGTCAGTATGAGCGTTGGTCATTTTACGCCAATACAACTTTACTTGAAAACTGTAACTTTAAAACGTAAGTACCTATCCCTCACAAGATGCTCTGACGTTGAGCTGACCGCATTTGTGTTTATAATGATAATAATTGTTTTATTTAAAAGACATCAGAGGTCCACGGGTTAGTTAAAAAACACTTGACTAATAAACTATGTTAGTAAATCATACACAAGAACAAAAAAACTTAAAATTAGGTATTCTTGCTTCAACAGTTTTTGCTACCCTTAGATGCATTATTTTTATATTTTCGTAAAACAATGTTTATATTAATGAGCTTTCATCCCTCATCAAGGATAACCATGATATAGTTTTGTTTGCAGATGACACTTCTGTTTTGTTTAAAATTAAACGTCAGAAGCTGGTTACTGACGATGTAAATAGCGCGATTTCAAAAGTGGTTCACTGATTTAATGTTAATAATTTACTCTTAAATGAAAAGAAAACCAAATGAATTAAGTATACGCTTCCTAACGTTAGGCAGGTGAAAACTGATGTGTTGATAAAGGGCGACGAATTGAATCCTGACGATAGCATCGTGTTTTTAGGCATAACTTTGGATGCTAAACTTCAGTGGGCCCCACGTGAGAAATTGTCGAAAAAACTTAGCTCTGCAGCATACGCTGTTAGAAAAATTCGTGATATAACTGATATAGAGACAGCCCGTTTAGTGTACTTTAGTTATTTTCATAGCGTAATGTCGTACGGTGAGGGAATGCTGCCGACATTAAAACTATTTTTGTCTTGAAAAAAAGGGCTATTCGATCTATTTGATTATAAACTAAGTACGAGACACTCTCTTAGAGAAAAATTTAAGGACATTAATCTCCTTAAATTTTTCTCTGCCATTAAAAAACACTAACCGGTGTAAAATAACTCTAAATTTGGAAGTCTGTGGCTTTGGTGGTTTGGTCTCTTTAACGATTGGCCACCGACTTCCGAATTTAGAGTTATTTTACACCGGTTAGTGTTTTTTTTTGGAGTCGGTTGTATTTTTTGTCCAAAAGTTTTTATTTTACAATTTTTAGTTTTTTATTTTTATGTAGATGATTCATTATTTTCCATTTCTTTTAATATTACAATCAAACAAATAAACAGATTTCGATGAAATCAAAAAGAAAAATTCATGAACAAAAATGTTCATAAAATGAAAATTGCCAGGTCAAACTATGTATATTTTTTATGACACCAAAAAACATCTATTCCGCATGAAACTTAAAAAGAATCACGTAAATCGGCACATGCATCTCAGCGTAATCGGTGCACATACATACAAAAAAATGTTCAAAAGTAAATTTAATGTTCATAAAAATGTTCATAAAATGAAAACTAACAACTATGCTAAATTTTTATGGGACCAAATGGCAACTAAAAAAGAACACGTAAATCGGATCATTAATCTGGGAGTAATCGATGTAGGTACATACATAAAAAAATAAAAAAAATACCGATCGAATCAAAATCAAAAAATCAAAATCAAAAGTCTTTATTCAAACTAGGCTGAGAATCAGCACTTTTTGAACGTCAAAAAAATACATAAAGTAGTGTTGCCCAAAATCGGTCTTGGTCTTGCGGTCTTGGTCTTGTTCTTGCATTTTGCAAGACCAAGACCAAGACCGACTTATTGTAGCAAGACCAAGACCAAGACTGAACCCTGCAAGATTTGAGCAAGAACAAGACTAAGCCTGCAAGACTCTTGCGTCTCGCAGTTAAGTCAAACTGAGCTTTGGGCGTTATTAAGTAGGGATTTGGTTTCAATGTGATTTTGGTAGACGTTCCCCAGTATCAAAACAGTATAGTCATAACACTAAAAGGTATTGTATTGATTGTTATATTTCGACTATTTATTAAGTTGCTAGCGTGTTACTCACACATAATATTATTCGACATTCATCTTACTTATCCAGTCTTTGGGAAAGGAAATCTAAAGCTTTGGTCATTAGAGATGATTAGCTGATGTACTTTGTAATGTAATTGAAATTGACAATCTATGTTAAAACATATTTTCATATCGTTTTAGAGGCAACAATTCCGCAGTGGAAGTGCTTGGCGTCGGTAACTGCAACACCATCCTGCAGCGGCTGGAGAAGCGCGTCAATGCTTCCAACAGCACGCTGCTCCCTCGGCAGGTTACCCGTCTCGAGCTCTTGCGCACGATGACGGCTGCCAACCACTCGTTTCTGTTCCTCGATTACGACATGTGGGAGAGCGCATCGGGCGTGAGAGTTGTGGAGCCTCCTCCCTGCGCCACCGACGAATACGATTGCAAACAAGAAATAGATTCCGCTATTGCCATGCGCGTCGCCGACGTCAATATTTTACAGGCTTACGCGCCTAAGCTTTTACAGTTTGTTCGTAATTTTAGGCCACCGCAAGAATCTTTAAGGTATATCCTTGAGAGACAAGCCCGCGGACAAGACATTGAAGACGCAGCGTGCGAGTGGGCCTTGAGCAAGTACAAATATCACGTTGGCACTAATGACAGAAACAATTACGACCTACATCATTATGTTGTGGCGATATATTTATGCATGCAAGATCCCAGCAATTCGCAACTTGAAAAAATTGGAAATTTATTTGGGCAACAAATGTTTAAGAAAACGTCTGAAATTGGGTATGAAATGCAACTAATACAATTTTCCGTTAATTGTTCCGACGATTACCATATGAGCAATAAGTTAAATAAATACACACGGACAATAGATTTCTACAAACTAGTGGGCGTGGTGTCCATGACGGTGGAAGGCGCGGCGGCGGCGTCAGCCACCGCCGCCGCGAACCGTGTGCCGCTGTTGCTGGCCGACGTGGTGCCGGAGGACGGCACGGCCGACGCCGGCGCCACGTGGCGCGTGGCCGGCCGCCCGCGACACATCGCGCGCGCGATCCAGCACTTCGTACTCCAGTCGGGTTGGAAGCGCGTCGCTGTGCTATCCCAGCCTACTAAACTCGCTGCTGATTACTTTTCTGCACTTAATGACGAGACTGAAATTATTTTTCGCCAGTTTAAAATCCCTCATCATATGAGGGAACAAAACACTCAGGAAGTTTTAGAAGATCTCCAAGCCACAAATGCACGCATCGTGTTTGTGAACGCGGATTCTAGAACTGCCGCCACAATCCTTACTGCAGCGGTGGGGGCAGGAATGGGCTACGCGGATGGGTTCGTCTGGATAGTACGCGATTGGCAACAGGATTACGTCCTGAACGGTACAAAACACTTCACTGTATCATTTTGGATTCGAGGGGTGGAAGACATATCACCAACGAATTGGCTCACCACGCAGCTAAAGGAGCAAAACCAACTGTGGGTACCTCGCGCCGTCTCGTTTGCTGATGCACTATTCTCACTTTCAATGGGCTTTGAAAACGTTTTAAAACAATTCCCGAACTTGCGACAAGATCTGCACAGCGCTCAAATGATTCGGTGAGTACTAGTGCTCTAATCGATATACTTAACGTCTTAGAAACACAAAATCATAATAATTTAAGTTGTTTTTTTCATTGTGGCAGGTCACTCAAAGAAAGTCTCATCGTAACGCCAGTCATGGGTGTCAGTAAACGTCTAAGCTACAAGGAGCGCTCGATCGAAGAGACCTTTGTATTCGTAGACCAGTATGATGAGACGTTCACACGGCTGGCGACGTGGCGCGTGAATGCCACCAGCGGAGCCGTGCGCGGCAAGAACGAATCGCAAGCCACCTACTCGCGGCCTACCGACCTGCCGCGCGACGACGGCAGCTCGGGCTGCCACGTGCGCTCCGGCGACAAGTTCGATCCCACGTGCCACGATATTGAGTGCGCCTGCGCACTGCTTCTGCTGGCACTGGCACCTGCTGCGGTACTGCTAGCGCGCCGCCGCTTCGCGCGTCTGCAGCATGAGCAGCAGATACAAGTGATCGCGCGGCGACAGCACGTAGCCACCGTGCTGGCTTCGTACTTGGTTAAGCGAACCGCGCTAGAACTGCACGAGGAGCTCGGTGCAGGCCGCTTTGGCAGCGTGCGACTGGCGAAGCTGCGTGAGCCTGGCCGTGCCCTACGCTATGTCGCCGCCAAGGCCTTGCGTGACAACGCCGCACCGTCTGAGGAAAGTGAATTCCTCCGCGAGGCGTGCACCATTGCGTCTCTCACCCACGCGCACATCGTGCGTCTGGTCGGCGTGTGCATCGTAGATGGGCCGCCACTGGTCCTTATGGAGCTAGCTTTCTTTGGTGATCTGCTGGGGTATCTGCGCGCACGTCGCCACTTGGTAGAAGGTGTGGGATTGGAGGCCCCGGAGGCAAGTGGTGAAGCGGAAAATGTGTCTGCCGAGGCGCTGACGCGGCTGGCGCGCGAGGCAGCGGAGGCACTGCAGTACCTCAGCGTCCGCGGCGTGGTGCACCGAGACGTGCGCGCCGCCAACTGCCTGGTGGACGTGCGGCGCTCGTTGAAGCTGGCCGACTTCGGCATGGCGCGCGACACGGTGGCCGGCGCGGACGGTGCGCCCGAGTACGCGTGCCGGCGCCGCGGCCTGTTCCCCGTGCTGTGGATGGCGCCCGAGAGCCTCGCGCACGGCGTGTTCTCGGCCGCGTCCGACGTGTGGGCGCTCGGCGTGCTGGTGCTGGAGCTGGTGACGCTGGGCGTGCGGCCCTACGGTACCATGTCGCCGCTGCGCGTGCTGGAGTACGTGGCGGCCGGCGGCTCCCCGCCGTTGCCGCTGGACGCCACGCCGCAGACGTAAGTGTGCGGGTTGGGGAGCAGGGCGGGGCTCCAGGCGAGGGCTGACGGAGTGTGTTGCAGGCGCGGGCTGGCGCGGCTGTGCTGGGCGCGTGCGGCGGAGCGGCGGCCGAGCGCGGCGGAGGTGGCGGCCTACCTGTCGGCGTGGCCGCTCGCACTGCACCCGGCGCTGCTGAGCCAGCGCGACGAGCCGGCTGATGCCGACAGCGGCTTTGGGGAGTCGCCTTCCACAGAGCTGCTGCCCCCCGACTCACCTCTCCACTCCTTCGAGGAGCTCGATCATCTTGCGGCTACTCACTGATCTACACAGGTATATCACATAACTCAATGCCGCACATCCACACTAATATTTAGGAGGAGGGTTTTTTTAGTTTTGAAGTAAAAACTCATCTCAATATAAAACTTTAGGGCTTAACTGGATTTGTGATTCGGATTCACTTACATATATCAATAATAATATCACCTCCACTATCAATGTCACCAAACGACATTGTCCTCTCTGTTATCAGTCGAATCTTTGACCCACTAGGCATCGTAGGTGCGTCGTCGAAGCAAAGATACTTATGGCTTGAAAAGTAAGACTGGGATGACAAAGTATGGCACAAAGTAAGAAACCTTTGGTTTACATTTGAAAGCACAATAAGAGCATTAAATAACTTAAAAATTCCTTGGGTTTTGCTTGAAGATTCTGTCACGCACGAAGTACTCGTCTTTACGATGCGTCCGAAAAGGCATATGGCGCTTGTTTACACCTTCGGTCTTGTAATAGCAGTGGATCCAGGCTCTCTACTCCTTCAAAACAATTATTAATAAAAACAAATTATGTATATACTCCACAATTTTTCACACAACGCCGTTTAGTCCCAAGTTAAGCTTGAGAGCTTGTGTTGTGGGTACTAAACAGCTGATAAACATACTTAGGTATATATTTCTAAATACATACATAATATTATATGTAGATAATTTACACCCAGACACAGAACAAATGATCATGCTCATCACACAAACATTTGTCCTGGGTGGAAATCGAACCCACGACCTCGGGCATAGCAGTCAGGGTCACTAACTACTAGACCAACAAGCCAGTCAATTGAAGCCTTTTGTCAGAAACAGAGTCAAGAGATACAGGAAAGCACTTGTGGTCATACCTCAGCTACGTACTGTCGAAAGACAACCCGGCGGATCTTCTTTCTCGCGGTCTCAGGGCCGACTTGATCACGGACCCACCTCTGTGGTGGTCTGGACCATCATTTTTACAGCTTAGTGAAAACGAGCGGCCCAGCATGCCAAACAGCGGGAAACATTCATTCAATTTAATTATACATCATTCACAGCTTGAAATGTTTTTAGAAGAGTATAATTTGTTAAAGACAGGACAAAATTACCAAGCAAAAGTAGATTGCTTACTCTCACACACGTTGACGATCATAACCTCATTCGCGTGAACGGAAGGCTTGATAACTCCCCCTACGATTTTAAAGTGAAACATCCCATTGTTTTATGCAGTAAGCACATACTTACTAAACTTATATTTCAAATGAACATTTAAAGCTTGTACATGCTGGTCCGCAGTTATTGTTGTCACATATACTTACGACAAACTTATTGGCCTTTAAGTGGTAGAAACTCTTCTAGATGTCGTGAAAAGGTGTCTCAAATGTTTCAGACATAAGGCTCGGAACGTACAGTCGAAGGCAGAACTTCATAGACCCGCTAAAGATTAAAATGCTATAACCGGGCGGTACGCGCCGTTCTACGGCTGTGTGTATAAAACGATTTATCAATACATAGCGCGCACACCTCGAACTCGCTTGCGTCGAATGAAACAAAAACATCGTTGCTTTTTTACACACGCATAATGTTTGACCGTTCATACCAATGCCAATGCTATAATTTACCGTAGTGTCAATAGCTTCTGTCGTATAGAATTGGATTCATAAGCACAGAGGTCTGGGTTCTAATCTCGAGATGAGACTTTAATTTTCATAAACATAATATCCTTCATCTGCTTTTTTGATATTAATTTTATATTATTAATAGGGAAAAGTATACAAAAGTTTAATAAGAGGTTTTTATTTAATTGTTATAATTTTATGCAGACAAGTATAAAACAAATAAACTTCTGCATAGGTAGTTTAAACAGTTTATTCTCTTATACTTACTTTAAATAGAAAAATTTAATACAGTCAAAAAGCTAATTGAGTAATTAGCTTTTTAAACCTAATGTTAGAAACCTTGGACCTAATCTCGTCATAAGTAATGAAGTGCTGGATACTGTAGACTCCGCAGTCTTTCTGGGCATAACCGTTGACTCCAAACTTCAATGGAGCCCACATATATCAACTTTAGCAGGAAGACTCAGCTCTGCCGCCTATGCTGTTAGGAAAGTTAGACAATATACTGATGTTGACAAAGCTCGGTTGGTCTACTTTAGTTATTTTCACAGTGTTATGTCTTACGGTATGCTGTTATGGGGAAAAGCTGCAGACATCCAAAACATATTCGTGCTTCAAAAACGAGCAGTTCGTGCAATTTATCAGTTAGGTTCTAGTGACTCCTTAAAAAAACTTTTTAAAGAGATTGGTATTGGTACTCACAGTGGCATCGCAATACATTTTCGCCAACATATTATACGTTAGGCAAAATATGCATTTATACACCAAAAACAGTGACATCTACAATTTTAATACCAGAAATAAGCACAAAATATATGCACCTCACCGCCGTCTTCATAAAGTCCATAGTTCATTTGTGGGGCTCGGTATCCGCTTTTACAACAAGTTACCACGTTCTTTCTTGGATTTGATTTGAAAAAAAAACCGCATCTAAATCGGTTCACCCGTTTGGGCGCTACGGTGCCACAGACAGACAGACAGTCAGACACACACACATAGCGGTGAAACTTATAACACTCCTCTTTTTGCGTCGGGGGTTAAAAATGAACCCAAACACGACATATCTGCTGTTATTTTCCCAAGAGTGTATTAGTCTACTAGATATCCTGGCTGCATCAGACCAAATTATACACCATAACGTTACTTATTAATATTACACACATGGGTGTTTGAAATTTTAAGACACACATATGTTTGTAAGTAAACTTAATACCCATAGACGTCTAAAATAGCAACGGTAGCTAACACAAAAGAGCTGGTAACCTTGAAACGGCTGAACCGATTTTGATGAATTATGTCTAAGAACCAACCCTGCTTTCAAATAAAAAAAACCGCATCTAAATCGGTTCACCCGTTTGGGCGCTACGGTGCCACAGACAGACAGACAGACAGACAGACACACACACATAGCGGTGAAACTTATAACACCCCTCTTTTTGCGTCGGGGGTTAAAAATGGAAGATTATAGGACGGCCTGTAAACTTATACATGATGGTTATTTAGCTTCGATTGACCTTATAGAAGCCTATCTTTTGATTTCAATTAATCCTGCAGATAGAAAATACCTCACATTTGAGTTTCAACACCCTAATTCTAATGAGATAATTACTTATGAATTTAAGTCTATGCAAAGAGATATGGACTTTCTGTTGCTCCGAGGGTTTTTAGTTGGGTTCATATACTTTTGTTTCTTTTTAGTACATCAATATTGAAATCTCCTGTTAAAAATTATATTCTTATTTGTAAGTGAACATTTTGTTTTCAATATATCGTCTAGTTTTTCATAAAATACGCTATAATTAAATTTAGGTACTCTGTAAACACAGACAATGATAATACCATGAGATATCAGCTCAATGCCACAGCACTCGAAAACACCGGTCACTGATTGTTTAGCTATTTCTGTTAATTCTCTATAATGTAATCCTATACGAACAAATATACAGGTTCCTCCTCTTTTAATATTTCTCGAAAAGATGGCAGCCAGGCGATAATTAGGTAGATGTAACAAACTCTCATTACCTGTCTCAACGAAATGTTCTGTGATGCATATTTTATTTTATTTTATTTTATTTTATGTTCTTTTCTTTGGGTGTCTTACAGCTAACAATACAAAATTAATAGCGAGTTGTTCAACGACAAGCCATTTACAAGCCTCCACAGTTGGCAGTAAACTAATGTTGCTTAAACTAATGAATGAGCATAAACACTCATACAAATAAAGACACAATATAAACCATTAACTAAGCCTAATATAAATGGCTAAACTTAGTATACTTATAAATAATCTACTATATAAAAATAAGTCGGGTTTTCCTCCGGGGAACGCACGAACCGATTTCAACGGTTTTGCATTCGTTGGAAAGGTCTCGGGCTCCGTGAGGTTTATAGCAAAAAAAAATCAGAAAAAATAACAATAAATAACATTATTAGAGCTAATAAATTAAATTACATAAATCAGATGCAACCTTCATAGTCACTATGAAAAACTAAGATACAAAATTAGAGAAAAGTAAATGACAGATTGACAAGTGACATAATGTCAGGCAAAAAGTAAATATTGAAAAGTATTGTGTTCACTGTGAAATTGTAAAAAAAAGTAAAAAAAAAAAGTTATTTGTTTCCAACATTTAAATTGGAAACCATCAAATCAATAACGTGTATTGTGCAATTTTTTATTGAATTTCAACAGCAGGCATTTGTCTTTAAGGTGGTAAGTTGAACTGTGTAAATTATGTGGATCGTGCATAGTTAGGTAATAGAAATAATATTAATAATGTTCTTTCTAATATATAAAATTTTCGTGTCACAATGTTCGTTCCCATACTCCTCCGAATCGGCTTGACCGATTCTCATGAAATTTTTTATGCATATTCAGTAAGCCTGAGAATCGGCTACTATCTATTTTCCTAACCTCTAAGTGATAAGGGGTGTTCACCCCAAATTTTTATTAAGCTATTGCATAGCTTCTATCGCGGGCCTTGAGCGCGGGGACCAAATCCAGAAATTCCGTAACGAAAAAACCTCACGCTCCCCACTCCGACAGACAAGGAGGTGTGGCTTGAAGGCCGTGCATCGTCTAACGTCGTTTCAGTTCGGCAGTCTTCGACACGGGGCGTTGTGTGCGATTAGACGTATTGTATAGACGTATTGGATAGTGGGGAGGGGAAAGGGGAGGGGGGGAGGGGGGAGGGGAGGGGGAGTAGGGAGATTGTGAGAGAGGGAAGAGGGTATTGTGAGAGAGGACGGAGGGGCAGGGGAGGGATGTGGAGGGAAGAGGCAGGGGACGGGAGGGAAAGTGAGGGAGGGGCGGGGGAGATGTGGGGGAGAGGGAGGGAGGGGGAGAGAGGGAGGGGAGGAATGGGGAGGGGGAGAGGAGAGGAGTTGATAAAAATGCTGTGCAATAGCTTTACCGCGGCAGTGTCCGAGTGCCACACGTCATTTTTTTTTTTTTTTTTGATATATTTTTATTATGTGGCATCAAAAAATACATACAACTCTAAATTTGCACTTTTTTATCACCAACCCTTGCTTTTTAATAGTCATTTTCTATCCCGTTCGATAACATCAATTATTATCACTTGGTAAGTTATCCCCTCCATGTGTCTGTTTAATGAATCGCAAAATGTGTTGGTAAGCGCATAACTCAACAACGCCTGGACCAATTTGGCCAATTTTTTTTAAATTGTTCGTTGAAGTTTAAAGATGGTATTTACGGCGAGAAAAATTTGAATAGTTGCCGGAAAACAGCCCTTTTCTTTTTCCCTACAAACGTTTTCTAACTAAAATGAGCTTAATTGCTATTACATAAAGTTCATATTGAATTACAAGCACTCACTGTTGTTTAAACAATGTAGGTATGTTCCTAACGTCAAAGAGTCAATTTGCACATTAAAAGATATACGGAGCAATCATAACCAATTTGGTGGTGCAAAGATTTTATGAGCAGGAGATTTTCGTCAAACATAGCCAGCTGATGAACTCAATGCATGTCTAAAGTCCTCCAATTGTGGAAACATGTCAAAGCACTTCATTTAAGCAAGAATATGCATGTCGAATTGCAAAATGACCAATCTGGAAACATATTCTCATAAAATATACAACTCTTTGAAATTGGTAGTGGCAAATTTCCTATAAACATGTTGACTGGCTGCATTAACATTTCTCAAAGTTTTTGTCAGTTAACTCGATCAAAAGATGAACTTATCCAGAAGGTGTTTCCAGATGTTTCCCAATATTACAGGAACCATGATTGGTTGAGCGCACGAGCTATATTGGCTGCAAAAAACATAGATGTAAATGAATTAAATTTAAAAATGCAAGAAAAGATTCGACTACTAACCAAGATGATGTAGTGAACTATCCACCAGAATTTTTAAACTCGCTGGATTTGCCAGGATTGCCACCTCAATCTTCAATTAAAGGTTGGATCGGTAGTTATAATATTGCGAAATATCAACCAACCGCGTCTTTGCAACGGCACACGGTTAGCTATAAAAAAATTACTAAACAACGTGATAGAAGCAACTATACTGAAAGGAAAGTATAAAGGAGAAGACGTTCTCATACCGCACATCTCAATTATTCCGAATGATGTGCCGTTTGACTCTAAACTACTACAGTTTCCAGATCAGGGCAATCATTGTTTGTGGTATTAATCTGGAAAACCCATGTTTCTCACATGGTCAATTGTATGTTGCCTGTTCCCGTGTTGGAAAACCATCAGATTTGTTTGTCTATATGCGCCAGATAATCAAACAAAAAACATCGTATATTATCACAAAGCACTACAATGAAAATAAAACTGATTTTTGTTAATAATTATGATTCACATGATTAACAATAAAGGGATTACTTATTTTTAAATGCTTATATAAGTTTTATTTAATTATATTTCTTATTCACAACGCCCTATCACCAGGGGTCACCCTGGTTCTGTTCAGGAGATTTTTTTGCCCCATCTATAAAATATGTTGGAACAAAAAAATGTCACATTACAAATCATTTTGACAGGAATTTATTGCAATTTAATTAGGCAGTACGAAGTCTGCCGGGTCAGCTAGTATAAACTATATAAGAATATAAAATTAGGTACCTGCATAGGCAGGAAAGCAGGCGTACACGCTACTAATATTCAGCAACAGTGATGCGTCTTTTAGATAAGGCAGTACTTATTGACGCCAAGCTGCTTGCAAACAAATCGATTGAGGGATGTTCGTTCAATACAATTTGGTTAAACGCTTTGATTGAGCGAAGCATGTAAGCATTGCTACGGTAGACTGTGCGAGCGTAAGGGGCACGAAGAAGATTTCTCAAGCGAGAATGTCGAGGAGGAACATTCAAGGACAGCTTAGAAAGAAGTTCAGGACATTCAATCCTCGATTGAGCTATTTTTACTAGGAACCGTATATCAGATATTTTTCTCCGAGTTTCAAGTGAAATTAAGTGGAACCGATCGCATCGTTCATTGTAACTCAAATAAGGGATTTTAATTTTGTAACCTAAGTATCTCGTGAACTTCCTTTGTATTCGTTCCAATCTATCTGAATGCACCGCATAATTCGGATTCCAAATTTAACCATATTCGAGGTGACTGCGGACGTAAGCACAATACAGAATTTTCAGGGTTTTCATTCTCTTAAACGAACTGGCATTACGGATAATGAATCCCAAGGCTTTGGATGCTTTTTTGGCAATATGGTCAACATGACCCTCAAAGGAGAGCTTACTGTCTAAATATAAAATGTACTGTCTGTATAAAATACCAAGATCTCTAGCACTATGAGTTCGAGATATAAGCTGATTTGCGATTGAGTAGTTGAACATGACTGATTGGTTCTTCCGTGTGAAAGTGATTACTAAACATTTGGATATATTAAGATCTAATTTATTTATTTTACAATAGTTTACTAATCGGGATATGTCAGCCTGCAAAAGGCTGGCATCATTTAGACTCCTAACTGCTGTGAAGATTTTCATGTCATCTGCAAACATTAAGTGTTTAGAATATTTAAAGCAATCGCCGATGTCATTAATAAAAAGAGCAAATAATAAAGGCCCTAATAGGGAACCCTGTGGCATATAACATCAATATCGATTTCTTTATTAATAAGCTCTTCTAACTTAATTGTCAGTAAATCCGATTTATTCATAAGTCTTGCAATATTTTGATGCAGAAGATTAAGGTAATTACTTACTATAGAAAAAGGTCGGAGCGCATCTAGTTGTAACGTGAATTAGGATGACGCAAAATTGGGTCGCGAAGTTAGAGACGTACAAGTGAATATACAATGATCCACGCAAATCAGTAACTACCCCGGGACAGACACATTATTTTTTTTTTTGGATAATGTAAGTCTTTTAGAAGTACGGTCTAATTTTTCATAGCATTGTCAGCTTCTTAGGGCTTAGTGTTTTTTTTTTGATAACCATGTAGGTAACGTTTAGTTTAAAATGTATAATTTACTAAGTGACTGGATCGGGGGTTGGGACACTCCACGAAAATCAAAGAATTTTATTAAATGTTAGATAAGTGAATAATAATCATTAACCCAGTTTAAAGAGGATTAAAGGTTTGCCTGAAAAAAAAAGTGGCTTGCTGACTTTTCGATTTCTATTTTTTTAATGTAATGACGCTTGAAAAACGTGTCTCGAAGAATGACCCATTAACAAAATTTTCCAGTTTTGAAAAATCCGAATACAAATATGAAATGTATACCAATGCCTCTCGAACGGGTTGGGGCGCAGTTTGTAAAGATACACGAGCGAATGGGACATGGAAAGTGGCTGAAAAAGAACACCAAATTAACTATTTAGAATTGTTAGCAGTTTTTTTAGGGTTAAAGAGCCTTGTTAAACATGAAACTAATTGTTCGATATTATTAAGAGTCGATAACACCACCGCTCTAAGCTATGTGAATAGGATGGGAGGCATTCAATTTCCTCATTTAAATGATTCGACGAGAAAATTAAAATGAGGAGGAATTTCGCTTCGTATGTAAATACAAATGACAACAGCTACGCAGATGCAGAATCTAGGAAAATTAACCCGGATACCGAATGGGTACTGGCCGACGATTACTACCGAACAATAGTTGAAATTTTCGGCTATCCGAAAATCGACCTTTTTGCTTCTCGCAGCAATACCAAATGTGACGTCTTCATTTCTTGGAAACCTGACCCAGACGCTCTCACCGTCGCTGCATTTACCACAAACTGGAAACCGCACTATTTTTATGCATTACCGCCTTTTTCATTAATTGTGAAATGTTTGCGAAAATTTAATCGACGACGAAGCTACTGGTATACTGATATCCCCACATTGGCCCTCCCAGCCATGGTTTCCCCTCCTAGACGACTTGCGAGTGTCAAACATACATTTTTTCAACCCCAATAAGTCACTGTTGCAATCTCATTACAGGGACCATCACCCCCTGAATACGAACCTTACCCTGGGTGTCGCGAAGCTCTGCGGGCGGCGGCGTGGCGACGGCGTTCACGCGCTGCTGCACCCCGACACCGGCACTCGACTTAATGTTGGCGTCGCTGTCCGAAGACACTTATAAGCAATATGGCGTAACTTTAAAACTCTGGTGGCAGTTTTGTATTGACAATAATAGTAAGGTGCACAATGATTCTATTGCATTAGTGCTTATCTTTTAAACAGAACAGTTTAGTAAAGGGTGTTCTTATGGCTCTCTCAATAGTCATCGCTCAGCGTTGTCTCTGTTTCTAGGCGATACGATCAATCTGACGATCGAATTAAACGACTTCTTAAAGGGGCATATAAACTCAAGCCCAATCGTCCTAAGTATACATATACTTGGGACCCTCAAGTTGTACTTAATTGTGTTTGTAACTGGCAGCCAAATTTACAACTAAATATTGATAAAATTACGAAAAAATTAACAATTTTACTAGCACTATGCACCGCGCATAGAGTTCAAACTCTTTCGCTGATTAAACTAGAAAATATAAAAGTAGTTCAGAACGGTATTAAGATACTTATATCCGACATAATTAAAACCTCTGCCCCCGGTCGCGAACACCTTGTCTTGTTTTTACCGTATTTTCGGGATAATATTAATATCTGTCCCGCTTCAGTCCTCAAGGATTATATTAATGTTACAAAAAAATTGTGGACCTCGAACGTGGGTAACCTGCTTTTGACAACAATAATAATAATAACATACTTAATAATATATATTATTATATTTTTAAATGTTTTTTATTTTTATATTTGAATATTTAAAAATATAGTTTATATGTATGATAGTGAAATAAAGAATATAATAATTAAGTTTATTGTACAAAACAAACACATGAGTTCTTAAAAAATAATTATAGACTATACATGTGAAGATTGTAGGTACGTGGTTGACAAAAAACAGTTTGAACAGCTGACTCCTGAACTAAGTAAAAAGATACTTGTATCTCAGGAGACAAAGTTCTTCTTAAATCAGTACACACATACATTTACATTACGCATACATTACAGATACATTAAGCATACAATCATTTACATTGCACCAATTATATTTATAGCGACATCCATCTTGCCACATACGAACTAAAGACCAACATCTCTACAATATTATTATAAATTGTCTCACCAACAACTATATCGCGATTCGCGATGTTAAAGTTATACCCTGTTCCCCATACTTATAAATGTTCATGAGGTGAACACTAACATTTTTTCTGTATCGTCGTAAGACAGATTCTGCAGCCATTTAGTTAGCTTAGTTTTCAATGCAAACTTAGTCAATGCGTAGATATCAGTTATCTTATGTACCCTATTATAAAGACGAGCGCTTAGGACTAAGTAATGACGGCTAGCCAAAGGAAGACGGCCGGCTGGACTCGCACGTCCACAGCTTTTGCCCGTTTTTATACCAGGCCTATTTTAGATTCAGATGAAAGCGACTTTGCAAGGACAGTCGTTCTTTCATCCACCTAGTTGATTATTTATATAAAATCAATCATAAATAATTATTAATTAGCTTATAGAGTAGGTACTTTAAGTTCAAAATGATTTTGTTACTTTTTTTTCTGTTGTTAAGTAAAACAAATCTTCCTTCTCTGAACATCTACATTGTAATTATACTAATATATGAAGAATGAAGCGACGAAATACCAATAGATGATCAAACGAACTTCAGTGAAGTTCGATCACTATTGTATGAGTCGCTTCATTCGAATATATTAGTTACCCAGCCCTCCCTATTAAATAAAACACAGACATTGGTATACATATATACCCAAATTAAAGAAGCTTTGTTTCCAAAATCTCTGAAAAGATTGAAGTCAAGATGGCGCGCGCGCACTAGGGACGGGCGTATGGAGTATCGAGTTGACGATTTAAATCGAGTCGATTCTCTCTAAAAATTATGCAAAGGGCAAATTTGCATAATTTTTATATTTTTTTGTAAACTAAAGGATACTACATTGTAATTATAATAATATATGAAGAATGAAGCGACTCATACAATAGTGATCGAACTTCACTGAAGTTCGTTTGATCATCTATTATTAGGCCTACGCATATTGCATTTCTATTTAGACACAACATTATTGAAGATAGAAGTTCCACATAAATTATTATTTAGTATTGTGCTATTTTCATCATTCCGTTACTCTGGGTAAATAAATTAACTATGAAGTAATAATTGTTTTTTTTTTATTTTGAACCTTATGGTGACTTTAAATAGTAAAAAAAAATATAGATTCAGTATTCAGTAGTTATAATTTTATTATTACACTAGCTGTGCCCGCGACTTCGTTCGCGTGGTTGTCCAAAACAAACACGCGTCGCTTAGATAAGAGTAAATATACCCCACTCAAGATACTATCTGGTATACCTATACCATTTTTCTTGTCGAGAGCAGTATTATACCTTATCGCTATAGAAAATGAACAATTGCGAATAAAGATCATGCAACTTTGAGACACTTGTCAATCTCGTGATCGCCAGTGGTAAGGTGTCCGCCTCTCATGTAAGAGGTTGTGGTTTCGAATCCGGGCAAGTACCTATGTGACTTTTTCAATTTATATGTAGGTACTTAGGTAGGTACTTTCTAAAGTTTATCATTGACATCACTAACATCCCGTGCCTCGGAAAGTACGTAGGTAAAGCCGTAGGTCCTGATTATCATTCGTAGAACTTTGACAGCCGTAACAGGCAGTCGAAGCCGAAAAGTCTGACCAGTCTAACCAAGGGGTATCGTGTCGCCCAGTAACTGGGTTGTGGAGGTCTGAAAGGCAGTCGCTTCACGTAAAACACTGGTACAGATAACCCTTTAAGAAATAGATGGGACGGAGGAAATGCTGCAAAGCTAATATTCGTTAAATATAATTTGCTACTTCTTGAGTCAATTAAATTGATTTAATTTGCTAACTTTTATAAAATGTGACTTTTGTATTTGTGATAGGTAGGTACCTATATAATCAAAATCAAAAGTCTATAATCAAACTAGGCTGAGAATCAGCACTTTTTGAACGTCAAAAAAATACATAAAGACAGTCCCCCAAAAACGGCCCACCCTTCGCCACTTCCTAGTGTTTTTGCTGGGAAGAAGAAGTGGCGGAACAAACTCCCCAGCAACACATCTGTCTGATTCGTTTGAAGAACTAGGTATAGGTACAAAAAATTCTCGTGTCACAATGTTCGTTCCCATACTCCTCCGAAACGGCTTGACCGATTCGCATGAATTTTTTTATGCATATTTAGTAAGCCTGAGAATCGACTAATATCTATTTTTCTAACCCCTAAGTGATAAGGGGTGTTCACCCCAAAGGAGATTGACACAAAGCAGGTCCCTTTTGTGGAATCGTGTGCCTGATTGAAACAATAACCTAAAAATATTATGTATTTTTTTATGTGCAGGGTATTTTTTATGCGATTTCTTTCACCCTGGAAATAAAGTTAAAGTTAATTAAGCGTTTAACATTACGTCAACATCCGTTTGATTCAATGTTGTCTGTGTTTTGACTGCTTTACCAATAAAAGTTGCCTGGTATCAAAGAACTAAACAACAATGACGTCTTGTTTTAAATGAGTATTCGATATCTAAATAAAATGATAATAAAACAGTAAAAAAACAATTAGATTGATAGATCGATAAAGATTTATAAATAGATTTAAAAATTGATCTGGCAACATTTACTTGCGCATGTCACAGAACAGACTTTGGTCTGTGGTACATTACGTGTGTGATGGCTTTGTTTACATCCGTTAAGTTATGAATTCCGTAATCTTTTACTTAGTTACTATTTCGTTACGTGCTTTTTCTGCTACTACTAAGTTGAGCTAATAAGTTCCTTGAGTGCATTACGTTTTGTGAGATAATTGGCTCACATTAGTGCTGTTTTCTTTGCTTGTTGCACTTATTAGTGTGTGTATTTTTGTGTACTGTGCTAAATAAAGTAGCTGAGACATAATCTCATCTTTAAAGTGATATATAGGATAGGTAGTAGAAGTAGGTACTTACCTACTTAACCTAAATAGAATAGGGAGGAAATGTCAACGTCAAATTCCTAATTGTAACCTAGATTTCTACAACAGAAAAACGATGATATTTCTTGAACCTGGGTGAGTAAATGAAAAATGGTTTCTGATTATGGAAATACTATGTTTTTACTATAATGTAAAATAAAAAAATTCAGGGCACAACCATTTTCCACTGGGACCCAACTTTCCTTACAAAACGGGCATTCTCCTTTTTATATTTTATTTTTTTTATTTTTTTATTATGTGGCATCAAAAAATACATACAACTCTACAGCTTGGCAAAAAAGAGTAGAAAATAATGGAGGCGCCACTGTGCTCTTCGTATGGCAACCCGTGGCAACCGCATAGCGTACCAACCTAGTCTTGATACTTAACTGCTTTTTAGACAAATTAATCTAATTATGTATTATTTTTTTTAAATCTAAGTAATTTGAACAAAGACGTGTTCTCGACACGCAACTGATTACTTACCTAGAAATAACAAATTGGGTAAATACTTCTGAGTTCACAACATTGTTTAGAAATTATAAAAAAAGAAAACATTACATTATCATAATTTCTATATTTTATTCTAGTAAATCTTCCTCTACATATTCTACCCCGAACACGTAGGTCGCAAACTCATCTGAGTCATGTTCAGGTTCAGAGGTGATGCTGCTATCATCTTCTAGATTTATTACTAATCGCTCCATTTCCTCGTTCATAGGATTTTTTTTTACAGTAATCCTTTGCTATTTTTATTACATGTTAGCACGAATTCTTCCAATCCTCTTCGGTAATAGCTTGGGATGCACGTTCAGCTGCTTCCTGTAAATACGAAATATTTCATTTATCCCTAACAGTATTAAAAGTAAAACATTTTTAACACATACTGTTAATAAGCCGGATGTAGAAAATACCCTTTTGTTTATCTCCTTCCAGCACGATTTTGCTTAGAACGATAACAAATTTCCCTGAATTAAATAATAGATTTAGACTATGGCACGACAATTTCTTTTACATTTCTAATGCATACGCTAGAACCGATAATTCTCTCCCTTGATATCACAGTACAATTTACGTAGAAATTGAATTTTCATTCGGTTAAAAGTCAAGTTACCAAAGTATCAATTTATCTCAGCGCGCTATACCAGAGTTATGCAGAAAAAAAAGTAAACATAACCTATGTGCTCGACATTTATTGTTTCAAATTTCTAGTTATTCCTTATGCAAGCAAATTAATATAGCTTTGTATTCATCAATGAACACTTGATTCAACTCTTACATACCTGTCTTATCAGCGGTTCTTTGGTAAACATTGTGAATTTCAGAAAGAATAGTTTGGGCCTCATGTTCCGCCAGACATAGCCTGTACACCTCATAAATAACCTCCCTGCCAGCACTCCGAATGGTTTTATTCATTATTCTTCACTTTTTACGTTTATTATTCAACGTTTGGTGGTCGAAATTAAAATTTTACGAAATCGTGAACTTTGTTTATTATGAAATGTCATTATTTTGGAAATGTTGCCAACAGTCAAAAATTTAGTTCCGTTTCTACACTTTTTTGCCAAGCTGTAAATTTGCACTTTTTTATCACCAACCCTTGCTTTTTAATAGTCATTTTCATAATTTTATCATTTTATATCCCGCTCGATAACATCAATAATAATAATTATATAAAAATGTTATGTTGGTTTGTGTACGCTTCAAAAACTCAAAAAGTTATGCACCAATCGAGCTGAAATTTTAGCATGATATATAATCCGCATCAAGGATGGTTCTTACATATTTTTTAAGTTATTGCATAGCTTCTATCGCGGGCCTTGAGCGTGGAAACCGAATACATAAATTCTAAAAATAACCTAACACAGGCACAGCGGTGATAATTTTTACTTTAGACTTTTTGAAATATCACGAGGAGAGGAAGGGGGAGGGGAGTGGGAGGGGGAGAGGGGGTGGGTATAAGGGGAGGTTAGTGAAAGGGTGGGGGAGGGGGGAGATAGTGAGAGAGGAGGGAGGGGCAAAGAGGGGGAGGGGGGAGATAGTGAGAGAGGAGGGAGGGGCAGAGAGGGGGAGGGGAAGTGAGGGAGGGGAAGGGAGGTGAGAGAGGAGGAGTGAGGGAAGGGCGAGGGAGAGGAGAGGAAGTAATAAAAAATGCTACACAATAGCTTTACCGCGGCAGTCTCCGAGTGCCACGCGTAATTTTTTTTTTTCTTAAACATTCAATCACAATGTGCCACAGCGAAGCGTGGCAGGGTACAGCTAGTTAAATAATAAAAATAAAAAAGTAGCTCACGCAGAAGATCATAATTGAAATGATCTTTCATACTGTGCATTAAAAATTATAGAAATACAGTATTTTATCTGTAAAATCACGTCATGTAAATCAGCAAAATCGGTAAAATTTCGTGTACGGAGTCTTAAGTACCTACCTACAAGTAAACTTTTTCTCTCACCCTCACCCAAGCTATTCAACCTGTGTAAACGAGCTGATCTGTGAGCTCAGCAATGCCAATATCGGGTGCTCCATTGACGGGCACTGCGTCAATAACATCAGCTACGCCGATGATATGGTATTGCTGAGCCCATCGATCAGTGCGCTTAGGAGGCTTCTTCGCATTGTGAGGACTATGCGGTGGCTCACGGCCTCAGGTACAATGCGACCAAGAGCAAGCTACTGGTTTTCAAAGCGGGTAACAAATGTTATAATAATAATAATAATAATAGTAATAATAATATAAATAAGCTGATTATAATGTTACTTGTACCTATGTAAATAAAAGTGTATATATCTCAACTATTCTTCTGTCCGCTGATTTCTCCTTCTATTTTATAAAAGTATTTTCCAAGAGTGTGGATACTCACTCTACCCAATAACTTAAAGCAAAGCAAAAGTTTAAATTTCGGAACTGTTTATCAGACTTATTGTAAAAAAAATTGTACTGTGTTTTCAGTCATGGTAATAGTACAAAGTTTTATATTGCTGATAGTTGTTAAGTTTACTCAGATTTTGTAGCTAACAATATATCTATTACTGTTGTTTTATGATCATGTAGTGTTTACCTTTAAGTAATTGTTGCACTGTGAAAAGTTTATAATCATGTTTAGTTTTATTAGAAGATAAGTGTAGACAATTGTTGGTAGACCAAATAAATAAATAAATAAATAAATAAACTTCTACACTGGTATTACGCTTATTTTTATTCATAGTCTTTTGTCGGGCGGGAACAAGGTGCGCGCCTTCAACGGTTGGGTCATGCCAGTCTTGATGTACTCCTTCGGCATACTCAAATGGACTCAAACAGAGCTTGACACCCTGGATAGGAGGGTCCGAACAATGCTGACCGCATATCGAATGCATCATCCACGATCGTCGATTATGAGACTGTATATCCCGCGAAAATGTGGAGGTCGAGGCTTTTTAAACGCCAAGACTCTCCACAATCGCGAGATATACAGTCTCAGGGAATATTTCCTAAAAGCCGAAGTGGGGATGCATCGAGATGTGGTCGCGGTAGACAAGGGCCTCACACCGCTCTCCTTGGCGAAAGAGAACTGGCGCAAACCTGTAGTGCTTGACACTAACGATCGCAGGGAAGTATGGCAGAGCAAGGAGCTTCACGGACGTTTTTTCCGGGCCCTTCATGGGCCTGATGTAGACCAATTAGCGTCCGTGTCCTGGCTGCGTTTCGGTGACCTCTTTGGGGAAACCGAAGGTTTTGTCTGTGCAATTATGGATGAAGTTATTATGACGAGAAACTACCGGAGATTTATTGTGAAAGATGGCACGGTTGACATCTGTCGGGCATGCCACCGTCCAGGAGAATCAATCCGACACATTATCTCTGGGTGTTCTCGCTTAGCTAACGAAGAGTACTTGCATAGACACAACCTTGTCGCCAGGATTATCCATCAGCAACTAGCTCTGAAATACAACCTCGTGGATTCGGAAGTGCCGTACTACAAGTATGTGCCCGACCCAGTTCTCGAAAATGGTCATGTCACACTGTATTGGGATCGATCCATCATCACTGATAGGACTATCATGGCTAATAAGCCCGATATAGTGGTGATGGATCGAACCGAGAGGCGCGCAATGCTTGTTGACATAACGGTCCCACATGACGGGAACCTCGTGAAAGCCGAACAAGATAAAAAAATCAAGTATATTGATTTGGCTCGCGAGGTTGTCGACATGTGGGATGTGGACTCAGCAATCATTGTGCCGATAGTCGTGTCTGCCAATGGCTTAATAGCAAAGAGCCTCGACCAATACCTGAAGAGGCTCTCGTTGGGCGGCTGGATCAAGCGTTTGATTCAGAAAGCAGTGCTTCTGGACACGGCTCGCATTGTTAGGCGATTCCTCTCCCTGGAGCCCTGACCGCCGGTAGCTTGGACCCTGTTCCCGATACCGGTGGGCTACTATTTTTTATATTTTTAAATGTTTTTTTTTGTATTTAAATATTTAAAAATGTATTTAATAAGAAACTAGATTGAATAAACGAAATAATAATAATAATCATTTATTTCAGGAAAGTTCCCATAAGAATAAAATACGATTACAAAATACACGAAATATTAAAATACATTTGATTAAAATAGAATAATACTTAGTTATTAAAATAAATTCATTCAAATACATATGTTATGATACAGTACCACCAGTCACCTTGGGGGGCGCTCAGCTATCCAGGGTCATGAAGTTCAAGTACCTGGGGCATTGGGTCACCGATAGTCTGTCCGATGATGTGGACGTGGAGAGGGAACGCAGAGCATTGGCAGTTCGATGTAACCTGCTGGCTCGTAGGTTTGCACGTTGTACTAGGGATGTGAAAATTACGCTCTTTAGAGCGTATTGCCAATCTATGTACAGACGCCAGCACGTCAAGTTACCCCAATGTGTCAAATTTCTTTGATCGTTTTTCAACTTTATGGCAAACAAAATTAGGTTCATATTCAATTGGGAAAAATTAACACATTGGGGTAACTTGATGTGCTGGCGTCTGTACACGTGTGCCCTATGGGTCAGCTATACAAAAAGCTCGTACAATGCTCTGCGTGTCCAATACAATAACGCTTTCAGAGTTATGTTGGGACTGCCGCGCTTTTGCAGTGCGTCGGGGATGTTCGCGGAGAATGGCGTGCCAGATTTTTACGCACTGATGCGGACACGTATAATAGTATCCCTGATGCGGCGAGTGCGCGACAGCTCCAACAGCTTAATGACAGTAGTAGCCGACAGGACAGACAGTCCAATGATGTGGCATTGGATGACCACTCATCGTGCGTCATTCCAATATTTAAAATAATTTGTTTTAGTGTATTTTTATGTGTTTTCATGTATTTATCTATGTTTTATGTATAAAGTTGTAATGTGTGTGTTTTATGGACTTATGGTCTGAAATAATTTTTATTATTATTATTATTGTATACATTTTTGTATCTCGGCTTATATGTGCCGGGTTTTTAGGATAACACGGGCCGAAGCCAAGTGCTAACCCAGAAGTACTAACCTAAGTGATAGATGATAATATACCTATGGGGTGATGGTGTATAATGACTTTGCATTGCGTTAGTGTGATCGTGTACTTGTGTGACTGGTGATAGATGTGTGTGTGTTCTTGAGCTGCAAGGGGTTTGTGAATGTGATATTTCTGTGTCATTGTCGTTTTGCAAGAATTTTCTGACAATTCTGCAGGTGTTTAGAATAGCAGCTTTCCTATAAAGTATGGTAGGTGGAAGGAGCCAAGTCCAAAGTCTTCAAAGATTGGTGTAGTTGTTTGGGAATTATTATTATTTTTTCTGGATAAACATTAACAAAATTAAATTATCGATTAATCAAAACAAATTACGCATTTGTAGTAACTAACACAATTAGCATTTTTACTTGGCTTCGTGCCAATCAAACAATTTGAATCAACGACAATCTTAACGATCAAGATCTTTGACGACACACTTTTAAATTTTAATCCTCTTTACAAAACTCGGGCGATATGTACAACGCCATCTATCGAATATGGAGTTCAACTGTCAACATTAGTTCTGTGTTGTAATCTTAGATGGCGCTGCAAGTAACTTAATAGCGTGTTGCGATATTTTACTTCTTGAACACTTTAAATTCGTCATATCTTTTGATAGCGTGAACCGATTACAATGAAACAAAAACTAAGTAGTACCTCGAGTTACGTACAATATTTCCGTATAAAAGTTGTCTAGGTACATTGGATTCGTACATTTTACGTGATGCGTGTTTATACAAATATACAAACAGACAAAAATTTCAAAAATGGTGGAATTGAGTTCTGTTGTTTATCCTTTAACACGCTGGCAATTTATCTTTTTTATATTTTCAATTGAGATTTGGTGCATTTTAGATTGCTGGAAGAGAATCCAGTACATCAGGCCGCATTTCTTAATCAGTACATACACTTCTCTGCTGCAGGCCAAATCCAAGTGGTTTCATTCCAGAGGTGAAGTGAAGCCGGGGTCCTTCGTCCTGATAAAGGACAAAACAATGCCACCTCTGCTCTGGTCCCTGGGCCGGGTCAAGAAGACCTATCCCGGCGTAGAGTGGCCGAACTGAAGACGAAGCGGGGCACCATTCGTCGTGCCTTCAACTGCATCTGCTTCCCTTCGACCCGGGAATATGTCGGCGCACCACACATGCGCGAGACATGTTGCTACTTTCAAGTTTTAGTTAATTATAGCAATATTTACCTATTTTTTACAGCCCCATCTTAACTAAATTTAATAATTACTTACGAGTCCGATTTCCAAAATTCTTTCCTCATTAGAATGCAACATTATCTCTGGGTAACATAAGCTAGATAAGTAGGTAGGTACCTACTTATGTTATTATTTGAATTAAATAGGGATTCATATTAAAACTTCAATAATGTACGACAGATTGAGGAATGATGTGATAAGGCAACGTTGTGGATTAACAGAAGATGTTATGATAAAAAATTAAATTAAAAATTTAAATAACCCCCATCGCAAAAAGTAAAACATTTAAAAAGTTAAAAATAACACTTTAGGCATGAAATTTTACGTAACGTCGGGGTACCTAATAAGGAATGTTCCTAGTACTTGTAGGTGTGTAGGTAGGTACTTATTTTAGCGGTACCCCGACGTTACGTAAAATTTCATGGCTAAAGTGTTATTTTTAACTTTTTAAATGTTTTACTTTTTTGCGGTGGGGGTTTTTTAAATTTTTAATTTAATTTTTATTTTAAAATTTTTAAACGCATTAATTTTGTTTTATAGAGTTTACAGTTATAATAATTTTTCAGTGCATTGTATGTAGAGTCAAATGCTGGTTAAAACGAATCCAAACACGACATATCTGCTATTATTTTGTCAAGTGTCTACCTACTGGTGTGCTGGATAGCCTGGCTGCAGCATCAGCTCATCTTGTTGCCATCAGTGCATTGTGTTTAGGATCAAATGCTCGTTGAAATGAATCCAAACACGACATATCTGCTATTATTTTGTCATGAGTCTACCTACTGGTGTGCTGGATAGCCTGGCTGCAGCAACAGCTCATCCTGGTGCCATCAGGGCATTGTGTGCAGAATCAAATGCTGGTTAAAATGAATCCAAACACGACATATCTGCTATTATTTTGTCAAGAATCTACCTACTGGTGCCATAGACAGACAGACACACACACACAGATAGCGGTGAAACTTATAACACCCCTCTTTTTGCGTCGGGGCTTAAAAAGAACTGAAATCCCACCAAAAACATTTCATGTAAAATGTTGCCAAGACGACCACCAACATAAGGTTTGCCCTGTGAAAATGATATCAGATCTCATCTTCTGAATCTACACGGCCTAACTTCACCGACCCTAACTTCACAAATTCTACTTACATAATTATCAGTAAAAATGTATGGCTTGGCTGTTTCGTTACTTACCTACTTCAGAAACTAAATATTCGCATCACCTCCACGACGGTAGCGAAACGGCGAAGCCATAGGTACATTTTTACTGATATGTAGAATACACGACATACATGCCATTATTGTGTCAGGAGTGTAACTACTGGTGTGCTGTATATACTGGCTGCAGCATCAGATCATCCTGTTCCCATCAGTGCATTGTACGTAGATTCAAATGCTGGATAAAACGATTCAAAACACATTGAAAAATAAATCGCATCGAAATCGGTCTATCAGTTTGAGAGCTACGATGCCACAGACACACACAAACTCAGACAACACAACACAAACATGACACACACACACAGACATCGACGTCAAACTTATAAAACCCTAGCAGACGTCCCGCGGTTTCACCCGTATTGTTCCCGTTCCTGTGGGAATACAGGGATTAAAAGTAGCCTATGTCACCCGGGGATAGTGTAGCTTCCCAGCAGTGAAAGAATTTTCCAAATCGGTCCAGTAGTTTCGGAGCCTATTCAGTGCAAACAAACAATCAAACATTTCCTCTTTATATATTAGTATAGAAGTATAGATAGATAATCCATTTGTTTCTTGTAGCCCATGCGGACGATGCCGCTAGCAGGAGCTAGTCAAAAATATAGTCCATGTGAAAATAGGGAAGAGCAGGTATTGGAGCCAACAACCAACTGAATTAGGTTCCTTTATTAATATAATTTGCTACAGAATGTTATAATTTAAATACAATCTCTATTAATGTAATAACAATATCACCAAGTACGTTTATCAGGTCGTCGACCAGGAATAAGTGTTGGTGTCGTCACGGTGTCGGTACGGTGACAGACCGGCTATAGCCGGCGGACACCGGCCCGGGCCAGCCACAGCTCAGCCCATCAGCACCTGCCGGCAAGCGATGTGCTCATTCGCACTTCGAACACACACTCCCGGACGGGTGTGTAATATATGCCTTAATAACAGATAATTATTATCACTTGAAATAACGTTCACATGATATAATTTGCATATGCTATAAAAACAAATAAGTAACCTAATTTCATGTGATCTAACATTTCACTTAGACTTCTTTTGCTCTAATAACATTTAAAATAACGTTCATCTCATATAATTTTCGATTCGTATATTGCTCTTTTTATATAACTTTCAGTTGACATAATTTTTATATTTACTCATTTTCTGCCTAAATTCTGTAGTGAATAAGTAAATATCAAAAACATCATACTGTTATAACCTCATCTAACTCAAATGATTCACCAACAATAGAAGGGATCTGGCGCTTGGCGGCAGATTTTTTTGTTATACTAAGTTACTAACTAAATATTATAGTGACTGAATATTAGTTCAAATGTGCACTATAGCAAATGTTTATTATACATATAAAATTAGATAAACAGAAATTCAGATATCAATAATTCATTATATCAATCCATCGTTATACTAAAAAAAAATATATCAAATGAAATTAGGTCATGTGATCGTTAGAACTTTTGTTATTATGGCAAATGGTACGCACCCCTCCCGGACACCTGAATCGAGCCTGCAAATTTTTGTTTAAAGGTTTTTTTGGCCCTTCAATAATGGTAATATTATGTTTCTTTGTAAACAAAGAAAACAACACTATAATTTCCGTTAGCCGTTGAAAAAAAGTTGCGTGTGGTTGCGACGTATGCGCGTGTGGTTGGGACGTATATGCGTGTGGTTGGGACGCATGTGCGTGTGGTTGGGACGCATGTGCGTGTGGTTGGGACGTATGTGCGTGTGGTTGGGACGCATGTGCGTGTGGTTGGGACGCATGTGCGTGTGGTTGGGACGTATGTGCGTGTGGTTGGGACGCATGTGCGTGTGGTTGGGACGTATGTGCGTGTGGTTGGACGAATGTGCGCGTGCCTGGGACGTATGTGCGTGTGGTTGCGACGTAAGTGCGTGTGGTTGAGACGTAAGTGCGTGTGGTTGGGATGTAAGTGCGTGTGATTGGGACTTGGGTCATATGTTCGTGTGATTGAGACGTATGTGTGTGTGGTTGTGACGTATGTGCGTGTGGTTGGGACTTGGGACTTATGTGTGTGTGGTTGGAACGTATGTGCGTGTGGTTGGGCTGCAAATTTAAGACTAAGATTTGAGTTGAGGCTTGGGATATCATTTGTTTATATTTATAGTAAATAGTCTGTAAGGCTTTCCAATATAAAAAAAATAGAACAAGTTATTTTTATTTTACCTATTCCTGAATACCTTTTAGTGTTTTTTAACCGACTTCAAAAAAGGAGGAGGTTCTATGTTCGTGTGTATGTATTTTTTTTTTATGTATGTGATTTCTCCGCCATTTGTGGATCGATTCTCAAAATTATTTTTTTATTTGAAAGAGTAGACTCCTGAGGTGGTCCCGTTTTAATTTGGTGAAGATCTTCGGAGCTGGTCTTCGGAGATATACAATGGAACTCTTCAAAAATAGACGGCAAATCGGTCGTGATTGCTGGAATCGCTTGGATACTTATTGTTTATACAACATCATGACCTATCATCACGCCTGTATGCTCTGAGGGGTACGTAGATAAGTACAATAGACCTAGATTTCGACAGTTAGGTATGTTAAGTTTCATTAATTAGGGATAAGTGGATAACCCTATCACCTTGACATGAATTGTTAACAATTAACAATATAACGTAAATTCATGGTTAATATTTTTATGGGAACAACTAAAAATGGAAAAATAAAAAACTTTTACAAAAACACCAAATCAATCAAACAAAGGTCACTGACTTCGAAGCTTAAACTTTATTTAATTGATTTGGTGTTTCGGTCACCGGCTTCTGAAGCTATTTATTTTTCACTTTTTTGTGTTTTTCTTTTAGTTTTTTTGAAGTCGGTTTAATTTTTTGCAAAAAATATTTTTTATGTAGTTAGTCGGTTTTATTAGGTGTATGAAAGGTTTTATTGATTTACTTCTCTTTTTTAATCGCCCATCATGGGACTTTAAAAGAACAAAAGGCGAAATGAGTAAGGTGTTCATCTTTGCCTAACACTTCGATTAGCGGCGTGATATTATCTTGTGATGCTCAATTTCGGAGACCAGTAGTTTTTAAATATCCCTAAGTAGCCAACACGTACCTCGGAGGCGGCGGGTGCAGCGGCGGGACTCCGAAGCCGTGCGGCGGGTAGGCGGGGGGAGGGGGCATGCCCGGCCCGAACGCGGGCTTCAGCGGGTCGCGCATCAGCGAGTGGTACAGGTTCAGCGCGTCCACCAGCTCGGCCGACAGCTGCGTCAGGCGCGCGTGGCGCCGGTCCGCGCGTTCCAGCGCCGCGTCCACCAGCGCGCCCATGCCGTGCGCGCGCGCCTCCAGCCGCGCCAGCGCCGCCTCGCCGCCCGGCGCCGCCTCGCGCGGGTCCGCCTCGTGCAGCAGCGCCAGCGCCGCGTCCATGGCGCCCTCGTCGATGCAGGCCGGCGCCTCCTCGCCCGGCGCCGGCCCCGCGCCCGCGCCCGCCCCCACCCCCGCGCCCGCCTCCGGCGAGGCCGCGCGCGCCGGCGACGCCAGGTCGCCCGTCACGAAGTTGGCCGGGAACAGGCCCTCGCCGCGCTCGTTGTACCCCTTCCACCAGTTCGGGTCGCTCGAGTCGGTCACGTGAACTGCAAACAGGTCGGTCGTGAGCGGCGCGAAGCGAGCCGGAGCGTGCGCCAGGGCGTGCCGCTACCTACCTATCTCGCCGGCCAGGAACGTCAGCTCGTTGTCCTCGGCCGCCTCGAAGTCGTAGAGCGCGCGCACCTTGCGCTGCGGCGCCGCGTCGGGCGCGGGCGCGGCGGGCGCGTCCACGCGCGGGTACAGCGGTGCGGCGGGCGGCGCGTCGCGCAGGGACAGCGCGATGGCGCGCGCCAGCTCGTCCTGCTCGCGCTGCACGGCGGCGGCGGGCGGCGACGCGGCGGGCGCCGGGCGCGGCGTCTCGCCCGACTCGGCGCGAAGCTTGGCGTGCAAGGAAGGAATGAGATCGAGCTGCGGGTCGTCGCGGAACTCGCCCTCGGCCCACTTGCGCAGCAGCGCGCGCATGCGCTGAGCGACGGCGGGCTGCGCGCGCGCCAGCAGGCGCCGGAACTCGGTCTCGAAGTCGCGCGAGGCCACCTCGAGGTGGAAGGAGCGGCCGCAGTTGGCCACGCAGGCGTCCAGCAGCACGGCCGCGTGCACCTGCACGTGCGGGTCGGGATGCGCGAGGCGGCGCATGACGGCCCGGAGGCACTCCTTGGCGCTCTGCGCGGAGGCGCCGGCACGGTCACAGATCTCCATGATCAGCCCCCATTCCTCGCTCGTGTTGTTCTCGCTCGTTGCGCGTTCTATAAATAAATAAATAACGTTTTCTTATTACACACATACACACATATAACATCATGCCTGTAAACCTCGAAGGGTAAGGCAGAGGTGTATCAGTAGTGGTAAAGCCACATTTCACCAGTTACGTTCAAGTCTCATATAACGGGGGCGAGCCTATTGCCATCAACACCATTCCATTTCATCATTTTTGCCATCATCGCTATCTTAGTACATCCACAAATTAACGAACACACAATAACCGTATGCAGCTTACATAATCCAAGCTCTTTTGACTGGCCTGTTCGTCTAGTACCTAGTTAGTGACCCTGACTGCAGCTATGCCGGAGGTTGTGGATTCGATTCCCACCCAGGACAAATATTTGTGTGATGAGCATGATCATTTGTTCTATGTCTGGGTGTAATTTACCTATAATATGTATGTATATTTAGAAATATGTAAATATGTTTATCTGCTGTTTAGTACCCATAATACAAGCTCTCAAGCTTAACTTATATTCTTATTCCACTTTTCACACAATGCCATTTAGTCCCAACTAAATGGCATTGTGTGAAAAGTTGTGGAATATAATTATATTTTTTTTTCTTTTAGTTTAAAACATTCACATAAATTATTTGATAGCAATGTCCAGTCTCAATAACCCTGCAGTAACGTGGCGCTAAAGTCGGCGGTCAAGTCTAACAAAATACAATTGAATACCAGTATACCTACCCCCTTAAGGTAGAGGAAAACAATACCCTGAAAAACATTTTGCAAACCAATCAAACATTGAATACAATGACTTAACAAAACAATTATTAACATTAAGGGACTGTTACACCAATCATTATGTTGAATATAAAAACACAGAAAATTATGGGCTGCATAAAATAGTTATTCACTATTACCACTGCTGAAACCCGATGGGTTGCTGGTTCACACCGCTGAGGAGAAATCAAACTTATTTGTGCAGCCTGTGCCCAAGAAGGGCAGTCTGCCTGACCCTATTGATTGATTAGAAAAGAATAGAATAGAATACTCTATTGTTTACCATAAAAAATTACAAATTATAACTAAAACAATAAAATGATAAAAAAAAAAATCAATAGGTACCTGAGGAAATGATGGTCGAACAGTTATTTATGGTAGTGAGAAGCCTAAAAGTCTGACAATCAGTCTTACCAAGGAGTTTTGTGTTACCTAGTTACTGGGTTGTGCGGGACATGCATAAAATTCTGGTATCCAGTTGTACCTTGTTAGTCTAAACATAGTTGCAAAACAGCTAGATACCTACCTACTTATATCATACTGCAAAAAAATGGCAGCATTATAATTCTGATGACTGTAGCAGATACAATCTCATCCCCTCTGTGTAGGTTTTTAGTTTGTAGAGTCATTTAATCTTAAGTTTCTTTTTAATTTCTCAATTTGGTTCCTATGGATTTTAATTATCCGAAATAAAGAATATAGGTAGTTGGTTTGGGGACAGACCAGGAAAGAGACTTTTTTTCATATATTACATTTTATAGTGACTAAACTTCATACATTTCTGTAATAAATTTAAGTGAGAAACATTAATTTTTATTTGAACATTTTATTATTAATTGAACATTCAGTTTTAAGTAATAAATAGGTTAATTAGAAAGTTAGTACAACAAAAAGTATTTTTTTTGTCCTGGCCATAGCCTTCATAACTTATAATGACCCCAATGTCAACTATTTTGAGCAAAAACATTATATGAACTTAAACTTTACTCTTTTTCTGTAGTTCTACCCCACCTTCTTGTAATTATATCATTTTAATAAATAATGATTTTGTTTCCGTTATAATTTTCAAATGTCTAAACATTTAAATTAACCGAAATTATTGTCATCTCCGTATCTGATAGTGAACATCCACAGCAACACATCTACATACTTAGTGCTTCCCTATTAAGCGTTCCTGTGGGTGCTCATCGTCCACGGCCAGTGTGTAATGCTTTCGCTTGTTGCGCATTACAGGGTTTCAAGTTCACCTTATTTTCCTGCTTGCCGCGGCGGACAGTAGCAGGACTACCCCTGAACCCTACACCATCATCTGGACCTGGCGATCGACGCGCGAGCACCCGTCTTCGGCAGCGGCCAGTGACGTCAGGGGAGTGCTAGACCAGTGAGGAGGTTAATCCATGTATAGGTCCTAACCCACCTACGTAACTACCCCTTCTACCGAGCTATTCATAATAAATGTTCTTATTTACTGCCTACCTACCTTTTTATTTAATATCCTCCTAGGAATACCTGTGCCTAGGTTAGGTAAGATAAAGTAGTGTTAAGAGGTAACTTTAGAACCGGGACACTGGCATTATATGAACCTAAAATATTGACAATATCATGTATAAATATTTGGAACAACTCAATCCCAGGCCTTGCATTTAAACTAAGTGTGAGTCATCATAAGATAATTATTGCATTTTGTTGTGTCAACACTGGATTTTACTTCTTTATTTTTCAGGCCCTGAGCAAAAGGCACCTTCCGCAACCAATAGGTTAATTGTCTGGAATTCCAGTAGTTAACAAGTTAATTTCATCTAGCGAAAGCGTCATGCAGGTGCAAATCACAACTAGTGGAACAAAAAAATCACTCTTGTGACCCTAGCTAGACAACCCATCATAGGTAAATCACTAGTACTTAATCAATATTGTACCATTACTTTGCTACTTGGCTATACGAAAACATAATTACGTACTGCTATCATTTATCTTTGTTTACAAAGAAACTTATGTATTCTAGTGAGTCATCGAAAACTTGATGACTGAATAAGTCTTTGTACGAGCACTAATGTGCAGAGAACGTTGTCGTGCAACAACTACTTACCGACATCTTGATCGAAAGGCGAAGAATTGCCGAAAATCCCCATACTTATTTATACGATAGAAGCGCCCATGAAACACTGCAAGCTACCCACGAACTTTACAGAATTTTAACTGATTCGAAGTAATTTGTATAATAACTGCAATTTTTAGATTCCTCTATTTGCTCAAAATAACACAAAGAATATTTTTTTAACAATACAGTACGTATTATTTCACCAAATAATTAATTAGCTTATGCTCACTGACTGACAGATAAGCAGACTAAGCGACTACCACAGAGTACATTATCATTATACTTACTATCTATACATATAATAAGACTGTAAAAAAACTGTGTCTGTACATTGAATATATTTAAAAAATAATAATTGAGGGGGGTTTAGAAACAGTAATAGAGCACGAATCCAAAAAAAAAAATCTGTCTGTTTGTCTGTTTGTCTGTTTGTCTGTTTGTCTGTTTGTCTGTTTGTTTGCACACGCTAATCTTCGGAACTACTGGACGGATTTGAATGATTTTTTTTTTGTTGTATAGATATTAAGTCTGGTCAACACATAGGCTATAATTTATCTTGGAAACTGGAACACCTGATGCAGAACTGCAACAGACCAGCTAAACTATAGGAGATACAAAAATGGTCCCATAGCAAAAATTGTTCCACGTGATGAGCATTTTCTGCTGAGAGAATAAATTTGAAGATCCGGAACACCTGATGCAGAACCGCAACAGACCAGCTAAACTATAGGAGATACAAAAATGGTCCCATAGCAAAAATTGTTCCACGTGATGAGCATTTTCTGCTGAGAGAATAAATTTGAAGATCCGGAACACCTGATGCAGAACCGCAACAGACCAGCTAAACTATAGGAGATACAAAAATGGTCCCATAGCAAAAATTGTTCCACGTGATGAGCATTTTCTGCTGAGAGAATAAATTTGAAGATCCGGAACACCTGATGCAGAACCGCAACAGACCAGCTAAACTATAGGAGATACAAAAACGGTACCATAGCAAAAATTGTTCCACGTTATGAGCATTTTCTGCTGAGAGAATAAATTTGAAGATCCGGAACACCTGATGTGGAACTTCAAGAGCCCAGCTACACTATAACATATATTGGAATGACGTCTTAGCAAGAGTTGTTCAGCCTTATGAGCACTCGCTGTTGACGTTTAAAAATCGAAGATCTGGAACACCTGTTGTGGAACTCCAAGAGCCCAGCTACACCAAAACTCAAATAGGAATGACGTCTTAGCAAAAGTTGTTCGGTCTGATAGGCATTTCCTGTTGACTTATAAAAATCGATGATTAGAAACATTTGGTATAGAAATAAAATTAAAGCTATCACTAACTTCATTGCATAATTATAAAATAACATAAGTAGTACTACGCGGTGAAGGCGGGAACAGTTCGGGACTGATTTTCGATGACGATGGTATATCGTTGAAAATTAGACTCTACTGGCTAAAACTCCCATTTTTTTTATCGTATGCCTTCGGGCTTATGTTATTTGAGTGTTTAATTTCCTTTTCCATTTATCTTCGTTACACGGTAGCTTACCCGGTAACGACCTAGTGCCGATACTGCTTAAGGATGTCTGGTACGTGCCCAGCATCAGCAGGAATCTATTTTCAGTGCTTGCTACCCATGACATATCGGACAAGAGTGTCTTTGAGTCTACTACAACAAATTGTACTCTCAAAATGGATGGACAGTTGAAACTGACTGGCACACGCAGCAAGTTTGGAGGACTGTTCAAACTGAATATGAGATGTCTCCCACCAAATGTGCGAGTGAACCAGATATCCACAACGTCAAATCTGTTACAATTATATCACGAACGATTTGGACATCAAAATAAGAGCCATGTGAAGAAGTTAATCAAAAAGGAGTTTAACATAAATTTACAGACAACCAAAGAACTCTGTGAAGGATGCATTTACGGCAAATCCCACAGAGTTAAGTTCGGGACAAGAGAGAAAGCTACAAGCCCAGGAGAATTGGTTTATGCTGATGTTTGTGGACCCTTTCCATACTCTATCACAAAGCTACGATATTTTGTGCTCTTCAAAGACGATTATACGAGGTACAGATATGTATATTTTATGAGAGAGAAAAGTGAAGTACATGCGAAGCTGCTACTTATGCTCGCTGAAGTAAAGGCTTCTGGAATTGTCATTAAGGAACTGCTTAGTGACAATGGCGGAGAGTTTGTAAACGCCAAAGTAAAAGCTACTCTCGAGAAGGAAGGCATTAAGCAAAGATTGACAATGCCCTACACTCCACAGCAGAACCCTATAGAGAGAGACAACAGGACAGTTGTGGAAATGGCGCGAAGTCTGATGTATGCACATGCCAATATTCCTCCTGCACTGTGGGCTGAAATGGTATCAGCATCGGTGTATATCCTTAATAGAACAGGCCCTACCTGCGAAAATGAGAAATCACCGTATGAGCTATGGCACCACAAGAAGCCCAGACTTAGTCATTTGAGAATTATCGGATCACATTGTTATCCTCATGTTCCGAAGCAACGGCGAAAAAAGTTAGATAAAAAGGCTCAAAAGGGAATACTGATTGGTTATGACTCTGATGATGGCTACCGTATATGGGACAGCAACTCATTCAAACTGATTCGTTCCAGAGACGTCACCTTCGATGAAAACCCTTTACTAGAACATTTTGAAGAGATTGAAGAACCAGTTACCACACAGAGCAAGACAGTTAATGAAAGCCCCGAGACCCTATTTGACTTCGTCATACCTCGTTACCAATGTCACAACCCGGCCAACATAAGCGACAAGCAGCAGCCATTGACTAGTCACGATGATAGTATGGATATTGCATTGCCTTACCAGCAAGGTCAAAATGTTGCTAAGCCGTTAAGTACAGAAATAGATCCTGCGTCTGAAGCTGAAATGCTAGATGCTGAATCACTTCCAGAGGTGGAACAATCCTTTGATGGACCAGTATCTGACGAAGAAGTTGATAATCCGATCGAAGCAGACCGTCAAATTATTGATGCAAGTGAAACAGAGGCAGAAGGTCAAAATGATCCGCCGTTGTCTGCATCCGAGATTAATGCTGAAGGCAGGATGACGCTACGAGAGCGAACAAATCTCAAGCCACCAGCTAGATATAAAGACTACATCTGCAATGTTTGTTTCAACATTAATTCGACCGATAAAACTTATACAGAACCAGGAACGTTTAAAGAAGCGACAACATCTGAGGACGCTGATCAATGGCGAAAAGCAATGGACAACGAAATCAACTCTCTGAAAGAAAATGAAACCTGGGAAATGGTGAATTTACCCGAGGGAAGAAAAGCTATATCCAGCAAGTGGCTTTTTAAGATTAAACCTAACCCGGATGGTTCGGTGGACCTCTATTTAAGCCTAGGCTTCAAGAACTTTGCAAGCTAGCTGGAGCCTCCAAGTAAACAACCACTTTAAGATAAAAGAAATAAATAAACGGAAAATGTGTTTTACTGTTCACGACATTTATTGTAAGTCTGAAGTCAACAACGGTTGCTAGGTAACAATATATAAACCACAGAGAATGATACACTAAGTGTGTAGCCTTCTTAACACCAATGTTCCAAAGGTGCTAAATGATTAAAGACCCTAAGATCCCAACAATCTACCGAAGAGCGTTAGGAGAGAATTGATGCTGTTCGAGAACATGAGGCTGCAACTTGCTCCGTGGAAACTTTTTGGGATCGCGAAGCACGCCTGCATTCTCAGCGTATTTACGCATCTACATCCAGGTATCTAGAGACCAGTGAAGAATATGTGCGCGACTGACCGCTGATCGTGAACATCATGCACTGTCTCGCGAGTTGGAGACGTTCACGGAAAAAGCATGACGCTTGAGTTTTCAGCGTATATACGCATCGACTCTAGAGATACGTGGGGGAAGGAGATGCGCGACTGACCGCTGATCGTGAACGTCACGCAACATATTATAGGCTATAATTTATTTTGGAAAATGGAACACCTAAGGTCAAAGAGATATAAAAATGGTGCTATGGCTAAAACTATTCCACGTGAAGAGTGTTTTCTGCTGTGAGACTAAATTTGAAGATCTGAAGCACCTGTAGGGGAACTCCAAAGCCCAGAGACAATATAACATATACATAATAGAAATGGCGTCTTAGCAAAAGTTGTTAAGTCTGATGGCATTTCCTGTTGACCAACAAATATAAAAAATCTGGAACATCTTGAATCGTCTTGCGCATCCCATTAATTTCCCGTCCCCGGGCTTATAGAATTCGACATCAGATGTTTCAGATCTTCGATTTTGACGACCCCGTTGTCGCTGGCATAAGCAACAGGATCCGCGTACGAAGTCGCGGGCAGAAGCTATCGATAATATACCTCCTGGCTTATTCACAACCATTCGACTAGATTCCGTACCGAATCGAACGTCTAAGATGTCGAAGATGTCATCCAAACGCAATTCACAAATCCGAAACCGATTTATTTTGACAGTTGAAATTCGATAAGAAGACTCATATCTTTCCGACAGCTGTTTGCTATCGGGAGCCATACCGAACAAAAACGATTTATTTTTCATAAATCCAGGTTAATTCAGAGAAATATAAACACTGTAAACACTGCACTTTTAAGTAAATGAAGTTTTATTATTGTATTGACCGTATTTCATTGATACTTTCGCATTTACATAAATTCAAAGTGTAATTATGTAGAACTACATAATTACACTTTGAATTACTTTATTCGTATAGTTGTACGTGTTATTGTTTGACAATAAGCAAATAGCAAGATTTGTGTATTGATATCAAATACTTACAGTGATCGAAGCTTACAGTCATTTAGCCTTTTTAAAGCAAAGTTATAATAAAAGATATTTTAATCATAGTTTTATTTCAAATAAAAACTTTTTCCGCATTGCCAGACTGGATATGTTTAAAAAGTAAAAAAAGTTTAAAAAGTATATAAGTCTGTCAAACTAGCAATGCCAGTTTGCATTTTGTACCGTTTGCTGTCTATTAAATTACTAGCTGTATAATCTATAATTAAACGGATCGAAACATTCAAATAAACCAATTTCATTTACTACTTTAAATTTTCTACCACGCTGATCATTTACTACCATTTTGTAGCGTTCCCCATAAATAGAATGATCAATCGTTTAGAAAAAAAACGTATCCGTTCGGATCTGTGAATAGCGTTTTGGCAGTTCTTCGGCTCGGAAATGAGATTGTCGAAAACGGTTCCTTACCGACACGGAAACCAATCGAACGGTTTAGAATAAGGTAGCTGGTCTAAGTACTATCGACTACCTACTGTACTGCTGGCTGAGACCACAGACTAATGACTATTTTTTTTTTTTAATAAGTACTAGAGTCTGTCATTTCTGTCAAGCGAGTCGTGTCCACGACCCTTATATAGTATAGTCTAAGCCACGACCCATAGACTGATTTCTAATTGTGGCAATACCTACTTCAAACGGCAAAACGTCAAACGGATTGTCACATTTGTCACAAGTTCGTTTCAGGATGGTTACAACATCTTGATACTTTTAGCTCAACTATCTAAATTTTCTTTATTTTACCGTGATTTTGGATTTAGATTCAGTCTTCTCTTAGTTATGACTTTGAATCTTACTGGGGCACATATTATTGATAGCCACTTCAAGAGATTGCTGTTTGAACTGAAAATAACTGTTTTTCTGCATCTTTAATCATACCACTTTTGTCCGCTCTCTTGAATGGTTAAGCAATAGAAAGTACAATTGATAATTTAGTTAAACAACTCATGACCATACAAGACGGTATCAATATTCAATCTGAAACAGACTACTTATCTGACGAAAATTACTACTAAAAAACTAGGATAGGTAGATTCTGATTTTAGTTCTGATTGTGACTAATAAAAAAAAAAAAAAAAAAAAATCAAATTCAAATGTTTATTGCTCAACACAGTACATAGTTATATATTTCTAGATGTCAATTGAATGTGAAGTCAACTGTGTTGCACCAAGTTAGGCATGCAAAAATTATACAATTTAATAATGTGATTTTAATACCATAATAATACAATGTCAAAAAATTACAACGTAAACTCATTTTAACTCATACAATACAATGTCACAAATTCTCCTGTCTAATAATGCGTTACAAAATGTCATAAATACAAAATTCTAAGTCATACCTGTGTCATAAATTCAAATAAACAAGTAATACAATGCCATAAACACAAATCAATGTCATAAATTTAAATTCATAATACAATAATGTCAATGGGTTGAATAAATTAATAATATATAATAAATATTTTTAAATCCTTAAATTAAAAACACAATTTTCATAGAAATAAATCGGACTCTAATCTAGTAGGCACCATAGTTAATGGCAAATTATTATACACACAAATTACTATCTGATAAGTATTCATTTATTGTGTAGTAAGTTTTGCTTACCATTAGATTATTTAATTGTTTCTTAAAGACATTTATATCATTTATATCTAACAAAGCACTTGGCAATTTATTATAGTATATATGTGGTGCCATTCCCAGGAAATTTTTCCGGTATACTGCTTTTTTGTGTTGCCTACTGCTTATTAAACCTACATAGAAATGCACTTTTTAATTTATCCCAAAGATATTTTTTATCTACAAATATAATTCGACTAGTATCAAAGACGTTAGTAGCGTACGATACCAGTGTTGACACCTGTAAGATTTTTAAATTTGCCGCCTTTTTCCAGGGACACGACTCACTTGACAGACTCTATGCGTTTCAAATGATAATAGGAAAGTCAATGACCTCTATCTGTCAGGTGTCACTTGAAAAGTGCGGTCTGCAACGAAACCCTTATTCGCGTATCAATTTAATTTATTTTTTTGTTTTACCGAGTCGAAGTTATTTAAAATGAAAAACTCGTCTTAAATGAATTAGCCTTGTGGACCGTACTTTTCTAGTGACATTTGACAGTTATAGGCCCTTGACGTTCCTGTTCTCATTTGAAACCTTAGATAATATACCTCTAGATCGAGCCATCGCGTGGCCGCACATGAGACAGCAATATAAAAGTTCAGTGTTGCTATTCCTTAAAAAAGTCCCAAAATACGACCAAAATTCTACTTAACTGCTAAATTATAATTGACGTATTCAACGTGGTAATATGAGTGTAGAAGTATCAATGTGTGGGAAAATATCATTTCACGTAAAATATCTACTTTCCATCTTAACTTGATTCTCACAAATAATATACACTAGGTACTACCAAGTAAAGCTTGATGTGTGTACATAGAAGGAACTCTTTAAAAGAAAACAACATTATTTTTTCGCGTTTTATGTATCATTATACATGTATAAATATACTTAGGTATGGCTGACATCCAGTGTGACATTGAAATTGCTGTATAATAACTATTGTCCTTTAAACAAAACCAACTTATTATGAAAATTTCTGATTTCTAAATTCTAAATCTTTATTGTTACTTCACATTTATTTATAAAATGAATTCTTACTTCCAAATATCTATAAGTACCTACGCGATTGCCTTCAAGAGTAAAACTTAATGATTGTCGAAAGGGCTCTGTTCGTTCGTAAGGGTTCGCCCACAAATTTGTGTGTGTTTATCCACCATAGATTTATTTGATTATTATGCCTACCTTTTGAACATTAGGCCTGACAGTTAAGGGAAAAGATTTGAAACGTGTAGCAACACTGTAAGTAAGTATTTCTAGGTTATGTGATATAAGAAATCAAGTTTACTTTAAGAAATCTTCCATATTTTGGTCTGAAACCCATGACAATAAAAGCGCACAAATGTATAAATTCAATAATCATACTATAACACTAACAGTATTGAAAACTTTCGAATGAAAAGTGATTTCGTTAATATCCTTTTCTATGCGGCTTTTACAGCCTATTATAGTGCATCCTACCATCGTAGAGCATACACCATACATTAAACACTTAACTAATGGAGTCCATTTCTCATTAAATTACTCAAACTATTACAACAATTGCAAAAACCATCCGAAATCTTAAATTAAATCGACCATAATAATATACGTGACAGTGACAGCACTTTGTTTGGCTAACATTCAAAAGTTAGCCATGCAAAAATACGGCACGCCGTAAGGGACAGAAGATACGATGCTTTGTCTCAATTTTCCTACGAACTTTGTATTAATGCATCTCACTTCCACAATACTTACTTACAGTGTTGCTACACGTTTCAAATCTTTTCCCTTAACTGTCAGGCCTAATGTTCAAAAGGTAGGCATAATAATCAAATAAATCTATGGTGGATAAACACACACTTTGTGGGCGAACCCTTACGAACGAACAGAGCCCTTTCGATCGACAATCATTAAGTTTTACTCTTGAAGGCAATCGCGTAGGTACTTATAGATATTTGGAAGTAAGAATTCATTTTATAAATAAATGTGAAGTAACAATAAAGATTTAGAATTTAGAAATCAGAAATTTTCATAATAAGATGGTTTTGTTTAAAGGACAATAGTTATTATACAGCAATTTCAATGTCACACTGGATGTCAGCCATAGATAGTATATTTATACAAATATAATGATACATAAAACGCGAAAAAATAATGTTGTTTTCTTTTACAGAGTTCCTTCTATGTACACACATCAAGCTTTACTTGGTAGTACCTAGTGTATATTACTGAAGTGACGATTTTCGGATTATTGTGACGAACTTTGGATAGTGAAGTGATGAAATTCGGATTATGCTGTAACGAACTTCGGATAATGATGTGACGAAATTCGGATAGTGACGTGACGAACTTCGGATAATGACGTGACAAACTTCGGATAGTGCTATGATAAACTTCGGATAATAACGTGTCGAACTTCGGATTATTGTGACGAACTTCAGATAATGACGTGACGAACTTCGGATAGTGCTGTGACGAATTTCGGATAGTGACGTGATGAACTTCGGATAGTGCCGTGACGAAATTCGGATAATTGTGGCAAAATTTGGATAGTGACGTGAAGAAATTCTAATTCTTGTGACGAACTTCGGATAGTGACGTGATGAAATTCGAATTATGCTGTGACGAACTTCGGATAATGACGTGACGAACTTCGGATAGTGCTGTGACGAACTTCGGAAAATGACGTGACGAACTTCCGAATATCGTGACGAACTTCGGATTAATGTGACAAACTTCGGATAATAACGTGACGAACTTCGTTATATGCTGTGACGAACTTTGGATAGTGACGTGACAAATTTCGGATTATGACGTAACGAACTTGATTAAATGACGTGACGAACTTCGGATTAATATGACGAACTTCGGATAGTGACGTGACAAAATTCGGATAATTGTGACGAAATTCGGATTGTGACGTGACGAACTTACGATTATGACGTGACGAACTTCGGATTATTGTGACGAACTTCGGATAGAGACGTGACGAAATTCGGATAATTTGGACGAACTTCGAGTTATTGTGACGAACTTCGGATAATGACGTGACGAACTTCGGATTATTGTGACGAACTTCGGATAATGACGTGACGAACTTCGGATAGTGCTGTGACGAATTTCGGATAGTGACGTGACGAACTTCGGATAATGACGTGACGAACTTCGGATAGTGCTGTGATGAATTTCGGATAGTGACGTGACGAATTTCGGATAATGACGTGACGAACTTTGGTTTATTGTAACGAACTTCGGATAGTGACGTGACGAAATTCGGATAATTGTGACGAAATTCGGATAGTGACGTGACGAACTTCGGATGATTGTGACGAACTTCGGATAGTGACGTGGCGAAATTCGGATTATGCTGTGACGAACTTCGGATAGTGCTGTGACGAATTTCGGATAGTGACGTGACGAACTTTGGATAATGACGTGACGAACTTTGGTTTATTGTAACGAACTTCGGATAATGCTGTGACGAACTTCGGATAGTGACGTGACAAATTTCGGATTATGACGTAACGAACTTGAGAAAATGACGTGACGAACTTCGGATTAATATGACTAACTTCGGATAGTGACGTGACGAACTTCGGATAATGCTGTAACGAACTTTGGAATATTGTGAAGATTTTCGGATAGTGACGTGTGTAATGTTGTCTTTACATTGTGATTTTACTTACATTTTTGTGCATTGTTTAACCTGAAATTTTAAAGCATTCACCCTCCCTAGGCAGCTATATGTTCATTACTTGGAGGCAAAGCATACCTTTTTGTCTTATATTATCATATTTATTATTTAAGTTTTTCTATAAATTATGTTTGTTTACATTCGTAATGTCAGCTAGTGACAGGTCTAGTTTTATTTTTAATTTGTCTGGAGCTAGTTGTAGGTCGTATATGTAAACCACATCGACCTCATTATTTTTCTTTTACTTTGCTTTGAATTGTGTTCTAAAACCTTTCCAAAATTCAATCATCTGTCATTCTGTCCATTTACCTTGGAGCCAGGTGGAATTTGGCAGTCTTCTTTTGGATCTGAAAGGCTTAACAAGTCTCTTATATTAGCTGCAAGTCTAATACTTATGGCCTCTCTGTCCTCCGGCCCTCTAAACCGACGTCCTCCATCTCCTCTGCAGAAGATTGAAGCCTGACGTCCCTCGGCCATAACTAGAGCCAAGAGGACAACCTCTGACGGATTCCTTCTCCTGACGGCCTCCTCTTCCGCTGCTGAAGACTGAAGCCTGACGTCCTTCGGCCATTACTAGAGCCGAGAGGACCACCTCTGACGGATTCCTCCTCTGACGGACTCCTACTCCTGACGGCCTCCTCCTCCGCTGCTGAAGACTGAAGCCTGACGTCCCTCGACTACTCTACAGCAGAGAGAGACACCTTTGACGGCCTCCGCCTTCTCTACTGAAGACCGAAGCCTGATGCCCCTCAGCCACAACTACTGCTGAGAGAGGGCCCCCTCTTCTACATTTCATCCTTCATCTTTCATTCATCAGCTTTCCTCTCTTCTTTATCCTAGCTCCACTAGGTAGGCCTGGTAATAATAAATTCTTATAACTATTCCCTCTAATCTTTTCCTACAACAGTGCTCTCCTCCTAGGTAGGTTAGTTCTGTTATGTTACACGTGACGAAATTCGGATTCTGCTGTGACGAACTTCGGATAATGACGTGACCAACTTCGGATTATGCTGTGACGAATTTCAGATAATGACGTGATGAACTTCGGATTATGCTGTGACGAACTTCGGTAAATGACGAGATAAACTTCGGATAGTGACGTGACGAAATTCGTATTCAGCTGTGACAAACATCGGATAGTGACGTGACGAATTTCGGATAATGACGTGACGAACTTTGGTTTATTGTAACGAACTTCGGATAGTGACGTGACGAAATTCGGATAATTGTGACGAAATTCGGATAGTGACGTGACGAACTTCGGATGATTGTGACGAACTTCGGATAGTGACGTGGCAAAATTCGGATTATGCTGTGACGAACTTCGGATAGTGCTGTGACGAATTTCGGATAGTGACGTGACGAACTTTGGATAATGACGTGACGAACTTTGGTTTATTGTAACGAACTTCGGATAATGCTGTGACGAACTTTGGATAGTGAAGTGATGAAATTCGGATTATGCTGTAACGAACTTCGGATAATGATGTGACGAAATTCGGATAGTGACGTGACGAACTTCGGATAATGACGTGACAAACTTCGGATAGTGCTATGATAAACTTCGGATAATAACGTGTCGAACTTCGGATTATTGTGACGAACTTCAGATAATGACGTGACGAACTTCGGATAGTGCTGTGACGAATTTCGGATAGTGACGTGATGAACTTCGGATAGTGCCGTGACGAAATTCGTATAATTGTGACGAAATTTGGATTATTGTGACGAACTTTGGATAGTGACGTGATGAAATTCGGATAATAGTGACGAAATTCGGATAGTGACGTGACGAACTTTAGATTTTGACGTGACGAACTTCGGATTATTTTAACGAACTTTGTATAGTGACGTGACGAAATTCGGATAATTGTGACAAACTTCGGAAAGTGACATGACGTACTTCGGATAATGACGTGACAAACTTCGGATTATAGTGACGAAATTTGGATAGTGACGTAACGAAATTCGGATAATTGTGACGAAATTCGGATTATTGTAACGAACTTCGGATAGTGACGTGACGAAATTCGGTTAATTGTGACAAAATTCGGATTATTGTGACGAACTTCGGATAGTGACGTGACGAAATACGGATTATTGAGACGAACTTCGGATAGTGTAGTGACGAAATTCGGATAATTGTGACGAAATTCGGATAGTGACTTGACGAACTTCGGATTATGACGTGACGAATTTCGGATTATTGTGACGAACTTCGGATAGTGACGTGACGAACTTCGGATTATTGTGACGAACTTCGGATAGTGACGTGACGAACTTCGGATTATTGTGACGAACTTCGGATAGTGACGTGACAAACTTCGGATTATGACGTGACGAACTTTGGATTATTGTGATGAACTTCGGATAGTGACGTGACAAACTTCGGATTATTGTGACGAACTTCGGATAGTGACGTGACAAACTTCGGATTATTGTGACGAACTTCGGATAGTGACGTTACGAACTTCGGATCATGACTAGGATGGCAACGCTTGACAAGTAAAACCTAAGATACAGATCTGGTGACAGGTTAGCTCAAAGTTAGGTTAGCTCAGAGTTAGGTTAGCTCAGAGTTAGGTTAGCTCAGAGTTAGGTTAGCTCAGAGTTAGGTTAGCTCAGAGTTAGGTTAGCTCAGAGTTAGGTTAGCTCAGAGTTAGGTTAGCTCAGAGTTAGGTTAGGTTAGGTTAGGTTAGGTTTTTTTTTTTTTTTTTTTTTTTTTTTTTTTTTTTTTTTTTTTTTTTTTTTTTTAGGGGTGGAAAATCCTCATGGATGTCCCCCGCCCGGGGAGGCGGAGGGGTCTGTCAGACTCTTACTGACTAAAAACCACCCCGTGTTCCTTCTCACACCTGCGCCGGGGGTCACGGGAACGGAAGATACTTCCGCGACCCCCGACTGGTGTCGGCCCCGCGGGCTTCGCCAAGTCTGCGAGGGGAGTGAGGTGTTAGACTCCCCTCGCGACGTCTAAGAGGGGCGCGCGTGAACACGACGCGCCGCCACCTCGGGTCCATGTACGTGGGGGCGGCGGACATCCCCGCGTCCGTCGCCCTGGACCCATTCAGGGGGGCTGGAAGAGGGCGTTGTCCGCCCTCCGCCTGCGCCCGGTGCGTCTGCTGCGGGCAGGGTGAGTGGAGGTGATCTCCCTCTCCCTTTCCGCAGCCTCCTTCTGCGAGATGACCGTTTCGCAGAAGGACACCACCGCGTCCCAGGACTCGACGCTGCCGACCATCCTCTCGACCACGGCCGGCAGCGACAGGTCACTGCCTACTCCAGAGACAAGAGCACGGCGCGGCTCCTCCCAAGCGGCACACTCTGCCAGCGTATGCCGCGCCGTGTCCTCCCGACAGTCGACGCAGTGGTGACACCGGGCGTCCGGCTCCCTGTTTATGCGACACAGGTACTTTCCGAAGCAACCGTGCCCGGAAAGCACCTGCGTCACCCGAAACGACAGGGAGCCGTGCCTCCTCCCGAGCCAGCGCTCGAGCACCGGCCGGACCGCCTCGATAGTGACGAGGCCGGCGGTAGGGCTCGAAAGCCTGTCCCGCCATGCCGCCACCAGGACCTCGCGCAGCTGCGACCGACGCAACTCCATGTGTCGCTGCATCGGTCGCTCGCCGCGCGCCTGCATTTCCTCGCGCCACCGGTACAGTGACGCGAGTACTTTCGCCTCCAGGTCCCAGGGCGGGGATCCGGCCAGTACTCCGGCCGCCTCGTAGGAGATCGTGCGATAGCCCCTGATGACTCTGACGGCCATCGCTCGCTGCGGTCTCCGCAGGACAGCGATGCTGCCGGCCGTCAGGTCAGCCGCCCAGATCGGGGCCCCGTAAAGGGCCATCGATCGCACGATCCCCACGTAGAGCCGCCTACAGGCGGCGCTCGGGCCCCCCAGATTGGGAAGCAGCGTTGACAGCGCCCCGGCCGCGCCCATCAGCTTGGGCGCCAGCCGCCGGAAGTGGGGTCCGAAATCCCATCGGCTGTCGAGCACCAATCCCAGGTACTTCATGGTGGACTCGACAGCGATTCGAACCCCACCGACCACTAGGTGTGATCCGGCGGGTGGCGCCCGACGGGGGCCGTGGAAAACCATAGCCTCCGTCTTGCTGAGGGCCACCTCCAGGCCGAGGCGCCGTATGCGGCCCACCACCTGTGAGACCGCAGCCGTCGCCAACAACGCCGCCTCCCTGTGCGAACTCCCCCGGGCCGTGACCAGCGTGTCATCCGCGTAACACGTCAGGTCGACGCCCGGCTGGAGCTCGCCCCTCAGCACCCAGTCGTACCCGATGTTCCACAGGAGTGGCCCGAGGACCGAGCCCTGTGGAACACCGCACGACATGGGGCGCTGGTGACCGCCATCACGTCCCACGTAGGTGACACACCTCTCCGTCAGGTAAGCCCCAACGAGTTGGCGGAGGTAGGAAGGCACCCTATGGTAGCACAGTGCCTCCCTTATACAACTCCAGGGCAGGGTGTTGAAGGCGTTGGAAATGTCCAAGGACACCGCCAACATCACCCCGCCCCGGGACACCGCTTCCTCCGCCAGGACTCTGACACGCGACACGGCGTGAATGGTGGAGCGCCCGTGCCGAAAGCCAAACTGGCTCTCGGCTAGATCCGGCCCGTCTCCGCACAAGTGGCCGACGAGGCGGGCAGCTATGATTCGCTCGAACAGCTTACCCACCTCGTCTAGCAGCACTATGGGCCGGAACGCGGACGGTGAGTCCGCAGGGCGCCCCGCCTTCTTGAGCAGGACCAGACGACCAGTCTTCCACAAAGTGGGAAACTGGCCCCGCTCAAGACACGCCGTGTAGAGTCCTCTCAGCTGGGGCTCCAGCTCCTTCAGAGCGAGGGCGAGCACTCGGCCGTGAATGCCGTCGGGCCCCGGGGCCACGTTCTTGGCCCGGAGCCGCAACACGGCCGCCCTCATCTCTGCCTGTGTCACCTCTGGGACGCTGATGGCGATCTCTTCTTCTGTAGGCTCCGCAGCTGTGGGCAAAGCCATCGGCGGCGGAATGTGCTCCGCCCTAGCCGGGAAGAGGGCTGCGACGACCTCCGTCAGCAGCTCGGGTTGGAGACTCCTCGCGAGTGGAGGCGTCGCGGCTCGAAGTTTCCCTCGAACCGCACGATACGGACGCCCCCACGGATCTCCGTCCAGAGTCTCCAACATCTCTTCCCGGCTTCGCGCCTTCGCCTCGCCGATGGCCAGCCGCAGAGCCTCCTTCGCCGCGCGGTACACCTCATACAGCGCGGCCTCCTCGTCAGGGACCCGACGACGTCTCCTCCGGTATCGGGTGTACTGGCGTCTCGGTTCTACGCACGCGACGCGCAACTGCGCAATCGCGGCGGACCACCAGTACACCTGGCGCCTTCCCGACTGTGTGTGGACCCGGGGCATGGACGCGTCGCAAATTTGCGTCATTGCCCCGCGGAACCACTGCGCCTCCAATTCGACGTCGACGGGTCCGTTCGTCGCCGACTCTCGGAACCAGGCCTGGACAATGGCGGCCTCCTCGAGCAACTCCCTGTCGATGCGCTTAAGCGCCCAGCGCGGACCGTCCGCAGGCGAGGCCGGTGAACCGCGGCCGCCAGTGGTCTGGGCGGAGACGTCGAAACGGATGTAACGGTGATCCGACAACGTCTCCACCTCCACGGCGAATTTTGTAGCGTTATAAAAGGAAAAAAAAAACTTACACCACAATATACGTATAATTTTGCTAAAAGAAATCAAAACATTTTTTAAAAAAAATATAAAAAAATACAAAAAGGTATAAAAAAGGTATTGACGACAGACTTCGAAGAATTATTTGTAAGATGCAAAATGGATTAAGTTTAGAATTAATAGTAATTTGGATAATTGTGGTTGCAACCCCTGGTTATCCTAATTGTACACGGTTAGATGATAAAAAAAAAAAAAAAAAAAAAAAAAAAAAAAAAAAAAAAAAAAAAAAAAAAAAAAAAAAAGGTTAGGTTAGGTTAGGTTAGGTTGCCCAACGGAAGCTGGACCTTGCCCGGCGCGCTCAGCTCCAGGAGGAGCTGGAGGAGCGTGTCGCGGCTAAGGAAAAGCGGGCCCAGTCCGCCCGAGCGAGGTCCGGGTACGGCGCGTCCCACGTGCTGTACGCGGACCACTCACTGGCGGAGCTGGAAAGGATGGCGGAGGAGGACGAGGAGGGGATCGTGGAGGTCGCCTCCAAGTCCTCCAACTTGAAGGGCACATTCCAGAAGGCCCTCAAGTGCCGGGCCGCGAGCCTGCGCGGTGTCGTCGCTGAGCTGTTGCAGCGAACGGCCACCGACGAGACGCGGCAACTGCAGGCGAAGGTGGATCGCCTGCAGTCGGAGGTCAGCCAGCTGCACCAGAAGCTGGCTGAAGCCACGGCCCGGCCACAACAGGCCGCGACGAGCCCTGCCGCAGAGGCCCCCCCCTCCAGCCGCAACCTTGAGGATGTCATCCGCAAGGTTGTGATGGAGGAGCGGGCCTTCACGCGAGCCTGCCTGGCGGGGATCGAGGACCGGCTCCTTCCGGAGACGCGCCTCCGACCGCCGCTTGCGGCGGACAAGAGGCGGGACCGGGCGGAGCCGGTGCCTCCTACCCCACAGGCCGAGGGCACCCTTCAGGAGGTCCCCCAGCAGGAGGAGGACGCCCTTCTCCCTGCGACCACACCGTCCAACGAGTGGACGGAGGTGAAGCGCAGGGGAAAGGGTAAGGGGAAGAAGTCGGCAGCGGCCGTTCCCGCCGCTGCCGCTGCCGCTTCCGTCGCCACTGCCAGCCAGTCGCCTGCGACCGGCAAAAGCAAGGCGAAGGGGAAGGGGAAGGCAAAGGCGCGGCTGGTCCCCCCTAAAACCGCAGCAGTCGTGGTGACCCTCACCGCGGAGGCTGCGGGGCGAGGGGAGACCTACATGTCCGTGCTGGTGCGGGCACGCGCCAATGCCAACCCTGCCCAACTGGGCATCGGCACAGTGACTTGCCGGCGGACCCAAGCCGGGGCTCGTATCTTCGAGTTCCCGGGAGCCGAGGGGGGTGCCCGCGCGGACCTCTTTGCAGCCAAGCTGCGGGAGGTCATCGCGGACACCGCCAAGGTGGTCCGCCCGGTAAAGTTAGCGGTCATAGAGGTGGCGGAGTTGGACGACTCCGTCACCAAAGAGGAGGTGGTGGCTACGGTGGCGGCGATTGGGGGCTGCGACGTCGCTGCGGTGCAGGGCCGGGATATCCGGCCCGGCCGCGGCGGCTTGGGCGCGCTTCGCCTGCGGTGCCCAATCGCTGCTGCCAAAGCCGTCCTTGCCAAGGGCCGGCTTACAGTCGGCTTCAGTTCAGGTACGGTCCGGGCTCTCGCCGACCAGCCCATGCGGTGTTTCCGGTGCTTCGGCATCGGACACACCCGGCCGCTGTGTCCGTCGCCGATCGACAGGTCGGACACGTGCCTGCGCTGCGGCAAGGACGGCCACAAAGCTGCCTCCTGCGGGGCCGCCACGCCACACTGCGCAGTGTGCGCCGCCAGTGGCCGCCCAGCAGACCATGTGATGAGGGGGAGGAAATGTCTTCCTCCCCCCAAGCGGGGCAAAGCTGCCGCTGTCACTGGCGCCGCTCCTGCGGCGGTTGCGGAGGGTGGTGCGATGTCCGACTGATTTCGGTCGGACGTCGCATCGCACCGGCGTCGCGGTCTTCCGCGGACTCTCCTCCCCTCTCGCTCTAGAGAGGGGAACGGGATACGCGGCCGCCGCGCCGCCGGTGGATCGTGAGGATCATCCTCAAGGTGGCGACGGGCGGGCGATAGGCGCGGGGGCGCCTACGCCCGCATTGCACCCGTCACCGCCCCGCCGGGCAATCGTCGGCGGGGACTGGACGAAAAGGCTCTGCCGGATTCCCAGTCCCCGCCATTCAGGACGAAGCGGGAACACGCTGGTGGTTTTTAGTGGGTATACCGGGTCAGACCGGGGAGTCCCACATACCCCCCCCATCCCCCGATGGGAGGGTATGCGTAATGCATTTTCCCCAGCGTTAAAAAAAAAAAAAAAAAAAAAAAAAAAAAGGTTAGGTTAGGTTAGGTTAGGTTTTTTTTTTTTTTTTTTTTTTTTTTTTTTTTTTTTTTTTTTTTCCTACCTCTCCACGCTAGGTGGAGCCTGCGAGCTAGTTTTCCCCTAACGTGATCAGGGACCTTGGGATGCTAGGGTTATATTTATTTATAAAGTTTTTTATTTAAAAAGAAAGGCTACAATTATTACTATAAAAACATGTGTGGTGTATACATAGTACCTACTTACTTAAATTTAAGGTCTTATTTCTAACATATATTTATTTTCTAAACAATTTTTATGATAATAAAAACTTATAATTATCTTAGATTTACTACATATGGTCTTATTTCTAACATATTTATTTTCAAAACAATTTTTATGATAATAAAAACTTATAATTATCTTAGATTTACTACATATGGTCTTATTTCTAACATATTTATTTTTAAAACAATTTTGTTCGAGCTAACGCCTGCTCGTTTGCAATGAGCAAATCTATAATGCATGCTAATTAGAATGCGATTAGTTTAAGGATTAATGTATTAATTATAATAGTACTTGGTTGTCACTTCTTCCATTTTTGAACGTCGTCAAGGCAATACATGTTCTGACTAAATATCAGCATTTTTGGAGTTTCTTTGAAGAGTCACCTGAAAATCCCCCACATTTTGGTCCATTACCGAGCCGGATTGGTAATCACATGAAGATTTGTTAAAAATCAGTGGATTTTGGATTTTTACCGTGGAGTTTGCCGATGAGGTTATAAGCCGGCAACGTGACTGTGAACAAAGGACGACAAGCTAATTTACGGTGTTAAGAATAATTTATTTTGAGTTTGTTACATCCCAACACTCGTTCAGGTAGTATTTTAAACGTAATTAAGGATTTAACAGGTTAGTGTTAATTATACCTATTCATTGTTAAAACTAATATAGTTACCTAATTGCATTGTGAATAGTTTCTAGTAGTTATCATTAATTATCTGATGATACTTATTTGGCAAATACAATTATACGTTCTTTCTATTAAAGTTCAGTAGATATAATGCTACATTTATAATTGTATAGCAGTATTTAGATAACTATTCATGTACCTATTAGTTCCAGTTCGTAGGTTGGTGTAAAGTAGATATTATAACCTAAATTATTCTTTAATAAATGTATTCAAAACCGTATTAGTCAAGTCATTAAGTATTTATTAGTACTTACCTATATTGCCGTTTGACCTATATGGCCATTGTTCGACGTTAGGTTATTAAGTGTTCAAGTTTTGAGGAATATGTTGTTAAATAAAAGTCTAAATTAAAGATATAAGTTTGTATTTACATATTATTATTTACAACAGTTAGGAGGCACTATTTACAGGATTAACATTTTTGGTTAAATTGCTATAGGTATAAAATAGTAGTACAGGCAGGTAACTTAAACTTAGTTGTTTCAGTATTGTAAATCTTATACCAAGTTGTTATCATATTCCAGGTTGACTACATTCGATTCCCAGTATGTCCGAAGAAAGAGAACTTATTAAAAAACGAGGAAGCTTCAAGGGACGCTTAACTGCATTCATTAACTACCTTGATGCAGTCAGTGACAAGGAGTTGACTAGTTGTGAGGTCAAGGAATTGCAGTTACGGATTGGGAGAATCGAGGTTTTGTATGGGCATTACGATGAGGTACAGTTGCGATTAGAATGTCTTGTAGAAGATGTTAAAGCTCAATTTTCTGAGCGTACTGAATTCGAGTCACAGTATTACAAAGCATTGTCTAGGTCTCAGGAGCTTTTGTGTAAATACAACAATGATAATGAGTCGATCAGTAGTGAAAAATGTACCCGTATCAGTCAACGTAAGCCTGTGAAGTTGCCCACGATACAGCTACCTAAATTTAATGGGAGTTTTAACACTTGGTTAGAGTTTCGTGACACTTTTACTAGCCTCATTCATTCTAACGATGAAATCGATCCAGTTAACAAATTCCATTACTTGCGAGCGTCTTTGGAGGGATCTGCTGCTGTTGTAATCCATGCGATTGACTTTTCTGCTAGTAATTACGATATAGCTTGGAAGCTAATTTGCGATCGTTTTGATAACAAAAGGTTGTTGGTTCAAAATCATGTGTCATCCTTATTTTACTTGAATGCAGTTTCGAAGGAGTCCTCTGTTGCGTTAAAGGGATTAATTGACCAACTTAATAAAAATCTCCGTGCGTTGGAATCGTTAGATGAGCCCGTTAAGCAGTGGGACACTTTATTAATATTCATTGTGACTCAGAAGCTAGATCAGGTTAGTTATCGTGAGTGGGAGGAGCACAAAGGTCGAATAGACAAAGATGTCACGATAAAATTTGCCGACCTCATTCAATTCATTCGCTACCGCGCTGACTTGTTGGAAACATTAGAAACATCACGAAATAACACTAAAAACACCTCTGCTAAGCCCAGTTTAAATTCTAGTAGGGTGAAATCGATGGTTGTATCACAGAGTTCTAATGATTCCAGCACTGAAATAAGCAAGTTGTGTCCGCACTGTAAATCTGATCACTTTTTAAATAGTTGTCCACAATTCCTCGCACTTAGCATAGACGCCCGTCTTAAATTAATACCTAACTATAAGGTATGCTATAACTGTTTCCGTACAGGTCACTTTGCTAATCGATGTAAAAAGCCAGGATGCAAGATATGTAAACGCCGACATAACACATTAGTTCATTCGTCGGAGAGTAAAGGTACTGTGAATTCTTGTAATAATGACAACAAATCGTTCGGTAACGATAACTCATCCCGTTCCGTATCAACGTCATCACCTGCTGACGCCGTGGGATGCACTAATGTGAGCGCAAATAATTTAACTTTGTCTGCGGAGCTTAGTTCGCGTAAACAACGCGCTGTATTATTGTCCACCGCTCTTATCAAGTTATGTGATCGAAACGATCGTGAGCACATAGTGCGAGCCATGCTTGATAGTGGTAGTACATCGTGTTTTATGACGGAACGGTTATGTACACGGCTTAACTTAAATACTAGTCAGATTAATGGTTCCGTCTTTGGTATTAATAACGTGAGTTCTCACGTAGGCAAAACCTGTCATGTAAAAATGACGTCATTAGACAATAGTTATGTTACTAACTTTCATTGTTTTGTTTTGCCATCATTAACGACTGTTGTGCCTTGTCGTAAAGTCGACATTTCAGACCTGAATATTCCAGATAATATATGTTTAGCTGACCCCACCTTTTACAAGCCTTCAGAAGTAGACGTTTTAATAGGAGCGGATATGTTCTGGGACTTGGTTGGTTCACAGAAAATTAGACTAGGAGTAGGTAAGCCAGTGTTGTGTGAAACTTTGTTAGGCTGGATTGTTTCTGGCCCTGGTACTTTTAGTAATGGCAAATTAATGTCAAATGTCATTTCGTGTAATTTAACTCAAACTAATTCCCCTAGTAACGGTGATTTAAATAATACTCGCACCGATTTAGAAAAGTTCTGGAATTTAGAAGAGATAAATACACAAACCTCACATTATTTACCCGAGGAGAAGTTGTGTGAGGAGCATTTTGTTAAGAATACGACACGTTTAGAGAACGGTCATTTTTGTGTTCGTATTCCTGTTAAGCAAGATCCTTCTATTTTAGGAGAATCTTTTCAAAGGGCTTCTAAGTGTTTATATTCCTTAGAGCGCAGACTTAAGTCTAAGCCAGAGTTCGGTAAATTATATTGCGACTTCATGTCTGAATATGAGAATTTAGGACATATGACCGAGAACAAGGATCATGACAGTCCCAGTGGATATTTCATACCACACCACGGGGTACTGCGTGAAGGTAGCACAACAACAAAACTCCGTGTAGTCTTTAATGCAAGTTGTGTTACTTCTTCTGGGGTATCTTTTAATGACGTGCAGATGGTGGGTCCTACAGTGCAGGACGATCTGATGTCCATACTTCTTCGGTTTCGACAACACAAGTATGTCTTGTCGGCTGATGTCGCGAAGATGTATAGATGTATATACGTCCACCCATCTGATAGGCACCTGCATCAGGTCCTGTGGCGTCATAATGCATGCGATCCTGTCAAAGTATACAAGCTGAATACCGTCACATATGGCACGGCTAGTGCACCATTTCTTGCCACACGTTGTTTACAGCAAATAGGGATAGACTATCAGACCAATGACCCTATGATCACTTCGCGTTGTGTGAGTGATTCATCCTCAGGTAGCAGAGATAGGGTTGCTGAAATCATCAAGCATGATTTTTACGTTGATGACCTCTTGACAGGAGGTGATAATTTGAATGAAGTTATGTTTATCCGCACAGAGGTCACCAACGCACTAGCATCTGCTTGCATGCCACTGAGAAAGTGGCGGTCTAACGTCCCTAGCTTAGTCTCTGGAGCTTCACAGTCGTCATTAGATTTAGATGTTGGATCTAATGAACCCAATAAGTTATTAGGGCTTAACTGGTTTTGTAGTTCCGATGAATTTGGGTTTTCAAGCTTAACGTTACCTTCTAAGAGTACTGTTACAAAGCGTGACATACTTTCTGCCATAGCACGTATATTTGACCCCTTAGGACTTTTATCTCCTTGTGTAGTCACAATGAAAATGTTTTTACAACGAATGTGGTTAGACAAACTCTCGTGGGATGAGCCATTGACCCCGGCACTTAATGATAGTTGGAATGCTATTGTCAAGGCATTGCCGCTTATTAATAATTTTCGTGTTCCACGACTCGTAATATGTGACGCATATACTACACTAGAGCTGCATGTTTTCACAGACGCATCTGAGCGTGCGTATGGTGCGTGCATCTATGTACGCAGTACCAATAGTCAGGGTGAGTACATGGTTCGTCTGTTAGCCGCTAAAAGTCGAGTGGCGCCAATCAAGCCTACCACCATTCCAAGACTGGAATTGTGTGGTGCCGTAGTCGGAGCTCGTTTGTGTGAGAAGGTTATCAATTCATTGCGCCTAAAGTTCAGTAATGTGTACTGCTGGACTGACTCCACCGTCGTGTTGGGATGGTTGGAGATGCTACCTTCTAAGCTTCAGCCATTTGTACGCAATCGCGTTGCCGAAGTTTTAGATAAGGCTGGGCACTGTACTTGGCGACACATCCCAACCGCCAAGAATCCTGCAGACCTAATATCTCGTGGCGTGGATATTAACGTTCTGCAATCTTTGGACTTCTGGTGGAGTGGTCCCAGTTTTTTAAAGCAAGACCAGTCTCATTGGCCGTCTCAGCACAAACCTTTAAAGTCAGACAAACTTCCTGAAACTCGACCTCACGTTTTAATGAGCGCTAGTGTTAGTCATAATAGTCAATGTTATACATTCATCGATTTTAATCGGTTTTCTAGTTATTTAAGGTTGATCCGTAGTGTAGCAACAGTTTTAAAGTTTGTTAAATTGTGTAGGAAAATTCCTTGTATCAGTTTTCTATCACAAGTTGAGTTGCAAGATGCATTAAATATTATTTTAATTAGAAGCCAAATCGAGTCTTTTCCTGAGTACCAGTTGCTCATTAATAATCAGAAGTTGCCTTATAAAAGTGCCCTCATAAAATTCAACGTATTTCTAGATAATAATAAAATCATGCGTGTCGGAGGACGCTTAGCAAATTCAACCTTTTCTTTTGATAAAAAACACCCTATTCTTTTACAGTCCACACATAAATTTACTAAGTTACTATTCGAATTTGAACATGTTAAGCTGATGCATGCAGGCCCTCAGTTGTTGCTGGCCTCGATTAGGGATTCATACTGGCCCATAGGCGGTCGAAGTCTAGCAAAAAGTTGTTACCGTAGTTGCGTTCGTTGTTGTCGCATGTCGGGTAGAACAGTCACTCCTATGATGGGTAATTTACCGCAGCAGCGTCTCATTCCAGGCGGTTATCCTTTTGAAAGCACTGGTGTGGATTATGCTGGTCCCATCATGGCTGCTAGTAGGCAAGGTCGGGGATGTAGGCTAGTAAAAGTGTACATAGCTATCTTTGTGTGCTTTACCACCAAGGCTATTCACCTAGAGCTGGTAAGTGACTTAACCAGCAATAAATATTTACTAGCATTATCTAGATTTATCTCGCGACGGGGAAAACCCAGTGACATCTACTCTGACAACGGTACCTCTTTCGTCGGTGCCTGCAACGAACTTTCGAAGTTCCTGAAATTTAATTGCAATTCCTTGGGCGAGCAATTGGCTAACGATGGCATTAAATTCCACTTTATACCAGCGTATACTCCTCATTTCGGCGGACTCTGGGAAGCGGGTGTAAAGTCTACCAAATATCATCTTAGGCGAGTGTTGGGAAACAGCAATTTAACATTTGAAGAGCTTAGCACCACATTAGTCCAGATTGAGGCGATATTAAATTCACGTCCACTTACACCGCTGTCATCCGATCCAGCCGATTGCACTCCACTGACTCCGGGTCATTTTCTTGTTGGCCGGCCGCTGACGTCACTCCCGCAACCAGATCTACAGAACCACTCCACTGCTTCATTATCTCGTTTCCAACGGATCGAGCAGCTACGCCAGCATTTTTGGGCTCGTTGGAGCAAGGAGTTCGTGTCCGAGCTACAGCAGAGGACCAAGTGGCATACCTCCAAGGACACGCTGAAGTTGGGTTCTTTGGTGATCATAAAGGAAGATCACCTCCCTCCTCTTAAATGGAGATTGGGAAGAGTTGTCGCCGTCCATCCCGGATCAGATGGAATAATTCGTGTAGCAGACGTGAAGACATCCGCTGGAGTCATCAGAAGAGCCTTTAACAGGATTTGCCCACTGCCCGTTGATTCTACGTGTGGTTGAAAGCGCCCCTGCTGCTTTCAACGTCCGGGGGCATGTTCGAGCTAACGCCTGCTCGTTTGCAATGAGCAAATCTATAATGCATGCTAATTAGAATGCGATTAGTTTAAGGATTAATGTATTAATTATAATAGTACTTGGTTGTCACTTCTTCCATTTTTGAACGTCGTCAAGGCAATACATGTTCTGACTAAATATCAGCATTTTTGGAGTTTCTTTGAAGAGTCACCTGAAAATCCCCCACAATTTTTATGATAATAAAAACTTATAATTATCTTAGATTTACTACATATATTTTAGGTTTACTGCTTATACATTTTAACTTAATACTACAGAATTTACTTTTAACATTGTATCCCTCAAACGTCCTTATGAGCACCCGGTGGATCATAAGACAAATGATCCAAATGTCGCGTGTGCACCCGTTGGATCATAAGAGATTGTTCCAGCGCAGCGAGACAGATGGCGCTACTGTGAGTTTGGTAACATGAATGTGTTGATACCAGTTACATGGTCTGTTTACATATTAATTTTGTTATGGCGACACAGATGGCGCCAATGTGGAAAGTTAGTATTTTTGCTACAACATTGATGCTTTGATACTTAGTGAACCTTGCTCATTAATTCCGATTTTATGTCACAGATGTCGTTTTAAGGAACGGAGTTGGAGTTGTGATGGGGTCTATAGATTTATGTTTATTTACATAATTTTATTGTTGTAATAGGTGTTGTGTGTAATTAGTATCTGTTTTGTAAGTGTTGTTTTCAAGTGTTGTTTACTAATGTGGTGTTTTTATGTTTTGTGTTATACTTGACTTGTTATTTTGATTAGCTGTTTTGTATTGTTACAATAATATATATATATATATACTTAGATTATATATATTTATTGTTGTTTCTTAATCTGTTTTGTTTTACGTGCGGGTTATTAGTAGGGTAAGTTAGTTTGTTTCGTGTGTTGATATATTCGTATATATTTACTATATATTTACATATCTGTGTTTTTTGTTGTTTACTGGTTTCCGTGTGTCTGTTTATTCCATTATTTTGGTCCAGTTTTACGTACTCCCAGTATGTGTTGCTGTATTGGTGTGTTACTGTGTGTGTTGTGTGTGTTTTGTGGACCCGGTGTTGTTTAGGCGTATGCCGTTGTCGTCCGGGCCAGATAGTCCCATTTCTTCCGGACCGGACATTCGACGCTGAAGGCGTTGTGGTCGGTCCTTTGCAACTTCGAGTGCAGGCAGTTGCAGCACTGCGGTTCAGCCCCTGCCACGAAGTCCTCGCACTTCTCACGCAGATGTGGACCTCCGCAGTGGCTACACTTGTCTGCACCTTCAGTACAAAATTTCCGGCCATGTCCGTATGCCAGGCATTTTGTACATTGGATGAGCGGAGACTGGTCTTCCACCCTGACCCTTTGCAGGTCCAGGTACACTGCACCAGCCTCCGTCATCCTCTGCCAAACCCTGGGTCTGACCTGGACGACAACGTGCGCCGTTTTAGGGTTTCTGGTCTTCTTCTTATATTTAATTACCATCCCTATTTCTTCCTTATCTAGGTCTTTAAAAATTTGGGCGTTCTGGGTGTATAGTGCCGCTACCATGTCGTCGTCGCTACTGTCCAAGAAGACATCCTTTAGGACCACGAGTGGGTTCTTGTTTCGCATGGGCGCCACTATCAGCCCTTCACCTCGGCTTTCAATTCTAACTTTCACCTTTTCGAGCTCCGCCTCAGTATCGCATCCTAAAATGACCGTTTGGTTTTTTGCCTTGCGGACCTTATTTATTTTTAGGCCAGTACCCCTGGCATCGACCGCCTTCTTCACCCTGGCCAACACCTCGTCGGCGGTATCCTGACCGCCTTCGAAAGTGACCGCCATTGAGTGAAGCGCCGGTCGATACCCGGGTCTGGCTGCCGCGACGCTGGCATAGGTCTGGGGGGCGGTTTTTTGTCCGCTTGCCGCTTCTCTGATGGCCTCTTCTATTTTATTTTCTACGGCGGCGACCCCACCGTTTATGTCGCCGATCTTATCACCGAGGTCGGCGGCAGCACGAGCGACGGCCTTCACCTCTTCTGACGTGTGGTCTAGGCTGGTTTTGACCGCGCCGACACTATCGCCGACCGCGATAATCTTATCGGCGAGGGAGTCGGCGTTCGATATGCAGTATTCTGCGCTTTCTGCGACGACTTGCTTGAACCCCTTTGAGACCTTATTTTCAAGGTCCTTCAGCTGCGTATTTAATGTTGCCTCCATTTTTTCCAGCCTTTTAATTAGGTTCTCCGATGTATCGGGTGTAGGCTTGGAGCTGGTTTGTGCGGGCAGGACCGTCATAGGCTCTGTTTCCATGCTCTTTACTCTCTTACTGAGTTCGAACAACATCCGTAGACTCCTGTCCGACTGTGCCTCCAGGAAGATCTTTATGTCCCTCCTCATTTGAGGGTATTCCTTTACCTTTGCCGGGATTTCTTCGAAGGTCTTCATGACATCCTGGAGTATTCTGTCGTTTGACAAGGTGGCATAGATGTCGGTTTGCTTCAAGTAGGTATCCATAACGTCTACGGATCTTCGCTTTCGCTCTGGTCTCTTGATAAAAGTCCTGGCCGCGTCTAACGCCTGTCCGGGCGAGCTTGAGGGGCTAGGGGTGGGGCCTGGCATCCTTGTCGACGATGTTAGAGGGGTTTCGGCGTTCGACATTGCGTGTGTGTGTATAGGGCACTGTGAGAGGTAGGAACGTCGGTGTGTAAATATATATAAATTATAAATTAATTATAATAATAAGGTGTCCGTCTGACCCTGTATAGGAGGGGTGTGTCTTGTTTTGACCCTGTATATGGGGGTCAAAGTCAGTGTTTGCGTTACGCAGTCAATATAAGAATAAAAACAAGAAAAGGAAAAAAAAAAAAAAAAAAAATTTTGTAAATTTTTATAAAAAAAAAATTGGGGGTGGGGGGTCCAAAAGTGGGGGGGAGGGTACCTCTTAGGCGACTTTCACCGTGGTGTCTTCGACACCACAGAGGCTGAATTTGAGGTCGGTTTTGCTCTATCTCCTCCCGTTCCCGAGATATTTAAGTTTTCCTTATTTTTACTCGACTAAATTTTCGGTTGCACCTACATTTGGACTAAATTTCCGAGTACACTTGAATAAAATGTTTACATAGAAATGTGCTTGTGCGGCTCTAGAGTACGTGTCTGCTGCTGGTATTTCGGAGTGTGGGGGGGTGAGCGGGGGGGGGGGGGGTGAAGGGTGGGGTGAAGGGGGGGGAAGGGAGGGGTGAAGGGGGGTGAAGGGAGGGGGGTTTTAAAATTTTATGTTTACTATAAATTAAGGCTGAGGGCCACCTGCAGGATATATACGGGGAGTATTATCACAGGGGGTGGGGGGGGGGGGGTAAAAGGAGGGGGGGGGGGGGTAAAAGGAGGGGGGGGGGGGGTAAAAGTAGAGGGGGGGTGTATCCCGTCAACGGAGCTATGTAACTAGTGAGGTAGGGCAATTTTATTTAGGGGGGGGGGGGGTTGTCGGGGGGAGGATCCAAAATTGTGAGTTTGATGCAAGTATGGCGGACGGCCACTTGTTGTCTTAACTTTAACTAATTTCTGGGGTGGGGGGGGGGGGGGGGTTGAAATAATGGGGGGGGGGGGTATCCGGGAAGGGTAGTGCTACACGGCTTGAGGCTAAATCAACAAAAATATATTTTCACAAAACCCAAAATAGATGAACTCTGCCTACCTTGTTTGTATGTTCAAGTTTACTTGATTTAACTTCTACGAATGATGTAAACAAAGATCTACAAAATTACGTAGTTTGAAAACGTACTTTTTTGTTTTAAATTTAATTAAAATTTTAAGGGGGGGAATTTATAGAGGGGGGCTCAAAACCGATTTGTGCGGTGTTATTTTTGAAAAAGGGGGGCTGTATTTGTAATAAATTAAGATTTAAGTTCTAAAATTTTTCTAGTAAACTACAATGTGTGTACGTTTTCACTGTGACTGAAGGTCAATTTTAAAATGCACTTTTTGGGGAATATTTATGGGACTGGGGAAGAGGGTGATATTATATGATAATAATCTGACCCTGTAAAGGGGGGTTTAATTAGTCAAAATGGGGTACAATCCCTGAAATAGTCTTAAATTTAAAGATACTTGGTGGTAGCTTTTTGCACCAATGAGCAATTTACGGTCGATTTTTTTCCGGAGTGCCACACCTTAAAAGTCTTTTGTAAACAACTTAGGATAGGGTTTCGTAAAAACGTTATAACTATTAATCTACTCGTTAGAAAATTCTGAAATTTTTCACTTAATGTCTGTACACTATAAACTATTTTTTAAGGTCCATAAAACACTATGCTATCGATTAAAATAAAAAGTTATGGGGTGTGGAACACAGGGTGTCTTTTTCACTTCTGTAAAAACCTTATATCTTCCAGAAGGGGTGGCCGATCTCGATGATCGGGGTGTCGGGTGAAAGGGGAGAGTGTCCTGCGCTCATCCCCTTTTCCAGTTTTCGCCTCCGGCTGCTGGAAACCGATGTCAGTGTCAGGCTGGAATTCTGTTTCCTCCTGTATCCTGGCGAGTTCAGACGGGAAAAATCCCGGACTCAACCAGGATGATGGGGCACGTCAAGGCGCTTCTATTGACACCTTAAAATCACTATGTCACCGATTTAGTTTTCGCAGCGTTTCACTTTTTAAGTTTTGTCACCAAACTTTGAGGTTAAAAATATTGTTTTTCGGGGAAACCTCGCTGGTTTTCCACCGGATTTTGAAAATTTTTTTTTTTTTTTTTTTTTTTTTTTTTTTTTTTTTTTTTTTTTTTCGCAGTTTCACTCCGTTTCACGTTATGCAGGTGGTTATGCAATAAAAATGGCACTTTTCGACACTTTTTCTATTTTTGTGATTTTTGACCGCGGAGCGACGTTTAAAGTGATCCGACCGCCACGGTAGCCGGGGGGGAACTGGGTTAGGTTAGGTTAGGTTAGGTTGGGGGACCCCCCACAGCGCATACGTCCTCGTCGTGTCCCCTGGAAACTGCCCAGTTCTGACCACCGTAACGGAGTGGCAGACTGGGTAGGCCAAAGTGCGCTGTGCATCGTAGAGCACCTCTGTCTTGCTGTCTACGAACGTTGTTGTCGCGACCATCATGTCCACACCAAGACGTGACGCCTCCGGGCGATTTTTAAAGAAGAAAGGCGCTCAAGCGCCTGAGGCTAGCCGCGCGCCTTCTGCGGCCAGCTCTCTGGAGAGGAGTGAGTCGTTTGGGTCTCTGGACTCAGACGACTCATTCAGTCTGTCGGACGTCGAGGGCTCCCGGTCGCGCAAGCGAGTCCACCAGAGCGGTGGGTCCGGGGGCTCCTCGGCCTCCACTTCGACGGGGCTGCCGAAGGCGAAAAAGCCGACGGTGGCACCAGCGACTCATGTCGTTGGGCTCGCTGATGCCCAACGCAAGCTGGACCTTGCCCGGCGCGCTCAGCTCCAGGAGGAGCTGGAGGAGCGCGTCGCGGCACAGGAAAAGCGAGCTCAGTCCGCCCGGGGCGGGTCCGGGTACGGCGCGTCTCGCGTGCTGTACGCGGACCACTCTCTGGCGGAGCTTGAGAGGATGGCGGTGGAGGATGAGGAGGGGATCGTGGAGGTCGCCTCCAAGTCCTCCAACCTAAAGGGGACCTTTCAGAAGGCCCTCAAGTGCCGGGCCGCGAGCCTGCGCGGTGTCGTCGCTGAACTCCTTCAGCGGACGGCCACCGACGAGACGCGGCAACTGCAGGCGAAGGTCGATCGCCTGCAGTCGGAGGTCAGCCAGCTGCACCAGAAGCTGGCTGAAGCCACGGCCCGGCCACAACAGGCCGCGACGAGCCCTGCCGCAGAGGCCCCCCCCCTCCAGCCGCAACCTTGAGGATGTCATCCGCAAGGTTGTGATGGAGGAGCGGGCCTTCACGCGAGCCTGCCTGGCGGGGATCGAGGACCGGCTCCTTCCGGAGACGCGCCTCCGACCGCCGCTTGCGGCGGATAAGAGGCGGGACCGGGAGGAGCCGGTGCCTCCTACCCCACAGGCCGAGGGCGCCCCTCTGGAGGTCCCCCAACAGGAGGGGGACGCCCTTCTCCCTGCGACCACACCGTCCAACGAGTGGACGGAGGTGAAGCGCAGGAAGAAGGGTAAGGGGAAAAAGTCGGCGGCGGCCGTTCCCGCTGCTGCCGCCACTGCCGCTTCTGCCAGCCAGTCGCCTGCGACCGGCAAGGGCAAGAAGCAGAAGGGGAAAGGGAAGGCGAAGGTGCGACTCGTCCCCCCTAAATCCGCAGCAGTCGTGGTGACCCTCACCGCGGAGGCTGCGGGGCGAGGGGAGACGTACATGTCCGTGCTGGTGCGGGCACGTGCCAACGCCAACCCTGCCCAACTGGGCATCGGCAGTGTGACCTGCCGGCGGACCCAAGCCGGGGCTCGAATCTTCGAGTTCCCGGGAGCCGAGGGGGGTGCCCGCGCGGACCTCTTTGCAGCCAAGCTGCAGGAGGTCATCGCGGACACCGCCAGGGTGGTCCGACCGGTAAAGTCAGCGGTCTTGGAGGTGGCGGAGTTGGACGACTCCGTCACCAAGGAGGAGGTGGTGGCTGCGGTGGCGGCGATTGGGGGCTGTGACGTCGCCGCGGTGCAGGGCCGGAATATCCGGCCCGGCCGCGGCGGCTTGGGCGCGATTCGCCTGCAGTGCCCAATCGTCGCTGCCAAAGCCGTTCTTGCCAGGGGCCGGCTATCAGTCGGCTTCAGTTCAGGTGCGGTCCGGGCTCTCGGCGACCAGCCATTGCGGTGTTTCCGATGCTTCGGCATCGGTCACACGCGGCCGCTGTGTCCGTCTAAAACCGACAGATCGGACACGTGCCTGCGCTGCGGCAAGGACGGCCACAAAGCCGCCTCCTGCGGGGCCGCCACACCGCGCTGCGCGGTGTGTGCCGCCAGTGGCAGCCCAGCTGACCACGTGATGAGGGGGAGGAAGTGTAATCCTCCCCCCAAGCGGGGTAAAGCTGTCGCTGCCGCTGGCGCCGCCGCTCCTGCGGCGGCTGCGGAGAGCGGTGCGATGTCCGACTGATTCCGGTCGGATGTCGCATCGCGCCGGCGTCGCGGTCCTCCACGGACTCCCCTACCCTCTCGCTCTTAGAGAGGGGAACGGGATACGTGGCCGCCGCGCCGCCGGTAGGTCTTGAGGATCTTCCTCAAGGTGGCGACGGGCGGGTGTTAGGCGCGGGGGCGCCTACGCCCGCATTGCACCCGTCACCGCCTCCGCCGGGCAATCGTCGGCGGGGACTGGACGAAAAGGCTCTGCCGGATTCCCAGTCCCCGCCATTCAGGACGAAGCGGGAACAACGCTGGTGGTTTTTAGTGGGTATACCGGGTCAGACCGGGGAGTCCCACATACCCCCCCCATCCCCCGATGGGAGGGTATGCGTAATGCATTTTCCCCAGCGTTAAAAAAAAAAAAAAAAAAAAAAAAAAAAAAAAAAAAAAAAAAAAAAGGTTAGGTTAGGTTGGGGGACCCCCCACAGCGCATACGTCCTCGTCGTGTCCCCTGGAAACTGCCCAGTTCTGACCACCGTAACGGAGTGGCAGACTGGGTAGGCCAAAGTGCGCTGTGCATCGTAGAGCACCTCTCTGCCGTGAGTCTGCGAACTAGATTATTGCGACCATAATGTCGACACCCAGACGGGACGCCTCCGGGCGTTTCCTGAAAAAAGGCCCTTCTCAGGGCCAACCCGGCGCTCAGGCGCCTGAGTCTAGCCGCGCGCCTTCTGCAGCCAGCTCATACGGAGGGAGTGAGTCGTTTGGGTCTCTGGACTCAGACGACTCATTCAGTCTGTCGGAAGTCGAGGGCTCCCGGTCGCGCAAGCGAATCCACCAGAGCGGTGGGTCCGGGGGCTCCTCGGCCTCTACGTCGACGGGGCTGCCGAAGGCCAAAAGGCCGACGGTGGCACCAGCGACCCATGATGTTGGGCTCCTAGACGCCCAACGTAAGCTGGACCTTGCCCGGCGCGCCCAGCTCCAGGAGGAGCTGGAGGAGCGCGTCGCGGCTAAGGAAAAGCGAGCTCAGTCCGCCCGGGGCGGGTCCGGGTACGGCGCGTCCCGCGTGCTGTACGCGGACCACTCTCTGGCGGAGCTTGAGAGGATGGCGGTGGAGGATGAGGAGGGGATCGTAGAGGTCGCCTCCAAGTCCTCCAACCTAAAGGGGACCTTCCAGAAGGCCCTCAAGTGCCGGGCCGCGAGCCTGCGCGGTGTCGTCGCTGAGCTGTTGCAGCGAACGGCCACCGACGAGACGCGGCAACTGCAGGGGAAGGTGGATCGCCTGCAGTCGGAGGTCAGCCAGCTGCACCAGAAGCTGGCTGAAGCCACGGCCCGGCCACAACAGGCCGCGACGAGCCCTGCCGCGGAGGCCCCCCCCTCCAGCCGCAGCCTTGAGGACGTCATCCGCAGGGTTGTGATGGAGGAGCGGGCCTTCACGCGAGCCTGCCTGGCGGGGATCGAGGACCGGCTCCTTCCGGAGACGCGCCTCCGACCGCCGCTTGCGGCGGATAAGAGGCGGGACCGGGCGGAGCCGGTGCCTCCTACCCCACAGGCCGAGGGCGCCCCTCTGGAGGTCCCCCAACAGGAGGGGGACGCCCTTCTCCCTGCGACCACACCGTCCAACGAGTGGACGGAGGTGAAGCGCAGGAAGAAGGGTAAGGGGAAAAAGTCGGCGGCGGCCGTTCCCGCTGCTGCCGCCACTGCCGCTTCTGCCAGCCAGTCGCCTGCGACCGGCAAGGGCAAGAAGCAGAAGAGGAAAGGGAAGGCGAAGGTGCGACTCGTCCCCCCTGGATCCGCGGCAGTCGTGGTGACCCTCACCGCGGAGGCTGCGGGGCGAGGGGAGACGTACATGTCCGTGCTGGTGCGGGCACGTGCCAACGCCAACCCTGCCCAACTGGGCATCGGCAGTGTGACCTGCCGGCGGACCCAAGCCGGGGCTCGAATCTTCGAGTTCCCGGGAGCCGAGGGGGGTGCCCGCGCGGACCTCTTTGCAGCCAAGCTGCAGGAGGTCATCGCGGACACCGCCAGGGTGGTCCGACCGGTAAAGTCAGCGGTCTTGGAGGTGGCGGAGTTGGACGACTCCGTCACCAAGGAGGAGGTGGTGGCTGCGGTGGCGGCGATTGGGGGCTGTGACGTCGCCGCGGTGCAGGGCCGGAATATCCGGCCCGGCCGCGGCGGCTTGGGCGCGATTCGCCTGCAGTGCCCAATCGTCGCTGCCAAAGCCGTTCTTGCCAGGGGCCGGCTATCAGTCGGCTTCAGTTCAGGTGCGGTCCGGGCTCTCGGCGACCAGCCATTGCGGTGTTTCCGATGCTTCGGCATCGGTCACACGCGGCCGCTGTGTCCGTCTAAAACCGACAGATCGGACACGTGCCTGCGCTGCGGCAGGGACGGCCACAAAGCCGCCTCCTGCGGGGCCGCCACACCGCGCTGCGCGGTGTGTGCCGCCAGTGGCAGCCCAGCTGACCACGTGATGAGGGGGAGGAAGTGTAATCCTCCCCCCAAGCGGGGTAAAGCTGTCGCTGCCGCTGGCGCCGCCGCTCCTGCGGCGGCTGCGGAGAGCGGTGCGATGTCCGACTGATTCCGGTCGGATGTCGCATCGCGCCGGCGTCGCGGTCCTCCACGGACTCCCCTACCCTCTCGCTCTTAGAGAGGGGAACGGGATACGTGGCCGCCGCGCCGCCGGTAGGTCTTGAGGATCTTCCTCAAAGTGGCGACGGGCGGGTGTTAGGCGCGGGGGCGCCTACGCCCGCATTGCACCCGTCACCGCCTCCGCCGGGCAATCGTCGGCGGGGACTGGACGAAAAGGCTCTGCCGGATTCCCAGTCCCCGCCATTCAGGACGAAGCGGGAACAACGCTGGTGGTTTTTAGTGGGTATACCGGGTCAGACCGGGGAGTCCCACATACCCCCCCCATCCCCCGATGGGAGGGTATGCGTAATGCATTTTCCCCAGCGTTAAAAAAAAAAAAAAAAAAAAAAAAAAAAAAAAAAAAGGTTAGGTTAGGTTGGGGGACCCCCCACAGCGCATACGTCCTCGTCGTGTCCCCTGGAAACTGCCCAGTTCTGACCACCGTAACGGAGTGGCAGACTGGGTAGGCCAAAGTGCGCTGTGCATCGTAGAGCACCTCTTACTGCCTTGAGTCTACGATCAAGATTATTGCGACCATCATGTCGACACCCAGACGGGACGCCTCCGGGCGTTTCCGTAAGAAGGGCCTTTCTAAGGGCCAACCCGGCGTTCAGACGCCTGAGATTAGCCGCGCGCCTTCTGCGGCCAGCTCAGTAGAGAGGAGTGAGTCGTTTGGGTCTCTGTTGGACTCAGACGACTCACTGTTTGTGTCGGACGTCGAGGACTCCCGGCCGCGAAAGCGAGCCCACCAGAGCGGTGGGTCCGGGGGCTCCTCGGCCTCCACGTCGACGGGGCTGCCGAAGGCCAAGAAGCCGGCGGTCGCACCAGCGACCCATACCGTTGGGCTAGCCGACGCCCAGCGGAAGCTGGACCTAGCCCGGCGCGCTCAGCTCCAGGAGGAGCTGGAGGAGCGCGTCGCGGCAAAGGAGAAAAGAGCACAATCCGCCCGGGGCGGGTCCGGGTACGGCGCGTCTCGCGATTCGCCTGCAGTGCCCAATCGTCGCTGCCAAAGCCGTTCTTGCTGGGGGCCGGCTTACAGTCGGCCTCAGTTCAGGTACGGTCCGGGCTCTCGCCGACCAGCCCATGCGGTGTTGTCGCCGATCGACAGGTCGGACACGTGCCTGCGCTGCGGCAAGGACGGCCACAAAGCCGCCTCCTGCGGGGCCGCCACGCCACACTGCGCAGTGTGCGCCGCCAGTGGCCGCCCAGCAGACCATGTGATGAGGGGGAGGAAATGTCTTCCTCCCCCCAAGCGGGGCAAAGCTGCCGCTGTCACTGGCGCCGCTCCTGCGGCGGTTGCGGAGGGTGGTGCGATGTCCGACTGATTTCGGTCGGACGTCGCATCGCACCGGCGTCGCGGTCTTCCGCGGACTCTCCTCCCCTCTCGCTCTAGAGAGGGGAACGGGATACGCGGCCGCCGCGCCGCCGGTGGATCGTGAGGATCATCCTCAAGGTGGCGACGGGCGGGCGATAGGCGCGGGGGCGCCTACGCCCGCATTGCACCCGTCACCGCCCCGCCGGGCAATCGTCGGCGGGGACTGGACGAAAAGGCTCTGCCGGATTCCCAGTCCCCGCCATTCAGGACGAAGCGGGAACACGCTGGTGGTTTTTAGTGGGTATACCGGGTCAGACCGGGGAGTCCCACATACCCCCCCCATCCCCCGATGGGAGGGTATGCGTAATGCATTTTCCCCAGCGTTAAAAAAAAAAAAAAAAAAAAAAAAAAAAAAAAAGGTTAGGTTAGGTTGGGGGACCCGGGGGACCCCCCACAGTGCTTGCGTCCACGTCGCGTCCCCTGGTAACTGCCCAGATCTGACCACCGTAACGGAGTGGCAGACTGGGTAGGCTAAAGAGCACTGTGCATCGTAGTCACATCACAGCCTGGAAGAGACTACGACCTGAGAGCGATATCATGTCGACACCTAGAAGGGACGCCTCCGGGCGTTTCCTCAAGAAGGGCCCATCTAAGGGCCAACTCGGCGCACCAGCGCCCGAAACTAGCCGCGCGCCTTCTGCGGCCAGCTCTATCGAGAGGAGTGAGTCGTTTGGGTCTCTGTTGGACTCAGACGACTCACTGTTTGTGTCGGACGTCGAGGACTTCCGGCCGCGAAAGCGAGCCCACCAGAGCGGTGGGTCCGGGGGCTCCTCGGCCTCCACGTCGACGGGGCTGCCGAAGGCCAAGAAGCCGGCGGTCGCACCAGCGACCCATACCGTTGGGCTAGCCGACGCCCAACGGAAGCTGGACCTAGCCCGGCGCGCTCAGCTCCAGGAGGAGCTGGAGGAGCGCGTCGCGGCAAAGGAAAAGCGGGCCCAGTCCGCCCGAGCGAGGTCCGGGTACGGCGCGTCCCACGTGCTGTACGCGGACCACTCACTGGCGGAGCTGGAGAAGATGGCGGAGGAGGACAAGGAGGGGATCGTAGAGGTCGCCTCCAAGTCCTCAAACTTGAAGGGTACCTTCCAGAAGGCCCTCAAGTGCCGGGCCGCGAGCCTGCGCGGTGTCGTCGCTGAACTGCTTCAGCGGACGGCCACCGACGAGACGCGGCAACTGCAGGCGAAGGTCGATCGCCTGCAGTCGGAGGTCAGCCAGCTGCACCAGAAGCTGGCTGAAGCCACGGCCCGGCCACAACAGGCCGCGACGAGCCCTGCCGCGGAGGCCCTTCCCTCCAGCCGCAACCTTGAGGACACCATCCGCAAGGTTGTGATGGAGGAGAGGGCCTTCACGCGAGCATGCCTGGCGGGGATCGAGGACCGGCTCCTTCCGGAGACGCGCCTCCGACCGCCGCTTGCGGCGGATAAGAGGCGGGACCGGGTGGAGCCGGTGCCTCCTACCCCACAGGCCGAGGGCACCCTTGCGGAGGTCCCCCAGCAGGAGGAGGACGCCCTTCTCCCTGCGACCACACCGTCCAACGAGTGGACGGAGGTGAGGCGCAAGGGGAAGGGTAAGGGTAAGAAGTCGGCAGCGGCCGTTCCCGCTGCTGCCGCTTCTGTCGCCACTGCCAGCCAGTCGCAGGCGACCGGCAAAGGCAAGGCGAAGCCGAAGGGGAAGGCAAAGGCGCGGCTGGTCCCCCCTAAAACCGCAGCAGTCGTGGTGACTCTCACCGCGGAGGCTGCGGGGCGAGGGGAGACCTACATGTCCGTGCTGGTGCGGGCACGCGCCAATGCCAACCCTGCCCAACTGGGCATCGGCACAGTGACTTGCCGGCGGACCCAAGCCGGGGCTCGTATCTTCGAGTTCCCGGGAGCCGAGGGGGGTGCCCGCGCGGACCTCTTTGCAGCCAAGCTGCAGGAGGTCATCGCGGACACCGCCAAGGTGGTCCGCCCGGTTAAGTTAGCGGTCATAGAGGTGGCGGAGTTGGACGACTCCGTCACCAAAGAGGAGGTGGTGGCTGCGGTGGCGGTGATTGGGGGCTGCGACGTCGCTGCGGTGCAGGGCCGGGATATCCGGCCCGGCCGCGGCGGCTTGGGCGCGCTTCGCCTGCGGTGCCCAATCGCTGCTGCCAAAGCCGTCCTTGCCAAGGGCCGGCTTACAGTCGGCTTCAGTTCAGGTGCGGTCCGGGCTCTCGCCGACCAGCCCATGCGGTGTTTCCGGTGCTTCGGCATCGGACACACCCGGCCGCTGTGTCCGTCGCCGATCGACAGGTCGGACACGTGCCTGCGCTGCGGCAAGGACGGCCACAAAGCCGCCTCCTGCGGGGCCGCCACGCCACACTGCGCAGTGTGCGCCGCCAGTGGCCGCCCAGCAGACCATGTGATGAGGGGGAGGAAATGTCTTCCTCCCCCCAAGCGGGGCAAAGCTGCCGCTGTCACTGGCGCCGCTCCTGCGGCGGTTGCGGAGGGTGGTGCGATGTCCGACTGATTTCGGTCGGACGTCGCATCGCACCGGCGTCGCGGTCTTCCGCGGACTCTCCTCTCCTCTCGCTCTAGAGAGGGGAACGGGATACGCGGCCGCCGCGCCGCCGGTGGATCGTGAGGATCATCCTCAAGGTGGCGACGGGCGGGCGATAGGCGCGGGGGCGCCTACGCCCGCATTGCACCCGTCACCGCCCCGCCGGGCAATCGTCGGCGGGGACTGGACGAAAAGGCTCTGCCGGATTCCCAGTCCCCGCCATTCAGGACGAAGCGGGAACACGCTGGTGGTTTTTAGTGGGTATACCGGGTCAGACCGGGGAGTCCCACATACCCCCCCCATCCCCCGATGGGAGGGTATGCGTAATGCATTTTCCCCAGCGTTAAAAAAAAAAAAAAAAAAAAAAAAAAAAAAAAAAAAAAAAAAGGTTGGGGGACCCCCCACAGTGCATACGTCCTCGTCGTGTCCCCTGGAAACTGCCCAGTTCTGACCACCGTAACGGAGTGGCAGACTGGGTAGGCTAAAGTGCACTGTGCTTCGTTGCTCTTTTATTGCCTAGTTGAGTGAACGAACCTGCGGAATATTACGATGTCGAACCCTACGCGAGACGCCTTTGGGCGTTTCCTTAGGAAGAAAAAAGGCCCTTCTCAGGGCCAACCAGATGCGGTTGGTTTTTACGAGTCAGATGACTCGTTGATGGGACTCATCGACTTCTCGTTGAGTGAGGTCGAGGCGGAGGCGGAGAGTCGGTCGCGCAAACGACCGCACAAGAGCGGTGGGTCCGGGGGCTCCTCAGGGTCGACGGGGCTGCCGTGGGCTAAAAAGCCGACGCCGGTGGCCCCGGCGATCCATGACGTTGGGCTCGCAGAGGCCGAGCGCCAGCTGGTCCTTGCCCGGCGGGCTCAGGCCCAGGATGAGCTGGACGAGCGGGTTGCGGCCAGGGAGAAGCGGGCGCTCGCCACCCGGGCCAAGTCCGGAGGCGGTGCGTCCCGCGTTCTCTACGGGGACTTCTCCTTGGCCGAACTGGAGAAGATGGCGGCGGAAGACGAGGAGGGGATTGTGGAGGTCGCCTCCAAGTCCTCCAACCTGAAGGGGACCCTGCAGAGGGCCCTCAAATGCCGGGCCGCGAGCTTGCGCGGTATCGTTGCAGAGCTGGTGCAGCGCCAGGCCAGCGATGAGACGCGGCAGCTGCAGGCGAGGGCGGATCGCCTGCAGTCGGAGGCCAGCCGGCTTCACGCGAAGCTGGCTGAGGTCACGGCTCGGCCACACCAGGCCGAGACGAGCCCTGCGGCGGAGGGCCCTGCCCCCAACACCGGCCTTGAGGATATCATCCGCAAGGTCGTCATGGAGGAGAGGGCCTTCACAAGGTCCTGCCTGGCAGGCATCGAGGACCGGCTCCTGCCGGAGAAGCGCCTCCGGCCGCCGCTTGCGGCGGATAAGAGGCGCTGTGAGCCGGAGCCGTCCACCTCCCGGGCGGAGGATGCCAGGGTGGAGGACGCCCATGCGGAGGACGCCCTTCTCCCTTCGACCACCCCGTCCAACGAGTGGATGGAGGTGAGGCGTAAGGGGAAGGGCAAGGGCAAGAAGTCAGCGACGGCCGTCCCTGCCGTCGCTGCCGCCCCTGCCACTGCCGCTCCCAGCCAGTCGCTGGCGACTGGCAAGGGAAAGAAGGGGAAGAAGTCAGCGACGGCCGTCCCTGCCGTTGCTGCTGCCCCCACCACTGCCGCTCCCAGCCAGTCGCGGACGACTGGCAAGGGAAAGAAGGGAAAAAAGGGGAAGGGGAAAGGAAAGAGGCGGCTGGTCCTCCCGAAAACCGCGGCCGTCGTGGTGACTCTCACCGCGGAGGCTGCGGGGCGGGGGGAGACCTACGCCTCAATCCTAGTGCGGGCGCGCGCGAATGCCGATCCCACCCAGCTGGGGATCGGCAAGGTCTCCTGTCGGCGGACCCAAGCCGGGGCTCGATTATTCGAGTTCCCGGGGGCGGAGGGGAACGCTAACGCGGACCTCTTCGCGGCGAAGCTGCGGGAGGCCATCGCCGATTCGGCGAAGGTGGCCCGACCAGTGAAGTTGGCGGCTCTGGAGGTGTCCGAGCTGGACGACACCGTCACCACAGAGGAGGTGGTGGCGGCGGTCGCAGCGGTGGGTGGCTGTGGCGTCGCGGCGGTCCAAGGTCGGGCGGTGAGGCCCGGCCGTGGTGGCATGGGTGCCGTCCGCCTCGAGTGCCCGGTCACCGCTGCCCAGGTCGTCCTGTCCAAGGGGCGGCTTGCAGTTGGCCTTAGCTCGGGTGCGGTACGCGCACTCGAGCAACAGCCTTTGCGGTGTTTCCGATGCTGCGGTATCGGGCACACCCGGCCCTTGTGTCCGTCCGCGGTGGACAGGTCGGACACCTGCTACCGCTGTGGCAGGGAGGGCCACAAAGCCGCCACCTGCGGGGCCGCCACGCCGCACTGCGCGGTATGTGCTGCCGGTGGCTGCCCCGCGGAGCACGTCATGAGAGGGAGGAAATGCAATCCTCCCCCTAAGCGGGGCAAAGCGCAGATACCGGCTGGGCCTGCTGCTGCTGCCGCTGGCGCAGTCGTTCCTGCGGCAGTTGCGGAGGAGGGTGCGATGTCCGACTGATTTACGTCGCGGTCTTCCGCGGACTCCCCTCCCCTCTCGCTCTAGAGAGGGGACCGGGATACGTGGCCGCCGCGCCGCCTGCGGATCCTGAGGACCATCCTCATGGTGGCGACGGGCGGGTGATAGGCGCGGGGGCGCCTACGCCCGCATTGCACCCGTCACCACCTCCGCCGGACTCTCGTCGCCGGGGACTGGACGAAATGGCTCCGCCGGATTCCCAGTCCCCGCCATTCCGACGAAGCGGGAACAACGCTGGGGTTTTTAGTGGGTATACCGGGTCAGACCGGGGAGTCCCACATACCCCCCCCATCCCCCGATGGGAGGGTATGCGTAATGCATTTTCCCCAGCGTCAAAAAAAAAAAAAAAAAAAAAAAGGTTAGGTTAGGTTAGGTTGGGGGGGGGGACCCCCCACAGTGCATACGTCCTCGTCGTGTCCCCTGGAAACTGCCCAGTTCTGACCACCGTAACGGAGTGGCAGACTGGGTAGGCTAAAGTGCACTGTGCATCGTAGAGCACCTCACTGCCTTGTGTCTACGAAAAGGATTTGCGACCATCATGTCGACACCTCGACGGGACGCCTCCGGGCGTTTCCTCAAGAAGGGCCCATCTAAGGGCCAACCCGGCGCACCAGCGCCCGAGTCTAGCCGCGCGCCTTCTGCGGCCAGCTCATTTGGAGGGAGTGAGTCGTTTGGGTCTCTGGACTCAGACGACTCATTCAGTCTGTCGGAGGTCGAGGGCTCCCGGTCGCGCAAGCGAATCCACCAGAGCGGTGGGTCCGGGGGCTCCTCGGCCTCCACGTCGACGGGGCTGCCGAAGGCGAAGAAGCCGACGGTCGCACCAGCGACTCATGTTGTCGGGCTCGCTGATGCCCAACGCAAGCTGGACCTTGCCCGGCGCGCTCAGCTCCAGGAGGAGCTGGAGGAGCGCGTCGCGGCAAAGGAAAAGCGAGCTCAGTCCGCCCGGGGCGGGTCCGGGTACGGCGCGTCCCGCGTGCTGTACGCGGACCACTCTCTGGCGGAGCTTGAGAGGATGGCGGTGGAGGATGAAGAGGGGATCGTGGAGGTCGCCTCCAAGTCCTCCAACCTAAAGGGGACCTTCCAGAAGGCCCTCAAGTGCCGGGCCGCGAGCCTGCGCGGTGTCGTCGCTGAGCTGTTGCAGCGAACGGCCACCGACGAGACGCGGCAACTGCAGGCGAAGGTGGATCGCCTGCAGTCGGAGGTCAGCCAGCTGCACCAGAAGCTGGCTGAAGCCACGGCCCGGCCACAACAGGCCGCGACGAGCCCTGCCGCAGAGGCCCCCCCCCTCCAGCCGCAACCTTGAGGACGTCATCCGCAAGGTTGTGATGGAGGAGCGGGCCTTCACGCGAGCCTGCCTGGCGGGGATCGAGGACCGGCTCCTTCCGGAGACGCGCCTCCGACCGCCGCTTGCGGCGGATAAGAGGCGGGACCGGGAGGAGCCGGTGCCTCCTACCCCACAGGCCGAGGGCGCCCCTCTGGAGGTCCCCCAACAGGAGGGGGACGCCCTTCTCCCTGCGACCACACCGTCCAACGAGTGGACGGAGGTGCGGCGCAGGGGGAAGGGTAAGGGGAAGAAGTCGGCAGCGGCCGTTCCCGCTGCTGCCGCTTCTGTCGCCACTGCCAGCCAGTCGCCTGCGACCAGCAAAGGCAAGGCGAAGGGGAAAGGGAAGGCAAAGGCGCGGCTGGTCCCCCCTAAAACCGCAGCAGTCGTGGTGACCCTCACCGCGGAGGCTGCGGGGCGAGGGGAGACCTACATGTCCGTGCTGGTGCGGGCACGCGCCAATGCCAACCCTGCCCATCTGGGCTTAGGCACTGTGACCTGCCGGCGGACCCAAGCCGGGGCTCGTATTTTCGAGTTCCCGGGAGCCGAGGGGGGTGCCCGCGCGGACCTCTTTGCAGCCAAGCTGCAGGAGGTCATCGCGGACACCGCCAAGGTGGTCCGACCGGTAAAGTCAGCGGTCATAGAGGTGGCGGAGTTGGACGACTCCGTCACCAAAGAGGAGGTGGTGGCTGCGGTGGCGGCGATTGGGGGCTGCGACGTCGCTGCGGTGCAGGGCCGGGATATCCGGTCCGGCCGCGGCGGCTTGGGCGCGCTTCGCCTGCGGTGCCCAATCGCTGCTGCCAAAGCCGTCCTTGCCAAGGGCCGGCTTACAGTCGGCTTCAGTTCAGGTACGGTCCGGGCTCTCGCCGACCAGCCCATGCGGTGTTTCCGGTGCTTCGGCATCGGACACACCCGGCCGCTGTGTCCATCGCCGATCGACAGGTCGGACACGTGCCTGCGCTGCGGCAAGGACGGCCACAAAGCCGCCTCCTGCGGGGCCGCCACGCCACACTGCGCAGTGTGCGCCGCCAGTGGCCGCCCAGCGGGCCATGTGATGAGGGGGAGGAAATGTCTTCCTCCCCCCAAGCGGGGCAAAGCTGCCGCTGCCACTGGCGCCGCTCCTGCGGCGGTTTCGGAGGGTGGTGCGATGTCCGACTAACTCAGGTCGGACGTCGCATCGCACCGGCGTCGCGGTCTTCCGCGGACTCTCCTCCCCTCTCGCTCTAGAGAGGGGAACGGGATACGCGGCCGCCGCGCCGCCGGTGGATCGTGAGGATCATCCTCAAGGTGGCGACGGGCGGGCGATAGGCGCGGGGGCGCCTACGCCCGCATTGCACCCGTCACCGCCCCGCCGGGCAATCGTCGACGGGGACTGGACGAAAAGGCTCTGCCGGTTTCCCAGTCCCCGCCATTCAGGACGAAGCGGGAACACGCTGGTGGTTTTTAGTGGGTATACCGGGTCAGACCGGGGAGTCCCACAAACCCCCCCCATCCCCCGATGGGAGGGTATGCGTAATGCATTTTCCCCAGCGCAAAAAAAAAAAAAAAAAAAAAAGGTTAGGTTGGGGGGCACCAGCGACCCACACCGTTGGGCTCGCTGACGCCCAGCGAAAGCTGGACCTTGCCCGGCGCGCTCAGCTCCAGGAGGAGCTTGAGGAGCGCGTCGCGGCAAAGGAGAAGAGAGCACAATCCGCCCGGGGCGGGTCCGGGTACGGCGCGTCTCGCGTGCTGTACGCGGACCACTCTCTGGCGGAGCTCGAAAGGATGGCGATAGAGGACGAGGAGGGGATCGTAGAGGTCGCCTCCAAGTCCTCAAACTTGAAGGGTACCTTTACGAAGGCCCTCAAGTGCCGGGCCGCGAGCCTGCGCGGGGTCGTCGCTGAGCTGCTTCAGCGAACGGCCACCGACGAGACGCGGCAACTGCAGGCGAAGGTCGATCGCCTGCAGTCGGAGGTCAGCCAGCTGCACCAGAAGCTGGCTGAAGCCACGGCCCGGCCACAACAGGCCGCGACGAGCCCTGCCGCAGAGGCCCCCCCTCCAGCCGCAACCTTGAGGACGTCATCCGCAAGGTTGTGATGGAGGAGCGGGCCTTCACGCGAGCCTGCCTGGCGGGGATCGAGGACCGGCTCCTTCCGGAGACGCGCCTCCGACCGCCGCTTGCGGCGGACAAGAGGCGGGACCAGGTGGGGCCGGTGCCTCCTACCCCACAGGCCGAGGGCCCCCCTCAGGAGGTCCCCCAGCAGGAGGAGGACGCCCTTCTCCCTGCGACCACACCGTCCAACGAGTGGACGGAGGTGCGGCGCAAGGGGAAGGGTAAGGGGAAGAAGTCGGCAGCGGCCGTTCCCGCTGCTGCCGCTTCTGTCGCCACTGCCAGCCAGTCGAAGGCGACCGGCAAAGGCAAGGCGAAGCCGAAAGGGAAGGCGAAGGTGCGACTCGTCCCCCCTAAATCCGCAGCAGTCGTGGTGACACTCACCGCGGAGGCTGCGGGGCGAGGGGAGACGTACATGTCCGTGCTGGTGCGGGCACGCGCCAACGCCGACCCTGCCCAACTGGGCATCGGCGCTGTGACTTGTCGGCGGACCCAGGCCGGGGCTCGTATCTTCGAGTTCCTCGGAGACCTCTGTCGTGGGGGGAGATGGCCCTGGAGGGGGCTAGTCTCTCCTCCGGGCCGCTCTCTGTCGGACTCTGACTTTGGGGCTGCTCATTTTTTATGGTGAGCGCGATCGTTGTGCTGTGTCTGGGTGTGACTTGCGAGTAAAGTGTGTATGTTCAGAGGTGTTTATTTATTTATTTATTATTTATTTATTTATTTATCATTTAAGAAAGAAAGAAAAGAAAGAAAGAAAGTGTGTGTATTTGGTCGCGTGTGATTGGGTTTGTTGGCTGTTTGGTGCCCATGGCACAGGAACAGTTACTCTCTGGACTCAGACGACTCACTGATTGGTGCGTCGGACGTGGAAGTCCCTCGGTCGTGGTAACGAGTCCGCGGGGGCGGTTTTGTCCGAGGGGGTCTCGGCTTCAGGGTCGACGGGGTTGCCGAGGCTGGAGCGCCGACGGTAGCCTCGGAGACCTCTGTCGTGGGGGGAGATGGCCCTGGAGGGGGCCAGTCTCTCCTCCGGGCCGCTCTCTGTCGGACTCTGACTTTGGGGCTGCTCATTTTTTATGGTGAGCGCGACGTTGTGCTGTGTCTGGGTGTGACTTGCGAGTAAAGTGTGTATGTTCAGAGGTGTTTATTTATCATTTATTTATTTATTATTTTGCCCAACGCAAGCTGGACCTTGCCCGGCGCGCTCAGCTCCAGGAGGAGCTGGAGGAGCGCGTCGCGGCACAGGAAAAGCGAGCTCAGTCCGCCCGGGGCGGGTCCGGGTACGGCGCGTCCCGCGTGCTGTACGCGGACCACTCTCTGGCGGAGCTTGAGAGGATGGCGGTGGAGGATGAGGAGGGGATCGTGGAGGTCGCCTCCAAGTCCTCAAACCTAAAAGGGACCTTTCAGAAGGCCCTCAAGTGCCGGGCCGCGAGCCTGCGCGGTGTCGTCGCTGAACTCCTTCAGCGGACGGCCACCGACGAGACGCGGCAACTGCAGGCGAAGGTCGATCGCCTGCAGTCGGAGGTCAGCCAGCTGCACCAGAAGCTGGCTGAAGCCACGGCCCGGCCACAACAGGCCGCGACGAGCCCTGCCGCAGGGGCCCCCCCCTCCAGCCACAACCTTGAGGACGTCATCCGCAAGGTTGTGATGGAGGAGCGGGCCTTCACGCGAGCCTGCCTGGCGGGGATCGAGGACCGGCTCCTTCCGGAGACGCGCCTCCGACCGCCGCTTGCGGCGGACAAGAGGCGGGACCGGGCGGAGCCGGTGCCTCCTACCCCACAGGCCGAGGGCACCCCTCTGGAGGTCCCCCAACAGGAGGGGGACGCCCTTCTCCCTGCGACCACACCGTCCAACGAGTGGACGGAGGTGAAGCGCAGGAAGAAGGGTAAGGGGAAAAAGTCGGCGGCGGCCGTTCCCGCTGCTGCCGCCACTGCCGCTTCTGCCAGCCAGTCGCCTTCGACCGGCAAGGGCAAGAAGCAGAAGGGAAAAGGGAAGGCGAAGGTGCGACTCGTCCCCCCTAAATCCGCAGCAGTCGTGGTGACCCTCACCGCGGAGGCTGCGGGGCGAGGGGAGACGTACATGTCCGTGCTGGTGCGGGCACGTGCCAACGCCAACCCTGCCCAACTGGGCATCGGCAGTGTGACCTGCCGGCGGACCCAAGCCGGGGCTCGTATTTTCGAGTTCCCGGGAGCCGAGGGGGGTGCCCGCGCGGACCTCTTTGCAGCCAAGCTGCAGGAGGTCATCGCGGACACCGCCACGGTGGTCCGCCCGGTAAAGTCAGCGGCCTTGGAGGTGGCGGAGTTGGACGACTCCGTCACCAAGGAGGAGGTGGTGGCTGCGGTGGCGGCGATTGGGGGCTGTGACGTCGCCGCGGTGCAGGGCTGGAATATCCGGCCCGGCCGCGGCGGCTTGGGCGCGATTCGCCTGCAGTGCCCAATCGTCGCTGCCAAAGCCGTTCTTGCTGGGGGCCGGCTTTCAGTCGGCTTCAGCTCAGGTGCGGTCCGGGCTCTCGCCAACCAGCCATTGCGGTGTTTCCGGTGCTTCGGCACCGGACACACGCGGCCGCTGTGTCCATCTCCGGTCGACAGATCGGACACGTGCCTGCGTTGCGGCAAGGACGGCCACAAAGCCGCCTCCTGCGGGGCCGCCACACCGCACTGCGCGGTGTGTGCCGCCGGTGGCAGCCCAGCTGACCACGTGATGAGGGGGAGGAAGTGTAATCCTCCCCCCAAGCGGGGCAAAGCTGTCGCTGCCGCTGGCGCCGCCGCTCCTGCGGCGGCTGCGGAGAGCCGTGCGATGTCCGACTGATTCCGGTCGGATGTCGCATCGCGCCGGCGTCGCGGTCCTCCACGGACTCCCCTACCCTCTCGCTCTTAGAGAGGGGAACGGGATACGTGGCCCCCGCGCCGCCGGTAGGTCTTGAGGATCTTCCTCAAGGTGGCGACGGGCGGGCGTTAGGCGCGGGGGCGCCTACGCCCGCATTGCACCCGTCACCGCCTCCGCCGGGCAATCGTCGGCGGGGACTGGACGAAAAGGCTCTGCCGGATTCCCAGTCCCCGCCATTCAAGACGAAGCGGGAACAACGCTGGTGGTTTTTAGTGGGTATACCGGGTCAGACCGGGGAGTCCCACATACCCCCCCCCATCCCCCGATGGGAGGGTATGCGTAATGCATTTTCCCCAGCGTAAAAAAAAATAAAAAAAAAAAAAAAAAAAAAAAAAGGTTCTGCCGGGGGACCCTTTTTTTTTTTTTTTTTTTTTTTTTAAATATTATAAACTAGTACTTGACTGCAATCCCACCTGATGGTAAGCAGTGATGCAATCGTTGATGGTGAGGCGCACTAGTTTATTAGGAGCCTATTCACTCTTGCCTTGAAGACACCCAAATTATAATCGGACGGGAAGACCGCAGCAGGCAAATTGTTCCAGTCCCTTGATGTACGTGGTATAAACGACGAGGCGAACCGCTTGGTCCGGGTCGTAGAGGTTTCAACAACATAAGGGTGGATACTCGCCGTACGTCGGCTTGTCCGATGGTAGAAGTGAGATGGTGGAATCGAATCATGTAATTCCTGCGCACACTCTCCAAAATGCATCCTGTAAAACACCGAAAGGCTGGCTATCCTTCGCCTGTGCTCAAGACTCTGTAGATTGGACTCAACCAGATCTGGATCACCAATTAGTCTCTTCGCACGCCTTTCCACCGAGTCCAAAGCTGCCAGGTGGCATTTTGCAGCACCGGCCCATATGTGGCTGCAGTACTCCACACACGAACGGACCTGTGCTTTGTATAGCATTAAAAGCTGTCCCGGTGTGAAGTACCGCCGGACCTTTGCAAGAACGCCAAGTTTTCTAGCTGCTACCTTGGCTTTGGACTCAATGAACCGCCCAAAATTCAGGTCTGAGGAGATTTCGACTCCTAAAAGCTGAAGACGATCGGTGCATTCCAGGGAGACATCACGAAAAGCAGGAGCTAAGGTAAACGGGCTCCTTTTGGCGGTGAACAGACACGCTTGTGTTTTGGCGGCGTTGAATCCCACCAGATTGGCTTCACCCCACTTGGAGACTGCCTGCAGTGAGCTATTCGTACGCTCCACCATAGCCTCTCTTTCGGACCGGATTAGCTCCTTACTAGCCCGAGCACCGGGCAGGTATCTCTCTACAACTGTGCTATCATCTGCATACCCATAGATACCGGGCACCAGCAGATCGTTGATATGCAGTAGGAATAGGGTTGCAGAGAGAACAGACCCCTGAGGAACTCCGGCATTAGTCGTCATGGGCTCTGATGAGCACCCGTCGACAACTACTCGGAGAGACCGTTCACTCAGGAAGTCTTTTACCCAGTTAATCAGACCAGGGGAAATGCCGTACGCTGGAAGCTTACTCAAAAGGCTAGCGTGCCATACCCTGTCGAAGGCCTTCGAGACGTCTAAGGAAACAGCAATCGCTTCCCCATTCTTCTCGAGGGCCTCGCCCCACAAGTGGGTGGCATACACTAGTAGGTCCCCAGTAGACCGATTGCGGCGAAATCCGTACTGTCGGTCACTGAGGAGATCGTTACCTTCTAGGTATGCCATGAGGCGCGAGTTCAATACACGCTCCATAATCTTGCAGAGTATGGAGGTTACTGAAATCGGCCGATAGTTGGCAGGATCGGCACGACTGCCCTTTTTGGGCACGGGTTGCACGTTGGCAAGCTTCCAGGACTTGGGCACTATACCAGTCCTAAATGAGAGGCGATACAAGCGCATCAGTACAGGAGACAACTCGGGCGCACAAGCCTTGAGAACAATCGCTGGTATGCCATCTGGTCCACTAGCTTTATTCACGTCTAGACGACGCAGCTCTCTCAGAACTTCTCTGTTCCTTATGTGAACCTCGGGCATTGACGAGTCACAATGAGGCAGAGTCGGTGGAGTAGCACTGCCAGTGTCCAGACGAGAATTATGGGCGAAGAGAGATGCAAAGAGACCTGCTTTCTCTCTTGCCGTATGAGCTAGTGTTCCATCAGGTTTTATCAGCGGAGGCAATGTGGGCCGACAGAAGTTCGCCTCGACCGACTTGGCAAGGGACCAGAATGCTCTGCTACCGGACGGCTGTGCAGAGAGCTTTTTGCCAATATGGGTAATGCGGTCGAAGCGTGCCTTCTTTAGTGCCTTTTTGCAGGACTTGGCAGCACGGTTAAAGGCTCTCTTCTTTGAGCTCAGATCCGGAGATTTGCGGTCACGAGCGTCAACCCAGGTTAGAAACGCCGAATGCTTACGCTCTTCAGCATGAGCGCAATCAGCATTGAACCATGGGTGAGCTGAGCTTCCGATGGGTACGTCACTATAAGGGATAAAATACTCCATAGCTTGACGTATCACATCGGTTACAGCATCCGCACAGCTCGACGGATTTTTAGAAGAGAAGCAGACCTGCTGCCAAGGATAAGACGCAAAGAAGTGCCGCATCTCATCCCAATCTGCTGACTTGTAACGCCACATTCGCCGTTCACCACGTGTGTCGTGGTCAGGTGGGGAGAAGGACGATACAGACTTCACCAGACAGTGATCTGAAGTTCCAAGTGGTGAGGAAACTGTTACGATACATCTGTCCGGATCGGTGGTCAGCAGTAGGTCCAGACAATTGGCAGTATGACCAACTACATCAGGCACCCTTGTCGCTTGCTTTACCATCTGAGAGAGGCCCATCGAAACTGCAAAGTTTCGCGCTTCTCTCCCAGCGTGGTCGGTCCTCTGGTATGGGAAAAGCCAGTCTTGGTGGCTGGCATTAAAATCCCCCAGAGCGACAAACTGCGCATCAGGGTGCCGATGCAGAGCCTCATCGGCGGCCTCACTGAGGTGGCCAAACAGTCGAGACGTCTCCTGGTCGCCGCTGTGCGACCGGTAAACACAGGTGTAGACAATTTTGTCCACACCGGTGTCCACCAGCAACCATAAGGTTGAGAAACTGGGGTCTTCAAGGTGACGGAGACGCTGGCAGCAGATGTCATTGCGGACGTATACACAGACCCCGGCACGCTGCAGGAAATGGTGCTCCAATGAGTATCCCGGGTAGTTGAGATACGCCGCATCAGACGGACATCTGATCTGCGTCTCCGTCAAGAAAAGTAGGTGTGGCTTGTCAGTCTCGAGGTGGTGGTGGACTGAATCGAGATTGGAGTGCAGTCCTCGTATGTTTGAGAGGTGCACATGAAACGAGAGGACGTGCATCCGCTGTACACACTTACTCTTCTTTTTACCTTTCATAAATAAATTATTTGGAGTGAATAGGGTTGGTGGAAGATGGCAGTTGAGCGAGGTGATGCGATGTTAAACCCAACAACACAACCAGAGCTGCTGCGCCAATGAAGGGTTGATCTGGAGACTGCGGGGACGCCCGAACCCCCCCAGAGATCGCCATCGGGTCCTCTCACCCGGTCGCCAACCGGCACGATGGAGCCACCCTGGGATTTTTCGCAGATGGCGGGGCAGCCTTTCGTGTGTGGCTGGCACACTACTTGGGCCCCCAACTATCTACGGTCGGCCAGCGGAGAACCGTGCTTCGGATCCCGCTACCCTCCACGATCAAACCTCCGACACAACAGCAACTGGTGCATCATACCCGGCGCACATCGCAACACAACTGCTCAGACCCATCCTCCACCATACGGCTTCACCAGACAACATGCCGGAACACGACGGATCGCTTGGCGGCATGACTTTGTCTGGTGGGTGGTAACCTTTAAGCCGGCAGCCAATGCTATGGCCTACCACCGTATTTACTGCTCGTTTAGCACTACCCAGGGGACACGTGTAAGGTGGTCAAAAGTCAAGTACTCCTACGGACGCAAGCAGTTCATCCCCCTTCCTAAAGAAAAAGGGCCCTTTTCAGGGCCAACCCGGCGCTCAGACGCCCGAGACTAGCCGCGCGCCTTCTGCGGCCAGCTCTGTAGAGAGGAGTGAGTCGTTTGGGTCTCTGTTGGACTCAGACGACTCACTGTTTGTGTCGGACGTCGAGGACTCCCGGCCGCGAAAGCGAGCCCACCAGAGCGGTGGGTCCGGGGGCTCCTCGGCCTCCACGTCGACGGGGCTGCCGAAGGCGAAGAAGCCGACGGTCGCACCAGTGACCCATTCCGTTGGGCTAGCCGACGCCCAGCGGAAGCTTGACCTAGCCCGGCGCGCTCAGCTCCAGGAGGAGCTGGAGGAGCGCGTCGCGGCAAAGGAAAAGCGGGCCCAGTCCGCCCGAGCGAGGTCCGGGTACGGCGCGTCCCGCGTGCTGTACGCGGACCACTCACTGGCGGAATTGGAGAAGATGGCGGAGGAGGACGAGGAGGGGATCGTAGAGGTCGCCTCCAAGTCCTCCAACTTGAAGGGCACATTTCAGAAGGCCCTCAAGTGCCGGGCCGCGAGCCTGCGCGGGGTCGTCGCTGAACTGCTTCAGCGAACGGCACACGCGGCCGCTGTGTCCGTCTAAAACCGACAGATCGGACACGTGCCTGCGCTGCGGCAAGGACGGCCACAAAGCCGCCTCCTGCGGGGCCGCCACACCGCGCTGCGCGGTGTGTGCCGCCAGTGGCAGCCCAGCTGACCACGTGATGAGGGGGAGGAAGTGTAATCCTCCCCCCAAGCGGGGTAAAGCTGTCGCTGCCGCTGGCGCCGCCGCTCCTGCGGCGGCTGCGGAGAGCGGTGCGATGTCCGACTGATTCCGGTCGGATGTCGCATCGCGCCGGCGTCGCGGTCCTCCACGGACTCCCCTACCCTCTCGCTCTTAGAGAGGGGAACGGGATACGTGGCCGCCGCGCCGCCGGTAGGTCTTGAGGATCTTCCTCAAGGTGGCGACGGGCGGGTGTTAGGCGCGGGGGCGCCTACGCCCGCATTGCACCCGTCACCGCCTCCGCCGGGCAATCGTCGGCGGGGACTGGACGAAAAGGCTCTGCCGGATTCCCAGTCCCCGCCATTCAGGACGAAGCGGGAACAACGCTGGTGGTTTTTAGTGGGTATACCGGGTCAGACCGGGGAGTCCCACATACCCCCCCCATCCCCCGATGGGAGGGTATGCGTAATGCATTTTCGATTTGTCTTCATCATGTCGACCCCTAGACGGGACGCCTCCGGGCGTTTCCTTAAGAAAAAGGGCCCTTCTCAGGGCCAACCCGGCGCTAAGGCGCCTGAGTCTAGCCGTGCGCCTTCTGCGGCCAGCTCTGTTGAGAGGAGTGAGTCGTTTGGGTCCCTTTTGGACTCAGACGACTCACTTTTTCTGTCGGACGTCGAGGACTCCCGGCCGCGAAAGCGAGCCCACCAGAGCGGTGGGTCCGGGGGCTCCTCGGCCTCCACGTCGACGGGGCTGCCAAAGGCGAAAAAGCCGACGGTCGCACCAGGCGCGCTCAGCTCCAGGAGGAGCTGGAGGAGCGCGTCGCGGCAAAGGAGAAACGAGCCCAGTCCGCCCGGGGTGGGTCCGGGTACGGCGCGTCCCACGTGCTGTACGCGGACCACTCTCTGGCGGAGCTCGAGAAGATGGCGGAGGAGGACAAGGAGGGGATCGTAGAGGTCGCCTCCAAGTCCTCAAACTTGAAGGGCACTTTTCAGAAGGCCCTCAAGTGCCGGGCCGCGAGCCTGCGCAGGGTCGTCGCTGAGCTGCTTCAGCGGACGGCCACCGACGAGACGCGGCAACTGCAGGCGAAGGTCGATCGCCTGCAGTCGGAGGTCAGCCAGCTTCTGGTGCAGCTGCCACGGCCCGGCCACAACAGGCGGCGACGAGCCCTGCCGCAGAGGCCCCCCCCTCCAGCCGCAACCTTGAGGATGTCATCCGCAAGGTTGTGATGGAGGAGCGGGCCTTCACGCGAGCCTGCCTGGCGGGGATCGAGGACCGGCTCCTTCCGGAGACGCGCCTCCGACCGCCGCTTGCGGCGGACAAGAGGCGAGACCGGGTGGAGCCGGTGCCTCCTACCCCACAGGCCGAGGGCACCCTTTTGGAGGTCCCCAGCAGGAGGAGGACGCCCTTCTCCCTGCGACCACACCGTCCAACGAGTGGACGGAGGTGAGGCGCAAGGGGAAGGGTAAGGGGAAGAAGTCGGCGGTGGCCGTTCCCGCTGCTGCCGCTTCTGTCGCCACTGCCAGCCAGTCGCCTGCGACCGGCAAAGGCAAGGCGAAGGGGAAAGGGAAGGCAAAGGCGCGGCTGGTCCCCCCTAAAACCGCGGCAGTCGTGGTGACCCTCACCGCGGAGGCTGCGGGGCGAGGGGAGACCTACATGTCCGTGCTGGTGCGGGCACGCGCCAATGCCAACCCTGCCCAACTGGGCATCGGCAGTGTGACCTGCCGGCGGACTCAAGCCAGGGCTCGTATTTTCGAGTTCCCGGGAGCCGAGGGGGGTGCCCGCGCGGACCTCTTTGCAGCCAAGCTGCAGGAGGTCATCGCGGACACCGCCAAGGTGGTCCGACCGGTAAAGTCAGCGGTCATAGAGGTGGCGGAGTTGGACGACTCTGTCACCAAAGAGGAGGTGGTGGCTGCGGTGGCGGCGGTTGGGGGCTGCGACGTCGCTGCGGTGCAGGGCCGGGATATCCGGCCCGGCCGCGGCGGCTTGGGCGCGCTTCGCCTGCGGTGCCCAATCGCTGCTGCCAAAGCCGTTCTTGCCAAGGGCCGGCTTACAGTCGGCTTCAGTGCGGGTGCGGTCCGGGCTCTCGCCGACCAGCCCATGCGGTGTTTCTGGTGCTTCGGCATCGGACACACCCGGCCGCTGTGTCCGTCTCCGATCGACAGGTCGGACACGTGCCTGCGCTGCGGCAAGGACGGTCACAAAGCCGCCTCCTGCGGGGCCGCCACGCCACACTGCGCAGTGTGCGCCGCCAGTGGCCGCCCAGCGGGCCATGTGATGAGGGGGAGGAAATGTCTTCCTGCCCCCAAGCGGGGCAAAGCTGCCGCTGCCACTGGCGCCGCTCCTGCGGCGGTTCCGGAGGGTGGTGCGATGTCCGACTAGCTCAGGTCGGACGTCGCATCGCACCGGCGTCGCGGTCTTCCGCGGACTCTCCTCTCCTCTCGCTCTAGAGAGGGGAACGGGATACGCGGCCGCCGCGCCGCCGGTGGATCGTGAGGATCATCCTCAAGGTGGCGACGGGCGGGCGATAGGCGCGGGGGCGCCTACGCCCGCATTGCACCCGTCACCGCCCCGCCGGGCAATCGTCGGCGGGGACTGGACGAAAAGGCTCTGCCGGATTCCCAGTCCCCGCCATTCAGGACGAAGCGGGAACACGCTGGTGGTTTTTAGTGGGTATACCGGGTCAAACCGGGGAGTCCCACATACCCCCCCCATCCCCCGATGGGAGGGTATGCGTAATGCATTTTCCCCAGCGTCAAAAAAAAAAAAAAAAAAAAAAAAAAAAAAAAAAAAAAAAAAAAAAGGTTCTGCCGGGGGACCCCCCACAGCGCATACGTCCTCGTCGTGTCCCCTGGAAACTGCCCAGTTCTGACCACCGTAACGGAGTGGCAGACTGGGTAGGCCAAAGTGCGCTGTGCATCGTAGATCATATCTGCCTGAGAGTCTACGTACGAGTTTTGCGATCGCCATGTCGACCCCTAGACGGGTCGCCTCCGGGCGATTTCTAAAGAAGAAAGGCCCTTTTCAGGGCCACCCTGGCGCTCAGGCGCCCGAGGCTAGCCGCGCGCCTTCTGCGGCCAGCTCTCTTGAGAGGAGTGAGTCGTTTGGGTCTCTGGACTCAGACGACTCATTCAGTCTGTCGGACGTCGAGGGCTCCCGGTCGCGCAAGCGAGTCCACCAGAGCGGTGGGTCCGGGGGCTCTTCGGCCTCCACTTCGACGGGGCTGCCGAAGGCGAAAAAGCCGACGGTGGCACCAGCGACTCATGTCGTTGGGCTCGCTGATGCCCAACGAAAGCTGGACCTTGCCCGGCGCGCTCAGCTCCAGGAGGAGCTGGAGGAGCGCGTCGCGGCTAAGGAAAAGCGTGCTCAGTCCGCCCGGGGCGGGTCCGGGTACGGCGCGTCCCGCGTGCTGTACGCGGACCACTCTCTGGCGGAGCTTGAGAGGATGGCGGTGGAGGATGAGGAGGGGATCGTCGAGGTCGCTTCTAAGTCCTCCAACCTAAAGGGGACCTTCCAGAAGGCCCTCAAGTGCCGGGCCGCGAGCCTGCGCGGTGTCGTCGCTGAGCTGTTGCAGCGAACGGCCACCGACGAGACGCGGCAACTGCAGGCGAAGGTGGATCGCCTGCAGTCGGAGGTCAGCCAGCTACACCAGAAGCTGGCTGAAGCCACGGCCCGGCCACAACAGGCCGCGACGAACCCTGCCGCGGGGGCCCCCCCCTCCAGCCGCAGCCTTGAGGATGTCATCCGCAAGGTTGTGATGGAGGAGCGGGCCTTCACGCGAGCCTGCCTGGCGGGGATCGAGGACCGGCTCCTTCCGGAGACGCGCCTCCGACCGCCGCTTGCGGCGGACAAGAGGCGGAACCGGGCGGAGCCGGTGCCTCCTACCCCACAGGCCGAGGGCGCCCCTCAGGAGGTCCCCCAGCAGGAGGGGGACGCCCTTCTCCCTGCGACCACACCGTCCAACGAGTGGACGGAGGTGAACTGCCGGCGGACCCAAGCCGGGGCTCGTATTTTCGAGTTCCCGGGAGCCGAGGGGGGTGCCCGCGCGGACCTCTTTGCAGCCAAGCTGCAGGAGGTCATCGCGGACACCGCCACGGTGGTCCGCCCGGTGAAGTCAGCGGTCTTGGAGGTGGCGGAGTTGGACGACTCCGTCACCAAGGAGGAGGTGGTGGCTGCGGTGGTGGCGATTGGGGGCTGTGACGTCGCCGCGGTGCAGGGCCGGAGTATCCGGCCCGGCCGCGGCGGCTTGGGCGCGATTCGCCTGCAGTGCCCAATCGTCGCTGCCAAAGCCGTTCTTGCCAGGGGCCGGCTTTCAGTCGGCTTCAGCTCAGGTGCGGTCCGGGCTCTCGCCAACCAGCCATTGCGGTGTTTCCGGTGCTTCGGCACCGGACACACGCGGCCGCTGTGTCCATCTCCGGTCGACAGATCGGACACGTGCCTGCGCTGCGGCAAGGACGGCCACAAAGCCGCCTCCTGCGGGGCCGCCACACCGCGCTACGCAGTGTGTGCCGCCAGTGGCAGCCCAGCTGACCACGTCATGAGGGGCCGGAAATGTCTTCCTCCCCCCAGGCGGGGCAAAGCTGTCGCTGCCGCTGGCGCCGCCGCTCCTGCGGCGGCTGCGGAGAGCGGTGCGATGTCCGACTGATTTCGGTCGGACGTCGCATCGCGCCGGCGTCGCGGTCCTCCGCGGACTCCCCTACCCTCTCGCTCTTAGAGAGGGGAACGGGATACGTGGCCGCCGCGCCGCCGGTAGTTCTTGGGGATCTTCCTCAAGGTGGCGACGGGCGGGCGTTAGGCGCGGGGGCGCCTACGCCCGCATTGCACCCGTCACCGCCTCCGCCGGGCAATCGTCGGCGGGGACTGGACGAAAAGGCTCTGCCGGATTCCCAGTCCCCGCCATCCAAGACGAAGCGGGAACAACGCTGGTGGTTTTTAGTGGGTATACCGGGTCTGACCGGGGAGTCCCACATAGCCTCCCATCCCCCGATGGGCGGGTATGCGTAATGCATTTTCCCCAGCGTCAAAAAAAAAAAAAAAAAAAAAAAAAAAAAAAAAGGTTAGGTTTCCCTGGCCGTTGGCTGGGCGACCGGGACGGCTTGGTGGCGTTGGTGTCGCGGCCTTCCACGGACTCCCCTCCCCTCTCGCTCTTAGAGAGGGGACCGGGATACGTGGCCGCCGCGTGGGGGGACATGGCCCTGGTGGGGGTCTATGTCTCCCCAAACCGCTCTCTCTCGGACTTTGAGGATTTCCTCGAGATCCTCACTGCAGTCGTAGGGAGGGCGGCGCCGCGCCAGGTCGTGGTTTTGGGCGACCTGAACGCCAAGTCGGTGGCCTGGGGCAACCCGGCCGCCGGCTGCAACGTCCGCGGGCGTGCCGTCGAATTTTGGACGGCCTCATGCGGTGTGTCCCTCCTCAACAGGGGGACGGTCCACACTTGTGTGCGACAACAGGGTGGATCGGTGGTGGACGTCTCGTTTGCCACCCCCGCGCTGGCCGCCCGAGTCGTCGGCTGGCGGGTAGAGATGGTGGAGACCCTGTCGGACCACCGATACGTGCGGTTCGACATCTCCGCCAGGGGGGGGAGGACGGCCCGCGCTGGGCAATCTCCCTTCCCGCGGTGGGCGCTCACCCGTCTGGACCGGGAGGCAGCCGGGGAGGCGGCCTTTCTCCAGGACTGGCTGTCGCCCCTGGCTGTCGACGCCTCAGATGTGGATGCCGCAGCGGAGCGACTAAGGGGGTCCCTGACCGGGGTGTGCAACTCCAGCATGCCCCGGTCTCGCCGACCGCCTCCTCGTCGTGCCGTCTATTGGTGGACGGAGGAGCTGACGGGGCTCCGGGCTGCCTGCGTGGCGGCCAGAAGGGCTTACGCGCGGAGTCGACGGCGCAGCGCCCAAAACCGAGTCCGGGCAGAAGAGGACCGCCTGTACGCCTGCTACCGAGAAGCGACGACGGTCCTCAAGTCTGCAATGGGCGCTGCAGAAGACTCGGCGAGGGCCGAGATGCTGGAGGGTCTCGACAGGGATCCTTATGGGAGACCATATAAGGCGGCGCGGAACCAGCTTCGCCCCCATGGTCCCCCTCTGACGGAGACCCTCGATCCAGAGTTGCTGGATGGGGTGGTCCGATCCCTGTTTCCGCGCAGGATCGACTTCGCCCCACCAACGATGGATCCCCCGCAAGGGGCGGCTTTGCCGGAGGAGGAGATCCCGCCGGTGACGGCGACGGAGATCCGCGCGGGGGTCCTCGGCCTCCGCGCGAAGAAGACGGCCCCCGGACCGGACGGCGTCCCCGCACGGGTGGTGGCGATTGCCGCCTCCGAAATGGAGGACAGGTTTCGGGACCTCTTCGGCGCGTGCTTTACGGCCGGGAGGTTCCCGAAACTGTGGAAGGAGGGGCAGCTTTGCCTCCTCCGAAAGGAGGGACGCCCGGTAGACTCCCCCTCGGCATACCGGCCCATCGTCCTGCTCGACGAAGTCGGAAAAATGTTCGAGGGGGTTGTCGCCTCCCGGCTTAACAGCCTTTTGTGGGGAGTAGGGCCGGACCTGTCGGACGCCCAATTTGGCTTTCGCCGAGGGCGTTCGACGATCGACGCACTGGCCCTGCTCAAGGGCCAGGTGAAGGAGGCAGTGGAGGCGGGGGACGGAGTGCTGGCTGTGTCATTCGACATCGCCAACGCCTTCAACTCCGTGCCCCACTCTACGATATTGGAGGCGCTCCGACATCATGGAGTGCCCCAATACCTGCGCAGTCTCCTGGCCAGCTACTTGGAGGACCGTGAGGTCCTCCTCGTAGACAAGACGGGAACACTGAGGCGGTACGGCGCAGAGTCCGGTGTTCCACAGGGGTCGGTACTAGGGCCCCTCCTGTGAACATCGGGTTCGACTGGCTCCTGCGGGGAGCCCTCCCCCAGGGCACGAGTGTCATCTGCTACGCGGATGACACTCTCCTCACGGCCCGGGGGAGGAACTTCAGAAGCGCGGCCGATTTGGCCTCAATCGGCGGATCCTTGGTCGCGCAAAGGATCCGCCTACTGGGATTGCGGGTGGCGCTGCACAAGACCGAGGCTGTGTTCTTTCACGGGCCTCGGCAGCGCCGCCCTCCTGACCCCCACATAGTCGTAAAGGGGGTCAGGATAGGGGTCCAGCCCCAGATGAAGTATCTGGGGCTGGTGCTGGACGACAGGTGGCGCTTCGGCCCGCATTTCAGCGGGCTGTCGACGCGCCTGTTGAAAGCCGCTGACGCCCTCTCGTGGCTCCTCCCGAACCTGGGGGGGCCCAAGACTAAATGCCGGCGCCTCTATGCCGGCATTCTCAAGAGCATGGCCCTGTACGGGGCCCCCATTTGGGCGGACACCCTCCACAGGAGGGAGAACGCAACCGCGATCCGCAGGCCCCAAAGGGCCATCGCACAGCGTGTGGCGAGGGCTTACCGCTCGGTAAGCTTCTCGGCGGCGTGCGCCCTGGCCGGCACCCCTCCTTGGGAGTTGGAGGCTTGGGTGATCGCCAGGGTGTACGAGTGGACGGCGCGAAAGAAGGCGCTCGGGGAGCGCCCCGTCGCCGAAGAGCGAGAGGCCGCACGGCGTGAGGCGAAGGACGCCATCGTCCTCCACTGGACGGAGGACCTCGCCACCGCCACCTTTGGCCGCCGAACCCTGGACGCGCTCGGTCCGGTCCTGCAGGGCTGGCTCGAGCGGTCCCACGGCTTCCTCTCGTTCCGTCTGGTGCAGGTGTTGTCCGGACACGGCTGTTTCGGAACGCACCTGCACAAGATCGGGAGGGAGGAGACCCCGGCGTGCCACGACTGCGGCGCGGCGGAGGACACGGCGCAGCACACTCTCCAAGAGTGCCCTGCTTGGGCAGAGCTGCGCCGAGAAATGACCGCGGAGGTCGGACAGGACCTCTCGCTTCCCAGCGTGATCAACGCCATGCTGGAGAGCGAGGGGGTCTGGTCGGCGGTTGCCTCCTTTTGCGAGGACGTAATCTCGCAAAAGGAGGAGGCGGAGCGCGCGCGGGAGGATGACCCTCTCGCTGCACCGCTCCGCAGACGAAGAAGGGGTCGGAGAAGACGACATCCTCTCCCCCCTCACAGTGGCGATGGGCGGGCGACAGGCACGGGGGTGCCTTCGCCTGCATTGCACCCGTCACCACTTTCGTTGGCTGCTCCCGGACCCACCCCCCTCCCCACCCTGGGGAGGCCGTGAGGGGTCCGGCATGTCGGGTTATCGTCGGCGGAGGACTGGACGTAAAGGCTTAGCCGGTTTCCCAGTCCCCCGCCACTCAGACGAAGCGGGAGCGCCGCTGGGTTCTTTTAGTGGGTATACCGGGTAAAACCGGGGAGTCCCACATACCCCGCCCATCCCCCGATGGGCGGGTATGCGTAATTGACATTTTTTCCCAGCGCAAAAAAAAAAAAAAAAAAAAAAAAAAAAAAAAAAAAAAAAAAAAAAAAAAAAAAGGTTAGGTTTCGAGGCGGTCCGGCCGGTGCTCGAGCGCTGGCTCGGGAGGAGGCACGGCTCCCTGTCGTTTCGGGTGACGCAGGTGCTTTCCGGGCACGGTTGCTTCGGAAAGTACCTGTGTCGCATAAACAGGGAGCCGGACGCCCGGTGTCACCACTGCGTCGACTGTCGGGAGGACACGGCGCGGCATACGCTGGCAGAGTGTGCCGCTTGGGAGGAGCCGCGCCGTGCTCTTGTCTCTGGAGTAGGCAGTGACCTGTCGCTGCCGGCCGTGGTCGAGAGGATGGTCGGCAGCGTCGAGTCCTGGGACGCGGTGGTGTCCTTCTGCGAAACGGTCATCTCGCAGAAGGAGGCTGCGGAAAGGGAGAGGGAGATCACCTCCACTCACCCTGCCCGCAGCAGACGCACCGGGCGCAGGCGGAGGGCGGACAACGCCCTCTTCCAGCCCCCCTGAATGGGTCCAGGGCGACGGACGCGGGGATGTCCGCCGCCCCCACGTACATGGACCCGAGGTGGCGGCGCGTCGTGTTCACGCGCGCCCCTCTTAGACGTCGCGAGGGGAGTCTAACACCTCACTCCCCTCGCAGACTTGGCGAAGCCCGCGGGGCCGGCACCAGTCGGGGGTCGCGGAAGTATCTTCCGTTCCCGTGACCCCCGGCGCAGGTGTGAGAAGGAACACGGGGTGGTTTTTAGTCAGTAAGAGTCTGACAGACCCCTCCGCCTCCCCGGGCGGGGGACATCCATGAGGATTTTCCACCCCAAAAAAAAAAAAAAAAAAAAAAAAAAAAAAGGTTAGGTTAGGTTAGGTTGGGGGACCCCCCACAGCGCATACGTCCTCGTCGTGTCCCCTGGAAACTGCCCAGTTCTGACCACCGTAACGGAGTGGCAGACTGGGTAGGCCAAAGTGCGCTGTGCATCGTAGTCAATTACCAGCCTTGAAGAGACTACGTACGATTGCGATAAATATGTCGACACCTCGAAGGGACGCCTCCGGGCGTTTCCTCAAGAAGGGCCCATCTAAGGGCCAACCCGGCGCACCAGCGCCCGAAATAAGCCGCGCGCCTTCTGCGGCCAGCTCTCTCGAGAGGAGTGAGTCGTTTGGGTCTTTGTTGGACTCAGACGACTCACTGTTTGTGTCGGACGTCGAGGACTCCCGGCCGCGAAAGCGAGCCCACCAGAGCGGTGGGTCCGGGGGTTCCTCGGCCTCCACGTCGACGGGGCTGCCGAAGGCGAAAAAGCCGACGGTCGCACCAGCGACCCATACCGTTGGGCTAGCCGACGCCCAACGGAAGCTGGACCTTGCCGGCGCGCTCAGCTCCAGGAGGAGCTGGAGGAGCGCGTCGCGGCAAAGGAGAAACGAGCCCAGTCCGCCCGGGGCGGGTCCGGGTACGGCGCGTCCCACGTGCTGTACGCGGACCACTCTCTGGCGGAGCTCGAGAAGATGGCGGAGGAGGACAAGGAGGGGATCGTAGAGGTCGCCTCCAAGTCCTCAAACTTGAAGGGTACCTTTCAGAAGGCCCTCAAGTGCCGGGCCGCGAGCCTGCGCGGTGTCGTCGCTGAACTCCTTCAGCGGACGGCCACCGACGAGACGCGGCAACTGCAGGCGAAGGTGGATCGCCTGCAGTCGGAGGTCAGTCAGCTGCACCAGAAGCTGGCTGAAGCCACGGCCCGGCCACAACAGGCCGCGACGAGCCCTGCCGCAGAGGCCCCCCCCCTCCAGCCGCAGCCTTGAGGACGTCATCCGCAAGGTTGTGGTGGAGGAGCGGGCCTTCACGCGAGCCTGCCTGGCGGGGATCGAGGACCGGCTCCTTCCGGAGACGCGCCTCCGACCGCCGCTTGCGGCGGACAAGAGGCGGGACCGGGTGGAGCCGGTGCCTCCTACCCCACAGGCCGAGGGCACCCTTTTGGAGGTCCCCCAGCAGGAGGAGGACGCCCTTCTCCCTGCGACCACACCGTCCAACGAGTGGACGGAGGTGCGGCGCAAGGGAAAGGGTAAGGGGAAGAAGTCGGCAGCGGCCGTTCCCGCTGCTGCCGCTTCTGTCGCCACTGCCAGCCAGTCGAAGGCGACCGGCAAAGGCAAGGCGAAGCCGACAGGGAAGGCGAAGGTGCGACTCGTCCCCCCTAAATCCGCAGCAGTCGTGGTGACCCTCACCGCGGAGGCTGCGGGGCGAGGGGAGACGTACATGTCCGTGCTGGTGCGGGCACGCGCCAACGCCGACCCTGCCCAACTGGGCATCGGCGCTGTGACTTGTCGGCGGACCCAGGCCGGGGCTCGAATCTTCGAGTTCCCGGGAGCCGAGGGGGGTGCCCGCGCGGACCTCTTTGCAGCCAAGCTGCAGGAGGCCATCGCGGACACCGCCAAGGTGGTCCGCCCTACAAAGTCAGCGGTCTTGGAGGTGGCGGAGTTGGACGACTCCGTCACCAAGGAGGAGGTGGTGGCTGCGGTGGCGGCGATTGGGGGCTGCGACGTCGCCGCGGTGCAGGGCCGGAATATCCGGCCCGGCCGCGGCGGCTTGGGCGCGCTTCGCCTGCGGTGCCCAATCGCTGCTGCCAAAGCCGTCCTTGCCAAGGGCCGGCTTACAGTCGGCTTCAGCTCAGGTGCGGTCCGGGCTCTCGCCGACCAGCCCATGCGGTGTTTCCGGTGCTTCAGCATCGGACACACCCGGCCGCTGTGTCCGTCGCCGATCGACAGGTCGGACACGTGCCTGCGCTGCGGCAAGGACGGCCACAAAGCCGCCTCCTGCGGGGCCGCCACGCCACACTGCGCAGTGTGCGCCGCCAGTGGCCGCCCAGCGGGCCATGTGATGAGGGGGAGGAAATGTCTTCCTCCCCCCAAGCGAGGCAAAGCTGCCGCTGCCACTGGCGCCGCTCCTGCGGCGGTTTCGGAGGGTGGTGCGATGTCCGAAGTAGTATAGTATTGGGCACGCTGTCCCACCTGTCGCGCAGACGAACGAGTTCGTCTACGCTCCGTTGGGACAGCGTGCCCAATACTATAGGAATTCAGATAAGTTGGATTGTTGCTGTTGCTTCAGTTGGTGTTTCTGAATACCCAGTAATTAACGTTCAGTTGATCGGTCAAAATACACACGGTGTTATTGTAATAATTAAAAAGCTGACTATTATTTGACTGATTCGTATCATTCAATCGGTAGCTAACTATTATTTCATTTGTAATATGACGACCATGTTTAGTACAAAAGTCTTCATAACAGACTGCTGTGCTAAAGGTTGTGGGTTCGATTCCCACCAGAGCAATAATCTTCGAAAACAAATTTTCAGTATTGGTTCTGGTCTGGTTACAGTTATAAAAAAACAGTAGGTAGTACCTATATTAACATCACAAAAATAACTCATCACAATTTATTACTTATATCACCGTCCCGATACTCTTACGGTGATAGATACCAACTTAATATTTTTTTAGGAATCAATTTAATTTGTAACTATTAACCCTTTATATCAAACATTATATTAAAACAGTTTATTAATGCAACTAATTATTCTTAATTTAGTCGTGTTGAGTATTAGACGTTTACAAAAATGAAGTTTGTCAAACAACCCCATTCGCTAGTTGTTGATGCAGTCTGTGTTGAAACCCAAAGTCATACTTTTCGGCACGGGAAACTTTTACCTAACACTATTAGATGTATTATCTGCGGTCCATCTAACTGTGGAAAAACAAATCTCGTAATTGGTTTGCTATTGCATAAAAATGGATTGAAGTTTCGTAATGTTTACCTATACTCGAAGACTTTATATCAACCAAAGTACCTGTTTCTAGAAAAAGTGCTAGCTAGTGTACCCGATGTACTGTTTTCAAAATTTAAGGATAACGAAGAAGTTATTAGTCCGCAAGAAGCTAGGTGCGATTCAGTAATGATTTTCGATGACGTAGCATGTGAGAACCAGAATAACATGCGAGATTATTTTGCAATGGGTAGGCACAAAAACATAGACTGCTTTTATTTAAATCAAACATACAGTAAGGTACCTAAACAACTAGTCAGGGACAATGCAAATCTAATTATTCTTTTTAAGCAAGATGATATTAACATGCGACACGTATATGACGAACATGTTAATACTGATATGAAATGGAACGATTTTCGTGAATTGTGTTCTAAAATATGGACCGACCCGTATAATTATTTAGTTATAAATAAAGAATGTCGTAAAAACGAAGGTGGTTATCGTAAAAAATTTGATAACTTTGTAGTTTTTGATTGAGGTTACATATATATCACTGTAAAGAAGATATTAGGCAATCCTAATTAAACACTAATAGAAGAAACATCTTAATATCAAAATGGAAACATCTATGAAAAGACAAATTGTTAATGCTGTTGAAGCAGTCAGAAAAAAAGTGCGAAAAATGCGAAATATTGAAGATGATAATGAAAAAGTTTTGCAAACTGTGTTTAAACCTTTGATTAATCCACTTACTCAAATTGCGTACAATCACAAAAATCCACCTGTAAAAAGTAAGAAAAGGGGTGATTTTAAATTTAATAAACTTGAGAACAATGAAGACTTAACTAACTATGAAAATGATAATGCTGAAAATGATTGGGAAGATACTATTAAAACTAAAGCGTCTACTATTGATCAAGAACATAGTGATAGTTGTCAAAATTCCGAGGATGATGATTGTGATAATAATTTCAACAAAAGTGATGACTCATTCAAATCTATTGACTTCAATGATACTCTAAAAGAAAACGTTTCGTCGTGGTCTCAATCATCTGAAGTAATTGATGATATTCCATTTGGTGTTCGAATTGAAAAAGGAAAACTAATGCTCGGTTCAGCTAAAATAACTATTGATGATAAAAACATTACAATACTTCATCATAGATATCCAAACACTGAAGGATTAAAAGAACTTTTATTTAAAAAAGATCCAGATCTAAGTTTAGTGACTGAAAACGACAAACACAGTTACAAACTGATGTTACTAGCTACAAATGCTCATAGACGAGACTATGACCCAAAAAAACCTATAAAAAGCAATAAAGGAAAAAAATATATGTATCTTATAAAACCACTTTTTAAATTAAATGGCAACGTTAACGATGCTCAAATGCCTTTGTCCAAAGGGAAAGGACTAATACTAAAGAAAATGAAAAAAGATACTGATTACGTATATTGGGATGATCCTAATGAGTTAGTTGAAAGATTAAAATTACTTATAGCCTCTCAAGAAGCTGGAAATACAGGACTTGATAATGAAATATTATCCATCATAGAAGAACTACGCGAGGGAAAATTTATATAGTAATAAATATATCGTTATACAATTATTGTTTCATTTTACTTTGATCTTTCTACTTGAGCATACATAATGAATATAGACAAATTTGGTCATCATATTCATAAAAGAATGAGACTAGTAGATATGTTTGATATCTCTAATAAAACAATTTTAAAAACTACAAACGGTGAATTCGATTTGCAAATGAATAGACTACGTGGTGTTATTAATCCTGTGGAAGCAAATGATGCAGCTAACAAGGAGTATGTTGATGAAATATTTAATGGCCTGTGTGGTAAAAGCGATGTTCAAAAGTTAGTGGACAAAACAAAAAAAGAGATTCATAAAGATGTTCAAGTGTCATTAGAACATTTAAAATCAAGTATGGTGTCATATGTTGATCATAAAATAACAAACGCTGGTACGAGTAAGACGATCATACCATCTCATAATGACAAAACAACAAATCGTGAATGAATTACATAAATCAGCCAGAAGAAATTTTGTTCGTCGTCATGTTATATTAAAAGGAATTGATGACTTGTGGCAAGCAGATCTTATTGATTTAAGAAACTTAAAAAATTATAATAATAGAGGATTTAGTTATATCTTAGTAGTGATTGACTGCTTTTCAAAATATGCGTGGACTATGTCTTTAAAGTCTAAATCAAAAGAAGAAGTATCAAACGCATTTCAAGAAGTAATAAAGACAAGTAATCGTTTACCTAATCATTTACAAACAGACTTAGGAACCGAGTTTTACAACGATACATTCTCAAAGTTGATGAAGCGTTATAAGATTAATCACTATTCATCATTTTCCGTTAAAAAAGCTTCGATTGTAGAAAGATTAATTAAAACTTTAAAAAATTCCTTATTCAAAACTTTTAATTTAAATGGAAACTATAAATGGATAGGTAAACCTATAGAAAATACTGTATTCACTTATAATAATACTAAACATCGTACTATTAATTGTAAACCTGTTGATGTTAGTATTGATAATGAGAGCTTAATACGAAAAAATATTTTAAAGTCACATAAAAAAACGATTACAAAAAATATAAATAAATTTAAAGTTGGGGATTTCGTTAGAGTAAGTAAGTATAAAAATTGTTTTGAAAAAGGCTACACCCCTAACTGGTCAACAGAAATCTTTAAAATCACAAATATCAATAAATCAGTCCCAGTAACGTATACCATTAAAGATCTTCGAAACCAACCAATATTAGGTACTTTCTATCAACAAGAAATTCAAAAAACTATTTATCCTGATATTTACCTCATCGAAAAAGTTTTAAGAAAAAAAGGTAGTAAGCTATTTGTTAAATGGTTAGGTTTGAGTGATAACGAAAACAGTTGGATCGATAAGAAAAGTGTAGTTAATTAATTCAAGGTATTTATAATTCAACTTGTCATTTTTCGAAACATTACAACACGAGCAATGCCAGGAAGTGGACTTCTTAACAAAATAATAGATCATTTACCGTTTGAGCTACATTTACCAGGTTATAATTACTGTGGACCAGGCACTAAATTACAAAAACGTTTATTGCGAGGAGACAAAGGCATAAACGAATTAGACGAAGCTTGTAAAGCACATGATATAGCTTATACAAATTATTCAGACTTGCAAAATAGACAACAAGCCGATACACAATTACTAAATATGGCAAATAAACGCTTAAAAGCAACAGATGCTGGAAAAAGAGAAAAAATTGCTTCCTGGTTAGTTACCAAAGCAATGAAGACAAAACTTAAAATGGGATCTGGTTTAAAAACTTTCGGATCTTTAGTTACTAAAATTCGATCACATATTAAAAAGTTAAAACCAAGAAACAAACAAGATGCCATAAAATATGCCTATCTAGCTGCGAAAAAGTTGTATTCAAATAATTGCAGGATTCCAATACCAAGAGTCATACCACTTCCGAAAACAGGTGGAGTTTTACCACTGATTCCGATTTTTGCTGGGCTGTCCGCATTAGGTACCTTAGCTGGCGGTGCAGCAGGTATTGCAAAGACAGTTAATGATTACAAGAGCGGCAAGCAAAACTTACAGGAGGCGCAGCGTCATAATAAAGTCATGGAATCGATTGCGTTAGGTAAAGGCTTGTATATCAAACCATACAAGAAAGGAAATGGTTTGTTTATAAAATGTTCAAAAAACTAAGTATAAGGTTACCTAATCGTGCTCTCAGTAATATAGATATCCAGAATCACGCGAATAAAGTACCTTTTTTTAGAGGTGTGTACATGAAAGATCAATTACCTAACACACCAAAACTTATTGAAAGTGGTGTTGTGAATTTGGATAATTCTTACAATGAAGGAACACATTGGGTAGCCTATGTAAAATTAAATACTTATTGTGTATATTTTGATAGCTATGGTAATCTGAAACCACCGTTAGAATTATTGAATTACTTTAAGAAATGTAAAGTTTTTTATAACTATACGCGATGTCAGAAATTTAACTCTGTAAATTGTGGACATTTATGTTTATCATTTTTGTATAATTTCTGGAATAAATGTATAAATTGAATATTCTTTTTTTATTTGCATCATTTGCGTGATGTCTTTCTCACTATCTATAACGGGTAACTCATCAGTATTATCTACTTATTACTCACCTAATCTACAGTTTGAGGGAGAGTATGAATGTGCACTATTGTATTTATCTACATTTAATTCTATACCAAATATTGATAAAAGAAATCATAAATTTTATTATGATAATCATGTTATTCAAATACCTGAAGGCGCATACGAACTTCAAGACATCAACGATTACATAAGAACGAAATTAAAAAATGCGAGCTTTAATTTGCAGTGCAATAACAATACCTTAAAAACTAATATTTTCTGCACAAAAAATATAGATTTTACGAAAGAAGATTCGATTGGCAGATTGTTAGGTTTCGGTAAGAAAAAACTTGAAGCAAATATATTACACGAATCACAGTATCCAGTGAACATTTTATCAACGACCGTGGTGAGGGTTGAATGTGACATAGTGACTGGATCATATATTAATGGCCATCCTGGTCATATTATTTATGAATTTGCTCCAAATGTACCTCCTGGTTACAGAATAATAGAAGTTCCTAAAAACGTTATTTACTTTCCAGTAAATCAAAAAATCATAAACAGTGTAAACGTTAGACTTTTAGATATAAATAATAATTTGCTCAATCTACGTGGAGAAGAAGTACAGCTTTATTTGCATCTCAGAAGAAAATGATTGATTACAGTAAAATAAATAAATACTCTTGTTCCCGAACCAAACAAAACAGTGCTCCTCGGGCTATTCACAAGGCAACACCAAACAAGAAAAAGAAACTGCAACTTAATCAAGAAAATCAACAATTTCTCAAAGCTATAGGACTTTTAAAATGAGTATGTTAGACGTTTTATCTTCTCCTCTACATGACAACTCTATAGCAGGTATCGAATACCATTCATACAAACCATACATAACAAGTTTTAATAGAAACGATGAAATTCGCATACCTATTAATGAAAAAGACTTGTATGTTTTACCATCCGCCAGTACATTGTACTTAGAAGGAACAGTAAAAGTTACTAAACACGATTCCAAAGAAAAAACAGCAGTGTCGTTTACGAATAATCCAATGCTGTATCTCTTTCAAGACATTCGATATGAACTCAATGGTGTGGAGATTGATAAAATAAAAAATGCTGGCATTACAACTACTATGAAGTCATTGTTATCAATGAATGAAAGTGAATCCAAATCATGTCGTGCTTGGGGTTGGGACATCCATGGTTTTAGAAGTGCCAATGGGTCTTTTGCTGCATCTATACCACTTAGTAACATTCTTGGATTCGCTGAAGATTATAAAAAAGTTGTTATGAATTGTAAACATGAATTAATATTGTTGAGGAGTAATACAAACTCAAATGCTGTAAAGCTTGATGCTGGAGAAGTCATAAACGATGTGGAAATTAATAAAATTATATGGCGAGTGCCGCATGTAAAAGTGTCTGACAAAGAAAAAATTAATCTACTAAAGATTTTAGAAAAAGATCGAGCGCTGCAAATAGTATTTAGAAATTGGGATTTATATGAATATCCTTTATTACCCAAAACCACGAAACATACATGGTCAATTAAAACATCATCCCAAATTGAAAAACCAAGATATGTAATAATAGGTCTACAAACTAATAAAAAACATAATACAAGTGCAGATATGTCTAGATTTGATCACTGTGCGATACGCGACGTTAGAGTATACCTCAATTCAACTTATTATCCATATGAAAATCTAAACATTAATTTCACTAATAATAATTTCGCATTAATTTATGAGCAGTATGCTCGTTTTCAGCAGTCATATTATGGCCGTCGATCAGAGCCGTTGTTAAACAACAAAGAGTTTAAGGATATCGCTCCTTTGTTTGTCATCGACTGTTCTAGACAAATTGATAACCTTATATCGGGTCCAGTAGTCGACGTGAGAGTAGAGCTAGAAAGTGATATTCAAATACCTGATCAAACTTCAGCATACTGTCTGATATTGAATGATTGTATTATTGAGTATAAACCACTGAGCAATATTGTAAGGAAAATATCATGAATTCGCCTAGTATAATATTAGACGTTCAAGGATTTAAAGACACCCACAACAATTTCATAGTAAAGGAATTAGCTTTTTCCACTCATGACTATACGCAAACATTTTCAATAAAACCTCCATACCTTTTTAAACATTTAACAAATGATGAAAAAAAACACGTTAAATGGTTGCAAAGAACCAAAGGAATCTACTGGAATGAAGGATATATTGATTACAGAGAATTCAGACGTATAATTATTCCTTATCTAGAAAACAAGGATATCATTGTGAAAGGTTTGGAAAAGGTTAAATGGGTTAAGGATCTTTGTAAGAACTGTAACGTGTCTGACCTTGGTGACAAAAACTGTCCTAATTTCTCTGAGTTGTATAAAAAGTACTGTAATGAAAAAAATAATTTAAATTGTACCATACATTTTAAGCACTGTGCCTTAAAAAATGTGTTGTGTATTAAAAAACATTTGAATCTGTAATGTTTATTTTATGTTTTAATTAATAAAAGAACGTAAAATTTTAAAAATGTGTTTATTTCCTTAGTTTAATCTACCTTTCCTACCTAATTACTCGTAATTACACTATTACGGAATACAAGAGTAGAATAAAAATAACTTAATTTACCATAATTACCTTCATTAGTTTTACAGTATTCATTTTAAACATTATTTAAAAATAAAAAAAAAAACATAATACAGTACAAAAAAATAACTTTAATTACCTAACGGTAAGACAACACAAATTTTTATACATTTTATTAAAAACAAAAAAAACACTAAACACTAAAAATACTAAAAATCACTGTCTATCAAAGATTTTGATATTTTCTTAACTAACGATTCTGTATCGTCCATAACACTATCAATAGCATCTTTGACGATGTATTGTGCATTTATTACCACGTTCTCAGTATCACTATCACTGTCACTTGTATTGTTGTTGCATAGATCTACAACTGATATTTTTATCAGTTTAATCCCACGTCTATGCAGTTTACTCATCACGAAAGATTTTGTTGGTTGTTTCTTAAGAGAAGGCTTGTCTCGACGTTGACGTCTGGATTTTTTGTCTTTCGCAACTTGGCTGCAGCGCGGGGGTTCGTTGCAAATCATCTCAGAAAGTCCTTCGTAAGGATCCTGAGCGTACTGGCTGAACACGATTTCTGAATCGCAAATCTGAAACAAAATGATAGCAAATGATTAGCATCTTATTCAGTAAACATAATCGTTACCTACATTATAATTATAAAATCGATTTAAAGTATATATTTACTCACCGATGACATGATTATGATGCACACTTAAAGATCAAATATCTCTAATATTGTACTAGTACTCGAGGTGAGTAATATTTCATTAATAACTTAAATTCAGGTTGCTAATTCAGGTAAATATACAATTAATGTTTTCACAGAAAGCAAATGATTGCGACATTATAAGTTAGGGTTCGTTCACATAAACCTATTTGCTACGCTTATTTTGTATGTATTTAAAATTAAGTTTTAGAACTTTCAAGGAACTAAACAGATAAATCTATATGCTACTTAAGTGTGTTGGGTTTCTTTTCATACATCTGTTAAGATTATTGACTTAGTTTTTAATACATGGTATATTAAAGTAAACACTCATTTCGCTAAACAATCAATATCAGATTTTAAGTAACCATAATTATGATTACACAAAATAAAACAGGCTGTGTGAACGAGCCCTAAGTTTTTAAGTTACGTCAACTCTAAAACTGTTAATCAAGCATTTGTGCGAGTTTTGATTGGATTAATTTTATTAACACGTTTTTGAAAGTAAATCTTGCCTCTATAACAATAAAGATGAAAACGACTTCACATAACATGAAATTAAAGACGTTCAATTATTGAATTGAAGCGTGTATGAACTTGTCAAATAGCATGCTTGCACTTACACTGTCAATAACATGCAATATATCATATTTCGTTATGGTTAACTAGCGTCGTCCTGCGACTTTACCTGCGAATTGTTGATATGAACCTAAGTCACTCTTATCTTTTATGCAGCACAATAAATTAAATAGTGTGTTGACAAATAAAACAAAATTAATATTTTACATCATTTAATAATCATTAATTACACTTGTATGTACTTATAATCTACAGATACAGAATAGTATCTAACTATACACAATACTTATACTATACTATACTAAATCATCATTAATAATTACAATTGTTAGGTGCCTATTTTCTTTATGCTAATTCAATTCATAACATTTTAGCGCTTAAATTAATTTTCCATTAATTAGGTAGAACAGTTACAATAACATAATACATAACTATGTGTATCCATTATTTTAAAAATGAGCAATGACCCCATGCTTGGGTTGCGATCTTACAACTAGATACCGCGCGTTTATCGTCGTTGCTAGATAGCGCAATTTTGTTAACACTTTGCGTAAATATTTCATGTTTAAGGGATTTGAACACAATATTTTTCCTGCGAATGACTTCATTATTAAATAAAACGTTTTCGTAATCTGTGATACTCAGATCGCGAACTACAGAAGATTTTACTCCTTTAGCTTTTTTAATCATTTTGTCCTCAGTTTTTATTGAATAAAGTTTAGATCTTAAACCAACGAAATCTGTTATAATTTTTCCTCCCAACTCATCTTTAAAAAGACCAGGAATTTTTTTATTTATTTGAGGTAACTTAAATTCGTTTTCTACATTATAATTACTGGTGTCAAAGTATTGCAAAAACCTATGTTTAATATCGAGATAAAAATCATTGGTGTATATTTCATACACAAAAGAATCCGTGTCCGTATAACATAATTTCACTCTGTCCTTATAAAAAGGTTTGATTATATTGTAGTGGAAGTGGTACATGTGTGATTTGGACAGTTCTAAAACAGTAAAACCAATATATATAGGTTTGTCTAAAACTATCTGATCTGGTTTCATTTGTATCGCTACTAAGTTCTCAGATAGAACTGATGCGCTATGAAAATAAGGGTTGTTAACAAGTCTCTCAGCGTAAGAAGACTTCCTGGTTTTGTTATTCACATCATTCCACTGATTAACAAGATGAACAGATACTCTGTTTTCAGTGTTTTCCAAGGTTTTTCCAAAAACGCTATTATTCAACAACTTGAAGAAATCTTGTTCAAATGTACTTGTTGCCTTTTGTCGTAGTTGTGTATTTAATTCAATATATTGCTTTAAATAGGGACTTTGTTTAAATGTTATAGCTCGATGAATTTTGCGTAGCAACAACCCGTGTTCCAGACATTTTTTTAAATGCACATAATGGATAACATAGTTATACTTATTGTATAAATTTGAAACCAGTTTTTTAGAATTACCTCCAGGTGGGACGCATTTTTCAGGACAAAAAGGCAAGTCATTGTGATCACAATGCAAGGATTCAGGGTAAAACAGATCGACTTCCAGTATAAAACCCCATTTCGCATTATCATCAATACATTCAACATGTAATTGGTTTATTTCATTTTGATCTAAAAATCTAAAATCTGAATACGGTAAATATTGACACATACTGTAACCGTAAAGGTTATTACAGTCCAAATAAACTATAAAACATTGTGGTTTTGAAGCATCGTATTTTAATAAATACTTATTGTTAGCTTTTGCATAGCGATGGGGACACATACATAAACCTCCTCTAATACCGTTTTGAATCATTCGTACGATGGCTAAGTCAGAAACAAGTTCAAGTTGAACACCTGTTTTCAGTAGCATTGCGTCAAATGATAAACTAGGTGCGGTTATGTAAAATGCTGGGTCAAGTTTATAATGCCGTTTACAAGTTTTCCGAAAATTCTGAAAAATATCAGTTAGTAAAAGAACATCTGTTTTCAAATATAAATCAGTATATTCACCTAAATCATTGATATTGAATTCATTCCAAACCATACAAGCATGTTTATAATCTTCATCTGATATAGCTTGGTTAGTTAAAACACTGAAAAAGTACTGCCTTGATGGTAACTTTGTTTCTTCATAACATTTCCAATTAGTCATGTAATCATAAGGATAGACTCCCTTCCTTGTAAGCAAATTAAATTGGTTATTATTAGGAAAATGAGAACGTAGAGTGATAAAATCATCATTATGCATAGTTTTCGCTAGTTTGTCTAAGCTAGCTCCTAAAAAATTAAATGAATCCAAAAACCGTACTTGTACGTAATCATTATCAGAAATCTGTATGAATTTCGAAAATGAAATATATTTTTCTTTAGTTTTTGGTATAATTCTCAACTTTCCAGGCATTTCACCTAATTTTTTGATGAATAAATGACAGTCGTATCCCGATAAGTTGTGGAAAAATATCGGTATGAATTTTGGTATTTTATACTGTAGATTGCAATGACTATGAGCAGCGCCACGGTATCGCCCTGTTATATGACAATGATCTCTAACTTTATTAGTCCAAAGTAGGTTTTCACATATGTAACATTTATAAGCCTGTTGGAAATCTCGCGCGTCGTCTTTTGTAAATATCATGACCTGAGTTTCGGTTAATATTTTGTAAATCTTTTTAACATCAGCAGAAAGAAACTCTATAAATTTTGAAACACAGTCAAAACCGCGATAACTTTTAAATCCCTTTCCATTAAAAGTATAATTTAACGAAGAAACAATGTTATAGGCAAATGCTACAGGCACGTGTCGTTGTAAGTATGACGTGTTAGCAGTATCAGGTTCACTAACGGATGTTGTTGGTTCCAGTAATGTTTCAAAATCAGCGTAAATGGCGAATGGAATGTTTTGTTTTCTATCATAATTTTTAAACTGTAATACGGACCCCTTTTCAGGTAAAATAGTTACAATTCCACCACACAGATGATCATCGATTTGTCTAGGAGTAGGGAAAAACAATAAACAACTTTCACAAAAATATAATTTACTATGATGTTTTGTGATTTGGGTTTTAACAAGACGAGGTAAATCTTTGATAAGACAATAATGGGATGAACGATCATTTTCTAAGAACAGTAGATGAACACTCTTAGATTTGTTCTTACACGATTCAGGTCTATATAGAGGACCCGTTATTAGCTTACTGTTTTTTAAACCGTATACGTATATATTTAAAAAAGGATTATTTCTTTCGAAAATTACTATATCAGAAAAAGATATGGGGAAAGAAATGTCCTTAACATTTAATACATCGCGAAAGTGAGGATAAGATGTTACTCGCTCTGGATGTCGGTTTGTTGGGTGCAAGGCAGCCACAATACACCATAAAAAACAATATCTATCATTATTGTGAATATTTAAACACGCTTTTTTGTTTTGTATAAACTTGGGTAACTCTATAAAAGAAGATCCACTAAGTGGCTGATACTTATTAACATTGACTTCTAAATGTAAATTACTTAAGAATGTCCATCCACTGTCTCGCTCCTCAAATTCTTCAATTTTTTTCAACAACGACGTGACAACCGTTTCATAAATAGTATTAAAATCATAATTTAAATGAATGGTAAAATTTTTGGTGGCAAAAGATTTAATTTCTTGTAAATCATTTTTGTACAATAGAAATAAAGAAAAAAGCTCAAAGTTAATTTTCACCGCGATATGTTTTTTAAGTGAACCATCGACCAAAGATTTAACTTGTTCGCGAATATTACAGAAAAATGTCTCTGGAAAATTATTTGCTTCATCTTTGGAAGCAATAACTCTGTAACTAACAATACGCCCTTTAAACGAAGAACGTAAGATTTCAACGTTTTCAAAAATGGGTATTGTACTATTATTTTTGTGATTATTAGTTCGTAAGTGACCAGTCCAGCAACGACTCTCTACATAAATATCGCAAACCGAGCAGTGAGGCATTTTGATGAAATTATAAACGTACCAAAAAGTAATAGGTAAATAGTTAAGTGAATTTAGTATAAGAATACCTAAAGTTGAAACCTAGAGGATCTGTTTTCCACAATTTTAAATGAAAATATCTTTTACGAATATACAATCTGAGTAGCTAGTGTAACAATAAACAAATAGGAAACAAAAAGTGTCTTGGCTCCTTTAAATTTTCAACCTTTCAGTTGGTAAAGAACAATAAATACCTTAAATATTAACTAATGCACTACCACCATCTAGTATTTGTTAAATTTGCAGCATAGCTCCGTGACCCGTACTATCAGCATTCCAATATACTTGTATGATCTCAGTAGAAAATCATAACCGAAAGCCAATCAGATGCATCCTGAAAATAACGTACCAATTATTAGATTATATCTATAAATAAATAAATATTCCACAACTTTCCACACAACGCCATTTAGTCCCAAGTTAAGCTTGAGAGCTTGTGTTATGGGTACTAAACAGCTGATAAACATACTTATATATTTTTAAATACATACATATTATAGATAAATTACACCCAGACACAGAACAAATGATCGTGCTCATCACACAAACATTTGTTCTGGGTGGGAATCGAACTCACGACCTCCGGCATAGCAGTCAGGGTCACTAACTACTAGACCAACAGGCCAGTCATCTATCTTGATATTACGCTATTACCTCTTATCCCTTGGTAAAAATTGTTAAGACTATTACCTTTTATTTTTCGTAATATTGCGCATCCTGACTTGTATGGAAACAGCTTTAGCTTTGTTAGATTTCAAGGATTTTAACATACGATTTCTGGAAATAAGAAAATATGTACATACGTTAAATAGAAATAATAAAACATCATCTTACTACGTCACCTGGGTTTACTTGCATTGTTTTTGTTAAGTACCTTTTGATTTCTTCAATTTATTGATGATGGTTTTGTTTTAATATGTAGTCCAGACCAAATTCCAAACCATATGTTTCAAATACAACTCCATGTAAGTAAGTAACGCTTCCTGAAAAAAAAAAACAATATTTTTTAACTAAGTAGAAACTTGAAAATACTATAAAATACGTTAACACGATTAATAATATATTGCAATATTTACCTTTATTTCCTTAATCAGAATCAGTCAACCACCGCTCTATTGCTAGATGATAATGAAAACCAGTGTTTTAGAATATTCGTCTTATAAACGAAACACATTTACTGGCCTGGTAACTTCAATAATCTTACGACCTTTTCCAATAAAGTAATAATTTCGTATTTCAATGTAATGTATTTCACCACACTTGTTTGTTACTTTTATTGGACTTTCAACTAAAATACATTATTTCTGGTCAGCGCAATTGCATTTGCATAATCAGCTATTTGTGGTAAGGATGGCACTCATAAACATTTACCTTTTGGGTGTGAATAATGTTGTTTGTTCATTAAAAACGTACTTTTATTCGTCAGCCCTAAGTGTTTTCGCTGTATCAACAATTGATACTAATGCGCATTACAACTGTTCGTGCTCTTCTAATTCCTGACTCTTCGTATTTGCGTTGGTATAATACGTATAAGAAAAAAGTGGATTGATTCCTTATAACTTAGTGGTTTGTACCTACTTTTAATAAAGTGGATAATCACACGATATTTAACTTATAAACAACATGTTTTTGGAGACCTAAACACAGTCTAACTTATGTATTCAAGTATGGATACAATCTTCTAGAAGTACGTCGCGAACTCTATTTTCATTAGTAAACAACTACCAGTTGTTGTTTCTTTCGGTGTTGATTGCTGACCCGCTGCCGCTCGCTGACATCTTCTGCTCCGCTTGTCGTCACCAACTTTCAAGCTTGGTGAAAACAGCCGTTGATTGAAAAATGTAAGTATTATAAAGTGGTAAGTACCTAATGTAATAAGTTTTGAAACTGTGTACTAACCTTATTTTAACTTGATTTTATTATAATGTTGTCCTTCCTAGGGTTGTCTGGAAGAAGTCACTATGAGACTGTTCATTTTGCATAATGAAACGTTGTACATCGTCTAGATAGTTTAAACAACGCGTGGATAATATTCTTGTATTGGATAAAACATTATAACAATGTTCGGTTTCGTTGATTTAATTGCATTTTTTATTAAATATTATAACGTCTTTATTTCAGGTCTGAATCAGAGTGCGAGGACTATCATCCAACTGCAGTCATTGAAAAGAAAGCTAAACTCGCTCGCAAACAACCTGTCAACAACAATGGGAAGCGCAAGTCAGAATCATCAACATCATCACGTTCAAGGTAACCAACATTATGTTGTAAAACCATGTTGACTTCATCTTGATATTACGATATTTAGATGACTGATAGGATTAGTATGTGTGATAATTGAAGCGTTCGAACGCGGCATCAACCTTCTAAAAAGCTGCTGTTGATCATTGACAGTAAAAGTAACAAGTCTGTTTTGTTTCATAATAATATTTTTTTCCAGAGACATTTCATTTGAGTAAAAAATAATTTCATTAACCATTTTGTTTTCTTTGTTGTTTCAGTAAGAAAACAACGACCAGTCCTATCGATGTGTTTGGTATCAGTCGAAATAATGAAACTGATATAGAGCTCAACGATGGGTCATCGAGCAACCAACCGTTATCATCGTTCTTCGTAAACCGCGTGGCTAATGGCAGCGAGCGACGAAATGCAGACACCAATGGCGAGTATTACATCGATTGTAAAGTTTACAAAACAGGCGACGCGCGTGACACCGATTCCATGGCGCTATGGAAGAAGGCACTTGTCCGTATCAAGTTCCAAACCAACACGGATACATCTGAGTGGCGTAAATTACAAGATTTTGTGCGTTCGGTGGACAAATTGTTTGAAGAACGTCCAAGACTATTTATTGACAAATAAAATGAAATAATTAAAAACTTTTGATTTGTTTTATTTAATAAAATGAGGTCCACGTTTGTTATGTCTTACAAATCCAATCATTCAAATACTATAGCAAAAACACACATACACACAACAAACTTAATACTTTTTTGTATTCGTTAAGCAAATGACCTCTTTCTAATTCGTTGTAAATAATTTTATGTGTCAGAGGTAGTATACGTTTTTAATTTTCAATCGATCAAATCGCATGTTCATTACACCGTCTGAAGCGTTAGCGAAATAATCACCGAGCGATAAGGTGATACTATTTGTGTATTTTGTCACAATGGAACGAAAACGCTCTAATTTGACTGTGCGACAGATATGTTTATGAGTGTTCGAAAACACCGATCGGAGCGTCAGTAAAATTAAGTCGCCGAGCGTTAGGTGGTATTTAGAATGCTCAAATCTATACGAATTCATAAACCATTGGGCACGCTGTCCCACCTGTCGCGCAGACGACCAAATTATCCGAATTCCAATAGTATTGGGCACGCTGTCCCAACGGAGCGTTGACGAACTCGTTCGTCTGCGCGACAGGTGGGACAGCGTGCCCAATACTATACTACTCTGCATGCAATCTTTTCTTATCCGTCTTCTGCTCTGTCCAGCGTTCTGATCCATACGGTACGAACGGTTACTATGCGTTTCAAATGAAAATAGGATCGACTTTGCGCCATGTTGTGTAGCGACTAGCTGTCATTTCGGCTAAATTGGGTAAGATCAGCAAAAAAAAGGTATTTTCTAAATAAAATCTGTTTAAAAATCATGAACGAATAATTTTGTAAATTGTGCTGTTTCTCGCTCTCAAATTTGTCTACTTACATTGGAGATAATCTCTTGGGCCCTCCCATGCAAAACAGCGCCTCGTTTACTCATTTTAGAGCAGTCAGCGAGACAAAAACAAATAACAACAAACAACCGCGTAACAAACAGAATAAATAAATAAAACGTATGCACTTCACAAGAGCAATTAATTTAAGACGTTTTTTCATTTTGAATAACTGTGACTCGGTAAAACAATAAAAAAAACATTATTCTTCTTCTTCTTATCGTGTGGTTAGTAACTAACCTGGTGTCAGAGTTTTAATGCCGTTCATGGGCCTCTGACTTGGCATCACATGCCCTCGAGAATAGTCTCTCAGGCATGCCGGTTTCCTCACGATGTTTTCCTTCACCGTTTTTGAAGCAAGTGATTATTTAACAATAGGCACATAAATCCGAAAAGTCAGAGGTGCGTGCCTTGGGTTTGAACACGAGACCTGTGATTTGGCAATTCGCCGCTCACACCACAAGGCTATCACTGCTAAAACATTATTTATACGCGAATAAGGTTTCATTGCAGACCGTACTTTTCATGTGACATCTGACAGATAGAGGTCATTGACGTTCCTATTCTTATTTGAAACGCATAGTAGTTGCTAACGACACGATGCAGGTTAGTTAACTAACCACACAAAAATAATAAGTCCTCTTCCGTAGAGTAATAAGGGATAGTTATAATACCTTGCGAATAAAGCCCCTTCGTATGGACTGCTCGTTGAAGTCGAAGCCTTTAACCTCGCCATCCTCGCCCACGCTACCCGAAGGAGGGGCGTACCCTTGCGGCTGTAATAAAAGAAAAAATAACACGTTATTAATTATTTAATTAAACATAACATGAGATTACGCCTGTTATCCCCAATGGGTTAGGCAGAGGTGTACCAGTAGTAAGGTACACCCACATTTCGCCAATTACCTATGTTTTAAGTCCAATGTAATAGGGAGCGAGCTTATTGCCATCAATGGGGCACAAACCCACACTCCAGGCTGATACAAAGACAATCCAGATAGAACTTCAATAACGCTTTGTCCGACCCGGGATTCATTGAATTAAAGTTTCTGGTACATCCCAAATTTGATGTGTGTGTGTGAGCTTCCCATAAGTTGCTGGTAATCATTTGTGTGGCAAAGATGACGAAAAATTTCAACGCTGCGGCGTTCAAAGTTATAATGAAAGACGTTGTTTTCGAGATTTGAACAGAGCTGAACCGTTTATTCTGTATGATACAATAAAGACATGATAGATCAAAGAAAGATGAAAGAAAATACATTTATTGGCAACAGCTGGATACACACACAGAGAAGACGTGCCAATAATGGCCATAGTAAACATTCAGAAGCATAATTATTTGTATTTAACTAAACAAAAATAATATAGCGAACTTATGGTATTAGCAGTACGTCAATCAAATCGTAACCTTGACCTTGAACTGGGCTAGCGTTTTACATTGCATGTAAGATATTAACAATATTCAAAATAATTCTGACATGATCAGCCGCAAATCGTGGCGTACGAATTGGTAGAAGAGATGGTGTATAAACGGTGATAATATTCATTAATCATAGGTATCATACATAAAAATTCATTAAGTATATTTTTTAGATAGAATTCCATGTCAAATTAGTAGGTAATATAACAGAATAAATTGGCCAATTAAATATGAGTAAAGTCAATAAAATTAGCGTAGTACGGACCAGAGGAGTTTCAATGAATCAAGCGGCTTCAAATTTAATCTATAGTTTTGGCCAGCGTTATTAGTAAATACCTACACAAAAAATCGATACTTTCCATCAATAAGTGGTCAAGGTCATGGCGAAGTATTTATTAATCTTTACTACCTACTTTATAACTACCATATTGCATGTCATTTTATTTAAACTAGCGATCGCACAGTCGTCTAAATTTAACTGTTTTTATTCATTTTAATTTAGCGTTCTCTATATTATAATTATCCTTTTACTATGCCAAATCTCACACTACTCGTACTCTGTGGGCTGCTCTTGAAAAGGGATCCAAAGTTTTCACTTATTTTTATTGCGTAGGTACCACAATGTGTTTACAATTGGTAGGGAAAATAATCCTACTAGTATTATAATCCTAAAAATATTATAAACGCGAAAGTATGTGAGGATGGATGGATGGATGTTTGTTAGTCTTTCATGTAAAAACTACGAATGGATTTTAATAAAATTTGGTATGGAGTTAGCTGACACCCTGGATTAACACAAAGGCTACTTTTTATCCCTGTATTCCCACGGGAACGGGAACTACGCGGGTGAAACAGCAGGACGTCTGCTAGTATTAAATACAATTATGGACCCTGTCGGGCACAGCACAGTTCAAAGGACAGAGGAGGAAGAGCTGATGTGATTTTAAGATAGTAACCTATCTACTATTTTTTTTCGCTTACTGTTTACATTCTTAAACTAAGGTAAACTGGCGTGAGTTTGTTATGCACGTGTGTATTTTTGTTTTCTACGATATTACATATTTCACCTGTATTTTATTAATTATATCGTTTAAGTCAATTTAAGAAAATGCTCTCAGATTCTTGTCATAAAATCTATATGTAAGTAGGTATATAAAATAAAACCTGTATATTAATACGCAAAGCGATTTCGCTTAGCGTATTAATATACAGACGCGCTATTTTATTAAAAAGAGATCCAAAGATTTCTTTAGATCTCTTTTTTAATAAAATAGCGCGCAGGGAGAAATGCGAAATTAGTGAAAAATTGTGTGGAGGAGAAGCGAAAGAAACCTAATATTTTTGCAAACAGTAAAATAGAATATTCATTGTTTACGAAAATTACAGATGATTAGCAATTCTGCCAATATCAAGTTTATAACGTAACCATAGTGATCATAATATAAATAAATAAGTTATAACAAATATTATTTGAATAGTAAGACCCATAAATAGGTACCACGTTTAAATGAAATCAAATAAAGAATTTGAATAAATAACAACAACCTCTGAAACCATAACATTTGAGATAGGTCAAGGGGAGCCGAGGTTCAGAAGGCGTCTCGATGTCTGGAGAAAACGATCGATATCTTTACGCTACGGGAATCTAAAGCTTTGTCACTATTTAAGTTTAAAGAAGAAGCGTATTATATACATAACACAGAGTTAGGCAGAATCACTATATGGAGAGAAGTTAGGCAGAAGCACTATATGGAGAGAATGGTCAGGTAGCATATCTTTGCTTTATCGTTTTCTGCACACCCTGCTGTAGCCATCAGCTACCTTTGTTATATGTAATATCTACTAACATTAGTTGATAAGGTATTTTACTAACAAATTTGACCATATTCATGTCCAAACTAACTGAATAATTAATATAAAGAAAAGAAATAAATAAATAAACAGCAGCAGTGCAGCTCAAAGTCTGGATTTGTGCCCCACTGATGGCAATAGACTCGCCCTTCGCCCCCCATTGCATGGGACTTAAACATAACTGGCAAAATGTCGGTGTCATGTAGGTACAGCACACACCCTTCGGGGATTACAGGCGTTATATTATTCTAGATAAACACTATAAACACATCTCTTAGAACCACATGTTTACTAAAAATGTCAAGTAAAATTTACCTGAGACATAATGGAAGCGTGTCACGGCACTTTGTATACTAAGTTATATTTATCACGTCATATCTATACGGTGATAAGCTGATATCTAGGTGGTAAGTATAACCACGATAGGAGGAGCGACGCTGATAAAGATACGTTTAGTTATAGTTGAAAGAAAATGGGTGGAGCAGTTTTTATAAAAATTGACCGTTATATCGATAAGAGAATTATTAATTTTATCAACAACATTGGTTTAGTCATACTTTGGTAATGATTTTTTAATGATATTGTGGAAACATCATCTGCCTAGCCTTTTCCCAATTAAATATGTTGGGGTCGGCATTCGTCATCCAGTATGCAGTTAAACATCAGTGTTAAATCCACCGACTACATAATAGGGCTTATTCCCAAGAGCTCCAAATCTATTGTTCTTCAAACAATTTCTCTCCATACATTGATTCCCAACAGCTCCATAATTTTATTAGTTAAATAATAAAATAAGTACTAATTTTTTTCCCAGCGGCTCCAAACCAAATTGCGTAAGGTCAGCAAAACACAAATTTCTTCCATCAATAATATAGAGGTAAGTAGTTTCAGTACATAGGCAGTCACAAATCAATCTTATCTTAGCTAAGTATGTGCAATCTGTACTTGAATTTTTTTGGAGCTCATGGGAAAGATTTTAATTATTACTTTTTTATATTGCTTTTTTAATTTGGAGCCGTCGGGAATAAAATTATGGAGCGCCTGGGAATAAGCCTATAATAGCTGTACCTATGTGTTGCATTGTGAACACGTGCGAAACACATTTAGAACTCGTATAAAATCGTCGCATTTTCTCAATTAAACTAATGATGACGACCAATAATAAAACCATTTTAAATGTGGATGTGAAACAAGCAGTTCAACTCGATAACCGTAATGGTCGTCAGCATAATGACTTGTTTGTTGTGGGTATCAGTCGGTTAGAAAATGACCTGTGAGGCCTAACTACATAGCAGTGCTGCCACCGTAGCGCTTTCGGAGTTAGATCTAGCACTTTTTTGGAACACTTAGGCGATTATCACACTGCCCCGCATCACGCTGCATGTTGCGTGTCTCTGAACTTAATTGAACGCGCGTGGATGCATTTTCTGTGTGTTGGACTGTGCGTGTTTTCCATACAAACGGAGATACTTACAAGCAACGGAAGAACACGCATCCACGCGCTACGCTGCATCATGCGGGGCAATGTGTTAATCGCCTTAGCGCTGGCACAGACACGATAAACGCAATTTTACATGTACGATTGGGATTATCTTACAAAAAGCCTACATTTCGGGACGGCTACCGTCGGGAAAATCGTAGTTAAAACTACGATTTTTTCGAAAATGTTCTAACACAGATCACGTCAAACCAAAAATATAAATGGAAATTACAAAACCCTCAAGAACCGCTACCTGGACCTACAAAAATTCAGTCTACAGAACCTGCTCGGACAACGAAAGCGATTAGGCTCTTTATTAATTTAGATTTAAAATGCACTGCAGTACTAAGTATTGTACAGTTGGGCCGACCGCGCACTAGGCAGCCTGACTGAGGTAGCTAAGCTGCCGCAGCTAGTCGGTACATAATGAGCTACTTGACGAAATTTTAATTTTTTAGTCCCTCATCTAGATTACAAGATAATATTCGACACATTTTTTTTCTACGATCACGTAATCAAAAAAAAAAACAACGATACGTCCAAAATGTCGCATGACGTTACTAGCCAGTACAGTTTATACTAGGTAATGACGTTACAACCCTCCAAACCTCAACTTTAAAGCGCTTAATCTAAGCAGTTTTCCATCTATTTCGAAAAGAAAAAATACTTTTGTATTATTTTTTATTATACTCTAACTAATGGACTAATTATATTTTGATGTTCATATTCTGTCAAACATTTCGGAAATCACGAATTGAATATTTCTTCCAAATCACTAACGGTTCAACTCAAATTTTAGTTCAAATGGACAGGAAAAAAAAACCAACAAAGACAAATTTAATTTAGTCATCTCTTCGTTTTTTTTTTGGTGGTTACTTATTTAAAACCACAATACTTATTGTTGGTTTTAAATAATCCACAACTTTCACACAATGCTATCTAGTCCAAACTAAGCAGAGCTTGTGCTATGGGTACCTACTAGACAACTGATAATCATAAGTATTTAATTTCTAAATACTTACAATTTACATATATATATACAGGGTGTAACGGAAAGGGTATATACATACAAACAGAGTGAATAGAGTATTTAATAACGAGTCTTTCCTCAAAATTCAGCTCCCAACTAATATCTTTGAAACTTCACGATATTATTTAATATCGACAGTTTATTAAATGCAAAATCATAACAAACGTGTCACCGCACTATGAGGATCATAATCCTGTCCGGCAAGGTTCAAGTATATCTATCTCGGGTTCTGCGCACCTAGTACAGACCTATCGGGCTCTGCCTAACCGACGAAAGCGCGACGGCGCGGGCGGGCTCCACTTTACAATTATGTATGTATATGTATAAAAACGTTGCCATGTCGTTTCTTATCACCTAGAGAACCCGTGCCCTTCGGATGTTTATACCCTTTCCGTTACACCCTGTATATTTAGAAATCAAGTATGATTATATCAGTTGTCTAGTACCCATAGCACAAGCTCTGCTTAGTTTAGACTAGATAGCATTGTACGTATTATAGATAAATTATACACCCAGGCACAGAACAAATGATCGTGCTCATCACACAAACATTTGTCTTGGGTGGGAATCGAACCTACGACCTCTGGCATAGCAGTCAGGGCCACTAACCATTAGACTTGACTAGACCAACAAGCTAGTCAAATTAAGTCTTAGATCTTTGTTCTCTGTTAAATAAAAAATATTATTTGGATAAAGGCAAATACGGTTCATCCATTTCGAATATTACAAATCGACCAATATCTATACAACTATTTTAAAACAAAAAATGTATGCTTATCATCCACATCAGTGAGGCTATTTTACTGATAAGATGTTACCTTATCTACTATCAAAGATCACTTGTTGTTATAATAGAACAAACCGGATTAACATGTTAATATTTTAGATATAGAATAGCTTTTAGAATAGTCGTTTGTCTGGTTTAGCAATTGACACATTCGTGCGTCGAGTTCGACTTTTTGAATAGATTATTTTGTGTTACGTTAGTATCGGGCAGCGTCAGGCTGCGTGAATATGGCTTGTTTATTTGATCTCGCTCAGAATACCAGGGTTACTTAGAATATTAAATGACTGAAAACTTTACCATAGGATATTTTCTAGATAACCTGTATTTGTTTTACATAACCTAACATTGTAAATATTCATGTTCTTACATGATATGATCAAGATAATAACCTGGACATGTAAGAGATTGTGAGTTTATTTCGGAGTTTCTTCTCAGAGTAGTCAGATAGTATACAGTATACAGTTATACACCGACCTCTCCGACTTGTTAAAATATAACCAAGTACTTTAAATAAATATAATGTATCATTATAAACCAACTAATATCTGTTTCATGTGCAAGTGACAAAAAGCAGTGTGGTATGACCAGCGGCCTAGTGATGGGCAATGATAATAATCCGGTTAATAGCATTTGGCTAATAATCGATTAAAACTCAGTTAATAGCCATTAATAGCCATTATGGATGATAACCCTGCTGTTAATGTTATTTTAGTGATTGAAAATTTCCCTTCATGGTTTTCAGGTTTAGACTTCATTCTAAACTTCATTTTCATCATCTTTCTTTGTCGTAAATAAATTTTGCATATCTATATACTTATAATAAATCTGTAGAAGTAAGAATTCTGTACATTGAAAATATCAAAAAACTAAATGGCAGGGGGTGTTACTAGACCGTAACCGAACCCAAAAATGTGATTAAAAAAATTTTGTCGGTCTGGCTGTATGTTCACGTATCACGCAAAAACTACCGGTTTGATTACAATGAAACTTGGTACACTTACTTGGTAAAAAGTAACTTTTTATCCCGGAAAAGTATATACAATAAAAAAACAAACTTAATTTTGCGGTTCGATCCTTAGACCCGACTACTGTACCAACCGCAAATAATAAGTGTGTCGTAGGTTACGTCACCCGCAGTGGTGGTCTTAGCCGTGTGCAGCGCCCCTTGGTGAACTCCAGTTCACTAAGGGGCGCTGCATACGGCTAAGATACATACTATAATATTTTATCTAAAGATACAATATATAAATAAATAAAATAAAAAGCCTTTTATTGCTTTTTCTTATTGCTTGCATAGGTAAAATTACAAAACAGACTTCTTAAGAAGATTAATTGATTGATGATTTTATAGATAACTTACTTTTACCTTATTTTGTAATAACATTATTAAATATTAACAAGAATTTAAATTGATATTGACATTTTTTGATTTAAATAATATCTTGAGAGATCTATATCATAGTTTTAAAATAACTAAAAATCTTCGTAGTGTCCATTGAATTTTATGACAACCGATATTGTATCTTAAGATAAAATATTATAGTATCTCAGCCGTGTGCAGCGCCCCTTAGTGAACTCCACTGCGGGTGACGTAATCTACGACAAACTTATTATTTTCGGTTGGTACAGTAATCGGGCCTAGGGATCGAACCGCAAAATTAAGTATGTTTTTTATTGTATATACTTTTCCGGTATAAAAAATACCCAGTGTGGTTACAAAATAAGGTAAAAGTAAGTTATCTATAAAATCATCAATCAATTAATCTTCTTAAGAAGTCTGTTTTGTAATTTTACCTATGCAAGCAATAAAAGGCTTTTTATTTTATTTATTTATATATTGTATCTTTAGATAAAATATTATAGTATGTATCTTAGCCGTGTGCAGCGCCCCTTGGTGAACTGGAGTTCACCAAGGGGCGCTGCACACGGCTAAGACCACCACTGCGGGTGACGTAACCTACGACACACTTATTATTTGCGGTTGGTACAGTAATCGGGCCTAGGGATCGAACCGCAAAATTAAGTTTGTTTTTTATTGTATATACTTTTCCGGTATAAAAAATACCCAGTGTGGTGCCCAAGATATTAAAGAATAATTATACCAAGTTCTTTGCGTGATGCCTGAACATATAGACAGACAGACAGACAAAAATTTTTAATCACATTTTTGGTTTCGGTGTCGGTCAAGTAACACCCCCTGTCATTTATTTTTTTGATATTTTCAATGGGGTTCGGGGACGCACATGTTACCTACTAACCGCTCGGGTATTTTCCATTGTTTTTAATTTACCTACGTCGTCGTATTCACAGAAAAGACCTAATAAGAACTTACTTATTGTACCTACTTTACGGTTAAAATTTATTTGTATTTGTAGGTATAGGTACATAAGTACACTTACATATTTAGCTCACTTTGTTAAATTACAAAGCGATTTGTCAATAGTAATTGTGGTTTTATAGTTTTGGGTCTCTAAATTAACAAAACTGAATTTCCCAAAACACTTTTTCATATAGGTACAAAAAGTGAAAATAAATAAAAAGAATTACAATACATTTAATCACACTACAGATTTTACACTAAACAAAAGAAAACCTTTTATTTTTTTAACAATACATTAATAGCAGGGTTATTAGCCATTGCGTGGCTATTAATGGATACTTATGGATTATAATCGCTAATAACTCAAAGCAGCCGGCTATTTACCCAACTCTACAGCGGCCGGACTGCCAAGTTAAAGGTCTCGAGTTCGAACCCAAAGCACGCACCTCTGGCATTTCGGATTCATGTGGGTTTTGTATAATAATCAGTCTCCTTTAAAACGGCTTGACTGAGAGAAATTTCTCGATGGCATGTGAAGCCAATGACATTTAATGATATTTATTTCTGTAAGTAGATCTTCTCAGATACTTTTACATATATATTTTTTTAACTAAATGGCATTTCCAAAGTGACTGATCCCTGAGAAGAAATGCCGAAAGAAACTCAAGCGTCATGGTTTCTTTTAAAGTCCAGACATAAGATTGTATTAATTTATTATGCAAGTCTCACGATGCAGGGCAAAGTCAGGAAAAGCCTTTTTAAGAAAGAATCAATTCAGCTTTGAGTTGACCTGTTCCGACAGACAGCATGCATGCTTCAGTCATCGTGTAGCTCAAACCTATTTCAGGGAGCTCGACGACCCACCACACGACGCTATCTGCCGGTAATTTGCGTAGGCCACGTAAAAGTACTCAAAACCGCCAGAAGTTAAGGACTCATGTATTTTATCTAGCCTGCGACAATTAAGACACCAGGATAGTCACTAAACATACGAGAAGAAGAAGTAGACTTCCCAAAAGTAACAGAAACGTATGAGAATCCAACAAAACAAAATGGCCGACGCGACGGGGCAGCCCAACTTCCCCTCGCCTACAGGAAAATCGATAAAACAATTTAATGTTTACAAGTCACAAGTACTCACAAGTCCAAAGGCATTCATAGAAGCATGTTTTTTTATTATGTTCGTCACTAAATTAAATACGATTTTTTGTTCCAATTCATTTTGTTATTAGAAATAGCTTGACATAGTCATATCGTGGTACACTAGATCGATTAGTTCCATTGCCATTCGTCTTATTAATAGGATTAGAATTGTGACGTAGGTTACTGTAGGTACCTACGTATTTGCTCAATAATTACGAGTCATGTTATGATCTTAATTAGAAACGACATTAGGTCTATCCTTTTCAAGGTTTCGTAGGGGTCTAAGGCTGCGTTTCCACCAGAGATGTGCGAGGATGCGTAGTGAGGGATGTGTTTGTGAAGAACCAATAGAATCGCTTCATTTACCTCGCCTCGGTCAGCACAGCTCTGGTGGAAACGGCTTAGCGGAGCTAGATTTTTGCGCATACAAAACAAGCGAGGGATGTGTTGCAAGGAATGTGTGTTGAGAAGGATGTGTTGCAAAGTTTGCGCATACTGTACCAGCCAGTCCAAAGACGGAGTTTGTTGGAAGTAGAAGTGCGCAAAATTGATATGGATAATTGGAAAATTGGCTCCCACTACACCGCACCTTCGTCGACACATTTCACAGCTTCGCAACGCATCCTCGCACCACACATTAATGCGTATTTTCACAGCTCCGCTACACATCCTCGTAGGCACATTTTCATCGCACAGCTTTGGTGGAAACCCCCACACATTTTCACAGCACAGCTAGACATCCTCGCATGACACATTTCCATCGCACATCTCTCGTGGAAACGCAGCCTAAAGGGTGCCCTATTACCAAAGATATTCAATACTTACTATTGACATCATCATGAACAACATTTTCATCCAATACTATGTCCCAGTGGATACAAGTCGAAAGTCTAGTTTAGTACGCTCCGCTGCTGATCCAATATTGGTATATTATGCCAGATGGTGTTACTGAGACACGGGATCATGGTTATTCTATGACATTAATTCGCATGCCCTCTCTATCAGTGGCGAAGTCTCCATAAAACTCGATTCCTATCGGCTTTCTTTGGATATTCGGAAGAGCAACTCTTGCTGTATTGGCTAACGGCAGCCAGACTCTAGTATTGCCAAATATAGGAAGGCATTTACACAAAATGTATACAGGGTGGTAGGCAGACCGATGACTTAAAGAGAAACAAGAAATAGTAATACGAATACTAAGTTTTTTTTGTCGGCTTCCCTATTAAGAAAATTGACCTCACGCTTACTGCTCTCTATAGTATCTTAAATCTTCGCCTATTAACTACTAAGGCCCAACGCCCACTGGCGGCACTCTACGGCAAAGGATTATTATAATACAAACGATTTCGAATCCTATTTAAAAGTTATTTCATTGATACGCTACAGCCTGCCTCGGCATCCTTCGCGACGTTCTGATATGCCTTGGAATCCCGAAATGTAGACGCTAAGGCCCGGCTCCCATTATCGGCATCGGCACGGCTGAGGATTTTTATAATACAAACGACTTCGAATCCTATTTAAAACTGTTAAGACTTACATTTCATTGACACGCTACATCCTGCTTCGGCATCCTTCAGGACTGTCTGGCATGCCTTGGCATCCCGAAATGTAGACGCTAAGCCTGATAAAATAAGATCTCAAATCATTTGCGCTTACTAAAATCCCCTGCCGTGCCATGCCGCCAATGTGCGCGGGCCTAAGGCTCTTCAATCTGTCATTCTGTCAGTCAGTGGGTTAATCTCAAGAACGGTAGCGCCAGAGCGCGTTTTACAGTGTAGCTTGGTAATAAAGGATGTTTATTCAGCTTGGTGGAACTCGGTTAGATCCGCGCGTATGCTGCGTTCAAAGCAGTATAAATTGCATGCAAACATGAAACATAAGTATTGTAGTCTGAATTTCCTTTAGCAGCGAAATACGCGCTGGCGCAGCCCGTTTAGTGGAAATTGTACAAATTTTCTTGCGTTTTGCTACCCGGCGCTTCTACCGTAATTAAAATGTTCAGACTTTGTATTGCCGCTTTATCAAAACAATAAAAATAAATTTTAAATGAAAAGGGAAGACCATACAAGTAACGTGGTATTTTTATCCTCGTCATAGTACGGAAACCTTTAAATGTGCTAGTCCAACTCGCACTTGACCAATTTATGTAATTGACGACTATTCAGGAAGTTTCACTCACGACATGAGTCATGAATGATAAGAGTATGTAATATCAGTAGGAGGAAAAAAACACCGCTGTGAAACGGTAAATGAGACTCAACGGTCAATTTTTTTTTCAAAACAAAATTATCTGCGAATATGTCAAAACTCGACATACTTAACCGTCGCGATATTCCTACAACAATCAGAAATAATTTGACCGTGCTTTTGAGACACGAGTTTTATTAACCTTTAAAAATATAGTAAACGTATAAAAATGACAACTACTCGTACTCGTGTGTAAGATTTTACCATTTTTGACATTTATCATTATCTGTTCAGATAGCCTTTTACCTGTTGTTTGAAATAGAGCCACGGTTAATCTGACCTCCACAACCCAGTTACTGGGAAACGCGATACCCTTTGGTAGAACTGGTTGTCAGACTTTCGGGCTTCTACAGATGACAGCCGCAACCAATGATTTTTGATATCAACTTCAATTTACCAGCCTAAGCGTTTTTTTTATATTATGTCGAATCGTCGCAGGGCTAAATTGCGTATCTCCGTTGACAGTTCGTGATGATCACTGGGAAAGGTGTTCAACGTTTAACTGTCAAACAGTGAGTTGCTAGGATGACGTCATGCGCACTTACAGAGATGGTGACGTAGCGCACGCACAGTACTCCGTCTGACAGTCACCGTAACTTGATGTCCACTTATAGTACAAAATACCAATTTTTTGGAAACTCAGTTGTTACGAAATTTCGGTGTGCAATTGACATTATTTCAAAATTTTAACCCGCATGTTTTATTACGTAATATAAAAGTAAATCCAAAACTAGAAGACCCTTATTTTTTGGTTTTTCGAAATTATGTACTTTTCATTCATTACTTTAACTTTGAAATTCGGTGCATTCTAAAAAGACGTAAGCGCCAAATGACGTCATTCATACGGTGGGATAGCGATACATCCCTTGCTTTACTGTGATACGTCAAAAAAACTGTTACTTAGATGTCACTGTCATTTAGCAGTTGTCAATGTCACAAATTAACATTCATAAATAATGTCTTGTTTGACATTAGATATGTCTAGTTTGACATTATGGTTTTCATCTTAAAAATTAGCTAGCTTACGCAAAGGTAACCACCTCATTCCACCGTATAGGTGACGTCATCGCATGTTTTTAGGTCTTTTTTTCAGAAATTAAGCAATAAAATAGATTGAAAAAAATATATTTGAACTCCGCATACAAAAATGAACAAACGGTATCTTGTTTTAGGGTCATGTCAATAATTTTGAAATGTTGTTAATTGGACGCCAGTTAGTTACTGACAATGAAAATATTGCCAATAGCCAGCCGACAGACAGACGGAGAGGTTGAACTTGAAAGGGGCACATGGTTACCATTATGAGTGCGAAACCCTTAATGAAATTGCATTATAATTATAAGTTCATTGTTTTTTTTTACAAGAAGTGTTTTAATCCAAGCCAGAACAGTGCTTCTTAGTCATTGTGTTTGCACAACTATTTAATATATTACCTTGAACTCAAAATAATACATTTCGAGTGTTCGGTTGTTTTGCGTAGTGGAATATGAGTGTTCCTATATAAATTAAGTGATTGTTTTAAAAATTCTCATGGTTTTAAAATGGCGGATTACATTTTTAACTTGTCAACTATCGGAATTCCCGACAAAATTTAGTTACCTACCTGCCTATGTTCGCTGTTTCGATCGGAGCCTGATAAATTAAGTAGGTTTCCTTAATATAATTTACGTTCATCAGGCCATCGGACCAACGTTACCTATTGGAACACAATTTCCTGCTTTGGCACTAAATTTTCAATAAGAATGTAAGGATACTATTATTACTCATTACTGATTTTAAATGTGGGACATTTTTGGAACATTTTTGTACGGCTTGATTGAATGAAAATTGTTAATTAGATATATTCAGACCGATTTCTATAAAACTTATATTATATTGATCAACAGGGCAAAGTGATCACCACTAACCAGTAATGGCATAACAAAGTATACATTTTCCTGATGTTATTTGGATTAAACTGGAAAGGACCATGAAAGATTCGTTATTCCTGTTCTAAATATAAATATATTCCTATTCTTAAAAATCTAATTTCTTTTTATTAAAAGAAATTAGATTTATTTTTATTTTTCTGTAAGATTTTTTTTGAGCACAAAAAAAAACACGTATTTATTAATAAGGTGTTTTTTTTTTGTGCTCACACCATAAAAAAATAACATAAAATTCTTTCTATACGTGAGGATTTGTAATTGGCTTTCTGGTGACTATGGTTTCTAGATTAAAAGTATTTAAAAAAAAAAACAGATTTTCTCAACTTACCTCGCCATATCCCGCGCCGTATGCAGGGAATCCTTGTGGTGGTGGTGGGCCATATCCCTGCTGAGGGTAACCCCCCGGTGGGTAGCCCGCCGGTGGTGGATACCCGCCTTGAGGATAACCTCCCTGTGGCGGCGGCGGGTAACCCCCCTGTGGGTAACCACCTTGCTGCGGGTAACCGCCTTGATTTTGATCTGTAGGTAATAATAATATTAAATCAGTATAGGTACTTACATGAATTTTAGGCGGAAACAAGCACAGTCATGGCCGCCATTAATTTCATAATCTTTTACGAATTTAAAAATAAGGAAAAATATTACGTTTCGTTAGTTTTTAAAATCAATAATGTTTTGTTTAACCTTAAAAAATGATGTCATAAATAGTGTAAGTCAAGCAATAAATTTTTATTCAATGCTAAGGACTCCACATCTGATAGTAAAACATTTAATTTGCTTGTTAATTTGACAAGAAAATCGGTTCAAAATAGTCATCAATCAAACCGAAGTTCATTTATTTAGATTAGGCTGAGAATAAAGAACTTTTGGAACTTCAAAAGTACATAAGAGAGTCTCCCATAATGCCTGCCCATCACCATTTTCTAGTGTATTGCTGAAAATGAGAATTCGCGCAATAAACTCTTTAGTAAAATTTGGATAAGTAATAGGTACTATATTGAGAAAGATTTCAAACTCCAACGAATATAATTCTCTTTAATTAGATGTGCTAGGCCGAGGTGACCTAACAATACAATCTACGAGTATTAGTGTTAATTATATCATGACGTCATCAATAACACTTCAATTATTAAACGAGTTTCGAACGGCTATTTTTGTAAATACTTGATAAAAATTGACATTTAAATTTTGTATTACCTACATCTACTTATTTATACCTATGCATAAATATTAGAAGTCATAAATATTTTTAGATATTTCCGAAAACAAAGAGGTCTTTACAGTTGATATTTAAAGTTTACATAACAGATAGATAAGTTATCATGTAAAGAGTAAGGCCCGAATTTTCAATAGTCAGAATCCTGAGAAATAAAGATGGCGGTTTGACAGTTTTCGTATAGAAATTATGTCGAACCTACATTTTTATAAATAAAATAGAATACTCTTAATTGTACACCATAAAAACTTACAAATTATAACTAAAAGTTATCTTATTGAAAAATCAGGCGTAAGAAGGTAGTTATGACTGTGTGTGCTAGTCTTAGTACTTTTCAGTCAAAGATAATATTATGTGTAAACTTCTAAGCCCTAGAAATGGAAACAGTAAGCCAGGTCGCGGTCTATTATACAGTATATTTTGGGGTAAAATGAGTCTACTCATTCGACTAGGTTACACTAAGAAAATAATTATAAATGATCTATAATACATGTTTAGAAATACATAAGTGCCTATGTTCATCAGTTGTCTAGAATGTCTAGTAGGTACCTAGTATTTATTGTTGAAGTGCTGAGGCAAATTATTTCGACTAGTTTTAGTAATCACGGAAAATTGGCCTTCTAGGTTCAATTAATATGCCGAAAACAGAAGTTTCTCAGACCGAAACTAGGCTTATTAACATAGACACGAATTTGGCACTTTATAAGCAATATAGACAGGACACAGAACTATAAACAATTACAGACAAAACACAATTAAGAGCAGTATTTTAAATTCACAGACACTGGGCACACCTTTTGGTTCAGACATTGCACCCGCACCAGACACTTAAGGCGAGGTTTCCCCAGCAGTGTAGGCATTTAACGCTTACCTCAGGCCCCGCAACCAATAGCGCTACGTAATAAACTGCGATGCATCGGAGAAACGCCGCGCGCTGTCGTCGTACCGCTCATTCATGACTTCACGAACTCGAGTAGGTACACAGTTGCGTCACAGAATAGAGTAATGCAGTAGAGCAACTTCAATTTAATAATTTAGATATGATAGAATTCTTGAACTACGATATCAATATTGTAATTCAAAAATACTTAAATGCATTGAATGGTTATTTAATTTTAGTATCCCACTTAATAAGAATATAAGTATGCGTGGAAAGTATGGGTTTAGGGAAATTGGGTTAAATAAATAAATATTTGATTTGTTAATCACAGTTGAATTAATATTAGCTAAAATATTGCCAGATCAAAGTAAAAATAGAGGAAAAATCAATTAAAAGTATAGAAATAAAAGTAATAAAAATAAAAATATGTAAATTATACACATTTGGCTACAATTCGTCGAAACGTAGTTGACGTGGTTTGAATGGCAAAAACTAAAACCTTATAGATTCTTTATATGGGTGATTCTACGCTATTTGGATTCCAACGGCCTTTAGATTTTTTTTATGTTAAACTAATTACATTGCCGTTAATGTGTGCTTATGCAATAAAGTATAACTTCTTTCATTTGGACCACTTAGTCAATTCACGATAGTGGTTTAATTTTACACATTAACATTATAAAATAGTAACAAATGTATACTTCCCTGGCCTACCCCATTACTGCATTTTTTTCATTTTTATGGCCTAATACTTTTAATATATACGGCATTGTGTTTTATTTTAATATTGTGTTATAGCTAATATAACTTTGAAACATATGTTATAACAATACATTGCAAAAGTGTTTATTATATAATTTAAAAAAATCTTATTTTCACGTCACTTGCTAAAAGCGTCACTTCACCTGGCGAAATTGAAAGACTGTGATTTTCACCTAAAAGTGCTAAAGTATATTTTTGACCATAAACGACGCGCGTGGGACAGTGTGAAGTTAAATGCAAGCTAACAGTGTTGAGCACAACTAAAACAATGTGGCGTCAGTTTTCAATTCATTGTCTGAGAACGTGCTTGTGCCAGTAGTTCCAGTATTTCCCTTGGTAAGTATATCTTTTTATATTTCATCGTTAAATAATTGTGAATTTGCACAGTGCAATGTTTAGTGTGTGTAGATGACATTTATTGTGTAAAATGTGGTCAGAAAAACATGCGGTATTACTTTTGGGAGATTATGTCCAATTTTGTCACTTCTCTGGCGTCACTTCTCTGCCAGTTTCTATGCCAGGGGAAAATCATACCATGCAGGGGCAGTGACAATTTTTTTTTTGTAAATATTTACTATTCAAAACGGTTTATTTCATTTGTTCTAGTTACGCAGATATCATGTCAAACATGATAAAGAAGCAAACAAGGGATGAGAGGCTAAAAAACCAGATCCAAGCAGAAAAAATACGCTACCAAAAAATTAAAAACAATCTGATTAAAAATACAGAATTACAAGCGAAAGAAAAGCAAAATTTTCAAAAAGGAGAAAAGGGATAAATTAAGTGTATTAAACACGACTGAAAGGGAATGGGCTGATTTTTTTCTGATTTTACTTGGTATTATCTTGAAACCGGACATGGTATCAGATGGGCATGTAGACAAACCTTGCTACAATGGACAACTTTACCAGAGATTTTTTTTTTAAAAGTTCTATTATTCATATGTTAGTGATACCTGTGATTTTATACTTGTGGAATACCAGTTAAGTGATAAAAAATATAGTTATGCTGCCGTATGCAAGTCTGAATTTGATGACGAAGAAGGAGAGATTATTATTTTACTTTATTTAAAGAAATCTATTAAAGGTGCTACTCTTTTTTGCCAGTTTACTTATGATGAGTAATAGAGTATTCTACATTTTTTAGAGCTGGTTGATGTGCTCAAAAAGTTAATTATTTATTGTTTAGTATATAAGTAGAAAATACTTAGATTAACCGAAATTATTGATTCAGTTCTTTCTTAAAATGGAAGTTTACATTTATAATAATGATTTTTAAGTTTACTTGCTAAGATAACCTCTCAAAGGTGTATCATTTTACTATTTAGGTAAGCCTTAAATGTGAAATTACACTTTTTCGAGTATTTAATGATTAAAAACTGTTGAACATTAAGTGTTGTGATTATTTAATAGGAAAAATTACTAATTTTGTTTAATTCACAGACGAGAGTGATATGCATTAATATATATATTATGTTATAATTAGATATTATTATTGTTTTATTATTATTTTCATATGTAAATTATTTGATGGTGATCGAAACTTAATTTTTTAAGAACTTAATATTGTGAATATGTTTCAACTGTTAAGGCTGATTGTATTCTATTCATTAAAAATATAACGATTGAGCTAATATTTATTCATTTTATACAGTATTATTAAAATTCCTTAGATAATACTTAGTAGCCTGTCACTTTCCTGCTATAATTTGTCACTACTCTGTCAATAGTGTCTCTCCCCTGATAACACATTTTCCCCTGGAGCCTATAAAATGAAAAAAAATAGAAATATCTTCTGGCCCTTGTCATTACTTAGGCAAAATAATGCCAAGTAGTTGAATTATTAATATTAAATTAAACAGATGATTTTTTCTTTGGGGACACAAAATACTCAAATACCGTAGAATCACCCATATCTGTCTGTCTGTCTGTCCGTATGTCACAACCATTTTATTAAGAAACTGTTAGGACTACACAGTTGG